>CM076711.1:5755000-10755000 GCA_038501285.1 Penstemon eatonii
GATCATGTCGAAACGTTGTATCAGAAACCTGGAAAATTCCAGTAAGGGAACACTTTCTAGTCATGTCTGGTATATCAAGTATAAATGACGCACATGCGTGCTCCCTTGGTTTGGTTTCCAATTGTAGGAAACCTTGCTAAATTACACACGCGTGCTCTTTCATCTTTTCATAGTGTTCACCTACATTTGACTAATTGACTTAATTTTTCAGAATTTAAAAGGTGATAAAAGTCAGTTTCCATGCATTTGCAAACTCTTTAATTCATATTAAATTATAGACCCAAACATAGCCAAATTAACTATTAGAGTGTGACGAATCAAAATCTCAACATATAAATAGATGGTGCAGAGAGGGTAAAAGAAGATTGATGAGCTAAAAAAAAAGATATACATCCTCATTTCAGGGATTTTGCTCATTTCAGTGTTATTTATATCTTTATTCTTCTTGGAGTAAGAAAAAAAGCAAGCAAAAGAAGGTGTATATATACCTTATCATAGTCTGCTTCAAGCTTGATTAGTGGAGCAAAAACATTTTGATACTGAAGAGGAAACACAATAACAGCATTATTAGTAAAGACAACTAAAACAACTGCAGTACATTGCAATTAACCTGCAGTTCAGCGAATTGACTAAAATAACGGTCAAACTCATTAAGAACACCTGGTAAGCATCTTCGTACTTAGGCACTACAGGTTGAGGTTCGTCATCTACACCGGGCTTCTCAAGATCTTCCAAGGTAGCATCAGGATTTGTCTTCCAAAGCTCTTCTATTTTATTTATCTGTTGGGCGCTAATTTGTCTAGCCCTCAGCTGCTCTTGTTCAGAGGGGACCTGTTTTTTTAACAATTAACAATCTAGTTTAGGAAAATGAAATCTGTGCTAGTACAAGAAATGCAAGGATGCCAACCTTTAGTAGCCACTGCAGGAAACATCTATCGTCAATAAGCGGGCACCACTGACTAAGGTCCCAATTCATATCTTTTAATGCATTATTACTAAGACAAGGTTCTCTACAAAGCAGAACAACCACACTTTCTGTCGTTGCAGATATGAATCCAAGGAGGAAGACATTTCGGCAACCACAGTTATAACACTCAAGAATTGTTTCTCCAAGGGGACTATCTTTATGAAGACAAACTTCCTTGTGCTTTGCTCTCACCTAAAAATGATCAAAGTAAGTGCAATCAGCAAACCTACCGTAATATAGTTAACAATCTCTTTTGAATAGTAAAATTTGAACTCCTGAATATAAGATACAGAAAGATAAATTTAACAACCAAGCAAGGGGATCAAATCTCTTCTTTAAAGAGTAAATGTTAAACCCCTGAACATAATATACAGAAAACTAAAACAAATCTCGTCAAAATAAGGAGCTTATCAGTTGTAACAAGATAACAAAACCATAAACATAGTACGAATAAGAAATAACAAATAACAATGAGGACCAAGTTGAATTCATCCATCAGTAAATGATTCCGCCATCATAGAGGCATCACCTCAAGTAACATGAGTTATCACGTGCACCAGTTACTATTCAAGGTCATGCAGATTTCAAAATCAATTGAATGGAACTCCAAGTTCAAAAACTTTCACCTTTTACCAAGCACAATCAGAAAAAGGAAATTATAGACATAATGCTAACTTTCACATGCCAAGCACACTTATGTTTACAAAAACAGTGTTAGATAGAATGAAAAAACGAGTCAAAGTGAGCTCTATACAATTAAGCTCTTACTCCTGGTTCCAACTTTAAGTTCTTATCTAGCATGTTACCTTTCAACAGTTTATTTAAGCATGAGGCATGCTACTTGCACTCTGGTATAGCCGTATAGGATGTTGGATATGTTATGAGGGCCACAGAAGACTCAAAATAAATGCCAACTAATCTAACTATTTCTCTACAAATGAGTTTGAAAATAAATGTAATTAAGTTTCTTCACTATTTTTTATAGGACTTACATGACATTAGAGGTATATATTTGTTATTAGAGTCTAATTTGGAGTCTTCAATCAAATAAGACTATTGTAAAAATGACTTTTATATGTTAGTTTAGCCGAAATTCAAACTGTATTCCTAGTACAGTTGTCTTTACAGGTATGTAAATACTTTTGAAAATTTTTAATGTCAGCAATTATGAAGTATAGATTTTTCTTGGTGTAGATTTGCTTTAGCCCTTGTGAGGGAAAGCACTTGTCTTCTCTTCCTATTCTCTATCCATCTCTTCTTCTTTCTTTTCTATGCAGCTAACATGTTTCTTTCATGTTTGTGATCTAGCATTCAATAACCTTTTCATCATAACTTAACTAAGATGTACTACAGCCCTTTCTTTAATAAACAATCATTATATACTATATGATCATGTTACTGTTCAGAACCCTAATGGAGTTACAACTAGGTAGTCCTACTCCTAGATCAACTTGTCAGACCTAACATATAACTATCATCTTAACCATTTCTATATTGATGTGAATGTCATCCATCAGAGTTTCGCAAAGCCCATTCTAAGAACTATTTGTAATAGTTGTTAAACCAAAGAGATCTTTCAAACTAAAACTTTGGATAATCCAATATAATGAAGAAGTGTCCCATGATCCTGCTCATACGTCAGGAACCCAATATAACTATTTCATGTATCTAGAACAGTCTAACTATAGTAACACATGAGGAACACACAATTGAATGGAATGATACAGCCTTCCAAGATTCACGCTATATCAATGAAATACGCATGTTCTTCCCACTTGCATTCACGACCCAAACTGAAATTCGTAATGAGTCTCCCCCTTCATCCATATTAACAATCTCAACACACTCTTTGAACAAAATCAATCAAGAGAAAGACAAGAAAACTACTCCGAAACTTCCACTAAGCAGCGAAACAAAACAAATAAACACCACCACAATTTCGCATTTTGTTAATCCAACATGCAACATAATTTTCTCCATTAAACTACTGACTCACCAGATGATTAACAATGTGAGAACCAGAAGTATTCCCGCGCGAATTACAAAACCATTTCCTACATGAGGGCACATTGCACCGAACAACACAGGCCGGGTTCGCTACCCCGCAATACTTGCAAGCATACTGGGTAAAGTCTCCATTGCCATAATCAAACACCTCCTCATCGCCCCCAGTGTCTTCAAAGTTGAGTCCACTCATCCCCGCAGCTAAGGCCTCCACTACCCCAGTATCCTTAATGTTATTGTTATTACTACGGGGTTTGGTAGTCGAAGGGGATGGCTCCGAGGAGGAAGGAGCGGCATCAGTGGCGGAAATAGAATCGGAAGGTGTGGGCCAGACGGAGGGTGATGATCGAATAGGTTGAGAGAGCTCTTGAAATTCTGGGTACTCGAAATCATCCTCCTCGCCTTGAGTGTTGAATTCGAGAAATGTGTAGGCGTCGTTACCCGTGTCCGGCTGCGACGCCGTTTCGTACAGATTGTTCGCCTGTGAATCCATGTCTGCGCTTTTCCCTACAAATCAATCAATAAGATGAAGCTATATCGGAAGCGGGTTTAAGAAATTGCGAGGTAAATAGGAAATTGTTAGGGTTAGGGTTTGGTGATTAGGAGGGAAAAGGGGTTAAAGAATTAGGTGAGTCATGAGAATGGTAGATTTTGTGTAGTAACCAGCGCGTGCTTAAACTTCGCTTGATATGATAAAATTTTGTACTTCTTCTAAGTTCTAACATTTTATGTTGGGTGAATATTATTTTTTGTCTCCTCATGTACTTTTTTCAATAATTTTGTCTATCTTTATGTTTTTCTTGACATTTTAATATTCATTATTTATTTTACTTTAATCAATTCTAGGTTGCGTCGAACTTACGTGACCGTTTTGAGAATATATTTGTTCATTTACTATTTACTATGATAGTGTTAGTCTCCGTAAATCTTATTTGAGTTAACTTACTTTCTGGCTTTTATAAGAAATAATAATTTCAAAAAATAAAAAAAAATATTTATAAATTAAAAATCATAATAACATGAGTTCCCGTAAACTTGTTTGAATAAATTTACTTCCTGGCTTTTATGAGAAATAATAATTTTTAAAAAAAATATCATCTTTATAAATTAAAATTCATAAAAACATAAGTCCCCATAAAACTTGTGTGTTGGATAAATTTACTTCCCGACTTTTATGAGAAATAATAATTCAAAAAATGTTAAAAAAAATCATTTAAAATAATCTTTATAAATTAAAAATCATTTTAAAATACCAAAACATAAAATTCTAAAAAATTCACGTGAGTATAACACTATCATAGTGAACGGACAAAAATATCCCAAAAAATGGTCATGTTCAATTCACGTGATGTATTAATAGAAGAACGTAATGTAATGGGTTAATGGAGTTATTAAACAATACATGGGATGTAGGTGAAATGGGAGTGGACGTTTAATGATAGATGTAGTTGGCTCAGTGGCAGATGCACATAGAGGCTAGGGGGGTCTATAGACCCCCTCAAAAAAAAAAAATTTAATATGGTTGTAATATTTATCTTGATTTTAAAATACTAGCTTAAATATGATAATTTAATTCAAAATTATTGCCCATCCTAGCCCAAATAAAATAACTAGCCCAATTTTCACTCAAACCTAAAATATTGATACATCATAAGTCCATAATAATCCTAAAAACCCTTTCCCAATGACTATCGAATTTGATTGAATTGAATCAATCGATTGCATTCGGTGTTTTCTTAAACAAATACTTGCATTTTGTGTACACGATGAATTGAAATTTTTAGACAACCAAGGAAATTTCCTTGAACTTTTAAGTTTTCTAGCTGATCAAGTGAGGCTGCTAAAGCCAATCTTTTACATAATGCCCCGAAAAATCTTAAGTTGACGGCTCCATCAATTCAAAAAGACACTGTCAATGCTTACTCAATTGAAACTATCAATGCTATTATTAGAGAGCTCGATGATGAGTTATTTGTTATTCTTGTCGATAGATCTTGTGAAAAAAATCGTCGCACGCAAAAGAAAAAATGTCCCTTGCAAAAAGAATAAAATTATGACAAAATCTTTTTTCCTAAATAAACTAAATTTTGTCACAAAAGGCAGTCAAGTGTGACAGATATGTTTTCACATCCCTTTTTTTCGTCACATATAACAAATTTGTAACGCAGTATCATATGTAATTAAAGTAATTTATGAGATCATTTTTTTCAAATTTCACCTCGTTTTTTAATCTTGTCATAAATTTTCTCGTGAATGAGATATAAGTTTGAGTGTTTGATTGAAATATATATACTTTGGCACCCTTAGATAAAATTCCTGGATCCGCCCATGAGTGGGCGGTTAACATCTTGAGGTCATATTAGAGCATCCATTTTTCAAAACTTCAAGGACATTTGAAAATTTCTCCAAAGGTTTGATTTTATGCTTTTTCCTCTCTCATCTCCAAAAACTCCAAAACACTATTCCACAATCTCCAAAATACAATTCATTTATCAAATAAATAATTTTATCTACATTCACCAAAATTAAAAATTGAGTTGTTTATTAAATAATATTAGTTATAATAAACTTCAAATAATTTACTAAATATAACAAGAAAAATATGCTAAATTTTAAGCATTTAAATAAAATTGCAAATAGAAGATAAATTACATAATACATTACAAATTAGAGAACATGCATAAAACTCAAAAACACTAAGAATTACCAGATAAAAATGAGATAACAAAAGTTATTAAAAATTAAGTATAACTTATAACTTATTAAAATACTTATATCAAATATTCATGTTTTTATTATTAATTCAAAGAAAATAGAAATTATTAATAACATAAATGATGTTAAAGGTAATTAACAAAAAAAAAGGGGGACAAAATTCTAGTTATAACAAGTGGAATATGGAGAAGCATTCAAATTACTATTCAAATCTCCATATTGAAGTTTGCATTTAGTCCCTCCTCTAAATTCTGCAAATATGGAAGTGGGTGGGAGAGTGAATTTCCTCAAAATTCGGAGATTCGAGGTGGATGTTGAATGCTTTTAAGAACTATATATAAAAAAATTGGTGTAAGGCCATCTCCAAGAGCATGTTTAAAAGTTAAATTTTAAGAGTTTTGCTAAAATTTTGATAAAAAATGCTCTCCAAGAGCACTTCTATAATTTAAGAGTTGCTAAATTTTATAAGTTTGGCTTGCCAAATACCCATGGCCAAATTAGAATTGTTATATGCAATTGTTTGTAGGAAAGTACAAAAAACTTTTGTACTTTTATGCAAAACAATAAATTGGAGGCGTTGCTAACTAAATTAATAATAAATTTAAATTCATAGTTTGTACTAATTAAATCCATATTGCTTGTACATTAAATACATATTAATTAAATTCAAATGCATACAAATTTGAATAAAATTTTTAAAATTCAAATTTTATAATTTGAATATCATTATAAAAAATTTGTCACTATTGACAAATAATGGAACCTCTTTAGCGATAATTAACGTTGTCACGATGATTTAGTGATAATATTTTGATTATAATTTTTGGGGCATCGCTAAATGTCAATACTAAAAATTAATATTTTTTTAAAAAAACTATTTTTCTGTTATGAAATAAAAATCAATTAGTGTTATAAATATATTATTATTTATATAAAATAATAATTAAAATTATTTGTTAAAATATAAACTAGCTATTTGAGTGAAATTATATGGTTGTTAAAAAGTAGTCTCTTAAAATATAAACTAGCTGTTGGAGTGCTGAGTAAAAAGTGGAATTGTATAACACTGTTCATTAGTTATATTTTAAGATAAGAGGCTGAAATTTAAGAGAGCTGTTGGAGATGGCCTAACAGTATTAAAATCGTCACTTTGGGATTGTGGCAAGGTTTCTTTTTAATAAGTACTAGTAGTCGGTGCACATGAAAGTACGTGCATAAACTTCTTCCCGTGTATAAAATTTATTTGATGTATTAGAATTTAAAGTACACATTTTTGTGGATGAATATAAATCATAAGTTATTATTGTATGTAGCAATAAAAACTTATCCTAGGTAGAATAACACAAAATGAGTCACTCTGAAAAAAGAGCTTGTTGGGAATTATTTACAGCTTTGTCTTCAAACAAATTTGTTCAAAAAAATCTTTACTCAGTAACAACCGAAAGAGAAAGAGAACTTTATTTAATCTCAGAAATCTTACTCAGAAACATAAAATTGTGTCACTCTAAAAGAAAAGTGTTATCTTTCAATAATTTGTTTATTTTGCTCTTTCATTTTTTCGCATAAATTTTGCTCTTTCATTTTGAGGGACATGTGACATAAGTACCCACTGTCCAGTAAAATCTCATAACAAAACACCCTATGTTTATTTCATTTTTGTATGTGAAGAACATGTATGCAGTATAAATAATTTTCTTTAAATTCCAACCGATAATATTTCGGTCGGAATTTGATTTGAAAGTCCATGAAAATTTCGATTGAACCGATTTTCGGACGAAATTTCTTTAAAAATTCCACCGAAAATTAGTTCGGTCAGAATTTATTGTTGATATTTCAGCCGAAAAGAAATCGGTCAGAAATTTTTAAATAATTCCAACCGATTATTTTTCGGTCGGAATACTTTGCCTCGAACCAGTTAATATTCCAAAAAGTTTAAATAGACGAACCAGAAATATTTCAACCGATTAAATAAATTCTAGAAAAAAAAAATTGTGGCTGCTCAGCAGCCCCCAAACAACAGAAAAAAAAGAAGTTTCTCTCAATCTCTCTCTTCTACTTCGCGGACCACGGCCACCACCACCGCTGAAGATTCCGGACGACCGACACCACTGCTGTAGTACCATTGCCACCTCATCTATCTATCTTCTTCTTCTTCAAATATATATATATATATATATATATTTGATTTTTTAAAGGTATATAAATTAGAAAAGTAATGAATACATTTGATTTTTTTAATTGTTTTTTTCAAAAACTCCAACCCAAAAAAATCAGTTGGAATTTTAGTCGAAATTTTAACAGGTCAGAATCCGATCCTGACCCGGTTTTTATCAAGCGATTTTTGTTGTCGGATAATCGGTCTAAATTATGATTTCCCAATCTATTTTATCCAAAATCAGTTCAAATTTCGGTCGTAATTTTTGTTTTTTCTAGTAGTGCCTTAACCAGCTTCTTTTAATACAAGTCTAGGATCATGAAAGAGGACTCGAGAATGATCTAACTGTCCGAACTCCATATTGAAAAAGGTTGTCGACAGTTGGCATACGCCTCAGCCCACTGTACATTTGACGAAAACGCCATTCATCACAACTCACATGTACATTGAATGAAACCTCTTTCCCATACTTGACTTGACCAAATTCATCAAACCACAAGACAAGTTACACTTGCTTGTGATTGGTCATTGGTCACTCTCCTATGAATTACATCCACTCTTGAAACAATGTATTACACTTGCCATGTAAATGCCTTGAATTCGGTCAACCCCGATATGGGATAAAATCGTCATACATTGAATACCAACTAACAAAATTAGTATTATAAATTAGAAAATTCCTACCACTTGGTGTATTTAAAATCAAAACCTCTAATAGTCACAATGCCTCACTTTTGCTATCAGTCTAGACCTCCTCGTCAAACAAATTATTTTATAAGCATCCATACGTGACAAGTTTACGTTAAGAAACGGTTTCTCGTGTAAATTTTGATCTTCGAATTACATAGTTCTTATTCCAATTTATTATTTTAGATTTTGGTTGGTATTTATAAGATTCATGTATTATAAGTATATTTTGAAACATGATTTTGATGAATTTAAATTATAATCTGTATAATATAAAATTATGTGGCCGGAAAAAATACTTAATATATAGATTTTAAGAGGTGGTATGTATGGCTAGCTAGGATTTAAGGTTGAAAGAATTGTAATATTAGTCATGTAAGTTAGCAAGTGATTTGTGTTTTCATTTCCTCTGTTTTGTATTGAAGATTCATATGGGCAAATTATGTGTACTGATCAATGGTAAGAAGTACTTAAGATGTAGATGATAAATAATGATGAATTAGACTGTTCCCTTGGATAAACAAATGTAGATCAAGTATACGATTCAAGCCATAAATTCAGAACATAATACAAAGATTTGCGCGTACGTATGCCCACAAAACTCAGACCCTTCACGACTCCTACATCATCGTGATTAAGATGTTATCAGCTGATCATTTTAAAAGAAATCAATTACTATATTGTCGAAGAGTGCAATATATATCTTTCAATGGCTAATTTTAGGTTTGAGTTCGACAAAATATAAATTATCTACAACTCTTGTAATTAGATACCATTATCTTAAAGATGGGATATTTTTCAAGTGTGATTAATGTTTTATGTGACAACGCTTATCCCACCTTGGACTTTGTTTTTCATGCATGAATCAATTTTTCATTGTGTTAACATAGAAAAGCTTCTGCGTTGAAACACTTTTATTTCTCTTAATTTAGTGACTGTTTCATATTTTTTCCCTAGTGTTTTCAAAACGTTACCAGAAATAATTTAAAAAAATTTCAATATATAACCGATCGAAACATATTTCAGAATTGAAACTTTGAAGTAATGAAATGTTGGATTACTAAAAGAGAAGAAAACAAAAAGTCCACTTTTAAGGAATCAAGTTATAAATTGAAAGATAAAACATTTTCATAGTTAATAAGAAAAATAATCCATTCCCCATTGCTTCTAAGAACGTGAACATAGTGGCGCCCAAGTAGCATAAGTATTTTTATTTTATTTTTGAGAAACAAAAAATAGCCAATTCTTAAACCAGTGGCAATACAATCTTCATTGAAAGATAAATGTAAGAAAGATAATTCATAAACTAAATTCGTATGGAGCCTTATAGTCTTTTTTTTTTTTTTTTCAATCTCAATTGATTTGTCTATTGCAATTTTGTAAGCTCCCTTTTCCTATCCGATTAGGCATAATTTCCCCAAATAATTTGCACGATGATGTAGTTATCACTTTCTACATTAATAAAATTGAACTACCGTGATTCAAAAATCAAACCAAGTTGAGTAAGATCGACAATAACTCATATGAACATTAGTTTATTATACAACTCAAACTTGCAAAATAATTTTTATTTGATAGTTTTTTCCCTCTTAATTTAGAACAAATTCGACTCTAAAAATGTTAGAAATATGTCGTTAGAGTAAGATTTTTTTTTTTTTTTTGATCAACTAGACTGTGTATTTACAGCTCGGACCGAAGAGTGCAAAGGGTATAGGTCCTTCCCAGTGTGGTGTCTCCAGTAGGATTCGTTAGAGTAAGATAACAAAGTATAATACACATCCATTATACATCATAATTACATTAAAATCAATTCAGTTTTGCTAAGATGACATCATGTCACATTGGTTAAGCTATAACAAATAGAATTATGACACCTCATTAATAAATTACTCACATTCACATAACACGTTACTAACAAGTCATAATACTATTTTCATAAGTAGTTGTCCTATACTTCATAATGTGGTTGATTACTACTAATATGAGACCGTACTAAGTTTGTGAAGTCAATGTTATGTTATGTGAGTCTGTACTACTATATGTTAGACATATACCATGTTATATGAATAATTATCAGTAATTTGGTATGCATAATTTTAATACTATATAATATGACTAATTACTACTAATATGATATTGTATTAAGTATGTGGAGTCAATACTATGTCATGTGAGTCTATATTACTACATGTTAGACATATACTATGTATTGTGAAGAATTATCCTTAAATTGGTTAGTATCAAATGTAACTATATAATAAACCAGTTACTACTAATATATGACCGTACTAAGTATGTGGCACTACAAAAAAAAATGATCTTTGGTGGCATCAAACTTGATGGCATTTTGAAGAAAATGTGAGAAAAAATGACTACAGTTTTTAAAAATGTCAGGAATTATAAATGTTAAATATACTATTTAGTGACATTTTAATTATTATGACATTTTTTAATGTTACATCTTGTTATGATAGTGCCATTTAACTTTTAGCCACACCGCTACAAGTGGCAGTTTGGAAAATGTCATACATATAAAATGTCACTAGCAAAGTGCCACTTGTAGCGGTGTGGCTAAATGTATCAATGTCACAATTTTAGTTAAAAATAACATTATAAATTATCATTATAGTATAAAAATGTCACTAATCAGTAAAATTAACATTTATAGTTTGTGACATTTTTCAAAAATATGACTACATTAATATTTTGTGACATTTTCTTTAAAATGTCATCAAACATGGTGCCACTATAGATCATATTTGTTGTAGCGTGGAGTTAATATTATTACATGTGAGACATTATATATAATATGTAATGTGAAGAATTATACACATTGATGGTGTTGTACTATTATATATGAACTAGTACCATACAAAGTGGAAACATATAATTTTTATAGTGCTTTGATATTAATTTGGGTCGAAAAAAAAAAAGAAGGAAAATATATTTTTTTTTCCAAGGGTTTAATCCCTTTCGAGGCGGGTCGGACACATTAAATGGGTACCTCTCCCAACAGGGATTCGAACTTGAGTCCGCTACTTTGTAGTGACTTTATGGTAGTTAACTTTGGGATATTAAAGAATATAAGATAAATGATAATTTTAACCTGTTAAACATGTAATTCACAATTAAATAAGTTTAATTTTATTTCATATTATGAAATTTATGTGGATGTAATTTCATATTTATGTTCCAATGCCTTAAATTAAATTGACGTCACCTTAGAAGTCCACCTTTTGTTACTATGAAGAGAACTCACCTTTTCTGAACCTCAACTTTGGTTTGGTATTCTATTTAAATAAATAAATGTTTTTGAGCGATTCACACTCAGACCTTTTCAAATTTTGACGTATAAGAATAAACCCCTCATTGTTTCAAAAATTATAGGGACACTTCCTCTGTTATGGCATGTTTATAAAGAAAACCTTTATAACATTAAGAATTGACGAAATCAAATGAAGTAAGCAGTTTGTTTATTTATTTTTCAAATATACCCCAAAGATGTCGATATAATAATATTTAAAAGTGTAAAATAACTTTAGGGGTTACTTCTAGTAAACAATCATATTTAACGCTCATGAGATATATTTAACCGGGAGTAACTTTGAAAAATCAATAAAAAAAAATTATCAACGTCATTAAATTTCATCAATTTTTAATGCCGTAAAGGTTTTTTTTTGTAAATAGTAGTATGAGGGGTTGTCCCTATAAATGGTGAGGGTTTGTTGTTATAAGCTTAATCCTGAGTGGTATGGGAGTAAATCACCCTAAAAACAATAGAAAGGAAAACGAAAAATAAAAAATAAAAAATAAAGATGAGAAAATATAATGCCATCTGTTCGGATGTTAAAAAGACAACGCAAAAGGCTACTTGATCCTTTAGATTATTCCACTGCTCAATCCTAAAAATCAAACACTCTCTCTCCTCCGCTCTGGAAAACTTTGATCTGCAATTACTCGCCATTATTCCGTAATTTTTCTTCGATTCTTTTATAGTTCTTTGATTGTTTTCTATCTTGATCTTTTCCATTGTTTAATTTTCTGAATTGTTGTGCTTAATTGGTCCTATTTATTCCATGCTGAATTTACCTTATTGTACAAGTTATTATACTTTTTAGTTCCGCATTATTTTCAATTCGGTGTCTAAAGATGCATATCAAGTAGGCGAAGTGTTGATTTATTCCATTTCTGTATGCTTTTGAATTTTGATATTAATTTGGGGAATTGCGGTGCAGGAAACTGAGGAGCCGAGTTAAGTTATTAGCAGAGACATCTTTTTTGAGGGACTATAAAAAGGAAGTTTGTGTAACAGGTTTTTTGTAAAAATGGCGTGTAAGGGGTTTTGGGAGTGTCTTTTGAAGATTCTGAACTTCTTGTTAATTCTTGTGGGTTTGGCGATGATTGGTTACGGGATATACCTCTTTGTGGAGTATAAACAAGCTGCTTCTGCTGCTGCTGATGATGATTCCCCAATTGCACCCTCAAGTGGGGAGTTTGTACAGCTTGGTCGCCCCATGTTGTTAGCAGTGTCTTTAGGTGATAGCATTTTGGACAAACTGCCCAAGGCTTGGTATGTGAAATGATTGGACTATAGTTTATTTTCTTGTTCCATGGAATATATAATTTGATATGTTTGATGATTATGTTCATGCGTTTTGAGAAGGGGTTTTAGAGTGAGAGTATGTTCTGTTATTTTTCTGCATTTACTGTAAGGGAAGATTGTTGGAAAACTCTGAAACAATCCCAAATATCCCATCATCCTGTAATTCAGAAAGTGAAAAAAAACTCAAAAGACTGGTTGGTAATTGTCTATGTTGTATAAATATTCATTATCTTATTTAGATGTTGTCTGTAGTCATAGTAGCTTAGTTTCTGCCAAACCAAATTTTAGTCAAAACAGATTATGAACTTCTATTTTATTGGCTTTTGTGGGTTAATTGAATTTAGTGTACTTGTTATATCATTTGATTTCATTTGGAAGTTAAACTTCTAAAACTTTTTGAGAATATTTTGAGGTTCAACAAGATTTAGTGATTCAAAAACTTGATACTTATTTGTAAAAAGGAAAGAAATAGGTGATGCAGATCATTACACACCAATATGTTTATCCCTCTCTTGTATTAATAGAGCCTAGGCATTAGTATAGGATTTCGTTTGTAAAGTCTATGTACTAATCAATCTTACTAACTGTTAGCCAATTCAGTTGGTCAACCATGATAAGTCTGGTTTTCGGAGTTCAACACAAGTCCCTATAAAATGTGTACCTTGGTGGTTGGGATGTATATGCGCTTTATTATAAGTGGGAGAGGAATGGTTGTTCCCATGTACCTCCTATCTTCTAGCTCGGTTTAGCATTTTTTTTCTTGGAATGATTATAACTTTTTTTACCCCCCTATATGCTAGAATCATGCAGAGTCTTGACGAGACCTTTATAATACTTGCATGATATAATTTGAGAGTGTTTATCTATTTATGTGTGCGGACAACTTTTCTGTGGGGCACACGTTACTTAATAATTTAATTATTCCACTCATTAGTACTTCATAAGAAAAATTCAAAATCGCAAGTAATTGCTTTGCCAACATTAATGTGAAAAGCACGAAGGAGAAAGCTTCGCATGTTTGCCTCTCCTGAAAGAGATCTGTAGATGACTAGGTTGTTAGCAAAGTCCCGTTTGTCATCTAGGACTTAGACCTCATATCTTGTTCTTATTTGAAGGTATTTTGCACTGCCCTAACTCATAACAACCTTCCTGTGAGGCAAGAGTGCACTTGCAAATCACTTCTATACACTCAGGGAGAGCCTTTCTCCAACTTTGCAATTTGAATGCTTCTACTATTTTGAGCTGGAAAGTGGAAATTGGTAAGTGTTAGACCAAATCGATTGGACAAAGGAAGACGTCGAGTGATCAAAACAATCAAAAGGAAACTTGCACCCAAGACATTTTATGCATCGTAAAGGAATCCAATTTCTCAATAGAGGAAAAATCCATAATATTGTGGCAAGAGACTCATGTGCATTGTCAACTTCAAAGAGTTGACAATATATGAATTAGGAGAAAAGGAATTGAGAGGTGCAAATGAGAGATGGGCAATGGGGAATCTGGTTCCCCCCTCTTCTACTTAGTTGATGAGGATAAGAACTATTTCATTTAAGTAGAAATAAGATGCACTAGAACTCTTTCAAGTACTTGTAGATTTACTACGCCTTTTGCTACAAACTGGGTGGTTGCTTTGTTAATCCTCATTATATGACAGAATTGCTTTTCACATGGAGTACTGCAAATAGAGCCTTTTATTCATTTCCAATGTTTATTAGCATCATCGTCAAACATGAAGTTTGATGTATTCGTTGAAGCATTTCTTGACAAAACTTCCTTCATCTTGCAAGGATAGAGATAAGTTGTACCGTATCATTTTGGACCACCGTAGAACGGTAATGGCATGTTGGCTTTATATCTTTTTGGAAACTTCTTGTGATATACGTTAGTAATATGCCAAAAATCTAAAGGTCAAGTCAGACCTTGAAAGATCTTTACTGTAGTTGATCTACTTCTAGCCTTCCACTCTCAAGCAACTTGGTGTTAGGTAATATGGAGGATTAAAGATTTTATTAATTAAGTAAAAGTCATTTTGCTTGTCCCAATGATATAATCATTTCCTGTAGAAATGATGAGCAAATTAAGTTGGAGAATATGGAAGATTAAAGAGAGATAAATCAGTTACATGGTTGCAGGAGAGAGAAATTTGGATGTTTGTTGTGAGATTTAGGATGCTAGAAACAAAATGATATGGCAATGCTCTTCTTAAATTCATGTGACTGCAACCCACAACTTAGATTTGAGTTCCTTAACCTCTCAAGCTTCTATTAATTTTGTGAAAACTATATTACGGTCGCAGTAAGATGGCGTTTTCTCAATTCTGTCCACTACTTGCTTTGCAAATTCTTTTCTTATTAGATAAGATTCTGATTGCTCTTTCCTACTCTGAAGTACCTTAGGCTTTATCTTTTTACTTATAGCCTACTTTCTTTTAGTAGATAGAAAGAGTGCATATATCAACATTATTCAAGAGGACGTTAATTAGAGGTGTTGAAGGCAGTCCTCGCCAGTGTATATTATTTGTTTGGAGAAGTACTTTCTAATGTTCGAAGCTGCAGGAACAGATACCATGGGGGTGGAGTGGGAGGTTGAATGGGCAAAATTGTGTAAAGCGGTGAACTTTTGTTCTATTAAGGTGGTCGTTCTTCGGTCAGCTAGGTAGGACACCTTTTTAGAGGTGAGTCAGTTGTGTCAGAAAGTGCGAACAAGCCAGATCCATCTTTTATGTTAACGATTGGAGTTGACAATGAGCCTGTTCTGTTGTAACTGCTTGGGGAGGGAAAGATTGTTTCGTGCATCAGCTGCAGAATTGGTGCTTAATTCGGTAATTTTGATAATACACTGTGGGGATGAGATCTTAAATTACCATTTCCCTCATACTTAGGGAATACAATATTCTAATAGGTATGCTAGATTATGTCATCAATGCAACGGTTGTACAAAATATTTTTTCCAGGGGAGGGGAAGGGTTGATACAGAATTCATTTCTTTATTTTGTTCACTAATTTATTCTTTTTGTGGTTTGATGGCTTTCACAACAAGGACCATTTAAGATGCTTATGTCATAGTTGGGTTTAGTTTTCTGAATGATAATGTTAATCATCACAAGCGCTATTTGCAGGTTTATTTATCTTTTCACTGGCATCGGCGTTGTTGTTCTTTTCATTGCTTGTTGTGGTTGCATTTCAGCAGCTACACGGAACGGGTGCTGCCTGAGTTGTGTATCCTTTCTATTAATGTTATTGCTCAAGTATGAGCTATACACTAAAACATGCTGTTCTCTTCACTTATGGGTTTGGGTGCTAATTAAAAATGAAAAGGCTATTGGTGATATTATTGATCTCATGTTGACAAATGTGTATGAGCTATTACCATGTAGCTGTTGCATTATTTAGACAAAAATGCTAAGGTTGAGTAGAGAATGGAGCCGTACTTTGTTAACAGTCACTGTGATCTGCCCTTAGAACTCCTAGTTTGTGTAGGTCATTATCCAAGAACTACACTCGATATTACTGACGATATGTTGGTTGCTTGGGATGAACAGAATTTAAAATGTCTTTTTCTGTCTGCCGTCCATTAAGTTTGAGTACAATTATTTAAATTAGTGGACGTTGTGCATTAATTATTCTTCAGATGATTGGGTTCCTTGACAATAAGAAAGTATTCAGTACTGGTGATCTTGTTGATATTGGTAGAGCTGGGATGTGCTGCTTTTATATTCTTTGACAAAAGCTGGCAAGAGGTTAGTCATATTGTGCTTGCCTTTTTCAGTTTCAAAACACTATATTTTGAACCTGATACCAACCAAATTGTACAGGACATTCCAACTGACAAAACTGGAAACTTTGATTCGATATATCAATTTTTGGAGAAGCACTGGAAAATTATCAAATGGGTTGCTCTGGGCACTGTTATATTAGAGGTAAGATTATTGGAAATGTACTCTTTTAACCATATGCTGTAGTGTTAGTAAGGTAAGAATGCTTGTATGCATTGAAAACCATCTTGTTATTCTTAATGCCAATTTCTGCTTTCATGATGCAACTGGTGATCAAATATTGAGTTAGTTCAACCCGAAGGTTTTTTACCATATAGTAGGCTAGTTTACCTTGGTATAATGATATCGTGTGCACCTATAGGTGATATTTTTTAGCTTACTTTGGCCTTTACCTATTGTTTGTTAGTAAGTTGGTTCTAATATGAAGAGTGAACGGTTTCTAGACTAGTTTTACCCAGTTTTATTAACTGCCTATGAAATTGCAGGCCCTTCTATTTTTGTTGGCACTTGTTGTAAGGGCCGTAAATAAACCAGCAGACTACGACAGTGATGAAGAGTATATCGGTGGCCCCAGGCAACAGATCCGGCAGCCATTGATAAACAGGCCACCTGTTCCAGCGACAGGTGTCCCTGCTGCACCTACCCTTGATCAGCGTCCAAGTAGGAATGATGCTTGGAGTGCACGTATGAGGGAAAAGGTGCAAAATAATTTCTTTATAGAGAATCATTTTTTTCCTTCTCTACTCAGAGGTTCCTCGCTTTTTTTTTAGATGAGATGTTCCTCACTAACAAACATAATTTTTCCAGTCAAATTTTTAGTTGTCAAAATAATTTTTATCCTAGGAATTTCATTGTTTATAATTCACTTACATCTAATTTTATTGTTGGGATGTTTCATATTACTGATTCATTGCTTGTGTGTAACAAACAGTATGGGCTTGATACCTCAGAATTTACATACAATCCATCGGAGTCGAACAGGCACCAGCAAACTGCACCACAGTCAACGGAGGAAAAGAAGGGCTGCGTAATTATGTGATGATGTTTCGCACAAAATGTATGTGTGTTTTTGGAATTTAGTGATTGCAAATGGATGGTGTGTGAGGACTTCGTATCTTAAGTCGGTGTGTATTTTTCTGTACGAAAGCAATCTTCAGGACTGCTACTTGTTTGTTTATCCTATTCTTTTTATCTTTTTCTTTTTCGGTTACATTTGTTTATCCTCTGTTTCTTGATTTGAAGTGCCAACATACTTTTCTCCTGCCATTATGGTCATAGCCTTTTTCTGTGCCATTATCTCTGTTGCATTCCTTGTGGTAGATTGCTGTGTAGAAGTATGATTTTAGGTTTACTTGGAAGCTCAATAGATATATTTCATAATGGAGAATGATTTTACTAATTTTGTTTTTCTATTATTTGCTAATACAAGCAATGTTTTAAAATCGGACTGAACATCGAATCGATAGCCTTGTTACTGGTTGGATTGGTTTAATCGTTTAATCACTGATTCAACTGGTGTGATGTCATTACAAATAATAATTTAATTTAACTTTTAATGTATGTAATGAACCATTTTATAAAATCAATTCTTATCCAAAGTTATTTTCATTAATTAAATAGTATATTACAAATCGCAACTAGTAGACAAAAATTATTTTAAAGTAATTGAAAACAAAACAAACACCAAGTAATTATGCTATTTTAAGGCGGCGTTTCTTGTAAAATTATTTCTTGCTTAATGGTGTGTTTCGATCTTAACTTCTTCATTAGATTCTCTAGAAAAAAAGCTAAAAATGATAGAAAAGCAGGGGGTTGTTTGCATGCTTCAAGCTTTTGGTGACATTTCTTTCCTCTTAATTTACAATCACTACTCAAATCAAATTTTATCTTAAAATGCAAACACCTTCCACTTTCTATTCTCAACTAATTAAAGTGATTTTTCAAGAATCTCTCTTTTAAGTAAAATTTCAAACATTTGAAAAAATCACTTAAATACAAAATAACATGTTCAAACAATAATTATCACATCAATATTCAACAAGAAGAAAACAAACTCCAAAACAAACCACCATATATCCAAAACATAAACATAAACCAAAATAAACACCATATACCCAAAAATTACAATTATGATAACATAATATTAAAGCAATAATACAAACTATAATATTCACTATCAACACAATAATTTTTTAACTAATCACTTATAGAAAAGAGAAAATATCGGATGAATTTTGCCACCTAAATTTTTTTATTAAAAAATAGGCAAATACATAAAATTGGGGAAAAAGAAATGAGTGAAAAATTCCTAGTTTTTTTTGCTATAAGTGAACAAGTGGTTCAATCAGTTTTATCATTTTTTTCAAGTTCGAACTGGGCAAGAAGATTACTGATCTAGAAGATTGATAGGACCTAATTTAGTAGCCGATTACCTGATTTGTCAGTTTTGTGATTGGTCCTTTGTGCACCGGGAAAAAAACTAAGAAAATCTTTGATGGCTTGCTTGTTGTTGTGTCATGTCAAATTTGTTGAGCTGATATTCGAAAATTTTATTGTCTATTTTTTAAATTTGAATTCTAGCGAGCGAAATTTTAAGAAAAAAGAAAAAAAAACAATTTTCGGAGTCCTTTATATGATCCAAAAAGAATCGGTCGTCAGTGGTGCCTATCGTTCTCTAGTAACTCACGAATGGACTCCAGTCAAGTGGTTTCGACTCTTTTCAAAGTCTTTCATTTTCATTTATGCAAGCCTTTTGATGGCTTGCAGCGATTGCACGTCATATTTACCTTATATTTTTTATGTTTATCTACGCTAGGAAGTAAAATTTGGATTGTTCTATAAGATCATACTAGATGAGCACTAATTTTTTAGCTATTGTAGAATAAAGATTGTAGCAGATAAGTGAAAGATACTGATCAACAATGTCATAACTCATGCATCAAGCGCAGGGCTAACTCTATTGTTAGACAACTCATCCACGGCACCGATCAAAGAGGGACCTCAACTTTTTTTATATAAATATGTATGTGTATTAATTTTTTCAATTTGATAATGAGATAGTATATATTTTCTTAAACATAAATTATTTATAAGATAATTAAAGATGCAAGTTACACAAATCGAATAAATTAAGTTGTAAGAATTCTCGGGACTAAGACAACCTAATTCTTGGAGAAGTAAAAATGTAAGTTTTGAAAGAAAGTAAGAAGGTTATAAAAACACTATTAACTTTTTTATTGCTAGCAAAGTTGGATAATTTAAAAATGAGGTTTTGCAGTATTTATATAATCACATTCTCGAACAGACAGTGAATATAGACTTCATATAATGACTAAAAAATTAAGAATTTTATTAGATATTTGTGTGGACCTATGTGTAATTGTGTATATGGAGAAGTATTTATAACTATATCCATGCATAACTTTAGCTAATTAATTGAGTCAAAGTTAATTGGTCAATATTGTTGGAACTATTATTGGCTTTAATGCGTTATATGTTGATTTATTTACGTCGGTCACATTGTTGGAGCATGACATTAAGATAGATCTTCACTTTCAAAATAACCTGAAACAAAAATTGATTAATTTTATTTGAATTTTAATCTAAGCATATTTATCTAATTTACAATCATAAAGGGTATGACTGTACAAACAGTTAGATAAATCAATCATATCGTGCCGAAATCGAAGCTAATTACCAAACTTGATTCCTTTCCGATTTCAGTATTAGCGATCGATTAACGAAATGAACCCATAATACCGATTTTAGGATCTAGAGACATAGAAGAATAATTAACTAGAGGGTTTTAGAGTTAACTATTATAATTTAAGAGTATATTAAGATTGAATATTTAAAAATAATTAAGCAGATTATCAATCTATAACAAATACGTTGGAGATAAATCATGTAAATATTTATAACAAACTTTTACAATTTTAAAAGTAATAAAATAAATTTTAATAATGATTTTGTTTATGGTAGAACTGGACCGAGTTAAAATTTCGCCTAGAGCCCCCTAACATGTCGGGTTGGCCCTGATCAAGGGTTGTGTATTAGAAGAATTCATGCATTCCTTCAGCTTTGGAGCACTTCCTACATTTGTCTTTCTCTTTCCTGAAGAGCCTATAGAACCTTCAACTGGATAGATACAGGGAGAGAAGGAGAGTCACTCTCAAACTATGGAGATAAGTATTCATGCAAAAACAGCAACACACATTTGAACACAACAAAGTTTCACTTTTAGTTCTTTGTGTATTGTGTAATTTTCTAGTAACCACATCCTACTCAACAAAATCATCTAATCAGGATATCAACCTCCAACTTATTCATGCTAAATTCTACAACGGTTGCAGCTTTTTGCAACTTAGAGATATTCGACAGAATTGAGATCCCAAACTTATAAAGTTATCCTAATATGCATGCTGTAAAAACTAGAATTTTTTAAATATCTGCGTTCCAACCCTGTGGAACTTTATTTAGCCCACTCTCGCTCCATGAATTGTTTACCTAGGTCATACCAGACTTGAATCCATGTAAAATTGTGCATTTACACCAACAATTAACATGATTAAATATCTTGCTCGAATTTTATGCATCAATTTTTGTAAAATATCAAAAAAACAATCGACTAAGGAAACTTCTATATATCGAATTAATGAGGAACAATTTTTGTGTGTGTTGCACCATATACAATCAAATGGTTGGTGTATAAGTGATTATAAAGTTATATCTTCACCTCCCATAAACATCAGAAAGCAGTTAATTTCATGGTTCTTATCTGAATGCATATTTATTTATGTGTACGTGTGTAATGCACACTTGTATCATCATTATTTATTTAGATAATTCAGCCAAAAACACATGCTAGTGTTGAGACAACTCTACTCCTACCTAGAGCGCAACTAATTATTGTGTAAGATGTAATTAGTACCTTGCCACTCCCATACCACCTTCGATTCACCCTTCACTAACTTTGGGTACTGATCTACACGGGAATCTTCTTGAACCAACTCCTCAACCTACAGAGGAACAAAAAAGCAGAGCAGAAAATGAACATCCATCCACTGATTATCGAATTAAAGCATCTACATTTCACGTGTATGCATGTGCACAGAGTAGAGCTTTTAAGATAACATGATAAGGTAACTGTAGATTATGGGAAGAAAAAAACAAACAAGAACAGAAACAATCAGCATTGCGAAATTCACTTTGGCCAAAACCACAATACCTAAGAATGTTAAAAATAAATAGTATTTTTGGGGATGATATAACCAACACGGTAACTCATCTCTATGATCTTCACATCACCAGCTATTCCATTAACTCATATATCTACTACCATGTATATACAAAAAAATATGCACAAGGGTAAAGACAATATCGTTTAAAGGCCCACCAAATCGCACTCAATCACCCTATTCAACTATGCACAGGGGCAAATTTTGTACTTATTGAATCAAAATTCATGAAAACTTAAATTAACGTAAGAACACAAATTTATAAACTTAAAACAAGAAACACTGCAATCCCAGCAGTTTCTGTGCGAATCAGAAGTGGAGTATGATTAAAATATTATATATGTAGTAACCATAATATGTCATCGGTTATTTTGTAGTACAAAACAAGGTGTCAGTGGGTACAGGAGAGACTAAAAAGAGAAAAAACAACTTTAAAATTGCCTCCAGTCCTTAAGGAGTACAAATAGTATTGTTCTTTCCAATATTTTTTGTCGTCAACAATAAGCGCCAAATGCATCATAGATTCCATGTGCTCATCCGGTTTTCCAAGAAAACAAATACACTCAAAAGTTCATATTTACCAGGATTAAGATTGCCTCCAAAAAACCTATAAATCCTCATTCTCAATCAGCATCATGATTAAATAAAGACAAACAATCAGCATTGAGATTAAGATAAATATTGCTTATAACTGTTTCTAATGAATCTAACTTATTCCATTTAAGCATATCAAACTAAAAAAGACTTGAAACATCACACAAAAAAATATAGCTTCATAAGATAAAATTGCAACAATTAAGGACAGTTAATCTTCACTAGACAGGTTCCTGTGAATTTAGTCAAATATATGTTTTTCAAACTCCCATAATCTATTCGACCAAACTAGCGCAATCTGGATAATTAAAAGCGTAAATATGGAAAAATCAGGCAAGACTGAAGGAGATTTTCTAGTGAACCTATACATTTATATGAACAAATTTATAGCTACTAAACACAGTCCAGTGATTCAAACACAATCACAATTATCAAGAAGATGTCCATACTTTTTTCCACAGAAGTAGATCCTTTCTTTCCTTGGGTGAGAGAAGATGATCTCGCAACCAGGAAGCAACAATCCAGGGCTCAACCTCAGCACCTATACTCCTGGACATCATTGATTTCTCTTCAAGTATATCACAAACCTAAAATAATAAACAGATTAATCAATCATATGACTTTGTGCATGGAAAACTAGAAAACCAGAGAGTTTTTATCAAATAAATTAGTGATATATGCAGATTAAATTGAGATAATGTAAAACCCTTGGCCCTTCGTAGTCATAAATGTAACACTTAAATATCCCAGTTCTTTTATGTAAATTTTGAAAATTCCCTCAGTTAATTCAGAATAAGAGAAAGTTGGTATTAATATCACTTAAAAGGAATTTCTAATACAGCTAATTAAAGTTAGATATTAAACTTGTAAGCCATAATGGCAATAACATTGATAAATCTTGCAAGTTTAAAGTTTCAAGCGAGCTGCAATTGATTTCTTTAATATTATCGACATTCTCACAAAAGCATGGGAACAACATCAATGCCCTGTTGTGTGACATGGTTAAACATTCTTTAGTTGCAATGCAGGTAATGCCATAAGCTTCTTGCAATCTTCTACTTTCTCAACTTCATGTTCCGTGTTCTAAGATTTACAGTATCTCCTTCATGTAATGTACTGACACTAGAGCTCATGCCAACATAGAACAAGTAACTTAGTTTAACGAATGGCCCACGTTACTAGCAAGTGGCAACGTAATTGCAGTTCAACACGAAGCAAAAGAATGAAGTCAGAAAGTCAAAGAACGGAGGTACTGCATCCTACTTCATAAACGTATGGATTCAATTTCATAAACTGCCTACATGTTTGACAAACAAATAAATGATACCTCATGGTATAGTTGTTCAGCTCTGACAGACAAGCAATGCCTTTGATAGACCCTGAATGTTATTAATATGCATCCAATGAACTGTAAACTTCAATATGGTTAACAAACTTTATTACGCAGGGAACATAAGCTTTCAGAGCTGCATTTTGTAGTGAAATACCAATGCACAAGCTGGCACTAAAAGTAAAGCATGATTGATAATCCACTGTCTGACAAGACAGGAGAGTGGTTTATAATGGTCGACTAGCAGCTCAGGGCACTTGAATTCTTCAACGCTAGAAGCAGATAGAAGAAAATCAAATTATACGCTGAAGAACTCAAATAAACTTAAAAATATTGCCACATTTCATTCAGTTAGATACTAATAATAGCTTACCCATGATTGTCTGTCCTTGTCTCCAACAGATCACGGATGGTCTCCACGGCTCTTTGTTTCGCAAGCATGTAAATGGCCACCTTCGAGCCATCTTTATCCCAATTCTTGTCTTCATACAAATTATCCAACAGCTCATCCTTAGAAAACTTTAAGATTAAGATACAGATAGCTCAATCACATTTTACTGTTTGCAGAGGTAATCCTTACAGATAGAAAATAAATTTCTATGATGAAAATGGAAGAATGTAATGGTCACAAACCCAACATTTTCCAGTTCCACTGCACAAAAGTTGAGCATATGCTTCACATGCACGAATTTCTAGCCATTTTGACTGCAATGCCAGTTATTACTAGAGTAAGACTTCAATTGAAGAAAATACTGATGAGTCCATGTAAATAAGAATACACATGGCACTTATCGCGCACAAGTTTTCTCGATGCTTCATTAACATCTCCATCTTCGACACATAATTTCCCAAGCATTCTATACCCGGGATGGCATTCCAACTTGCCATCGTAACAAACTCCATTAGTCGGACATGGTTCACAAAAATCTGAAGCAACAATAACAATAAAGAAATGCAGAATACAAGAAATGAGGATAATTTGATGAAACTGTGGAATGTCTTGGATAAAAATAAGTACAATTCTCAAAATTCTTCAATGAAATAATCAAAGAGTTTATATTTATATTTCTTATGCAATTACACTTGTGTTTTTTTAATTAGCAAAAACCTAATGTGTTATTCGGCACACAGCACACATCCGTTATTTGACTGATAACTAATATTGAATTGTCATTTGTACTCAGTTATGCATACACACGCGCACAAAAAGGTAGAACCGTCGTTTCATAGCTTAAAATAGATTCCTTGCAACATTCAGGCGACATTACCAAGTAGGCCTTTCACAATCAGAAATAAGAAGATGTCCATGCGAGGTTATAGCAGAAAACTGAATATCAAATCTGTGCTGGAAGACGTACATGCACTATCATATATACATAAGAAAATCAATTTTTAGCGCCATGAAAACAAGCAGGCAAGTAAGAGAAGACTAAATTTCGATTTAATTATAGGGAAAAGAAAAAGAAAAAGAAAAAAAAGGATACAAAGATTTGATAAATTGACCTGATAGGAAATCGTCATAATCTGAAGTAGTGGTGTCGCAGAATTGTTTTTCCGGCTGATTGAAAGAAGTGGCTATCAAGTTACACGCCAGTGCCACCGCGACGGCGATGGAAATTACGGAGATCAAGCGGAAGAAGTCCGCCTTCGACGATGGCAGAGAATTTAATAAATTGGAGGGGGATGAGGAAGAGGGTTTAGGTCTTTTCTTCTTCTTAGTATTGAACTCCATTAGGTGCTTGGAAGAACAGAGATATTTGAAAAATGTTTCAAATTCAATAAAGACTATTTTAATTTCCGAAATCCATTAGATTAGAAGAACTTGTCTAATGTAATATTAGTAAGATATGTTGAAATTTTTCAAATTCTATATTAATTTTTTATGATTTGTCTTGAGAAAATAATTGTCAGTGCTTACAGAAAGAATTAGAGAAATGTTGGCTAAAGTGAAGGTTCAAATATCGTAATTTTCTTTTAACAGAGGATCAAATTTTAGTTTGATATTATCCTCACTACATACAAATTCAACTTGATTTATTTCTAAAAGAATCTATAACTCAAGAGAGGTATACGCGAGAATCTCTATGCAAAAAAAACTATGACTAATCTAGATACTATTGTAGAAAAGAAAAGGTGAATCACAAAAAAAAAATAAACAAGACTACATCCAAATTGAAATTCAAGAATGTGATGCCATAACAAAGGAAATCATTGTAGAAAAGATTGTGAGGAATTAAAAACTACTTAAAGAAGAAAAAGACGAATCACAAAAAAGAAAAAAAGAAAAACTACGTCTTCAGTAAAATTCAAATGAAGCTCAAGATGATGATGACATAACAAATGACATTAATATATACAAAAAATGATTGTAAGTTGTAACTAATGTAGAAAATAAGAAAAGATGAACTACAAAGCAGGTCAAAGAAGACTACGTCCCAATTGAAATTTTGAGTGATGTAGCTACGCTTGATAAATGAAAGGAAAAGAAGACAAAAAAAATATAGTTAAATCAAATGAAAATATAGGATTCCGAAATATCAAGGTCAAGAAAGAAAATAATTAATGTTGTCAATCTGTTCAAATGGAAGTTTTAGAACAATAGTTATGTAGATATGTCCTTTTAGGTTAAAAATGGTTAGTAATTATAGGGGTTTTGGCATTTTGCACCCTGAAATTATAGGATTTTGGCACTTTGCACCATGGCTTAAAAGGTTTGGCACTTTGCACCCTGAAAATATAATTTATTTGATACTTTGCACCCTAATGTGTGTTTTAGAGAGAAAATTCATTGGTAGAAGGGTATGAATTATTTTCAATTTGCACCTTTAAAATATAGAATGTTGGCATTTTGCACCCTAAAATTATAAAATATTAGCATTTTCACCCCAATTTTATTTTTTTTGGCACTTTGCACCCAAAAAATATAATTTGTATGACATTTTGTACCCTAATGTATTTTTCTTTTAAAGAAACAAACTCATGAATGTCGGCGATGTAGAGATAAAATGGTCATTTCTATGCACAACAATCATAAACATGTTATTCTAAATTTATTTTATTTTATAATAACATATTTTCACATTTTCTCTCAGTAAAATTTATATTTTAAAAAAGAAATTGTCTTCATTTTATTTTCAAGTATCCTCTAGATTATTTACTTTATATCTAAAATACACGTTTATATATCTAACATATTATTATATTGCATGTTATTTACATAATTTAGATTATCATATTAAGTCGGGGTTGAATATGCCAGAATTATATTTTTTGGGTGCAAAGTGCCAATATTCTATATTTCATAGTGCAAAGTGTCAAAATCTGTACTTTTAGGGCGCAAAGTGCCAAAAATATTCGAAAATAACTATTATACTCTTCAATCAATGAACTTTTTCTTCAAAACACACACTAGGATGCAAAGTGCCAACTAAATTGTAATTTCAGGGTGCAAAGTACCAAAACTTTTAAGTTATGGTACAAAGTGCCAAAACCCTATAATTTCAAGAAAAGTGTCAAAGGCCCGTAATTATAGTTTGTTTATAATTTTCAAGTTCCGATATTTGGTATTTTCTATCTCAATTTTAATTCTTTTGTAGCAGTGTAATAATTAACGTTAGTTAGTCAAAAGTCTATGTATTTCATTAAAACGATAGTATGATGAATTTTTATAATATGATGTAATTGATATAGAAAATTAGTCGATCATGTGCAAAGCACGTGCATATTTCTAGTAATACTAAATGTATGACGTTTTATAGTTTATTGAATTGGCCATGTTCTTTTAATTAAAAAAATTGAAATTAAAATCCACTAAATAATTAGCTTACTGAAAAAACCTTCCTTCAGAATTGAAATTATCTAAATTATCAAAAAAGAATTGAAATTATCTATCCAAACACACTCTTGAGTATTTTTAAAGTTTAGCTAGATTTGAGTTGCAATCTGATTGGTTGCCTAATGCCTAGGGTGCACGTGACCACACTCGCACTTCTAGCATCTGGCTCTACTCCTGCATATAAACCATCAATATTAAAATAGTTCATTATATATGATGATTTTTTTTTTCATACAAATTTTGCATATTTGTTGATAGCAAAACAATTAATTTAACTTTTTATAGTTTAGAAAGTAATGATTAAAAATTAGTGATGTTATATCATTATTAATTATATGTATTACAAAATTATATTCTAAAAGACATATAGTTTAGTTATTTGAAACTTCATCTAAAGTATATATTTTAATAGAAGTATTATTTGTTTTATTATACTATTTATAGTATTACACTTGTTTGTTATATGACGATTGTTTTCTCATATTAATTTTCTTCACGTCCTCACCAATATAAAATTTCGATAATTGTAATGTAATTGTAAGAGATCATAGAGAAATTCATACGCCTTTGGCCATTTATTTTATATCGATATAAGTCTTCGAATGGTCCTATCATGATAATTTATATTCTTCTTTTTGGGTTGTTAAAAAACAATTCATGCTCTCATTTTCAAAAATAGTAAATTTTCTCTTATCTCGTAACTCCAATTTTTGCAATATTAATTTGACATTAGTATTTCTGCAATCATTTATTTTAATCACTATTTTGGATGGCATAGCTTTTTCTTTTTTTAGAACTCGTATCTAAAAGAACAAAATTTATGTGAATGACGATATTTTTAATAAGATACATCGGTTGGGACCTTGCAAAGCCTACCATGGCCTCACCTGTTTGTTCAAACTCAACCCATTATTAATGGACCTAATTCTTAAATAGACTTGGGATAAAAGCAATAACTTTTATAATTTTAAAGGACCTAATAAATAACATATATTTTTAGAAAAAAAATAAAATATATATCTAAAATATCCTTCAGAAATAGCAAAGAAGTGACTAGATAGATTTTTAGGTGTATTAAATAAAGAAAAAGTTGAAAACGAGGTAATTATTATTACATTTGAATCCTCAAGCGATAAATATTTTGAAATGAAGTTTTTTCTTTTCTAAAACGACATATATTATGAAATGGATATGTTTATTTTTTGCATTAAAATAGGAAGTCAGTATTAAATCATGTAGATGAATAAATAATTGAATCCCATCCATGGCATTTTCTTTATTTTTTTAACCCTGATAATGGAATTTCAGTGCCCAAACTAGTTTAAATTGTAGTACCCATTACTATTTGAGTTGACCAATATAAAAGTAATTGCAGTCCACAAACTACTTCAATTCATACAAGCCCATATACTAAGGGCATCTCCAATGGAGACCCCATATGGGTCATCAAATCCATTAACTTCCAATTTGATGGCTAAAATAAAAAAAACTCCTCTCCAATGGAGGCCCTATTTGAGCCATCAAATTGATGTCCAGAAGCTCTTGCCATAAAAAATAGGGCCAATTCCTCTTGGCCCCAAATTTTGGTAGGAAAAATTTAACTCTACCAACGGCCAGAATATTGGAACGATAACTTTTTTATTTTTTGAAAAAGAGCCGTTGCAAAATTTTGTGTATAAATTAAACATCATTTTCATAACAAAATTATACTTGCAACATATCTAGATAAATAAAAAAAATTACTGGAAATTAAAATCAAAGGAAAAAAGAAAGTTACAAAGATTTATATTAGATCAAAAGAGAGGTAGAAATCTTATCTATCTTGATATAATATAAATATATTATATTATATGGATACGAAATCTGATCATATACCTTGATATTTGAATTCAAATCGATACGTGACATTTTTAAATTTTATCATATGATATAATATAAAAAGTTAGCAAGATATAATATTTATAATATACACTTTAGTCTCGTTTTTATATTTGATTGCATTTTTAAATGGGTTTAATTTTGTTTTAATATCAATTTGACTTAATTTTAAATAATGAAAAAAATTGATGTTCCATTTTGATGGATGTGCATTTGAATATAAAACATTTGCAGGGGCCCCAAAACACTGTAGCAGTCATCAAATGAGTATTTGATTACCCACTTTGATGGCTTAGGATTGGAGATGCCCTAAATGAGGATCCCTATTTGGGTAGCTGATTAATATCAAAAGAATGGTCGGTTAGCAGTGGTGCTCAGCTCAGGGTGTTTGAGTAATTCATTCTGAAATAGTATTTTTTATTATATACTGAAATTTCCAATGAACAACATGGATCGTCAAACTTAAAAGGGTGATTTACACTCAGACTCCCGAGGTTTAGTCTTATTATAAAGAATCCCCGTAGTTTAAAAAATTACAGGAACACTCTTTACGTGGTGTTTTTTGTAAACATTTTTACAAGTTGTTGGGAGTGTCCTTGTAAGACTTGTTAAATCACAGGGGGTGTCCTTGTAATTTCTGAAACTACAGGAGATTTCTTATAATATAATTAAACCTCAGAGGATCTTAGTGTAAATCACCCAACTTAAAACTCACCCATTAGATTCGATCATGCCCGACCGACCACAAGGGGATTAGGAACCAATCCATAGCTAGCTATGTTGCCAAGACACTAAAATTCTAATAGGGATAAACTTTCTGAAAAGGGTAATCACTTGAATAGTCTCTAAATTACAATGTTTGTGCCATTTTTATCTTCATATATAAATTAGGACTTAACCACCTATATCTGAAATAAAACAACAGTGCCCCCTCAAAAGTGTTACATTGTTACACTTAACCCCCCATTTGAATTTGTGGTGAAAAATCCACTGAAAAATACTTACTTCTTGCCATTCTAAGAAGGGCGATATCTTCATTCATATTATTCATTTTAGCAATTTCTTTTTATGCACCAAAATTTTATTTACTTTTTTTTCTTTCTATATATCATTATTCACCGTAATAACTCATCACAAGCAACATGATTTTTTCTTTTTCTTGCAATTGTTTGTTCTTCTTTATATGAAGATAATTAAGGCCATCTCCAGCGGTTGCCGCGGGGCCGGGGCCGGGGTCGGGCTGCGGGCGGAGAGTCGTCTCCAACGGTTGCGGGGCGGGGGCCGGGGCGGCCTTCGGGGTGGAATGGGCTGGGCGCAGGGCTCGGCGGAGCCCTGCGCCCAGCCCGGGGCGCGAGTGGGAAGAAGGGGCGCGTTTAAAAAACGCGCCCCTCTTTAAGTCAGGTGCCGCCAAGTGGCGGCACCTGATTGGGCCCTTTTCTTTTTTTTTTTGTTTTTTTTGTTGTGTATTTATTGTGTATTTATTGTGTATTTATGTATATTGTTGTGTATTTAAATCTAATTAATGTTCTTTAATTAAAATCTAATTAATGTTGTGTATTGTTGTAATTAATGTGTTGTTTTAATTAGTGTTTTATTTTAATTATTGTGTTATTGTAATTAATGTATTATTTTAATTAATGTGTTGTTTTAATTATATAGATATAATATGATTAATTATTTAATGATAATTTAAATAAAATTATGATATACTATTTAATATTAGAATAGTCCATTTAATTTAACATTCATACAAATAATTTTTTTTTAAAATAACAAATTAGTTAAAAATACAAAATAAACACGTCATAAGCATAAAATTTAGATTAATACTTAATCTAAATTAAAAATTTAAATACATACTAAAATAGATAAGAAAATTAAATTTAAACACTCGTTTTTAACCGTATTTTGCATAAACATGTTCTATTAAGTCTTTTTGGAGTCTACGGTTGGTCATCTTGGAACGAATTGCTTCATGACGCAGCATATAATTATCCAACGTTTGTCTTCTCCGTCCAACATTTTGAAACTCTATTCCGCGATTGTCATAAATTCTAGCGCGTGCTCTACGAGACGTCCTAATGTCGGTATCATCATCGTCCGAGTCATCGTCCTTGTATTCGTCACGTTCATCCTCCACAATCATGTTGTGGAGTATGATACAAGTTAACATGATATTGCCAAGATCTTGCGTATGCCACCCCCTGCCAGGTTGATTAACGATTGAGAACCGAGCTTGGAGAATTCCGAACGCTCGTTCAACATCTTTGCGGAACGATTCTTGATATCGCGAGAATACTTGTTCTTGATGTGTTCTCGGATTTCTCACCGACTGTATTAGCGTTCCCCACTTCGGATATATACCATCCGCAAGATAGTAAGGCATGCGGTAAGTATTTCCATTCACTTCATACTGAACCGCGGGAACGTTACCGGAAGTGAGGTTATCGAATAGAGGTGAACGACCAAGTACTGTAATGTCGTTCAATGCTCCCGGCACGCCAAAAAAGGCGTGCCATATCCACGTATCATGTGATGCAACAGCTTCAAGAACAATCGTAGGTTTCTTCGACCTTCCAGAAAAACTTCCTTGCCATGCGGTTGGGCAATTTTTCCACGTCCAATGCATACAGTCGATCGAGCCAATCATCCCCGGAAATCCACGTCGTTCCGATTTCTTAAGTAGACGGTCCAAATCGTCTGCGGTTGGGGCACGAAGGTACTCGTGTTTATATACGCGCAAAATTGTTTGACAAAATTCGCGGACAATTTCGCATGTGGTACTCTCTGCAACACGAAAGTTTTCATCTTGAGCATCGTGGGGAGTTGCGTATGCCAACGTCCGCATGGCAATTGTTGCCTTCAGAATTGGTGAAAACCCTGCTCGATTGGCGGCATCGTATCTTTGACGAAAATATTTATTTTCACGCTCGCAATCCGCAAGGATACGGAGGAAAAGAGGACGCTTCATACGGAAACGGCGCCTGAACGTTTCATCAGAGTACAACGTTCTTTCGATGAAATAATCGTTCATCAGTTGTAGGTGTCGTGCTTGGTGGTTCCTGTCTAAAAATGTACGACCAGGAACAGAACCACCATGAACAGGCACAATTTCTGTTGGAGAACTGAAAAGTAAATCATCAATTTCTTCTTGTGTTCGTACATGTTCATTTTCTTCTTCTGCAATCCTGGTGTTATAATCTTCCCAAAACTGGTTTCGGGAAGAAGATGATACGTCATAATCACCATAACCGCCAAAATCATTGTACGGATTCATCTTGAGAAAGTAAATCGTTTATGTAGAGTGAATATTTTTTGTAGAGTGAATATTTTATGTATCAGATATTTTTTAAGAATGAATGTGTTCACTACAATGTGAGATTGGATTATTAAATAGGCAAAATGTATCAAATCTCAACCCTTCTTTATTTTGTACCGATCAGATCTCAACCCTTCTTTTTCTGCACCAATCTCAACCCTTCTTTATTTTGTACCGATCAGATCTCAACCCTTCTTTTTCTGCACCAATCTCAACCCTTCTTTATTTTGTACCGATCAGATCTCAACCCTTCTTTTTCTGCACCAATCCCAACCCTTCTTTTTCTGCACCAATCTCAACCCTTCTTTATTTTGTACAGATAAGATCTCAACCCTTCTTTTTCTGCACCAATCTCAACCCTTCTTTATTTTGTACCGATCAGATCTCAACCCTTCTTTTTCTGCACCAATCCCAACCCTTCTTTTTCTGCACCAATCTCGACCCTTCTTTATTTTGTACCGATCAGATCTCAACCCTTCTTTTTCTGCATCAATCTCAACCCTTCTTTATTTTGTACCGATCAGATCTCAACCCTTCAATTTTTAGAAAATTACATAATACACCCTATAGCTTTTCCTATTTAAAGGGAGTTGTATTCACTTCTGAAATCACACCTCTCAATATCTTTCTCTCTAACTAAAAAAGAAAGCAAAAAATTTTTAGGCAATGTCAACTAAAAAGTGGACTCCCGCTGAAGATGTAGCCTTGACAAAGGCTTACATCGAGATATCGGAGGACAACATCGTCGGGGCAGACCAGGCTTCGGGAAATTTCTGGGATAGAGTCATCTTTTTAATGTATGTTCTTCTTGAAAGTACTGGAGTTCATTACGAACGCAGAACAAAAGAATCACTCACTAGTAGATGGAAAAAACACATCTGCAACAGCATGCAAAAATGGAACGAAGCACTTCAAAAAGCCAGAAGGGAAGTGGGAAGTGGCGGCCAAATAATGGACGAGGTAAATATTACGTTAATTATATGCTAAATAATTATTAATATGTTATATTAACTATTTTTTGTAATTTTTAGCATGATCTGGCATTGCGTTTGTACAAGTCCGAAATGAAGAAAAATTGGTGCTTCCAACACACATGGGAAGTTGCATCAGAGTGGATCATGTTCAGGTCAACAGCTGGAACGCCTCAACCACCTCCGGTTAACCGATCTCAACCAACGTCCGATTACTATATTCCAACCCCACTAGAAACTCAATTTGAATCGGAAACAACTCCACTAGGCGACGAAGAAAATCCCGAGACTCCCCACTCGAGTTCAAGATCTGAAAGACCTATTGGTAATAAAAAAGCCAAGAAGGGAAAAGGGAAGGCTTCGTCGAGTTCGCATCTTTCTGATTTTGAAAGCCAAAAATTGATAGCCATTGAGTTGTCCAGACAAACTCAAATTGAATTCGAGGCTGGACGAGAGAGAAGGCATGCGGAGAATCTTCAACGTCAACGGGAAGAAGAAGCAACGAGAGTGGGAATCACAGAAAAGTTACAAGAGGAACGGATTATGGCGATGGACACTTCATCATTCTCTCCAATTACAAAGGCGTATTGGACTCACAAAAGAAGAGAAATAGCAAGGAAAAATCTTCCAACGAACTTATTTGGAGATGCATCGAATGAAGGTCCCGACTGGTTTCAGGGGGGTAATCAGTAAAATGTAATATTTTTATGTGTTTCCTTTCTTGTATTTCCCGTATTTTTGATTTCTTGTATTTCCGTTGTTGTTTCTTGTATTTCCTTTGTTGTTTGTTGTATTTCATTTCTTGTATTTTCTTCCGTGTTATAAAAATATTTGTTTGCGTATTAATTTTCTGTATTAATTTTAAGTTACTTTTATTAAATATTCTATTTAATATTAATATTTTAATATAATTAATAATTAAATTACGAGTACTAATATAATTACTATTATTAATATTAAAAAATTAGAAATCTATAATAATAATAGGTGAGAGTGGGCAAAGAAAAAAAATGGAAGTAATTCCCCCTGGAGCCCCAACCATTGGAGACGACCAGCAGGGCCCCGGGCTGCCCCGGGGATTCCCCGGGCTCTGGAGCCCGGGACTAGCCCTCAACCATTGGAGATGGCCTAAATGGAAGTATACTTCACTGCATGCATTTTTGTTTATCAATTTTCCGTACTCAGGTGCACAAAGATGTGGGGCGATTTCATTTTTCTCCTGTTAAATTGATATCCAATAAAGTTTATGAAGCTATTAAAGTTCAAGTTGTCAAATGTATAACCAATGTGGTACATACAACACACCACCTTTTATATATTCACCGAAGTTGAATCAAATTTAAATTTATTTGGTTTGAATTTTATTAGATTATGAGTTGTTTATCCTTTTTTACTCAGTTATGTGAGCCCTATTTTGTATCAATATTAAATGAGTATTAATAAAAAGTTTATTTGGAAACATTGTAACTATATATTAATTGACTTTTAACAAGTACAAATACATTTTCTGCTAATGTGCATTTGTTATACTTCTATAATTACATAAAATTTGTATAGTATGAAGGTCTTCAATATAAAATATCAATAAAAATATATTTTCGACTAACTATGTAACAATGTTAAGTGTGTTCGTCGTTTTATCTATTTCTTTTGTAGAGTAGTCGGTGTTTCTATCTAGATAAAGATAGATTGGTAGAACATAAATATTTGATTAATCCTTTGCATTTTTGAAAAATATACAAAAATTACACATTTCTTTTGAGGGAAAAATACTTTTGATACAAAACTTTTATCCAAATTACAAATATGATAACAAGTTTTCGAGGGATAATCAGTTTAACACATTTTAGCTAATTTCATATATTTTTCCACCGATTACATTTAAATTTCATTGATCTCACATGCATATTTTTATCGATTTTACCCGTTTTACATTATTTTATTGCTTCACCACTTCATCAAATTTTTTCACGAATTTCACCCAAATTTTATTGATTTCACATGTATTTATCGGTTTTAGGGACATTTTTTTGATCGATTTACCCGTAAGAAGTGGGATTATATTTATATTTATAATAGTAGAGATAGAAACTGGCTTGATGCATAACCATTTATGGATGCAAGAATTGAGAGTTCACCCACAAGTTGATGCATAACCATATATGATGGAATATTATGACATATACTTTTTAGAAAAATAACCGCGTGGATGATAATGATTTAGTAAATATTATGACACGTTAAAAATTATACTATTTTAGGTGTTATAGTACTATTTAAGAGTTTTAACTTCTTTGCGAGTCCTAGTCCAACTATATCTTATGATTCCTAATTTAAGTATGTTTCTTGTCCTTTGTTTATTAAAATCATATAGGGGTATTATAATTTAAAAAAATTAAGTAATATTCATGTTTTTATAATATAGTAATAATAGTAAATAGAAGAGATAGAGATAAAAGATTATAAAATGACAATCAAACACTAACAGTAGTACTTATGAACTATTTAATCGGGACCATATAAATTAGTGAATGCATGTATAATCACTGGCGGAGCTACCTGGTGAGTAGGGGGTGCATGGACCCCACTGAATGTTTCATCTTGTTTAAAAATAAATTAAGTATAGCGTTAGGTTTAGTTTTAATTTTTGTATTGTCATCTTAGTGTAATTTTGGTTTAGCTTCAAAATGATCCCATTAATTAAAGTTCTAAATTGCATATTAACGGGTCCATACTTAAATTAGAGTGACATTTTAAAATTAAATTTTCATTTACTTATAAAATATTAAGAAATTGGATATTAGATCAAATTACTATGTATTTTTATTTTTAATAAAATCTAACAAAGTCAAATGCAACGAATTTGGCTTCAACTCAAATACCAATTATTTTTTTTACAATATTTTGAATCATAATAAAATACAAATCACAAAATTTAAGATTGGGTGTACTTTTTCAATACTAGGAATCATTTCAATTTCATATCAAACTCTCTCAACCCAAAAAGATTTTGTAGAAAGAATCTCGTCTACTTAAATTATTTAGATTTTAATTAAGTTTGATTAGCTTTTCAATGTCGCGGTTGATTTTTTTTTAATTTCTAATTAACATTTAAATTTTATTGTAATCTTTTATTTTATAATGACCCCGGTAAAAATATTTTCTGGCTCCGCCACTGTGTATAATTAAATAGACCTTTTCATAAACAACGTAACTTATCAAATTACTCGCTGTATACCCTATACACTATATCTATAGGTAGGACGGTGAGACATTTAAGGTATCTCAAATGCTTAAAGAGGAGGGGAGCGGGTGAGAGAGAAAAAAAATTAATGATCTTCATTGATGGGGAGGGGGAAGGTGAGAAAGGTGGGTGGGGGTGGTTGGACCTCGCCATGCATCCACACTACAATAAAAATTATATTTGGTGACATTTTGTAGAAAATGTGACAAAGAATTAATATAGTTATATTTTTTTTAAAATGTTAGGAATTATACATGTTAATCATACTGTTTAGTGACATTTTTATACTATTATAACATTTTATAATTTTATTTTTTGTTATGATATAGATATTTAACTTTTAGACACACAACTACAAATGACAGTTTGAAAAATGTCTTTAGATATAAAATGTCACTAGCAAAATGTCACATGTAGCGGTGTGACTAAATGTATCAATGTCACAATTGTAGTTAAAAATAACATTATAAAGTATCACTATAGTATAAAAATGTAACTAATCAATAAAATTAACATTTATAGTTTGTGACATTTTTCAAAAGTACGACTATATTAGTATTTCGTCACATTTTCTTCAAAATGTCATCAAGCATGGTGCTGTCGATGCTCATTTTTTATGTAGTGCCACCTCGGTCGGTGGAGAGGTGGCGACGACACTTGTCTTTATTTTATTTTAATTTTGACTTTCTTATGTTATTTAATTAAATTATTATTAATTTTATTTAATAAAATCTTAACATTAATTTATCTTATTACTTTTATAATTGTAACTTTTAATTAATAAACTTAACATTAATGTTTGAAATTGAATAACATTGTAAAAAAATTAAATTTGTCTATTATTTTAGATTTTACTAATTTAACTTTAATTTGAGTTAGTTTATAGTAACGTAATTAAAAAGGATTTATGGAAATTAAATTCAATGATATTAAATATGATTATTATTATTATTATTAAGAAATATGACAATAAAAATTAATTGAAATGGGAAGACTGAGTCACTGAAGATGATTATAAAAAGATGATCGAAAAGAAGAATGTAAGTCAGAGGGGAAGGGGAGTCTAAAGTGAAGGGTAGCTTTTAGGAGATAATTTATCGAGAAAGAGATATTCTTTTAGGGATTTCAGGCCAAATACTAGGATTTGTGTGGACCTGTTGAATTAATTTTTACCAAAGTTTGGCTCATTTGAAAAGTTGGAAAAGGATTTGAGTTGGTTTTAACTACTAAGCGTTTTTTTTTTTTTCCCTGAGAACTTCATATATTTTCATGATATATATTATCTTAGAATTTTCCATTATCTTATAAACCTCAAACAAATTGGATAACTATCTATTTTCACCTCAGACAAAGAAGCGTTGACATTCACATGCTACTTTGTCTAAATGATCATTTATGAAGCCGAATCGAACCGAAATGAGTTCGATGAAACCGAACCGAACCAAAGTTATTTGTTTAATTTATGTCAATTGAGGATTATTAAGTGTTAGTTTTTGCAGTTGGATTGTAAAATTCTTTAATTTTATGCATATGATATGGATTTTAGATTAACTTATGTCATTTGATGATTGTTAAATGTTAACCACTTAACTATTTAGTTCTATGTAATGTTTAATGATATGATTGCCTATTAATTTGATGTTCTTATGATAAATGATTTAGTATTTGATTGTATAATTTTAATAAATTATGTATAATATAAAATTTCGGTTAAACCGAAACCAAACCGAAAATCGAATTAGGATGTTTGGTTCTAAAAAATAAAGAACCGAAGTTTCGGTTCGGTTTTCACCGAATGAGCAGCCATACTTGGACCTAACACACCTGGAAAACTAGTTTGTAAGATGAGTGTTGCACAAAACCTTATAAAGTGGCATTAACTATGATTTTCAAATAATGTAATTTTATCTACTGCGTTTTATGAACGGGAAAAACACTGAAACTTTGTTAATTTTTTGGGAATTATCTACTGCGTTTTATAAACTGAAACTTGTGCCGTTAAAATGCTCTCGTCAAAAGCTTTCCAGCCATATAAAGAAGACGAAATTAGGCCTTGTAACGAAGGAGTTATTGTAAAATTAAGATGAAGTTCAAATACTTCATGCCCGAGCATTACGTGCAAAAAGCGTGCAATTTTGGTGACTTAATGGCCACGTAATCGTTCCCGTCCAAAAAATTGATGGTCAGAGCAAATATGTCAGAAAACTTCAATTTTGGTATTAAACGTGTCTTTTTCGAAGGTTTGGTACCAAATATGTAAAATATGTAAAAGTCTGGTATCAAAAATGAAATTTTACCCCTGCATGTGCAAAACCCGTGCCACTCACGGACATGTGCCGTGCACGTGATGAATTATTAAAAAAAATTAACGGTCAAATAAAATGTGTAAGGGCTTCTCCAACCGAAGCCGGCATGCGGTCATGAGGGGGAGGGGGAGCTGGGTTCGGTTGGAGATGGGAAAGGGGAAGGAAACGGTCAGGTTGGGCAGGGCGGGCAGGGGACTGGGGCAGGGGATGGTTGCCTGCCTGCTTGCCAGCCGGCAAACGCGCTGGCGCGCTAGGGAGCTGCGGCGGTGGACTGGTGGCAGGCGGCGGTGGGGAGAAAAATTTAAATAAAATATCTTTTTGGGATTTGAATATTTAGGGGGTAGAAGGTAGAATATTTTTTTTTTAGGGAGGTGGGCTGGTGGCAGGGAGAAAATTTTAAATAAAATATTTTGTAAAAAAAAGTTTTTGAAGAATGGCAAAACATAAAATATTTTGGTAGGGGTCGAATTTGAATATTTCAAAACTAGCATGCCCGAACTTAGCTTTTCGTGTCCGCAGGTCGCGGGCTCGCACGAGTCTTCTAGGTTTGAAGTGAAATCGATGATTTGCACCCCCCCCCCCCCCCCCCCCGCGCGAGGGAAGAGACTTTTGGTTGCTATTTGTTACACATCTTACTTGAGAAATCATATATAAATCTCAAATTTTTTTACTCATCTTTCAATGTGGGATAAGTTTTTTTCTCTATTTCAAATGGTAATCTTTGAGTATCAATTTCTCATTCACCGGAACTCCGATTCGAACATACAATATACCGTTTTATTATTAAGAATGCCTTTATTTTTAGGATTGTGTAACTATTTAAAAATTATTATTATTATTATTATTATTATTATTAGTATTATTATTAAAATAAGTTTGAGTGGGGAGAGTGAGGAGAGTGAGAGTGGGGAAATTTGTGAAATTGAATTAATAGATGTTAATTGCCCTTCGGTTGGAGATGAATTTTTTAGGTGGGTCGAAAAGGCATGAGGGCAAGGCAAGAGGGCAAGGCAATTGGGCAATTAGGCAGGCAATTGGACAATTGGGCAATTGGGCAATGACTTCGGTTGGAGATGGCCTAAGAAGACCTAACTCATGGTATTAAATGCGTGTTTTCAAAGAGTTTGACATCAAATTAGTAATATTAACAAAAAATTAGTATCAAAAGTGTTCCCCCCCTTTTTTTTTTCACAACATATATAGGGCCTTGGATTTTAATTTAACCTGCAGATATTTTTCCACACTTGTTTCTTTTATCACACTAAATTTGCATCTATATATACCCTCACAATTCATCTATCTCATTGTTCCCAATTACTTGTTTCCCCTCTTCAATTTGTTTGGCATCAACTAAGTTATCTCTTGCATTAACTTGCAATTTTCATGGCATCCTTTGAAGTATCCGAAGAGGTTAGCTAGCTTCAATTCTTTGATCATTAATTTCTTTTTAAGAACATACGCATGCACACTCTCCATGAATGTTTTGTTTTAGTCATTGCACTTGTTTATATAGTACATTGATATATATATATATATATATATATATGTGTGTAACTCTTTGTAGGCTAAGGTGATGGGAGAAGAAGATGAGAGCAGAGTAGGTGATGGAAGTGTCGTTGATTCTGCCATCCCCATCAGAAAAAGAAGTGGAAAATGGGTTGCTGGAACTTTTATACTCTGTAAGTAATTAATTAGTCATTATCATATATATATATATATATATATATATATATAGTCACCCGCGGGCCGGATCCACCCTTCTAGCTAGTTATCAATAAATATCATGCTTAGTTATTAATTAATTAAATTTTGGCAGTAAATCAAGGTTTGACTACTCTTGCATTCTTTGGTGTTGGAGTGAATTTGGTGTTGTATTTCACGAGGGTCTTGCAACAAAGCAATGCTAATGCTACCATCAGTGTTAGCAGATGGGGAGGAACAGTCTATATGTTTTCTTTACTTGGAGCTATTCTCGCCGACTCTTATTGGGGTAGATATAAAACTTGTGTCGTTTTTCAGCTCATCTTTATCATTGTAAGTATTTTCTAATTTTTTCTTTTCTGGAGAAATTCCAAGTATATATACATTTGAACCAACCATTAATTCCTTCTTATAGGGTTTGATGTTGCTATCACTAACAACACAGCTTTTGTTGGTCAAACCTAATCGTTGTGGGGTTCAAGTAATTACAAGTGAATGTAAATCACATTACTACTCAACATGGGAACTAAGTCTGTTTTACATTTCTTTATACATGATTGGAGTTGGAAATGGTGGATACCAACCAAATATTGCTACGTTCGGGGCTGATCAATTTGACGAAAAACACCCAAAGGAGAGTCATTCCAAAGTTACATTTTTCAGCTACTTCTATCTGGCTTTCAACCTTGCTGCACTCTTCTCCCAGACAATCTTAGGATACTTTGAGAATCAAGGAATGTGGGCCCTTGGATTCTGGGTGTCTACTTCCTCTGCTCTTGCAGCTCTAATCCTTTTCCTTGGAGGAACAAAAGAATACAGACACTACTACTTCAACCATCATCATTCTATTTCTAGTTCTAGTTCTAGTTCATCCAGCCTATCAGATGTCAAATGCATGTTCAAATTGCTACCAATTTGGCTATGCACCATAATTTATTCGGTAGTCTACACCCAAATGGACTCGCTCTTCGTAGAACAAGGGGATGCAATGAACACCAAGATATCAAACTTCGAGATCCCTCCAGCAAGCATGTCTTGCTTTAACGTTCTCGCTGTGGTCGTTTTCGTATTCCTATGCAATAGAATGCATAAGAAGATGAATTCCGAGATTCAAAGAATGGGAATCGGTTTACTCATAGCAATTGCATCCATGATCTCGGCTGGCATTGTCGAGTGTTACAGGCTCAAATATGCTAAAGAATTGTCGAATTTGAGCATTTTTTGGCAAGCTCCTCAGTATGCACTTATCGGTGCATCTGAAGTGTTTATGTATGTAGCGCAATTAGAGTTTTTTAACGCTCGAGCCCCCGATAGATTTAAGAGCTTTGGGAGTGCACTTTGTATGAGTTCAATGTCATTCGGGAGCTATGTGAGCAGCTATCTTGTGTCGATCGTGATGAAAATATCGACTAAAAATAATAAGCTTGGATGGATACCAGAGGATCTTAACAAGGGCCATTTAGACCGGTTTTATTTCCTTTTGGCCGGCTTGACCGCTATTGATTTAGTTATTTACATTGTTTGCGCAAACTGGTACATTAATGCAGGGAAGAGTGGAGACGACAACCAGGAACAAAGCTATATTATATAGTATATAGTATATAGTAGTAGTTTAGTAAACAAATATATTTAAAGGTGTATTATGCACTAATCATCATATAATTAAATAAGATGACACTTCAATTGGCCTTATTTCTTTTTTTCTTTTAAAAGGAGTGGTGTGGCCGTGTGGGGAGTTTATTTCTTCCTTTTAATTTTAAGTAATTATTTGTAATTTTTTTGATAAACTTTTATTTCAGGTAGTAGGTAAAAATATTTGTACAAATATCACAAATTTAAGGTAGACCTAATGTCAATTACTACAATTAGGACCTAACCCTAGAAAAAGCCAATGATGCTAAATTAAGAAAGATTGTTTACAAAAAATTTTAAAGTCTGCAAAAAGCTTAAATAGACAATAAAATTAGAAGTAACAAATAATATTTATTTGAAGTTTAAAAGCGTTTACAAATCTCTATGTATAAATTCTCTGATTCTTCTCTTCATTGAAAGTATGGATTTAAGTGCACTAGGCTTCTTGAATCGTATGATGCGACTTTCTCCAAGATTTGCGGATGGAGTCACAGATTTGAAGAGCTTGCCGATCTTCAAAGCTTGATGAGAATATATATTCGTATATGTGAATTCATATGTAGATATGTATATCTTCACAAGACCCCTTTATATAGATTTTAAAGAGTCTCCTTCGTAGCAGCTTGATGACGTGTCACGACTTGATTGACCTTTACTTCCTTGGTATGAAAGCCTTTATTTGATTGGCCAAGACACCTCATTTTTTTACATGTAGCTCATTTTGAGTGGCCACTTACTTATAAGGCCAAAGTATAATTTGATTGCCTTTAAATATATCATTTTGACACATGGCTTGATATAATTGGCCAATAAATAAATATTAGAAATCAATTAATATCATTATTTAATTTCGGGATTTAATATAATAAAATCCCGAAATAGAAAATTAATTGATTACTAACAAATTATCTATAAGTGTCATTATTTAATTGGACATAAATTTCATGTATGTACAAAGATTACCAGCAACAATTGAATAAAAAATAATGGAAATACTAGTATTTAAATTATTAATAAATAAATAAAATGAGTGAAACAACAAAATGAAATAAAAAAGAGTGAAAGTAAATCAAAACGGCGCCGTGAGAAAAGGTGTCGAGTGCCACCCTAAGAGTAAGAGGGGGTCTCTTCTCCAAATCCCTGAACCAAAGAAGAACTACCCTAAACAGATAATATATACATGCTGTATATTTTTATAAAACATCTATAAACATAGAGACGCAGACGTTGGAAGACCTTAGACATGGTGACATTGGTGTCGCCAGCGCTTACGTCATCTTATTCTGCCTCATCTCTCTTCTCTCGCCGCTCTCTAGCCGCTCCTTCGACGTTCATTCCCCGCTGCGATTTCGCTCCAAACGCTGTCGTTTGTTCTCTTTGCCGCTCTTTCTGTTTTTCTTATTTCAACTATATATATAATTCGCAGCTCGTGTTAAATGTCGTTATCTGAGTTTAGTCATTTCTGATAGTCAATTGCAAATTCTTTTGTATTATTCAGTCAGTAACACGCTCTTAAAACAACACTATCACCAATTTGAAATGGAAAATGGTCATTTCATGGCTTGAATCCAATAATACTTTACGTTGAAGGTAATTGCACAAAAATAAAAAATATAAACCGGCAATATCAGTCTGTTATCCATACTATACAACTAGTCAACAGTAGTAATTTCTTAAATAAATTTTGATTTTCTATTTACAAGTTTTAGAGAATGTGAAACTGTTTGTATTGACTTAGGATTTTGTTGTTTGGATTGCAATAGAAATGTGAGCTTACGGAGCCAGTGAATGGAAAGCCTCATGTTCCGATTCTCAATGATCAGATATTCCCGACGTTCTTGCAGAAGAAGCGGCTGGATAATTTGGTGAATAGAAAAGATAGTAATACCAGGCTTAAATTATTTTCTGGTATTGCTAATACTACGCTGTCTCAGGTTAAAATTCCAAACATTCTTTGTCCTAGATGATTGTAGATGCTTGCTTTTTAAGTTCTTCTTTGTGCCTAGGAGATGGTTATCGTGTGCTCTGACCTTCTGAATTAATCGATTACTTGCCTGTGGCATTGTCAAGGATGGCAAATTTCAATTTATGTAGTTTGTTAACTATAGACTTAATCTACTACTTCTCTTTTTGTATGGCGAAAAAATCTTAAAGGGATGAGTTTCTTTGTTAAAGTTATCAACTTTTAAGTGTGATATATGATGTTATCTCATGTTTTATTATCTCTGCTATCCATTCTATCTGAATTTCACCTTATTTTGTTCATCTTCTAGTATCTAGTTCTAAGAAAATACTGTTTGCTAGTATTGAAGAAGAGCTAAAAAGTATTGGACTATTGGTCAGTTGGCAGCAATTAACTTGAAGAAGGATATGATCTGGCGTCATTTTGTTCCCTTTTTTGTTTCTGTCCCATACAATTTTAAATCTTTACCTCATATTGTTTAACTTCAACCTAGTAGAAAGGGTAATCTTGTTTGACTGTTGGATTACATATGAAAGAATGAATTACTTTTTCTCAGACTCCTATCTGCTCAAGATTCTTCATTGTTTTCCATAGACTGAAAGTTTATGCATCTACCGCTGACATAACATGTAAATGTGCATTCTGTACGTAACGTAACAAAATCATTGGCAAAATATGGAATATGAAGGAAAAGAAACTCACCCATCAAGATTATTGCTTGTTTATTTTTATGCATGTAAGATAGTTATGGTTCTATTGATACTGTGGTCTTCAATAACATAGGAAATTGCTTGGTATATGGGCCTTGAACTTGGAAAAATCCACACAAAGCGGTTTGCTGATGGAGAGATTTACGTTCAATTGCAAGAAAGTGTTAGAGGTTGTGATGTGTACTTGATCCAACCCACCTCCCCTCCTGCTAATGAAAATCTTATGGAGCTTTTAGTGATGATAGATGCTTGCCGAAGGGCTTCAGCCAAAAATATCACTGCAGTTATTCCTTACTTTGGATATGCTAGAGCTGATAGAAAGGTGTGTTAAATGTATGTTGCATTTTAAACTGGTTCCTAGTGCCCAAAGGCCTAATGAATAAACTTATTGGTAATTAGTTTAATAAGTAAATTATCGCTTGAGTAATGTTGAGAGTTTTATCAAAACAGTGTTCTGATTTAATTAAGGAGAGCAGTCTCAGTTGCACTCTACCATTTTACTCGCTTATTCTGTTTGGTTATAATGTCACAAGACCCAAGGACGTGAATCAATCGCTGCCAAATTAGTAGCCAATCTTATTACAGAATCTGGTGCTGATCGTGTCCTTGCTTGTGATCTCCACTCTGGGCAGTCCATGGGTTACTTTGATATTCCAGTGGATCACGTATACTGTCAGGTAATTGCTTGCTCAAAGTTTTCATCTTTTGTTACTTGTTATTGTGTGTAAATACTCACATTGTTCTCGTTGTTTCTTTCGATGCAAAAGCCTGTTATCCTCGATTATCTTGCCAGCAAGAAGATATGTTCCAGTGACTTGGTAGTGGTCTCACCTGATGTTGGAGGCGTTGTAAGAGCTAGAGCTTTCGCCAAGAAGTTATCTGATGCCCCTTTAGCCATTATAGACAAAAGGCGTCAGGGTCATAATGTCGCTGAGGTAATTTTTCATCATATGCTATATATAATAGATTTTTTGCTCTCTTGAACTTTACTAGTAAAAAACTGAGAGATAGAAAATTACAGCTGGTTAAACATTGAGAGAGTGAAAGGTTGCAAGTTACAGAGCAACGTAGATAAGGCTAGAGTTGATAGCAATATTTTAAGCAGGGGATCAAATTTGACCATATCACATGAGAGTATTATAAGACATATTTATTCTTAGGCTGTGATGCTAATACTTAAGTAAATGGTGTTATTTTCATTACTTATCCCCGGTGCACCATGAGGGTTTTCTGTCATTGCACCATCATTCTTATAATTCTCTTCCACTTTGATCCTTGAGTTTGCCTCAAGGGGTCATTCTAAGTTTTAGAAATTTTAAAGCTCTTGAGACTTCTCTTGATTCTTTTACGAATACCATTCTGTTTGTTTGATTTTCTTATGAACCATGGTTTTTGAGTTATTCTTAAATAGCTACTATATTTCATACTCTTCACTTAAAGTGATTTAAATACGGTGCACTTGGATGTAGATCGATTAATACCATTCTGTTTGTTTGCTTTTCTTATGAACCATGGTTTTTGAGTTATTCTTAAATAGCTACTATATTTTATACTCTTCACTTACAGTGATTTAAATACGGTGCACTTGGATTTAGATCGATTAACTAAATTTCCAATGTAAGCTATCAACAGTATTTGAAGTTCTGCAGTCTTCTCCAGACAGAAATTTTTGTGGTCATAGTCTTCCAGCTCTCATTTTTCATGTTGTCAAAGAACATATTATTAAGTGGAAAATGGTGCAAAATTGCACCAAATAACCATTGATAAAATCTTGATGGCTCTCCACTGGAATCATGCCAATAATATTATTGACCTACAATATATTTCTTACTAAAACGATATATAGGATTCTAACCTCTGAACAAGAAATTAGGATTGGTCAATGTTAGTATTAGTATAAATTCACCAAGTACCCCTGAAATACTCACATAAACAAAAAAAATTAATTAAGTCAAGGCTACAGATATTTAAATCCAAGAATTCCCATGCATCTAATTCTTACACTTCATGAAAAACAATTTTGAAAAGAGGTGTTGACTTTTGAAGTAATTATTTATTATAAGCGGATGGACTTCTAGCCTTTCCTTAGGATATATGATATGTTCTTCCATGTCTAAGTGATACACGGAGGTATTCTTCGTAAAACATGTCTTATTAATTGTAAACTCTTGTAGCTGGGAAGGACATAACGTCAATGCTGTCAGTGCCCTTCTTCAAAGTAAAATGTTAAAAGTAATAGCCATCAGTTTATTGAGTTCTTAATGCTTGGTTTGAAAGTTTTATGGCCTAAATTCTACTAATAGGCAGAACATAATATCAGCAGATATTGTCCTCTCATTTGTAGCCTTGGTAGAACATTCCATTACAAGGAACAGCAATTTGCGAATGATGATACATTTTGCAAACAAATTCAATTCAGTTTGTATTTCTGCAATTTGTGAAAAAAATTCTTAATGTTATTATTTTCTTTCTCCTTTGTCGTTTTTCATGATTATTTTTTATTTCTGGTTCCCAACCTTTTGATTTTCAGGTAATGAATCTGATTGGTGATGTTAAAGGAAAAGTTGCAGTTATGGTGGATGACATGATTGACACAGCAGGTTAGTCGAATATTACTAATTATAGAAGAGTGCCCTTTCTATGAAATAATTCATTTTTCAATTTTTAACAAAGATACAGAATTATTTAGCGCTTTTAATATCTCAACTGCCATGATTGAGCAAGCTAACGAAAAAGAAAAGAAAAGAAAAGGTATAGAATTATGATCAGAGGTAAATAGACCTAAACTATACCTGAAGGATTAACTAAGTTTTTCATGTGTGTATGTGTGTGTGTGGTGTTACATCAGTAAACTAAATGGTAGTTTGTACTTGCAAAATGGAAGTTAATATATCTAACATAGTTGTTATTGCTGGTGGGTACGTATTTAGGGACTATTGCGAAAGGTGCAGCCTTGCTTCACGAGGAAGGTGCTAGGGAAGTGTATGCATGCTGCACTCATGCTGTTTTCAGCCCCCCTGCAATTGAGAGGTTGTCTGGTGGCCTATTCCAAGAGGTTATCGTAACAAATACAATACCAGTAATGGAGAAGAACTATTTCCCACAATTGACAGTTCTATCAGTTGCTAACCTCTTGGGGGAAACAATTTGGCGAGTTCACGACGATTCTTCCGTAAGTAGCATTTTCCAGTGAAAGTAGTTTGTGAGATATTGATACAAACTAGTACGTGGCTGATGATTAGCTAAATGTAGAAGACTCTTTCTCTTGTTCAACTCACTTTGCCGTCACTTGCTGAGTACAAGAAGTGCCTTGTATACAGACCCGGCCCGACCCGACATACTAGGGACCCTAGGCAAAATTTTAACTCTGGGTTTTGTTTTAAAAAATAATGTCATTACTAAAATTTAATTTATTACTCAACTCATAGAATTGTAGAAGTATTTATATGGTTTATTTCTAACATATTTGTTATGGATATAAAATGACAAATCAACTTAATTGTCTTTAAAAATTCAATCCTATTATGCTTTTAAATTATAACAGCTAATTCTAAAATCCTTCTTAAAAAAATAACTCAAATACTTCAAGTCTTGTGGATACACTTGTATAACTTATGTACTTTAGTAGAGTCAATTTTTTACTTGTCAAAACAATAAGTTGGTATAATATAAAGGTAAAATTGCAGAAAACGTCCCAAACTAATTACTGATTTTGAATTTTCGTCCCGAATTATTTAACTTGGCGAATTTTATCCCGTAATTTAATATTTTTTTGGAATATCGTCCCAAACTAATTACAAATTTTGATTTTTCATCCCAAACTATATCAACTCGCCAAATTTCGTCCCATAATTTACCATTTTGTATGAATTTAGTCCCAATATTAAATTTCTAAGTTAATGAAAATAACGTTCAATTTTGTAATTAATTTGGGACGAACTCTGCAATATTATATAATTATTCATGTTAAAATTTACCATGTCATGACTCTTAAGCAGCCATGTGATAATTCATCGGCAAATGCGCAATTCCGTCTTATAATTATGATGGGACGATATTTCAAAAAAATATTAAATTACGGGACGAAATTCGCCAAATTAAATAGTTTGGGACGAAAATCCAAATTCAGTGATTAGTTTGGGACGATTTTTGCAATTTTGCCTAATATAAAAGTAGAATCGTATTACATTTATTGTTTGTAAAATCGGCAATATGGCTTCATTTAGTAAATCGACCATTAAAAGTGAAATTGGCATTATGGTTTCATATAGTAGATCGGTATTATGGGTGATGGGTTCATTAGCAAATCGACTGTTTATAGTGAAATCGAAAAGGAATTTTTTTTAATAATTAACTTCAATTTCGGTACGATTCAATCGATTTATCGAACTGTGCCCGATTATACTCCTCATGACTGTCTGTAAACTAGATATATATATACTTACGATTTAATCAATAGTTACTTCTCCGGGCAGATGTTTCTTAAAATGTTTTATACACACATTTTCATTTCGTTGTCAGATATGCAAAAGGTAGGGATGGATTTAAGAGTAAGAAGCAGGCCATCTTGATGGTTATTGCCATTTGTTCTGCCGTGGGCATTATAGCAACATTTAATTTTTCAGTTATGAGTTTTTCGTGTTGACAAGGATCGTAATTTATCATGTAGGTGAATTCTTATCATGGTGAATTTGCAAAGTAAATTAAAATGTTTGGTACATCTTAATTTGGTCCATTTGCAAAGTTGTCCTGTTTTTCTTTTTGGGCTAATTTCACTTTCATATCTTGTGCTAATAGTGAACATTCACTTTCAACGCGTAGTCTTAAAACCTTTCACTTACACCTTCATTCTAATGGTTCAACGCCAATTTTTATGTTTTACATTTTGACGGAAGTGCTAAAGCTATGTAAATGTGTGGTCAGTACAGGGAGGAAAATGAAGATTGAGACAGTATTTGAAAGGATAATAAGAATTATTGGTTTTTTTAAGAAAATATGTACACTGGATAAATTAAATACAAACTATTAATAAAGCGTGTAATTGTAAAACTGTTGAGTGTGATTCTTCAGGTCAACTTGCTAGTTACGTGACTCCACCTTAGTTGCCCGTTGTTAGCAACAAAACAATATCACATGGGAGAAAATGGTCTTGAGCTTGATTGTTTGGTCTAACTAGAACGACAAGCTTTTTGGCTGTGGTCAGGCCGGCCCTAGACCTTTTGGGCCTAAGCCAAATTTCAAATTCCCTTCTTTATAAAAAAGATATAATTAATTTATTTTTTAAATGCAAAAATACTAATTAAATATTGAAATATTATTTTTTCTAACATATTATTTTAGATAAATAATTAATAACAAATTCATGCAATTTTTAAACTCTTGTGGACCCCCTCCAAGTCAGGGAATTTCTCAACTAAGAGTTGTTACATTACTAGTCAAGCTTGTAGATTCCCGCAGATTTCTCAAAATGATGCAAAGCTTTTCAAAAATTTGTGGTCGGCAAAGCTACATAATAGGCATAAGATCCTCATCTGGAGGATCATCCATGACTTGCTTCCCACGAGGAAAAGGTTGTACTTCATTGCACACCGCGACTCTCCGTGTTGTCCTATTTGTAAAGGTAGTGATGATAGTATCGAGCATCTTTTCTTCAACTGCCCGTTCACCGCTGCAATTTGGTTCCACTCGAAATGGAATCTTCGGATTGTAGCTTTCCACCACCTCAGTTTTAGAGACTGGATCGCTGCTATCCTCGATCAAAACAAGAACCTTTTCCCCTCGGATACAATTAGGGAAGAATTTTTGATCTTTGTTGCGTGCACTTTTGATTGTGTTTGGTTTTACAGGAACTCTTTATTCCATAACAAATCTGTCCCTTTCTCTGTCCAGGAATTGTCACTGAAAATTAGCAAGCAAGCAACATCTCATTACTCTGCCCAGAAGGCTATCCAGACGACCAAACACCTGCCCAACTCCTTTAGTGGCTGGCTGCCCCCACCTAAGGCTTGGTTCAAGGCTAACTCGGATGCTGCCTTCAAAAATGGTGATGCGGCTCTTGCTGTTGTTATACGTAATTCTTCGGGTTCTATTGTGTTTGCTTCTTCAAGATCCACCCCCTGTATCAATGCTAAGGTTGCCGAAGCTCTTGCAATTCGGGACGCTTGCAAGTTTCTGAACGAGATAGGTGTCCACAATGTTGTTTTTGAATGTGATTGTCTCCTTGTTGTTCAAGCTATTTTGTTTTGGGAAGAGAATATGGACTGGGCAATTTCCTCGATCGTTCTGGAAATACGCGAGTTTTGGGCTTCTTGGCCTAAGTGGTGCTTCAAGTTTGTTTCTCGATCGGCAAATTGCGCTGCCCATAATCTTGCCGCTTGGGCTTTTCCCCGTAGTTTGTCTTTATTTCTCTCTCCGGATTGTTTACCTATTAGTTTATTTTGTGATGGAGGTTATCCTCTTGTAAACTGGTTAACTTTTACTTAATCTTAGTTTTAATTTTATCAAAAAAAAAAAAAAAAAAGATTCAATCGTTATTTTTTTTCATAATTTTTACTTTTATGAAAATATTATTTTAGTTGAAGGAAATTTTACAAGTATATATGTATCATTATTTCATATAGAAGATTGGGGGCAGAATTTTTTGTGCTATGTACTAAGTAAAGAAAGTAATGAGCAGAAAAATCATAATAAAAGAAAAAACCTTATTATTTTTATAAGTTAAAGTTAAGGGAGCAAAATGATATTTGTCCAAATTTTGCGTCAATAGATTCACGCGTGTAGGGTTTTGGCGCCGTCACATTACTGATGCGCCCCCTCCCCCCTTCTAGGGTTTCTGCCACAAACTCTATAAATTCGTTCTCTGCCTCTCCTAAAATCCCATTCATTCATTCCAGTTTGCAGTTCAGTAATTTTATCTCTATTTTCTAATCATTTCAGTATTTTTAATCAGCTGTGAGGAAGATTTAACCTGTGCCGGAGACGCTAGCCGTCGGTGATGGCGCAAACCTCTAAGAAGTTCTGAGCTCTGTTATTTGATTATTTCTTTTAATTATTTTTATTTATATCTTTAGCTCGTTTGAAAATAAAAATCGAAATCGGCGAGGTGACGATAGAAATTCATGTCTGTCAATCCACTGATAAATTGTGATGTTAATCATGAATCCCGACAGGTTCTGATCGCTAAATCTTCTTTTCATTGTTTCTCTTTTCTGTTTTCAAAAAACAATCATAAGCAGTATTATTTTTATTTATTTTTTTATTTAAATCTGTGGAATTTTTGTAATTGATATATGGGAAAGCAGATGATGAACCTCATGTCAAATGGGTAATTTGCATCTGAATATTTATTGATGTTAAGATCACCTTGGAGAACTGATGCTCCCCACTTCATTTGTTCTTATTTTTTTGTTTTTTGATGATAATTTAATAAAGATGAATAACCACTTTACTTCATTACAAAACGAATTACTCAAAAATCTTTTGAAAGATCATATAACCTTTAAAGTTAAATAATAGCTACCTTGTTTCAGGGAGTTCGGCGAAGTCTAAATCTCTCGCAATAAAGTTATTTAGCCCAAATTTCCATTTCATTTTTCTTTATTTGTTTTATCATGTTTTTTGTAAACATCCTAATTTTCTAAACTCATTAACAATTTACACTTTCAAAATTTCCAAAATACTCTAAATTTTTCTTGAAACATGAAATGAACTTTCAAAACTTCCCAACTCAAAAAAACCCTCCGAATCAAAACTTTCGACTTTCAAAACTTCAAACTCTAATTCCTCCTAAAGAATTATTGTCTTTAATTAAAAAAGATTTAAAAAATTAGGGGAAGATCGTGTTTAAAATGTTGGTTTTTGGGAAGTTTATTTGAGCAAGAATGCTCGCAGTTCTTCCACTCAAGGCATACATGGTTGAATTAAAAAAAGCAATGCAAAAAAGCATTGGAAATATGTTTGTATAAAGGATAAATTGGGTCTTTCCCAAAGCATAATTTTAAAATTGCCATTCCACTTAATGCGCACCATACAAATTTCATTAATATCCCCCACCCCCTTATTTAATTTGGATTTTTAATTTAAATCTTTTTTATCCTACAATCTTAATATACTTTTTTGAGGAGCTCCTTATTTTTACTCCAGAATAGAAATGATGATTACCAATAAAATTGAATTAGAAAGAGAAATCAAATGATTTGTACTCAAATCAGAAGAACCAAAAAATGGAGACAATGTGACCTCTGTGAAGATTAACCATCAGATAAGACTGAAGAGGAAGAATTTGAACAATGATTGAAACGGCGTCGGACTACTTATTATTTTAAGCAGATTTTGCAAATACGTCAGAATTGCTTAGCTCAAAAGCTGCTTCTAGGCCTAGTTAAATGAATATATAGAGATTGAGTTAATGAGATTTCTTGGAACAAAAATAGAGAAAAAATAATTGCAAAAAGGATAAAGGACTGTCGGCTGGAATAAAATTGAAATCCAGCCCAGTCCAACAACCCTCTGTAAACAACCCAATCCAACAGCTCAAATACTCCAAGTTAATTTAAAATTCATGGATTTGGATTAACATTCTTAAACAGATTGTGGGCTATGTTTTAGTGAATTTTAGCTGTTTGCTTCTAGAAAATTTACATAAGAAATGATCTGATTTGAAAAATACAGGTGATTAATAAAAAACTTACTTGGGCCGTCTTCTCAAATTAATAGTTGGTGGGTAAAGGTTAAATAAAATAGTTCAATAATTTATGTGGCAAATAACCTGTGTACTCTAATCAATATGCATGTGAGCCTCTTTATTGAGGATTAAAGCACATTTGAGAGCATAAAGATTGCATTTGAACTTGAATGTTGTGAACTATCCTTATTAGAATACACCATATTTTTCATACTAAGTTCACTTACTTGGTTTGGACCTAATTCAATCTCAAAAGTTAGTTTGTAAGGTATGGGTTGTTCATAGTTATTTTTTTCAACCAATGGGGGACATTTAAACCCGATGGCATAGTCTACCTTAACACAAGGTGGATTGTAATTTATTCTTATTCCTTGATCGATTGCAATTTCCTTCAAATGCAGTAGTGAGTTTGTGGCTCAATGCCAAGATTTATAGCCATCCGTGTAAAAAGTCTCAACTCAACCCAATTTTGTGCATGTCCAAAGTTGGCCTGACATATATGAAATAATGAGTAATTTACCTCATTGTTATCCAATTAGAGTGTGTTTGTAATAATTTCATTAGCAATGAGGTAAATTGTTCATTATTTCATAACACAAAAAGGTAAAATATTGGAAGTTTCTCTTTCTGTAGCAGCTCATTTTCATTGTTGGAGTAAAATCGTAATTAGGGCTATTGCTATATTTTTAAGAGAATTTCGAATTCTTGCCAAACAAATAAGAAGTTGTCAATTCCGAATTGAAATGAACAACAGTATTTCCACATTTTAATTCAAAAGAAAGGGTATTTTTGTACTGAGAGAATGTCGACATCTTTAACTTGTTAATACATGCAGTAATAATGTAATATTACTGATAATTTTTTTTAAGGAGATCTCTTTCCATTTAATTACTCCAGAACCAAAAAATGAATGCCATCTCTTCTGGGAATTGGAGAGTGGGGCTTACTGCATGTATTATTGGTAACAAACAAATTGACAAGGATCGATATTCATTCATTCATTCTATTTTTTATTATGCCTGTGTGTGTGAGTGCTGTCTGTGTAATTGTAAACTTGGATTTTTCTTAGTGGATTCAAGAATAATACTACTATTAGCAAGTATCCGGCCGAATTTAGGATCAGATTCATATATTTTGAGGACAAGAATCTAGTACATAGCTAAAGATGCATTACATTACGGGTGTAGATCTTCTGTACCATTTTTGGTGAACCAATTAAGTGTATCACCATTAATTAATTGACACTTGCATTATAATAATTCTCACATATGCATGTGTCAATCAATTAATGGTGATACACTTAAGTGGTACACCAAAAGTGGTACAGAGGATCTTGAGCCATTACAACGAGATTAATGAAGCCACCCACAATGATTATTACAGAAAGCTTCTTCATATTCTATCAATTAATGATATATGGCTGTTTTAGAATGAGGATCACTCACAAAATTTTACTCATGATTGTTTTCAGATGCATGCATGTGTCACAATATATTCGCTCCATCTATTTCGAATTATGGATCTTGGTCAGATCATTAATCGGATAAATTAATCAGACCAAATTTGGATCGGACTCGGATTAATATCCACCCCATTGACAACACTAGGGATCAATATATAAGTAGAAACATAATCAAAAAAATGATTTTATCAGTGTCAACATCACAACATCATACTAGAGACTACATTAAGTACATTTATTCCTTCAACTTTAGTGAAAGAACATCAGGTTAATCTTCTGTTTAATTCTTATGTACAATGAACTATTAAGGTGTAACTTAAGAAAATAAGTCAATATCTAGGAGCAATCCACTCTATATTAACAAATCATGTGTAGTACTAGCTAGTACACACTACTATTTCCCAACTAAATTCGAAAAGAAAAAAAACAAAAATGACAGTGCACAAAATTCTCCATCTTTCTAAAATGATGACGGCATTTGTTACAATCAACCTATATATATTTTTTTTTTAAATTTGGTAGATTAGCTATTGTCCTGATAGTGTTGTTTGGCCTGATCATCAAGAAAAATCTCGGGATGTACTGCTGCATTAGAGAAATTAAGAGCCTTTTTAAGCTTGCGTTGATCAAAAATCTCGACTTCAACCAAAAACATCGAGCTCACTGGTCGATGATCTGATAGTTTTATCTCTGCTCTCTTGTAAAATAGCTGTTTAATCCCTTTCCCAAACCAAAGTATACGGTCACACCTGCGTAACATATATTTTTACAGTGTCAGAGTCATTTCTGGAGATTTTTCGCTACCAATTACGTACATTTAGCATGCGTATTACAATTTACAGCACACTGCAATTAGACCAATCGCAGGGGTGCATTTGCAATGTAATCTATTGAAAGGGGGAATATAATATAAATACAGATCCATTTGTTATCAGATCTTCCATTATTGTCATTGAACGAACCATCAACCATCTACTTTCTTAAAATCCAAAGTTGCTAGTTTAACTAGTTCAAAGAAATACTATAACTTACCATGCTGGAGATCTCTTCTTCTCTCCTTCTTTTGGATTTTCTCCAACATATCTATCAGAGTTGATCTCATACTTATACGTGGGTGCAAAGTTTATTACCCCTTCTTTCCATCCATCGAATACATGCCCATTTCGAATTTCTTGGATTAACTGCAATTAATGTTTTCTCTAATGTTAGATTACCTTATCTAAAAAAACTACTACATCTATCATAAACTTCCATATGATATAATACCTGGTCATTGTCGAGAAGCTTGGCCCACTTCTTTCTATCGACAAGTTTCCTTACTTCTACGTCCAACATATTAAGGCGATAATTCAAATCTCCAAACCAGAATATCTGGCTGTTAATTCATAGAAAAATTGGGTTACGTTAATCACTTTAAAATCATACTTTTAGGTTAAAGTGTTGATATTCATTGACCACTTACTCATGAGATGGAATTGTCTGTGGCTGATCAGTGTCAAAGACAGATGAGAAATGAGTCCGTTTTATAATCTCATACACATCAGAGTTACGCCTTTGCTCCGCCCCATACTTTTGACCAGATGTTAAATGAGAACAAACAAAGCACAAACGACTTTGGAAAAGAGACATACTAACAGAAACCGATCCCTGCATACAAGCCAAAGGCAAATTTGTTAGTTGTTATAAGAATCGAGAGAGCATGAAGAGAATGATCATCTGTATCTGGAAAGAAATTACCTTATTGCCCATATAGCCCATGAGCCCAACTCCAACCGGAGAGACTCTCAAGTTGTTTATATGTCTCCTTAACCTTTTGTGCACCCAAACTGATACATATATACCAACCATTTGCTTACTTACAATCCTTACGTAACTTGGACGAGAATTCACCGCATCTCGTAAAACTCCATCTTCGTGTTTGAATTCAGACATATCCAGAAATGAATCTTCTTCCTCTCCAGAAACTCGAGCCAATTCATCATAAGTAGAAGAATCTAGAACTTCAAGCTCATCTTCAAGATTCATACAAATCAATCCCAAGTTTCCAGAGCTACTGTGCATTCGTCTCAAGCCCAAACCACTTGGCCCAATATTTTGTGAGCTCATCCCTATTCTTCCGGAACTGCTCCAAACTCTTCGTAATTTGTTTGTAGAAGAAGATGTTGCATCCAATGAGTGTTCGGGCCAGTCCAATTTGATTTTGGAATCAATACCGTATATTCTCTTTAGCTGAATATTATTGTCTATATTGGTTATCATATGATCGATGTCGTTTGTGGGGCCTACAGAATCGTCTCCGAGTATTTCTAGAACAGGAGTATCATCATCCACATCAGCAATTATATCTGAAGCAGAGGTGGTACTTAAAACTGGAGATGGAGGTGCACTATAGCTCTTAGGTTTATGTTTAGTTATAGGTTCCGATGACTTGTTCAAAGTTTTGCGAATTATTGCTTCCCATTTCGGAATTGGCCTTCTATTTTCGGCTCCAAATACATTTCCAGCATTCAAAGGAACCACTTCTTGGAAACTGTTTAACATAAGAATTTAGGACCAATCAAAAACCAAAATTTATTAATAAAGCGAAAAATTCAAATAGACCAAGAATTCAGTGGAAGCTAAATTCAACCTTTTGTGATTAAACTATGACAAAATCGTCCTCGAAATTTTAGAAATTCAACGCAATTATGAATTTATTATCATCTTCCGAAGAAATTGAAAAGTTCGATTACATACTTACCCAAGAATGTAAATATCTGATGGCTCTTGCATACATAACCATTCATCAATGTCGAGATTATCGGTAGGAAGTCTACCAGCAACATTCCAAGTGCCTATTGTTACTCTGTGGAAAAATGAACCAATATAGTGAATAGTAGAGTAAAGATATTATCTGATATTCTTGATATTCTTGATATTCTTTATCATAGACAAACTAATAATCATAAAAAAATTAAAAGAGTTAGTATTAATCTTTTGGAGCCAAACCTCACATCTTTTGTGTTTATGTACTGAGCTCGCAAAGTTTCTGATTTTCCTCTCCGGTGTTTATTCGAGTACCTCCCTGAATACATAATCATATTTTCAAGAATCAAAATAAAGCAATTTCGTAACAAATTCACCTTGGAATTAAAATAATTGATTTACTTACTGCCTGAACTTTGATTTGAGCAAACATATTGAAATCTATGTGTTGTATTGACACGATCCTCATGAATCCCTTCATTTTTAGGCGAGGAAGCTATTGCAGAGAAATTAAGTAAAATAAAACCAATTAAGAATGAAGAACAAAAATCAAATAAATGAAGACCCAAATGGGTATACATGTATGTATACATACCATCATCTTCACTCTCTGTGTCAATTTCATCTTCACTGAAATCATAAGCTTTTGGTTTAATATTCAGCCATTTCTTCATCACAATGGAAGGCCAAAAGGGCTGCAACAGAATCAGTCAAACATCACTACACGTTTCAAGAAATTCGAATAAAGATTCTTCTAGCTTAGGGTATTAATAAATTACCTCAGAGTGTTTTCCTCTTTGGGATTTCATATTCTATTCCAAGAATCAGAATTTGTACTCAAGAATCAAAACCAAGAAATGTTTAAGGACTTGTGATCAAATTTCAGCTATATATTGGAGTGAATTAAGCCCATCCCAATTGTCAGTACAGGTTGTACATTGGTAGGCAAATTCCTTTTTAATGCCAAAAAAAACAAGATTCATACTTGGGGCCAAATAAAAAAGGACAGAAATAAAAGTAATGGTCAAGTTTAACAGACATCCACTACTACATCAACTTGCACAAAGAACTTTGTTTCATGGTCCTCACCAAAATGTCATTTTCATCTTGATATTCAACAAGCATGATATTATTAAAAAATGACTTTTAAGAAATTGGGACGTCATTCTCAGTTTTCAGAAAATCTTCTATATACTAATAATTTTAATTAAACCAAAAACTACAAGGATCGTTGACATGAATAGTAATCCCATGCAAATTTTGTCTGCATGCTACTAGATTGGGAATATGAAGATGAGTAGGGTAAACACCACATTCGGTACCTCTTATCATTAGCTTTTTATAGAGTGGTCTCTCTTATATTTTTTTCCCAGTTTAGTCCCTACTATGTATTATTTATTTCACTTTAATCCTTTTCAGGTGTTCCAAGGCGGTTCCGGTAACATGTGATATGCTCATAAGGGCAATTTCGTCATTTCAAGTAAACTAACATGGATATTTTCGTCTTTCTAATCATTTGAAAAAAAAAACTAAAGATTTAATCTCTTCCAAACTAGGCTTTCATTCTAGTCCAACTTAATCGTCAATTTCATTCCAAACTAAAGTTTTCTCCAAAAATCTTCTTCAAACACCAAAATTGCTCACCAATTAAATAATATCTCAAATGGTCTCAATAGCGAACGAACGAAAATGCCCTAAAAGATATTCATATGCATGTCATGTGTTATCAGAACCACCTGATAAGGTCTAAAGTGAAACACATAATTCATAGTATGGACTAAAGTGAAATAAATAATTAATAGTAGGGACTAAAGTGGAAAAAAAACCTAAGAGGAACCATTCTATAAAAAATTAATGATAAGAGGGACCAAAAGTGATATTTACCCATATAAGTAATAAATTAATCAAAGATAAGATATTAGGACAGTTGTTATGATAGATATGTAGCAAATCTAATGAAATTAAATTAAATTGTTTAATCAAAGGCCATGCAGCTCTTTGAATTAAAAAAGAAGAGTGGTCAATGGCATATCTTGAAACAGGCCTGTCAATAATTAAAATTAATGTAGGAGTACAGATTTTGTATAGTGTCATGTTTGTAAATGCTAGAGACTTGTTTGGTATTGGTACCTATATTCATAAATATATGCTTTGAGATGTAGCGCTACAATGTGCTAAGGTAATTAAATGATGAGTTGATTTTTCTATTCTATCTACTAGTTCGAGGATACAATGTAGCTAGCTCCTTTAATTTCTTAGTGTTAGAATCGGACAACCCTTTCTTAACTTCCTTACCTCGTTGTATAAGCATTTCATATGAGAAAATCAAACATGTTGGGTAAAGTGTCTTGAAGTTATGAGACATTAGTTTCTATCATGTTTGAAAAAAATGAAATTTTTATTGCAGATTAAACTGCATTTATTAAGAGTTTTGAATGCATTAAATAACACATGTTCGAGAGATTAATCATATAAGAGTGAACAATCACAAAATATGTATAAATGTATTATTTATTAATTAGTACGAACAATTAATTCTTCTTTAAATGAGTTTTACTAAACTTATAAAAGAAAATTGTATATATAAATATCTCTACTACTATTATAAAAGCATGAATATTTCTTAACTTTTTGTCAGACTAAAATATCCTTATTTGGATTGTTATTTAATTCAGTGGTAAATATACAAAAGTAACAGAGGTATAATTAAACATTAAGTCTATTATATTTATCTTCTACATAAACTTCTAAAAATTATAAATTCCCTCTTACATAATTTATAATTTTAATCTTCTCTTATAATAGATAAAAACAAACCATAAAAATTCACTATTATTTTAAATAGCCCCTAAATAATAGATAAAAACTATTATATTTTAGCATCAATATTTTTTAAGTAAGAAAATGTTAATTTAAAATATTAGTAAACCATAAATCATAAACACTTTAAATGTAAGAATTTAAAATGAAATTCTCTTAAATATCTTTATGTTTAAAAAAAAAGTTAAAATTGAATTGCATCTTACGAAAGAATAAAAAATACTTATGACTCAGCTAATTACGTAATTTTAGTTTGACTAAAATAGAAAATATAAAAAATATTTAATAATATCAAGACATGCAAAACCTCAAATTTGGATGGAATTCATTTTGTGAAAAATGGTGAAATCGATAAAAAAAAAAATCTATGAAATCATTAAAAATATGTGAAATCGATGAAAATTCGGGTGAAATTGATGAATACTGGTGAAGTTGGTGAAAATTTGGGTGAAACGGGTAAAAAGTGCCCCTGAAATCGATAACACGTTTGAAATCGATGAAAATGCGGGTCAAATTCGTGAAAAAATGATGAAACAAGTGAAACGACAACATTAATGAAAAACAAGTGAAATCGGTGAAAAAATGAATAAAGTCGGTGAAAATGTATCATATCATGAAAATTCAGGTTGGTGAAAAGAACATGTGAAAAAAATGCGCAAAATAGGTAAAAACAGGTTAGTATGATAAAACGTGTAAAAAATAAGTAAAAAAAAAAGAGTTTAACTTACAAAATTAAGGTGAAACCGGTAGAAAATGGTTTAAAACGAAAAAATAGAAGGACAAATCGTAATTAAATCATAGTAGTCAGAGGCGCATAGTGCAGCGACGCGCAAAGGCTTCCGAGGCTATAGCGCAATAGTGCGGCCTTTTTGAAAATGAAGCACATAAATACAGGTTTTTTAATATATATCAAGAATGCTACTAAATTTTGAAATTATAGAACATAAAAACTAACTTTAACACATAAAAACATAAAGCTAATAAGTACTCATAATATAGAGTATATTTCAGCCAACTTTAAGTTAATTTCACCTAATTTAAGTTAATTGTTGTATACCTAAAAAAAAAAAGTTAATTGTTGTAAAATCTGCCAGCTAGCAGTCATTTCAACTAAATTTATGCTAATTTTGAGTAAATTCAGCCAAACTTTTCATTAAAATCCTTATTTAAAGAACATAAGAAATGAGTGAAATATAAGGTAATTTTCATCTTAATTCAAGAAGATCAACAATTAAATTAATCAATCAATTTAAACTGATTTTAAGCAAAATATTTAAACCAAAATAAGGCAAATTTAATGTTAATTTAGGAAAATCAGGAATTAACTAACTTAGTGTAAACAAGCTCCAAGAACACGAGGAAGGTGTGAACAACGGTATGCATGTTCCAAATTCGAGTTCCAAAGTAAACGTCCAAACGTATCCAAATTTAAAATTTTTTAAGTTTCGTACCCAAAATTCGCAAAAGTTTGTAAATAAAAAAAAAACCTTCTGAATTTGATCAACACGGTCGTGGAGATCAGCAGAAGTTTTGTAATAGAGATCAGCTCTCAAGCTCTGAGATTAAGGAGTGTTATAATTTGTTCATACAAAGAATGAACCAAGATGAAGAAGATATAGATATATATCTTCCGGATTTAGAAGCCATATTTGCCAATCTATATGATGATGGAAATTATAAATTTCATATAAACATAGGGAAAATCAATTACATAAACCAACCAAATTTCTGCTAAATTAACCAAATGGTAAATTTCATTTGTATTAGGAAAACCAACAATTAATTATGCAATCAAGTTACTTAATTTCACCAAGTTTTTTTCTTTTTTTTTACTTTCTATTTTCCGATTTTCCTTAAATAGCACACTATTTGGCGCTATGGGCTGTTGCGCTATAGCCCAAATAGCGCAAATAGCGCGCGCTAAATGATTAGCACATGCGCAGGGCGCAACGAGGCGAGGAAGTCTCGCTATAGCGAAAAACGCACTATAGTGAGCGTTTTTCTCGCTTTTAACTACTATGAATTAAATACAGTGAAAATAAGTTATAACCAATAAAAAAAAGGGTAAAACAGTGAAAAAATCAAAGTGGTAAAAATGAATAAAATCGACTAAAAAAATGCTAAACCGGTGAAAAATTAATTAAATAGGTGAAAAGGGGATTAATTTGCTCTATTTTATGACATAATCAAATTAATTTTACCCTAAATCATAAAAAAATATCCATGAAATTAGCTACACATCCTAGTATATATATATTTGTATATGTGGTACTTAATTAATTAATTAGTTGTATCTAACTCGAATTTATTTGTAGATTTGTATGGATGTTTTCATTTGATAGGATGTGTGAGTAATGAGATTATTCATGTCATGGTGCAAGACGTGTGCGTGTGCGTGTGTGTTTGAATAAAGAAAAATACTTGGAAAGGGAAGAGTGAAAGTGACTAATTGCTAGAAAATATGGTGTGGTCAGATTCATGTCACCGCCTGCCTATTTGAATTGATTAAACATAACATAACATAACAAGTAAGTAAATATGTTTTGAATTTTTTCTTTTATGATAACCAAACACTATTAGTAGTACTTATGAACTAATTAATCAGCTCTTCGATCGGGACCATAGAAATTAAAATTAGTGAATGCATGCATGTGTAATTAATAAATACACCTTTTCATAAACAACTTATCTAATTACTAGCTGTATACACTACGCACTTTACTTATAGGTAGGGCGGTGAGACATTTAGGGGATAATAATTTATCAAGAGAGAGAAATTCATTAGGGATTTCAGGCCAAATATTAGGATTTTTTTGGACCTATTGAATTAATAATTTTTACCAAAGTTTGGCTCATTTGACAACTTGGAAAACGATTTGAGTTGGTTTTAATTAACTATAAACAGTATTATTTTATAAACCTCAAACAAATTGGATAACTATCTAGTTTTCACTTCAAAAACCAACATTTTCATATAAAATAACACAGAGGACAACTACATCATAATCAATAAGGATAATTTAGTCATTATACTCTTTTTGAGGTTGATAATTGGACAGGGGAGTAATATTAAGAGACTATTTATATATATAAAGAGGTAAAATGCTATTTGTTTTATTATTGATTTTCAATCAATGTGGGACATTAGTCTCAATACTCCCCTTCTATCACGTGACATTATTTGTAAAGCTCAACTTTATGATTCTGCGACATGTGGATAAAGACCCAATACACGAACTGAAGGAATAAAAACGGCCCATGGCGAAGTGTGTGAAAAGATAATGAAGCCCCTCATGCGAATAAGGAGAAGTTCATCACGGAAGGAGATGACTCACTTTAACCGGGTGCATGCTCTGATGCCATCTTATCTTATAATGGTAATCAAAATATATGATTATCACCCAAGTTAATTATTGCAAACAAGTACTTCACTTCCCCTTTGTGAACTCCGCCCCTGTAAATTGCCACTAATTAATTCTAGCTTTTGATAAAGTTGAGATTTTGCAGGTTTTACCTGAATTAATCTTCACTAATATTGCATGTCAAATATTATCTATGCTGGATTTCTAGATAGATACATGTAGCTAGGATCGTATGTTTTCTTCAAGAGAATATCTATGAAATAATTTAAATAAATTATGGAGTATGAGATTTAGATATCCTAAATTACTTTACCTAATTGAAAAACAGAAAAGCCTTAAAATTCTCAACCATATATAGGTGTTGTGATATATATATACAAGTATTTGTTAAAACTAGTGAAGGGTAAAATTGTAGCTGCATATATATATATATTATGTTCCATTGAAGGAGGTAAGATATGGTTGGTTCATGTGATGGACCAATTAGTTGGTAAGAATTAAAGTGGGACCATTATATATATATTGGGGCACTATCGCGGAGGAAAATTTGATGTTGGATTCCCATACCTTGCAAATTCAACCTTTTCTTTTTTCCTTGCTTCAAGAAAGTGTTTTTAATTTTGATAAATATATACAATATATATATATATATATATATATATATATATTTAATATTTGTATTTATATGGATGTAGATGAAGGGTTCCACTTACGAATCCAAGCTACCATAGTGTGATGGATTAATCCAAATGGACAACATACATGAATTAACTTGGATGATCATCTAATATTGTATGTCTAATCATCTGGAGTATCCTAATTAAATTAAATAAAAAATAATTAGATGATTAGACTAACCATACAATATTAATTATCAATACAAACAAAACTATTATGAATAATCTGACTGACATGCATGAACTTGGATGATTCTTAATTTCTAATGCTGTAAATCGAAGTTGATTGTGGATCAAGACCTATATCTCTCTGAGAATTGAATTATTTTTAGTGCTAAATTGTATTCCAGAACTAAGGTTTAAGTTGATAATCAATGAAATAAATTTTGAAAGTATTATATCTTAAATCGAGTTTGGAAGAACTCAAAGAATTTACATGATAAATGCAACCCTATTGACGAAATAAAATAGAGTAACTACTATTTTAAAAATCAAACAAACACCAATTTTCTTATCCCTAAACAACACATATACAAAAATCGTCCCAAACTTTTCAACTTGGAGAATTTCGTCCCGTAATTTAATATTTTTTGGAATATCGTCCCATCGTTAATTATAAGACGAAAATTGCGCATTTGCCGTTAAATTATCACATGACTGCTTACGTGTCATGACATGATAAATTTTAACATGAATAATTATATAATATTGCAGAGTTCGTGACATGATAAATCCAAAACCACTTAGTTTGGGACGTTTTCTGTAATTTTAACTAAAGTAATCTATCACTTACATAATTTATCTCATATAACAAACATGATTTGACATAAAATCTTACAAATTTTACACCTACAACCTAACTCTTTTAAAAAAAAAATACAACTACTTTATTTCTCAATTCACTTTCTTAAAACTCAAATCAACAATATTACGCAAATTGAGATTATTTCACAAGCATCCACTACTCTCTCAAACACCAAACAAACATGCCCAAACTTTCAAAACTCATTCTTCATCGAAGAAGAGCATCTCTATGTATATTCCCCAGATGTGCATCGCCAGAAACAAATGTAAACACAATATTGCATGTTTTCTAGTTCCATATAACTCCAATTAATTAACCCCTATGTTCACATGAAATCAAACGAATTCAAATATGTATATGTAATTTTAATTTCAAACTTTTATTAGCCCCAACACAAACTTCAATCATAGCTCCAACGTTTATATTCATTCATTTTTCCAACCACTCAAAGGTCTAGAATTTAAAATTTAATACGAAAATACATGCATCCCGAATTTTCTTTAGAGTTTCGCTAAAAGTTATGTGGGCAAGATTAAATACCTTTTTGTTCAATGCTTACGTCAATACTTTATTTTATTTCGTCAATTGTACCAAAAAAGAAAGATTAGGAGATGGATAGCTAGGTTTTGATAAAGTGGTGGGGGAGGAAGGCATGTAATGTAATGTAAGATTTGCTTTGTACTACAGGCTGTACCTTAAGCTTATTTATTGTGGTTCGTACGCGTCTTTTAATTGTTTGTAACATTAAATTGCATTCAATACCTAACTTAAATAAATGAAAATGTTACTGATCGATGATGCAGTTTGGTATACCAGTCCTTAGCAAAACTTTCTCTCCATATATATAGTTGTCTTCGTCATTTTTAAATAAATACAGTACCTATTTCACCATTTGTGAAGCCAGTAGCTAGTTAATTTTTAGTATTCTAAAAATGATTTGTTCTTCAGTTCAGAATGAATGTGTTATTTTATGCTAATATACTAAACTATGACTCTACCAATTTTAATTTTAATACCTCTAATTAATACTCCTATTATAACAATGAAAAAACCCGTCATGAAAAGGCTGATTTTGGGAGGGTGACTTTTTCAGTCCAACATTTAACATTGGTATCAAATTTGGGTTTGGTATTAAATTATGGTATTAATTAATGGGTTTTTGTTTGCATAACATGGTACCAAAAGCACAAACACCTCCTACCTCTATAATGGGAGTACGTAGAATCTAGGTAGAAATTAAGAACCTTTGCCCAACATATATATGATCATAATCAGTCAACTTGGTAACTCCATGTACTTTGAATTATCTCTCCAATTAGATATTTTAATGATTCGGATCAGATTCAGATTATTATAATAATAATATCTTGTTTCGGTTCCCTCCCTCCCATTGATGGCACTATCTGGGTTACTGGGTTTTCTTGAATCGGGCCATAACATTAACATGGGCCGACCGCTGAGCTACACGAACTAGCTTCATCCATTTGCACATTTATTCTTATTGGAATAAAGCAAATTTAGTATAAAATTTGTCAACCTTCCATTGCTCTAATCAAATAAATTATGCCCAGCATATCTTCAACTGGCTGACCAACAATTCATAAGACTTACTCCAATGGCAAAGGTGGGGGGTTCGAATCTCATTTGAAACTTGGATGGAAGTATTTCTATGAGTCTATCTAAGGATCATTTGTGGTGAAGACCCCTTTGTGCACAGAGTGTACAGCAGCATGGTGGGATCCCGAGGCTTGGTGGAGGCACATCCTGCGATTTACATCCTTCAGGGTTCTAGGGCAAGAGTTCTGAGGGTCCAGGATTAGTCTAGTGTAAGCTTATACACCTGGGTTAAAAAAAAAAAAATCAAATCAAATTATTACTATATTTATTCCGTGACTTATGTTCAATTTCTCATGATATATAACAAATCACTTTTAATAATATTTTCTTTTGTAATGGTAACTTTTCAAACTCAAATAAAATTGATAAAATCTAATATTTTCTTTTGTAATGATAACTTCTCAAACTCAAACAAAATTGATAAAATCTATATCTATACTATATAATTATTTTTTTCATACTACTGCTAAAAGTGTGAATAATTTAAGTTTTTTTCTTTTTCTATGAATACAAAAATACCCCTTATTCAAGTTGTAAAGTAATATTGATAAAATAAAATTCGATATGAATTTTCCTTAAATTTTCTCATCAATAAATTGATAGGAAGAATATTTTAAGAAAATTTGGAACTTCCTTCCCTTAATCAAACACCATACGGGAAAATCAAAATTAACTTTCCAAAAATTGGATATGGAAGAAGAACAAAATTATATATTCAAAACGTCATAATAGGTATAATTAGACATGGAATTATATTATAGTTATTTCCTCCATTAACTCCGAAAGTTTAGAAATTAACTCCACATCACTTTTACAATTTCATTCTTCTTTTCCTATAACACAAAAAAATAAAAATAAAAAACACTATTATATATATGTAATATTATTATAATGTATCATCATTATGTTTTTAAGTAAAAAATATTATTTGTTTCATATAAAGATTTAATACAATATAACACTCATAAAAAATCAAATTCTCCTAAATATCATAAATGCTACAAAAAAAATTAAAGTAAAATTGCATCTTACCTATGACTGAACAAAAAATATTTACGACTTAAAGAACTAAGTAATCTTTCTTTGGCTTGAGAAATAAAATATAAAGATTGTTCAAGAACATGCATTATCTTAAATTTCATGAAATTTTTTTCTCAAAAAACTTGTGAAATAAGTGAAAAAATGGGTGAAAATCAATAAAAATTGGTGAAATCAATAAAATAAATTCCATGTAATTGATGAAAACATGTCAAATCGATCCGGGAGAAGGTTGTGAGATTAAACCGGTAATAAAAAGTGCCAGTAAAATCGATAAATACATGTGAAATCGAGAAAATCTAGGTGTCGTTCATGAAAAAATGGTGAAAAACGAGTGAAATAAATGAAAAACTGGTATAATCGGTGAAAAAAATCTGAAGTTTGTGAAGACATGTGAAATGAATGAAAATTAATGTGAAATTAGTCAAAAAATATGTGAAATCAGTGAAAAAAAGTTAAACTTGTAAAACAAGTAAAATTAGTTAAAAAAAGAGTTTAACTTAGGGGTGTTCACGGTTCGGATAACCGACCGAACCGAACCGAACCAAAGCTATTCGGTTCGGTTTTCGGTTTTAAGATTTGGCCTAATTCGGTTTTCGGTTCGGTTCGGTTATTTTTGTTCGGTTAACCGAACCGAACCGAAAATCGAATTTTTGATTCAAATAGTTAACATTTTTTGTTCGATTTTATGGACTTTAAAGTTCTTTAATCTTATGTCTATGGATATGATTTTTTTTTTTAATTTATGTCAATTGAGGATTATTAAATGTTAGTTTTTGCAGTTGTATTATAAAATTCTTTAATTTTATGCCTATGATATGAATTTTAGTTGTTTAATTTATGTCATTTGATGATTATTAAATGTTAACCACTTTACTATTTAGTTCTATGTAATGTTTAATAATGTTTAGTGTTATGGTTACCTATTAATTTGACGTTTGTTATGATAAATGATTTAGTATTTGATTATATAATTTTAATAAATTATAAATAATATAAAATTTCGGTTAAACCGAAACCGAACCGAATTGAACCGAAATTTTTCGGTTAAAACCGGAAACCGAATTAGGATGTTCGGTTCGGTTTTCGGTTCGAAAAAATCAAGAACAAAAACTTCGGTTATCCGAAATTTCGGTTCGGTTCAGTTCGATTTTCACCGAATGAAGAACCTTAGTTTAACTGGCAAAATCGGTTAAATATATTTTTTTGTTTGACATGGAGAAAACAAAAGAAATCGATGAAAAATAATGAAAATTTGGTTATAACTGATTAAGAAATGAGTAAATCAGTAAAAAAAATATTAAATCAGTAAAAATCAATGAAACCAAATTAAACTAATAAATATAAAAATTGAAAATAGCATAGGTTGATTAAGAAATGTCTTTCAAATGACCAGTGTAAGAGAAATAATTTGATATCTAATTAAAAGTAATTGAAGTTGTATAATAATTTTAGTTGAATTTCGGTAAATGCATGTGAAATCGATCAAACTTCGGATGAAATTCGTGAAAAAATGGATAACATTGGTGAAACAATGAAATCAAAGAAAAAATTATTAAATATGTGAAAAATGGGTAAAATCGGTGAAAAAGACTAAAATCAGTGAAAACATGTGAAATCAATCAAAGTTCATGTGAAATTGGTGAAAAAACATGTGAAATTAGTGAAGATCGTGTGAAAATTGATTGAACTGGTAAAAACGAGTGAAATCAGTAAAATGAAAAAAGTTCAACCAACAAAAACAATATCAAACCATTCGAAAAATGGCTTATATCGATAAAAACTAAAGAAATTGATTAAATGTGGAAAACAATAAAAATAGGTTGTAATCGATTAAAAAAAACAGGTAAAAAGAATATTTTTCACTAAAAATGAATGAAATCGACAAAAAGATGGATTAAACCGGTGAAAAACGAATTAAACTAATGAATTGAATAAGTGAGAATGACCTAGGCCAATGAAGAGATGTTGTACCCGAAAAAAAAAATAAAGAGATGCATTTCAAATAATAGTGCAAGAGAAATAATCGAAATCTTTCATTTGATCAAAAAAAGGATTTCAAAATTTTTGTTGTCAAATAATGCAAAAAATTTGGACGGGTTCTTAATATATAAATCAACATAATTATTTTTATTGTATCTTACTTTATGTCACATTCACATTATAATTTGTGATGAAAAAAATTTCTCGTGTTTGACAGATACAAAGACAAATGATATTAATTTTATATTGGTAAAATAAAAAAATTAAAGACATTCAACGATGTATATTCCTTAAAATGGAATATGGAATGAGCTAAATAATTTTCTTATGATATTATTTTAGAACAAATTTTACAAGATTTCATCTTTAAATTATTCATTATTTTATATTTGATTACAATTTGAAATCCATTATTTTTTAATATAAAATAATAAGTTTAATAAAAAAATATAGAAAATAAATTGAATATGAATCATTAATATGTGTTATTTTGAGATATAATGAATTTAATTTTACTCTAATTTACAACAATTATCAAGAAATTAACTAGACAATTACGTGCATTTTTTCTAGTACATATAAATATATGAAACTAATCATGATGATAATTCAAATTATAACTTAAAAATTGTGTTATTTTACTACTTCCTCCATCCCAAAGTTTTTGCTTTTTTTAGGTTTAACACGGAGTTTTAGATAATTTATTAAAAAAATAAACTTGTTATTATTTGAGAATTGTTTGAGAAAGAAAGAGAGACGTCCAAAAAAAAAAAATATTAGCAAAAATAATGGGAACTAAGTATGAAATATGATGTAAAGTTCACATGAGACGCACGTGTAATCGGACGCACTTTCTCCTCCATCGGCGATAGTAGTAGTAGTAGCTGAAATCATTTCAAAATATCAATTGAAATTGAGAGAATAAGATCTGAATTTGATCTATTGTTCGTAGCTATGCCAGTGGCAGCATCAGCTATTTACTTCCTCAATCTTCGTGGCGATGTCCTCATCAATCGCCTCTACCGCGACGACGTCGGGTTAGTCCCTCTTATGGTTGAATATCATGATTTTGTTTCATCTTCCAAAAATGTATTTAACAGTGATTGACTTCTTGCATTTTTTTCTTGTTAATATTTCAAAATTGATGGTCTTGTCTTGTCACCTGAGGGTTAGCTAGTGCTTATTTGATTTACGTAGTTACATTATTTAAATAATTAGTGATTAATCACATTTAGTATGTTGATACAATGTAATTCCTTCAAAGTGATAGGATTTGCTGTTCACTTTTCATAGTTTTTCTCAAGAGTACGTGAAGGCTAAATTTTGAAACGAAATGTTACCATGAGTTCGTCTGCATAAGTTGCCTCCTAATGGGACGACTATTTTTAGCTTAGTACAAACCATACTCCCTTCTCTGTCCTTCAAAGGTGTGTCTTTTTATTTTTCATAACCTAACGGCCCAAAAATTGTGTACTGGAAAAATCATACTGTGGAGTTTCAAATTCATTTATGCCCACAGTGAAAGCTTCTATTTACCTTATCCAGGCTTTAAACTTTAAAACTTTTCATTAATATTTGAATCATTAGTGAACATATTTGAATTCATGTCTCATATGTAGCCCGCTTTTTTTGATGAGCTATTAGTTCTAGTTGTGTGATCTTCTCTTGTTGTATGTGTAGAACATCGTTTTCTCTTAAAGTCTTAACAGTGTTTTGGTTTGTTTAGACTTTAGTGATTGTTTCTATCTCCAGTTCACACAATCAAATCCTTTAGATTATTGACCCTAAAATGTGTGAAACTGTGAAGCTTTAAGAGATCCCAGTAATTTGGGTCTTCTTCTACCTTGGCCAAGTTAGGGCCTATATGAATGAATGGAATTCCAATCTTATTCCTTGTTTTGTATGATAGAGCTTATGAGGTATTAAGTGACTTGTAGCCCGTGGGCCTAATTTGAAAGATGTCCCAGCTCACTCCCATTCACGGAGAAGGAACTTTAGGACAAAATGATAAAATCAGGTAATGAATTATTGATCATCAGAGTCTCATACTGGTAAATTCTATCGAAATAGAAATATCACATATTGTTAATGAGCTGAAAATCTTCTATTTAAGACTCACATTTTCAAATGCTTATAAGTCTAAACGTAATTCTAGAGCTAGAGTACAGTTACGAACCATACCACAAGGAGTTTCCAAACAGCTAGGTTAAGCTTATGGACCACAGTATCGCCCATATCCAGCAATCATTGAGATAATAAACATTTCTCTGACTACTACAATTGGACAAAAGAGTGTGAATATTATTATTAGCATTAAAGTTTATATTTGATTGTTTTAGGCAGCTGAAGCTTATAAATTTGGTCTATCAAAATTAAGTGCTAATAAAATATACCATGCTTAATTGAGTCTCTAGTACTAGTTCATTTTGAAGCCTCAGGGTGGGTAACTTTTATGAAAACTAACATTATGTGCTAGTGCATTTTCACATATTAATGTTATGACATAAACTCAGTTTAGTCTTATTTATTTTCATGTTGAAACTAATCAGAGGCAACATGGTGGATGCTTTCCGAACGCATATAATGCAAACAAAGGAACTTGGCACGTGTCCTGTGCGACAGATTGGGGGCTGCTCTTTCTTTTACATGAGAATTAGCAATGTTTACATTGTAATTGTTGTCAGCAGCAATGCTAATGTTGCTTGTGCATTCAAGTTCGTTGTTGAGGTATCTTTAGTGCTTACTGTAATTGAACTTTATGATTTTATTTATGAAGTCAGCTCTTAAATCATTTTTTCTTCCAAATTTTTTATCTCACATAAAAATCTGTGGTTGATGAAATTGATGATAAGTGCTGCGTAGATGTTAAAATCGTATGGTAGTTTAAATCATTGTTATCTTAGTTTGTTTCACTTGTCTAGTTTCACTGAAATCTTGAAATTTGTGTTCTCAACTATCCTTTAATATATAGAGTTTGGCTACTAAGTAATTTTTAGTCCATTTGTTTTAGCTCTCCTTTGATGCAATATGATTCTTATATGGATGTATATACATGTCAAATACTTTTGTAGACAATTCTTTTGTTTTGTTTGACGCTGACAGCTACTTTCTGTGCAGGCAGTGACATTGTTTAAATCTTACTTTGGCGGAGCCTTTGATGAAGATGCTATCCGCAATAATTTTGTATTGATATATGAACTGTTGGATGGTATGCCAACTGGAAATATTTTTAATAGATATTTATTAGCAATATTTATTCTTCTTTATTTATCTTCTTTTCATAAAAACATGATAAACAACATAACAGAATGTGGCCTTGATTCAAAAAGTTGCTTGGATGCTCATGAATATGATATCTCTTCTCTTCTTCCATGAGAAGTTCCAAAAATTAAAAACCAATTCGAATGCTAATGTGGAGACTGGAGATATTTTGTGCAAAGAGCTTCTTAAATTCTTAATGGAAGCTTTTCAATGTAACTTAGTTAGCTGATAATCAATAAGAGGAAGCCCATCATCTTCCCTTTTGCTAGTTAGTAGACTTTTCTTAGTGTTTTTTGGATGCATATGTTGCGTCATTGAGCACAAATTGTACATATAGATTCATACACAGCAGGTACACAATTTGACCAATTTTAATTTTGACTATTTTAGTAGTCAAATGTACTTGTTAGTATGAAGAAGACAATTCACCTTTATAAGTTTCTCCGCAAGTGTTTGCAGGCAATTGCAAATACTGCCTCCACCACTAGAATATTCCCGAGATAAATTATAGTTAATATCTACTTGGAGCAAAACCGATGTAAAAGCTGGATGAAAGTTTTGATATTTTTCACATATCAATTACAGAAATTATGGATTTTGGCTACCCTCAAAACCTGTCTCCTGAAATCTTGAAGCTTTACATAACCCAGGAAGGTGTACGGTCTCCATTTTCTTCTAAGGTTAGATTCCACTTACAATTTTCTTAAATCTGATTTGTATATAAGACAATATGACACTGTTTAACAAATAAAGCATTTTGTATTTCTTATATTGACATTTCCGTTTGTTAAAACGTGATAGAATTCAGAAAAACCAGTTCCAAATGCAACTTTACAAGTTACAGGTGCTGTTGGTTGGCGCAGGGAAGGTCTAGTTTATAAGAAAAATGAGGTAAGCTCTTCAAATTACCACATAGTGGCCTATTTTTTTTAATATTGTGATTATTCTCGATTAGTTTTATTATCTTTTGCAGGTGTTTCTTGATATTGTGGAAAGTGTAAATCTTTTGATGTCGTCAAAAGGTTCAATCATCGTGAAATTTAAGCTTATCTTCTTGTAACCATTTGAAATTTCACAATTCATTGTGATTTTTACAATAATGAAGCACTTATGCAATCATTTCCGCATTTTGCTATTTGTCTTTCGTAGGCAGTGTTCTACGCTGTGATGTCACGGGAAAAGTTATTATGAAATGCTTCCTTACTGGAATGCCTGATTTAAAGTTGGGGTTAAATGATAAAATTGGACTTGAGAAAGAGTCACAGCTTAACACCCGTCCAGCTAAAAGGTAGCTTTCTGTTCACCTGCAAATATATCAAGTCAAAAGTGGATCGATTCAACTTTTGATAAAATTATATTCTATAACTGCACATAGCTACAATCTTTTTCACTTCTATTTGAAATAGAATAGGAAATATAGGTAACTGTTGTTATTCCAATTGTGAGCTTTGTGGGGAGATGTCATGTGCTATCTCTCATGGATGTGAAATGCCCGACTCAGGAGCAATAAGCTGTATTTTAATTTATTTATATAGTGCATTAGACAACATCTTAGAATAAAATTGTATGCCTGTAACATGTGCTTTTGTTACTTTTTTATTTCACAACTATATATCCCACTTATCAGTATTTAGATGATTTACTATCTACCGATCTCACATTATTAAGGTTGATCTTTCTCTTCCATTCTAATTTTTCCTTAAAATCAGTCAAATTTATAGTACAGAGTACTACATCTTTGGAGCACTTAGTTAGTCAATTATCCAACGAATAAAAACCTCTTATGCTTTCTAGGTTTTCCTTTTCTCTTTCCTGATAGTTTTATCTCATATCTTTCTAATTGAATCTATCATTTAAATAATTAGTTTCATATGTAATTGCATTATTAATTGTTTGGTGATCTCTGTAAAAATATGGGCACCATTCTCTTTCAAATTTACTTCGTAATTGATTTCTTGGTGGTCTCTCTAAAAATGTGGGTACTATTCTCTATCAAATTTACTTGGTGATTTCTGAAAATTTGCCCACAATTCTGCAGGTGAATCCCGTACATAAGAATTGTGAGAAAGATTAATGTTTAGCTTCCTGCTATTTTTTAGCTTCATTGGTTAATTCATATATGTGGGATAGACATCTTGTGACTTGTTAAGAAGACATGTTTCTGGGCCTATTTCAATTTAGAGTTAATAGAAGATTCTTCAGAGCCATTGGGCTCTTTTTTTTATTATTATATTTAATTAACAGATTAAGAAGTTCTGTTTATTTAGCAGTTAAGTGAAGACCTTGTCTTTTCTTAATATGCTCTAACTTGTTAGCATATTGCTCTTCAACCATTTTACTGTAAATTTGGTATAAGTTTATGTCTTCTTTTTTGAAACCATGCAGCATATACCTCTATCATAAAACTGTTTTCCTGCTTCCTATTGTTACTTAGCTATTTGCAGTGACATACTTATATTTCTTTTTCTTCTGCTATTTCCACCTACTGTGTTTGCTTGTATATTTGTTAATTTGAACATCTGTATGAATATTTTTCTATTTTCCTGTAACATCGTTTACCTATGTGGCTCTGCAGTGGAAAAACTATCGAGCTTGATGACGTCACTTTCCATCAATGTGTAAACCTAACAAGATTCAATTCAGAAAAGACCGTTAGTTTTGTTCCTCCAGATGGTGAATTTGAATTGATGAAGTAAGCTGATGTTATAAATTCAAATAACTTTCAACATCATCTGGTGTTTATATTTGTGCAAGAATAAATTAGTCATATAGTTTCTTATTTTCATATTTTCATATTGACAGCTTTTGATGTAGTTTTTCTGTATGCATATCTATTATATCCAAGCAGATTTATGAAGTCTGGTTTAATGAAAATCTTGACTGAATTTTCTCTTCAATCTTCAGAAAACTAGATTAGATCTGATCCAGTCCTATTCCTCTAGGTCCCAGTTAGACCCTACTTAAAAACTCTTGTTAATGGCATCGAAGAGTGGTAGAATTTCAAAGATTCCGAAGGGTAATTCCTGACGAGCCCCTCTCTTGAGCAAGTGTTCCACATTTCTGAACAAACTTAATGGTTCATGCTATTGTCTGTTCAATTTGAACCCTGAATTTTGAGTTTCCTACTTTTGTGAAAACTAAATTGCAGTTCTTTCTAATTAATTTGTACCATCTTTCAGAGCGATAAACATAAATTAGAGAACTGGGCATCTCCTCTTTGAAGTCCTTTTATCTTACACCTTGGCTTAGAACAAATATGATTTTTTCCAATAAAATTAGCATCCTTGGGAAATTGTACACAACAAAGGGAACTAGAGCCATCATGTCTTACATACATATGAGTTGTCATTAGATGAATTGTAGACATGCTTGGCTGTCTCAAGTATTCTTATGCTGCAAATTGTGTCATTTGGTAGTCAGTTGACAATGTATACAATTTTTCCTTCAACTCTTTTCTTTGTTGGTATTGAGACTAAATGTCCCACATTGGTTGAAAACAATAGTTAAGTCCGCCTTATAAGGTCTTGGGCAATCCTCACCTTAAAAGCTAGCTTTTGAGGTTGAGTTAGCCCAAGCCAAGTAAGTGGACTTAGCCCAATCCATGTGGTGAATTCTAATATGGTATCACAGCCCCAGGTTGAAGTTGGCCACCTCCTTCCGTGATGGGCTCTTCCTTGCGCGCATGATGGGATTTATTCTTCACCCACACGGTCTGGGAAATCCGCGTGTTGGGATCCACACGGTCTGGACAAATCCGCGTGTTGGACTCTTACCCACATGTTAATAATTCGCAAATATTGGGCTTTAATATGTCACGTGTTGGGCTTGTTTCACCCACACATTCAGCCCGCCCACACGTGAAGGGGGAGTATTGAGGCTAAATGTCCCACATTGGTTGAAAACAATAGTTAAGTCCACCTTATAAGGTCTTGGGCAATCCTCACCTTACAAGCTAGCTTTTGAGGTTGAGTTAGGTCCAAGCCAAGTAAGTGGACTTAGCCCAATCCATGTGGTGAATTCTAATAGTTGGATTTGTAGTTGGATGTTGGTAATGATACCATTACTCAACCACCTACCATGATCAACTTACTCGATTTTCCGAAACCGACAAGTCGTCAGCCCCATGCATGGTCTTACGACTTCGAAAACCTTTATTTTTTGCAAAGTTGCCAGCTTTGTCACTTGGACCCCCTTTGCGAGGAGGAACCCATCTTTTTCTGACTTATAGACAATTTGTCTCATACTCCTAGATATTCTCTACCTACCTGTCTGTGTCGGGTTTTTTTATATACTGGCACCCTTTTATTTGCATGCCATCCAAGGTTTTTAACTTTAACGCCGTAGCAATTGGGGCTCACTTACTTTCTATACTCCTTACCTTGAACACGCAGTGGAACCTTATGCTCTCGAACATAGCCATCTTTCGGCTAACCTAGAGTGCCTTGTCTTTCGAACCAACAAGGGGTAGTACATGAATATTCACCACATGTCCACAACTTCGACATTACCTTTCTGCATGATCTAGGCCTGATTCACCGCTGTGTGGACGAACCCTTAGATTTACGGGGCATTGGATTCTAAATAATGTTTACTTTACTCAATTCGGTATTCTGGCTTCGCTTGTCGATACTGCTTGTGCAGAAGCTTCTCACAACTGCTGAACGTTACCTTACCAATGTATTATTATACCTCACAGCCTCAGTAGACCCCATTCGACTTCAACATAGGAGCTTGATATCTGAGCTTTATGCACTTCCAATGTTGGCTGCTTCTAGACAAACCTCCTAGGTGTCTCTGCAACCCCTACCTCTTTTATCACTTAGCGATCATTTATGGTTTTAGTTGGTATACCGGGCTGTTTCCCCCTGGATGATGAAGCGTATCTATCATTCTCTCACCATAACCCCAATTATTTTGAGCCCAGTTTATCAACTTATATGAAGTGGAACATGGCTTTTACCTCCAAATAAATTAAATTTAACAAAACTATAAGAAGGTAATCCTCGTTCGTTGAGCTTTGAATCCCTGCAATTCTACCTTTAGATCTTTATGTCTGAGCACTGTAGAACTTCTGAGACACAATTTGCATTGCAATGAAGTGAACCTGCGGAAGATGCAATTCGTAATTCATTGCTCGAGTTACTATAGTTGAGTTTGTAACATCTACAGCAGGTACATTGTTCTCTTAGCTACCTTTATAGATCTCTGTGTCTGAGCACTGTGAAAGTTTAAGAGTCAGAAGCTTCATTTGCAAGGAACTGACGGAGGTGAACTGCCCAATTTTCTTTAATACTTCATTCTTGGAAGATGTAATTTGTATTTCATTGCTAGAGTTACTCTAGTTGAGTTTGTGACCTCTCTAGTTAGTAGGTTTAACTCATTCAAGTAATAAATATTGATAATGCTATTTACAACGTTACAGCCCTCTTGGTGTTTCAATTATCTTTAACTATATATGGCCATCTACTTATAAGTGTCTGATCTGTATGCATTCCTCAAGTGCTTCTGTTATTAAGTAAAAATGTCTTTGCTACAGGTATCGTATAACAGAGGGGGTTAATCTTCCATTTCGTGTTTTGCCAACTATCAAAGAATTGGGTCGGACACGTATGGAAGTGAATGTAAAGGTCAGTCAACTTATTCACATTCGCTTATTATGTCTGTAATAGGTCACATTTATCACAAGCTGGTTCTTCATTAGGTAAAAAGTGTTTTTGGGGCAAAAATGTTTGCGCTTGGAGTGGTTATTAAGATTCCAGTACCAAAGCAAACAGCAAAAACAAGTTTTCAGGTGACATCAGGGCGAGCAAAGTACAATCCTTCTATTGACTGTTTGGTCTGGAAGTAAGTTGTTTATATGACATTGCATCATCTGAGAGTTTTTATTTTCATTCTAGTGAAACACCTTTTTGCTGTTGTACCAGTAATTTTTTTCCACCAAAAATATGAATGTGAAGGGAATGTATCTTTTTACAACAAGCATGAAGGAAATGTATTGTCATACATTATTAAATAGTCTGAGTTTTGCTAATAAATGTTTCTGAAACACTGTTCTAAATATCTCAGCAATAGAATAGATATTTGTAGTTTACAATCACTTCTCTGATTATCATAATGAAAATACATGAATACACCGAATTTCAATATTCTACTGATTTTAACGCAATTATGATGCTACAGAGTAGCACGAGTTGATGGTATGCATTTAGGGATTTTCTCCATTTCAGTTTTCTTGTATTCAAAATTATGAGTTACCAGTATCCGAAATACATTTATATTTGCGTACGGCTGCTGATATCCAATAGGGCATTCACGTCGTTTATTAAGGCTATGTTTGGTTTATTGATTTCAGTAGGTAAAATGATAACTAATATGCAAATGAACAATAGATGAAGCTCAAAGCTACGTCACTGGATGCAAGAGAAAACGTTTTCCTTGGTATTTTACTAACTCAAATCCAAGAATCAAACATAGCCTAACTGAAACTAGCATTCAGCTCCTATAAGTTAATCTTGGTTTACTAGAATTAGTTAGCACTTGTGTCTTGGTTGAAAACTTTTAACATGTACCCACTTGTGTCTTGGTTGAAAACTTTTAACATGTACCCATGACATTAAATGCATATTAGAATTACTTGGAGTCATTAGGGGCTAAAAGACTACAAACTGATGATGTGAATGAAGTTGAGGAGCGATGAAAATATTAGACCATTAAATGTTGTATATTCTGGAATCAAGTAGGTTAAATATTGGCAATGGTAATCATATTTCGCGTCACAAGGAGTTATATTTGAAGATTTTGATGAGCATGTACTGGTTTAAAATGTGTGCTGCCTGTAGTTCTAACAAATCTTTCTTTTATTTTAATTCGTAGAGGTATTATCATAATAGTTAGAATCCCGCTTTATCTTTAATCAGGATCGAATGACCTTACTGATCAATACAAATGGTTTGAATACCTTTACCAAACCATTATTTTGTTGCTGACATTGTAGTAAAGTCTAAGTGCTTCTGGTACTTTCATCACCATTTAACCATTTTGCAGGGCACCACTCTTAACTGATAATGAGAGTTTAGGCTCTGTTTGGGAAAATTAGATGCACCTAATTTCCCATAAGCTGTGTTGGTCAAACCAGATTCACTATAGTATGGATTTCGCGGATCCTATTCTTTTGCTGAGTTTAAATTTTGTACCATTATTTTTTCAAATATAAATTTAATCTCATGTTTTAGTTAGTGATTCCTATTTTTCCTAATCTCCCCCTTCGCCCACCAAGAGCCATATTATGTCATTTTTTCTTGTATTTGTGGCTAAAATACTCTTTACATATATTTTTAAGCTTGATGATGGACATTCTGCATTCTTTGCAGGATAAGAAAATTTCCTGGACAAACTGAGCCAACATTGAGCGCTGAAATAGAACTAATATCCACAATGACTGAAAAGAAATCTTGGACTCGGCCTCCTATTCAAATGGAATTTCAGGTGCATTACAATTGATTCAGTATGGCATAATAATATTTCAATGCATTGCATTATCTCGATGGTATTCTAAAAAATTTACATTATAAGACACATTGATATTCTCAAGGGCACTTTAGTTGAATGTGCTAAGAACAATGGAATCTTCAATGATCACGGGTGAGATGTATTGGTTGTTTGGGAATTGGGATGCAGATATTCTTCTTGAAGGGGATTAGAAATTATAAGGAGTTTCACTCATGGATTTTCCAGAAATCCTCAACAATTAGATCAGTGATCAATCTTCTTACTTGTTGGGAAAATTAAGATGTAATAAACAATAAGAAATATAGAACTTGTGGAGTGATTTGAACTTAAGGAGTGGCTGAGATTTATAGAAGTATGATGAGAAAGAAAAGAAAAACTATTAGAAAAGAAGACTAAAGATTGTCGTGGACACCAAGGTTTATATTTAGTATTTATTTGCTCCCAACTGTGATACTGGGAAATGTTCTTAAGCTGAAATTAGAACAGTCAATTTAAAGAAAAAACAAAACAAGAAGAGTGGGTGGTAAGAGAATAAGAACAGTTATAGTGTGCCTTCCCTGTACAAATGTTAAATACTTAGCAATGGACTCACACAGAGTCAAATTAGTTAGTTTGAGATAACTTTCATGTCCTTTGCTTTTTCTCTGCTTGTACCACTTTCCCTACCAATCTTGTATCAAGGGTAAAATGATATCGTTCCAGATTCTCACCGTCTTTAACCTAATAACTGTTACTTTCTATTGACTACTTTCCTCAGCATCAAATCTGTATGATCTAAGAGTATTAACAAAAGGATATCTTTACCCAAAATAGATAAGTAAAGAGGTAGAAATGCAGCATTGTCTTCATATGGACATTAGGGGAGAACCTTGGACTTATTTTAAAGAATTTTGAAGATTCAATATGATTTATAATTTTATTTTATAAGTGTAGTTGCTTTTTCATCCCTTTGATCTCACAAACCAAACGCACTTATTTGTCAGGTTCCTATGTTTACGGCATCCGGATTGCGTGTTCGTTTCCTTAAGGTACTATAGGCTCTCACTTTGATACCCTTATAGTTTGGTATTTTCATCCGATTGCATTAATTTTGATTTTCTTTCTGCAGGTGTGGGAAAAGAGTGGATACAACACTGTTGAATGGGTTCGTTATATTACAAAAGGTGGTTCATACGAAGTTAGGTGCTAGGAAATACAAACCAGATTATGTGAGGTCGGTGTTGCTTTTAGGGCAGGCTATTCTTGGTTACTCTTGATTAATTTGATTTTTTCTTCTTCTGATTTTTGTTGTAAAGTATAGGTCTTAAATTAGGGATGTTGATGAGGATTGAAAGTAATAATGTACACCATTATTTTGTGAAAAATTAATCTTCCATTGATTTGAGATTAAGTGTGTGAAGATTTCTATAGGTATTTGTTTCCTTTGATAATATAAAGTGTGGGAATCTTCTTGGGTTCCATTACCTATGGCAAACTCATTTCCATTTTCATGAAGTTTTTTTTCTTTGCTAAAGTAGAAGATGTTGCTTTAGACTGCATGCATATATTCAGACTCAGTATTGCAGTCTTTTTTTTTTTTTTTAATAAAACAATCTCTAGTGTTATTCCTTTTTTCTTTTCTACAATGTAGATAGCTCCATAAAATTGCTAGAGTAAGTCTTACAAACACCTGTTGATGTATGATATGAGTTAAGTACAAAGATTTTCTTGTTGAAATATTATAAAACACTTTTTGAGGTATGCAATTCATTGCAAATTTTCTGCGTCCAGTCTTGACGGAGAAAGTCGTGATAAAGAAATTGATATGACCTCTTAAAAATATTCTATTCTGAAGTGTTTCATAATCACGACCCGTAAAAATTAAGGAAATTATTTTATGGTTTTCCCTAAAAACAGTACGTATTACAGCCTCGTGTGGAAAATAATAAATTAATAATAAGGTATTGCATATATGTTCAAATTTGTGATTGAGCTATCATTTTAATCCGAAAAGTGATCAAAACAAATTATTTGATATCCAATTCGAGTACATATAAAAACTCATTGGAGCTTTATTCATTATCTTGTTTAATTCTGTTGTTTGATAGATTTGAAATTGAATTCGAGTCCAACAGTATAATCTAAAAAATTAAAGCTCATTTAAGTATCAAATATTAAAACAATCTCGAGCTTGAACAATATATTGGACTCTACACCAACTCTGTTAAATATCATTAAGTTTTAAAACCAACAGGTAATTGGTTTAGTGGAATAAATTATTCACTACAAAGTAGCGGACTCAGGTTTCAATCCCTGTTGGGAGAGGTACTCACTTAATATGTCCTACCCGCTTCGAAATGGATTAAACCCTTAAAAAACAAAAACAAAAATCATTAAGTTTTAAAATAAATTACATGTCATTTGTTAAGTTTGATAATAAAAGATAGTATTAACATTTATCAAATTTCGGGGCTTGTCTATAAAATAATTTACAGCAAGTAGAAACAATGACATGTAATTTATTGATGTGCCAAAAATAATATACAGCAAGTAGAAACACACACACACAAAATAGATTCTCGAGCCATTTCATTTCTATTTAGTGCACCTATTCCCTAACGAATGATTGAATTGCTAGATCGATCCTGAACATCTGGGCACAATAAAGCCCTAATTGTAAACCCCAATTCCCACTTCGATTCAACTCTCACTTCTCACTTGGTTTAACTAGATTCTGCCTCCGCAATGGATTCCCAGGATTCCTCCGCCCATCCACCTCACCACCACCACCACCACCAACACCACCACCACCATCACCATCAGCAACCACCGCCACACGCCGTACTGATGAACCAACACACTCAACAACATCAATTCCCCAACAACAACAATAACAACAATTCCATGATGCACCAGCAGCAGCAGAACACTCGTTTCCCCTTCAACTCTATGGCTGCAAAACCGTTGGATCATAATAATTACTCCGATAGCAGCAGCATTGATCCTGCTAGAAAGAAGAGGGGAAGGCCCAGAAAGTACTCACCTGATCATAACACCATTGGGCTCGGCCTGTCCCCCGCCACACCTGCTGCCCAGATTTCTTCATCTATAGTGGTTCACCACAACGATTCTGGTGGTGGTGGTGGTGGGACCCATTCGTCAGAGGCACAGGGCAAGAAGAACCGAGGGAGGCCTCCTAGTTCAGTGAAAAAACAGTTGGATGCTCTAGGTTAGGAGTTTATATCTTTTTTTCTTTTTTTTTCCCTTCATATTTAATCTTTTTGGACGTGATGGTTTGAGTATGATGTTTTTCTTTTGGATGGTGTTTTTCTTTTGGCTGGCAGGATGTCCTGGAGTAGGTTTTACACCTCATGTAATTACTGTGGATACAGGGGAGGTAAATTGCTAGTGCAGTGATTTTGCTTAAAGTGAAATACTGAAAAATTATGTTAATTTTGGTTTCTTCCCTTGAATTGATTCAGGTGCTTTCATTAATCTAAACACATTCGGTTTTGCTGAATTTAGGTGTAGAAATTGTTCTTTGAAATTAAGAGGAAAGGGTTTACTTTAAAATTGAAGATTTCTGTTTTTTGTTATCATCTTTAGTGTTGTGCTTTCAGAATATCTGGTATGTGAGTGAATGAGTTCTGAAAAGGGATTGCAAATAATTCTTGTGGAAATTAGTTATGAGAGTTTGGTGGATTAGTATGCTTATTTCCTGTGAAAAGTGGTGTAGGATAATTGGATAAATGATATAGCTGTGGAGTCAAGACAGCACAATCTATTACTTTTGGGTTTTTTAAAATTTTAGAATTATGATTAATGACTATCCATGTCTTGGGTGCTTAGCTTGATATAATCGAGGAAACGTACCAGCTGTCTTTCTAGTCAAGGGGACGCCCTGCTTGTTTGATAGAACTTGGATTTGATGTGAAGTGAGTTCTGGAAAGATATCTTGAATGAGTGACATAATTTTTTAAAGTACATATGGCATGGACCCAAAATTGTTGTTTTCAAGTTAAGAATTTTTTTTATGTAGCTTTGTGTCTAGTTAATGATACATAGAATTATTTACTTGTTTGACTCTTCTATGACTGTGATGATAACAAGTGAAGTATAATTGTGATTGTCAACCTAAGATTTAGGCTCTTTGTACTTCCAGTAATGCAACCTGTTGTCAAATCAAATGTTAGGAGATTTGTTCACAGTACAATTGACAATTCCAGATATAGTTGTGTTAGATGCTTAGCCCGTTGATGTTAATATAAAGGAACAACGTGAACACTTGATATGGTGATTCCTGAAAAGCTATAAAAGTATTTGTAAGAAGTATAAAAGTTCAAAGTTTTTGGGTTGGATTTACCAAATCGGCTCATCCTAAAGATATCTCCTGTGTTCAACCGGAAGAATCACCTTGCCGACTTAAGTTCAAATGCTCTTAAATTTAACATGTCTTTCCGTGAACAACCTTCTTACCTTTTGATGGGAGTGAGATGAGGATGGGTTTGAGACGAGAGTTGTCTAGGGGATCAGTAAGCTCGTATTTTCTAGATCTTTTTACCATTTATGAAGTTTATTAAAGTAATTTTTCTTTAATTAATAATTCCATTTAATTAGTCAAATTTTTTTGTACTTGAAACATGACTTTGGCCATTGTTACTTTAAGCTCATGTTAAAAAGATTGGTAATTATTTTCCTTTGCAGATAATATTGTTAAAAACATTTAAACATATAATATATATTTAGTAGTTAATAATCAATTCTAAACTCATCGATGAAGGAAACATAGGCACACTTTTATACAATCTCTTTATTCGGGATTCAACGAAAATAAAACTAATATATTTTCCCAATTTGTGTGTGTGTGTGTGTGTGTGTGTGTTGGTCTCTCACTCACATGAATTCTTTATGTTCTATTAAATCTTATTCATTGGTGCAGAAAACAAAGGAAAACCCTTCTTTGCATTTGGATTGAAGCATGCATTAGATAAACAAGTTTAGAAGCATAGTATGTTACAGTGAGATTCCTCTGTAGTGTAGAAACTTGTAAATTTGTAATATGTTATTTCTTATAAAATAAGGCATGGCAATCCAGCTTTCATTTTTTTGTTTTGGAGCATTTTCTTTACCTCTATTAGGTTTAGAATCCTAAATAACCATATGCATTAAGGAAGGGTCACTGTTGTCTATTTTAAGATTTATTTTTCAATTTTTGTAGGACATAGCTTCAAGAATTATGGCTTTTTCGCAGCAAGGACCTCGAACTGTTTGCATTCTATCAGCCAATGGTGCCATCCGCAATGTCACCCTTCGCCAGCCAGCAACATCTGGCGGCACAGTGACCTATGAGGTATGTGGTACTGAATAACCCTTTCTGTTGTTAAAATGCACAATGGCTAGATTTATTGCTATTGCGTCAACATGGTTGTGTTTAAAATTTAAAAGGCCCTGTTTCTGATGGACAAAGATCCAGCTATTTTGTGTTAAAAAGGGCCTGTTGAATTTTGAAAAGGAAAAAATTATCTTATGTTATAGATATGGCAGATAATGTTTCAATTTAAATTTCCTCCAAAGGTAATATAGAAATGAATATCTTTTACGGTAAAGGTGATTTTTCATCATCTACTGCATCCTTATATGCACTACAAAACCTATTTTTTTCCGTACAATTATCCTGGACATGTATCTTGAATAATCAAGTTCTTGGAAATTTTTGCAACATTGATGATGAACCTGAACATACAAGTAGCTAAATTTTTTTGGGTAAGGTGAATTATTACCCAAGGTTAAATATGCAACTTATGAAACTATGCATTGCACGAAGCAAAGCACAATTGTCAAAATCACTCAACATCTACACTCATAATACCAAGCAGCAGAAGAACACACCTCATGACTACTTACACAAAGACACATTGCAATTCCAATTTGTATAACACTTGCTCGGAACAATTATGTATAAATAGCTATTTCGTTGCTTTAATGGATCCAAATAAAACATGCAACCACAAGCCAAGTGTATTGGACTTGCCACATTATTGTTTTGAGTTCAGCCAACGGGCTTAAGATGTTTTAATTCATCTACATTTCAATTATTTCTTCAAACTTATAAATATGGTGCCTCGATCAATTTTCAGGGGCGATTTGAGATTATATCGTTGGCTGGGTCCTTCCAGCTTTCAGAGAGTAATGGTAACCTGAGTCGAACAGGTGGTTTGAGTGTCTCCTTAGCTGGATCAGACGGTAGGGTACTGGGTGGTGGAGTTGCAGGTATGCTTCAAGCAGCATCACCAGTTCAGATCATTGTAGGCAGCTTCATTGCAGATGGGAAAAAACCCAAGAACTCCTCTAAGCCATCTTCTACACCACCACCTTCACACATGTTGAATTTTGGTGCCCAAGGGACCGGAGCCACTCCTTCCCCTGATGAATCAAGTGACTCAGGTGAGGACAACGATGATAGTCCTGGCTCAGGGCCTTATAGTAATGCAAATGCTGGTCAGCCAATTCAGAATATGAATATTTATTCTACTATGGGTTGGCCAAACTCCATGAAAATGCCCCCCAATTAGCCTAAATGCTACATGTTTAGAGATTTTCTTTAGTACTTTTCTCTTCTTTGTATGATGTAACAATCTCGGAATAGTATCATTCGGAAACGGAAACTGTGAAGATTGCTCGACCATTCATTCCAAGTTTAGATTAGGTGCAGGAATGATTTGGGAGAACTGAAATTTGAATAGCTTCTAATTTGAATTTGTTATTAGTTGGCCCTTATTCGTGTTCGTAGCTTGATTGAGAGGTCCAGACTAGAAAAGGATCTCTTTCATGTATCTGTTTGTAGGTCACACTGTTCTTTTGCAGATTCAAATGTGGTCATTCATTGCAAGCTAAGGCACTTTTTCTTTGTCAATTCACATTCATAGCATAATTTCGTTTTATCATTTCGAACATTTTGTTTCTGATTCTGATTCTGTTCTGAATACATGTGTTGGCTTCATTTACAGATAAAACTTTGATGCCTGATTTTCTCAGGTGTGTTCAATATCTTTTCAACTTTCTTTTACTTATCTCATGCTTCATGAGGTTTATTATAGTATATGATGACCAATGCCCTCTATTGGTTTTGTTGTTTCTTTATAGTATCATTTTCATTTTACTTTTATATCTCAAATCTTCTTTGAAATCTAGTTCCCATATGACAATATCAACTTATCTTTTAAATTACCTTTTTAATAATGTTAAATATTAAAATGCAAGGGGCATGCTCTTGCCAATTCTAGAACATATGGGTAAGGATTTAAACAAATTATTTCTTTTTTTGGTGATTTTGATTTTGTGCATTCTCAAGGAAAATAAAAATTAGTTTCACGTGTTGCCACATATATTTATCTATAAATATGACAACTGTGAGTACCAAAAAATTTGCAGAATAATTTAACTAAATTTCTTAATTATTTTCATAATTAATTTTCAAAATTGGATTGGACTTCCATTATCACTTACATCTCATCGATAAGTTTTTACAGAATTGCATTTTTGATATCGCACTTTATATCAATTCTCATTTTTGGTATACCATTTTATGTGTCCAACATACCACGTCTTAACAAATTGTGACATATTTTGTACTGTCGTAAAAAATCACCGTTAAGTGGTGATATGGCAGTTAAGTCTTATAGTAAAGTTAATGTCATTACTTATGTTGATTGATAATTTTACCTCATAACATTTCAGGCTATTAAAATAATCCCACATCTCCAAATTTAGTCACGATTGTAATTCACATTATTACCAATTTTAAAATTTACTCGAATAAGACCAAGTGCGTCAAATAGCGGAAAATACAAGCTTAATGAAGACAAAATTGGTAAAGCCAAAATGTTAATTAAGACAAATTACGTAGAAATTTCTTCCAACAAGAATTCAAACTTATTACATTCAACACATTGTGGGGACTAGACATTTCCATTAGATGAATCACCCGTTGGTATGATATTAGCATCATATACAATGACATTCCACATTGAAAGATGATAGATAGGACGGTGTTTCAAAAATTAAATAAATATTTCATTCATGCAAAAATAGGATCCATCATAAAAACCTCTCAAGTTGAAAAGTAAAAGAGAAATCTGCATAAAAATCATTTGTAGACTGAGATTATAAAAAGGTTTCTGTAATTATAAAAAGGAAGTGATACATAAATAAATAACTCGATAATAATTCCATCTAAAAAAATGAAAATTGAAATATGTCACAGTGACTTAGGTGCACGGGGATCTGATTCAGTTAATCTTCCAATTGTGAAATGATACTAACAAAGACACCATATCCTTGGCACATGTCAGACAGAAGGCAATACTCATTCTTGGCATGATATGTAGCCATTAACCCTGCAATCCAATGCACCAAATAAAATGTTTATTCAGAGTTAGAAAAAAACAACGATTAAAGGAGATCAAGTAGAGTAGTACCATAGCCAGCAGTTTGCACATCGAAACCTTCATCCTATAGTAAGAAAAAAAGAATTTCACGTAAATATTTATTGTTTAACCAAAAGCCAAAAAACATGTACGAGTAAGAAAAGAAGTTTCACCTGCAATTCACGTATGAGTGGCAAGCTACCGGTGATGGAGTAAGGTTTTACATGCCCAACCACCTCTTCTGTAGCTTTGCATAACACATGGAATCCACGAGAATCAAGATTACAAGCCACTCCAGACATTGCTTCATCAAAACTAATACTAATTCTGCAGAAGAAGAAAGACAAAAAAAGTTGTATTTATCATAGGGACAAAGATATCGATCTTGTTATAACTTTTCATCTTGCGGAGGTCATTCGGTATTAGAAGAAATATACACACCTTCCCTTGAGGTTCTCCTCGGGTAAGACATACTTTGATACAGGTCCTCGTGTGTCCAGCTTTTCGATATTGGCATTCAAATCATCAACGTACTCTTTAAGCTTACTTATTACATCTGTTACACTGAAACAATAATTTATTTTACATTTAGTTGAAGTCTAGGCTTAAAAGAACTTGTCATAAATGTTTATTCCGTACCTATAAAATGGAGTCAACCTGCAATAATAAAGATGAAATATTAGAACTTGATGAAAAAATGCTACTAAAATAATGTAGAAGCCCTTGATTGAAACATAACCTAACATCTCCGGAAACTGTACACTCAGCTGGAATTTGATTGATGCCACCCCCAGGATCTGTAATAAAATGGCGATTCAGTGAGGAAATCCATTATAGTAGAATTAAACTACTAAGTTTCAGTTTGAAGCTTAATAACTTACAACTCCACTGAGTTGGTTTCATGGTAGATGGCGTAGCAAATCCATATACTTTTTCTTGTTGATGGGGAGGAAAGTCTCTATAAAACCTTAACTGGATCTCTTTAAGAGCTTCCATAGCTAGCTCCAATGGATTGATAGCCTACATATATCCAAGAACAACTATTAGATAAAAAGAACAAAAGGAAAAGCAAAAAAGAGCTCTCCATTTCTTTAAAAGGCAAGATGATACAAAATTCACAATGTCATTTGAACTTTTTGACAAATAAATACATGATTATAGTAATACAAATTGGATTTTTTTTTTCTCAATCCCAAAATATTGCAACATCTTTTAACAAAAGGTACATAAATTCACCAAGAAAACATTTTGCAAGTTGTTCCTTTCAATAAATGACTTTATACTACACAAAATGTAAGAAAGTACCTTGTGTGCTAGACCACTATGAAAAAGTTTTCCACTAAAATGAAGCTTCCATGGTATCATACCACCAGTACCAATGCAAGGCTGTTTATCTGCTGTATCAATCCAAAAACTGCAAAGACAGACAAACACCAGCAATTATATACATATATATAATATTATATTTGTTCAAATCCTAAACTGGACTACTAAATGTGTTGTAATACATACAGAGGTCCCTGTTTTAAGTTATCGAGCAATCCATCCTTGACTAATGCATCAACCCCTACTCCAGGGATAGATGAATTCTCTTCACTGGCAATAAAAACAGCAACCACAGTAGACTTCAATTGCGGCTTTGTCTCCCCCAAACGCCTCATTAGTTCGGCTACAAGGGCAACATGCCCCAAACAATCCGTTGTTCCACGTCCTCTAAGCTTCTCTCCTTCAACGCTCAAAGTAAATGGATCAAATTCCTGCACAAATACTTACATACTCATGACCAAGGTTCGTAACATAATATTGGAAAAAACTATACGCAATAATTTAGATTGATTTTCCTATCTATCAACATGGAATTTGAAATTGTCGCAAATATTAAGGAAAAGGTTGTACTAAATAAAGAAAAAAGTTTATTTGCTCGACTTTTGACATACTATTTTCTAACAACACAACATGATTACTTCTTCAAAGCATTTAGAATTTCGTTATAAATGCCAACACTGAAAGCCTCAACAATGTTTTAATTGCATTCACACACCTTTGTCATTCAAATTTCTGAAGTATAACCAATCTCAGCCAAAAAAAAATCCAACTTCTCTAATCAAGACTAAAATTTGCATCACAAGGAAGAACCATTTCAGGAATCCGTTACCAGAAGAACCAATTACCAATCTTTTGCTCGACATTTCACATACTATTTTCTAACACTACTTCATGATTACCACTTCAACAGCATTTAGAATTTCGCTATAAATGCCAAGATTGAAGTTTTGACATAATTTAATTCCAATCACAAGGGTCTTTTATTCGAGTTCTGAAGTATAACGGATCTCAGCCCGTAATATCCAACTTCTCTAATCAAGACTGAATTTTGAATGACAAGAAAAGACCATTTCACTATTCCATTTCCAGAAGAACCAGCATTTGGATTAAAGAAAGCAAAAGGACGACATGGTATTTGTGAATATAATATCGAACTACATAATAAACATTTTCAAAACAGATATGTTAATATCCCCATTTTCAAAAAAAATATGTAAATAAATGTTTTTTCTCCGATTTCCTTTACGTTAAAAAACAATGATCATTCTCATAAAAAGAGGGAATAAAGGAAAAAAAGAGTACTAGTTTCACTTTTTACTACTACTATCTTAATTACACGCTAACATCAGAAATATAACACTATAAGCACTTTAAAATCAATAAAAAAGCTCAGAATATTTGTACCCAATCGGAAGGATTAGCTGTGACGACATCCATATGCATACCGACGAACGACAATATTTTTCCGGGCTGAGTTCCAGGGTACTCCACGATTAAATTACCCCTGTTGGGTTTGTAGGTCACGTGATTGATGACGAGTGGTCCGCCGCCGGTGGCGGTGCTGAATGGGCGGAGAACATCGAGCACGTGCTTAACGATCCGGTCCTCCTCGGGAATTAATTCCGGCGGGTTGTTCTGCACGTACTTGGACTCACCGATCAGCTTCGACAAAAGGGTCACGAACGATTCCTTGTTTAGATCCCCTATAGTGTTTTTCACGCTTGGGGAAGCCATTTTTCTCTCTTTTGCAAGAATTGAATTGATTTGCTTATTTAGTTTTCATATTTGTCTTGGGGTTTTGGGGATTCAATACTGGGTCGGTTCGGGTTGTCAAATTCAGATGCTATGTACTCGAATCGGATCCAAGATACTTTGGAAACTTGGGACGTTTTAATTTTATTTTAGTATTTCCGTGTTTGGTTAGGTAATTGGAATAGTTGATTTCCTTGTTAATGAATCTAAACCATCAAGCTAAGCATTTTGAAATAACAAATTGAAAAGAGAGAATACTCAACGAGTGAAACAAAATTGGTTAACAAACTCGATGTTATTCTGGCAGATTTTGAAAATGATTCACTAATTTAAAAGACTCAGGTTTTTAAGTAAATTTTATGAAGAATATGAAATTGCTTTCTCAGCACATATTAATTGGACCATGAAGCCTAAAAGTCGAAGAGAAGATCTATATGGAGAATTAAGATGAAATTCTCAACTATCCGAAAATAAACGAGTGTTCAAAATTATAAATTATGAAGCGTTTTGGGAATTATGAACAATTTATAAGAAATTTTATTACAAAGTATTTAATTCAAGACACAATCAACTTAAGAAAGAATATATGTATGAAAAATTCTAAAGCACCGTTTCTTTCCTAGCATAAGCTAATGCAGATCCCTTGCCAACCAAACTATTTTTAAGAAGCCAAGAGCCAAAAATGCATTTGTACATGTAAATAAGTATCGAGTATACTTTAATCACTTGCATTTATGGATCCCTTGCCAACCAAACTATTTTTAAGAAGCCAAGAGCCAAAAATGCATTTGTACATGTAAATAAGTATCGAGTATACTTTAATCACTTGCATTTATGGATCCACTCAAATCAAATAATCTCAACCCAAACAAACCTAAAATTAATATATACTCAAGGTCAAGTTGGATTGGTTCCATTGGTTTTTCCCGCTTTGCCAACTACTTAATTAAAAATTAAAAGGAGCCGTTTATAAAACTTACTAATTGTTTAATTAGAATATTATTAAGACTAAATGTCTCACGTTGGTTGAAAAATAATTGTTAAGTCCACTTTATAAAGTCTTGGATAATCCTTATCTCAAAAACTAGTTTTTAAGGTCGAGTTAGGCCAAGCCAAGTAAATGGACTTAACTCAATCTATGTGGTGAATTCTAATATGGTATCAGAGCCCCATGTTAAAGTGGGTTACCTCCTTCCGTGAAGGCTCCTTCTTGCTCGCATGATGGGCTTTATTATCTACAAACACACATCACTCAGATAACAAAGGTCTTGGTTGTCATTATTCCTCTAGTTATACAAGTCTTGGAGATTCATTATTCCTACGGTTAACAAATGCCCGGAGTGTCATTATTTGTGTGGTGGGTCTTCACTCATATGTCGCAAATTCACAAGGTTGGGCTTTCATATGTCACGTGTTGGACTTGTTTCATCAACACATTCTGTCCGCTCACACGTGAATGGGGAGTATTGAGACTAAATGTCCCACATTGGTTGAAAAACGATAGTTAAGTCTAACTTTATAAGGTCTTGGACAATCATTACGTTATAAGCTAGTTTTTGAGGTTGAGTTAGATCCAAGACAAGTAAGTGGACTTAACACAATCCATATGGTGAATTCTAATAAATATAATTCAAATCCATGTGGTGAATTCTAATAAATATAATTCAAATAAAGCATCTCTTGATCTGAAAAAACAAGTTCTTTTTTCCCTAGAAATTGTCCCAACATAGTCTATGACTATGTAAAAGTTTGTCTTAAATAATGTACTTGCTGGCTGGAGAAGATGCCTGTTGGTGTTGTTTATTAATTTCCAAAGTTCCAAAACATTACTTAATTAATTTCCTTAGGCTTTTGCTTCTAACTCATTCCATTTAATCTTCTACATAAGCACTTCAAACCCAATCATCAAAACCCCTTCTCTTCTCTTTCACATTCTCCCTTTTTTGAATTCATATAATTTGCACTACTTTCCTTTTATCTTAGTAATAATAATTAATCGTTAATTAATTATATATACATATATGATTGGTAATTTTGGCTTTGAAAAGTTCATAAGGATGCCAAGTTGCTTTCCAATCAACAAGAGTAGTACATTTACATTCGCACAAGATGTGACACTAGACGAGTCACCACGATCAACAAACGACGATCCTAAACGCGTACTTATAGTAATGGATGCCCTAAAAGAGTTCTCCCTAGAGTTACTTGAATGGGTACTTAAGAATTTCACATTTGGAGATTGTTGCAGCATTACCCTCCTTGGAATCATGCCCTGGCTCAACATACCATGTAAGTAATTCACCCAAATTAGCTAGTTAGATTAATAGATTAACTAGGTTATTTATCACAATAATTTGAAAATTATTTAAGTTGACTGATTGACCTTAACAATGGATAAAAGATAATGAGATGAAGGGAGTGCTAAACTCAATTAATTGGACACATACATAAGCCGAGTGTAAACTATGTAATTTACGAGTTGACTCAATTAATTAGACCCAATTAACCTTGATTTTTGCAGTGTCGTCAAAGACATGGTCAGACATTTGGAGTATGAATTTGCATGATTTATCTGATTTTCAAGAGAAAAATGAGTTCAAGAATGATCCCAAATATCAAAAGGTTCAACGCTTGATTGAGCTATGCCAACATTATGGGGTATATATATATATATATATATTCAACCTAAATTTTGCATTGAATTAGACAGATTTTCATTAATGCTTCTTTCTTATGCATGAATATTTCAGGTGGTACCAGAGATCAGAACTGAAATGGGACATCCCTTACGACTACTAGTAGCAGAGCAGATTACCAGCCTTCATGCTACATTAGTAGTATTTGATAGGTACCTAAATGAATATGAATTTTAAAATCAAGTTAGAAATTAATAGAATTAAATATATATTGTTCAAGTCATGGGTCAAAATTGGGCATTGGCAGGCACCATGAGAGGAAGTACATAGATTATTACGCAGAGAAAATTCCATGCAACATGGTGGTGATGAATGACAATGGAGAAATTGACCTCATCAAGAAAAGAAAATCATGTGATGATGATCCTAGTCATCAAGTGGACAACACTACTCCTCTTGCAGCTACCATGCCACCAAGCTCCAATTAAATTAAATGACTTGAAATTAGTGCAACATAATAAAAACGAAATAACTTGAAGGTGTGGAATCACACCATCATATATATATATATATATATATATTTGAATCATTTGAAAATAAATCGAATATAGAGATGGTTTGTAATTGTGTATGTGCAAGCATATCGGATACGAGATAGACCACTTCATTTTATCCAGAAGAAATACTTCAATACTTCGCTGACTTGAAAATTTGTTAAACTGTGTTTATGATCTGATGTTCGTATTCATATAAAAAAGCTGGGCTCTTATTGCATTGAACCTTTGTTCACTATATTTTTCAACACTTTGTGGCTAAATAAGCAAAAAGTGGTAGCAGCTGAAACCATTTCAACAATATTACCCCAAAAAGTATTACCATTCTACAACCAGTTTTTGTAGCTACTGAATAAAACAACAAGGCATTAGGCATATCTTACTTAGATCAGACCAACTAGTGCCAACGCTTTCTTCACTTGATTTCTTTTTACAAAACAGTATATCAGAGGATCCTGTCCTGAAAATCCGTTAAAAAATTGGATGCCAGGGAGCTTATCTTCTTACTGGTTTCTCCTGCAATATTCTTTAGAGAGGATATATCTTGTTGTGCCTGATAAGAAGCAAAAACAAGTATGAAGACCAAGAAAGGTGCAAGTTTGAAAAAATGTGACTGGTAAATCATTGACTAAAGTTTTGGTTCCTTGATGTATGTTTTAATTGGACAACATATATAAACTTTTCAAGAACTTTTAGAAACGAACGAGATCGAAAACAACGTAAATCAGATAAACATGTTTTTGTTTAGATTAACCCCAAAATAGAAAGGGATTTGTGTTTTTAGTGGAAACGTATGGAAATTTTAATCCATGAGTAATGGGAGAGACTGGAGAAATACTCGCGACTATTACATGAAATATTTTAGAGAAAGAACTTTCACCTGGAAAGATAGCTTATTTATGAGATCACTTGCTGTGAGGTCAATATCACTCGAATTGTTACCAAATAGATCAGCGCTAGAGATTGAAGATGACCCCTACAACAAAAGGAAACAACAAACAAGCGTAAATTATATACGTTGCATGACAAGTGAGGAGAATTAAACAATTTACAAAATAATATTTATATATATATAATCCATATGAGTATCTAGAAACAAATTGTCCAAAGAATTTCCAAGTTATTTATGCTTATGCCTTCCATATTTAGGCTGCATTAATATTGGAGACTTGAATTTGGAAGCACTCTTTTTAAAAAGCACTTGCACAGACTTGAATTTGGAAGCACTCTTAAAAAGCACTTGCACATACATGTGAACGTGACCCACAGGAGATAAACAGAAGACTGCTAATTTTATTCATTTATCTGCTCTTAATAAATAAAGTATAAAATAGCCTCAACATGTCGGGATTGATTAACAATATATCTTCTACTTACAAATGTCTTCCATGCATTCCATTTAAAAAATATGTCAAAATAACATGTCAGCTAGCATTACAAAAATTCAGAAACAAATAACAAATCCCAGATCTGAAACATCTTTAAGAAGAAACCTATATAGCAGGCTGCAGAATTAAATGAAAGAACCCCCACCCCTACCCTAAAGATATATAAATGGATGATAAATGATATTATATTAAAGACATACAGAAAACTTCTGCAAGGTAGCTGATGCTTCAGAATCTTTAGCATTGTTTTGTACACCAAAGAACTGGGCTGATGATATAGATTTTGCATTAGAAAACTTCTGCCTCGCTTCATCGGTTTCCTCAACCTGATTAAGATAGATTTGAAAGAATTATACTTGAGAGATATCATGCATATATAACTTTCAGTTATGTCATAGTTACTCACAGCTGGAATAATGGAGGAATATAAAATAGACTATATTCTGTATAATACTCTGTGAAGATCTAATCTAGTACTTGTCCTTCTATAAGCGCAAAAAATAACCAGATTGAGGATTTCCATGACATCAAGAGAAAACTGACAATAAATATTTTTTTCTCCAGCATTAAGAGAGTATTAATTAAGTATCCCTCTTAAGTTAAGATTGCCAATAATTTTTTTCTCTTACTTGCACTTTTGATGAGTTCGAGCTACTCTTCTTGGGAAAGCCACTGTCCATGCCATATTCAGCGAAAAAGTTGGATGACTTCGGTGGTGTTACATGACTAATAGCATGACCACCTCCAGAATTCATCTCAGTGAATTGAGCATTGTCCGTATACTCAAATCGAGATGCAAATGACGAACCAAGAGTTGGGGTACTATTGTTTGAAGAATTGGTTGAAGAAACTTGGACAGGTGGCTCTTCAGGCTTCTGGTCATAAAGGTTTTCACTAGGCTGCAATGGATGAAAAAAATTAAACTATCTTGTAGATAGATAGAAAAAGAAAAAAGCTAACCAATTTAGTTCATTGTAGATTATTTTCATTGTAACAGAATTCTGAAATTCACCTTGGTAGTAAGCTTTCTAGCACCTAGCCCTCCCGTCTTCCCAGTTTTCTTTGCTCCAAGAGGCTTCTTCAAAGTCGTGGAAACTGTCTGATAAGCTCTCGGTGAAAGAGAAACCTCAGAGGTTCCATTTTTCAGAGACGAATTGTCTGGTGGCGCACCATTTAAGGAACTTCCTTTTGGGTCTTCATTGATGATAGTATCAACATTTCCATCGGAAGGTCGTAATGACTGAGAAGAAACAGGTGATGAAGGTAAGCCTGCCTCTTCTGATTTGCTTTTAGCCACTTCCTTTGAAAGTAATTGCCTGTATAACTCAGCGGCACGTGAGGTATATTTGGCGTCAATCTTGCCTGCACCAGTCCATCCATGCTGTTTGAAGAAAACTTGAGCACGATTATTTCCACCAAAACTCATCATTTTCAACTGATCAGGAGTCCAAGAATCCAAATTTGTAGACCTACAATTTAAAAAATCGGCTTCTGTAAAGCTACCAAAAAAAAAAAAATCAAAGATAAAGACCAATAACAACTGGCTATATTTTTTCCATATTTTCCAACCTCCAATCTCATTCTCAGGAACAAAGTGTGATAGAGTGTACCATAATAAGAAGCATGGAATTCCTCAACTCTAATGCCAGAGTTTCCCTTGTTTGAGCACTACTGTCATTATATCTCCCTTTTCTTTATAGTTGTATGAATGATTGTCTGTGGTGTTAGTTCTCCATCTCCATGTGTGTTTAAGATTACATTATATGAATGATTTATATATTTTATCTAAACTGAATATAAGTGATAGATACCATCACTAAAAGGTCTGGGAGTATTTCAGGGTGTAAATAAATCAACATTTACAGGGTCTAGAAACCGTGGTCTACCTCAACATTTATGATACTGGTATTCCAAGACAATGTAGAATATAATTACAAAATTGAAGCTTAAACATGATATCATAAAGCAATTTACAGCCTCCTGACATGAAGTCACAATGTGACAACTATAATTCTTTTCTTCCTTCTGCATCTTTTATAACTTGAGCTTATAGAACATGTTCCCAGAACATAAAGCTCCCATTCCTTTTATCCTGACATCTTAAATCAAACAGCATTGAACATTTACTCATAACTTAGATCATCATCCAAGATCACAGGAACTAGACATTGCTTGTAACGCCCAAAAATGGTTATTTTGCCCTCTTCAAAATCCAAGTCCCAATCATCCTTTCAGTAACAACATAACCCTACATATCATAATTTTCTATAAAAACTGCAAAACTTGGCCACTATCATGTTAATGAAAAATGAGAGTAAGACTAATAAATAAGCATAAAAGGGATAGATGGGAGAGGGTAAGCTACATAAGCTAATACTTCCTGTGTTCCAATATTCTTGCTACCTCGGCGGCGAGTTTTATGTAATTAAAAAGGTTTTGGGTAGGGTAGAGTTTTGAGAAAAATAACTCTAAGGAACTGGAGTATTGTTTTGGGACATCCAAAACAAATTAGGAGTTAAACACTTAATGCCAATCATACAAAGGAATCATCCTGACAATATCCACTTGAAACAAGAAGTAAATTCCATTGATCAAGACGGCAATGTATATTCATTTCAAAAGTAGGAACTGTCGTAGAAATATTTTGACAATCTCTAGGAAAAAATTCCAAGTTGTTTCCTACCGATTCAGATTCCCACTTTAAACTGTTTCCTATAAATTCATTGCTTTATTCTTATGTTCCCTTGATTTCTATGTTAGTGCATGTTTTCCTCTTTCCAACTTCCAAGATTCACAACACTTGCACAACAAAGTATAGGTGAAGTGCATCTTAAGTATCAAACATTTTCTTCCATCTCTTTCTTTTTCTTTTGACTTGTTTCCACTTCTCATTACGTGGTTATTAGATAAGAGTCAAAAGTCAAAACCCTTAGACCATCGATCCCTTCCAAGATTACTTAGGAGTAATATCCATGCTGTCATCAGACAATTCATAAACTTCTCATAAATCGGTCATAACTGAATGCATATTTTTATGCATTTTACCAGCTCAAGGTCTCTGCTTAAATTAACATTGAACATAAGACAAGCCTAGAAAATGAGCCCCACATATCCTGGATGACTAAGGGTGAGTTTGGCCCAACAGTTGGAGCTCTTAAAATCACTTATAGATCTCTATTGTGATTTTTGAAGTGTTTGGCCCTGATTATAAAAGTAACTTCTGCTCAATCGTGATTTTCATGGTGTTTGGCCCCCAAGATCATAATCACTTTTGGGATCTCGAGAAGCAAAAAATCAACATATTATAGAAGCTACTAAAGTGTTACTTTTGCAAAAGCTATTATACAAAAGCAATTATTCTATAATTAATTTTTATTATAATCAATTATTACAAAAATCAATGTAGTAAAATTAATTCTCCTATAATTGCTTCTCATATCGCTAGGCCAAACTCGCCCTAAGAGTACTTACATACTTTAGATTTTAGATCTTTTTGTTCACTTCTAAAAAATCTATTTAATTATAATCACTAAGATCATAATTCAAAAAATATTAAAATCCATATTGAGAAAAATATAATCATAACAAATTGGAACTCTATGAGATGACCGTATTAATAAATCTCTACATAGGTAATAATAACATTTTCATTATAAATATTCTATTTTGATACTCATAGTGTTCACCTTAACAACTTACCATGAGCATCTAGTCAGCACATTAAGGTGATTATCAGGTTAAATAGATTTTAATTTGAGACATGTTGCTTTCATCATTATAAGTATATAGTTAGAAACTACATCAGATATTAGCACATATTACGATTAAGTATATAGTTCTGAGCAATTATACAAACTATACAACAGTTAATATCAGTTAACAATCAACATGACAAGCTTAAAAAGTAACATCATCATGCTACTAACTCCCCACAACACGCTATTAAGTCACTCCACCCTAACGTACACTTAAATCTGCCATTAATTCAGTGAGTGTTCAACCAGGATTTCATTTGTAAATTATGAAGGTTTTAGCAGCAAATCCCCCTCCATAGCAGCTAGGTAGGTTACACTCGTGCGAAAAAGAATAACTCAACTTCCCCCCCCCCCCCCCCCCAGTTTTAAAAATAAGCAGTTTACACCTTTCTTAGGAATGCAGTTGGCATGCTCTAATTTTCTAGAACATTTGTTTAGTATGTGAAATGACATTATTATCCATTCCTCAACCCCCTTTGTCCATTAATTGTCACCTTGCAAGTAAGGGTGCTACAGTGAATCTAACATATACTCAGTATTTAGTAGAGTAGAGGATTATTTGCATTAGGGAGCAGTCTGCAATATTTGATTTATGATAAGGGGTAAGTTGCCTATTTCTATTTTTACGAAGAGGTAAATTCCAATTCCCTTGTAAATTAACATGAAAAACATTTTTTACGATGATTAAATTAAACATTACTCCTATTAGTTACCACATTACCTCCCCAAAATGAAATTTATTTGAAATTCCACTAATACAGCTTATATCAAACTTCATAGAAATATTAAAATTATCTAGATCTAGACATTCTAAGAAAATATTACATGTATACATTATCGAAATATAAATAATAATGAGTTTATAATATTCAAATCGGAGAAATGATTACCTAACGAAGCTGATGTGGACGCCAAGGTTCCGATGAGTGGCCGAGCAATCAATACACAAAAAGATCCCATACGTCACCGATGCCCAAGTCGGATTCTTCGCGTTGCAATCGAAACACATCTGGAAACTCAAAAACATTCATTTAAAAAATTAAAAACAAATTGCTCAGATCTAAATCAGATCTCAAAATTAACAAGCCAAAATCGACAAAATTACCTTGTTTTCGGACTTCGCTTTGAGTTTGCGGAAAACGGCGTTCTTGTCGGTGTAATTGTCAGAAGCCATGGCTCTGTTACTAAAACAAGGCTATCTGTGTATAGATTTATGTATATCTGTATACTATATGAAGAGTAAAACCGAGCAATTTGAAGAGTAGTTAGAGTTGCAATGGAATCAGTTAATTAAAAAGAAATGGTGTGTTTTATTTTATATAGTCTATCAAGCACCGAAAGTGCGCTTTGTGTCGTCGAGGGTATATTTGTCAATTCAGATATATTTGTGTCAATCTGTTGCCTTTGGTTAGTGTCAGCCCCTTAAAGAAGTTGGCACAATTCCGGGACGGAGTGTAGCGTTCCATAGGTCAAAATGCTGCGACGGGGTGCGACCACACAGGCTACTAGACTTTGGCCACCGGACTTAGCAAGGTGGGCTAAGCATTTGTCGGATGTGCGGGCATTTGACACGGATCAGGCATCATAGAGAAGGCATATGGGGCATTTTGGAATTTTTTATTTTGATTTTTTAAGTGATTTTTTGATTTATAAAGATTATTTTTAAATTTTTTTATTTATTTTTTGAAATTATATTTCTAATAAAAGTGACGACTAAATTGATACAAACAAGTTTGATGGAGATTTAAGTGTAACACTGTCATAGTGAACGGATGAAAATAAGTTCAATATGTGTCATGTGCAATTCATGTGACAAATAACAGATAGTGAAAAGTAAAATATCAAGAAAAACATAAGAAGGACCAAACTATTAAAAAAATACATAAGGAGAACCAACAGTCATATTCACCCTTGGATTAAGATAATGAAACATGGAATTCAATAAAAATCTATGGAGTTTTTGACACATAAAAATTGAAAATTATTGTTATAGTTTTGGGGTAAAGATAATCGTTTGATCGTTAAAAATGTTGAAAATAATAATGTTGGGAAAAATAATCCTATGTAATGTATGTTATTTAATTTTGACATATTTCAATTAATTAATCAAATGTGTGACACAAAGAGTGATACACACTTGTGCGATATATAAGATTCTCGTCTGTCATCTATTCACGGTCAATTTATTCTACATAAGATTCTTTTTATTTTTATTATTTATGTTCAAAGTAAAGTTCAAAAAATTATGGCGCTTTTCATTTTATTTACACTTACCAAGTTGAAGCTCTAAGATTCAAGATGTTTTGCATTCAACTTCCACTAACGTGAATTTTTTTTTGGTTTAATACTAGTGTTTGATGGTAGTTTATTATTCGCAAGTCTTTGTACTTGGTCAGTTATTGAAATGATTGATGATGAATATATTTTTGAAAAAAAATAAAGGGTTAGGAGCGAGAGTTTTTTATTCCTTTTCAGCCCGATATATTAAGGGGAAAAAAATAGAGCATTTTGTGAATTGACACGTCTTTCTTTCATTGGTTCTTATATTATTGATGTTTTATCTCATTTCAATTAAAATATTATATCGTATGATTTTACAAGTTTAAAGAAATATGTTGGTTAAAAAAAATACGAATTCCATTATTTAAATTGGATTGGTAAGAATTAAACGATATTTGTGAGTTTACATATGCGCTCTATGTTATATTTAAAACTTAAATAGTAAAATGGAAAAATAGCTTTTGTGCTCTATTTAAATGACAAAATATCATTTATTGCTTTTATTGCGAGTTTTTTTTAATGCTATTAAGTCAAAGCAAATCCCGTTTTCCATGCGGGCACGGGGCATGACACTACAAATGCAAGTGTTATTTACTTTTTTTTTTTTTTTTAGAATTTCAATGTAAAATTAATGTTATTATCAATTTTATCTTTAAAGCTAAATTTATTTGATTAAAAGGATATTTTGAATTTTTTGCTTCAAAAAAGTGATTATTTATGACATTTCTTAATTTGTGTGCATTCCTCCAAAGCGATAAATAAGAAATTTGTGCACAATTATAAAAGAAATTGACAATAATAACCTTATCTGTTATGTTTCCTTTGTAATTTCATTTTCCCCCTCCATTTAAAAATTAGCTATAACCCCTTGTTTACACGAAAAATTGCAATAATCCCCCTCAATCAACGTTTAATATTTACTTGAATTCAGTGAACTAAAATTATAATACATATTTCAGAGTTTTTATTAATAAAAATAAAACAGATTATTCTTGTCAATTAAAAATAATGCAGGGAGTGTTTCGGTTGTATACTCGTGACTATTTGGCTTTTTGGCACTTTGCACCCTGAAATTATAGAATTTTTGCTCTTGCACCCTAACTTAAATGTTTTGGCACTTTACACCCTAGAAATACAATTTAGTTGGCATTTTGCACCCTACTGTATGTTTTGAAGAAAAAATTCATTGATTGAAGAGTATAATAGTTATTTTCGAATATTTTTTGGCACTTTTCACCCCAATAGATTTTGACACTTTTCACTCTGAAATATAGAATATTGGTGCAATTTGCACCCAAAAAAATAATTTTTGGCAATTTCAAACCCGACTTAATATGATAATCTAAATTATGTAAATAACATGCAATATAATAATATGTTAGATATGTAAACTTGTATTTTAGATATAAAGTAAATAATCTAGAGGATACTTGAAAATAAAATGAAGACAATGTCTTTTTTTTTATCTAAATTTTACTGAGAGAAAATGTTTAAATAAGTTTTTATAAAGTAAAAAAGTAAAATAAATTTAGAATAACAAGTTTATGATTGTTGTGCATAGAAATGACCATTTTATCTTTACATCGCCGACATTCATGAGTTTGTTTTTTTTAAGAAAAATACATTATGGTACAAAATGTCATAAAAATTATATTTTTAGGATGCAGAGTGCCAAAACATTTAAATTGAGGTGAAAAATGCTAATATTTTATAATTTTAGGGTGAAAAATGCCAACATTCTGTATTTTAAGGGTGCAAAGTGAAAAAAAATTGAAAATAACTATTCTACCTTCTACCAATAAATTTTTTCACTAAAACATACACTAAGGTGTAAAGTGCCAAATAACTTATATTTTTAGGGTTGCAAAGTGTCAAAACTTTTAAGTCAGAGTACAAAGTATCAAAATTATATAATTTCAGGGTGCAAAATGCCAAAAACCCTGATTATCTCAATGTTTGGACTATCAAACAGAGAAGAAGTGTTTTTAATTTAAAATGACGTAACGGACCAGAAAATGCTTCTTAAATAGTTCGATATTTCGTGCAATATGTGGATTTGGAGTAAACTAGTTGCTGCAAGTGAGTGATTAGTGGTCAAAGCCTCCCAACCTAATCTTTTATATAAATATGTTTTTTTTAAGACAAAATCTATAAAATATATTCAAGTGTCCTATAAATGGTGACTTTCACGTGCTTACCCATCATAAGTTAATTAATAAACCAAGTTTGTCGTTTCCTCGCCAGGCAACGGGCAAAACGTGCCTTAGAAACAGTTCTTTTGTTTAAAGAGGGTAGACCCCGTACACGTTGCTCCTCATTTCTCAGATTCTTCCTAATCAATCGATCACTTTTGTTCGTTTTGATATAAGAAAAAAAAAATGGCTTTGGAGGAGGTTTTCCACACTTCCCCGATTTGATATTGAATTTAGCCCTAGGTGATTATATCAATGAAATCATAAACATATTAAAGGGCTAGCGATTTTGTTAGAGTCGGAGCAATTTTTTTTAATTCATATATGCCCGTAGAAAAAATAAATTTAATTTCACTATTTCAAGATTAATTAACGTGCTAATATCATCAATAGTTTCTTTTTTGATTTGGAAATTCGAAATAGTTATTTTATTAGCAATAATTATTGTTATGTCAATATCGTTAGCCATATTAAAAACTTTGAAAACAGAAGTAATTAGAAAATTTCTTCACTCACCAGTACCATGGATCCACACTCAATCATACACTTATGTATAGACTATTTGGGAAGGTTTGGCAGCTTCCAAGAAATTAAAAGAGGGTTTGCATGGGAATTGAAAATGACTTCCAACACGAAGAAGAGTATATGGTCACAAAAATCATCTATCACACCTTGATGTTCCATTTTAGTGTTATATGATAAAACCACTCTCTAAATGATTGTATGGGTTCACACAAATTTTAAATTTACATATTTGTAAATAGACTTATATGTGTGACACCAAACTAGGTCTTAATCTTATTGAAGAGATGATCAATCAAGAAATTATAACACCCTATTTCAGGGCAGCCAAGTAAAGCAACTGTCACTTAAATGGAACAATTCACCAAATAGCAGCCAAGTAAAGATCTTGCAAGTTGCAACTAAGTAAATTAGAGCAACCGTATGAAGAAACAGTCAAGGCCTGTTTGTTTAGTGTTTGGAAAGTAGTTTGGGAATGTTTGGAAATAATTTCGATTTGCGTAATGTTTTGTTTGAGTTTTGAGAGAGTTGTTTGAGAAATAAAGTAGGTGAATGTTTTTTTGAAAGAGTCAGGTTGTTGTTGTAAGATTTGTAAGACTTTATGTCAGATCATGTTTGTTATGTGATATCAATTGTGTAAGAGACTAGTTACTTTATGTCAAATTAGTGTAAAGTTTGCATAGTTTTGTTTAGAGATAAAAAAATTGTTGTTTGTTTGGCTTTTAAAAGAGTAGTTTGAAAAAATTGAGAGGTGAAAATTTATTCAAAAAGTAGAAAACATGGTTGTTTGACATTTCCCAAACACAAAATAATTTTGAAAAACACCAAATGAACAGCCCTCTAGTACTGATAAAACTTAAGCTTGAGCAGTCAAGCAGGAGATAATTCAAGTACAAGGATCAACCAAATTCAGGTAAAATTAGCTGTCAGCTTTGTGCAAACAATCGAGCAAAAGCAAAAAGCTCTGGAAATCAAGAAACTTATAGGGCCCATTTGGATGGATAGATTTGAAATGAAGAGGGATTTGAAATGAATGGATTTAAAATTCTAATGATTTGAAATCCATTCATTTGCAATCTCTTGTTTGGATAAATTTTTTTACAAAGGATTTCAAATCCATTCATTTAGAATTCATTGTTTGGTATATATCATTTGTCTTATGTGAAATTCTCAATCGTGCCTTATAATTTGCTCTATGAGTTAATTCTTGTTGTTGATTCGGGATAAAATCGCATAAATCGATTTGGGGCAAAATTATAATTTTTGAAAATTGAGGGACCAAATATGCAAATTCGAATTTCAGAAAATCTGGGGCCAAATTTAAAATATTAATTTTCTGAAAATTCTAGACTGAATTGGAACTTCGGGTTTTTCGATAATCTGGGGTCAAATGGAAATTTTTGAAAATATGGGGTCAAATCGCAATTTCTGAAAATTCAGGGACCAAAAGTGAAAATTTTGATTTCTGAAAATCAGGGGCCGAATTGAAAATTTAATCTTCCGAAATTAAATGAATAGCAATTCTTGGTTTTTCAAAAATTTGGGGTCAGATTGTAATTTCGAAAAATTGAGGGACCAAAAGTGTAAATTTGAATTTCTGAAAATCAGGCCCGAATTGAAACTTTTTATTTCTTAAAATACTGGACTGAATTGGAATTACTGATTTTTCGAAAATTAAGGGTCAAAATTGCAATATCCAAAAATTGAGGGACCAAAGGTCCAAATTCGATTCCTGAAAATCAGGGTCCGAATTGAAAATTTTAATTTATGAAAATTCTGGACTGAATTGTCATTCTGGGTTTTTCGAAAATTTGGGGTCAAAATTGCAATTTCCAAAAATTGAGGGATCAAAAGTGCAATTCAAATTTCTGAAAATAGTAGCCGAATTGCAAAAATAATTTTTTTGAAAATTATGGACTGAATTGCAATTCTAGGTTTTTTGAAGATCTGGGATCAAATTGCAATTTTTGAAAGTATACAATGTGGACCTTTTTTATAGTGGATTTCAAATGACTAGTTTTAGGAGGAATTTCAAATCCACTTAAAATTGGCTTGAAATCCATTGGACTAAAATCCAGGATTTCAAATGAATGGATTTAATTTTGTATCCAAATAGCATGATGAATTTGACAAGGGATTTCAAATCCACCCAACTCAAATCCATCCATCCAAATGGGCCCTGGGCCCATTTGGATGGATGGATTTGAGTTGGGTGGATTTGAAATCCCTTGTCAAATTCATTATTGCTATAATTTTAGTCCAATAGATTTCAGCTCAATTTTAAGTGGATTTGAAATTCCTCATAAAACTAGTCGTTTGAAATCCACTTAAAAAAAAAGTCCAGATTGTATACTTTCAAAAATTACAATTCAGTCCATTATTTTCAAAAAATTAAAATTTGCAACTCGGCTACTATTTTCAGAAATTAGAATTGCACTTTTGGTCGCTCAATTTTTGGAAATTATAATTTTGACCGCAGAATTTTCATAAATTAAAATTTTCAATTCGGACCCTGATTTTCAGGAATTGAATTTGCACTTTTGGTCCCTCAATTTTTGGATACTGCAATTTTGACCTTAGATTTTTGAAAAATAAAGAATTGCAATTCAGTCCGGACGTTTAAGAAAATTTAACATTTCAATTCGGCCCCTGTTTTTCAAAATTCAAATTTGAACTTTTGGTCCCTCAATTTTTGGAAATTACAATTTGACCCTAGATTTTTGAAAAACCAAGAATTGCGATTCAGTTCAGAATTCTCAGTCAATTAAAAAAATTCAATTCGGCCCCAGATTATCAGAAATCCGAATTTACACTTTGGTCCCTCAATTTTTAGAAATTACAATTTGATCCTAGATTTTTGAAAAACCTAGAATTACAATTCAGTTAATTTCGAAAGATTAAAATTTTCAATTCAGCCCCTGATTTTCGAAAATCCAAATTTTCACTTTTGGTCCCTTGATTTTTAGAAATTGCAATTTAACCTCATATTTTCAAAAAACCCAGAACTGCAATTCAGTCCATAATTTTCAGAAGATTAAAATTTTCAATTCGGCACCTGATTTTCCAAAATCCAAATTTGCACTTTTGGTCCCTTAATTTTCAAAAATTGCCATTTGAACCCAGATTTTCTGAAATCCGAATTTGCAGTTTTGGTCCCTCAATTTTAAAAATTATAATTTTGTCCCAAATCGATTTATGCGATTTTATCCTGATATCAACAACAAGAATTAACTCATAGAGCAAATTATAAGGCACGACTGAGAATTTCAAATAACACAAATGATATATACCAAACAATGGGTTTCAAATGAATAGATTTGAAATCATTTGAAAAAAAAATTATCAAAACAAGAGATTGCAAATGAATGGATTTCAAATCATTGGAATTTCAGATCCATTCATTTGAAATCCCTCTTCATTTCAAATCCAGCCATCCAAATGGCCCCATAAAAAATTTGCAAAAGTTTTCAAAAGTCTATTCACACCCATCTAGACCTCAATGACACTTGAGGCTGATAAATAAAATATATACGTGGAATTTTGTACTAATAAAATGTTAATACATGGATTTTTTTACTAATAAAAAAAATGTAAGAGTCTTTTGCCAATTAAAAATAACATAGGGAGTATTTTTTGCATTTTACTCCCCTTCTTTTTTCAAATAGAAAGAAATAAAAAAGTGTATCTCATTGATATTGAATCACTTTATAATAATTACATAATTAGAGCAGATGTTATTATAGTAATATTCTACAGGACATTGAAAATATTTCCATTACTTCCTTCCCTTAGCCTTTTCTTTTCCTTACTATTTTTTTTTTTTTTTATGTTGAAGCTTTAAGCAACAAGAGATCAGAATCTTTAGCTCAAAGTTTGGGATTTAATACTTCTTAATTTGGACACTAAATAAAAAACATATCCTAAACTATAAACAAAAGGACTTGAAATAATTCAAGAGATTCATTTCCTCATCTGTATAAAGCTAGAAAAACCGCAACGATAGTGGTTGTAGAGATGCACCTATCACTTACAAAATAAGTATTTTTACTAATATTTCATTATTTATTTTTCTTTCAAAAAGATTATCCAATCATTCAGAAACCAGACCAGATCCAACTTCATTCATATGGATCGAAATCAGTTTAGCCCAAATCTTGTCCGAATTCTATCGAATTTCGATTGGAATAAAATTTTCATTTCAATTCAAAATTCTCACAAATATATTTTTCAACAAATTTAAATACATAATCAGTCAACTTAGTTCATGTACTTTCTTAATAATCCACCGAGCTTCAATGTAAAAACGATAAAATATTGCCACAATTAGCCACCTGCTTCAAAGAATTTAAAAGATTTTATTTGAAAATAGTGGTATTACATTAATTAAATTATTAAAATTAATCATGTTGTATTATAATGCATGAAAATGATACCAACATGAACATTAATTCTTGTCTTATTGAACGGATGATAAAACATTGTCTTTGCCCCCTATAAATGAAAAAACATGTTTGTGGTCCTAAAATTTAATAAGTGCTAATATTTTGCTTGCACCCCAATTGATAATGATAATGGATTCGAAAGCATAGAAGTGTCATTTTGTCGTATAGTCGAATAATTTGAAACTTGGGGGGGGGGGGGGGGGTGGGCATAATAAAAACACAAAGCATGTGATTTATAATTTGTCCAAATATTACAGAAAAAAAAAAGAAAAAAAAACATTTTTATGGGATTCATACGGTTCGCTTTATTGGTCTTTTTCTTTAATGAATTCCTAATCTTCATAATTGGTATAATTTTTGGAAACAACTCTAATCCAGTTCGATATGATTTTTTATGTTTTCATTTACATTTAATATTATTAAATAAGTTGTTGACTTATAATTCAGTCACCTGTTCATTAATAAACTAGAAGAATTGTTTTTTCAAATACATTTTTTTAAAAGCTTTAGGTAATTGATTATTGACACGTGAACACAATTTTATAGGATTAATTTTTATCTTGATACTTATGTCATACTTTAATTTTGTACTTTTTATAAAACCATTGTTCTTTTTCTTTTTGCAAATGAGCTTTATTTGATATAATTTCGTATAAATAAATAATAAATAATATGAACTAATTTCATTAAAGAAATCGTAAAATTTGAACTTGTGTAAAACAATACAATGAACTAGACATGTTTTATTTTTATTATTTTATTTGTTCAAATTGCAAGTTACATATTGAATTTTTTAAATTGGTGGCACTTAACCCCTCAATCTTTTTAGTATAGCACTAAACCTTCAAAATAACACGTATATCCTAATTCATTAAAAGATTATCAGGGTGCAAAGTGCACTCATATATCAACGGGGACGGGGATAAGTTTTTTCAATTATAGGAAAATTCTTACGCACATTACACCTATAATTAAAACTCATATATCAACGGGGACGTGGATAAGTTTTTTCAATTATAGGAAAATTCTTACGCACATTACGCCTATAATTAAAACTCTTCTAAAAAAATCCTGCAATTTTTAAATAACACGTATATCCTAATTCATTAAAAGATTATCAGGGTGCAAAGTGCACTCATATATCAACGGGGACGGGGATAAGTTTTTTCAATTATAGGAAAATTCTTACGCACATTACACCTATAATTAAAACTCATATATCAACGGGGACGTGGATAAGTTTTTTCAATTATAGGAAAATTTTTACGCACATTACGCCTATAATTAAAACTCTTCTAAAAAAATCCTGCAATTTTTAAATAACACGTATATCCTAATTCATTAAAAGATTATCAGGGTGCAAAGTGCACTCATATATCAACGGGGACGGGGATAAGTTTTTTCAATTATAGGAAAATTCTTACGCACATTACACCTATAATTAAAACTCATATATCAACGGGGACGGGGATAAGTTTTTTCAATTATAGGAAAATTCTTACGCACATTACACCTATAATTAAAACTCTTCTAAAAAAATCCTGCAAATTTTTAAATAACACGTATATCATAATTCATTAAAAGATTATCAGGATGCAAAGTGCACTCATATATCAACGGGAACGGGGATAAGTTTTTTCAATTATAGGAAAATTCTTACGCACATTACACCTACAATTAAAACTCTTCTAAAAAAATCCTGCAAATTTTTAATTTCTCAAATTACTCACCACTCTCTCAAAACTCAAACAAAAAATATTAGATAAATTAATATTATTAAATAAACCTCCATTATTTCTAGACCCGGTCTTGATAGTAATTTTACTATTATCTTCATGTAACTTTTTCTTGATAGACCAATAATGAACTAACTTGACAATTTTATGTGGATCTGCACATACACTTAAAGTGTGAATCTATCCTATGTTATGTTACTAATTTTTTTTTTTTTTAGGGACGAAAAAGTATTACTCCCTTTTAAGTCCTTTGACCATCTGGGAGGTATTTGACTCGACCGCAATTACACGCGGCTTACACAATGACAAGTGTAAAATAGGTACGGTAAATAAAAGTCTAATTAAGTCAAAGGTGAAGTAAATTACTACTATTTAGTTGTATTAATTTCATTTTTCTCTATTTAATTTTTTGGCTTCAATTCGTGGAAGCTGCAGTTTCCACTCCCCTTTTTATACTGCTTCCAAACTTTTCCCAACTCAATTCTAAATTCACCCCCAAAATAAAATCCCAAAACAAAACCCAACTCATTTCCTTCTCCCACCTCCATCGATGAATATATGGTCCAACAGTAGTACCGCCGTCGTCGCCACATCCATGCCGGCGGCGGCGCAAGCCGAATCTTCCTTGTTGGAACCTTTCATGTCCTCCGCTTCCGATCTGGGTTCTTTCTGGCCGTCTTCATGTATTACTCAACAACAATCACATCCTCCACCTCCCGCCACCGCCACGTTGTTCAGCCAAGAAACCCTCCAAAAGCGACTCTTCGACTTAATTGACGACGCCAAGGAAAGCTGGACTTATGCCATATTCTGGCAGTCCTCCGTCGTTGACTGCGGCGGACCTTCCGTATTAGGTTGGGGCGACGGGTACTACCAAGGGGAAAAAAACAAAATCAAGCGCAAAACGGCGTCGTCCCCTTCCGAGCAGGAACACCGTAAAAAGGTGCTCCGAGAATTGAATTCGTTGGTTTCAGGGTCTCAGTCAACAACCGATGATTCCGTGGACGAAGAGGTTACGGATACTGAGTGGTTCTTTCTAATTTCAATGACCCAAACTTTCGTAAACGGGTCCGGGCTTCCGGGTCAGGCTCTTTATAATTCGAGCCCTGTTTGGGTATCCGGGAGTGATAGACTCGCGGCTTCTCATTGCGATCGGGCCCGACAGGCGCAGGGGTTCGGGCTCCAGACCCTCGTGTGCATTCCATCTTCGAACGGGGTGGTGGAGCTCGGGTCAACCGAATACATTTTTCAGAGCTCGGATCTAATGAACAAGGTTAGAGTTTTGTTCAATTTTAAAGGGATGGAAATGGGTTCCGGATCTGGGTCGGGCTCGTGGGCCCTACCGGATAACGATCCCTCCGCGTTGTGGCTTACCGACCCGCCCTCTTCCGGTTTGGATGGAAATGATTCATTAATTAATAATAATAATATTAATAATAATAATAATAATAATAATGATAATAATAATCAGAGGAGCTCAGTAATTCCTGGTAGTGTTACTAAAAATCCATGTTCTAGTAGTTTGAATTTCTCCCAATTTGGATTCAATGGAAGTAGTAATGGGGGTAAGAGCAATGGAGCTTGTAAGCTTGAATCAGGGGAGATATTGAATTTTGGGGAGAGTAGTGTGAATGTGAATTTATTCGGTGTCGGAGACGTAAACATCAGGAGTACAAACAAGACGAGATCTCCACCCTCGAGGGGAAGTAATGAAGATGGTATGCTTTCATTTACCTCGGGTCTGCAAAAAACCGATAATGCTATCGACTCAGATCACTCGGATCTTGAAGCATCGGTAGTGAAGGGAGTCGAGAGTAGTAGAGTTGTCGATACCGAGAGACGACCTAAAAAACGGGGAAGAAAGCCTGCCAATGGAAGAGAAGAGCCTCTAAATCATGTGGAAGCCGAGAGGCAAAGAAGGGAGAAGTTGAACCAAAAATTTTACGCCCTAAGAGCTGTAGTACCAAATGTGTCGAAAATGGACAAGGCTTCACTTCTTGGAGATGCTATTTTATACATCAATGAGTTGAAATTGAAGCTTCAAAATGTCGAGGTGGATAAAGAGGATTTGAGAAGTCAAGTTGAGTCTTTGAAGAAGGAATTGTCGACTAAAGAGTCAAAGTATTTGACACCTCCTCAATTGGACAATGGCGGAAGCAGAATCCTCGATTTGGATATAGATGTTAAGATCATGGGTTGGGATGCAATGATTCGAGTTCAATGTAGTAATAAAAATCACCCGGCTGCAAAGCTTATGGCGGCCTTTAGAGAGTTAAACCTACATGTTATCCATGCTAGTGTGTCGGTTGTGAATGGTATGATGATGCTACAAGCCAATGTTAAGATGGAAGGCCGGCTTTCCACACCAGATCAACTTAAGATTGCTTTGATATCTAAAGTAGCTGAAAATTGATAGAAATTTGATGGATAAAGCTTGGAATTGTTGTCTTAATTACTAGAAATTTTAGGTTAGATAAAGTTGAAAAGCTGAATCCAAATTGAATATTTAGTATTTGGCCTTTCCCCTATAGTTAGTTTGTAGCCTCAATGTACATAAATGTGAAATCCAACAAATTTGGAGGCTCATTTTTATGGAGATAGGGCATGAAATTTTGTTCTTGATGTTTGTATTATTGCATCTGATAATTATGTTCCTCATATGATTTGGATGAAATCAGGCCCCTACAGACAAATTGAAAAAAAGGAATTTGTTGTCATATTAATACCTTTTTTGTTGTAAGAATTTTATGGGAATATCAGAAGTGTAAGCATGTTTCACTTTTTTATGGGATCAGCATTAGGGTCATTACTCGATTGGGCACATGTTTCACATTCTTAAAAAAAAAGGTACAGACTTTTCTTTATTTGCTTGTTGTAATCTAACCTTGGGACCCACTGTGATAGAGAAACACTGAACTGAACCCCATTCATTGAATCAAAACAAAACAAAGATGTTACTATTAGTCTATTACAAGTGCACCTTCCCATCACCTTCAATATATTTGCACTTTACTTCTTAATTATTTTGTAATTGCACTTGTCGTCCTTGAACTTTTATATTCTTAAAGTTCACAATATTTTACAGTTCTTTCGTTGCATATTTAAAAAGTTGGTGAAAGTAATTGCAGCTGTATAAAATTTATGTTATGTGAAATCCAACAAATTGAGAAGCTCATATATATTTATGGTGATTAAGACATGAAGTTCTGTTCAAGCCTTCTAAGTGTTTGGGTTATCGAAAATTAAAGAAAGGGAATTAGTTTGGTATCATATCAATGCCACTTTGTTGTAAGAATAACATTGGAATATATATAAGAAAAGTCGTGGACATGTTTTTGTCTGTTGGTGACGACGAATATTAGATACAAACGTGCTAATAATAATGTTAATTAACAGCTCTATTGGTGGACACATTCAATTCATTGAATCCAAACAAGAATAATGGATTAACAGTATATGTCGAAAACACTAAAGGCAATACGAATTTTGTAAATAAATCTAAATATATTATGTTTGGTGATTGTCTTTTAAGTGAAGTTACATACACTTTCCGGAAGTTAGATGTATCTCGCGTTTCTGCAACCGAGTGGCGACATTGCCACAATCGATGCTCGCTATTCCAGCTCACCACTGCCAAAATCGCACGAGCAGTTTATTCAAGGGGCGAGATTGACTTAGAAAATTATTCATAATTTAGGATTATTTATTTATTTATTATCTAATTAAGTTTTAACATCAAATGGATATTATATTATTATTGAAAACTAAAAAAAAAAAAATAATAAATAAATAAAACGGGTGATACATATAACATTTACGAATTATTTAGTAAGATGTTTGGAAAGTTATCTCACAACATAAAAAGTAGTTCTAAAATATGAGGCTTAATTGGTGGAGTGATTGAGTGCGGTGTCTTTCGCCCGAGTTCGTATCCCTTTGCCAACACCTTCTAGGTCGAGCTCGTCAGACCTGGTTTGCCTAGTGTAGTTTACATCTTTCATGTGATTTGCGAGCTATCGTATGAGGGCAAGGTTTACCTTGTACACTAAGGTGGCTACCGGTTCCCATGTCAAAAAAAAAAAAAATTAGCATAGAAGAAGTAGATATATATCAAAATAACTTATTTTCACTTAGACATCCTACCTCTTATATCACTAAATTCATTTATGATTTTAAATATATCTACATTCATTTATAATGTGGATATTTTTCTAGTTAATTACTAGTGTTTGTAGTTTATTTATCCTTTTAATTTGATAGTAATGATTGATTGATTGATATATAAGCATAAATATATTCACGGTCTTAAAAAAAAATCACCAACATGAGTGTAATAGTGGTGAAGCTTTGTTTTCGGATTTATATTGAAATTTGAGGAGCAAACACAAAGGCTACATTCAAGGGGAAAAGCAATTATCCAAACTTAATTTTGAAAAAAAATTCTGTCATTTTGATCAACGTGATCCTTAAATATTTGTTTATATTTTATCTTTTTCGTGTTTGTTGAAGTGCACTCTGTGTCAATCACATATAAGCACAAAGAAACTTCAACCACATGAACGTAAAATTTCATCTCTTCTTTTTCTCTCTTTCTCAATAAGATTTTTCTTTTTTTTTTTTCACTTCAAATTTGCTGTTTGAAATTAATCAAATCACAATTATGAGTCTAAATTGCTTGAAGATAAATACAGAAGAAGATATGAGAGAAAGCAGATTGAAAGAGGTGCAAGAGGAAAACAAGAAGCATAATTTCAAGTTGTGGTTGGACAGATCTTTGTCCGGAAATCTATCATCCAATTTCAGGGCCAAGCCCAACTACCCAAAAAGGAGAACCCGATCCAATCTTGGGCCCGCAACCAAGCCGAGAAAAGCTCCTTCTCCTCTTCACCTGATCCATAATGGTGGGCCAGACTCGGCCCCGGTGACTCCGCGGCTGGCTAGGAGTAGCGGCATGAGAAGGGATTGGAGCTTTGAGGACCTTCGACGTACACTTGAGGGATAAGATTATGTTATTATGTTTGGATCCGTAGAATTGAAATTGACGATTATAACTTGTTCAATTTGAATCAAAGTATTTCTCATTCTCATTTTATGAAGATACCAAACAATATATAATTGAAATCATGGTATATTCAGATTTCATTATATAAGTACATTAATTATTAGTTTTTAATAATATAATGCTTGATTATGTAGTTAATTAGGGACGAAGGGAAAATGCAAATGTATGTTGTGGGCATTTGGTTGAATTTTGAAAGGTTTCTTCAATGGCATATGATGGAATTAATTAACATTTGTGAATATTTGATAGTTTGTTATTTTAGTTGTTTTTTTTCCTTCTGCTTTTACTATAGTTTGGATTGAAAACTATGTAGCATTAGCATTTTCGTTGGTATGTTATTGTGATTTTTTTTTTGGTTTCCCAAGGGTTTAATCCCTTTCGAGGCGCGTCGGACACATAAAGTGGGAACCTCTCCCAACAGGGATTCGAACCTGAGTCCGCTACTTTGCAGTGACTAGTCCCTTCCACTAGACCAATCACCTGTTGGTATAAATATTTATGGAGTAATCTTCTTCTGAGAGATAATTAAACGCAAAGATGTGCAAATATTAATTGTTGAGTCAAACATCACATTTTGACTAGTTTATTTTATTTCCTTGTGAAAGTCGTGCTTTTGAAATTTCACAAGTACTTGGTCCTCATTTATATAGTTATTTCAGCTCTCCTCAGCTTGTTTTTTAAGATGATAATTTAAAATCGTGATATCAAGTTTTATGTGTGAGGATCAAATGGTCGGCAGATCAATTTGTGTGATGGATTGTACCGCTTGAGGAAATGTGAAATGTCCATGTGTTATCTTTAGCCCCATGATATTCATAATATTCAATTTATTCCCTTTAATTTGAAAAAGCGCATTTTATCCTTTATAATCTTATAAAAGTTTTGCACTGTCTCCCTCGTATTTTTAAACTTGAAAAAATACGAATCGATAAAACTACCCCTCTTACATGTGGCACTTTACCCCGTGTTATGATAATATTGCATTTACCCCCTTGTGTTATGATAAATATGGCAATTTAGCCCCATGTGCTATGATAAATGTGACATTCTCTCCTTGTGTTATGATAAATGTTGCACTTTAACCCCGGGCCCCTGTGTTTCAAAAATACTTTGCATGCCAACTTTCAATTTCAGCGAGTGAGTTACACTCTTCTATTGAAAAATGTAAATTGCTCCTTTAAAATTTTCATAAAGGGGTAAAATGCTTTTTTTTTTTTTTTTTCAAATCACAAGAAGAAAAATTAACAATGTAAGCATATTTTAAAGTAAATTAACTCCATTTTACCCAAGGTTATCAAACCGTGTATCGTATCGCGTATCGTTTTTCATTCGTATCGAATCGTATCGAGATACGTATCGTGTATCGTAAGATACATGATACTTTGTTAAAAATATTATAAAATATATTCCCTACATTAAAAAAAATAATTACAAGACATGAACTTAATATTTTAAAGTCAAACAAATCATTTCAAAATAAAACCAAGTTCCAAGTTTCAACTTTGAAGCCATAAAACAAAATCAAACAATAGGATTCACAAAATAAAACCAAAATATATATACTAAGCTAAAAAACCAAAGTAATACCTCAAGGCTCAAGCACAAAATCAAGCTAAAATTGGAGGAATCAGTTAGAATCGCACAAACCCATTTGGTATCGTGTTGGAATCGAGCTAATCACATAAAAACCGCACAAGAACCGCCCACAATAACACAAGAACCACACTTTTTTTTTCTTCCAAAAACCCAAATAAAGTGAGATATCTATTACCTAATCAAGATTCTAGGAGTTCCTTGAGTTATTAATCAATGATTTTGATGGATAATTGAAGGAAAACTTGAAGAAGAAATCAATTAAAGAAGAAGGGTTTCAATTGGGAAAGAATCGTAACAATGTCTCCAATTTTCTTTCTTTTTTTTTTCCTGCTGTACTGTTGTTTTAATTTAACAGCAGCAGAATTTTTTTTTTTTAAAAGTTGGCCCTGACCCGGTTCAGTCGGGTCAGAACCGATCAGACCCGGTTCAGGTGCAAAACCGGTTAAAAACAAGTATCGGACGTATCGCTTTGGACTCGCGATAAGTGCGATACCGAATCGTATCGTTCCGATACAAACCGATACATGAGCAAAAATGATATACTAACCGAGTCGTATCGTTTTGGTTCTGTATCGTATCGCGATACGTGAAATACTAAGTACACTGATTTTACCCCTTTTTCTATTGACACGCATTAATGTCCAATTCTCCATTATATACTTAGCGTCGTCAGCTATCAATATTTGCACAAGTACCTCATTTTTCAATGAAAAAGAAAAAGAAAAAGAAAATTCTGATTTTTTCAAATTGGCCAATTGAAAATATAAAATAAATTATTGTATTTCGAGACAATGTGTAAATTGAAAAATTATGTAATTACGCATGTCAAAAATGTTTAATTCTATTTTTATAGAAACATTATGTCTCCATTAATTTAATATTGATAATTTAATTTCAAGTCATTTAGTTTATCAGGTTGCATCAATATTTTCACCAGTAGAAAATTGATTGAAATAAAAACATAATCATAAAAATAGAGGGAAAGCAACTGAATTATTTGTGCAGTAGAAATAGTTGGATGTGACCATTTACAAAGTGATGCAATCATGCAATAAATAGACAAGGCACAAAGCAAAAAACAATAAAATGAAGCAAAATAAAAAAAATACCCTGTATATGGATAATAGCTGCTGTTTCTACTTTTCTGTTGCTTCTAAATACACCTTAATAAGTCTATTTATTGACTATAATAATCTCTATCCACTACTTTATGGGACTGTAGTTCGAAAATTCTAGTTTAAATCTGATTTGACTAAATTATAAGGTAAATGATGTAACTAATCATTGTATACAGGGCCGACCTGACATATTACGGGGCCCTAGGCGATTGATAATGCCGTGAAAACGTCATTATTACCTATCTCTTTAAGCCCAAAACATCTTGTTTTGATCCGAGTTTTTGTGTGTCTTTGCGTGTTTTCTTGTCTTTCGTGCTTTTGGCCCTTTGTTCGGCCTTTGTTCGCTTTTTGTCTTTTTGTTCGTGTTTTGATCGTTTTCTCCGTGGTTTGTAGGTATTGACATCATAGAGAGATTCGGAGTTGCGTATCAATGATACGAGTCGCTCTACCAACCCCACGAGTCAAGCTTGAGCTTCAAAGGAAATCGACCCCGAAGCAAATTGTATAAGAACGTATATAGCAGCTCACTAGAACATGCATAAATATTTCATGGATGATCCAAATGAGCTGAATTTTTTATATGTCATAGATGAGTGAGTTAGCTACGCTACGGACTTTACGGATCCGGATTCGGAGTTCGGAATCAAAAGATATGCTGCTCGGAAAAAAGTGCGGCAGAGCAGGAAATTTGCAGAGAGCTTACTGCCTGAGCTCGCGGCCGCGAGCTCAGGGCTCGCGGCCGCGAGACCTGCTGCCAAAAGCTGCGTGTTTAGAGGGTGTTTTGTGTACTTTGCCTTTCCCCTCCCACTTGTAATTTCAACCCCTTTTGGGGACTTTTTGGCCTTAGTTGCCATAGATTGGAGGGTAACTTAGGCATGGAAAGTTGGTAGTTTTGCTAGGTTAGATATTAGGAGGTGGAATTCATCACAACTATATACTTCACTTTACATCTTGCCTCCAAAGGAAGAAAAGCTTTGTTTTGGCACTTTTGAAAGAAGAACTTCACTTGGACTCCCCAAAGAACAACAAGGGCTTGAAGAAGAAGTTGATATTGACTTCATCACCTAAGCTTACTCTATCTTTCTTACTTTGTTCATTTACATTTATGACTTTGTTTAATGTAATGAATATGGTGTTGATTAATATGAGTAGCTAATCTCTTTTATTCTAAGGTTTTATTGACCCTATGTTTGGTTCTTGATTCTTGATTAAATGATGAGTTAATGATTGTTGCTATGCTTATATACAAGTGTTTGTTAATCTAGTTTGAGCTTTTGTCAACTTATGGATTAGCTAACCATAAGATGAAATGGATTGATCTTTAATTGCTAGACATAGTGGATTAAAGATTAGATTGAAAAAACTAGGTTGTGATTTGATTTTAGGATAGAAATATACCTAGGTCATTTCATGTTCTAACAAGATTTGGAGTTAATGCATCACTTAGGCTTAATCCTTTTAGACATAAATTGGATTAGTCTACTTTGGTAGGTTCGTACGCTATCGAAAGATACGTATGAATAATTTACGAAATCTTGAACAACAAACATGAGTATGGTTGCCAATTGTTGAGTCGTTTGTCTTGAATCGAACTAGGTGACGTAAAATCCTAGAAGCCTTTACATATTGTTAAGTCAAGTGTTAGTTTAATAATCACCATACCTTAGCTTTAAATATCACACCACCACCATTTTACCTTAATCATCTTACAAATCTAAGTCGAAGTAACAAGACGTTTGTCGGTAATTAATTGAACAATTCCTCGTGGGTTCGACACTCCTTATCACTTTATTACTTGTAACGACCGTATACTTGCGTGTTTGCGTACTAGTATTTGGAACGCAACAAGTTTTTGGCGCCGTTGCCGGGGAATTGTAACGATTATTTGCCAATTTTTATTCTTGTATATCTTAGCTTGGATTTGCTATTTACGTTGTGATCTTTGTCTTCCTAGGTACGATGGCCTACAATGATTGCTATCCAAGGTCAACCGAGGGAACGTCACTTTGTTATTGTATGCATTGCATGGGGGAGAGCACAATCGCCGGTTGCCCAATGAGTCCAACTCATTTTCAATATGAGAATTCATACATGGGTAATCATTATGAGCCGAGTCCCACTTACAATGGCTACAATATCGAATGGGGAGATGGCCCGTATTATCCAAGGAACAATGAGTGGGGAGGTGGACCACACCCGGATATGATGATAACTACTTCATTCATCCAACCGAACTATCATGAATATTCTCAACCTCCGGTAAAAGCAAAATCATCTTTGGAAGAAGCATTCACTATGTTCATGGAGCACACCACCAAATACATGGTTGACAATGATTCTAAATTGGAAGAAATTTCCAAACAATTGCAAGAAGACTCGGGGATATTAAGGGATCTTCAAACACAAATGGAGAAAATCTCTCAAGCTTTAAGCATAAGACCCCCGGGAGCTTTGCCGAGTACAATTGAATTAGTTGCTCCTAATGAAAGTTTTAATGAACCGATTGAAATGTTCGAAACAAATGGGCTTCATACTAGAGAGGAAGAACAAGGTAGATCGAAAGAGCTTGCAAAGGAAGATAAATTCATCATGGATGAAGGGTCGGATCAAAAGGTCATCAAATATTCTTATGCGGACTTGGTTATCCCCAAAGAAGACAAGTGGATCCACCCGAGCAAAGCAACGTGGATAATTATGGGTAAAGATTACAAGAGATTTGAACCGGGAGATAAAAGTTTTCGATTTGATATGTGGTTCAAATCCGTCCCAAAAGGCCGTACAATGGAAAAATTAAGGCGTGGGACGAATTTAAAAGCGAGGAGGCCGGGGCTCATACTTGATCCCGAAGGGATCCTATTCGATTATTGGCCACCCTAAAAGAAAAGGGAAGTTTCAAGTCGAGCTCACGACTATAAACAAGCGCTTCTCGGGAGGCAACCCGAGCCTTTTGCGTCTTCCTTTGTTTTTGTGTTTTGTGTTTTTGTGTTTTTGTTGTTCGTTTTTGTTTTCGTTTTGCGTTTTGTGTTCTAGGTAAGTGAGCGCGCACGAAAGATTGAGGATTAACAAGCATAATTCGAGTGAGATCGAGCGAACGAACAATGGATTGCGAACGGCGTAAGGTGAGATTAGTTGTTTTATTTGTTCATGTGAAGAAAAAAAAATAAAAAAATTCTGTCCAACCCTCGCCGCCACGAGCTCAAAGCTCGCGGCCGCGAGATGTTGGCAGAAACCTTCTGCCCCAACCTCGCGGCCGCGAGCTTCCAGCTCGCCGCCGCGGAGTCTGGGCAGAATGTTTCTGCCCAGCTCTCGCGGCCGCGAGACATGTCCGATTTAAAAAAAAAAAAAAAATTTTTTTTTTTTTTGAAGAAAGGATAAGAAACACTCCCTCACATTTTCAAATTCAACTACACTCAACTCTTCTCTCTCAAATCACCTCTCATTCACTCTCTCATAAAACTCCCTAAAATCTTCCCAAACTAACACAATCATCCAACCCTCCTTCACTCTCAATCATCACCCACATACACAACACCAAATCCGAATTCACCTTAGGGGTTCGAAAATTGCAAGTTCTTCGATTCCAATCCGAAGGTAAGTGTGGCTAAACTCATGGTATTACTTGATTAATATTGTGCGTATTGGTGTTACATTGTTTGGTATTGAAAATTTTTGGGTTGAAGCTCTTGTAAATTTTGAAGAAAACTAGTAATTTTGGGTGTGCACGGAAGGTGTTCGATGAATTGCTTCTTAGAATACTTTTGCCAATTTTGCTAGTTTTCGATTGAAAGTTGTCGGGGTATTGATTTGTTGATATTGGGTAGTTGCAACATAAGTTTGGGGGAATTTTGCGCATTTGACATAATTGGGAAGAGTACGGGAAAGCAATGGAGCGTGCTCTCAACGCACGAAACCACTAAAGACGGGAGCAACCGCGGGATGCATACGAAAAGGGACGTTGGATTTAAATTTACGCAGTCCCGTCGGTTTAAATTGAGCTTACAATGTTTTAATTATATTCTCGTCTTGTGTTGGTTTTGTTATTAAATCTTGTGATATATTCGCATGTTTACGTGTTTAAATGTATAACGTTTGCTCGTTGGACTTAATTAGAGCCGTGCTCGCTCATTTATCGTTTTGTTTTGTTTTGTTTTGTTTTGCTTGTGTTCTTGTTTTTGTCGTGTCGTACCTTATTCCGTCATTCTCAATTCACACAATGGGGACATTGTGCATTTTAAGTTTGGGGGAGTAAGGTCCGCTTGTTGCATGCTAGGTCGACCCGCCAAAATTTTTCAAATTCTTATTATTATTTGAACATGCTCTACAAAGTTCAAAGCACATTGGCTAAGGTTAGGTAATATTTAAAGTGTATAACGAACTTTAGCGATAATAGGTTCTAGGACTCCTTTTGCTTAACTTAGAATCCCTCCAATCCATAGCTTGGAATCTAAATGTAAAAAGAGCATAAATGGCCTAAGTTTGGGGGAGTAAACCCTTTTCGAGAATGAAAAAACCTTTGAACACCTAACTCTTAAAAGAAATGAGTAGAGAAGTTGCTAAAATGTACGCACTTCTATGAGAGAAAAGAAAGGCTAAGCCTTCAATTGATAATACTCATTGATAATTTTTGGTAATTGCTCTATCTCATTGTTTTAGTGCAAAAGTTGTAATAGAAGAAAAGAGTGTGGTGCTAGTAGCCCACAAATGCAAAATTGCATCAAGTTCGCCATTAGTGCTAATATCGTACTGCAATATTCTTGTAAAGCACAAAGTGCCTTGTTTCATTGTAAAAACAAGTGTGGTGAGAAAAGAGTTAGGAGCTAAAATCGTCAATTAATTCAAGAATAGGGAAAACACTATTAAATTACCTATAACTTAGTCCCGTGAAGTGATTTGAGCATTAAGTTTGTAATCTACGGTAAGGAGAGATTCTTTGTTAAACATTAGAAGTCCATGAAAATAGAACCGATGATTTTGACCTATCGGAAATTATTCACCTAAGATAGAATCTAGCCGAAGCCATCACACACACACGTAGAGCTTGTTTAATTAATAATTTGAAAGTGTTAAGTTTTGGCATTTTGATCTTAAGCATGCTTGTTTTGTTCTTGTTTTGTTTTGTTTGCTCGAGGACGAGCAAGTGTTTAAGTTTGGGGGTGTTGATAATGCCGTGAAAACGTCATTATTACCTATCTCTTTAAGCCCAAAACATCTTGTTTTGATCCGAGTTTTTGTGTGTCTTTGCGTGTTTTCTTGTCTTTCGTGCTTTTGGCCCTTTGTTCGGCCTTTGTTCGCTTTTTGTCTTTTTGTTCGTGTTTTGATCGTTTTCTCCGTGGTTTGTAGGTATTGACATCATAGAGAGATTCGGAGTTGCGTATCAATGATACGAGTCGCTCTACCAACCCCACGAGTCAAGCTTGAGCTTCAAAGGAAATCGACCCCGAAGCAAATTGTATAAGAACGTATATAGCAGCTCACTAGAACATGCATAAATATTTCATGGATGATCCAAATGAGCTGAATTTTTTATATGTCATAGATGAGTGAGTTAGCTACGCTACGGACTTTACGGATCCGGATTCGGAGTTCGGAATCAAAAGATATGCTGCTCGGAAAAAAGTGCGGCAGAGCAGGAAATTTGCAGAGAGCTTACTGCCTGAGCTCGCGGCCGCGAGCTCAGGGCTCGCGGCCGCGAGACCTGCTGCCAAAAGCTGCGTGTTTAGAGGGTGTTTTGTGTACTTTGCCTTTCCCCTCCCACTTGTAATTTCAACCCCTTTTGGGGACTTTTTGGCCTTAGTTGCCATAGATTGGAGGGTAACTTAGGCATGGAAAGTTGGTAGTTTTGCTAGGTTAGATATTAGGAGGTGGAATTCATCACAACTATATACTTCACTTTACATCTTGCCTCCAAAGGAAGAAAAGCTTTGTTTTGGCACTTTTGAAAGAAGAACTTCACTTGGACTCCCCAAAGAACAACAAGGGCTTGAAGAAGAAGTTGATATTGACTTCATCACCTAAGCTTACTCTATCTTTCTTACTTTGTTCATTTACATTTATGACTTTGTTTAATGTAATGAATATGGTGTTGATTAATATGAGTAGCTAATCTCTTTTATTCTAAGGTTTTATTGACCCTATGTTTGGTTCTTGATTCTTGATTAAATGATGAGTTAATGATTGTTGCTATGCTTATATACAAGTGTTTGTTAATCTAGTTTGAGCTTTTGTCAACTTATGGATTAGCTAACCATAAGATGAAATGGATTGATCTTTAATTGCTAGACATAGTGGATTAAAGATTAGATTGAAAAAACTAGGTTGTGATTTGATTTTAGGATAGAAATATACCTAGGTCATTTCATGTTCTAACAAGATTTGGAGTTAATGCATCACTTAGGCTTAATCCTTTTAGACATAAATTGGATTAGTCTACTTTGGTAGGTTCGTACGCTATCGAAAGATACGTATGAATAATTTACGAAATCTTGAACAACAAACATGAGTATGGTTGCCAATTGTTGAGTCGTTTGTCTTGAATCGAACTAGGTGACGTAAAATCCTAGAAGCCTTTACATATTGTTAAGTCAAGTGTTAGTTTAATAATCACCTTACCTTAGCTTTAAATATCACACCACCACCATTTTACCTTAATCATCTTACAAATCTAAGTCGAAGTAACAAGACGTTTGTCGGTAATTAATTGAACAATTCCTCGTGGGTTCGACACTCCTTATCACTTTATTACTTGTAACGACCGTATACTTGCGTGTTTGCGTACTAGTATTTGGAACGCAACAGCGATATTTAATATCGGGGCCCTCTTTTACAAATTAGCTTATACTTTTCAGATTCAATTGTAATATATTTTTATGACATTTCATTCTTAAACTTTCTCTTGACAAAAACAATATATATATATATATATATATATATATATATATATATTCAAGTATCATGAATTTAGTTATATAACAAATGCACACACATATAAATTGTTATGTATTATATAAATTAATGCAGCATAAGAAAATTCAACCTTTTACATTAAACTCCATAGACATCTTATATCATATACACAACACAAGCCTTTTTTTTTTCTCGAGGTCTGAATCCGTACGGTTGAAAATTTCAAAATAACTTGGCTGAGCTTGCATATTCATTCATCATTGAATAGTTTTCTTTAGTTCAAATCCAAGCATTCTTGACAACTTAAGTTTATCAATATGCTTATTTTTACTTTTAAATTAATGGCTACAATATATAGAACATGGTTTAAGAAGTTAGTATTCAGTAAGATAAAAGAAAGATAACATTTATTGAATTCAAATACTTTTAACTTTTTTTCTTTTAGGTAAATAGATTGAATTAAATATGGAAGAATAATATTTCTGCTCACACTACTATCTAGGTAGGGCTGTACAAATGGTAGAACCGAACAGTACCAAATTTGTTATACCCGCTGGTTCGGTATTTTGAAATCTCGTACCATTTGCCAAACATAAAATTTCGGTTTGATTCATTAAATTAACTATTCAGTACGGTTCAATTTAATTCGGTACAAAAAAACCGAAAAATTATTGAATTAAAAATAATTTGTCTTGAATAAATATGTAAATAATAATATGCTTCCTACCACTCTAACCACTAACCATCCAATGAAGTTGAATAGAAATTATAAAGAATACATCAGAGACCCCCAGCCTCAGTCCCCTCTCAAAAATTACTTTAGCATCGTTCAAGTTTTGGGTTCTAGATGCAATTAGAACCCAATCTATTAAGATTAAGAGAAAATCAGAAAAAGAATAAAACTGGGCATTTAGAATTTGGACTGTTCCTCTGTAAATTACAAACCTGGGCCGAGAGAGAGATGGTGGAGGCGCGATAGGGGTAGGTGATGCGGCGGCGCGGTGGGATTTAGAATTGAAGGAGAAGAAGATTTGGGTTTTGCGCTAGGCCAGTCCGTAGAAGAAGTGCGAAAGTGAAGTGAAGCTTGGATTGGAAATCTGGAACGCTGTCATTACCTTTTAAGATTGGGATTAAAAAAAGAAAAAATTGCAAAAATGTCTCAAACTAATATTTTGGATTTTCATACTAAACTATTCAACATGATAAATTTCAACTCATAATTTAATATTTTTTTGAAATATCGTCCCACTGTTAAATATAAGACGAAAATTGCGCATTTGCCATTAAATTACCACATGGATGTTTACGTGTCATGACGTGGTAAATTTTAACTTGAATAATTTATAATATTGTAGAATTAGTCCCAAATAAATTACAAGATTGAACCGTCATTTTCATTAAATTAGAATTTAATATTTGGACTAAATTTATACAAAATGGTAAATTATGGGACGAAATTCGGCGAGTTGATATAGTTTGGAACGAAAAATCAAAATTAGTAATTACTTTGGGACGATATTTCAAACAATTATTAAACTACGGGACGAAATTCGGTGAGGTAATATAGTTTGGGACGAAAATCCAAAATCACTAATTAGTTTGGGATGTTTTCTGCAATTTTTCCTTAAAAAAAAAGGTATACCGATTCGATTGGGTTCGGTAAGGTAAATCTATTGACAAAATCAAAAAATTCGAATTTTTTTTAATGGTTCGTTAATGAATCTCATTCCGTATATTGAATTAAGATTTCAATTTGGTCTATGGTTAGGTATACCGGATCGTGCACACCACTAATATTAAGGATTTGTTATCGTCGCATTCAATATAACTGAATCATACCAATTTTTGGTATTTAGTCTGATGCGGTAGTTTCAAAATTTGTACAGTACGTAAAATTGAACTATTCGGTTCGATTATCAAAAGGTTCAGTCCGCTACAAAAAAATAAGACTTGTATTATGTAGTTTGAGTATTCTTTTTGATAAATTAATAAAAATTGTAGCTTGATTCAAACTCGTTGAATTTAAGTTACATCAAATTCTAATTTATTAATGCAAGACAACAATATTATAATTTTTTTTTTTTAAATAATGAGACACAATGTAACAAAATCACTTGTACTATCAATCAGCATATTCTCCCTCCATTTATATATTCGCTTTGGAGGATTGAAGATGGATTTTAAGAATTATAATAAATTATAATAAATAGACACTTTCTTAAATAAAAGTCCCAAAACACCCCTTTAATCAAATAATCATAGCATTAATAACAATGGTGAAATTGATTTAAAAATTAATTCTAATTTTAAATTCTAAATCGATAAATAAAAAAATCGGATGAAGTAATCTTCATCATTTGACCAATAATATGAAATAATCATTTCAACATAAATTAGATCAACGGAGCTTAGATAACAAATGCAAAGAGAATTTCAATAGAATGTGTAATGTTAATTGAAAAGTTAATTTGATAGGTTAAATCTATTTTAATGTCGCGCTAAGATAATTGTCCAACGCATCTTAACCAATACATGACGCATTGATGTTATTATAATATGATGCATGTAAAGGGGGCAGACGTAGCAGAAATATATAGTCGTCCACAAAAATATCTAGGACATTCTTTTGTATATACATGGTTCTAGATTACGAAGTAAAACGTCCTAGACAAGTATATATGAAAAGCCTCTAAAGAACCACTTTTAGCCACTAGATCAAGTTGATTTTCATCGTCTCTTTAAGAATGTGATTATATAAATAGGGCAAGACCTTATTTTAAAATTTTCATTCTTACATTATTTGACAAAAACAAAAAGATTAACATCTACATTACCAAAAAAAAAATTGAGGCCCCTCAATAGTCGAGGCCCTAGGCGATGGCCTAAATTGCCTAGCTATAGAGCCGGCCCTGATTGTATAAAAGCATTATCGGTCTCAAAAGAAATATATTTACATTTTATCATGTAAATGTTTTAGGCTCGATCAGACCCAATTGGGCAAAAGTAATCAAATAACTAAAGCAATTGCAGGTTTGTCTTTCTTGAATCAATAATCTTTTACAATTTTGTATACACATCATTTCTCTCTATGTGCTGAATATAACACTTTCAAAGACGGGAGTAAAAAGACTTATAGTGAAGTATAAAAACTTTGTAATAGCAAAATAGGATGAGAGAATTGCATTTTCGATATCGTATTTTAGATTAATTTTCATTTTTGTACACCACTTAATGTGTTAAACGCATTTGGTATCACGTTTTAATAGATTGTGACTCATTTGATACCACCTTTAAAAATCACCGTTAAGTGATGACATGACAGTTAAGTCTTATTGCAAAATTGATGTAATTACTTATGTTGACTGACAGTTTTACTCCATAACATTTCAAGCTACCAAAATAACCTCACACCTCCAAATTTACTGACGACTATAGTTCACATTATTATTAAATTTCAAAATTGACTCGAATAAACCACGTACTGACTAATTTTGTAATTTTACTTATAATATTTAAACAACTAATTTGATTTATAAACAATCATCATTTGGTCCACACACAAGGGTGAATTAAGGGCATCTCTAATCGTTAGGGGGAGGGGGAGGGGGATTTTGAGGGGGAAAAGAATTGTGGTCTTCAATAGTGGGGGGAAGTGGGGAGGGGAGGGAGAGTGGGAGGGGGAATGAGAGACAAAGGGCAAAAACTTGTCCTCCGACCATCTTCAATGGTAAGGGGGAGGGGGATGGAGATTTTTGGGTTTTTCTAGAATTATGGTCTTCAATGGTGGGGGGGAGTGGGGATGGGGAGGAGAGTGGGAAAGAAAGGGCAAAAGCTTGCCCCTCCTTTACCCCTCGGCTCTCACACGCTACATTTTTTTTTTTTTTTCGTTTTTTGTACATTTGGTGGTTTTTATTTTTATAAATTTTGTGTATGGATTAATAAATTTTATATTTTAAAAAATTAAATCTTTACAGGAATTAGTTTTAATTAGATATTTTAAATTTGTATTTTAATTTAGATAAAATGTACAAATGAATCAAATTATAAATTATTTTTTTTATCAAATAAATGAACTTTAATATGATTAAAACTCGAGTATAACTTGATATATATAAGTGATTGCGATTTTTTTATAATTATTATTATAATTATTATTATTATTATTATTTTATAATTATTATTATTACTATTACTAATATTATTATTACTATAATTAATATTAAAATATAATCTTTTATATAAGTACGATTTAATTTAACAAAATTACATATTAAGAAAGTTAAACTTCGTAATAGAACACTTAAAATATTTAAACAAATAAGAATACATACTAAAAATCATGGACTGTGCCTTTCGCACACATGGACAATTAAGTCGTCCCGAAGTTTAAGATTGGCTACTACCGATCGTATTGCTTGATGGGGCATCATATAATTCTCCATGGATAATTCATCACATCTTGGATTAACCTCTCGCGTTGGTCCTGGATAAATATTAGCACGGGCTCTACGAGATGTGGAAATGTTTGTATCATCGTCTTCAGACTCGGCATCATCGTATTCATGACGTTTGTCATCCACAATCATATTGTGAAGTACTACACAAGTAAGCATTATATCGCTTAAGTCCTCCGTATGCCATCCTCTTCCTGGCTGACTGACTATGGCAAAACAAGCTTGCAAAATTTTGAAAGCTCGTTCAACATCCTTGCGATAAGATTCTTGCAATTTTGAGAATAGTTGTTCTGGAGGGGTACGCGGTCGCCTGATGGATTGAATTAACGTGCCCCATTTTATTCTTGCAATTTTGAGAATAGTTGTTCTGGAGGGGTACGCGGTCGCCTGATGGATTGAATTAATGTGCCCCATTTTGAATAAATACCATCGGCAAAATAGTACGGCATTTTGTAGACGTTACCATTCACCTTATAGCTCACTTCTGGGACTTTTCCACGAGTGAAGTCATCGAACAAGGGTGAACGACCAAGGACAGTCAGGTCATTTTGTGCACCGGGCATGCCAAAAAAGGCATGCCATATCCAAGTGTCGGATGAAGCTACAAAAAAGACAGTCGGGTTATTATTATTATTATTATTATTTTACCATTATTGTTACTATTACAATTATTATTATTATTATTATTGTTATTATTATTATTATTATTATTGTTATTATTATTATTATTATTACTACTACTATTATTATTTTATCATTATTGTTACTATTACTATTATTATTATTATTATTATTATTAGTAATTTTGATAATAATAATTTTTGTATTATTATTATTATTATTATTATTATTATTATTATTATTATTATTATTATTATTATTATTATTATTATTATTGTTACTATTATTATTATCTTTATCTTTCACATTATTATTATTATTATTATTATTATATAATTATTTTTGTATTATTATTTTTGTTATTTATTATTTATTATTTTTTGTATTTTCATTATTGTTATTATTATTTTTCTATGTCCCTAACTGTTGAAGACGATTATGGAGTGAAAGTGGGATGGGGAGAGGGAGAGGGCATTTTTGCCCCAAACTGTTGGAGATGGCCTAACACTTGACATTAATCATAACCTTAAGTTTGCAATGGAAGTGTTGGGCCATGTTTGTATCGCTATTCAAATAGCATTTAGGTGTTTTTTTAAAGTAGAACGAATAGTACGTCATTACATATTATCACGAAATTATAAATCTCAATCGATTACGATCAAATTGTATAGAAAATAAACTATCAAACACTACTACACTAGTATTTAACTAATGGATGAATTGACACTCTACAGTAATAATAAGCTTTAGATTGCAATAGAAGTGTTAGGGCATGTTTGTATCGCTATTTAAAGAGCATTTAGGGCCCATTCAATAGAAGTGTTAGGGCATGTTTGTATCGCTATTTAAAGAGCATTTAGGACCCATTTGGATGGATAAATTTGGGTTGTGTGGATTTGAAATTTCTTGTCAAATCTATCATGCTATTTGTATACAAAATTAAATTCATTCATTTGAAATCCTGGATTTTAGTCCTGTGAATTTCAGCTCAATTTTAGATGAATTTGAAATTCATCCTATAACTAGTCATTTGAAGTTCACTTAAAAAAAAGTCCATATTGTATACTTTCAAAAATTACAATTTGATCCCAGATTTTAAAAAAACTTAGAATTGCAATTCAGTCCACAATTTTAAAAAAATTAAAATTTGCAATTCGACTAATATTTTAAGAAATTTGAATTGCACTTTTGGTCACTCAATTTTTGAAAATTGCAATTTCAACCCCAGATTTTTGAAGAACCCAGAATTACAATTTAGTCCAAAATTTTCATAAATTAAAAATTTCAATTCAGACCCTATTTTCAGGAATCGAATTTACACTTTTGGTCCCTCAATTTTTGGATATTGTAATTTTGACTTTAGATTTTCAAAAAATCAAGAATTGCAATTCAGTCCAGAATTTTAAGAAAATTAAATATTTCAATTAGGCCTCTGATTTTCAAAAATTCACTTTTGGTCCCTCAATTTTTGAAAATTACAATTTGACCCTAGATTTTTGAAAACCCAAGAATTGCGATTCAGTTCAGAATTCTCAGAAAATTAAAAAAATTCAATCCGGCCCCTGATTTTCAGAAATTCAAATTTTCACTTTTGATCCCTTAATTTTCAAAAATTGCAATTTGACCCCATATTTTAAAAAACCCAGAACTACAATTCAGTCCATAATTTTCAGAAGATTAAAATTTTCAATTCGGCACCTGATTTTATCCCGATATCAACAACAAGAATTAACTCATAGAGCAAATTATAAGGCACGATTGGGAATTTCAAATAACACAAATGATATATACCAAACAATGAATTTCAAATGAATGAATTTGAAATCCTTTGTAAAATTTTTTATCCTAACAAGAGATTGTAAATGAATAAATTTCATTCATTTGAAATCACTATTCATTTCAAATCCATACATCCAAATGACCTTATGTTTTTTTAGTGAAACAATAATTACATCATTACCAATCTTATAGGGAATCAATTATCAAACAATATATTAAATTAAAAGAACACTTACGCTAATTGGAATGGAACCCATGACGTCTTGGTTCAATAGCCTCAGTCTTGCCATAGGCCTACGACATTATAGGTGCACATTGATGCTCTTTGAAAAGCAAAACAAGATTTCTTTGTATTTCAGAATTAAACTTATCCAAACTCAATTTTCACCAACAAATCTCATCTTTAAAAAAATATTTTATCTCTATATAAAACCTACAAAAACTCTACTTTAATTTGATCCTATAGTAACACAACTCTTATGCAACTAAATCAGATAACAAACATGATTTGCCAATTTAACACGTCTCTGATACTATTTATCTTCTTTTCATAATTTCTAAAAACCTACAAAATTTTATTCCGGAATCCACATTTACAAAACCCTAACAAACAACATTACGACATTCGGGACATTTGCAAAAATCTCAATTTATTTCTGAAACTATTCTCAGAAATGCGAGACAAACAAGGCCTTAAAGAAATAATAAAGTCACATATATCCAATACAAATAATATCTTTTGTAACGAAATGTCTAAACAAAATCCTATGTCTACTATCCCCTGCTCTCTCACAACATATTACTCTAAAATTATACCAATTGATGTATATAACACTAACCTTCGACTGACTTGAAGACCGTTCGTTCTAGCCTTCTGGGTGTTGGTTGAAATCCTTCACAAGTACCGCCACCAAATTAAACAAAAAAAATTAAGTACACACAACAGGATTTCAGTTGTCGATATCATTAACATCTGCAAGAAGATTTGAAAATAATTAATGAAATTTGTGTCTATTATTAGTACTATAATATACAAGAAATATACCAACCAAATCGAGCAATTCAGTATCCTCATTCTGAAGTTTTCTTGTTTCTTGCCTCTGCTTTCCAATGTCTTCGGTTGGATATTAATTTACGCGATTCACTATTATCAAGAATCGTATTATTAGTATCATATAGTGCTTGATTTTCACCAGGAGTTGTGGTTTTAGAATTACTAGGCCCAACGATAGATGTGATTGCTGGACTCTTGTGTTTATGAGCACTCCTGGCATCCTTTTTCCAATCTCGTTTACAATGTACCCGGGTCGAAAAATCAGAGGGAGATGCATTTATTGACATTTCAACTTGAACTGGAATCTCAACTTGCATAGGCATAGTTAGAAATTCAGTGGATGTTTGGTGGTATTGTAGTGAAGTTGATTGATCAACAACTAGAGCATTCTTCATATCAGCTTCATGACGCTTCCGAGCCCTATATCTACGTTGCCTTTCTCGATTCTTTAAACGACGGGCCAATATTTCATCAGGACTTCTCGCTTCTTCGTTTTCATCAAAATGCAACACTAGAGAACCATCCATTTTACCTACAATTATCACTATCCCTTATTACTCATATGTCTAAGGTTAATAATAAATACTACAGTCATCTCATAAATGATAAATCCATTTCTGAAAGCAATTATACCTCGACTTGGAAAGCTTCAACTAATATTTAATCATGGAACCGCCAACAACCCAAGGTGATGTGAAATCCAATTATGGACTACATAGTTTCCAAATTACACCAGAGGTTTTAATTCATTATTCATATTTATTTCATCTTATCCATTTTAAAATTCAGCATAAACTCTACTCATTACCATCATAACTAGATAAAATTCTCTGACAAATACGTAATACGTAAATCTCTGGATTGAAGAATCAATATGAAAACTTTCAAACCAAAATTTGTTAAATCTTGTCTCTATAAGTCGAGCAAGTTTGATGAACTGATTACATATCTTCCAGAATTCAAAACTAGTTTCTTTAGCAACTTCTAAATTCAAATGTAAATGGAGATGACATATTTCAAATTACTTAATCTTGCAATTTTTATGAATTCAGAAAATTTTATTTAAAATGTTCTCCAGACATCTAGGAAACAAAACTGCAAAACCTAATTTTATATGAAGTCCTTCCTCTTCAGAGTTCTCATCAGCAAATGACCAGGACACGGCCAAACCCATGTCCATACATGCCTTTTCACTATTCTCTAGAATTGACAGAATCATCTAGTAAGTATATTGCCACATCTTATTTTTCTTGACCAGAATAAAAATCCGAGGTCTCAACTCTAACTAGAAATTGATAGATTCAAGAAATTAACAAAGACACATGACTTCACAAAGTTTCTCTGGACTAAAATCCATACACTTCCATTAAATATTACTCCTATATGATGGATCTGCTGAACACCCAAAGGTGATTCTGGAAACTTTAGCTAAAAATAAATGCATAGGAAAAAATCAATGGATACAAAATTACAACAAAAATTGCATAGCCAAATATGTATAGCAAAAGAGTTACATAAAAAGTAAAAAACAATTAACAGAAGAAGCTTACCTTATCCCTTCTTACCCCTTCAACAGGATCACATGAGCTTTTTCACGATAAATTTGAGATGGTAAAATTACCCTAGAATCTAAGAAAAATATAACTGAAATTAGGAATCCAATAGGCAAGGGTGTTAGAAATTACAAGAGATTATAAAAAAAAAAGCATGAATATACACGGCTTAAAGCGATAAAATTGTTGAAATTGGTATTAGATTCTTCGCAAATCCCCTATAGTAAAGCGTTAAGAATTTTGAATACCATAAATAAAGCCAAAAAGACACAGATTCTCTAAGTTAACCTTTTTTTCCGGTGTCTATGTCGTCGGCGATGAAATGAAGAGAAGATATTTGGCGGTGTTTATCGAAATGCTTCCTTCCTATGCTATTGGAGATTGTGCGAAGAAGAAGCACCCATGTCTGTTTGTATATTTCAGGAAACAACCCCTAATTATAAGGGTAATTCTCGTTTCAAATTCGTATTGGCATAAATGTCCAAACAACTTCAGTTTAATTACATAAATGACCTCAAAAGAAAGAAGTAGCTCCAGAAGTAGAATTTTTTTTTCTTTTGTCCTAAAGAATAATTGATGGCGTTTTTGGAGAGCATCTCCTTCATCCCTTTCGGAATGTTGTACTCTTTCCTGTAAACTATGGCCTCTTCTTGTCAGTTCATATGCGCATGTGTTACCTCCCCTACGGGTGTGATATCGTTTGCAAGTCGAAGGCTTCCTAATAAGCTCTCGACAATATATTATTATGCTTCCCAAAGGATGAGTGTTCGTAACGTCGTACTTCATTAATCACGTGAACCACAACTTTGGAGTCGCATTCCGCTGCTAATTTTTCTACCCGCATGTTCCACGCCATCTTTAATCCCTATCTAACTGCCATAAGTTTGGCTTTAGTTATCGTAGCCTGCTCCAATTTCATGCTAAATCCTTCGACCCATATTCCTTGGTGGTCACAAAGCAAATTCACCCGATGTTGTGCATTTTGTTTCCCTTACCACGCTTCCAACTAAGTTGATTTTGTGCAATCCCTTATTCGCCAAACCAAGTTATCAAAATGTTCGTTTCATCATATCAAATAAGTTTAAATAACTAGTAGCTAGAAGCGGCTAGCAGTGCAAACTAGTTGAAAAGTATCGGAAAAATGTTATTCAAATATTTTGTTTGAATTTTATGTCGTGTTTGACCTTATTTAAAATGTGTAATGAATTAATTAAACTCGAATCGAGCATCAAATAATTTGATATTCTTTTTTCTTTTTAGCTTTATGTTTCTTGAATTAAACAAAAGTGTGCTTGCTCAATGCTGAAAAGCACTTTTATAAGGTGGTGTTTACAACTGAATATTTCTGCTCTTCACAGCTGAATATTAGAACATTTAGCATCAACAGTTGTACAATCATTAGGAAGGCTATCGAGCAACTGTTGTCAGAACAATTTTTCTATAATTCAATGTATACCCTTTATCCTAAGAAATGAGGAATTAGCTGGTCATTAATGTAATACTTCATATAAAACTTTATTTTCTTGAATAATAACTCTTTTATTTCTGTATTTTTCATGAACATCGCGACGTAACTAAGAAATAAATTAATTTTGTCCATTGCCATTATCTTCTTCTCCACTTTTCATGAAAATTTGTTTGGCCGGAAGAATAATTTTGTAAGGTATTAGATAAATATTTACATTGTTGATGATAACATGACAATTTAAACAATTTATATACCTCCTGATTGAAATCTCTTTTGTTATTAATTTATTTTTGAAAGAAAGAAGCAAAAATGTGCAGAAGGAGAGAGCAAACTAAATAATGATGGATGTGAATTTTCATTCAGACAAACTTGATTTTGTTCCTTCAAAATTTTTATTAGAGGCCACATATTTTCATAATTGAATCCATAATATTTTAGTTTTTGAAATACCTTTTAAAGATTTAGTCATCTAGACAAATGTCCCACTCCATTTCCAAGTGACCAAGAAGAAAGAAAAAAAAAATTAAAAAATGAGAGGACCAAACTTTTCCAATTCCATTTCTCTTTGCTCATTATCTCATAAAATGGTCTATCTTACCTTAGGTAGATGGTTTGACTTCCTTAATTCGTTTAGGGATAATTTCTCTGAATGAATGAAAGATTTTTGAATTATTTCTTTTTCGGGGAGAATTAAAATAGAAAATACTCCACTTCTTCTTCTAAACCTTTGACTAAAGAGGGTATTTTAGGAAGCTTGAAGAAGTTTACTCTAAATTGTTGATCTGGCAAGTGATTTAGGAATTCCAACAATCACGTAATCAACACGACCAAAATATTCAAAACCGTGACCCACCAGCTCTGCAAGTAGCTGTTTTTCTATATTATCAAGAAAACTGAATAATCATTTCATTTCCCTCAATTCCAAGTCCAATTCCCTTTCATTTTCTCATTGACCAAACGTTCTTTGCCATTTTAGGTTTAGGCTTTAAACCGTTGCTTCCGCAAATCCACCAAACCCAGCTCCAGAAATAGGGAAAAGTATCGCGCCGGAGCTGTTTCTCTCGCAATTGAAAGAGTAAAGTTACTTTACCCTTTGCTTTTACGTCCTTTTCTTTTCTGCCTGGTTTTACTAATAATATGTTAGTTAATTTCCATTTTATTATGATCCAGGATTAAGCAGATTCTGAAAGAATTGTGGGTATTGAAAAAGTTTGACTTTGAGGAGTTGGGTTTTTCATACTTTGGTGAAAGGATTGGGAATTGATAATTATTTTCTCTTTTACTTCAGATTTTGTTATGATTTCAAAGAGCAATCCTGTGGGATTTACTTTTTGTTGAAGAAAGTACAAATCTTTTTCAGTTTCCTGAATAGAAATGGATAATTCAAATAGGCAGATGGATCATTTGGGTGTGAATAAGATGGGGAAAAACATTAAAAAAAGTCCACTACATCAGCCCAACTTTGCTAGTGCGGCTGCTAATGCAGCTCCTAGGCAGCAGCCTCAACCCCAGGTCTACAATATAAACAAGAACGATTTCCGGAACATAGTTCAACAACTTACGGGTTCACCTTCAAGAGAATCACAACCTAGACCTCCCCAAAACAATCCTAAACCCCCAAATCATAGGTTACAAAGAGTTAGACCTCCCCCTTTAGCACCAACAAATCGACCTCAAGTTCCAATTCATCCTTATTACCCTGTCCAAGGGCCTCCACATGGGCAGCCTCCAGTTTCACTTCCTTATCCAAACCAGTTCTCGAGACCTCCCCCTCCCCCTCAGTATGATCAACCTTTGCTACCCTCGACTCCTAATGATCTTTGGGCAAATACTACCGAGTCTCCAGTATCAGCTTACATGCGGTACCTACAGAATTCAATCATAGATTCTCATCCTCAACCTCATTTTCAACATCAATTTCATGGACATAATCAAGCTCAACCTCGTTTACTATCTCCGAGAGTAAATGGACCTCCTCCCACACTTCCATCTCCTCGAATGAATGGTCCACCACCCCTTCTCGCATCGCCTCGTATGAATGGGCCCCCACCTCTCCTTGCATCACCTCGTATGAGTGGGCCCCCACCAGGTCTACCTTCACCTAGGATGAATGGCCCTCCTCCTCCCCTTTTACCCTCTCCAACTTCCCAATTCTTCTTACCTTCCCCTACTGGATTCTTGAATATGTTATCTCCTAGATCACCATATCCATTGCTTTCTCCAGGGTACCATCATCCGCCCCCGATTTCACCTAATTTCTCGTTCTCTTCGGTGGGCCAGTCGGGAATTTTAGGCCCTGGACCCCATCCACCACCCTCCCCTGGTTATGGATTTCCTTTGTCTCCTTCAGGTTTTTTCCCTATATCCAGTCCAAGATGGAGGGATCAATAGTCTTCATGCACAAGGTACTATTGACTTTAAGTGGATTATTATTTGTGCTGAAGTTCTTCATTCTGCTTTGGAAATTTCATTGTTTTGTTGATTTATAGAGCTTATATTGAGATGTGAATTATTTTTAACAGATGTAATCTCTTAATCTATTTCGTGGACAAAGTTCTTTTTAGATGATGTAGTGAAGATTGGACAGCTGATGCTTATACCTGGATAGAGTTGTACCATTTAAGCAGATAGGATTTTAGAATATGGAAATTCATGTAGGCTGTGTAATGTAGATTGAACATTATAACTCTCATCTCATCTATGATCTTGTACAATTTGCATCTGATAAGGGATCTAAGTATTATGATTTGTAGTGATACTTATATTTGTTAATTATTAGGTTGATATTCATTGATTTTACTTTCATTTAATATAATGTTGGTTTCTCCTTACATATACTCTTTCCGCACTCCACCATGTGGTTTTCATTCAGTTTAAATGTAAGTAGGAATGATTATTGGCCATTACAGTGAGCATAGATCAGGGTAAGCTTAGGTGCTTCTAGTGTACGCTCTTTACCTTACTAAGGTTTTGTAGTACATTAAAGAATAAGAGAGTGGGTATGGGAGATGCCGACACAATAGTCTCGGTAACATAAGCTGCGTTCTTAGACTCTTGGGCTTTTTTTTGTTTATTACCCTTTTTCAAGGGGAAAAAATAGTTAAGTGAAGTGAAGAACTTTTTCACTTTGTAGTTCTGAAAACAGTCAAAAACATGAGAGGGATGAAAGTTGTATATCAATAAAACATTGGTTTTGGGTCCATGGCATGAAACTGGACATGAATACCGCGGGGGGGACACCGGGTACTGATTGAGCAGAAAGATGATAACCAAACTGAAATCCCAGTCGGTAAACATTACACGTTTTTCCGTGCAATGATTACCGACTGGGATTTCAGTTTGGTTATCATCTATCGTACTTTAGGTACTGATTCGTTTCAGTTTCAGACAATTTATCGAACCGGAACTCCTATCCGTGAGTCAAGTCCTAAACTCCTATCATGTCATAACTCATAATGTGTTGTTTACATGTTTTTGAACATTTGCACATGAAACTGATTACGGAAAAAGATCTTGGAAAGAAACTTCCTAGTCATATATGCTTGATAATTTCTTGCATTTCATTTAATTTTTTTCGATTTTGGATTGGTCAACTTTGATATAGAATATCACAGGAGACTTTAGGGAAGTGTGTCTGAACGCAGAAATGTACTTGTAGGCCTAGGTGTGGTTAATGGTTATAAAGAAACAACCACAGCTTTTTGAAATTTTCATATGTAAGTTATATAACTTCCTAGATAAAGCTACCAAAAGAAAAATTGAGTGATCAAAATGAGATTTGTTCTTAAAATTTAACATACAAATCTATGGTATAGATTTATTGTTCAGTTCAGATAGCTGAATGAATTATGAGGTGTTTGGGATGTTCTATAAAACTTTGTAATGATTTTAACAGGGTGTCAATGAGATTCTTCTAATTCGTAGATTTAGCTCTTATAGGCAGTTTTGGATGCGATTGATATTATAAATCAAATTACTTGTAAGTAATACATGAATGAAAGTCGATGTTTTCACAAAATATTCCAAATGAAATGGAAATCAAAGTGAGATACTCCGCTAAATTTGGACGTATTTGTTTCTAATTCCAATTTTGTGGGTTGTTTTAAGATTTCTTTAATTATTGGGTGTGGAAGCTGGATAGTATAGACATGATTTAATGTGTTTTTTTTTTTACTGAAATTTGTCAATGAAAATAGTTGGGTTGAAAAAAAAAGACTAATCTGGATATGAGGAATAGTTGTAAAAACAGGGTGGACACCAATATGGTTACTTGCATCGGATTAGGTTACTTTGGATCCTACTATGTTTATATCGGGTCTTGTTTTGATCGGCTCTATATTTTGATGGATTTTGACTTTGAATGTATTGGATTTTCCTTGAATTTGTATAGATTTTGAATTTTTTTGGGATCCAATCAAATTTTCGTTTTCACAATTCATACCATATCTTGTATTTTAGTATATTATTAAACATCATTTTTCATTTAAATTGTTTCATGTGTTCAAATTTTCTTCATATCCACTTAATTTCACTATATAAACATAACTTTTGCCACGTTTACCAGTTGCTTTGAATTTAACAGATCATGTTAATTTGTTTGAAGTTAACAGATCATGTTATGCCTGGAAAAAGAATTAAAAAAATTCTTAATGAAATCAAATCAAATACATGTTCCAAGTCATGTGTTGTTGGAAGTCCAAGAATAAAAATATAAGTTATGTTTGTTGGGAAGTAAAATAAAAAATGCAGTTGCTTGACTTAGTGAGAGGGTGGACACTTTTTCAATTATGTTTGTTAGAATTTCTTACAATATAGGAGTATTTCATTGTGCAGATTAAGAACGTAAATCATTTGAAGTAATTTCATGGGCCAGAACAAATCTAATTTGTATTTTTGTTGTTTGAATGGGTCAAACTTGAGACCAATTTGATCCAAACAAGCCTTGATCTCCAGTTTCCCTCTGAAAATCTTCATGTTAGCAAGTCATAAGTGTTTATCGGTAATGTTACGATTCTACGTAATCTTGATCAAGAAACAGTTTCACTCATGCCACCAAAAGTGTCCCAAAAATATAATGATTCTTACTTACCAAGAACATGCAACTTTTTTTACAAGCATTAGATGAACATATATCAAGCAAAGCATGAGCAAAACAGAAATTGACCAACGAGATACAAAAACGGGCTTTCGGTCTGAAATGGTATACCTAATCCTAGTCATATAACTAAGAAAGTTTGAAAGTAAAACATGGAACGTATAATGCTCCCATCTTCAATCTAACTACAGGACCAACTATTGTACTCGCCATATAAAGCATTACCACACATGATAGATATAGTAACATAACGTTATTAGAGATGAACATTCACAAATTACAGTTGTTCCTTCAATAATTTGTATTGCTACTTTTACACATACGATCTTCAAATATTAAGAAAGCAAAACAAAAGCGTAAAAAGATATGAAGTATGCAATGTAAAACAAACATAACTGGCAAGAGAATGTAAAGTTTACATGAAATCATCCCAACAGACTTTCAATAACCAGGAAGCTATGATACCAGACACTTCTAAAAAAAAAGCACTGCGACAGAAGTGAAGAATCATAATCAATGATCTCTTAGGCACCAACACTCTACGCAGCAGACAGTGGTTGTATTACAGGTTCAATATATGAATAAGCAAGAAAGGCCATGAACCTGTGACACCTATGTGAGTAGGTGCTACATTCAACTCCATAATCATATCTAGATATGCATGGAACAACCCTCATATCAGATTTAAGGCCTCTTTTCTTATGGCATGCACCTTGGCTATCATATCAAGCAAAATAGGATTTCAATTTTCACATCAAAGATATAGAAAATTGAAAAATTAATGCGTATCTACAAACATCCAAATGTTGACTAAAGATCAAAACATCATTCAAGTTTAAGGGGTTAGAATTTCTTGAATAATCAGTCAGCTCATCTCCTGATTCATGTATACTACATATAAAAAACAATACTTTCCATACCTTTAGGTAAATTTGTAGGAGCACATAAGCCCAAGCGGCTCCATCTACTTTATCACAAATTTAATAAGGTATTCCATCTCATACAACCTTTCATTGGTAAGTATATTAAATTCAAGACTCACTCCAACAAAAGGGATTCAAAATTTGCGCAGAAGTTAATGTTCAAAACACAACATTATATATCTCTCCGTAAAAACAAACAAGAAAATGTTGATCTACATAAGCCCAATTCGATTCTCAATCCAATACTAGCTAATTACCTCATCTCCTCCGAGAAGAAAATCCTCCATCTCTCCTTGACTTATCCATAAACAAAGCCCTTTCCCTTTCTTTCTCTATCCTCTCTCTCTTCAATCTCTCTTCTCTCAACTCCTCCAAAGTCTTCTTCCCTCCAGTTTTCCTCTTCTTCAATTGTACACCATGATCATAATCATGATCATAATGTTCATCATCGTCATCATTCCCATTTTTAACATCACTCACCTTTTTCTCCATATACCATGGCAACTTTACGCCTTTACCCGCAACTCCATACCCCAACCTGTAAACTTCATCTTCTGGCCCCACAACTCTCACCTCCTCCTTCTTCACCTTCTTATTATCATTCCTACCCTCAAATTTTCCCTTCTTTTTATCTCCTTTCACATCACCACCAGCTTTAATCGGGTCAAATATCCTGATCCCTTCAAACAAGTTAATGTGCTTAGAATCAGATTCAGACTTTTTCTCTGGTGCTTTTTCATCAGAAGAAGGTAAGGTTTGGATTGAGGCGGTGGAGGATGGCTTATTGTTGTTGGTGTCTTCAGCTGAGCCACCGCCGGTGCCGATGCCGGTGCCGGTGCTGCTGCCGGTGCCGCTTGCCAATCCGCGTGATTGGCGGAGCTTTTCGAGGCGAAGCTCCATGTCTCGCTTGCGGGATTGCTCGCGCTTGATCTGCTCCTCTTTGGCTGCGGCTTCTTCATCGAGCCGGACTTTCTCACGGTTATCGAAATTGTAAACGTTCCACCGCTTCTGCGGGAGGATATTCAAACCACCATGCCCGCCCATGATTTTGGGGATCAAATTTCAATCGATTCAGTGAGGAGAACCCTAATGAAATTGGGGATTTTAGAGGGTGAGGATGAATTATGACGAAGCGAAACGTGTGAATTTAATGATTTTCAATTTATAATTATAAGGAGTTTATAAGGAGTTTATTGGGTGTAGATCTCTCTACCACTTTTTAAGTGTACCACACTTGTGTATCATTAATAACTAATTGTCACTTGTATATTTGATAATTATTTTAATTGTCACATATACATGTGGCAATTAATTATTAGTGATACACAAGAGTGGTACACTAAAAGTAGTACAGAGGATCTTGAGTCGAGTTTATGAGTAATAACTAATTTAGGCTTTAGGCCCCCGTTCGTACTGTTGCGTGTTAATTAAAGCCCAAAACAAAGGAAAATTCTTGTCCAAGCCTGACTTGGCCAAACCCATCCAACCACCAAGCAAGTGTATTGCACTTGCTTTGTGATTGGTCACTTTCCTGGGAGTTACATTCAAATCCCAAAGCAAGTGTATTGCACTTGTTTTTTAGTTACTTTGGGTTTGGCCAAACCCGGTTTGGGTAAGAAAACATGAGAATGAGATTACCATTTTCTCACTTTTCATAATTATTACTATATAATTTCCATGGCAAAAATCAATAATATTCCTTTTATTTTTATTTAAAAGGAGGGAAAACAGTGCCAATATATAACTCTACAAGTGTTTGAAGGACGTATGGTTGCTCTTCAAACCAGTGCAAACCTTTACCCAAATCATAACCAAGTTTTGCTAGAGCATCTGCCATCGAATTACCAGATCTTCTAATATGTTATAGAATTACATTCAATGATTTAGCAATCAAATTCCTGCAGTGCTCTAAAATGAACTTCATTGTGTGATCCCTTATGTCAGTCTTCTTGATAAAATTTGTAAATGACTTCAGAGTCAATTTCTATCACAAGATTGCGAATTCTTTTCTCCCACACAAATTTAGGGCCATCCCGAAGAGCTAAAAGCTCTGTCTAATCAATGGAGCATGCCCACAATTTTCGGCAAAAATCGAAATTCCAATTGCCGTCATCCTTCCTAACCACACCACCAATTCACTGAATTCAAATTAGTCCTACAACTTTAGTCCGTATTCAATTTTGTCCAACCTCTTTTAGGACGTTCCCAAACTTGGACATCCACAGTCTTATGCCGTCTTTGAAGAGAGAAGGAATTCCGACTATCAAGAGCCAATTGTTTCACCCTAAATAAAGTTACTTGTAAAGTGTGCTCTATTCCATTAAATACGCGGGTGTTACTAGCCTTCCAAATAGATGCCAAAAACACCGAACTCCACTGATGACTCAAAAGAATTGCATTTTGTAATGAAAGCATACAAAGCTCCAGAACACATGCATATCTGTCAATAATATTCCTTTAACTTTGGTTGGATGCATAAATAACATTTGTAACAAATTTTGATAAGCAATAATATAATAACATCCTTTATGTTTTAAATTGATGTAATTTTAGTTCTTCTATCAGTAATCCTAGTCCTAAATCCGTCATAATTAAAATTTGTGTCCATAAATTTCTACGTAAGCAAATAATTTGTGGATTATAACATCTCTATTATAATAATTAGTAGGTAGGGAAAGAAATGAATGAAAATAAGGGGGCTTTTGGTACTTTGCACTCTGAAATTATAGGATTTTGGCTCCCTAACTTTAAAGTTTGGCACTTTTCACCCTTGAAATATAATTTAATTAGCACTTTACAACCTAGTGTGTTTTGAAGAAAAAAGTCATTGATGGAGGGATAGAATAGTCATTTTTTAATATTTTTGGCACTTATCACCCTAAAAGTATAGGGCATGTTTGTTTGGCGTTTCCCAAAAAAAATTTGTGTTTGGGAAATGCCAAACAAACATGTTTTCTATTTTCTTAAATAAATTTTTCATCTCTCAATTTTCTCAAACTACTCTCTCAAAACCCAAACAAACAACAATTTTCTTATCTCTAAACAAAACTTATATAAACTCTACTCTGATTTGACATAAAGTAACCTATCTCTTACACAATTGATCTCACAACAAACATGATTTGACATAAAGTCTTACACATCTTACACCTACAACCTCACTCTTCCAAAAAAACATATATCTACTTTATTTCTCAAACCACTTTCTCAAAACTCAAACAAACAACATTACGCAAATCGAGATTATTTCACAAACCTCCACTACTCTCCCAAACTACTTTCCCAAACACCAAACAAACTGGCCCATAGATTTTGACACTTTGCACCCTGAAAATATAGTATGCTGGCACTTCGCACCCAAAATCCTATAATTTCACAGTGCAAAATGCCAAAAACCAAAGATCTGGTGTTATTTTCCTTCAAGTTAAGCTAATTTGACAACGTGATATTGTGGATTATCACCGCGTGGCAGCCATAATGAAAAAATCCTCCGATTTATTTTTTAACATAGCAATTTAAGGACACTAATTAAATTTCCGATGAATTTAGGACTAAAATTGCGGGTGAGAGGATTAAAATTGTGTCAACTTAAAACATAAAAGATGTTAATTGTTTGCCGAAATGTGTTCATTTTCGCGTCTTTGCAAAAGTTAAAGGACTAAAATTGCATTTTTGCGTAATTTCAATTGTAAAATATATGTTTCAGGAAGTGAAAACTAATTTGGGAATTTTCCCATTCAATCAAAATGTGTGATATATTTGAAACGCATAGCAAGTATTAAACGAAATTATATTACTTTTAGCTCACTCATGATCGATGAAATTACATATATGCTCCTTACAGTTTCAATAATTAGAAATAACATCATCTGTTTAGGTTTCAAATTACCAATACACCATTTCCAATTAATTTATAAATAAAATATCATATTATGCCCGAGACACTTTCTACCTTAAGTGTCTTATTATTTATTTTAATTAAAACTATTATGTTGTATAAATTATAAACAAAATTATATTTTGAAATCATTGAACAAAAAATAACTTTATTCCCAATAACTTTAGTGCATGAAGTTTAATTTAACTTTTATTCCCAATAACTTTAGTGCATATGGTATAGATGCACTAAATAAGTTGAACCTTGGTCCGGATATTATGGACTTTTTAAAAACTTGTTATGAGAGGAAAGTTGTTTGCAACTATTGAAATCTCAAAACATGCATCTCTAATTTCACCAAACCTCAAGGGGGTGTGAGGATAAAATTATGCCTTAAAATAAATACTAGTTCTACAATATATCCAATAAAGATAATTTCATTTACAGAACAGAGACCTACTTTAAAAAATTAAATCACTCAGCTGCACACATTTGTGGATGGGGGTAGTAGGCTTATTCTTGAGGATATATGCATTATCTTCTACATCTGCGTTCAAACAGTTCATCCTGTGCCTGTGGAAACCCAAAAAAAAGCATGCGATGTATTGAATAACCTCAAACAAACTACTACTTCTTCTACTAATACTTTTTTTTTTTTCATATTTATTTATATTTAGTTGCCAGATTTACTAACCATTCAAAGTGATCCTCGCAGCAAATAGAGTTCCAGATTATTGAAAGTCCAGATGCTTTCCTGCAACCATAAATTCAACCTAATGTAAGACACACCTGAGAAGTGATGAAGAAAAGGGCTCAAGTTCGTGTTCAGACGAGAGCTAGCAGCTCAGTTTGGAGATGAGTATGTACTTTCATGTACCGTAGTACCGGACCCATGTCACCCCAAGAACAAGATTATCCGAGGAAAAGGAAATACGAATCTTATTCTTAACTAACATGAAGGTATTCAATATATGAAATGGAAAAAGCAGGGAGGTGAGGAACTAGGTCGAAATCACGTACCATGTTGCAGTGTACATATCATAGAACTTGTCAAATGCTTTATTAAGACAATAGTGACAAGCTAATAGATTCTTGATTTCAGTCACCTTGCAACTTGATTTACAGCATTTGACCTGTGAAAATTAAGAATGAACAAATTTGGATCTTTGCAGAATTAAACTGAAACTAAAAACAATTTTATAGATTAATTAGCTCAAATTTCTGAAGCATTTTATTCATAATGAAAGCTACCTTAAATAAAGACAGAAACGCTGCATAAAAGAAATCCTTACCAGGCGCTTAAGTTTGTATGAGTAGTACTGCTGATGAGTAGGATGGCCCCTTATATGTTCGTTCAAATGACCTGCACTGGAAATTCACATGTCATCAGCGCAAAAGCATAGGAGTATCATCTAATGTATTGTTTACATTAAACAAAGTGGTTTAAAACTTATTACTAGTTTACCGATCACAAAAGGTATTATCACAGCTCAGACATGTGGCTAAACAGGTTAACCCACGACAAGAGTTGCACTTTGCAGCCAAGAAGTTTCTTCCAATTTGGTGGCATCTACAGATACATAAGGATCAACATATTAATAATATGATTAAAGCAGATGAACTAAGAGAATATCATTTGTGCATAAAAATGTATGCTATTAAACTGAGTAATCACAAACCTTTTGTATAAATCAAGAAGATCCCTGGATATTGTATATTGTTTATTTTGAACCACTTCTACCTGTAATGAAGAATATGTGCTTAATATAGTGATGAATCATTTACAGTAGGAAAAAAAATGAAGAAAAAATGGAATACTTGATTTACCGCTTTGCCACCGGATTCACAATGAGATGTCATGACCAAACAGTCTTCAGCAAGATGCCCTGGATTATGACATTTCCAACTAAAATAGGAAGAAAAAAAAATTACACATTACTAGAAGAAGCCTCGATTTTAAACAGCCATATATATAAAGTTCAATGTACCATTCATAAGTACAGAGACCAGAAATCTTCTTGGACCAGCGAAGCTTATCATAATCCCAAGTGTTCCCTCCAGATTCCGGCACCTCCAATGTGCATCTACGTGCTGAAAAGGATGATAGCTGACCACTTTGGGGCTCCTGAAAAAGAAGTGTCATGTTAGAGGAGAGTGTGAGAGAAAAATGAGATTCTATATTGATGAAAGACAAACCTTGGTGAATTTAAGGCTTTGCAAAATTTCAGCTTTGCATTCCATGCTGCATATGTCATCATCAGTCTACACCGGAAAACATAGCAAAGTGAAATTGAGTCATGAAAAATAAATGGAGCATATAGATGGAAAAGTAAAACAATACATGAGATATCTCACCTCGTTACATATGTACTCCCCATACTTCCCACACACAACACATATTGGTTCTCCTGGAGCAGGAAATCTCTGCTCAATCTGTGTTTTGATTCGATCAGCTTCCTCTATGCTGGCTAGAAATTCAACAAATGAATCAGCTATCCCAGACGATCACAAGTGTTTATATGGAAACATTGTTAATTTCACCAAAATAAATTGCTAGATGCAAGACTTTTGGGCAAAATGTGGTTCAATTTACATCAGGTAAAGTCCATATGCTAAAAAAAACAGACTTATTAAAGTACATTGTGATTATAGGCAGGAAACAAATACTTTCTTTCACCAAGGTCTCATTTTTAAGTGCTTGAACCAGAAACACCACAAGATGCTTTTACAAATCAAAGATCAGTCTGTGATGCTTAAAACTTGGTTTCTAGCCGATAGACATTCTGCACAGTGCATGGAGTTGTAATATTCTTGTATTAATAACACAAAATTATGATCTTTTGAATTAATCAAAAGGGTATTATTTTATCCTAATAAAAGAAAATCATCATTAAGTACAGAAGGGGAAAGAGTTGATCCAAGGTCAAGTTATACATGTGAATGAACTTATTTTACTTTCCGAAAACATCCGACTCCCTTTGGAGTGCTATTTAGTTAATCTAATGTATATAGAAACAGTCAAAAGTATTTCATACAAGATCAGCGTTGTGGGACTCTTTGATTCCCTAATATGGTTAACATTAGAATTTTTAATTTCAGTGTGAAAGAATGAAGGAATCGAACCAGAAAGTGGAAAGCATATCATCTCCTTGCCAGAACTCAGTTCTTCATCAGAATCACCTCCATCACCTGCATTTATTGGACATCACTCAAGGAGATAAAAGCAAGGTAAACAGGTGTTTTAAGTTGCTATGAGTAATTATCATAGTTCTCTGCCATAAAACAACACAAATAAGAAAATAACGTATACCAACCATGCAATTAATTACCAACAGAAAGTTCAGGCAGAAGGCAAGGAGAAAAGTTACAAGGTGTTCTGGTAATTTTATTCCGAGAATCTACCAGATTATCATTCATTGAGCACGTGAAAATACTTCTCATTGGAAGCAAATTCTGAGCACTCAAACTGAAGAGCCAAATCTTGTTCAACATTTAATAAAACCTTAACTTACACAAATAATATCAACAAGGAAACATACATAACAAACCTGAATTTCATAACATATACAACAAACATGATTTTCCTAAAGATTCAACCAAAAAATCATGCCAAGGCCTATTGAGACTAAATGTCCCACATTGGTTGAAAACAATAGTTAAGTCCACCTTATAATGCATTGGACAAACCTCACCTTACAAGCTAGCTTTTGAGGTTGAGTTAGGCCCAAGCCAAATAAGTGGACTTAGCCCAATCCATGTGGTGAATTCTAATAAGGCCAATACGACAACAACTTTCTAATTCAAAACTCAAAGCTGATGATTAAACCAGATAAATCTCTTGACGTACCCTGACGGTTATATTTAGTTTATTTGCAAGGTAAGTGATTCTCTTACCATTGCTTGAAATGAGATGTTGCATCTTGTCAAACAGGTCAGTTCGCACTCATGGACTCAAATGTGTGAAAATAAAAACCATATCGGTAAAAGACCTTAATGAAACAACATCAAAGCTTTAGTAGTTTTCCAAAACAATCTAACCATGTCATGACCACCCAAAATTTTTCAAGAACAAAATATTTTGAAATTAAAACAGAAAAAGATATAGCAGAAACTTACTTTCGTACGCCACCAAATTCACAGCCGAACTTGAATTTCCCTGTACAAAGTCAATAAAACTAATCATTGCATAAATGACATATTGTCAATCAGTTTTGAGGAAAATAAAGAAAGAAAAAATAATATTGAAATAGCATTAGTGAAGCCAACTGAGTGTACCAGCACATCGGCAGTTAACTGCTGGTAAGGTTGAGAAGAATCAGCTTCTTTCCTGTTCATCAAAACCATCAACTATTTAAAAGTGTGAGCTTAAACAATAATCAACACTAATGATCCAAATGGATAATGGATCATATATCAATAAAATCAGTAGCTTTACATACAACCAGAAATTGTAAAATGATGAGTATCAAAATTGATTCAAAGTCAAATTTCCTCCATTAATTGCCTATTAGCAAACCAACTGCCTTTTATCATCTTTGCTGCAATGAAATTTACATTTACTACATAGTATATCCAATCCTACAAATATAATGTTACACTCAAATACTCAATGATTGACAGTACCATAATGACATTAAAATGAAGGAGTAAAAAAACAAAGATAGAACCACAAAGGCCCCATTTACTAAAAACCCACAAACAAAATTCATGATTCCATTTATAATGGGATTGAATAGGACTTGAAGTGAACGGATTGTTTTAGAAAGCCAATAAATTTTGATATTGAGTTATAAAATTATATTGGAAAAGAAATAACAAGATTTGAACTTTCACCTCCTTTTTGCAATATACTCTTGGTGGGACATGGGCCCCTCATTCTCTTTTGGTTCAGGATGCGGAGATGGCGGTGGAGGCCTCAAATCACGGCGGCGCTTTCGCTGAACTGAGGCGACTGGTTTGTGTACCGGAGTATTTCCGGTGGCAATATTGTAACCTGAAAATTAATGAGAAATTAATACAATTTTGTAATGGCATAAATAATTAAATGGTTTATAAATTACATTCGAGATTTTGGATAACGGAGTTGAGATTGAATTGCTTGTTGTATGCATGAGAAGGGTTTTTGTAGAAATTCGTTCTTGTTCCCATTTCTCTTCCGGACAAGTTTGGAAAATATGATGGATGATGTTTAGGTTCGGATGTATAGCTCAATGGGGCGGATTTCAATTCGGATTCGTCCGAATTCGGTCCGATTTATTAGGATAATTGTCCGACTAGAGATTCGATGGACCTGATCCGATTATAAAGATCCGTATTCCGAAACTCATGGTGCGAATATGAATTTAGGTCGATCCGATCCATTAAAGATCCGTATCCGACAACAAATAGAAAGAAATATATATATACAAAAGGGAAAATTGCTTTTTTGGTACCATAGGATAGGTTGACTTGCACTTTTGGTACCATTGGATACGAAAATGCAAATTTGGTACCATAGAGTATGTTTTCATTGCAATTTTGGTACCAAACCCAATTTTTCTAAAAAGTTATTGGCAATTTACCCCCTATGAAATGCATAATGTTCAATTTATCCCTCTATAATTTGAAAAAAATCAATTGAGAGTATGCATGCAAACTATTTTATTTAACATAGGGGGATAAATTGCCACATTTATCATAACACAATGGGTAAAAAATCACATTATCATAACAAAAGTGGATTAAGTACCGCCTATAAAAATATCAGGGAGGCGATGTGAAATTTTTACAAAATTTCAAGGGTAAAATGCTCATTTTTAAACCAGGGGTTAAATTGAACATTATGCATTTAGTGGGGGGTAAATTGTCATTAACTTTGTAGAAAAATTGGGTATGGTACCCAAGTTGCAATGAAAACCTATCCTATGGTACCAAATTTGCATTTTCATATCCAATGGTACCAAAAGTGCAAGTCAGCCTATCCTATGGCACCAAAAAAGCAATTTTCCCATATACAAAATGATTTATAAAAATATGTATCATTAATAGTATTTCAACGTCAATTTAAGAAGATAGTAATTTATAATTCGTTTATAAATTTATTTAAACCAATATACTCATTCTACAAATATGAATATAGTAAATAAACTTTGAAAATGTGAGCTAAAATTAAATAAAATTGAAAAGATAATAAACTTGTTTTAGGAAAAAAATATTAATTTAACTTTTTAAATATAAATTTATTGGATCCGAAAAATATCCGATATTCGGCCAAATCCGATCAAGATCCATTGGATTCAAAAAATTTAGATCCGAGCAAGATCCGAATCTGACAGGATTCGATCCGATATAAATGAAGCCGGATCTAGACGAACCTGATCCGACCAGAATCCGACCCATTAACAGCTAATGGTACCATTGTGTCTTACTTCTTCTTTTTTTTTAAATAAATTAGCCATTAAAACACAAAAATAAGTTTGTTACAAAAATCCTAACATGTGCTGAAAAACAAAAATCAATAAAAATGACCGAGGTTGAGTGAGAGAGGATAGAATCCTCCCAATTACAAGGGATTATTGTATTTTTAGTATCATAACGTATTCACTTGTGTTGGATGAAGATGAAGATGAAGGCACTGAAGAAAGTTTGATAAGGGAGGTTTTGATGCATTCCAAAACTTCAAAGATTGGCTAAGTATGGAGTAACTTAGCTGATAGACTTATCAAGGAATTTTGACTAAGTAAAGAAGACATCAGAAGAGTCAAAGTTTCAAGGTCCAAGACTTCTGATCTGCTGAAGCAAAGTTATCAGATTAGTGAAGATCAGCCGACTCAAATCAGATTTGTTCAAGTTTGAGATCAGCCGAGTTCACCATCAGACGTATACTTTCGTCAGCTAAGTGAAGAAGATCATGAAGTGTTCCCAACGGTAATAAATGCCCCTTGGTGTAATAAATGCTGAAGTACGAGGATATTTAAGACAAATGATTGAAGAAAAGCTTCGCATCAGCCGAGTGCATTTAATGCTGCATTTAATGCTGCCTGCAGAATAGTACTGTTTACAGTACGGACAGACTGCAAAAGAGCCGTTCGCGGATTTTAAGGACCAGTACTCGAGGAATTTGAATCCTGTCTCTCTTCAACGGACACTTTTCAATCCTCAAGTATAAATAGCTGAAAGAGACGAAGAAGAAAAAAGCAACACACTTTCTGAGAGAAATTTCCGAAGCAAAATTCTTTAAGTCTCAAGAACAGCTCACTCATCAGCTGAGTCATTTGTTGACGAAAGCAGAGTTGAAGAATCAAGAAAAATACATCTTCTGAGTGATTTTGTAAACAAAAGTGTTGTGCGGAGTTGTGATCCATCTTTGTGAGTGATCAAACTTCAGAGGATAGGTTTTCTGTGTGATTTCCTATTGCGAACTTGTGGTCGTTTCATTTGTTGTTCGACGCAAGCAGAGTATACTGTAAACTTTGTGATTATAGTATAACCCAAGATCTGAGTGACTTGGAAGAGTGGACTAAAGGATATTTAAATCCATATAACCACTATAAAAATTACTTGTGTTTTATATTGTTTCAAAACTGCATATCTTCTGTTTGCATAAAAACACATTAAGTTAACTGTTTGAAAAAGAACAAAAAGGAGTTTATAAAACTGGGGAAACATTTTTCAAACTGCTAAGAATACTTGTGAAAAACACTTTGAAAATCCGCTGCAAGTACTCTAAGTATTAAAACTGATTTCTGCAAAATCAGCTAAGTAACTATCAGACGAGTGATCAACAAGACTGTTCAAAGATTTGTTCGCGAACAGATCTGTAACTTACTAATCTGATCAGCTTAGTTTGTTCAGTTAGAGTAAAGTTTTAAAGTTAAATTTGAAAGAAAATTTTAAAGAGGTTTATTCACCCCCCCCCCTCTAAACCTCTTCTGACCACTTGGGACCAACAAGTGGTATCATAGCAGGTGGTTCATTAGAATCAGCTGCCTGATCAACGAGCTTGATCCGAGTGTTTTTCAAAGGTTTTCAAAACTTTTCAAAAGAGCATCTTTTTGAAAAACAAAAACTTTTTGAAAAATGGATTGTATCAGTCATGTTCCCCACATTGCTGGTATGTCCTTTGAGGACTGGAAAATCAGAATGGAGATTTTCCTTGCTGCCTATAATGACAACATGCATACATGTATCATTAAAGGTCCATTCAAATTCACCAAGACCATCATCGTAGATGAAGCTCAAATAGTGGTGGAAAAAGACTTAACAGAAATGACAGCAGAAGAAATAAAGCTGTTCAACCTGGACAAGGTCGGAAGATTCATCATGACCAAAGCCCTGGATAATGATCAGTTTGACAAAGTCAAGCATTGCAAAACTGCAAAGGAGATGTGGGATAAGGTTCGTGACATGAGTGAAGGCAATGATGCTATTAAAGAGCATCAGCTCAGTGTTGCCTTGGAGAAGCTGGACAACTTCAAGATGAAGTCTGGAGAAACCATTGATCAGATGGACATCAGATTCACCAGAACTCTGAATGAAGTTTTGAAGCTGGGAAAGACTTTCACTGACAAAGAGATTTCTGTCAGAGTACTGAAGGCTCTACCTCCCAAGTTCAACATGAAGGTGACAGCAATGGAAGAATCAAGAGATCTGGGCAAGATTTCTCTAACAGAGCTGTTCTCCGCACTCAAGGCGTATGAGTATAAACTGCCAAGGATGGGAATTGAAGAAACCTCAACTTCAGGACCCACAGCTGCACTGGTTGCTGCTGAAAATCAAAGAAGACCGGCTCAAAGAAATGCTGAAGTGGACTCATCTGATGAAGCCACTCTACTCAACAAAAAGGAGTACACTGCTGGAGATGTAGCATTATTGATGAACAACTTCAAGAAGTTCTATAAGAGAAAGATGAAAAACAAATACAATCATGCTGCTTCTACTTCTAAACCTAATTTTTCTTCTCAGGATAAAGAGGATTATAAATCAAAACTGATGTGTTACAACTGCAGGAAATTGGGACACTTCATAAGAGACTGCCCATATCCAAAAGCAGAGAAGTACACTGAGGAAGAGAAGAAAATGAGAAAAGAAAGAAAGCATCAGAGAGGCAAGGCAATGATGGCTGAAGCAGAAAAGCCAGCTGCTGTCTACTCATCTGATTCAGACTCAGACTCGTCTGATGAAGAATCGTCTGATGAAGAAAAACCTGCTCTCCTGTGCCTGATGGCAAAGGAATCTGATGACTCTGAGGATGAGGTAACTCCTCAAGAAAATGAACTGTTTAATTCTCTAGAGCAAATGATGTTGAATAATACTACTATTGCTGGAGAGTTTGTTAAGCTTAAGGAAGAGATGAACTTGCTAAAAGAGCAAAATAGTTCACTGAAACTTTTAGCTGAAAAGTCAAAAGAATCAGCTGAATATAAACAGCTTGAGCAAGAGCATGAATCTCTGAAAGCTGAATGTGAGGTCTATAAAGGAAAAATCATGGAACTTGAGAAAATCATTGAGTCTCATGATAAGTCTACTGTTGCATCCATGCATACACCTAAGAAACAGGAGACACCTTTAGTAAAGGATAAACTAGAATTGAATCATACTGAAAAATTTATTTCTGCTGACAATAGTAAGGTCATTCTGTATGTTCAAACTTCTAGACCTACCTCATCTGAGAAAGTGGTAAAGGAGAAGAAATCTCCTAAGGCTAAAAAGAGCAAAGAGCCTAGTGTAGGAAATCAGACTAGTAAGACCAAACAGCAGAGTCCTAAGAAGTCTGCTGATAAAGCTAAAGTCAATCAGACTAGTGGTAAAACTAAGTCAAAATCAAATGAGCAAGCATCTAGTAAACCAAAGAAGCATAAGAACAAGAAAAATCAAAATGCTTGGTATGGAAATGATTCATATTATGTGCAACCTGCTGCATATCATCCTATGTATCATGCACCTCAGTTTCCTAGTTACTATGCACCTTACCCTGCTCATCCAATGCATGCATATCCTGCATATCATGCACCTTACCCTGCTTATGAACATTATTCATATCATACTGATCATCAACATGACTTATCTGATAACTATGATAAAAATGAAACTGTTCATGCTCCTAAAACTCAGAAACCTATGAAGCCTAAGACTTCAACATCTTGGGTTGTCAAGGGTGGAACTAATCCTTCAGGACCCTCTCAATAAGGGTACCTAAAACAATTTTATTTTTGTTTTGTAGGTTAGGATTAGGAGTAGGAGTAAAGTAGAGAAGATTTGGTACTTGGACAGTGGATGTTCAAGGCACATGTGTGGAAACATACATGAGTTGATTGATGCAGTTGCTGTGGATGGTCCAAAAGTCACTTTTGGAGACAGCAAAGAAGGCAAGATTAAAGCTAAAGGAAGATTAATCAAGGGAAACATAGAGATATCTGACGTCTCCTATGTTAAAGGCCTAAAATATAATCTGCTGAGCATAAGTCAATTTTGTGACAAGGGATATTCAGTCATCTTCTCAACAGATAAGTGCTACGTTGAACAAATTGGTACAAAGAAGGTAATCTTATCTGGAAGACGACAAGGAAATATCTATATAGTCGACTGGAATTCTGTTGACAAGAATTCAAGTGTTTGTTTGGTGGCATCTGCACCAAGTGAAGTCAGTTGGCTATGGCACAAGAGGATGAATCATTTAAACTTCAAGACCATAAACAGATTAATCAAGAATGATTTGGTAGAAGGGATTCCAAAAGCAGTCATGAGCAAAGACAAGCTCTGTGATGCATGTCAGAAGGGTAAACAAATCAAGTCATCATTCAAAGAAAAGAAGCACCAATCTTCTGGAAGAATATTGGAGCTGTTGCATATGGACTTATTTGGACCCATTGATCCAGTCAGCAATGGTGGAAAGAAATACTGCCTAGCTGTTGTGGATGATTATTCAAGATATACTTGGGTGATTTTCATGAAGAAGAAAAGTGAAACCAAGGAACATCTTACAAATCTGATGGAACTGATCCAGAATGAAAAGAGTATCAAAATATTGAAGATCATATCAGATAGAGGGACAGAGTTTACAAACTCTACTGTTGAAGAATATTGTAACATGAAGGGAATACATCATGAGTATTCTGCTGCAAGAACCCCTCAACAGAATGGTGTTGCTGAAAGGAGAAACAGAACACTAAAAGAAGCTGTCAGAACCATGATAGCTGAAGCTAAGCTGCCTCAAAGATTTTGGGCAGAAGCAACAAATACAGCATGCTTTACCCAGAACAGATGTATGATCAACAAAAATCAGAACAAGACTCCATATGAAGTTTGGAACAGCAGAAAACCAAACATTCATTACTTTAAGATTTTTGGTTGTAAATGTTTTGTATTGAATAATGGGAAAAATCACCTTACTGCATTTGCAGAAAAGGCTGATGAAGCTGTCTTTGTAGGATACTCTACTGTTAGTAAGGCTTATAGAGTTTTTAACAAAAGAACATTACTAATAGAAGAATCTATCCATGTAGTATTTGATGAGCCAAGTCAATCTTCTGAAAAGAATCAAAGTGTAAATCAAGATCTGTCTGCTGATTTACAGAAGTTAGACGTTGGAAGAAATGAAGAATATGTTCCCATCATACTACCTAATCTAAGTTCAGCTGCTAACTCAAGTGCTGTTCATAATCACAGTGCTGATTGTCTAACAGACGAGTTGCAAACAGCTGACAGACCAGAGACTGTTCAACAGACCACAAATGTTCAACAGACTACTACTGAAACTCCAACAGTAGTGTTGCAAGATCATAACAGAGGACAACATCCTGATTTGCAACCTGATCTCAGATGGCTCAAGAATCACCCTCCTGAATTAGTTATTGGTGATCCTTTAGATAGAGTGAAAACAAGAAGAGCTGCTGCACAAGATGCTATGTTTGTCACATTTCTATCTCAAATAGAGCCTAAACAAATTGAAGAAGCTCTAAATGACTCCTTCTGGATAGAAGCTATGCAAGAAGAGTTGAATCAATTTGAAAGGAATGAAGTCTGGTACTTAGTTCCTAGACCAAGTCATCAAAGAGTAATTGGCACTAAGTGGGTATTCAGAAATAAAATGAATGAAGATGGTGTTGTCACCAGAAACAAAGCAAGACTAGTGGCCAAGGGTTATTGTCAAGAAGAAGGAATTGATTTTGATGAAACTTTTGCACCAGTAGCAAGACTTGAAGCAATCAGACTGTTTCTTGCCTATGCTGCTTACAAGAACTTCACTGTCTATCAGATGGATGTGAAGTCTGCCTTTCTCAATGGAGAATTGCAAGAAGAAGTGTATGTTGAACAACCTCCAGGATTTGAAGTCTATCAAGAAGAGGACAAAGTATATCGTCTGAAGAAAGCCCTTTATGGACTGAAACAAGCTCCAAGAGCATGGTATGATACCCTATCTGATTTTCTTTTAATTAAAGGATTTCGAAAAGGTAAGGTAGATAAAACCTTGTTCACAATTGAATGGGAAAATCATATATTACTTGTGCAAATATATGTGGACGATATTATTTTTGGTTCAACTAACCAACAGATGTGTGATAAGTTCTCCAAGCTGATGCAGAATAAGTTTGAAATGAGCATGATGGGTGAACTTAACTACTTTCTTGGATTGCAAGTTAGACAGTTGCCTGATGGAATATTCATCAGCCAAGCAAAGTACACAAGAGATCTGTTCAAGAAATTTGGTATGGAAACTAGCTCAACAGCTACCATTCCTATGTCTACAAGTCTTCGTTTGGATAAAGATGAAGATGGCAAATCAGTGGACATAACCAAATACCGAGGCATTATTGGTTCATTGTTGTATCTAACAGCAAGCAGACCTGACATAATGTACTCAGTTGGAGTCTGTGCAAGATTTCAATCAAATCCCAAAGAATCTCATCTTTTAGCTGCCAAGAGGATATTGAAGTATGTTAAAGGCACTCAAGAATTGGGATTGTGGTATCCTAGAGAATCTGGATTTGAACTAGTTGGCTATTCAGATTCAGACCTTGTTGGCTGCAAGATTGACAGAAAGAGCACAACAGGTGCCTGTCAGTTCTTAGGCAGTCGTCTGATCTCATGGATGAGTAAGAAGCAAACCTCAGTCTCTATATCTACTGCTGAAGCTGAATATATAGCTGCTGGAGCTTGCTGTGCACAGATACTTTGGTTGAAGCATCAATTAGAAGACTACAACATCAAGATCAGTGGAATTCCAATCTACTGTGACAATACAAGTGCAATTTCACTTACTCAGAACACTACAAGTCATTCAAGGACTAAGCATATTGAGATCAAGCATCATTTCATTAGAGATCATGTGGAAAAAGGCAATGTAATGATTGAGTATGTTCATACTGATAATCAGATTGCTGATATCTTCACCAAACCTCTAAGTGAAGTAAGGTTCTCAACTCTAAGAGCTGAGCTAGGACTACTACTAGTTAACTTATGAATTCTTAAACTCAGGGGGAACGTGTAAGACTAGCGGTACTTCTGAATTAAAGATGAAATTTGTTAATGTCAGTTAGTTGAAGTTATGTTTTCATCAGAAGACTCAACTATCGAAGATTGAAGTTATATTATCTAGCTGGATTGACAAACAGCTGAGGAAGGTTATCAGCTATTGGCATTCTCTGATAACAGCATTGTCATCAGGACAGTAGTCCATCAGATAAGTGTTTATTATACTCATCTGATTACTTAAATAAAAGCGAACTATTTAAAAACGTTTTATTCAAAACACGCTTTTACAAGTAAACTGTTGGGCGGCACATTTTCCCGCTCCTCATTAAAATATCTTTTGAATTCGAAAGGTCGTAACTGACGCCGCACGATCAGCACTGACAGAAAAACGGATCTAACGGTTGGCAGATATCACGGAAACCGAAAAACCCCAACTCTATAAATCCTCATCTGATCAGTCGAGTAGCTCTTTACGCACCCTAAACTTTCAAAAGCAATTGTGAGAAAATTTTAAACAAGTTTTCTGCAAAAATCCTTTCCTTTTCACTAACTTTCAACAGATTGAAATGGCTGCCGAAGGTATGTTCTTAGATTATGAGTCCTATTATCAGTCTGGTACAAGTTTGATGAAAGAATTGTTGGAGAAATTCAAATCGGCACAGTTGGTAAATTTCATGGAGTACAATGAAGGAATAATCTGGACTGACCAGGTTATGGAGTATTATGGAACGGCAAAGGCTGACTACAACAAACTAGAAATCAAAGCGAAAGTGGGTGACAAATCTGTTGTCATCACTCCACAAGTTCTTCATGAACAGTTTGGTTTGCCTAAGTCTGGAAGACACGAAGTTATCGTGCTGACTGAAGAGAAGCACCAACAGTTTTGGGCGATCTGCGCCAAGGAAGGAGAGATGTTGTCTGGCAACATCAGAAAGAAACAGCTTAAGGATGAATATCAGCGGATGGCTGATATGGTGTCTAAGCTGATTGAGAACTGTACTTTTTCTCTAGATGCTGTTACAATGAAGCGTTTCAGCATCATGGCTGCCGTATACTATGGGATAGAGGTAAACTGGTCCATCATAATATGGTATATACTTGCTGATTTTCTGGAAGTGAAGAAGGGAAAAGGCCCTTACACCAACCACAGAATCACTTTAAGTTACCTCTTATCAAGGTTGGGCTGTGTCATGTCAAATGGGAAAGAAATTCACAAGTCCAAAGCAATGAACAAGTATCTACCTGTTCAGAAGAGGAAGGCTGATGAGCCTGAACGAGAAGAAGTTGAGGAACCAAAAGAGGTTCCTGCCAAAAGGCAAAAGAGATTAGTCAAAACAGCTAGTCTGGCTGCTGAGACTAAAAGGAAGAGGGCTGCTGATGAGCCCAAAAAGAAAGAATTAAAGCAGATGGAGAGAGTGACTTCTGCTGAAGCCACTAAAATTGTTGAGAACATTATTGCTGATGTAAGGACTGGATCCCCTGCATCACCGTCAAGAACTCCATCAGCAGAGAGGCCTGCTGAGGATATTTCTCAAAGGACAAGAAGTCAACTGAGAAGTACAGCTGCTACCACTTACCGTGAAGGTAGAACAAAGAAGTCTGCTAGAAAGCAGATGACATTCATTGAAAAACCTACTGATCTGGAAAATGTAGCTAGGGAGGACCCTGAAGCTACTCAAAGGCCTATTGAAACAGTTGAGACTGTTGAGACTGACAAAGCTGATGAGCAACAGCCAAGTCAAGTCACTTCAACAGCTGAGGTTGCTCAACCTCAAGAAGATCCAGATGTTCAAATCATCCATCCTATAGCTGCTGCTCCCATATCATCTGCTGGACCAGCCCCTGCTGATAAAGGCAAAAGAAAGATAGTGATTAAGAGAAAGAAAATCACTAAAGCTGACAAAAGAGCAAGAGAAGAAGCTGAACAGAGGAAGCAGGATGAGCTTGAAGAGAAGAAAGCACTTGAATTAAGCAAAGCTCAACAAGCAAAGGATGAGGCCAGAAGAAAAATGTCTGCAGCAGAGAGAAAAGCTGCTGAGGATGCTGAATTGGCCATGGTGATTGAACAAAGCAAGGTTGATGCCTATGGACCTGTCCATGGAGGTGGCATCAAGATTGGTGAAGGAGAGACTGAAGAAGACAAAAAGAAGATACTACTGCCTGCTCCCAAAGCCAAGTCCAAAGACAAGTTTGAAGTCAGGAAAGCGTTTGAGATAGTATATGCTGATAAGGACCTGTTCAAGAAGTTTGAAAAGTCCTTGGCTTACTATGATCAGAAGCTTATGTTGATGACTCTGTTCAACCAAGAAAAGCCAAGATATATTAGTTGGAGGGACAACAGGCTGAACAAGTCAATTACTGAACTTCAAGATATGAAGGAGTTAGCTGATGAAGAACGATGGGTTCTAAGTTGGCTGAAGACAAACTCCATCCAAAAGGCTCTTGATCCAAGCTATGTGAGAGATATCATGCATAGCTATGCAAAAGGCTTTGCATTGGAGGAAGCCAAGAAAATCAAGAGCACCTTGCCTGAAAAGAAGAAGAAGTCTGAAGATGCTGAGGAAAGAGCAATTAAGTTTGCTGTTATGACTGCCCTGAAGAGATGGGCTAAAAAGTCAAAGTATCAGCAAGGCTGTTCAAGTGATTTGCCACTACTGCCTAGTGTCCAGCAAATCATTTTCGGCAAGGAAGTGCAACCGTTCTATGAAGTGCCAAAGGGGAATAATGCTTTTGTTAACCCCTGGATCATTGTGAGGCAAATCAGACAAACCACCTGCTTCAATGATGATGGCACTATTACCAACTTAGTCTATGATGATGTTACTGATGAGCCTAAAGCTGCGGACAAGCCTGATGTCAAGCCTGCTGATCAGACTGCTGACAAGCCTGCTGATCAAATTGCTGATAAGTCTGCTGATCAGACTGAAGACAAGTCTGCTGAAAAGGCTGCTGATGATCCCCTGGCCATTGAGTGGAAGGCTACGGACTCTGGAAATCATCAAGACGAAAAGATGGAAGATATTCCTGTCCACCAGGAAATTGATGAAAGGGATGTAGCTGCTGCTTCTGCTTCATCAGGAGATAAGCACTCATCACTGATGGAAGCAATCCAGATGCTGATGGAAAACCAACTTAAGGAACTGGAAGACAAGCACAAGCAACAGCTATTAAAGGTTAAGGAGGAGCTGAAAGCAGAGTTGGCAGAAACCAACAGACTTCAGCTGGAAACTGTTCAAGGATCAACAGAAGAGATCATCAAAAAGGAGATCAACAGTATTCCAATTCCTCAAGACAACTCATTGCAGTTGATACACAGCTTAAGAGAACTGAACCAGAACGTGGAAGATGTGAAGGGTGATGTGAACCATCTTCACACTGCTTTAAAATCAGCTGAGCACAAGATTGCTGACTTAACTGCAACTTTCATTAAAGTCAGTCATGAAGAGAAGGAAATCAATCTGGGGATGTTGCAAGAAGTTGCAAAGGCTGCACAAGATGTTCAAAATGAAATTGCAACTATCAACCTCAACATTGACTACTTCAATGATAAGACTGATGTCATCAGCACTGACATTCATCATCTCACAGCAAGTCACGACGTTGTTAATCAGAATCTGAAGGCTTTGTGTGCTGGAGTAAAGATTCCAACAGTTGCCCTCAACCCTGCTGTTGAACCTTCTAATGTCATCAGAGTTGATGATGACAAAAAGGGGGAAGATAAAAGGGAAGAACCAGCAAAGGAGGTATCTGCTGCTGAAGAATCAACTAAGGAAGAAACTGCTGCTGCAACCATTCAAGCCAAGGAAACTGAAGACACTGCTGACAAGGCTGAAGTACTTGAAAAGGTAGAAGAAGAAGATACCAAGTACAAAAACACTGATTCTGCCAGGAAAGCCATGGAAGCTTTGAAAGCTCTACAAGAACAAGAACTTAAGGAGAAGATGGATGCTGCCAAAGCAATTCTGGAAGAAGAAGTTGATGATGAAGAAGATGATGAAGAATCATCTTATGAATATGAAGAAGTGCTGGAAGAATCTGATGAAGAAGCTGATAGTTAGAAATTGAAAAATCAATTGTAATCAGTTTACTTTTTCAGAAATCTCATCTGATGAATTTGTACATGTAATTCACTTTCCATATCTATAAAATGTTCAAGTTCAATCCAATAAACTTTTTCTATCTCAGAAAATTTTGAGGATTACAATCTTTAGTTTAGGTATTCAACAGGTACTAAGCTGAAGTTTTGTCATCATCAAAAAGGGGGAAATTGTTGGATGAAGATGAAGATGAAGGCACTGAAGAAAGTTTGATAAGGGAGGTTTTGATGCATTCCAAAACTTCAAAGATTGGCTAAGTATGGAGTAACTTAGCTGATAGACTTATCAAGGAATTTTGACTAAGTAAAGAAGACATCAGAAGAGTCAAAGTTTCAAGGTCCAAGACTTCTGATCTGCTGAAGCAAAGTTATCAGATTAGTGAAGATCAGCCGACTCAAATCAGATTTGTTCAAGTTTGAGATCAGCCGAGTTCACCATCAGACGTATACTTTCGTCAGCTAAGTGAAGAAGATCATGAAGTGTTCCCAACGGTAATAAATGCCCCTTGGTGTAATAAATGCTGAAGTACGAGGATATTTAAGACAAATGATTGAAGAAAAGCTTCGCATCAGCCGAGTGCATTTAATGCTGCATTTAATGCTGCCTGCAGAATAGTACTGTTTACAGTACGGACAGACTGCAAAAGAGCCGTTCGCGGATTTTAAGGACCAGTACTCGAGGAATTTGAATCCTGTCTCTCTTCAACGGACACTTTTCAATCCTCAAGTATAAATAGCTGAAAGAGACGAAGAAGAAAAAAGCAACACACTTTCTGAGAGAAATTTCCGAAGCAAAATTCTTTAAGTCTCAAGAACAGCTCACTCATCAGCTGAGTCATTTGTTGACGAAAGCAGAGTTGAAGAATCAAGAAAAATACATCTTCTGAGTGATTTTGTAAACAAAAGTGTTGTGCGGAGTTGTGATCCATCTTTGTGAGTGATCAAACTTCAGAGGATAGGTTTTCTGTGTGATTTCCTATTGCGAACTTGTGGTCGTTTCATTTGTTGTTCGACGCAAGCAGAGTATACTGTAAACTTTGTGATTATAGTATAACCCAAGATCTGAGTGACTTGGAAGAGTGGACTAAAGGATATTTAAATCCATATAACCACTATAAAAATTACTTGTGTTTTATATTGTTTCAAAACTGCATATCTTCTGTTTGCATAAAAACACATTAAGTTAACTGTTTGAAAAAGAACAAAAAGGAGTTTATAAAACTGGGGAAACATTTTTCAAACTGCTAAGAATACTTGTGAAAAACACTTTGAAAATCCGCTGCAAGTACTCTAAGTATTAAAACTGATTTCTGCAAAATCAGCTAAGTAACTATCAGACGAGTGATCAACAAGACTGTTCAAAGATTTGTTCGCGAACAGATCTGTAACTTACTAATCTGATCAGCTTAGTTTGTTCAGTTAGAGTAAAGTTTTAAAGTTAAATTTGAAAGAAAATTTTAAAGAGGTTTATTCACCCCCCCCCCCCTCTAAACCTCTTCTGACCACTTGGGACCAACAACTTGCGTTTTTACCCCATGTTTTATCGGGCTGACACATGATTTGGTATAACAATTTCAATTCTCGTGGCAATTTTGGACATTGAGGTTCAATTTTAAAATTAGCCCAATTACAAGGGATTATTATATTTTAAGTGTCATAACGTATTCACTGGCGTTTTTGCCCCATGTTTTATCGGGCTGACACATGATTTGGTATAACAATTTCAATTTTCATGGAAATTTCGTTCTACATTGAGGTCCAATTTTAAAATTAGCCAGAATTAACCCACGTGCCCCACTTGTAATTTGGGGATTATGGTGCCACAACTTAATCCCACTGACATTTCTATCCCATATCTTATTCGACTGATATATTTGGTGTCATAACTTTAATTTCGGTTGCAATTTTTGTAAATATCGAGGCACATTTTTTTAATTGGTCCAAATTAACCCAGGTGCGGGCCACGTGACTTGTAATTTGAGAATTTTGACCAAATTCACCAAAATTTTAAAAACAAAAAATTCAGTATTCATTTTCAAAACTCAAACTCAAACCCACCCCCATCTCCCTCAAATTCTTCCCTCTCCGGCTCTCCTAAAGACTTCACCTCAACTGCGACCCTGTCGCCTTCCTCCGTAACTATCTTACATCTTCCACAATTTCAACCACCCCACTAAGACTACATCTTCCACAAATGCGAAAGATGTGGGGTAGTTACGGTGGGCATGATATGGGGCCAGATGAGACTCGAATTGAGGGGGAAGATGGGCCTCACTTATAATTTGGGGATTTTTAAAGTTCAATGAAATTTTGAAAAAAAATATGCTTTTTTAAATTTTTATTTAAAATTTCATTGGATATTTTTCCCATTTTGCGAGGTTGTGAGTGGCCTTGTTGCCGAGTCTTGGTTCTTAACTTTCCACTTGGACCAATAGAAGAATGTTCCTAGCATGAGTCGCATCGGTCTCATTAGTCCAATAAAAAACAAGGGTTTGACTAGCAATCATAAGAATAGAGTTGAGTGAATCAATCTAAAAAATAACGAGATTACATTTAGCATGAGCTAGGATAAAAAAAAATTCGTTCAAGATGGCAGCCGTCTCTGCACTCGTAGCATTAATGAAGGAACCCGAAGTAACATATGGAACGAGCCATTGGAGTCATGAGCAAGGATGGAAAGTGTAGCTTCGCCGTCGAGGAAAGCGGCATTGACATTGACTTTAATCCAATTGCTAGGAGGTGGAGTCCAATCATAGCTAAGGAGAGGGGCAGCGGAAGTAACCAACAAGTTTGCTTGTGCAATGGAGTGAGATTTTGCAACACCTGTTCGCCAAATAAATGGGGCATGGAGCCGTAGCATCTCGGTTATGCAAGCGAAAGTTCTGAGCTTTTCAAACCTGCTCCGAAATGACAACACAAAAGTTAATGAGATCTAGAGAGTGTTCGGGAGGCTGGAAGAAAGAGGGATCATGATTGAAAATGGCGGTGATCGAAGAATTGATGTCCCAAGAGTTGAATGGATGGAGTTTGAATTTCCACTTAGAAGCAAAAAAAAAAATATGGGGTGATGAACGGGTAACAAATTTGTCGGCTTGGTTACAAAGAATACACGAGTATCATGCACATGAAAAATTTGGGACAGCCGTTTCCGGATAGGAATCGTGGAATTTAATCCTATCAATTGTAATGGTAATGGTTCTTGGTTCTTAGTATTCTAAAAAGATGTACTTTATGGTGTACGTGTCTAGTTAATTATATTGCTAAATTTTGTAAATAGTAAAATTTGTCAAAAAATTACACATATTTAAGGTCACGATGAAGGAAGAGTATAAAGATTTGGTCTTAGTTACATTTTATGTAAGTTTATATTGTTTAATGGACACCCAGATGAAGAAGTTGGGCCTAGCAAGCTATGTCATTGTGTATTGCACATTATGAATGAATTGGGTATTATGAATTAAGCCTGAATGAATTGGGTGCGTCTCAACTTTCAACCGGATTTAATTTGAACTATATAGATACTAGAAATAGAATTAAATTCTTTTGTATGATAGTTATTCGATCGTATTCGTCATAGCTTAGGTAGGCTGAATCCATATTAGATGGCTAAGAAAATGAATATATCATTATTAAATTGTAATATGTAGGCCTGGATAAGCATTATGTCCAAGTCGGTACATCCCATGCCTAATATATTTATTATTACGTCGACAATCTAGATAAGTCTCTTCAATTATTGAAATCAAATAAACAATAACTCTTTTGGTAAGTGCCCATGGTCTTTGCTAGGAGTATGATTAAGTAATGCTTTAATCATTTAAAACTCTTTATTAGTTGCTAATTAATACTTAGAATCTATTTTTAATTTCGACCCAAAAGAAAAACCTCAATAGAGTAAAATGTGTGGGATGAATAGAGTATGTGGTAAAGAATCAGTTTAAACCCGAAAATTGCTTTTGAGAGTTAGACCCAATAGACATGAGTGTGACCTTGTACGAGCAATAAGCTCTGAGTCAACTTGAGACCCTCGTCTCGTGTCATTCCCCCAATCAGTTGGACGAATAACTGTTATCTACCCTAATTTTATGAGGAAGATCATGGCCTATAAACTAGAAAATAAGCATGGCACATATCATATGATCAGTTAAGTAAAGTCCCAAATAATTAAGGTGCAAAATCAAGATAGTAATAATCCTAGTCCAATGTCCATGGGGATATATCACAACAAGTTCTGAAGAATAATGAAGTTTTTCATTATCTAAAACTCTCAATTCTCACTTCATGCTATAAAAATTATCTTTCTTTGACTTGAACATCTCAAAGGCTTTGCCTGGAACCACCCTTGACCTAGTGCACCTTTGTTAACGTTGTGGGTATATCCTTGATGTAAGAGACATTTTTCTAAGGATTCTTCGTTGGTTCAATCTATCGGACATTAACTATTGGTATAGAAGGTTGGGGAAAATTAGTACCTACTCCGGTGGATTTAATCTACCCGGGTGCTAGATGAATGTCACGTGAGCATGAAAGGATAATTTTTTGTCCTTTCATGCTTGTCATTCATCCAACCCCAATGGATTAAATCCACTGTGGTAGGATCTAAGTAACCAGAAGCTTGGTAACTCACAACTTTGGACTGGAAAAACGGAGCTAGTGTTGTCTATATCGTTGGGTCCCAAGGAAGAAATGATATCATGATTTGACATTATGAAAGGCATGGACACTTCACGGTTAGGTCAGCTTATCATCTATTAGGAAATCAAAGCTCAAGAGACGGAACAAGGATATGGGGGCTCATGTTCAGGAGCTAACAAATTCTACTTAAGGTTATGGAATCTCAATCTCCCTCCGAAAATCAAACTATTCCTATTGAAGTGCAATAATGTGGCTATTCATGTTCGTCATAAACTTTATTCTCGATAATGCATGTTATTCTCAATTGTAATGTTCACGACATGCTTTGGTTTCTTAAACTACGTGCTATGGTCGGGCTAGGCAACCTCCCGATCATTGGAAAGAGATTTCCTTTGTAGGTTCTGTGAGGCAAATTATCAGTTAGATCATAATTTTGCACATGAAGGATTTATCGATGGAAACTGCTACTTTCTGCTCGTATTAATATTAATTTGATCGACTATGTCGAAATATGGACGTTTTGGAGTTGGGATTATGTCTGGGTTATATGGCAAAGCAAATCACACATTCTCTCTCATCATAAACATTTATTATTCTGGGATATTCTTGCATAGACCTGGTCTATGAGATTTTTATAGACCTTGTGGTAGTAAATACACCACATCATATATTTTGAGAGCATGACATCATCAAAATGTATAATGTGGTGCATTTACAATCACAAGGTCTATGAAAAACTCATAAACCAGGTCTATGCAAGAATTTTCCTATTATTCTTGAAGGAGATTGCAAGTCGATGCAAACTATGACCTATCATTTCAATTATTTTCAAGCATTCCATATGTATCGATTGAGAAGACAATTTGGTGGCACACTTACAAGCAAAATATGCTTTAGGGCATCTCTAATGACTAGTGGGAAGATGCCCTAGAGGGTATATGGGGGGAAGGGGGAAAAAAAAATCATCTCCAATGACTAGGGGGGCGGAGAGGGTATACCCACTAGAGGGACCCTGGAGGGACCTTGGAGGGAGGGGGAGGGGGAGCTTCTCCCATCCAAGCCCCCTCCATCACATGCTATATATTTTTTTTAATTTCGTTTTGTTTTATTTGGTTATTTTTTTTATCTTTATTTAAAAATAAAATAATTACTAAAATTTGTATATTATTTGGAGATAATTATTTTTAATTATAAAAAAATAACTTTTATTTCATTAAATTAACACTAGTATTTTAATATTGATTTATTTTAGTAGTTTTGGGTTGTATTTATCACCCAAAAATAATTCTTTCTAAAAATTTAAAATAATGCGATACAATCATGAAACCCAAAAATAATTATTTCTAAAAATTTAAAATAATACGATACAATCATTAAACCCAAAAATAATTCTTTCTAAAAATTTAAAATAATACGATACAATCATGAAATCATGTTCGACTAAAACATAGACCTTAATTTTGACCTTGTGTGTCCCACACATGTTCGACTAAGTCCTTTAGTACTTCGCGATTGACATCTACAGATCGTATTTGGTGACGGCAGATGATCATATAATCTTCTAGGGATATGGGACTTGTTCGTGGATCCAAATCAATAGTCAGAGATGATGGATTTCCTTATATAAATTAATTTAATATTTGATGTAATTTTTTATTTTCTAAGTTTCCTAATGTACTTTTGATTTTAAATTAATGTTAATTTTAAATTTATTTTTGGTTTAATAATAATAATAATAATAATAATAATAGAGAAGGATAAAATTAATTATTAAATGGGTTAGATAGAATGAGTCATTAGAGATGACTAAAAAACTAGAGAGAGGGGGAAAGGGAGGGGGAGAGGGAGAGGGGGGGAGAGGGTATTCCCTCTCGGAGTCATTAGAGATGCCCTTACATTGTATGATTATTGGACTAGTTATGTATTTGATGACATTGTTCTATTTGACCTCGAGTAGTTAAAAAATTCCCATTTTTGTTTTCTAAAAAAGCAAAAGAAAAAAGAGGTCGGTTCCTTGCAGCCAACGTATCTCCTGGCTCAGCTTCGGAGCTAGGTTCGGATTTTGCTTGTGTCGACTTTGAAAGGATAAGAACGACCCATCCCCTCTCTCTTTCTCTCTCTATCTCTAAGAATCCCACCCTTCTCTCTCACCGCCTCCACTTCTTCAAACTTTCCGCAGCTACCTTTTATTCGCACACGCACTACACACACTGTAGCGCTTTTAATTTTTTGATATATAGAGAAAAAAGAATACAATAGTTTTTTCTGCATTGATACCCGTAATATTTCGTTTGCTTCTTGTGGGGAAAAAAAAGATCAGTAAAGATGGCAATCGATAACCACGAAGCCGCAGTCCGTGAAATCAAGCCCAAGAACAGGCGAATCATGGTACTAATATTTAACAGTAATATGGCCTTATATTTGCTGAATTTTCTGGGTTTTAATGAAACTGTTCTGATTTTTAGGGACCTGATGAGGATGAAAACAAATGGCCGCCATGGTTGAAGCCTTTGTTGAAAGAACAGTTCTTTGTTCAATGCAGATCTCACTCTGATTCGCACAAAAGCGAATGCAATATGTACTGTTTGGACTGTATGAACGGCCCACTCTGTTCACTCTGTTTGGCTTCTCACAATGAGCATCGAACAATTCAGGTTTGTTTACCTTCTGTTTTTTAATAGAAAAAATGGAACTTTTTTTGATTGATGCTTTTACCCTATTTTTCGTTTGTTTCTTCATCATTCAACTTTTTGGCATTTGGGTTTCTTCCATTTCTGTCTAATTTCATTTATTTGGGTAAATCCTTGGATAATTCTATTGCACTTTGTGAGTTTTTTTTTTTTTTTTCAGTATCCACTTTTTTCGCATTTGGGTTAAAGTCATTTAAGTCAAATGTCATTGGGTTATGTCATTCTGCAAAAAATACCCTGTTTCATGAATTGTTGGATTTTTGACTAATTTTGCAATGATAATTAATTACTCTTCAACAATTTTCCAAATCGCTTGGTTGATTTTCAAACTAATTGGGTGATGATGTTTGTTTACTACAGATAAGGAGGTCATCATACCATGATGTTATAAGAGTTTGTGAAATTCAAAAGTATTTGGACATAAGCTCAGTCCAAACATATGTAATCAATAGTGCTAAGATTGTTTTCTTGAATGAAAGGCCACAGCCCAGGCCTGGAAAAGGCATCACCGATACCTGTGAAGTTTGCGATCGCACCCTACTCGATTCCTTTAGATTCTGCTCTCTTGGTTGCAAGGTAGTTAATCAAAAAATGAAATTGACTTCTATACACTATAAGGACAGTTGGATTTTGATATTGTTGATTGATTCTTGATTTCATCAGGTAATCGGGATATCCAAGAATTTCAATAAGAAGAATTTGCCGGAGATGCAAAGGGAACTTCAAAGCCTCACCCCTTCTACACCCCCTATAAATGCAATTAATTACCGAAGTGCCAAGCGAAGAAAGGGAATTCCCCATAGAGCCCCCATGGGAGGACTTCTCATAGAAATATAAATACTCTCAATCAATACTTACTGCATTGTAATAATGTGTATATAGCAGCAAATTATAGTAGTAAGTGTTTATTTATATAGAATGTGAAAAATGATATAGCAGGTAAACTGTGGGGAACAAGACAATGTAGAAGCTATGAAGGGTGAAGTTATTTACTGGAGCTAGTAAAGCTGGACGGACACATACTTGTTTTCTAAGGGTAGTGTTCTAAATCATACTCCTATATTTCTGTCTGTCTTTATAGTGAAAAAGTCATATGATAAATGTCAATATGTTGGAATGTATATAATCTTATAATGAGCAAGTTCAATGCAGAGGGGTTATTTCGTGTATATTATCAAACTTTGATGGGCTGTTTGCTGAAGAAGTTCATCAAATATGAACTAATTAGTAAGTTCAAATGATATTATGCAGAGGAAATGAATCATTCTTTCATTAATGCTTCTGATGCCAGAAAGCTTTGAGCATTCAGACAGTTTTATTTTAGATGAATGTTGCTAAAACCCTTGTGTAAATAATTCTTGGATAAATCCGCTAGTCAAATCTAGGACTTCTCTAAATATATGAATGAATTCATTCCGGATCTTGTGATGTACATATATTGCTGATTTCATCCATCACAATATATTATACATGGTTTGGAATGAATGAAATTTGTACTTTTTGCTTATTTATAGCCAGCTTTCGGATTGAAGAAGAAAAGATGAAACAAAAATGAATTCTTAATAAAATTTTAAGCTCAAATACTTTTTGTATGATTATTATATACTCCACTAATTGAGCGAAATGATTGATATCCATTTTGGAATGATTTTACTGGTTGCGTTCTGAGGGTTATGTGTCGAGTGCTGGTTGGCCAAAGAGAAGCCAGGTGTATTGGGTTATGGAATAAATAGTTAGAACTTAGGTGTAGCCGTCCTTGGATAAAATAAAAATTAAGATGTGGTTTCTTGGTGGAGGGGTTTTATTTTATGTAGTTGGTTTTGTGGGGCTACATTGATTTAAGACCGGTATTTGCGTAAACGATAGGGATTGATGATGGAATTATTGATACCTTCTTGGCGATATTTCCAATTCATTTTTTAATTACAAAGGACGATATTAGGAATGGACTTTTGGAAGTTTTCAATTGTATTAGAGGGTTGAAGATATATTTTTATTGTTTTTTAGAGTTTAGTGATACTTACATTTCGATTTGTTTAAGCTTTACATCATGATCATGATGTATGTGGACACTTCATCGAGCCATGATTCGAACATGAAGTAAAGTATTAGTCTTTTCCACTGAATCAATCGTTCATTGGTGATTGAGGATAATTGTTTGCAAACATGAAAAAAGATGCATCATGTATTTTCATTTTCATTCATTCATCATGGGTTGATTTAGCGTGTTTTTTGAAAGATTTGAGAATTTGTTTAACTAGAAATTCAACTCTGATTTGAAATATATAATAGTTGAATACAATGCATTTTGTTGTCTAATTTAGGTGTGAAAATTGTATGGGCAAGCCTCTTTTTTTTTTTTTTTAAATCGATTGGCAAAAGGAAAATGAATCTCGTATGATTGTGTAAAATATTACTTTTTTAGATAATTTACGTCATTACATTAATTATTACATCAGAAAATTTATTTGAATCTATTTCAATGGTATTAAAGTATAAAGATAAACTAATTATAAATTTTAATTAGTATAAATTAGAGAAATAACCACACTAATGAGAGTTATACCCATGATCTCTTGGTCATAGAGCCTCATATTTACCCATTATTTTTGCTTCTTTCACTTTTAGCACAAAATTTTAGATAAGAGTTAAAAATGTGAAACTTTTAGATATATTTACTTTTTTGTCCTTAAAAGTAGTGTTTGAAAGTTAATGCTGTCAAGTGTCAAATATGTTAGAGGGTATTTTCGAGAATAATTTATATATAAGAAAAAAATAGTCTTGTTCTTGAACATCCCAATGTATAAGGTTTTCTCCTTATAATTATACTTATTTAGTGCACTTTTCTTTATATAATATTATGTATTTTACTGTACTGTACATTTTAAAAAAAAATCTTTGTTAATAATTATAAAATAATATATTCTTTTCCTAATTATTTACTTTATTTAATGCATCCCATTCCTCGAAAAAATTTCGCCCCCCAATTAAATCGGTCTAGCTCCGCCACTATTTTTAAGCAAAATCATTTTCAATTTTGTAGGTATTTGTTACGCCTATAACATGTTCTATTAATGCATTTACACCTACTAATGCAACAAATAATTATTTATGAGTATTTCTTTCAATCATTATTTTAGTTCACACTTACAATTTATACGTGTAAGATGACGTTGATTGAGTAATGAACTGTATATTCTGAAAATATGGTGTAAAAACTAGAAATGATAGTATTCACGCTTATAGGTCAAGGAAGAGGCTAAAGACGCTCGAGCTTTGATGCGATTTTGATTGGGAGCACGATATGTTAAGCACACTGGCGTTCTATCCACATCTTATCGGGCCGATATATTTGGTGCTACATCTTGAATTTTCGTAACAATTTTGGTTCATATTGAGGCTCAATTTTTACATTGGTCCGAATTAATCCATGTGCGGGCCACATGAATGAGCCACATGACTGGTAATTTGGTGCCACAAATTAAGCTCGTTGACATTTCTATTCCACATTTTTATCCATTTGGAACATTTTATGCCTCAACTTCAATTTTGGTTGTAATTTTGGTCCACATTGAAACCCAATTTCAAAATTGGCCCAAACTAACTCATGTGCGAGCCATGTGACTTGTAATTTCAGAATTTTGACCAAATTCAACGAAATTTGAAACGAAAATTCAAAATTCAATTAAAATGCAATATTCAAATCCAATGGAAAATATTGCGTATAAAATTAAAATTCCCTTAGGCTGGTAAAGTATAAATTTATCATACACATGGAGTAAAATATCATATTATCATAACACTGGGAAAAAATTGTCACATTCTTCATAACCAATAATTTCATTGAAAATTGATCTATTCGACAAAATGTAGTTAGAATGGAGTAATATTTTGACAAATTGTAAAAAGAAAATATGAGGACGAACGTAGTACGTGATTCTATCCTATCTATCCAATAATAGATATGTCAGTTTCCAGTTTGTTTCAGGGAAAATGCATTATACTTTTGTTATGTAAAAATTTTATAAAAAGGGAGATTTTATGCTATAAATTATTGAATAGAGAAATTTTGTACTGAGTATATAAACTTATATGAACAATTTATGCAGTAAAATTTCACGTGATAGTTTCTTTCATATTCTGATTTGCACACAAAAAAAAAACTCTTTTTTTTAGTCCAGTTTGTATCTACCGCATTTGTGATTTAATACACCCTCCATCCACTTTTTTTTTTTTTTTTTTTTTGCACGAAGTTTTAGATAAAAGTTAGGAAGGTGAAATTTTTATATGTTTTTATATGTATGCCCCTAAAAGTAATGACTGAAATTTAGTGGTGTCAAATTAGTATTTTATATGAGAGGGTATATTTGGAAAATAATTTCATTTATACAAATGAGTTGTTATTTTGGATCATCCCAAAAATTAAATAATAATCCCCTGTCCTTAAAAATTTACTCCTATTTCATTTTAGGGATGTCTTAAATAAAATATTCACTTTCCTAAAAAAAAACATTCAAAATTATTATCTCATATATAGTAATGATTTGACATAAGTAATCTCAACCATTACTTCTAGGGGTACAAATTTTATCCAAAAAAATACATGCCAAAAGTGAAAGGAGGAAAAAATTAAGGATGGAGGAAGTAATAAAACTTAGGGAATAAATGATTGAATTCTTGAAATGACAAAAGAAATAGAAACTCATAGAAAATTTACGAACAAAAGTGTGGACAATTTCAAGACTTTTTATTAACTTTCGGCGCCTTCCGTGAATAATGTAATTTCCCCCATCATTTCTTTTTCCTTGAAACAGCAACCAAACTGTTCTTTTACAATATTAAAAGCTCCGTTAAATTTAAGTGTGTTGAAAAAACCTTTACCATGTTCACATAACCACTACGTCGTGTTTACCAAAATTAAATTAAGCTATTTCATATCGATTTGTTACATTTAGTGAAGTAAGGATTATATTCTTTTTAAGTTGTATTTTTTCCTCTGATCGAGCTCGACTTAATAAAGTAAAAGATGACAAAACATATACATCAAGTTACTCGAGGTGAAATCGTGTTCGGTTCGACTCAATTTTGTTCGACTTTGGTTCGACGTTAATTAAGCAAACCAAACTCAAATTAAAACTCGAACAAATATGCATGATTAGGTTTTGCTTGACTCGTTTAAACTCCTATATACTATGTTTGCAAAATACAGAGCAAGATTAGCTAAGACTGAGTTTTGGACTATGATTCCAGTTTGGGGAGCTGTTGCAATCAACCTATAAATGTTGATGTGGGAGTAAATCAACTCTTGGCTAATTGGGTCAAGGATCTCGTTATTACGCCATACGGCTTCGCCATCACGCCATCCCTTAAGCGAGCTGATTTGTACAATACCTTGGCAAGGACAACATCACGACGCCATCCTCTGGGGACAAAAATCTTCCTCCAATTCTCATGGGAAGATAAGTTCTAAATACCTTCAAGGTATGACTATTTACGACTAATATTAAAATAATCAAAAGGTATGACCACTTCCGACTAATAAGTTATTTTCTTTTTTGTGAACATGCTCACACATTTTAAATAATGCGGTGTATTCCTAGACTAAGTCTACGTAAGAAATTCCTCTCGATGTCATAGCTCAAAACAAATGTTTCCAAATACCAAAAAGTCTTTAAGAAACATTAATCCAAGAAAACATGATGCAAATTAATCAGCCCCACTTCTTGTACATATATCTAAATTTAAGTATAAGCATTACCTTGCTTATATTTCCTAAAGAGCTCTTCAGTCTTGGCATTTCTAAAAGCACAACATCCAATTAAATAAACACAAATCAAAGCAATAAAAGTGATGAGCAAAACAATATCTGCTTTTCTCCATTCTTTCTTGAGATTTGCCAACAATCCTGCCTTGCATGAATTACAAGAATAACAGAGCTGTGTTTGTTCATTGCTCCATTGCAAACAGTCCATATCAGCTGCTGTGTTTATGGGGCTGATCCAATATGTTGGGTTCACAAATGTGTATCCACATTCTGTTGGTGGTTTGCAACAACCTGACTGTAAATTAAGTGAAATTGATTAAAGAAAAGAAGACGTATATATATGGCCTGGTTACCCACACGCATTAATTCATGCTTGAGAACTAATATTTGGTTTTGTGTGTCTTAAATTAATAGCGACATATACAAGATTGAACCTAGCTTCTCACCGCTAGCTTCTGAATCCGCATTTTATAAAACTGCACTTTTAATCTTAATTTTTAAAAATATTTCGTCTCCTCTGGGAAAGACGTGCAAAACTGGGATAATCTTATGGGATCAAAAGTGCAAATTATCTTATAAAATTGGAACCAAAAGTGTCATTTTAAGTACATGAGCATGAATGACAATGAAAAACATCTTAATTAAGAGACTGGGATCAAAGTGTAATTTCTTGACTTACAAGGAAACAAAAATGGCTAAAAATCCATTTTTGCTTAAATTAGTATCCATTGATAAAGAAAATTAAAGGTTGATTTGTTTAGCATGAACGCCACTCTAAGAATCGTTTAACTTGTAGGATCATAAAGTAAAATGAAATATGGGAAGTTAATATCAAAGCTGAATTTTAGAATTGATTTATGTTGCCATGAGGTGGGGAATTATTTAATTATCCTAAGAATTATTTATTTCTCAACAAAATCAAAATCCAAAAGTAATTAAATAAAGAATGATGAAATGTTAAATAAATGACCTGGAGAGGAGTGATACGAGCGTTGAAGAAATCTTGAGCCATCTTATAACTCTGATTCAACTCACCGCACATACTGCTGGAACTAAGACAACTTCTGATCCTGTCCCATTTATACGAACTCTTTACCCTCCTCTGTAGCCAACCCGAATAATCATCCAGGTTATACTCCAGGTAAACCCGACTCGGCACAACCCGACCCGACCCATTCACCGTAACCATGTAAACAAAAACAACCAAACACCCAAGCAGTACTATTAGAATCAGCATTGCAATAAGGTAGAAAATAAGAAGCGACGGAATTCTCCAAAACCCGCCGATGAAACCCGCAAGAGACACAACTAATATGAGAATTCCGAGGATTATTACAGGCCATTGTAAGAGTTTTACGCAGGAGTTGTCGGGCTCTGTAGCCAGCCAGATTCCGGCGCCGATGACCGGGATTGAGAGAAGCATTGCTATGAAACTTATGGCTCCGGTTACATTGTTGCTTAATGCCATTTGATTTTTGCAGTGATTTTTTCTTTTCTAAAATGTAATTATAAGTTTAAAGCGACAAGAGGGAGTGATTTTGGGTTCTTTGATTTGGATTCGTGAAAGGTAATCTAAAGTCTAAAGCAATGAATAAAGGTGGTTTTCGAAACGGGGGTGTTTGTCTGTTGGTTTGAATTTTTAGGTACTTTAGTTTAACTTTTTCAATTTGGAGACAATATAATATGTAATGTAAAGTGAAAAAAAATATATTCGTTGTTGCTAGGATAGAAATTGAGTTCTGTCTGTCATCACGTTGAAATTTGTGAAAGAATTGGCTTTTCAATAAATTCATTGAAATTCTCATGTTATTGGCATTGGACATTCATAGTCCACTTTGCTTGGTATCAAATGTCTAATTGATAATTTTATATATGCTACAAGAACAAGTTTCATTAATCCTGCATATATGCTACAAGAACAAGTTTCATTAATCCTGCAAGTGCCATGAAAACTTCAAAATTTTCTATCCTAATATATTATGGCTCAGTTCGGTTTCCACAATTAAAATTAGGCCCAATTGTCAATTTGGGGTGATTAAATAATGGAGTCAATAAAATTATTGTGGGTTGGAGGGTAATTTTTACCAAGTATAAGGGCATAAGTGGTACAAAAATTATTAATTTGGGCCAGATTATATAATATCTGGGTTGAGACCAAATTATAATCGGGTCAATTAGACGGGCTGGCCCACCAAATCCCCAATTAACACGGGCTGCCTGTAAAAATAGTCTTGAACACCGAACAGGAAATAGCCTCCGATTACAAAGTCCAATTAACATAATTTGGGCCTAATCAAGGGAACCGAACTGAGCCATGTATGTTAATTTGTTGTGACCGCCAAAAAATCATATATATATCTAACTTTGTTGTGTGCATGTGTGAAAAATATATGTATGACATGTTCGACTATCAAGTGTGTACGTGACCTATTATCAATACATCATAAGTGTGACTTGAAAGTGTGACAAAACTGCTCTAGCTATTGAATTCATTGATAAATGAAAGAACTCAAAAGAAAGAAACATAATAAAGGAAAAAAAATGAAAATTTTATACTTTATTGATGTCTCCAGTACCATGTAACCCTGAAACCTCTGCCTGCCCAATATTTCCATTTTTTCTCTCAATTTTATATTCTCCAAATGTGGTCCAACTTCTGCTGGAATTATGCCCTGTAATGATATTTGATTTCACATGTTCAGGCAATCTCAGAGTATATCTATCATCATGTTCTTCTTCCTTAACTATTGAATGCCCTGTTGAATGTGATCTAGAAAACTTTTCCACCTTTTTTTCTACATCATCATCTTTGGGACTATATCTTTTTTCAACTTCATTCTCATCATCTTTGATTGTAATACTTATACAACTATCTTCAACCACCTCGTTTTCATTTATGTCATTCATAATATTATTGGCATAAATAGGGCATTTCACCGGAGACTCCATTGGAGAATCGAGGTTTCTTCGACAAACGGGACACGTCTTTTGCGTCTCGAGCCAAAGGTCTATACATTCTTGATGAAATACATGACAACAAGGAGTCAAAAGTCGAAGAACATCATTATCCACAAACTCAACAAGGCAAATCGCACACTCGAGGCCGTATTTTTCTCTTCTGTAATCTTTGACATTTGAGTAAATGAAGGTGGGATAGGATTGAACTATTAAAGGATCAAGGCCGCGAAAAGGCAAGGCGGCTTCTCCCATTGGGCTACCGGATGGACTACCTCTGAGATGCCATGTGTAAAGTAAATTATGCATGAAACATCGACAAAAATATATGGAAAAAAAACCAACAAAGAAAAATACTAAAATAATGATTGTGAGGATAATGGTAATTGGCGGGGATGTGTAATTTGGTAGTGATGGCGGCGAAGGTTGGACGGGGCCTGTCGCCATAGCCGGAAAACGGGAAAAAGAGGCTAAGGGGAAATGTTGGCATTGGCATGCCTTTGTAGGGATGAGAGGAAAGAGCACAAGAATGTAGAGGGAAAACTTGGAGTCTAGTTTTACAATGATGAGATAATCAAGGAGAAGCATACATTTCCTCTTTTTTTTTTCCTTTTTTTTTTTTTCTAAAAATATCCCCCAAATTTTTCTTGAAGGGGTTTCAATGTGGTAGAATGACTCGGTAAGGTCAGTTTCTCGTCTATATATGTATGGCCTGTTATACATATGGACTCATTGAACGAGTCCTTGTGAAATGCTAGGGGCTAAAAAAACACAAAAAAATCATTCTACGTAAGGGGCTGCACATGATGATGACTTGTACTTAGTATTTATTAACCATAATGCGTCTAAATTTGTGCTCAGCGAATATTTTGGGAATGTCTCCCAATTATATAAGTTAAGGTTTTTAAAGTTAGTGTTCTTTTTCTTCTTTTTTGAAAAAGTTACGTTTTTAAAGTTAGTGTATTTTCGAGGTACATGAGTTTGCTTCGGATCCACTGACTCAATCTAAATATAATGGATCTGATCTATAATGAATCCACTTGTAATCTACATGGAATATTAGTCTATGAATTTGATGTGGATCCACCATGAATTCGTCATGGATCCATGTTGGACTCTAAGTAGATTCACCATGATTCATGATGGGTTCATCTAGGATTACAAGAGGTCTAAATTTCAATAACTCCACTCATTTTTCGTTAGCGTAATTTTACTCTTTTTCACTAGTGACACTCAATTTTTTTCCAAATATTTCACCCTTTTCTTTTTTTTTTTTAAATTTAGACCCATTTTTGCCGGTATAACATGTTTTAATTTCATTAGGTTCACTCAGTTTTTTTTTTTTTTGGATTAACTTGTATTATCATTTTCATCGATTTAACATGTTTTTCACTTTCTCATTCATTTTCATCGATTCCACACTTTTTCTTGTTGTCTTTAACTCGTCTTAAAATTAAAACAATTTACCGCCACTATCCCAAAAATTATAGATAATTATGACACTAAGCTTAATGACATTATGATTATATATATTATATAGGAGGCTATTAGACAATACCACAGAGGGTAAAGTGGCCATAATTAGGCATTTCAAATCATGTAAAGTGAAGCGCGCAAGTATGTTACCAATGGAGGGTTAAATTGGTCAATTTCGGCATCAAAATGAAGCCACATTGACAAAGAGTAATATGTCTATATATTTTCGTATCACATAGTTCAATTACCATTACAAATAGGCATATCATAGGGAGTAATCCGAAAAAGGATCCCGTAGAAATTTCATCAAGTTTATTGAAAACCAACACAAATGGTCAATTAAGATCAGATGGCATCCATTCCAAGCAAAAGGAAAAAAAAAATCAGGGCCTTTCCACATCTTGCTCATTGTTTTTATACAAGGGCCCTGGTGATGATAAATTGATAATTAAAAAGTGAAAAAAGAAACAGGGAAAATAAATGCTACTAGCTAGCTCATATAATATAATATATAGATGGAGGGTAATTAGATAAAAATATCTTTCCAAAAAGAGCTATTTGCTTCATCCTCCATTTCTGTTTTCCAGATGATATCAGCGTTGCTCGAATTCATGAACAATAGGTCGTAGTTCGGAATTTCCTCTGAGTTTACAACGCTGCGTGTTTGGTCGGAGGATAAATTAATCTCAGGGAAAACTAATGCCGGAATGAAGTTATCCTTGTTATTGCTTTCATTGCTGCTATGTGGAAATTCTGGGATTGTTTCCAAAATGGGTGTGAAGTTACTGGAAATTAATGGGTTTATATTTTCCAAGTTTGGGGCCATAGATGACATTAATTCTTTATGGTTTGATATTTGGTGAAAAAGTCCATAAAATTGGCTAAGATTTTGTGATGATCCCCCCAATAAATTTGGAACGGGATTGGTATTGAGAAGTTGTAGTATGTTATGGAGAAGTTGAATCTTGGCCATATTTTCCAATACTAAATTGGGATTAGGTATCATTGCAATTGAATTGGAAGGAAGATTAAGATCAAAGAAATTATGTAGTTGAGTAGTTAAGGGCTGGTGTGTATTAGGATCAATGCCTGATCGAATAAGCCTTTTTTTCAGGCTAGTATTCCAGTAGTTTTTGATTTCGTTATCTGTCCTGCCCGGAAGACTAGTAGCAATTGTCGACCACCTGTACGTACACATACAACAAATAACGTTAGATGGTCGGTCAGATTAATATACAATTTGATCTACATATATATACATACTTATTGCCAAGAATTGAATGGAGATGGATGATGGTTTGTTCTTCATCAAGAGAAAAGTTGCCTCTTTTGATATCAGGCCTGAGGTAATTAGTCCACCTGAGTCTGCAGCTCTTCCCACATCGGTTGAGTCCTGCTTTTTTAGGGACAAATTGCCAACTTCCTACTCCATGTTTCTGCATATATTCAATCAGCTTTTCATCCTCTTCTGGAGTCCATGGCCCTTTCTTCAACTCTTCATTTTCACTATTATTTATTTTACTTGCCAATCTTCCCATTTCCCTTGTATTCTATATTTGTTAATTTACAAAATGGGGATTACAGAGTTAAAGCTAGATTAAGAACATGAAATTAATATGATGACCTAGCTAGCTAGCCTTTTATATATACATATAAAGGTTGCATGCACTTTTTTCCTTTTTTTTTTTTTTTTCTAAATATGCATAAAAATATTAGTATTAGGTGAAGCTAGTGTCGCTCTCATAAAATGTTTGTTGTGTTCATGACCACGAATCACTTCTTAGACAAGGTACCTAGATGTTATTCAAGTCAATGGAACTTTATGTCGATCCCTTGATAGTTGTAATATTCAACTTTTCTCCCTCTGAAAAATTAGTAGGCAAATTACCCCTTATGTTTAGTGTTCACTAAGTTAAATCACAATTAATGTGTCTCTTGAGTTATCAAACCTAAATTAAATACGGAGGGACAAAATTTTTGAAAAAAAAAAGATAAAATTAACCCAATAACTAATTAAAGCACCGTAACAAGGTTACTCCACGTGCTTTCGACTGACAATTTTATACCATAATTTGTAAATTTGAAGCAATTTTGGTTTCATTTCAGCCTAATTGTAAAAATTAACCTCACATGCAGCCATTTGCTTGATAATTTGGGATTTTGCTGAATTTTAAAAGTTAAAACTCCATTTATACCCCTCAAAAGTTAGAATTTGAGCATTTTGATTGAGAAATTGTTAATTGCATATTTACTCCAAAAAAAATAGAATTTAATATTTTGAATATATTTTAAAATTGATTATTGCATGTTTACCCCCAAAAATTAGAAATTAGATTGAGAAGATTTTTCCAAGTGAGAAATCTGATTCAAAAGGTTTCGTACTCTCCAATCGCGATGTGTTTTGGTGAATTTTAAAACTAACTGCATATTTACCCCTAAAATATTAGGTAAAATTGTTCATTTTTCATAAAGTTTCAATAGGTAATAAGCGTCCTTACATAAATTGTCATAAACTTTTAACTAATAAATTATTTTACAAAATTTATAAGTACATTTTGATAAAATAATATTGTATTTTAACTTAAATATTACCCACATTGATTTTAGTACATCTCCACAAAAAAATGATTTTAGTTTCTACACTTTTGGATAGGAGCTACATAATTAAAGTTATGTTGTGTTTCTTGATAATGGAAAAACCCTTATATCACGTGTAACTTGCATATAACTATTTTATGAAATATTTATTGCGCATAATTCATTTTTACTTGCATAATTAACTCTTAACTCTGTTAAAACTTTTTGATGGAGGTGCACTACGCGCGGGCCTTCAATGAGGCTGATAATCTTTCTTGCACAAAATGAGAAAATATATAATTCTTAAAATTACTGAAATAACGAGTATGCAGAGAAATCTTAAAGTTGAATTAAATAGATTTTATGCAATTAATATGTCAGTAGATGATTTTATGCATGTTTTGCAAAAACAAATGAGAGTAGTATATTTTTTTCAAGTTCGTATAATCTGTTTTTTGTGCCTAATGAACAAAATTTAAATTTTTGGAAGGATTTCAGAATTTTATTACGATTTCAGTGGTAGGAAATATATTTGTTGCAATATATTTACTAGGATCCCTAATAAACAGTAATATATATATACACTAATTCTAAGTAGTCAATTTCTCAATAAACCATGGTCGCATTTTTTAATATAATATTAAATTATTAATACGTTTAGTATTTGGGGGGATGTTTCTTCATATCCAACATCATATAATTACATGTATTAATTGTGATAATTCAACATGTGGTTCTCTCATTCATTGCCTTGTGTCAGTTTCTATGCCATTGTATTCAATTCAAAGTCGTCTACAAATTAAGTATACATACGCCAATACGTCTGCATATATATGCTAAACCTGATGAAAGGTATAGTCAACAGGAATCCTTTTTTTTTTCTTTTGAGATTTCAACAAGAATCTTAAAGTTGGGAGGATTTGCCTTCCACAAATTAATTAATTTATCATGCATGCATACTTAAACTTTGTTAATTAATTACAACTATATAGGTTATTAAGTTGTTAGTCAATCCACGCAATATATCGATCGTATATGTTATTCAATCCATAACTAATTAAGCCACCATTTATAGAATTATATATAGATTTTTCTTATACTCCGTATTATTATTATTATTAGTTTTTTGTGTTAGTGTGGTAGTGTTGCATTTTGTTGCAAAATTAAGGTTCTAACAACACAATTAATATATGATATTTACTTTTTCAAAATATTGTGGGTCATTTCTAAAAATGTCGGAATATTAATCCAATATATGAAGAAAAAAATTGAATGATAAACAACTCTTAAACGTTTGTTATTATATAATAGTTCCTTAGAATTACAAGAACGATCTATGATACATGGATCGAAATTATGTATATAATTAATATCCTCTTTCAATGTAATCCTCATATATTATAGCCGAGAGTAATGTAATGCAGGGGTGTAAAATATAGTCCCACGTTTTTTCTACAGTTGACCAATCAACTTGACTAAATTCTAAAAATTTATAATAATTAACTACTTTATTTCAATAATAATATGATAATATCAATATTCGTATTTAGAAGGTTTAAAACACAATTAATATAATAAATTCAACTTGAAAAGTTACTTATGATTCCGCACTGTAGCTAATGGAGTAGAAATTATGGGACAGAGGGAGTAAATTTTTCAAATGCAAAGATTTTCCTTTTTCGTATTGTTCTCTTCTTACTACTTACTAATCCATATATATCTACATTAAAGGGGTCAACAATATTAGTAGAAATATTTTAGATAAATATACATATATATATATATATATATATATATATATATATATATATATATATATATATATATATTCTATAGTAAGAAAATTAAATTAGCGAACAAAAGCAAGTGGCATGACATATATAGTATATAATAGTGAGGCTAATTAATTAATTAAGTTTTGAGAAAATTAATTAATTACATTACTGTAAAATCAAGTTAGTTGATCCTTGATTAAGACGTGATTTACTTAGAGAAAGTAACAATTAAGTTCCTTGTGTGGATGAACAATCCGGTTAGTCTAACAGGGGAGTTGAGAAAATGTTGAGACCGCTTAATTTTTCCTAAATCTTACCTCACTCACTTTTGTTGCAAGTCTAAATGAGTAAGCAGTTGAAATATAATACTATAGTATAAAATTGGTGTAACAACGACTAAATATTATTGAAATAGAGAGAAAGCATTTGAAAAGCAAAAGTCCAAAATTTCTAGTTAGATTTTACTTACCAAACATGATTGTTTGAGTGTGGGACTTGATCTGTTATGTTATCCCTATATTTTTTTAAGGTTCTTTTTTTTTTTTTTTTTTTTTTTGCATGGAAACATCGTCGAGAAATAGTTGCCATGTGTCAATCTCAAAGTCTGACCTTGTTTCACCAATGGTTGAAAAAATATTTAATTACATATTACTTGTATAATAGAGTGGGGAATCATTTAATATATACTAGTCGCTGTGGCACGCGGTACTCGTGTGTGTTGAATTCTTTGAATTATAATTTATTCTGGCATATTAATTTTTTGTAATATATCAGACTAATTTTGAATATGCAAAAAATATATGCAAAGATTCAACTTAGAAAAATTCAGGCTTGGCTTTGTCATGATAATCAAAGTGAAAAAAGGTAGTTTTTTTATTGGGTAGTTTTTGTGTTTTGTAATTTTAAATTTTGAAAAAAGGGTAATTTTGGAAAGTGATCATTTTTTGGTGTACCATGGTGTCACAACCGCCACTTTGTGAGTAAAAACAGGCTTCTCTTTTTTAATAGTATAGATATATATCACTTAATTACACGCCCCCCACGTATAGACGGTATTCATTTATTCAAGTCTAAGGCGTGAAATTCATTTATTCAAGTCTAAAGATGAAATTTAGAAAAAAAGGAAGGAAAGGGCGCTACTTAGTTTCGCAAGCCTTTGTCATTGTCAGTCAACTAAGTAGGGCCTGAGGCCCCCTGCGAATCCGTAAATCTGAGGAGCATGCCGCAACAAAAGGATGGTCCCCTATGCATTTCATTCTTTCCGGAAGGGAAAAAAAAGTACCCCCATCATAGTGAACCTCTCCTTGTGATCGGGATGAGGTGTCACAACCGCCACTTTGTGAGTAAAAACAGGCTTCTCTTTTTTAATAGTATAGATATATATCACTTAATTACACGCCTCCCACGTATAGACGGTATTCATTTATTCAAGTCTAAGGTGTGAAATTCATTTATTCAAGTCTAAAGATGAAATTTAGAAAAAAAGGTGGCGGAAGGATTCGAACACAAGACCTCTTTGGATCTGAGCTCTGATACCATATTAGAATGACCATTTCATCTAAAATTTAAGTTGTTAAAGAGGAGAATCATTTAATATATATCACTTAACACGATCCCATTGTCCCATTCCGGCTGAGTATTATATATAGAAGATAATTAATTGAATTTTCTAAAGTATTAATCATTTTTGTTGTAAATTTGATTATGATAATTTAAAACTGTTGATGTGGGAAAATCAAACTGGGTTTGGGCGTGCCAAGACGGATAATCCTCTACTCGGAGAAAAAAAATCGATTTATGGATTTGTACCTCATATCATGATACGACATCCATGAACGACTCAAAGTAGATCATCATCTTCACTAAAAAAAAAAAAAATAGACCATCATCTGTATTCGCCATATGTGTTTCGAATTGTAATTCTTATTTATCATATCCATCGAATCTTTATTTATATAAAGATCCTAATGAATCAATTCGGATTTGAATTAAGTTCCGTTCATATAAAAATATTGACTTGTCAATGGATTGGATTCGGAGCGGATCTAGATTGATCTAGGTTTGGTCCGATTCTGGATTCTTCTAATCAAATCCGAATCGGACTCTATAGATCACAATCGACTCAGAATCCTAAAAATTCCAAATCCGTTTAACAAATCCATTTTCTAGGAGTCGTTTTCCTCCATTTTACTTGCAGTCCTAGTCTCATGAATTACTCCCTTCATTCTAAAATACAAGTCATTTTAGTAAAAAAAAAATTCAAAATACATGTCGTTTTAGAATTTCAAGAGAGACTTAAATTCTCTTTTGACATTTTTACCCTTTGTCAATATTGACAATATGAGAAGTTACATATTTTCTTTTTATGTCTTTCAAGGATAGTTTTGCACTATAAGACTTTTATTCTCTTAAAATTTAGGTAATTAATAGTTTCTTTAATCCTTGTGCAACAACCTTAAATGAAAATACGACATGTATTTAGGAATAATGGTGGGAGTACCAATTCAAAATCAACTTGTCTAAACTCTAGATGGAAAAAAAACATAAATGATCAAATGTAAAAAATTAGAACATTGAACAAAATAAAACATAAAGAGAAAGAAAAAAGAGAGAAAAAAGAGAGAAAATGGGAGAAAAAAAAAAGAGAGCAGAATAGAAGAATTTGAAATTAAGACAGAAAGTCAAGGAAGATAAAGATAGCGGCTGCGCATTGTTTCTTTGATAGTATAGCGCGCGGCTGCGTATTCACTTTTTTTTTTTGGTCAGGAGGCTGCGTATTCACTATTTGAATATATATATATGAATTAGGTGTTCTTTGTTTTCCTTTAGAAAATTAAATGTAGTAGATACGGCCGGCCAATTCATTAGTATTTCTTATATTTTTTTAAGGGAATTCAATAGTATTTCTTATGCATTAATATCTCAATTATCTTTAAATATATGTAAAGGGTTTTTTTTTTTGGACGATATAATTAGAGGTAAAGGTTTTAGTTGAAATAAGAAAAAATATTTTGATTCAAATATATATATTTTGGATATGGATGTCTAACAGATCAAATCAACTTTTATATCTGTTCGTTTCATATATTTTGAATTTCGAACTTTTTTAATTGAATCATACTCATCGAATCCTTAATCGAATAAGGATAAAATCAGATTTAGATTATCATTAAAATCCCCATTAGCTCATACTCCACTTTTGCACTGCTGCCTACACGGCCCAACCCAAATAAGGAATCCATGTAGCCTATACACTGGTCTAGCTTTAAAGGGCCAGTCTCTTTTAATTGAATTTATATGAAATATTAATTTCCTAAATTTTTTTTTTTTGGAATGTTCCAAAATAATACTCTCTTTATATGAATGAAATTATTTAGGGACTATGATATAACTCAAATTTGGTTCTATTTTATTTCAATTTAAAACACGAATAAGAATTTAACCTTTAATAAAAAGAGAAAGTGCACTTCACCCTGCACTCCAAATTAAATGTTTTTGCACTGAACCACTCAAAAGTATAAAATCAGTACTTTTTAACTCCTGAAACATAAAAACCAGTTGCATTCCCTCCTCAAACGATTTTAAACCATTTTTGTTGGCCGAAAAATGTACATTTGCGCCTCACATGTGTTTTATACGGATAAATTAGTCACCACACCGCTAAACCGTTAAAATATTTTTTACTCATGCTCAATTTTCCCCTCATTTATGACCAAAGTCTCTTTTTATTTCAGTTATTTAATTCAGAACACGTGAGCGAAATGCATGGATGAGTAAGATTTATCGAAACTAGATTACCTTTAGAAAATATATGCAATGAGCACATGTGCATTTTTATATTTCAATGGGTGAAGTGCTTATTTTGTAATTCAAGATGGTAAAGTGCATAAACATGTAACTTTGAGGGGGTGAAGTGCACTTTCATCATGTTTTATCATGTCAAATCAAGCTCCAACCTCCAGTTAAATTTCAAAAGCTATCAAAGATCAAACTTGATTATATATATATTATAAACGAAACTCGCACGAGCTTTCATCAATCGATCTTGATCAAAATTTCAAATTACTCAATTTGATTTTCAACCTTAATATCATAGCCACTGCTCTAGTTCAAATGCATTTGAAATGGGAACTAAGTAGAATGGTCAAAACAGTACAACTACATCTTACACCCATATCAGACGAAAGAAAAATCAGTTTTCTTGTCAAGAATCTGCAAACAAATTAAACAAAACAAAACAAATCCAGAAACTAAGAAGTCTTAATTCACAAAAGACTACACCTACAAGCAGTACCCATTTTCCATCCAAAAAAAAAAAGAAAAACTAAACGATATTTCTACTTCATACTTTGTCGATGACCACCACTCGTTGAGGAGAGAAGGAAACAGTCTTAGCTGCAGACTGGTCAGAAGCATCAGCCAAGCCTTGAAACATTCTTAAAATCTCTGAAGTATCGTCCAAGTAGTACTTTGCCTTACTAGGCTTCTGTCCCACAGTACAAGCGAACACTTCAGCCACTGGGGAAAGAGAACCATCGGCTTTAGCAGTCATTATCACCTCAAACATATCCTCATCTGATCTGTCATCACCTATACAAAGCACAAAATCGGGAAGCGCTTCCTTTTGCCGCATCTTTGTTAATATTCTTTCAGCTACAAGGCCTTTGTTCACTCCCTAGTCAACAGAAAACACCGTAAAAACTTAGCGCCTATAAGCTCTAGAGCTAAATGCAGAAATAACCCCATATGCTTTGCCTAATTGGCAAAATAAAAAAAATAAAAAAACGTGTTATTTTTATTAGCGAATATTAGCGAAAATCCCCCTTGCCTTCTTTTTTATTAGCAGAAACCCACATTTGAAATTCCTTCATAGTCAATAGGGAGGTTATTGCCAATATTTTAAGTATAAGGGGGTTATTGCCAACTTTCAATGTTAACAAGGGGAGTACTGGTATATTTTTTAGGTTAATAGGGGTGTTTTCGTATTTTCATGCAAAGTATGTACTCCGGCTTGGGAAGGGGTTTTTCGATAATAAAAATAGCACATGGGGGATTTTGGTAACAAATATAACACAGGGTGATTAAATATAATTAGGCAAAGCATAGGGGGTTTTTTTGCATTACACACACAAGTTCTACTACAGAACACTTTCTACAATTTAAACATTTGAGACTAAAGCTGATAGATTTATAGTAGTGAGAAATAGCGTTCAAATGCGTTCAACTGTAACATATTGCCTTCTTGCACATTTCCGCATCGAGGGGCTTTTTGGTCATTTTTGCACATCTCAGGTGCACTTTTTAGGCAGCATAGGTTGTTTTAGGTCCATGTGTACAAGGACAGAGCGTCTCAGCTACAGTTTTTTCCACTACACAAGTGTTGCTTTGTATTTCATTCCATTCAGAAAGTAAAGACAAGTATGAATTTGGATGCTAACCTGAGGCTTTACTTCTACAATGTGTTGGCCACTCTTCACTGAAACAGGTTCATTTGCAAGAACACTTTCAAGGTGATCGAGAAGCTCCTTAGCCTGACATGACCCAAAATCTGGATCCGCAAGTTGGTAATTCCACACAAGTGCACTCTCTTTCGTTTCAATGAAAGAACCATCAGTTGTTTCTGTGTATAATTGCATTACAGGTTCCGCTATCTGCTTCCAGTAAAAATCTTGAATATCAACACAAGTCTCCCATTCTTCACCAAGATTTGGCCTGAAAAATAGAAAAAAAACCAAATCATAATAAATAATTCAGATAACAACCTATTATAAGTCAAGAAGATTTACTTACCTCACAAAATAGCCATGCTCGGCTCCAATACCCAAATTCTCACACGAAGTAAACCATCGTGTTAAAATCTCTTTGTTCTTCCCACTAACAACAAAAACTACATTCTTGGGATCTCGACACAATTTTTTTAAGATTTCAATACCCTCTGAATTTGGATTTATATCAGAAGCACTTTGTACTGTCATTGTTCCATCATAGTCCAAAAGAATAGCACGGTTCTTTGTCCTTTTATATGCAGACACAATATGTTCAACCGAAAGCTTCCTAAAACTTGGATCCAAAGCAATAACACGAAATCCCAAACCAAAACCAATACCCCAGCATCTAGTCCTCACGTGCTCCCTACACGCTCGTTCAAGATCGAGCAAAAAGCTATGCGCCCAATAAGCAACATCATGGCTACTTACATACTTATAGTGTTTATCATGCCTCATTTGCTTCTCTGGCTCCGGAACTCCCAAAGCAGAATCCATAGCTTCAGAAACTGCATCGATATTCCAAGGGTTGACCCTAATAGCACCACTAAGAGAAGGAGAGCACCCAACAAATTCAGAAACTACTAACATACTCTTCTTTGGTGATGACGAGTTCAAACCCAAAATCTCGTCTAGCTTATCAGTTCCTTGTCTACATACGATATACTCGTATGGGATTAAATTCATCCCATCTCTCACGGCAGTGACAAGGCAACACTCGGCTATTACGTAGTAAGCAATACGCTCGTAGAAATGAAGTGAGGTATCGATCAAAACCACGGGCTCGTATCCAGGTTTTCCAAAGTCGTGGTTAATTCTTGTAACCGTAGTGTGAGTTTCCAACTGAACTTCTTGTACGTCTTTCCCTCGGCCTCTAGCAGGATTTGCAATTTGAACCAAAACGACTTTACCTCTTTTATCGGGGTGGTGAGTAAGTAATTGCTCGAATGCAAGAAGTTTCAAGCTTATTCCTTTAAATATGTCCATGTCATCAACCCCAAGCAAAACAGTCTGACCCCGAAATTTTTCCCATAATTGAGCAACTTTGCACTCTGTCTCCGGAAGATCGAGAACTGATCGAAGTTGGCCCATGTGTATCCCAACTGGAAGGATTTTAATGCTTACAGTACGACCATAGTACTCGAGTCCTATATAGCCTCGTTTAGATTGATATGATACCCCGAGCATTCTACTACAACAAGAAAGGAAATGTCGTGCATAATCGAAGGTATGGAAACCAATAAGGTCGGCGTTCAAAAGTGCTCGTAGAAGTTCGTTCCTCACGGGTAGAGTTCGATATATCTCGGATGACGGGAATGGACTATGGAGGAAAAACCCGAGCTTCACCCGGTTAAACCGTTTCCTCAGAAAAGTCGGTAGTACCATTAAATGGTAATCATGAACCCAGACAAAGTCATCATCAGGAGTTATAACTTCCATTACTTTATCCGCGAATATCTTATTCACCGAGACATAAGCTTGCCAAAGGCTACGGTCAAACCTACCACCGAGATCGGGAGACAAAGGAAGCATGTAGTGAAATAAAGGCCACAAGTGTTGTTTGCAAAATCCGTGGTAAAATTTACTGAATAGCTCGGGAGGGATGAACGCAGGGACGCATTTGAATGTTTCGAGCAAAGTTTGAGCTACATCTTCTTGTTCACTAGGGTCGATTTCCTCTTTTAAACAACCGACATATACTACCTCCACATCTTCTCCTAGTCCATCTTTTAATTGTCTTAGAAGAGAATCCTCATCCCAACTAAAGTTCCACCCCCCATTCTCATCATCCCTACGATGTGCACGAATAGGGAGTTGATTTCCGACTATGATCATCCGTTCTTGGGAAATAGAAGAGGGGGCATCTGAGCCACCATTGCTTCTACTTTCGTCATCTAACTCGGATAGCACCCCTGCTACAGTTGCAACCCGAGAGAGTTTCTTTCCTCCGCGGCTGAAGCTAGGTGAACCGCCAGAAGTAAGATCCAATAAGTTGGAATACGACCTTGAAACCATTACTTACAATAATCTATATCTGAGCCTGATCTTTATATAGTTGATAAGGGTTTTGATTCCTACAAACAAAGCCAGATAAGAAAGAATGAGGAACAATCATTTTTCCCTGAAAAAACAATAGACTTTAACTAACTGAGATTTCTCAAATTGGCAATAAATCAACTACACTAGAATATACATAAACCCAATCAACTAAATGAGAATGAGAATGGAAAGGTGAAATACAGATTAAACCTCTTAGGAAAAGCCCATAAGCTAAAATTTACAAAACTTGCCACTGGAAAGCAACATAAATGACAGATTTAAGAGTGTGAAGATTTACAACTTGCCCAGTACAGGGAACATGGAGAAAGCTCAAATCAAGTTAATGAAAGTAGTGGAAAACTATTGAGTACTATTAAGAAAGTGGGCAACAAAATAAATCAAGTACAAACTACACAAAAAAGAGCAACCCACAAGGTAGTGGTACTAATAAACCAATTACAACGGTGAAGAAGCACTTACCTTTCAAGAAAGTGGTCTCAAAAACACCAAAGATTCCCACTATAAATATCTCAGATCAGATTCCAATCTGCTAGCTCAAATGGCATCAAGAAAGTATAATTAATTTTTTCAATAATTTTTCCCCCTTTTGTTTTTTTCTTTTTCTTTCTGAAATGCAAATTCTAACTTATATATATATATTAAAAAAAATACAGTAAACCCAAAAAAGCTGATGTGTTTATATTCTCTTTCTCATGGAAGAGCAGGAAGAGAGAATGAGGGTTAATGTGAAGTTAGTGTTTGTGATGAAAGCAAGAATGAACTACAGTGACCTGCAACCATTTTTTTGTCTTTTTGTGTTTAATCTAACTATAGTTAAGTGTTTCATCTAACATTTATTATAAAACCCAACAACACAAATATAAATCTACCATACTCAGAAATAATGGACGAGCGTCTCAATTTTAACGATGCTGAAATGGCGCGTTTGGAGCAATCGAGCATGAAAAGGACTTGAAATTTGTTTTCGCTATATTAATCATTGATCAAAAGAGTAATAACTATTTTGGGCCAATGAGAGAATATTAAGTGTGTGTGCAACCAACATAGGGACGGGTAGATATTGTTAAGGAAAATTCAGCTCAAGTGCTAGCCGGACTAAATGGATATTAATATGACAAAATCTAGTTTTGTATTTGACCAAAACAAGGAATTAGACTTGGCATATATTTCGTGTTAAACAATTGATCGTAGTTCTTATTTCATTTCAATTTGATCGGTTCAACAAAAATGAAAGTAATATTTTAGTGGGCCAAATTCCGGTTGCAAGTTGCTCTATGTTTACCACCCTATTTTTTTTTTTTTTTTTTTTTTTGGGTAATATCAAACTATGCATTAATATGAAAAAAAAAAAAAAAAATTTGTCACACAAATTAGAGGAGATCCTATATCACAAAAAACTTCACTAGGAAGAGAATTAAGTATAATATGACCATTTCAATTAATAAATCTTCTCCATTTTACAAGATTGTGTGCCGCTTGGTTGTCGAGACGAGAGATTTTTTTGGTTTTTCATTTTGGCCAAGACAGAGCAATGTTACGAGCAAAAAGAGAGTCGGCATGGCTTGCCATTCAAAAGATGGAATGGAGCTAGAGATAATCAATACAACGTTCAAAAATAACATTTTGATATTTGATAGAGTCCATAATGATGAAAGCAACTTCAAAAGTCTCTGTTTCAACATTTGTAGGATCAATGGATTAATCGGAATAAACTGCAACAAAAAACAATTAAACCATGAGAGTTCTGAACAAGAATAGAGAGGAATCCGACACCATCTTGGAAGGAAGCATCGACATTAGCTTGAGCCAAGATTTAAGAGTGGAAACCTCTCTTAATAGAAATTCGAACATTGGTTCACCACATTGTAATTGTGAGACTAGTATCTTCTACTAGACGAATCACATGATTATAATAATATGCGCTTATAGAAAGATTTTCTTTATACAAAAATTTTAATTAAAATTTTATTATGTTAGGTCTTAAAACATTTGAATAACATGCATGATAGGGTCATGATGATATTCTTCCATGGAAATGTGTTTGATTCGTTTAGGAAAAGGAATATCACAAGGAAATGGAGTTAAATACCCTCCAAAATAGGATAATGAGAACAAATATTTTAATAATAAAGAATATTGCTTTACTTTATGGGTTTTGTTGTACTAATATCATATTCATTGTATGTATAAGTTAATGTACATTGTTTTTAAAACACTGATTTTCCTAAATAAAGAAGAGACAACGTTTATATTATAATATTAGACAAAATTAATTATATAATCATTTGGGCGTTTTAAATAAATCAACATATAAGCTTAGAGAAGAAGTATGACAAATATTTTTAAACCATACAGTTGACTTGACACTTCGATCAAGATGAAACTTTACCAACCATTAGTAGGATTAAGTCAATCTGATTCTCGCAAACCACAGAGATCGATCGTATTAAATACTACTATTTTAATTTATTTTTTTCTTGAAAAAATAATACTACTGAAATTAGAAAGCTCAGAATTTGTCAAGTAGACATCAACATAAATCACAAAATCTTCTTTACAACGTCACCATTAATGATAGCCTTAATTATACGGATAAGGTTAAGTACAGATTTAACATACTTATTATTCTAATAACTTATTTTAAAGTAGAAGGTGAATTGCAATTTTTGTCATGATGACTTTGTGACATTTACAAACAATTGGGCCTTTGACATTTACAAACAAGTCCCTTGTAAATTTTAGTAAGCCCATTAGCCAGGATATTTATGGGTCGGTCGGAAATCTAGTCCACCAAACAATCTATTATCCGAAATTAATCTCAATTTGAGCTAATGAATCCTTATTTGTCATCCTTTCTAATTTTGACAATTCCAACATCATTCACATTGTTTCTGAAAAAACTAAAAAATACATCATTAACGCTCTTCTACTGCACACTACTTGATTCATAGTTCACTTAGCATTTAATTAGAAAAAACATCATTTTTAGTGTTCAATCAGACTGGGTTGCTTTACATTGATTTTTTTTTTAATCAATTCAAGTTAAGTCCATAGAAGAAGATTATCTCGAGTTTTTAATGCGCACGGATGGGATAGGTATTGTTCATGTAGATACAGAGAGAATATTGCTTGTATTTAATATGAAGGTAGAGTTTCGAAATAAAAAGTTCCATTAAATGGAAAAAATAAAAATGGTAGGGATATTATGTTCGGGGATTTTGAACCCGACGTGAATCGAACACGCAACCTTCTGATCTGGAGTCAGACGCGCTACCATTGCGCCACGGATCCCTTTGTTGAATATTGGTATATGTTTATAAATATATAGCCAATCTTTGTTGCTGCTCATAGTTTGCTTGTTGTTCAATAGGGAAAATATCAAATAGAACTGGTCTGGTACTTGGATCTTGCTTGATTGAGTTCTAAGGGTGTTGAGACCTAGTAAATCATCTTCAGAGTTGGACCTGGTGCAATAAGAAATGCGATTATTTAAGACAAGTGTGTGTCACCTGGATCGGACCCCTATTTGTACAATGAACTGACCCGATAGGCTCGGATCTAGGCTGATATCCGTTTCAATAAAACCCATTATATCGGATCCCGGATTCTCCGGCGTCTCAGGTGTTGCTCAGCCGATTCTCCTTTTCTTGCCTGCACCGTCTCTGCGGCGGAAGCTCTCCACAACTAGGTTAAATTTCTAATTATGTTTTCAATTATTTTACTTTTTTCGATTTTAATGTATCATTGGATTTGTATTACTGTGATACTTTCATCTTATTTTGTCAACTGTGTTCAGACTCCATAAAATAGTGGTTTGGTTTAATGTTCTAAGAAATAGGTGTGGATGCTGCTCTATTTTCATTCATAAATATGTAGATCTGCTTCTCAATCATCTGCTTGTTACCTATTGAAACGGTTTGTTATGAAGTTAATCTCCATGTTACTCCTGAAGCATGTTAAACATCGCATGAAAGACAGTCTATGAATACAGTTTTTGTTTGTTCAATGACACTAGACTGCTGTTTAAATGTATGATGAAAAAATAAATAATCTCTGTGGTGCATTTTTCATTGAAATATTGTGGTTTGTGGTTAAGTTGAAGGTAAACTACAGGAGGCTCTGTACATTGGCGATCGAAATTTGTTTTGTGGTTGTCTTGAACTGTGAAGTGTGTTAGATATGATTCTTTGATTTTGGAAACTTAATATTAATTATCTTTGCTTTGAATTGATCTTATAAAGGGTGTCCTCTAGAACATATTCAGTTTCTAAACTGAAAATCACATGAGAATTCTATACGAAATGTTTGGTCGAACTATCATCCCAAATACAGCAGCTACTTCCATGAATGTAACTCTGGTTTTATTGAAGAAATTGGCAGCGGCAATAGATGATAAAATGGGAAATAATAGTATAGTGATAATAATTCTAGTGATTTGGTTGTTAGCAGGTGTGAACTTGAGTTGTTTGCCATGGAAAAAGGATGCAGTTTGAGTGTCTTATTAAGACTGTTGCAGATATTTGAGGGTTAACTGACTTTTATTTGGATGTTTAAGAGGTGTCTAATAAGACTATCTATACTCTTTATCTTTTATATGAATTTATGGCATCAGTGCAGGGGTTCATCCTTCCATAGTATAAAAATGGCTCTAATAAGACTATTAATGTAGCTGATGAATGAATATGCATCACCCTTTTTTTTTTTTTTTTTCATTTTGTAAGGTTATGAGAAATTGACAGATTGTTTACAGAAAAGAAAAAGTTTCATATGGACCAGAAAAAGAATATCTCAAGTATTCATTGTTTCCGTATTATGCAATTGGGTTCAACTTATGCTGTATTTTACTGGTACTTGTGATTCAAAGTATACAGACTGGGGCTGTTGCTATTATAATTTCATTATTTTTGTTAGAAAATGTAAAAGTCAGTTTGGACATTAGATGTAAAAGGGACAGAAAAGTCCATTTTGCAGCTTGTTTTCCAAACACCCTTATTGCAACTTCTACCCACTTTTCTCATATTAAGCAAACACTACATGTTTTCATTCTCTCTGCTGCTTTTGGCTTTTTTTTTGGAAATTTAATAATGTTGATGTTTAGAAGAATTTGATTAGTGTTTGTTTAGAAGAATTTGATCCTTGTTTGTTTAAAATCAATTGAACCTACTGTTTTTCAGAGGTTTGAGCCTAGTGTTGGGGTTTGATCTGATTTCAGGGAATATTTTGAAGCAATTAGGTAGTTTAGAGATTAATTTGGGGCGGTGTTACCAATACATTGTATTGTTTTTTTTCTATCTATGTTTCAGATCAGATGTGCAAATGGAAGTTCGTCCTTTTAAAGACCATATGTACTCGATAATAAGAGTTGTGCTGGTATTCTTTATCATCAGCGCCAATTCATTACAAGCTTCAAATGATGTGAGTGCAACTCTGATCTTGTTTCTTGCTTTTTTATTAAAATTATTTTTCCTTCTTAATAATCATGTCAGTAAATGTTGAGATCCTGAGCTATAAAATTGTTTATTGATGCATCAAATCATTGAGTTTTTTGTCTCAGGTCCAACTTCCAAATCAATTCAACATCGAAATATTAAATTATAGTATTGAATTTGTTAAATGCTGTCAATTGACATCTGCAAATTCCTAAATTGACTTTTTTCAGGGGAAGACATCCTATATTGAGAAACATATTATGAAAACGTACTTTGCGAAATACGATAGTTTGATAGATTCACAATTCAGCAATTTCATAGGAAATGATATTCCACTTGGTTTGAGCAAAGTACTTCAAGATAAAAACTACGCCGTGCCCACTGTGTCAGTTCTAAAACGAAATATTGTTGGCGAAGGTTCTCACCGTCTCTTGTCTTCATCTGTCAGAATTAAAATGCAGCCTGACTTGAAATCTGTGCTCACAGCAAATTCTTGTTCACTCACTGTCATTGAAAAACTACCTTTAGGAGTTTTTGCTGACCCTTTTGAACTACAACATCTTGTTCATCGCAGTGGTAAACAACTATCATAATCTTGAAAATAATTTGACTGAGTTTGTTATCCAATCTTGAGACTTAAATGGTATCGTGTGACTTATTTATTGCAGTGTTTGTTGATGCTGCTGTATTTGGTGACACAAATTTGGAATTACCCGCTTTTCGTTCTAATAGATCAGTTGTTGAAATTCACATGAGCTTGTCGGATGATTTGGAAGTCAACCTTAATGTTCCACTACATGCCCGGTATCCAGTAAGTGTTCCAGATGCTGTTCAATTTTTTAAGTTTTTATGTTCGACTCAATTCTTGCTTTGTTTTGTTTCAGCCTTTGGGAGTTGGTTTTTCGAAGGTTGAGTTTGGGCAACCTGATATATTCATGTGTTGTGGCGTTGATGAAAAGGCAAGTAAAACGAGTTGTTTGTTCATGCCAGTCAATTGTAGTAGTTATGGCGACAAAGATAGTCCTGTTATATGGGAAATACCATGTGGGAACAAGGAACATGCGGGAGTTGTATCTGCTGTTACTTTCGGCTGCACTATTGTGGCCTCTTTTCTTATTGTACTGGCATCTATTTGTTATTCAGACAGCACAGTCTCTAACAAGTTGAAACATTCTTGAGTATGTTCTTTTGAAATATCGTGTCTGAATGTTTTGAACTTATATACTGGAAGCTCTAGGTTATCTTTTTGCTTCTTTTCTCCTAAGAGTCACCATTGGAGGGCAATAACAAAAGTTGTGAGAAATCAGACGAAAGTTGTTAACTTGGGTTAAACTCAGTTGCTTGTGGAATTGGGTTCAATCTGGTTCAGGTTCAGCTGAGAAGCAGTAGGCCTTAATTGACACGAAGAAAAATAACGACGGAAAATGAAAGAACTGTATAAGTTGGGCATGAGCCAAGACCTGGATTTGGCGAAAATTGAGGCAGATTCCGTAGATTTTCCAATTCAACTTTTTTTTTTAAATTATTTTGCATTTTATAAGAATTTGATATATAAACTTCACATTTAAGATATTGAGCTAGAGCCTAAAAAGGGAATGGTATCTTTGTAATTTTGAGAGTTGATTTTGCGTATACTCCTTTCCTTGAAATTGTACTATATATGAGTGGTGCAATTTGATCAAAATATTTGGAAATGGATTTCGTCCTTATTATCATTAAATTCATTATAAATATCAAACATTTAAAATAGAATATACCTAGGGCTGTAATCGAGCTGAGTAGTGTCGAACGATACACTGTTCAAGCTTGATTTGATTTTTATCGAGCTTGAAATTTTGTGTTTGAACTTGGTTTGATTTTCAATCGAGCCGAGCTCAAACGAGCTTTTATCGAACGAGCTCGAACCGAGTATCGAGTAGCTTAATATTTTATATGTATTTTTTCAATTTTTAGCTTATCGAACCGAGCTTCAAAAGTTATCGAATAAAAAATGATGTTCAAGCTTGTTTGATTAGTGTGACGAACCGAACTCAAACGAGCTTTTATCGAACGAGCTCGAGTCGAGTATCAAATAACTTGATTTGATTTTCAGCCCTAAATATACCATATTTTCTTTCGAATTCTGAATGTTACACAAACACTGTAATATAGTATAACTAGTATATGAAATTATACATTAGTAGTTATTAGTATAACATTCCTAAAAATTAAGTTCTCAAATTCATATTTCATTCCTCTCAAACAAATAAACAGGTCACAATTCGAAAACATTTTCAAATTACACTCCTCTCGTACCTTTAGTAGGAAAATTAGTACCTACGACTACGTGTGTATCATGACTTGACAATTTTTATTTTAGACCCTTTATGAAGATGTAAGCAACATCATTCCTTCACCTTCACTTCGTTTTCAATGTCATACCATTCTTCACGCCTCTCTCTTCTTTTCTCATCATTCTTGCACCATTTTTTTCTTTTCAACAGATATACATATTTTTATATTTTTCAACATATATAGTATGAAGTATATCGATACTTTAATTTATTTACAAAATATCTGTATGCATGATGACATATGATGTACATATGTTTTGATCTGTATGTATTTATATTTTATTATATACGTGTGTCTGCATAATAGTAATACATGCAATATAATATTATATACACATAATTGGTCCAAAACATATGCGAAGCAGAAAATGAAAGTTGGTCAACAATATCGAGTTACATTTCTTTCTGCCACATGCTAAAAGAATACATTTCTTATTGTCACATCTCAGAAAATACAAGTATCAGAAAATTTTATCTATATGTTTAAAAAATAATTTATAAAATTGAGTCAACAAGAGGTATTTGCTAAATCACCAATATCGATCGGCCAATGATATTTAAGTATTTAACAGTTGTTACATTTTCGTTTTAGATATAAATTTTGTTACACCTTATCCTCTTTCGAATTCCCGTCTACTACGCCCGCCATCGAAAAATACTTTTAAAATAGTCCCTTTTGTGATATTTTTATTTACTCCCTTAAATAATGTTTGTGTTATTCTTGAAAATTACAAAATTATCCTTGTCAAAAATCATGTATGGAACAACTAATTTTAACTCAACCGAAATCTTGTTAGAAATGACTGATAATTGAACGAAATATAGATTTCAATGATTAGGATGTAATAAAATTTAGGGCTTATTTGGATGGGTTTTGGCTCGGTTTCGCGAGTTTCGATTTAAAAAAAATGGTTTGAATGATTTCAAAGAAACCTTTGAGATCTCATTTGGATGAGTTTTGGTTGTTGGATTTTTTGGTTTGAAAAAGTTGAAATCTCATTTGAATTGAGTTTGGATATTGGGGTTTATGAGAAAAAGTAGGTGGTTGGTATCAAATCAATATTCTTTTAATGAGATTCGAGGGAAAAAGTAGGTGGTAGATGTCAAATCTATATTTTATAGGTTTGAAGAGTTTGAATGTGAGTTTCTAAATATGTTTTTGATGATTTTATGGGGTTTGGCAAAAACTCATTTGAAATGGTTTTGGCTCGGTCTCTCGAAACCCGCGAGATCGGGCCAAAACCAATCCACGTACACCCTTAGACTACAGGTACGGGTGTAAATGAGTCGAGTAGTATCGAATGATACGTTGTTCAAGCTTGATTTAAATTTTATCGAGCTTGAAATTTTGTGTTTGAGTTTGGTTTGATTTCTTAACGAAACGAGCTCAAACGAGCTTTTATCTTATTAGTTCGAGTCGGGTATCGAGTAACTTGGTAATTTTCCATGTATTTTTTCAATTTTTAGCTTATTGAGTCGAGCTCGAGCCGAACTTTAAAAGTTATCAAACAAGACATTTTGTTCAAAATTATTTGATTTGTTTGACGGACTGAACTTAAACGAACTTTTATTGAATGAACTCGAAATAAGTATCAAATAACTTGATTTGATTTTCAGCCATAATCTATGGAAAAAAACGTAACACCTGCTAGATAAAGAACTTTAATGATGATTCAGCTGAACAAAACCTAAAAAGTACGGTAAAAATCAACCCATAAATCATTTACTAAGAAATTTAGATTTAGAATAATTTATCTTTTCAAAAAAAAAAAAAAACGTGTAGCACAAATAATATGCGCGCGGATGGACCGTGCATGTGCATCTGCACGTGCCCATGAATTAAATTAGAGAAATCCAAATTAAAAGCGGGGTCCAACCCTAGAATCGCGAACCTCGTGTCGGCCTGTAATAAAATTTCCTCAATATTTCTATTTTTCTTCCTATTATATTAAATTTTGGATTCAGCTTAATCAAATTGCATATTCAGTAAACCCCCGTCAACGCCGTGGTTTTGCCGCCGGCTTCCTAAAACCTTTCCAAAGTTCCAAATCAAAATCCATTTACTTCTTTCCGAAATTTCTCATTCATTTCCCATGTCGGTAAGTATCTCTGCTGTTACTTTCGTCTTGCTGTTTTTGATTTTCTGTTTCTTCACAGTTTGTAAACTTAAGTGAGCAATTTCAGTTATTTGTTATCTGATTGGATCGGTGTTAGAATTATTTGATATGTGCTATCAGGATTTGTACTTTGAATAGAAAACGTTTCATGTATGTTGCTGGGGATTATTAATTATGTTGTTGATAAAATTAGATCCATTTTATGCATATGCAAGTGAAGAAAGAGTTTATAGGATTTGGATATGTTTTGTCATTGTGTTGTTTACTTGAAATTCAAATTGTTTGGAATTAAGTTTCCATAACCTTATTATTGTTTTGCCCTGATCCAAATTGTTGCAAGTTAAGTCGAGCCATCCCGGAGGAAATAGGGATTACTTGACCTTGAGATGATGAGCAGCTTCGTATACATAAACACAGTCCCTTTAAGACATGCCTTCCCTGTATATAGACTAGTATTTCTTGTTATAGTTTCATAAGAAATCTATTTCCTTAACCATTTTTTAACATGTTTTATGTCTTAGATCACGACTGTTAAGGTCAGCAATCTCTCCCTTGGGGCATCTGAGCGTGATATTCAAGAGTTCTTCTCTTTTTCTGGTGATATTCAATATGTTGAGACCCAAAGGTTAGATTTAAGGCTGTGACAAAATTACCTTCTTGTACTATATAATATATACATGAAAGAATAGTTTATCTATACTCATACTGAAAATTCATTTCTTATACAGCGATACTGAACGATCTCAAATTGCATTTGTTACCTTTAAGGATGTTCAGGGAGCAGAGACCGCAGTTCTTCTTTCGGTAATGATTCTCTCATTTTTTAACTTCTCTTTCCTTTATTCTGCTTCAATTATGTTCTGAACACATTTAATACTGCTGCTTGTTCCATTATTCTTGTCATTTGTTATTGTTCTTCTTAAAGTGAAACTCCTACTATTTATACCTTTTCTTTTCCCTCGGAATTTTCTTTTCATTCTTATTCTATAATATTATTTTGAGTTGATGCCTTCCCTTATCATTCTAGTCAATTTTTTAATAAATATTAGTAGTCTCCTCAGGTATTATTGTTGGGGAAATCGCTCGTCAAATTTGACTTGTGAATGACATTTTATAAAAACATTTTCTGAATTTCACCAGTATCAAATCAATTCTGTAATTGGGACGAGAGATAACATGAATCTGTAAATCAGAATTCATGAGTCAAATATCTTCTGGTTGCATTTCAATCATTATAGCGTTAGTATAAATAAGATTATTATCATTCATGTAAATTGAGCTTAGTATTGCTTTTAGAAAATTGATATGTGATGACCAAAAACACTGCCCTGTATGAAACAATGCTTATTAGATTTTTCCCAAGTCATAAAGTATGACCTTCCAAAATCAGTATATATATATAATTCATTGCCTTTAGATTTTGAGATGGATAATGGGAATGTAAGACTAATGTTACTATTTCAGTTTCGTCAGTTAACTTATCCATCCCCCAAATTCAACTTACTTCCTTCCAATTTTGAGTATGTAGTTTTTCAGTTAATATTTACAAAATCATCTAGCAACTCTAAAAATCTTCCTTAGTTCTGTATTTTTCAAAAGGCAAATGGCTTCAAAGTCAGTTTTTCAAGCATAAACTTAAAGTTACTCTTTCTAGACTAAGTTATGTCTTTTCATTTTCTCGAAGAGCTTCACCGGATCACTCCTTGACTTGGTACCATCATAGTTAGTGCAATCCTGGATTTGAAATTATGTTCATATATGAAAACTAATCTTTTCTTCTATATTTTCAAAATCTATCTCTTCTCTATACATTAAAATCAAATTTTAAAAACACTGAAAGCATTTATCATACGTGTTATACTAAGTTTACCTGCTGTTTCCATAGAGTTGCATAGTTTCTCTCATTTGTATAACAGAACCAAAAATTTGAAATGAGCAATATTCTTGTATCACAAATTTATTATACATAGTAATCACACAATGCTAAGTTCTTCAATATTTTTCCCTATCAACTTCAGGGGGCAACAATTGTGGATATGACCGTGAACATTACCCTCGACCCAGATTACATTCTTCCTCCTGCTGCTTCTGCACCGCCACTGGTAATATATTCTTGAAATAGTTTATGTTGTACTAAAGAGTTAAATGCCAAAAGACCCTCTGTGCTTTGCCTAATTTAAAAAAAAAAGAAGGAAAAGCCCGTGTTAGTTTTATTAGCAAAAAACCGCCTTATGTTCCTCTCTATTAGCAAAAAAAACCATTTGAAATTCCTTCATAAATCATAGGGAGGTTATTTTTAATTTTTACGTTAATTTTAAAGTTAAAATGGGGATTATTGCCATTTTTTTAGGTGAAAATGGGTGATTTTGCATCCTATGGTTGGTATATAATTGTTATTTTGGCTTGGGAGGGATTTTTTTACAAATAAAAAATTAGTACAGGGGGTTTTCGTAATAAAAATAACACAGTTTTTTATTTTTATTTTTTATTTTTAATGATTAGACAAAAAGCTTTAGGGTATTTTTACATTTCACTTTATACTAAATCCTAGAGTCTCTTCTTACTTGAGTGCCACTCATATTTGGGCAGCCATCAGATAAAAAAAGTGGAGGTGGCTCGGAATCTGCTTTCCAAAAGGCAGAGGATGTTGTAAGTAGCATGCTTGCGAAGGGTTTTATCTTAGGCAAAGATGCTGTAAACAAAGCAAAGTCTTTCGACGAGAAACACCAATTAACTTCTACAGCTAGTGCTAAAGTAGTTTCGTTTGATCAAAAAATTGGGCTAACTGAGAAGATAAGTAGAGGTACTTCAATTGTGAATGATAAAGTACGGGAAGTAGACTCGAAACTCCAAGTTTCCGAGAAAGCAAAATCGGCAATTGCTGCTGCTGAGCAAACAGTTAGTAATGCTGGTTCTGCCATTATGAAGAACCGATATATCCTTACTGGCACTACATGGGTCACGGGTGCTTTTAACAAGGTTACTAAGGCAGCTGGTGAAGTAGGCCAAAAGACAAAGGAGAAAGTGGTCGTTGTTGAAGATGAACAGAGGAGAAAAATGGTGGATGATTATGCCCAAGTTCATTTATCTGAGTCTCCTAAAGGTTCGGATTCAGGAGAAGTTCAGCATCCTTCCAAGCCTGCTCCTGTACAAGGTTTAGTTCTCTGATTTACAGACTAAATACATATTCGTATTTCTAATTCACCCAATCACTGAAGGTGGTGAATCTGAAAAGATGTACTTTATTACTATGTTTTAAAATATGTCAAATTAGAACCCATAAACATGAAAAACTAGTTCTTGATTGTTTTATTTGTGGGATGATTTTGTTCCCTGCAGAACATTGTAATTTCAGTCTAGTTAAAACGGTTATATCCTGGGGTTTATACTTTATATACATATATATTGTTTATTATATATGGGTCCTTTCTTTTCTCTTTTGATATATAGCTTTTGTATTTTACTGGTGTCTGGTCTGATACAAATTTCACAACAGAGACATTAATACAACATAGATATCCAACATGACACTTGATGTTTGAAAAATTAAATAAAATGATTTTTTTTATTACATAAGGGGACACGGGCTAACACATCCAGGACACGGCTTGAGAAATGTCCAATTCTTTCTCTTTCTTCTAAACCTATCATATTTCTATAATTTCAAACTGCTATTTATTTCATCTTTAAAAATTGACAAAAATTGCAGAAAACATTCTAAATTAATTAGTGATTATGAATTTTCGTCCCAAATTATATAACCTCATCGAATTTCGTCTCGTATTTAATATTTTTTTAAAAATGTCCACGTGTCCGTTAAATTACCATTTGGCGGCTTACGTGTCATGACGTGATAAGTTTTAACATGAATAATTATATAAGATTGCAGAATTCGTCCCAAAATAATTATAAACTTTGGTTTTTCGTCCCAAACTATATCAACTCGCTGAATTTCGTCCTCTAATTTACAAATTTGCATGAATTTAGTCCCACTATTAAATTTTTAATTTAAAGAAAATGATGGTTTGACCTTTTACCTTTTTTTAAGAGAAAAATAGTATGGATTTTCGAAACTCCCGTGTGCTTTTGAGAAGAAAAAAATCCCGTGCCATTTCATTAAAAAAATATTATGCGTTTTTTAAAGTATTAATAAATAATAAATATTTATGAAAAATTGAAAAATAAAGATACAAACACTTTCTCTTGTATTTTTCACCAATCGAAAAATAAAATTTTGATTTTCAAGCATTTATTATTATTAATTATTAATTATTATTTATTAATATTAAAAAATAACACACAATTCTTTTCTAATGAAATGACACGGGATTTATTTTTCTCGAAAGCGCACGGGAGTTTCAATAATCCTTACTATTTTTCTCTTAAAAAAAGTAAAAGATTGAACCGTTTAATAGTGGGACTTAATTCAGGTTAGATGGTATATTAGGGGACGAAATTCGGCGAGTTGATATAGTTTGGGACGAGAAACTTAAATTTATAATTAATTTGGGACGAATTTTGCAATCTTGTTTAATTGGACACGTCATGACACGTAAGTCGTGGCAGTTAACGGACACGTGTGCAATTTTCGTCTCATAACTAACGATGAGACGATTTTCCAAAAAAATATTAAATTACGGAACGAAAGTCGATGAGCTTATATAGTTTGGGAGGAAAATCCAAAAATCGCTAACTAGTTTGGGATGTTTTTTACAAATTTACCTTAAAAATTTGAAATATGCGAAAATCGAAGTCATCTCTTAATGTTCTTTGAATCTTGGAAAAACCTTATCAGGAAACCCAAACAAGCACATTATTTCAAAGAAGTAAAGGGCGCGACCATGACTTTTAATAGAGTGAAAGATAAAAATTTCCCTATGTTTAGTTTGACTCTCAAAAAATCCTTCGATTTATTTTAAGTCTCAAAAACCCTTATGTATTTGGTTTAAATTACCACACTCGATTAAAGTAGAATTTGACTTTTGACTTTTGACGAAATGATAAAATTATTCCTATGTATTGTTAATTTTTTTATTCCTTTTGAAAATTCAAGCATATACTACTTGGATCGATTGTGGTAAGTAAAACCAAACAAATCGGAGCTTTTGAGAGTTAAAATAACACATGGAGTTCTTTTGGGAGTTCAACAAAACATAGGGGGTGTTTTTATCTTTCACTGTCAGGGGTAAAATTGTTATATCAAAATTAAAGCAAAATATGAACAGATACTTGCAATTTCCGTGTTTGAATCACGCTCTCTTTTCTGAAGGTTTACACATTTGACACTAACATGAGAATACATGAAGGTTTTTTGAAGTTAAATAACATAGGAATTTTTTGAGAATTAAATACATAGCGAATATTTTTGTCTTTTCTGCTTTTAATATGTAAGTACTATATACTAAAGTTAACATTATTATTAATAAACCAAAAGCTACCCAACAAAAAAAAAAGTTAAATCATAATAAAAATTATGTAAATTCTAATTCAATAAAAGTTATTCATCAGTATCAAAATAAATTATTTTAGTAAATATTAAAAATAGAGAATATATGTTAGGGCTGATAATTAAACTAAACTATTCGCTCTCGTTCGATAAAAGCTCGTTTGAGCTCGGTTCGTCACACAAATTAAACAAGTTTGAACATCATTTTCAATTTGATAATTTTTGAAGCTCGGGTTGAGCTCGAGCTTGTGCTCGATAAGACAAAATATATATAAAAAATCAAGTTAATTACTCGATACTCGGGTCGAGTTTATTCGATAAAAGCTCGTTTGAGCTTGGTTTGTCAAACAATCAAACCAATCTCAAACATAAAATTTCAAGTTCGATAAAATTCAAGCCAAACTTGAACAGTATATCGTTCGATACTACTCAACTCCCCGCTCTATATAATACATGTACTTAAAAACTAAAGTGTCAAACACATATTCGAGAAATATGCATGAGTGTTGAAACGTTAATTCTAGGTATCCAACAATTGTACCTCTTTAATTACAAGTTTACAACAACATTGCACATGACATTAATTCCGGTGGCTCTAAACTCTCAGTCATAGTTAAAGTCCCTATATACTACCCAGTGGTGGACCCTTTATTACCTTTTTTTTTTTTCTCTAATTCGATGAAATTTGATCACATATATCTGGATTAATCTATTTTGAAGTGTGTCAAAGTTCGAACACGAGTACCAAGTTGTATGAACTAATCTTTTGAACTTGTATGAACTAATTCATTTTACTAGACAAATTATTCATTGGTGTGGACCCTTTATTACAGTTGAATAATTTTTCAGAAGATGAGAATACTTATGGAGGTTTTATAAGCAACCTAATCTACATAGTAATTATCAATAATGATGGCAATTGATTGATGTCCGATGAAGATTGGATAACGTTTCAGTTGGTGTAATTGATTCTTCTGTGATTTATTAATATATATCCGAGTGGGTACGTTAATCATAACTTCAATTATTACAACTTATTATTAATATAATCTCGTTGGTGTCACCTCTTGCAAGTTAAGTAAGAACATGTAATTTATAAAAAAAATGTGAAGATTTTATTTCTCATCAATTACTTGGGCTCAAGATCCTCTGTACCACAATTTATGTATCACAGTTGTGTATCACTAATAAGTATTTGCCACATGTACATGTGACAATTGTGGTACAGAGGATCTTCAGCCAATTCTTGGGCTCAAGATCCTCTATACCACAATTTAGGCTGAAGATCCTCTATACCACAATTTATGTATCACAATTGTGTATCACTAATAAGTATTTGCCACATTTACATGTGACAATTATTATAATTGTCACATGTAAATGTGGCAAATACTTATTAGTGATACACAATTATGATACATAAATTATGGTACAAAGGATCTTCAGCCTAATTCTTGATGTCCATCTTGGTGGAGTTATGAAAAGGACATCGTTTATTTTGGAGCAGATATGTATTTATTTGATTAGATTTTGGGTCAGTCTTGTAGTTTTACGAACTTAAGCCAAAATCAATTTGAAGTATGAGTACAGATGTAACACCCCAAAAATTTCGATCCCTTTTGATTGGATTTTTAATCCAAATTTTCACGAAACTCAGGTTTAGCGGTAGCTTAATAGCAATTACTGGCATAGCTGAGGCCCCAAGGATCAAGACGTTTTAGGTTCAACTACTATAAATATGAATATTTCCCAGTTTTAATATTAGACTTTAATAGTTGTTTATTATTTATAATTTTTAATACTTGAACAATTATTAAAATAATTTATGATTTAATGATTGATGATGAATGTATTCTGAAAAGAAAAAAACTTACATATCCAAACATAATAAATCTTATAACATATCAAACACAATGATTTGACACTACCACTTATATCTTTTTATTCTTCATACCCCAACATATATAAAAAATTGGGTAAATAACAAATACCCCCTCAGGTCAGGCCGAATTATAAAAATCACCCTTACGCATTGGGTATTCCAAAAATCCCCCTCATGTTTGTCACCTTCTTATAATTAACCCCTTGTCCCTAAAATGCTCCAATTTTACCCTTGGGTGTTATTTGTATTGTTTGTAATGTCTTATAAATGTTAAAACTTAGGATCTAATTATTATATCTTATAAATTACGAAAGAGATAATTATATTTTTACTACCAGAATAATTGATAAAATTTATAAATGCCCATAAGTTTTAATAAATATTGCAAAAAAAATAAAAGGGGTATTTATATATTTATTAGCACTCTAAATTGTAAATACTAAATTAAATAGAATTTTAATAAAATATTTCATGAATATGAATTGTTTACACATTAGTTAAATGAATTTATTTTATAAACTAGTAAATTTAATAAATAATATTGTATTATAAATAAGATATTTTAATTTATTAAAGTTTATATTGTATTATAAATTAAAAATTTATTGAAATTTATGGAAAATTATAAATTATATCAATTATTTTGGTGATAAATATATGATAATTATTTTTATAATTTACAAGATATAACAATTAACACCCAAATTTTGAAATTTATGACATATTATATACATTAAAATTAACTTCCAATGGCAAAATTGGAACATTTTAGGGACAAAAGTTAATAATAAGAATGTGACAAACTTGAGGGAAATCTTTGTAATACCCAATACATGAGGGAGATTTTTGTAATTAGACCTTACATGAGGGGATATTCATATTTTACCCTAAAAAATCCAATCCAGACCGATCTAAATGGAGCATAAGTTTCATAACCTTATTGTTTCCACTTAATCCAAAGTGTTTTAGTCGAGACGGCATGGGAATCCCTAGTCGAGACGGCCTGGGAAAATAGGGATTACTTTGTGGTGAATTTTAATATGTTATCAGAGTCCCTAGTTAAAGTGGGTCACCTCCTTCCGTGATGAGCTTCTCCTTGTACGCATGACATGCTTCAATATTACCCACACACTTCACCCAGATAACAAAGGTCTGGGTTGTCATCAAGGTTTGGAGTGTTATTATTCCTCCGATTAACAAAGGCCTGAAGTGTTATTATTCGTGTGTTGGATCTTCACCTCGCCTAGAATAACATTGTATGAGAGATCCAAGTCAACCACGCCATACTTCACCGTGAGTAATCTCCCTTTTTGTACAAAGCTCAACGGAGACCAAGTAATAGTCCTCTGCTAACGTGACTAATATTAGGGGTTATCCTTGAAGATATTCAATCATGATAAACTTGCAAAACATCATAGTATTAAACTAGGGTTGGACAATTCCGACGAAGCCATTACAATATTTAAGTCAATATTTTGTAATTAAGAACTTTTACTACTTAATTCGAAATAATATATTAAGGAGATTATGGTTTCAGTGTTACCTTATATGAGCTTTTATAACTGTTGTCATTGAGCCTTGGGCTTGTTAAACGTTTTCCACATTCAAAGCACATAAATCAAAAACTGCTTCGATCATGTGGGATTCATCTTTATATAGGTCGTGATTACCGACGGCTTACATAGAAGAGGAGATCCATTATGTCCAGGGACGGATCCAGGATCGGAGAATTGGGGGGGCCGATTTTAATTACCATCGAAACTAATTGACAATAATTTATAAAATATTTTATTTACTTAAGAATAAAATATTACTGAAAAATACATTGAATTCAAAATTCTTAAGTAATTTAGTGAAAAAATTCTCGAAGTTCTACACGACGTTCTCACATTTCATAAATTCATCTACGAATAAGTACCAAAAATCTCAACAAATTTATTTTCAATGTTAATAATCAGACAATTCACACAAGGTATTGATCTTTCGTTTTGTTTCTACGCCTATTTTTGACCAACTTTATTATTGATCGCACGATTGTTATGGTTGTAACATGAAGCGCTAATATCAACGAATCAAACAATCAATTAAAGGTTACACTATATACTTCTTTGTACTTCAATCACAAACATAGCTTATAAATTGTGGATGTAATTTAGCATTAAAAGATTAGAGGACTAATGTGAACTATTTATAAAATAATAGTACTAAATTAATTTTTTCAAGATTCTTGGGGGGGCCAGGGCCCCCCCAAAACCTAGCTGGATCCGTCCTTGATTATGTCTTATTGTAACGTTAGGAATAACACGTCTTCAAAATGGCAGCAGATCCTCTGTACCACTTATTTGTACCACTTATGTGTACCACTAATATAAAGCTGACACATGTCCATATTAATTGTACAATTATTTGAGTTAACTCTAATAATTAATGTGGTTAAGTTTAATTTGAATTAACTCTACAATTAATATGGACATGTGTCAGCTTTATATTGGTGGTACACATAAGTGGTACAAATAAGTGGTACAGAGGATCTGCTGCCCTTCAAAATACTTAGAGACAGTCTTCAAAAAACTTAGAGACAGGGACGGATCCAGGAATACGGTGTAGTGGGGTTTAAGCAAATAACAAAATGTCGATATGTTACCACCAAAAATATTAAAAAGTTTTCGAATTTGAGTTACCCAAAACGATAATACTAGTTTCTACTTCAGCATATTTTCTTTACATTTAAAATTTTTAAAAAGATTTCTTGAAGTTTTTCGAAAAATCTCAAAAAAATTCTAATATACAACTGGCCGAAATATACGTTGAAAATAAAACTTTAATCCATGGGGTTAAGGTTCTACGATAAATGTAATAATCGAAATTAAAAAAAATCAATTAAACAATCAAACTTATTTTTTTTCCTTCCGAGAGAAAATATGTACAAAAAACCACAATTATTTACAGCGTTGATTTTTCATTTTCGGAAATCAAAGCTAGATCAATATTAATTTTAGAGGGAGAGGCAATTTTTTTTTAGTAATGTATTAAATAAAAAAGATAAGAAGAAACCATATTATAAAAATTAAGAAAGAAATAAAATAAAATAAAATTATTTAGACAGAACAAAAATCAAAGAATAATTATTAAAAAAAATTAAAAAATAATTGGAATAGTTAAGAAAAAGAAAGAATAATAAATCGAAAGGAAAAGATGCATTAAAGTTCTACCTAGGTTTCGAACCCTTGTTTACCCAACTATTATTCCCTAGGGCCTTATTTTGTATAAGGAAAACCACTACATCAAACTAATTATTCTATTATTTCAACTAATGACATTATATATATATATATATATATATATATATATATATATATATATATATATATATATATATATATATATATATATATATATAGGAAATATTAGAGATCAACATTCTTCATTAGGTTTGCCTTCATCGTAAAATAGGGCTCCCTCGTGATAGTATTCACCTAATAGTGTGTAATTAAAACTTTTATTTTAAATCTTAAAAACTTGAGATCAAATTTCATCAATATTGAAAAAATAGTACGATATTATTCTCATGAAATTAGAGCCATTAGAAAAAATATACCGTACATATATACCCACCAATTTTTTCATTGGAAAAATGACAGTTGCGTTTGGGAATATGCAATTTCTTTTTTATATTCCTATAAATGGGAATTCTCAATGGGCATGTGAATAATTGGCTCTTTTAACAGCTGGTGTCGCGCCCCCACGAGTAACGGTCCGATTCCAGCTGTCTCCCATTTTCCAAATTCCCCCACTTCCCTTTTCTTTATATCTTTATATCTGCCACTGCCAATGCCAGCTCTCTCTCCATTATATTTATATGTCCTAATTCCTTCCTTCCTTCCTGTGCATCTTTATTTTTCTTTTTCCAAACATTATCTTTATTTGTATGTTAGTATACTTTTGGAGAATTAATTCAGCTAATTAAAACTGAACCCGTGTAATCAAAGTGTCGTGATATGTATATATATAGCACTTGTTGGGCCAATAAAAAGCCATCCATCAATAATCAATAATAATCATCCATATAAACATCATATCATCACGAGAACTGATGTAGTCAATTACGTAAAATTCCAATTTATCAACACCTGTGTGACTGCGTATGAATAAATAAACAATCAATGTCACACACTCACACACACACACATCAACTACCCCTTTTATTCTTTGTTACAAGTAAAAACAATTCACAGGCACACACAAACACACGTGTGGTAAAAATTACAGAGGCTCCCAATCCGATAGACCGAACCGGCACGTGCCAACTCCCACCGACAGTAGTAAACCCGTGAAATGAGCTGTGGCCAACTAAACCAGCTGCCCCATGAAATTTATTTATTTGCGCCCTAAAAATCGGCGGTGGAGCCGCCGTTGATTGATTTCATCCTGTCTAACTAAATTCTTCAAGCTCCGCACCGCTAATATGTCGCCTTTCTTAATCTCCACAATGCCTTCCAATTCCGATATATTTTCTCCTAAATCTGCAACAACAAAGAAAATTTAATCCCAATATTCAAATCATTTTTTTTTTAAGAAATCTTCTGTTTTGATTTTGTACTACTAAACAAATTACAATTATCACACGAATTAATGCTTACCTCGAGGATTGTGCAGACGGTTGAATCCGTTAAACTGAGCCAAATCTGAACCCACAAAAACAACACCGATAAGTAAGAATTAACATATTTTAAAGAATAAAAAGAAGAAAAAGAAAAATGGAAATTAATTATATAATAAATAATACATACGAGTACCATTTTGGGAGGGGTTGTGGGAGGAGAGGTAGAGAATGAGAAAGCAGAGAAGAGTGAGGATTGGGATGAGGTGAATGTAGGTTTCATGAGAATTAGTTAATAATAACTTGGGCTTGAGCTTCAACAATTTCTTCACTTGTTCTTTTTCTTCTGGTTCATATATTAATGAAGTAGTGTTGGTAGAGAGAGAAGAAGAGCTGGAACTTTCATGGAGAAGAAGATGCTTTGTTGAAGGTGAACCCAGTGACTGCCTCTGCATGTTTAGATTAGAGAGTTGAGAGAGAGAAGTTGGGAGGGGGTTAGGCTTTTTGTTATTTAAGCATATCTTCTCTTTTTAAAGACCAAGAGAGAAGAGATATTGTTTCAACCTTTTTTCTCTTTCTTGATGCATTGAAAAATTGAAGACTTGAAGTAGAGTATTGACTTTTCATTTTTCTCTTAGTTCGAGCTAACTAAAGGTATAAACGAGGCTTAGCTTAAATTTGGTTTGAATTTTATATTCAACTTGAAATTATGTTCAAGTATTATTTGATTATTTAATTAACTGAATACGAACGAAATCGAATTGAATATCGAGTAGCTTAATAGTTTTATATATATTTGTTTAATTTTTAGTTTATTTAGTCCAGTTTGAACTGAGCTTAAAATATTATCAAATAAAAAATATTGCCCTTTATTTTTATTTGCTGACAAGGGAACCCACAACCACCAAAATACACAAGGTAAATCCCGCCCTTAAAAAATTATCAAATGAAAAATGTTGTTTTTTGTTGATAAGTATAAAGATTAATCGTGCTCAAACAAACTTTTATAGAATAAACTCAGAGTCAAATATAAAGTGGTTTGATTTGATTTTTAAACCTATTTGAGTATTGAATTTTTCTTGTTTTGGAAAGGGCCACACAGGCTCAAGATCCTCTGTACCACAATTTGTGTATCACAAGTGTGTACCACAAATGAATAATTGACACATGTATTTATGTCAATTAATAATTGACATAAATACATGTGTCAATTATTCATTTGTGGTACACACTTGTGATACACAAATTGTGGTACAGAGGATTTATTGCCGGCCACACAACAAGCGAGTGAATTAAGTGAAAGGTGATGCTTGTTTGTTTTTGTAGAAATCATTTCAATGTTTCCTCAAAAATTATACAAACAAGTTTTCTAGTTTTTAAAAGACTACTTTCAAACAGTTCTTATAATTTTTAAAAGAAGTTTCTTCTGTAAAAGTTAATTTTATTTTAAAGAAAATTTAAAAAACTTTACCTTAATGACATACAATAATTTGTTTTTGAACATCTTTCTCTCACGAACAATTCTAATTTAACATAAAATATTATATTCTCTTCTTTCCAAAACAACTAAAAATACTAAACGAACAATATTCCAAATATTGAACCTACTATTCATTTTATCTCTAAAAATTTAAACAAATAACTTTTTCAAATATATAAAAATCGAGGATATCTCAAAGTTTCTCTAAGAGATTTTTTTGTAAAACAAATTGAGGGAAACACTAGCATGAAGCATGATAAACATGATATCTTTTTCTAAGGAAAAAACTTGTTTGATTTTTTATAGGACCTTGGAATTATATGAAGAGAGTTTTCAAAGAGTTAGGGTGAGTTAAGTTTGGCCTCGAGATTCGAAAAGCAATTAGGATAATTAATTTTATTAAAATAGAAGAATGGTAATAAATATTAATTATAGAAGAATTGCTTTTATATAATAACTTTTGTAAAAGTAACCGGAACTTCTAAAATAAGTTGATTTATATTTTTTAAGTTGACCCAAAAATGATTATGACATTAAAATCAGAATATAGATCTAGAAGTGCTCTCACGACTGTGTCAAACTCACTCCTAATTTCTCTCTCATGCAGTATATGGAAAAATATCTAAACAAGTTCTATTTTTTTATGACAAAAAGTACCACATTTTTTAACTTACGTCAATCACATAACAATTTTAACTTGGCATAAAGTAACATTCTTCCCTGATTTTCGTAATATCTAAGAAACCTATCGATTTTCTTAAAATAAAATACATTATTGTTCTAATCTCTAAAAAATCAAACAAGCAATTTTTTCAGATACACAAAAGCACATCTAAAAAATTGTCTAAATCTTTAAAACCTCTCAGAAAACTCAAACAATAACGGGCCAAAAATATTTTTAATGGACAATTTAATTTTATATTCAATTTGAGATTGTATTAAAATTATATTTGATTGTTAACTGAATGCAATATTGTAAGCAACTTAGTTGAATTTATTTTGTGATATAATTTGGTATCATATATTCTGTCCCAAATTATTTGTCGTTTTAGAGAAAAAAAATTATTCGAAATTATTTGTCACTTTAGAATTTCAATATACTATTAATTACATACTTTAGGTATGTAAGATAAAGAATGTAAAACTTGAATAACGTGTAAATAGCTAATGGTGAGATAAATACAAAATACAGGTATTTTAGGTATATAATTTATTTTTTTCCCTAAAATTGAGACTATTTAATAGGTACCTTAATATGTTTGAAAACATGTAAAACGACAAATAAATTTGAGACAGAGGGAGTATTTTTATGAAATGACAAGTCTTCAAATTTAAAGTGGTGTTTACTTGGGGGCTTAATCCCACTTTGCACCCTTATAAATAGGAGCATTTTCCATTTTGTACTCTACAAAAAAAATTTCTACTTTGCACCCTACAAACCACTATTTCATTTCATATTGCACCCCTCAATCATTTTCAGCCCATTTTAGTTGTCGGAGTAAGTGTAAATTCGTCCATTCACATTATTAATCACCCCAATTTCCCCCAAAAAATAATATATGGGCAAAATTGACATATCTTCATAATAACTTAAAAAAAAACTGAAAATAGAAAACAAGTCTTCCGGGACTTAGGGTTTACTCAATTTCTCATCCTTCTTTTTCTATTTTTCCGTCTTTTTTTAAGTTATTATGGAGATATAATTTTGTCCATATATTTTATTTTTGAAGGGAAATTGGGGTGGTTAATAATGTGAATTGACGGATTTACCCCTACCCAGATGACATAAATAGGCAGAAAATGGTTGAGGGTACAATCTGAAATGAAATAGTGGTTTGTAGGGTAGAAAGTGGGATAAATTCTTTAATAGGATGTAAAATGAAAAATGCTCCTATAAATGCAAAGTGGGATTAAGCCTTACTTGGGCAATAGATTCTTCAAATTTTCATAAAAGTTGGCCGAAAAATAAAGTGGCAATGTTCACATTTTAAGAGAAAAATTTGTGAAGGCAATAGTAAAAATCACAAAAAGAGTAATGTCTTTAATTTGCGAATCAAAATTATTTCAAAACAAATTAGTGAAGTCACACATTAATATTAAATTAATTTTTTTGAATTATATTTGAGTTGACATAATTTAATCACGATTTGCTTTGTACTTGTGAATCAAATTATTGTAGACTTCATAAGCAATAAATATTAATGACAATATTTTATAACGCAAAATATATAACAAAATTAATTTCTAATATATAATATCTAAAAATTCATGATTTTGGAAAAAAATAAAGATAAAATGGAGAAAGTCAAGTTTTAATGGCTATATATATGATACTACTATTCTTTTCCTTCTAGATAAATCAAAACGTCAGACATAAAATAAATTTCTGGAATCCAAAGTGACTTGCGACAAACGAAACCGAAACCGTATAGAAAATTGCTACTCTATTGAGAGAGGGACAGAAGGGGGGAAATTAAAGATTGAAAATGGTGCTATGGGAAATCACATTGGGAACGGCATACTTTTTGGGTCTGAAACGAACGTACAAACTTGCTCTCAGGATTCAGAGAAAGCTAATTAGCCCTAAACATCCCAAGATCCGTCAATTTGTTCAAAGGTATTCTTTGTTTTTCTTTTTTTTTTCTATTAGGGTCGCGTCTATGTCAAAGTCCGTCATTCTGAAGCACGTTTTAGGTCTAATTAAAATAATGCTACATTTAGTGTATTTGTAATTCATATGGATTTGAAATCCTCTGGGAAACTACTGAATCTTAATCCATATATAGCACTGTTTTCCAGCTGCTATACGGTGACTTTTATTTGTGAGAAGGGATTATTGGATGAAACTCTTAATGTATTTCCTGTAATTGGCAATGGATATGTAGAATAGAACCTCATTTCTTTGTATATTTAATTTCTCATGTTAACAGACTATTTGTGCTCCTTATATGATGAGTAGATATGTTCTCAAATATTGTGCTTGGGAAGGGTAAGTGTACTAATACACTTTGTCAAGTAAACTAGTTGATATTAGTAGGTTTCAATGAATTGGTTTGCATTTTATGGGCAATCCTGAATCATAAATGGTTGAGACTTGAGACTGGGTGGGGGGTAGTATTTCTGTTCTTTTAGGTGAAACATTTGTAGTCTCTCTATGTCTTTCTTTCTTCTAGGTTATTGTTTATTGTTTTAGTTTTGACGAATATTTAGCGCCTTGTGATTCTTTGACCTTTTTGTAATTAGGCCCATTTATGCATTAACAATATAACAGTTGCTCCAGCTTCAATTGCATGTGGATTTAGTAGTAAGGATATATCGGAAGTACCAAGATTTGACTCTCTTAGCCTCAGTAATTTATTGGTGATTGATGTTCACAAGTGAACCTGCTAATGTGTTAGTTGACAACCCCCCCCCCCCAAAAAAAAAAAAAAAAAAAAACGGTTTCACGCTTCCCAACTTTTTGTAACAACTAATTCTTCGAGAGAGTAGACAAATGTAAATTAACATGAACTAAATGGAACAAACATGTGTTCATGTTTTGAAGATTCCCTTTTCTTTTCCCTGATGTTTTTCTTCTCTTTTTAGAAACAAGATCTATAATGCTGTATTGCTGTGCAATGTTTGCCTAGTATGAGTTGGACTAAAAATTCCAAGAGCTAGATGGTTGAGTTGAAGGTACCTGGGACAACAATCAAACATGCATTACCTAGGTTGGGACTTTAAAAAATGTGATATATTTATCTTAAAAAAAAAAAAATGCATTAACATTAATATTTTTGAAAGCATTATGAATTAATAAATTAGAATGCATATTAATGTACATTATATATTCATTAAAATTGTGTAATATTTATTCAAACAAAAGAAAAATAATTTACTTTTTCTCTCTCTTCACGTAGGTTGTGCTTATGCTACTTTATCTAGACTCAAAATAGTCTCAAATATAGGACCAGATTTGAGACAACCTAGATTTTAGCCTCCAAGGTACATGCATTGGGAGGTTTTTTTTATTTTGGGTCTTATAATATAGGTTTGGCCTCTCGCATTTAGAGATGGTCTTAGACACACCATGTCAATTGTTGCACTATAAGCCTTAAAAAGTTCATAAATTTTGAAAGAGGTAAAGAATACTATAAAAGCTGTCAAACCACAGTGTGACTGCTTTTGATTTGACGCTTTACTGATCCAACTAGGCCATAGGATGATCATCACCTGTTTCTTGTAGATCTCTCAATTTATGAACTAGTAATTCCAATTGTAAAAAAAAATTCTGATCACGGTGTTTTAAGCATTTGCATGCGTAGAATAGTTCAGGATGAGACAGCAATGCTATTTTTATGATTAGCCTATTCTTTTTGATGCAGAGGATCTTATTATTTATGGCTCAACATCTATATTTAGGTCTTATTTCTCGATGTCATAGTGAATCTTTACTTTTGATATTGGAGGAAGTATTTCTTATAGTTGGGTGTTTCAATGTAAATGCTAATAGGAACTCTACCTCAAAAGGATGAAGTTTGTTTGGTATATGTAACAGTATAAGACAATTTTGCCCATAAAATTGATGTAAGGCTGCATATGAATGCTTTGCTATGTTCTCGTGGTTGTGAATTTACCCCGTCAAAATGAAAAAATATTCAAGTGTTCTTCTACATAAGAATCACCAATGTTAGCTCTCAGCTTACCAAAATGGTAATTTAATGTCAAATATGGCTGCTTTGTACACTTTGGGCCCTCATTCCTAGGCTACGATTATGGAAACTTCTAGAGTTTAAGAGTGATAACTTCCACTGGATAGGGAAAAAAAATATTCTGATTATGGAGGTGGCTCTTTTAAGTAATTGAACTTTCAATAATAAGTTAATAACCTTAAGAAACTATAATTGAATTCTCAGCAAGAAGAAAATGAAGACCAACAAACTCATAACCTTTGTTAGTAAGGTGAGTAGAGATTGAATAACAAAGAACTACTCCGGATAAAGGGGTGACAATTCAACCTTAAGAAATGATAGTTTTCTTTGATAGCGCCCATAATCCATATCGAGAAAGAACTTTTCATTCCTCTTTGTTACTATTCACTTGAAATAATATCTATATTCTAATTACAGATCATAAACTTCTCCGATATTGGCCATATCAAGGAAAAATCAAGATACGAGGCAAAGAATGAAATCAATAATCCGATTAGTAGGGATTTAGAACTGCACTTCTGATTATTCAGACAAAAACAGAGAAACTAGAGGAAAAGGGACTGCTGCCGTAGGAAGTTTAAACGGCAATAGGACTTATAAAGATTATGGCTTCACTTTTAATGTCAAAATTACAAGTATAATATTTGGAGTAGATATCATTCAAAAAGTTCTAGTTCTGTATTATACTGTTGTTGGGGAATGGGTTACTTTTTTAATTCTTTGTTTGAGTGACTTGACTTAAAATGCAGCTTAACCCAATCCTTATAATTCTTAAGTCGGGTCAGCCCATAATAATCAAAGACAAAAAAAATGAGCGATGCAGCCCTTGTGCTTCGAAGCTCTCTGCGCCCCTTGTGGGCTGCATCTTTGGAACAAGATGTGTGCTTCGTATTTTTTAGAATTTGTTTCCTTTTCTTTTAGATCTACTTCAAGTCTTCAACTCTTCTCCATACGATTTCACTATTGGCTTGCCGGAGCATTCCGTCTTTATTTACTGATCGGAGGCAGGTGGCTTCACTCTCTGATATTATATTGTACTTTGTGGCTAAAATAATTTCCATTATCCTTTTATACTGGGTTGATATTTAGTAGAAGAAATTACTAATCTGCAAATTTATTCTAATACTTGCTGAAACATGCAAAACATTTCTGACACTGCCGAAATGTAGTTGATTTTGCCGAAAACTTTGCTGAGATTTCGCTAGTTTTGGTGTGTAATTTATCTTCAAATTTGTCTTATTTTCCTTGGAAATCTTGCTAAGATTTGGCTGAAAGTGGCTAGAATTTGCTTATGAATGTTGAATACTAGAGTAATTGCGGATATATGTTTTTTTGTGCTAAATTTAGTTGTTGAAATTTAATAGAGTCATGGTATATACCAAAAATGTATGTTTATGCTCGCTACTCATATCAAGCAAGTGCATTGCATATTGGCTCTTTGTTCTCTTAGCAACTATGGTTAGCCAATCAACAGACAGCAAAATTAGTCTCTATAAACCAACAGTAATGACCCTATTTTCATCTTCTGCTTTCCTCTACCTGATATCCTTTTTTGGCTATATAAATTGCTACCCTGAAACTTTGGATTGCCACCAGACTACTACTTCCTTCCTTAATTATTTATGGTACTCCATTCAGTCTGGCGGTTCATATTACTAAAGGAAATATAAATAAACTATTAGTTTGGAGTCTTGGTCATGTAAATGTTTGGGAAAATTTTCCTTTTGCTCAATAAAAAATCTAGAAATCACCCTACCGGCTAGTAATGTCTGTAGTTGCATACTAGCAAAATCAGTTCTTGTTTGATTTCACTGTATTTGTATTTGTTATTTTCTAGTGCCACAAGAGCTGGGTAGTAGCTGTGTAAGCTCTTAATTCCTTCCGACAGATTTTGCTTATTCTCCATGTTGTTCTTTTTGAGTTGTTTTAAACGGCAAAGGTTCTATGAGTTTATTGATTCGAGTCACTTGATTGCTTTGTCTGATAGGGCCGTATGTTTTGTCTTGATACCCAGTACCAGATATGAATCATTTACCCCTGCCAATTACTAAAAATGATGTTTTGGCTAAATATGTAGATATAAGAGTTTGTCAATATAATTTCCTAATATAGCTAATTATTACTGTTTTATTATGAATTACCATGTTTAAACTAAATACTTGTTCATCAGTGACTATCTTTTATCATCCACTTTTTGGCCAAGTATATCTGATATATAATTTAGGTTTTTTAATTTTGTTATCATAACATAGCTAACTGTTTTTCTGCTTACTTTGGTTGTATTGATATTTCGTTGACAGACGAACTCGATATGTATTTGATATGGCACTTCGAGTTCATCTCAAGGTACAAGAAAGGGATATCGAAGTTGGTCGCAACCTTGGCAACTGGATCCTTCGTTGGCTTGACAAAATGAAGCCTGAAGCTCAGATTAGAGGTCATCCCCCTCCAGGCAGTAAGTCAATCACCAGCAATGCAACAAAGCAGTCGACCAACCCAACCAATCAGGGGGGAGGGTTTCCAAAATACAGCTCAAGAAACGGGGATCGTGAATCAGATAGGCATCTGTTCAGTGCTGCACGGAATATCTGGCCTAAAACTTTACCCACCATAGCTATGATGAGGCCCATGAGGCCCGTTGGGAGTATTGTCCAGCACAGGAGATACAGCAACATCACTGGTGGGGCTGAGCTATTCAATGTGGATAACGTGTTTGTGGTTAGGAATGACATAAGGCAGTGGATTATGCATCACTAGCTAGCTAGCTCGCTTATGGTTGGTTGCTTTTGATTTTGTTGTATTGGACACAGGACAGGACTGTGAAGAGTAGAGTTAAAAGTAAGAAGTAAAACAAAATAGTAGGTACATGCGTGGAAGAGGAAGGAAGTGCTTTGCTTGCCCAGTTCCCTTGGCAGAAAACGATTTTTTATTTCTTTCTAGAACAAGTTTGTTTCTGACCTGTCTTTTTTAATGGAAATAGTTTTCAGATGGATGAAAGCTTGACAAAATAAATTATGTTACTTCTTTCTTTGATAGTACTATTTGTCATTTGCTTCAGGCATTATTCACACTTGTGATTATGTGAGAGAGACCAAAATGGAATAAAGGATCAATTATATACAAATCTGTATATATTTTTCTGTTACTCTGTGTATCTCTATATCTATACTGGAGTATTTAATAAGAGAAGTCGCGTCATATTCAAATTTCTGAGCACGTCTTGATTCCTTCTTCAATTTTCTGTCTTGAATATTTAGTTTTCTACATTTTATACACCAAAATCATTTCATAAGCTATTCTTGCAGTGAATTGGATTCCAAACTTGAATCATTTGATGCCGATAATTCCGTGCACAGTGTTTGAAATTTGCCCATATTTTTTTTTTATAACAATAATTTGCCCCATATTTAAAGATATGGCTCAACGAGATTTAAAATGTAACTACAAAGTTTGGGGTTGGTAAAATAATTTCATGAAGGTTCGGTTATTTATTCGAACGAATGTACCAAATGACCTCTGTTAAACCCAATTATGGCTGTTATATCTCAACTCAACTCGTGTCTTGATTTTAATGAACTACTCTCTTTTAACATGTAAAAAAGACTGTCACGCCAAACCAAACAAATTATTATATATATGCACGAGGCGGTTGCTAGTATACAATACTCCTACTATGTGATTATGTGAAGACCAAACAAAATTTTTATGATGGTCTTAATTCATTGAAATTATTTTCTTTGTGTATTTGTTTTTTTTTTTTTTTTTTATAATCCAGGTGTACAAGCTTACACTAGACTAATCATGGACACTCAGAATCCTTGCCCTAGAACTCTGAAGGATGTAAATTGCAGGATGTGACTCCACCAAGTCTCGGGATCCCACCATACTGCTGTACACTCTGCGCATAAAGGGGTCTTCACCACAAATGACCCTTAAATAGACTCATAGAAATGCTTCCATCCAAGTTTCAAATGAGATTCGAACCCCCACCCTTGCCGCTGGAGCAAGCCTTATGAATTGTTGGTCAACCAGTTGGAGATATACTCTGGGGGCTCTTTGTGTATTTGTTGCTCATAACTACTTGTAATTCTTTATTTCTTATTTAATTAAGAAAGATTTTAATATTTTATTGTCAAATTAATTGGTTGTGACTTTCATCGTGCAGTCATCGTACAAAATACTCTTTCGTAGAATTTTAAAAGTATTAAGGTGAAATATTCACTATTCTACATTGCTCGTTAATTAGAAAATTTACTATTATCCTTTAACATGAAAATATTTAGGTTATTTCACTAGAGTTGAATAATATTTTCAATATCAAGAGTTCAATTATTCAAAGACAAAAAAGAAGAAAATATTAATCCTTCATAGTAAAATAAATCGTTAATTTTGCATCTACATTGACAAGAAATCTTAAAAAAGGAAAATTTCATACCTCTTTGTCTCATGTTTTGAAAGTGATTTTAGAAATAATTTGAGGTTTTTAAAAGTTTTTTGATTTTTATAATGTTTATTTGAGTTTTTTAGGATGAAATAATTAGTAGATATAAGTTTTAGAAATATTACTAGTTTGTTAGAGATTATGAAAAAAAGGGAAATAATTAAATACATGAATTATTTTATGTCAAATCGTGTTTTGTAAAAGGATAAGTTAACTTCTGAAAATAATAATTATAAAAAAATATTTATTTAACTTTGGAGGGAGGACTGAAAACAAAAAGTTGTTCTAGGAAAAGCCAGTCAAACATCCCCTAGCTACTACCTTTTGCAATTTAATCGAATTGGACGAGGATTATGATTTTCTGCTAAATAGGCAAAATACAGAAAGAAAGAAAAAAATTCATGAAAATTTCCCCCAGTTCCCTATCCTAATTTAGCCCTTGGATCAAACACTTTCCCCGCTTTAATTATCTGCTACCGAATTCAGGTACGCCTCATCTGGATTATGAATTAATTCTTGAAAATCTTATTTTCTGTGTGTGTATGTGTGGGGAAAACAATATATATGAAATGAATGGATTTAGATATCAATTTAAACAATTCGTATGCCTGGAATCACTTAAACTGATTTATTTTTTTGTCTCGCATGACACCACCACTATCAATGTTTTATTTGCTGTGGTATAGGGGAAGCTACAACTTGGTTATTCTACTTGGATATTAGGAGCATAAGGAGTATTTAGAATTTTTTTATTTAAAGAGAGATTAGATGTGTGTGTATATAAATTACATATTTGTATATTGTGAGGAGTAAGAAGAAGAGGCGCAGTGCGAAATGGTTTTTCAGTGAGACCCTTGTTGATGAGTTTCAGAAGGGGTTGGACACTTTTTGATTCATTTTTATGCAGTGGAATTTGTCTACGCGATAATTACTGCTTCAGGCGATGCTAAGAGGGTTAGGGGGGTGAAAGAACATTATTGATTTTGATGAATGCGAATTTTGATATTTTTATGTATACTTAATTTGAAGGATTATTAGTGAAACACAGCAAATTAGGCATAAAGAACTCTTTGAATGTGTAAGTGCATTTCCCTTTGCATGTTTTAAACACTATTTTGATTAAGATATTACCTCCATCGCACTATATCTTGATTGCCAAAGTTATGCAGAGCTGTGTTTATGGTGTGTTGAAGTAAAAGCCAGGTTTTGGATTTACATGCTCAATAAGTAGCTCTAGGGCTTGGTTAATTTTTTTTATTTTTTGATACTTTGCACCAAAGAAGGGTTAACTGACAAAGCAATGGTTTTGTTGAGTTGTAATTGATATTTAAGTAATTATCTTCTACTAAAACAAAATGATGATTGGTGGGAGGTATGCTATGGATTATGTAGGAATTAAAATATAGAAATTCTGGTAATTCCTCCTCTTTTGACTTTCTTAACATCAAATTTCTGTCCAACTCCACTAATTCTTGCTGATAATCACTGTCCACAAAACGTGTTCTCAAGCTTTCATAAAATTGTTCATCTAACATGATTTAATCTTATGAGAAATTAGTTTATATACATGCAAAATGTACGGGGGCTTGCATCACCTAACCTTCAATGATCATGGACCCTAAATAGGCCCCTGAAACATAATTATTAAAATTGCTATCAGAAATTTGATGCATTCATCTGTTTACAAAATCTTAGTGGTGTAACTTAAGGTCTACAACTAGTGAATGTGTTAAGATATTTTTAAGTGACTGTTATGCTAACATTAAGCTCGCATTCGAAAAACTAACATAACTTATTTATTCGGACAAGAGTGCTATACCTTAGCAGTTTAGGCAAACTTTCCAGTGTAGTATATTCAGAAGTATTGCCTATTTGCTAATAAGGAGAAGTGGTAAGAGCAAAAAGGTTAAGTGACTGAGAACGTCGAATCTTGTGAGTGGTGAGTATTACTAGTGCACCCATATAGCGTAAACTTTGACCAAGTATAGCTAAGCTGTTTTTTTTCTTTTTCCCTAGTGTAGAATATGTTTATAAGATAGCTTCAACCCTATTTTATTCTGTATTGCAATATGTTGATTATTCTTTCCTTCGTCTAGTTGTGCTTATAAACAACTGTATCTTGTTTTCTAACAAAATATACAAATCACCTCACATGAGACATAGTGCAAGCTCACAACATCTGATTCTCATTCCGGTCCAGTGCCAGATGGACCAATATTTCTGATAGTTTAAGAAATTTAGTTCTTCGCTTACCGGAAGCACATATGCTTATTGTTTACCAACAAATGTGTTAGTTGCTAAGACTTCAGGTTCTTGAGCCTTGTGGATGAAGCAGTATTTTTATTTGGTTCCCACGAACAAATTGAATAATATTTGAATATTGAGTACATAAGGTATAGTTGCGATTATTGAGGTTTATTCACGGGTATTCGTTTGGAGTTTCATTATTCCTTGCTTGTCAATCAAGCAAAAGGTTGCCTGGAATAGCCTCTCCCGGGGCTACAAGAATATCGTCTATTTTGCTGTCATACCTACCATGCTTGAAGTTCTTTAGAAGAGAAAGTATGCAAGTTTGCTGACATTTCGATGATGTGACAATGCCAAATGATAATGTACAGATCTAAATATGGATAGATGTTCTTCCCCATATTGTCATGTAAATTCTCTGGATTTGTTTGATAGTTTCTACTTTCAATAGGGAACAATATTATTATTTATGGTGATTTCAATATTAAATGCATGATCTCTCTCTCTCTCTCTCTCTCTCTCTGTGTGTTTATTTCTCAATTTGAGGATTTTATACTAAGCCTTTGAACTCCCAATTTTAATCCGCAGAAAGGTCAGAGAGATTACAATGGAACTAGCGGATAGGGCCGTCGGCTTGCTTCTGTCAATAATCAGCCTCTCCATTTTCACCTATTATACCTTCTGGGTCATTATCCTGGTTAGCACGTTTCCTCCTGAAACATACAAAAGAATTTGCTCTCTGATTTTTTTTCTTTAATAAGTTTTGCTAATATATTATTCTCTTTAATGTTCTTTTCAGCCATTTGTTGACAGTGACAATTTTGTGCACGAGTACTTTCTCCCTCAGGAATATGCCATTCTCCTTCCTGTCTACGCAGGTGTGACGCTTATCTGTTTCCTATCCGTGTTTATTGGTTATGTGATGCTCAAGTCCAAAAAGAAAAAGGCATGAGATAAATCCTAACCGATATTTCATTAGTTTGAGTTGAATTTTTAATTTTTTTGGTAGTTGATAGAATTTATTGAGAATGATAAAATTTGTTTAAGTTTGATTTGTTATGTCTAACTGATTAAATTCATATGAGCTATTATAGATCAATCTTGATTTGAGCTGCATTCTCAAGTAGTTTGGAATCTGTTTGATTTTCAAGCTTAATCCAATATCATTGTAATACTTTTGTCAATTTTATAGATGTTTTTGCTCGAATCTGATAAGTCCTTTTGCTTTAATATGAACTGATTTAACTCATTCGTATGCCATTTCTGTTTACACTCAACTGCCAAGGAAGGGAAGTGTTGCATCTAGTCTCGGATTATAATGCTTTTGAGCTGGATTGGGATAGGAAACAAAATATCTGAACGTTCCGGCATGTTCCACTTTCACTGGAAAATTTCCGCCTTGTAAAATTGTCTATGTTTTGCACTTGTTCCAAATTAATTGGAAATGGGATTAAATTTTCAAATATGCAAGTACATTAATAAAAAATAAAAGGAGGGGGGGAGAGAGAATATCAAAAGTAAGAGCATTATTCTTGATAATGTGAGATTGAAAGTGTATTAATCAAGAATTTTTTAATTTTCGATTCAACTTCAAACCCTTGTACAAATTGCTGCAGATGATTTCTTACACCTTCCATTCCATGGCTTCATAAGAATCTAACAAATTGCTATCTTCTTCGTTTCCCATTCCTAAATTAAAGTGTCATAATTGATTAAATTCATGTATGTAACCAAATTGTTTCTATAAATGGACATGATAGTTATGGAAAATCTGTTATAAGATGTAGGAAATGATCTCAGAATTGGATACACAAGAACTGATCAATTGTTGATATGTAATTTCAAACCTCTTCAATCCTCCCTATATGTACTTCCTATCAAAACACATGCGGATGGATACATGTTAATTTGTGGATCCAGAAACGATCGAAGTCACTTTGAAAGACAACTTTGCCTTTAGAGGTTGGTTGGTTTGAATCACTTACTTTCAGAAAGAGGGTAAAAGTTTGAAATTTATTGATACTAATATTAAAGAGCTAATATTATACAATGGCTCGAATTATAAACTTTTTTTGAGTTATTATTTATTTGAATTTGATACTTTGTTTGATAACCAGGCATGCAGCTTTATTGTATTTGTTTTATTTATTTATTTATAATGAATGTCTTTCTTGTGGAGAAACAATTACTCAGCTAGAACGAACAAAATTATGATTCATATTGTGACTGCATCTGCTCTCTAGGTGCTTGTTCATAACAGATCAAACTTGTCTCGTAGATTTTATTTAAGAGTTTTTGAAAATTAAAAAACTAAATTCATTTTTTCAAATTCAAATGGGAAGTTTAATCACATCATGTACAAACACCATAAATATTGTTTCATCATTAATCATCTCCAATAATCATATTCAATCAAAACACATACTAAAATCGAAACAACAAATACATAAAACAATGAATTATTAACTAACCATAATATTAATGAATTAATTAAGCCCAAGAATTATCAAAAGCAGCAGAAGTAATGGCCTGCGAAAACTCCTGAAAACTAATCCTACCATCACCATCAGTATCAGCTTCCCTTATCATCCCGGTCAACTCTTCAGCGGTCAACGCATGGCCAAGCTTAGCCATCGAATGAGCCAACTCACAAGCCGTTATATACCCATTCCCATCTCTATCAAACATTTTGAACAATTGCTTCAATTGATCCTCCGTGTACGGCGACTTAGCCGGTAATAACTCGGGCGCCACGAGGGCAACAAACTCGGAAAATTCGACCAATCCGTTGCTGTTGGTGTCAGCTTTTTGTATCAAGGTGTCGAGCTGATCGGGGCTCGGTTTCAAGCCGAGGGAACGTAAGAGTGATCCGAGCTCCAGTTGGGTGAGGCTGCCATCGTTGTTTCTGTCGAACGATCGGAAGATTTCTCGGAGTTCGGCTAATTGCTCGTCGTCTAGCTTCACGGCTGATGACCCTTTACTACTCATTACTGACTAAATTGAATTGGTATTTGTTTGAATAATGATATATGAATTTGTACTAATTAGGTTCCATGAGATTGATGTTTTGACTTTTGTATATTCACTCTGTGTGTTTTGTGTTTGTGTGTGTGAAATTTTTGGTTGAGTTTTTGTTGTTAGTGATCCAATTCTTTCGAGGGGATCCGATTTTCTAGTTAAATAAAATGATGAAAAGGAATAGGAAATTTTAATAGAGATCGGGCTTAATCCTGTTCATTCAACTACAGTACAAGTGTAATAAATACGTTTTATAATTGGAGAATATTATATAATCACAAAACAAATATAATGTATTTGCTTTATGATTGGATGAGTATGGTCCAACTTGATTTGCACAATATATAACTGTCCGATTGAGTTAGAGCTATTCCAGCGGATCTAATTTGATCTAACAAAAATGTAAGTATTTTGATTTCCACTTCATATTTGAGTCAATATATTTGGATATGATTTGAATTAGGCCAGATTTTCAAGATATTTGATTATATCCAAGCGCATCAGATGATTATATTTTGATTTGAAAAAATATTCACCCCCATCGATTATTCTCTTATGTGACAAGATTTTATTTCCAACGTCATGTAATCATTCACATTAATGTTCAAGTTCTCTTCAGCCGTTGAATCCAACATAAAAAAGATAGAAACCGGGTGATTACTCATGTCATGTGCTTTAGAATAGTATGAATTACATCTCGTCTGGAAACAATTGTATTGATTTAAAAAAATATTAAACCATACTCAATTTGATATATCGAACTCAAATTCGTCAGACTTAATAATAATATCAAATAGGTTGATTTGAAGAATCATTTGATAAGTAATGGATATTTACATCATTACAGGAAATCATTGCAATGGGGTCAACTAAATAATCCTTTTGGATATCTAGGTTTGAAAAAGGAACTTCGAAAAACCTCAAGCAGGCACAAGCCACAAAATGAATCCAAAAATATATAATCCAAGGCTCAAAATCTCTATTAATCTTTTCCAAAAAATATAGAATAATTAAGAATAAATTATAACATGACTTTTCATTTCAGATTGGTTAATATATCAAACAAAACCAAAAATCCAATTTAGTTCAGCTCAATGTAGGAGAGGCAACCAAAAAAATAAAAACTGCTATATTTTCTTACCATCTCACTCTTTTACCTCGTCCGGAATCTAAAAATAGCATATGAAGTTTTATTGCAAGACAATGTATCTCTCTGTTTTTTCATAGCACAAAATCATGTCGCTTAATACAACAAAAAAGGTATACATGGCAATTTACGTACGTACATATGTACGAAGTAGCTGATTAGTAATCTATAAGTGGACTCCCTTCCTTGACAAGCACAAAAAGGCCACCATCGCCTCTTGAAATGCGGAAATCTTTGTCAAGATATGTTATCAGAAGCCACGATTTTGTCCTTCCACCAGGAATAGGAATCTTAAGAGGAGGCTGACCGGAAATAGCGCGTGCAATGCCCGCCACAGCATTTTGAATTGGGCCAAGAGATTGCTGAAGTGGCGACAGATTTATGTTTTGGCCAAATATATCTATGCTTTCTGGCAGATCTATGCTCGACTTGATTTCTGGAGGCTTAAAGGTCCCTTCTTTAAACTCAACCTGCACATTAGTCCCAACAATTTATTAGCACAAGACACAAGACACAAGTCTATATCGATTGGACATGATATGGTATTATTTGCACATATCAGGTGTTTACCTGTATTCTTGATGGGCTTCTGACTTGAATGGATGCAGAAGCACTAAAAGTGAAGGTAGAAACAGGGTTTGACAATGTGACGGAGTTGTCTATGATTAAGCTTTTTGTGTCTATTGATTGCCCAATCTTTTCAACTTTCACAAATGGAATACTTCCCGCTGCCAGAAGAGGTAATAGTTCAGAGAAGGCTGTGTACCTGATACACGGCAGATGAAAAATCTTAAATCAAAAAGAATTTCTATACAGCTAAAAAATTACTGTTTCTAAATTTAGATCTCCCTGAAATGGTGTCTAGTAATCTATCTTATTGTGTCGTAATATCTAGGTCTAACCCCTTAACAAGAAGGGATTTATCATTCAACATCTAAGTGCCTATTACGCCCTTCGATTTAAAATTCATTAGCAGGATTCAAATATTTTGGATTGTAGAGCAATTATCTTGCCGAAAGAAATAAAGAATCACAAATCACGCCTTCCATCCAATATAGCAAGTAATCTTTGCTTTTCAATATTATAAGTTTCAATACCAAAACTCAGGATTAATGATGCCTCCTAAAATCAACTCAGCATTCCATTCATCCAATCGATGAAATTTCAAACTTACATATCAAGTGAGTTTTTTTGTATTCAAAAATTTATATAGGACTACAATTTCCACATATACAGCATCCTTTCTAGTTACAAACATCAATGACTAGCTAGCATTGCGAGATTGTTGTTCCATAATCTCACGAGAAAAAACAGAGTCGGACAAGTTCTGTCTCACAAAATCGCACCCAACAACCTGTTACCGATTTGTATTGCAGTCTTAAAGAATTCTATTCAGTTTATATTGGATTAATTAGTTTGGTAACACAACTTTTCCATATTCTATCCCTATGATCAAAATTATCAAATCACATCACACCTGATACAACAATCCCACAAAATAATCAGTCACGAAAAACAACAGCATTCAAATGCATACACACTGAAAATACAAACTTTTAAAATCCAGCTAAGAATGAATAGATAAGAAGTTATAAAACTTACACTAAAACCCAGTTCCCGTCAAGCAACTCGGGGGTTTCCGTTGGGGCAGGTGTCGGATTCGCAGCCTCCAATTGGGAAACAAGCTCAAGCACCTCCGCCCGTATTTCAGCCGATGCCCGGAAACCCAAATCCGAACCGTAAACCGTATCCACCAAAGCCCGTTTCAGCTCCCAAAGCCTCCCGTCACTTTCTTCTTCCTCTTTCACACCCACATTAACTTCACCTGGACTTCCATTTCCCAACTCAACCCCGGACCCTCCCCACTCATCCTCATCCTTCGGAGGATCCGAACCCGAAAATTTCGAAGTGGGTTCGGGCTCCGGTTCCGACTTCTCTCCCCACTCATCGACAAATGACGGGTCGGATTCGGGCTCGTCGATGGATGATGGGTTTCCGGGTACGGGTTTGGAAGGCGGGTCGGAGGGGTCATTGGTGGAGTAGGAGGAGCGGATGGAGAAGGTGAATTTAGGGTTTGTGGAGAAGGAGAGGGAGGGGTGTTTTGGTAATTTGGAGGTGAAAATCTTTGGTGGGTAAAGAAGAGAAGAAGAAAGGTGGGGGTTGAGGAGGAGAGACATTGCTGTTATTGTTATGGTTCGAGTTTGAGTTGAGGATGTTTTCTTTTTTTTTTTTGTCCTAACATTTGTGCATCACAAAATTCATCGATGTTGATATAGCCAGAGCAATCTTTGGCACATTTACAATATTACCCATCAGTTAAACATCAGTCATTGAAAAATGTTAAATTAAGAAAGGGAAATTCTTACCCAGACCGGGTTTGGCCGAACCCAAACTAATTACATGGCAAGTGTAATACACTTGCTTTGTGATTGGGTGTAATTTCCAGGAAAGTGACCAATCACAAAGCAAGTGCAATATACTTGCTTGATGGTTGGATGGGTTTGGCCAAGCCAGGCTTGGGCAAGAATTTTCCATTAAGAAATAGGATAAACAACATTAATGGTCTTCTTAACATTAATTTTTTTTTTAGGGTATCTTCTCTTATGATTTTTTTTCATGTTAGTATCCACTATGAATTATTTATTTCACTTTAGTCATCTACAAAGAATTTTTCACTTATAATGTTACACTTAAATCCCTCATAAAATTATTTTGTATCAATTTAGTCCCTCATAAAACTATTTATTTATTAATTTAGTCATTCATAAAGTTATTTAGACACTTTAATTCACATTGTACCACCTGAAAATGATCAAAGTGAAATAATTAATTCATAGTAGAGACTAATGTGGGAACAAAAATACAAGAGGGATCATATTGTACAAAATTAATGATAATGAGGACCATATTGTACACCACTAATAGTCCTTATTATCATATACCCTCATTGTCTCAATTAAGCAGATGGCAAGTAGGGGTGTAAAATAATCTGAGTAATATCTAATGATTTTTTTCAAGCTTGGTTGATTTTTTATCAATCTTGAAACTGTGTTTGAGTTTGGTTTGAACGACCTTGAATCAATTATCGAGTAGTTTGAAATTTTTATATGTATTTTGTCCATTTTTAACTTCTTCAACAGAATTTTAAAAGTTATCACTTATCAACAAAAAATATTATTCAAACTTATTTTGATAAATATGACCATTCAAGCTCGAATGGGCTTTATCAAACCAACTCGATTGGAGTATCGAGGAGTTTAATTTGATTCACGGCCCTAATTTCAAATTGATTCACGGCCCTAATTTCAAATTGTCGACCCTCTTGGAACATCTCTAGCACCAAAAATACAATAGTAGATCTCCAATGAATTGTGATATTAATATATAATTAACACCTAATATATAAATAAATTATGTTAATTGTGCACATGTGATACATATATAAACACACAAGCATATAAAATATACATAGATAGTTACAAACTCATAAAAATTAACAATTATTTATTATTACCCTAGTACTAATATAATTAATTTATTTTATGAATGAGTTATTATGCAATAATTATTATTTAACTTTGTGGTAAAATTATTCATCTAAAATTTTTTATATACATAACAATATTTATATTTATAAATTATTATACAACTCCAAAATATTATTATAATCATAATTTCAATCACTACACAATATAATATCATATTTAAAAATCAATAAACACATTGATTTGACCTACGGCTGTCAATGGGTCGGACTCGGACCGAATCAGGGCAGATTCGGATTCGAGCCCGATTTCCATTTCGTTTATCCGGATTCGGATCCGCTCGGATCTAGAATATTAGCAACTGGATCCGAATCCGACGGATATCCCGGATCTGGATAAATTATCCGGATCCATTTAGCAAGCTAGTTTTTTTTTTTTTTTTCCCGCTTTCTTCCAAATCACTTGCAAATTCCACCATCATGAATTAAAAATGTAAAATTTTACTTACTTCATCGAAACTATTGCCTAAAAATTGTAGAAGATGGAATATGATGGACAAATATAAACGATAAAAATTAGAACAAAAGAAAAAACAAAAATATAAGTAAAAAAGATATAAACTGGGACAAAGAAGAAAAAAACTCAATATTGAGAAATGGAAGAGAAGATAAAAATTGAAGGATGAATGATTATGGTTTTTTTTATTAAATAGTATAAATTAATATGTTGTAGACCCAATTAGTTATATGATCAGTCCACCAACATCTCTCATGCATTTCTTTTTAAAATTATTTTTAATATAGTAAAAGATTTTAGTGGAACATATATAGTTTTATTTTTATTTTTATTTAAATACATAATACTGTATATAAACAACATATAGTAATATATATCGGATACGGACATGTAACGGATCAGATCAGTCTAGATCTATATTCGCTCCATATCGGATTACGGATCTTATTAATCGGATCAGGTCCATCGGATCACTAATCGGACAATTATCCTAATAAATCGGACCGAATTCGGATCGGATCCGAATTGAAATCCACCCCATTGACAGCCCTAATTTGACCCATATCATTATTTTTTCTCCCCCCTAACTCCAAAATACAAAACAAATCTAACTCATATCTCAAAATTCTCAAACTCACTACCTATTTTATTACACTGCTCCCTATGTGCCTAATTTTATTTTAACATCATAATATTTCAACAAAACAAAAATCAGTTCTTTTTCCAAATATTTTGTTGAACACTCTCAAACCAAATTTGTAACAGTGAAACAGATCCAATCAGAGCCATCGATACAAACGGGCCCTTAAAACTAATAACTGTTGATAAGCCCAACAACATGGCCGCGGCCCACTATTTAAAACTTGCGAAACAATTAAAATGAATCCCTCACCGCCATCTTACATACGACGTCGTCAAAAGAAGTTTATATTACTAATTATTATTAAGAAAAGGAAGAAAACTCACAGACATCACCTCACTCATTCTGTAAAACTAAGAAAGTTGAGGCCTTGAAAATTCAGTGATCATCCGCCATGGCTATGCAAGCTGGCATGGGTTTGTCCAGGATATTGTTAATTGTCGGAGCCGGTATTTGTCTGTACACATTGACATCGCTTTAGTTGTACATACTTTTTTTATTGTTTTATCTTAGTCGATGCAAATATTTGCTGACTGTTTAGGTTACACGGGAACGATATTGATGAAGAACCGGAAATTATCAGATATATTGGGCGAATTACAGGTATTTCTTATCAGTGTTTGTTTAGCTGTTGGTTACTTGAATTTCCATCATGAAAATTAAAATCTTTATATTTCTATGTGTTTATTATTTTATTATGTGCTTGCTTATATTTATATTTGTAGGTGTATTATCCTACGCTAATTCAATATGTTTTATTGTGTGAACTGAACTGCCTGATATTGAAAATAGATATATTGGTGATTAATTGATTTTTTTCAGTGTCCTATAATTCTAGTATCAACTCTCAAGAACTTCACAAACATGGTCTGGTCGAATTTCATTTTGCTCAAATAGAATAATATTGGAATTTTTTTCTAATTTAGAATTGTGATGAATATATCGCACTATATAAATTTATCATTTTTTGTGATATTCGAATATTGTAGATTCTCTTCTTCTATATACTTCTAATACATTTTCATTTACTTCCTTAAGAACTCCGAACTATCTTATTTATCATAACCATAGGTCTCTCCTTCGGGAATTGACTTTGTTTAGCCAGTCATGGAGCTGGAATCAGAGTCTAAGGGCAGGTTCTCTATTAAATTGGATAGTAAGAAGTTTTGAGAAGGAAAGAAAAAAATTTAATATGTTCCATAGTGAAATGAACAGCATGCATTCAAGCGCTTTTTAGAAAATTCTAAGTCAAATTAAAGGAAATCCCGTTTGTGTTATTCATATGCTGTGTTTATGTGGCAGAACTTGGTTAAAGGCATGGAGAAATCAGGCGAGTCAGAGGGGGACTCTTCTGAGGCCATTGCTGCTCAGGTACTGTAATGACTATTAACAAAAAAATGTTATTTGTTTTTACTGTGATAAGTGATACTTTTCTTATTTTATAGATCTCCTATTTATCAACTTAGTTTCCTTTGCAATTTCAAGTCACAAATTTCTGCTTAATGTATCATGTTTGACAAGAAGAAGGAAAAAAGAAAAACGTTTGTAATTTATCATTGTTTAGCTAAAATAATAAATTTTCCACGTGATTTAGAACTGTGATTTGATTTTCTTTCTTCTTCTATGAATGTTTCTGTGTGAAGTTGGTGTTTGTTTATGGAATCTTATTTTCAACAGAATATTATGGATAATGAGCTGGAAGCACTGGACTTTTTAATATCTTTGTAGCACTTAAATGAAATGAAATTTGTTAATGAATTTTATTTATGGTTTGTTCTTTCACAGGTTCGAAGGTTAGCGGCAGAGGTTCGTCATATGGCCTCATCTAAGCAGATTACTGTCCTAAATGGAAATGCTGGCCAAAGTTAGTTTCTTGTGATTTTGCCAGAGCATCAAGGATATGTATATCTCTAAGTGATGTCCTGAATTTCTCTTTGTCACAGGTAACCTAACATCTCTAGTAGTGCCAGCTGCTGCTTTGGGAACCTTAGGTTATGCATACATGTGGTGGAAGGTAAGAGTGCATATTATTTAGATTTTATTTTTTATGCATTTATGAAAGACAATTTTTATTTTTGTTTTTCAACCCATCTGATTCATTGGCGTATAAATGTTAGGGTTTTTCATTCTCAGACCTGATGTATGTAACAAAGCACAGCATGGTGACTGCTGTTGCAAACCTGACAAAACATTTGGATCATGTCTCGGAGGCTATTTCTGTAAGTATATGTTATGTTTGTGATTGTAGTAGTTGAAGCCATCGTTTCTTGAAAATTAAGTAATCCATCCTGGTGCAACATGCTTCAACTTCTGTTTTCTTCTGCTATACCTGACTTACAGTTTGATTATTTTGTGATGATTGGTGAGGCGAGAATATTTATGATTTGTGATTCACCATTGTTTTAGATTCTTCTAGAATACTACGTATTCAAGCCTCTAAATGAAGTTGGTTTTTGCTCTATAGTTATTTGCTGTCATATTTGCAACCCAAGTGTTTTATATATCTAGCTTATTTTCCATTATTGGTTCTCTGATCAGGCAACAAAAAGGCACTTGACGCAGAGAATTGAGAATTTGGATGGGAAGCTCGATGATCAAGTAGAGATTTCCAAATTAATTAGGAGTGAGGTACTAATATGCAAAACCTTTACTATTTCCTTGTGTTGAGCTTGAAGTTTGTTGCTCTATAATGTACAGTAATTTTTGTTTTCTATGGCCAACAATCTGTGGAAAATGAGCACAAGAAAATATGTTTTTATTTGACTATCAATTTGATTAATTATTAAGCAATTTTTTGAACTCCTGATCAGGTTAACGATGTGCGTGATGATCTCTCCCAACTTGGCTTTGACTTGGATGAGTTGCAAAGGATTGTTTCTGGTTTGGTGGGTTTGGTTTTTAAATTTCTTTGCATATTTGAAGGATTTACTTTTCCCTATAATTTACTCGCTTCTTTTGCAATCGTTTAGTTAATCACTATGTTTAAGATGAAATGGTGGTCCTTTTAGATAGTGCGAATTTGATGTCTGAAGGTCATTGATTGCTTCAGTATCATTGAAAACCAAAGTTCGCCTAATCATATATGTTCATGATTATAAAACATTTAGCATCTGCTTATGTACCACTTTTACTGTAATATACTAGGGGGAATAGTAATACCATCATTAACGTGGCACTTACGAATATTAAAATTTATTAAAACCAGTGGATTCAGGGTTGTATCAATTTATATCCCTTATTTCATTTTACCAGTTGGAGGAATGGCTTCTTCAGTGCTTTTGAATGTTAATTATTCTGATCATGATAACTAAGCTGCACGATTTAGTTATGAAGCATATTACACAATGATGCTGCAAGGAACTTTCTGCTTTGGTTGTTCATTACATCATTTTTATATACTTATTAGTTAATAAATTTATTTTTGTTCGGTCCTTATACATTTTGAGATGCAGGATGGCAAGCTGCTCTCATTAGAAAGCAAACAGGTGAAAAAACATCTCTTATTTTTTTATCTGAAATAAAATAGCTTCTATTATACCTAAGATATCTGCTCTACTCTCGAAATATATTTTTAATTCGATGAAGTTAAAGATTAACTTTTAATTGATACTTGTTGCTATAGGAGTTCGCAAATGCTGGAGTTATGTACCTTTGTAACGTTGTTAATGGAAGAAAAGTGAAAATGCCTGACATGCTACAGGTTTGAAATTGTCCCATCTCTTCTTTCTTCAATTTCTTCATAAAACTTTTTCTGGTTTCTGGTTTCTGGTTTCTGGTTTCTGATTTTGGGTTTTGCTTTAGTTACTATTTCAGCGAATTTGTTTGTTTCTACCCTTTTTTTCCTTCTTGAAGGGGCAGTAGAGTTACATTAGATTAGATCTATACAAAGTGAGGAAGAACATGAGATTTAGGCCCTTTAAGAGAAATTAGTGCCTAAATATTATAAAACAAACCAGCCTATGTATAGCAGTTATAGAACCTTTATATACATAGGTATGTAATCGAGTTACTTTGGAACTGACTCGATATTAATGATACTGTCAACCATTTATCATCATACACAGCTTAGCTTCAGTGCTGGGTTTCCATTATAATTTACTATTAATCTGCTGTGAGCCTGTGAGAATGTTATGTTTGACTTGTGTACTGACTCTCTTTTAAGAGGTGGGGGTTCAAATCTGGCCAAACTTGGTCATACTAAAGAAAATTACTGGGTTCCTTTCTTGACCAAAATTTATTCCTTTTGAGATTAATTGTGATATATGAGGTGTATTTAATGTGGCATTCCTGATTTTCGTTTATTTTTTGTTCACATTGTTTTTCACAGGATCAGGTTAAAGTTGCTGGAACGGCACCAAGTCTAATGGTTAGTCATCTATTATCTACTACCTTTTATTAGTCTTTTTCCCAACAATAGGTTCCATTTGGGCGTTTAAATTTCAGTGGCATAGTTCAGATGATACACATTACCATCAAATGTGACACCTATAACCCATTTTGTTTTAAATATTTTTTTTCTTTTTTTCTCACATGCATCTTATGAAAGAGGCTAGCTTATGATCTAAACGTTTTCCAATTAATCATGGCTTCATTCAGTTATAAAAAATGTCGTTCTCTACCATCTGCTTTTGAAATATTGTTGAATGTATTCGTTTCAAAGTATATGCTAATGAGGACAAAAAACAAAGATTAACAGGTTTAGGATTGTATTTCTCCTAAACTCAACTTCTTGATTTCTTTTAGTTATATTTATATTATCTACTCATTTATTTATAACATGACTTGTTTACAGGGCCTTAAAGATATTGCAGATTCTCTTTCTTCTGGAAATAACTTACTGACTGATGGAAATATGCAAGACGGTTATGATAAGTTTAATAACAATAGTAATAATAACACCGTGATGAGGTATATATATTCACTGAAACTCTTTCAGTTCGATTGTGATTGATTTGTATTAGCCTATTATACGTTCGTGTGTGTCACTTCCTATCTGCCTGCCTGCCTTGAATAATACCCTTGCTTCTGCATTTGGTGTAATTCTAATGGAGCTGAAATGCTGCATGCAGGACGGCCTCAAACAAGTGTTGACTTGTCCTTCCGGTGTGGTGCTCTCGATCATTGTTTACTGAGGAAAATTATGCAACTTCTTAATTCTTTTTCTTGAAACGAATGATGTCATATCTTTTCCTTGATATTGATACGGACTAGATAGGTTAATTTTTATATTGGACTTTAGATGAAGTAAAGATTGATATAACATAAGTATATATGAAGGTGCCACGAGAGTTTCTTAATTCATTATTATAGTTTATTAAGTATGTGTGTTTGAAGCCAGTTTGAAAAGAAAAGGAATGTTTGTGTTTGTACGATAATGTCAATTAAAAATTTGGATTATTATTGTAATGTATGTTTATGCGGCTCTCACAGTGTGCACAAAGCGGACTATTCTTCGTCTTTTATGAAAAAAATACCATGTGCTAGCTGCATTCAAGAGGCATCGCTTTTCTTTGGAGGTTACAACCAAAAAGAATGCCGAGGCGGCCTATTATCCTTAAAAATGGGTCAAATAGTGTTTAATTTGGTTTTGGTTTTGGTTTCGTTTAACTGGGTAATTTCTCATTTTGGAATCAGTAAATGAGACTTATTGTGTTCAATTTAGATCAAGAAAAATGCTTTTTTTTTTTAAATAGGTGAGATAGTTAGCAATACGTATTTGGACTGTTAACTATGGACCATGATCTTCCTCAATAGTTTAGGGCAGGGCAAAAACTTGCATTTTGCAATCTTCACATGAATTAATAACTTCTTAAAAGTTGAACAAGTACGTTAGAAATAATCCCACTGCCAATAATGTATATAAATCCAAACATAGACTAATATATTATTCAGGGCATCTCCAGTGATGCCCTCAGCTTAAGTCCAACTTCCCCTCAGTTCAGTCCAGCTTCCCCTCAGATTTCAAGTCCAGCTTCCCCTTTCTTTTTCATAGTCATCTCCAATGATTCAATCTATCAATTTCATTTAATTTCAATCCTCATTTTTTTCCATTATCATTTAATAATAATAAATTGTATTTAAGTTTCTTACAATGTTATTAAATTTACAAATCATAAATGTTAAATTTCATAAATCAAAGTTACGTTCTTTTAATGTTATTTTTTTAAAAATAAATTTTCTTTAAGTTTCCTAATTTAAAGTTTACATTTTTTAAATTAAAATTAACCTTTTTAAAATTAATCATAAATTAAAGAAATTTTTATTTAAAAAAAAAGAAAGAATTTTATTAACTAAGAATAAATAAAAATAAAAAATAAAAATTATTGCCTTCAAGATTCAATGGGTGGTTGGATTCAAGGGGCTCCCCTAGAATCAATGGAGATGGTCATCTCCATACCTTCAAGGGTGATCATTGGAGATGGCCTCAATTCAACTTGGTTGATTTATAACCAAACACCGTCTCCTCAGATTCTTAATCAAAGTGAAACTTATAGTATTATGTCGCACAACAGTTTTATATGTCAGCATCCAAACTAACATAGTATGATGTGTACATATGCCCAAAAAAAAGCTACATCAAACCGCAATATAATCTCAATATTGCATTCCCAATGTATTTATCCAGACTATTTATCGAGAAATTATTTTATGCGTTAGTTGTATAGAGGACGTGGTGCACCGTACCACAATCTAAATTTTGTAAATACCAATATACTCTGGGCATGAGATCTTTAGAGTCATTTGCTCCTTAAATTTATTAGGATAAATATAACCATCTGCATATATTGTACCACGTCATTCGTGTAACGGTACATGCAAAATAATTTTCCCTATTCTTCCAAGTCCACCTTATGCAGCATTTCCATTGCACTCCAAAACGGGGAACCATCTGTATGAGGCAATGATTTCCCATTTTCAGCATCATCCACTACAGTCGAACTAGTAGTCTTTTCCACGAGATCTTTAAACACAGAAGAGCGGAGGAGAAGGCCAAGAGCAGTTGGAGACGATGATCCTTTGTTGAAAGGAGCGAGGGGCATTTTTCTTTCAATGATTTCACGTTTTTGAGATATAGAAGGATTGTTCATGACAAAAGAACTTGTAGCATTGGTGAGTAATTCGGGTATCTTGTTTAAGTTCAAGTAGTCCGATTCAGCTTGTTGAATCTCAATTTCGGGCTTAGAATTATGAAATGCTTGTGATTTTTCACTAGGCCTTAGCCATCTGATGTAAGTGTTCAAGTCAAAATTAGTCACTGCGTTGAATCCTCTGTACTCAATTGCTGCTATGTCATAAGCATGTGCAGCTTCTTCTTGTGTACCTATAATTAATAATTTAGGGAAGGTTTTTTTTATTAATTAAATTAGTTTCTTCAAGTTTTATGATAATGATATAGATAAATTAATTATTAATTACTCACTGTAAGTACCAAGATAAAGATATTTGTTTCCAAAAACACGCCCAATTCTTGCTTCCCATCTTCCATTGTGATGATGCCTTAAGTTTAAAGAACATTTATATATTTATATATAAATTCTTAATTTTTCAGTACAAAATATGATTTATTAATTTGCAGATATGGAAAATGTAAATGTACATGTACCTTGCCACGCCTCTATACTTGGATACTCCTCTTGCAAAACCACTGCTTCTTCTGTACGTACGTATAAAACTTGTCCAAGTCAGTTACATTAATTAATTAATTAATTTCAAAATTCAAAATGTTCTTAAATTTAAACAATATTAGTGCATGTTGAATATAATTACACCTTCTTAGAGAAGCCAAGTATTCTTCCTTTGTGATATCTTGCATTATCTCCAACTCTTTGTCATAATCAGATATCTATGTAATTGAAAAAATAACAAATAAGAATAGAGGAATTTGTCAAACAAATTAAAGGGTTAAGTACAAAATGAGCGAAAAATTAAAATGATTTATATATTACAGGAAAATTTGTTTGAGTTGAAGTTCCCCAATACTTAATTGCAGCCAAATCATATGCTCTAGCTGCTGCTACTTCTTCACCATAAGCTCCTAAATATTTAATTAGCGTTTAACTAATACATTAGTAATAATTCTTTTTTATTAATTTGTATTTGATAACAAATTTCATGATCGTTTCGAACTCACCAAGATAGACTGCTCCGATCCCCCACAAACAAATTCAGCCAACATTTGGAAAACAATAGCACATTAGCAATTAACTGAAGAGTACAATACTGAAATTTATTATTAAGTTTTAGTATTTACCTTGTTTTCCCTTCTTTTTCTGTGTGACATTCCAGGACCCTTTATCCCATAAATGAGCTTCAAAGCGCCCGGTCCACCTGTGTCTGATCACATAAACAAAACACAAGTACAAGAAAAAAGTTGTTAAACGAAAGACTTACTAGTAAACGATACAAAATTGAAGTAATGGAAATTAATTAATTAATTAATTAACCTGCTAACTCCCCTGAATCTTGAGCTCCTCTTCATAGTTGTTGTTGTTGTTGGTACTGGTGGGTCGTTGGAGCTTAGCGTTGCTAGAGAAGGAGATCTACGCCGCCTTTTCACACACTTATTAGTCTCCTGCTGCAGTCCTTCAATTTCAACTTCAACTAGGGAGAGTACGCGTTTTTCAGGACCACTTGCTTCTTCAATTTTCATGCAATTATCCATCTTTCGAGTAGTATTAATTATAAGGTGGACTGGACTGGATCGATGAATTTCAATTGCTAGGGATCAACAATATATATAATTAAGCAAGTAGTATATTGTTTTGTCTTTTTTCTTGTTTTGTTCTTGTTAATAAAAATTGTCTCAATGTAAGAGGGGACAAAAGCATTCGATGATTACAGTTCAAGTTTAGTGTCTTAATTCGTACCCAGTAAGTTGGAATTTAATTAATTTACTGTTTAAGGGGAGGTAATATTTGGATTATCAGACATTTTCCAGCTTATATATCTGAAACTAACTAAACATTCGAAAAAATCAAACCTTTACTGAAGTCAATTTTAAGATGAAATTGAAACAGACAAACAATTATCATAGTAAAAACAAATTATCTGCCCTAAGTGGAATAAGATGGCTTAAAAGACTTTCGGCTGCTTTTGTTTTCTGTATTTGATCATCAACAAAAATATGTCTTTTGTGCGTTTTATGCGACAAATTGTTGCATCATTAATTAATATTTTATTATTATTGTTTCTGGAACTCTTCGTCCAGATTAACGTGGTTAATTAGGTAATTAGTTTGGTTTATATTGTTTTTCTAACTTAACCATTCATTAATTTGTCTATGTTGGTCTATTTAATTAGTGAAGAAAACTGGAGAGGTTCAGTTCAGTTAAATTAAATTAACTGACGGTTTAAACAAGGAAGTTAGACTTATGTTTGATTGGAGCTTGTGCTTCAAATCATTAGAGCATTTCTCAGATCCAAGCTATAAAATCATCTTCACATTTGCATTTTTTTCCGGATGCAGCATTCGCTTTATCCATTTCATTAAAATAAAACCCGACTGTGTTTCAAAGGGGATTTGAACCGGATCCCTAGCTACCAGTTGTTTAAACAAGAAGAAATCTACAACATAAAGAACTAAACCTTAACACATAACAATTTGCCAATGTATAATCAATATCCAAAACTCCTAAACTCGAAGATTACAAGAGCTGATTCATAGCAATAGTTGGTTTCTCGATTTTACTACACATTAAAGCTAGAAGTGAAATGACTTGCAAGTGAATTACAGGGCATAGTTACTTGACTGGAATCCTTAAAATTATTTCAATCACCAAACTTACTTTTAAAGGCACAACACAACTAAAAAGAATCAATGAAACAAAATAACCAAATTGCATTATAATAACCAATCTCTCTCGAAAGTACATCTACAAGAACCAAAAGTACAGCATTACCCACCATGTACATATGAAATCAATTTGATATCACCGTGCGACAGAAAGGGCACAACCGACTCTTCTCCAACCAACGAACAATGCACTTAAAATGATAAACATGAGTACACGGAAGGTAACATATTTCCGCCCCAACACAAGGCTTCTCCAAACAAATCGAACATTCTTGCACAAACTCACCCACCTCTACTCTAACTCTCTCGAGCAAATCAACAAATCTCGAATTCTCCTCTCCAATGCTTTCACAATCAGAAGCAACTTGATATTCAGGTAAATCAGAAGCCAACACAAACGCATAACTCCCACTCTTAATCAACCTCGACCTCGTAACCTCAACATCTTCCCCCTCTTTTTGGACTGTATAAACATCAATTCCCACATCTATAGGCAATGTAGTACACCCGATATTTTCGGGATTATTTTTCATTCGATGGACGTGATTAGCTACGTCTTCATATAGGGTCTCTCTAACACGATGAGGGAGACCCCATCTAGACAAATTTAAAGCCATGAACATTTCAAGATGCTCTTTAATTAGAGGCTGGTTTAAATCTAAAGTGTATAAAGCTCCTGTGGAGTCGATAACCTCGTCGACGCCGCATCTTTTTCTTAAAAAGTAGTGTACGTGAAAAAGAAAGAGGATGGAGTTTTGAGATGGGTTGCAGGAGTGTGGCAAAATCATGTTGTTGTCCTGTCTTACACGAAATTCACATATGTATCCATCTGTAATGGAGGAAGACATTGATTTATTGAGTGTAAGGACTGAAGGAAAGGGCTATTGGGTATGATTTGTTGGGAATTGGAGGGGAAAGATGATTGATGATGACGAACGGATTAATTAGGGTTTGAGAGATTTGGGGAAAGTTTATGAGGGAAGAAAAGGAATCTGGAATTTTCTTTTCGCGAGTTATCTAATAAAAAATAAAAGAAAAGTAAAGGCTTAACTGCGTTTTGCGCCAAGGAAATAAAACTTATATAGCAACTTGCAAACTCAAAATCAATCTTCAACGACACAAATTTTCCCCAAAATACTTGACACAAGCTTTATAAATTAAAATCAAAATGTGATCTTAGTACATGTAACCTTATTACCAAATTCCTTGACTAAACTACACAAATTTTCCCAATAGTACTAGCATACCTACAAAATGTCAAAATCTTATATCCTAGACTTCAAAAGTAAAAAGATCAAAATATGATCATAGCCTTGGTTCCATATATACATTTATAGTACGATACGAATTTTTTAAATTTATTGAATACGATACGGCATGGATACGAACGTGAGAATATAATTTAAATTTTTGCATAAGCAATTAGATCCTTTAATTTAAGCCCCAAAAGTGAAATTAATCAACTCAAACATAAACAAAAATTATATCACTCCAAAAACAAACTTAATTCATTTTTATCGAGCGTATCTATGTAAATAATCATCTTTGAGATTTCATGAACTAGGAAGACTTGAATATGAGTATAAGTAGTGGTACTAGTTTCTAGTTGTTTATTATTTTTTTTTTTGGTAGTGTAAGTGGGCTACCACTCCGAGCCGGGTCGCTGTTTACGGAAAGCTCTCCCCAAGGGATTCTTTACAGTGGAGGGGGTCGAACTCTTGACCTCCCTGTGGTTCTAGCCAGCTTTTATCCACTAGACCAAACCCCTTTGGGTTTCTAGTTGTTTATGTTTAACCCTAGAGACTTTATTTTTTTTTTTATAATTTAAATTTGACCCAAAATATTATATATAAAAAACGCCCGATATATCCTGATTTTCAACTAGTGTATTTGATACGTATCTATCTTAATTTTTATTATTGATATGCCATGTGGCTATCGAATATGTATCCCACTCATATTCGTATTCGCATCACTTATGTGTCTGATACACTACTTTGTGTTTTTTCGGAGTATCCATGTATCATAGAACATACTACATGTATACTTATTACCAAATTACTTAGCAATTTCAGTCCTGTTTCGATCGAAATTGACGTTTTGCTCATGTATGAGCATTGTTGCAATTTAGGGAAATATTGTCTGACAAATTGAGTAATTTTATATAATAGCAAATGAGTTGTTTGACCAAAATGCCTTATAAGAATTTATTTTATTCCAGTAGTTTAGTTTGGTAACTTATATAATAACGATAATACGATACTAATTAGTAAGCTTATATAAATTTAATATGATTATATTTATTTACTTAAAATACAAAATTGTAAGTTAAAAATAAAATAAACTAAGAGAATAATAAATTTTAAAATATGATTATGTATACAAGTCTAGTATTGAAAATCGAATTTAAATAGTATATCGATTGATTTTTAAACTTTGACCCTCTTTATTCTAAAAATAATATAGTTGGAAATAAATTTTTTATATAAAAACTTTTAATAAGAAATTAGGTCATAAAATTAAAATTAGTTTTAATTTTTATTGATAATGTGTAAAATATTAATTTTAATTAATTATCATAATCTAATATATAAAAAAATATGGTTATAAGTTTTCTATAATATATATATTTTTATAATAAAAATCTAACAAAAATGATGTAGCTTAAATGGTAAGGATGTTATGTTATTCTCAAGAGGTCAGGTGTTTAAATTTAAATCTCTCATTCTACAAAAACATTCAATTTATTTTTAATATTAAAAAAATAAAAAATTGAAAAAAAATTAAAAAAAGAAAGGAAAATCAGAACCGGATTGAACCGGTTCGCCGATTCATCCGTTTTGGACCGGTTCAACCCGGTTTATACTGGTTTTTAAGTTAACTGGTTTTAAAGGGTTAATCGGACCGGACAGGCCTCCGGTTCGCGGTCGAACCAGTCGGACCGGACGGTACGATCCGATATTAATACCATTGGTTTGGATCGAGACATTCTTAAAGCCCGTCCTAGAATAAGGTTTGATTCAGGCGGGAGTGAAATCATATTGGACCGGACTTTGCCATGCCCACAATTTGTAATTCCGGAATTATAAGTTTGTGAATAATGACAATATATCCTCTCCTTTTTAGAAGAATGACAACATATCCTTTAAAATAATAGAAAACTCATCATAGATTAAATTCAAGAATTTAAAACCGAAGATTTTCTCACTTAAAGTACATAAGACAAATGTAGTATGTGATCTAATGTATTATAACAATTAAGTTTATTATTTAGATATCTGGATTCTAAGTAATATCATGTTACATTGTTGTTCAATTTGTCAAATACTTCATTTATATTAAAATGAAGAAACTACATATTTAGTTTGTTAACTAACTTTGTTAAGGATGACACAAACGTATTGGGTCCAAAATTATAATTTATTTAAATTTAGTTAGTAACTCAACACTATGTGTGATTTATGCTCTTTGGTAGACATATTAGTCATAGGATGGGGTGTATGTGGACACATATAAATCTATTAACTAATGTACAAATTTAAGATTTGTGTACGTTTACACATAAAATTAAATATTTAAATCAATGATAAAAATATCACGTGACATCAAATTGAGATATATAATCTATTACCGTTGGAACAACATTTTGAGTCTTATTTGTTTTGCTTTTATATCTTTTTTATTAAACAAACATAGGAACTAAAAGGGACGATCTCAAGACTAAGGCTGACTAGCTCAAGGTAAATGTACAAATATTTGAAATTCAAAAATAAAAAGTTATTATATTATTTATATCAATTATAGAAGATAATTGTCTCTGTTATATCATTACCACAAAATTAATGGACTAATGATGTAATTTTGTCATTGAGGGGAGCGACTTTCGACTTTAGCTATTTTCTGATAAGGTAAAGACGCGACTTATTAACAACATTTCTTTTAACAAAATTAAAATTAAGAAAAGTTGTTGCCAGACCTAGCCTCAAAATAAGAGGTCCAATTTAGGGCTTGAGTTTTGCATGGAATTGAAATAATGAAATTCATATTTGGGGAATATAGAGTTTCCATCTCTTCGTTTTCTGAATTAACGCACTCCTAAATTCGGCGCAAACAATTGTAGATTCATGGAGGACATTTTCATATGCAATGAAGTTCGTTGGAAAGTCACTGAGGACCATTAGCAAATTCCTAAATCTGATCTGAGGTATGTAAATATGGATATGCTTCCTTAAAAACACAAATACGAAGAAAATATTCGACATCTACTCTGGATATATATATATCGATATCTTTAATATGGCGAAGAACTTCACCCTTGCAATGTTATAGGTTGATACTTGCTTAAGAATTTGGAATTTTGCAGTTAAAATATTTTTTAATTAACAAATTGCCACATTCATAGACGATTATAAGTTATAAAAGCTAGTTGATAGCTTCTGATGATCCATGAAGATGACTATTCAGGAACTAAAATAAATAATCAAGCTTTATCTTCGTTGCGTTTCACTATACATTTTTATTTCGAAAGTATGAGATGACAATACTAAGCATAGCATAGGCGAGGAAGAAAAAAACATATGCTTCCTAATTTCATTCTCTACCTGTTTTGGAAGTTCAGTGTCTTGATGCAATAAGCATAGATGAATGCAAATAAAACTGCAAATCCAATCAAAACTGCTGCAACTGGCCCCATGAAGTCGGGATCATATCCAAAATAATCTTGGATGTAGGTTCTAATCATTGGTTGCTCAGATGTTCCAGCCACTCTAATGGTGTCCTCCACATCTCCATATTGACCAATTATTAACCCGTAGATTGTCCAAGCCACAGGGCAAATCCAATAATACCATATCCACCACGAGGGAATTCTCTGAATATTTAAAATAGGAAAAAAGGATTCAGGACTATGCTTGTGTTGAAAATCCGTAGTTGATTTAATCCAATAGGGTAAAAATTACTTACTGATCTGGGGATGAAGAAGCCACTAAATATATTGAAAAGTCCGTAAAAGAATGATCCCACAATTGCTGCTAGTTGATGGTTGGGCGTGATGGAAACCATCATCATCCCATAGTATGTGAAGTATAGTATGGTAAGGAAGGTCACAAAGTAGAACCATAAAAATTTAGCCGCTGTCCACTCAAAGCCTACCATAGCATACACTATAATAGTGAAGTGTGAGCTTTGGAAAAGCACGTATGGTATTTCTACAATAACCTGTAACCAAAATAATTCTTGGTTATAGAAAAGAAGCAAATATTCTTGATTCATGTTCAGAGGAGATAGTTTCATCTTTATTGCAGTGCAAAGTGATCCGTAGACTAACATTGCATGAGATAAGAGTTTTCACCTGTGCCATGGCATATGGAAATGCTGAGTACATTCCTGCAGCCCTTTCCCTATAAAACACAGTTCTTTCGGTGGCTACTACAGGTTGTACTGTTGAGCAATTAGTAATTCCAACAAACAGAAGAGAGACAAACATGGCTCCTATTATAGTCAGAAGATCAGTATCGCTTTCCCTAAAGCCATAAGAGAAGAAAGTAGGAATAAACAAATAGCCTTTAAGACACTATGAAAATATGGTGATTCACGATGACTTGGATACAAACCTTCTTGTGCCCACTCTCCAGAAAATTGTCCCAATTAGGATTGCACAAACGAAAGCAAATATGTTTCTGACAAGATTGTAAGCTGGACTTCTCCAGTAAGTCCACCATTGCTTCCAGAGACAAGACTTAAATTGACCCCACATAGTTTGTGAATATTGTGTGTGAAAGTATAAGTCTTTTGCCCCAGGAGCTGGTTTGCTCAACTCTTTCACTAGAGCCTTGTTTCTCCTGGGAATTGGCCACATTTATAAATGGGATCAACAACTGTAATTGTTTGACATCTAAATTTATATATTATAATTTACTTACTCATATAAGGTTGTTGATTTATAGTATTCCGCAAAATCTATTCCAAGCCGGACTTCTGTGGCCACTGAGCTAGCTTCAAGCATCCAGGTGGCTGGATTATATTTCTCTTTTATTTTTTGGACTCCAGGAATTGCCTACATTGATGGCAATCTTTAGATTCCTTTTTCCTTATATGGTAATTGAGTAAACGTTCTTGAAATGTAATGTTTGGAATACCTCAAAATGATCTATAATTTTATGTGATTGTCGGCCTAATGGTCCTGCATAGATTACTTGTCCTCCTCTTTTCAAGAGAAGTAACTGATGCACAAGATGTTAGAGTGGAAAAGGAGGTAGATGATATAGACTAGATAGCAAAAAATAACTTTTGCAGTGATGGTTTTGAGTGGTAAACATTTAGAGAAAAACTTGTGTTTTACCTCATCAAAAGCTTCAAAGATATCAATACTCGGCTGGTGAATTGTACAAACAATAGTTCTTCCTGTGTCCACTGTGTTTCTCACTGTCCTCATGACAATAGCTGCTGCTCTTGCGTCTAAACCAGAAGTGGGTTCATCCATGAATATAATCGAGGGGTTTGCAACAAGTTCAACGGCTATTGTCAATCTTTTTCTCTGTTCCAATGACAATCCACTAACCCCTGGTGTCCCAACTATGGCATTCTTGAGGTGGTCAAGCTCAACGAGATCCATCACTTCATCCACAAAAGCCTGAAAATGATAAAAATTAGGTGGCACCAAGTATTTTTTTTCCATGTAAAGGATGTTATGGGTCCTAAAAGGCTCTTACAATCTTTTGCTCCTTGCTAACTTCGTTAGGCAGTCGAAGGAAGGAAGAGTAGATCAGTGATTCACGAACAGTTACTTGAGGCGAGTGGATATCAGTTTGTTCACAATATCCCGAAATCCTAGCAAAGGTTTCTTGAACCTTTGGAAATCCTGATATTCTAATGTCACCTTCAATATAACCACCTGTTTTTCTTCCGGCCAGAACATCCATCAATGTAGTTTTTCCTGCTCCACTCACTCCCATCAATGCAGTCAAAACTCCTGGCCTAAATGCTCCTGTTACTCCACAAAGCAATTGGAGCTTGTCCTCCGTAACTCCTTTTTCCTTCATTTCCTGCCACAATGCGAAAATTTTGGTTGTTAAAAGAATTGTTAGGATGAAGACAGATTAATAGGTCATTGGGCAAAGGATTATTCTGTTTATTGTTAGTAAAATGAAATTCAAGCTTGATATAGGTTCTTACTTGTGGCATGTCCACAAAGTAGTTTACATTGTCAAAGGACATGGTCAGAGGTGTGAACGGTAGGACCATTCCTCTCTTTCTGGCAATTCCTCTTACTGAGTCAAGGTTTGAATCTTCATTTCTATTTGCTTCACTGGAATTGGAACGACCACTTATATGCTGGATTTCCATTTCCACTGATAAAGAATAAGAAAACATTATGCATGAGCAAATTTAATATTCTTTAGTAACCAGTTCATATTATGTTGATGTGAATTTGATGATTGTTACTTGTGTTGTTTCCATCAGTGGAAGATAATGAATCTCTCTTTGGCTTTGGTCTCTGTAGTGCATTGTTTGTTACTAAGTTTCGTTCTTCCATCTCCCTTGCCTGTTCTGTAGATATTATGGCTTGTGGCTTTTCGGGAGCTATCATGTAAATGGAAAACTGTAAATTTTGTTGTCATTATTATTTAAATTCATCAATGCATTAGATAGAGTGATTGAACTTACAATTAAGATACATGAGGGCAAAAGTGAACATAACGTTAAAGATTACTGCAAACCCGACTAGGACAGCAGCACTTATCCAGTACCATCTCTCCTCAGTATAAATATCAAACATGTTCAATATGGCCACACCCAATGGTGTACTGTTGTCTGCTGCCTGCACGGATATAAAATAATTAAGAAGTATGAGCAAAGTGTTTGTCCCTATGAGATAATAGTAGTAGCAAAGAACATGGAACAAATGCACAGGTTTTTCGCACCAATCTGTTCATCCATCTTGATCCAAACATCTCATTTATCGATAGGGCATTGTAACCATAACTAAAGGGTGATACATAGTAACCCCACTCCCACCAGTCTGGGTATTGGTCTGCAATCAAAACAAGTAGCACGATAAGATAATAACATGAACCAGTGAAACAATGTATGTTTTGCAAGCTTGTCTGTTTTTTCATAGATTATAGAAGTTGGTAAGCAATTAATGATATATTTGAATATCTGACACATTTTTGCGAAATCACTATTGAAAAAGCAAACTGAAGCTATTAAGAATTTGCAAAATTGGTCATCATGAAACTAAGTTCTGCAATTTATAGTTTTCAACTAACCTTTAGGAAGGATGAAACCGCCCAAAAGAAGCATGATTACTAGAGCAAAACTCCCACCAGTATTTGCAATTATCATTGTTCTGCATAATCCTGCTATGAGCTTAAATAGTCCTGCAGCCATTTGCTGGATTAAAAACATAACCAGTCCTTGCTTGAAGAACCTGCGATTGGGGTAAGAGTCTTCACAGTTAGCTCAAATTTTGATCTTGGTAAGAACTAGTCTCTTTCTAACCACAACACCTTGATCAAGATTTAGTAATGCTTTATGTTAGTGTGGCTGTAAGTTATCTCTTCTTTGCCCCATGTTATTGTCATAAGCTTGGTTTGAACTGGTTTTGTTCATTACTGGGGGCATGTAGAGACTTTTTAATGATATTAGAATACAAAGCTTGTTTTCTGAATTAGAGCTACTTAAGTATTTGCCTCGCAAATTTCTATATCGTGTTAATTTCCTTCATACCAGATTGCGACATAGTAATCCTATGTGCTTCCTTTTAACCTTAAACTAGTCCTTGAAATACCTACATGCCTAACACTTTCAGAAAAACGATTAAGTAGTTCAGTGTTCAGAATGTCCACCGACTTTCAAGGTGTGGGAAAATTATACCTGCTGGGTTCAGGGGTGAATCCGATGGTGTAGTATGTTGTTACCATCCATACAGTAACTTCAACCATGGATATTGGCAACTGTAGCAGAAATGTTGGCAGAGTGTAAGCCCATGGCGGGTAGAAAAGAAGATCCCTCTGCTTGTAAAAGACTGGAAGTCTAAGTATGGTGAGGGCGAGTTCCGAATAGCCACTAAAGGTATTGTTTACCATGCCAATCAATAGTGCACCAATGTAGATTACCCCATCATTCTCATTCCTAGAGTGCAATTGAGTCCGCAAAAATAAAGTTGATGTGATAGCAGCCATAATAAAAATCTGAACTAACTTAAAAACAGAGATGAAAGAATTCTTCTTTATCAAAAGCCACTCCTTGTCAAAGTTAGCTTTGAGAAGCTCCCTTTTGCCAATAGAGTACTTTTCAAACACTAGAGCCGCTTTGTGACTTTGGGTCTTGTCATAAACCTCTGTTAGTTCATTTTCAAGTCGTACACCAACATGGAAACACTTGAATCTTTCTACAAATTCACTGACAGGAATATATCTGTATGGCTTGCTTTTATCTACCCAGTATTGTTCTTGGTCTTTTCTTGATGTCACCTGTTTTCATTTCATTTGTTGAAAATTAGATTTATAGTCATAATTAATGTTGAAAAATCACATCTTCCATGTGTCATTTGTTACCTCTTGTAAGAAATCAGCAACTCCTTTTCTTTCAGGACATTTGAACCCACAACTCTCAAAGAACTCGACAACATGTTCTCGTGGACCTTGATAAACAATCTGGCCTTCTGATAAAAGAATTATATCATCGAATAGATCATATACCTCTGGAGCTGGTTGGAGAAGGGACATGAAAATGGTGGCCTCCGTGAAGTGTACTACTTGCTGGAAACACTTTATTATTTGAAACGTCGTGGATGTGTCCAAGCCTGTTGATATCTCATCCATAAACAGTGTTTTTGTTGGCCCGACAATCAACTCCCCTGTATCATCAAAAAGGTAAGAATCAGAACTCGAAGTTACTTATAATGTTCATGACTTAATTAACCTTAATAAAATATGTTTTGTGGGATTACTGTGATGTTAAAGCCATGAATGAGCAATGTTAGATTAGAAGTACTAAGGATTATGTTAATGAGCTAGATGTCTATCGATCATCGATGATACGAACAACTTCAGTCTCAAACTATAACTTGGTAGATGCTAATTTTGCTTGTTAGAAGTATATGCTTGACCTTACATACATATATGGTTCAGTCTTTGTAGCCAAGATTATAAATTTATGTCTGTATTTATGTTATTTTGTGCTTGTTTATATTGTTGAAAAAAGTTTCCACTTTTTAAGTTTTATTTTGGTACTCCGAGAAAGAGATTTGATTAAGATTCAACTAGCATTAAGAGTTTACCATTAGAGCTCAATACTAAGAATATATGCGTAAGTTAATAGGAGGATTATTGTCAATTCTTTTAAGTGAATAGTGATGTTGTCACATTTTATTCCGAAGAAAAAATAATATTTAAGGGCATATTTGTCATTTCTCCAACAGATTAAGTACAGTGCGGCCTGAAAGAAGGTAAATGTCTTTGACTTGTCAACATTTGAGAATTCTGCTAATAAAAATATTATAGAGGGTTTCTACCAATTTAAGAAAACACATTAAGAGCATTTAAAAATTTTACTCTTAAAACTATGGAAAGATGCAAAAGTATACCTGTCGTAACACGCTTCTTTTGTCCTCCTGAAATTCCTCTCCTCAATTCATCCCCAACAATCGTGTCTCGACACATATCCAGCCCCAATATCTACATTTGTTGAATTTGATTGGTGGAATGTCAGGTTATTCTTTTTTCAAGAGCTAGATGTAATAAAACTGTGATTTGCTTATATGGCAAAACTCCTTGTGTTATTATCATTAGCATAAATTCCGGTATGTTTTTTCTTATTACAAAGTTTCATTTGAAATTCCTTCATAAGTCAATATGGAGGTTCTTGTTAATTTTAAGAGAACGTGGGAGTTATTGTCAATTTTTAAAATTAACAGGGTGACTATTATCAATTTTTTAGGTATATAGGGGTGTTTTTGCATTTTGTTATGATAAATATTAAATGAATTCTCTCTCTAACTTTTAGATGAGGTGATCATTCAATTGATTTTATAACATGTGTAAAATTGTCATTTTTTCCTGCAAAATGTGTACTTCGGATTGGAGGGTTTGTTTTGCTAAAAAAGCAGCACAAATTGGGGGGGGGGGGGGGGGGGGTTCCCTAATAAAAATACCACGGGGATTTTTTTCGCCCACTATGGAAAACATAGAGGTCATTCTTGCATTTCACTCAAATTTTTTTAAAATTCTTTTCACTCTTTCTTAAGTCAGTGAAACTTTAAAAATTACATTGGGACGGTTAACTTATGTAGTATTTAAATTTAGAAGGTAAATAAATTTAATATATATAAAATAAAAACGTAAGTAATCCAATCTATCTACTCCTTATAGTTTTGTTATGAGTCTTACCCTTAATGTATAGTCTGTAATAAGGCTGGTCTCAAGTCCCTGCACTGAAGTTGCCTGAGATAACATAAACAAAGAATCAAAAAATTGTAAAAAACGTTTTTATTTGTTTAATTAAGACCATGGTTTAACTATTTTAATTGTTACATTAATACCTTCATGAAAAGATCAACTTCTGGCTCAGGCAAAATACCAGCTTCTTTTTCCCTTCTTGCTAGCTCACTCAAAAGCTCTGTTTATATTATGAATGCAAACATCAATTATTAAACTTAAATATATGAAAGAAAGATACTAGTACTAAAATAAATAGCGGAATTTGGGATTATGTTTATACCATATCGCGATCCAACCCCTTGACACCTTGCTGAGAAGTCCAAGGTTTCTTTCACGGTCATCTCCCCCACATGAACATCCTTTTGACTAACATATGCCGATGTTTTTTGTGGTACAAATTCATTCAATGTATGCCCATTGTATGTTATTTCTCCCTTCGTCTGTCCACGTTTTGCACAATGTGATCAAGAAGTTCAAATTAAGTTGCGTTTGTGTGTGTTATGTATGATTATACATCAAAATTAACCTTTAAAGCAGGGTCCAATCTTCCTGCTAGAGCCAACAAAAGAGTTGTCTTCCCAGATGATGGTGGTCCTAATAAAAGGGTCATCCTGTAATTTTAAACGATTCTTTAGAAATTATCAGAAAATGTTGTCCCTTAATAATAACCTTTAACCAGGAATTTTAATTTAAGATTATGAGTTGGTTCTTGAATCTTACTGACTAATCATTATGGAAATCTATTTTTCTTGCATTAAACAATGATGAAACATTTGAGCTTTATTTTTTGCGCTCATTTTGAGTTTTCTAATCATTTTGAATACTGAAATCCAAGAACCAAACACAATCTAAGTAGAATGTTGGATTCTAGTTTGGACATTATTCGGTCCCATAAAAGTGGTCGATTATATTACCTTGAAGGTTTGATGATGCCGGATACATCTCTTAGTATGGTGAGTCTTGTTTTCTGTGTCAAGGTAATGCCCACACAACTCAGTCCCATCTCAACAATGTCACGGGCGGTGTTGGCCAGCGTCGGAAGCCCCGAGTCTCCGACTAAGCACTCCGCCTCTATATTCAACTTCTTGAATTTCACTTCCACAGTAGGAAGGGTTATCCCAACTCTGCAAATTTATTCAAAATTGTAAAAGTTAATTAGAAGCAGAGCAAATTAATCCATACACCAAAATTAAACATTTCAATTTTAAGATATCACTAGTAATTTATTTTGTTGAATTTTCAATAACTAAAAGCTATTGACAAAAAAAAAAAAAAAAAACTTATTGTAGTTCATGAATGATTCAAATATAATGTAATAAATACTTATAACAAAATGAAATACAAAAAAGAACAGTTTTCAAATTACCATTTGTAAAATATGTTACTATTATTTGGTTCCTACATAGAACCATAGATTTGAATTTTCTTGTTTATCTTTTTTTTTTTAATTTTGAGTTTGCAAATGCACCTTATTAATTACATATACACACACACTATATGTCACATGCTTAAAAACAAGGAAAGTGTTCTTGCCCAATCTTTTTGGTAAAACTTGACCAAAATTCGTTAGAAGTATAATTGGCATTTTGTTTAGAAAACTAATTTTGCGTGTATTTGTAAAGATGAAATCTAAGACGGGGGACATTTTTATGATTAATAAATCTTAGGCATATATCTATAATTTTTAGAAACCTCCGGGGTTATCTCTAATTTCGACATTACTGGTATGATCTGACGTACTTCTTATATATATATATATATCCAAATAATATTTCGTGTTATCTACTACATAGAATTTGTAGATGACTAATTTATGATTAAGGAAATCTTATTTTGTGCTCTGACCTTTAAACGTTTTTTATTTTATTTCTTAACTTGTGTGAGTTTTCACTTAACCTCCACAATTATTAAAAATATCTCATACAAAGGTTGGATGAAAAAAAGAGAAAATTTTCAAAAGTTAAGTGGCAAAGTGAGAAATCGTTCAAAAGTTGGATAACAAAATAAGAAAATGTCCAAAATCACATCATTAAAGTTAGATGTAGTATTTTGTTAGATTCTAACTTTTTGCATATTAGGGAATTGCCTTAGATATATTCTCTCCATTTTTTTAATTGTCATTTTCGAGGATCGCACCCAAAGTAAGAAATACATAGCCATTTTTTGTTAGCAAAAATTTCTAAACACTCTTTTAACCAAATAATCCTAATATTAATTAACATTAATTATAACCATTAATAATAAGAGTAAAATTGGTGAAGAGAAATTAATTTTACATTGAATTCCTATAACTACAAATAAAAGTAAAGAATTTTTTTTTATCAAAGCCAAAAAAAGAAAAAAAAAGAAGGGATGAAGTATTTAATAGTTTGAGAGATTTAATTGAAAACTTATAAATATTAAAAAATAAAATGAAAAAACCTTTCTAAAAGGTTAGTGATAAAGTGGAATCTTTCCTCGTGATTATTTTAATACAATAAATAATAATAATAATAATTGCGCTTCCCCAGCCCACCGCCATCTGCGCCGGGAATTAATTGCTTTGATGACAAGTTGTACTATTTTATTTGTTTTGAGGGGAAACTCCAAGATATAATAATAATAGTCTGTATACTATATGTATTATTGTCCAAGTGAACATTTTGAAGAACAAGTTGACTAGGAGACAAATACACTAATTAAAAGCTCAATTGCTTCATAAATCTTTTATGGTTGGAACATATTTAGTTTTTATCTTAGATAGTATATAACAAATTTAATTACATATAGGGATCATGAACTGAAATAAAGATGTCCGGAATGAGAGCTGATTTTTTGGTAATAAAAGAATATCTATATATAATCAGGGGAGGAGATTGATTTTTGATAATTAGACAAATAAAGCAGACGAGAGATCTAGGGAGAGAGGGGTATAAATTCTATTGAATTCTAACAAAGTTTAATTGAATCTACAATAAATCGAAGAAGTATATATATAATATATATGTCTTACTTGTCAATTCGATTTCTGAGTTTTCTCAAGAACTTCTCATTATCTTCTTCAGCAATCCTGAAGAATCTGTCTATGAATTCTCGTTTATCAGTCAAATCAAGCTTCCTGACGTCGACTTCCTTAATGTTTCCTTGATTTGTGTCATCATCGAATGATTTGAGAATAGTTTTTCTCAACCTATCATATGTGGGTAGCTTTTCCAGAGCAGCCCATCTGAGGGCTTCTTCGTCTTCATCGGCTTTTGTGATCCGTCGGGAAGTAGAGCCGGAAAGAATATCTTCTATGCTTCTGTAACTAGCGTTGCTCCTCCTACTGTAACTCCGCCCACTTTGACTTCTTGAAACCCCCCCTACTTTTTCATCCATTTTCGATCTACCTAGTATATATATATATTAAGCAAACATATATATATAGATAGATAGATGTATGTTATCAAATATATATTCTCAAGTGAATGGACTAATGCTTGCTTGCTTGCTTTATATGTTTCCGATAATAAGAGAAATCTGAAAGGGTGTGTGTGTTTTCAACCTTTTTTGAAAGAAAGAGTTACTAATACTTGTAGTCAATTTGTTGGTTGGGTCTCTTCTCTTCTCCTGTGAAAGAAAAGAGAAAGAGAGCGATTATTATATATTATAATTTATAATAATTCAAAGTCCGCAATGGCTGGCGGAGTAATATACTAGCATATAATACTATTCTTTCAGAGGACTTAATTGACTTTGACTATTGAATTATTGCTAACAATTTGGAGTCGAGGAACGTGGAAATTCATCATGGAAAAAAAAGGCTGGTGTTCTAGAACGTGGGGTTGTTTTTTTTTTTTTTTTTTTTTTGATAAGTTTCTAGAAGGTGGGGTTGGAGTGGTATATTAATCAATATGTAGCAGAACCTAGGCCGCCGGCGGCCAGGGGAATAGGAGGGGATGTGGTGGGGTATTACTTTAATAAATGTTAAATAGAATAATAGTACTATTTTTAAATCTTAGATTTGAAAAAAATATTTTTTTTGGATTTATATTAATTTATTAATGTTATTTATAAAATCAAATTAATTGTGTAAATTTAATAAGTAAATTTTTTAAATTGGTTCGCAAGTGACCTTATTCGAATCAATTTTAAAATTTGATAACACTAAAATCGTCAGTAAATTTAAAGATATGAGCCTATTTTGGTAGCCTAAAAAATTGAATAAAGTTGTCAGTCAAGATAAGTAATGATATTTACTATGCAATAAAATTTAATTGTCACGTCACTACTTAATGGTGATTTTTAATGACGGTAACAGATGTGAGTGAATTAGTTAAATTATGGTATCAAATGTGCCGGTCTGAAGTTTTATGTTACCACAACTCCACAAGTGAGAATCGTTATAAAGTTTGGAACCACACTGATATTTCTCTCAATAATATTGTCCAATTAGTAAGGGCATTTTTTCTCTTTATTTATGTTTTTAGTTGTTAGTTGTCAAATGATTAAACAACTTATTTTTGGTTACTTTTTAATCAAAATAGTAAAAAATTATGTTTTCGATACTTAATTATTGAATTCGTTGTGACGTCAAATAAAAATGATAGAAGGGATTTGCTCAATATTAATTGTTAGTTACTAGTGATATCAAAAAAAGGGAAAATGTGATGTTTCTAATACATTTCTTTTTATGTTTGTTGTCAATTTAAGGAGAAGACAAAGGTTGTTTTAATGTTATAACTGTATAATTATTGATCAAAATAGAAAAGTTTTGGATTGTTTCACGTTAATAATCTATTCTTGGTTTAATTAACACTAAACTCGAAAAGAAAAGATTAATGTGACCGTAGTTTAGTGGTAAAAACTAAGGCTCCAAAATCAATAAAAAAAAATAGGTTTGAGTTTAATTTGTGAGTATTTTTCTTAGTATTAATAGTTTATTCATCTTTGTATATGAATGACAGACTTTGAATTGCACAAATAAAGGAATATTATGACTTTTCTTATTGTCCTTTTACTAATGTATTATGGAATTGTAAAATAGAAGTGTGACATAATTTTTTTTTTTTTTTTTTTTTAAGGAATAAGCGTGTCATGATATTATAATCGTGCATATGGAAAACATAAAATGGACCAAACATAATATCAAACCAACTTGGAACATGGGCAGATATATTTTAAAATGAGCATATCTAGATATGCTAAATATTCTTCAATCAAATCCCGGATTGGTGAGTTGGGAACCCCGAGCTTAATGATTTGTATATTCGAACAAACATTATAAATTTATTTATTTACATAAATTTATAAAAATAATAATATTTCACGCTAAAAGATAATAAAGTTGCTTAAATAATTCTTTCAAACAATAAGCTTCATATTAGTATCAAGTTATCAAAATTTTCGAGTCAAGTAAGTAATCGAATAATGCACACAAGGTATCAATTGATCTTTTATATGAAAATATAAGTGAATAATTAGAGATACCACGATGAAATTTTCAACTAGATACAAATAATTGAAAGAGAGGTTGTCGTTTAGCGAGGAAGAAAAAGATAATTTGCAATTTTTCTATTGTTTTATTAAAATTTATATTAAATCCTTAATGATAAAATACTTAATTAGCTAATAACAAATAATAATATAAAATAATTAACGTAATCTTGTTGGAGTTAGTATTGGGCTTGGTTCATGGGGGGAGTTGTCCCATCTCATAAACAAGAGAAAAATAGTCCATGTAATAACTTTATTAATTACAAAAAAAAAAAAAAAAACTGACCTAAATCCGTCCTTGCCATCGACTCTGTTCATTAAGAACCAAATCGATCTATACTATTTACTATTATTATTATTTTATTATATAATTATATGTAAAAGTGCGAATAATTTTTTTTTTTTAGACTAATATTTACACTTATTTAAGTTGTAAATTGATATTTAATTTCATGGCAAACATGTAAAAGTAATTGCATGGATATAATTAGACATGTAATCTTATTATATTTATCTCGTACATTAACTCCCAAAATTTATAAATTATCTTTATATCAAGTTTTATAATTTCAATCTTATTCTCCTATAATACATAAAAATGAACAATAAAAAATTTAAAATAAGTACTATTATTTAAACTAGGCCCTAAATTATATACAAAACTATTTATTTAAGCATAAACATGTATTTAGGTTAGATATCATGTTAATTTAAAGATTTAGTATAATATAAGTCATAGCCACTCCTCTAAATACAAAAATTAAAATGAATTTCTCTTAAACATCATTCTATTAATTATTTTTATTGTATCATACTTGGTGTCATAATCACTTTATAAATTTGTGATGATAATGACTTCTCGTACTTTAATATTTTATTTAATAATTTTATATTTGTTAAATAAGAAACTCAATGACTTTCAGTGAAATGTAAACCTTAAAATAAGCAAATAAAGATCTTATAATGACAACCGATGATGTAAGAACTGATATTTTGTGATTCAATAATATCAATACATTTGGTTCTAAAATAAAATAAAATTATTATGAAATGAACTAAATAATTTCTTTTGATCTTAATTTGGAATAAATTTTACTAGATCAATAATCGATTTTTATTTGATTATAATAATTTAAATGTCACCATCTATTATAAAAAAAATTATCTTATTAGAAAATATAAAGTTAATTACACACATACGTTCGTTGTACGTATAATTTCCTAATTTATGTCAAATCATGAAGTAAAATGACCCTATTATAGGCCCAAAATTACTACAAGCAACTCATAAAAAAAATTCAATAAATTGTTGGTCAACGTCAGCTATATTATTATCTTTTGATGATTGGCAACTATATTCTTGTGGCAAATAAGATATCGATGACGCAATTGCGTGATTTAATAGATTATTTTCAAATGGACCCTTAAAGATATTTGATAGTTTGTGACTTTTTTAAGTCGATACTCGCTATGACAAACATACAGTATTATACAGGGAGTGTTTTTTTTTAGGCAGTAGTACTGGGAAATTTTTTTTTTTTTTTTTTAAGTTATAATTTTCAATTTTATGTTATTACAATAGTTTTGAATTTATTTATTTTGTCATTGTAACTTTTACACATTTATTGACTACTTAATTAGATAACAATCTTTGATATTGAAGGAAAACTCAAAACTTAAAGTTTGTTATTTTTAATTAATTTGAACATGTAACACTATCGTTTAATTTTTATAATCTTGAACAAATTAATCAAATATATATATATATATATATATATGTGTGTGTATTATGAAATGGTATAGGATTTTGGAATTTGAAATACATAGAGGTTTATTAAACAAATATTTTATTGTACCTGAGTGAACCCTCATATAGTGGTGAACCCAAATTCGTATATATGTAAGAAGAATATCTCATATAATTTTTAAATTTTTTAAGTGATATAATCTATTGCAATAACTATTACTTCTATATGATTATTTTATGATAGAAGAACTCAATTAAAGAGATTTAATTTTTTTTTCCCAAAGTTCTACATTTTTGTATTTTTGGTCTTGAGAATTGATTAAAACCTTATCGTACTAGTTTTTTTTTTTTTTTTTAAGAGAATTACCATAGTAGATTAGAATCACAAGTGATTATTGATATATTTATTGCATGGCATTTAAGTTTATACTTATTGAAGCACTATAGTGGAACTGTTTGAATTTTAAATTTCACCGCTTAGATATATATCGAAAAATATAATAAAGTGGCCCCGGGGTATTTCTTGAACTGGTTGAACAACAATTCATAAGGCTTGCTCCAGCTGCAAGTATGAGGATTTTTTACCCGTTTGAAACTTGGATAGAAACATTATCATGACTAACAATTTTGCGCCTTTTGTTGTTATGGATTGAGTGTGGTAAATTAACATTAGTTTTTTTTATATAAATAATAGAAGTCAATAATATTTTAGTAATTACTGTTAAATTGTTTCAATTCAAATAATTTTAAATTATTGTGTATAAAATGTGCATAGCACAGGGCAAATGCTAGTATATATGTAAGAACTAGCTAGAATAAAAAGAAATGAATTTGTAAAAGTAGTATTACTAGAAGAAGAAAAAAACCTAAATCCTAGGTATTACTATCCGTGATTTGCTTCTTCTTATTTGTTACTAAAACTTAGGCCATCTCCTATAAGGCAAGGGGAGGGAGAAATTAGATATATGAGGTAAAAAATATGACTAAAATGCTTAAAGGGGTGAACAAGGCAATTTCCCATTAAGGGGATAATTAACACCTAGGAGGGGTGAGGCAAATCCCTTGCCTCACCACATCGATCCAGCAAGTATCCAGCTACCTATTCACTTTTTTTTTTTTTTTTCTGAAATTATTTTAAATATAAAATCTTTTTTTTTTAAAAAAAATCCTTTAAAATATCTTATTAAATGAAATGTAACTTTTATTTAATTTTAGTTTTAGTTAATTTGTGTATTATTTCAAATTTAATTTTAGTTTACAAAATGTATCTCTTATTTAATAAACTCAATTTTAATTTATTTTGTTTAAATTTAATAAAAAATCTTTTTATTTTTAAAAAAATTCTTAAATTTGTGTATTATTTTGAAAAAGTTATTTTATTCTTAAGAATAAAGCTCTTATATAATAAACTCAAATTTAATTTAATTTAATTTAATTTGTTTTTATTTAATAAAAACCATTTTTATTTAAAAAAATCCTTAAATTTGGGTATTATTTTGAAAAAGTTAATTGTTGTATTATTGTGTATTTCTAAAAAAATTATTGATTGTCAACTATTTAATTGTTGTATTATTGTGTGCCAATTTTATTTCTTATTGTAAATGTCAATCTTAAATTATTTTTATTATTCCCAAATTGGTTTCGTATTATTATCCATAAGTAATATTGTTATTTATTATTATTTAATTTTTATTATTATTGTTATTATTATTATTAAGTGAGAGTGGTTATCATGTGAGAGTGGGGACAATGAGAATTGAAATTAAACGATCCATTTTTTACAAATTGGGTATTTTTTGCAGGGGTTTTGAAAACACAAGGAAGTTTGATGCAATAAAAATTTCACATAGTAGCTTCTTGCAGGTTTAATATAACACAGGGGAGTATCTTGCATATTCTGACCTGTTTTAGGCCATTATGTTTGCATTATGTAGAGTTGTAGACATGTGATCTGTAAAAATTGAAAAATAGTTGTAATAATACCAAGAAAAGAATTAGTATATGACCTGTGGCTTATATATGTAGCAAGGTGGGTACAATATTAAATAATGGATGATGATGGTTGGCAACTGCCAGATTATACTTGTTATTAATTATGGTTTAGATAATCAATTAGATTCTTTTTCTTTTCTTAATGTATCTTATGTACAGCCTTGCATAGTGGAGAATTGATGCTCTGTATTCAGAACTAATTTTGGGATATGGCAATAGATCTAGTTCAAAATCAAATCAAATATGTGATTTTGAGTTTGATCAATTAGTAGATTCTTTTTCTTTTCTTAAGGTATCTTATGTACAGCCTTGCATAGTGGAGAATTGATGCTCTGTATTCAAAACTAATTTTGGGATATGGCAATAGATCTAGTTAAATCTAAAAGAAATGATTATTATTACGTTTTTTTTTCCCCTTCAACCCCCTTTTTTTTTTTACTCATTTAATTCCTTCCTGGTAAGAGTTGAAGAAGTAAAATCTCGGTAGGTTGTTGATGGTGTCAAAACAATTGTAGATTTATGGAGGAAATTTCCATATGCAATGAAGTTCGTTGGAAAATCGACTGAGGACCATTAGCAAATTCCTACATCTGATCTGAGGTATGCAAATATGGATATGTTTCCGCAAATACATATGATACTTTTTTTTTTTTTTTTACCTATAAGAGATACATATAATATTGCTAGCATCTACGGCGGATATATATTTATCTTTAACATGGCGTCATGGCGAATAACTTCACACTTGCAATGTTATAGGTTGATACTTGATTAAGAATTTGGAAATTTGCAGTTAAATATTTTTTAATTAACTAATTGCCACATTCATAGATGATTATAAGTTACAGAAGCTAGTTGATAACTTCTGATGATCCGTGAAGATACCATTCAGGAACTAAAATAAATAAATAATCAAGCTTTATACATTTTTATTTCGAAAGTATGAGATGACAATACTAACCATAGCATAGGCGAGCTGAGGGAGAAGAAATTAAAGCAAATGCTGCTTCCTATTATCATTCTCTACCTGTTTTGGAAGTTCAGTGTCTTGATGCAATAAGCGTAGATGAAGGCAAATAAAACTGCAAAACCAATCAAAATTGCCGCAACAGGCCCCATGAAGTTGGGATCATATCCAAAATATTCTTGGATGAATGTTTTAATCATTGGTTGCGCAGATGTTCCAGCCACTCTAATGGTGTCCTCCACATCTCCATATTGACCAATTATTAGTCCGTAGACTGTCCAAGCCACAGGGCAAATCCAATAATACCATATCCACCACTTGGGAATTCTCTGAAATAGGAAAAAATTATTCAAGACTATGCTTGTGTTGAACATCCTTACTTGAAATTGATTTAATCCAATAGGGTAAAAATTACTTACTGATCTGGGGATGAAGAAGCCACTAAATATGTTGAAAACAGCGTAAAAGAATGATGCAACAACTGTTGCTAGTTGATGGTTGGGCGTGATGGAAACAGTCATCATTCCATAGTATGTGAAGTATAATATGGTAAGGAAGGTCATAAAGTAGAACCATAAAAATTTAGCCGTTGTCCACTCAAAGCTTGCCATACCATACACTATAAAAGTGAAGTGTGTGCTTTGGAAAAGCACGTACGGTATTTCTATAATAACCTGTAACCAAAAAAATTATTAGTTACAAAAAACAAGCAAATATTCTTGATTTATGTTCAGAGGTGACAACTTCATCTTTATTGCAGTGAAAAGTGACCGGGAGACTAACATTGCATGAGATAGAGCTTTCACCTGTGCCATGGCATATGGTAATGCTGAGTACATTCCTGCAGCCCTTTCCCTATAAAACACAGTTCTTTCCGTGCATATTATAGGTTGTACTGTTGAGCAATTAGTAATTCCAACAAACAGAAGAGAAATATACAGGGCTCCAATGATTGTCAGAAGATCTGTATCACTTTCCCTACAGCCATATTAGAAGAAAGAATGAATAAAAAAATTTATTTCGAGCCCCTATTACTAAAATTATGAGATAGATATGGTGATATCATCACAACGAATTAGATACAGACCTTTTTGTGCCAACTCTCCAGAATATTGTTCCAATTAAGAGTGCACAAGTTAAAGTGAATATGTTTCTGACAAGATTGTAAGCAGGACTTCTCCAGTAAGTCCACCATTGCTTCCAAAGACAGGACTTAAATTGACCCCATGTGGTCTGTGAATACTGTGTGCGAAAGTATAAGTCTTTTGCCCCAGAAGTTGGTTCGCTCAACTCTATCACCAGAGCCTTGTTTTTCCTAGGAATTGGCCGCATTTTTACGTGGGATTAACACATGTAACTGTTTGACATCTAAAGTTTTATAGGAGTATTTTATTTACTTACTCATATAAGTTTGTTGATTTATAATATTTCGCAAAATCCATTCCAAGCCGGACTTCTGTGGCCACTGAGCTAGCTTCAAGCATCCAGGTGGCAGGATTATATTTCTCTTTTATTTTTGGGACTCCAGGAATTTCCTACATGGATGGCTATCTTTAGATTCCTATTCCCTTATGGTAATTGAGAAAAATTCTTGAAATGTAATGTTCAGAATACCTCAAAGTGATCTATAATTTTCTGTGAGTGTCGGCCTAATGGTCCTGCATAGATCACTTGTCCTCCACTTTTCAAGAGAAGTAACTGATGCACAAGATATTAGAGTGGGAAAGGAGGTAGATGATATAGACTAGATAGCAAAAGATCAATGTTGCAGTGATGATTTTGAGTGGTAAACATTTAGAGGAAATCTTGTGTTTTACCTCATCAAAAGATTCAAAGATGTCAATACTAGGCTGGTGAATTGTACAAACAACAGTTCTTCCTGTGTCCACTGTGTTTCTCACTGTCCTCATGACAATAGCTGCTGCTCTCGCGTCTAAACCAGAAGTTGGTTCATCCATGAATATAATCGAGGGGTTTGCAACAAGTTCAACGGCTATTGTCAATCTTTTTCTCTGTTCCGTTGACAATCCACTAACCCCTGGTGTCCCAACTATGGCATTCTTGAGGTTGTCAAGCTCAACGAGATCCATCACTTCATCCACAAAAGCCTGAAAATGATAAAAATTAGGTCTATAATTAACTGCACCAAGTATTTTTTTCCATTTAAAGGATGTTATGGCTCCTAAAGGCTCTTACAATCTTTTGCTCCTTTCTAACTTCTTTAGGAAGACGAAGGAAGGAAGAGTAGATAAGTGATTCACGAACAGTTACTTGAGGGGAGTGGATATCAGTTTGTTCACAATAGCCCGAAATCCTAGCAAAGGTTTCTTGGTTTTTTGGAAAACCAGATATTCTAATGTCACCTTCAATAAAACCACCGGTTTTTCTTCCGGCCAGAACATCCATCAGTGTAGTTTTTCCTGCTCCACTCACTCCCATCAATGCAGTCAAAACTCCTGGCCTAAATGCTCCTGTTACTCCACAAAGCAATTGGAGTTTGTCCTCCGCAACTCCTTTTTCCTTCATTTCCTGCCACAACACGAAAAGTTTGGTTGTTAAAAGGATTGTTAGGATGAAGACAGATTAATAGGTCATTGGACAAAAGGATTATTCTATATATTGTTACTAAAATGAATTCGAGCATGATATAGGTTCTTACTTGTGGCATGTCCACAAAGTAGTTTACATTGTCAAAGGACATGGTTAGAGGTGTGAACGGTAGAACCATTCCTCTCTTTCGGGAAACTCCTGTTACTGAGTGATCAAGCTTTGAATCTTCGTTTCCATGTGCTCCATTAGAAATGGAACGACTACTTGTATGCTGGATTTCCATTTCCACTAATAAAGAATAAGAAAACATTATGCATGAGCAAATTTAATTAGTAACCAGTTCATATTATGTTGATGTGCATTTGATGATTGTTACTTGTGTTGTTTCCAATAGTGGCAGATGAGAAATCTTTCTTTGGCTTTGGTCTCTGTAGTGCCTTGTTTGTTTCTTCATTTCCCATTTCCATCTCTCTTGCTTGTTCAGTGGATATTATGGCTTGTGGCTTTTCGGGAGCTATCATGTAAATGGAGAACTGTAAATTTTGTTTGTCATTATTATCTAAATTCATCAAAACATTAGATAGAGTATTTGAACTTACAACTAAGATACGTGAGGGCGAAAGTGAACAGAACGTTAAAGAGTACTATGAACCCGACTAGTGCAACAACACCTATCCAGTACCATTTCTCATCAGAATAAATATCAAACATGTTCAATATGGCCACACCCAATGGTGTACTCTCGTCTCTTGCCTGCATGGATATAAAATAATTATAAAGTATGAGCAAATTGTTTGTCCTTATGAGATAATAGAACTAGTATCAAAGAACATGGAACAAATGCTCATTTTTTGCGCACCAATTTGTTCATCCATCTTGGTCCAAACATCTCATTGATCGAAAGGGCATTGTAACCATAACTAAATGGTGATACATAGTAACCCCACTTCCACCAGTCTGGGTATTGGTCTGCAATCAAAACAAGTAGCACGATAAGATAGATAACACGAACCAGTGAAAAAATTCATGTCTTGCAAGATTGTGCGTTTTTCCATAGATTATACACAAAGTTATTCAGCAATTAGTGATATAATAAAATATCTGACACATTTATGAAGAGTCACTATTGAACAAGTGATCAACATACTAAAGCTATTAAAAATTCGCATAATTGGTCATCATGAAACTAAGGTTTCGCGATTTATAGTTTGCCACTAACCTTTAGGAAGGATGAAACCACCCAAAAGAAGCATGAGTACTAGAGCAAGACTACCACCAGTATTTGCAATTATCATTGTTCTGCATAATCCTGCTATGAGCTTAAATAGTCCTGCAGCCATTTGCTGTATTAAAAACATAAGCAGTGCTTGCTTGAAGAACCTGAGATTGGGTTAAGAGTCTTCATAGTTAGCTCAAATCTTGATCTTGGTAAGAACTTGTCTCTTTCTAACCACAACTCTAAGAATAATTAGTAATGCTTAATGTAATTGTGGTTATAAGTTATCTCTTCTTTGTCCCTTGTTATCGTCTTAAGCTTGGTCTGAATTGGCTCTTTTCATTACTGGGGGCATGTATAGACTCTTTATCGTGTTTTCCAAATTAGAGCTACTTAAGTATTTGCCTCACAATTGTTCTTTATCGTGTTTATCTTCTTCAAACCAGATTGCCACATAGTAAATCATACGTGCTTCCTTTTAACCTTAAACTGGTCCTTGAAATACCTACATGCCTAACACTTTAAGAAAAACCGATTAAGTAGTTCAGAATGTCCGTCGACTTTCAATCTATGTCCATGGATGTCTATTAAGGTGTCCAGTCTAATACTAAGGTGTGAGAAAAGGAAGATGGAATATTATACCTGCTTGGTTCAGGGGTGAATCCAATTGTGTAGTATGTTGTGACCATCCATACAGTAATTTCAACCAAGGATATTGGTATCTTTAGCAGAAATGTTGGCAGGGTGTAAGCCCATGACGGGTAGAAAAGAAGATCCCTCTGCTTGTAGAAGACTGGAAGTCTAAGTATGGTGAAGGAGAGTTCCGCATAGCCGCTGAAGGTATTGCTTATCATGCCAATCAATAGTGCACCAATGTAGATTACCCCATCTTGTTCATTCCTAGCGTGCAACTCAGTCCGCAAAAATAAAGTTGATGTTATAACAGCCACAATAAACATCTGAATTAACTTAAAAACATAGATAAAAGAATTCTTCTTGATCAAAAGCCACTCCTTGTGAAAGTTAGCTTTGAGAAGCTCCCTTTTGGGGATGGAGTACTTTTTAAACACTAGAGCTGCTTTATGATTTTTGGTCTTGTCATGAGGCTCTGATAATTCATTTTCAAGTCGTAGACCGACATGAAAACACTTGAATCTTTTTGCAAATTCACTGACAGGAATGTAGCTGTATGGTTTGCTTTTATCTACCCAGTATTGTTCTTGGTCTTTTCTTGATGTCACCTGTTTTCATTTCATTTGTTGAAAATTAGATATTATTGTCATTATTAATGTTGAAAAATCACATCTACCATGTATCATTTGTTACCTCTTGCAAGAAATCAGCAACTCCTTTTCTTTCAGGACATTGGAACCCACAACCCTCAAAGAACTCGACAACGTGTTCTCGTGGACCCTGATAAACAATCTGGCCTTCTGATAAAAGAATGATATCATCGAATAGATCATATGCCTCTGGAGCTGGTTGGAGAAGGGACATGAAAATGGTGGCTTCCGTGAGGTGTACAATTTGCTGCAAACACTTTACTATTTGAAACGTCGTGGAGGTGTCCAAGCCTGTTGATATCTCATCCATAAACAGTGTTTTTGTTGGCCCAACAATCATTTCTCCTGTATCATAAAAAAGATAAGAATCAAAACTTGAAGTTGCTTATAGTGTTCATGACTTAATTAAGCTTAATAAACTATGTTCTGGGATTATATATTGTGATGTTAAAACTGTGACTGAGCAATGTTACATTAGAAAATAAAACTTTGTAGATGCTAATTTTGCTTGTTAGAAGTATATATGTGCTAGACAGACCTTACATACATGCATATATTACAGAAAATATATAAGTTGATTAATGGTTGAATCCGAAATTTATGTTTGTATTTATTTTACTTTGTGCTCGTTTATTTTGTTTGAAAGAGTTTCCACTTTTGATGGTCCAAGTATTTTTCTAGGTTTCATTTTTCGTTCTCTGAGAAAGAAATTCCATCCCCTCCCTAAGAACATGTGATACTTTAAATGATACTTAAGGTAAAATTTCACTCAATTGTTAGAATCTATGCTCAAGTTCTTACTTGTGAAGCGATGCAGTGTCGGGATACTGAGGACACAAATGCAATGGCGAACACGTCTCAGACACCACTATAGGCGTATCTGACATATTTCGATCACAACATATAGAAGTTTGTAATATTTTGGAATTCCTTAGTAACAATCAATAATATAATAAAAACATGTTTCATGTGTTCTCTATGTTGTATATATAGTTCACTTACGTATTTGATAAAAACATCGGGGGTGTTCTTATAATTTTTAAAATATCGAGGGATTTTTTTATAATATGCCCAAACTTGAGGGGGTCTTAGTGTAAATCACCCTAATAAATTTGAATCATAAAAATCTATAGGCTTAATGGGTATATTATGCTATAGTTGACTTTGGCTAGTTATGTAATAAGGTTGTTTATTGTTTGAAATCCACAAAAAATAAACAAGCAAAAGCGTCAAGTCGTCAATACGTACGTGCTTCTATCCTGTTGTAATCTGAAATTCTTACCAATTTTATAAGTTAAGATGAGAGTTATTGCCAATTCTTTTAAGTGAATAGTGGTGGTGTCACATTTTATTAAAAAAAACCAGGGGTTATACTTGTCATTTATTCTGCGAATCATGGAGAATACTAGCACTTACAACAAGTGAAACCACTGTGATCTGGAAAAAAGTAAATATCTTTGACTTGTTAACATTTGAGAAATTTTGCTAATAAGAATATTCCAAGGTGCTTCTTCCAATTAGGAAAAACATGGGGTATTTACGACATTAACTCAAAGCAATATGGAAAGATGCAAAAGCATATGGCTTAATTTTATTTTGCACCATGAAAATATATCAATTTGACATCTTGTACTCTCAAAAAAAATTAATTTCACTTTTTATCCTTAAAATATATTGTCTTTCAATTTGCACACCGTTTAATTTTAGACTAAAAAGCAGGGGTAATTTTATTCATTCCTTTAAAAGTCAACATATATTCCCTCCAAAATATAATAATTAATGTGATATTCATTTGCATTTAAGAGTAAAATTGATAAATTATTCATTAAAAATTACTCTGGAAAAAATAATTTTGGAGAGTAACAAAATGAATACTTATGTGATCCTCGACCTACTATAAAATATTATTCTAAAAAATACTTATATAACTTCAAATAAGAAAATATAATATCAATAAAAAGTAAAACATAGTCTTGTTTTCACAGTAAAATGGTGGAGTGTGAGTAAATATGGCGCCTAGAAATTTGTTGGATCGACCGTCGAAAATACTTGTTACTCGAAATCATCAAAAATAATTCTGACGTTATGTTTTTCGATGAAATTTTTGGTCCCAATTTTCGCCGCAACAAATGTGTCAAAAAATTCATCGAATATTGATGTTTTTCTTGTAATGAGCTACATAATTTACGTAGTTGGGTTAAAATTATGTTATGTATGAGCTATGAAGGTCTATGTAACAATAAATATATTAGAGCTTCATTCAATTCAAATATAATAAGGATCTCTAAACTCTAACATGGATAAAATATCATTTGATATCGGTCTTTTCAAATTTATATATATAACATGTAATGTCTCATTTTATTTTTATATTTTTTTTAGAGTTATTTTAATGGGTAATTTGTCAATTTTGCTCTTAATTGTACATACATATCACATTATTATATTTAGGAGGAAATATATGTTGACTTTTGAAGGGGTAACAAAACTACCACTTCTCATTGGCCTAAAATTCATCGGTGTAAAGTGAAAGACAAAATATATTTTGAAGATGCAAAGTAGAATTAATTTTTTTTTTATAGAGTACAAAGCGGGATTAAGCCAAAAGTATACCTGTTGTAACACGCTTCTTTTGTCCTCCTGAAATTCCTCTCCTCATTGCATTCCCAATAATCGTGTCACGACAAATATCAAGCCCCAAAATCTATATTTGTTGAATTTGGTTAGTTGCAATGTCAAATTAGTCCTTTTCAGTTTTCAAAGAGCTAAACGCAAAAATACTCTTCGTGCTGTGCTATTTTTATTAGCAAAAAAAATCTCTCATTTTTTTCTCAGTAACAAAAATCCCCACATGTTTTTTTTTTTTTATTAGCAAAATAGAAATTTATTTGAAATTTCTTCATAAGTCAATAAGGAGATTATTGTCAAGTTTTTAAGTGAACATGGTAGTATGGTACTATTGCCAATTTCAAAGCTTACATGGAGATTACTGTCAATTTGTTAGGCTTATAGGGATGTTTTTGCATTTTATGGTGTGGTTATGATTGTCATATTTCCTGCAAAATATGTGCTTCGACTTGAGAGAAATTATTTTGCTAATAAAAAATAACACAAGGAAGATTTTTGCTAATAATTCAGGGGATTTTTTTGTCAATTAGACAAAGTATAGGAAATAATTTTGCATTTCAGTCTTTCTTAAATAAGTGGAATTGTAGAAATTACGTGTGTACATGTTAACTTATGCAGTATTTATTTTTTAGGGTAAAATAGTTTTGATATAAAATTTTAGTCCAAAAAATACATTTGGTACGAAGCTTTTCGAAAAAATATTTCATCATGATTCATACCCTCTTGACACATTTAGTTTTGCCATCAATTTTCAGATGAAATTCAGCATGTGATGCTCAAGTGCCCGTTAAGTTGATAATTGGTGGGTCTTTAAACCCCATGCATGTTTCCCTCCCATTGTCAACTTAATGGGCACATGTCGAATTTTGTCCGAATATTGACAACAAAATTAAATAAGTCAAGAGGGTGTGAATCATGGTATGAAATGTGTTTTTTCGAAAAACTTGGTACCAAATATATTTTTTGGGTTAAAGTTTTGTAACAAAATTATTTTTCCTTCGTTTAATTTCACTAGAAAAGAAGACGTACGTTGTACGTGTCTAATTAATTTCATAAATATTTTTTTATAAATTAGAGTAAAATTAATTTTATTATGTCATAAAATAGAGCAAATTAATTTGTTTTTATCTAATTAATTCATTTTCACTGGTTTAACATGTTTTTACCGATTTTATTCACTTTTACAAATTTAATATTTTTTTTTATTGTTTACCCAATTTTTATCAGTTATAACTTATTTTCAATGTTTTTAGGATTTTGTCCTTTTATTTTTTCCGTCTTAAATTATTTTTCTACCGGTTTCACCTTATTTTCTCGGTTAAACTTTATTTGTTTTACTGATTTTGCTCATTTTTACCATATTAACCCATTTTCACCTATTTTGAACACTTTTTCCATTGACTTCACATGTTATTTTCACCAATTTCACCTAAATTTTATTGACTTGACAAGTTTTCACAGATTTTATTTATTTTTTCTCCGATTTAACCTGTTTTTCACTGATGTTGTAATTTCACCTGTTTCATCTTATTTTTACGAGTTTTCATTGATTTCACATGTATTTATCGATTTCAGGGGGCACTTTTTTTAGCGGTTTCACCTAAATTTTAATCAACTTCGTCAGTGTTCACCAATTTTACCCGAATTTTCATTGATTTCACATGTTTTCAATGATTTCATAGATTTTTTTATTTCGATTTTACCAATTTCACTCGTTTTTCACGAATTCTTTTTTATAAAAATTCGAGGTTATGCATGTCTTGATATTATTGAATATTCTTTATATTTCTCTGTTCTAGCCAAAGTAAAATTACGTAATTAGTTAAGTCATAAGATTTATTTATTCTTTCATAGTAAGATGTGATTCGATTTTAATTTTTTTTGTAACAAAATGATATTTAAGAGAATTTATTAATTAAATTTTTAGATTTAAAGTCTTTATGATTTATGTTGTAATAAATATTTAAATTAACATATTTTTACTTTAATAAATATTGATGCTAAAATATAATATTTTTTATATATTTTTTTGGGGCTATTAAAAATAATAATATTTTCTTATGGTTCGTTTTTATTTCTTATAAGATAAGAAGATTAAAATTACAAAAATTGATGCAAGAGAGAATTTTTAAATTTAGGAGTTTATGAATAATTAAACTTAATTTCTAATTATATCTCTTCTATTATTTTTAGTTTTTTATATTTACCATTTAATTAAATACCACTTTAGGGGCATTTTAGTCTATACAAAAAAGTTCAAAAATATTCATACTTTTATAATAGTAGAGATAGAGATAGAGATAAATAAATTTAATTGATTTTTACCCTTAATGTGTAGTCTGTGATAAGTCCACTCTCAAGTCCCTGCACTGCAGTTGCCTGAGATAACATAAACAAATAATCAAATATTGGTAAAAAAAAATATTTTTTATTTTCTTTAATTAAGACCATTGTTTAACTATTTTAATTTTTACATTAATACCTTCATGAAAAGATCAACTTCCGGCTCGGGTAAAATACTAGCTTCTTTTTCCCTTCTTGCTAGCTCACTCAAAAGCTCTGTTTGTATTATGAATGCAAACATCAATTATTAAACTTAATTTTATGAAAGCAAGAAAGATACTAGTACTAAAACAAATAGCAGAATTTGTGATTATGTTAATACCATATCGCGATCCAACCCCTTGACACCTAGCTGAGAAGTCGAAGGTTTCTTTCACGGTCATCTCCCCAACATGAACATCGTTTTGACTAATATATGCCGATGTTTTTTGTGGTACAAACTCGCTAAATGTATGCCCATTGTATGTTATTTCTCCCTTTGTCTGTCCACACCACAATATTTTGTACAATGTGATGAATAAGTAGTTGAAATCAAGTTGTGTTTGTGTTATAATGTATAATTAGAAATGCATCTGAAACTGAAATTAACCTTTAAAGTATGGTCCAATCTTCCTGCTAGAGCCAACAAAAGGGTTGTCTTCCCAGATGATGGTGGTCCTAGTAAAAGGGTCATCCTGTCACATAAATAAATTGACAAAAAGACACACGATTCTATAAAAAAAATATTAGAAAATGAATAATTAGCTTAATTTAAACAGGTATTATAACCTTAACTAAATTGAAAAGAGTTAATAAGTAATAATTTATACGTACCTTGAAGGTTTGATGATGCCGGATACATCTTTTAGTATGTGAAGTTTTGTTTTTCGTGTCAAGCTAATGCCCACGCAACTCAGTGTCGTCTCAACAATGTTACGGGCAGAGTTGGCCAGCGTCGGAAGCCCCGAGTCGCCGACTAAGCAGTCAGCCTCTATATTCAACTTCTTGAATTTCACTTCCACACTAGGAAGGGTAATCCCAACTCTACAAAATAGTTTAAAGAGGAGTATTTTAAAATTATTTCTTGAAATATGTCGATCCAAAACGGCCTATTTTTTACAAATTGGGTGTTTTTTGCAGGGATTTTGAAAACACAAAGAAGTTTGGATCAATAAAAATTTCACAGGGTAGTTTCTTGCAGGTTTAGCATAACACAGGGAGTATTTTTGCATTTTCCCCGTGGTTTTGAAAATTCCAGGTGTGATTAAGACTACGATTTGATTGTTGGGGTTTGAAGAAGAAAAATAGTATATGGCAAATATCAAATTAGTAGAAAGAGATTACAAGTTTCAAATCAATAATTTTAGGAATTTTTGCACATCACCCCAAAGAAGTTTCATTTTTGCACTTACCCCCTTTAAATGAAAACAAGACAGTGCCCCTTAAAGTGACATTCCACTTTCTCAACTTAGGTTTGAACACAAACTTCCTCAAGGGTTTAGTTTTAGTTAAATATACCCAATAATACTACAACTAGTTAACCCAAAACTTCTATTTAAATCCGCCCGCTAGTCTATGTGCAGGTTGAGACGCTAGTGAGCACCTCCGTTGTGTGGAAAATACCCCTTAAAGTCTAATACAGTATTAAATACATACACACTTTCTCATGCCATGCAGATCACAAGCTTACTATTTTGCCCCTCTCCGGCATTTGCTCCGGGAATTAACAGCTTTCATAAATGACAAGTTGTACTAATTATGTCTTTTCTTTTGAGGGGAGACTTAAGATCTTAATAAAATAAAATAAAACTTCATATCTGATCCCTTGCTTGCAATTCATCGTATCTAATAGAGACTTAGAGTTTAATGTAAATAAATATTGTTCTTTGTTTAATTAACAAAAACCCCTTAGAATTAATTATATTAGCAAAAATTCCCCTTTGTTCTTTTTTTAATGGCAAAATACTCTATTTGATATTCATTCAACAAATAATAAAGAGATTATTGTCAAAGTTTTTTATGAACAGGCAGGAGGGGGATTATTGCCAACTTTCAAAGTTAAGAAGGTGATTATTGTTAAAATTTTTAGGTGAATCGAGGTGTTTTCATATTTTTGATTGGATTAATTGTTTTTTTCCTTCAAATATGTACTACGACTCGAAAGGGATTTTTTTGTTTGTTTGTAAAAAATAGCACATGAAGAGTTTTTAATAATAAAAATAATATAGAAAATTGGTTGCTAATTAGGCACAACATAGGAGATATTTTTCCGTTTCTCTCTATCTATTTGTATAATATAAATTATTTTTTTTTTTTTTTTTTTTTTGGTTTCCCAAGGGTTTAATCTCTTTCGAGGCGCGTCGGGCACATAATGTGGGAACCTCTCCCAACAGGGATTCGAACCTGAGTCCGCTACTTTGTAGTGACTAGTCCCTTCCACTAGACCAATCACCTGTTGGTATATAATATAAATTATGTAATATACTAAAAGTGAACATTCTGAAGTACAAGTTGACTTAGTTAAAATAATAACACTAGTGAAAAGTTCAATTGCTTCAAGTACGAGATATATGTTGGCATGTTCTGATGTTCATCATACTGAATCGTAAAAGTTTATAGACTAAAATTTCCATATATTTTCGCAAGTTGGAAATAGTATTAAATTTAATTTAATTTGCATAAAAACTAAAATAGTGAGTAGTTTAATTAATATTCTTTAATATCTTCATAACTAGTTTAATTAATATTCTTTAATATCTTCATAATTAAATTTCTATATAAATGCACTCTTAAACTTTCTATGTTTGGAACAAATTAAGGAATCAATGTGTCACATACTATATAAATATTTTATCTCATAAATATTGGTAATTGCTTAGTATTATGAAGCCTGGCTCATATCGTTTAATTCTAAAAGACTATAACCATATCTATATGATATAATTGCTATGCTACTAAGTTAATTTGCTTAAATATCTCATTTTACATACTCCGTATATAATAATATTAAATTACATATATATATATAGGGATCATGCATGTCTTGAAATTAATTAGTATAATTGCACAAAAAAAAAAAATGATGTGTAATATGAACATCTCGATTATACTTAAACACACTATTCTTGTCCTAATTATCTTCCAGATCTTAAAGTCAACATTTTTCCATATTTATGTAATATGTTCCAAAAATATGTTACAGCTATAAACGCATAATAAAATCGAAATAATTTGAATCTACATAGAAGAAGTCTTACCTGTCAATTCGATTTCTAAGTTTTATCAAGAATTTTTCATTATCTTCTTCGACAATTCTGAAGAATCTGTCGATGAAATCTCGTTTATCAGTCAAACCAAGCTTCCTGACGTCGACTTCCTTAATGTTTCCTTGATTTGTATCATCATTGAATGATTTGAGAATAGTTTTTCTCAACCTATCATATGTGGGTAACTTTTCCAAAGCAGCCCATCTCAGGGCTTCTTCGTCTTCATCGGCTTTTGTGATCCTTCGGGAAGTAGACCCGGAAAGAACATCTTCTATGCTTCTGTAACTAGTGTTGGCCCTACTGAAACTCCGGCCAATGTTCCGGCCACTTTGACTTCTTGAACCCCCTAGTTTTTCATCCATTTTCTAGTAAATTAAGTAAAAATTAGTATTTTGAATCTAGCTACCATAATTAAAATTAAATGTACTTAAAAATGAAGATAAGATCGATATATGGTATTAAAAAGTGAAATGAACTAATGTGTTTCCAATAAGAGAAATTGGAAAGGGTGTTTTTGAAGAGTGGAATCTATCGATCCTGGAACGATTATCATTTATGACAATACCAATTTAAGTCCAAGAGATGGCTTGCTAATTAAGTGTATATATATTTTTAAAGGATTTTATGAGTTTTGACTAATGAATAATTGTCAACTAGGTGGAGAACGTGGGTTACTTGATTAACTTTGGATCTGTTAGAATTCTATATAGCACAATTTGAATATGGTTTTTGAGGGATTGATTAGCTAGATTGGGTGAATGACACTAGTTTTTTTTTTTTTTTTTTTAAATTGGGTCTTTGTAACAATTTAGTATATATATACACTTCAAATTCTTACACTGTGGTACGATTGTCCTTTCCGGCGTCCTTTTAAGGGCAATTCACTAGAAATTTCAATAACTCAGTTAAACATTTTAGTTTCTTGCAAGTTAATTAGTTAATTTTGCAAGGAATACATTATTTTCTCTTTTCCATCATGGTGAGCATGTAACTAAACTTGAATTCTTCAATATAAAATGGATCTTTGATTTAGATTCTTGATATCCCCATATAAGTTTTGGTGAACAAGTTACAATTTCGAATATAAACCGTAATGTATATAGAATTAACAAAATCTTGCTTTGCAAGAATTTATGGTATTTAATTTTGAGAAGATAGCTCAAAAGTCTAAGCAGTCAGCCTCTATATTCAACTTCTTGAATTTCACTTCCACACTAGGAAGGCTAATCCCAACTCTACAAAATATTTTAAAGAGGAGTATTGGGAATTGAAAATTTTGGATGTTGTAGTCTTTGATTATAAGGGGCAAATTAGGGAACATAAAAAAATTGTTCTATCATTAACAATCTTCACTTTGACAATATCCCTAATCAGTAATTATTACTACATGTAACGTTATTTTTATATATATTTATTTATAATTAATGGAGTATTTCATGTTATCTACTACTATATTGCCCCTTCTCCGGGAAATTGATTACTTTCATGTTGTACTAATTGTGCCTTCTCATTTCATTTTGAGCGGAAAACTTAGGACCTTAATTAAATATTTATAAAAATACTTTAGATCTGACCCGTTGCAATTTTTTGTTTCTATTTAATTACTTATGTATTATACTCGAAGTGAACATTTTGAAGTACAAGTTGACTTAGTCAAAATATCACTAATGAAAAGTTCATTTGCTTTTAATTAAGTACGAGATATTATACTGGCATGTTCATCATACTGAATCGTAAAAGTTTATCAATAGACTAAAATTTCCATATTTTTTCGCAAGAAAAATGGAAATAGTATTAAATTATATTAGACTAAAATTTCCATATTTTTTCGCAAGAAAAATGGAAATAGTATTAAATTAAATATAATTCATATTCTTTAATTTCTGTTCAAAACTTTCATATTTCTTAAATTTCTATAAAATCTTTCAGTTGTTACAAAGTGCACTCTTCAATTTCTAGTATCATTTACTTCTAAAGCACTATTACTAAATCAATATATTTGATTTAATTGCTATACTATTTAGTTTGCTTATTTTATCTTACATATATATAATAACATTACATATATAAGGATCATGTACTGAAATTAGGATTAAATTTTAAATACCTCTCTTGTACTATAACATATTCTTCACTTTCCTCCCTTATATTATTTAAATATTCACATACTTCCCTTTTACTATTTAAACATTCACTTACATTCCTAATACTGATGGAAACTTTTACTTACCTCTATGAGATTAATGATCAACTCAATGTTCTCTATTAAAATTAATGAAACTTACGATAGTATCATTTTAACCCTAATATCTGTAAAATTATCGTACATTTTATTAAAAAAAAATGGCAAGCTTTTGGAATTCTTTTGGAGTTGATGTTGAGGTGCATGGAATAAGTTACCAATATTAATTTCACAAGAAGGTAAAATGATGCAGTTATTTTTCCTTAAATATAATCCAATCCTATTCAATAATGATAATTTGAACAAATTCAAGGTTTCACTTTTTATCTATTTAAGTTTGTATCGATGCATTTTGAAGATTTAATTTTTTTGAAGTTTTCAGTACTAAGTTAATAATAAAAATATTTTATCAATTTAATTTCTAAATGTTCTAAGCGTATTACTTATATTTTTACAAATATTATGATTAGAACGACAATCTCATAAATTCCGTTAATTTTAACAATGAATATTGAGTTGATTGTTAATCTTAGGGTAGTGAAGGTTTAAATATTACAAAGATGGTACATAAAGATTTAAATAGTTCAAAGAAGGTAAGTGAATGAGATATAATAGTACAAAGAAGGCATCTGAAATTAACCTATTGAAATTAATTAATATAGTTGGACAAAAAAGAAATTAATATATCATATGAACATCTCAATTAAACTTAAACATAGTAGTAGTTTTTTTTTCCTAATTATCTTCCAGTTCTTTTGAAGTCAACATTTTTCCATATCTTATGACATATATTTCAATAAAATATGTTACAGCTATAACCGCATTATAAAATCGAATTTTGAATCTACAACAGAAGAAGTCTTCAATTACTTACTTGTCAATTCGATTTCTAAACTTTATCAAGAATTTTTCATTGTCTTCTTCAGCAATCTTGAAGACTCTGTCGATGAATTCTCGTTTATCATTCAAACCAAGCTTCCTAACATCGACTTCCTTAACATTGCCTTGATTCGAACCTTCGATGAATGATTTGAGAATAGTTTTTCTCAACCAATCATAAGTTGGTAGTTTTTCCAAAGCAGCCCATCTCAGGTCTTCTTCGTCTTCTTCGGCTTTTGTGATCCTTCGGGAAACAGAGCCCGAAAGAACATCTTCTACGCTTCTATTGGAACTCCGGCCAATGTCCCTGCCACTTTGACTTCTTGAACCCCCTAATTTTTCATCCATTTTCTAGTACATTAAGCAAACATTAGTATTTTGAATCTATATAAAATGAAGATAAGATATATGGGATTAAAAAGTGAAATGAACAAATGCTTACTTACTTACTTAATGTGTTTCCAATAAGAGAAATTGGAAAGGGTGTTTTTGAAGAGTTGGAGTCTCTTTCTAGGGGAAAGGGAGTGAATATCATTTATAACTAAGTCCAAGATATGGCTTGCTAAGTAATAATTAAGTGTTTATTTTATTTTTAGAGCAATTTTTTGGATCTGTTTGAGCATCTTCCATGGATCTCAACCCCATTTTATCATTTTTGGTGTTGAGAAAATGAGTTGATCTTCTGCACATCATTTTACTATTTTTGGTCTCTCATGATTTTATTATAATTTACACCAAATTATAAAATAATAATATTTCATAATTTCACCATTTTAAGAGAATTAAAATTGATTTGGTCTACCATAATATTTCACCAAAATGAAATTTGGTTTGGTCTCCCATGATATTTCACCCTATGTACAATTATAATTTTTTTATTAGAAGTTATATAGTTAAATTATTTAACATTACGTTACAAATTATGAAAAATCATTGAAACATGTCAATAAGCTGGTAATTACATTATTTTTGTTTTTCAAGTGTTTAATCCTTTTGAAGCGCGCATATAAAGTGAAAACCTCTCCCAACATGCACATAAACCAAACCTAGAACTTGTATATATTAATTAATATACATCAAATCATCCCTGGAACTTGAACATATGGGCAGATCTAAATAAATTAAATACTACTACTACTATTATTCAATCAAACGAATCATATGGCTAGATTTGACGTTAAAAATAAAAACATTACAAAAGTACCAGACACCTTTCCTTAAGTATTTAGTTAAGTAGTAGCCAGGAGTATTACATTTGATTATGGAAAATTAATTAAAAAATAATGTACACGAGTAAGATTCGGGATAAACAGAATGGGCACCAAGAATTGGATCTGAGTCCTATATTTTATGGTGGTTTAAAAATAATAGTGGAGATTTGTGAAATAATCTTGATTTGCATTCATATTTTTTCGTTCAAAATATATGTTTTATGTTTGACTGATCTTTTTGTATTATTTAGCCTCCCCTGACCGAAAATTCTGGATCCACCCCTGAGTAGATGTATGTTCTTTTAGAAAAAAAATTAGGTTATAGGTGTAATATTTGTAATACACCTCACTGTAATTGTCAAATAAAAAAAAAATATACTACTTTTTTATATTGGTAAATAAGAATTAATCATTAAACAGAGCAGAATTAATTATTAATATAGATTCAGGAAAAGACATGATCTGAGGCTTCTCAAGGACGAGCATGGCAAATTATAACATACTATTATTAATAAGGTAAAAAATTGTTGGTATATTCATTTTTATGTTACGAATGCATTTTGGAGATTTTATCTTATCTTCACATGATCTTCATTTCATCTAAAGAATATCATACTTGAGATGTGATTGTTCATCATAAAAGACCAGTGACCATACATGGCAAGCATTTTAAGCAAGAATTTCGGAATTTAAGATTGTTCAAACAAACTTGTGTTATTTACTTTATATATATATATAGCCTTACGTAAATAATTCCGAGAACCTGGGAAAGTACGTATGAGATGAACATGAGAAACAAATGATTCCCTAAATATAATACAACTTAGTGTATCTACTATTGCCACCATTTGTGTCTCTGATGGAAATGGCTTCAAAAATATGTTTTCGGTTTACCCTGAGCACGTATCACATTTACTCTACCTCGTTTGGAAGTTCAATGTCTTGATGCAATAAGCGTACACGAAAGCAAAGAAAACAGCAAAACCAATCAAAACCGCAGCAACTTCCCCCTTGAAGCTGGGATCGAATCCAAAATGGTCTTGGATATAGGTTTTGATCATTGGTTCCACAGATGTCCCAGCCACTCTAATGGTGTCCTCCACATCTCCATATTGACCTATAATTAGTCCATATATTGTCCATGCAACTGGGCATATCCAGTAATACCATACCCACCACCTCGGAATGCTCTGACAAATTCAAAGTATGGAAAAAGAATCAAGAATATGTTGATGTTGAAGAACATTAGTTGATTTTAATCCTTCAAAATTGAAGTTACTTACCGGTCTAGGTATGAAGAACCCACAAAACAAATTGAAAATTGCGTAAAATGATGCTGCAACAATTGCTGCTATTTGGTGGTTTGGTGTGATTGAAACGGTCATCATCCCGTAATATGTGAAGTATAGGAGGGTCAAAAAGGTCACAAAGTAGAAATACAGAAATTTAGCCGCCGTCCACTCAAAGCTCACCATAGCATACACAATAAATGTGTAGTATGTGTTCTGGAAAAGCACATAAGGTATTTCTACTACCACCTGCATATCGTGTAACCAAAGTTATATTATTTATCTAGTATGTTTTAATGATTCACGAGAAAAGTGATATATTAAATACCGTTGCATGGAATAAAATTCTCACCTGTGCTATTGCATATGGTAACGCTGAGTACATTCCTGCAGCCGTTTCCCTATAAAACACAGTTCTTTCGGTGTGTACTACAGGTTGTACTGTGGAGCAATTATTAATCCCGACGAACAATACAGAAACATACAGGGCTCCTATGATAGTCAAAAGATCGGTAGCGTTTTCCCTAATGCCACAAGAGAAGAAAGAAGGAATCGATAAATGGTCTTCGATCAAACCCATATATTAGGTTATTTAAAGAAATACATACCTTTTTGTGCCCACTCTCCAGAAAATTGTTCCAACTATGATTGCACAAGCAAAAGTGAAGAAGTTTCTTACGAGATTGTAACTAGGACTTCTCCAATAAGTCAACCATTGCTTCCAGAGGCAAGATTTAAATTGAACCCATGTATTTTGTGAATACTGTGTGGGATAGTACAAGTCTTTTGCCCCAGTAGCCGGTGTACTCAACTCTTCCACCAGAGCCTTGTTTTTCCTGCAATAAGACATAGATACACATGTTGTCAACGTTTTCTTCTTCTTAGAAATCTATAGATTATATTTTTCTTTGCATACTGATATAAGTCTGTTGATTTGTAGTATTCTGCAAAATCCATTTCTAGTCGGACTTCCATGGCCACTGCGCTTGCTTCAAGCATCCAGGTGGCTGGATTATATTTCTCTTTTATTTTTTGGACTCCAGGAATTGCCTACATTGATGGCAATCTTTAGATTCCTTTTTCCTTATAAGGTAATTGAGTAAACGTTCTTGAAATGTAATGTTTGGAATACCTCAAAATGTTCTATAATTTTATGTGAATGTCGGCCTAATGGTCCTGCATAGATTACTTGTCCTCCTCTTTTCAAGAGAAGTAACTGATGCATAAGAATTAAGATGTTAGAGTGAATAAATATGTAGAAAACTTAAGCAACAAACAAGCTGGTGTTTTTTTACCTCATCAAAAGCTTCAAAAATATCTATACTAGGCTGATGAATAGTGCAAACAACAGTTCTTCCTGTGTCCACCGTGTTTCTCACAGTCCTCATAACAATAGCTGCTGCTCTTGCATCTAAACCAGAAGTTGGTTCATCCATGAATATAATGGAGGGGTTTGCTACGAGTTCAACGGCTATTGTCAATCTTTTTCTCTGTTCCGTTGACAATCCACTAACCCCTGGTGTCCCTACTATGGCATTCTTGAGATTATCAAGCTCAACGAGTTCCATCACTTCATCCACAAAAGCCTGAAATGATTAACAAAAAAAAATTAGGTTTATAATTAATTTACTGCACAAAGCATTGTAGATTTTTTTCTTATTTAGAAGATGTTAGGTGTCTTAAAAGCTCTTACGATCTTTTGCTCCCTGCTAACTTCTTTAGGGAGCCGAAGGAAGGAAGAGTAGATCAAAGACTCGTGAACAGTTACTTGAGGTGAGTGGATATCAGTTTGTTCACAATATCCCGAAATTCTAGCAAATGTTTCTTGATTCTTGGGAAATCCAGATATTCTAATGTCACCTTCAATAATACCCCCGGTTTTTCGTCCAGCCAAAACATCCATAAGTGTAGTTTTCCCTGCTCCACTTACCCCCATCAATGCTGTTAAAACTCCTGGCCTAAATGCTCCTGTTACTCCACTAAGTAGTTGGAGTTTGTCGTCAGATACTCCTTGTTCCTTCATTCCCTGCCATAATGGGACAAAGTGGTTTGTTTAAAAAATGTACTTCATTTAATACTTTTTTTTTTTAATTTGAAATACGAGCATGACATAGGTTCTTACTGGTGGCATGTCTACATAGTAGTTTACATCGTCAAAGGACATGGTTAAAGGTGTGAATGGTAAAACCATTCCTCTCTTTGGAGAAACTCCTCTTATTGCATCAAGGTTCGAATCTTCATTTCTTTTCGCTCCATTAGAATTGGAACGACTACTGCTTGTATCCAAGTTTTTCATTTCCACTTTAAAAGAAAAAAGAAAACATTATACATAAGCAAATATCACATACTTTGTGCAATGTTGATATGCAATGATGAATCTTATTTCCATTACTTGGTTTTTGTGCTGTGTTGTATGATTCTTCTTCTTGCCCAGTTTCAATCGCTCTTGCCTGTTCTTTGGATATAATTGCTTGTGGTTTTTCCCAAGCTAACATGCAAACAGAAAATCGGAAAATTAGTTTTTATCACGTAGATAAATTCGTTCGGAACTTAAGATAGAGAGTTTGAACTTACGGCTTAGATACATGAGGGTGAAAGTGAAAAGAACGTTAAAGAGTACAGTAAATCCCACGAGGGCAGCAACACCTATCCAAAACCGGTTCTCATCATTGTAAATATCAAAGATGTTCAATACGGCCACACCCAATCTTCTACTATTATCTGAGGCCTGCATCGACCAAATATAATTTTAAAATATATTACAGAGTGTATGTGGTGATGACATGGAATAATTAGTAACAAAGAAGTTAGTGTTTCAAGTACCATTTTGTTCATCCATCTTGGTGCAAACATCTCATTTACAGCAAGAGCATTGTAACCATAGCTAAAGGGTGAAATATAGTAACCCCATATCCACCAGTCCGGATATTGGTCTGCAGTCAAAACAGGTAATTTCTTAAGATTGATAACATGATCAAGTGGAGCAATTTTTGGAGTGAAATGCAAAAATACACCCCACCCCCCCTGTATTATTTATATTGCCAAAAACCTCCCAAGTCGGAGTACATATTTTCCAGGAAAAATAAAAAATTTACCCCCATCAAAATACGCGAGAACACCCCTATTCACCTAAAATATTTGACAATAATTCCCCTGTTAACTTTGAAAATTGGCAATACACAAAGTTTTGAGGTTCTAAATTACTTGCATGTTTTAGCTATAGACATGAATTATGACAACTGACTATCATATTAGACAAAGGTTTTGAATTTGGCCACTAACCTTTAGGAAGGATGAAACCACCCAAAAGGAACAAGAGTAGAAGAGCAAGAGCACCACCAGTACTTGCAATAATCATTGTTCTGCATAATCCTGCTATCACCCTGAATAGTCCTGCAGCCATTTGCTGTATTAAAAATATCAGCAGTGATTGCTTGAAGAACCTGAGAATGGGATGCAAGTTTACAAAGTCACTTTCTAACAACAAATCAAAGAACACTTGCTGTCAACTTAGCCTCAATGAAACAACCTTCTTACATTTGGGGATGTGAAAAATTATTTAACATATTTTTGCATTTAGCTCAAAAATTATAATAATATACCTGCCGGGTTCAGGGGCGAATCCAATGGTGTAGTATGTTGTGAGCATCCACACGGCAGTCTCAAACAAGGATATCGGAATCCTTAGCAAAAATGTGGGCAGAGTGAAAGCCCAAGCGGGGTAAAAAAGAAGGTCTCTGTGCTTGTAGAAAACTGGAAGTCTAAGTATGGTTAAGGCGATCTCCGAGTAGCCATTGAAGGTATTGCATATCATAGCAAACAATAGTGCACCAATATAGATTCCACCATCTTGTTCATTCCTAGTGTTCAATTCAGTCCTCAAAAACATTGTTGCTGTGATTATGGCCACGATAAATATCTGGACCGTCTTGAAAACATAGATAAAAGAATTCCTCTTGATCAAAAGCCATTCCTTGTCAAAGTTAGCTTTGAGAAGCTCTCTCTTGGGGATGGAATACTTTTTGAACACCAGAGCTGCTTCGTGACTTCGGCTCTTGTCGTAATTATTTGATAATTCATTTTCAAGTTGTATACCAACGTGAAAAGACTTGAATTTTGTTGCAAATTCACTGACGGGAATATATCTGTATGGCTTACTTCTATCTACCCAATATTGCTCCTGGTCTTTTCTTGATGTGACCTGTTCCAAATTCAAATGTCAGTTCGTTAAAAAATACTAGCATTTATAGTTTTCCTTGGGGTTAATTGAGAGTGTAATACACTCACCCGAAATTTTAAAGGACCAATTTACCTCCTTTCAACGGAGAGTGTAATACACTCACGCGAAATTGAGAGTGGGAATGAAAAGTGTTGCGAATGTCAAGTTCAAACTTTGATAAGATTATAGACTTTGATAAACAAGGTGTAAATTTGTTACCTCTTGCAAGAAATCAGCAACTCCTTTTCTTTCAGGACATTTGAACCCACAACTCTCAAAGAACTCTACGACATGTTCTCGTGGACCCTGATATACAATTTGGCCTTCAGATAACAGAATAATATCATCGAATAGATCAAATGTCTCTGGAGCTGGTTGGAGAAGAGACATGAAGATGGTGGCCTCCGTGAAGTGTACTATTTGCTGCAAACACTTTACTATTTGAAATGTCGTGGAGCTGTCCAAGCCTGTTGATATCTCATCCATAAACAGTGTTTTTGTTGGCCCAACAATCATCTCTCCTGTATCATCAAAAAGGTAAGAATCAAAACTCAAAGCTTCTCACAATGTTTGTGGATCGTATATTTTTATACGATGATTTCTTGGAAGAACTATAAGTAGATGCGAAAATGTACCTGTTGTAACACGCTTCTTTTGTCCACCTGAAATTCCTCTCCTCATTGCATTCCCAACAATCGTGTCTTTGCACATATCAAGCCCCAATATCTATATTTGTTGAATTTGATTAGTATGATATCATATTGTTCTTTCCTAATCCTCTGGAATTATAGAATTGTGTATGGTGAACTATGAACCATTTTGTTTTTAAAAGATGATTGTTATCTTAAATAAAAGAAGAAATATAAATCATTTATTCGTTATAGTTTTATTAATTTATGACTCTTAGTACCCTTAATGTGTAGTCTGTAATAAGGCTGCTCTCAAGTCCCTCCACTGCAGTTGCCTGAAATAACATAAAACAAATAATAAAATAACGGAAAAAATAGTTTTATTTATTTAATTAAGACCATGGTTTAACTATTTTATTTGTTAGATTAATACCTTCATGAAAAGATCAACTTCTGGCTCAGGCAAAATACCAGCTTCTTTTTCCCTTCTTGCTAGCTCACTCAAAAGCTCTGTTTATATTATGAATGCAAACATCAATTATTAAACTTAAATATATGAAAGAAAGATACTAGTACTAAAATAAATAGCAGAATTTGTGATTGTGATAATACCATATCGCGATCCAACTCCTTGACACCTTGCTGAGAAGTCGAAGGTTTCTTTCACGGTCATCTCTCCCACATGAACATCGTGTTGACTAATATATGCTGATGTTTTACGCGGTACAAATTCATTAAACGTGTGCCCATTGTATGTTATTTCACCTCTTGTCTGTCCACATTTTGCACAATGTTAAATCAAAGTTATGTAGGCCTTAGTAACTAACGTAAAAATTGAAGTTATTTTCATGTATGACTGTGTATCGATCTCGAACCTTTAACGTATGGTCTAATTTTCCTGCTAGGGCCAACAAAAGAGTTGTCTTCCCAGAAGATGGTGGTCCAAGTAAAAGTGTCATCCTGTCAAAAGGGACCATAAAAAAGATATAATTCATTAAATATTATCAAGAAAACCAAGTCTTAACAAAGTAGCATGATTAGTTAGTTGCATAAATAATTCAAATACCTTGAAGGTTTAATGATCCCTGAGACATCTTTAAGTATACTGAGTTTTGTTTTCTTTGCCAAGCTAATGCCCACGAAACCTAGTCCCGTTTCGACCATGTTACGGGTGGCATTGGCCAGAGTAGGAAGCCCCCTTTTGCCGACTAAGCAATCAGCCTCTATAGTTAAGTTCTTGAATTTCACTTCCACAGTAGGAAGGTTTATACCAACTCTGCAAATAATTTTCAAAATCAAATTTATTAACAAGAAATTAATAACACTTTTATAATTATAAGATCAATGGAAAGATATAGCAGGCTATCAAGTGAAGCTAGTAAAATTTTGACAATATATATTGGATGGGTTTTTGAATTTCAATTTCAAGTGTTAAACATTGACAGTGTATTCTAAAATATATATCAAGCTCATGGAGTTTGATTCGCGTTTGGCTAGATGATTGTTCTTGTTCAATTGATTCCAAGGCAAGGCACGGCACTCCCTCAAATGTTGGCTATATAAACCAATACTCCTAGTGTTGTAGTAGTTTTTGGTTAGAAATAACCGTCTTGAAGGGGCGTTCTTGTAATTTTTTTAACTACAGGGGATTTCTGTAATTATAATAATAAACATGAGGAGTCCGAATGTAAATCATCTTTATTTTATTTCATATTTTAATTTTTCTAATATTTCAAGACCAAACTTTCTTATTCCTTTTTCTGAAATACATTTCTTTTCAACAACTCACCTGTCTAGTACAAAGTAATAGTAGTACTACTCCATTTTTATTTAACACCCACCATAAATAAATCCATTTAAGAAAAATTAAGGAGGACAAACAAACAACCACAAGTTTCTCTTTTCCCATTCTCACCAAATAAATTACTTTACGATCTAATTCCTAGCTATATAAAATAAAAAATAATGTTGATATTATTAATAGTATAAAACTTTTTTAGAAAAGTACTACTTGATAAGATAAGATAAAGTTGGACCTGTAATTAACTTTTGAAAGTTTGAATAAATAAAAGAGGAAATAGTTCCACTTTCCCTCCTACGTACTACCATTTGGACCTTTTCCCACTTTTTCCCCTATCAATTACTGTAAATACCACCGGAGATGGTATATTCTGCTAAGATTCTATCACATGATGCAGCTTCTTAAGGGTAAAATCGTCCTTGCACGAAATTAATTAAATATCTCTTGTCATTTTTTTTATTACTAACAAACACAAGATTCATTCAACGTTGGCTAGCTCCATACATGCTTACCGCAAATTTCTTAATTAAGGCTTGTACTACTACCTTACCAAAATTTCTATTTTGCTTCTTTTCTGTAGTAATAATTATAATATACTAATATCAATCATTAATTGCTTCGCCTCACATCACATGTCATGTCCGGTCCTTATAGATTTTAAATTAACTAAATACAACTAATTATTTCATTCTAACTTACGCTCAAATAATTGCTTTAAAACATGTCCTTATCCTTCTAATTTGTTCAATAAAAAAGTAGAATATTTTTTTGACGAACGTTATTTTACTTCATCATATCTCTTTTACAAAAGTTTTCTTTCAATTTTTAAAAATTTAACTCTTTTTAAAGAAAATGTATCCTATCTCAGTATAAAATTTACATTGATTTGACACGACACGATTAAAGTAACATATCTTTAGTCATTCATATAAAGATTTTGTTTCACATAAAGTACTTTATTTCTTACCTTACATCATTTTTTTAAATAAATTTTTTTTTTAAAAAAAAGCCTATCAAATGTATTCAAATTAAATATATTATTTAATTCATCTCTAGAAATTCAGACAAATTAACAACTTATTTTCAATACAAAAATTGATAACATCTCAAAAAGGCCAATATATTTTACATGTTAATAAATTTCCCTTGTTGGATTACTCGTGATTTAATTGTTGAAATTCGACGTTTTTGGGCATAACTTTTCTATAAATGTTTGCATTTTTTTTTTCTTTTTTTTTGTGTGATGGGGGCCTATGACTTTTTTGCATCGTTTATTAGCTTTGTTGTATCTACACTGAACTGTACTTGAGATTTGTTTGAGAAGCCAGAATTGACCAACGTTGGTGATTTTAGTTGACCCTAATGTGACCACATGACTTTTCAAGATATTTATAAAATAGAAAAAAAAAAAGTAAACAATTTGCAGTACAATAATTGACATTTTTTTTTTTTGTAATTGAATACTTCAATAAAAACACACAAATCTAGACATTGATTAACAAGGAGAACGTAGAGTTATAGGTATATATAAATCATGGGTACTATTAAATTATTTTAGTAAATAAATAGGAAAACTTACTTGTCGATTCGATTTCTAAACTTTATCAAGAACTTCTCATTGTCTTCTTCAGCAATCTTGAAGAATCTGTCTATGAATTCTCGTTTATCAGTCAAACCAAGCTTTCTTACATCGATTTCCTTAACTTTTCCTTGATTCGGACCATCAATGAATGATTTGAGAACAGTTTTTCTCAACCTATCATATGTGGGTAGCTTTTCCAGAGCAGCCCATCTCAAGGCTTCTTCGTCTTCTTGGGCCCGTGCGCTCCGCCGTGAGATGGAGCCGGAGAAAACATCTTCCATGCTCCGGCCACTTAGACTTCTCGAGCCCCGAAATATTTCGTCCATTATTCTAATTAATTAAAGTTTCAAGAAAATCATAAAATGGATACTAATGGGAGAATTGGGACTAATTAAGAGCTTCTTCTGATTATACAATATTTGACTAGATAGAATAGATAGGAGTAATTAGCAAGTCTATTTGTAGTAGAAGTTTGTGAGTTGTTTCATCTTTTGAAATGTTTGGTGTTGCGTTGAAAAGGAAAATGTAAAATATACAACCGGACAATAATACTTTTATTAGGAAACAAATTAAAAATACAATCAATTAATACATTGTACATATAACATTCTAGAAGAATTATATATATAGTTGATTCTCAGAGATATTTTCATGTTTTTTCTTTCTTGTGATTTGATAGATTAGAATCTTTTGTCCTAGGTAGCATAAATATTACGTCCTCATCCGTTCCAATTATTTTTATCTCTGATATAGTTGATCAATCAATTTAACTAAATTTATAAATATTATAATAAATATATTTCATTAATAAGTTAATAAGATCATATGATACCATAAATATTTATATAAGAAGATTTAACAATTCACAAATATAAATAATTTTATATGATAAATCACTTAAAGATTAAAAAGTTTGACTGAGTAATGTAATAAAGGCAGCAAAATAATTGAGATGGAGGGAGTACTAATAATTAGTAAAATCCATCCACATGGGCTTAAGATCCTCTGTACCACTTTTAGTGTATCACTCTTGTGTATCACTAATAATTAGTAATATCCATCCACATGGGTTCAGGATCCTCTGTACCACTTTTAGTGTATCACTAATAATTAATTTTCACATGTACATGTGACAATTAAAATAAGGCTCAAGATCCTTTGTACCACAATTTGTGTACCACAATGGTGTATCACAAATAAGTAATTGACACGTGTACATATGACAATTATAATAATTATCACATGTACATGTGTCAATTACTTATTTGTGATACACCATTGTGGTACACAAATTGTGGTACAAAGGATTTTCACCCTTAAAATAAGGGTGTAGATCCTCTGTACCACTTTTAGTGTACCACACTTGTGTATCACTAATAACTAATTGCCACTTGTACATTTGATAATTATTTTAATTGTCACATGTATATGTGGCAATTAATTATTAGTGATACACAAAAATGGTACATTAAAAGTGGTACAGAGGATCTTGAGCCTTAAAATAATTGTCAAATATACAAGTGACAATTAGTTATTAGTGATATACAAGTGTAGCATACTAAAAGTGGTACAGATAATTCACAGTCATCCACATGTAATTTGCTTCGATTCGAGTAATGAAGCATAATGGGAGTAATAAATAATAAGACTGACTTGACTTTTTTAACGCGTTCTCCTCCTCCTTTTCCACAAGGGAATGAATTCAAAGATGATCAGCTTCAATTTGTTCATGCGTCATTTTCATCAACATGAATGAATCCTTTGAATTGTCATTAATTTATTCTAGATACGATGATATTTCTACTGCCAAAAGACTGAATACAAAAAGTCAAAAACTACGTACGTGGCTAAGATTCATTAAACAAGTACGAGAAACTCATATCCAATTACTCTTTATCCAACGTGTAAAATTGATTGACGGATTCAAAATTTCGTAATTGAGAAAGCAACTAGAGCTATAAATTTCTGATCCAGCTTGGAATTGATGTGTCAAAATTTTGTATTCAATGGCAATTAAAAGATTATATTAAGTTGTATAAGTGAGAGATTTGTAACGTTTTTATCATTTAAATCTTGTAACGTTAGTAACGTCTTTATCATACACTCTCGTAAGTATTTATTACTTGTAACGTCTTTCCTGAAAATATTATTATACCCATGTATGTACCTATAAATAGGTCTCCTTATTTCTAAACAAAAAGAACCAATTCATTATTAAAATTACTATACAATTTTTATCTCGATATAAGGATGCAGACTTTATTTTATTATTGTGATGTTATAGATTGAAGGGATTGTTCCACATTTGCCCTGAACATTTTTATACAACATCAGAGATGAAAACAATCAGTAGTTAAATAAATGACATATTATTAATTGTTAAAACCTTGAATCTCATATCAATCATGTAATTCAGTTTGAGCTTGATTTCATTACTTAATAAATCGAGTCAGAGTCGAATATTGAGTAATTGTTGAGCTAATTTTTTAGGATGAGTTAGTTCAAAACTATGCAAATGGACTTAACACACTCTTGAGTCGAGTGAAGTCGGCTCCAGCTCCTAAGGGAGAATTTTAATTGCACGCTAAATTTCAATGTAAATAATTCCATTATTCAATGTTTGTGCTCAGCAATGAGCTATATGCCATAATTCCTACTCATTCCGTTCAAATTAATTGATACATTTGAAAATTTTATGTTTTAAATACTTTGTCACATTTGATTTTTTAATACATCACTTTTCAATTTTTACCCTTTCTTACTTCTAGATTTATATAATTATAATTTTGCTCTACCAATATTGCTTGCCAAATAATGAATTACGAATCGGCCGCATGATTTTCATTTGATCTTTACAAATTATGTGTTTCCAAAATTTAATTTCAAGTTTCGTTATAAAACGTTTGGAACGGTTAATTAAATTTAAAGTTATAGAAAGTCAATAAATGAAAGTCAAACATTAAATGTACACGATACTTTTTGTCTCGGATCTCTTCGTCAGAAAATATTCACGATATTGATACATTAAATCTGCAATCCTACACATATCATAAAAATCTTCTAGAAGACCCAGAAAAGCTGGAAAAAGAAAGGCCTTTTTTACTTTTATGTGAGTTTACTGTTTCCATTGCCCTATCGCAATATCATGGATTTCGGTCCTTTTCAATCAACGTAAACGGAAAAAAGAAAAAGGCGTAATTTTGAAAATTGTTTGTTTATCTTGAATATTTTTTATTTTTTTTATCTTCACAATTTTTTCTAGTATGTCCAAAATGCTTCAGAATATTTTGATCCACCATATATAAAGTATGTTTTGCTTAATCAAATATTGGACATGCATTACTAAAAAGATTCTCTAACATATCAAATGAACCATGGACCACTCTCAACATCACCAAACCTAATACCACTATGCCAATTAGATTTCTATGTTGGGGTATAAAGTGAAGCCATTGAAACCATAAACGACGCTTGATGTTTCCAACCCATCTGCTTTACAAGATGATTTTGCAATTTTTATTCCAATTATTGAGGGGCCATGTGACACAACTTGACAAAATAAGAACTTCTTATTGAAATTTTTACAAGACTTAATTATCATCAGAAACCTTAAAATAATTTTTTTTTTTTTTTTGTCAACGAGCCTAAGTTACAGAACCCCTATCGCAATTTTTCCTTAAAAAAAGGTCATCACAGCTTTTATGCATTTCTTAATATGACATGTTTGACTAAAGAATGTGGTTGTAAGGCCCCGTTTGTTTGACGAAAATGGAATCTAGATTTGGTAATCAGATTGCTTGGTAAGACATAATTAAGTTTGATAAAAAATTTCAGATTTTGGGAAAGGAAATATATTCCTTAGAACTAGGAATATTGCAACAAAAATCTAGGAATATGAAATCCATATTTTCTATGGTATTCTGATTCCTTTCCTATGGGATTTGATACTAAAAATAAAATAAAAAAACATTATTTCCCCATTTTTTTCCCACATTAATTCTTCTTTCTCTCTCACGAATTTTCTTTGACACCATAGTTGCTCCTCCCTTTTTGTCTGGGTTTTTCTCCTTCTCCATCTCCATCAGGTTAGATGAACAACACAACATAGATAACCAACATAAACTCAACGAAGAACTTCGAAAAATTTATCTTTTAGCGAGAGACACCAAACTGCAGGGCATTGGTTCGTGATAAAGATTTACTCAACTATTTTTTCTCCCTAAAAAATGATGAATAAGAACAATTTGTGAAAGATTTGTTGCAAAGTAATGATATTTAGTCGGTATTTCTTCTTCTTTTTAAAAGATTTTATTAGACGAAACTATTTAGTTTTTCAGGATTTGTAATGAGATGGGATTTATTTCATGTTGACTATTTTAAAGTACCTTAACCTCCATGTGCAAGTGGTATTGTTTTTACCAATTATTCAGTCAATAGTTTGTTTTAAAACATAAATGTGTGTTTGATCAATGATTTAATTGTTACGGTGTTAAAGCTATGTTTTGATAATTTATATATATTAATTATATAAAAGTATAATAAATACTATATACTTTATATATATTTTATGTGTAAGGGATATTTTTGTGAACTTATTAAATATGAATTCCATTCCTTATTGTTACCAAACATGAGAAAAGGAATTTGTCAAATTTTTTGGCTCAAATTTCAAATGTTACCCAAACGTTATAATGGAATATTATTTCTGAAAATCAAATTCCTGGAAATCAGATTACCAAATTCAGATTCCATTCCCGTAAAACAAATGGGTCCTAATAGTTAGTAAGAGCGGGATTGCTATGGGCAGTTCAGCCTGGGCTAAACTGCTCATAGTTCACCATACATTGTTTGCCATGTGGCAAACAATTTACCTATAACCTGATATATATTTATACTACACCAAATACGAAATTACTTAAATACCCTCTTCTTCTTCTTCCCTTCTTAAAACGCCTTCTTCTTAAAACAGAGGAGTTACCAATTAATCAATCATCAAATTTAAGTAAAAAAACACCTGAAATTAAACATTATGAACCGAACCAAAACAAGCAATGTAGAACAAGAATCAAGAACAAAAACAGTTTTCCACAAGGTGAATTGCTGTTAGAAGTCCCCTAGTAAGAGAGTAAAGTATTCTACAAAGTATGATCTCGTTACCTTGATTGCTCGACCTGCAATCTCGTCACCAGAGACGAAAATGTAACATAAAATGAACATGAAAGACAAATTTGAAACTCAAGTTTAGAAGATTTTTTTATTTTTCAAAAATACCTTTAAGAAACGAGACGAAGGTGCTTTAAGAGCGATATTAGACTAACCTTGCTATGTTGTAATGGCACCTTCGTCTCGTTTCTTCTTACAGGAGCTAGTTCTACTGCATATGCACATACATCAGTCATCCAATTAAGAAACATGTGTCGAATGAGCATCTACTGATGAACGCATATATAAACAGAAGCATGAGCAAGTCACAGTTACACCATGGGCTTAAAACAAACTGATTAACTGGAGCTAACCAAGACTTCAAGTTCCAAAATAAAAGATTACCATAATTCTCTAATTGTCAAAGTACATAAATCTCAATACATCGTCCAAATGCTTCTGAAATCTTTAGCACAGTACATGTACATTACAACCCACAACAACAATCTTAGGTCGGTACAAGAACATAGAGATCATTTTGATCACGAATTTCCATCAAACAGAAAATAACAGCTAATATAACTAAAAGAACACAAACAATGTAGCTCCGATGGTTCTTTCGAAGTCGAAATTTATTTTCGTGGATCACCTCCAGAGGAGACGATCGTAAATCTTTGTCAGTAAACACATCCTCGGTAGAAGATATTGATTCTGAGGTACCATGGAACTGTTCACCATCAAAAGACACGTTTTCATCGCTATCTTTATCACAGTTCATGTCCTGAGAAAGACCATTTACTTGATGCCTCATTGTAGGAGTCGCCAAATATGTGCTTGGTGTAGGACTTTTATACCTTTTGATTTGTTTCATAGAGAAGCCTGAGTTAACATCATCTGAATTCTGAAGTGATCTAATGAGCTTTCTTGGGGTAGTGTAAATCCTTACATCATCAACATTAATGCGTGAATTCGACCTCTGAGACAAACATATGCAAGAATTTATGAGATTATGAGTAAACTTCTGCTTCTCATATCAAAATCACAACGATGCTCGCATAAAATATTAAGTTTTGTTTCTCTACATCATCTATTAAGAAAAATTGTAAGTTTTGTTTCTCCACATCATCTATTAAGAAAACTTGTAAGTTTTGTTTCTCTACATCATCTATTAAGAAAAGTTGTTTTCCATGGATCATGGATATTTTAAATTTTCATATCTAGCTCATAGCATGGGAACTGTTATATAGATATATATACCTGAGGACTGGGGGTATTGCTTCTCACAAATCCATTTCTGGGACTTCCTTGTAGAAAACCCGTAAAATTTTCATGATGATCTTCTCTATGGCTGTCAGAAAATCCATTATACTCAGAGCTCGTGATGTCACTCCCTTGGCTAAACTGTGAGAATATGCCATCTTTAAGAGACACGTCAAGGCCTCCATTCTGAGACCTTTGCCAAAGTTTACGATTCACACTCCGATAATTCATTGAATTGGGTGATTCAATAAAATAATCATATCCAACAAAAGAATCGACAGTTTGTGATTCAGGGGATGCAGTAAGAGGCGATTGGTCTCCGGAACAACTATTCCTCCTCCTAGTGTTCTTCTCTCTTCTATCAAAGTTTGAGCCAGTGCCTGAACACGTGTCCCTCTCATATTTTGACCCTTTCTCAGCACATATCCTCTTTGCAATTAGCACTGCTTCTGAAGCAGCCCCACTCACAAAAGGCATTCGGCCAAACTGGCACTTGTTCATTTCCGTAATTATCAACTCCAGTTCAGGCAATATGCCTATTGGATCCAAACATCTCATCAGAGAACTCACCATATGTATGGCTGATAACTGTTTTTGTGAATTACCTTCTTCAAAACCGACATTCAGAATATGCAGTCCAGTACTTACCAACATTCTCCAATAGGGTTCAACAATCAGACTATTATGTTTAGCTAAAGCCATAACTAAGGCCATATGGGAATTTGTCTGTGAATGTTTCTCCAAAGCCCCTGTCACTCTCTGACAGACCTCGTGAACCATTTCATTTGAAGCAAATCGCCAATTATCAGCTTCAACAAGTGACTGTAAACATAAGGCGGCACCTGAAGATAGATGATTTTCTTGGCTACGGCCACCCAAAAGACAATCGGAGAGGGGCTTACAAAGAGAGTGAATAACATATATCTTCTTATCATCTGCCGTTGTTGGGCCTATTGCATACCTTGCGATAGCTGGAACCACCTTTGAGCAAGCCTGATGAAGAGCAAAAGCTCCCCCACTCGAGGACAATGTCTTTACGATGGTGCTCATGATGTTATCTATTTGGGGGACGATTTTTGGTCCGTGCGATCTAGCAAGAACCTCGTATAGGGAAATTGTGTGCTCGCCAGATGATATACCAGTTTGTTTGGTTTCAGAAACTTGAGCAATAAACATGGGTATTCCCTTTGGATCCAAGTCTTTGACATGTGATTTCAAAGCTTTCATAGCTGATTTTCTACTATCAGCATCCTTGTCAAGATTCTCCAACTCTTTCCGCAGTATTGGGCTTAGACTTCTTCCCATTTTACTAGATCCTGGAAGAAATATTAAATGGAAACATTGAAAATCAAACAATAACTAAGAATTAGCCTTTGTTTGTTTGTTTTTAATTTAAAAACAACAAGGTGATGCAATTTTAGAAGTTCTGTCCTCAAAGATGCGAAAACTAGCTCTGGAATTACTCAAGGATTTCTTTAGGGTTAGGAATCCAAAATAAGTACCAAAAGAAAATCTCAGTTCAATTTAACAACGAGTGTAATTTGTTTGTCTCATTACCAAGAAGAAGCTTTTCCTCAACTAGTTGGGTAATGGATGCAGCATTAAATTTCAGATTTTTTACAGTACAGGAATCATATAGTTCTGAATCAGGTAAACCCCTACGTCAAATCAAGAAGACAAATAGTATATTCAACAACAGGTTCTTTTTTTCTCCAACTCTCTTTGGTGCACTATTTCTCCACAAACCGAACAAACAATAATAAAAAAAAATTAAAGCCACCTAAGCTGTGAATGGAACATTAAACCTGAATGATATGGCGGAATTAAGCAAAAAGGAGTTATTTTTTTTACCGTGATAGAGAGAATCAGCTTGTGTGTATACCGCGAAGCTGATTCTTCTTGTTGGATCTTCAGGTACAGTAGAAAAGAACAATCTTGATGACTAAAAAGAAAATGGAAAGATTTTTTAAAATCGAAAACGAATCGGGTCAACTAATCAGAATTCTTGAATTCTTCAACATTGAGTGTAAACTTTTGATAAGCAGATGGGAGAGATCTGAAAGTGTTAATGGATAGAGTGAATATACATACACACAATATACACAGGGGCGCAAATAGGGTTCTTCAATTACAAAGCGGGAGAAATGGATTTTCCAAAATAATTTGAAGACAAATACACCTTTTCGGCTTTCATGCTTTTGGGCCAATAATTATTATTGGAGGTGTGGGTGTGGTCCAATTTTACTATGCAAATAAGCTGGTTGTGCTCACTTTTATCAGACGCGGCCCACTTTTATATAATTCAAATTTCAAATAAAAGCTTAGAATAAGCCCAACTAAATTCATTTGCAAGGAAACTTAATTGATCAATATTTTATGATTTGACTATTTCAAGCTTTTTCGTGCTTTCCCCTTCCTATAATCAAAACCTCAAAAAGTATGAGGTTCGTCAGTTTGGTGTGGGGGGAGTAGTGGATGTTTGAGAAATAATTTTGATTTACGTAATATTGAGAATTAAGGTAGATATAGATTTTTATGAAAAATTGGGTTGTAGGTGTAAGTTGTGTAAGACTTTATTTCAAATCATGTTTGTTATGTGAGATAAGTTGTGTATGAGATGAATTACTTTGTGTCAAATCAAAGTATATATTATTTTTAGAGATGAAAAAATTATTGTTTGTTTAGCTTTTGGGAGAGTAGTTTGAGAAAATTGAGAGATGATAAATTTATTTCATAGGGTAGAAAACATGACACAAAATAATTTTGGAAAAAGTCAAACAAAGATCCTTGGCCATTTGGGGTCTGTTCATTTACCAAAATTATTTCGTGTTTAGTAAAAGTGAGACAAACATGTTTTTTATTTCCTAAGTAAATTTATTCTCTTTCATTTCTCCAAACTAGTGTCCCCAAAAGCCAAACAAGTACCAATTTTCTTACGCCATCTCCAGGAGTGGGCTGCGGGGTCGGGCTGAGGTGGGAGAACTGCTGGAGATGGAGAGGGGCCGGGGTCGGGCGGGGTGGCGGGGCGGCACCTGATTGGTCTTTCCTTTTTTCTTTTTTTTTTTCTTTTAATGAATTAATGTGTGTATTGTTTATTTAATGTGTGTATAATTAATTTTGTATAATTAATGTGTTGTATGTATTTTTAATTAATGTGTTATTTTAAATATAACACGATTAAATATTTTTAAATGGTTAATTTGGTATAATTAATGTGTTGTATGTATTTTTAATTAATTTGTTATTTTAAATATAACATGATTAAATAAAATAAATTATTTTGGGCCGAAAATAGCAAAACTAGACTTGTCCGAAATAGGATTTTCGGGACGACATTCGTGTCCGCAGGCACACACAAGTCTTGAAGGGCTGTGTGGTAATCCAATCCAAGATTTGTACCCCCCCCCCACCCCCCCCGCGCGCGAGGAGGGAGCCTTCTAGTAATAATTTCTTAACCCTTATGGTTTAGAAATCATATATAAACCCAAGTTTTTTTTATCACACTTCCAATGTGGGATAAGTTCATTTTTTTTTTCCAATTTTTTCCATTACATATGTGAACTTTGAGATTTAATTTCTCATTCACCCGTATTCCGATTTGGACATACCATATACCATTTTAATCTACTCACGGAGTAGAATATAATTCCGTCAAAACCCGACTCTTTACTCAAAGTGGGTCCCACTTAAAATATGTCCAAAATGGTCCATTAACTTATTTTTTTCAACACTATGTTTATGAGGTTTATAAGGAGCTTTAGGACTATTTTTATTTTCTTTTCCTTGATTATGTTGTGTATTGTTGTGTAATTAATGTTGTGTATTGTTGTAATTAATGTGTTATTTTAATTAATACTCCGTACTTAAAAAAATAAAACTATAATATTAATAGGTTAGAGTTTGCGTATTATGTATTAATTCTTAAGTTACTTTAATTAAATATTCTATTTAATATTAATATTTTAATATAATTAATAATTAAATTACGAGTACTAATATAATTATTATTATTAATATTAATATTAAAAAAATATAAATCTATAATATTAATAGGTGAGAGTGGGCAAAGGAAAAAAATGGAAGTAATTCCCCCACGGAGCCCCAACTGCTGGAGATGGCCTTATCTCTACAGAAAATATACATAAGCTTTACTTTGATTTGACATAAAGTATATATATCTTGCACAATATATCTCCAATAACAAACATGGTTTGACATAACATTTTACACATTTTACGAGTGAATAGCAAATTAACTCCCTGTGTAATTTTAAATAGACAATTTAACTCCCTGTGATAAATAAAAGGGCAAAATACCTCCCTGTGATATTCTAAATAAGCAACTTAACTCCTTGTGATAAAATAAAGGGCAAAATACCTCCCTGTGTTTTTATAAAAGAAGCACATCGCCTCCCTCTAAATTGCTTATTAATTCATATCATAGGGATTTAAAATACTCATTATTTAATTTTACAAGGAGGTAAATCGCCCATTTTTATATTACAAGGAGGTAAATTGCTCATTATTTCATTTCACAGGGAGTTTAATTGCCTATTTTTATTTCACAGGGAGGTAAATTGCCCATTAGACATATGACAGGGAGTTAACTTCCAAAAAACCCATTAAAAACCTATGTTTAGACTCTTATAGAAAAACATACACCTATTTTATTTTTCAAATTACTTTATGAAAACTTAGATAAACAATACAAAGTATTACACAAATTGAGATTATTTCACAAACTTCTACTACTCCACCAAACATCAATCGAACAAACAAACCCTTGTTCTTTTGTATGGACGATGTACTGGATAGAAGGAATCAAGTGTTCCTGTTGTTTTTAGTAATATATTATGGAAGTTTAATTAAAAAAATGTTCATGTTGTTTTATAGGGCATGAACTTATTTACACAAAATCTTATTAATATTTATTGCTCTGATCAGGAGTCAACATTTGAGTTTCACAATAAGTCAAGGGCAGGAAAGAATTGCTAATTAATGGAGTAATTTGATTTGAACAATTAAATATTCTTAGAGCTTCAGTAGAATGATTCATGTAAGGGTAGCCATTTTAAAGCCTGACCATTATTTCTGGAGGTTCTAATTGAAGTTCAGGGGGAAAATATATTTTAAATGCAAATTCAGGGGATAAAATATAATTTTTGCAATCAAATATAATTGAAGACCAGTTATAATCTCATTCATTCCTAACCCAAAACAACTGAGGCATTTTTATTAAGTATTAGATTTAATTTGAGCCCCAACCTGGTATATATAATAGCGTTGCACAAAATAGTGAGGACAAATTTTTGGACTTTGTTTTTCTTTCTTCAAATTTGGATGCGTGTAAGAACCAGAGACAGAGTTTAAGCCGCTAGGGGGCCAAGACCCCCAATAAATAAAAATGTTTGTGTATACAAACATGTGTCATGTATAGTACTATATAATAATAAATTACGCTTTAAAGTTGTGTTTAGTATTCGTCTTTTTATATCAGTAAGCTTCCATAACTATCGGTTGGTGCCTGGTGGGTTGGGTTGAGTTATCGCATTTTGCTTCTTTAAATTATAAATGTAAATGAGTAGAGTATTGTCAAACAAAACAAAACATTGGTTCGAAATTGAAATTCGGTTTGACATTTGTTTGATTGTTAAATTAGTTGAGATCAAATGAGCTTTAATCGAGACGAACATTAATCAGACTCGAATAACTTTGTACTTTTACATCTATTTTGTGATTTTTTTAGCGTATCGAGTTCTACTCAAATTGATAAGCTTAAAAAATTGTCAAATAAAAATATTGTTCAGGCTTATTTGATTAGACAATAAATTAAATTTTTATTAAACAAATTTGAGTGGAATACTGAGTAGTATGATTTGATTCACAACTTATAGTTCCAATGACAACGTCTATTATAGAACAAATTTTTTGTTTTGATTTAGTAAAACTAGACTTCGAACATGTCTTCTTCACTTTAGGCTTCAAAAACTCTTGGCATAAGTAGCATCCATGTTATCAAAATTATTTAACAAGACTTAATTAGGAACAAAATGGAAGACTGGTGTAGTGCGATTCGAGATTGAAAAAGAAGCCGTAAAAAGCCTAACTTAAGAGTTTATTAGGTCTTTTATAAGTTTTGATATTTTAGGACTTTTTAGTAATTTTAGTTTATTCCTGTTTTTAGGTTTCTATTTAAGTATTGTAAATTTGGAGGAGTTTTTGAAGTTTATGCAAGTTTTGAGTTTTCTCAATTCTCTCAATCTCACGGTATTCTTGTTCAAGAATCAACGGGTTATTGATTATATTCATCTTTCTCACTACGTACGCTGCATCAAAGACTCACCTGGCTCTCTAATATTGCATACACCCCCACTCATTATAAAGCAGATTCCCAAGTCTTTAAGCATGTACACGAACACGATTATAGACATTCTTTTTACTGAATTTAACATAGCCAATCACCATTTATATATACGATTATGTCTTTTCAATATATTTACATTTCAAAGATTATGAGATAATATTTATGTTATTTTACTTTTTCTCAGTTTTTTATTTTATTATGAAAACACTATAAAAAGATTGTACGTGCATTTCAAAGGGTATATCCTTTTTTTTTTTTTTATATATAAATAGTGTAAACATTTATAATAAGAAAATATGTGCACAATTAGGCATATTGATCTTCTTGTACTATATACCATGAGCTTTCAATGTCGTCCCATATAATAATAATAATAATAAGTGATGACAGTCCAATCCATATCTCTCTAATGCTTCCGAATTCTTTCATTTGACAACTCCTTAATTAATTCTACGAATTGCAATACATATAATTGTCCTGCGCGCAGTTGTAAGTCGGGTCCAACTTTTGTTTCACTGCCATCTTGTGGATCAAAAGGCTGGGTAGTAAATGAACATGTTGGCCCATACGCATTTAAGAATTTATCCAAGATTACGACCTCAACAAAATATTTGAAATCTAATCTATTGAAGTAATTTATTAATTAAATTAACAAAAAATTGAGAACTAATAATATTTCATTTTAAATCTTAAAGGTAGATTGAACAATTCTCCCAGCTCTTTAACTAGTTCATAATCGCTTTGTATGAATATTTTATAACAAATAATAAATGATCAGGTCGACCTAACAAACCATTCAATTTTACGATAATTCATATCTCATAAGACCAAAAAAAAAAAAAATGTTATTTTAAATATACACACAAACCAAGAAATCTAGGTTACTTGAATTATAATAACTTATTTTTTAGTATTAATTATGGAGGGAGCTTACTGTAATTGTAGTTTGGGCTAGGCTTGAGCATAAACTTTTTCAATAATACAAACACCAAAAATTATAACTAATAGGATTATCTGTGTATTATGTATAATTATAAATATGAAATATAAAGTCAAATGTATTGATTATGTAAAATAATAAATAAATATATAATGAATTTATATCGATATTTACTCATGATAACTGCAAGTTTAATTTTTTCTTATAAAATTTCCAAATCATGATGTATTAACTGTATTAAAAGGGTTTTTTGCACTTTGCACCCCCGAAATATGAAAAATAGGCACTTTGCACCCTTGAAACTTAGATTTAGCACTTTGCACCCTCTTTTATATTTAGGCAAAAACTTAAGGACAAAATAGGTAATTAAATTATAAATCTTTGGCACTTTGCACCCTCAAAACTTGAAAAATTGGCACTTTGCACCCCCAAAATAAAATTAACACTTATCACCCTCGAATTAAGAATAAATTAACAACTTGCACCCACAAAACATAATAAATGGACATTTTGCACCCCGAAACACATAATTAACACTAAAGACCCTCAAATAAAAAAAAAATCAAACACCTCATTTGGAATGATTATATCATATAACAAATTAACAACCATGAATTATAGCTTGTACAAATTAAACGTGCTATGCAAAACAATTGAATAAGTAAAAATTGGTAAGTTCAACTTTGCCTTAGATCTTTTTCACCCCGATGGTCGACTTTGCCGGAGAAAAGGTGGGGTTTGAGTTTTTTTTTTTTTTTTAATTTGAGTGTGTTAAGTGTTAATTTATTGTGTTTCGGGGGTGCAAGTTGCTGATTTGGTCTTAATTCGAGGTTGATAAGCGGTAATTTTATTTTGAGGGTGCAAAGTGCCAATTCTCAAGTTTTGGAGGTGCAAAGTGCCAAAGATTTATAATTAAATTACCTATTTTGCCCTTGAGTTTTTGCTTGAAAATAAAAGAGGGTGCAAAGTGCTAAATCTAAGTGGTGCAAAGTGCAAAAAACCCGTATTAAAATATAAAACAAAAAGTTTAAATGTAAAATAAAATAAAAACTTCATTACAATATGTTACAATTCTGAAATCACTTTGCATCAAATAGCTTCTTTAAGCTGTCCCCACATGGCTACACAAATTATTGAGAAGAAAAAAATGGAAAAAAGAACACAGTTATTTCACCGAGGCATGATTTCAGTAAAAATACAATACAAGCTAGTAGAATACAAATGGAAAAGAGGTACCAAAAAAATGAAATACTAATGACTTTTAACCCTCGCGAAATTTAAGGAAATTTATTTCATTATTTGTCGAAAAAAGGAATGGGTTACAATGTAAAAAGACTGATGGAATATTGATAAAGTAAGAATTGAGTTTTGAGACTTTAATCATACTATCAACTAATAAAGTTAGAGATTGGTGCTCAGTTTGTGAAACCTAGAGAAAAGATAAACCTAGAGTTTTCAACCGTGTGGTTATAAACATTTATATCCAATCGTGCACAAAAAGTTAATTACTTGACTAAATAAACTAGTTATTTATTAATTAGTCACTAAATGTGTCATTTGTTTACGCGATAATATATGTTCTAATATTATTTAAATTAATGAATAAGGATTGTAATTAAATCTCAACTGCAGAAAATTGAAGTAATAATATTTTTGTAATAGGTTTACCGGCTTAATTATAACTTAGAAATTCGATGAATATCTACCGGTTTGAGGGTCATAGGCTCAAACTCTCTGCCCGTCTATGGTTACTTGAATAAACTTCATCACCTCATTAAAATTTAAAGAAATGTAACTTTTGAAAATCATATAAAATTGTTTGAATATGCATTTTAGTAGATATTTATTCGAGTTGATCAGCGCGCCTCATTAAATCCAATTTGACTCATAAGTTAATCGGGTCTAATAAAATGACTCAAATTCAATTGACATTACATTAATTTAAATAAGACCATCTCAAATTCAATTAGACCAAGCAATCGGACTTTGAATAGCCCCAACTTAATCCTCCTCGTTAATAACCCGTTCAAATAAATAAAATACATCTAATTAGTGAAGACATCTCCACAATATATGAAAAGGGCGGTTCATTCTGAACTTTAATATACCAATTTTCTCCGGCCTGTTAGGCTTTTGTCCAATTTTATTTCCATAACAATATTTGGACGTACATATTCATCACTTTTGACATAACCTTTTTTTTTTTTTTTGGATGAATATATAGTATATCCCTTATTCATTAATGTTAAGCATTTTGAGTGTTTGCCCAGTAATTAAGTAAATTTGACCGTACTGTTTACTTGTGCTTGGCGTTTTGTGAAGACGGTAAAACCGATCGAGTTGTATAATTATTAGAAACTATAAAGTATATGGACCAAGCTTGAGAAAGGGCCAATAATATAGGTAGGGAGTACTAGGATAATTTTATTACTCGTAGATAAAAAGTCAGGTTTTATTCTGAATTTGGGTCAGACAAATTAGGATCTCAACGTGACCTTCTATAGTGAGATGTAATGATTAGATAATTATATATATAGACATTAGGATTGTGGAAAATTAGTAGTATATTATATTGCATTCATTAAGATTGTGGAGTTTCTAGCTAGGGTTTGGGGAAGAAGTGGTACCATACATCGGTTTCTAATTAATTACTCGAATTAAGAAATAAAAAAAAAATAGTAGGTAGTGAATTTTGAAATTGTGAGATACGTACTATTTGGAATGATAAGTTTAAGTTATTGTAAATTGGTGAGAAAAATAGATGGTCATTGTCAAATTAGTAATTTTAGAGAGTTTGAGATGTTAAAATATATTCATTGTTTTGAGTGAATGTTAAATGAAGAACTTTATAGAGTTTGTGATATAATATTTTATTGTGTGATGAATCTGATGATAATTATCATTATTTCTTTTTAGAAAGATTGATGAAAATTAAAATTATGATATTATGATTTTACTCTTAATTAAAAATTATTATAAATAGTAAAATGTATTGATACCCAAGATTTGGACTAAACGAAGCTCATGTCACATTAAAAAAGAATTCAAGTCCATTACATATGAGACTAAGATAAGCTTGAACCAAAATTCATTCATAAGAAATCAAATAAATTACTTTGATAATTAATGGTAGGGTCGTTTAGACATTCGAGGATCCTAGGCGAATTCTAAAATCGGGGCTCTATTTATGTTATATAGAAAGTATTCAATTTTCTTTATTTTTATAGAAAAATACAAAAATACTATTAAAATATTGACATAATTTTAACTTGAGCCGAGCTTGACTCGATTGCACCGGTTCCCTAACTCTATTGTATTTTAACTTGAGTTGAGCTCAACTCAAATAAAATTATTTTGAGTTCAGTTAATTTAATATCAATATTAGAAATGATTGCAAATTAAGTAAGGAAAAAACTTGAGCTTGAATAATTGATTGCTTAACACTATCTCCCTTAATAAACAAAAAATTGTATAATAAAGAAAGTAAAAAATAGGTACTCTTTGTAGTTATTAAGAAAGAATGAAAGAAAAAATAAAAGAACAATTATTAAGAACAAAGTTGAAAAGGACCAGGAACGAGAAAAATTAAAAGATTAATTACTACAAAAGAAGAAGAAAAAACAATTATTAAGAAAGAAAAACAGTTAAAAGAACATAGCAACTATCAAGTTTCAAAGCACATAACTCTCATTTATGATGAAAAATTCTAATCAAGACTTATGAACTCATTGTGTAAATAAAACTAGTAATATTAAGTTTACAAAAACTTCAAGAGGGTTAACATATAAATTTTGGTCAGCTCCCAAGTTGTCTAGAACTTGGGCCAGCTTTAGTTAATGAGAATGCCTAAAAGAAAATTGTTCAAAAATAACAAGAAAGAAAAGGACTAAACTAGATCTTCGAGGAACAGATGTAGAACATATTTAGAGGATCCTCTCATTTCAAAATATCTCTATCGTACGCGTTTTGATGATCACCTCTACCAAGAACATCTACAACGTCTTTCTCTTGAATTACCGTAATCGAATAGTTTACAACATCCTAAGGAGGCCCTTGCAACATTCCTAGAATATAATATTATTAACGAATATTTCATGTACAGCACATTTACCAATTTCAATAGTTTGATCAAACCCAATTTAAACTAGAATTTGTAGAGGGACAAATTCAAAGTAAAAGCTTACACTAAAAATTTCCTTTTATCTATAGATGGGATGCATTACATGAAAAAGGAAAAGAGTGAAAAGAATCAACTTTCAAACTTATTTACTTTTCCTCCTTTCCAATCTCTTTTCTCATCTTACCCCCATGTCCACAAAAGCAAAACCCCCCAAATAGCCTTTAAAGTGTCACTGTCTCACTTATACTTCACATATAAGAAAAAACCATTTACTTCATACCTTGTCACTTCTCTCTCTCTACTTAATTCTCTTTCAATCTCAAATCTCTCTGCACTGCAACTACTCCTCTCACAATTCATTATCAAACCCAATCTCAAAAGAGAAGAAACCCACAAATTCTGTATATATATATATATAGACTTCTCCCGGAAATTTAGCATCAAATCCAACCCACAAATCACAATCCTAGCTAGCTAGATAGATAGAACCACAAACAAAACTACCCCAAACAAGAATAAAGAAAACCCATTTCTTACCTCTATATATACAACAAATTAAGGAAATCTCATTCCAAAGGAGGATCAACTAATCCAAGTACAAGAAAATTAAAAGGGTTGAAGAAAAAATCAAGTATGGAGCTATTTCCAGCACAACCGGACCTTTCCTTACAAATCAGCCCACCAAACAGCAAACCCTCATCATCAAATTGGAGAAGAAATAACAACACTAAAGAAGATGATGGATTGGAAGATTTGGGGTTCTTAAAAAGAGCTCTTGGTTCCAATAATATAGTGAACTCCGGGTCGACCTCTAACCATAGTTTCCACCACCTAATCCACGGTGGCTCCACCGCAAATTTCCTCCACTCCTTTCAACAAAACCACCACCAACACCACCAAGAGCTCAATAATTTGTTGAGCCGCCCTATTAGAGGAATTCCTGTGTATCAAAACCCTTCTTTTAATCAAGATTTTGATTCAGCAATATCATCAATGCCATTAACTTCTTCAACTCCTAATTATAATAATTACTCTCAAGGAGGGGTAATTCGGTCAAGGTTTATTTCAAGGTTTCCGCCTAAAAGAAGCATGAGGGCTCCTCGGATGCGGTGGACCACAACTCTCCATGCTCGTTTCGTTCACGCTGTCGAGCTCTTAGGCGGCCATGAAAGTAGGATTACTATTTCTTTTTATTTTCACTCTCTTCTATTTGATTTGTCATAAGATGCCGGTATTAGTACTATTGTAAGCAACAGAGTGGTCTTGCTGTCTCGATCCACTGTGATTCAATTCATATTGAGTTATATTATTTATTGTAGGAGCTACACCAAAGTCAGTTCTTGAGCTCATGGATGTAAAAGATCTCACCTTAGCTCATGTTAAATCCCACTTACAGGTAATTTCGTGAATTCCCTCTTTTGCTTTTTCCATAAGTGAAAAATATTTTTAATCAAAAAAATAAAAAAATATTTAGGCTTTTTCTTTTTCTGGTTAAATATACTATATAAAGAAAGAAAAGAAGGATGAACCGGGAAGGTGAAATTCCACTGCTTTTCTTCTAATTCTAATTTTCTTTACTGGATCTGATGAAATTGTTTGCTTTGAAAAAAGAACCATTCTTGTAAAAAGATAATAAACAGATTTAGGAGAGAGAGAGAGAGAGAGGGGGGGGATTCATCAATATATATTAGCAGTAGAAATTAAACACTTTGTATAAGACAAAACACAAAGATTTGAATGGAAAAAAAGTCCAAGAGACAAGTTAATTTTCTGCAAGATTTTCTTTTTCCAAACTAATTGTGTACCTATTTTTTCTTAAAAGAAGTGGCTAGAAAGAAGGTAAAAAGTACAAAACATTATCATGACACAATGATATATATAATATCTGCATTATTTTTGGGTTTTGTTTTCAAAATCACCTTTGACAAACCATGGTTAACCTCGAAAAACACAAATGTACATGTACATGCAATTAATTAAAGAGGGAATTGCACTTTTTATACCAAACTTTTACCTACTTTAGAGATTTCATACCATACCTTTCATAATTGCACATTTCATACCAAAATCGAACAACCTTTTTCAATTTACATACCAACGTTAATTTTTTGACGGAATTGGACACGTGCACCGCACGTGTCCGTTAACTCTAAAAAAAAAAAAAAAAAAAAAAAAAGGAAAAAAAAAAAAGTGTCACTTTTCATACTAAACCTTTACCTACTTTATACATTGCATACCACACCTTTCAGAATGACACATTTCATACCAAAATCAATCAACTTTTTTCAATTTTCATACCGACGTTAAATCACAAAAAAAAACCTCGCGGGCACTATACTACTACATATGCTATTCTTGTTCATCACTTTTTTACAATTAACCCCTTGCCTCCTAAAATGTTCCAATTTTACCCTTGGGTGTTATTAGTACTAATAAATATGTAAAAAATTGAAATTTATGGGCAATTATAAATTATATCAATTAATGAATATGATGATTTTGAATTGAAACAGTAGTACCACATAGGGTCTTCTCAATTTGAGGAAACCGTAATAAATCATACGATCGATAACATTCCTGCTTCTTTTTCGAAAGGGTACAAAATATAATAAAATACGGTCTTCTCTACCTATGAAAATCATACACAATCATAATTTTGTAATTTTTCTGTCAAATTTTTAAGTATAATTCAATTACAAAAAAAAAACCCCTAGTATTTTTCAATTTCTTATAATTAATCCATTGCCCCTAAAAAAACCCATGTATTATTGCAAATACCCCCCTGTATAATTGCAAATACCCCTGTACAATTGCAGATACCCCCTGAGGGTTTTTTTTTTTTTGTCACAACCAATACGTGGGGTGTATTTTTGTAACTAGGTCTTTTCAAATTTACGATTTATTATGGTTTCCCCAAACTGAGTAGACCATATTCGAGATTTTCAGCTCAAAATCAATGGTCAAAATTGTAACATTTTAGGGGCAAGGAATTAATTATAAGAAAGTGACAAACACGAGAATTTTTTTTTTTTTTTGTAAATGAATTATACTTAAAAATTTGGCAGAAAAATTACAAAATTATGATTTTCATAGATAAAGAAGACCGTATTTTATTATAGTTTGTACCCTTTCGAAAAATAAGCAGGAATGTTATCGATCATATGATTTATTACGGTTTCCTCAAATTGAGAAGACCCTATGTGGTACTATTGTTTCAATTCAAAATCATCATATTCATTAATTGATATAATTTATAATTGCCCATAAATTTCAATTTTTTACATATTTATTAGTACTAATAACGCCCAAGGGTAAAATTGGAACATTTTAGTGGGCAAGGGGTTAATTGTAAAAAAGTGATGAACAAGAATAGCATATGTGGTAGTACAGTGCCCGCGAGGTTTTTTTTTGTGATTTAACGTCGGTATGAAAATTGAAAAAAGTTGATTGATTTTGGTATGAAATGTGTCATTCTGAAAGGTGTGGTATGCAATGTATAAAGTAGGTAAAGGTTTAGTATGAAAAGTGACACTTTTTTTTTTCCTTTTTTTTTTTTTTTTTTTTTTTTAGAGTTAACGGACACGTGCGGTGCACGTGTCCAATTCCGTCAAAAAATTAACGTTGGTATGTAAATTGAAAAAGGTTGTTCGATTTTGGTATGAAATGTGCAATTATGAAAGGTATGGTATGAAATCTCTAAAGTAGGTAAAGGTTTGGTATAAAAAGTGCAATTCCCTCATTAATTAAATACTCCTATATATATTCTTCTAAAAAAATAAAAAATACTTCTATATGTACATGGGACACATACGAAAAGGCATTCATCATCATTAATATACTCAAGCAGTACTTCTATGTGTAACCATTACTGATTCAAACCCCAAAAGATCATATTTGATTCATACAAATTTTAAATTGGGATATACATTGATAAATGTATAATCCGAATTGATTGTAATACACCAAAATGGAATAACATATTTATTTGTTACAATAGACTGAATGATATATATATATATATATATATATATATATATATATATATATATATATATTAATTTAAACTTCTACTACTATTATAATTAATCTCGTGCATGTATAGTTCTATCAATTGTCAAGTGACATTCTTTTAATGTTTTGGCACAGATGTATAGAACTGTTAAGTCAACCGATAGAGCTGCAGCTACTTCAGGTTAATTGATTGACTATTTATTCAAATTCAAATTTCTTCTTTATTTATTCATCAGAATTTTAATTTCTTTTAATTAAAAATGTTTCGGACAATCAGATGCATTCGAAACCGGGTCGTCAGGGGATACTACTTCGGATGATTTCTTATTTGACACTCAGAATAATACTTCACAGAAATCTGAAGTAATACAGGGAAAACAAATATTGAGCATTAATCAAGATAAGGATTTCCATGGTTTGTGGACCAACTCCTCAAGGTATTACTATCATATACTCTAATTACTATTATTTAATTTAAGTATTCTGTGCATTGCACAATCTATTTAGCAAAAATATTCTTAATTACTTGAATTTTAATTTCTTGAAAAGTTCATGGATTAACTAATGTACCATTTTCCTGGCTATAAGATTACATATTGACTATTTTCCCCTTAATTAAACCTACCTATATTATATACAAACATGTATAAATCTTTAGGCAATTAATTAATTAAACTCTGGAAACATTAAAATGACATAAATCAGACCACAATAATTGTACTCCATGCTTTTGGTGGGTGGGACAAGTACAGAAGCGCTATAAAATGTTAGGCTTTGAATTCAAAGATTAATTATAACTTACACTCTAGCTTTTGATTAACTACCACCGAAATAATTTCCTCATTTAAATTTTAAACCAATACATACGTACATAGTAACGTAGACTAGTACTATAATTAAAAGACCACAAAAGAGAGAGGAGTGAATGAGTAATAAATGCTGATTGCTTTTTTGTACTGTCTGAACTGCCAATTTGGCATTGGAACTCCATCATGTATGTATATGTAAATGTATATGGATAAAGATTAGAAAAATAAAACAAAACAATATTTATATAATAAATATGTTATTTGTAAGTCAAAACTAGCTAGGATAATCTAAATTACGCATGTGAAATTTGATGTTAACTAGACTCATGAAAAACTAACATTAATTAAGTTGATAATTAATAGCTAATGGGTTGTCACATGGGTGGATTTCACTTTATTTTTTGTAGCGGGAGGGGATAGAATTATACATTTAAGGTTTACTATAAATAAGACATTATATAAATAAAAGATATATACTAGCTTTTTCTTTGTCAGTGTGCATGTCTACAACCACTGATAAATATGGGAAATATTCTGTCAATTTAATTTTGAAGCAGGTTGCATGGGAGTCCAAGTGGCTGTGGACAAAGAAACATACAATCTCTTGAGGTACGTACATCTTTTGAACTCCAATTTCAATTACTAGCTACTCGATCGGTGTTATTTTTATTATTATAAAAAAATCCCCTCATTCCTCAACAAGTCAAATGCATTTATTCTCTTCAAAGGAGCAAGCTAATGGCAGTTTATCTCCCTGTGATTTGCATAATGTTCATTATGATTCATAGAAAGAGGTAAATTGGCATTAACCCCTCTCCAAGGTCGAAGTGCATGTATTTTAGTCGCTATAAGTGCAAGTATATATATAGTCTTCATGATTTATAATGAAAGTGACAAATATACTTTACGGTTTTATTTTTTCTTTGGAGTAAAGTGCAAAAGCACGAATGTTAGAAATAACATAGGGGCAACTTTTGCATTTTCCTCTTTTTTGTTTTCCAAATTAAAGATGGACAAGTCTTTGTGGGTGGGGAAAAGAACACTAAAAGTTAGGAATAATCTTCCTAGAAAATGATAATTTTTTTTATGTGACCATTTTTTCTAAAACACGAGTGGGATGCATTGTGCATCTCTCTACCGCATGAACCATAATATATACCTCGTACGTGATACACTTGATCACTAGTTATATTTATATTTTTTTCTCTTAATTTGACTAGTATATTTCTTTTATTTGGTTCGATATTTTAGACTAGGGTTTAAATATCAAGCATCAAAGTATTTTTATTCTGTTAGTTTGAAAATTAAGTGGTGGTTAATATATAACAATACCATGATATTATACTTACTTTATGTGAGTTCATGTGAATGCTATGATAACTTTGAGAAAGAAAATATGTTTACAAAGTGAATCTTATTTTCATGATTAACGCGCTGAAAACAGAATTGGTAAAAAAAATTAGATGAATAGAGTATTTGAACTCATGAATGCGCTGAATCTTATATTTGCCATGTATGTTAATATATAAACTACAACAATTTTTTTTGTTCTTTTTCTTTTGAAACATCCACCACGACTCTAAGTCGTTAATTGTGGGAAAAGTGTTTTTTAGATACATCCATCATGAGTCGTTAATGTTGTTGAAACCAACCACAACGTAACTGCATAAAACTATAGTAAAGCTTTAGCTATTCCGATCCCGAAAGAATCACACATCCAACCCCAAAGCAAAGCCGTGGTGGTTGTACTTCCATAAAACCAAATAGTGTTTTGCCATTATTTTACTTGTTGACAATATATACTCAAATTTCTTGTTTGTAATGATATAATTTTTTTTTTCGTAGTTTGATATTTAATTTTTCATTTATGTTTTCTGATCACAAGGACAGTATAAAATGAAAAGAAGAAGTTCTTGGGGAACAATAGTAAAAGGTTGGAAATGGCAGACATTCACTGAAACAGCATAAAAGGCTTTATTTACAAAGTACTATATGTTACAAAAATTATTCCCCTAAAATATTCTCTTGCTCAATAGTCCTTCATCCATATATTCTAACAATTAACACAATATTTTCGTGTTATTCGCCCTCCTGAAAATTGAATTGGCAGTTTTTGGTCTAGTAAAAAAAAAATTCCTAACTTAATCCACCCAACTAATTAATCTGTCAGTTTATATTGTATTTGGTATAATGGAAGGGATTAATCCACATCATGTGGCGAACCCAGGTTTGAAACTTTGTCGGGAAAGGTCCCTAAGTAATATGTTCGGATGTGCCTCGAAAGGACTTAAGTCAGGTTCCATTATGGTGGTAAGTTTTGATCAGTTAAATGTTAGGAATTTTTCGAAAATCTTGTGAAAGTGAAAAGGTTGTAAATAAAATTAACTTGCTTGCATATGTAGTGCATGCATTAGTTTGTGTTTTAGACATAAATAAATATATAATATAATTGGTTATAATGTGTGCAGAAGGAAAAGGAGGCAGCAAGATGCTCAAGTTATGAAAGAATATCAGAAGTGAGCTCATCAAGAATATTAATATCAGAGATAATAAGCCCAAAGAAGCCTAATTTGGAGTTCACTTTGGGAAGGCCACTGTAAAAGTAAGGCTCTGTTTGGATGTACTTCAGAATCAGGTACCCACTGAGGAAAATCAGATCATGGTAAAGAGACAAGAAAGACAAACAAAAAGCAAGCAAAAGCGTGTGTTTGCTGTCAATCTTATAAATTTCAAAATCAAGTTAATTAATTATTATTATATTAATCTTAATTAGGTAAATATGAAGATAAATCTAATTGCTATTCTGTTGTAATGGACGACTTTGAAAAGAGGAAAAGAGGGAAACAAAAGTTTGATGACTTATTTATCAGAAGGGCTTAACTATTAACCACAATTAGCTATCGTACATATATAATTGTATGATGATGCACTTTATATATATATATATATATATATATATATATATATATATATATATATATATATCAAAAGAAGAAATGATCAATACTATAATATAATTTACTTGTCTCTTTTTATTTTCTCTTTTTCAGTTACGTTTGTGCGGAATTCTAGATAAAAGTTCAAATTGGTAAAACGTTTAATTCTATATTGGAAGGTAATGATATTGCGATATTACTTTTTGCGAGATTGTGGATTGAAAATAAAGTTTCTATCTGAATGTCTAATGTAGGGGTGGGTACGGGACGGATTTGGGACTAGAAATATAGGTATTGTAAATTTTAGGATTGACACTTTTAGTTCCAAACTCGTCCTTTATTAACTTAGTCACCTGAATTATTGCAGGACGGAACCAAACGGGATTGTGGGTTCTATATTTTTTTTAAATATCTATTTTTCACACACTTAAGTCCTAACAAAAAAAAAATTACTTAATCATTTTTTGTATCTTTTCTTTTGCTATACCGAATTATTTCTTATCCATTATTTAGATAAAACAAGAGTTGTAAATTGTAAAACTATTAGGTTATTAGCTATGTGATTGTAGAACACTAGATGATAAAGGACAAGACTATTAATTGAGGCAGAGCAGTAATCTACTAATCAAAATAAAAAGATTTTATTATTAAATGATGCTAATTAATTAATTAAATTATTTTGTAGTAGTTAAGTAAAGTGTACAAATTTTTGTATTGGGCTTTCGCTTACAAACAGCCGGTAGAATTATTATAGAACGGTTTGACTTTGTTTCAAGTTTGATTGGACCTAGCTAAGATATTATTATTAAATATTCCACTATTAGCCATAAATGCAACACATTTTTCTTTTTCTACCTTTAATTTAACGGACAACAGAAGAGAAACTTTTATAGCCCTATAGATCTTCTACGCATTTACTATTTCCATTTCCATTAATTGTTGTTTCAGTTTCCCTGTCATTCATTACTACACCAAATGACATTATTATAAATTTATATGCATGCATAAAAAATAAAAAATACTTAGAAAATTGAATTAGAAGCACAGCTAATTAAGCTAGTAGTAGTAGTACTTCACTGCTGCAGGCTGCAGCAAAGACAACAGAGACAGATCAACAGTAGTCCCAGTATAATTTAGAATTTCGATACAGGTCAATAATGTCAATTAAATTATTAAATCATCATTACACTATCATTCATCCTCGACACACGTACCATGATACGTGTCACGATCTTGATGAATCACATGATGGACTTGAGCCATAGGATCTGAAGGGTCTGTTTGGGGACAGTGACTCATGATCAGTGTGATTGGAGTAATTTTTTGTTTCATAATTTTTGCTGCTGTGTCATTGAGTAGCTCGAGGCCCTTTTAATTGGTTGAAGAAAAAAGTACGTACTACTACGTGAGATTTAAAGTGACCCCAGATGAAAAAAAAGAGCCAAACTAAAATAAAGGAGGTTTGAAAATAATTCTACTTTTGCAGGGTAAAGTTTTTTTATTTTTTTGCTTTTGGTGTTTTTCTGTGTAATCAATGTGACAACAGATTTTTTCAGAAATTAATTTGGCTATTGCACTATTGCCTTTTCAGAAAGTTGTAAAATTGATTGCTATGAAATGGGATGTTTTGGTTTGCTCTTTTTATCTTTTGTGGATCATAGGTCAATGTTATTTTGGGGGAGGGGGTGAAAATCATTTGTTGCAATCCTTTTACTGTATAGTACCTTTTTTTTTTTTTTTTTTTTCTGTCAGCCTTTTACTGTATAGTACTAAATATGGAGTACTATAACTTTCCTGAAATAATAATTTTAAAAAACTGATTTTTATTATTATATTAAATAGGCAAAATAGTGATTAGAAACTATTATATATATATATAATAGTTTGTTAAACAAAATCCAGAACTTAATTAAACAAGTGGTATTAACTTAATTTGCATGGGTTTGTCTGTCTGGTACGTATAAAGGATCATGTGGTAAGAAAGAAAAATTAAAGTTGGAGCCCGCCATGAATGCCGGGCAGACAAAGACAGGACTACAAAGCCGGGTAGAAATGAAGGGGCCGGCAGAAGCTGTAAATCAAATTCAATGAGGACCCCACCATCTTAATATTCCCAAATTAAACCAACACTGCCATCTACTCTAACCCACACGTCTATATACTCTCTAGCAATTTAGAAGAAATAACCCAACCCAAATTACCACATGAAACTGACCAAAAAATTCGATATGATAAAAATGTTTTGACGAAATATATATTGACAACTATAGTATTTCAATTTGTAGTGCTGTAGCGTTAGGTCACGCTAATTTAATTTTAAGTTAATGTTGGATATTGTAATTATTATTGTGACAAAGCTAAATTTAGCTGGTCAATCGCACACTTTTGATAAATTCATCTCTTGTCATTTAACATTTTCTCATTAAATACTTTTCATTATAGTGTATTCTTATTAAATTTATTTTGAAACGTTGATTATATCATTACATCTATCCCTATATTAAATAATGATAAACCAATTGAATATATATTAACATTAAACTACATAATATCCTTATTACCATGAGATCCAAAGCTTTGAAATGCTTTGTTACAATCTAATTCATTCATAAGAATTGAATTGATTGAAAGGAGATGAGTTTCTTGAAGAAAACTGGAAAAGAAAATTGAACAGGAAAAAGTGTAAAATTTTATTAATAAGAATTGTAATTACAAGGAGTTGTACCCCATACCTACGGAAAATTCTAGGGTGCCGCTACGTTACGTGCCGCTAATACCACATTAGGTGGTATTACCACACAATGTGTATCACATTGTATGATATCACATTACATAGTATTAACCCCATATATTTAGTATAACCCCCACATCATGTAGTATTTATTTCAAATTAGGTGGTATTATCACGCAATGTGTGTCACATTCTATGGTATAAATTATACTCCTTATACCATACAATGTGATACACATTACCATACAATGTGATACACATTATGTGATAATACCACTTAATGTGGTATTAGCGGCACGTAACGTAGCGGCACCCTAGAATTTCCCCCATATATATATACAAAACAGAAGAAAAAAAAGCGCAGGAAAAAAATAAAATAAATTTATACATACAAACTAAAGCTCTATTCTAATTAAATACAAAAGAGGGATAAATATTCTAATAAATAAAAAGCCCTAATTTTAAAATCAATTCAGATTTTAACTACTCAAATTGTCGTTCTTCTTCTTCATGTGAATTGACTTTCTTCTTCTTCAAGTGTAAAGCTTTGAAGCTGAAGCTCAAATCTCCCAATACTCCCCCCTCAAGGTGGACCGTAGATATTAACAAGGGACATCTTGGACAAAAGCAGTCGAAATTGAGGTAATAACAAAGCCTTAGTAAGTATATCTGCAATCTGATTTTCAGTACTTATAGGCATTAAACGAATCAAACCTTTAGCAACTTGCTTCGATCCCTTGTGAAATGACAGTCTATTTCAATATGTTTAGTCCTTTCATGAAACATAGGATTATTTGCTATTTGCATAGCAGATTGATTATCACAAAACAGTAGAGTAGAGGATTCTATGTTAATTCCAAAATTATGTAGAATTTGTTGAAGCCAAATAAGTTCACTAGATATTGCTGCAAGAGACCTGTATTCTGGCAGAAGATTTAGAAACAGTGACTTGCTTCTTTGATTTCCAAGAGACTAGAGAGTCTCCCAAAAAGATGCAAAAACCAGTAGTGGACCTTCTTGTGTCCATACAAGAAGCCCAATCAGCATCTGCATAGGCCTTTGGAGTGATTCCAGAATTTGCTGAGTAGAACAACCCTTGTCCAGGGGAAGATTTAATGTACCTTAGGACATGATGTGCAGCATGTAGATGTGTAGTTCTAGGTTGAGAAACAAACTGACTGAGTTTGTTGACAGCATAGCTCAAGTCAGGTCTTGTAATAGTAAGATAAAGTAGGCGTCCAATAAGTCTTCTATATGATGTAACATCTGAAAGAAGATCACCATCCTTTGAATTTAGCTTCACCTTTGGATTCATAGGTAAAGAAAGAGGTTTGGAACCAAGGTATCCTGTTTCATCAAGAATCTGCAAGGCATATTGTCTTTGTGAAAGAACAATGCCCTTTGTTGATCTTGCTATTTCCAGTCTTTTAATTTGAATTGACTATGTAAATAGACCTTTAAGTCTGATATTAAGTGTTGTGAAGGACCTGCAATAACAATATCATCAACATATAAAAGTAAAGCAATAAAATTCATAACTGAACCCTTGATGAAAAGGGAATAATCTGATCTAGATTGATCAAACTGATAGGCTAGAAGACTTTCCTTAAATTTCTCATTCCACTGTCTAGATGTTTGTTTAAGGCTATATAATGATTTATTCAATTTGCAGACCAATTTTGGATGAGTAGTAGTCTTCTGATATCCTAAAGGAAGGTCTATGTAGACTTCCTCATCCAAATCTCCATTTAGGAAAGCATTGTCAACATCTATTTGGTTGAGTACCCAATTTTGTGAAGCAGCTAGTGCCAGTAGGACTTTAACTGTGACCATTTTGGCCACTGGTGTAAAAGTCTCTGTATAGTCAATTCCAGCTTGTTGTGTGTACCCTTTGGCTACAAGTCCAGCCTTGTATCTATCTATGGAACCATCAGGGTTCCTTTTTGTTAGAGTTAGAGTTAGAGCATGAGTTAGAGTTATAGCGTGTTAGGAGTATTAGGTTTAGGTTGGGTATTTTGGTATTTATGGATTCTTATCTCTTTGTATAAATACCCTTTCTTGGGTTCATTATTAATAACAACTTCATACTTTCTCCATACATCTTTTCTCTTATAACATGGTATTAAGAGCTTAAGGTTTTTTTTACATAGAGTTTTGAAAAGAAAAAAAAAAGAGTAAACAAGATAGAGTAAAACCCGAGCCGCCGTGACGACCATCTAACTCATTGCCGCGGCGGCTGGCCATTCAAAGTTACAGAGCTGTCTTTTCATTATTGTCCCACCACCATTAAAAAAAATAAAAAATCTACCATCTTCTTCAACAAATCCATTTTTTTTACCCACCCACCCACATCAGATTTAAAGAAAAGAAAGGGGCGTCTCAAGCCCTAGTTCAAGTCACAACCAGCCCAGTCCACTCTTTGTTTTCGCTGCACAACGGCTGCTCTTGAATCTGCTCGATAGATCTTCTTGTTTGTCTTTGTCATCTTTCTTTTGCAATCATTTATGGTGCTACAGTTTCAGATTGTTTCAAGCCTAGCTCAATCGGAATTGATTCAACTAGATTCAGTCACCAAATTGGCTATTTAGCTCCCAGTCCAAAGGCAACACAAAAAAAAAAATTGGAGTTGTGGGAAATTTAAAGTTTTATTTGTTGTGTGTTTGACAGGGGGAGTAGTGCAAAGATAAGTAGTTGTTATGGACTTCTGGTGGTTATATTTTTGGATTGATGAGTTGAGCACCTCTATGGTTAGTTGCTCAGGGGGAGTAAGGAGTAGTAGTTGTTTTTTGCTTTCTAGGTATTTTTCGTTGTTTGGTTTGTTAGGTTTTGGTTGGTGATATTGTTGTTGTTGATGGACATTGTTTCAATTGAATTGCTGCTTGGTAATTTTCGGTAGTTGCGGTCGTCGCGCACTATTTGTTCGACATTTGGTTGGAATCAAATTACGGTCGAGGAAGCTACAGAGTATTAGCGAATGTTACCCCCGAAGTCGGCATTGATCCCCAAGATTGTCGGTTGTGTGGATCAAGTGATCCATTAGTTATGTTTTGATTGGTAGTTTGTCAATCGTTGTCACCGCGGTGTTCGCGGATATGTTAGTTTCGACGTTGAAATTGGTTATCAATAGTTCTCCAATTCAATGCAGTTTGTTATCAAGTTCATCATCAATTGTCAACTATTGCTACAACCTTCACTTAGTTATTCTTATTTATGGTGTTTCATGTTTAGTTGTTATCGAGTGATTATCGTATTTGTAACAAGCTTAGAGCTACTAGCTCTAGCTTGAGGGGGAGTGTTAGAGTTAGAGTTAGAGCATGAGTTAGAGTTGTAGCGTGTTAGAAGTATTAGGTTTAGGTTGGGTATTTTGGTATTTATGGAGTCTTATCTCTTTGTATAAATACCCCTTCCTGGGTTCATTATTAATAACAATTTTACACTTTCTCCCTACATCTTTTCTCTTATAACACTTTTAATTTTGTAGACCCATCTACATCCAATAGCTGACTTATTTTCTGGTAAAGGAAGGACAGTCCAAGTATTGGTGCTTTCTAATGCTTCGATTTCTTTGAACATAGCCTCTCTCCAATGAGGTTGACCTACTGCTTGATGATAATATTGAGGCTCATATTCAGTAGAAATGTTGAGGACAAAATCCTTAAGGGCCCATTTGGATGGATGGATTTGAAATGAAGAGGGATTTCAAATGAATGGATTTGAAATTCCAATGATTTGAAGTCCATTCATTTGCAATCTAATCTATTGTTTGGATAAAAATTTTTTACAGAGGATTTCAAATCCATTCATTTAAAATCCATTGTCTGGTATATATCATTTGTGTTATTTGAAATTCTTAATGGTGCCTTATAATTTGCTCTATGAGTTAATTCTTGTTGTTGATTTGGGGATAAAATCGCATAAATTGATTTGGGGCAAAATTATAATTTTTGAAAATTGAGGGACCAAAAGTGCAAATTCGGATTTCAGAAAATCTGAAGCCGAATTTAAAATATTAATTTTCTAAAATTCTAGACTGAATTGGAACTTTGGGTTTTTCAAAAATCTGGGGTCAAATGGCAATTTTTAAAAATTAAGGGACCAAAAGTGCAAATTTGGATTTTTGAAAATCAGGTGCCGAATTGAAAATTATAATCTTCTAAAAATTTTGGACTGAATTGCAGTTTTGATTTTTTTGAAAATATGGGGTCAAATTGCAATTTCTGAAAATTAAGGGACCAAAAGTGTTGGATTTCTGAAAATCAAGGGCCAGATTGAAAATTTTAATCTTCCGAAATTAAGTAAATAGCAATTCTTGGTTTTTCAAAAATTTGGGGTCAAATTGTAATCTCCAAAAATTGAGGACCAAAAGTGCAAATTTGAATTTCTGAAAATCAAGGGCCGAATTGAAACTTTTTATTTTCTTAATATACTGGACTGAATTGCAATTCTTGATTTTTTGAAAATCTAGGGTCAAAATTGCAATATCCAAAAATTGAGGGACCAAAGGTGCAAATCCGGTTCCTGAAAATCAGGGTCCGAATTGAAAATTTTATTTATGAAAATTCTGGACTGAATTGTCATTCTGGGTTCTTCGAAAATCTTGGGTGAAAATTGCAATTTCCAAAAATTGAGGGACCAAAAGTGCAATTCGAATTTCTGAAAATAGTAGTCGAATTGCAAATTTTAATTTTTTGAAAATTATAGACTGAATTGCAATTCTAAGTTTTTTGAAAATCTGGGATCAAGTTGCAATTTTTTAAAGTATACAATGTGGATTTTTTTTAAGTGGATTTCAAATGACTAGTTTTAGGAGGAATTTGAAATTCACTTAAAATTGGGCTGAAATCCATTGGACTAAAATCCATGATTTCAAATGAATGGATTTAATTTTGTATCCAAATAGCATGATGGATTTGACAAGGGATTTCAAATCCACCCTACCCAAATTCATCCATCCAAATGGTCCCTAAAACTATTTGAAAGTCTGTCATAATGTAAAATATGTGAAATAGGATATCTTGCCTTGCAATAAGTGTCAGTATTAAGAGAAATATTACAATGATAATCATTAAGATAACTTGGTTTCTTTGATACTCTAAAGGACTTCACAACGGGAGAAAATCCAGGAGGAATAGTAGAAGAAACATTAGATAGAGGAGTATAATCAGAATCAGTATGTAATATTGTGATCCAAGTCTATTGGTTCAATTATAAAATCAGTATCTTGTATGTCATTAGATGGAAAAATTTTATCAGAAAAATCTGGGGATGGAGTGGAGGTAAGATTATGAAAAGGGAATTTGTCTTCGTAGAATACTACATCCCTAGAGATAAAAATCTCATTATTATTAATATCAAAAAGTTTATATCATTTAATTCCCATAGAATAACCAATGAAGGCACAAGTTCTAGCTCTAGGATCAAATTTTGATCTACCTTATTTGAAAGTGGAAGCAAAAACTAAGCAACTTAAATATTATACTTATGATCCTATTTTGTAATGAGGTAAAACCAAACGAACAACTTCATATGCAATTTTCAAAATAATAGAGCAACCTAATACTTAAATACACCCTTGTATTTAAAAAAAAAAAAAGTGCATACCTTGCCAAACTGCAAAAACAAAAACATCTACAAAAACAGAGAAAACTATACATGAGATACACATAAAGTATACAAACCACTATACTAAACCAATATTTTTTTCCGATGGTCTATATATATTATACCAACATAAGATTAATACAAAACTATTCAGTGTAAGTAGAATCATAGTCAAAAACCCAATAATAATATAACCAAATCCTACATCCTCCAATGTCATTCTTCCTATTTTTTCAGTTTCATGTGTTAAAACTCCAGGCAAAATGAAATCCTACTTAGTTTCATATGCAATTCTCGAGATAATTACCAAGGTATTTACAGAAGCACTCAAAATCAAAGAAGAATCAATAACAAGATGTAATACAAAGTAAAAGCACAAAATACTTACATATGTTAAGAACCAAATCAACCAAGATATGAACTGAGTTGAAAAAGGAAGGCGAGACAAAATGGTGGAAGCAAATTCGAACTGACAGCGTGATTGGACAAAAATAATCCTCCCTCCCCAGCATTATAATAGAAATAATTGTAGAATATCTGAAATCTAAAATAGAAAACCAGCTCAGGCATAAAATCGATTAAAAAAGTGAAACCTATATTCCATTGAGTATGGCGGCAAAGCCAAATTGATAGAAAGAGAAAAGGACTCGCGGTGTTTTTTCTGCCAAGAAAATTTAATACTAATCTTCAACCCAAATGAATCATTTAAGGTAATAGAAAAAACCCTCAAGTGAATATAACGAAATAGAGAGATAGAGTGCAGAGAAAACTAAATAGACCTGAAAGGATTGGAAGTAGTTGTATAGAGAAATGTTGTGCTGTGCAAGACTTTATAGGAAAAAGTTGTCATCGTGAAGAGCGGATATGAAATATAGAACAAGCAATTGGATATCTTACCAATTGTAGAAAGAAATTGAACTTTTAAATTTATACTAGAAAGGCACACGTGCGTTGCACGTGACTAATTAATTTTATATGTTAATTCCTTCATACTCCATCGTGTTATTGTCTAATTGAAACATAAACTTGTTACAAAATAAGGTTATATAATATATTTTTATTGATTCGATAATAAATAATTAATACCAAAAGCTAAAAAATTAGAACGACCTATAATGACTAAATATTTCTTACCCCAAACTTTGTCTACATAACTACTATTTTAGAAAAGAAAAAAAATATATTTACCAAAGGACAACATCAAATCTTTTCTTTCTTGACCTTGACATTTCGAATCTTCTCATTTGATTTGACCCCATTATTTTTCTTTTTTGTCATTAATTTGTCCAACGTCTCATCGTCACTCAAAATTTCAATTGGGATGAAGTCTTCTTTGACCTTCTTCGTAACTCGCCTTTTCTTTCTTTCAGTAGTTTCCACATCAATAATAACATTTTCTTTAGCGATGTTCCTTGTTGTGTCATCATCATCTTGAGCTTCATTCTGATTTTTAGTGGGGATGTAATCATCTTATTTTTTCTTTGTGATTCGTCTTTTATTTTTTTCGGTAGTTTCTAAATTTGAATGATCCTTTTTTACATTGATGTCCTTTGTTTCATCATCATCATCTTGAACTTCAACTGGGATTCCAGTGGGGATGTAGTCTTGTTTCTTCTTTTTTATGATATGCCTTTTCTTTCCAACAGTAGTTTCATTTGTTTTACCATTGTCTTCTTGAGGTTCAATTGGAAATTCAGAGGGAAAGTTTGCTTTCTTCCTTTTCGTGAATCGCCTTTTCTTTTCTACAGTAGCTTTTAGATCGGTCATATGGTAGAGTTCAGCTCTCAAATTAGTTTGATTTTGTCGAAAAAAATTCAATCTTGTCGTCTCTAGCTTTATATACATGTCCACTACATATTGTTGCAATAATCTTCCAGCGAAAAGTAGTGTAGATTGTCTTGGATTTCTGATTTGTAGTCTGTAGCAACTATATTCTCGACATGAGACTTTTTTATTACACAGTCCGCCAACAACTATAAATTGATATAAAGAGGAAGAAAAGTGAGTTGCTAACATAATACTTGAGAACAGAGTGATTCTATTTGTACTTTCTAAAAAAAGGGTGATTGTGTATGGAAGAATATAATTTATTAATTTAGAAATCAAAGAGCCTACAATTAATACTTCAACTTTAAAGATGACTCTAAAATTAGCACATACCTTGTTGTTCTTGTGAAAGGACATCATCCGCAGAAGAAATAGTTGGTAGGTTAGAAAGGTTATTGGGAAGTGCATTATCTGTTTAAAAAAATAACTATTATTCACTCAACAGTGTCGAAGATGAATTAATATTGAAATGTAAAACCTCTTAATATAAAGAGGGAAAGTGATATGGGGTTAAAAGTTTATGGTGAATTCTGATTACAGGAATTGTGATTACAGGAATTGAATGTAAGAAAACCTAAAATGTATAAGTCGCCGCGGTTTTGGGATGGGATGCACTTTGGAAAAGGGGAAAAGTATCCAGGAACGAAGAAATAGTTCCCAACTTCTTGTCAGGTATTCATTCACATTTTCTGAAATGCTTAATATATATAAGAATTGCTAATATATCCTCTAACTTGAACTTGAATGGAGCTAAGCTCAATAAGATTCAGTTTCTTTGTCAAGCCCAAACTTCAATGCAAAACTATTGAATTACGTATATTTTAAGGTTCGTGTCATCTGCCCATAATACATAAATACATTCATGTAGATTTAGAGAATTGTTCACATACAATAATTTAATTATATAGGGGGCCTCACCTAAAATATTTCATTTTCACACTTTTAATTGGCATGTTATACTTTATTTTCTTGCATAATTTTAAAGTCACTTATGATCTTATGGGTACTTCAGGTTAAAATTTGTGTTTAAATGCTTTTATTTATAAGTTTATTGGTCTCTTCTTTACGGAAACATACCTTCATCTTCATGTGTGGTAATATTATCCCCTGACGATGGAACAATATTTGTAGCAGAAATGTCATTATTATCTAAAAAACAATGTATATATTAGAATATAATATTTAAAATCCTGGATGGAAAAAGAATTTGAAATAAGATAAAATAAACGATTAACCTTCTTGTACATGGGGAGCATCTATGGTTTCATCCCTCGTGAAGGTGGATCCAACAGATTCATTATTGTTAGTGCAACTTTTATTTATATTTTGATGCCATCCTGTCTCACCTCTAGGAAAGAGAATTGGATATTGTAATGGATCATAACATCCATAATAATGCTTAATTCTATGTCTGTTGCCCGAATGTGCATGAACTATAATATCTCTATCAAACGGGATATTCGAATCATTTCCCTCCACCCATATAGCTGCAACTTGATCAGAAGTTGGATAATTATACACTCGTTGATCTAATTTAACATCTTTTGAGATGTGAAGTTGAACATTTTCCATAGATGGATAATCTTTTAATCTTCTAAATACCTTGGCATATGGATTGATTTCTAGAATTTTTATGAGTTTTATTACAATAGCTTCAGATAAAGATGAATTCTCGCGTATTTTTGCTCTAGCCTCAACTTCATTTTCAGTATCAATAAAGTATAGCTGGAAATATGCAGGGCCTTTTTCATTTGGAAATAATCCTGGAAGATTATGGTAGACCATTCCTTGTGCTCGAAAAGTATAAACACCAGACTTTGCATTAGCAAGCTCTTTATCCAAGTTCACACCAAATGAAGTAAAAGAGAATATGCAATTTAACTGTCGAATATTTTTTCGAAAGTTCATGGCCTCTTCTGATTGAGACGTAAACAACTCAAATAACTCATCTGGAATTTCGAAAGGTGCTATTTTAATTTTTCCGTTACCGCAACAAAAAGTCCGAGGCTCGTATTCAAATCTTTCAGCACCACAATGAATGCAATTGGGCATTTTTTTCAATTCATGCATGTCCGAGCAAACAGGATCATAAAATGTAAACCCTAATAAATTCGTTAAAAAAATAAGAACACTTTCAATAATGACAACACAATTTTTATTGGTAAAGATATTTCAATGCTTAACAAAAATATTGGATTTCTTTACTTTGTAGGTACTAACCGTTTAATTTATATGGGATCATTTGAGCCCTAAGAAGCCACTTTCTTGAGGAAGATGCAACAAAGTGTTGCTGCTTGTGTACTTCATTGTCTTGAATTTTGTTCACCTCCAATGACGTATACTTTATATGCTCTATGATCCTGTGAATAAGTGCCTCTTTATTGCCACCTACTCCTAATCCATATTTTCTTAGATATACCTTGCATTGATCCACTTTCAATTTCACAACCTGACCATCTGCCATAACCATGGAAGAAAAACAAATATATATCCCAAAACAATTAAAAAAAAAAAAAAAAACCCTTTTACTAAGTTTGTAGATTATCGTACAACCATGAATCATTTTCTGAATAGTTTCATAACTTTTTTGATTTTCTAGATCAATTGACTGTTGCTCGTTTATGGTAACCCTTGACCTTTTAACTTTATCAATGTATTCTTGTTTTTGTATAGGACTTTGGCTAGCATATTTTCTTTTCATTCTATCCAACTTTCTTTGTCGTAATACATCTGTCATACACGAAATAAACCAATTATAAAAATAAAATTTGAATTAAAGACGGAGAAAATTTAATCTCAAAAACTTCAAACCTGATTTTGTATTTAGTAATTGATGCATCCCCATATTGTTTTCTTGATTTTGTTTCAATTTCGTAGATGTTTGAAACTCAATAAATGCTTCCCAATTGTATATATATATTGCTCTAATACTGCCACCAAATACTTGTATACAATTTAGGCGGATCTTTTATTAGAAGATGAACTGCTCCCATATAATTGTACATTTATGTTGCTCTAATATAATACTGGCGGATCTTTTATTAATTTATAGACTTCTTTTTCATGTATAACTGGCGGATCTTTTATTAATTTATAGAGTAGACTTCTTTTTCATGTATAATTCATATAATAGACTTCTTTTTCATGTATAATTCATTGTATTAAAGTAATCTTCTTTTGATTTATCTTTTAAGTAGGGGTATATTAGTCTTCACAAAAAAGGGAAGAAATTTCCTTAGGCCAACTCGTACTTTTATATGTATATAGATAAGCCACTATTACAAAGTTTCAAAATGAAAATATAAGTGCACTGTTCACGCGAGCTTTACAGTCTTATATAGATTAATAAAACATGTATTCATTGATTGAAAATTGAAATGGTAACTTTATATAATCCATGAAAAAGCTAATCCAAAAAAGGGTAATGATATAGCCAGAGCAAACAATTACACTTAATGAACAAGAAAAAAAAAAAAAGGAATTGTCTTCTTCTGTTAACTTCTTCCGTCGCCGCTCACCCATTCTCCCCTCCAAATAATTAAAGATTTATGTAGAACTAAAATTGAAGCCTTATTTTTGTTCAGATTGTCAATCATCTAAATATACTTGAAGAAAGAATACCAATATCGACCAACACATAACAAAAGTTTGAATGAGTGGAGATTTTATTTTAAAGAACTATCCTCTGTTTTTTTTTTTTTTTGGTACAAGTAAGTGGGCTACCACTCCGAGCCGGGTCGCTGTTTACGGAAAGCTCTCCCCAAGGGATTCTTTACAGTGGAGGGGGTCGAACCCTTGACCTCCCTGTGGTTCTAGCCAGCTTTTATCCACTAGACCAAACCCCTTTGGGTAAGAACTATCCTCTGTTGCACTTGAATATATAGAGAAATACATGAAGGATACTTTGCCTTTTCATTCAGTTGATTAACTTACAATATGATCAATGAATCAGGGAACAGGGAAATTAAAAAAGATACACATTAGCATTATTTCAATCCCATACACAACCTGATAGAGGTCCAGACACAGAACAGAAGGGGGATTTTGTGTTGCAAATAAAAAGATATATAGTTGCAATGCCATTTTTTCCAGTTATAAGCATCATTTTTCCATTATCACTCCATTTACTTCACATTACGATCTATATTATATATGTACCAATTAACATTAATTATTTTCAGGAAGAATATCTCTGCAATAAATGGCATGCCCATCACCAAGGAGCTATATATGTGGGCATAATGTTTGATGAGAAGCTACAAATTACTAATTTCCTTTCTGCCTTTCTGGTTACAATTTGTATATTAGAAAAGTCCTCGCGCGGTTGTCGAGATTTTTCTCAACACAGGTTTTTGAAGGGTAAATATGTCACTTTGCTCTGGCTATATCAACAGCCTCCGCCCGAAATACTAATAATCAAATATAGAAGAGGCTGAGGAGGAACAACTGGGAAAACCCTAATACCTCAACCAAACAGAGGGGAAAGGGTTTAGCTGCTGGCAACTGAAAATTGATTCGCAAAAATGGGAAAAGAAGGAGAGCTTTGGGACGATTCTGCCCTCATCAAAGCCTTCGACACCGCCATTTCCAAATACAAGGTCGCCCTAGTTCATTTATGCTCACAAGATTTATTTCCCTTATGTAGTAATCCTTAATTTTACTATTACTAACCAATAATCGGATTTTCTTGCAGGTGATGCATGCGGTTAGTGTGTTAACCGAGGAAAATAGTAATGCCCAGGAAAATATACCAGATAATGGAAGCAATGAGTAATTTCCTGAATTCTTATATTTCATAAAATCTGTGTGAAACTTATTTTATATATTTAATGAGGGATGAAATTCTAGCCCATAACATACTTCCCATGTGATTGGTTAATGATCCAATTTGTAAATCAAATATAAGGCACTTTCCCTTTTAATGAAACTGATTCCCATGTGATTGGTTATATGTGGAGACTCAGTCTATATTCTTTGTGCGGTGATTTTGTGTTTTGAAGTTTACTTGATGGATTGTAAAGAATTAGTAGTTGAATCAGAACATGCAAGAAACAGAAAAATTGTAGTGTAGTTTTAAGTAGATAAGCATAAGAGAGCAGAAGAATAAAGTATTCAGAGGTTTATGTCAAAGCATTGAAATGAGATATGGAGAAATTATTTTTCACCTGAATTTTAAAAAGATATAATTGTTGTTGGAAAAGGGTGGTTGTATTTTAGCAATAATTATTAGATTAATATAAAATATTAATAAGAGTTTAGCTCACATTGTTCTCAAACTTTTATTTAGTGTGGTGTAAATGGGAAAGGTGGGTATTTGTATTGATAACTCACATAAACACGAGTTGGATATTCAATTGATCGATATGAATCATCCGGAAAATGCCTTACGTATATATCAAAAATATATAGAAGCTCAAAGTGGCTAATATGCTCCATAACATAACTAGAGGTTGTCAGGTTAAGCTTCAATTCCTTGCAAGATAACAAGCGAAGTAGTTTCTCTCTTTTCCTGTAAATGAATGACCTGTATTAGAGGTCATGTGAAGAAACAGGGATGGAAGTAGCAATGTATATGGAGAATTATTGTGCAAAATACTGATTAGTAATGTCCAGTAAATTTGGGATATTATGTGACAGTAATCTTTTTGGTGTCAGCATCTTTGAATTGAACGGTTGCACATATCGGTTTATTCACATGTGCATTTTGCTTTCTAGCCCATGAATTATAAAGGAAATGATAGACAATTGTTCAGAAAAAATCTCTCATTATTACTTGAAAACTCTCGATACTCGATAGAGAAAGAAAAATTAAAATTTGAGAGTTTTGACAATGCATCTGTTTCTTTTGGCCCAGGAGGGCGTGCTATTTTATTTCTGTTTAGTTTTGATAGCGATTTAGAAATATTTTTGTTTTCGCTGAATAATTAGAATAGATGTCATAGAACTGCTATTATACTTTGAACTTCATTTTGTTTGTGTTTTCTCTTTTTGCATGTAAAATCTGGCTAATTTTGATAGCATAAGCTTAATTTTTTATAACTTGAATAAACTTGTTTAATGTAATTGAACAACTGCTGTGATCTATAACATATAGATACTAACTTTTGTTATCTTTTTGGTGGAAGACATGTACAAAATGATAATACAGTTGATGCTGCACTGCACACTGCAGAAAAAAATGGAGAGTCTACTAATGTTTCACAAGTCTTGGAAAATCACACTACAGAATTGGACTTTTCTACAAAACACATGCCATCATCATCTGATGTAAAAAGTCAAAATGAGGTAACATGGTATTCAAATGATCCAGAAGAGTGTAACCAGTTGTGGAATAAATATTATGAGCTTGAGGATCAAAGGCAAAAGATTCTCCAGCAACTTAACCAATACAGCAATTGGAATTACCAAAATTCTGTTACTAGTGCATTCACTCCTGAAGAGCCTCACATATCTGTTACTCAACCTTACGACACTGTTACCTGTTACTGTCCTTATGGCTGTCAAAACTGGGTTGTTCCATGCAATTCATTGCCTGCTTCTTGTTCGGGTGGGACATGTACCGACAAATGTTGTACTGTTATTTCAAAAGGTGCTGAAGAGGATCCTGATATTGTTAAAACGGCAATGGCTGCAGCAGAAATAGCGCTGTCTTCATTAACGAAAGAAGCTTCCAGTATTGATATATCTGCAAATGGAGGTGAGATAATTTCACGTTTTCATACACCTGCACATTGTTTCGTTATCTGGGGCTATTTTTTTTCTTTTTGGGTGGGGAGTAAATCTCTAGTGGATAATGTGAATGAAATGATTTGATGTCCGAAATTTGGTATGGACATGAAACTACCAAAATATGATATTTAAGTTCTACGGAGTTTGGAAGCTAATAAGCATCACATATGAATCTAAACCCTTTCTAATAAAATAGGTCCGGTAATAACAGGTCATCTTTTTGAAACGTATTTGAGCTATGACATTTTTTTTGGGGAGAGGGGGGGGCTCAGAAAAAGATGTCCGTAATCAAGATTAAATTGATTCCGTTTCAATGGGAAACTGGTAATTCTGTAGAACAATTTCAAATGATTGATAAAGAAAGAAATTGACAGTTATGATTCCTTATAGTCTAACACTTCACTCAACCAAGAATTTAAGTTGAACACTTCGTTTATAAACATGAAATGCCTTTTTGTAATACCTTCGAAAATCACAAGTAGAGTCCTCTTAATAATTTTGTTCATCTATAATGAACTATTAATCAACCTAGCAGCATCAATATACTATTTTTGATTTCGTGGTCCTTAATCTCTTTCTTATAGTTTTGGTTAATAACATCTTTCCACGTACAAGAATGTTGCTTCAACTGTTTTATCTTAAGTCGTCGTCAACTTGGAGTAATAAGAACTAGAGAAATAGACTGGTAGGATTTTGTCTTGTTAACACTTCAGTATTACTTGTTCTCTGCATCAGATCTGTCATTAAATTGTTATATCATTACAACTTCCAATTTCTCATAAAGTACGAATTGGAAAATTCTTTCTATTGTACTTGATCTCTATTTGCTGACGCGTTTCTTTTCGGTGTTCAGGGAAGGACAAAGAAGTTACACAAAGTACTGGCTCTGGTACAGATCTTGCTATGGTTCTGAATGCTTGGTATTCTGCTGGCCTTTACACTGGAAAGTGAGTATCATTACATAATTGTAGGGTAATGATTTCATTTGAATTTCTAAGACATGAATATGTTTTTCATAGTTTGCTAGACAAATCACTAGGCTGGAGCAATATATCTTGGTTGGGTCAGATATGTCTTCTCTCTATTAATTAAAACACACAAGTTTTCTTCTTGAACTGTAGTGACTGCTGCTAATTAAGCAAACCATATAAAAAGACTGCCCAATTTGCATTACCACTTGAATTGAAGAGCCGGTAATAATATTCATGCGTATCACGATGTAAAGGACTGAATCAATATAGATCACGTACTCATAATATTTCATGTGTATGTGTGACACATTTAGATTACTGACTGACTAAGCATTGAAATTAGCTATTAGAATAGATATTCTAATGATTTTATTGATGGTTTATTTGTAAATAGAGAACTGCAGTAGTAAATGAAATCATTGGAAGGAAGATAAATGCTTCACACTGATCTTTATGGCGTAACATAACAAGTAATTGAGTTTTTTTTTAAAAGATAATTATCAAGTAATTGAGTCTTAGGTGAAATTCCTTATGCGGAAGTATGAATTCTGTTTTCAGATTACATTTCTTCATGAAGCTTGAATCAACTTGGATAATGAAGAATTAAGTTCTTAAATGGTTCCAATAGTTTGTTCATCTTTTTTTTGCCTAAACGTCCTCCTATTATGTATTTATGTTTATATACTGAAAAAGTTGCAGTTTTTATGGCATTTGGCAATTTATTAATGGGAGAAATACATAATACTTACTTGGTCTTGTTTGACATTGTAATATAGGTATCTTTCTGAGCAGTCTTTTGAAAAGAGAAGACACGACTAAGGCCTTCAATTTTAAGCAGAGATGAAATCGGCTCGGCGCAAATTCTGCTAAACAAACAGCTTTGAAATGAAGAGTTCGGAATTGTGATTGATGTGTGTTCTAAAAGTAATGAAATCTCATGTTGTTAAAACATGTGAGATAATGGGAAACCCTGACGATGTGATTGATATTTTACTAGATGAAAATATATGCCATCTTCATTGTTTTTCGAATGCTAATTTTGTGTGTATTGTAGTCCAATAATTTGTACAGGGGGTGATGTATTAAGCTGTACTTTTTCTTCTTTCTCCTTAAGCACTTGCAAAAGAAGACCAACATAAAATTTGGTTTGATGGAGACAAAAGTGTAAACGAGTACCAACATGAGGATATTTATTTGTATAATGTAGTTTATATATTGTGTGTAACTAATTAATAACCTGCCTACCTTACCTATGAGCACCAACATTAAAAAGTAACGGAAAATTAAGGATCACATATGGACGAATCAAATTGGGTCATGATGGATTGGAATTTGAAGAGTATTTTGGTTGTTCGAGTGGAAAATAAATGGGTTAAGGAAAAATCAGGTCAATTAAGGGTCATGTTAGGTCCGACCTGGGTCAACCCATTAACTTTATCTTTTCAGATTTTTCTAATAATAGATATGGGAATTTTCGTGGCTACCCTCTGAGGTAGCCACCATACGCCATGTTTATTGATACAATTTACCTAGTCATCGCGTTAATTTCAACCCAACAAATGGATTCTGGAAGACTGCAAATAAAATCATAAGATATGCACTTAGTTCCATTATGCTTCTGTGGCTTTTCCAACGAGTAATTTTTTAAAATAGAAGTGCCAAATGTGACAAAGTATCTAATAAGTTTACAGAAGGACCTAATTACAAGAAGATAGGCATGCCCAAACACACGAAATTTACGCCTTTACTGCAGCTGCAGCTTCCCTGATTTGTTCAATTGTGAAAACCCCAAAGAAGTCATCATCTATGACAGCATTTACCACAGCAAAGCCAAGATCATCTACGCTAACTGGAGGGGCCAAAAGTAAATCGGAAGCAGGCAAAGAGTTCAAAGGTCTAGTGAAGTTCTCTATAGAGAGCAGAAGTTTCTCCAATGGTTCCCCTACCAAATCGAGAGGGATCTCGAATCCATCAACCTTCCTTTTACCATATATAAATCCTGGTCTGAACACAACGCCTGTTGAAGATTTAAGATCCAATTTCACAAGTTTAGAGTGCATCCAAAACAATGGAGGTTTGTGTGTGTTATAATTGACAGGAAACAAGAAAGTAAGTAACAAAATATAATACCTGACATTGGATATTTTGACAAAACCTCAGATTCTGCTTTCCTCTTGCCGGTGAAGTAACCCGAAGTAAGTAGAAATGATGGCAGATTATAATCATGAACCGAGATCAATATGAATTTGGGGATGCCTGCAAGAGTGTTGGAGATAATAATTGATGCTCGCCCTTAGATCATACAAAAGAATTGGTCAATCATAAATAAAGAAATGAACAGTTTCTCACCAAAATCTTTAGCAGCATTTACTGCCACGACATTAGCCTCTCCGTTGATCCTTTGCATCTGTTCTTCACTGCCAAAACCTCCAAGTGTGGAAACAACTGCTGTAGCCCCACCAAGCACTTCATCCCAATTCGCGTAGAAAACATCTCCTGTGATATCCAAGTATTACCTCAAATATTTAGCCAACCACTTCGACAATGAATCAGATACAAACAGAAACAAATAAATGATAAATGATGATTGATTATCAAGTATGTACTTTTGTGAGTAACAGCCAAAAATATTTTACCACCAAAGACCATAAATAAAACCAAAGATTACTTGGAAGAGGTAGCACTTTTTATGCTTTCTACCAGTTGTCAAAGTTTGATATTGAAATATATTAATCTTGCATCAATTGGAAAAACGACTTCATTAGCCCAATAGAATAGCACCTTAAAAGAATTAGAGCAAATTGTGCAACTACAGTCATATGCTATATGACTACTTTCTCACGCCAACACTACAAGTAACATTTTATAAGTTACTATAAGGTCAAAGACTACTGAATGGTAACATACGCAAAAATATCAAAAATAATATGAACTTGCCTGTTATCCAAGTGACTTGATCTACCCAAGAGCCAGAGTAAGAGGGCCGCCCTGACCTGCTAACAGATAAAGATCAGAGTCTATAACTGAAGATGATCATGGGGAAGACTAAGCAAGAAATCATGTAATAAAATCCATACTTTCATGAATAGTATGGTATCAATACTAAAATATTTGAAGGATGTATACTATCATAGGAAAGATTAATTATTATTCAGCTTATTGGAGAGATATCCTTGCACCTGCTAAGACTAATAACCTCTATACCCTTTGATATTGCAGCCTTGCAGATTGCAGTACCCACGAAGCCACTGCCTCCTAATACCACAATCTGGTAATAAAACACATAAGAGACAGAGCTGCATGTTTTAATCTAAATACAGCATTGAGATTAATCTAAAGGACTTACTCGCTCAGTCTTAATATCAGCCACAACATCAATTGTACCAGCATTAGAATTCTCCTTTATACCCGGTTCTGCATAACTGCATCTGACTCCGACCCTGTGTGATCTACAAGAAGCAAAAACAAAATGCTCTCATCATCATTACCACCATAATGTCAACCAGCAAAATCAAAACAATCAACTGTCACTTTTCGACTTCTACTCACAGTAAAGTACCAAAAAAAAAAAGATGGTGAACACATACATATTCATCAGGGGAGAGTGTCAAAATTCATTAAGCTACCTCAACTAACCCCTATAGTATAAGGATAACTGCAATTACACTATCATAGAAATCGCAGTATATCTAATTAGCATTATCCCTAATGAGCCTTAAATTTCCCAGGTAGTAATAGACTAATAGTACCTAGGAATCACAATACCTTTAGCATGGCAGCAACTAAAACTATTATTTAATTTAAAACCAAACAGAACAAAAAACTGCAATAACAAGAAAGAACAAACAAGCCAACAATCAAACATTTGATATAATAGTAGAAAACTGGACATGAATTTAGATGTTAAAATGAACAAAAAACTACAATAACAAGAAAGAACAAACAAGCCAACAATCAAACATTTGATATAATAATAGAAAACTGGACATGAATTTAGATGTTAAAATGAACAAAAAAATTAAAAAAATGAAATACATATCGAAATAGAAAAACCGACCTAGGGTATGAGAGCTGAGGGGAATGTTGTGCCACACGAAAGGAAGGTAAGAACGCTATGCTGTATCGTGAAGAAGCTGCGGAAATGGAGGCGGTGCCATAGAGTGACGTCATCCGCCCTTCCTTTTACACAGATTATAATTCAACAATTCACTGTGAAGTTGTTATAGACTATAGCCGCTATAGCGTGTGTGTTTAAGTTTAATTCTTAAAAAAAAAAAAGGTGTTTATATGAGGAAGCGAAATAACCATACTTTAGGGGGAAGCCACATTTGCGTTGTTATGAATAATCTGATTCACGTGTATTATAAAATTTAACTCTTTTTTTTTTTCATACAATTAATTTCGATCTATTTTATTATAAAATATTCCGCACATAAAATAATGTATCTAACTGCGGTCTCCTTTTTACTGTTTGTTATCTTTCTGCATTTCGTATATATATTGGAATACTTTTTTTCTTTTGTCAAGTCGAAAGAGGTCATCCAAGATCATCTCGGATAAAGTCTTCAATTGAGCCCGGGGGCTCCTCCCAAATCTTCAAATTTCTTTCAACATGGTGTCCAAGTCTAGCCAATTCGTCCGCCACCGAATTCGCAGTTCTTCTCACGTGGTTAAAACGAACCTCACAAGGTTCCATGAGCAATTTCCTACAATCCTCCATAATGTAATCAAGCGGGTGGTTCTTCGTATCCGTCTTCCTTACCAGAGTCCAAATTACTTCAGAATCAATCTACACAAAAAGCTTGGGGATCCTTCTGTCCCAAGCGCACTTAAGTCCATCACGAAGTGCGAGTAACTCGGCTTGAGTAATAGTGCAAACACCCAAATTGCGACTGAAGCCCGTCACCCAGATGCCTTGATCATCCCTAATAACACCCCCACAAGCCGCAAAGTTCAAGCTAGGCATCCAACTGCCATCCGTATTCAGCTTAAACCATCCTTCATGAGGACAGGTCCAACATTGGGTTGGTGGAACTACGACCCTCTTTTTCTTGATTCCAAAATATTGCTGGAACTCTGAAGCAAGTTGTATGATTTTAGCAATAGAGGCTCTCATATTTACCTCATATATATTGGAATACTATTTAATTATTTCATCGTACAAATTATTTCTTATTTAAATTGACAATTTTGTTGTCTTGCATAAATAATACCACAGTTCCCATTTTATTTTCCCTTGAGTTTTGGCGCGGAGATTTAAGGAATAGTTAAAAATGTGAAACTTTAGACATATTTATATTTACGATCTTAAAAGTACTAGTAAAAATTTATCGTTATCAAATCATTACCTTATGTAAAAGTGTAATTTTTAGAAATATAAATTACTTCTAGAAAAGCGAGGGTTATGCTTTGGGACATCACGGAGATAAAATTAGAAAAAGGAGTAAAAATAAAAGGAAGAATGGAGGATGCTCAATCTCGATGTGCCCCATGAATTGAATAACAAGAATAATTTTATTTTTTTTATAAAAGTCTTAAGCAATCATCACCATATAAATAAGTCATTTAAGAAAATTTAACTCAATTCATTGATGTGAGGTAAAGAGAATATAACAGAAATAACATTAATAACATTAATAAGATGGGGGCTTCTACCAGCAGTTCAGCTTGTGGAAAACTGCTGGCAGTTTTCCCCAATTTTTAACTGTTGGAATATTTTATTATTAAAAAAGTCACATGTTGTTCAGGTTACTCATAGCAGGTAACATTAGTTCTTTTTACACATTTGCCCCTCATTAATAATATAGCAACTAACAGCAGCTATTTCTATTGTTCGTAATATACAAATTCTTTTAGCAGCTATGAAAGAAAGAGAGAGAGAGAGCCATTAACAGCCGTTAACAATTAAAACTAACTCCTGGAGACAATTGCAATTTTATAATATATAAACTAATTTACTGCTTACTTATGGATCATTGCTGGAAAACAACACCTACGAAAACAATTAAAAATATATAACTTCAGGCAGGAATTTTAAAACTAACCTGCTGGAATTTTAAAACTAACACGTACGAAAATATATAACTTCAGCAGCAGGAATTTTAAAACAACACGTACGAAAGCAATTATTTTTAATTTTCCAGCAATTATTCAATTTTCCAGCAATTAAAAATAAACTCTAATATATAAACTAACTTGCTGCTAATTTTATAACTTCACTTACGAAAAAAATTAAAAATCATATAAAATCTTTTGACATCACATAGAGACAATTGCTGCTCGTTTACTCTTCTCTAGGGCATGGGTAGAGTGTTTTCGAAGTTAATTTCACATTACATACACTAATTGAGCTAGAATTTAATTCGGGCCGTGAAGAACTTGAACGGGTCGTGAGATTTCTGTTCGATTTTGATTGGAAAACACTCCTGGAGTGTTTAATTGCTGTTTGTCGTGTTCATTTAAGTGATTCAGAGGTTCGGGCCCTCAAGAACTTAAACGGGCCGTGAATTCCATTCAAAATTGGTTCGGATTTCTTGAGGAATCTTCTTCTTTTTGTTCGGAGGTCTGATTACAGCCTATTTCATACGCAATTAACAGCAGCTCTTGTTGAATTTTGCAAATTGGGCTTCAAATCAGATCTTGGGTTCTTCGATTCCAGCGAATTTTTTAGTGTTTTTGTTCTTGATTCTTGTTCTACGTTGTTTGTTTTGGTTCGTAGTGTTTAATTTCAGGTGTTTTTTGGTTAAATTTGATGATTGATTAATTGGCATACTCCTTTGTTTTAAGAATAATGGAAGAAGAAGAAGAAGAAGAAGGGAAGAAGAAGGGAAGAAGACAGGGGCATAGAAATCATTTCTCACGACCCTATAGTGTAAATTTTTATCAGGTAGCAGGTGAAGCTTTTGCCATATGGCGCCCATTGAGTGGTGAACTGCGGACAGTTCTGCCAAACCTGAACTGGATTTAGCAAGCCCGTAATAAGATTGTCAATTAGTCAAGTAAGATAATACTTGCTCGGTTTTTAGTTTATTTTTCTTGTTGAGGTCAAATAATGAGTTTTACATAGCTTGATCTAATCATTTATTGAATGGAGCTCGACTAATTTCAATTGCATATTGGATAGAGCTTGACTGACTCCAATTATTGAAGGGAACTGAAATGCACTCACAGACATGCATTAGTTTTATTAGTGAGCCCTAATAAGGACTATGCTTCCAAAACTAGATTGATAATTCAGGAAAGACGAACACAAAATAATAGATAGGGTTAACCATGGATCAAAATTTCGTTTCGAGGATATGTTTCGATCAGTCAAATATTGAAAAAATTTCGAGACTTTTCAGAAACACTAAGGAATTTTTTTGTAAAAAAGTTACTAAATTTAGAAAAATAATAGAGTCTAAGGCAAATAAATAGTTTCGAAATTACATCATATTTTCGTTTCGCTTGATTCAAAAAACGAAAAAATTTCGATGTTTTCCACGAAAAAAATCAAAATTTTGATCTATGTGGTTAATTTGTCTTATGAACATGGTGCGAAGTGTTTATAGATATTTAATTATCCAAACTTAATTAATATGTGGTGTTCGAGTAAAAAAACGTCCATAGTGGATTTCTTGTTCCATAGTGGATTTCTAATATCTCTATATTGATCGAACGTTTGCGAATTGCGATAGTTGCACTTAGATTCTCCTTTAATCTAGTTGTGATACAACAATGACTTTTGGTTTTTCGTTACATGATTGATGAAAGAGACTTTAATATTTATTTTTTCATAATTTTTGAAGATTTGAGCTTGACTAGATAAATAAATCATAAAATATATTTTTTCCAAATTATTAAAGCTTGACTCGTGTTGAATTTAACAAGTTTTGTTGAAGATAAATTAAATTTAAACCCAATATCACTATTCGATAAATATATAAATAAATCAAAAAAGTTCTATTCTAAAAAATTCGTTTACCCCTATAGACCCACTTACTCCCTCTGTCCCAAATTATGTGTCATTTTACATGTTTTTACACATATTAAGATATCTACTACATAGCCTTACTTTTATGGAAAAATAAATTATATACCTCAAATATTCTTATTCTTTATTTATCCCGCCATTAGCTATTTACAAGTTATTCAAGTTTTAGACTCTCTCTCTTACTTTTTCCCTTATATACCTAAAATATGTAATTAATGTGAATTGAAATCTTAAAGTAATAAATAATTTGGGACAAATTTTTTTCTCTAAAAGGACAGATAATTTGGGACAGAGAGAGTAAATATTCAAGTAATATTTCTACCCTTTTTGACCAAAAAAATGAGTCTAAATTATTATTTCAATTAAACATTTATTTCCTATTGGTTTAATAAACCCGGTAGCCTGCTTCGGTTGTACCATATCATATCATTACTCTCCACTTCCAAGGGTTTTGAGTCTCTTGACTTCTGATTTTTTTGGTTCACAACACTCCATTGTTGCAGAGAGCGAGAAATGGCGAGATCGACCACGAAAGATGCCCAAGCGCTTCTGCATTCTCTCCGATCTGCTTACGCAGTCACTCCTACTAATCTCAAGGTCCTCTTTCTTCCTCAATTAACACAGATGTAGTGTATGCTTACGCGCGTGTGTCCTCTGAAACTGAAAACTCACTTTTGTCTGATTTGTATTCAGATCATCGATCTCTACATAGTGTTCGCCGTCGTAACTGCTTTGATTCAGGTGTGTGTCACGATCTCATATAATTTCGTTGATTTAAATATTGTTGATTCAGGCTATGTTTAGATCTTGGATGAAAAATGGAGTTATTGATATAGAAAACGAACAAAATTAAAGCAAAGCATAAATTTTGATTGCTTAAAGCAAAAATAAAAATTGGAGTTTGCCCTAGTGTATTCTGTCATCGAAATAGCCTAATTTTGCCTTGATTTGGCTATATCTGGGTTGATAGCAATCTGTTGATGTTTTTACTGATTAAGAACAAAACTGATTCTCGGGTTTCTTAATATCATTAGGTGGTTCTAGCACGGATAGAAAAAAATGAACCAGGTGTTTAGGTTAGGGAAGTTGCTTGTCACACGTTTTGGCCATAAGACAGCAATTAGGCAAGTAATTTTATGGATCTTAGGTAAAAGAGTGATATAAATGATTTGTTCCTGGTGTGGTATTGAGTTGGGAATTTGGGTTGTTTAGATAAACATTATACGAATAGGTAATTTGGATGTGACGAGTGTTGGACTTGGCACATATTGGTTGTGTTCCAGCTTAGAAGAGCAGAATCAGTGAATTGGAGTGGTTGAAGGTACTCAATTGTATCGTGAGGAGCAGTGCTACATCCTGGAGATTCGTTTATTTTGTGAATTACTGTTGCTTTAGTTTGGTTGACATCTTTCGTTTGGCTTGATACTCTGCAGCTCTGGCAATAAATATTTTCTTTGAACAAATTATAGCACCGAGGCCTTATATTTTTTGCTTCTTATGCTTACTCCATTACGAAGTTTCTCCTGCTTGTGGTGTTTCTTCGTTATAACTGCAAAATTAGAGAGTGATCAACCAAATGCAACTGTTGCGATCGGGATATGATTTTGTTTTATTTAGGGTATCTGTAATATGATTTGATCTTATCATACAAGTGGATCTTGTTTATGTATGAATACAAATTGGAGAAATGATCGATTAAGAAGAAAAGAACATGAAAGGCTTTCCTAGTTCACTGATGTGGCTTATATCCACAGGCAAATCTTAATTCCATAAATTGTATCATGTATTGCGTCCGTCCCAAATGAATGAACATTTTGCTTTAGTTCTAGGTTAAACTTCAATTCTTGAACTTTTGTTAATTCTTTTGCATTTTCGTTACTCGTATATGAAAACGTTGACATCTTAATTTTTGTTGTGTTGTTTGATCATATGAAACAAACTGTAACTAATTACCTAAATTCTTCGTTATGACATTCTGAAAATTAGTCAAAATTGCATGGTTGACAGTAATGAATTAAGGATCAATTTAAAGATGGAGGGGCTGTCTTTTATTAATTTTATGACCCATCTTTGTTGGCTTTTCTTAACACATGTATTTGTATATTCTAAATATAGCTAGATGAATCAAAATCAAATAATTTCATGTTACTAAATGTTTAAGGACTATGCGTTGATTTTGTAATTACATAAAATAATTAAAACAATTGATGTTACTCTTGTATTTTCTCCGAACAACATATATTGTTCTTTTCATACAATTAGAAACTAATGTTCTGTTTTTCCACTGATAATCAGATAGTCTACATGGCTGTTGTTGGAACTTTCCCATTCAACTCCTTTCTTTCTGGGGTACTTTCGTGCGTTGGGACTGCAGTCCTGGCTGGTAAGTTGATTGAGTAATTTTTTCTATTTGAGGGTACATATTTATTAGATAGGCCGAGTGTATAATCTAATTGTTGGGCTTCTTTGGTGACAGTTGGTCTTCGAATTCAAGTAAACAAAGAAAACAAGGAGTTCAAGGTAACTTTTCTGAAAAAAAAAAGGGAAAATGCTCTCTCCATTCCATAGTATAAGCCTTGAACTTTCTTGTGATGTTTCTTGTTTTTCTGCATTTACATCATCATTTATCAGATTAACTGCTAGAAGTTGTATTATTGGGAAAGCATTAAAATAGAAGTAATTTCTGGCTTCTTCTTGACCCAATAAAAAACATATACTGTAGTTTTCTCTGTTGTATTCATGGTAACAGATATAATAAATTCAGATCAATTTAGTTAAGTATTGTTATTGTATATAACTCATAAGGCGAACAAGCTAAAACATTATATTACCTGATTGAATCTATGATCTAAGTTTTGCTGTTTCAGAATGATTCTTGATACTTTCATGTGTTCTCAATTTGCAGGATTTACCTCCAGAACGTGCTTTTGCCGACTTTGTACTCTGCAATTTGGTACTTCATTTGGTTATCATGAACTTCTTAGGATAAGCCCTTTAGAACATTCAGATTCTGATTGATTATCAAAAAGAAAATTCTGATTTTGATAGACTCTATTAGCATGAACTTGTTTTAAGACTTTATTGGCATGGGCTCTACGGAGGTCTATACAAGAAAATTTGCCCTGCGTTTGGTTCTTCAGTAAGAGAGATTTGCAATGTATTTGATCACTTAACATGTTCCTTAAGTATTAATCATGCATTCCGGCTGATTCTGTCCTATAGGGTTAAGTTGACATCGTGTTTGTGTGTATATATATAGTGAGAAATGCCAACCATTATTGATCTGCATAAAAAAAAAAAAAATATTGCGGGTACAGCTGAGTAGCCCGAATTAGTTTGAATGTTATTATTATCGTCATAGATTTATTAAATCACATAGTATGTGAGGTTGTACATGTCATCTATAAATTGGGTAATAACTTGAACCCTAATTTTCCTACATTTTGATCTAGGTATTAGAGTTTATAATAAATACAAACCTTCTACTAGCCAACTGTGCAATATAGTTTGGCTATTATTTGTGAATTACGGATAGAGCTTTGGTGACTAGTTACATTACATATGAATAGAATTTTTTGTAAGTGTTACCGCTAGGGAGCACCACTGAGGTTTTAACGTTTGACACTTAACAATATCGGTTTAGCTTACGATATATTTGAAAGTTCTCGGCCAAAACTGTATTTCTCTGAGAGTCGACAAAAAAAGACCAATAGTAACATTTGATTCTTTGAAACAACTCGACGAGTTAGGTATATTGTTTAATGTGGTCATAATCAAATGACAATAGATTATTATAATGGGGTTGTTCATAGTCTTTTTTTATTTTTTTTGTTGTTGTTAATTGTTGTTAATTGAAACCTAACCACCAAACCTTTCAACTTTTATAGAAGTCACAACCCTTCAATATTTGCACGGGAAGGCAAAGGCAAAAGGTTTTCTCTTCCATTTTAAATTTAAACACTTGTTTATAAATCTATATTTGTAACACCAAAATGAGGTAGAAGGTGGAAGAATTAGCCCCTGAATTAGTTCCAAAAAGGGACCGGCCCACATCTTATTGTTTTCATTGGATAGAACGAAAATCAGCAAAAGGGATCGACTAACATTACCCCTTTTAGTCTGAATAAACCAAATGTTTGAAAAAATATCTGGAGAAAATGCTTGTATTTGTATTGTTTTTGTAAAAATAAACGTGGCAGCTGAAATAATGTTAAAGTTCTGGATAGAATTGGGCTCTTGATGGGTCATAATAATTGATCACTAAAAATCTGAGAAGTCAAAGAGTAAATGATCAGGATCTAAACCATCAAAGCCTATGACTTGACACTAAACATATGGGCCCACGTGCACCTCACGTGGTGGCTAAGTTGAGCCAAAGCAAAATCCCACTTGTTTCGATGTCAGGTCTTCAAATCAAACCCGTTTGCTGACCGTTTGGAAACAGGTTTTGGCCCTGTCTCTAATTTGGACGTATACGGTATACCCATGGATCAAAATTTCGGTTCAAGTGTATGTTTCGGTCAGTTAAATATTGGAAATTTTTCGAGACTATTCGGAAATGTTTCGAAAACACTAAAGAAAATTTGTAAAAAAAGTTACTAAATTTAGGAAAATAACAGAGTTTAAGACAAATAAATAGTTTCGAAATTACATCTTGTTTTCGTTTCGCTTGATTCAAAAATGGAAACTTTTCGATATTTTCGATGGAAAAGATGGAAATTTTGATCCATGGGTATACCTCCCTCATCGATAAATATATTAAAAAAGAAATGCAAAATTAATTATAATGTATCTTTAAATATAAACGCATATATTTTGAAAATTGCCAAAATTAATTTTAGTTTGTTTTAGAGGCCAAAAATTAATATAAAAAACAAAAAAACTTATACTGAGCAAAATGAACATAGTTTCTTGTTTAAAAAAAGGTGAAATCGCTCACCCCGGACGCCCCTTACCCCCTGCCTGACGGGATTGTGAGAGGAGGTAAATCATGGTGACTCGACCGGTAACAGAGGCTGAGACCAGTGCTCACTGCGCACAAGGAGCCCCCCTCATTTTTTGAGAGGTTGCTCCCACACTGCCGCTGGTAAGGTTCAATCCTTGGTCTCTTGTTCCAAATTCCACCTCTGAGACCAGTTGAGCTGCCCATGTGGACAATGAACCTAGTTTCTTGGTAAGACCTATATATGTTCAAGTTCTGTTGTAGTAGAATTATCAAAAAAAAAAAAAGGGCTTTGGGTTGGGATAGGATTATCTCCGATCCTCTCCCTTAAACTTTATTAGAAAATAAAATAAAAATATAGGGATCCATTTTTTAAGAGAGTAAGAGCATCTCCAGCAGTTGGCATAAAAAAAAACATCAAATCACTATTTAATATTTGCTACAATGTTTTGATACCTGCATGAAAGTTTTTTGCTTCAGCAATAAGCATTAAAATTGGAACATCATTTCAAATAAATTTAATTTATTAAAATTAAGTTAAAAGTAAAGAAAATTAAATTAAAAATTTTAAAAAATGTTAAGGATTCGACATTGAGATATCTGATAAGATTTTATATCCACATGTCAGTATGTAATTTAGCATTGAGATATTTGATAAGAACTATTACGATAAGATTTGATGTCCACGTGTCAGTTTGTGATTCGACATTGAGATATCTGATAAGATTCTATATCCACGTGTCAATTTGTGATTCGATATTGAGATAAAAAAATTACCGTACACTTAAATATAAAATTTCCAGCTTCCAGCCACCTAAAACTCACTCATCCCTCTCCATAGATACTGAAGATTGAAGCAAGAAATTGAAGAGGTATTAACAAAATTACCTTTCCTTGATGTATGAACAAAATTACCTCTCCTTGATTTTTAATTTTGTAGTAGATTCTAGAAGTTGTGTGGTTTGATTGAAACTTTGTGGCTAATTTTATAGTGAGTTTTTTTTTTTAACCGTTGCAAAATTTCAAACATATAGCCGTTGTCCAACCTTTCAGCAAAAAGTATAATGCCTTTGCGTAGGCATTACTTTTGATGCCAACATTGGGTGGACTTAAAAATAGGTGCAGGGATAATGTCATTGTTGAAGCAAGTTTTTTCTTCATTTTGTGAGTTGGGGCATTAAATGTTGTTGGAAATGTGGATATGCCCAGTGGCAGAGCTCTATGGCCGGGTACATGTAATATAATTTGTTGGCATTTGTCAAACAGAGTTCATTGCCTAATGGTTGGGCATGTTCCATTAGTTGTTGTTGTTGTGGTTCATGGTTTGAATACGTTTTGGAACTCCCAACTTCATTTTACTTATTTATTTTGCTTTATGTATCATTTATGCAGGTATTTTTGCTTAATAAAAGCTGAATTTAGATAAATTTTAATAAAATGTTGATTTAGATATATCTTAAATATTTTCATGCTTTGTTAATTTTTCAATATTTTGAATCATTTATTTAATGAACTCTGAAAAAAAAAATCTACTATATTTCTTTATATTTTGAACAAGAAATTTGCTATTACATTTTTTTTTTATCATTTGATGAGTAAACTACACTACTTTATCTAAAGTTAGTTAAGTTAGTTTTTATTATTTTATAAAAAAAAAAAAATCGACTTTGCTATCAAAAAAAATTTCGGCCCCTGCAATAATCGTCTAGCTCCGCCGACTGGATATGCCCCAATGGACCAATGGAGTGAGATACCAGACCCACTTTAGTTTAGATATTCCTTTCCTTGTGTTTTTGAAGATATTCGGTCACTTATATTAGTGAATCACTTTTGATTTATTGTGCGTTTTATAATGTTTGACCTCTAATACAGTAATTTTTATTTGAATGCCACCGATGCTACTACTACGGTCACCTTTGTTTTTCCAAATACAAAAAGAAATCCATAATTATTATAAGCTATTAATTGTAACATCCTACAACCTCAGTTCTACAAAATAAATTATTATAAATCAATTTTTATTGTAATAAGTTATTATCAAGTGTTCATTTTGTAGTCCAGATTCATTCGAAATTAATAACCATATCTATGTCATTAGTAATTTTATTTGGCTAGAATAGATAAAATTTATGGAATATTTAATAATATAAAGACATGCATAACCTTGAATTTTTATGAAATTATTTTCATGAAAAACGAGTGAAATTAGTGAAAAATGATGAAATCTATGAAATTGCTGAAATCGATGAAAATTTGAGTGAAATTGGTGAACACTGGTGAAAATTTGGGTGAAATCGAAAAAAAAAGTGCACATGAAATCAATTAATACATGTGAAATCGATGAAAATTTAGGTGAAATTCTTAAAAAAAAGGATGAAACCAGTGAAATGACAACATAAGTAAAAATCAGGTGAAATTGGTGAAAAGAACATGTGAAATCAGTGAAAAAATGTGCGGAATAGGTAAAAACATGTTAATATGATAAAAATGTGTGAAATAAGTAAAAGAAAAAAGTGTAACTAACAAAATAAGGTGAAACTGGCATACAAATGTTTAAAATGGAAAAAATAAAAGGACAAAATCGTAAAAACGATGAAAATAAGTAATAATCGATAAGAAAAATGGGTAACACATGAAAAAAATATTAAACTAGAAGTGACTAAAATGGGCTTAAAAATATGTTAAATTGATGAAAAGTGAAATAAATAAATTAATTAAATAGATGAAAAATGGATTAATTTGCTCTACTTTATGACATAATAAAATTAATTTTACTCCAATTTATAAAATAACACCCATGAAATTAACTAAACACATATAATATACGTGCACTTTCCTAGTAGGATTAAAACTAGTATTTATTTATACGTTACTAAACGCGCAATGCACATGAACTTCGTTTGTAACGAAAATATTCATACATTTGTTTTCTGAAAATCGAGATGAAATATAATTCCACTTCTAGTTGTATATGTTTATATGATATTATAACTTTTTTCAAATATGTTTGTGAAAACTTCAAAAAATATCAAATTTTTTATAGTAATATGAATATATCATAGAAATAAAATTTTAATCCTCCTTTGAATGCCTGAAGTAAGAGAAGATTCTCTCATCTTGACTAAAAAAATTGTCTCCTCTCGTGTAAAATAGTTATACTTAAATTGCATGAAAGACTGTGCTTGCTAATGCTGACACATCACATTAAATCCCATTAAAAACTCTTCTCTCTTCACTCCATTTTCCTCTATTGTCTACAACTCTCATCATTTCTTTATTTCTTCATTAAATAAATATCTAAAAAAAAATTCATTTCTTTATTTCTTCATTAATAAAGACATTTCTTTTATTATAGAAGAAGTTCACACAGTCTCTCTCTCTCTCTCTCTCTCACACACACACAGACACACACTTAATATATACAAAACAACAGCTCTTTCCTCTCCCTGCCACCTCCACCCTCTCTTCTATACACACACAGTACACACACTAAATTAATTCTCCATCTCCCCAAACACACACACACACACACACACCCCCCAAAAAAAAAAAAAAAAAAAGGAAAAAAAGAAAAACGCAAAGCCCATATCATAATTCATCGTTATTTTCTCATCACACCTACCATCGAAAATAACATATTTATTCATGTTTCATGAGTAGAAGAATCTTTAGACATCAAAAAATTATTATTGGTTAATTAATGGGGTGTATGATATCTCAGTTGGCAGCAAAATTTGCTTTCTTTCCACCAAGACCACCTACGTATAAGGTCAAGAAAAGGGACGACGGAAAATTGGTTGCAGTCTCAACGACGTCGTCTCAACCCATAGCCATTGATGATTCTTCACTCGATGTGTTGTCTATTCAGACTAAAAGGGGTAACAAGATTGTAGCTTTTTACCTCAGGAATCCGTACTCTAGGCTTACTTTGTTGTACTCTCATGGCAATGCTGCTGATCTGGGACAACTCTATGACCTCTTTGTTCAGCTCAAAGCTAATCTCAGAGTTAATCTTATTGGGTATGCTCTTTTTTCTTTTCTTTTAATTTTTCTTTTTGTTATTTCGAAAAAAGTTGCAATCTTTGCTTAATCAAATGTTTCTTTTTGTATGTGTGTGTGAATATGAGCTTGTTAATTTTGAGTTAAATTTTCTCTATGTAGATGTTTTAATTGGTTTCCTTAATGAGAAGGGTGTTCCAAATTTCATGAAATAATATTACTATTACAATGGCTTAGATCTAGTCTTTGTTGATTGTGTTATAAATTAGTAAATTCATAGTTGAGCAGTTTGGTTGTTCAATGACTGCAAAATTTTGTGAAGATTGTTCAATGAATAATGCATTCACTTTAATTTAATGAAAGTTCAAAATGTGAATTTAATGTTATTGCAAGTCTTTGTCCAACTTTTATTGGTTTGTTGTCTAGTTTATTTTACCCTCTTCTGTGAAAGTGATAGGTTTTACTGGTGAGTGGTGACTTCAATTATGAAAGGTTAAAAAGATTATATGGTGCGTTTGGATTGTGACATATTTGACATTTATTTTTACTTTTGCTTTGCTCTTGAGATCTCTGTGCATGAACCAGTTACAGTAGTCTTAGAAGTTAAGTCATGGAAAGCTTTATTGTGTCTATTTGCATCCTTTTTCAGAATCTTTAATGATTTATGTCTTTCTTTATTTTTTAGGCCTTTTTTGGACTTTAAATCAATAGCTAATGTTCAATGTAAATTAATGAAAGTTGGTCTTGATTCAATAATGCAGGTACGACTATTCTGGTTATGGAGCTTCGACTGGTAAGGTAATTTTGATTTTACTCAATATAATGTTTAATCAGGGTCTGGGTTTCGATACAGTTTTTTTTCCTAAACGGCTCCTAAGTTAGTCTTCTTGTTTATTTAGTTTAACTTTTTTGAAATCTGTCTGCCTTATATGTTCCAGCCAAGTGAATTTGACACGTATGCTGACATAGAGGCGGTATATGAATGTCTTCAAACGGAGTACGGAATAAGCCAAGAGGATTTAATTTTGTACGGACAATCAGTTGGAAGTGGGCCCACATTGCACTTAGCAGCTAAATTGCCGAGATTGAGAGGTGTAGTTCTTCACAGTGCCATCCTTTCCGGACTCCGGGTGCTCTGTCATGTCAAGTTCACTCTATGTTGTGATATTTACAAGGTCATTCTTTTCTGAACTATGATGTTGAATTATAGTATATTTGATGGTAATTATTAAATTAATGTATTGTTGCAGAATGTAAACAAAATCCGGAAGGTGAAGTGTCCCGTTCTTGTAATACATGTAAGTGCTTCTGTCATTTCTATACTCTATCCATTAATAATCACAGATTTTGTTGATTATGAAATGTAGGAAATCAAATATTGTTTATTTTCTATTCGTGAATTATGCCTTCCATTCTTAAAGGATTGAGTTACTTGATAGTTGATACCAACAAACTTGAGTCCCACTTTATATAACAATGAAATAATCATGGGCCTCCAAGCAAATTACGAACTAACTTACAGCACCAACACCAGATATTAAGGCCAGTTATTATCATCTGCTGAAAGTGAATCCCTACAGGCATCTATATACTGTTCATCCAAGATTCCAAATTATTGTGTTCAAAATACTATAACCTTTTTTCTTCTGTATGTGTTTTATTCATGAATCAATTCCTAGTTAAGCAAGTTTACTAGTATTCTCAGAAAGTAAAAATATGCCTTGCTAAATTTGTCATACAACGATGACGAAACTAAAAACGATCAGCTGAACACCATAGTCTTCTAGACTTCTGCTGAATTACAGGCATGATGCTCCCTGCCGTTTCATTAAGTGGCCTGCTATGGGGAAAATGCTAGACACCCCCCTTTGCTTCGGGTCGGCATATTACAAGAAACCATTTTTTACATACTTCGAGTGAAATAATAGGGACTAATGTGAAATATTTTTAAAATGGTTTCTTGAAATATGCAGATTCGAAATAGATAGTGTGTTTCATGCCGAATATTCAATAGTACAGGGGGATTCTATGTAATAAATATTTCATAGTGAGGTTTCATGCATAGATATCTGCTTCATTTCGTTTTATTAAAAAAAAATCATCAAGCTAATATTAGTTGTAAACTCTTGTTTGTATCTTCCTTGTGCTCCAGAAATTATTTTGATGGATTACAAGAGTTAACTATATTCTCTATATCCAATGGAATATGTTTCTTACTAATCCCCTGTGGTTACAACTTTGCAAGCCAACAAGCTCTGATCTCATGTTTGTTCTTCTAGTATATACCATGTGAGTGTTTTGTCATATTCAAAACACGAAAATAAAATGCCATAATTTGTACTGGTTCTCCAAAATCACCCTTCTTGGTTTATGACTGCACTAGATGAAATTGAGATGGAATTTATAAATCACAGTCTATGACGAAACGACTAATACATAAAATGATATCTGACATTTGTGTAGCCTTTTTATGTAGAACCACTACGCTTTATTCTCGATTGAAATGATTAGGTTTGTATAACTGAAAGTTATCACCTTTCTTAATTTGATGTAGACTATTATAGAATTATAGAACTTTGAAGCTCTTAATATTGGCTGTAAATATTTCGGGCAAACAAGAATTAGAAACCTGGGTAGTCCTTTTTATGGATAAAGGAAAAAAATTCAAGCTTTCAGTACAATCATTGTCTTTGGAAGTGGATCACAAATATTGCAGTGTATATCTAGGCTTTATTTTCAAGATGATTATTTCATTCACCAGATCTTTGTTATTTAAAGTTAACTAATACCGATTATTTAACAGGGAACAGAAGATGATGTGGTGAATTGGTTACACGGCAACGGTTTATGGAAAATGTCTAGAGAACCATACGAGCCCTTATGGATAAAAGGAGGTGGGCATTGCAACTTGGAGCTCTATCCAGATTACATCCGCCATCTCTGTAAATTTATTCAAGAAATGGAAAACACGACTACTCAAACCCGTCTCAAAAAGATCCGTCTTCAGAAGATATCCAAATCTACCACCAGATGCTGTAAAGGTAACCTTAAACGACCCAAATGCCCAGATTGTTTGAATTTTAGCTGCTGCTGCTGCCCCAAGTGGCGGCCAAAGTGCTTGTCATGTTTCAGACCGGGCTGCCCGAGAGGCTCGTGTTTGTGCAAGAAGTGCTCGTGTAGATGCACGTTATGCTCGTGCTTGTGTGCGGTTAAATGTTCTTGCCGGTGATGGTTTATTGTTGGGTGGGTATAGAAAAGTATTTGAGTTGAAAGGAGGAGGAGGAGAGCTAGATTTTTGTACAGATAATCGCTTAAATTGTTAAGATGACACTTCATATATTGTAATAGTAGTTTGCGACATTTTCGGGAATTTAAGTTAAATTCTACCCGTTTGCATTTTATACTTGATTCACTCTGTAGCGGTGCACAAAACTCCCATGTACTTTCAAATTTTCTGCATATGATTTTCCGTCCACAGGGTTATGAGGTTAAGGGGGTGGAAACTCTTTTCTAAATAGTTAGGTTGTAAGTTGCAAAACATTATGGCCTTAAAAATGGAATTGAAAGCCTACTGGTTGCTTATTAAATATGGGTTTTCAAAAATTTTAAAGTGCGAAATTATGTTATTAAATATTGTAATTTTGTTTTTTTTCTGTTTGAATGTTTTATTTCTTCAGAGTTGAGAGAGATATGCAGTAGTGGAATTTAAGAGAGATTGGTTTTAATCTTTTGAAATATAATTAATTAATTTGGAGTTGATATCAAGTTTACCTTTTTGGGTATATTATTCGTATATATGATCCGATAACCAAAAGGGCACAAGAACAAAGTAATGGGTCCACCTACTTGACGACAATGCAAGTTTGAAATTCACAAAATTTGAAATGATTAGGCATCTCATTCTCATCTATTAGTAGAAATTTACAAAAAACATTTCTTAAAATTGCAAGTGCATTACTCCAAAAATGTATTATTTGAAATTTTGAAAAATTAATAGTCATTATGTAAACTTATAAACTGTTTTATAGTGCATCACATATTCAAAATTATAATTCAACTAGTAAGAAATGTACAAAAATACCCATTTTCCTAAGTATTTTCATTTTGCCCCCACTACTATTAAGTTTACAACAATTTACCACATGTACAAAAAAAAATCCTTTAATTATCCCCTTTACTTATCCGGCGCGGAGCATTTCGACTACGACGGTGGCGACGATGGCTACCACCAAACTTCATCTTATTCCTCAATCTTCCACTCGTTTTAAACATACCTCTTTCTGAAGGGACAATGACACATTCTGGAGGGGGCACAGGGTACCGTATATTATCATAACAATATGAATAATACATATACCTTTCACGGAACCATTTCATGGATCTCCGACCCTGTGATGTGATCGTAGAGTAGTCCTTGGCAATCAATTGGTCAATTTGATCAGTACAATTTGAGGATAAGAGTTGATCGGTGGGATCGACTATGCAACCTTCTAGCACTAGGTCTTTGAACTCTGTAACGAATGGTTCGAATCTATAGTTCACTTTCTGCTTACCCCCATTAGTAGCCCAAGATGAAGCATCCCAAATCGTGGCGTAAATGGACATTGGCTTGGATGGATAATCTCCTTTCATGGCCTCGTGTCGGATGACTTCTCTTATTGGAATATTGTCTACATAAAATCTGAAGTAACACATAACATATATATATATATATAGGAAATTAAATTTTTAATTGATATATACGTGTTAATATATATATAGTAAATAGGTAAATTAATTACATGGTGTTTATGGGAGTCCAAAGAATGCTGTAGCGATGAGAGTCTTTGGTCGGATCGAACCACATTCGATACCTCTCCTCCCTCCCGCGGGACACGCTTCCTTTGCCATACATGTTTGTCTGGAACCTCCACGCCTTTCCTTTGACGTTTCCTAAAAACTCAATATCTAATTCGTCGTGATTCTTCTCAAATGTCTCCACGTTTGATGTCTACATATAATTAAATAATAAATAAATTCTATTTAAAATCTGAAATAAATATATATCTGATTTTAGAACATTAATTAATTAATGTATGTAGAATGTCGTATGTACTTACATAAAATGCAACAACAATGCCAGCAGTATATTCAGAGGGCATCTTAATACTAGCGCTGAAGAAACCATAGTTGTAGTAATCAGATGATATAATGCCAGAACCTTTTCGAATTAAAAAAGTCCAAGTTTAATATATATAATTAATTTAATTTGTTGATGATATATAATTAAGCATGTATGTATGTACACCTGAGAAACGATTGAGGATGAGGTTGACGGTCTTGTCATCGGAAGATGTTTGGATGTTGAATTTGCTGAAGAGAGGGGAATAAGCTTCGCCAAATGTGAGGGTACTACTGTTGCTCATATTGAAACCTAATGCTGTTTTTAAGGTGATGCACATAAAATTAAACAAAAGGAAAGATCGCCTTTTTTTTAGATGGAAATAATAATTCATCTTTTTTTTCTCTACCTTGTTTTCTCTTTTTGCTTTTTCGATCTCCTGTTGTTTTGGTTTTTTTCAATTTTCAACATATTATATATTATTAATGCGCCCAGCTTTTATATTATATATATATCATGTATTTGACATATATATAACTCATATATGTTACAATAGGATGTGTAAACTATATAATTTTTGCCATTTTTGTTTTTCAATAATATTATATAATTTGCCACAACTAACATCTTGACATGACATTAAATCATCCAAGCTTAATTAGGTTGATGAAATTTCACTAGAAAATTAATCCTTCATGCATTTACGTACAAAAAAGGTTGTGTCTATGTTAGATGGTTGTCTTCTTGAAAGATGGATTCAACTTCACTTCCAAATTGTAAAGAACGGAAATTTTGAATTTGTATTGTGAACTAATTGCATTCGGATGTCGGATATGCAAGTGAATTTTGAATATTCATCGGACACGGTCATTGTTTAAACAGTTCCGAGCTAACTTCAAAAATTTGAACAAGGGAAATAAAACTCAAATTCGGATCGAACCTAATCGGCTCCATTGACAAGCCTATTCTAGATTAGTGGTCAAATGGGCCAAAGCCCATGGATCAACCAGGATCGGACTCAACTTTAATTTCTAATGCTTAGCTAAATTATGATGGATCATTTTTAGTGGAATCAGCCAGTACAATATTACATTACCAACTTTATTTGAGAGTTAACAGAGTATAATTAAAGAATGTTGAACTAACAAATACAAAGACTATACAAGTAAGGGGAAAATGTAAGATACTATTTCTTTTATTACGTTAAACTTTCACGAAATTACCATGTGAAATATTTATTCTATAAAATCCCTCTATACTAATAAAAAATCAGCACAACCCCCCAACTGTCCAAAATAGGTCCTAGCACACCCAATTGCCATTCTTATTCTTGATAATAAGGTATATAAGTATTGCACAAGATATGATTGCTTAAGGTGAAAAGAGAGAGTGGAAGAAGTATATGATTCACAATCATCATGCAAAGGACGGTGTACAAAGAATTAATTTCTAACAATGAATATGATGAATTCCAACAATTAAATTCTCCTAATGATGATATGTTCTTAAAAAGTTAGATTTAAATTGTGGCTTCACTCAAATTCAATTGATATCATGGGTAGCAGAGAAAACGCACTTGGTTTTGCTCGTGTGGACATAAATTAGATGGTCAAATAACATTAACCAATACATTGTTCGACTTAACTCACTATTTTACACCCTAGGTCTAATAATTCTTTGGCATAAAATTATGTGATTGCCTGATTTGGACTGTTATTTCTCTGCATCTCCAAATTAATGATGCACATAAAATGCGAACATAATATGGCTGGTGAACTTTCATAAAACAATATGTGCTACAATTTGACATGCGCAATAATTTACAGAGCCAGAAAAATGGAAAAGGAAAACTACCTCTAGCTGTTAATGAAATTGTATTTGGACTCGACATAACTTTCCGTATCCCAAAGAAACGATCCAAATGCAACTGCCTCCAATACCAGCATTGTCAATCCAGAAAATGTAAGTGAAACAACTTCATCATTAGATGCATCAAGAGCTCCATCTTCTGTAACTGTAATATCTGGCCGTCCAAACAATGACTGCGTTTGCTTTTCGATCAAAGATATTGCTTCTTTAGATCTTATAGTTGCATATCTTTGAAGTGTTTCTGCGTCTAAATACATCACATAAGACCTCAACTTGTACGATTTTTCTTCATTACTAGATTCTATAATACTTTCCCCATCACCATCATCGGGGTAGATTCGAATTAAAGAATCGGGATCCCATAATTGCTTTTCAGGTTTGGGTTCTTCGAATTTGATCGGATTTTCACCAAAACCCTCAGGAAGAGTGTTCATGGATCTTTCAAGTTGATACCTTTCATCGACTCTTCTAAGGAAATAACCGTACATAACTGAAGCAGCATAAAGTTTACCGAGTTTGATTTTACTTATCTGTATGATTGTATCTAAGGGTCCCACTACACGTTCCCCGAGAACAAGAGACAGGTGGCTAAGAATCATTTCAAATGCCTCAGGGGAGTGAACTGATTCCAATTTTTGTTCTTGATTTGGCCAAAAGTCCACCCTTCCAGTGGGATCTGAAGTTGCTGAAATTTTTGGAATCATTGAAATGTTATTCTCTACAAATCTTTGCACAATTAAGCAATATATAATCTCCTCCAGTGTTTTTCTCCTTTCTTTTTCTTTCACTTGGGATATTCTCCTGGAAAATAATCAAGATATTGGTCAATCATCGAAATTGATCATTTACAACCTCTAATATTGCAAAAGAAGGGGAAAAAAAATCAAGTAATACCAGGATCTGAAATGCAGATACAAATTTGATGTGACGAATAAATCATCGGATTTTTTTTTAAGGAGAGCTTGAAATTGAGAAGAAAATAGAAAAAATAGAAACTGTATGTGTACCCTTTAGGATTCATAATAGGTAGACATTATTACTTCATCTAAGAAACAAGAGTGATTCTAACATTTCGAAATAATAGTTTGACCCAAAACCAGAAAAACTTCTCAAGTCATGAATTGGATAAATATTATTTTGGTAAAGCATCCAGGTCCCATAACCCAGATAATAATACAAGGGTATACGATTTATTTACGAGAACAAAGCATCAGTAAGTAATACATAAGCTTCACCACCATCAGGGTTTTAAGGTTGATGACACTAACAAATTGCACAAGTGAAATCTCGGAATGTTAACAAACTAATATGAAGGCAACAATAAATCCTTTCACTGCATAAAAGAAGCAAGCAGAATAATTTTATGATAATACTCAGCTATCAGATGTAGAGTAAAAGTTTACTGAAGAAAAGACTGAATAATATTAAGGTGGATGGTCTTTCTACTGATTGTAGAGTGTATTTCGAACTGAGTTTGGGCCTAATAAAGGGCAAACCGGTATTACAGCCCTCTTCTGTCCTTAATTTAAAATTTAGGTACGAAATGTGATTGATGCTGAAGAACAAACTGACCTACATATATTGAAAATGGGTACTAAATTTGATCCACATCTTGTAATCAGTGTAGTAGAGATCTAATTATTGGCTTAAATTGAAATAGCGAAACACAACTCATATTTATCATCGTCCAGGAAAACTCTTACTTGAGCATGATTCAACTTAAATAAGAACAATCAGTATAATTACCTAAGGGATGAGCTCAGCTCACTGGAGAGGATTTGAAAACCTAACTGGTAGGAGAGTTGATTTTGTATCTCAGAGAGAGTTCTCAAAGACAGTCGAGTTTTAGATGCATAGATTAATATATATTTGTTGTCATATTCATTTTCTGTCTTGCTTTTAGCTTTGAAATGCATTCCGAAGAAAGGCCAATTATTAGATGCATATCATATAGATTTTGTAATTATTGTTCAAGTTTTAAGTTGCAGCGAAATGAATAATAAGGTGAATTATATATATTAGTAAATGTTTCAATTCAACTGTTGACTCCATGAGTATTCTAGCTTTTATGGAATTAAATTGTTTTATATGTACATTTATTGATTTATATAGGGTCAAATTGCATGGACACTCAAAATTAACTAATACTACTTTATAATACAACTCTTGACTCCATGTTGCATACCACAAAATGAAAGCTAATATACTAGAGGCCTTATTAGAACTTCTTAAGGGAGTTATTTCTGTAATCAATCTATAGGAGAGCAAAAGGACTTCATACTGCATAGTTAATGACCAGAAGCCATCTACGCAATATTTTCCAGTTTCTTTTCAGTATAGTTTGTACGCAATATTGAAATAAAAACTTGGAAGTGAAATCAATTTTGCTAAACTAGCCTCATCGTCTCAAGCAATACTCCGATTCCAAAAGCCCATCTAGTCCCTTTGCACCACAAAGCCATATTGACTGGAAATAACTCCACAACGCACCAAACAAGCACCCATAAAATGAGCAGTACACAACCTACCACATGGAAAACTCCACAAACATTTACCAGTGAAACTGAGAGGAACACCCCAGGTTCTTCGTGCCAGAGCCATCATCTGATTGGCTTTTCGATTTCCTCCTAGTTTTTACTAAAAAAAATCTTTTTACAAATCACTCTCTTCCCACACCCAGCCACACACAAAAAAAGTGAAAAATATTTCTTTTTTCCCAGTTATTCAGTGTCCCTGCATATAACAAAAATTTCATGGACTAAACTTTACGCAAGTTCCACACCATGTCCAGTTTCTCATTACCTCTAGAAACGGACAATGGTGATTTTTCAGTGGATTAAAATACAACAAGTGCCTCCCGTTGTTTCTCCAACTAAAACTCCATACTATCCGAGGTGTTGCCAATGAAAGTTCCCTTACTAAATTAAAGGTTTTAAGATCAATTATATGGCTAACTAGAAAACCAAAGATATCAAAATACAGTCACTTTCTAAAGCAACAGACCTAGAATCCTACTAAAACTAAACAGGTGGATACTTACTTGTAGAGGAGGAGATCTTGTGATGATGGAGCAGTAGTCTCCCTCTGGGCATCCCTTTGGCTCTGGAGATTCTCAAGCTCCTGATCAACAGTTACTTGAAGAAGATGAGGATGGGTTTGTATTATTTGGGACAAAAGCTGCCCAACTGGAGTTTCCAACCGAAGAGGAGCCAATCGGATCAAATTACCATCAGAGTTTCCAGAAGCTCTCACCATAAAGCTTCTTGTTCTCACCTTCTCTTGCCCAACCTCTAGCTTGGGACAATATGCGAAATTCTATAGAACAAGTTACAATGTCAGAGCATGAGATACCTTGAATTTATTTAACTGAATAACAGACAGCACAATGGAAGTTTAGCCCTAATGTTCTTATAAAATTATGCAAGAGAATTTCGGTGGACCTAAAACTAAAAACTAATATCAACATTGTCTACGCGTACAAGGTCTTTAATTTTAGTTCAGCGCTTATGATATTCTGTTTCTAAGTATCACTATCAACAACATCATTCATTATAAATCTTAATGAAATATAAAATCATTTTTGTTTCTGACTAATCATGTTATCTCTCAATAGTCATTACGCACCGAGTTTTTTAGTTTTTCATATTAGAATCAATGCCACTTGTATTTTTTCGAAAATAATAAGAAAAAAATTCAGTTCGAATTTAGATTTCAGAGAGAAGGTCTAGAGTAGTCTTGTTTTGACAATTTTTTTCTAATCCTCCTCCCCAAAGAAGTAAATCCAACTTTCACCACTGTTTCTCTACCCATCATCAACTAGTTCTCCATCACATTTATTTACTCAATAGAAAGAAAAAGGTAACCCATTATCTAGCAAAGTCTACATTGATTAGCACAACTAAATTATTAGAATTAGGAAATGAAAATTAATAAACCACAGCCCTTCCAAAAAAACTGCTGTTATTGAAGCAGCGAAATTCATAAATGCCTCCGCACTATATTCATAATCACAAAACAACATTATTATGTAATATAAAAGGGGTTTTTTGCAATTACTCCCCTTGTGTTATTCTTAATTGTCGAAAAATCTATCTACTGTATAAACTAGCAAAAATCTCGCTGTATTATCAACCATAGCACACTGCCCCAACAACTATTTGACTGCTAAAATTACATTGAATTTTTTTTTTAAATTGACAACAATCTATTAGTGTTATAAATCTCTAACTGTGTTATTCAATCATAACAAACAAACTACACCCAACAACTAAAGCATACGAAGGGAGTAATTTAATCTTATACCCCAAAAAAAATTAAAGTCCATAAATATCATTCTATCGCTTCAAATAGAATCTTAATTGCAGGTTTGTGCATATATATCACGACAAGTTCAGCCAATTTATATGAAACAATATAACATAGTGAAATAATTACAGAAGACTCGTTTAATAATCTAAACAGCATAAAGTACTTCACCGAAAACTTTTAATTAGAAGTTATCCTAAGTCATAATTGTACAGTATAATGGTGAAATCTTACCTTTTTGGGCGAAAACACAGACTTGGATTCGAAGAAGGAGCTGCAATGCTTTACCTCCGCCGGAGACCTGCAGCCGCCGGCCGGAGGTAAAAGTGCCCAAACGTCAGGTAACATGCCGGAAATCTGCATCGCCAGTCTTCTCTTTTTCTAATTATTATTCAACTAATTATTATTCAAATTTGACACTTTTTGACGAGTAAGATTCTGAAAGTGCGAAGGATACTAATTTTTTTTTCTTAATTATTAAATTTGATTGATATGATATGATATTTATGGGTCAGAATAAGTCAGGTATTTGGTATAATTTTTATTCAGGTTTTCTTATTTTCGCCCCGAAAATAGTGTTTCCGTTTTATTTTAGAAAATACTTCTAAAGCCAAAAGATGAACATTATCTTCATTTCACGCACTATATAGTATATACCAAAATATGCGGAACTCAAGTTAAAAATATAGCAAAACCCGAAAACATTTTATTAGCAAATAAAATCTCCGTGATATTATTTTATTATTTTATTTGAAATAGAGATTTATCATAGGGGAGTTGATTTGGGGTAAAACCTTTGGATTCATTTATTTAGAGATTCGACAAGTCGTATATGGAGTGAATAACATGTATGTCGGTTTCTGTAAAACAGAGAATGACAAAGTCGTGGTGATTTCGATTGAGTCTTCTTTGATGCTTAAGTCAGTAACAGATATTGAAATTTAAAAGCAAAAAATATAATTACATTATATAATTGTATATTAGTCGTAAATGGACATGCATGCAAGTATTTATATATGTTTGTGGAGAGAAGAGACCCAAAATCCCGTCGTTGTAAGGAAGTATCTTTGCTTTAAGGAAGTACTTGTCTTTTATGTCCTCTTTCCCCACAAAGTTGGGAGGTTAGTAAATGCAAGGATTATGTTGAGTTATTTTCTTCCCAGAGGGTGAAGATGTGCTTTGTTGAATGCCTAGTTGCCATGACACATCTCGCTTGAAGAGTCGATCGGTCCTGCAAGAATAGGGATTTGCATGGCAGTGACGACCTTGCAGTGGTGAGCTCTTCAACTCTACAAACTCAAGGTTGGTTTACTCCTACATCAGTATTTCCCCGGAAATGTTGCCTTTTATTTTTATATATCCAATTTTTTTTTTTTTTTTGCAAATGATGGCCATAGCTTGCACGTCTGAATTAAATTGTTGTGACAATGCTACGGAAATTGTGCACTCTCTTTGTGCTCTAACCTGATCAATAACTTTTTAAACCTAAGAGTTAAAATTATGCCAAGAATTAAGATCGGGTCAATATTATATAAAACAACATTTAAAGTATCTTAACACAACAAACAAACTAGACCCTATAATCTAACCCCTTCCCCTTTGAAATTCAATCTGCAACCAAATCCATTTTCTCAATAGATAATTATATATTTCCAAATCAACTAAACTTTAGTCCGGCAAAACTCAATTACCACAATTCATTCAAACTTATAATTAATCACAGATAATTAGTACGTATCTTATAAAGAATTTGGTCAAATGATGACAACACGCATGATGTTATTCATAACCTAAATAAATGTTTCTTTAATTGACTAGTGCAAGTCCTAATGTCCTTATATACCTGTAGTACATACATACCAAAAAGAAAGAAGAAAATATATATCACAAACCCCAACTAAACTATAGTCATACAAAGGTACCTAGCTAGCTCAAAATAAATGGAAAGTACAACATCCAGTTTCCCACTCCACTCATCCAAACCCCTTCCCCGTCGGATCTTCAACCGAATATTCGCTCTTATTTACGCTTTTGCCATCTCCGCCCTGCTCCTCCACCATGTAAAAGCTCTCCTCCACACCACCACCTTATTTTCCTTCTTCATATCCCTTTCCATGTTTACATCTGATGTTATACTCAGTTTCATGTGGATCAATTCACAGGCTTTCCGCATGAACCCTGTTGTGACAAAACCCTTCCCCGAAAATCTGGAAAAAGTTTTGGACCGGAGTGATTTTCCGGCGGTGGATGTATTCATATGCACGGCGGATCCATCTAAAGAGCCGCCGATGAGGGTGGCGACCACCGCGTTGTCGGTGATGGCGTATGAATATCCAGGGGAGAAATTGTCGGTTTACGTGTCGGATGATGGTGGGTCGGAGCTCACTCTTTTTGCTTTGATAGAGGCTGCTAAATTTGGAAAGGTGTGGTTGCCATTTTGTAAGGAGAATAATATTATGGAAAGGTGTCCGGATGCATATTTTACAAGAATTTGTACTTCGGATTCTAAGATTCATGAGAATGTTAAGGTAATCAAAATTACCTTTTACTCACTCTGTCCCATTTTATGTGTCATTTTAGAGAAATTTTTTTATTCCAAATTATTTGTCACTTTAGAATTTCAATGCACTATTAATTACATATTTTTCCATTTTGCCCTTATTTAATGTATCTAAAACTCTCTCTTTAATAGAGATAATAAAAGAAAAAGTAAGAGAGAGAATGTAAGGGTATTTTAGGAATATCATTTATTTTTTTCCTTAAGATCGAGACAATTAACTAAGTGCCTTAATATGTGTGAAAACACCTAAAACGACACATAAATTGGGACAGAGGGAGTAGTATTCAACTGAACATTTTGGTTTTCTTGTTCTTGTTCTTATCTAATTTCATGTGATTATATAAAATATAGTCATATTATCCTCTTGAAACTTAAAAGAAAGTGATCAGTTAATTACATTAAAAATAAAAATGACATGTGATTGGATAAGTTCGACTAATACTAGAATTCTTTTATTTGATTCATCCAAATATAGTTAATTAAAGATACAACATAAATTTATTTTCTCCACTTAACACAGAAACTATTGTTCCGATTATGCAACAAATGCACCAATTATCTCTATATCTATCTCTATCTCTATCTCTATCTCTACTATTATAAAATTATGAATATTTCTTAACTTTTTTGTATAAACTAAAATGCCCTAAAGTTGTATTTAATTAAATGATAAATATAAAAAACTAAAAGTAATAGAAGAGATATAATTAGACATGAAGTTTTATTATGCACAAACTCCTAAATTTAAAAATTCTCTCTTGCATCAATTTTTGTAATTAATCGTCTTCTCTTATAATAGATAAAAACGAACCATAAGAAAGCACTATTATTTTTAATAGCCCCAAAAAAATATAGAAAATTATTATTTTAGCATCAATATTTATTACTATAAGAAAATATTAATTTAAATATTTATTACAACATAAATCATAAAGACTTTAAATCTAAAAATTTAATAAATACATTCTCTTAAATATCATTTTGTTACAAAAAAAAATTAAAATCGAATCGCATCTTACTATATGAAAGAATAAAAAATTCTTATGACTTAACTAATTACGTAATTATTTTTTGGCTAGAACAGAGAAATATAAAGAATATTCAATAATATCAAGACATATATTAACCTCGAATTTTTATGAAATTCTTTTCGTGAAAAACGAGTGAAATTGGTGAAAATTGATAAAATCGAAATAAAAAAAATTAAATCTATGAAATCATTGAAAACATGTGAAATCAATGAAAATTCGGGTAAAATTGGTGAACACTGGCGAAGTTGGTTAAAATCTAGGTGAAACTGCTAAAAAAAGTGCCCCTGAAATCGATAAATACATGTGAAATCAATGAAAACTCGTGAAAATAAGATGAAACAAGTGAAATTACAACATCAGTGAATAACAGGTTAAATCAGAGAAAATAAATAAAATCGGTGAAAACTTGTCAAGTCAATAAAAATTCAGGTGAAATTGGTGAAATAACATGTGAAGTCAATGGAAAAATGTTCAAAATAGAAGAAAATGGGTTAATATGATAAAAATGAGCTAAATCAGTAAAAAAAAAAAATTAACCAAGAAAATAAGGTGAAATCAATAGAAAAATAATTTAAAACGGAACAAATAAAAGGACAAAATCCTAAAAACGTTGAAAATAAGTTATAACTAATAAAAATTGGGTAAACAATAAAAAAAAATATTAAATTGGTAAAAGTGAATAAAATCGGTTAAAACATGTTAATCCAGTGAAAATGAATTAATTAGGTAAAACCAAATTAATTTGCTCTATTTTATGACAAAGTAAAATTAACTTAATTTACTCTAATTTAAAAAAAAAATTACTTATGAAATTAATTAGACACGTACATACGTCCTCTTTAAAAATGTCCAATCTAATAAAGTCGATTCAATATATATCCACTTGTTATCCAAATTTCTTTGATCCAAACTCTGTATTAATTTCACATTTTTAAACTATCTATTTGTCGTATTACGTTATGTTTCAACCAAAACAACGAAGTAATACATATTTTAAAAGTTTCACACAAATATCTAGAAAAATCCAGGACACAGTCAAAATCAAGATGGGAATGTAATTATTAGTTCATCTTGGGGTTAAAAGGGTAAATAAATTACAATCAATATATTTTGGTCCACTTGCACGTAGAATAACTGAATTGGTCGTTAAAAAAAAGTACTAATAAAAATCTTTACCTAGAAGATCCGATCAGGACATATTGTGGACTTTTCGTCTTCTCGTCCTCATCACAAGCATGGTTAATAGTGACACTATCGTATAGTGCAATATTTCTAAACACAAGGCTTGTTTGTAGTATATACTTTCTGGAAATACAAATTAAATTATTATTTTCAGAAAAGATCAATCTTTTTAAATGGTCCGGTTCTATTATCAAACTTAACACACTATTAGTTTATTTAACATCTGACAACACAACTCGATCATTTTACAAAATTATTAATTAATATTAGAACACCAACCAAACTCATTTATTTTCAAGAGAATATGATCATTCTCCTGCATGTACCGTTTAATTAGTTCCAACTTTCAAACTAATATATATATATATATATGCCTGCCAATGCAACGTGATTTGCATTTGTTGATATATAGTGACTTAAATTATTATTGTCATAATAACCAAATATATTAATTATAGGGGAAAGCTCGAGCTTTGATTTTCATTATGATTAATTAATTAATTGTATTAGGTGTTGTATGAGAACATGAAAAGAAGAGTGGAGAATGTTGTTGAGAGAGGGAATATTCCTGAAGAGTACAAAATGAGTGAAGAAGGAGCTGAAGTTTTTGGCAAACAAACTAAAGGATTTACTATCGAAAATCATCCTGCCATAATACAGGTTAAGTACCAATTTTAATTTCTCATATAGTATTATTATTTACTCCCGCTTTGTTTATATTCGAGTAATTGGATTATTAAAGATTGAATGTTTTTGCAACAATTATTGCTACGCCATATTAGTTGTTGGTATTGTTAATTATCATGATAAAATGGTGATTAATTAGATACAATAATTTAAAAGAGGTTTCTCAGTAATAAATTAATATTATCCTGTTTGTAAATTATGACATTAATGTTGTAAGTCAGGCGGATATTAATCATTTTTTCCTCTACCTATTTGAACATAAAATGAAATTTTGAAACTTTGATAATCTAGTGTCGACAAATAGTAGAAATATTGTAAGTAAGAAATTTTTATTTTAAACTTTATTATATATATATGTTTTGTAACTAAGTGGAAATGAATTTATATATATGTATTATTTGATTAGTTGTGTTTGGGCAGGTGTTATCACAAACTAGTAAAGACAAAGATGCTACTGGATTTTCAATGCCAAATCTTATTTATGTACGTAGAGAGAAGAGTGGAGCAGTCCCCCATCATTTTAAGGCAGGGGCTCTTAATACACTGGTATGCAACAATATCTACTTCGGCCTTGCCTTGATATAGAGAAAGTATATATTTATATACTCTATATAAATTCTTTTTTAGTATTTATTTATGGGTGAATGAGAACGACATGCACTTTTCGTCTTTCTCATGTATGTAAATAATAATTATTTGAAGCTACGAGTGTCATCAATCATGACAAATGGCCCAATAATTCTAACATTGGATTGTGACATGATCTCCAATGATCCATCCACACCCCACAAGATGTTATGCTATTTCATGGACAATTCAATCAAACCCAAATTAGGATATGTTCAGTTTCCTGTACGAATCTTTGGGCTTAACAGAGCTGATATTTACGGATCCGAGTTTAAGCGAGCGTGGCATATAAACCCAATGGGCATGAATGGCTTGTTGGGCCCTGATTACTTTGGGACAGGTACCTTTTTCAATCGACGTGCTTTTCATGGTGGTCCATTATCCTTTATTGGGCCTGAAATACCAGAGTTAAGCCCAATTTATGTTGTCAACAAGCCTATTAATGATAAAGCAATTTTGGATTTGGCCCATCAAGTGGCCCGTTGTGAATATGAGAATCAGAGCAAATGGGGATCTAAGGTTAGTTAGTCTTCCTTAACTAAGCTTCTTCAATTCATTATAATAATAATAAGAGTTTTTCTTTCTAGGAAATACTCTTACATGCATTGTTTTGAACTTGTGAAATAAAATAAAAAGAATTCCATTTTATTGAATCTTGTAGATAGGGTTTAGATATGGATCCTTGGTGGAGGACTTTTACACTGGTTTTCAGTTACATTGTGAGGGATGGAAGTCTATATATTGTAGCCCAGAAAGGCCAGCTTTTTTGTCCGACATGCCAATTGCCCTCAACGACGTCGTAACCCAAACTAAACGATGGTCTGTGGGACTTCTTGAAGTGACTTTGTCAAAGCACAACCCATTAATATTTGGTACACGATTTATTGGGCCACTAATGGCCCTTTGCTACTCCTACTATGCTTTTGGGCCCATTTGGTCATTCCCAGTCGTCATCTATTCGTTCCTCCCTCAAATTACTATGCTCAACAATATCTCCATTTTCCCAAAGGTACATTCTCGTTACTAATTAAACCTTTTCTTTTTTAGGTAAAAAACTATAGTTTAATTTCACTCTTATGTAGTACTATATCTCATTCAAAATTATTTGCATGGAATGGAATGAGCTAGGTTTTTGCATGCTTTTCCTTCCTCATTATTAGATTTATTTTGTAATTATGAAAAAACTATCACAATAATTATATTTATTGGTGAAATATTCAAATTATTAGAATAATTTTGCCTATGATGGCAAATTAGTCGATTTATTAGTAATGGTGTAATTAATATATAGTCAATAATTAGTTCTAACTGAAAATATTTATTTGATTAGGTTTCAGATCCATGGTTTTTCTTGTACATTTTCCTGTTTCTTGGAGCATATGGACAAGATTGCATCGAGTTCATCTTATCCAAAGGAACAATCCTAAGATGGTGGAGTGATCAAAGAATGTGGATCATTCGCGTACTTTCATCTGACTTGTTTGGATGCTTGGAATACATAAGCAATCATGTGGGTATTGTTCCCAGAGGATTTAATGTTACAAACAAAGTAATTGGCAATGAGCAAAGCAAAAGATATTGTGAAGGAAAATTCGAGTTTGGGGTTTCCTCTCCCATGTTTGTGCCGTTATCTACAGCTGCATTATTGAATTTAACTGCATTTCTCTGGGCCTTTCTTCAAGTTTTGATGGGAATACAAATGTTTAAGGGGTTGTTTGGAGTACAAATGTTTGTTTCGGGTTTTGGAGTGGTAAATTGTTGGCCAGTCTATGAAGCAATGGTTATGAGAAGTGACAATGGCAGGATGCCTTATAAGATTACTTTTGTTTCAGTTTTTCTTGCATGGGGTCTCTTTGCAGCTATTTCTTTTATGTCAAATATGTAATTGGGGGCAGGATGAAGTTGGTTTTTTGTGTGTGTACCTCTACTGTTATTTTTCTATTTAATAAAATTTCTTTGTGTTACTCACGGTCAAATACAAAATATTCTCGGAGATTATCCACTTACCATCTTCAATTCTGGTTTGGTCAAACATATCCAACTATCAAGCAAGTGTACTGTAATTGTGTTGTAATTAGGGAAAATTCTTGTATAGACCTGGTCTATTAGCTTTTCATAGACCTTGTGATTGTAAATGTGCCACATCATACATTTTGATGATGTCATGTTCTCAAAATGTATGATGTGCCGTATTTACCACCACAAGGTCCATAAAAATATCATAAACCAGGTCTATGCAAGAATATCCATGTAATTAGTAACTCTCCCGTGAGTTATATTCAATCTCAAAGTGAATGTATTCAGGGCCGGTCTTATGCTTGCCTGGGGCCCCATTCAGTTGGGGGACCCAACCCATATATGTATTGATGCATATATATATGCTAATTCACCTAGCCCAGCCCAACATGGAAAAAAGAATATTAGCCCAACAAACTATATCTGTCGATGCGCCACTCCAACTTAAGTTCAATTTTTTTTTATTGCAAATAGTAACATTGGCGACTCTTATAATAGTGCGATTAAAAAAAAATCAAGAATTTCAAGGATCAAGTTGAAACTTCTATTTTTTTTCCCCTTAAATCAATATGATGAACTAAGAGTTTTATCAAAAGTTTTGCCTGCCCATATATGTAAGTCAATCGATGTTCTTGATCATATAAAAAAAAGTATTTGATTCTTATCCTAATACGTGTATTTGCTATAGAATAATATTCATTATATCTGTAACGGTTGCTTTTTCTGAAATAAGTTTTTCAAAATTAAAATTTATAAAGACCTATTTACGATCAACTATGTCACAAGAAAGACTAAGTGATTTGGCTATTTTATATATAGAACAAGATATGTTAGAGAAACAAGAATATGAAGATATAATAAACAAATTTACATCTAGTAAAGTAAGAAAAGTAAAATTTACATAATTCTTTTTCAATATAGGACCCCGATTTTTTACTTAGCCTAGGGTCCCGAAAAGTCTAGGACCGGCCCTGAGTATATTGCACTTACCATATATATAATTTACTTTGAGTTTAGTCAAAACTCGGTCTAGGTAAGAATTTTTCACTTACCATAGCGCAATGTGAGATTATCAATTATAATTTGGTACAACCACTCCCATACATATATCAATTACAAGTTTATAACTTATGTATTCACAGGTCAACAAGAAAATAATCAACAAATGAAATATCAGAATAAATGGTCAAATAGATCTAGAGTCTTGGAACTTTACAAGCTTTATGTAATGTTCTATATCATGGGTCACAAATGTAAAATTATACTCCCTCCGTCCCATTTATTTTGCTCCATTTGCTACAGTACTCGGTCAAACTTTTTAATCTTTTAGGTGACTTATTATATTAAATTATTCACATTTGTGGTGTGTTAAACCTTTTAAATATTAATATATATAGTGTCATAATATATTATCAACTTATTAGTGAAATATATTAATTAAATTATTTATTATAATTTTTACAAATTTGGTCAAGTTGACCGGTCAACTGTACCTGGAGAGCAAAAAAATTGGGACAGAGGGAGTATATTATTTTGCATTAAGCAAAAATAGTCTATTTATATGCGTTTTAACAATGCATAGTTATTAATTTGTCTAGTAAATTTTGTTAGTGTTAGTAAGTCCGATATAACCCCGGATAAGAAAGCAGGCTTTGAAGGAACATTAATTTCTTCCTATAGCTAAAGAATAGACACATATAGTAAATGATATATACCTATAGCTTTTTCGCATCCAATAGTCATCATAAAACTTCTTCTCAACACTGCATCATAAGTTCTAGTTTAATCACTTCCTTCATGCGCTCTATGGGAACATAAAACCATTACTAAAACGTAACACAAATGGTTAGTTACCTCTTCATGCTCAATGTCGTGAGCAAGTAGTTTTCTGTTGATTTTTGGTAGGCATCAATACCCCTTGTCATCCCATTCTGAATAGTGTTCTTGTAGAAACGTTTAGAAGGGGGAACAATCTGCAACAAGGGGAAAAAAATGAGTAATTCGCCAAAAAGAATGGATGGCCAAAAATTAACTGGTAACTTAGAACTGATACGATTCTTAGATGCATCAACAGCATAATATGACATAACAAGGACGCCACTCAGTCTGCCGAAGGGTCTCTGAAAATGCAGTTCCAAGTTGTTTCATAGAAAAGTATGAGAGGTGATATGTTTTTACTTCTCAAGTCATCACGTAGTTTACGGGCCTCCACCACATCCCCAATCCTAAAATCAGGGCAATGATGATTATATATTATACAATAGAATTTTGCAGAATATTTTGCCCAAGTACTAGCCACCATAGATTAAGACTTCCATATGTTTCTACCGAAAATGAAAGAGATATCTGTTTCAAGATTAATCAAAAAATAAAATATAGAGTAATTTATACTTCAACATGTCTCTTAAATTAATAATTTATTAGGATATTTCAGAATTTTTTCGAAAAGTTCTCGTAAAGTTACTTTTACCCTCTGTGGGTCGGTCAAGAGGAATTGCAATTATTTGGGATTCCAGAACCATAAAGGTAGTGGATTCTTTATTGGGTGAAATTTCAGGTTCATTCTTTTCAAAAGAGAAGATGGACTGTTATGGTGGTTTTCTTACATTTATCGCCATAACCACAAACATAATCATATCTAACACTAGGAGTATGAACATGTTTGACACTTTGATTGGGGAATTGAATCTGAGGGATCCACCGTTGCTACACTCTCACCCGGTATATGATTTTTCCATAACCATAACCACCACCACCACAACAAAACCATAACCACAATAATAACAAAAATAATAATTAGCAAAATCACCTAATTTTTGTGATACAGTAATGAAGAAGCTCCGAGGTGAGAGTGTAGCAAACAATCCGAAAATTTTGAATCTAAGGGATCAACCATTGCTACACTCTCACCTCAAACCTTCTTTATTCATGTATCACAACAACCTAGAAGATTTTGCCATAATCATAACCACAACAACAACAATAACCTTAACATTGACAAACACTAGGAGTATGAAAATGTTTTGACGCTTTGATTGGGGAACTGAATCTAAGGGATCCACTGTTGCTACACTCTCACCTTAGAGCTTCTTCATTACTGTACCACAACTACTTGGGTGGTTTTTCCATAACCATAATTAGTTTGGAGTATGAAGATGTTTGACTCTTTGGTTGAGGAAGTGAATCTGATAGATCCACATTGCAACAAGCTTTCTTATTACTATATATCACAACATAGGTGATTTTGCCATTACCATAACTACAATCACAAACATAACCATAACTAATACTAGGAGTATGAACATGTTTGACACTTTGATTGGGGAATTAAATCTCAGGGATCCACCGTTGCTACACTCTCACCTTGTAAATGATTTTGCATTAACATAACAACAGCCAAAACCACAATCACAAAAAAAACCCACAAACACAAACAAACCACAACCACAACAACCAAAACCATATCAACAACAATAATAAAAATAATAATTAGCAAAATCACCTAAAGCTGTTATGATACATCAATGAAGAAGCTCCGAGGTGAGAGTGTAGCAAGCAACCCAATTTTTTTGAATATAAGGGATCATCCTTTGCTACACTCTCACCTCAAACCGTCTTTATTCATGTATCACAACTTTAACCACAACCACCACCGTAACTATAACCTTGACCTTAACAAGGTGTATGAAGATGTTTGACACTTTGACTGGGGAATTGAATCTGAGGGATCCAATGTTGCTACACTCTCACCTCAGAGCTTCTTTATTATTGTATCACAACTTAACCACAACCACAACCATAACCACAAGCATAACAATAACAAAAATACTCCCTTCATCCCAATTATATTGCTCCCTTATGGTTTTGCACGGCAGTTTTAGGTGAGAGTTGAAATAGTAAAACTTTTGGTTATCTTTACAGTTTTACCCCTAAAAGTATTAGTTGTGAATTAATAGTGTCAAATCATTACTTTATAGAAAAGGGTATTTTTAAGAAAAAAAACTTCCATTTTGGGTTAAACAGGTAAAATTGATAATTAAAAAAAAAAAAAGAGTTAAATCTCTTTAATTGGTGAATAGGTGAAAATATGAGCAAAATCCATGAAAAATTAGGTCAATTTGAAGAAAATTGGGTTAAATCAATGAGACTAGTGATGAAACATGCTAAATAGGTTAAAACGGTAAAGTTAGTGAAAAAATAGGAGAAATCAATAAAAAAACGAGTTAATATGGTGAGGTTAGTGAAAAATCAGGTTAAATCATTGAAACTAGTGAAAGGAAGACAAAATCGAATAAAAATGAGTTAAATTGTCTTTTGGGAAAGTGGGATGCACATTTTGGGTTAAATAGGTGAAATGGATCAAAAAATGAGTTAAATCATTTTAATTGGTGAGTATGTGGAAAAATGAGCTGAATCGATGAAAAATTGGGTTAAATCAATGAGACTACTGATAAAACATGTTAAGTAGGTTAAAAACGGGTAAAAACAGTAAAGTTGGTAAAAAAATGAAGAAATCAATCAAAACGAGTTAAAAGGGTAAGGTTAGTGAATAAATTGTTGAAATTAGTGAAAGGACGACAAAGTCGAATAAAAACGAGTTAAATAGTCTTTTGGAAAAGTGGGTACACATTTTGGGTTAAATAAGTGAAATGGATCAAAAAATGAGTTAAATCGGTCGAATCGGTGAAAAAATGAGTTAAATTGGTCGAATCAGGTGAAAAAATGAGCTAAATCGATGCAAAATTGGGTCAAAATGATGAAAAAATGGGTTAAATCGATGAGACTAATGATAAAAGATGTTAAGTAGGTTAAAAACGGGTTACAAACGGTAAAATTGGTTAAAAAATCGAAGAAATCAATTAAAACCGAGTTAAAATGGTGAGGTTAGTAAAAAATTGGGTTAAATCGTTGAAATTATTAGTGAAAGGGTGACAAAATCGAATAAAAAAGAGTAAAATTGTCTTTTGAAAAGTGGTATACACATTTTGGGTTAAATAGGAGAAACTGATAAAAAAAAAATTAGTTAAATCCGTTGAAATGTTTTTGGGAAAAAAGATAGTTTAAAAGGGTAAAGTTAGTGAAAAAATCAAAGAAATCAATAAAAAACAAGTTAAAATGTTTTTTTGTGTTGGATGAAGATGAAGATGAAGGCACTAAAGAAAGTTTGATAAGGGAGGTTTTGATGCATTCCAAAACTTCGTAAAATTGGCTAAGTATGGAGTAACTTAGCTGATAAACTTATCAAGGAATTTTGACTAAGTAATGAAGACATCAGAAGAGTCAAAGTTTCAAGGTCCAAGACTTCTGATCTGCTGAAGTGAAGTTATCAGATTAGTGAAGATCAGCCGACTCAAATCAGATTTGTTCAAGTTTGAGATCAGCCGAGTTCACCATCAGACGTATACTTTTGTCAGCCAAGTGAAGAAGATCATGAAGTGTTCCCAACGGTAATAAATGCCCCTTGGTGTAATAAATGCTGAAGTACGAGGATATTTAAGACAAATGATTGAAGAAAAGCTTCGCATCAGCCGAGTGCATTTAATGCTGCATTTAATGCTGCCTGCAGAATAGTACTGTTTACAGTACGGACAGACTGCAAAAGAGCCGTTCGCGGATTTTAAGGACCAGTACTCGAGGAATTTGAATCCTGTCTCTCTTCAACGGACACTTTTCAATCCTCAAGTATAAATAGCTGAAAGAGACGAAGAAGAAACAAGCAACACACTTTCTGAGAGAAATTTCCGAAGCAAAATTCTTTAAGTCTCAAGAAGAGCTCACTCATCAGCTGAGTCATTTGTTGACGAAAGCAGAGTTGAAGAATCAAGAAAAATACATCTTCTGAGTGATTTTGTAAACAAGAGTGTTGTGCGGAGTTGTGATCCATCTTTGTGAGTGATCAAACTTCAGAGGATAGGTTTTCTGTGTGATTTCCTATTGCGAACTTGTGGTCGTTTCATTTGTTGTTCGACGCAAGCAGAGTATACTGTAAACTTTGTGATTATAGTATAACCCAAGATCTGAGTGACTTGGAAGAGTGGACTAAAGGATATTTAAATCCATATAACCACTATAAAAATTTATTGTGTTTTTACATTGCTTTTAAACTTGCATATTTTCTGTTTGCATAAAAACACGTTGAGTTAACTGTTTGAAAAGAAGTTAAAAGGAGTTTATAAAACTGGGGAAACATTTTTCAAACTGCTAAGATTACTTGTGAAAAACACTTTGAAAATCCGCTGCAAGTACTCTAAGTATTAAAACTGATTTCTGCAAAATCAGCTAAGTAACTATCAGACGAGTGGTCAACAAGACTGTTCAAAGATTTGTTCGCGAACAGAATTGTAACTTACTAATCTGATCAGCTTAGTCTGTTCAGTAAGAGTAAAGTTTTAAAGTTAAATTTGAAGAAAATTTTAAAGAGGTTTATTCACCCCCCCCCCTCTAAACCTCTTCTGACCACTTGGGACCAACAAGTGGTATCAGAGCAGGTGGTTCATTAGAATCAGCTGCCTGATCAACGAGCTTGATCCGAGTGTTTTTCAAAGATTTTCAAAACTTTTCAAAAGAGCATCTTTTTGAAAAATAAAAACTTTTTGAAAAATGGATTGTATCAGCCATGTTCCCCACATTGCTGGTATGTCTTTTGAGGACTGGAAGATCAGAATGGAGATTTTCCTTGCTGCCTACAATGACAACATGTATACATGTATCATCAAAGGTCCATTCAAATTCACCAAGACCATCATCGTAGATGAAGCTCAAATAGTGGTGGAAAAAGACTTAACAGAAATGACAGCAGAAGAAATAAAGCTGTTCAACCTGGACAAAGTCGGAAGATTCATCATGACCAAAGCCCTGGATAATGATCGGTTTGACAAAGTCAAGCATTGCAAAACTGCAAAGGAGATGTGGGATAAGGTTCGTGACATGAGTGAAGGCAATGATGCTATTAAAGAGCATCAGCTCAGTGTTGCCTTGGAGAAGCTGGACAACTTCAAGATGAAGTCTGGAGAAACCATTGATCAGATGGACACCAGATTCACCAGAACTCTGAATGAAGTTTTGAAGCTGGGAAAGACTTTCACTGACAAAGAGATCACTGTCAGAGTACTGAAGGCCCTACCTTCCAAGTTCAACATGAAGGTGACAGCAATGGAAGAATCAAGAGATCTGGGCAAGATTTCTCTTACAGAGCTGTTCTCCGTACTCAAGGCGTATGAGTATAAACTGCCAAGGATGGGAATTGAAGAAACCTCAACTTCAGGACCCACAGCTGCACTAGTTGCTGCTGAAAACCAAAGAAGACCAGCTCAAAGAAATGCTGAAGTGGACTCATCTGATGAAGCCACTCTACTCAACAAAAAGGAGTACACTGCTGGAGATGTTGCACTGTTGATGAACAACTTCAAGAAGTTCTACAAGAGAAAGATGAAAAACAAATACAACAATGCTTCTACTTCTAAACCTAATTTTTCTTCTCAGGATAAGGATGATTATAAATCAAAACTGATGTGTTACAACTGCAGGAAATTGGGACACTTCATAAGAGACTGCCCATATCCAAAGGCAGAAAAGTACACTGAGGAAGAGAAGAAAATGAGAAAAGAAAGAAAGCATCAGAGAGGCAAGGCAATGATGGCTGAAGCAAAAAAGCTGACCGCTGTCTACTCATCTGATTCAGATTCTAACTCGTCTGACGAAGAATCGTCTGATGAAGAAAAACCTGCTCTCCTATGTCTTATGGCAAAGGAATCTGATGACTCTGAGGATGAGGTAACTCCTCTTAATGATGAATTATTTAATTCATTTGAACAAATGATGCTTAACAATACTGGTATTGCTGAAGCATATAAAAAGCTTAAGGAAGAGATGATCCTGCTAAAAGAGCAAAATAGTTCACTGAAACTTTTAGCTGAAAAGCCAAAAGAATCAGCTGAATATAAACAGCTTGAGCAAGAGCATGAATCTCTGAAAGCTGAATGTGAGGTCTATAAAGGAAGAATCATGGAACTTGAGAAAATCATCGAGTCTCATGATAAGTCAACTGTTGCATCCATGCATACACCTAAGAAACAGGAGACACCTTTAGAAAAGGATAAACTAGAGTTGAACCATACTGAAAAATTCATATCAGCTGACAATAGTAAGGTCATTCTGTATGTTCAAACCTCTAAACCTACCTCATCTGAGAAAGTGGTAAAGGAGAAGAAATCTCCTAAGGCTAAAAAGAGCAAAGAGCCTAGTGTAGGAAATCAGACTAGTAAGACCAAACAGCAGAGTCCTAAGAAGTCTGCTGATAAAGCTAAAGTCAATCAGACTAGTGGTAAAACTAAGTCAAAGTCAAATGAGCAAGTATCTAGTAAACCAAAGAAGCATAAGAACAAGAAAAATCAAAATGCTTGGTATGGAAATGAGTCATATTATGTGCAACCTGCTGCATATCATCCTATGTATCATGCACCTCAATTTCCTAGTTACTATGCACCTTACCCTGCTCATCCAATGCATGCATATCCTGCATATCATGCACCTTACCCTGCTTATGAACATTATTCATATCATACTGATCATCAACATGACTTATCTGATAACTATGATAAAAATGAAACTGTTCATGCTCCTAAAACTCAGAAACCTAAGAAGCCTAAGACTTCAACATCTTGGGTTGTCAAGGGTGGAACTAATCCTTCAGGACCCTCTCAATAAGGGTACCTAAAACAATTTTATTTTTGTTTTGTAGGTTAGGATTAGGAGTAGGAGTAAAGTAGAGAAGATTTGGTACTTGGACAGTGGATGTTCAAGGCACATGTGTGGAAACATACATGAGTTGACTGATGCAGTTGCTGTGGATGGTCCAAAAGTAACTTTTGGAGACAGCAAAGAAGGCAAGATTAAAGCTAAAGGAAGATTAATCAAGGGAAACATAGAGATATCTGACGTCTCCTATGTTAAAGGCCTAAAATATAATCTGCTGAGCATAAGTCAATTTTGTGACAAGGGATATTCAGTCATCTTCTCAACAGATAAGTGCTACGTTGAACAAATTGGTACAAAGAAGGTAATTTTATCTGGAAGACGACAAGGAAATATCTACATAGTTGACTGGAATTCTGTTGACAAGAATTCAAGTATTTGTTTGGTGGCATCTGCACCAAGTGAAGTCAGTTGGCTATGGCACAAGAGGATGAATCATTTAAACTTCAAGACCATAAACAGATTAATCAAGAATGATTTGGTAGAAGGGATTCCAAAAGCAGTCATGAGCAAAGACAAGCTCTGTGATGCATGTCAGAAGGGTAAACAAATCAAGTCATCTTTTAAAGAAAAGAAGCACCAATCTTCTGGAAGAATATTGGAGCTGTTGCATATGGACTTATTTGGACCCATTGATCCAGTCAGCAATGGTGGAAAGAAATACTGCCTAGCTGTTGTGGATGATTATTCAAGATATACTTGGGTGATTTTCATGAAAAAGAAAAGTGAAACCAAGGAACATCTTACAAATCTGATGGAACTGATCCAGAATGAGAAGAGTATCAAAATATTGAAGATCAGATCAGATAGAGGGACAGAGTTTACAAACTCTACTGTTGAAGAGTATTGTAACATCAAAGGAATACATCATGAGTATTCAGCTGCTAGAACCCCTCAACAGAATGGTGTTGCTGAAAGGAGAAACAGAACACTAAAAGAAGCTGTCAGAACCATGATAGCTGAAGCCAAGCTGCCTCAAAGATTTTGGGCAGAAGCAACAAACACAGCATGCTTTACCCAAAACAGATGTATGATCAACAAAAATCAGAACAAGACTCCATATGAAGTTTGGAACAATAGAAAACCAAACATTCATTACTTTAAGATTTTTGGTTGTAAATGCTTTGTATTGAATAATGGGAAAAATCACCTTGCTGCATTTGCAGAAAAGGCTGATGAAGCTGTTTTTGTAGGATACTCTACTGTTAGTAAGGCTTATAGAGTTTTCAACAAAAGAACATTACTAATAGAAGAATCTATCCATGTAGTATTTGATGAGCCAAGTCAATCTTCTGAAAAGAATCAAAGTGTTAATCAAGATCTGTCTGCTGATTTACAGAAGTTAGACGTTGGAAGAAATGAAGAATATGTTCCCATCATACTACCTAATCTAAGTTCATCTGCTAACTCAAGTGCTGTTCAAAATCACAGTGCTGATTGTCTAACAGACGAGTGGCTAACAGCTGACAGACCAGAGACTGTTCAACAGACTACAAATGTTCAACAGACTACTACTGGAACTCCAACAGTAGTGTTGCAAGATCATAACAGAGGACAACATCCTGATTTGCAACCTGATCTCAGATGGCTCAAGAATCACCCTCCTGAATTAGTTATTGGTGATCCTTTAGATAGAGTGAAAACAAGAAGAGCTGCTGCACAAGATGCTATGTTTGTCACATTTCTATCTCAAATAGAGCCCAAGCAAATTGAAGAAGCTCTAAATGATTCCTTCTGGATAGAAGCTATGCAAGAAGAGTTGAATCAATTTGAAAGGAATGAAGTCTGGTACTTAGTTCCTAGACCAAGTCATCAAAGAGTAATTGGCACTAAGTGGGTATTCAGAAATAAGATGAATGAAGATGGTGTTGTCACCAGAAACAAAGCAAGACTAGTGGCCAAGGGTTATTGTCAAGAAGAAGGAATTGACTTTGATGAAACTTTTGCACCAGTAGCAAGACTTGAAGCAATCAGACTGTTTCTAGCCTATGCTGCTTACAAGAACTTCACTGTCTATCAGATGGATGTGAAGTCTGCTTTTCTCAATGGAGAATTGCAAGAAGAAGTGTATGTTGAACAACCCCCTGGATTTGAAGTCTACCAAGAAGAGGACAAAGTATATCGTCTGAAGAAAGCTCTCTATGGACTGAAACAGGCTCCAAGAGCATGGTATGATACCCTATCTGATTTTCTTTTAATTAAAGGATTTCGAAAAGGTAAGGTAGATAAAACCTTGTTCACAATTGAATGGAAAAATCATATATTACTTGTGCAAATATATGTGGACGATATTATTTTTGGTTCAACTAATCAACAGATGTGTGATAAGTTCTCCAAGCTGATGCAGAATAAGTTTGAAATGAGCATGATGGGTGAACTTAATTACTTTCTTGGATTGCAAGTTAGACAGTTGCCTGATGGGATATTCATCAGCCAAGCAAAGTACACAAGAAATCTGTTCAAGAAATTTGGTATGGAAACTAGCTCAACAGCTACTATTCCTATGTCTACAAGTCTTCGTTTGGATAAAGATGAAGATGGCAAATCAGTGGACATAACCAAATACAGAGGCATTATTTGGTTCATTGTTGTATCTAACAGCAAGCAGACCTGATATAATGTACTCAGTTGGAGTCTGTGCAAGATTTCAATCAAACCCCAAAGAATCTCATCTCTTAGCTGCCAAGAGGATATTGAAGTATGTTAAAGGCACTCAAGAACTGGGATTATGGTATCCTAGAGAATCTGGATTTGAACTAGTTGGCTATTCAGATTCAGACCTTGCTGGCTGCAAGATTGACAGAAAGAGCACAACAGGTGCCTGTCAGTTCTTAGGCAGTCGTCTGATCTCATGGATGAGTAAGAAGCAAACCTCAGTCTCTATATCTACTGCTGAAGCTGAATATATAGCTGCTGGAGCTTGCTGTGCACAGATACTTTGGTTGAAACATCAACTAGAAGACTACAACATCAAGATCAGTGGAATACCAATCTATTGTGACAATACAAGTGCAATCTCACTTACTCAGAACACTACAAGTCATTCAAGGACTAAGCATATTGAGATCAAGCATCATTTCATTAGAGATCATGTGGAAAAAGGCAATGTAATGATTGAGTATGTTCATACTGATAATCAGATTGCTGATATTTTCACTAAACCTTTAAGTGAAGTAAGGTTTTCAACTCTAAGAGCTTAGCTAGGACTACTTAATTTGGAAGCATAAGCTGAGGGGGAACTCATCAGAAGACTGGAGTTCAACAGCTTAGTAACTCGTTATTATCTTCAAGGATTAACTCTCAACAGACTAGTTAACTTATGAATTCTTAAACTCAGGGGGAACGTGTAAGACTAGCGGTACTTCTGAATTAAAGATGAAATTTGTTAATGACAGTTAGTTGAAGTTATGTTTTCATCAGAAGACTCAACTATCGAAGATTAAAGTTATTTTATCTAGCTGGATTGACAAACAGCTGAGGAAGGTTATCAGCTATTGGCATTCTCTGATAACAGCATTGTCATCAGGACAGTAGTCCATCAGATAAGTATTTATGTTACTCATCTGATTACTTCAATAAAAGCGGAACTGTTTAAAACGTATATTCAAAACACGCTTTTATAAGTAACTGTTGGGCGGTACATATTCCCGCTCTTCATTAAATATCTTTTGAATTTGAAAGGTCGTAACTGACGCCACACGATCAGCACTGACAGAAAAACGGATCTAACGGTTGGCGGATATCACGGAAACCGAAAAACCCCAACTCTATAAATCCTCATCTGATCAGTCGAGTAGCTCTTTACGAACCCTAAACTTTCAAAAGTACTTGTGAGAAATTTCTGCAAATTCTCTGCATACTTTCCTTTGTTTTTCTAACCTTCAACATATCTACAATGGCCGCCGAAGGTATGTTTCTCGTCTATGATTCTTACTACCAATCTGGTACGAATCTGATGAAAGAACTGCTCGAAAAGTTCAAAGCTGCTTCGCTGGTAAACTTCATGGAATACCACGAAGGAATTATCTGGACTGACCAAGTGATGGAGTACTACAACTCTGCGAAAGCTGACTACAACAAACTGGAGATTAAGGCTTCAGTAGGAGACAAATCTGTCACTATTACTCCTGCTGTTCTTCACGAGAAGTTTGGGCTTCCTAACAGAGGACGACATGACGTCACTGTACTGACAGAGGACAAGCACCAACAGTTCTGGGCGATCTGCGCCAAAGAGGGAGAAACTTTATCTGGAAATATAAGGAAGAAGCAACTGAAGGATGAATATCAGCGGATGGCTGATATGGTGTCCAAGCTTATTGAGAACTGCACATTCTCACTAGATGCTGTTACCATGAAGAGGTTCAGCATCATGGCTGCCATATACTATGGATTGGAAATCAACTGGTCCATCATAGTTTGGTACATATTAGCTGACTTTCTTGATGATAAGAAAGGAAAAGGCCCCACTACCAACCACAAGATCACACTCAGCTATCTGCTGTCAAAGCTGGGTTGTGATATGAAGAATGGAAAAGAGATTCATAAATCTAAGGCATTGTCCAAGTACATGCCTGTTCAAAAGAGGAAGGCTGGTGAGCCTGAGGAAGCTGATATTGAGGAACCAAAGGAGGTTCCTGCCAAAAGGCAAAGGAAGCTGGTTAAGGCTGCTGATAAGCCTAAAGAAAAAGCTCCAAAGAAATTGGAGAAAGTGACTGCTGCTGAAGCCACTAAGATTGTTGAAAACATAATTGCTGATGTAAGGACTGAATCACCTGCATCACCATCAAGAACTCCATCAGCAGAGAGGCCTGCTGAGGGTATTTCTCAAAGGACAAGAAGTCAACAGAGAGATACTGTTACCTCTACTTACCGTGAAGGGAGGACCAAGAAGTCTGCCAGAAAGCAGATGACATTTATTGAAAAACCTACTGATCTGGAGAATGTAGCTAGGGAAGACCCTGAAGCTACTCAAAGGCCTGTTGAAACAGTTGAAACTGTTGTGATTGACAAAGCTGATGAGCAACAGCCAAGTCATGTCACATCAACAGCTGAGGTTGCTCAACCTCAAGAAGATCCAGACGTCCAAATCGTCTATCCTATTGCTGCTGCTCCCATATCATCTGCTGGACCAGCCCCTGCTGATAAAGGCAAGAAAAAAATAGTGCTAAGGAGAAAGAAAGTCTCCAAAGCTGATAAGAAAGCAAGGGAAGAAGCTGAACAGAGGAAGCAGGATGAGCTTGAAGAGAAGAAAGCACTTGAGCTAAGCAAAGCTCAAGAAGCAAAGGATGAAGCCAGAAGACGCATGTCTGCAGCAGAAAGAAAAGCTGCTGAGGATGCTGAAATGGCTGCGGTGATTGAATTGAGTAAAGTTGATGCCTATGGACCTGTCCATGGAGGTGGAATCAAGATTGGAGAAGGCAAGACTGATGAAGAAGACAAGAAGAAGATATTACTGCCTGCCCCCAAACTCAAGTCAAAGGACAAGTTTGAAGTCAGAAAAGCTTTTGAGATAGTCTATGCTGATAAGGAATTGTTCAAGAAATTTGAGAAGTCATTAGCATACTATGATCAGAAGTTGATGCTGAAGACTCTGTTCAACCAAGAAAAGCCAAGATATATCAGTTGGAGGGACAACAGGCTGAACAAGTCAATCACTGAACTTCAAAGCATGAAGGAGTTAGCTGCTGAAGAACAATGGGTTCTAAGTTGGCTGAAGACAAACTCCGTTCAAAAGGCTCTTGATCCCAGCTATGTGAGAGATGTCATGCATAGCTATGCAAAAGGCTTTGCACTGGACGAAGCCAAGAAAATCAAGAGCACCTTGCCTGATAAAAAGAAGAAATCTGAAGATGCTGAAGAAAGGGCAATCAAGTTTGCTGTTATGACTTCCCTGAAGAGATGGGCTAAAAAGTCAAAGTATCAGCAAGCCTGTTCAAGCGACTTGCCATTGCTGCCAAGTATTCAACAAATCATTTTTGGCAAGGAAGTACAACAGTACTATGAAGTCCCTAAGGGTAACAATGCTCCTGTTAACCCTTGGATTATCGTAAGACAGATTAGACAGACAACATGCTTTAATGATGATGGAACCATTACTAATCTGTTCTACGATGATGTCACTGATGAACCCAAAGAAGCTGATAAGTCCTTAGCTGTTAGGACTTCTGAAGACCATCAGATGACAGACTTGGAAGAAGTCCCTGTTCAACAGGCGACTGAAGAGAAGGATGCTGATGCCTCTACTTCATCAGGGGATGAACACTCATCACTGATGGAAGCCTTCCAATTACTTATTGAAAATCAAATTAAAGAGATGGAAGAGAGGAATAGTCTGCAGTTACAGAAGATGAAGACAGAATTGATTGAATCACACACTCATCAAGTGGAAAGAACGCACCTTCTAACTAGCAGCTCTATCAAGTTAGCTATTGATCAGCTACCTGTTCCTCAAGATCATTCATTGCAGTTGATTCACAGCTTAAGAGAACTGAACCAGAACGTAGAAGATGTGAAGGGTGATGTAAATCATCTTCACACTGCTTTAAAATCAGCTGAGCACAAAATTGCTGACTTAACTGCAACCTTCATAAAAGTCAGTGAAGAAGAGAAGGCAGTCAACTTAGGGATGTTGCAAGAAGTAGCAAAGGCTTCACAGGAGGTTCAAAATGAAATTGCAACTATCAACCTCAACATTGACTACTTCAATGATAAGACTGACGTCATCAGCACTGATATTCAACATCTAACAGCTAGTCATGACGTTGTTAATCAGAATCTAAAGGCTTTATGTGCTGGAGTAAAAATTCCAACAGTTGCGCTCAACCCTGCTGTTGAACCTTCTAATGTCATCAGAATTGATGATGACAAAAAGGGGGAAGATAAAAGGGAAGAACCAGCAAAGGAATCTGCTGCTGAAGAACCAACTAAGGAAGAAATTACTGCTGCAACTATTGAAGTTAAGGAGACTGAAGACACTGCTGACAAGGCTGAAGTGCTTGGAAAGGTAGAAGAAGAAGAAAAGATTGAAAAAGAAGATACCAAGTACAAGAACACTGAATCTGCCAAGAAGGCTATGGAAGCTTTGAAAGCTCTTCAAGAACAACAACTTAAAGAGAAGATGGAAGCTGCCAAAGCAACCTTGGAAGAAGAAGCTGATGAAGAAGAAGATGATGAAGAATCATCTTATGAATACGAAGAAGTGCTTGAATCTGATGAAGAAGCTGATAGTTAGGAATTGCAAAATCCATTGTAATCAGTTTACTTTTTCAGAAATCTCATCTGATGAACTTGTACTATGTAACTCTTTTTCAATATTAATGAAAAGTCAAGTTCAATCCAATAAACTTTTTCTATCTCAGAAAATTTTGAGGATTTCAATCTTTAGTTTAGGTATTCAACAGGTACTTAGCTGAAGTTTTGTCATCATCAAAAAGGGGGAAATTGTTGGATGAAGATGAAGATGAAGGCACTAAAGAAAGTTTGATAAGGGAGGTTTTGATGCATTCCAAAACTTCGTAAAATTGGCTAAGTATGGAGTAACTTAGCTGATAAACTTATCAAGGAATTTTGACTAAGTAATGAAGACATCAGAAGAGTCAAAGTTTCAAGGTCCAAGACTTCTGATCTGCTGAAGTGAAGTTATCAGATTAGTGAAGATCAGCCGACTCAAATCAGATTTGTTCAAGTTTGAGATCAGCCGAGTTCACCATCAGACGTATACTTTTGTCAGCCAAGTGAAGAAGATCATGAAGTGTTCCCAACGGTAATAAATGCCCCTTGGTGTAATAAATGCTGAAGTACGAGGATATTTAAGACAAATGATTGAAGAAAAGCTTCGCATCAGCCGAGTGCATTTAATGCTGCATTTAATGCTGCCTGCAGAATAGTACTGTTTACAGTACGGACAGACTGCAAAAGAGCCGTTCGCGGATTTTAAGGACCAGTACTCGAGGAATTTGAATTCTGTCTCTCTTCAACGGACACTTTTCAATCCTCAAGTATAAATAGCTGAAAGAGACGAAGAAGAAACAAGCAACACACTTTCTGAGAGAAATTTCCGAAGCAAAATTCTTTAAGTCTCAAGAACAGCTCACTCATCAGCTGAGTCATTTGTTGACGAAAGCAGAGTTGAAGAATCAAGAAAAATACATCTTCTGAGTGATTTTGTAAACAAGAGTGTTGTGCGGAGTTGTGATCCATCTTTGTGAGTGATCAAACTTCAGAGGATAGGTTTTCTGTGTGATTTCCTATTGCGAACTTGTGGTCGTTTCATTTGTTGTTCGACGCAAGCAGAGTATACTGTAAACTTTGTGATTATAGTATAACCCAAGATCTGAGTGACTTGGAAGAGTGGACTAAAGGATATTTAAATCCATATAACCACTATAAAAATTGATTGTGTTTTTACATTGCTTTTAAACTTGCATATTTTCTGTTTGTATAAAAACACGTTGAGTTAACTGTTTGAAAAGAAGTTAAAAGGAGTTTATAAAACTGGGGAAACATTTTTCAAACTGCTAAGATTACTTGTGAAAAACACTTTGAAAATCCGCTGCAAGTACTCTAAGTATTAAAACTGATTTCTGCAAAATCAGCTAAGTAACTATCAGACGAGTGGTCAACAAGACTGTTCAAAGATTTGTTCGCGAACAGAATTGTAACTTACTAATCTGATCAGCTTAGTCTGTTCAGTAAGAGTAAAGTTTTAAAGTTAAATTTGAAGAAAATTTTAAAGAGGTTTATTCACCCCCCTCCCCTCTAAACCTCTTCTGACCACTTGGGACCAACATTTTGGAAAAAAATATAGCTTAAGAAAGGGTTAAAACGGTAAAGTTAGTGAAAAAATCGAAGAAAGCAATAAAAAACGAATTAAAATGTTTTTTGGGAAAAAAGATAGCTTAAAAAAGGGTTAAAAGGGTAAAATCAGTGAAAAAATCGAAGAAATCGTTAATATGTTTTTAGGGAAAAAAGTTAGCTTAAAAAAGGGTTAAAAGGGTAAAGTCAGTTTAAAAATCGAAGAGATCTCGGGAAAAAAGTTAGCTTAAAAAAAGGGTTAAAAGGGTAAAGTTAGTGAAAAAATCGAAGAAATCAATAAAAAACGAGTTCAAATGTTTTTTGGGTAAAAAGGTAGCTTAAAAAAGGGTTAAAAGGGTGAAGTTAGTGAAATAAAGTAAAAAACGAAGAAATCAATAAAAACTGAGTTAAAATGTTTTTTGGTAAAAAAGGGTTAAATAGGTAAAGATAGTGAAAAAATCAAAGAAATCAATAAAAAACGAGTTAAAATGATTTTTTTGGAAAAAGATGGCTTAAAAAAAGTTTAAAAGGGTAAAATCAGTGAAAAAGATTTAGATAATCAATAAAAAACGAGTTAAAATGTTTTTTTGGAAAAAAGATGGCTTAAAAAAAGTTTAAAAGGGTAAAGTTAATGAAAAAATCGAAAGAAATCTAGAAAAAACGAGTTAAAATATTTTTTGGGAAAAAAGATAGCTTAAAAACGGTTAAAAGGGTATAATCAGTTAAAAAATCGAAGAAATCGGTAAAAAATGTGTTAAAATATTTTTTGGGAAAAAAGTTAGCTTAAAAAAGGGTTAAAAAGGTAAAATCAGTGAAAAACCGAAAATCAGTAAAAAAACGTGTTAAAATGTTTTTTGGGAAAAAGATAGCTTTAAAAGGGTTAAAACGGCAGTCAGTTTAAAAATCGAAGAAATCAATGAGAAACGAGGTAAAATGTTATTTGGGAGAAAAGATAGCTTAAAAAAGGGTTAAAAGAGAAAAGTTAGTGAAAAAATAAAACAAATCAACAAAAAACGAGTTAAAATGTTCTTTTGGAAAAAAGATAGCTTAAAAGGGTTAAAATGGTAAAGTTAGTGAAAAAATCGAAGAAAGCAATAAAAAACGAGTTAAAATACTTTTTGGGAAAAAAGATAGCTTAAAAAAGGGTTAAAAGGGTAGTCAGTTTAAAAATCGAAGAAATCAATGAAAAACGAGTTAAAATGTTTTTCGGAAAAAAGATAGCTTAAAAAAAGGGTTAGAAGGGTAAAATCAGTGAAAAAATCGAAGAAATCGGTAAAAAACGTGTTAACATGTTTTTTGGGAAAAAAGTTGGCTTAAAAAAAGGGTTAAAAGGGTAAAATCAGTGAACAAATCGAAGAAATCAATAAAAAGTTAATTAGCTTAACAAAGGTTTAAAAGGGTAAAGTTAGTAAAAAAATCGAAGAAATCGGTAAAAAACGAGTTAAAATGTTTTTTCGGAAAAAAGTAGCTTAAAAAAGGGTAAAGTTAGTGAAGAAATCAATAAAAAACGAGTTAAAATGTTAAAAAAGGGTTAGAAGGGTAAAATCAGTGAAAAAATCGAAGAAATCAATAAAAAACAAGTTAGAATATTTTTTGGGAAAAAAGATAGCTTAAAAAAAGGGTTAAAATCAGTGAAACAATCGAAGAAATCTTTAAAAAAGAGCTAAAATGTTTTTGGATAAAATAAAATAGCTTAAAAAGGGTAAAATCAGTGAAATAATTGAAGAAATAAAAAAAAAGAGTTAAAATATTTTTTGGGAAAAAAGATAGCTTAAAAAAAGGTGTTTAAAAGGGCAAAATAAGTGAAAAAATCGAAGAAATCAATAAAAAACGAGTTAAAATGTTTTTTGGGAAAAAGGATGGCTTAAAAAAGGTTTAAAAGGGTAAAGTTAGTGAAAAAATCGAACAAATAAAAAAAAACGAGTTAAAATGTTTTTGGGAAAAAAGTTAGCTTAAAATGGGTTAAAAGGGTAAAGTCAGTTTAAAAATCGAAGAAATCAATAAAAAACGAGTGAAAATGTGTTTTGGGAAAAAAGATGGCTTAAAAAAGGTTTAAAAGGGTAAAGTTAGTGAAAAAATCGAACAAAATCAATAAAAAACGAGTTAAAATGTTTTTGGGAAAAAAGTTAGCTTAAAATGGGTTAAAAGGGTAAAGTCAGTTTAAAAATCAAAGAAATCAATAAAAAACGAGTTAAAATGTTTTTGTGGAAAAAAGATAGCTTCAAAAGGGGTAAAAACGGTAAAGTTAGTGAAAAAATCGAATAAAGCAATAAAAATCGAGTTAAAATGATTTTGGGAAAAAAGATAGCTTAAAAAAGGGTTAAAAGGGTAGTCAGTTTAAAAATCGAAGAAATCAATGAAAAATGAGTTAAAATGTTTTTTCAGAAAAGAGATAGCTTAAAAAAGGGTTAGAAGGGTAAAATCAGTGAAAAAATCGAAGAAATCGGTAGAAAACGTGTTAAAATGTTTTTTGGGGAAAAAGTTAGCTTAAAAAAAGGGTTAAAAGGGTAAATCAATATAAAAGTTAAAATGCTTTTTGGGAAAAAAGATAGCTTAACAAAGGTTTAAAAGGGTAAAGTTAGTGAAAAAATCGAACAAATCAATAAAAAACGAGTTAAAATGTTTTTTGGGAAAAAAGATGGTTTAAAAGGGTAAAGTTAGTGAAAAAATCAAAGAAATCAATAAAAAACGAGTTAAAATATTTTTTTGGAAAAAAGATAGCTTAAAAAAGGGTTAAAAGGGCAAAATCAGTGAAAAAATCGAAGAAATCAATAAAAACGACTTAAAATGTTTTTTGGGAAAAAAGATAGCTTAAAAAAGGGTTAAAAGGGTAAAGTCAGTTTAAAAATCGAAGAAATCAATAAAAAATGAGTTAAAATGTTTTTTGGGGAAAAAGATGGCTTCAAAAAGGTTTAAAAGGGTAAAGTTAGTGAAAAAATCGAAGAAATCAATAAAAAACGAGTTAAAATGGTTTTTTGGAAAAAAGATAGCTTAAAAAAGGATTAAAAGGGAAGTCAGTTTAAAATTTGAAGAAATCAATGAAAAACGAGTTAAAATGGTTTTTGGGAAAAAAGATAGTTTAAAAGGGTAAAGTTAGTGAAAAAAATCAAAGAAATCAATAAAAAACGAGTTAAAATATTTTTTTGGAAAAGAGATAGCTTAAAAAAGGGTTAGAAGGGCAAAATCAGTGAAAAAATCGAAGAAATCAATAAAAAAAGAGTTAAAATGTTTTTTGGGAAAAAAGATGGCTTAAAAAGGTTTCAAAGGGTAAAGTTAGTGAAAAAATCGAAGAATCAATAAAAAAAAAGTTAGCTTAAAATAGGTTTAAAAGGGTATAGTCAGTTTAAAAATCGAAGAAATCAATAAAAAACGAGTTATAATGTTCTTTTGGAAAAAAGATAGCTTAAATAAGAGTTAAAACGGTAAAGTTAGTGAAAAATCGAAGAAAGCAATAAAAAACGAGTTAAAATGGTTTTTGGGAAAAAAGGGTTAAAGGGGTAGAGTTAGTGAAAAAATCGAAGAAATTTTAGTGTTAAAATGTTTTTTGGGAAAAAAGATAGCTTAAAAAGGGTTAAAAGGGTAAAATCAGTGAAAAAATCAATAAAAAACGAGTTAAAATATTTGTTGAGAAAAAAGATAGCTTCAAAAAAGGGTTAAAAGGGCAAAATCAGTGAAAAAATCGAAGAAATCAATAAAAAACGAGTTAAAATGTTTTTTGGGGAAAAAGATGTCTTAAAAAAGGTTTAAAAGGGTAAAGTTAGTGAAAAAATCGAAAATCAATAAAAAACGAGTTAAAATGTTTTGGGGAAAAAGATGGCTTAAAAAAGGTTTAAAAGGGTAAAGTTAGTGAAAAAATCGAAGAAATCAATGAAAAACGAGTTAAAATGTTTTTGGGAAAAAAGTTAGCTTAAAAAAGGGTTAAAAGGGTAAAGTAAGTTTAAAAATCGAAGAAATCAATAAAAAACGAGTTAAATGTTTATTTTGGAAAAAAGATAGCTTTAAAAAGGGTTAAAACGGTAAAATTAGTGAAAAAATCGAAGAAAGCGATAAAAAACGAGTTAAAATGGTTTTTGGGAAAAAAGATAGCTTAAAAAAGGATTAAAAGGGTAGTCAGTTTAAAAATCGAAGAAATCAATGAAAAACGAGTTAAAATGTTTTTTGGGAAAAAAGATGGTTTAAAAGGGTAAAGTTAGTGAAAAAATCAATGAAATCAATAAAAAACGAGTCAAAATATTTTTTTGGAAAAAAGATAGCTTAAAAAAGGGTTAAAAGGGCAAAATCAGTGAAAAAATCGAAGAAATCAATAAAAACGACTTAAAATGTTTTTTGGGAAAAAAGATGGCTTAAAAAAGGTTTGAAAGGGTAAAGTTAGTGAAAAAATCGAACAAATCAATAAAAAACGAGTTAAAATGTTTTTTGGGAAAAAAGATGGTTTAAAAGGGTAAAGTTAGTGAAAAAATCAAACAAATCAATAAAAAACGAGTTAAAATATTTTTTTGGAAAAAAGATAGCTTAAAAAAGGGTTAAAAGGGCAAAATCAGTGAAAAAATCGAAGAAATCAATAAAAACGACTTAAAATGTTTTTTGGGAAAAAAGATAGCTTAAAAAAGGGTTAAAAGGGCAAAGTCAGTTTAAAAATCGAAGAAATCAATAAAAATCGAGTTAAAATGTTTTTTTGGAAAAAAGATAGCTTCAAAAAGGGTTAAAACGATAAAGTTAGTGAAAAAAATCGAAGAAAGCAATAAAAAACGAGTTAAAAAGGAAAAAAGTTAGCTTAAAAAAGGTGTTAAAAGGGTGAAATCAGTGAAAAAATTGAAGAAATTTCTAAAAAAAAGTGTTAAAATGCTTTTTGGGAAAAAAGTAACCTAAAAAAGGGTTAGAAAGGTAAAATCAGTTAAAAAATCGAAGAAATTAGTAAAAAAAGTGTAGAAATGTTTTTTGGGAAAAAAGTTAGCTTAGAAAAAGGGTTAAAAGGTTAAAGTTAGTGAAAAAATCGAAGAAATAAATAAAAAACGAGGTAAAATGTTTTTTGTGAAAAAAAGTAGCTTAAAAAAGGGTTAAAAAGATAAAGATAGTGAAAAAATCAAAGAAATCAATAAAAAACGAGTTAAAATGTTTTTTTGGAAAAAAGATAGCATAAAAAAAGGGTTAAAAGGGCAAAATCAATGAAAAATCGAAGAAATCAATAAAAAAACGAGTTAAAATATTTTTTGGGAAAAAAGATGGCTTAAAAAAGGTTTAAAAGGGTAAAGTTGGTGAAAAATCGAAGAAATCAATAAAAAACGAGTTAAAATATTTTTGGGAAAAAAAGATTGCTTAAAAAAGGGTTAAAAGGGCAAAATCAGTGAAAAAATCGTAGAAATCAATAAAAAACGAGTTAAAATATTTTTTGGGAAAAAAGATAGCTTAAAAAAAGGGTTAAAAGGGCAAAATCAGTGAAAATCGAAGAAATCAATAAAAAACGAGTTAAAATATTTTTTGGGAAAAAAGATGGCTTAAAAAAGGTTTAAAAGGGTAAAGTTTGTGAAAAAATCGAAGAAATCAATAAAAAACGAGTTAAAATGTCTTTGGGAAAAAAGTTAGCTTAAAAAAGGGTGAAAATGGTAAAGTTAGGGAAAAAATCGAAGAAATCAATAAAAAACGAGTTAAAATGTATTTTTGGAAAAAATATAGCTTCAAAAGTGGTAAAAACGTTAAAGTTAGTGAAAAAATCGAAGAAAGTAATAAAAAACGAGTTAAAAAATGTTTTTTGGGAAAAAAGTTAGCTTAAAAAAGGGTTATAAGGGTAAAGTCAGTTTAAAAATCGAAGAAAGCAATAAAACGAGTTAAAATGTTTTTTGGGAAAAAAGATAGCTTAAAAAAGAGTTAAAAGGGTAAGTCGGTTTAAAAATCGAACAAATCAGTAAAAAAACGTGTTAAAATGTTTTTTGGGAAAAAAGATAGCTTAAAAAAGGTTTAAAAGGGTAAGTCAGTTTAAGAATCAATGAAATCAGTAAAAAAAACGTGTTAAAATGTTTTTTGGGAAAAAAGTTAGCTTAAAAAAGGGTTAAAAGGGTAAAGTCACTTTAAAAATCGAAGAAATCAATGAAAAACGAGTTAAAATTTTTTTTGGAAAAAAGATAGCTTCAAAAGGGGTAAAAACGTTAATGTTAGTGAAAAAATCGAAGAAAGTAATAAAAAACGAGTTAAAATGTTTTTTGGGAAAAAAGTTAGCTTAAAAAAGGGTTATGAGGGTAAAGTCAGTTTAAAAATCGAAGAAATCAATAAAACGAGTTAAAATGTTTTTTGGGAAAAAAGATAGCTTAAAAAAGGGTTAAAAGGGTAAGTCAGTTTAAAATTCGAAGAAATCAGTAAAAAAAACGTGTTAAAATGTTTTTTGGGAAAAAAGATAGCTTAAAAAAGGGTTAAAAGGGTAAGTCAGTTTAAAATTCGAAGAAATCAGTAAAAAAACGTGTTAAAATGTTTTTTGGGGAAAAAGATAGCTTAAAAAAGGGTTAAAAGGGTAAGTCAGTTTAAAAATCGATGAAATCAGTAAAAAAACGTGTTAAAATGTTTTTTGGGAAAAGGGTTAAAAGGGGAAAGTCACTTTAAAAATCGAAGAAATCAATGAAAAACGATTTAAAATATTTTTTGGGAAAAAAGATAGCTTAAAAAAAGGGTTAAAAGGGCAAAATCAGTGAGAAAATCGAAGAAATCAATAAAAAACGAGTTAAAATGTTTTTTGGGAAAAAAGATGGCTTAAAAAAGGTTTAAAAGGGTAAAGTTGGTGAAAAAATCGAAGAAATCAATAAAAAACGAGTTAAAATGTCTTTGGGAAAAAAGTTAGCTTAAAAGAGGGTGAAAATGGTAAATTAGTGAAAAAATCGAAGAAATCAATAAAAAACGAGATAAAATGTTTTTTTGGAAAAAAGATAGCTTCAAAAGCAGTAAAAACGTTAAAGTTAGTGAAAAAATCGAAGAAAGTAATAAAAACGAGTTAAAATGTTTTTTGGGAAAAAAGTTAGCTTAAAAAAGGGTTATAAGGGTAAAGTCAGTTTAAAAATCAAAGAAAGCAATAAAACGAGTTAAAATGTTTTTTGGGAAAAAAGATAGCTTAAAAAAGGGTTAAAAGGGTAAGTCAGTTTAAAATTCGAAGAAATCAGTAAAAAAACGTGTTAAAATGTTTTTTGGGAAAAAAGATAGCTTAAAAAAGGGTTAAAAGGGTAAGTCGGTTTAAAATTCGAAGAAATCAGTAAAAAAACATGTTACAATGTTTTTTGGGGAAAAAGATAGCTTAAAAAAGGGTTAAAAGGGTATGTCAGTTTAAAAATTGATGAAATCAGTAAAAAAACGTGTTAAAATGTTTTTTGGGAAAAGGGTTAAAAGGGGAAAGTCACTTTCAAAATCGAAGAAATCAATGAAAAACGATTTAAAATATTTTTTGGGAAAAAAGATAGCTTAAAAAAAGGGTTAAAAGGGCAAAATCAGTGAGAAAATCGAAGAAATCAATAAAAAACGAGTTAAAATGTTTTTTGGGAAAAAAGATGGCTTAAAAAAGGTTTAAAAGGGTAAAGTTTGTGGAAAAATCGAAGAAATCAATAAAAAACGAGTTAAAATGTCTTTGGGAAAAAAGTTAGCTTAAAAAAGGGTGAAAATGGTAAAGTTAGGGAAAAAATCGAAGAAATCAATAAAAAAACGAGTTAAAATGTATTTTTGGAAAAAAGATAGCTTCAAAAGGGGTAAAAACGTTAAAGTTAGTGAAAAAATCGAAGAAAGTAAAAAAAAACGAGTTAAAAAATGTTTTTTGGGAAAAAAGTTAGCTTAAAAAAGGGTTATAAGGGTAAAGTCAGTTTAAAAATCGAAGAAAGCAATAAAACGAGTTAAGATGTTTTTTGGGAAAAAAGATAGCTTAAAAAAGGGTTAAAAGGGTAAGTAAGTTTAAAAATCGAACAAATCAGTAAAAAAACGTGTTAAAATGTTTTTTGGGAAAAAAGATAGCTTAAAAAAGGGTTAAAAGGGTAAGTCAGTTTAAGAATCAATGAAATCAGTAAAAAAAACATGTTAAAATGTTTTTTGGGAAAAAAGTTAGCTTAAAAAAGGGTTAAAAGGGTAAAGTCACTTTAAAATTCGAAGAAATCAATGAAAAACGAGTTAAAATGTTTTTTGGGAAAAAGTTAGCTCAAAAAAAGGGTTAAAAGGGTAAAGTTAGTGAAAAAAACGAAGAAATCAATACAAAACGAGTTAAAATGTTTTTGGGAAAAAAGGTAGCTTAAAAAAGGGTTAAAAGGGTAAAGTTAGTGAAAAAAACGAAGAAATCAATAAAAAACGAGTTAAAATATTTTTTGGGAAAAAAGGTAGCTTAAAAAAAGGGTTAAAATGGCAAAATCAGTGAAAAAATCGAAGAAATCAATAAAAATACGAGTTAAAATGGTTTTTGGGAAAAAATATGGCTTAAAAAGGTTTAAAAGGGTAAAGTTAGTTAAAAAATCGAAGAAATCAATAAAAAACGAGTTAAAATGTGGGAAAAACAATAGCTTAAAAAAGGGTTAAAATGGTAAAGTTAGTGAAAAATTCGAAGAAATAAATAAAAAACAAGTTAAAATATTTTTTGGGGAAAAAGATAGTTTTAAAAAGGGTTAAAAGGGTAAAGTTAGTGAAAAAATCAAAGAAATCAATAAAAAACGAGTTAAAATGATTATTGGGAAAAAAGTTAGCTTAAAAAAGGGTTATAAGGGTAAAGTCAGTTTAAAAATCGAAGAAAGCAATAAAACGAGTTAAAATGTTTTTTGGGAAAAAAGATAGCTTAAAAAAGGGTTAAAAGGGTAAGTCAGTTTAAAATTCGAAGAAATCAGTAAAAAAACGTGTTAAAATGTTTTTTGGGGAAAAAAGATAGCTTAAAAAAGGTAAAAAAGGGTTAAAAGGGTAAGTCAGTTTAAAATTCGAAGAAATCAGTAAAAAAACGTGTTAAAATGTTTTTTGGGGAAAAAGATAGCTTAAAAAAGGGTTAAAAGGGTAAGTCAGTTTAAAAATCGATGAAATCAGTAAAAAAACGTGTTAAAATGCATTTTGGGAAAAGGGTTAAAAGGGGAAAGTCAATTTAAAAATCGAAGAAATCAATGAAAAACGATTTAAAATATTTTTTGGTAAAAAAGATAGCTTAAAAAAAGGGTTAAAAGGGCAAAATCAGTGAGAAAATCGAAGAAATCAATAAAAAACGAGTTAAAATGTTTTTTGGGAAAAAAGATGGCTTAAAAAAGGTTTAAAAGGGTAAAGTTGGTGAAAAAATCGAAGAAATCAATAAAAAACGAGTTAAAATGTCTTTGGGAAAAAAGTTAGCTTAAAAGAGGGTGAAAATGGTAAATTAGTGAAAAAATCGAAGAAATCAATAAAAAACGAGATAAAATGTTTTCTTGGAAAAAAGATAGCTTCAAAAGCGGTAAAAACGTTAAAGTTAGTGAAAAAATCGAAGAAAGTAATAAAAAACGAGTTAAAATGTTTTTTGGGAAAAGTTAGCTTAAAAAAGGGTTATAAGGGTAAAGTCAGTTTAAAAATCGAAGAAAGCAATAAAACGAGTTAAAATGTTTTTTGGGAAAAAAGATAGCTTAAAAAAGGGTTAAAAGGGTAAGTCAGTTTAAAATTCGAAGAAATCAGTAAAAAAACGTGTTAAAATGTTTTTTGGGAAAAAAGATAGCTTAAAAAAGGGTTAAAAGGGTAAGTCAGTTTAAAATTCGAAGAAATCAGTAAAAAAACGTGTTAAAATGTTTTTTGGGGAAAAAGATAGCTTAAAAAAGGGTTAAAAGGGTAAGTCAGTTTAAAAATCGATGAAATCAGTAAAAAAACGTGTTAAAATGTTTTTTGGGAAAGGGTTAAAAGGGGAAAGTCACTTTAAAAATCGTAGAAATCAATGAAAAACGAGTTAAAATATTTTTCGGGAAAAAAGATAGCTTAAAAAAAGGGTTAAAAGGGCAAAATCAGTGAGAAAATCGAACAAATCAATAAAAAACGAGTTAAAATATTTTTTGGGAAAAAAGATGGCTTAAAAAAGGTTTAAAAGGGTAAAGTTGGTGAAAAAATCGAAGAAATCAATAAAAAACGAGTTAAAGTGTCTTTGGGAAAAAAGTTAGCTTAAAAAAGGGTGAAAATGGTAAATTAGTGAAAAAATCGAAGAAATCAATAAAAAACGAGTTAAAATGTTTTTTTGGAAAAAAGATAGCTTCAAAAGGGGTAAAAACGTTAAAGTTAGTGAAAAAATCGAAGAAAGTAATAAAAAACGAGTTAAAATGTTTTTTGGGAAAAAAGTTAGCTTAAAAAAGGGTTATAAGGGTAAAGTCAGTTTAAAAATCGAAGAAAGCAATAAAACGAGTTAAAATGTTTTTCGGGAAAAAAGATAGCTTAAAAAGGGTTAAAAGGGTAAGTCGATTAAAAATCGAAGAAATCAGTAAAAAAACGTGTTAAAATGTTTTTTGGGATAGCTTAAAAAAGGGTTATAAGGGTAAAATCGAAGAAATCGGTAAAAAACGTGTTAAAATGTTTTTTGGGAAAAAAGTTAACTTAAAAAAGGGTTCAAAGGGTAAAGTCAGTTTAAAAATCGAAGAAATCAATGAAAAACGAGTTAAAATGTTTTTTGGGAAAAAAGGTAGCTTAAAAAAAGGGTTAAAAGGGCAAAATCAGTGAAAAAATCGAAGAAACCAATAAAAATACGAGTTAAAATGGTTTTGGGGAAAAAATATGGCTTAAAAAAGGTTTAAAAGGGTAAAGTTAGTGAAAAAATCGAAGAAATCAATAAAAAACGAGTTAAAATGTTTTTTGGGAAAAACGATAGCTTAAAAAAGGGTTAAAATGGTAAAGTTAGTGAAAAATTCGAAGAAATAAATAAAAAACGAGTTAAAATATTTTTTGGGGAAAAAGATAGTTTTAAAAAGGGTTAAAAGGGTAAAGTTAGTGAAAAAATCGAAGAGAGCAATAAAAAACGAGTTAAAATGATTTTTGGGAAAAAAGATAGCTTAAATAAGGGTTAAAGGGGTAGTCAGTTTAAAAATCGAAGAAATCTTTGAAAAACGAGTTAAAATGTTTATCGGGAAAGAAGATAGCTTAAAAGAGTAAAGTTAGCGAAAAAATTAAAGAAATCAATAAAAAAATCAGTTAAATTGTTTTTTTGGAAAAAAGATAGCTTAAAAAAGGGTTAAAACGGTAAAGTTAGTGAAAAAATCGAAGAAATCAATAAAAAACGAGTCAAAATGTTTTTTGGGAAAAAAGATAGCTTTAAAAAAGGGTTAAAAAGGTAAAATCAGTGAAAAAATCGAAATTTTGTAAAAAAAGTGTTAAAATGTTTTTTGGGAAAAAAGTTAGCTTAAAAAAAGGGTAAAAAGGGTCAAATCAGTGAAAAAATCGAAGAAATTTTGTAAAAAAAGTGTTAAAATGTTTTTTGGGAAAAAAGTTAGCTTAAAAAGGGGTCAAAAGGGTAAAGTCAGTTTAAAAATCGAAGAACTCAATAAAAAACGAGTTAAAATGTTTTTTGGGAAAAAAGATGGCTTAAAAAAGGTTTAAAAAGGTAAAGTTAGAGACAAAATCGAAGAAATCAATAAAAAACGAGTTAAAACGTTTTTTGGGAAAAAAGATAGCTTAAAAAAGGGTTCAAATGGTAAAGTTAGTGAAAAAATCGAAGAAATCAATAAAAAACGACTCAAAATGTTTTTTGGGAAAAAAGATAGTTTAAAAAAGGGTTAAAAGGGTAAAGTTTGTGAAAAAATCGAAGAAATCAATAAAAAACAAGTTAAAATGTTTTTTTGGGAAAAAAGATAGCTTAAAAAAGAGTTAAACGGGTAAAGTTTAATGAAAAAATCGAAGAAATCAATAAAAAACGAGTTAAAATGTTTTTTGGGAAAAAAGGTAGCTTAAAAAAGGGTTAAAAGGGTAAAGTTAGTGAAAAAAAACGAAGAAATCAATAAAAAATGAGTTAAAATGTTTTTTGGTAAAAAAGGGTTAAAACATAAAAGATAGTGAAAAAATCGAAGAAATCAATAAAACACGAGTTAAAATGTTTTTTGGGAAAAAAGATGGCTTCAAAAAGGTTTAAAAGGGTAAAGTTAGTGAAAAAATCGAAGAAATCAATAAAAAAAGAGTTAAAATGTTTCTTGGGAAAAAAGATGGCTTAAAAAAGGTTTAAAAGGGTAAAGTTAGTGAAAAAATAGAAGAAATCAATAAAAAACGAGTTAAAATGTTTTTTGGGAAAAAAGATAGCTTAAAAAAGGGTTAAAATTGTAAAGTTAGTGAAAAAAATCGAAGAAATCAATAAAAAAACGAGTTAAAATGTTTTTTGGGAAAAAAATAGTTGAAAAAAGGGTTAAAAGAGTAAAGTTAGTGAAAAATCGAAAAAAGCAATAAAAAACGAGTTAAAATGTTTTTTGGGAAAAAAGATAGCTTAAAAAAAGGGTTAAAAGGGTAGTCAGTTTAAAAATCGAAGAAATCTATGAATGTTGGATGAAGATGAAGATGAAGGCACTGAAGAAAGTTTGATAAGGGAGGTTTTGATGCATTCCAAAACTTCAAGAATTGGCTAAGTATGGAGTGACTTAGCTGATAAACTTATCAAGGAATTTTGACTAAGAAATGAAGACATCAGAAGAGTCAAAGTTTCAAGGTCCAAGACTTCTGATCTGCTGAAGAGAAGTTATCAGACTAGTGAAGATCAGCCGACTCAAATCAGATTTGTTCAAGTTTGAGATCAGCCGAGTTCGTCATCAGACTTATACTTTCGTCAGCCAAGTGAAGAAGATCATGAAGTGTTCCCAACGGTAATAAATGCCCCTTGGTGTAATAAATGCTGAAGTACGAGGATATTTAAGACAAATGATTGAAGAAAAGCTTCGCATCAGCCGAGTGCATTTAATGCTGCATTTAATGCTGCCTGCAGAATAGTACTGTTTACAGTACGGACAGACTGCAAAAGAGCCGTTCGCGGATTTTAAGGACCAGTACTCGAGGAATTTGAATCCTGTCTCTCTTCAACGGACATTTTTCAATCCTCAAGTATAAATAGCTGCAAGAGACGAAGAAGGAAGAAGCAACACACTTTCTGAGAGAAATTTCCGAAGCAAAATTCTTTAAGTCTCAAGAACAGCTCACTCATCAGCTGAGTCATTTGTTGACGAAAGCAGAGTTGAAGAATCAAGAAAAATACATCTTCTGAGTGATTTTGTAAACAAGAGTGTTGTGCGGAGTTGTGATCCATCTTTGTGAGTGATCAAACTTCAGAGGATAGGTTTTCTGTGTGATCTCCTATTGCGAACTTGTGGTCGTTTCATTTGTTGTTCGACGCAAGCAGAGTATACTGTAAACTTTGTGATTATAGTATAACCCAAGATCTGAGTGACTTGGAAGAGTGGACTAAAGGATATTTAAATCCATATAACCACTATAAAAATTACTTGTGTTTTTACATTGTTTCAAAACTGCATATCTTCTGTTTGCATAAAAACACATTAAGTTAACTGTTTGAAAAAGAACAAAAAGGAGTTTATAAAACTGGGGAAACATTTTTCAAACTGCTAAGAATACTTGTGAAAAACACTTTGAAAATCCGCTGCAAGTACTCTAAGTATTAAAACTGATTTCTGCAAAATCAGCTAAGTAACTATCAGACGAGTGGTCAACAAGACTGTTCAAAGATTTGTTCGCGAACAGAATTGTAACTTACTAATCTGATCAGCTTAGACTGTTCAGTTGGAGTAAAGTTTTAAAGTTAAATTTGAAAGAAAATTTTAAAGAGGTTTATTCACCCCCCCCCCCTCTAAACCTCTTCTGACCACTTGGGACCAACAAGTGGTATCAGAGCGGGTGGTTCATTAGAATCAGCTGCCTGATCAACGAGCTTGATCCGAGTGTTTTTCAAAGGTTTTCAAAAGCTTTTCAAAAGAGCATCTTTTTGAAAAACAAAAACTTTTTGAAAAATGGATTGTATCAGCCATGTTCCCCACATTGCTGGTATGTCTTTTGAGGACTGGAAAATCAGAATGGAGATTTTCCTTGCTGCCTATAATGACAACATGCATACATGTATCATTAAAGGTCCATTCAAATTCACCAAGACCATCATCGTAGATGAAGCTCAAATAGTGGTGGAAAAAGACTTAACAGAAATGACAGCAGAAGAAATAAAGCTGTTCAACCTGGACAAAGTCGGAAGATTCATCATGACCAAAGCCCTGGATAATGATCGGTTTGACAAAGTCAAACATTGCAAAACTGCAAAGGAGATGTGGGATAAGGTTCGTGACATGAGCGAAGGCAATGATGCTATTAAAGAGCATCAGCTCAGTGTTGCCTTGGAGAAGCTGGACAACTTCAAGATGAAGTCTGGAGAAACCATTGATCAGATGGACATCAGATTCACCAGAACTCTGAACGAAGTTTTGAAGCTGGGAAAGACGTTCACTGACAAAGAGATTTCTGTCAGAGTACTGAAGGCTCTACCTCCCAAGTTCAACATGAAGGTGACAGCAATGGAAGAATCAAGAGATCTGGGCAAGATTTCTCTAACAGAGCTGTTCTCCGCACTCAAGGCTTATGAGTATAAACTGCCAAGGATGGGAATTGAAGAAACCTCAACTTCAGGACCCACAGCTGCACTTGTTGCTGCTGAAAACACCAGAAGACCAGCACAGAAAAGCAAAGAAGTGGACTCATCTGATGAAGCCACTTTACTCAACAAAAAGGAGTACACTGCTGGAGATGTAGCATTATTGATGAACAACTTCAAGAAGTTCTATAAGAGAAAGATGAAAAACAAATACAATCATGCTGCTTCTACTTCTAAACCTAATTTTTCTTCTCAGGATAAAGAAGATTATAAATCAAAACTGATGTGTTACAACTGCAGGAAATTGGGACACTTCATAAGAGACTGCCCATATCCAAAAGCAGAGAAGTACACTGAGGAAGAGAAGAAAATGAGAAAAGAAAGAAAGCATCAGAGAGCCAAGGCAATGATGGCTGAAGCAGAAAAGCCAGCTGCTGTCTACTCATCTGATTCAGACTCAGACTCGTCTGATGAAGAATCGTCTGATGAAGAAAAACCTGCTCTCCTGTGCCTGATGGCAAAGGAATCTGATGACTCTGAGGATGAGGTAACTCCTCAAGAAAATGAACTGTTTAATTCTCTAGAGCAAATGATGTTGAATAATACTACTATTGCTGGAGAGTTTGTTAAGCTTAAGGAAGAGATGAACTTGCTAAAAGAGCAAAATAGTTCACTGAAACTTTTAGCTGAAAAGCCAAAAGAATCAGCTGAATATAAACAGCTTGAGCAAGAGCATGAATCTCTGAAAGCTGAATGTGAGGTTTATAAAGGAAAAATCATGGAACTTGAGAAAATCATTGAGTCTCATGATAAGTCTACTGTTGCATCCATGCATACATCTAGTAAACAGGAGACACCTTTAGAAAAGGAAAAATTAGAGTTGAACCATACTGAAAAATTTGTATCAGCTGACAATAGTAAGGTCATTCTGTATGTTCAAACCTCTAGACCTACCTCAACTGAGAAAGTGGTAAAGGAGAAGAAATCTCCTAAGGCTAAAAAGAGCAAAGAGCCTAGTGTAGGAAATCAGACTAGTAAGACCAAACAGCAGAGTCCTAAGAAGTCTGCTGATAAAGCTAAATTGAATCAATCTGTTGGTAAAACTAAGTCAAAATCAAATGAGCAAGCATCTAGTAAACCAAAGAAGCATAAGAATAAGAAAAATCAAAATGCTTGGTATGGAAATGAGTCATATTATGTGCAACCTGCTGCATATCATCCTATGTATCATGCACCTCAATTTCCTAGTTACTATGCACCTTACCCTGCTCATCCAATGCATGCATATCCTGCATATCATGCACCTTACCCTGCTTATGAACATTATTCATATCATACTGATCATCAATATGACTTATCTGATAACTATGATAAAAATGAAACTGTTCATGCTCCTAAAACTCAGAAACCTAAGAAGCCTAAGACTTCAACATCTTGGGTTGTCAAGGGTGGAACTAATCCTTCAGGACCCTCTCAATAAGGGTACCTAAAACAATTTTATTTTTTGTTTTGTAGGTTAGGATTAGGAGTAGGAGTAAAGTAGAGAAGATTTGGTACTTGGACAGTGGATGTTCAAGGCACATGTGTGGAAACATACATGAGTTGACTGATGCAGTTGCTGTGGATGGTCCAAAAGTCACTTTTGGAGACAGCAAAGAAGGCAAGATTAAAGCTAAAGGAAGAATAATCAAGGGAAACATAGAGATATCTGACGTCTCATATGTTAAAGGCCTAAAATATAATCTGCTGAGCATAAGTCAATTTTGTGACAAGGGATATTCAGTCATCTTCTCAACAGATAAGTGCTACGTTGAACAGATTGGTACAAAGAAGGTAATTTTATCTGGAAGACGACAAGGAAATATCTACATAGTTGACTGGAATTCTGCTGACAAGAATTCAAGTATTTGTTTGGTGGCATCTGCACCAAGTGAAGTCAGTTGGCTATGGCACAAGAGGATGAATCACTTAAACTTCAAGACCATAAACAGATTAATCAAGAATGACTTGGTAGAAGGGATTCCAAAAGCAGTCATGAGCAAAGACAAGCTCTGTGACGCCTGTCAGAAGGGTAAACAAATCAAGTCATCATTCAAAGAAAAGAAGCACCAATCTTCTGGAAGAATATTGGAGCTGTTGCATATGGACTTATTTGGACCCATTGATCCAGTCAGCAATGGTGGAAAGAAATACTGCCTAGCTGTTGTGGATGATTATTCAAGATATACTTGGGTGATTTTCATGAAGAAGAAAAGTGAAACCAAGGAACATCTCACAAATCTGATGGAACTGATCCAGAATGAGAAGAGTATCAAGATATTGAAGATCAGATCAGATAGAGGGACAGAGTTTACAAACTCTACTGTTGAAGAGTATTGTAATATCAAAGGAATACATCATGAGTATTCTGCTGCTAGAACCCCTCAACAGAATGGTGTTGCTGAAAGGAGAAACAGAACACTGAAAGAAGCTGTCAGAACCATGATAGCTGAAGCTAAGCTGCCACAAAGATTTTGGGCAGAAGCAACAAATACAGCATGTTTTACCCAGAACAGATGTATGATCAACAAAAATCAGAACAAGACTCCATATGAAGTTTGGAACAACAGAAAGCCAAACATTCATTACTTTAAGATTTTTGGTTGTAAATGTTTTGTATTGAATAATGGGAAAAATCACCTTACTGCATTTGCAGAAAAGGCTGATGAAGCTGTCTTTGTAGGATACTCATCTGTTAGTAAGGCTTATAGAGTTTTTAACAAAAGAACATTACTAATAGAAGAATCTATCCATGTAGTATTTGATGAGCCAAGTCAATTTTCTGAAAAGAATCAAAGTGTAAATCAAAATCTGTCTGCTGATTTACAGAAGTTGGACGTTGGAAGAAATGAAGAATATGTTCCCATCATACTACCTAATCTAAGTTCAGCTGCTAATTCAAGTGCTGTTCATAATCACAGTGCTGATTGTCTAACAGACGAGTTGCTAACAGCTGACAGACCAGAGACTGTTCAACAGACGACACGTGTTCAACAGACTACTACTGGAACTCCAACAGTAGTGTTGCAAGATCATAACAGAGGACAACATCCTGATTTGCAACCTGATCTCAGATGGCTCAAGAATCACCCACCTGAACTAGTTATTGGTGATCCTTTAGATAGAGTGAAGACAAGAAGAGCTGCTGCACAAGATGCTATGTTTGTCACATTTCTATCTCAAATAGAGCCTAAACAAATTGAAGAAGCTCTAAATGACTCCTTCTGGATAGAAGCTATGCAAGAAGAGTTGAATCAATTTGAAAGGAATGAAGTCTGGTACTTAGTTCCTAGACCAAGTCATCAAAGAGTAATTGGCACTAAGTGGGTATTCAGAAATAAGATGAATGAAGATGGTGTTGTCACCAGAAACAAAGCAAGACTAGTGGCCAAGGGTTATTGTCAAGAAGAAGGAATTGACTTTGATGAAACTTTTGCACCAGTAGCAAGACTTGAAGCAATCAGACTGTTTCTTGCCTATGCTGCTCACAAGAACTTCACTGTCTATCAGATGGATGTGAAGTCTGCTTTTCTCAATGGAGAATTGCAAGAAGAAGTTTATGTTGAACAACCTCCTGGATTTGAAGTCTATCAAGAAGAGGACAAAGTATATCGTCTGAAGAAAGCCCTTTATGGACTAAAACAAGCTCCAAGAGCATGGTATGATACCCTATCTGATTTTCTTTTAATCAAAGGATTTCGAAAAGGTAAGGTAGACAAAACCTTGTTTACAATTGAATGGGAAAATCATATATTACTTGTGCAAATATATGTGGACGATATTATTTTTGGTTCAACTAACCAACAGATGTGTGATAAGTTCTCCAAGCTGATGCAGAATAAGTTTGAAATGAGCATGATGGGTGAACTTAATTACTTTCTTGGATTGCAAGTTAGACAGTTGCCTGATGGAATATTCATCAGCCAAGCAAAGTACACAAGAGATCTGTTCAAGAAATTTGGTATGGAAACTAGCTCAACAGCTACCATTCCTATGTCTACAAGTCTTCGTTTGGATAAAGATGAAGATGGCAAATCAGTGGACATAACCAAATATAGAGGCATTATTGGTTCATTGTTGTATCTAACAGCAAGCAGACCTGATATAATGTACTCAGTTGGAGTCGGTGCAAGATTTCAATCAAACCCCAAAGAATCTCATCTCTTAGCTGCCAAGAGAATATTGAAGTATGTTAAAGGCACTCAAGAATTGGGATTGTGGTATCCTAGAGAATCTGGATTTGAACTCATTGGTTATTCAGATTCAGACCTTGCAGGCTGCAAGATTGACAGAAAGAGCACAACAGGTGCCTGTCAGTTCTTAGGCAGTCGTCTGATCTCATGGATGAGTAAGAAGCAAACCTCAGTTTCTATATCTACTGCTGAAGCTGAATATATAGCTGCTGGAGCTTGTTGTGCACAGATACTTTGGTTGAAGCATCAACTAGAAGACTACAATATCAAGATCAGTGGAATTCCAATCTACTGTGACAATACAAGTGCAATCTCTCTTACTCAGAACACTACAAGTCATTCAAGGACTAAGCATATTGAGATCAAGCATCATTTCATTAGAGATCATGTGGAAAAAGGCAATGTAATGATTGAGTATGTTCATACTGATAATCAGATTGCTGACATTTTCACCAAACCTTTAAGTGAAGTAAGGTTTTCAACCTTAAGAGCTGAGCTAGGACTACTTAATTTGGAAGCATAAGCTGAGGGGGAACTCATCAGAAGACTGGAGTTCAACAGCTTAGCAATTCGTTATTATCTTCAAGGATTAACTCTCAACAGACTAGTTAACTTATGAATTCTTAAAACTCAGGGGGAACGTGTAAGACTAGCGGTACTTCTGAATTAAAGATGAAATTTGTTAATGACAGTTAGTTGAAGTTATGTTTTCATCAGAAGACTCAACTATCGAAGATTGAAGTTATTTTATCTAGCTGGATTGACAAACAGCTGAGGAAGGTTATCAGCTATTGGCATTCTCTGATAACAGCATTGTCATCAGGACAATAGTCCATCAGATAAGTGTTTTTATACTCATCTGATTACTTAAGTAAAAGCGAACTATTTAAAAACGTTTTATCCAAAACACGCCTTTACAAGTAAACTGTCGGGCGGTACATTTTCCCGCTCCTCATTAAAATATCTTTTGAATTCGAAAGGTCGTAACTGACGCCGCACGATCAGCACTGACAGAAAAACGGATCTAACGGTTGGCAGATATCACGGAAACCGAAAAACCCCAACTCTATAAATCCTCATCTGATCAGTCGAGTAGCTCTTTACGAACCCTAAACTTTCAAAAGTACTTGTGAGAAAATTTTAAACAAGTTTTCTGCAAAAATCCTTTCCTTTTCACTAACTCTCAACAGATTAAAATGGCTGCTGAAGGTATGTTCTTAGACTATGAAGCCTATTATCAATCTGGTACAAGTTTGATGAAAGAATTGTTGGAGAAATTCAAATCGGCACAGTTGATAAATTTCATGGAGTACAACGAGGGAATAATCTGGACTGACCAGGTTATGGAGTATTACTCAACGGCAAAGGCTGACTATCACAAACTAGAAATCAAAGCAAAAGTGGGTGACAAATCTGTTGTCATCACTCCACAAGTTCTTCATGAACAGTTTGGTTTGCCTAAGTCTGGAAGACACGAAGTTATCGTGCTGACTGAAGAGAAGCACCAACAGTTTTGGGCGATCTGCGCCAAGGAAGGAGAGATGTTGTCTGGCAACATCAGAAAGAAACAGCTTAAGGATGAATATCAGCGGATGGCTGATATGGTGTCTAAGCTGATTGAAAATTGTACTTTTTCTCTAGATGCTGTCACAATGAAGCGTTTCAGCATCATGGCTGCCGTATACTATGGAATAGAGGTAAACTGGTCCATCATAATTTGGTATATACTTGCTGATTTTCTGGAAGTGAAGAAGGGAAAAGGCCCTTACACCAACCACAGAATCACTTTAAGTTACCTCTTATCAAAGATGGGCTGTGTCATGTCAAATGGCAAAGAAATTCACAAGTCCAAAGCAATGAACAAGTACCTACCTGTTCAGAAGAGGAAGGCTGATGAGCCTGAAGGAGAAGAAGTTGAGGAACCAAAGGAGATTCCTGCCAAGAGGCAAAAGAGGTTAGTCAAAACAGCAAGTCTGGCTGTTGAGACTAAAAGGAAGAGGGCTACTGATGAGCCCAAGAAGAAAGAAACAAAGCAGTTGGAGAGAGTGACTTCTGCTGAAGCCACTAAAATTGTTGAGAACATAATGGCTGATGTAAGGACTGGATCCCCTGCATCACCATCAAGAACTCCATCAGCAGAGAGACCTGCTGAGAATGTTTCTAAGAGAACAAGAAGTCAGCAGAAGGATACTGCTACTTCAAGAGTTGTTCAAGGTCTGACAAAGAAAACTGCTAGAAAGCAGATGACGTTTCCTGAAGAACCGACCAATCTGGAAAATGTAGCAAGGAAAGATCCTGAAGCTACTCAAAGGCCTGCCGAAACAGTTGAAACTGTTGTGCTTGACGAAGCTGATGAACAACAGCCAAGTAAGGAAGCACCAACAGCTGAGGTTCCCCAACCTCAAGAAGATCCAGATGTCCAAATCATCTATCCCATTGCTGCTGCTCCTATATCATCTGCTGGACCAGCCCCTGCTGATAAAGGGAAGAGAAAAATTGTGCTAAGGAGAAAGAAAGTCTCCAAAGCTGATAAGAAGGCAAGAGAGGAGGCTGAACAGAGGAAGCAAGATGAGCTTGAAGAGAAAAGAGCTCTTGAATTGAGCAAAGCTCAACAAGCAAAGGATGAGGCCAGAAGAAGAATGTCTGCAGCAGAGAGAAAAGCTGCTGAAGATGCTGAATTGGCCATGGTGATTGAACAAAGCAAGGTTGATGCCTATGGACCTGTCCATGGAGGTGGCATCAAGATTGGTGAAGGGCAGACTGAAGAAGACAAAAAGAAGATACTACTGCCTGCTCCCAAAACCAAGTCCAAAGACAAGTTTGAAGTCAGGAAAGCTTTTGAGATAGTATATGCTGATAAGGAGCTTTTCAAGAAGTTTGAGAAGTCTCTAGCATACTATGATCAGAAGATTATGTTGAGGACTATGTTCACCCAGGAGAAACCAAGATATATCAAATGGAGAGATATCAGGCTGAATAGCTCAATAACTGAACTTCAAAACATGAAGGAGTTAGCTGATGAAGAACACTGGGTTCTGACTTGGCTGAAGACAAACTCCATCCAAAAGGCCCTTGATCCCAGTTATGTACGAGAAGTCATGCATAACTATGCAAAAAGCTTTGCATTGGAGGAGGCCAAGAAGATTAAAAACACCTTGCCTGAAAAGAAAAAGAAATCTGAAGATGCTGAAGAGAGAGCAATTAAGTTTGCTGTTATGACTGCTCTGAAGAGATGGGTTAAAAAGTCAAAGTATCAGCAAGGATGTTCAAGTGACTTGCCACTGCTGCCAAGTATTCAACAAATCATTTTTGGCAAGGAAGTACAACCGTACCATGAAGTCCCTAAGGGTAACAATGCTCCTGTCAACCCTTGGATCATTGTAAGACAGATTAGACAGACTACATGCTTTAATGATGATGGAACCATTACAAATCTGTTCTACGATGATGTCACTGATGAGCACAAGTCTGCTGACAAGCACAAGTCTGCTGACAAGCCTTTGGCTATTGAAGGGCCATCTAAGACTTCTGAAGATCATCAGATGACGGATTTGCAAGATGTCCCTGTTCATCAGGAGACTAAAGAGGAAGAAGCTGATGCCTCTACTTCATCAGGTGATGAACACTCATCACTGATGGAAGCCTTCCAGTTACTTATTGAAAATCAAATAAAAGATATGGAAGAGAGGAATAGTCTGCAGTTACAGAAGATGAAGACAGAATTGATTGAATCTCACACTCATCAAGTGGAAAGAACGCATCTTCTAACCAGCAGTTCTATCAAGTTAGCTATTGATCAGATTCCTATTCCTCAAGATCATTCACTAGAGTTAGTGAATAGCTTAAGAGAGCTGAACCGTAACGTTGAAGATGTGAAGGGTGATGTAAATCATCTTCACACTGCCTTGAAATCAGCTGAGCACAAGATTGCTGATTTAACTGCAACTTTCATTAAAGTCAGTCATGAAGAGAAGGAAATAAATCTGGGGATGTTGCAAGAAGTAGCAAAGGCTGCACAGGAAGTTCAAAATGAAATTGCAACTATCAACCTAAACATTGACTACTTTAATGATAAGACTGATGTCATCAGCACTGACCTTCATCATCTGACAGCTAGTCATGACGTGGTTAATCAGAATCTTAAGGCTTTGTGTGCTGAAGTAAAGATTCCAACAGTTGCCCTCAACCCTGCTGTTGAACCTTCTAATGTCATCAGAGTTGATGATGACAAAAAGGGGGAAGATAAAAGGGAAGAACCAGCAAAGGAGTTTGCTGCTGAAGAATCAGCTATGGAACCTGCTGCTGAAGAACCAGCTAAAGAGACCATTACTGATGAACCAGCAAAGGAGTCTGCTGCTGAAGAAACAACTTTGGAAGAAACTGATGCAACTATTAAAGCCAAGGAAACTGAAGACACTACTGACAAGGCTGAAGTACTTGGAAAGGTGGAAGAAGAAGATAAGATTGAAAAAGAAGACACCAAGTACAAAAATACAGATTCTGCCAGAAAAGCTATGGAAGCTCTGAAAGCTCTTCAAGAACAAGAACTTAAAGAGAAGATGGAAGCTGCCAAAGCAACCCTGGAAGAAGAAGTTGATGAAGAAGATGATGATGAAGAATCATCATATGAATATGAAGAAGTGCTCGAATCTGATGAAGAAGCTGATAGTTAGAAATTGAAAAATCAATTGTAATCAGTTTACTTTTTCAGAAATCTCATCTGATGAATTTGTACATGTAATTCACTTTCTATATCAATAAAATGTTCAAGTTCAATCCAATAAACTTTTTCTATCTCAGAAAATTTTGAGGATTACAATCTTTAGTTTAGGTATTCAACAGGTACTAAGCTGAAGTTTTGTCATCATCAAAAAGGGGGAAATTGTTGGATGAAGATGAAGATGAAGGCACTGAAGAAAGTTTGATAAGGGAGGTTTTGATGCATTCCAAAACTTCAAGAATTGGCTAAGTATGGAGTGACTTAGCTGATAAACTTATCAAGGAATTTTGACTAAGAAATGAAGACATCAGAAGAGTCAAAGTTTCAAGGTCCAAGACTTCTGATCTGCTGAAGAGAAGTTATCAGACTAGTGAAGATCAGCCGACTCAAATCAGATTTGTTCAAGTTTGAGATCAGCCGAGTTCGTCATCAGACTTATACTTTCGTCAGCCAAGTGAAGAAGATCATGAAGTGTTCCCAACGGTAATAAATGCCCCTTGGTGTAATAAATGCTGAAGTACGAGGATATTTAAGACAAATGATTGAAGAAAAGCTTCGCATCAGCCGAGTGCATTTAATGCTGCATTTAATGCTGCCTGCAGAATAGTACTGTTTACAGTACGGACAGACTGCAAAAGAGCCGTTCGCGGATTTTAAGGACCGGTACTCGAGGAATTTGAATCCTGTCTCTCTTCAACGGACATTTTTCAATCCTCAAGTATAAATAGCTGCAAGAGACGAAGAAGGAAGAAGCAACACACTTTCTGAGAGAAATTTCCGAAGCAAAATTATTTAAGTCTCAAGAACAGCTCACTCATCAGCTGAGTCATTTGTTGACGAAAGCAGAGTTGAAGAATCAAGAAAAATACATCTTCTGAGTGATTTTGTAAACAAGAGTGTTGTGCGGAGTTGTGATCCATCTTTGTGAGTGATCAAACTTCAGAGGATAGGTTTTCTGTGTGATCTCCTATTGCGAACTTGTGGTCGTTTCATTTGTTGTTCGACGCAAGCAGAGTATACTGTAAACTTTGTGATTATAGTATAACCCAAGATCTGAGTGACTTGGAAGAGTGGACTAAAGGATATTTAAATCCATATAACCACTATAAAAATTACTTGTGTTTTTACATTGTTTCAAAACTGCATATCTTCTGTTTGCATAAAAACACATTAAGTTAACTGTTTGAAAAAGAACAAAAAGGAGTTTATAAAACTGGGGAAACATTTTTCAAACTGCTAAGAATACTTGTGAAAAACACTTTGAAAATCCGCTGCAAGTACTCTAAGTATTAAAACTGATTTCTGCAAAATCAGCTAAGTAACTATCAGACGAGTGGTCAACAAGACTGTTCAAAGATTTGTTCGCGAACAGAATTGTAACTTACTAATCTGATCAGCTTAGACTGTTCAGTTGGAGTAAAGTTTTAAAGTTAAATTTGAAAGAAAATTTTAAAGAGGTTTATTCACCCCCCCCCCTCTAAACCTCTTCTGACCACTTGGGACCAACAATGAAAAACGAGTTAAAATGTTTTTTGGGATAAAAGATAGTTCAAAAGGTTAAAGTTAGTGAAAAAGTTGAAGAAATCAAGAAAAATCGAGTTAAAATGTTTTTTTGGAAAACAGATAGCTTAAAAAAGGGTTAAAACGGTAATGTTAGTGAAAAAATCGAAGAAAGCAATAAAAGACGAGTTAAAATGTTTTTTGGGAAAAAGGTTAGCTTAAAAAAAGGGTTAAAAGGGTAAATCAGTGAAAAAAGCGAAGAAATTTTGTAAAAGAAGTGTTAAAATGATTTTTGGGAAAAAAGATAGCTTAAAAAAAGGGTTAAAAGGGTAGTCAGTTTAAAAATCGAAGAAATCTATGAAAAACGAGTTAAAATGTTTTTTGGGATAAAAGATAGTTCAAAATGTTAAAGTTAGTGAAAAAGTTGAAGAAATCAAGAAAGAACGAGTTAAAATGTTTTTTGGAAAACAGATATCTTAAAAAAGGGTTAAAACGGTAAAGTTAGTGAAAAAATCGAAGAAAGCAATAAAAAACGAGTTAAAATTTTTTTTGGGAAAAAAGTTAGCTTAAAAAAAGGGTTAAAAGGGTAAATCAGTGAAAAAAGCGAAAAAAATTTGTAAAAAAAGTGTTAAAATGATTTTTGGGAAAAAAGATAGCTTAAAAAAAAGGGTTAAAAGGGTAGTCAGTTTAAAAATCGAAGAAATCTATGAAAAACGAGTTAAAATGTTTTTTGGGATAAAAGATAGTTCAAAAGGTTAAAGTTAGTGAAAAAGTTGAAGAAATCAAGAAAAAACGAGTTAAAATTTTTTTTGGAAAACAGATAGCTTAAAAAGGGTTAAAACGGTAATGTTAGTGAAAAAATCGAAGAAAGCAATAAAAGACGAGTTAAAATGTTTTTTGGGAAAAAAGTTAGCTTAAAAAAAGGGTTAAAAGGGTAAATCAGTGAAAAAAGCGAAGAAATTTTGTAAAAAAAGTGTTAAAATGATTTTTGGGAAAAAAGATAGCTTAAAAAAAGGGTTAAAAGGGTAGTCAGTTTAAAAATCGAAGAAATCTATGAAAAACGAGTTAAAATGTTTTTTGGGATAAAAGATAGTTCAAAAGGTTAAAGTTAGTGAAAAAGTTGAAGAAATCAAGAAAAAACGAGTTAAAATGTTTTTTGGAAAACAGATATCTTAAAAAAGGGTTAAAACGGTAAAGTTAGTGAAAAAATCGAAGAAAGCAATAAAAAACGAGTTAAAATGTTTTTTGGGAAAAAAGTTAGCTTAAAAAAAGGGTTAAAAGGGTAAATCAGTGAAAAAAGCGAAAAAAATTTGTAAAAAAAGTGTTAAAATGATTTTTGGGAAAAAAGATAGCTTAAAAAAAAGGGTTAAAAGGGTAGTCAGTTTAAAAATCGAAGAAATCTATGAAAAACGAGTTAAAATGTTTTTTGGGATAAAAGATAGTTCAAAAGGTTAAAGTTAGTGAAAAAGTTGAAGAAATCAAGAAAAAACGAGTTAAAATGTTTTTTTGGAAAACAGATAGCTTAAAAAAGGTTAAAAACGGTGAAGTTAGTGAAAAAATCGAAGCAAGCAATAAAAAACGAGTTAAAATGTTTTCTGGGAAAAAAGTTAGCTTAAAAAAAGGGTTAAAAGGGTAAATCAATGAAAAAAGCGAAGAAATTTTGTAAAAAAAGTGTTAAAATGATTTTTGGGAAAAAAGTTAGCTTAAAAAAAGGGTAAAATCAGTGAAAAATCGAAGAAATTTTAGTGTTAAAATGTTTTTTTGGGAAAAAAGTTAGCTTAGGGTTAAAAGGATAAAGTTAGTGAAAAAATCAAAGAAATCAATAAAAAACGAGTTAAAATGTTTTTTTGGAAAAAAGATAGCTTAAAGAAAGGGTAAAATCAGTGAAAAAATCAATAAAAAAACGATTTAAAATTTTTTTTGGGAAAAAAGATGGCTTAAAGAAGATTTAAAAATGTTTTTTGGGAAAAATGATAGCTTAAAAAAGGGTTAAAATGGTAAAGTTAGTGAAAAAGATTAGTTAAAATATTTTTTGGGAAAAAACTTTGGTAAAAAAGGGTTAAATAGAGGTTAGTGAAAAATCGGGTTAAATCGGTGACATTAGTGAATGTGGGATGCACATTTTGGGTCCTAACTTCTGTTTTCTGATTTTTCTAATATGGAATCAACAAATATGTAGGTTTCTAATTTCAAAGATGTGAATCTTCTAGGCTGAAACTAAGCACAATTCCAATATGAGGAAAGAGACATGTAAGTACCTGCTGCCAAATAAACCTCAGGTAGTTCAGCCATCTCATTTCCAATTGCATCAGTGCCCTTCTCATTCGACTAATGCTCTCCTTCCTTGAAACGCTGCCCAAAATCGTCAAAGGTGTTAGAAGTATGTAGATATAATATTAACATATGTGACGTATTAAAGTTACCAAGAAAAGTGAGCTACCTACATTGTTATTGACACGACAGAGAGATCTTTTTGTCATCCGAGATAATCCATCCATTTTCTGTTGTAGTTACTGGAAACAAAAGAAAAGGATCCCATGTGTCAGTCAAAAACTTTGAATCCCAGATAAGTAAGTATAAGTTTAACTTTGCTTTGTTGGATTATTCAAAATATGATTAGCATGCCCTTTAAATTCAATTTATCATCTTATATCCAAAGTCTCAGAGCATCAAAAAGAAATACCTTGGAATTCTGCGAATAGTGACACACACTCTTCACTGGAAATTCATTCTTTGGATGAATGGTTAACAAGTTCTTTACCTACAAAGAGATGCATATGTATTCAGGAAAGGAGAAACTAGAAATCAAAAAGAATGGAATCAATCACTCACTGAATATGCAGAGGAAAATAAGCAGAACAATTACCAAAACAATTCCAGTGATGCACATGCACTCTTCTTCTATGTCCTTTCTCCAAAATCCGATTCATCAAAGACCTAAAAAAATAACAGACAATGCCACAATGGTATTAGTATCTCATTACTGAACTGAGAGGGCAACAAAGCATCACCTATCGAGCTTTGCGTTTATATCAATTGCAAAAGCAATTACAGAATTTACATAAAAAACTTCAGCTGAGCAATCCAGATTTAATGACTATAGAAGAAAAAGTGTACCTTGAGCAATTACAGTTCCACCAATCGATGTACTTCCTGATCTTCTGATTATCTTCCCAACAAATCAATTCAAATCCTGGAGCACAACAAACAATCCACATTGATTGATAATGGAACAATCATGCAAAAGAAATTAAACCAGTACATGTGAAAGCAAAAAAAATTATTCAATAAATCTATAACCGACAATCCTCACTGATAATTTATAATATCCATAAAAGAACCATATAAGAATATGTATGTGTATATATTATGGGGAGAGCAGGACACACAAGGAAAAAGAACTGGAAGTGGGAGAAAGAGGGAAATCTTTTAAAGGCATGCATCAATCAATGTACTTCTTGCAAGTCTTTACACGATAATCTTAATGTTTCTTGGATTTCTAGTACGACTGAGAGAGAGAGAGAAACACACACTGAAAGAATTGTGATTACCGTAGCCAATAAATAAATAATAAAGACAGTATAATGAATCTTCGATTATTCTTGAAACCAAAAAAGAATTCAAGAAAACACAGAAAAAATGAGATAGAGCAGAATTACCGGAATTTAATTGTGGCTTCTCTATTCCAAATAAACAAATCTCTCACTTCGAGCATTCCCTGACTATGATTAGGGATCTTGTCTTGTTCCAAGATTAAATTCCATGAGGAAGAATCTTGAAGGTTTTTTTCTTTTTTTTGGAGTAAGATCTTGAAGGTTTTCATTCTTTTTTTTTTTTTCCTTTTTTCAGAAAGAATCGAATTGAGAGAACACTTTCTTTGCAATTAGAATGGAATCTGTTTAATTGTGCTAAGATGGAGGATGCGTATTTATACATATAAGAAAAATACCTATCCTACTGAGAAAAGGAAAGAAGCGATATTATCATATTAATAAATAAACGTGCTTAAAACTAATTATGGCAAAAAAAATTAAACAAAATAATTTAAATTGCAACCTTCTTCCGGGGCTGTCCAAAATGGGCCTTAAGCGAAACTTCAAAAAAGCCCTCATTTATTTTAACAATTAAAATTATATATTATTAAAATAAAATTTATTACTTTTGAAAATATAAATGTGCTTATTAAATTTATTACGTAATATTTAAATCAACGTTTCGTTCAGTATTTTAGCGGCCAATTTAGTTGGTTATGTACTAAAAAAACACTAAAATATTTTGGGGTTTTTGTTTTAGGTGAATTAATAGTGTAAAAAATATGATTTCCCTAATTATATGGGCACGAGGAATCCTTCTTAAGAAATGAACCCGGGACGGAATTAAGATGTTAAAATGTGATTTGATGTTACGTGGGTGACTTTTTTTCAATGATTAAAGAAGTCGTTAACGACTTCAATAGAAATAAAAATAAAAACATCACTTATATAATTTATAGGAATAATAATTACACATTTTCTTGGGTTTTTTGCACTTTGCACCCCCGAAACATAGGAAATAGGCACTTTACACCTCCGAAACTTAGATTTAGCACTTTGCACCCTCGAAACATGAAAAATGCAGCACTTTGCACCCTCATTTATTTTCAAGCAAAAATTCAAGGACAAAATAGGTAATTCAATAGTATTGGCACTTTGCACCCTCAAAACTTGAGAATTTCAACTTTCACCCCCGAAACACAGTAAATGACACTTTGCACCCCAAAACTCAAAATTAACACTTAACACCCTCAAATTAAAAAAAATCCAAACCCCTCGTTTTTTGGGTCAAAGTTGACTACCGGAGTGAAAAAAATCTAAGGCAAAATAGAAAATTCATTTTTACACTTAAATTTTACAAAATACAATTATAAATACTCATTTCTATCTCCATCTTTCTTTTCAACAATATAACCATGAATAACTAAATAAAGTACAAGTAAACTTCTCGAAGACCCATTGTCTACTTCAACATATCAAAGACCCATAAATAATTACATATTTTGCCTTAAATTTTTTTTACCATAATGGTCAACTTTGCCGGAAAAAATGGGGGGTTTGAGTTTTTTTTTTAATTTGAGGGTCTTAAGTGTTAATTTTGTATTTTGGGGTGCAAAATGACCATTTATTGTGTTTCGGGGGTGCAAGTTGCTAATTTGTTCTTAATTAGGGAGTGTTAAGTGCTAATTTTATTTTGGAGGGCAAAATGCCAAAGACTTACAATAGAATTACCTATTTAACCCTTGAGTTTTTGCTTGAAAAATAAAAGATGGTGCAAAGTGCTGTATTTTTTATATTTCGAGGGTGCAAAGTGCTAAATCTAAGTTTCAGGGGTGCAAAGTGCCTATTTTCCATGTTTCGGGGGTGCAAAGTGCAAAAAACCCCATTTTCTTTGAACTTTTAGATACTTCCCATTTATTTAAAAAAAAATCTAAATCTTAGATAAGTCCATAAAAGGAAAATTTTTGTAATCACCATTTTCCCTATAATTGACATATACTCTAGTAAATTAGTAATCTAATAAAATTAACATGCTGCATTGGGAACAGTTGGGATAGCTCAGTCTGTAGAGCATAGGACTGAAAATCCTTGCGTCACCAATTCAAATATGGTTACTGACACATAATTAATGAGGTTTTCTTTTGTTTATAAAGTAATTGATATGAAGCGAGATCCGGACTCAAAATGAATATGGATCATAATTTATAGATATTTTTATCTATCTCGGCGAGCTATAAGGTGGGTAGAATTTATTAAATTGTTAAATAAAGTATCTAAAATGAAATTATATTTTCTCTTCTATAATGTTACTATTTCATATATATTTGAAATTATCTAAAAGATGTCTCTAGATAATCATTCTTAGTCATTGTACCACCGCGTGAGAGTATCGTCGTCGAGTGTTCCCACCGAATCCGGATCAACTGGGTCTTCGACATTATAAGAGGTTCTCACATATATGTTTGACACATCTCCAAATGGACTAAGTTAGACATAAGGCCTAACTCGAGATATTCTCAAATCCAATTGTTGGTGCTCATTTTGGTAATTCGGATCCTATTCGAATTTATTTTCAATTTCCCATCAGAGATCATGAGTTCTTGTATGAAAATATATAATTAACTTTGTGAAGATGATCCAAAGTTCCAAACAGAGTAATTATAAAAAAAAAAAACAGTGTTTGAATATTTAACCAACAAACTTCAAAAAGGAAAATCACATTGGATTCGCTGGCAACTTTTATTTTTCAGAGAAGGTGGCAACAAATTATTTCTCCAAAGTTCTAATTCATGCCTAAAAAGGCTCTAAAGTGCAGTTGCAGAAAGCAGGTAATGAATGAAAATAATTAGTCATGGCCCTTGGCCCATGAGCACACAGAACCATGTACACTTTTCTAATTTCCCTCAATAATACGGTGAATTACATTACTTATTAGTATTATCTATTGAGAATAGACTAATGAATTAGAAACATGATATGTGATAAAATATCCATTAAACAATATCACATAAAGGTAAGTGTTCATTAAACATTTCACATGGATAGACTAAAAGAAATAATATATTATTATCGCAATTTTGAGTACATTTCACATGGATAGGACTGAGAGATATACTATATTATTGTCGCAATTTTGAGCGAATATTGTGTTTCATTTATGAAAGAGGTAAAAGTTAGTTATTTTTCTTCACGGAAAGGTAATATTTCTAATTTCATATCATATTATATTACACATACACAAAGGGTATCTTACAAAAACCCCATTAAAATTCATTGTTCATCGTTTCCATGTTATGTCTAAAAGCAAGACTCCGAGAATTTAAGAATGATTTTTTTAACTTACCAAAATCCCAAGAAAGAAACTCATTCTTGAAATTCTTAATACTTGCTTATAAAAACATCACCAAATATCTAATTATGCAAAAAGAAATTCATATATATTGAATATCATATATTATAGACTGAAAACAAACAACTGTAGGCAGATACAGAATCTTTGCTTCAAAATAAGTAGACAAACACAAGTTCTTCATCTTCCAAGATGTCAATCAACACACAAGCTTAGTTTTGAACCTGTAAAGTAACTTCTTCTTCTTTGAACTGAGATTGCTAATGGTTAGAACAATTTTCCCAGGCTCGTCAACTTTATAAGAACTGGAGATAACTTGTTCTTGATTTGATCCAATTCTCCTCATCTTTTGTATAATAATTGTGTACGCATTTTCTACACTCGGAACAAATTCAGCACCATAGCTCACTTCCCATCCCACCACTCTTGCTTCCCAACTCAAATCGCACGCCTGCAATGAATATATAAATATAAGAAGATAAATTTTAGTCGTCGTCTAGCCAAATCGATTTTAAAATTTGTTCAAGTAACTTAAATTATAGATTTCCATGTAATTTTCAGATCACAATAAACTAGCTCAGCTGTTATCTGTATAATTGTCAGGTAATTAATTAACACTTATATAAGTACATTTGTCTTGTATATGAAGTGAGTTTAATTAGACCCAAGAATATCTAAGGGGGTGTTTGCAATATCTTCTTCATCTGGAAAAGTAGTTGCTTTTGCTTAAAGTAATTAAAAAGTACTTTTAGGAAAAAACATGAGGTGTTTGCAAAATAAGGTAAACAGTAGCTTAAAGCAATTAAGTAGGTGTTTGCAATTTCTGAAAAGCAGAATATAGTAAGTCTTTTGTTTTATATGAATTTTATTACAAGTCCTATTTTACCCTTAACTTGGCATGTTCGTACATTAATTTTATTTCAAATAAATTTTATTACAACCCCTATTTTACTCTAACTTGACATGTTCATAAATTAATTTTAGTAACTAAGATCAAAACAAACAATGTTATAATTATATATGTAAACCATTGGCTAAACTTTATCAAATCAAATGGATCAAACAAAATTATTATAAATCATTAAGTAAGTTTATATTTAATTATAATGAATCAAACAAAATCACCAAACAAAAATCGGGTTCATTGACTTATATTTAATTATCCTGAGCAATTGTAATAATCGGGTTCATTGACTTATAATTAGCGAACAAACAAAAATTATAAAACCCTATATAAAATTAAAAAGGGCTACAACAATACACAAAGCTAAACTAGAAATTAAAAAAAAAAAAAACATATGAACTATATATTCTGAATCGAAGACAACACACAAACAAAAATAATTTTTTTGTTGTAAAAATGAGTATCATATTTTTTATAGTCATTTTCCGCAAGAATATAAATAAAATTGTGAAAAGTAAAAATAAATAGCATCAATTACATATAATAGAGAATGAGGGTATTGTTGGAATTAAGAGAAAATATTAAGGATATAAATTTCACAAAACTGCTTCTATTTTATTACAAGAATGCCATCAGCCCCAAAAGCAGGTCATGACATGCTTTTTCAAAAGCAGCTTCTAACTGCTTTTTTGTTGAGAAGCAAAAGCAAAAGTAGAGTTTGCAAACACTGAAAAACCGCTTTTCGAGAAAAAAAAGCTGAAAAGCACTTCCTAGAAGCATTTGCAAACACCCCCTAAGTATAGCTAGCACATACACATAGTGATGGTGATTGAGAGGTCAACTTACAAGATGCAACAGCTATAAGAACAGAACAAAGTAGGTAATAAAATTGTCTTTTTCTCAACAGTCAACTGACAAGGATTTCACAATTTTACAACATCAAAAGAAAAAACAAGATGTTTATTTATATATTCATTGTTCAGATGTCAGAGAATCCAAAGAACAGTCATTTTTGCAAAAAAACAGAATGTGACTTATCAGTCAACAAATAAAGTAGTATGTATGCTTTAGCATTTTTTCTCTACTGAATAAAATGAATCAGTAAACTATACTAATTAATTTAATTACTACCTCAGTAACTGGAAATTCCACAATGTTTTTAGCTGAAGGCTTCACAATAACTTCAGTAACAGAATCACCTGTCCCAAAATCTCCATCTTTGATAAATCCACCATACCTTTCTGGAATTTGCTCAGCAAAAATATACCTATATATAATATATATATTTATTTTAATCCAATTATCACAAAATTGAAACTAATTTTCCATACACATTCAATTTAAATATTTAATCAAAATGGGATTTAGAAACGAAAACTAACTTGAGTAGGGTCTCTGTGGATTTAGAAGGGCCAGCAACAACAAACTTGCTTTTAGTCCTCTCACTCAAAAAAGGGCTTATCATTTTATTCAACGCCAAAAACCACCAGGGAACATTAATGAAGACCTTAAATAACATAGCAAATAAAAACATTAATTTAAATCCCAAGATCAAAAAAATAAAATGAATATAATTTACAAAACATACATACCTGTTTAGCAACAAATTCAGGATAATTATCTTGAAGCAGTTGAAGGCCCTGTTTGGTAGCTTGCCTAAGTTCCCATTTATTTGGTCCCGGAGAATTCTTGAGATCATTAACCTGAACAATTGTGGACACTCCATCAAGACCAAAATCCAACTTCCTGATACTCTTTTCAAGAAACTGAACTCTCCATTTCAAGAACCTCTGCCTCTTCTCTTCATCAGAGAACATGTTCTGATAAAGTTGTTTGTTCTGAAACTCACCATATACATTATAACAAACCGGGTGCCCTTCTTTACTGTAACCGTTCATGAAAACAGTTCTCTCCAATTCACTGCAACCAAGGTCTTCTTCGATAAGTTGATCAATTTTGAAGTCGTTCCTCCATTGAAGAGTGTTTTTAAACATGTTAAATGCTTCGTTTACTTTGAAATCCCTGGCACGTAAGAACTTCAATAAAATTACATCAGTTTTTTCATCTTCGAAGAGCTTTACACCCCAGATGAACAATGGAACTGGTTCGTCATGTTTTTCTTTTGTGGGATGGGAACGGGTAGAAGAAACAATGGTTTCTGCAATGGCTTCGAGTGTTTTGGCACCGTCTTCTTCAAATATTGCAGTTGATTGTAAGGAAGGGTCCAAAACAGAGTCATTTTCAGTCTCTGGCTCGATTTGTTCAATTTCTTTTTGGGTAGATGTTGAAATGTCAAATTCGTGCTTGTTGAGTGCATCTTGAACGAGTTGTTTCAGTTCTTGTAAAGCTTGTTTTTCATTTTCTGGAACATGAGAAGATTTGATGCGTTCTTCTACGACCTGATGAGGGGCGTTCTCTTCTTCATGTTCATGTTCATGTTCAGGAGAAAGGGAATTGGAATGTACATGCATTGATGATTCTGCTTCTGGAACTAAAAGAGACTGTTTTTTTACTTCGTCTTGTTCTTGTTCAGCTTCCAAGGGAACATCAGTTACAACAACAACAAGTTGTTCTGTTTGTTCCTGAACTAGTTTGTTTTCAACTTGTTCAGACATTGTTTTTTAGTATTTTTCTTGATATTTTGCAAAGTAGTAGTGTGTGTTTTTGGATGTTTTTGTGAACGTTTATTTGTTGTAAGTATATATAGTAATTGTGGGTGCAAGAGAAGAGACGAGTGGGGGAATTGGAGTGGCGGTTTATAAGGAAGAGGGATGAGATGTGAGCTGTTGTCGTCGTGTGTAAAACCCTTTTTTTTTTTTTGGTTGAAATGGTAAATTAAGAATATCAACTGATTGTATTGATCAGTTAAGCTAATGGTTAGTGTAAAACTAACAAAAAGTATATATATATGCAGGCGTGATATTGATATTGAATCCAAAATCTTGAGGCCTAAGGGCATCTCCAATGCAGCCATCAAATGGGTCATCAAATCCATTAACTTCTAATTTGATGGCTGAAATCAAAAAAACTCTTCTCCAATGGAGGCCCTATTTGAGTCATCAATTTGATGTCCACAAGCTCTTGACATCAAAGATAGGGTCAATTCCTCTTGGCCCCAAATTTTGGTAGGAAAAAATTAACAGTACCAACGGCTATATTATTGAAACGGTCACTTTATTTTTTCTGAAAAGAGCCGTTGCAAATTGGATGTGTATAAATTAAACATCATTTTCATCACAAAATTAAACTTGCAAGATAAACACAAAAATTACAGGAAATTAAAGTCCAAGGAAAAAAGAAATTTACAAAGATTCATATTAGATCGGGAAGAGAGGTAGAAGAAAAAAAGGTAAAAGTTATATGTTCAGGTCACCGGATACTTGGAGAGGGAGGGCGGCGGCGGCGGCAGAGAGGGAGGGCGGCGGCGGCGACGGAGTTCCTTTTTTTTAATTTTTCTTTTTCTTTGAGGAAGTGGAGGGTTGTATAGAGGTGGTCGGAGGTGGAGGCGTGGGTGGGGACAGGGCAGCAACCGAAGTGGAGGTGTGGGTGGGGGTGTGTGGCGTGAGAATGGTGAAGAAGATAGAGTGATATTTAATTGAAAGTAGCAGACGGTTTATTGAAAGGGATTTTAATTGTGATTAGGTTTATGTTTATGTTAAAAGTGGGCTAATTTAATTGGGTCAATTTGGTGGGCTTGCCGATTTTTACTTCTTTCATTTTTTTTCTTTTTTTTTGAAGTCCAGTAGATGCTGGAATGATTTTTACTTTTTTTTTTTTGTTACATATAAGTTTAATTTAATTTAGTTTGAGTTTTGGGATTAAATTTTATAATTGAATTTTATTTTTACTTATGTTTATATTCACTATTCATAATTTTTTTTCTTGTAGATGGATCCGAATATATATGGTTCATACACAAGTCTCCTCACTGGCGATTTATTGGATGATGAAAGTTACCATCCCAACTCTGATACACCTTCTGAAACTCCGACGGTGAATGTTCAACGCAAAACACAAAGGACAAAAAATTTCTCGACCCCTGAGGATGTTCTGATTGTATCGGCTTGGCTAAATATGAGGATTCATGGTCAAATGGAGAAAACAAATTGAAGGAAATAATGGCTAAAAGTGTTATGAAGTAGGGAAAGAAATAAAGTGGTGAATAATTCATACCACAAAGCCCCTTTAAATAGATGTGTAAAGAGATATCATAAAGATAAGAAATCTTATCAGATATCTTGATGGCTACTTAAAAATCGACACGTGGCATCAGAAATCTTATCATGATATAAGACAAAAATATTATATGGATAAGAAATCTTATCAGATATCTTGAGAGTTACTTAAAAATCGACACGTGGCATCAGAAATCTTATCATGATATAATACAAAAATATTATATGGATAAGAAATCTTATCAGATATCTTGATGGCTACTTAAAAATCGACACGTGGCATCGAAAAATCTTATCTATCTTAATATAAATATATTATATTATATGGATACGAAATCTGATCATATACCTTGATATTTGAATTCAAATCGATACGTGACATTTTTAAATTTTATCATATGATATAATATAAAAAGTTAGCAAGATATAATATTTATAATATACACTTTAGTCTCATTTTTATATTTGATTGCATTTTTAAATGGGTTTAATTTTGTTTTAATATCAATTTGACTTAATTTTAAATAATGAAAAAAATTGATGTTCCATTTTGATGGCTGTGCATTGGAATATAAAACATTTACAGGGGCCCCAAAACACTGTAGCAGACATCAAATGAGTATTTGATTACCCACTTTGATGGCCTAGGATTGGAGATGCCCTAATCTTTGAAAGAATGGGGGGTTGGGAAGTAATTATTATCAAAGAAAAGAAAAAGGAATGTTGGGTTGGGTTGGGATGATGGAAACAGTCTGTCTGGAACAAGTGAAAAAGCCTCCAACTCTCACTTGTTCTCATCATAATCACTTTCGGCTCTGTTTTTCTTTCTTTTTTTCATACTTCACTACATTTTGGGACCCATAACCATGCTTTTATAATTTGCTTGGTTTTCTTTTTCTATCTTCTTTTTTCACATTTCCTCCCCTTTTCTTTTATCCATAGGTTTTAGAGTCTCTAAAATTCCATATTTGGTACAGACATGTTTTAAAGCAATTTCTTATCTTGTTGAAATACTGCCTAAATCCAGAAAAATAAAAAAGACCTAAAGAGAGAAGTTTAAAATCACATTTGATGATAAACGTTTTTTGAATTCTTGAATTCCGTAACTAAGTTTTGGGAGAAATAATAAAATAAATTTGGCGTCGATTTTTTTTTTTCCAGAACTAAATTGTGTGGTGTTAAATGATGATGTTTAGGAGAGGTTAATTTTAGGAGGTCTTCTAATGTGCAAAATAGGAACTATATAAACTAGAAGTATTTTACATTATATAAGGAATTGAGTGGGATAAAACAAATTCCTCTGGACAGTTTAGATTTATATTTTGGATAAAAGTTAGGAGATATTCAATTTTTTGTTTCTAATTAAGGTGCACTATCTTATATAGTATACAAACTTTATTTTGTATTAGTGTATTTATCCAAAAAAAGAAAAATACTTATGTGCAGAATACGGACATATGCTCATAGCACATTAATTAGAGCCTATTTGGAAGAGTTATGGCCCAATTTTGTGGGTCTATCAAAACTAAGTTGAGACTCTTCTAAATGGAGTTTATCAAAACTAATGGAACTCAGCACAAACATATTTACAAATACCACTCAAACTCTAGAAACCAATAAACCTTGATTTGACACCTATCATATATTTTTTCCCACCAAACTTTAAAAAAAATATTAATTTGACTCATACTTTTTTTAAATAAGCATATGTATCAAGCCTTGCCAGGGTGGAAATGAACACACACACACATTATATATATGTATATATATAAAAGGTTTAATTATGAATATCCCTAATGTAAGGTTTAATTACGAAAATTCTCCTGTGATTTTGTCACCATCTTACAATTGATCCCTTACCTATGAAAAGTTTCACCTTTGCCCCTAAGGGTATTTATAATGTTTGTAATATATTGAAAAAAAACTCTGGCGCTAATTTTAATATCTAATAAATTATAAAATTTATGATTATATGTTTACCACAAAAAAGTTGATAAAATTGTATAATTGTCCATAAGTTTCGAAAAATATTAATTTGTTATTACATATTTATTAACAATTTAATTTTTATATAAAAAAAAAACTAAACAAAATTTTATTAATTATATTTAATAAATATAAGATATTTACACATTTAATTGAATAAATTATTTTTTATGTTTATAATAATTTAATAAATTTTATTATTATAAGCATAAAAAGTTCATTAAAAAATTATATGTAGTTTTAAATTTTCATATTTTTCTAAAATATTAAATTTATTAATACAGTATAAAAATAATTAATTTAATTAAATTAGTAAGCAAATTTCTTTTATTTATAAATATTATTAATGAAATTTTGTTTAATTTTTTATTGTAAAAATGAAAATGTTAATAAATATGTAAAATAGGGTTTTTTTAGTATTTTTGAAAACTTATGTGCAATTATACAATTTTTTAAAATTTTTGGTGGTACATATATAATTATCAACTTTATAATTTATGAGATATTACAATTATCACTCAAACTTTAATTTCTTTAAGATATTCAAAACTTTATAAATAACCCCTAGTGGCAAAGTCATGATTTCCAAGATCTCCAGGACATTTATCAAAATTTCTAGACATGCTACTTTTCACTTGATTTTCCTTTTGAGTGTTGTGCATTCTCTCTGTTCAACAATGACTTTTTATTCGCACCATAAGGAAGGATATAGTATCATTCAGAGCACAAAATATTAACAAAGAATTTTGGTGCTTTAAAAGGTAAATATATTTACACCAAATTCTGTTACAAGTCATAGTAGAAACACATAGTGTTTGTACCCAAAAAATCACCCTCGATAAATCGAGGAACGACGGCTCGACATAACAAGCCAAAAATGGCATATGGGCCGAATCAAGTCGCTCCAAAACGGTTCAGACCAAATCGGATCCAATTTGGACCGAAAATGGGTCTAGTCGAGCTAATGGGTTAGCTATGAGCCCAATTTCAAAACTCGACCCAATTTCGCAATTAATTAACATTTGGGCCAAAAATATATTAATTAATTGATAAAATTAATTAATAGGCTAAAGTTAATTAATTACTAATTAAAGCCAAATAATGATTAATTACAAACGGGCTCGACCCACTTGATGGCTTTGGTTAATGAAGATTTTGGACTGATTAATTAAGTTTAATTGGGCCAAGTCTAATTAATTGGCCTATTTTTATGAATAAAGGCCATTAAGGGTTTAAAAGGGGTAATTAATTGGACAACTTATTAGACATCAGGGCTCGACCCAGGACCAACCATGGCCCGAGCAGCCCAAGTTGACCATGGCCCAGCCCAGATCGGCCATGACCAAATGGGTCGACCCACTAGTGTGTTTTAATTAATTTGATTTAATTATGAGAGAAGGATAAGTGCTAATTTAGTTGGCATAACAAAATTCCTTAATCTTCTCATAATTAGTTACCATGTCAGATTGGAATTCAAATTAAAACAAAAGACACGTTTCTTTCTTCCTTAACCTCCATTAACACTAATTTTCAGCAAAAAAGAACAAGGAAACTACCATCAAGGTAGTGGAAGTAGTGGAGAGGTTTCAAAATAGTGGAGAAAGTGGGAAAGTGGCTGTCAAGGCATCAGTTTCTGGCCATCAGCTCTACAGATCCAGCAGCTATAAATACCTTGATACTGTCAGTCGCGCAAGAGACACACAATCAATCTACAAAATCTCAGTCTAACACTGAACGGCTCAACGCCTCTCCGGAAGTCCAGCGCCCCGCTGCTTCTTTTTCAGCAAACACCTGTAGAACCCCTGATTATCAACTGTCCCTCCTCAGCCACCAGCCACCTCGACAGCCTGAAGTTAAGCCGCCGCCGCCGCCCAAAATCCTCCGCCGCCGCCCAAGGTCCGCCGCCGCCGCCGCTAAAAACTAGCCGCCGCCGCCGCCGACATTAAGCCGCCGCCGTCGATACTAAGCCGCCGCCGCCGCTGCTTCCGCTGTCCAGACGCTGTCTCGAGCGAAACCCCTTGATAGCAGGCAGTTGACAAGCTGTTTTCTGTCAAGTTATCAGTCTGTCAACTCGTTGATAACAGTCTGTCCCTCCTCAGCCACCAGTGATCCCTGACAGCCTGAAGTCTTGCCGCCGCCGCCGCTCACAGCAAGCCGCCGCCGCCGCTCTCTTCCGCCGTCAGCTGACACTGACTCGAGCGAAACCACTCGTATCAACCAAGTAGCACGCTGGTAACTGTCATGTAAGTGCCCACGTATTTATGTGACAAACTCATTGAGTAGCCATCTGCTTGATGAGCTCGTCGTCAAGTAGCCATCTGCTTGACGGCTATCGGCTAAGTAGCCATCTGCTTCGTCGATGCCTTGGTCAGTGGCCACCCGCTGATCAGGAGCCCGATTGGTGGTTACCCATCAAGGTTGGGCGAACCACTGGCGGTGGTCCCCCGTCGTCAGTGTTACTTTCTGTCTGTCAACTTAACGCATTGTCATGTTTCATCAGCTCATCGGCGGGTTTCCCTGCCGATAAAGGAGTCATTTTTCAGAACTTAATAAACTTATCAGCTCGTTTGGCAGACCCTGCCAAGAAAGGAGAACTTAGTCGTTTTGCATATTTTTGTAATGTTTGTACATCGGGAAACGTCTTAATTTTCTTTTATTATTAATGGAAGTAATTTAGTTCGTATATCTCGTCTCATTTGCTTAAATATGCTTTGCGTCGACTAATTTCCATCGATATGCTGTTTCTGTCAAGCCTTGGTTTTCTGTCAAGGTGTATGCTTAAACTGATTGATCGTCAAGGTATTAGGTTCACTGATATGATAAACAGGCCATCAATTGGCTATAAAAATATGGCATTCAAGAGAGATTTTCATAAATTGTTAAGTCCTGCGGCCAGGCAGGCATAGAAAAGAACTAGGGGTAGTGTTTGCCTACTCTGTCGCAATCGTTTAGAAGTCAGCCTTATCAGGACAACGTATCTCGATATCAATATGTCTTTGTCAGGGCACCTATATTATCAATGTATCGATATCAATATGTCTATTTTCGAATCGTTATGTTTGCACGCACAAGCATTGGCACGCCCGCACCTTTTCCATATCATATCGAGGCATTCCTCGTCAAGGTATTGGCTCGTCGAGGGATTCATTGACAGGTTTGCAATGAACAATGCTTTGGCACACCTTGATGCCAATAATACCTCGATTTCAATCCCTCGATGCCAAACACCCCTTGACGTCAGTTTCATCGCGAACAATATTTCAACACTCTCAATGCCGATGATCCCTCGATATGAAATTTCCACGCAGGCAATCCCTTGACAGCAGGGTATAATCGAATCAAAATTATATACAAGCAATCCCTCGATATCGTCAAGGTATTCCTCGATGTCAATCCCTCGACATCAGGGTGTGTTGTCAAAATTTATCGCAAACAATATTTTGGCACGCCCAGTGGGACATGAAAGTCTCTTTATTGAAAAACCCACCAGCCAAGCAATTTATGGCTCGGGGGGCATTCTGTATTTTAATTGAGTTGCCATGAAACGATTATCAGCCAATTTTGGCTAGCTGACAGCTTGATTATCTCTTTGCCAAACAGTCAATCAATTGATACTAAGTGGGTGTTTGTTTTGTTGTCATCAGATGACATCACAGGTACCACGAAGGACCCGATCAACCTTGACAAGAACACAGTCTGACTTAACGCATACTTTGGAAAATTTATCAACGGTTCCACTGACTATGGAAGGAACCGACAGAATTGAAGAGCTGACAACAGAGGTTCGCAACTTCACCAGGGACCTCGAGACCAAACAGGGAGAATGGTCTGACATTGTCAGCAAGTTTGAACATATGCTAGGCTCGGCCACTGCTGCTAGTCAGGCCAGTACAGAAGCCAGCCACACTGTAAACAATGCCTTGATACACTTGGAGGCAAAGTTGACATCGCTCACTGAAAGCATCAACATGCTCGCCAATGGCATCCAAACGCAGGCCTGGACTGGGCCGCAGAAGACTGCTGTTGACAAAGGAAAAGGCCCCGCTATCCAGATTGGGGGAAGTTCGTCAAGAGACGAGACGCCTTGCAGACAGGGCAACGGACAATCTCATGTCCAGGAAAGAAACAAAGGAAGCACTTCCAAAACAAGGAACACCCGTCAAGACTCGGGGGGCAGGTCCGAAGAGGACCGATTAGAGGCCGCCGGGTACGGTCAGGAAGGATATCAAGCCAACTCAATGGCTTACGACAGGACTGCTCATCGAGCAGTAGAGGGTCCAGAAGACCTCTTGACAGTGAACCAAGCTGAAGAAATGTTCGTCAGGAGACAGGGAAACAGGGCAGCAAGGTATAATAAGCCTCACCCGGAATATGTCGATCAGATCCCGTTCCCGTTGAACTACAGACCGCCGAATTTCACACTGTTTTCAGGCGAGGGATCACAATCTGCCACAGAGCATCTGGCTCGATTCTCTCTAGAATGTGGCAACATGACAAACGAGTTAAAATTGAAATTGTTCCCTAACTCCTTGACGGGAATGGCGTTCCACTGGTACGCCAATTTGAAACCTGGATCGGTCCCCGACTGGCCATCCATGGAAAAAATTTTTGTGATGAACCACTATCAGGCCCCTCTCGAGGTGTCCGTCATCGAGCTGTCGAACATGAGGCAGCTGACAGGACAGACTGTCGAAGAATACATGAAGAAGTTCATCAGGGCCAGAGGATTCTGCGCCATCCCGTTGCCAGAAAAGGAATGCATCAAGATTGCCATTCATGGCATGCATTTCGAATTACGAAAGATCATGATGGCACAATACCACGAAGATTTGTTTGAATTGACCGACCACGCGGTCCGTTATGAACGAGTGTTGAGAGACGAGAACGGCCGACAGCCTAGAGGAAGCTACTATCAAGTGGGTATGGCCGACTCCAGTGAGGAGCAGATCAATCAGGTCAGCAGACCGATTGAGCAACAGGGTATCGAGATTGGACTGGCAGAAGTGGTCTGCCCTAAGAACACCGTCTGTACGGCTCTCGCCAAGCCGAAAGAACCTCAACCTACTATCAAGGTGCCAAATAATTTGGTGCGACGAGACGCTGAATATAAAACTGATAGGGAAAGACGATACTCTTTCGACGTCTCGAAAACAGAGGCCATATTCGATCAGTTGCTGGCCGACAAGATCCTCCGCCTCAAAGGAGACCACGTGATTCCACCATCAGTGAAAATATCAGGTAAAACGTATTGTAAGTATCATGATGTTTGGACTCACGCAACGAACGAGTGTCTAGTGTTCAGGTGGATGGTGCAGGATCACCTTGACAAGGGCATTTTGAGGTTTGCCCCGGATTGGAAGATCACGAAACCGATGACGGTTGACACCAACCCATTCCAACAGAATGAAGTAGGGATAAATGTCATAACAATCACGGAGTTACCGACAGGCGAGAAACTATATTCAGATGATGATCCGGAATATGACATGAGGAACAAACAAATGGGCCTGTGTGCGAGGTGCCAAAACGAATTGGCGACAGTCCCGCTGTTCATCAACCCGGCGATATATGGCCCATACATACCTTGGCCAAATGTAATGCCGTCAGGGTATCCTTATCAGGTGATGCCGCAACCACAGGCAAATCCCCAAACAGCGCCGCAACCGCAGGCGATGCCACCGCCACCACCTCGACCCATGGGGCCGTATCCGGTCCCAACTCCGATGGAAAATACTGAACGCGCAACATCATCGGCGGAACAACGCCGGGAACAGGCTAAAACCGTGATGCCTCGACGGCATCAGGAAGGTTCCAGTCGAAACAGTAGAATCAGGGAAAGATCCCCTGACAGGACACCAGTTAGGCAGGTCAGATCGACCGCCAGTCGTGGAAACAGGACAAATGGTCCGTCACCAAAGATTACTCCGCCAGGCTCATCAAGGCCGCGGACTGTTCATACTCCCGCCGACACACAGGTGGATCGATGGGTTCCTGTCAGGCACCCGAAGTTCCCGGGCGACCGAAAGGTTGACCAAATGACCCGAACTCAATATAGGCGTTTCTTACGCCAACGGAAAGGACTGGAAATTGCTAAGGGGAAAGCCCCGATGAAGGAGGAATCAGCAAAGAAACCTTCACCGTCAGGAGAACAGAAACTGAAACAAGCAATGAAAGAGGCCAAATCTGGCCAAGGGGTCGACAGTAAGGCTAAGACCCCGATGCAAATGGATACTTCCAAGTGGACCCCCGGGAAAGTTAAATTCGGCACTATCGATTTGACAAAAGAAATGGAAGAGGATGACCTGCTGTTCGACGAAGAGGATGGAAATGATCTCGAGGCAAAATTTGCCGAGATTTTCGATGATAAGGGCAATAAGGAGAATGAGGACAAGGCTGGCCAAGCCGTCGAGGCCAAATCTGGCCAGGAAGTTGAGAAACAGGAAACTGAGAAGCGAGAGGCCGAGAAACAGGCCGTCAAGACAGAAATAAAAACAGTGGAAGATGCTACCGTCAGTCAGCCGACAGACGGCTCGACGATGATGGAATGCAATGCTATTGATTCAGAACTCGTTGAATTCGTCAACAAGGAGTTAGAATATTCCACTGACGGTTTTTGGGATGAGGGTATGCCAGTTGTACAAATGGCAGAAGACCTAGAGCTGCTATCGGTTGACGACAAAAAAGAGACCGATTGGGACAGAAAAATCGAGACAATATTCCAAAAGCCACCATCTTTTATGGCCAGGCATATCAGGCCATTGTATGTATCAGGGCATATCGACGGAAAACCCATTGACAGGATGCTGGTAGATAATGGGGCAGCCGTCAATGTAATGCCTTCGTCGACGATGTACAAGCTGGGCAAGGTCAGCGAGGACCTGCTGGAGACAAAAGTAATTGTCAGCAACTTTACAGGGGGAAAGGCTGATACACTAGGAATCTTGCCTGTCGAGGTGAAGATCGGAAAGACCAGCTTGAAAATTGCATTTTTCGTGGTAGATGCTGCCACCTCTTACAACGCGTTGTTGGGAAGGGACTGGATTCACTCAGCCCTTTGTGTACCGTCCTCTCTTCATCAATGCTTACTAATCTGGGGAGACTCTCCCGAACCTGAAATTATCATGGCCGACAACAGGCCATTCACCGCCAAGGTCAACGCTGTCGAGGCAGCGTATTATCGAGATGATGTAGGTCCTTATCGATTTATCGGGCAGGACAAATACGGGCGACCGAAGGAAGTCACTTCAAGCAAGAAGTTGACGCAATTGGAAATGGCTTGTTTAGCCAAGGAGCTAAGCCGGCCCTGCAACGTCAAGGAGTCAGGGCCGCAGGAAGAGCACTGTCAGGATTAATGAATGGTCCTGATGACGAAAAACCATCGGCTTTCGATGGGTCTAGAACCGACAGACTGGAAGTTGATGAGATTGTTGTTATCGGGCCGCAGCAGGAAGCATGCGCCGATTTGATCAAGAGGTTTCAGGCCTATGTGGCCGAATGTTATACAGGCGATCTCATCGATGAAGAGGAAACGCCACCGTCGGTCGGCGATGAAATTCAATTAGAAGAGTTAGCAACGGCGCCAGCCAAGCTCGATGACATCAAAATACAGGTGCAAGACCCTGTCGTCGAGATTGAGTTAGGCACCGAGGAAGATCATAGGCCAACTTACATCAGCGCATTGCTTGATGATGGCCAGAAGGATCGATTGATCCAAGTATTGACGGAGTACAAGGACTGTTTTGCCTGGAATTACGACGAGATGCCTGGGTTAAGCAGGGAGTTGGTAGAACATCGTATTCCGATACTTGAAGGGTACTTACCCCGGAAACAGCCCCTGCGAAGGATGTCTGTCGAGGTCTGCAGACTGATCAGGGAAGAAATCGAGAAGCTGTTGAAGGCCAGTTTTATCGAGGTGGCCCGATATCCGGAGTGGGTGGCAAACGTAGTCCCCGTAATGAAGAAAAACGGGAAAATCAGGATATGCATCGATTTCAGAGACCTAAATCTTGCATCTCCGAAAGACGAATATCCAATGCCAATGGCGGACATGCTTATCGATGCTGCCGCTGGCAATATGTTCCTGACAGCCGTCGACGGAAGTGCAGGTTACAATCAGATTTTTGTGGCTGTCGACGACGTACCAAAGTTGGCCTTTCAATGTCCCGGCGGAATAGGCACCTTCCAATGGAAAGTGATGCCATTCGGACTCAAGAATGCCGGAGCCACTTATCAACGAGCCATGAACTGCATTTTCAGTGAGTACATCGATGACTTTGTAAAAATTTACATCGATGACATTATTATTAAATCGGCTAGTTATGATGAACACTTGATACATTTGGCGAAGTCATTTGCCAAAATGAGGGAACATAAATTGAAACTCAACCCCTTGAAATGTGTTTTTGCAGTGGCGTCAGCCAATTTTCTTGGCTTTCTAGTACACCGCAAGGGGATTGAGATCGATAAAAACAAGTCCAAGGCTATCCTGACAGCCAGACCTCCGTCGACGAAAAAGGAATTACAGCAGTTCCTTGGCAAAGTCAACTTTTTACGGAGGTTCATCTCTAACTTGGCTGGAAAAACGAAGGTCTTCTCGCCTTTGTTAAAGCTGAAGGACAAAGAAGAGTTCTGCTGGCAAACGGAGCATGAGCAGGCGTTTCAGGATATCAAAGATAAGCTGACAACGCCGCCTGTAATGATGCCGCCCGTCAAGGGGAAGCCCTTGAAATTATATATATCTGCCACGGAAGACACCGTCGGCGGATTCCTGGCACAGGACGATGAAAACGGATTCGAACGAGCTATCTATTATTTGAGCAGGCACCTGACAGAAACAGAGCAAAGGTACTCACCGATTGAAAAGGTATGCCTTGCACTATTCTTCTCTTGTAAGAAATTGCGTCATTATATGCTGCCTGTAAAAGTGTTGGTTATTTCTGGTATTGACGTGATAAAGTACATGATAGCTAAGCCTGTAATGAGGGGAAGGATTGGTCGATGGGCCATCCAACTGATGGAGTATCAATTACAGTACGTACCGCAAAAAGCAGTCAAAGGCCAAGTATTGGCTGATTTTCTGGTTGACCATCCATGTCTCGATATCGATCAAGCCGTTCTCAGGGAACTGGACTCGATGACAGTAGAGATCAGGCCATGGACACTGGCTTTCGATGGGTCTAGAACCGACAGGCTGTCTGGAGCAGGTATAGTCTTGATTTCCCCGTCAAACGTAAAAACTAAGCTATCAATTCAATTTGATTTTGAATGTACTAACAATCAGGCCGAATACGAAGCCTTGATCATTGGACTGGAAATGCTTAGGGAGCTCGACAGCAAGTCTGTTGTCATCGTCGGAGACTCGCAGTTGGTTATCAGGCAAATACAAGGTACTTACAAATGCCGAAACCCAACGCTTGACAAGTATTATTTAACTGCGATGTCTTTGTTGTCGGAGTTTGTTGACGTTACATGTTACCATGTGACGAGGGGAAACAACAGCGAGGCCAACAGTTTGGCCCAACTAGCGACTGGTGTTGATCTCCCTGATGACATCGAGGAATCCCTCTACGTCGTCAGGAGACGACACTGTCCATCATTCATGTATCGAGATAACGTACTGACTGTTTTGAGTGTGTTTCAGGACCCTGATGACTGGAGAGAGCCGATCAGAAAATATCTGGCTGATCACAAGAGATCTGTTCAAGAAATTTGGTATGGAAACTAGCTCAACAGCTACCATTCCTATGTCTACAAGTCTTCGTTTGGATAAAGATGAAGATGGCAAATCAGTGGACATAACCAAATATAGAGGCATTATTGGTTCATTGTTGTATCTAACAGCAAGCAGACCTGATATAATGTACTCAGTTGGAGTCGGTGCAAGATTTCAATCAAACCCCAAAGAATCTCATCTCTTAGCTGCCAAGAGAATATTGAAGTATGTTAAAGGCACTCAAGAATTGGGATTGTGGTATCCTAGAGAATCTGGATTTGAACTCATTGGTTATTCAGATTCAGACCTTGCAGGCTGCAAGATTGACAGAAAGAGCACAACAGGTGCCTGTCAGTTCTTAGGCAGTCGTCTGATCTCATGGATGAGTAAGAAGCAAACCTCAGTTTCTATATCTACTGCTGAAGCTGAATATATAGCTGCTGGAGCTTGTTGTGCACAGATACTTTGGTTGAAGCATCAACTAGAAGACTACAATATCAAGATCAGTGGAATTCCAATCTACTGTGACAATACAAGTGCAATCTCTCTTACTCAGAACACTACAAGTCATTCAAGGACTAAGCATATTGAGATCAAGCATCATTTCATTAGAGATCATGTGGAAAAAGGCAATGTAATGATTGAGTATGTTCATACTGATAATCAGATTGCTGACATTTTCACCAAACCTTTAAGTGAAGTAAGGTTTTCAACCTTAAGAGCTGAGCTAGGACTACTTAATTTGGAAGCATAAGCTGAGGGGGAACTCATCAGAAGACTGGAGTTCAACAGCTTAGCAATTCGTTATTATCTTCAAGGATTAACTCTCAACAGACTAGTTAACTTATGAATTCTTAAAACTCAGGGGGAACGTGTAAGACTAGCGGTACTTCTGAATTAAAGATGAAATTTGTTAATGACAGTTAGTTGAAGTTATGTTTTCATCAGAAGACTCAACTATCGAAGATTGAAGTTATTTTATCTAGCTGGATTGACAAACAGCTGAGGAAGGTTATCAGCTATTGGCATTCTCTGATAACAGCATTGTCATCAGGACAATAGTCCATCAGATAAGTGTTTTTATACTCATCTGATTACTTAAGTAAAAGCGAACTATTTAAAAACGTTTTATCCAAAACACGCCTTTACAAGTAAACTGTCGGGCGGTACATTTTCCCGCTCCTCATTAAAATATCTTTTGAATTCGAAAGGTCGTAACTGACGCCGCACGATCAGCACTGACAGAAAAACGGATCTAACGGTTGGCAGATATCACGGAAACCGAAAAACCCCAACTCTATAAATCCTCATCTGATCAGTCGAGTAGCTCTTTACGAACCCTAAACTTTCAAAAGTACTTGTGAGAAAATTTTAAACAAGTTTTCTGCAAAAATCCTTTCCTTTTCACTAACTCTCAACAGATTAAAATGGCTGCTGAAGGTATGTTCTTAGACTATGAAGCCTATTATCAATCTGGTACAAGTTTGATGAAAGAATTGTTGGAGAAATTCAAATCGGCACAGTTGATAAATTTCATGGAGTACAACGAGGGAATAATCTGGACTGACCAGGTTATGGAGTATTACTCAACGGCAAAGGCTGACTATCACAAACTAGAAATCAAAGCAAAAGTGGGTGACAAATCTGTTGTCATCACTCCACAAGTTCTTCATGAACAGTTTGGTTTGCCTAAGTCTGGAAGACACGAAGTTATCGTGCTGACTGAAGAGAAGCACCAACAGTTTTGGGCGATCTGCGCCAAGGAAGGAGAGATGTTGTCTGGCAACATCAGAAAGAAACAGCTTAAGGATGAATATCAGCGGATGGCTGATATGGTGTCTAAGCTGATTGAAAATTGTACTTTTTCTCTAGATGCTGTCACAATGAAGCGTTTCAGCATCATGGCTGCCGTATACTATGGAATAGAGGTAAACTGGTCCATCATAATTTGGTATATACTTGCTGATTTTCTGGAAGTGAAGAAGGGAAAAGGCCCTTACACCAACCACAGAATCACTTTAAGTTACCTCTTATCAAAGATGGGCTGTGTCATGTCAAATGGCAAAGAAATTCACAAGTCCAAAGCAATGAACAAGTACCTACCTGTTCAGAAGAGGAAGGCTGATGAGCCTGAAGGAGAAGAAGTTGAGGAACCAAAGGAGATTCCTGCCAAGAGGCAAAAGAGGTTAGTCAAAACAGCAAGTCTGGCTGTTGAGACTAAAAGGAAGAGGGCTACTGATGAGCCCAAGAAGAAAGAAACAAAGCAGTTGGAGAGAGTGACTTCTGCTGAAGCCACTAAAATTGTTGAGAACATAATGGCTGATGTAAGGACTGGATCCCCTGCATCACCATCAAGAACTCCATCAGCAGAGAGACCTGCTGAGAATGTTTCTAAGAGAACAAGAAGTCAGCAGAAGGATACTGCTACTTCAAGAGTTGTTCAAGGTCTGACAAAGAAAACTGCTAGAAAGCAGATGACGTTTCCTGAAGAACCGACCAATCTGGAAAATGTAGCAAGGAAAGATCCTGAAGCTACTCAAAGGCCTGCCGAAACAGTTGAAACTGTTGTGCTTGACGAAGCTGATGAACAACAGCCAAGTAAGGAAGCACCAACAGCTGAGGTTCCCCAACCTCAAGAAGATCCAGATGTCCAAATCATCTATCCCATTGCTGCTGCTCCTATATCATCTGCTGGACCAGCCCCTGCTGATAAAGGGAAGAGAAAAATTGTGCTAAGGAGAAAGAAAGTCTCCAAAGCTGATAAGAAGGCAAGAGAGGAGGCTGAACAGAGGAAGCAAGATGAGCTTGAAGAGAAAAGAGCTCTTGAATTGAGCAAAGCTCAACAAGCAAAGGATGAGGCCAGAAGAAGAATGTCTGCAGCAGAGAGAAAAGCTGCTGAAGATGCTGAATTGGCCATGGTGATTGAACAAAGCAAGGTTGATGCCTATGGACCTGTCCATGGAGGTGGCATCAAGATTGGTGAAGGGCAGACTGAAGAAGACAAAAAGAAGATACTACTGCCTGCTCCCAAAACCAAGTCCAAAGACAAGTTTGAAGTCAGGAAAGCTTTTGAGATAGTATATGCTGATAAGGAGCTTTTCAAGAAGTTTGAGAAGTCTCTAGCATACTATGATCAGAAGATTATGTTGAGGACTATGTTCACCCAGGAGAAACCAAGATATATCAAATGGAGAGATATCAGGCTGAATAGCTCAATAACTGAACTTCAAAACATGAAGGAGTTAGCTGATGAAGAACACTGGGTTCTGACTTGGCTGAAGACAAACTCCATCCAAAAGGCCCTTGATCCCAGTTATGTACGAGAAGTCATGCATAACTATGCAAAAAGCTTTGCATTGGAGGAGGCCAAGAAGATTAAAAACACCTTGCCTGAAAAGAAAAAGAAATCTGAAGATGCTGAAGAGAGAGCAATTAAGTTTGCTGTTATGACTGCTCTGAAGAGATGGGTTAAAAAGTCAAAGTATCAGCAAGGATGTTCAAGTGACTTGCCACTGCTGCCAAGTATTCAACAAATCATTTTTGGCAAGGAAGTACAACCGTACCATGAAGTCCCTAAGGGTAACAATGCTCCTGTCAACCCTTGGATCATTGTAAGACAGATTAGACAGACTACATGCTTTAATGATGATGGAACCATTACAAATCTGTTCTACGATGATGTCACTGATGAGCACAAGTCTGCTGACAAGCACAAGTCTGCTGACAAGCCTTTGGCTATTGAAGGGCCATCTAAGACTTCTGAAGATCATCAGATGACGGATTTGCAAGATGTCCCTGTTCATCAGGAGACTAAAGAGGAAGAAGCTGATGCCTCTACTTCATCAGGTGATGAACACTCATCACTGATGGAAGCCTTCCAGTTACTTATTGAAAATCAAATAAAAGATATGGAAGAGAGGAATAGTCTGCAGTTACAGAAGATGAAGACAGAATTGATTGAATCTCACACTCATCAAGTGGAAAGAACGCATCTTCTAACCAGCAGTTCTATCAAGTTAGCTATTGATCAGATTCCTATTCCTCAAGATCATTCACTAGAGTTAGTGAATAGCTTAAGAGAGCTGAACCGTAACGTTGAAGATGTGAAGGGTGATGTAAATCATCTTCACACTGCCTTGAAATCAGCTGAGCACAAGATTGCTGATTTAACTGCAACTTTCATTAAAGTCAGTCATGAAGAGAAGGAAATAAATCTGGGGATGTTGCAAGAAGTAGCAAAGGCTGCACAGGAAGTTCAAAATGAAATTGCAACTATCAACCTAAACATTGACTACTTTAATGATAAGACTGATGTCATCAGCACTGACCTTCATCATCTGACAGCTAGTCATGACGTGGTTAATCAGAATCTTAAGGCTTTGTGTGCTGAAGTAAAGATTCCAACAGTTGCCCTCAACCCTGCTGTTGAACCTTCTAATGTCATCAGAGTTGATGATGACAAAAAGGGGGAAGATAAAAGGGAAGAACCAGCAAAGGAGTTTGCTGCTGAAGAATCAGCTATGGAACCTGCTGCTGAAGAACCAGCTAAAGAGACCATTACTGATGAACCAGCAAAGGAGTCTGCTGCTGAAGAAACAACTTTGGAAGAAACTGATGCAACTATTAAAGCCAAGGAAACTGAAGACACTACTGACAAGGCTGAAGTACTTGGAAAGGTGGAAGAAGAAGATAAGATTGAAAAAGAAGACACCAAGTACAAAAATACAGATTCTGCCAGAAAAGCTATGGAAGCTCTGAAAGCTCTTCAAGAACAAGAACTTAAAGAGAAGATGGAAGCTGCCAAAGCAACCCTGGAAGAAGAAGTTGATGAAGAAGATGATGATGAAGAATCATCATATGAATATGAAGAAGTGCTCGAATCTGATGAAGAAGCTGATAGTTAGAAATTGAAAAATCAATTGTAATCAGTTTACTTTTTCAGAAATCTCATCTGATGAATTTGTACATGTAATTCACTTTCTATATCAATAAAATGTTCAAGTTCAATCCAATAAACTTTTTCTATCTCAGAAAATTTTGAGGATTACAATCTTTAGTTTAGGTATTCAACAGGTACTAAGCTGAAGTTTTGTCATCATCAAAAAGGGGGAAATTGTTGGATGAAGATGAAGATGAAGGCACTGAAGAAAGTTTGATAAGGGAGGTTTTGATGCATTCCAAAACTTCAAGAATTGGCTAAGTATGGAGTGACTTAGCTGATAAACTTATCAAGGAATTTTGACTAAGAAATGAAGACATCAGAAGAGTCAAAGTTTCAAGGTCCAAGACTTCTGATCTGCTGAAGAGAAGTTATCAGACTAGTGAAGATCAGCCGACTCAAATCAGATTTGTTCAAGTTTGAGATCAGCCGAGTTCGTCATCAGACTTATACTTTCGTCAGCCAAGTGAAGAAGATCATGAAGTGTTCCCAACGGTAATAAATGCCCCTTGGTGTAATAAATGCTGAAGTACGAGGATATTTAAGACAAATGATTGAAGAAAAGCTTCGCATCAGCCGAGTGCATTTAATGCTGCATTTAATGCTGCCTGCAGAATAGTACTGTTTACAGTACGGACAGACTGCAAAAGAGCCGTTCGCGGATTTTAAGGACCGGTACTCGAGGAATTTGAATCCTGTCTCTCTTCAACGGACATTTTTCAATCCTCAAGTATAAATAGCTGCAAGAGACGAAGAAGGAAGAAGCAACACACTTTCTGAGAGAAATTTCCGAAGCAAAATTATTTAAGTCTCAAGAACAGCTCACTCATCAGCTGAGTCATTTGTTGACGAAAGCAGAGTTGAAGAATCAAGAAAAATACATCTTCTGAGTGATTTTGTAAACAAGAGTGTTGTGCGGAGTTGTGATCCATCTTTGTGAGTGATCAAACTTCAGAGGATAGGTTTTCTGTGTGATCTCCTATTGCGAACTTGTGGTCGTTTCATTTGTTGTTCGACGCAAGCAGAGTATACTGTAAACTTTGTGATTATAGTATAACCCAAGATCTGAGTGACTTGGAAGAGTGGACTAAAGGATATTTAAATCCATATAACCACTATAAAAATTACTTGTGTTTTTACATTGTTTCAAAACTGCATATCTTCTGTTTGCATAAAAACACATTAAGTTAACTGTTTGAAAAAGAACAAAAAGGAGTTTATAAAACTGGGGAAACATTTTTCAAACTGCTAAGAATACTTGTGAAAAACACTTTGAAAATCCGCTGCAAGTACTCTAAGTATTAAAACTGATTTCTGCAAAATCAGCTAAGTAACTATCAGACGAGTGGTCAACAAGACTGTTCAAAGATTTGTTCGCGAACAGAATTGTAACTTACTAATCTGATCAGCTTAGACTGTTCAGTTGGAGTAAAGTTTTAAAGTTAAATTTGAAAGAAAATTTTAAAGAGGTTTATTCACCCCCCCCCCTCTAAACCTCTTCTGACCACTTGGGACCAACAATGAAAAACGAGTTAAAATGTTTTTTGGGATAAAAGATAGTTCAAAAGGTTAAAGTTAGTGAAAAAGTTGAAGAAATCAAGAAAAATCGAGTTAAAATGTTTTTTTGGAAAACAGATAGCTTAAAAAAGGGTTAAAACGGTAATGTTAGTGAAAAAATCGAAGAAAGCAATAAAAGACGAGTTAAAATGTTTTTTGGGAAAAAGGTTAGCTTAAAAAAAGGGTTAAAAGGGTAAATCAGTGAAAAAAGCGAAGAAATTTTGTAAAAGAAGTGTTAAAATGATTTTTGGGAAAAAAGATAGCTTAAAAAAAGGGTTAAAAGGGTAGTCAGTTTAAAAATCGAAGAAATCTATGAAAAACGAGTTAAAATGTTTTTTGGGATAAAAGATAGTTCAAAATGTTAAAGTTAGTGAAAAAGTTGAAGAAATCAAGAAAGAACGAGTTAAAATGTTTTTTGGAAAACAGATATCTTAAAAAAGGGTTAAAACGGTAAAGTTAGTGAAAAAATCGAAGAAAGCAATAAAAAACGAGTTAAAATTTTTTTTGGGAAAAAAGTTAGCTTAAAAAAAGGGTTAAAAGGGTAAATCAGTGAAAAAAGCGAAAAAAATTTGTAAAAAAAGTGTTAAAATGATTTTTGGGAAAAAAGATAGCTTAAAAAAAAGGGTTAAAAGGGTAGTCAGTTTAAAAATCGAAGAAATCTATGAAAAACGAGTTAAAATGTTTTTTGGGATAAAAGATAGTTCAAAAGGTTAAAGTTAGTGAAAAAGTTGAAGAAATCAAGAAAAAACGAGTTAAAATTTTTTTTGGAAAACAGATAGCTTAAAAAGGGTTAAAACGGTAATGTTAGTGAAAAAATCGAAGAAAGCAATAAAAGACGAGTTAAAATGTTTTTTGGGAAAAAAGTTAGCTTAAAAAAAGGGTTAAAAGGGTAAATCAGTGAAAAAAGCGAAGAAATTTTGTAAAAAAAGTGTTAAAATGATTTTTGGGAAAAAAGATAGCTTAAAAAAAGGGTTAAAAGGGTAGTCAGTTTAAAAATCGAAGAAATCTATGAAAAACGAGTTAAAATGTTTTTTGGGATAAAAGATAGTTCAAAAGGTTAAAGTTAGTGAAAAAGTTGAAGAAATCAAGAAAAAACGAGTTAAAATGTTTTTTGGAAAACAGATATCTTAAAAAAGGGTTAAAACGGTAAAGTTAGTGAAAAAATCGAAGAAAGCAATAAAAAACGAGTTAAAATGTTTTTTGGGAAAAAAGTTAGCTTAAAAAAAGGGTTAAAAGGGTAAATCAGTGAAAAAAGCGAAAAAAATTTGTAAAAAAAGTGTTAAAATGATTTTTGGGAAAAAAGATAGCTTAAAAAAAAGGGTTAAAAGGGTAGTCAGTTTAAAAATCGAAGAAATCTATGAAAAACGAGTTAAAATGTTTTTTGGGATAAAAGATAGTTCAAAAGGTTAAAGTTAGTGAAAAAGTTGAAGAAATCAAGAAAAAACGAGTTAAAATGTTTTTTTGGAAAACAGATAGCTTAAAAAAGGTTAAAAACGGTGAAGTTAGTGAAAAAATCGAAGCAAGCAATAAAAAACGAGTTAAAATGTTTTCTGGGAAAAAAGTTAGCTTAAAAAAAGGGTTAAAAGGGTAAATCAATGAAAAAAGCGAAGAAATTTTGTAAAAAAAGTGTTAAAATGATTTTTGGGAAAAAAGTTAGCTTAAAAAAAGGGTAAAATCAGTGAAAAATCGAAGAAATTTTAGTGTTAAAATGTTTTTTTGGGAAAAAAGTTAGCTTAGGGTTAAAAGGATAAAGTTAGTGAAAAAATCAAAGAAATCAATAAAAAACGAGTTAAAATGTTTTTTTGGAAAAAAGATAGCTTAAAGAAAGGGTAAAATCAGTGAAAAAATCAATAAAAAAACGATTTAAAATTTTTTTTGGGAAAAAAGATGGCTTAAAGAAGATTTAAAAATGTTTTTTGGGAAAAATGATAGCTTAAAAAAGGGTTAAAATGGTAAAGTTAGTGAAAAAGATTAGTTAAAATATTTTTTGGGAAAAAACTTTGGTAAAAAAGGGTTAAATAGAGGTTAGTGAAAAATCGGGTTAAATCGGTGACATTAGTGAATGTGGGATGCACATTTTGGGTCCTAACTTCTGTTTTCTGATTTTTCTAATATGGAATCAACAAATATGTAGGTTTCTAATTTCAAAGATGTGAATCTTCTAGGCTGAAACTAAGCACAATTCCAATATGAGGAAAGAGACATGTAAGTACCTGCTGCCAAATAAACCTCAGGTAGTTCAGCCATCTCATTTCCAATTGCATCAGTGCCCTTCTCATTCGACTAATGCTCTCCTTCCTTGAAACGCTGCCCAAAATCGTCAAAGGTGTTAGAAGTATGTAGATATAATATTAACATATGTGACGTATTAAAGTTACCAAGAAAAGTGAGCTACCTACATTGTTATTGACACGACAGAGAGATCTTTTTGTCATCCGAGATAATCCATCCATTTTCTGTTGTAGTTACTGGAAACAAAAGAAAAGGATCCCATGTGTCAGTCAAAAACTTTGAATCCCAGATAAGTAAGTATAAGTTTAACTTTGCTTTGTTGGATTATTCAAAATATGATTAGCATGCCCTTTAAATTCAATTTATCATCTTATATCCAAAGTCTCAGAGCATCAAAAAGAAATACCTTGGAATTCTGCGAATAGTGACACACACTCTTCACTGGAAATTCATTCTTTGGATGAATGGTTAACAAGTTCTTTACCTACAAAGAGATGCATATGTATTCAGGAAAGGAGAAACTAGAAATCAAAAAGAATGGAATCAATCACTCACTGAATATGCAGAGGAAAATAAGCAGAACAATTACCAAAACAATTCCAGTGATGCACATGCACTCTTCTTCTATGTCCTTTCTCCAAAATCCGATTCATCAAAGACCTAAAAAAATAACAGACAATGCCACAATGGTATTAGTATCTCATTACTGAACTGAGAGGGCAACAAAGCATCACCTATCGAGCTTTGCGTTTATATCAATTGCAAAAGCAATTACAGAATTTACATAAAAAACTTCAGCTGAGCAATCCAGATTTAATGACTATAGAAGAAAAAGTGTACCTTGAGCAATTACAGTTCCACCAATCGATGTACTTCCTGATCTTCTGATTATCTTCCCAACAAATCAATTCAAATCCTGGAGCACAACAAACAATCCACATTGATTGATAATGGAACAATCATGCAAAAGAAATTAAACCAGTACATGTGAAAGCAAAAAAAATTATTCAATAAATCTATAACCGACAATCCTCACTGATAATTTATAATATCCATAAAAGAACCATATAAGAATATGTATGTGTATATATTATGGGGAGAGCAGGACACACAAGGAAAAAGAACTGGAAGTGGGAGAAAGAGGGAAATCTTTTAAAGGCATGCATCAATCAATGTACTTCTTGCAAGTCTTTACACGATAATCTTAATGTTTCTTGGATTTCTAGTACGACTGAGAGAGAGAGAGAAACACACACTGAAAGAATTGTGATTACCGTAGCCAATAAATAAATAATAAAGACAGTATAATGAATCTTCGATTATTCTTGAAACCAAAAAAGAATTCAAGAAAACACAGAAAAAATGAGATAGAGCAGAATTACCGGAATTTAATTGTGGCTTCTCTATTCCAAATAAACAAATCTCTCACTTCGAGCATTCCCTGACTATGATTAGGGATCTTGTCTTGTTCCAAGATTAAATTCCATGAGGAAGAATCTTGAAGGTTTTTTTCTTTTTTTTGGAGTAAGATCTTGAAGGTTTTCATTCTTTTTTTTTTTTTCCTTTTTTCAGAAAGAATCGAATTGAGAGAACACTTTCTTTGCAATTAGAATGGAATCTGTTTAATTGTGCTAAGATGGAGGATGCGTATTTATACATATAAGAAAAATACCTATCCTACTGAGAAAAGGAAAGAAGCGATATTATCATATTAATAAATAAACGTGCTTAAAACTAATTATGGCAAAAAAAATTAAACAAAATAATTTAAATTGCAACCTTCTTCCGGGGCTGTCCAAAATGGGCCTTAAGCGAAACTTCAAAAAAGCCCTCATTTATTTTAACAATTAAAATTATATATTATTAAAATAAAATTTATTACTTTTGAAAATATAAATGTGCTTATTAAATTTATTACGTAATATTTAAATCAACGTTTCGTTCAGTATTTTAGCGGCCAATTTAGTTGGTTATGTACTAAAAAAACACTAAAATATTTTGGGGTTTTTGTTTTAGGTGAATTAATAGTGTAAAAAATATGATTTCCCTAATTATATGGGCACGAGGAATCCTTCTTAAGAAATGAACCCGGGACGGAATTAAGATGTTAAAATGTGATTTGATGTTACGTGGGTGACTTTTTTTCAATGATTAAAGAAGTCGTTAACGACTTCAATAGAAATAAAAATAAAAACATCACTTATATAATTTATAGGAATAATAATTACACATTTTCTTGGGTTTTTTGCACTTTGCACCCCCGAAACATAGGAAATAGGCACTTTACACCTCCGAAACTTAGATTTAGCACTTTGCACCCTCGAAACATGAAAAATGCAGCACTTTGCACCCTCATTTATTTTCAAGCAAAAATTCAAGGACAAAATAGGTAATTCAATAGTATTGGCACTTTGCACCCTCAAAACTTGAGAATTTCAACTTTCACCCCCGAAACACAGTAAATGACACTTTGCACCCCAAAACTCAAAATTAACACTTAACACCCTCAAATTAAAAAAAATCCAAACCCCTCGTTTTTTGGGTCAAAGTTGACTACCGGAGTGAAAAAAATCTAAGGCAAAATAGAAAATTCATTTTTACACTTAAATTTTACAAAATACAATTATAAATACTCATTTCTATCTCCATCTTTCTTTTCAACAATATAACCATGAATAACTAAATAAAGTACAAGTAAACTTCTCGAAGACCCATTGTCTACTTCAACATATCAAAGACCCATAAATAATTACATATTTTGCCTTAAATTTTTTTTACCATAATGGTCAACTTTGCCGGAAAAAATGGGGGGTTTGAGTTTTTTTTTTAATTTGAGGGTCTTAAGTGTTAATTTTGTATTTTGGGGTGCAAAATGACCATTTATTGTGTTTCGGGGGTGCAAGTTGCTAATTTGTTCTTAATTAGGGAGTGTTAAGTGCTAATTTTATTTTGGAGGGCAAAATGCCAAAGACTTACAATAGAATTACCTATTTAACCCTTGAGTTTTTGCTTGAAAAATAAAAGATGGTGCAAAGTGCTGTATTTTTTATATTTCGAGGGTGCAAAGTGCTAAATCTAAGTTTCAGGGGTGCAAAGTGCCTATTTTCCATGTTTCGGGGGTGCAAAGTGCAAAAAACCCCATTTTCTTTGAACTTTTAGATACTTCCCATTTATTTAAAAAAAAATCTAAATCTTAGATAAGTCCATAAAAGGAAAATTTTTGTAATCACCATTTTCCCTATAATTGACATATACTCTAGTAAATTAGTAATCTAATAAAATTAACATGCTGCATTGGGAACAGTTGGGATAGCTCAGTCTGTAGAGCATAGGACTGAAAATCCTTGCGTCACCAATTCAAATATGGTTACTGACACATAATTAATGAGGTTTTCTTTTGTTTATAAAGTAATTGATATGAAGCGAGATCCGGACTCAAAATGAATATGGATCATAATTTATAGATATTTTTATCTATCTCGGCGAGCTATAAGGTGGGTAGAATTTATTAAATTGTTAAATAAAGTATCTAAAATGAAATTATATTTTCTCTTCTATAATGTTACTATTTCATATATATTTGAAATTATCTAAAAGATGTCTCTAGATAATCATTCTTAGTCATTGTACCACCGCGTGAGAGTATCGTCGTCGAGTGTTCCCACCGAATCCGGATCAACTGGGTCTTCGACATTATAAGAGGTTCTCACATATATGTTTGACACATCTCCAAATGGACTAAGTTAGACATAAGGCCTAACTCGAGATATTCTCAAATCCAATTGTTGGTGCTCATTTTGGTAATTCGGATCCTATTCGAATTTATTTTCAATTTCCCATCAGAGATCATGAGTTCTTGTATGAAAATATATAATTAACTTTGTGAAGATGATCCAAAGTTCCAAACAGAGTAATTATAAAAAAAAAAAACAGTGTTTGAATATTTAACCAACAAACTTCAAAAAGGAAAATCACATTGGATTCGCTGGCAACTTTTATTTTTCAGAGAAGGTGGCAACAAATTATTTCTCCAAAGTTCTAATTCATGCCTAAAAAGGCTCTAAAGTGCAGTTGCAGAAAGCAGGTAATGAATGAAAATAATTAGTCATGGCCCTTGGCCCATGAGCACACAGAACCATGTACACTTTTCTAATTTCCCTCAATAATACGGTGAATTACATTACTTATTAGTATTATCTATTGAGAATAGACTAATGAATTAGAAACATGATATGTGATAAAATATCCATTAAACAATATCACATAAAGGTAAGTGTTCATTAAACATTTCACATGGATAGACTAAAAGAAATAATATATTATTATCGCAATTTTGAGTACATTTCACATGGATAGGACTGAGAGATATACTATATTATTGTCGCAATTTTGAGCGAATATTGTGTTTCATTTATGAAAGAGGTAAAAGTTAGTTATTTTTCTTCACGGAAAGGTAATATTTCTAATTTCATATCATATTATATTACACATACACAAAGGGTATCTTACAAAAACCCCATTAAAATTCATTGTTCATCGTTTCCATGTTATGTCTAAAAGCAAGACTCCGAGAATTTAAGAATGATTTTTTTAACTTACCAAAATCCCAAGAAAGAAACTCATTCTTGAAATTCTTAATACTTGCTTATAAAAACATCACCAAATATCTAATTATGCAAAAAGAAATTCATATATATTGAATATCATATATTATAGACTGAAAACAAACAACTGTAGGCAGATACAGAATCTTTGCTTCAAAATAAGTAGACAAACACAAGTTCTTCATCTTCCAAGATGTCAATCAACACACAAGCTTAGTTTTGAACCTGTAAAGTAACTTCTTCTTCTTTGAACTGAGATTGCTAATGGTTAGAACAATTTTCCCAGGCTCGTCAACTTTATAAGAACTGGAGATAACTTGTTCTTGATTTGATCCAATTCTCCTCATCTTTTGTATAATAATTGTGTACGCATTTTCTACACTCGGAACAAATTCAGCACCATAGCTCACTTCCCATCCCACCACTCTTGCTTCCCAACTCAAATCGCACGCCTGCAATGAATATATAAATATAAGAAGATAAATTTTAGTCGTCGTCTAGCCAAATCGATTTTAAAATTTGTTCAAGTAACTTAAATTATAGATTTCCATGTAATTTTCAGATCACAATAAACTAGCTCAGCTGTTATCTGTATAATTGTCAGGTAATTAATTAACACTTATATAAGTACATTTGTCTTGTATATGAAGTGAGTTTAATTAGACCCAAGAATATCTAAGGGGGTGTTTGCAATATCTTCTTCATCTGGAAAAGTAGTTGCTTTTGCTTAAAGTAATTAAAAAGTACTTTTAGGAAAAAACATGAGGTGTTTGCAAAATAAGGTAAACAGTAGCTTAAAGCAATTAAGTAGGTGTTTGCAATTTCTGAAAAGCAGAATATAGTAAGTCTTTTGTTTTATATGAATTTTATTACAAGTCCTATTTTACCCTTAACTTGGCATGTTCGTACATTAATTTTATTTCAAATAAATTTTATTACAACCCCTATTTTACTCTAACTTGACATGTTCATAAATTAATTTTAGTAACTAAGATCAAAACAAACAATGTTATAATTATATATGTAAACCATTGGCTAAACTTTATCAAATCAAATGGATCAAACAAAATTATTATAAATCATTAAGTAAGTTTATATTTAATTATAATGAATCAAACAAAATCACCAAACAAAAATCGGGTTCATTGACTTATATTTAATTATCCTGAGCAATTGTAATAATCGGGTTCATTGACTTATAATTAGCGAACAAACAAAAATTATAAAACCCTATATAAAATTAAAAAGGGCTACAACAATACACAAAGCTAAACTAGAAATTAAAAAAAAAAAAAACATATGAACTATATATTCTGAATCGAAGACAACACACAAACAAAAATAATTTTTTTGTTGTAAAAATGAGTATCATATTTTTTATAGTCATTTTCCGCAAGAATATAAATAAAATTGTGAAAAGTAAAAATAAATAGCATCAATTACATATAATAGAGAATGAGGGTATTGTTGGAATTAAGAGAAAATATTAAGGATATAAATTTCACAAAACTGCTTCTATTTTATTACAAGAATGCCATCAGCCCCAAAAGCAGGTCATGACATGCTTTTTCAAAAGCAGCTTCTAACTGCTTTTTTGTTGAGAAGCAAAAGCAAAAGTAGAGTTTGCAAACACTGAAAAACCGCTTTTCGAGAAAAAAAAGCTGAAAAGCACTTCCTAGAAGCATTTGCAAACACCCCCTAAGTATAGCTAGCACATACACATAGTGATGGTGATTGAGAGGTCAACTTACAAGATGCAACAGCTATAAGAACAGAACAAAGTAGGTAATAAAATTGTCTTTTTCTCAACAGTCAACTGACAAGGATTTCACAATTTTACAACATCAAAAGAAAAAACAAGATGTTTATTTATATATTCATTGTTCAGATGTCAGAGAATCCAAAGAACAGTCATTTTTGCAAAAAAACAGAATGTGACTTATCAGTCAACAAATAAAGTAGTATGTATGCTTTAGCATTTTTTCTCTACTGAATAAAATGAATCAGTAAACTATACTAATTAATTTAATTACTACCTCAGTAACTGGAAATTCCACAATGTTTTTAGCTGAAGGCTTCACAATAACTTCAGTAACAGAATCACCTGTCCCAAAATCTCCATCTTTGATAAATCCACCATACCTTTCTGGAATTTGCTCAGCAAAAATATACCTATATATAATATATATATTTATTTTAATCCAATTATCACAAAATTGAAACTAATTTTCCATACACATTCAATTTAAATATTTAATCAAAATGGGATTTAGAAACGAAAACTAACTTGAGTAGGGTCTCTGTGGATTTAGAAGGGCCAGCAACAACAAACTTGCTTTTAGTCCTCTCACTCAAAAAAGGGCTTATCATTTTATTCAACGCCAAAAACCACCAGGGAACATTAATGAAGACCTTAAATAACATAGCAAATAAAAACATTAATTTAAATCCCAAGATCAAAAAAATAAAATGAATATAATTTACAAAACATACATACCTGTTTAGCAACAAATTCAGGATAATTATCTTGAAGCAGTTGAAGGCCCTGTTTGGTAGCTTGCCTAAGTTCCCATTTATTTGGTCCCGGAGAATTCTTGAGATCATTAACCTGAACAATTGTGGACACTCCATCAAGACCAAAATCCAACTTCCTGATACTCTTTTCAAGAAACTGAACTCTCCATTTCAAGAACCTCTGCCTCTTCTCTTCATCAGAGAACATGTTCTGATAAAGTTGTTTGTTCTGAAACTCACCATATACATTATAACAAACCGGGTGCCCTTCTTTACTGTAACCGTTCATGAAAACAGTTCTCTCCAATTCACTGCAACCAAGGTCTTCTTCGATAAGTTGATCAATTTTGAAGTCGTTCCTCCATTGAAGAGTGTTTTTAAACATGTTAAATGCTTCGTTTACTTTGAAATCCCTGGCACGTAAGAACTTCAATAAAATTACATCAGTTTTTTCATCTTCGAAGAGCTTTACACCCCAGATGAACAATGGAACTGGTTCGTCATGTTTTTCTTTTGTGGGATGGGAACGGGTAGAAGAAACAATGGTTTCTGCAATGGCTTCGAGTGTTTTGGCACCGTCTTCTTCAAATATTGCAGTTGATTGTAAGGAAGGGTCCAAAACAGAGTCATTTTCAGTCTCTGGCTCGATTTGTTCAATTTCTTTTTGGGTAGATGTTGAAATGTCAAATTCGTGCTTGTTGAGTGCATCTTGAACGAGTTGTTTCAGTTCTTGTAAAGCTTGTTTTTCATTTTCTGGAACATGAGAAGATTTGATGCGTTCTTCTACGACCTGATGAGGGGCGTTCTCTTCTTCATGTTCATGTTCATGTTCAGGAGAAAGGGAATTGGAATGTACATGCATTGATGATTCTGCTTCTGGAACTAAAAGAGACTGTTTTTTTACTTCGTCTTGTTCTTGTTCAGCTTCCAAGGGAACATCAGTTACAACAACAACAAGTTGTTCTGTTTGTTCCTGAACTAGTTTGTTTTCAACTTGTTCAGACATTGTTTTTTAGTATTTTTCTTGATATTTTGCAAAGTAGTAGTGTGTGTTTTTGGATGTTTTTGTGAACGTTTATTTGTTGTAAGTATATATAGTAATTGTGGGTGCAAGAGAAGAGACGAGTGGGGGAATTGGAGTGGCGGTTTATAAGGAAGAGGGATGAGATGTGAGCTGTTGTCGTCGTGTGTAAAACCCTTTTTTTTTTTTTGGTTGAAATGGTAAATTAAGAATATCAACTGATTGTATTGATCAGTTAAGCTAATGGTTAGTGTAAAACTAACAAAAAGTATATATATATGCAGGCGTGATATTGATATTGAATCCAAAATCTTGAGGCCTAAGGGCATCTCCAATGCAGCCATCAAATGGGTCATCAAATCCATTAACTTCTAATTTGATGGCTGAAATCAAAAAAACTCTTCTCCAATGGAGGCCCTATTTGAGTCATCAATTTGATGTCCACAAGCTCTTGACATCAAAGATAGGGTCAATTCCTCTTGGCCCCAAATTTTGGTAGGAAAAAATTAACAGTACCAACGGCTATATTATTGAAACGGTCACTTTATTTTTTCTGAAAAGAGCCGTTGCAAATTGGATGTGTATAAATTAAACATCATTTTCATCACAAAATTAAACTTGCAAGATAAACACAAAAATTACAGGAAATTAAAGTCCAAGGAAAAAAGAAATTTACAAAGATTCATATTAGATCGGGAAGAGAGGTAGAAGAAAAAAAGGTAAAAGTTATATGTTCAGGTCACCGGATACTTGGAGAGGGAGGGCGGCGGCGGCGGCAGAGAGGGAGGGCGGCGGCGGCGACGGAGTTCCTTTTTTTTAATTTTTCTTTTTCTTTGAGGAAGTGGAGGGTTGTATAGAGGTGGTCGGAGGTGGAGGCGTGGGTGGGGACAGGGCAGCAACCGAAGTGGAGGTGTGGGTGGGGGTGTGTGGCGTGAGAATGGTGAAGAAGATAGAGTGATATTTAATTGAAAGTAGCAGACGGTTTATTGAAAGGGATTTTAATTGTGATTAGGTTTATGTTTATGTTAAAAGTGGGCTAATTTAATTGGGTCAATTTGGTGGGCTTGCCGATTTTTACTTCTTTCATTTTTTTTCTTTTTTTTTGAAGTCCAGTAGATGCTGGAATGATTTTTACTTTTTTTTTTTTGTTACATATAAGTTTAATTTAATTTAGTTTGAGTTTTGGGATTAAATTTTATAATTGAATTTTATTTTTACTTATGTTTATATTCACTATTCATAATTTTTTTTCTTGTAGATGGATCCGAATATATATGGTTCATACACAAGTCTCCTCACTGGCGATTTATTGGATGATGAAAGTTACCATCCCAACTCTGATACACCTTCTGAAACTCCGACGGTGAATGTTCAACGCAAAACACAAAGGACAAAAAATTTCTCGACCCCTGAGGATGTTCTGATTGTATCGGCTTGGCTAAATATGAGGATTCATGGTCAAATGGAGAAAACAAATTGAAGGAAATAATGGCTAAAAGTGTTATGAAGTAGGGAAAGAAATAAAGTGGTGAATAATTCATACCACAAAGCCCCTTTAAATAGATGTGTAAAGAGATATCATAAAGATAAGAAATCTTATCAGATATCTTGATGGCTACTTAAAAATCGACACGTGGCATCAGAAATCTTATCATGATATAAGACAAAAATATTATATGGATAAGAAATCTTATCAGATATCTTGAGAGTTACTTAAAAATCGACACGTGGCATCAGAAATCTTATCATGATATAATACAAAAATATTATATGGATAAGAAATCTTATCAGATATCTTGATGGCTACTTAAAAATCGACACGTGGCATCGAAAAATCTTATCTATCTTAATATAAATATATTATATTATATGGATACGAAATCTGATCATATACCTTGATATTTGAATTCAAATCGATACGTGACATTTTTAAATTTTATCATATGATATAATATAAAAAGTTAGCAAGATATAATATTTATAATATACACTTTAGTCTCATTTTTATATTTGATTGCATTTTTAAATGGGTTTAATTTTGTTTTAATATCAATTTGACTTAATTTTAAATAATGAAAAAAATTGATGTTCCATTTTGATGGCTGTGCATTGGAATATAAAACATTTACAGGGGCCCCAAAACACTGTAGCAGACATCAAATGAGTATTTGATTACCCACTTTGATGGCCTAGGATTGGAGATGCCCTAATCTTTGAAAGAATGGGGGGTTGGGAAGTAATTATTATCAAAGAAAAGAAAAAGGAATGTTGGGTTGGGTTGGGATGATGGAAACAGTCTGTCTGGAACAAGTGAAAAAGCCTCCAACTCTCACTTGTTCTCATCATAATCACTTTCGGCTCTGTTTTTCTTTCTTTTTTTCATACTTCACTACATTTTGGGACCCATAACCATGCTTTTATAATTTGCTTGGTTTTCTTTTTCTATCTTCTTTTTTCACATTTCCTCCCCTTTTCTTTTATCCATAGGTTTTAGAGTCTCTAAAATTCCATATTTGGTACAGACATGTTTTAAAGCAATTTCTTATCTTGTTGAAATACTGCCTAAATCCAGAAAAATAAAAAAGACCTAAAGAGAGAAGTTTAAAATCACATTTGATGATAAACGTTTTTTGAATTCTTGAATTCCGTAACTAAGTTTTGGGAGAAATAATAAAATAAATTTGGCGTCGATTTTTTTTTTTCCAGAACTAAATTGTGTGGTGTTAAATGATGATGTTTAGGAGAGGTTAATTTTAGGAGGTCTTCTAATGTGCAAAATAGGAACTATATAAACTAGAAGTATTTTACATTATATAAGGAATTGAGTGGGATAAAACAAATTCCTCTGGACAGTTTAGATTTATATTTTGGATAAAAGTTAGGAGATATTCAATTTTTTGTTTCTAATTAAGGTGCACTATCTTATATAGTATACAAACTTTATTTTGTATTAGTGTATTTATCCAAAAAAAGAAAAATACTTATGTGCAGAATACGGACATATGCTCATAGCACATTAATTAGAGCCTATTTGGAAGAGTTATGGCCCAATTTTGTGGGTCTATCAAAACTAAGTTGAGACTCTTCTAAATGGAGTTTATCAAAACTAATGGAACTCAGCACAAACATATTTACAAATACCACTCAAACTCTAGAAACCAATAAACCTTGATTTGACACCTATCATATATTTTTTCCCACCAAACTTTAAAAAAAATATTAATTTGACTCATACTTTTTTTAAATAAGCATATGTATCAAGCCTTGCCAGGGTGGAAATGAACACACACACACATTATATATATGTATATATATAAAAGGTTTAATTATGAATATCCCTAATGTAAGGTTTAATTACGAAAATTCTCCTGTGATTTTGTCACCATCTTACAATTGATCCCTTACCTATGAAAAGTTTCACCTTTGCCCCTAAGGGTATTTATAATGTTTGTAATATATTGAAAAAAAACTCTGGCGCTAATTTTAATATCTAATAAATTATAAAATTTATGATTATATGTTTACCACAAAAAAGTTGATAAAATTGTATAATTGTCCATAAGTTTCGAAAAATATTAATTTGTTATTACATATTTATTAACAATTTAATTTTTATATAAAAAAAAAACTAAACAAAATTTTATTAATTATATTTAATAAATATAAGATATTTACACATTTAATTGAATAAATTATTTTTTATGTTTATAATAATTTAATAAATTTTATTATTATAAGCATAAAAAGTTCATTAAAAAATTATATGTAGTTTTAAATTTTCATATTTTTCTAAAATATTAAATTTATTAATACAGTATAAAAATAATTAATTTAATTAAATTAGTAAGCAAATTTCTTTTATTTATAAATATTATTAATGAAATTTTGTTTAATTTTTTATTGTAAAAATGAAAATGTTAATAAATATGTAAAATAGGGTTTTTTTAGTATTTTTGAAAACTTATGTGCAATTATACAATTTTTTAAAATTTTTGGTGGTACATATATAATTATCAACTTTATAATTTATGAGATATTACAATTATCACTCAAACTTTAATTTCTTTAAGATATTCAAAACTTTATAAATAACCCCTAGTGGCAAAGTCATGATTTCCAAGATCTCCAGGACATTTATCAAAATTTCTAGACATGCTACTTTTCACTTGATTTTCCTTTTGAGTGTTGTGCATTCTCTCTGTTCAACAATGACTTTTTATTCGCACCATAAGGAAGGATATAGTATCATTCAGAGCACAAAATATTAACAAAGAATTTTGGTGCTTTAAAAGGTAAATATATTTACACCAAATTCTGTTACAAGTCATAGTAGAAACACATAGTGTTTGTACCCAAAAAATCACCCTCGATAAATCGAGGAACGACGGCTCGACATAACAAGCCAAAAATGGCATATGGGCCGAATCAAGTCGCTCCAAAACGGTTCAGACCAAATCGGATCCAATTTGGACCGAAAATGGGTCTAGTCGAGCTAATGGGTTAGCTATGAGCCCAATTTCAAAACTCGACCCAATTTCGCAATTAATTAACATTTGGGCCAAAAATATATTAATTAATTGATAAAATTAATTAATAGGCTAAAGTTAATTAATTACTAATTAAAGCCAAATAATGATTAATTACAAACGGGCTCGACCCACTTGATGGCTTTGGTTAATGAAGATTTTGGACTGATTAATTAAGTTTAATTGGGCCAAGTCTAATTAATTGGCCTATTTTTATGAATAAAGGCCATTAAGGGTTTAAAAGGGGTAATTAATTGGACAACTTATTAGACATCAGGGCTCGACCCAGGACCAACCATGGCCCGAGCAGCCCAAGTTGACCATGGCCCAGCCCAGATCGGCCATGACCAAATGGGTCGACCCACTAGTGTGTTTTAATTAATTTGATTTAATTATGAGAGAAGGATAAGTGCTAATTTAGTTGGCATAACAAAATTCCTTAATCTTCTCATAATTAGTTACCATGTCAGATTGGAATTCAAATTAAAACAAAAGACACGTTTCTTTCTTCCTTAACCTCCATTAACACTAATTTTCAGCAAAAAAGAACAAGGAAACTACCATCAAGGTAGTGGAAGTAGTGGAGAGGTTTCAAAATAGTGGAGAAAGTGGGAAAGTGGCTGTCAAGGCATCAGTTTCTGGCCATCAGCTCTACAGATCCAGCAGCTATAAATACCTTGATACTGTCAGTCGCGCAAGAGACACACAATCAATCTACAAAATCTCAGTCTAACACTGAACGGCTCAACGCCTCTCCGGAAGTCCAGCGCCCCGCTGCTTCTTTTTCAGCAAACACCTGTAGAACCCCTGATTATCAACTGTCCCTCCTCAGCCACCAGCCACCTCGACAGCCTGAAGTTAAGCCGCCGCCGCCGCCCAAAATCCTCCGCCGCCGCCCAAGGTCCGCCGCCGCCGCCGCTAAAAACTAGCCGCCGCCGCCGCCGACATTAAGCCGCCGCCGTCGATACTAAGCCGCCGCCGCCGCTGCTTCCGCTGTCCAGACGCTGTCTCGAGCGAAACCCCTTGATAGCAGGCAGTTGACAAGCTGTTTTCTGTCAAGTTATCAGTCTGTCAACTCGTTGATAACAGTCTGTCCCTCCTCAGCCACCAGTGATCCCTGACAGCCTGAAGTCTTGCCGCCGCCGCCGCTCACAGCAAGCCGCCGCCGCCGCTCTCTTCCGCCGTCAGCTGACACTGACTCGAGCGAAACCACTCGTATCAACCAAGTAGCACGCTGGTAACTGTCATGTAAGTGCCCACGTATTTATGTGACAAACTCATTGAGTAGCCATCTGCTTGATGAGCTCGTCGTCAAGTAGCCATCTGCTTGACGGCTATCGGCTAAGTAGCCATCTGCTTCGTCGATGCCTTGGTCAGTGGCCACCCGCTGATCAGGAGCCCGATTGGTGGTTACCCATCAAGGTTGGGCGAACCACTGGCGGTGGTCCCCCGTCGTCAGTGTTACTTTCTGTCTGTCAACTTAACGCATTGTCATGTTTCATCAGCTCATCGGCGGGTTTCCCTGCCGATAAAGGAGTCATTTTTCAGAACTTAATAAACTTATCAGCTCGTTTGGCAGACCCTGCCAAGAAAGGAGAACTTAGTCGTTTTGCATATTTTTGTAATGTTTGTACATCGGGAAACGTCTTAATTTTCTTTTATTATTAATGGAAGTAATTTAGTTCGTATATCTCGTCTCATTTGCTTAAATATGCTTTGCGTCGACTAATTTCCATCGATATGCTGTTTCTGTCAAGCCTTGGTTTTCTGTCAAGGTGTATGCTTAAACTGATTGATCGTCAAGGTATTAGGTTCACTGATATGATAAACAGGCCATCAATTGGCTATAAAAATATGGCATTCAAGAGAGATTTTCATAAATTGTTAAGTCCTGCGGCCAGGCAGGCATAGAAAAGAACTAGGGGTAGTGTTTGCCTACTCTGTCGCAATCGTTTAGAAGTCAGCCTTATCAGGACAACGTATCTCGATATCAATATGTCTTTGTCAGGGCACCTATATTATCAATGTATCGATATCAATATGTCTATTTTCGAATCGTTATGTTTGCACGCACAAGCATTGGCACGCCCGCACCTTTTCCATATCATATCGAGGCATTCCTCGTCAAGGTATTGGCTCGTCGAGGGATTCATTGACAGGTTTGCAATGAACAATGCTTTGGCACACCTTGATGCCAATAATACCTCGATTTCAATCCCTCGATGCCAAACACCCCTTGACGTCAGTTTCATCGCGAACAATATTTCAACACTCTCAATGCCGATGATCCCTCGATATGAAATTTCCACGCAGGCAATCCCTTGACAGCAGGGTATAATCGAATCAAAATTATATACAAGCAATCCCTCGATATCGTCAAGGTATTCCTCGATGTCAATCCCTCGACATCAGGGTGTGTTGTCAAAATTTATCGCAAACAATATTTTGGCACGCCCAGTGGGACATGAAAGTCTCTTTATTGAAAAACCCACCAGCCAAGCAATTTATGGCTCGGGGGGCATTCTGTATTTTAATTGAGTTGCCATGAAACGATTATCAGCCAATTTTGGCTAGCTGACAGCTTGATTATCTCTTTGCCAAACAGTCAATCAATTGATACTAAGTGGGTGTTTGTTTTGTTGTCATCAGATGACATCACAGGTACCACGAAGGACCCGATCAACCTTGACAAGAACACAGTCTGACTTAACGCATACTTTGGAAAATTTATCAACGGTTCCACTGACTATGGAAGGAACCGACAGAATTGAAGAGCTGACAACAGAGGTTCGCAACTTCACCAGGGACCTCGAGACCAAACAGGGAGAATGGTCTGACATTGTCAGCAAGTTTGAACATATGCTAGGCTCGGCCACTGCTGCTAGTCAGGCCAGTACAGAAGCCAGCCACACTGTAAACAATGCCTTGATACACTTGGAGGCAAAGTTGACATCGCTCACTGAAAGCATCAACATGCTCGCCAATGGCATCCAAACGCAGGCCTGGACTGGGCCGCAGAAGACTGCTGTTGACAAAGGAAAAGGCCCCGCTATCCAGATTGGGGGAAGTTCGTCAAGAGACGAGACGCCTTGCAGACAGGGCAACGGACAATCTCATGTCCAGGAAAGAAACAAAGGAAGCACTTCCAAAACAAGGAACACCCGTCAAGACTCGGGGGGCAGGTCCGAAGAGGACCGATTAGAGGCCGCCGGGTACGGTCAGGAAGGATATCAAGCCAACTCAATGGCTTACGACAGGACTGCTCATCGAGCAGTAGAGGGTCCAGAAGACCTCTTGACAGTGAACCAAGCTGAAGAAATGTTCGTCAGGAGACAGGGAAACAGGGCAGCAAGGTATAATAAGCCTCACCCGGAATATGTCGATCAGATCCCGTTCCCGTTGAACTACAGACCGCCGAATTTCACACTGTTTTCAGGCGAGGGATCACAATCTGCCACAGAGCATCTGGCTCGATTCTCTCTAGAATGTGGCAACATGACAAACGAGTTAAAATTGAAATTGTTCCCTAACTCCTTGACGGGAATGGCGTTCCACTGGTACGCCAATTTGAAACCTGGATCGGTCCCCGACTGGCCATCCATGGAAAAAATTTTTGTGATGAACCACTATCAGGCCCCTCTCGAGGTGTCCGTCATCGAGCTGTCGAACATGAGGCAGCTGACAGGACAGACTGTCGAAGAATACATGAAGAAGTTCATCAGGGCCAGAGGATTCTGCGCCATCCCGTTGCCAGAAAAGGAATGCATCAAGATTGCCATTCATGGCATGCATTTCGAATTACGAAAGATCATGATGGCACAATACCACGAAGATTTGTTTGAATTGACCGACCACGCGGTCCGTTATGAACGAGTGTTGAGAGACGAGAACGGCCGACAGCCTAGAGGAAGCTACTATCAAGTGGGTATGGCCGACTCCAGTGAGGAGCAGATCAATCAGGTCAGCAGACCGATTGAGCAACAGGGTATCGAGATTGGACTGGCAGAAGTGGTCTGCCCTAAGAACACCGTCTGTACGGCTCTCGCCAAGCCGAAAGAACCTCAACCTACTATCAAGGTGCCAAATAATTTGGTGCGACGAGACGCTGAATATAAAACTGATAGGGAAAGACGATACTCTTTCGACGTCTCGAAAACAGAGGCCATATTCGATCAGTTGCTGGCCGACAAGATCCTCCGCCTCAAAGGAGACCACGTGATTCCACCATCAGTGAAAATATCAGGTAAAACGTATTGTAAGTATCATGATGTTTGGACTCACGCAACGAACGAGTGTCTAGTGTTCAGGTGGATGGTGCAGGATCACCTTGACAAGGGCATTTTGAGGTTTGCCCCGGATTGGAAGATCACGAAACCGATGACGGTTGACACCAACCCATTCCAACAGAATGAAGTAGGGATAAATGTCATAACAATCACGGAGTTACCGACAGGCGAGAAACTATATTCAGATGATGATCCGGAATATGACATGAGGAACAAACAAATGGGCCTGTGTGCGAGGTGCCAAAACGAATTGGCGACAGTCCCGCTGTTCATCAACCCGGCGATATATGGCCCATACATACCTTGGCCAAATGTAATGCCGTCAGGGTATCCTTATCAGGTGATGCCGCAACCACAGGCAAATCCCCAAACAGCGCCGCAACCGCAGGCGATGCCACCGCCACCACCTCGACCCATGGGGCCGTATCCGGTCCCAACTCCGATGGAAAATACTGAACGCGCAACATCATCGGCGGAACAACGCCGGGAACAGGCTAAAACCGTGATGCCTCGACGGCATCAGGAAGGTTCCAGTCGAAACAGTAGAATCAGGGAAAGATCCCCTGACAGGACACCAGTTAGGCAGGTCAGATCGACCGCCAGTCGTGGAAACAGGACAAATGGTCCGTCACCAAAGATTACTCCGCCAGGCTCATCAAGGCCGCGGACTGTTCATACTCCCGCCGACACACAGGTGGATCGATGGGTTCCTGTCAGGCACCCGAAGTTCCCGGGCGACCGAAAGGTTGACCAAATGACCCGAACTCAATATAGGCGTTTCTTACGCCAACGGAAAGGACTGGAAATTGCTAAGGGGAAAGCCCCGATGAAGGAGGAATCAGCAAAGAAACCTTCACCGTCAGGAGAACAGAAACTGAAACAAGCAATGAAAGAGGCCAAATCTGGCCAAGGGGTCGACAGTAAGGCTAAGACCCCGATGCAAATGGATACTTCCAAGTGGACCCCCGGGAAAGTTAAATTCGGCACTATCGATTTGACAAAAGAAATGGAAGAGGATGACCTGCTGTTCGACGAAGAGGATGGAAATGATCTCGAGGCAAAATTTGCCGAGATTTTCGATGATAAGGGCAATAAGGAGAATGAGGACAAGGCTGGCCAAGCCGTCGAGGCCAAATCTGGCCAGGAAGTTGAGAAACAGGAAACTGAGAAGCGAGAGGCCGAGAAACAGGCCGTCAAGACAGAAATAAAAACAGTGGAAGATGCTACCGTCAGTCAGCCGACAGACGGCTCGACGATGATGGAATGCAATGCTATTGATTCAGAACTCGTTGAATTCGTCAACAAGGAGTTAGAATATTCCACTGACGGTTTTTGGGATGAGGGTATGCCAGTTGTACAAATGGCAGAAGACCTAGAGCTGCTATCGGTTGACGACAAAAAAGAGACCGATTGGGACAGAAAAATCGAGACAATATTCCAAAAGCCACCATCTTTTATGGCCAGGCATATCAGGCCATTGTATGTATCAGGGCATATCGACGGAAAACCCATTGACAGGATGCTGGTAGATAATGGGGCAGCCGTCAATGTAATGCCTTCGTCGACGATGTACAAGCTGGGCAAGGTCAGCGAGGACCTGCTGGAGACAAAAGTAATTGTCAGCAACTTTACAGGGGGAAAGGCTGATACACTAGGAATCTTGCCTGTCGAGGTGAAGATCGGAAAGACCAGCTTGAAAATTGCATTTTTCGTGGTAGATGCTGCCACCTCTTACAACGCGTTGTTGGGAAGGGACTGGATTCACTCAGCCCTTTGTGTACCGTCCTCTCTTCATCAATGCTTACTAATCTGGGGAGACTCTCCCGAACCTGAAATTATCATGGCCGACAACAGGCCATTCACCGCCAAGGTCAACGCTGTCGAGGCAGCGTATTATCGAGATGATGTAGGTCCTTATCGATTTATCGGGCAGGACAAATACGGGCGACCGAAGGAAGTCACTTCAAGCAAGAAGTTGACGCAATTGGAAATGGCTTGTTTAGCCAAGGAGCTAAGCCGGCCCTGCAACGTCAAGGAGTCAGGGCCGCAGGAAGAGCACTGTCAGGATTAATGAATGGTCCTGATGACGAAAAACCATCGGCTTTCGATGGGTCTAGAACCGACAGACTGGAAGTTGATGAGATTGTTGTTATCGGGCCGCAGCAGGAAGCATGCGCCGATTTGATCAAGAGGTTTCAGGCCTATGTGGCCGAATGTTATACAGGCGATCTCATCGATGAAGAGGAAACGCCACCGTCGGTCGGCGATGAAATTCAATTAGAAGAGTTAGCAACGGCGCCAGCCAAGCTCGATGACATCAAAATACAGGTGCAAGACCCTGTCGTCGAGATTGAGTTAGGCACCGAGGAAGATCATAGGCCAACTTACATCAGCGCATTGCTTGATGATGGCCAGAAGGATCGATTGATCCAAGTATTGACGGAGTACAAGGACTGTTTTGCCTGGAATTACGACGAGATGCCTGGGTTAAGCAGGGAGTTGGTAGAACATCGTATTCCGATACTTGAAGGGTACTTACCCCGGAAACAGCCCCTGCGAAGGATGTCTGTCGAGGTCTGCAGACTGATCAGGGAAGAAATCGAGAAGCTGTTGAAGGCCAGTTTTATCGAGGTGGCCCGATATCCGGAGTGGGTGGCAAACGTAGTCCCCGTAATGAAGAAAAACGGGAAAATCAGGATATGCATCGATTTCAGAGACCTAAATCTTGCATCTCCGAAAGACGAATATCCAATGCCAATGGCGGACATGCTTATCGATGCTGCCGCTGGCAATATGTTCCTGACAGCCGTCGACGGAAGTGCAGGTTACAATCAGATTTTTGTGGCTGTCGACGACGTACCAAAGTTGGCCTTTCAATGTCCCGGCGGAATAGGCACCTTCCAATGGAAAGTGATGCCATTCGGACTCAAGAATGCCGGAGCCACTTATCAACGAGCCATGAACTGCATTTTCAGTGAGTACATCGATGACTTTGTAAAAATTTACATCGATGACATTATTATTAAATCGGCTAGTTATGATGAACACTTGATACATTTGGCGAAGTCATTTGCCAAAATGAGGGAACATAAATTGAAACTCAACCCCTTGAAATGTGTTTTTGCAGTGGCGTCAGCCAATTTTCTTGGCTTTCTAGTACACCGCAAGGGGATTGAGATCGATAAAAACAAGTCCAAGGCTATCCTGACAGCCAGACCTCCGTCGACGAAAAAGGAATTACAGCAGTTCCTTGGCAAAGTCAACTTTTTACGGAGGTTCATCTCTAACTTGGCTGGAAAAACGAAGGTCTTCTCGCCTTTGTTAAAGCTGAAGGACAAAGAAGAGTTCTGCTGGCAAACGGAGCATGAGCAGGCGTTTCAGGATATCAAAGATAAGCTGACAACGCCGCCTGTAATGATGCCGCCCGTCAAGGGGAAGCCCTTGAAATTATATATATCTGCCACGGAAGACACCGTCGGCGGATTCCTGGCACAGGACGATGAAAACGGATTCGAACGAGCTATCTATTATTTGAGCAGGCACCTGACAGAAACAGAGCAAAGGTACTCACCGATTGAAAAGGTATGCCTTGCACTATTCTTCTCTTGTAAGAAATTGCGTCATTATATGCTGCCTGTAAAAGTGTTGGTTATTTCTGGTATTGACGTGATAAAGTACATGATAGCTAAGCCTGTAATGAGGGGAAGGATTGGTCGATGGGCCATCCAACTGATGGAGTATCAATTACAGTACGTACCGCAAAAAGCAGTCAAAGGCCAAGTATTGGCTGATTTTCTGGTTGACCATCCATGTCTCGATATCGATCAAGCCGTTCTCAGGGAACTGGACTCGATGACAGTAGAGATCAGGCCATGGACACTGGCTTTCGATGGGTCTAGAACCGACAGGCTGTCTGGAGCAGGTATAGTCTTGATTTCCCCGTCAAACGTAAAAACTAAGCTATCAATTCAATTTGATTTTGAATGTACTAACAATCAGGCCGAATACGAAGCCTTGATCATTGGACTGGAAATGCTTAGGGAGCTCGACAGCAAGTCTGTTGTCATCGTCGGAGACTCGCAGTTGGTTATCAGGCAAATACAAGGTACTTACAAATGCCGAAACCCAACGCTTGACAAGTATTATTTAACTGCGATGTCTTTGTTGTCGGAGTTTGTTGACGTTACATGTTACCATGTGACGAGGGGAAACAACAGCGAGGCCAACAGTTTGGCCCAACTAGCGACTGGTGTTGATCTCCCTGATGACATCGAGGAATCCCTCTACGTCGTCAGGAGACGACACTGTCCATCATTCATGTATCGAGATAACGTACTGACTGTTTTGAGTGTGTTTCAGGACCCTGATGACTGGAGAGAGCCGATCAGAAAATATCTGGCTGATCCGTCGGACCGAGCATCTCGACAAACGAGGCTCAGGGCAGTCAATTATGTCTTGATAGGCGAGCAACTGTTCAGAAAAAGCCATGACGGCGTGCTCCTGTTATGCGTCGATCAACAAGAGGCCATGAGAATTATGATGGAGGCTCATGAAGGGATTTGTGGGGCTCATCAAAATGGTCACAAGTTAGCATGGCTGCTGCGCCGATATGGCTACTACTGGCCAAAGATGGTGGGAGACTGTATTCAATTGGCAAGGGGTTGTGAGAAATGCCAACGCTTCGGGGTAGTCCAAAGAATGCCCGTCGAAGAAATGAACATGATAATCAAGCCATGGCCTTTCAGATGCTGGGCCATCGATATCATCGGGGAGATCCATCCCTCGTCTTCCAAACACCATCGATATATTATTGTGGCCACGGATTACTTTACTAAGTGGGTAGAGGCCAAACCGCTCAAACAGGCCAATCAGGCCGAAGTGATGAAGTTTATCAAGGACCTAATCATTCACAGGTTTGGTCTGCCACAGACCATTGTCACTGACAGGGGACTGATGTTCGTCGGTCAAGAGATCAAGGAGTTTGCCAGATCAATGGGTTTTGAATTGGTCCATTCAACACCGTACTATGCACAAGGGAATGGCCAAGCGGAAGCTTCTAACAGAGTCCTCAAGGACATTATCTCGAAAATGATAGAGGAAAACCCAAGAGCTTGGCACTTGATGCTGTCAGAGGCATTGTGGGCTTATCGGACAAGCAAACGGACAAGTACAGGCACCACTCCGTACAAGCTAACTTACGGACAGGAAACCGTTCTACCGATGGAAATCAACGTCCGATCTCTGCGGGTGATGCAGCAAAACGAGCTGACGCCCGAAGAGTATAATGAAAATATGTTCCAGCAGCTTGATGAGCTCGACGAGATCAGGGTTGCCGCGTTAGACAGGATCGAGGCACAAAAAAGGCTAGTTGCCCGATGCTACGATAAAAAGATACGCAGGAAACACTTTGACGTCGGGGACATGGTCTGGAGAGTCGTTTTGCCACTTCATCAGCGCGAGAAGAGGTATGGCAAGTGGAGCGCAACGTGGCAGGGGCCATACGAAGTCTTCTCGGTAACTCGGGGAGGAGGCTACATTTTGAAAAAGCCAGATGGGGATCTCTGTCGAGACCCCATTAATGGAAGATACTTGAAAAAGTTTAGGCCTACCCTTTGGGAATCGATGTGTCTGGAACATCAGCGAGCCTTGGAGCTTGAGATCGAACGGCGTCAAGAGTATTTCAACGCGCCGATACCTCTGTAAATATAAGTAGGATTTACTTTAAACTTTCGTTTTTACTTCGTTTTTCGTTTATTTAGTCTAAAAATCTCTGATTTAGTATTGTTAGGTGTATTTACTTTCGATTATTATTCAAAAGCTTCCATTTTAATTTATATATTTGTTTCCCGATTTACAAATCTTTTACATCAAAGCATTTCGTTTAAGTTTGATAAGTTGGCTCGATTTTAGTGGCAATCAAGTTATGTTTCACTCACGAGAAATGGTCCGTCAAGGGACCGAATCAACTGATTGGAGGTTAAGTACTTAGCTTATTTGGCTTTGATATAAAGAAAATACGATACAAAGCCAAAAGAAAAGTCTACTAAAGAAAATCAGTTTATGGCTATCAAGCCAATACATCGACAGAAAAGTAAATAAGTCTGTGGCCATCAGGCCAATGCATAAACAGATAAACAAACTAAGTCTGAGAAGTCAAAGTACTAAGGCACATGTGCCATATCAAATGGCTCGCAGGCCGAAACAGTCAATGCAAGAAATCCTGAGTAAACTTGGTGAGAAATCCTTTGAGGGCAGTCTCGATTATGGTCTGATCAGCGGCTGCCGCGTTTGCTTTGGCAATTACTTCGTTTTCAGCAGCTTTTGCCTCGTCGAGCAGATCGGCGGTGTTGGACAACTCCACCGTAACTGACTCAGCCTCGCTTACGACATCCGCCATCTTACTTCGGACCGAATCCAGCTCCATCTGCAGCCTGGCCATGGCCGCAACCAAATCGGTTTCTGTATCTTGGAGATGAGTGAGCGAATCATTGAGGCCGGAACCCTGAACGTATAGCTCGCTAAATCGAGACTGGAGGGCCTCGACAGGGGATGCAGAAGTTGTCCTCACCTTAATAGCCTTGTCATTTTCCTTGAAATCACCCCTCATCTTCGCAAACTGCCTCGCGAAGTTAGAATAAAAAGGCGCTTTGTCATCAGGGAGTTTGGCGGAAGACAGCCGACTCATTAAGTCATCGAGGGACGGTCCCATATTAATCATTAAGACCTCCAACGGCTGGCTCTGATGACTCGACAGCAGCCCCTCGAATTGAGCAAGCTCTTCGGGAGTAAAAGGGGCCTGATTAGATTGCTCCGATGCTGTCGACAGGGTTTGAGAGGAAGAGCTCATCGACGGAGCGTGAGTGCCAGCAAATCGAGCCAGCATCTGAGAGAGTCGGTGAGAGGTATCCTTGGCTTGATTAGACAAAGGGACCTGCGAAAATAAGAAAGAAACATAATTAGCCAAGCACAAAATAAGCGAGGGTTTTCCGAATGACTCGATGATGAAAATTACCTCTCGACGAGGCAGAGGAACTGAAACAGGAGCCTCCTTGACAGGAATAGACTTGTGGACAGAAGGTTCAACCTCTCGATGGGCTGCGGCCGCATCACTTGGTGTACTGTCGACAGCAGTGTCGACGAGGGGCTCCTCGACGTGAGTTGAAAGTGGCGGATGGGATGGAACCTCTACTCGCTGAAAACGCGACTCATCGTCCTCACTGTCAGACGAGCTGTCAGCCATCGACCTAACTCGTTTTCGAAGGGGGAGATCGTCCTTAGCAGCTTGGCGCCTTCCTTTAGCACTTGCTTCCTGACAGAAAGCGAGACATCAATGATTAGTTGAAAAATGTGATAAGTAAATTAGACAAGGACTACCTCTTCGTCGGAACTGCTCACGATTATGGCACTCGTGCCACCTCGCTGATAGAAGAGCCGACGAGAGCGTCGGATATATACGACGGGGGGATCCGTTACCTTGTCGACAGAAGACTGAGCCTCAGATGTCTGCAAGGATTGAGAAGCGGCGGGCGAGGGTCCTGACGGACTGATGACCTGCAGCGGAATGGCCATGGGGATAATCGGTTCCTTGACAATCTTCCTTTTCTTGTCAGCAGAAGGGGCTGCTGATTTTTTCCCTGTCAAAAACAAACAAACGTGTTAGTACGTTAGAAACGATCAAACAAAGAAAACAATGGAAAGCTACCTGGGTCGTTAAGGGCAATGGTACCCCCGTCTTTGTATTCACACAAGATATAAATCTTCGACATGGCCTGAGGGTCATCAGCTTGATACCCCGTAAAAGTAACTTGGGAGGTACCTTGATGACTACGAGGCTGTGAATTACTACTTGTGCTAGATTCAACGGAGGGAACCACATACCCCGACGACTCGATGAAATCAGGGAGTAACGGAAGGGAAAGGCCAAAGGGCTTGTAAAAAGTGTGCCAAGGAGGAACCTCGCCGGGACCTCCCCGTTTTTTGGCTAATTTAGCATGGGCTAACATGGCTTTTCCTATTCTAATATTTTTCATCGACTCAAAATTGGCAATGGCTTGTTCATACACCCTATCTCTACAATCAGGGTCCCAAATCACATTGTAAAACTTTTCAAAACGAGAAACAACATACAATGTACCTTTTTGAGAGGCCTTGACGGTGGCAGCCGCTGATTGTTCAAGGAAAGGACCATCAGTAGAGATAACCTCCGGATGATTAGGGACCTCGTACTGAGCGATGACGGCATGAAAGGGTTCCCGACGGGTTGATGCAATATAATCCCCCCACCAACTAACAAACTCCGGAGAAGCTACGGGCGTGGGAATGAAGGGCCGAAATACAAAGGCGTCACGGGCGGCCCGCCAGCATCGCCGTAGCTCATCATAACCATCCATATCCTCCATCTCCATCAGCTTATCATTCCTTTCAGACAAAGAGTCGCCATATCGAGGTATCTTCTGTACTAATCCAAATTGACGAGCCACGTAATGCGCAGGGTAAAAGCGGACTGAACACTTGTAAGGTTTGCGCTTTGTCGGAGTTCTAGCCCCAGTAACTTTGAACCCTGACGGAAGGTCCCTAGGCGTCAAAAAACTGGCCCACATCCGTTGATACTCCTTAAAGTCCTCCGCCGACATAGAGGGGTCATAGGTCGATAGCACCGACGGATAGAACACTGAAAAGTCCGGTGCGAGACCTTTCTCAAGGCTATAAAACCTGCTGAAAAAGTAATAAAAATTGCAAGGTGGCGCTCCCTGCCTAGCCACGAATGAGGCATAAATCTCACCATCAGCAGGATAACCATCAAACATACGAAAATCCGGAAAGTAAGCAAGCAGCCAAATTTGTAACAACCAAATGGGCCCCTGCAGCGAAGTACAACTCGAGGCCAAAAACCCCTCCATGCCAGTGCAAAAAGTAGAGAAAACAACAGGACCAAGTGCCACTCGGTCACCCCCGGCAAGGGAGATCGCGAGGGCGTTATATTCTTTCGTAACTGATAAAGCTGGATGGCAAAAAAGGTACCTTGATAACCATAGAGTCAGAAAATGTACGTGCTCCGTGTGCGTCACCTCGACAGCCTCGGACAAACCCTTATATCGACCAATCACAGAGCCGTATGACACGGCCTTATCACCCCCACCTACGGCCGCTGGAAAACGAAAAGCATCGTCGTGTGCGGACGGAGTTGGATCAACATAGTGCCCCATTGGACCAAGGCCACTGATGGCCATGATATCTAAAAGGGTTGGTGTCATCGGACCATGGGCGAAATGAAAAGTGTTGTCTTCTTTGGACCAAAATTGAGCAGCCGCACGGATCAAGGGGAGATTGAGGGGTACCCCTTTCTTGCAAAATTGAATGGTATCGTAAATCCCACAATTCCGCCAAGTTGAAGCGTAAGTCTTCTCAACCCGGGTGCACCAAACAAGCCAATCGGAGTGTGTAACGGAGCCGGCCCACGGCCACCCACGAGTGGTAGATGAAAGGTCCTTCGCTCCCGTGACAAATGGGAGTGACTCAATCGAACGTATGAGTGGGTGTTGCTCCGGCGAAGGCAAATCGGCTTGGGTGTGGTAGGGGCCGATCGTAACTCCAAGAGGGGTGTCTTCGAGTGCTTGAGTGACAATCCGAACATCCTTCCGCTTAATCCGAGCCATAGTAACCCTGCAAAAGAAGCAAAAATTTCGCAATGAGTGGCTAAAACCGAAGCTTTTCGGTTATGGAGGATTTGTGGGAATGGGTATTTCGGGTTTGATGACTTTGAGAGCTTTAAGTTCAGTTTTTACGTACCTTGGATGAAGGAGAAGCCGTGGGTAGCAAAGAAGACGAAATGGGCAGCCCGATTCCGAAAGCTTCGAAGCTTTTTGGCTATGGTGGAATTTGAATGGGTTTTTCGGATTTTAGGGTGTTTGGGGAAGATGGTGATAGTTTTGGATTCCTTGGTTGATGGAGAATCCAATTTTAGCAATTTTGGGGGAAGAAAATCGAAGCAATGGGCTCAATTTTGAGGGAGAAATTTCGGCTATGGGGGTAGAGGAGAAGTCGGCCGTGAAGAAGAAGAGAGAAGGAGAAGGTGAGTAGGAAAAGTGAATGTGGGGCCCAGGGAAGTAGAAGAGTTTTATTTGAAAAGGAATAAAGTAGATATGTTGGAAAGTGTGTGTAGAATAGACTTCTAATTAAGTTAGAAGCTATAAAAGTGTCAGGCTTCAATTGAATTTACCCGGGAGTTGGGAATGAGTTGGGGAGTTGACATCTGGCAAAGGAATTAACAGATTGGGAAAAATTCCAAAATCCCAAAAATGCTGATATAATTTAATTGGCTAAGAATGGCCAATTTTAATTATCAAAGCATGATAAAATTAAATGCCAATCGAGGGGTAAAAAAGGGGGAATTTTTTAAATACTAAGTCTATCCGATAAAATTTTATTCCCGGATAAAATTTATCAGATACGACTTACGGGGGGCATTGTTTGTACCCAAAAAATCACCCTCGATAAATCGAGGAACGACGGCTCGACATAACAAGCCAAAAATGGCATATGGGCCGAATCAAGTCGCTCCAAAACGGTTCAGACCAAATCGGATCCAATTTGGACCGAAAATGGGTCTAGTCGAGCTAATGGGTTAGCTATGAGCCCAATTTCAAAACTCGACCCAATTTCGCAATTAATTAACATTTGGGCCAAAAATATATTAATTAATTGATAAAATTAATTAATAGGCTAAAGTTAATTAATTACTAATTAAAGCCAAATAATGATTAATTACAAACGGGCTCGACCCACTTGATGGCTTTGGTTAATGAAGATTTTGGACTGATTAATTAAGTTTAATTGGGCCAAGTCTAATTAATTGGCCTATTTTTATGAATAAAGGCCATTAAGGGTTTAAAAGGGGTAATTAATTGGACAACTTATTAGACATCAGGGCTCGACCCAGGACCAACCATGGCCCGAGCAGCCCAAGTTGACCATGGCCCAGCCCAGATCGGCCATGACCAAATGGGTCGACCCACTAGTGTGTTTTAATTAATTTGATTTAATTATGAGAGAAGGATAAGTGCTAATTTAGTTGGCATAACAAAATTCCTTAATCTTCTCATAATTAGTTACCATGTCAGATTGGAATTCAAATTAAAACAAAAGACACGTTTCTTTCTTCCTTAACCTCCATTAACACTAATTTTCAGCAAAAAAGAACAAGGAAACTACCATCAAGGTAGTGGAAGTAGTGGAGAGGTTTCAAAATAGTGGAGAAAGTGGGAAAGTGGCTGTCAAGGCATCAGTTTCTGGCCATCAGCTCTACAGATCCAGCAGCTATAAATACCTTGATACTGTCAGTCGCGCAAGAGACACACAATCAATCTACAAAATCTCAGTCTAACACTGAACGGCTCAACGCCTCTCCGGAAGTCCAGCGCCCCGCTGCTTCTTTTTCAGCAAACACCTGTAGAACCCCTGATTATCAACTGTCCCTCCTCAGCCACCAGCCACCTCGACAGCCTGAAGTTAAGCCGCCGCCGCCGCCCAAAATCCTCCGCCGCCGCCCAAGGTCCGCCGCCGCCGCCGCTAAAAACTAGCCGCCGCCGCCGCCGACATTAAGCCGCCGCCGTCGATACTAAGCCGCCGCCGCCGCTGCTTCCGCTGTCCAGACGCTGTCTCGAGCGAAACCCCTTGATAGCAGGCAGTTGACAAGCTGTTTTCTGTCAAGTTATCAGTCTGTCAACTCGTTGATAACAGTCTGTCCCTCCTCAGCCACCAGTGATCCCTGACAGCCTGAAGTCTTGCCGCCGCCGCCGCTCACAGCAAGCCGCCGCCGCCGCTCTCTTCCGCCGTCAGCTGACACTGACTCGAGCGAAACCACTCGTATCAACCAAGTAGCACGCTGGTAACTGTCATGTAAGTGCCCACGTATTTATGTGACAAACTCATTGAGTAGCCATCTGCTTGATGAGCTCGTCGTCAAGTAGCCATCTGCTTGACGGCTATCGGCTAAGTAGCCATCTGCTTCGTCGATGCCTTGGTCAGTGGCCACCCGCTGATCAGGAGCCCGATTGGTGGTTACCCATCAAGGTTGGGCGAACCACTGGCGGTGGTCCCCCGTCGTCAGTGTTACTTTCTGTCTGTCAACTTAACGCATTGTCATGTTTCATCAGCTCATCGGCGGGTTTCCCTGCCGATAAAGGAGTCATTTTTCAGAACTTAATAAACTTATCAGCTCGTTTGGCAGACCCTGCCAAGAAAGGAGAACTTAGTCGTTTTGCATATTTTTGTAATGTTTGTACATCGGGAAACGTCTTAATTTTCTTTTATTATTAATGGAAGTAATTTAGTTCGTATATCTCGTCTCATTTGCTTAAATATGCTTTGCGTCGACTAATTTCCATCGATATGCTGTTTCTGTCAAGCCTTGGTTTTCTGTCAAGGTGTATGCTTAAACTGATTGATCGTCAAGGTATTAGGTTCACTGATATGATAAACAGGCCATCAATTGGCTATAAAAATATGGCATTCAAGAGAGATTTTCATAAATTGTTAAGTCCTGCGGCCAGGCAGGCATAGAAAAGAACTAGGGGTAGTGTTTGCCTACTCTGTCGCAATCGTTTAGAAGTCAGCCTTATCAGGACAACGTATCTCGATATCAATATGTCTTTGTCAGGGCACCTATATTATCAATGTATCGATATCAATATGTCTATTTTCGAATCGTTATGTTTGCACGCACAAGCATTGGCACGCCCGCACCTTTTCCATATCATATCGAGGCATTCCTCGTCAAGGTATTGGCTCGTCGAGGGATTCATTGACAGGTTTGCAATGAACAATGCTTTGGCACACCTTGATGCCAATAATACCTCGATTTCAATCCCTCGATGCCAAACACCCCTTGACGTCAGTTTCATCGCGAACAATATTTCAACACTCTCAATGCCGATGATCCCTCGATATGAAATTTCCACGCAGGCAATCCCTTGACAGCAGGGTATAATCGAATCAAAATTATATACAAGCAATCCCTCGATATCGTCAAGGTATTCCTCGATGTCAATCCCTCGACATCAGGGTGTGTTGTCAAAATTTATCGCAAACACATAGTAATGTAATTAAGACATATGAGAACCCCTCGTTGGACGACACACATGGTTCCTCTTACGAGCATGTTCTTCATTATGGTGTTGTGTTCGACATGCATATCCATACCAACAGTCTGCCCGTTGAAGTGCTTCCGGAGGTAGTAACTACATACAACAACACAAAAATGTTTTGTTGCTAGCTAAAAAAACAAATAACAACCGTAGCCAGCATCCATGCAATGCAATTCGAAAACGTGGAAACCACTTGAATTTTAAAAAAAAAGGTAGCAAGAACTTACAGATTTTGGCAATGTAATCCGGAACCAGTACAAGAGAAATGAAACTAATTTGTCATTGTTATAAAATTAATCTAAAGAGCAAGAGAGAAATAAGATTTAGATAACAAAGTACAAGAGAACTAAGATTTAGATAACAAAGTAGGAGAGTAAATTATTTTCATTCATATGAAAATTGGATATCACAAACATTCTACGTAGGCTCTAATTATAGGCCATGAATCATTAACATAAAATATGAGTTACAAAAGGGTAAATGAGAATACATGAATTACTTGGGAGTTACAAAGTTGGGGGTTACAAGGTTGGATGTTACAAAATTTATACTCACTAATTGTAAGAATAATTCTTTGAAGTTATGGACATCCACAATATATTTATTTACAACACCCCCCCTTGGATGTCCATAAAATAGTTATGTGCCTCATTAAAAACCTTACTAGGAAAAACCCAGTGGGATAAAAACCTAGTCAAGGAAAAAAGAGTGCAACATGTCTTTACTCCCCCTGATAACAAAATCAAATAACGTCTTCTAGTCGACACATCACAATTTGGTCAATTTTTCAAATGTGGCAGTTGGCAATGCCTTAATTAACAAATCTGCCAAATTTTCAAATGAACGAATTTGTTGATTATTCATGTCACCATTCTTTTGAAGGTCATGAGTGAAGGGATATTTTGGTGAACTATGTTTTGCTATCCCCTTTGATATACCCTTCTTTTAGTTGAGCTATGCAAATTGTTGGGGTATTTTTCTCAAATAATATGTCACACATCATTGGATATGATGGGTCATCGATCTTAGACAAACACACTCTCAACTTGCCTCATGCATTGTAATTAATTATTTATGCATGATTCGATGAAGTGACAACTAAAGTTTGTTTCTTAGAACGCCATAAAATGGTCGTCCTCCATTTGTGAACACATAACATGTTTGAGAGCGGGCTTTGTGCGGATCAGATAAGTATCCCCCATCAACATAGCCAACTAATTATGATCTTATATTATTGTGAAAAAGTAACCCCATATTTATTGTTCCTCAGATTTATCAAAATATATGTTTCACTTATTTTGAATGTCAACGTGTCGAGAAAAACCAAATCTTGCTAATAAACTTACAACAAAAGATATATTTGAATGTGTATTATTAGCAAAATACATCAATGCTCCTATAGCACTGTGATATGATAATTCGTGACCAAATTGTTCTTTTTAACCCTCACGAGGACGAAAATGGTTCTTTTTCACATCTAGCGATCTTACAATCATTGTGGTACTTAGAGGATATGCCTTATCCATATTTAATCATCTTAAAATCTTTTCTATATAAGTTGACTGATGAAGAAGAATTTCGTTTGATAAGTGCTCGATCTGCAGGTCGAGACAAAATTTTACTTTAATATTTTTCGTCTCAAACTTTTTCTTTAAGCAACCATCTACTTTCTGAAGCTCTTTGGGAGTTTTAATAATATTTAGATTATCAACATACACAACATTCATAACAAATTTTGATCCGAATCTTTTTATAAAAATACATGGGCATATCAGATCATTTTTTATAACATTCTTTTGACAAGTATTCAGTAAGTCGATTATATCACTTATGCCCAGATTGTTTTAGTCCAAATGAAGATTTACGCAAGCATATTGAACAATTTTCCCGGGAGTTTTCACATGCATCGAAAATTTTAAATCATTCAGGGACTTTCATACATTATCCAGCTAGCCATATAAATTGGCTGCAACAACATCCATTAGACGCAAATCTAGTTTTTCATGTACTGCCATACTAATAAGATTTATAAAAGTAATTGCATCCACCACAGGAGAATTTGTCTCATCATAATAAATTACAGGTCTCTACGAAAATCCTTATGCTACTTGTCGTGCTTTATATCTAACAACTTCATTTTTCTCATTTCGTTTTCGCACAAATACCCATTTATACCAACAGATTTTACTCCTTTGGGTGTTTGGACTACTGGTCCAAAGACTTCACGTTTTGAAAGTGAACTTAATTCTGCTTGAATTGCGTCTTTCCATTTTGGCCAATCTATTCTATGACTACATTCTTCAATAGATTTAGGTTCAAGATCCTCATTCTCGTTTATAATTTTCACAGCAACATTATATGCAAAATTGTTGTCGACAACTGTTTTATTTCGGCTCCATCTTTCTCTCGTAGTGACATAACTTACTGAGATATTTTTATTTTCATTATTTTCAGGTACCTGAACCTCTTCTGGGGTATTATCATTAGTTATGTCATACGACTCTTCATGAGCACTTGCCTTCACAATATGACCATCTTCAGTGTTTGCTCCTTTTCTTTTACAATGATTTTTTTCTTTGGAACCGTAGCTTATTTTCATTTGCATTAACAGATTGTCCTACCGGGACATCGATTTGAAGTGGAGCATTTTCAGCTGGTATATGAGATTTAATAACTCTTTTTATAATAATAAATTTATCTGGCAGTAAATTTACAATATTTTGCAAATGCATTATCTTCTGACTTCTAGTGTACACTGATTTATTCGAGGATCTAGAGAAGATAATATTGATGCATTTTACTTAATTTCTTTTACCAGCTCTTTATTCTCTCCCCCTAATGTCGAGAACATTATTTGATCATGTATACTCTCCCCCTAATGTCGAGAACATTATATCAATAACAATCGACAAATCGTACCATAAATAAATTTTAGGATATTTAATTATAGAAGGGGATTCATAACAAACATATTCTCAACTTTCTTTGAGGCCCCATCATTGTGCGTTGTGGTGGAGCAATTGAAACATATTCCGCACATTTAAAAATGCTAAGATGGGAAATATTTGGCTTCTGGCCAAAAGTCAATTTCAATGGAGAGAAATTGTCATAATTTGTTGGCATGATGAACACAAGTGCTATTGCATGGAATACGAAACATCTCCATGTTGAAACAAGAAGTTTTGTTCTCAATAACTATGGTCTAGAAACCGTTTTATGTATCATGAATATGGGCAACATGACTTTCAATTTTTTTTTTTCAATCGATATATAATGTTCATTGAAAGCCTCATATACGAACCTCACCAACATTATCAAGGAACACTGTAATGAATAAATAATCCAAAATTATGTTTTAAATTTAATTATTTGCGCAAATAATCTCGCAAACATCAGGTTGCAAGTGGACAATAAACACGCATGGGACCATTTTTTTGTAGATGCATCTATTAAATTCATTAAATATCTAAATAGTCCACATTGTGGATTAGTGGGCCCACATATATCACCTTGAGTGTATGTCAAAAATGCTGAAGATTCTAACACAATTATCTAGTAATCTTGAGAACAAACAACACAAAATGATTCTTTAAATTGAAGAATCTTCTGGTTCTTCAATGAATATTCATGTGAATTCTTTCGCATTATAATTTATCCGAGATGGTCTAACCGGTCATGCCAAATAATAAATATATTTTATTTAGTAAACTTCTGGTTTACTATAATATGTGTTTCAATTGTAGAACACACATTTCTTTCTTATAAAATTTTCATATTTAAAGTCTAAAAGGAAACAAGGTTAATTAAGATAATAAGTCTCAACTTACTATGAAAAATTCAAGAGCTCAAAGATCTCATCAAAGTAACCTCACATTACTCTTATCATGGTGAATAATCTAATCAAGATGAAATAATTATCACACTATTGAGTTCTCAATTTTCTTTCAATCAAGACATGAGAAGGATAAATTAATATCACTAAAGGCATAAAGAAAACAATATATATCATTATATGTAAAATGTCATTCATTGATCTTTATCACATGTTTGTAATCTTGCAATCAAATGAAAGGAAGATAATAACTTCTCATATCTCATTGGTATACTTAATACGAATTTATTTTCTGAACAAAATAAAACTCATCATGTTTATTTTTTTTTTTTTTTTTTTTTTGGTACAAAAACTCATCATGTTTATGAAACTCGTTTCATATTTTAATTCAATGAAATTATTTTCGGCATTAGCTATATTGACTATCAAAAATATCAGTATTTAACTTTATCGATCAAAATCAAATGTATTCAAATCTTCAAGTTTGAATTTATCAATATCATAACGTTCAAGTTTGAGCTTTATGTTCTTGTCACTTAGGCTTCAGGCCTAAAATAATATTATGAGATTATAATATTTGACAAGACATGTGCCTCATTGGTACTTATAATTTTGTCAATTTGGCCTCATTTATAATTTGATTTGGGCCTATACTTCCATACTTTAGTTAGCAAAAATATTGATCAATTATGTGTAAGGTTAGTGATAGCACAATTTCTTCAAAGTGATATCACCTCCTCTGCATACATTGCCATAGACTCTCCTGCCAAAGTTAATTTATGCGGCCATGGCTAATATCATTACAGATAAAAGACTTTTTCTTTTAAGTCAATATCACATATCTTTTGTCCCACATTTTTTTAATATGGAAATTTCAAGGCCAATCCATGCCAATAAACATATTTATAGCCTCTTTGATAAACTTCAATTTTAAACATATTTTCAAAATTGAAAAGCAAACCCAAAATCAAAACAGAATATGGGCTATTAAATTTCAGATCCCTTTCAGGTTTCTGCATTTGTTTCAATTGCCAATCAATGAAATTATAAAACCTTTACACTTTAATAATTCTGATGACAGTCAATAACTTGGAAGTAAACAAAGATTTTTTTTTTTTTCAAATTAAAAGATGATCACACAACTGCATATCAGATTTGAAGTCAATTAAAACTAATATCAAATGCCAAGCTAGTATGTGCGATATTATGCCTCATGATTTACTAAGTCAAGATAAATGTAGAAAACCTTATATATTGGCAGTAGGGAATGAATCTAAATATTAACACAATTAAGAACGAAATTTCATTCATTCATGAAAAGGAAACAAAAGAAAAAGGATTTTGGCCAAACTATACTAATTCAGTGCACAATCTTGCCATCAAATCTTTTGGCTAAAAGAATTATTATAAATAGAAAAGAACCCCATTTCAATTTATTTAGCAGGAGAAGTTTAGTCAAATGAAAAATATAAAACTTTCATGCATAATAAAACATATGGCTATTAAGGAATATCAAATGGGAGAGAGTCTTCATATATGCCAAATATGATACTCAACAAAACCTCCAATATAGCTTAATCTTAATTTCTTCTTTTTCTTTTAGATTTGATCCATGTGTTAGGAGTTCATGTATCCCAAGAAATAATAAACTACTCTACTAATAAGATATTGGATGACTTAAAATTTTGAATTCTATCTCAGTGACTCCATAAACTTAACTAAGTATACTATTTAGATTTAAACTAAACATTCATGGTTAAATAGTAGTGACAACAGTTATTGCAGCAAGCTATTATAAGGTTTTATACTACCTATGCAACAAAATATATATACTGTCATTCTCCGTTCAAATTGGTAAAAAAAAAAGAACATTTATATTTTACCTTAGAAATACAACCAGAACACTTGAGTTCAATCAAGAACTTCGAGCGAAGTCGTGCTGATAACGTGTTATAAAATTAATTTAAAGAGCAAGAGAGAAATAAGATTTAGATAAGAAAGTACAAGAGAACTAAGATTTAGATAACAAAGTAGGAGAGTAAATTATTTTCATTCATATGAAAATTGGATATCACAAACATTCTACATAGGCTCTATTTATAGGCCTTGAATCATTAACACAAAATATGAGTTACAAAAGGGTAAATGAGAATACATGAATTACTTGGGAGTTACAAAGTTGGGGGTTACAAGGTTGGATGTTACAAAATTTATACTCACTAATTGTAAGAATAATTCTTTGAAGTTATGGACATCCACAATATATTTATTTACAACAGTCATAACATTCACTGCAATATTTGAAGAATGATTATAATTAGGTAACTTCCACTCAAATATAGCTTTAAACTATAGAGGACACTGTCAACAAATAATTAGCTCACAGATGAGGTCCAAAAATTAGTTAAACAGCATATACTAATTTTGACCAATCTAATTAAGATCCAGAACTAGCGAATTACAGAATTATTCAACTTTGGATATACACTGAATTCATAATGTTAGCTTTCATTTGTTATTCTATGTGGCTTGTACTCATTTTAAGGAATACCTAAACTCAGGAGATTTTTAATTGCATTGGGTAGATAAATACTCAACAAGGGTAATTTTGGAAACTAAAAAGTAGCATCATATACAAAAAGAAACGCCAAATAACGAGAAAAACTCTACCACTAAGATAATATACAAAAAAACGCGGAGGATAAGTTAAAGAGGATAACGGGAAAAAATTTAAGACGCAAAACTTAAATTGAGGGAAAATGAGTTGATCAAGAAAAAAGAAACATGCTTATCAAAAGAAAGGGAAATGAATCCATAACTACCATAATTTTATTTCCTCATATTTTGTTTTATCAGTGTTAACCATTGAGGTAGTAACATTGGAATAGAAATATGATCATAAGGATGGAACTAAAGTATTTTAAACTTCAGGGACAGATATGGAAAATTTCTACACGTTGAATCTAAAAGTCCATTTCTTTGCTCGAAATTTAAGCCAGGATGTGATTTTGGGGTTGATATTACATGAATCAAGTTTTAGCCTATAGTCGTGAAGTTCTATAGTATTTGAGTTTGAACATACAGCCGTGAAATTCTATAATATTGAATTTGAGTTATTTAAAGCTCTACTCACAGGATCCGATTGAGTCGTAGATAAAATTATATAGAACTACAAAATAAAATAAAAAAATTGATATATGATAGTCTTAAAATTTATTAAGAAAATAATAATAATGAGTCTCACCCAAACTAGCCCATCCAAGAAACGAGTCCATGTATTTCAGCCCAAAACCCGTCCAACCAAGACAAAGTAGTATCGGTAATATCGCATCCTATCGTCTCCCAAAATACCCTAAAGCCCGAATTTTTACTGAACTGCTTTTTCTCTTCTTCAATGGCTAAAAATCGTGTACCAGAAAAGCAAGTAGAACCTGAATCGGAAGAGGACGACAGCTCCTCAGAAGAAATCGAGTCCGAATCCGAACCCGAACAAGCTCAATTTACCCAAAAACCCTCTTCTTCGGCCCTCAACAAACACCAGCCTCAATCTCAGCTTTCTTCTTCCTCAGACGAGGAAGAATCTGATTCCGAGTCTGATGATGACCTTAATGTGGAGCCCATAGCATCCAAGCTCTTGGACGATGCCAAAAAGCCACAATCCAAGCCCACCGCTTCTGAGCCTGCGACTCCATCTAAATCTAAATCCATCGCCAAACGGCCAGCTGAAGATGATGCTAAGGATTCCAAGAGGTCCAAGAAAAAACTCGTTTCCGAAAACGAGTCGGTTTCTCCAGCTCTTGATAGCTCCAAGAGAGTTCTTTTCCAGAGGCTGTGGAGCGAGGATGACGAGATTGTCATCCTAAAAGGGATGCTCGAGTACGCCGCGAAGAAGAAATCGAACCCTATTGCGGATCCGGATGCTTTCCTTGAGTTCATTAAGAAGAATTTGCATTTTGATGGGAATAAGACCCAATTGCTGGACAAGGTTAAGAGGCTTAAAAAGAAGTATGAGAAGAATAAGGGTAAAAATAGAAATTTCTCGAAGCCACACGAGAAGGAGGCTTATGAATTGTCGGAAAAGATATGGGGGAATGAGAAAGGGAAAGAAATAGTTGTAGCGATCCCTAAAGCGAATGGGAGTGTTGCTGCGAGGAAGGCTCCAAGTAAGACAATAGCGATAGCTAATGGTGTTGAGAACGATTTGATGAGTGTGGGGGTTGCTAATGGTGATGCTGTGGAGAGAGTGCGGTCTTATTGTTTGAATGTGGATGAGAGGGTTTTGAGTATTGGGGCTGACTTATTTGAAGGGGTGAATAGAGCTGAAGAGGGTGCAAAAGAATGGAGGAAGCTTATGCTAGATGAGATGGAGATTAATATTAAGCAGATGGATGTAATGCGTGCGCGTACAAAGCTCGTTTTGGATTTCTTAAAGTCCCCAAATCACTGAGTAGCTGAAAAAAGGTGTCTTTGCTTGCCAATGTGATAAGTTAGGTTTGATTTGTCTGTGATTGTGTTTATGATTATGGGATATATATTTGGTAGCTTATTATGGAGTCCTGTCCTAGTTTATGTTTGTTAGTCTGTGTAACGCACTTCATGTTGAATTTGTGTGGTTGTTTCTTGCTTATAATTTCGTATTCTTGTTGTTTGTTTCTTAATCCTTGTGGTGTTAGTCAGTGTATCTCCTTTTATATTTGTTTCTCTTGGCTGTGCTTTATATTGAACTTCAGTGGCAGCCATGAATGATTTAAAGTGGGAGGAAGGCTTACGGATATTATCTCATACTTCAATATATATGGCGAGGTATTATCTTAGTAAAGAGTATACAATTTCTTTAATAATTTGATTTTGTGAATCAAATGGCATTGATGTCATCCCCTGAATAAAAGAAAGTTTATCTATATTGCTTGAAGCCATAGTTGTTAAAGGCGCCAAAGGCGCTCGCCTTTGCGCAGGGTGAGGCGAGGCGAGCCCTCATCGCCTCTCCATGGCTGTCCCCAAAGGCGCCGTCTTTGGGCCTTTTGGGGATTGTTTAATTTTTTTTTTTAAAAAAAAAATAGAAGTCAAGGCAGTAATTGACTTCAATTTAATTCCTAAATTGAAAATTGTCCCTCTCTCTCCCCGTAAATTTCATTTTCCTAACCCTAAATCCCTAATTCTTACCTCTGCGCCCCCGTCCACACCGCCGCCGTCCGCACCGCGGCCGCGCCGTCCCTGGTCGCGCCATCCGCCAGAAGCCCTAAACCTAGCTTTGTTTCCCTCTTCTTTCCCGTAAGTCTGCTTCTCTCATCTCTTTATTGTGTATAAATTATATTATAAACATATATAATTATATATTGACCCACATAGACTATATCACTATATATATATTTATATGTAGATAACACAAACTACAATAACACATTTCGGCATTAATTACCCATATACATACTTGCCATATTTTTATATATATTACATATATATACTTAAAGTACTTAAAATATATTTTTATATATATTACATATATACTTAAATTACCCATTTTGTCAATTTAGAATTGTTTTACATTGTTTTTGAACTTATTTGCTCAATCTAAGACTACTTTGTAATTGATTATTGCGACTTTAGATTTATTTTGAGTTATGAAGTATAAAGTAGATTGAATTTGACATTTAGGTTTGGTTTTTATATGATGCATGATGAATATTTTTGTTTACAATTGAAGAAGTTGACTACAATTGATAATTTAATGTACACTAAAAAAATTGTATGCAAGCGCATTTCCCCAAAAAGCCCTCGCTTTTTGCATCGCCTCGCCTTGAGGCAAGGCGAGCCCTCATCGCCTCGCCTCGCTTTACGCCTCAAACAACTATGCTTGAAGCATCACCATAATCCTTTCTAGTGTCCAAGTCCTTGAAAAATTCGATTTGTTTGAAAAGAATTTGTTGGATGGAGATATGTGAATCATGCTCTGCTTGAAACTATAGGAAAGGTATTGTTTGAATTTGTGAATTGTGGTGCTTTATCTTCTATTAAAGGAGTTCTTGCTTCTGTATGGATGAAAATTAAATAGAGAGAAACTTGGTGAGTTATGGATATTAGCTTTGATCCAAATCCTTTGGATGCCAAGTGAGATATGAAAGGTAATTTTTAATTCATGACTTCTCCTCTATATTGCATTGTGATGAATTTGTGGTTTATAAATGAGATTAAATAAATTATTATCATGGATAGTTTTTTTTCTTTTCAATCTCATTTATAAAATGAAGAAACTATTATGGTGATGCTTGTCCTCTATTTCTTTCTGTTTTCTGGTTTAACTAATTAACTAATTAATTATTGTTGAGAAATTAATTTAATTAATTGGAATATCAATTGAAATTGAATGACAAAAATGTCGTTTATCACGAAAATGCCATCAATGAAGAAAGCAAGTCATGGGCTGCTTAATTTTCTCAAATGCAAAACACGAATTGCTACTAAAAGTCAAGAAACTATTTATGGCTTCCAAAGCAGTTCTGAGAGTCCAGGATTAGTATAGTATAAGCTTAGACATCTGGGTTATCAAAAAAATAAAAAATAAAAGTTACATCAATTTTTATTAGATATTATGTTTAAGTTTAATCATAAAAGTTCTTTTAATAGCTATTGAATTTAAATTTGAGATCTACATAAGATTATGACAAAGAGTGAATCACATTTTTTGTAATCCTTATGGATATATTTTTGCACATATATTCACTAATTAAATTTCTGGTTATTACACGGTGGAGATGATCTCACGTGCATAATTGGAGGGTATTTCCGTCCCTTCACCTAAAATTATAATTATGGCGCCAGAAGACCTATGAATTTTAAAACATATTATTGCATATTTATCCATAAAAATTATAAATTGAACAATGTGATTATATTTTAAATTGATAACTACATATTTACCCCCAAAAGTTAGATAAATTTGTGTAATTTTTAAAGTTTTAATAAATATAAATAATTGGTCATATAGTAATTTTACATTTGAAATTAATTGGTGTAAAAGTTTATAATTGTTTATTTAAGTGATAAATGCATCTATAGTTATATAAACCCCATTGATAGTTTGATACTTTTATAGTTATAAGAAAAAAAAAAGGTTTGATACTTTTAGTTTCAGAAAACTAGAATAAAATCTAAGAACGAAAAAGTATTAAAATATTAAAAGCTCAGGCCCATATATATATAGAAATTCAGCCCAACCCATTAATAGTGTATTAAAGTGTAAGGAAAGAGTTTAAAATTCGACACTGTGAAAAACCCTAAATTGAAATTCGACACTCTTTCTTTCTCTCTCCGATGGCTAAAAACCGTGAGCCTGTGAAGCCCCTCGGACCTGAATCGGATCACAGTGAAGAAGAAGAAGAAGACGACGACTCTGAAGAATCCGATTCCGAATCCGAACCCCAATCAACACTAGCCAAGAAACCCTCGGCTTCAGCCCCGCTGAAATCGGTTCCACAGCCGCAGGTTTCCTCTTCATCCGAGGAGGATGAAGACGATTCGGATTCGGACGATGAAGGACCCGACCCGAATGTCAAGCCCATAGCATCAAAGCCCATGGACGACCCACAAAAACCGGGTAAAAAGCCACAATCCAAGACCGTTGTTTCTGAACCGGCCACTGCTGCTAAGTCCACCGGGAAACGCTCTGCTGAAGAGAAAGAAGATGAGGGTAAAGATTCCAAGAGGTCCAAGAAAAATCCCGAGCCCGAGAATGATTTGGGTACTGCTTCTGATAGCTCCAAGAAAGTACATATCCAGAGGATATGGAGCGAGGAAGATGAGATTGTGATTCTTAAAGGTATGCTCGATTACACTGCTAAGAAGAAATCAAACCCTGTTGCTGATCCTGATGCTTTTCTCGATTATATTAAGAAGAATTTACACATTGAGGTGAGTAAAAACCAGTTGCAGGATAAGATTAGGAGACTTAAGAAGAAATATGAAACGAGTAAGAGTAAGGGTAGGAATTTCTCGAAACCCCACGAGATGGAAATGTTTGTATTATCGGAAAATATATGGGGGAAGAATGAAAAGGGGAAAGAGACCGTGACAGCTAGTCCGAAAGCAAATGGGAGTGTGGTGAAGAAGACTGCTAATGGGGTTGAGAATCACGAGGAGGGTGATGATGTGATGAGTGAGGAGGTTGCCGATGTTGTTGCTGCGGAGAAGGTGTTGGCACCTTTGAAAGCATGTTCTAATGGTTCGGGTATTGACGAGCGGGTTTTGATGATTGGAGCTGAGTTATTTGAAGGCGTGAATGGGATTAAGGGGTCAAAAGAGTGGAAGAATCTTGTAGTAGAGGAGGTAGATATTCATCTTAAGAAACTAGAGATGATGCGTGCTCGAACAAAGCTTGTTTTGGATCATTTGAAGTCTAATAATGACTGAGTTCCGGACAGGTGACTACTTAGTATTGCTTGCAAATGTGAGAAAGTTTTTGGTTTGGTGATTATACTTATGGTTACATTTGCTGTTTTTGGTCTTTAGGTTTTTTAGTTTACTGTTAATGTTCATCTTTTATTGTTGAATTTCAGTACTTGTTTTGTGTGATGAACTTGGTATCACTTTTTAAGCTAATATCTTTTTGCTTATGTGCCTTGTTTATCTTTAACTTTTATGTGTGTCTAACTATGATTGTTTGCTGTTTATCTCTTCTTTTGCCCTCATATTTTTGGGTAAATATTTGAATTAATTAATTTGTAGTGCAATAGCGAATGTTGATTGGAGTGATTGAAAGATTATTCTTTTAAGTTGAAAACTTGAAAATCTTGTTTCACAAGTGTGAGCGACTGCAAATTGTTTGGAATGACATTTGACCTAGCGAAAATATCGAAATTCTTGGGCCAAAGTTCCAAATTAGACCATAACTTTGATTAATACAATCCTTTTGAATCCTATTTCTCGACCTTGATTTGTGAATCCGATCAGACACGGCCACACGGGGTAACTTGATCAGTTAAAGAATGGTTCAAGTTACTAACTCATATTTGGGTTCGGTCAAATTCGGTTTTGGTAAGAATTCTCACTTAGATTTGATGGGACATCTACGAAATGTAAAATCCACCACTATATTTTTTACTAGGGCTTTTCTTGAATCAGGATTTGACCACCACTATTTATTTACCAATCAGTCCTTGAGCAATGTATGTCTTTTGTCAATTCTTTTGGACGTAAACTGATAAACTGGATACTAAATATTCTTCGATATATCATTCAATGCTTAGGATTAGTAAAGTTAGAAGCACTTTAGATATTGAGCATTTGGTTTTCTTTTTTTGTTAACTAGTTTTGAGTATATGAATTATTTTTATAAAATTAGGCATATGATCATAACTTTATTGATTTTGAATTTCTGATGTAATGATGATGAATTGTGGATATATTATGATGTAATGGTAAATGTCTTGTTGTATTTATAATCTCTAAAGAAAAAAAAAACTATCCACATAAGCAAATTCCATTCAAGAATGAGGGATTAACACTTAAAGCTCATATTTTTTTTAATAATTAACATATTATTGCAGGAAAATTCAATTAAGCCCTAGAAAATCCAATACAATGAAGCTCTAGAATTATATGCTCCTATGCTCCTCTTTTATGATTTTCTGCTGATAGATCATATTAAATGAACAAAAATACGTAAGGCCATCTCCAAGAGCAATGATAAAAGTTAAATTTTAAGAGTTTTGCTAAAATTTTGATAAAAAGTGCTCTCCAAGAGCACTTCTATAATTTAAGAGTTGCTAAATTTTATAAGTTTGGCTTGCCAAATACCCATGGCCAAATTAGAATTGCTATATGCAATTGTATGTAGGAAAGTACAAAAAACTTTTGTACTTTTATGCAAAACAATAAATTAGAGGCATTGCTAATTAAATTAATAATAAATTTAAATTCATAGTTTGTACTAATTAAATCCATATTGCTTGTACATTCAAATACATATTAATTAAATTTAAATGCATACAAATTTGAATAAAAATATTAAAATTCAAATTTTATAATTTGAGTATCATTATAAAAAATTTGTCACTATTGACAAATAGTGGAACCTCTTTAGCGATAATTAACGTTGTCACGATGATTTAGTGATAATATTTTGATTATAATTTTTGGGGCATCGCTAAATGTCAATACTAAATTAATATTTTTTTAAAAAAAAACTATTTTTTCTATTATGAAATAAAATTCAATTAGTATTATAAATATATTATTATTATTTATATAAAATAATAATTAAAGTTTTTTTTTTTTGAGAAAATAATTAAAGTTATTTGTTAAAATATAAACTAGCTATTTGAGTGAAATGACATGGTTGTTAAAAAGTAGTCTCTCAAAATATAAACTAGCTGTTGGAGTGCTGAGTAAAAAGTGAAATTGTATAACACTGTTCATTAGTTATATTTTAAGATAAGAGACTGAAATTTAAGAAAGTTGTTGGAGTTGGCCTAACTATTTATCAAAGTTGAAAAGGAACTAGTACAAAGTTATATGAGATCTTTAGAAAAAGGAGTAGTATTTTGGGCCTGTAGTCCAGCTAAAAGTGGCCTCAATTGTTTCTTTTAGTTAGTTTAGTTTAGCCGATCTAAGTCTAATTCTTTGTCCCTCGGGCCGGTAGCATCGTTTTATACCAATGGATCAGGAAAAACTCAAATACAATATACATATATCTAATTAATATTTTGGAGTCAGAATTTCAATTTAGTGCAGCTCAAGTGGGATAAAATTCGAGCTAAAGACAAAAGCACATTTTATGTTTTGTCTAACTCTTAAAAACTTCCTTGTGTTATTTTAACTCTTAAAAATCTTCCTGTAATCTCAAAAAAGTGCTAAATACACCCCCATAAAAGAGAGTGTGTTTCAAACGCCAAAATTATGAGTATTTATTCACATTTCGCATTTGATATGATAATTTTACTCCTGACATCGAAGGACAAAAATAGCCTCTATGCTTTGTCTAACTCCCAAAAAGCCCTCCATGTGTCATTTTAAATCCCCAAAATGCCCATGTGTTTGATTTTAAATACCACACTCAAACCAAATAGTATATACTTAATTTTTCGAAAAGAATAAATAAATTAAAAAAAAACACATAGGGATAATCTTGTCATTCCACCAAAAATCAAAAGTAAAATTATACTTGGGTTGAGTGTGGTATTTAAAACCAAACACAAGAGAATTTTTTAAAGTTAAAATAATAAATAAAATTTTTTAGGAGTTAGACATAGCATAAGCGATATTTTTTGTCTTCTGCTCAAGAAAAGTAGGTTGAGCTTGGTTTTATCTCTCCGTATTGTTCACTATTCGTATATTGATACCTAAAAGGAAAATATTATTCCTTCATCGAACTTTAATTATTGCAATTGTAGAATATTTAGGGTGAGTTTGGCCTAGCGATTCGAAAAGCAATTATAGGAGAATTAATTTTACTAAAATTGATTTTGGTAATAATTGATTATAATAAAAATTAATTATAGAATAATTGCTTTTATATAATAGCTTTTGCAAAAGTAACACTTTAGCAGCTTCTAAAATAAGTTGATTTTTTGCTTCTCAAGATCCCAAAAGCGATTATGATCTTGGGGGCCAAACACCATGAAAATCACGATTGAGCAAAAGCAATTTTTATAATCTGGGCCAAACAATACAAAAATCACAATAGACATCTAAAAGTGATTTTATGAGGTTCAACCGCTAGGCCAAACTCACCCTTAGTTATAAATTACATGGATTTATTGGGAGTTTGGTGCTCGAAATTGAAATTTCACATTGCCCACCATAATGCCCCGCAATATTAGCGCCATTATTTAGGCCAATCACAAAGCTGAAGAGACATTACTTATAAGTCTTGAATTAAATTCTCACTAGATATTTTTTTTTTTTTTGAGAGGTATTCTCACTAGTTACTAGTGTGGGTTTTCTTTCTAGTGTAATACTAATGTATGATTTTAGATTCTTATATGAGCAATATTGTATTTTTTTTTTTTTTTTTTGGTGAGTGTGGAGAAGAATTGCAATATTTTGTCCTTGATTGCTAATCTTATTTCCAATTGGTCAGTACAAAATTAAACATCCCCTAATTTTAATAGATGCAGTAGGTTTATAGTAGGGATATTCAACAAAATCGCTAAACTGTCCCAACCGATCGACCCAATCCAAACCGATCATAATTTGCCTGCTGAATACATAAATGTTTGATGGGTTGATATTGGAATTCTTAGAAAAAAAATCACAAGTTGCAATCGGATTTGATTTTATTTTTGTTAGACCGCAGTCGAACTTATTATATATAAATTTTGATCTTTATATTTATTGTTTTTTATTATTTAATTTATTCCTAAAATTAAGAAAATGAAAAATATAATATAAATATATTATTTAATGAATTAGTCTCATTCAAAAGTCCAATTGCACTAAAAAAAAATTATATTACCTTGCGTAACCCTCCAGCTCCAAGAAGTCAAAGCTAAAATAGAAAAGGTTAGAAAACATTTCGCAAAAGCACAAAAAATAAAGCAACAAAAGAAAAAAAAAAAAGAATCTTATCAAGCAAAATTTCGTTGGGGCATTAACCACCACCATCAAGTTCAAGTATCAAGGTAATTTTCTCTTTTTGTTTACTGTTTGTAAAATTCTTTTCTAGTACTCTTTATTTGTATAAAAAAGATTTTCTAGCTTATTTTGAAATGAAAACTTGTAACTTAGTGTTCGGGTTTGTTTTTAGTTTCATGAAATTATTTATTCATTTAAGATTCTATTTTGTTGGTTGATATTTTGCATTATCATCATTATTTTTTATTTTATTTTTAAATTTACGAAAAAATTCATAAGAATAAAACTTTGTAATTAATTTGTATATTTACGTTAAACTTAACGAATAACAAAAATACATCAAAGTTGAGAATGTAGAGACCACAAAATATGTCCTAAACCGAATAGACCGCAAAGTTCAATCTTAATACTTGTTGAATTGAACTTGGACTAAAATTTTAAAAATCCGCAAACAATGAATTGGGTTCAGACGAGTACAAAATCTCGTTATACCACACCGCGAAGACCTTTAGTTAGTAGCCTTCATATAATACATAAATCTTGTTTGTATGATACAATCTTATGCAAAAACAATAGTTTAGTTGAATTAATGAAATTAATGGAGTATTACACATTATCCTACTAAATATATATAGTAAATGAATCTTAGAAGAAAGATCCGGTGATTGAAAAAAAAAAATTACTTGATGCAAGTACCACAACGAACATTAGTGCTTGACCACATAAACATAACCTATAAAATTGGAATACTGTTTATTTGTTTTATGAAAGTCAACCAAATTTAGTAATCAATTAATCATTGTCAACGAGGATTATACATAATTAAACCAATGATTTTGACCGGTAGTTATCGTATTATAAGATTAATAAAAAATTCATGCGTGTTGTATGTGAAACTATGTATTGGGATACCATGTGTATATAGAGTGTCATTGTAAATTTGTAATTGAACAGTTCTACGTACCGTATAGAAATGTATATAGAGTGATCCATTTTTTATTTAGCATTAGACGATAACTCATATCTATCTATATATTGGTCAATTAGTGTTTCTATTTTATCTTTATTTTTTTGAAAGGAAAGTACAAAATTAATTTGAGCGAAATGACAATTACAACGAAGATGTGTAGTATAGTGGTAGTCACTGATAAAGTTTTGATGTCTTGGGACCAAGAAATCATGAATTCAATTTTTACGAATGTGATTTTTTTTTTAAATTTAATACTTATTTTTTGTAGTGATTTATTATTTGCAATTATTTTGTTATTAAGCGGTTATTGAAATTATCGATAAATATATTGAAGTAAAAAACTAGATCTGATAAATCATGAAAATTTATATATCTTGTATGATTGATGCAAAAATTTAATATACTTATGAATGAAACTGTTTTCTGATCAATTATAGAAAACAGCAAGTCATAGTTGGCCCAAGAAATAACTAGTCAATAAGAGTGCAACTGAGCGCATCTAAAATACTTATGATTATCTAATTTTACTGATATATATTTACCCACAGATAAGTTATTATTTCATATCTATTTAAGAAACACTTCATCACTATATATTAAATAATCAGAATAAAAAAAAAGAAAAAGAAAAAGAACATCATAATCACCAGTATCGCATCACCACTAATATCAAAATTATGACCATTTTATTGCATCACCGGCCACCAGTATTAAAATTAATTTCATGCTTATGTCAAAGCACACAGAAAAAATCTAACGTACCTACTTCAAGTAGACTTCTTCACATTCAAGGAAACAAAATATATATATATATATATATATATATATATATATATATATATATATATATATATATATATTGTCAAATTTAATGTCAAACTTCTTAATTTAATTATGTCTAAGTATGAATATTCTTCATCTCAAATAATCTCTCAAATCAGAAAGACATATAGCATCCTTAGTTGTTGGAAGACAAATTGACCACCATCAAATATATATTCTTTCTAATCATATATTCCATTTATCTAAAGTAGATGTAGATATGACAACTTGATCTGCTATAAGTTTTGTCATTCATTCGGAAATGACAATATTTTCTCCTTAATGATACGCTTATAATTCGGTATAGGAACATTTTTAGCCCTAGTAAGGCAAGTAATTAATATATTATTATTATAGTATTATTTATACACATATAAAAGTACGACTTCATCATAAATAATTTCCTGAATTTTTTTATGAAGACTAAAAACCTTACAAACATTTTATTTTGATACTTTTAATATAAAAAAATGGCATAATATGAAATTTTTTGAATAAGCATACTTCTACATAAAATACTAACACTTTAAGAAGCATTTACTTAAAAAAAAAAAAAGATTCAACCAAACGAATTAAAATGAAAATTATATACTCCCTGTGTCACTAAATTTTTACTCTTATTTTCATTTTCGGATGTCCCAAAATAAGAATTGATTTCCATAAATATAACATTTTATCTCAATATACCTTATCCCATAAAGTAATGATTTGACAACACTAACTCTCAATCATCGTTTTTACGGACATAAATGCAAACATACACACAAATTTCACTTTCAGCTCTTACCTAAAATGATGAAAAATAAAAAAGGTAAATGATAATTCAAGTTACTTAGTTTTTATTATTTATTATTAAGTACTACTTTAGGATGTTACTTCTAATCTTCTATTACAATGACGGTGATGGAACTATGTATCACTTATAGTAACATATAGCATAATTACATTGAATTTGTTATTTTTACATGTAAGATAACAGAAAAGAAAAGGTGTATGAAGTGCAAGAAGACATAAAAAAGAGAGGAAATAAATGTCAAATGTGTCATATAAAGCTAACTGAAATATATATAAATACAAATATTGCAATTCTGAATGATTTGTCATGTTCAAGTAGTTAATTAATATGTTATAAAGTTATAATTATATGAATTGATCATTACATTACATAACATAAAAGAAAACTCTAAACTTACTCGTTCATATGATTATATAAATATTATATCATATTTGATGTGTCATTCCATTGGTTGATATATAATGAATGACGAATAAATGATCGAACATTTATAAAAAAATCGTGTCAGAAGAATATTGTTTTATGTTGTAGTGAATAATAATAAGAAGCATTGTGGGATGACCACTAGATGTAATAACTTTATCATTAGAAAAAATATACCAACGGATATATAGTAACTTGTAACAACTAATATAACTTAATTAATGATAACGTATACGGAGTAGTTAGTAGATAAAGAATAAAGTTATTAAATATTTATAAAAGTAAAATTTCAACATGTGTTGTTTTTCATATATAAGATGAATATTATGACCATCACTTGATATGTATATGACACATAAATCTCATTATATGACCATGATTCAGGTATTATCACATCTCGCGAGGTATTTTGGGGGTGTTTGATCAGTGGATAACGTTTTTTTGTTTGCCATTCAGAAAAAAACAATAGCAATTTGCCCCCAAAATTAAAAATATCGACACTTTAAACACTCAAATTATATATTTGGTTCATATTTTTAATTCACTGTTTCTTCGTATATTGATCATCATTTTATTAGATCTTTTCAATTGTTCATTGCTGATTAAAAGTTAAAATCTTATATATAGTAATTTTAAATTCACACATAAAATTAATCAAACAACACGTACAATGGTATGTGTATCTTTCTAGTACACCAAAAAGTAGTTGTAAAAACAATGGTAAACAAGCCCATTTGCTATTTTGCTCTAAGTTTTAGTCTGGACGCTATGTAGATAAACAAGTTATTATTAAGTTTTAGTTGAGTGAAAGAAAGAAAAACAATAGACATTCAACATTTTTTTATTTATAAATCTATTATTAAGTTTGAGATTATGTTGCATATGATTTGATCAAAATTCAAAATCAATATAAAATTTTAATCAAAATGAACACGAGTTGAGCAAGACTAATTTATTTTTTAATTTAGCTTATCATTTTGAGTTTCAACTGAGATTCATAGACTATCAAGTAAGTATCATTCAATTTAATTTTATTTGATTTGTGTAATAAATGTTTAAAAGTGGAAAATTCTTACCCACCTCGGATTTGACCGAACCCAAAGTAACTACAAGGCAAGTGCAATATATTTGCTTTGGGATTGGATGTAACTCCCAGGAGAGTGACCAATCACAAAGCAAATGCAATACACTTGTTTGGTGGTTGGATGAGTTTGGTCAAGCCAGGCTTGAACAAGAATAAAAGTGATTTATCAATCTGACTTGAAGCGAATCTCAAGTTGCGTAGTTAGTTTTTTCAGCTCATGCACAACTTATTTTTGCAAAGATGAAATGAATTTATCTAGATTAATACGTGCTGACCTAGCGACCGGAAAACCAACTCTTCAATAATTGATTATATTAAATATATTAAAAATTAATTATAGAAAAACTGCTTTTTTGTAATTATTTTTGTAAAAGCTTCACTTTTATTATTATTGTATTTCAAAATATATGATTTTGTGTTTGGAATCATCAAAAATTGTTATAATAATTGAGACCAGACATAAAAAAAAAAAAAAATTGACAAGAAGTGATTACGATCGAGAGATAAAATAATCTTAAAATTAGAAAATAAATATGCAAAAGTATTTTTGACAGCCTCAATCATTACGCCAAATTTTCTCTAAGTAGTTAGCATAAATTTGCAAAAATTGTTATACAATTGTGGTGAATGATTTTGAATGGCTTCTTAATTTTGTTAATTCTTGTTGTCTGTATAATAGGAAAATGGGTGGGGGTGGGGGTGGGGGTGGGGGGATTCAAGCTGTGTCATATGCTTTCTTTTGCAAGATGAAGACAACGAGGAGGAGTTGGAAGTCATGACACACAAACTAAAATCAGATATATATAGTTAGTGCTTTGCAAATGAAGGAAATGTACAAAACCCACACGTTCCTATTGGTCCTTTTTCTTATCTTTTGGCCACAAAAGATGGATCTTAGTGGGGACATTTATTTGTCTTTGTTTGCTAGATTTGGATCATCTGAAAAGGTTACTTTACTGAAATGGGCTGGAGTGAAATGAATAAATATCCTCTCTATATATGCTTCGTTTAATTATAATAATATAAAAGCTCTGGTTTGTTTGTTTGGAATTTCACAAAAAAAAATTCTCTTTAGTAAATGTTAAACAAACATGTTTTATACGGAGTATTTTTTTATCTCATAATTTTTTCAAATTACTCTCTCAAAAGTCAAACAAATAATAATTTTTTTTATCTCTAAACCCAAACATATAAAAACTTTACTCTGATTTGACATAAAGTAACACATCTCTTACACAATTTATCGCACATAACAAACATAATTTGACATAAAGTCTTACAATTCTTACACCTACAATCTAACTCTGCCAAAAATATCATACACCTACTTTAATTTATTTCTCAAACCACTCTCTCAAAACCAAACACCAAACAAACAGGCCCTCTATATGTTATTTTTATTATCAACAACCCATTTTGCTAGTTGTTTATTAGCAAAAGGTCAAAATGACAATTATTTATTTAAAAAAATTGTAATAATATCCGGGATAATTTTAAAAATAAATAATAACCCTCGTGTTCATTTACTAAATCTGACATTGACCTCCTTGCGATTTACGAAAGAATTTCAAATGAATGTTTTTGCTAATAAAAAACACATAAGAAGGTATTTGCTAATAAAAACAATACATGCGGTTTTGATAATTAGACTAAGCAAATGAGGTATTTTGCATTTAGCTTTAGCTCAAATGGGGTGCTATTGTTGTGGTGCGTGTCTAATTTTTATGTATCTGAAATTGAATTGGTCCCGTGAGGCTATGAAATCTAAAGGGACATGAACTCTATAATCTAAAGACCAGTTAGCAAACATATTGTTTTGGATGGGGGAGGCATATATATAGGCCAAAGTGTGTGATGAAAGTTGAATTATTTTTTGGCTTGCAAAATATCATAAATACCTTTGTTCCATGTTATTTGATACACCCATAAAATAACAAAGGCTAAAATTTACAAGAATTTTGTTTTTCTTTCTCATTTTCTATTAATTACTTCTTTTAATATTAATATGAGAGAAAAAATTTCCATAATTACCCTCTCAATATTGTCAAAATTATGGTCATTACTTATTGTTTGATTGTTAAAATAATGATCCACTGATCCATTTGATTGTTTTGCTCACTTTTTATTTAGCACATCATCTAAGATAAGAATTAAAGAGTGAAATGTCATATATAATTATAGATCAAAATTTCGTTTCGAGAATACGTTTTGATTAGCCAAATATTAAAAAAAATCAAGAAATTTTGAAAATTAAATATTTCGAAAACAATAGGAAAATTTATAATTTTTTTTTACTAAATTAAGAAAATAAGATCATTCTAAGGCAAATCAATAGTTTCATAATTACACCTAATTTCTATTTCCATTATTTCACAAACAGAAACTTTATGATATTTTCGACGGAAATAATGAAAACTTTGATCCATGAATATAATATATTTCACTCATAAAAAATGGTGGTGAAGAATCCGTCTTTGTACATATCAAAACCTATCTTAGGAAATTAAGATTTGTTTTTGCCTTTTGGACTTCTAATATTGAAATATGAGCAAAATTGAAATTGTGGAGTATAATTTAACCAATACTTTTAACGAAATATTTCTGTTAAATAACCAATTTACTGTTATATACATATACAAAATATACATTAAAATTAATTAAAATATATACATTTGGATTAATGTGAAATCTTGCATGATGAAGTCCAAACTAATCAATTTTTTATTCGGTATAACATGTCAATAGTAATTATAGACACTAGTCTCTAGATAAGAATTAGAGAAGAGGTCATGTGTTCAACGAACACTAATAGCTTGTTTGGTTGTCAAGAAAGTGAGGGAAAATTGCAGGGAAAGGAAAAGGAAAGGAAAGGAAAGGAAAAGGAAAAGAAAGTCATTTTCCTCTACTTGTTTGGTTGTCAGGAAAATTATTTTCTTGCAGATGTTTGGTTGTCAAGAAAATTTTGAAATATAATATTTTTGATAAATATTTTTTTTTTCATTATAAATATTTTCAAAATTATAAAATATATTAAAAGTGATTGCAAAATAAAAGTTATCAAATTAATCCCTAGAAAATAAAAAGTACAAATCGAGTAATTGAATCAAATAAAAGCTAACGATAATGAAATAAATAAACTGAAATAACTTAAAATATATATATATATATATATATATATATATATATATATATATTAATTAGTAAAAAAATTAAATTTTCTTTGGTTGAGATTTATGTAAAAATTATTTGATAGTCTTTTGTTATTTGTATTTTTTTATTTCAAGATAGGATTTACGTTTTCTTTGTTGATAAAATATTATATGAATAATAATATTAACTATGATATATAGATTAAGTTGAAGCTATTGTATTTTTTTAGTCACCGAATTTATATCAATTTTCAAAATTACCAAGGGGTTATCGTCAATTTTTAAAGTTAACAGGGGGTTATTGGTAATATTTTAGGTAAAAGGGGTGCTTTTGCATCATTTTGTGGGGATATAATTTTTATAATGACTTGAGAGGGTATTTTTTTGCTAATAATAAATAAGCACAAATGTTTTTTGATAGGAAAAAATCATAAATGGAGAATTATGATAGTTAGACAAAGTACAAGGGGAGTTCTGCAATTTACTAAAAAAATTTCCCAGGATTTTCCCGGGAATTCCCCATCAAATTGGTGGGGAAATTTTTTCTTCACAAAATTTTTCTGCAGGAAAGTTGAAGGAAAATAAAAACCTCCTTTTCTGCTATCCAAACAACAATGAGAGAAAAAAAAAAACTTCTTTTCCCTCACTTTCCCGACAACCAAACACTACATAATGTAATTATTTCTGGTTTTTAGTTTATCTTTATCTATGAACTAGATTTTTTGATTTAATAATTGATGTAATGATGTATTTATCATTAAAAAATAATTCGTCCCACATTCACACACAAGTATAAATGAAAAACTTAACCCACAAAATGATTTTTTTTTAAGAAAATGATTGAATGGTTTGCTTTGAGGTTTGTACGGATGCATTTAGTAGTAAGTACGAAGTACCAGTACGAATATATTAATCTTGTTATATATGAACGACAATAGAGACTCATAATTCCATATTAAATTGATTGAATTAAGAATTACTAGCAGATAAAGCAATAAATGGAAATAGGATAACAAAGAACAAAGTAGTGTACGTGTTTTGTAGACATCATAGTTATGGTAAAAAAATAACTAGTGTTTGGTATTATTTTATATACATTAATTACTTTAATATATCTTTTGCGTGCATGCCATTTTACAAGTAATATTAAAACTTACAAAAGTTTAGATGAAGATTATAACTCGAAATTAGACCAAGTTACTAGATACTTGATTGGAGTTCCTTCGTTAAGAATTTGTCGATTTGCTGTACTTATCAAATAAGCTTGAATAATTTTTTAATTAAATCTGGGGTGGAGTTCTATTAGTTAAGCTTAAGATTGACAAAAATACATGTAAGAATATTAAGGTACTCGATATTCGACTTGAGCAAACTAGTTTAGTTAAATCTCATTTGAGTTGGATATATTAAATAATCAAATCAAGTTAAACATAATTTCAAACTCGATACAAAAATCAAATCAAACTTAACAAGATATCTTTCGATATTATTAGTCTCTTTAGACCTAAAGATCTTAAAAATGTAAGTGCTATCGATTTAATTTGTATCAGGTTACATTTCAATATAGGATTGACCCGTTTACGAATGTGAAAGCTATAAAACGATTTGAAAGATTCAATTATAATCCTGTTATTTTATACAAAACTCAACCAAAGTATATAGAGAGACAATGAAAGATGCAACTTGCATTCATGCATGGATGCTCACACAAATGGTAAGGATAAGTTGCAAATGCCAATGAACATAAAAAAAAAATAAAAAAAAAAAATTATTTTAATAAATTTGAGAACTCTAAGAATGGAATCCCCAGAAGAATAAGCAACTTGGTCATATACTATATCTTAGCAGTTGACAGTGATGAATGGGTGCGTTTCCATATTTATTTGGAATTTTCCAGCTGGGCAGGGCGGTTATACCAAATTAATGATATTCTTTCACTATCATTTTTTCTATTTATAAGTAATTTATTCTTTCACTTTCATATACGGACCCACAAAATCGAAGGAAATATTTCTCTTCGATTCTATTCAATATAATTTTACATAAATAACTTACAATTAATCCCTATTCTGGTCTTCCCTACATCATATCCCAGATATTTATGAATGTTTGATGATGTATATATAATCTCATATTCTTTGTTTTACTATGATATGAATAAATATTAAAAAACAAAGTATATATATAATTATATATATATAGCTCAGTTTATATTTTATATTGTATAGATTGTGTGTCTATGTTGTTCCTATCTCTTTGTCTCAATTTTTGGTAGTAAATATAATTAATGCATTAAAAATAAATCGAGAGAGAGATAAGAACTTCATTAGTGATGTTGATAATTATTAGGTTTCTAACAAGCACTTAATTATTGGAAATGTCTTTCGAAATAGTGTAAACACAAACGACAATATACTTGTAATATTTCTAGAATAATAATAGTAGATTAAATGGACCATTACGAATAAAGGAACATGTAAGGGTATTATCGTCTTAATTAATGGCCCATTAGATGGTTCATGAACATATATAGTAATGTGGATGATTAAAGTAGGTTTAGGCTTTAGTTAAATAATTTAGTTAAGGTCTGTAATCTTCCTAAACATGATTAAAAAAACTAGGTTTCCTCTAATTATTTTGCTTCATCAACTCCACTTGCATGTAATTATGTCGAGTATCCAAACAAAACAAGAAGAATATGGAAACAAAATTTAATACAAATAATATAAGTATTATAACCCCATTCAAATTAAACTAAAGAAGGCTTAAACAAAATTTAAGTATTGATTACAAAAATTTATAAATAATTTTTTGGAGTCTTACATATAAGTTGGACTAATTCTCAAAAAAAAAAAAAAAAAAAAGTTTCAAGTTGGACTAAAATTAGTGATGCCAAATTTGAGGCCAGAACTACAATAACCAAACAAAATAAGTTCAATAAGGTAATATTACAACATTGCATTTTAATTTTTAAGAGTTCATTTTGGTTTGATCCTACTGCTCAAACAATTTCGATAGATTGGAATCTAAACCAAATTTGTTTTTATTTACACTCTCAAAACCAACTTAACTCATCTGGATGTGACTAATGTTATGCGAACTTGGACGAGTTTTTATTAATTTTGATTAATTTAATTATTCATCCTAATAATAAATCATTATTAAAAAGTTCTTTTGTATTTCTTCTTATTAATTTGTTTATTTATTGAAACAAGAAAGTAAAAAGAAGAAAAGGATAGACAGTTTCCCTCAGAAAAAAAGAAAAAAAGAAAAAAAAGGATAGACAGTTGGGTTGAGTGGGACGACGCAGCAGGGGAACCAATCCCTATTCTTTATCCAACAAAATATTTTATCGCGCAACTGGGCAGTAGTACTACTAGTATTTCTATTAGATTCCACCCAATTTCTGAAGATGGAGGAATCAGAATCCCCATTCTACCCTCGGCATCATCATCTTCTTCTTCCTTTCTCTCTCCTCCACAAAACCTTCACTCCTTCGCCTAGAGAGAGAAAATACAAAACCCAAATAAAAAATCGAAAATGTCCTCCGAAGCCGAAGAGGAAGCAGCTAACCGCCGAACTATGATGATGGATTTTGATCTCGATCTCGATAGTTCCTGGCCGTTGGATCAGATCTTCGCTACTTCCAATCATAATACGTCGTCGTTTCTGCCCACTAACTCCGACCAGCCTTGTTCGCCTCTTTGGGCGTTTTCCGATGAGAATAACAACAATAATCACAACGACGGCGGTAATTTAGTCGCCGCCGGCGGTTTCCGGCTCTCTGATTGTTCGAGAATCATAACTTGTATGGTGTTTTAGTCTGAGCTTCTGTTTTCTCTTCTGTTAAGCAATTGGATTTATTGTTTAATACAAAAGTTTGAATTATTTTAAGCTTGCTTAGTATTCCTATCCTGTATTCTTGTTGACTTGTAATTTGGGGTTTTTCCTTCCATTGGTACTAATTTACAGAAATTTTAATTTTTTTTAATATATTCTTGCGGATGACTCTCAGCTATTTTCAATTTTTTTCACTTTACAGTTGCAACTTTATGAAGTGAAAGCTATTCTATTCTTTTGGTGTTTCTTTCTAGCTAGGCTGAAATTTTAATAGTTTGCTTGTTAAAGTATGTATGTGGTTTAATTGGATTTGGAATATGAATTAATCAAACGCTAATATGGAAGGTTCTTAGAGTTTCTAATATCTCATCTCGAAATGACACTTTATCTGTTTAATAGTTAGCCGATTGTGCTGTGCTTTCAGGAGTGTGTAACTGCAGTTATGTGTCTTGATTTCTTGGAATGCCAAGTCAATTTTGCTGTAGATGTTTTAGTTGATTATACTTAATTTTATTGGACTCATGTGTATGTTGCGTTTTTTTTTTGTACAGATTCAGATAAACCTGATTTGCCAGCTGAAAGTGCAATGGCAAATGGTGACAAAAAGAAGCTTCCTTCTCCACTTATGGGATTGATGCCTATCAATAATCCAGATGGATCTTGCATAATAAAAGAAAGGATGACACAGGCTCTTAGGTACTTCAAAGACTTGACTGGAGAGCATGTTTTGGCTCAGGTTTGGGCGCCCGTAAAAAAAGGCGGTCGGTACGTGCTCACGACATCAGGGCAACCCTTTGTTCTTGACCACAACAGTAATGGTCTTCATCAGTATAGGCTGGTTTCTCTGATGTATATGTTTTCTGTGGATGGAGACACTGATGGAGTAGTTGGGCTTCCAGGGCGCGTGTTTCGGCAAAAGTTGCCAGAGTGGACACCAAATGTGCAGTACTATTCCAGTAAAGAGTTTCCTCGTCTGAACCATGCTCTGCATTACAATGTTCAAGGAACTTTAGCTTTGCCTGTATTTGAGCCTTCTGGGCAGTCGTGTGTTGGCGTAGTTGAGCTCATAATGACCTCCCAGAAGATCAATTATGCTCCAGAGGTCGACAAAGTTTGCAAGGCTCTTGAGGTTAGTTTGTGTTCTATACGTAATTTATGTAAGTACTATTTAAGCCCTCATTTTGTGATCATCATCATAGTAACTGTTCATGCCATTTCGATCGATATTCTTGATGTAAATTGTTGTTTATCTACTTGTAGAGTTCTTATCTTTGCTATTGGGGTTTAATACCAAATTTTATTGGTCTAAAACAACTTGAGTGATGCATCACTCTTAACAACTTATGGTTTATATGGGTAGTCCTCTGTCGTAAGCATGATTACACTATGACCACTACATATAGCAGCTAGTGGCAATCTAATTCAGTTCTCTTAGGAATAATTAAGAGTTTAATTTAGTTATTTATTTTTACAATCTCTATTTACCAGGACATTTGATGATGATGAATAATTGTGTATTCCTGAGTGATCTAGGAAGAATGGATCCACCTGTTTCTAACGTAATCTACAGATTTGTTTTCTCATATATGTGTTTTACGATTTCTAGCTTGCGAACTATTTTCCTGTTTTAAGTTTTCTTTACCTTTAAACTTTTAATTTGCTAAGGGGGTTATTTTCATATACACGGCGGCAATCTTTGCTTTTAATTCTCAACACGATTCTACACTTTGTTTGGATGTGTGTTCGTGGTTTTTTATCTTTTCGGAAAATGGATGGAAGGCTTCTACAAATTAAATTTTGTCACTGCTAAATGGTGATAAATGCATCTTTATATTAACCAACTTTTCTACTTCAAAGATTCCTCAGTCCCATAAATTTAATTCTTCTGCAGGCAGTTAATTTGAAAAGTTCAGAGATATTGGATCATCAAAGCACACAGGTAAAATCCAACTGTTAATTGAATATTATAACTAAAAAAAGTGATTTATTTTCTTACCACATCTTTTTACATGGAATCTTATGCAACAGATATGCAATGAAGGTCGCCAGAATGCACTCGCGGAAATATTGGAGATAATTACAGTTGTATGCGAAACTCACACATTACCTCTAGCTCAGACATGGGTTCCATGCAGGCATCGTAGTGTCCTAGCAAATGGAGGCGGGTTTAAAAAATCTTGCAGTAGCTTTGATGGAAGTTGCATGGGACAGGTTTGCATGTCCACAACTGATGTAGCATTTTACGTGGTGGATGCTCACCTCTGGGGTTTCCGCGAAGCTTGTGCCGAGCATCACTTGCAAAAGGGGCAGGGTGTTGCCGGGAGGGCGTTTTCGTCACACAACTCATGTTTCTGTGAAAATATTACCGATTTTTGCAAAACCGAGTACCCTTTGGTACATTATGCACGAATGTTTGGTTTGAGAAGTAGCTTTGCAATTTGTTTACGGAGCAATCATACTGGAAATGACGACTATGTTATAGAATTTTTTCTGCCCTCCAACATTGAAAGCTACATGGAACAGCAGACATTGTTGGACTCCATTTTAGTGACTATGAAGCAGCATTTTGGGAGCCTCAGGGTTGCATCAGGAAAAGACCTTGACCACGAGTGGAAATCTATTGAAATTATCAAGGCATCTACGGATGAGAAACCAAGTTTAAGGCCTGATTTTACTACTGCATCTCCTCCTAGGCCTGCTTTTGTACCCAATGGAGAAATCCCACATCTTGATTCTGTAGAAGGAAAGGAAATGTTGGGTGAAATAAATGCTACAAATGGTAATGCCACTGAATTTCAAAATGCAGCGTCCATTGCTGAAGCCAAAGATATAGGCAAGAAGCCAGAGAGAAAGCGGGGGAAAGCAGAGAAAACGATTAGCTTAGAGGTTCTGCAGCAATATTTTGCTGGTAGTCTTAAGGATGCTGCAAAAAGTCTCGGTGGTATAATTTTTTTCTCACTAGTTATTACGTCTTTGCTTTGAGATTTTATTTTTTCAAGTAATCTAACCAAGTGTTTATCCTAATATTTTTTGCTATTTCAGTTTGTCCTACTACAATGAAGCGGATATGTAGGCAGCATGGAATCTCTCGGTGGCCCTCCCGCAAGATTAATAAGGTTAATCGTTCTCTTACAAAGCTAAAACGTGTAATAGAATCTGTGCAAGGTGGTGAAGGAACATTCAGTTTGAATTCATTAGCTACAAACCCAATCCCCGTTACCGTTGGTTCTATTTCTTGGGCCGCAAATTTGAACGGAACAAATCATCAAACTTCGCCTCAATCTAGACCATCTGAAAATCAAGAAGTGAAGAAAGAGGCTGATATTACTAAAGCCAATGAACAGGCAGGAATCAGATCCAGAACTGGGAGTGGCTCAAGAGAAGAAAGCACAGGGACCCCTACTTCCCAAGGTTCATGTCAAGATAGCCCTTGTCTTAGAAACGAAAACTCCCCCCAAAATGATCAAATGGTTTCACATTTTGATGAGCAAAGAATGAAACTGCAAAACTCACTAGAACTAGCATGCCAACAAGTCACATTCTCAATGCCTAATGGCTTTATAACAACAGCAAATGAGGAGCCATTCCGAGGAATTTTACTCGAGGATGCAGGAAGTTCACATGATCTACGAAACTTGTGCCCTGCTGGTGAGACCCCGTTTGATGAATATAGTTGGACTAAACCTCCGTGTCCTGATGCCATGCCCATAGACCCCATGGCTGCCCAAGCTGACCGGATGCCGCAATTTGGTTTCCGGGCAGAGGTGAAAACCATCACTATCAAAGCTACGTACAGAGAAGACATCATTAGGTTTCGGCTGCCCGTGGATTCTGGTATTTTCAAGTTAAAAGAAGAAGTGGCCAAGAGGCTGAAGTTGGAGTTGGGCACTTTTGATATTAAGTATCTTGATGATGATCATGAATGGGTTTTGATTGTATGTGATGCGGATTTGCATGAATGTGTGGATGTATCGCAATCGTCGGGTAATAATATAATCAGGCTGTTGGTACATGACATTATGGCTAATCTGGGGAGTTCTTGTGAGAGCTCTGGAGATTGAGGAGAGGAATAGGTGTACATAGGTATGTCTGTAGACAAATATTGCAGTCTTAGAAATGATTCTTCAGGTGTAATTGTAAATCTTTTGTTTATTTGGCAACGTTTAGATTTTCAGCTAAGTACTTTGTTTTGATGCCTATTTTGTTTAGTGTCTCTTAAGATTTTCTCCCTAGCAATTTAATTATTCAGTAGTAATTTCAAATTTATTCAGTATATGAGGATTTCAAATCCACTGTTTTTTTTTATAACCAGAGAAAAGTCATTTTAGAGGGATATTATGCAAATCTGTTGATCAATAGTATTTTTTAGACAAGCAGCTTCGAAAACTGATTTAAGAAAGAATTGCAGTCCAAATAGATTTGTGTTCGAGTATCTTTATCATATTTTCAGGAGGCAAATTTAAATTAGCCTTCTACCTTTGGAGGCATCTCCAAAGAGCTAGCAAATGCCAAATTACTTGAATAATATTTTTATTTTATTTTAGCTGAAAGTTTAAAATGAAAAATATTTCAAGCAACTAAAATTTAGAAGTAACACTTGATAAGTAGTTTATGCTATCTAACTAGTTAATTTCTTGCAGATTGTTCTTCTATGCCGAGTCATGTACAAATGGATAGTAACAACCAAACATACAATAACTATATAAATAATAGTCATGGAAATTTATTATTAAAATCAAAGTTATCTCCTTCAACAAAATTGTTGAGAAAGTACTACATTTATTTAAATATAAATGAAAATAGTAAAAAACAAGAGTCCAATACCATTTATTGCTTAGCAATCGCCATATTGTTACGTTAAACTTAAACATGTCCAACAATATTAGTGTCTGAATTTGGTTTTTCTGCCAAGCCCACTTCTCCTTGGGCTTGTCTTTCTGCCATAATTCTTTTAGTGGATCTGTAGAAGGTTGCATACAAAGCCAATTGAGCTAGACTAAACAGAGCTCCCACTCCGTTGGGGGCCTGCATTGCAAAATTAACATCTTAGATTCATACAAGAATTAAATAAAGGCCCAAAAACGTTGTAAAGTTTGTGTAGTAATAATATTTCCATTTTCCACCTAGTTTAAGAAGAATATTACTTCATCTCCCTTTCTCTTTACTTTAATGATGTCAAATCACTAATCCATAGGTTTTTATGGCATGATACGTGAAATCTATTTCTTCTTATGATTTCAAAATAAATTAATATATTAAAATTTAATAAAATTATATATATATACTTACAAGCATGAAGGGGTCGAAATGGAGAAGAGCATAAGTTGTCCACAAAACACCGTTGAGAAAGGCAAAAAGGGAGAGTAAAAATGGCATGTACTCAACACTTCTTGTTTTAATCACCAGTTTCTGCATCACATCAATATTTCAATAAGGTAATTATCAAATTAAAAAAAAATTGAGCGAAGAAATAAATGTTAAATATTTCATTTATTTATTGCATGAGGCAATTTAACAAATTTATCTTTTATATAGCCATAATGCCATATAGTGATTCACAACTGGAATTAAGATTAGGATCCAGTTCAATTTAAATTTATTTTGACTTGCGAGTGTCATCCATTTTATAATAATAAGATATAAAAAGTATGACTTATCAAATTCCTTAAGTCTTGCTCGACACAAGTTACATGACTCTTATATTGATGATGTGTAAAATCTATCCTTATTTTTTTTTTGACGGGGCTCATTAATATGGATACCTCTCTCAATAGGTATTCGAGCCCGAGTCTAACACTGTGTAGTGACTAACTCACTTTAAAATGACAATTTTTACTCAACGTAAACCAAACACATTCATAAAAAACATAATCATTACCACATATCTTATAAGTCAAACTTTTTAAAACCAATTCAAATACACTACACACTTGTATTATGACTTCACTTCATCATCAATTTTGTGAACACGACTTTACCACAATTAATGATGCGTTAAAATCTCAGGTCTATGTAATTTTTGATGAACGAGTCTCAATCACAGATCTATGATAGGACTATCAAAGAAATTTTCACTTTCTAAAAAATTTCAAAAAACATTATAAGACTCTCTCAAAAGTCGAACCAACAATTTTTTTTTTTTGTCTAAAAATAATTGACTTATCCAAAAAACATTCTCTCAATTTTTCAAAAACAATAGCCTCTTGAAAAAATCTCTTTTAATTATAAAAAAAGCTACACAAACTTTATTTTTATTTGACATAAAGCGAAACATTCCTTGCACCACTACACTCACATACGAATGTGATCTGAGATAAAGATCTACTTCTACTATTTCTATTATAACCTCCTAAAAAACACACCAATTTTGCAAACATATCATTAATTTAATAAAGATTCAAATAAACAATTTTCTTTTAAAAACATATAAATCGCGCGAGAAGATCCAATAAAATTCTTGAATTTCTAGAAGCACTTTAAAAAACACGAAACAAACGGGCCCCTCTCTTTTGTCTCATTCATGAAAATATTCTATCAGAAAGCATAGCAAGCCAAACGTGCCCCTAACCATTTAATAATTATCTTCAAGTATACAATATATTGCCATATAAGTCCTTAAGAAACACTTAAAAATAAGTAAAAAAGAAGAAAAAAAAAAGGAGAATGTACCATGACCGCCAAAGGCGCAGCGTACATCAAAATGTTGCCGGCTATGCAAATACTACCCACCACCGCAGTCCGGAGCTTCGTCGTATGAGCCAAAGTTAAAACAAGTACGGCCAAAACCGCCAATAACATGCACTCCGCCACCACAAACAACACCAATCTCATCCGCCTCTTACGATCGGAAAATATGATAAATAGCGATAGATACACAATTTCAATAGCAAAACCTAATCCATTTATTGTTATAACAAGTATGCTGTGTGGGTGTACCACAGGCAATCCGTATAGTACCCACAACCCACAATTCATAAAGGTGGCTAGGTACGGAAATGGTGAGAATTGTTCCACTGATTTTTTCTTCCATATTCCATAAAAAGTTGTCCTATTTAAAATTAAAATCAAACAACAAAAGAGTTATTATTTTAGATGAAAAGGTTTTTACAAAATAATATTAATTTAATCCTAGCTTAGCTAGAATAACAAAAAAAAAGGAATAAATTGAAGCTTACACAGGTGACAAAAACAATACGAGTGAAACAATGTTCCCTGAAAAAAAACATATAAAAAAAGACCCATTAGCTCGATTTGGAGTTTTGAACAAATAAAAATGAGTGAAACCCCACTTTTTTATACGATCATTTAAATTAAAACTAATAAAACACACATACATAAATCATGTTCTATTTGTGAATTAAGAACCTTAACAAAATCAAGAAACTGACCTACAATACCAACTACAGTTCGAGCTTCGTCTTTAGTGAACATGACTATAGTAACAAAAAAGAGTCAAATATATGTATAAAATAAATCCCTTTTTTATTATTTTTTTTCCCAAGAGAAAGTAAGTAAAATAGGAGGGGATAATGCATGTGGGAGATAGACACACATGCTATTTATATAGTGGTGTTTGGCTGAGTTTTGTATATTAATTACACAGGCAAATTGATTCTATCACATGTGTGACATGTATTGGGTAGAAAAGAACAGACTAACACGTTAAAATATAATTCTGAAAAAGAAAACAGTTAATTTCGGAAAATTAAAATAAATGAGGCACTTTCACTCGAGATTCTTAATATGGTTGCTACAGCTCAAACAATTAATTAACGAGGGAAAAATAATTTTGATATCAAATTTTAGTTCAAAAGACACATATGATATCAAATTTTTCGAAAAACACATTTTATACTATGATTCATATCCTCTTGACGGCTGCAGATCCTCTATACCATACAAATGTATCACATTTGTGTACCACCATTATAAAATTGACACATGTCAAAACTAAATAGCATGCATTGCATAGGATTATATTCTCCACCCTTTCTCCTTCTTATCTCCATTTTTGGTTTTAACATTTTTTTTTAAATAATAATACCGACTTTTATATATTTAGGCTGCGAATTAATGACATTATATATTTGTGTACCATTATTTGTAAATAATAATACCGACTTTTAATGAATACCACCATTATAACATTGACATATGTCAAAACTAAATAGCATGCATTGCATATGATTATATTATCCATCATTTCTCCATCCTTTCTCCTTCTTATCTCCATTATATCCTATTATTTATATATTAATATTATTATCAAAATAATAATAATGTAATAATAATTATTACATTATACGATATAATTATTTCTCAAAACCATATAAAGTTTCATCTCAGAAACCCAAAAATTAAAAAAAAAACTTAAATTTATCATAGCAAGTGACTGATAAATCCCTTTAATTAATATTTAATTCGGCCATAATCTATGACTAGTAAATATTTTTTCAAACTTTTACTCAAAATTAAAAGGTGCAAAAATAATAGTAAGTCTATCTTCATCAGCTCTCTTAAATTTCAATCTCTTATCTTAAAATATAATTAATGAACAATATTATACACTTTCATTTTTAACTCTACATTCCAACAACTAGTTATATTTTAAGAGATTACTTTTTAATAATCATATCATTTCACTCCAATAGCTAGTTTATATTTTAAAAAATAATTTAAATTATTATTTTGTATAAATAATAATGATATATTTATAATACTAATTGATTTTATTTCAAAATAAAAAATAGTTTTTTAAAGTATAATTCAGATTTTTGAGTTGTTATTTCGTTAATTTCATTAAAAGTCGGTATTATTATTTACAAATAATGGTACACAAATATATAATGTCATTAATTCGCAGCCTAAATATATAAAAGTCGGTATTATTATTTACAAAAAAAGATGTTAAAACCAAAAATAGAGATAAGAAGGAGAAAGGGTCGAGAATATAATCATATGCAATGCATGCTATTTAGTTTTGACATGTGTCAATTTTATAATGGTGGTACACAAATGTGGTACATTTGTGTGGTATAGAGGATCTGCTGCCCCTCTTGACATATTTAGTTTTGTCTCAATTTTCGGATGGAACCCGGACGTGCCGCTCACTTGCCCGTTAAGTTAACAATGGTGGATTTTTAAACCTCGTGATTGTGTTTCCAACACGTGCTGAATTCCGTTCAAAAATTGATCACAAAATAAAATGTGTCAAGATCGATGATGTGAATCATAATATAAAATGTATATTTTCGAAAATTTTAATACCAAATTTATATTTTAAACTAAAATTTGGTATTAAAAGTGTTTTTTCCTCGTTAATTAATAAATCTGGGGTGGCAAACTTGGGAAAAAAAAAACTGAAGTTTAAATTACTTTTACATAAATAAAAGAATCTTTAGTTGGTCAGTTAGTATTTGTATCGAATTCAAATTAAAGTTATCCTTATCCAAATTGGATGGTATTGTATTAATTAAATATACTTGCATGGAGTGCAGTTATACGGTTGTTCTCTTTTATTTATAATATGTGCAGATTTAGTAAATGAAGGGGATATTGAGTGGATTACAGATATCAGCTACAATTAATTTCTATTATTAAAAGAATAAAGTAGTTATAGGTGCATTTAATTACAGACTTTGGGTAACATTGCCGACATTCATAATTTATTTTTTTAAGAAAAATACATTAGAGTACAAATGTCATACAAGTTTTATTTTTTGGGTGTAGAATGCCAAAAAATTTAAATTGGGGTGAAAATGCTAATATTTTATAATATTAGAAGCAAATTACCAATATTCTATATTTTAAGGGTGCAAAATCTATATTGCCAAAATGCAATGTGAAAAAAAAAATTGAAAATAACTATTATACCCTTCTATCAATGAATTTTCTCACTAAAACACACACTAGGGTGCAAAGTGCCAGATAAATTATATTTATAGGGTGCAAAGTGCATTTAATATAGTAATTAATTCAATGGTAAATATGTAAAAATAGTTGAAGAAGAATAAATAGACATGGAATCTTTGTATATTAATTATGGTTAATACTGTCAATTGAGCCGGGCCTACCCGAAGCTCGATGGCTTGACCCGTTAAAATTGGCTCGAACCCGAATATTTGTGAGCCGAGTCGAGTTTGAGCCATTATATTAAGCCCGATCAATTTATGAGCTGAATTTGAGCCTAGCATGGCTCAACCCGAATAAAGCCCGAACATATAATTATTTTAAATATTACGATTAATTATTTGTATTGTATTTATAGTTACTAATTACTGTTTTTATTTTGAAACAAGTAAAGTTTATAAAAGGTTATAATATAAATTTCATATATGTTAGTATATCAATTACGTACAGAAGGTCAAAATCTAAAGGAAAAAAGCTTAATCAAAGATGAAAAAAAAATGACAAAAGTTAACACGAAAGGTCAATAAAATGGATCTTGAGAGACTTTAAAACTCTAATGCATTTTCATATAGATCAAACGTATCTAAAAAAATTTGGTCAAATAACTCGATCTTTCAGTTAAAATATTATTTAATGATATATACTTGTATATTACGTAATAGTAGTCTATTGATATGTGTTTCGGTAATCTAAATATTTTATATGTCAAGCTATTTTTGTCTATATTAGCAAACCCGATATAAGCCTGACCTGAGACCCGAAAAATTACATGGGCCGAGTTTGAGCCAGAGAAATCAGAAAATTTATGAGCCAAATTTGAGTCTATAGCTATGAAGCCCGACAGTATTTGAGTTCGAGCTATTTGAAGCTCGGCTCACAAGACCCGATTGACAGTCCTAATTATGGTAAATGTATAATTAGAAATGAAATCTTATATTCTTATTATATTTATTTCCTACAATAAATCTTAAAATATAGAAATTATGTTTACATCAAATTTCATAATTTCAACATTCTTCTCATATAACACATAAATCTTAAAATATAGAAATTATGTTTTACATCAACTTTCATAATTTCAATATTCTTCTCATATAGGGCTTTTGGCACTTTGCACCCTAAAATTATAGGGTTTTGACACTTTGCACCCTAACTTAAAAGTTTTGACACTTTGCACCCTGGAAATACAATTTAGTTGGCACTTTGCACCCTAGTATGTGTTTGGAAGAAAAAAATTCATTGATTGAAGAGTATGGTAGTTATTTTCGAATATATTTGGCACTTTGCACCCTAAATGTATAGATTTTGACAATTTGCACTTTGAAATATAAAATATTGACACTTTACACCCAAAGAATAAAATTTTTGACATTTTCAACCCCGACTTAGTATGATACTATGATGATCTAAAATATGTTAATAACATGCAATATAATAATATGTTAGATATGTAAACGTGTATTTTAGATATAAAATAAATAATCTAGAGGATACTTGAAACTAAAATGAAGACAATGTCTTTTTTTTAATATACATTTTACTAAGAGAAAATGTTAAAATAAGTTATTCTAAAGTAAAATAAATTTAGAATAACAAGTTTATGATTGTTGCGCATAAAAATGACCATTTTTATCTCTACATCGCCGACATTCATGATTTATTTTTTTTAGAAAAATACATTAGGGTACAAATGTCATACAAATTTATTTTAGGGTGCAGAATGCCAAAAAATTTAAATTGGGGTGAAAATACTAATATTTTAGAATATTAGGTGCAAAATGCCAACATTCTATATTTTAAGGGTGCATAATCTATATTGCCAAGATGCAAAGTGAAAAAAAATAATTGAAATTAACTATTACACCCTTCTATCAATGAATTTTTTTCACTAAAACACGCACTAGGGTGCAATGTACCAAATAAATTATATTTATAAGGTGTAAAGTGCCAAAACTTTTAAATCAAGGTGCAAAGTGCTAAAATCCTATAATTTTAGGGTACAAATGCCAAAAGCCCTCGAATTATCTATGGGATTATGTCATGTGTTTGGATTGCAAAAGGTTGAGCTAGTTATCAGGTTAGTATAGTTCATACTTGTATTTAGAGATAATGTCATTTTAACCATGGATTAGAATTTCACTTTCGTGTTATGTTTCAATCAGTTATAATATTGGAAACTTTTTCAAGGACTTTCTGCAATCGGAAAATTTCGAGTAACATTTGAAAAAAAGTGTAAATTAAGAAATTATTTTAAAGTAAAAATTATTCTATATTTTTGTTTCGATCGAATAAAAAACAAATAAAAATCGATATTTTCAGTGAAAAAATATCGAAATTTTAATCCATAATTTTACCCCTTATGACAATAAAAATTGTAATATTCAATCCATCTTTCGTCAAACTATTAAAAGATAGATTTTGCTTATTATGTTTAATCAGACTCTCACATGGATTATCATATTTTAAAAATAAATGAAGGGACAAATGTACCTTAGGGCATTTCCAGTGATGTCTTCAGTCCAAATTCAGCTTTCCCTCAAATTCCAAGTTCAGCTTCCCCTTTCCTTTTCATAAGTCATCTAAAATGATTCAATCTATCAATTCCATTTAATTAAAATTCTCATTTTCCCTACTCTCACTTAATAATAATAATAATAGCAATAATAATAATAATAATAATAATTAAACAATAATAAATAAATAAATAATAAATAACGATAAAATATAATTTAAGATTGACATTAATAATAACAATAACATGTGTTACGTCATCAATAAGATATAATTTCCCCACCATTTATGATCAAGGTAAAACTGAGCTAGATTTGAATCCTCGCTCCAGTCCGATATCCGTAGAAGAATATTTGTTACGTCATCAACAGATACGCTCAGTAGAGATCAACCGTCAACTTCAAACCGACTTAGTTGAACATGTGTGGGCAATACACGGTCAAAATGGCGATCATATGTAATCGTATTTATTTTAGATGTCTAACTATTCACCCAAGTGTTTCACTATATAATTGTTAGGGTTATATCGTTTTTAATTTAACGAATCATATGTAATGTTCATTAAGTTCTTTTAAGGTTTCGTTTTTATTATTTAAATTAAATTTGAGTTTTTAATAATTAACTTTTAAAAGGATTTTAAAATTGGTGCACAATAATACAACAATTAAATACTTGATTGGGAAATAATAAACATAATTTAATATTGACATTAAATTTTCCAAAATAATAGTTACATTAAATTGACATTAAATTTGATTTTATTAACTAAGAGTTACATTTTTATACTAAAATTAACTTTTTAAAAATAGTACACAAATTAAATAAAACTAAGATTAAATAAGAGTTACGTTTTATTTTATAAGGTATTTTAAAGATTTTTTTTTTTAAATTAAAAGGGTTTTTAATTAAAAAAGAAAAAAAAAATGGGTTGTTGCACTCGCCCGCAAGCGCTTGAAGAACACTGAATGACTTCAAGCGGTGAGTATATCCATTCAGTGACGGAGCTACCTTGAGACGGGGGGCATAATTTAATATTGACATTAAATTTTCCAAAATAATAGTTACATTAAATTGACATTAAATTTGATTTTATTAACTAAGAGTTACATTTTTATACTAAAATTAACTTTTTAAAAATAGTACACAAATTAAATAAAACTAAGATTAAATAAGAGTTATATTTTATTTTATAAGGTATTTTAAAGATTTTTTTTTTAAATTAAAAGGGTTTTTAATTAAAAAATAAAAAAAAATAAAAAATAAAAAAATAAAATAAAATGGGCTGTTGCACTCGCCCGCAAGCGCTTGAAGAGCGCTGAATGACTTCAAGCAGTGAGTATATCCATTCAGTGACGGAGCTACCTTGAGACGGGGGGGGGGGGCGCCCCCCCAAGAAAATTATTTTCTTACTATATTAATATTACCATTAGCATAAAATTTAATAATCACTTGTTAATCCAGCTGGTGCATGGGAGTGTAGCACTATGTTTTTTCAGTCTTAAGTCCTAGGTTTGAAACATTTGTCATGCTTAACTTTATATTTTTGCACCTTTTTCAATCTTCTCCTTTTTATTTTGTATATGCTCCGTGAATATAGTACATGCATATGTAGTATATATATATATATTACTATTTTATATATTTTTTAAATACTAAAACGGTTGTGTTTAATTACAACTAAATTTTGGTATTGGATATTTATTTATTCATTCGTATGATTGAATTTAAATTTTTTGATTAAATAAGTAGAGATAATTTAGATTTTTATATTACTTAAAATTAATTTATTTTATGCCGTTATATCAAAATATATATAAACTTTTGGTGTATTACACCAAAAAATTCTCGCCCCCCAGCAAATAACGTCTAGCTCCGCCACTGTATCCATTGAAGGCAATTTCCCCTTTCCACCCCTTTATTCCTTTTAATTTTTTTTTATTTTTTCACCCCTTTAAATCTCAATCCAACTTCCCCTTGTACATAGGAGATGCCCTTATATGCATACCGTCAACATATATATTATTCAACTTTATTTAGAATAAACCAGTCACCCTGTGTTATTACGTGTCCCTTGTCCAATGGAGACCTAGGAACATTTCTTTGTGGCTAAAATCTTTTTGGTCGATTGCGTTTTATACTTCCTTAGTTTAAAATTCAGATAAAATGATAAAATTAAAATTAAAATATAATAAAAGTTGTCTCATATGGATTAGTCTCTTACACAACTTATATCACATAACAAACATGACTTGAAATAAAGTATTACACATCTTATACTTACAAGTTAACTCTTCTAAAAAAAACTACGACCACTTCATTTACCAAATCATTCTCTCAAAAGTCAAATAAACAACATTATGCAAATCGAAATTATTTCACAAGCATGCACTACTGTCCCAAAAAACCAAACAAACAGGTACATTTTAGAACATTTATTAAAAGAATTTACATCACACAATACACATGTCTGAATAAAATCGCACAGTTATGGTGGCAGACAAGGAATAGCTAATGTCAAGAACCCTAAAGTTGAAATCAAATCTGGCCTAAGAATATATTTATTCGATCAAAGTAATTGTGATTATGTATCTTAATTACACACTGAAAATGATCTAATACAGCATTTTAATTTGTTCACCAAAATTGTACATTGAATTTTGAAAGGTTGAGTTGATTTAAAGTAAGGAAAACGACGATTCACTTGATCAAATAAGGAAGGAATTTTGATGTGTCATGGACCAAACCGTCCGTTCTATCCATTGTTTTCTTATTTATGGGTAGCTAGCTATCGACAATTATTATGATTCATAGGAAGCTAAGAACGACTAATGGTGGAGAAGAGTAATGTGATTTGTAATAGACGTCTAATTACAAGTTTTGAATCATGCCACTAAAATCAAATCAAGTATTCGAGTTTAATAAAAAAATAGTTTGACTTCATTTATCGTGCATATCAAATAAACTTGAATATATTTTGAAGTTCGGTTCGAACTCAACCCGGTAATTATAAGCTAAATACTAATAAAATATATATAAAAATATCAAGCTAATCAATATCCGACTTGAGCTCATTTGATGTTGCCAAAACCGAACGCGTGGCAGCCAACGGGGAATAATCAACAACATTTTTGCTTGCAAGATATTTTATGAACATCAATTTTAATTGTAGCGAAATCGGAGCTAAAATTGTAGGTAAGAGGATTGAAATTACGGCAACTCTAAATATATAAGATGCAATGTGCTTATTAGGAAAACATAAATATCTTATTTTGGCGTCCTAGAAAAATTAAAGACGCATATAAATAGAAATATTGTACATGAAACACAAAAACATATAAATCTCATACTAATAGTCCATAATATTAATACTATTAAATAACATTTGAAATTAAAAGTCAAGTTCTAAATGCCACAAGAACAATTATCAATATAACAAATATTTTCAGATAATTATGAAATATATAAATATAAAAACGGTATACCTCTACCCTTCAATATACTGAAAATTTAACAAATAAAATTATCTAAGCATTTTCACAAGTCTGAATTTTTATTTCGATTTAAGACTAACTCACACTGAACTCATAAATAAATCGAACCTGAAAATAAGATTTGGTACAGATAGGATTGGGGTCGAGCCACCAAACTTGGGGCAGGCCCGGCTCATCCTTCTTAAAAGTAAAAAGATCGAAAGTCATATGTGGAAGAGTACAAGAGACCCTTGGGTTCTTTAAAAAAGGAAAAGACAGACCCTTGGGTAATTGTTGCACAATATAGTTTGCCTCGATAAAATTAACAAAAGAGAGATATATTTCTTTCGCACAACTTCAACATCACAAATAAGCTACAAATTAAAGAACAAAACAATACACGGACAAAGGAATAGATAAAAAACAGAATGGCAACCCAAAGGCCTTAGGAACAAGAAGCCTCAGCATACACTATACATAATCATCTTACAGAATATCCGTGTAAGAAATTAGTGGGACTTGGTAAGAATCAACAACAAATCAACTTCGAAACCCGAATGCGGACCACTTCTTTGATGTCTCTTTCTTTGTCCGTTTGGAATTGGGATCGATAAGGTTTTCAAGTGATTTTGCCTTCTTGTTTCTAGACCTACCAGCTTCTTTCAATAGCTCAGCTAGCCTTTTCTTCTCATCGTCAAAATCAGAATTTGCAGTTCCAAGTTTCTCTTCTCGCAGCTTAAGAACATACTCCAGAATCTCTATTGCATCTTCAATTCTGCAAATTTAATCAAAGAATTCTATTGGGATACATACCTTACTGGAGAAAGAGGAAAAAAATAGACTTATAGTTCAAAATTAATCATTTGTGTACAACAAAGTCCAGAATGACAAATAGTTGGGCAGTTCGTTTAATGATTAACATCGAGTGAAATGTGCAAAAGCCACGGGAGGGGGGTGAAATTTGTCTAAAGTTCAGGACAGGTTAATGCAATTATCCCAACAAGAAACATTGCGGGAATTAGGCACCAATGTTTTCATATTAAACTTTTTAGTAACAAAGATTATGTGAGATTAACTATCATCTCTTGTTAAATATATAATGGGTCGACCCATGAATAAGTGATAACCCACTACCTATAGACAATAACACGAATCAAATTATCACAAGTTCAAACATATGAAAATATAATCTCTATGGTTCATCTATGAGTTCAGATGGTGAAGTTTTCCTCATTTGACTTGTTTTTCACTAATATATGGTTTTCACACTGCTACCAAAAAATCTAAAAATGTCTTCTACTAAAAAAATAACAAAATATTATATCATCTTATCGTAATAGCCTTTTTTTCTTTTTCTTTTTTTGAGACTCTGAATACATCATTACATATCAGATATTGTTTGTGAATATGTTCAAAAAATTAAGTGACCGAAACATTACAAGATAAGAATAACACAGAAAGAAATACGTAATAGTAAGATGATATTACCTTCCCATAGCATCATAAGTTGCTGCGAGATTGCTATAAACACCGAGAGTATCCTGGTGACAAGGTCCACATTCCTGTTCAAGTATTTCTCTAGCTTCTTCAAACAACTCAGCAGCCTCATCAATCTTAAACAACTGTACACAAGCCAACCCCATTTGGTTTAATACTACCCCAAAGAATGCTGATTTCCTCTCACCAGTGGCTCTAAGTTTTGCAACGGCACTTTCAAACGAGCCACGGGATTCTTCATACTTTCCAACCATATAATACATCACGCCCATCCGTGCCTCAATTCCAGCTATCGTACTTTGCTGCCCTGGCTTATCCTCCAAAAGTTTCATAGCCTTTTGAAGAAGTTTTAAAGCTTCTTCAGGTTCATTGAACAATTCATAAATGGCAGAAATTTCAGTCATTCCACTTGCAATCTCTTCTGCAGTGGTTCCAGGTACAGGTTTTGCATATATTCTTAATGCATTTTCACAATAAGATCGAGACTCCCTCAGCTTTCCTGTTTTATAATATAGATCAGCAAGGCGTACAAAGACGGAGGCAACAGAAGGGTGGTTATCTCCCTTTGAAGATTTGAAGACAGTGAGTGCTTTCTGATAGGAGAAAACTGCCTCATCAAAGCGGGTAAGGGAGGAGTAGATATTGCCAATGCTAATATCAATAGAAGCAACCTCATGTTCTTGTCCATTAGCTATCATAGCCATGCTGGCAAGTACAAGGTGCTCCAGGGCTGATTCATAATCTCCTTTAGCCTCACATATGAGTGCCATCAATCGACGGTCTGCTGCTTCCTCAAGAGATGCAGGAGGACTATGCACGCGGTGGATTTCAAGAGTTTTCTTGGACAAATTCTCAGCTTCGTCAAATTGCATCGCTTGAACATGAGCTTCAGCCAAGTATCTGCAATTTCAGATTTTCCAGTTGAAATCAAAATCAGCACAAGATTTATCACGACTGGCAGTTCCAGCTTAAGTTTATCAATAAAATGGAAGATAATTAAGCAACAAGCAACAGATTTATGCTGCTGCTGGAAAATTTTGAACTTATAAACACAACATAGGTATTTGTTCCATGCTGCAACATATAAGAACATTGTTACTGTTGGCAAACGCTGTTTGAAGGGAATGTGAAAGGTCTGGACTTGAGATATGCAACGAGATTGCATCAAATGTACAATTTATCCTTGCAAATTTAAGAGCTAAGCAGAGGAAATTATCAATTGCATGCAGATTGTAGTTACAATCTAGCTCATCATTCAGACAAAGAATCAAATTCAATATGACCTATATATTATCTTAAGAAAATTAAACAGGCCAGTATGTTCATCGCTAGTATTCTCTGGCAAACTACACGAGGATGCTTTCTTTTGTAACTTGTGTCATAATCATAAGTCATTATCAAGCCAGTATTAAAAAAAATCTTGTTTTCACATTATTAAGTGTGGTCCTGTATTGTTATGTGTACTCCACAATTTATGTTGCATCAGAAGAAAATCTTACCAGGTATATTTAACTGCTACATAAGGGATCATAATTTATAACCATCTTATTTGTCCAGAATTAGCTTCCCAGGTGAGATTTACTTTATTCAATTATGATAACTTTAGGCAAAATATTTTATCCTTCATAGTTTATAACTTATAAGTATGAGCTCCCCCATGCCTCAAAAGAAATGATTCATCAAACCGCTACAAGTTCCCATAACTCAAACTAACTATGGGCCCCTTAACTTTATGTTAACTTCAGATTTCAATTGAAATGGGCCAACATTTGGCTGCATATGATCTAGTTAAAGACATATTTACTCTTTTTACTAGGCACATATTTTATAAAAGATTCTTTGCCAAACTTTAAATTTCAAAATTAATTGTGTTCTCTCCAACAACCAACGCAGTATTAACCTTCATCCTGATTAGCAGCAACCTCACTTCAATCCCAAAAACAATCCTTTCTCGCTCCCATCAGCTTAACAAATACTCCAAAACACCCTGATCACAGCCAATATCAACTACCCAAAATTCCCAAGGCAGAGCACCCAATTATTGATCCCATCCACCAGTACTAGTCATGATTTTAAAATTTCACTTACTAATGAGCTTTTTATGTTTAATATATAAGCACTAACTGAATCACACCAGCATTAAGAACTACAGTTTTTTCACTTAGCGTGCCAAGTATGAATTGTGATCACAGCCAATATCAACTACCCAAAATTCCCAAGGCAGAGCACCCAATTATTGATCCCATCCACCAGTACTAGTCATGATTTTAAAATTTCACTTACTAATGAGCTTTTTATGTTTAATATATAAGCCATATAAGCACTAACTGAATCACACCAGCATTAAGAACTACAGTTTTTTCACTTAGCGTGCCAAGTATGAATTGGAGACTCATTCCTGGAAACACCAACATAGTTTCATTTTGAAATTTATAAGAAAGACCATGTCTTATAATTCTAGCTGGTTACAAAGGCGCAACATCCAATACTGCAACCACTGATATAGTAATTGTGGATTACATAGAAAATAACATAAACAAGGTTGCATTTAAATGATTTTGTTGCTATGAACCTTTTTACCTATAAAAAGTACAGTACAGCAGTGGTATTAACTTGTTTCAAATTTTACTGCTAGGTATAACTGTTAAAACAGTTTATGAGTGGTGATATTTCAGGTCATGGCAAAGATGGTGAAGGTTGCAGCAGTTATTCTAAATTTGGATGCAAATAACAATATGAACATCCTTAAAATTATGAATTTGATGGGCGACAGTAATTAACATATTCCGAGTTCATCTACACATTAACAACAAAAGCATTACAATTTAAAACTACAAGGTGTAAAATTCTTATTAGATTTCACTCCAAGGAAAAGAAAGCAGCAACGCCAAACATAACCCAAGGAAAAGGAGAGCAACACCAATTATACTCACGAATGAACCAACTTTCTCAAACACTTTTAGGGTACATTTAACTCCAATTCTACCTACAATTTTAAGGGGGCGCTCAGTGAGTCTAATGGGATTGTACTAAGTAGTCCATTGCAATCCAATCTTGAGCAGATTGTTGGGACTCATGGGGGTGGTGCAATTGTTATCTAACTTTCCCAAATAAGGGAAGGTGGCCCACTTTTTCGAGCCGGCCCAAAAAATAGTCAGTCAAAACAATCATGTGGTATAGACATAATTAATTTTTTAATCTTGATTTATTGTGCAAACCGAATGCACCCTAAAGGAAAAAGCTAAACCATGAATAACAATTTCTTAGAGTCCCTTCTAACCCACAAACAGATTTTAACAGATAGCAGTTCAACATTTCAAGCTAATCCAATTCCCATGAAAACGCAAAAGCAAATTACAAAGCAATGAGTTATTTAAGGCTAAACAATAGAAAATTAGTAACCCTAACAATAACATTCCCACATTCAAGTACATGTAATTAAGATTTATCACTAGATCTAAAAAAAAAAATTAGACTTATCAAAAAAAGGAAAACTACTCGTAATTCAGATGGTCATCTAATTTCAGCATAAAAAAACACACAATCACAACCCTGTTCCCACAGTGTCACCATACTACACAGAACACATCAGTCAATTTCACACCTTACTTATATGAGTTCCCAAAAATATCCAACACGTAGTAATATGAAGCAAACAAATGCAACTTAAAAAATTCAGGAATGTGTCTCTACATTAGAAAGAAGTCAACTTATTCCAATCGATCCACATTAAACAAAATTCCACAACCCCAGTATAACCAGACTGAATATTATTATTACAATAATAATAATTGGAAAATTACCTGCAAGTCTCAGCAACTCTGGGATCATTATCCCCCAATGCTTCCATCTGTATCTTCAAACCTTCCTTATAACACTCAATCGACCGATCCAGCTGTCCCAACATCGAATGCGTATCCCCCAACTGCATATACCCTGAAAACGCTGCCAGCGCGTGATCCGCACCCCTTCCCACCTCCGGTACTTTAATCGCCCGCTCCAAAACCGGCACTGCCTCCTCGAACTTCCCCAAGCTACAGTAAATCGCCGCCACAACATGCAAGCTCATCGCCAAGTCCAAGCTCGGACCGTCAGCGGCCACCGCACATTTCTCGAAGCTCTTTGCAGCCCGTAGCGCATATTCCAGTGCCTTGTTCGGTCCCTCACCCGAAGCGATGGTGTCTCGAGCCAATTTGAGGAGAAACGGGCCGAGATCCGGGTTGTCAAGTGAAGTTTCATCAAGTAGGGGTTTTTCGGGTGAAGATTTCTTCTTACCAGAGCTCCGATCGGGGGAAGGTTTGGCGCGTGAGGTGGAGGGGGAAGGGGAGGGAGGACGGCGCGTGGCGGATCTGGTGGAATCGGGTCGGATCGGAGTTTGGGGATCGTTTGGGAGGGTGATTTGCAGAGGCGGAGCGTCCGGTGGGGTTTTAACGGATACTAAGCCAGGCATTGTTGTTAATTTTGATTTTCTTTTTTCTGTTAGAAAGGGATTAACTAATGAAGGAATAGATTAATTATGGGATTAACTTAATAACATTTTACCATTTCCCAGAAATTGAGAGTGGTGGTGGTGTTGCTTGTGAGAGTGGTGGACAATTTGGAGAAGACAAAGAATTTAACAGATAGGTAGTCGAGTAGAATTATTCTCTACAACTGCGCGTTTTTAAGCATGCTTCTTGAGTGTATTCTGTTTTTATCAATCTTAATTTTCGGAAGAAAAAATTCGGTAACATTAGGAAAATTAATTAAGAAATATTAGATAATTTCAAAGCAAAATTCTTCTGAAAACTGCAACTATACAATTTTTTTTTCATTGATTCAAAAGCAGTAACATTTCGATAGTTAGGACAAAAACAATTTAGTGTGACGACAAAATTTAATTTAAAATATACATATAAATTTCATATAAATAGTTTGTCAATGAGTCGGTATCGATCTAGATTCGGCTTCATTTATATCTGACTCCCAAATCTTGCTCGGATTTAAAAACATTGAGTTAACTACATCTTGTCTAGATATTGAACTATATATTAATCCAATTAAATCATCATTTTTAAAATTCACACACGTATTATATTCTAAAATAATTTTGTTAAGGTTATTCATCTAATTTAGCTCATATATTTTTACTAATACTCATGTTCTTAGATAAAATTATACATAATGAATTATTAAATAGTATCTTCTTAAATGTTGGCCGGTAAAGTAGGGGTGGGCACGGGGTGAGTTTGGGGGTTAGAGATATGGGTAATTTCGGGACTAACATTTTTCATTCCAAATCCTCCCCGTAATAATTCGGGACGGGATTACGGTTCCATATTATTTATGTTCATCAATTCTTCATCTACCTAACAAAATAATATTACAATATTACGTAATTATATTTCGTCATTTTTCTTTTGCTAAATCTTATCACTTCTAACTCATTATTACATAAAACATATCATCAATTCATCATAACGACTATTTCAAATATATCCAAATACGATCAAAAAGTGAAATCATATAATGAGTAAATGATAAAATACGATCCATATACATCGAGTCTCAATAAGAAAAATCCAATCCAAATACTATCTATAGTTGATACCAAAATAATTTATCCAAACCCACACTTAAACCGCAAAAGTCATATTTTTTTAAAACAACTAAAAATCTAAAATCATATAATGATTAATTACTAATAACTAATATAAGATTTAAAAAGAATATTAGGGTAAAGTAAAAAAGTTCATTTATTAGATAATGTTAATTAATTATAAGTAAAGTCTATAAATTATATAATAATAATAATATTATATAGGCGGGTTCGGGTATTCGGGGTTGGAGAGACCAATCCCAAACCCGTCCCATATTTTCTTAATAAAATACGGGTATTCAAGTTCGAGTACCCAAACCCAAAAATATTCATCCCGTTCGAGTATTTTAAAAATGGGACGGGTCGGGTATGGGTTACTCGAACCCAACACCCACCCTTACTTTATCGTAATAAATATTATTTATACATACGATTTATTTATTTATTGTAGGATATAGATCTTTAACGAATTAGATCGACTTGATACCGAATTCGAATTGATATTCACATTATTGAGGGCTCTACATATAAGTTGTAATTAATTTTTGGGACGTCATAAATAAAAATGGGAACATATAAATTTATTTTGTTAAATCACAAAAATAAAGTAGGAATAGATAAATCTACGTGGGGTAATATGCAACTAAAAAACTTGTTTTTTATAGTGAATTTTTTTTTCATAAATTGGTTGTCCGTTAATTTTTTATAAAGGTATATATTTATTCATAAATAAAGGGTCGAACAAACTCTAATTGAGCACAAAAATTATTTCGGTAAAAACATTAAATTATTTATTTCCGTAAAATTAGTATTCCCCAAAAATGACAATCCTTCTAATAAGGTTCATTAACTGATTGATTATAGCTCGGCTCGGTTTCACTTGATTTTGGTTTCGAAAAAATAGTTTGAATAGTTTTGATGGAACCTTTGAAACACCATTTGTACTGAGTTTTGTGGTTTTCAAAAAAATTAAAATATGATTTGAATTGAGTTTGGATATTGGATTTGAGGGGGAAATGTAGATTGTATATACCAAATGAATAGTTTTATTGTAGATGATACATATCGAATCAATAATTCTTATATGTTTTAGATATACCGAATTAGAGATTTAAAATTTGAAACTTGAGCTTCATGAAATTCATATCAATATTTTTTTTAAACGAATTTGACTCAATTTCGAAAGACCACAAGAAATCAATCCATATAAATCCTAATACTATTTTTTTACGAGACTAAAAGACAGATATTTTCATTTTTGCATGAGCTCGTTAGTTAGCTGTAAAGTTTTTAATATTTTTCTGTTCATTATAATCATATGTTATGTTTTCTCTTTTCTTTTTTCAATTCTTGAAGTAATGGGTTTGAGGATATGATTATTACAACGGAAAAGGATGATTGATTCCTTGCGTAAAAAAGAGTGCAATGTTCCTCGTTGCGTTGGATTTTTTGTTGAAAAAATGTAAAGAGTAATAATTATTGTACTATCATATGGCCATGCCAGCAATTATAGTCAACATGCACCATTGTTTTCAGAGCTAACATAAGTAAAGTGACCCCCCACCCCCCTTTTAAATAAGAGATTATATTCTTGCAATGAGAACAACTTCTTCTTATTTAAATTAATTGCTCTTTCTTCTTAAAAGCCATTTAAATCAAGTTTTTGAATTTCCATAATGCTTTCAAATATAACAACTCATATTTTGTTTATTTATTTTTTTCTTTTTCCGTCGATCTTTAAACATGGGAAATAAACTCACGATCTCTATTATATATCTATTATATATGTTCTTGAATATCTCCATTAACAAATTACAAATAAACCATACAAAATATAGATATATAGAACATATATATATTGTTTGTTTCGTTTGCAAATTCCAGAGGAAAACTAGGCACTACATCACCAATTTCAAAGGTGGTCTACTTTTGCAAATTTTGGGAAAATTCTTACTCATACTCGGTTTGGTCAAACCGAAAGTAATTACAAGGCAAGTGCAATACATCTGTTTTGGGATTGGATGTAACTCCCAGGAGAGTGACCAATCACAAAACAAGTACAATACACTTGCTTGGTGGTTGAATGAGTTTGGCCAAGCCAGACTTTGACAAGAATTTTCCCAAATGGTGACCAAAATCAAGCCATAATTCCGCGAAAATAGGCCTTAACGACAAAAAATGACAATGTGATTGTGGCGTGATACCACCGTGTAATTCCTTCTAGGTGAATTATATTCAAATATAAACTAATTTCTTTATTGTGTGGCTCAATTTACAAAAAAAATAAAAAATAATATATATATATATATATATATATATATATAAATATTAATTTATTTTTTTTAAATAATCCATGGTGGTTATATGTTGATTGAAATGGGCATATGTTGATTGCTTAGGAAGGAAAGATGTACACTCATGTAACTCTTCTACCCTACTCTCTTCCATGTTCTCTCCCGATATTATCAATGAAATTCTCAAGCTAGATTCAAGTTCCCTCTACTTTGGAACCAAAGAAGCTTTTATGAGTTCACTTCAAAAGGGTTGGTTTATCGGTTAAAATTGCTTATCTAACCGATCATAAGCTCGTTTTACTGTCACTTCTTCAAGTTCGAACAACATTTGGAAGGTCCGCATTCATGACCATTTGAAATTTTCAGTGTAGAAAATCCTCAAAATATATATGCTCCCAACCGGGAACGTCTCACCACCATTTTTTTATGTTGAAGATAAATCTTGTTTGTTGTGTAACCATTCTCTTAGTTCTTTTGATAACTTATTTATCAAGTGCCCTTTTGTTGAAGCTATTTTTCTCACGTCAAAATGGAAATTCAGACTTCATCCATTTGGTTCTTGGTGTACTGAGGAATGGATTTATGCCATGTTAAAGCAAGACTCCTCCTTTGATCTTTCCAGTTGCGGATCTCTCATTGAAATTTCTTAACTTTTGCATTGTTACAATTGACTCAGTTTGAAAGCAAGGAATAATTTACTACACAACTCTACTGCTCCTGATTTTGGTTACAAAAAGTGTGTTTCAACTCCTTTGATCATGCTACTGCTCAACATAGAAAGCTCATTATTGCTAAAGGGCCTTGGATTAGCTCTGATTGGTCTCCTCCCACTCCTGACAGGTATAAAATCAATGTTGATACCGCGTTTCATGAAATTGGTTTTTCGTTAGCTATAATCATTCGGAACACTGTTGGATCAATTGTTTTTGCGTCAATAAACTAGACATCTTCTTCGATGCTACTGGTGCTACCAAACTTGCGCAATTAAAGAAGTTGTGCTTATCTTCAATCAAGCTCCCTACGGTAAAATTCTATTTTTGGCCCTCTATAGTGGTTGCGTTTCAAAATTAGTTATTTATTGTGGTACATCGACAAAATACGTCATTTATTGTGTCATCATCATCAATTTCAGTCATTTCATCGATTTTTTTTTTAATTATCGCGGAAAATAATGAGTTTATGTCATATTTAAAGTATCATATGACTTGGACTTGAAAATTGTGGAGTCAAATATGAAATTTTTAATTTTTAAGGGCCGGTCGACAAATGATATTTTTTACTAAAATTTATTTTCCGATCAGATTATATATAAATTGATGATTTTCGACAAAAAAAAGTTTCCGGTCATTGAAGACATAAATTGATGATTTTTTGCAATAATTAAAATTTTATGGTAATAAGGACTGAAATTGATGATGATGGCACTATAAATGTGTATAACTGTATATTGTCGAGTACCACAATAAATGACCAATTTTAAAATGCAGTATCTTTAGAGGGCAAAAAATGAAATTTTGCTAACTCCCTGCATGTTTTCTAATTTGGAAAATAATTCAATCAGTGTCATTCTTATAATTACCACTCCTACTCCTATCTTTGAATGATCAAGCAAAACTAACGCAATATTTGCTCGTCAAGTCCTTGGTGTTTGGTCCAAATGAAAAATCAAGAAGGTCCCAACACTCGAAAACAAAGTCGCCCATTATTACTTAGCAAAATGGGGAAAATATTGTAATTGGAATGGTTGTATTCCGCTTTTCCTCATTCCCCCAATTGTATTTTGTGAAAGTAGTGGGATAAATGAAGAAGTTAAAAGTTACATAGTTAGAAGAAGTTAAAAGTTACATAGTTAAGTTAATTTAAGTATTAAGGACAAAATATAAATATAAAAAAATTTGTGTACTTCTTTTATTAATAGTACATATAAAAAAATCGTCGTTGTTGTACAATAAAAGATTGTAGCTTTTAAATCCACTTCCCTCAAAGTTCTGTGAAATTACAAAAACTTTCCATAAGGTTTCAATAATTGCAAATATCTCCCCTATTTAAGTTTTCACTTGTTGATAGAGCCCTTGACATTAATTTCCTAATTAAAAAAGTAATGTTATAAACTTATAGCCAAAATATTAATAAAATGTTCATTACGCTTAATTAAAATTGACTTTGAACTAGATGATTTCTCATAATCCTTCTTTATGAAGCATAAATAGTATAAATTTGAAAGAAGGGTAATTGAAATATGGAAAATATGTTAAATTTTAACGGTTACACAATTTATATTAGATGGAAAAGTCATAACATTGAATTGATAAGATTATATGTTATTCTATTTTAAAAGAATTTATTAATTCTGTATAAATATTTGAAATTAATAATTTACATATGTTTGATAATGGAAAATACTTGGACTAAATAATAAATAAACTCAAATTTAATTTTTATTTAAATTAAGAATATTACTAATGTTTTTGTTTTGATTTTTTTTCTTTTCAAAAATACTTAATTGTTTGATTAAGTTGACCCATTATATCTAATGTCAACCAAGCTATTTTATTTGAGTTGTCTATTTATTTTAACAGCAAATAACAACATGAGAGGTACGTAATCGAAGTTTCTATAATATCACCTAACTTTGAGGGAGATAGATGTAATTATCCTTATAGAAAACTGATGACAACAAGTACAAATGCCCAAAGGTGTTCATGATGAATAATACAAAAGGACACACAAAGTAGTAAGCCTATTGGAAATTCGAAGTGCCAGAACTAGGATTGTCTGAGTTCAATTTTGGTACCATAGAATAGGCCCAAGTCCATTTTTCATACCAAAATATCAAAAATCATACTACCGTTAGTTTTTTAACTGAAGTAAAAAAAGAGGTGAGAAATGCAATTATTAAAAATTAGGCAGGGGTTTTTTGCAATTATCATCTTCTTCTTCCTCCTCCCGTAAGACCGCCGGCTCCGGTGACTTTTGGTCGAAATTGGTTGAGGGTTTTTGTTCCCCTTGTCGTGGAGAACTCGTACATATAAAGATCTTTTCAATCCATTGAGTAATCTATTCGAATTTTGAGTTCTAATTTTCGAATATTAGGTCAAATTTTTCGAAAATTCAAATCGTGATTTCTTCTTCGATTCTTAACCAAACTTCGTGATTCTTGTTGCAATAGTTTCCCCTCACCGTGGGCATCATTTTCCATAGGTTTATTGTAGCTGCTGTAGACGGTTGAGCTCCGCCCAAGCGGCGGCGCGTTTTAGGGTTTAAACGCGAAAAAACACTCCTCCTTTGCTCCACCGTCGACGGCCGCTGCAATTACCACATGGAAAATGTTGCCCATGACAAGAGGAACAAAAACCCTCAACCAATTTTGACAAACCGCCACCGGAAGCCGGCGATTGAATGGGAGGAGGAAGAAGGCAGTAATTGCAAAAAGACCCTGCTCAAATTTAGACAATTGCATTTTCCCCCTATTTTGTTAGTTCCGTTAAGTAAACTAACGGAAGTATGATTTTTGAAATGTCTATTTATTCTACGTTATGATTTTCAATCGATTGATATGAAAAAAATGGACTTGAGCATATTCTATGGTATGAAAATTGAATTTTTGCCCAACCACCACATTTTGCATTACTCTTTATTATGTACATTCCGCAATAGCCTCTTCATCACCATTAAATTGTTGTACAAGTTCATCAATCTTTCGGAATTGATATGCCCACTTTGGATTGTACAAGAACTGGCGTAGATCAAGCCTATTATCGTCTGCTGAAGAACTCTGTACAAAATTAATTAAGCATGTGAAGCAAATTTAAAAAGATATATCCTCGAAGCGAAGCGCACACTTAGCAAAGTACATCGTATAATATATTTAAGCTTTATGGGCTAATAAAAAGGAATTTCAATAAACTGTTCTTTTTTCAAGTTTAAAATTACCACCATCATCAAATAGGAAGGTGTAAGAATGTCTATTGATAGAATAGGACTTGAAGAAGCACTTCACTTTGTCAGCAATTCGTGCCGGAGTCAACTTTGAGCCCCATTCATAACACAGATTCTGCCATGTAAAAGTAAAAAAATTATGATAATTAATTAATTCCCTAATATTTATTTTCTAGTTGAAATAACAGGAATACGAAAAACGACCATTATGATCGAGATAACTTAGGCCATCTCCAGCCGAAGGGGGGAGGCAAGCAACAGCCCCCCCTTCGGCTGGAGAAGAGCTCCCCCCGGAGCTGGCAGGCAGGCATCCGGGGGGAGATGCTTGCCTGCCAGGAGGCTAACGCGCCTCTTCCCCCTTTTTTTTTTTGTTTTTTGTCAATTGCTGCCTTCTTTCTTTCTATCTTTATTAATTGCAGTGTATTGTTGCCTGTTGCTTTTTTTGTCTTATTGCCGTGACTTCCTTTTCTCTCTCTTTTTTTTTTTTTTTTTTTGCCTACAAGTTCTAAGTTAATTGTAGGACAAATTTATAACTTATAAGTCCTGCAAGAATGAAATTTAAATGTATAAAAAAGATATAAGTTAATTCATTATAAGTCTCGTTTGACAAATTTAACTCACTATTATTAATTTCTTTTAAGTTGAACGTTTATTGTGATATTTAACGTAAGCAAATTCTTACTCCATTAGATTATATTAAAATTTTATTTTAATTCTTTAAAAGTTATATAATAATAATAATAATAATAATAATAATAATAATAATAATAATAATAATAATAATAATAATAATAATAATAATAATAATAATAATAATGGAATAATAATAATAATTATTATTATTATTCCATTATTATAATTATTATTATTATTATTATAATTATTATTATTGTTGTTGTTGTTGTTGTTGTTGTTGTTGTTATAGTTAAGTGAGAGTGGGGAAAGTTTGAAATTGAAATAAATATTTTGAATTGTTGGTTCGGTTGGAGATGACTAACTTGACAAGGCAGACAAGCATACATGCAGGAGGGACTATTGTCTGCTTCGGCTGGAGATGGCCTAAGATACTACTTGCTCTCTTTTTAAGGCTAATGCTAAAATGATAGATCCTTAAAACTTCAATGAAAGCTAAAGTCTTGAATTCTCAATATATTGATTTGCCAGATAAAATCATTCATAAACATGTCTATTTTGAAGCATATATATATGTGATGTAAATTAAAATTGAAATTCAATTTATTTTCTTTAAACATGACTTGGTCTATTTTGAACCCAAATAGTGGAGAGCAATTCTTTCTAGGAACTAGGAAGTCAAACTCCTTTTGCCTTTTGGTATACCTCTTTTTATTTTGGCTAAATATACTTAAAAACCAATATCATAAAATGCAAATCTTAATTATGAGAAAATGTTGTTTTTAAATTTTAAAATGGTCAACCATTAGAACATATAGTTGAAAATAAAAATAATTAGTAATAGTATAAAATAAATTATAATTATAGCAACCGCACGGCGCACGCGACCAACAAAAGCGACTTCTGAAGTCACAGTAAACATTTCCACCGCCCAGAAGCTACATTTTCGCTTCCCAAATATTTGTTCGCTTTAAAGAAATTGGAGTTGCAGTTGAAAAGAAAACCCCCATTTCCATGGATGAGTCTGAATTTCGGCAAATTCTGGAGCTCTTCCCCGTCGTTCGATCTCCCGATTATCACGTAAGCCTCTAAATCCATACAGTTTGTGCGCGGGTTGCACTGAAATTATATATATATATATATATATATATATATATATATATATATATATATGTATAGTTGAGACTTACCTGTGCGAATTAGGTTTTCACTTTCCAGTATCTATAATTAGTCTGTTTTTGTTTTCTTTTTTTTTTATTTGTATTTTTATACATGTACTAAGAGTTTTTACAGTAGGAACCTACTCGTCTTTCAGCTGCTATTTAATCTCTAGTACTTTGTAGGACCAAGAAGTAAAGTCCTTTAGGAATATATTGAGGCAGCTTATCAGTTCTTTATACTGAAACACTGTCTAGATTTCTTTTCTCAACCTTTGTCTAGGTGGCCTCAAGCTTGAATAGGCTTTATTGTCAATGAACCTGAATGAGCCATGTTCAAGTTTGATATTTATGAACAGAGATCGATTAAGTTATCCTCATCCAACTAATGGGTTTGAAAAGTGAGCTTCAAATGCAGAGAGAAACCATTGATAAATGTTTTGGTTTGGTCAAAAAGAAAGGAATTAGCTCCGCTTCAGGAAACTAGCCTTTTGGAATATGATTTTAGTGATGTGAAAGTAGCTCCATCAATAAACCTTCTTGAAAGAATAAATTCAATAGTTTCCGCCAAAAATCCTGAATAAGCCCATGTGCTCAGTGGTAGAGCGGTCGGCTGTTAACCGATTGGCCGTAGTTGAAGTAATGAATATTCTCCCCTTGATGAGAAATGCGGAAAAAGGAAAAAAAAGGGATCCCCCTTCGCAACTGATTATACGGCTAATTGTTCATTGTATGCCTTGTTAGGGCCATCATGCAGTTCCTGTGTCTTATTTATTTTTAAGATTATAAGTGTTTAACTTTCAGCTTTAATTTCCAGGTAGATTTGGATTCCTCAAGACAATTACCTCAGTCTTCTGAAAGTGGGAAGGTACTGCAATTATATTTCTGCACAACCCAAAATTTCCAGCTTTCTGGTATCTAACATCAGGATTTGCTCTCAGGTAAAGAATCCGCAAGATGCATGGAATGCCGAGGATAATAGAGGTACATGGATCTGTGGAAATGACAATAATGGCAGCAATGATTATTGGATGTCATTTTTACTTTGGCATCTGATCATCATGTTTGATGAGATATTCTGAGATTTAGAATTTAAGATAATCGTTATAATTGATAACCCAGACTGCATTCATGAGAGCCAGTCCATTCCTTCACTTTTTCGTTATTGACTTCTCATTAAAATAAATAAAAAAAATCTATTGTAAATTTTATAATTAGGGATCTTAATCAGCAAGGTAGGATATGTATAAGCTATCATTTGCACGGTCTCTTTCTCCAAGATTATGGGGATTTTTTCCAATCAGCTCTGATAGTAAAGCCACACCTCTTATTCTGTTTCTGTATCTTCTCTGGGCAATTTTATATGAATATTCCAAATTTTCTGTAGTTTACTCATGCTGTTACTTGAAACTGAATGGAGTTGACCCTGCCTTGCATTTCCCTATCTATCAAGTGGTTTTCTAGAGCAATATGCCAAACATAGTAGCATGCAATTAGATGCTGTTGCATGAGATTTTCTTTGTTGCGAGATAGTACTGAGACATGTTTTATGTTTATTCTGTATGGACAGAAGCATTTTGGGGAAAACTAAAGTTGGCTGCTGAGCAGAAGGTATGCACTGTTTTTTGGAGAAATGAATTCTTATTATACAACATCAAATTATGCGATATTGAGTTTTTCTGAACTTCCAAAGGATATCTTTGTAAATATTTAAATTTCTGAATCTATGCTATATATATATATATATATATATATATATATATATCAATTTAATGTGACGATGTAATTCTAAGATTATTATCGTATGATGCATGTAGCAATGTTGGCTATTTACTTCTTTAGTCTCCTCCAACGTGATTCTCTTTATTCTACACAATTTTTAAACTTCAATCATCTCAAGAAATCCTGGAGCTTGGCTAGACAGTGTAATTCATTGCATGTTCTAGTAATGTAAAGGTTAGACAAGCCATACCCATTTGTTTTGTTCCATAGCTGCCTAGCACAATGTAATTCATTGCATGTTCTAGTAATGTAAAGGTTAGACAGTGATTTTTTTTCAACAAACATGTTTTACAGACATGGCATTGAAGGAAAATATCATATTTTACATTACCATTTTGTGGTAAACCAGAATAGACATGGCAATAAATTGTCAATTAGTAAAAAACATTAAACTCTGGTTGCTTTGGAGTGTGGTTTTTTTTAGGTTGGAGCAGCTGAAGCAGAAATTTTTTGCAAGGCATTTCAACAACTTTATAAGAAACTTGTAAGTATTACAATTGATTGATGCTTGCTTTTGTTAGCTAGAAAATGCCATAAAAATCAATTATCATTCATCTCTGTATTACAACTCACCTCAAGCCCTTCTTTTATATTATCATCTTTCAGGTGTATGAAGAATTGACGCTGAATGCTGCTAGGAGCTTTATAAACTCGAGTACTTCCTGAAAAAGAAGAAGTTGATTTTGTGCTGCCAATTCATGGTGCAAACTGAGCTTAAACAATGGTGTTTCTAATACTTTTGGAGAAACTTGGCTTTGAACAGTGATGATAGTTCAGTCTACTTGTTCACTGTACTTATGGAGAAAGTATGTGTTTTAATGCCAAATCTTTTACACTTTTTCTTCTGTTTATGTTTCTGTTTTTAGGTTCTGTTGCTCGATGTTGAACTTTTGACGTGCAGATCGTATAATACTTGTTATTTGTTTCTCAGTTGTTACTTGTTACCTTGCCATTTAATTAGGTATTTCTAATAGTTTGCCATTATTGCCGTGTAATTTCAATTAGGGAGTTTGAATATGCATGCAAATGGCTAGCCTTTTTTTTCAAGTATTTTGTTCCTCATTCGGGAATCCAACTATAACAAGTTAAAATTGAGAATATTGTGGCTTTTGAAATAGTCAAAATGGGTGAAAAGAACTCTATGTTTGGTTTTATTTCCCTAGGGATCTTTTGATTTATGTGTTTTGTGACGGAGGCTTCCCAAATTTTTGAACCGTGCCCTCCTTTCTTTTTGTGATTTATGAAGGCTAACTTGCAAGAAAAATAAAATATTTGGTCGTTTATGTTTTGGCTACTTTCGCTCCACTTTTTGTAACTTAATAAATGTAGTTAGAAGTTAGAATAAATGTTGGCTAATTTGTTGTTTAAAAATGATAATTTTTGGAGTTAATGGCAATTTACCCCATTTGATATTCATAATGTTTAAGTTATGTGCTAACCCTCTATGTAATCTTATAAAAGTTTTCACTGTTTTTTGACATTTTTATACATGACGTTTTTTTTTCTGTGTTATTATAATGTGACAGTTTATCCCCTATATTATTATAAATGTGATAATTTACACTATGCGTTATGAAACTTATGATAAATGTGGTAACTTATCCTCCCCTATGTTATAAAACACTTTTCATGTTTACTATCAATTTCCGCAAGTCACAATCTCCGGATGAAGAAGGTAAATTGCTTCTTTAAAATATTCACATGGTGGGTAAAATGTTCTTTTCCAAATCACAAGGGGGTAAATTGAACATTATATATTTTGGGGGAGGGGGTAAATTGGCATTACACAGCCAGAAATAGAATTACGAACTTAAAGAAATTTCACCAAAGAAACATTTCGGCTTCCTTTCTTTACCAAGACAAGTTCAGACTTCGGATTGCATCACAACCTTAAAGATTCCAATTATATAAAAAAGAAAATCATTCGCATGCATTTGGGCAAAGCACAAGCATTTGTCCTAGCAACATCCAGTTCTTGCAATCCACCACCCAAACAGACGGAATAATTTATGTGATAGATAAAGATAGAATTCTTCTTTGAAACTTCCAAACGATTCAGGGATAGTTCCCTGCAGCATTTAAGCAGGATTAAAATTTATATACGTTTTCACCAAAAATATTGAAAAGTTTCTACTTTTGAGTCGACTCAAATAAAGATATTATAGAGTAGTTTCTATTAGAAAACCCCCATTTTTTACTAATATTTATATATGTGACAGAACTTGCTACGAAAATAGAACTTTAAAAGTTAAATGCAAAAATACCCCCTATATTTTGTCTAATTAGCAAAAAAAAAAAACTTTTGTGTTATTTTTATTAGCAAACCTTCCATCTGTTCTTTTTTTTATTAGCAAAGAAACACATTTGAAATTCTTTCACCAACTATATAGAGGTTATTGTCAGTTTTTTTAAGTGAACAAAGAGGTTTTGGGGTCCCATGTGTTGATGCATGTCGTAGGGATTGTTAAGATCATTCTTAATTTTTAGGAGGGCTTTCTTGTCATTTGGATGTCATTTCTCTGCAGAGAGAGGAAGGAGAGGAGAGAGAGCAAGAGTATGAAGAAATGGGATGCTTTCATTGGATGGTTTGAGACCTTAAGTTAATTATTGGATAATAATGCGATCGATTTTTTTTTTTTTGGGTAAATATAATGCGAATATGCGATCGATTGGTTCGGTCTTATATAGGGCACATACATACATACATACATACATACATTTTTTTACCTAGACCTGATCGATCCAAGAAATATTTTTAGACCTTGTTATTTTTAATCTGAATAGTTACTGCATTTTGTAAAATTATTTGTTTGTCCCAGTTTTGAGAATGTGTCATATTTTTTGTCCAACTATTCAAACTGAGATCAAAAGTAACAATGTGATGTATCCAAAAGTGCTTTTATGAGGCAAAAAATGCATATAATTAATGGAAAATAAAAGGGACAATCTGGTTACTCATTTTACTTGATAAATCTAGAAGTGGGCAGGATTGATTGTTCAATAGTGGATATGAACATTCAATTCTGAAGATGAGAGCAGAGGCAATCTTATCATCATGTATGTACAAAGAAAAAGCACGTGTTTGTTTTTCAAGTAAAAAGCAAGCAATGGCCGGCCATGGCCATATAATTATTGGAGATCGACGAGCACGAGAATGAATCTTTTGTACAACAAAAAGAAAAAAAAATCGTGCGTGAAGATATTTATTAGCACAACATTTTTTTCATGGACAAATTAAAAAGCAGAGACGTGAGAAATTAGGGCTGTCAATGGGGCGGATTTCAATCCGGATCCGTCCGAATTCGATCCGATTTATTAGGATAATTGTTCGATTAGAGATTCGATGGACCTGATCCGAATATAAAGATCCGAAATCCGAAACTCATGGAGCGAATATGGATCTAGGTCGATCCGATCCGTTGAAGATCCGTATCCGACAACAAATAAAAGAAAGATATATATACAAAATGATTTATAAAAATAAGTATCATTAATAATATTTCAACGTCAATTTAAGAAGATAGTAATTTATAATTCGCTTATAAATTTATTTAAACCAATATATTCATTCTACAAATATGAATATAGTAAAGAAACTTTGAAAATGTGATTCAAAATTAAATAAAATTGAAAAGATAATAAACTTATTTTAGGAAAAAAATATTAATTTAACTTTTTAAATCCAAATTTATTGGATCCGAAAAATATCCGATATCCGGCCAAATCCGACCAAAATCCGTTGGATTCAAAAAATCTAGATCCGAGCATAATCCGAGCAAGATCCGAATCCGACAGGATTCGATCCGATATAAATGGAGCCGGATCTGGACGAGCCTGATCCGACCAGAATCCGACCCATTGACAGCCCTATGAGAAATGAGTGAGCAGTATAACACGTACAGAAAGCCCAATTATCAACAAAGAAAACGAAGAAACAGGACGCCCATTACAAAAGTACTCCAGTCCCGAGTGGCAAATGAGTCGGTCCTGATTTTGTTTATCCGCTAGATTAGATGTATTTTTCTAAGAATCATTTGATTAAGTTTACGTACAAAGAAAAATATTTTGAAGTTAATTGTATACCAAAGTTATTCTTATTTTCAAGAATTGTGCAAAATGAATGATTGCAGTGATTTCCTTTTCTTACGTAGTGAGATAAAATAACTAATTGAGTTACCTGAAAATAACTAATATTTTTATTTCTTCTGCAAATAACAAAACATCGTCTCTATTTTTCTCATTTCCACTCACTTGAGTTTTGGAACCAAGTGAAAACATAGTCGTCGGTAGTAAAGATAAACTGACCTAAAGGTAATAGAGATGGAAAAAAATATTTGGACAAAATTAACAGATAGCAAAATCAATGAGCCCCTTTCGTGTTCTTGAATCACCAACAGTTGAGAACACATGTTCTCCCAACACTACCTCCACTGGAGGTTGATTTTCAATGCAGTTGACCTCGATCTTATCATTTCCAGATCGGAACTCTGCCTTCAAATTCTGATGATCTCTCATTAGCAAATAAGTTTGCAATCCATTTGCATATTTGGTGTTGCCATCATACAACCTAACAAGCGCCTCTGAGTTAAATACTAGAGCTGGCCTAGTCAAAATTATAGTAAAAGAGAGATCTGAAATCCCATGGAAACTCTCTTCACCAAGAATCACCGCATGTGGAGGCATCAGAGCCGAGGGCAACAAAGAAGATCCAAGTGCCTCTCTGATGTATCCTTGTTGAGATTCTATAATTTCTTGAGAAATTGTTTCATCTTTATCCAATGATTTAAAGAATACCTCCACCATGTCAGTAGGTTCAAGTGAAACTTTCTTCCTCAACTTCTGAATTCGGTTTACAATCTCACGAGCAACTCCAGCCCCATGCAATGACTCATCCCTACGCAAATCCAATATCACTAAAACATCTCCGTCTCCCTTAGCATCCATGTCTTCTGCTTTCACATTACCAGGGGGCTTAAACTCACGGTTTATCTTGATGTCACTAAGTGTCAAAACATGTGTTGCAATAGTAATCTCTCCTGCTTTCTCAAAAGCCAAGATATCTTCTGTTGACATCGCCTTCACTGCATTTGCTACGACTCCCATTGATCTGCCAAGCCTTCTCCCTAAAACACTGAAATCAGGCTCGGCACGTAATGTAGCATACTTCAAAGTATCCGCACATGTAACCAAAGACTTTATGTTTAGCTCCTCGAGCACATATTCTCCTAGTTTATCAGCAATGTCTTTTAGGAAATCTGCATCAGGATGTACAATCACCATCTCTTTAAGTGGTGCTTTAAGAGGTTTGTTGTGACGCTCACGAATATTGCGTCCAAGATCTATGATTGTCATCATGCGATTGACACTTTCTTCAATACGTTCCCCTCTCTTTCCTTCCACTTCAGGGAAACTGCAGTAGTGAATGCTTTCTTCTGATGCATTGCTAGCTTTTCTTAAATTTTGGTAAAGAACTTCAGTGAAAAAAGGCGTGAATGGAGCCATCGATTTACATGCTGTTAGAAGCACGTGATAAAGAGTCGAAAGAGCAGTTCTGCAATCCCCTTCGTCAGAGCGACCTTTAAGTCTCTTTCGATTAAACCGAACATAAATATTTGTCAAGTTGTCAAGAAACTTCAAGAGATAAGGAACCACAGTGTATAGTCTATAAGCATCCATTTCTTGCCGCACAAAATGGACCAGACTCTGAGTTGCAGAGTTTATCCATTGGTCAAGGACATTTGAGGATTTCTGAAGAGTGTGTTGGTCAATTGGTGTAAAAGGTGCAAGTCCCTCAATTTCAAGTCTTTTAGCATTTTGGATAAGGAACCTGTATGCATTATACCATGGCAAGAAAACATCTTTTACCACACCATATACCCCCTCCTTCTTAAACCGCAAAGGCTCAGCACGAACAACAGGAGAGTTTATAATGTACAATCGTAATGCATCGGCTCCATAATCATTAATTACTTCTGAGGGCGGAGGATAGTTCCTCAATCTTTTACTCATCTTTTTCCCATCCTCAGCCAGTATAAGACCACTGCAGATGAGATTCCTGAAAGCAGGTTTTCCAAAAAGTGCAGTCGACAAAACCATGAGAGTATAGAACCATCCTCGAGTTTGATCCAGCCCCTCAGCAACAAAATGTCCAGGGAAATTGTTCTCAAATAGTTCAACATTTTCAAATGGATAATGGATATAAGCATAAGGCATGGATCCACTCTCAAACCAGCAATCGAACACATCCTCGACACGTCGAAGAACACCAAATTCAGGACCACGACTTGAAGGGATTGTGATATGATCAATTTTATGACGATGTAAGTCCGTCACCTTAGCACCAGAAAGTTTTTCAAGTTTCTCAACTGAATCCATGACCACAATCTCCTCACCGTCCTCACTAATCCATAATGGAAGTGGAGTACCCCAAAATCTACTTCGACTGACAGCCCAGTCTCTGGCATTCTCTAGCCAATTGTGAAACCGTTTTTCCTTCACAAAGTCAGGGACCCAGTATGTTTGTTTGTTATTCTCTAGCAATTTATCTTTAATCTTTTCCACAGCCACAAACCAGCTGGGAACTGCTCTGTAGATGAGGGGAGTATCTGATCTCCAACAAAAAGGATAGCTATGAGTAGAGCTTCCAGATTTGACAAGCCTGTCTTTATCTTTCACTGCTTGGATAATATCTTTATCTGCATCCTTGACATAGCGCTTGCTAAAGTCGGTGACTCTATCAGTAAAACATCCATCATCATCCACTGCTACAACAAGGTTCTCGCCCTTGCTAATTATTCCATTCTCCATACAAACACGGTAATCGTCTACACCAAATGCAGGAGCAAAGTGAACAATTCCAGTACCACTATCATCAGTTACATAGTCGTCTGCAACAACTCTGAATGCTACTTCATAGAAGTCCCTGAAGTAATCAAACAACGGCACATACTTCTTCCCCACGAGTGAAGCCCCGCTAAACTTTTCCAGAATTTCATATGTATCAAGTTTTGGATTTGAATTTCCATCAGGTAAGCTTTTCTTTGCCTTTTCTACAGGAAGCTCAGCCAAACGTGATTCAGCAACCACATAAACTTTGCCATTGAACTTGTTGCGGACCTTCACATAAATGAAATTTGCATTGACACAAAGAGCAAGGTTGCTTGGCAGTGTCCAAGGGGTTGTGGTCCATGCTACAAAACTTGCACTGTCTGGATCATCAATTACAGGGAAAGCTACCATGATTTCAGGATCAGGGACTTCTTTGTAGTTAGAGACGGCCTCAAAATTAGACAACGGAGTTTTGCAACCTGTACTGTACGGCATAACCTGGAAAGGTAACATAAAATCCTATTAAGCAAGTACCCGAATACGAAACCATAGTCGTGAACCTAAGAAATAATAAAAAAATTCCAAACAGACTACATAATTTCTGAATAGATATCATTGCAAACATCTCAGTAGTGCCTAACCACTATCTTCTTAGAACTTGTAAGCAAACAATTAAACATAAGAACTTAAGTATATCCAGACAAACAACAAAGAGTAAGAACTTAGACTATGCTAACAAACTTATCTCCATCTGTCGTCTGCAAATTAATGAAGAGAATTTAATATAATTAGGTTATTCTTTAGGACACCACAATAGAATAAACTTTCTCCAGAAGAAGAAGGCAAGGAGATTACTATTGAGTTCATTGTACAACAGAAGTAGCAAGAAAGGCAAATAGTAACATCAATAAAGTCTTATTACTACATAATAATGGCAGGCAAATTTTCGAATTAGGTAACATGAGACAAGACAGAGGCTAACTGTATTTATAATGCAATAACATTTCAACAACATTTGGAAATAATTTAATCAGGCTTCAACTATTAACTCCAAAACATCCTACGAGATCAAGCTTTCATTTTGCAACTTTAGACCTTATAAATTCTCACCGAGCTTTGCCAACTTCAAATACCATCAAAAAACCAAATATTTGAAACTAAATCATCATCTCCAGTTTAATTAACAAAACAGAGTGAACAAATAAACAGTTGCAGTAAATATAATTTATTGGATATTGAGTGCAACAAATAAAAGGATAATTCAATTTAAGAAAAAAATCAAACCTTGAAACTTCTATAAACAAGACCTTTTTCAAACAATTGAGCAAATACCCACCACACGCTCTCCATAAAACTCAAATCCATAGTCTTATAATCATTCCTGAAATCAATCCACCTCCCCATCCTCAACACAGTCTTCTCCCAATCACTAACGTACCTCTGCACAATACTCCTACACTCTTCATTGTAATTCCCAATCCCCATTTTAATCACATCCTCCCTGCTCTTAATCCCTAATCTCTGATCAGTTTCATGCTCAACAGGCACACCGTGACAATCCCAACCGAATCTTCGGGTCACGTGATGACCCGTCATCGACTGATACCGGGTCACGATGTCTTTGATTGTTCCGGCCAATATGTGGCCGTAGTGAGGAAGACCAGTTGCGAAAGGCGGACCGTCATAGAAAATGTATTCGGGAAGATTTTTTGTGCGATCGAGCTGGGTTTTAAAGGCGTCGACTTCATCCCACCATGAAAGGATTTTTTCTTCTTGTGAGGGGAATGAAAAGTCTTTTCCTTCGCATACATCCTCCATCGATGACGATTATTGCTGATCGCCGCAGCGACGACGTCAGTGAGTGCGAGTGTGTACTGGTTGTTAGTGCATCGACAGTGGTGTAGCTATATGGAGCCCAAATTAATTTAGGTCCGCCCAAAATTAGTTTAGGTACAAAATTTGCAAAATATACCTCTAACAGTGGAGGACCAGTGGAGGACCTAAAGGGAAGTGCACTCAGAACCCATTTACTTTCAATTGAATTCAAATTTGAGCTCTCAAAATTGTTGAACCCATTTTCAACATCCAATCATAAATTGACACGTATACGATGTGGGAAAGAAATCTGATAAGAAATTTCAACAAAAAAATTTTATCTGAAATCTCAGTATCTAATCATAAATTAACACGCAGATAAAAATATTATCACAAAACTTTTCATAATATAAATATCAAATTTCGATTCAAATGGATAAAAAAACATATCAAAGATAGAATAATGATTACATAAAATATAAATCCGCACTTGAAAAAAATAATGAAGACACCATCAATGAGTTAATTATCTACAATTAATAATTATTAAAAAATTACAAATATTTTGAATTTTATTTATTTTTTCTATAGTCCAAAATTAATTTTGATTGTATTTTTAAATAGACTTTAATTTTAAGTTAGTGAAATTAATCTAAATTGATTTTAAAAATGGATTCACACTTTTGATATTTATTGCTGCAGAGAAAGACTTTTTCAGAAAGTGCAAAACACTGTAGCAGAATGCATATGAAAAATTTGGGTCCAATATTTGGGTCCAATATTTGGGTACACCAGTAGTGATGCTCTTAGGATTTCGGTTTCGTTGCGTTATGTTGTGTTGGGTTTCGTTTTTTGATATAATTCTGTTATGTTGGGTTTAGATTTTAGAAGGTTTTTGGTGTGTTGAATTATTTCTGATGTTGAGAAAAATTGATGGGCCAGATATTGAATCCCAATCACATCACAACTTGGGCCTGCATATTGTCTCCACTTTAAGTCGTAAAGGATCAGTACATCTATTTTTGATTTTTTTAAATTTACTTTGTAAAACTGTAGGGACCCTTGTTTACATGGAAATGTCATATTATTTGGCAATTTAATTCCTTGGAATAAGAAAATATTATTTGGGCAAATTTTTTGAAATTTGAAAAAGGAAATACATTCCTACAAATTAGAAATTTTGTCATGAAAATATGGGAATGTGAAACTGAAACCCAATCTTTCAATGGTATTATGATTCATTTCCGAAGGAATTTGATACTAAAAATAAAAAATACATTATTACTCATATATTTTTTTCTTAATTATGATAGTTTTCTTTTTCTCCCCACTTAATATTTCTCTCTCATAGCCATTGTTTTCTTGTTTTTACAATCTTTTCTTTCTCCAATTGCTCAAATCATATACTCCATCCGTCCCACTTTTCTTACTCCTATTTCAATTTTGGGACGTCCCAAAACATGGCTCCCTTTCTCTCTCAAAAATTAAAAAAGTTTACTTTTTTAACAAAGTGCCTAAAATTCCGTGCCCAACCTAAAGGGACCAAAATTAATGGGACGGATGGAGTATTAAATTATCACGTTCATTTACTTTCTAGTGAATCTACTAAAATAATATAAAATATTATTTAAATGTTAATTGATTTGAAAATATGTATATAGTTTATATATCAGTTCACCAGCCAAATCCAAAGCTTATGTTTTATAGCACATTCATTCCAAATTGTATGCATAATTTTACTTTTACTTTTGAAATTGTTAATTTATTTATTACTATTAGCATACAATGTTTCTTGTGATAGTTACATTCTTGGATTACTATGGTATATATATATATAGCTGCAACTATATACGACTCTTCTCTAACGCTGATTTATTTTATGTTCTTTAATATTTACTATATATTAATTATATGTACTTTTTTAAAATCAATATATTATTAATAATACTATATAATGAATACTGGTTTAATTGATCTTTCTTTAATATTTTTGTGAACTTTTTAAATATGTAATCCATTCTTTGTCATTACCAAACACTTAAAAAGGAATTCAATTAATTTTCTTGGTACAATCCCAAGTGATACCCAAACACTATAGTAAAATCATATTTATGGATATCAAATACCCAAAACAGATTCAATTCCTGTCAAACAGGCCTTAAAGATATTCAAATTCATCAAAAGAAAACTTTTATGGTAATTTTCAAATTTGTTATTACGCACAAAGAATTTGATGCATGATTTGTTTTCACTACCGATTAGATATATTACATTTCCTCTTAATTTTATTGCACTTACTATTAAAAATATACTAAAAATTTAACTAAAATGTTAACACATGAAAAAAGTAAACAACTGACTGAAAACATAAAAAAAGACACAATTTATTTATTTATTTAACGCTTACCTTGACCATAACCGATTTCCCCAATATCCAAACAGATCCATAAATATTTACAAATGTTTAAGTTTGGATTATGCAAGGCTATCACATCCAATGATATAAAATTGAAAAAATAAATAAAAACCCCATAATTAATCATCATATAAAAATAAATCCTTACCCCTAAACAGTAAAATCCTAAACCCTAAACTCTAAATCAAACTCTAATTAAATATTATGTCATAAACCGTAAAATATTGGCATTGCAAATACTTTTAAATTATGAGTTTATATTTTTATAGTAATTTTTGAGATATTTTATATTCAAATATTGATAAATGATGAATTATCATTTGGAAAGTAATGACTTGTTTTTTATATAAGTAATATCGTATAATTTAGGTGTTTTTTTGTAATTATTAAAAGCTGATTGGGTTGTTAATAAATTAAAAAGATGATTTGAAGAAAAACCTATTAGACAAATAGTAGGTAATACAAATACCTTCCTTCAAAAGCATAAAAAATGAGCTGTACAAAAACTGTGAAATTTGAGATTGTGATATAGTCATTTTCCCTTAAGTTTCACTAATATATTGATTAACTACATTATTTGTATAAAGGGTGAATTTTGTCCCACGCCAAAAGTTCTAAAAATCACTTTTATATTGATTATCCTGAATCAAAATAGTTTTTCATTAATTGTGATTTTGGTGATTATTGACTCAAGTGTCATAATCATTTTCGAGATGTCAAAATATAAAAAATTAAAATAAACTTTTCTCAAATGACACAAAATGCATTTCTTAACAAAAATAAGTCTTTCATAATTATTTTTTATTAGAATCAAACTTATATTATATTAAAAGATTTAAGTACTTAATTAAAAATTTATTTCACGAAACTTAGTCTAGATAAAATCCAGATCGGTCTAAATCCGGTTCGATTTTTGTTTGATTAAAGATTCGATAGATCTTATCCGATTATAAAAATTCATAATCCTAAACACATGGAACGAATATGGATCTATATCGATCCGATCAATTAAAGATTTGTATCAGACAATAAATAAAAAAAAATTATATATATACATAATGTTTTATAAATTTAAGTAATATTAATAATATTCCACCGTCAATCTAAGAAGATAGTGATTTATAACTCTTTTATAAATTTATTTAAACCAATAGTTTCATCTAAAAATATGAATACTAGTAAATAAAATTTGAATGTGTAAACTAAAATTAAATAAAGTTGCAATTTTTTTTAAGAAAAAAATATTAATTGATCAATTTTTTAAATGAAAAATTTATTGGTTCTGAAAAAATCCGATATCCAGTCAAATTCGATCAATATTCATTGTATTCAAAAAATCTAGATTTGAGCACAATCCAAACAAGAATCAAATCCGACAGAGTCTGATTTGCTATAAATTTTGGCTCTTTTACCGCCGGCATCCATTGTAAGTTTTCTTTTTTTGTTCTACAGTAGTGTATGTTTTCCCATGTTTGTTGGTAGACTAGTATATTTTGAGTTATTGTTATGCTGAAATTTGAGGAAATCTTATGTATAAGGGGTTGTAGCACAAAATTTCTTATTGGTATATGATATCATTCGTATTTATGTTCAAAGGATAGTGCTAGTTTAATTATCTGAAATTTCGATTTAGGGTTATGTAGTGAAACAAAAATGTTCATAGAGTATATATAATTTGATTTTACAATTCATATTCCGCTACTACTAATTTTTCGAACTACTAGCTAGGGGTCGATTATCTTTGCGCTAAAGGTCTGTTGAAGGTAGCTGGTGCAGCATTCATGCAGTATACTAACTGGCATATATACATGAAGCCAGCCTTCAATGCAGCACTATGTCAATTGTCATAAGAGAACTGAGTCCAATTGCTAAAATTAACACCCGTGATTAATGATTTCCTTTTCGTTGTCATCATAATTTCAATTTGAAAAGGATTTATGAAAATTGTTGTAAGTTATATTGCAGTACGTGTTTTGATCTTCCTACTCTTGGTTCGGATATTACCCAAGGTAAAATAAATACAAGATCGATCATTGATAAAAAATGGTTAGTTAGATAATAAGGGCAATTTTTTTTTCATGTCATTTCAATTATGGGACGGAGGTAGACTTATTGGTATAATTTGGGATCAAAAATTAAAATTTATAATTAGTTTGGGACGAATTCTACAAGATGAATTTGCCCTAAATTATAAAAACTGATTTTGGCAAACAATAGAAAAACTTTGAATAATATATTTTGGCTCCTTTTAATCGCATTCGCCGGCATACGCCACCATTGTAGTTTTCCATTCAATTTTTTCTACATCTTTTCCGATGGTTGTTCTATTGATGGGATAGACTATTATTTTCTGTGTTATTGGAATTTGACGATTTATTTTTAATATATATTTTTATTGAGTCGTTTATTAGTATCTGATAACATTCATATTTATGTTGGAAGGATAATCTTAGTTTCTTTGAAACTTCGATTTAGGGTTATGTTGTGAAACACAAATGTTGATTGGAGAATCTTTTGATGTTGAAAAATTTGTAGAAACTTACTGGTTCGATCTTGGCAATTTATTTTTCAAGCTATTAGAGGTCGATTATTGATGTTGATTATCTCAAGATGAGTGGATATTGGACACTTCAAAACAAAACCTTGAACATGGATACTGGTCCATAGCGTGATCATATCCTACGCAACTTTCCGTATACTGAGAGTTCTTCATCAGTCATTTCAATGTGCAATTCATCCTGTGATTTTCAAGTGAATAAAAATGATAGATTATTAATCACCTACCGATTCAGCATTGGACTGAGAAGCTTCAACTTCAGCCAAAGATGAGTAACCTAGATGAATAACAGCCCATCTCAAAAATGCTCGAAGATCCTGCTTATTTATACTTCCAATTGGATTTATATCACCAGAACTGCAACTATACAGCACAAACAAAGTTAATGGTGAATTAAAATTGGATTAAGATAATGACAATTGCTGCACGTACGAAAACAAGTTATAAATGGTGAATTAAATACCTTAGTTACGTTCCCGCTTAATCCTTCATCTGCATTGCTGCTACTCAAAACCAGATAAAAACCAGACTTGTTGTGAACCCATGGCAAGAGTGATGCCAACATATAAGCTAAGACCATTCTGATTCGAGCTTGAATATTTTGCAAAGCTAAGTTTTCTACATTTGATCCCCCATTTCCCTTTAGAAAAAGAAAAGATAATCAAATTTATCATATGGAAAACAATTTCATTGTAACTATTATATTGCGCGCATACCAACTTATACAAATCTAAAACAAGTCAATGTATAGCAGTAAATAGTATAGGAAATATTTGACTTTGGCTCAAGTCTACAACTTTTACCTGGTAACACGGTCGTGTTCCTGTAAGTATTTGAAACAAAGATAGCATGGCACAAACAACCCCATCTATTGAGACATCAAAATGCCATGATTCGATTTCCTCGGCAAGCTCCCTTGATCTCTGATGAGTGAGCTTTCGTTAGGATGGTTCTTCCTAATCGAACGCGACTCGCCAATATGAGGATCAGCAGGTCAGTTATGCTAGTCCTCGATTTGTATAGGGGATCCTAACCTGAAAACAAAGACAACTACGTCAGGTTAATGCCGGTGGTTACCCGGCGATAACCCTCCGATGCTTAAGTAAGTTTCGAGATGAGTCGGGAAGTCGGAGCGTATTTAATGCTTAGAAGTGCGTACCTTTAATCGTATTTATGAGGGGTATTTATAGTGTTCTAAATGGGTCATCGGGTCGAATCACGATTGGACATAACGGTTCGAATATGGATCCTTAGCAATAGATTCGATCCGATTAGAAATGGATCACACATAAGAGGACGTCGGCCACCATGTCGGATAAGTCGAAAGATCGAGGTCGACGCCGACGTCATGCTTATTTGATTATAAACGATGTGAAATCGAGGGGAGGTCCTCGATATTAATCGACTGATCGACGAGTGTTTATAATGACGAAGACTTGGTACATCAATCTCCTTCTTGTATAATCAGAAGTACTATTACAGCAAAAAAAGAAGAAGAAGTGAATGGTTAGAGGAAAATATAAAAGATTCTGCTAATTGGCTATATATATCCATGGACACTTCAAGCATCAGTTCTCACCTATTTTGAGATCCCATGAAAACTGTGTAGAATATACGTTTAGCAAATTCTTTACTGTCCCTTGGAACCCGTCCAGCAGTGTAATGGCCGATTCTTATAGCATCATTTTTTACTTGTTCATCCCCATTTTCGATTGCTGAAGGAAAATTTGTATCACTAGTTAAACATATATAGTCAATCTCTCCAGAACATGTTGTGTACTTTAAAATTGTATTATCAACTTAGTTTGGAGAGTTTGTGCCTTGTAATAAATGTTGAATTTTAGAGAAACAAAAGTGGGGACTGTTTGAATATCAGGAGTTAAAAGAGTGATGGTTAAATATAGTATATTTTATATATTCTTCTAAAGTATGCTGCCTTTTGAATGTTTTTTTGTACCTGAATTATAGATTAGCTTTATTTGTAAAGGCCACTACTTACTAAATGAGTAGTCAAAATATTAGTGTTTGAGGTGTTCATGTGCCACAAAAGGGACTAAATTCTATAAAACAAAAAGTGATACTCCTTTTATATTTCCCTTCTTACAAATTAGTGTTTGACTCTCTTCTATGGGATTTTAGTGATAGTTAAGTTAATTTAAGTATGAATGACAAAATATAAATATAAAAAAATTGGTGTACTTCTTTTATTAATAGCACATATAAAAAAATCGTCGTTGTTGACAATAAAAGATAGTACTTTTAAATCCACTTCCCTCAAAGTTCTGTGAAATTACAAAAACTTTCCATATGATTTCAATAATTGCAAATATCTCCCCGATTTAAGTTTTCACTTATTGATAGAGCCCTTCACATTGATTTTCTAATTAAAAAAGTTATGTTATAAACTTATAGCCAAAATATTAATAAAATGCTCACTACGCTTAATTAAAATTGACTTTTGAACTTGATGATTTTTCAGGATCCTTCTTTATGAACCATAAATAGTATAAATTTGAAAGAGGGGTAATTGAAATATATGTTAAATTTAATTAACGGTTACACAATTTATATTAGATGGAAAAGTAATAACATTAATTGAATTGATAAGATTATATGTTATTCTATTTTAAGAGAATTTATTAATTCTGTATAAATATTTGAGATTAATAATTTACATATATTTGATAATAGAGAAATACTTGGACTAATTAATAAATAAACTCAAATTTAATTTTTATTTAAATTTAGAATATTACTAATGTTTTTGTTTTGATTTTTTTTCTTTTCAAAAATACTTACTTGTTTGATTAACTTGACCCATTATATCTAATGTCAACCAAGCTATTTTATTTGAGTTGTCTATTTATTTTAACAACAAATAACAACATGAGAGGTACGTAATCGAAGTTTCTACAATTTCACCTTAACTTTGAGGGAGATGGATGTAATTATCCCTTTAGAAAACTGTGACAGCAAGTACAAATGCCCAAAGGTGTTCATTTCTAAGTGCCAGAACTAGGATTGTCTATGAGTACAACATTGAAGCCAACCACCACATTTTGAATCACTCTTTATTATGTACATTCCGCAAGAGCCTCTTCATCACCATTAAATTGTTGTACAAGTTCATCAATCTTTCGGAATTGATATGCCCACTTTGGATTGTACAAGAACTGGCGTAGATCAAGCCTATTATCGTCTGCTGAAGAACTCTGTACAAAATTAATCAAGCATGTGAAGCAAATTTAAAAAGATATATCCTCGAAGCGAAGCGCACACTTAGCAAAGTACATCGTATAATATATTTAAGCTTTATGGAATTTCAATAAACTGTTCTTTTTTCAAGTTTAAAATTACCACCTTCATCAAATAGGAAGGTGTAAGAACAGTCATCTTATGTCTATTGATAGAATAGGACTTGAAGAAGCACTTCACTTTGTCAGCAATTCGTGCCGGAGTTAACTTTGAGCCCCATTCATAACACAGACTCTGCCATGTAAAAGTAAAAAATTTATGATAATTAATCAATTCCCTAATATTTATTTTCTAGTTAAAACAACAGGAATACGAAAAACGACCATTATGATCGAGATAACTTAGTTAGCAGCTGTGCATAGGTGAGCAAACAAAACCTTAAACATGGATACCGGTCCATAGCGTGATATCCTACGCAACTTTCCGTATACTGAGAGTTCTTCATCGGTCATTTCAATGTGCAATTCATCCTGTGATTTTCAAGTGAATAAAAATGTTAGATTATGATGAAGGGAAAAGTTCACTGTTCACTTGGTTATTAATCACCTACCGATTCAGCATTGGACTGAGAAGCTTCAACTTCAGCCAAAGATAAGTAACCTAGATGAGCAACAGCCCATCTCAAAAATGCTCGAAGATCCTGCTTATTTATACTTCCAATTGGATTTATATCACCAGAACTGCAACCATACTGCACAAACAAAGTTAATGGTGAATTAAAATTGGATTAAGATAATGACAATTGCTGCACGTACGAAAACAAGTTATAAATGGTGAATTAAATACTTTAGTTACGTTCCCGCTTAATCCTTCATCTGCATTGCTGCTACTCAAAACCAGATAAAAACCAGACTTGTTGTGAACCCATGGCAAGAGTGATGCCAACATATAAGCTAAGACCATTCTGATTCGAGCTTGAATATTTTGCAAAGCTAAGTTTTCTACATTTGATCCCCCATTTCCCTTTAGAAAAAGAAAAGGATAATCAAATTTAACATATGGAAAACAATTTCATTGTAACTATTATATTGCGCGCATACCAACTTATACAAATCTAAAAAAAATGAACAAGTCAATGTATAGCAGTAAGTAGAATAGGAAATATTTGACTTTGGCTCAAATCTACAACTTTTACCTGGTAACGCGGTCGTGTTCCTGTAAGTATTTGAAACAAAGATAGCATGGCACGAACAACCCCATCTATTGAGACATCAAAATGCCATGATTCGATTTCCTCGGCAAGCTCCCTTGATCTCCTTCTTGTATTATCAGAAGTACTATTACAGCGAAAAAAGAAGAAGAAGTGAATGGTTAGAGAAAAACATAAGTATCTGCTAATTGGCTATATATATCCATGGACACTTCAAGCATCAGTTCTCACCTATTTTGAGATCCCATGAAAACTGTGTAGAATATACGTTTAGCAAATTCTTTACTGTCCCTTGGAACCCGTCCATCAGTGTAATGGCCGATTCTTATAGCATCATTTTCTACTTGTTCATTCCCATTTTCGATTTCTGAAGGAAAATTTGTATCACTAGTTAATAGGTTCGTCAATTCTTTCTAAACCTCAAATCATCGATCAGTGGACTATATAGTATTATGCCCATACAAAAAAAATTCCAAAATACAGGTACACATCAGAAATGCACATGGCAATACCTTGTTTGGCTTTTTTATTTTGGTCTAGATTTAACTTCTTTAAATTTTGTAAATTATAGTAATATTTTACGTTTTTTTTACAGATCAAGAAGAAGACTAAATAAATAGGTGGCAAGAAAATTTAATTTACTTTCATTGAAATACTGATCAAACAAAATACAACATTTCCGAAAGTTTTAACTTTAAGGCAATAACAAATAGAAATTAACTGACCTTTTACGACTAGCTGGCACATGCAACCAACTATGGCAGCAACAGAGGAGCTATCAACACAACCCGAGAGTGGAAGCAAAAAACCAGATGCACCACTTCTTCTCAACTGATTCCATAACCAGCATGCTGCTCCTAAACCTATCTCTTCTTCATGACAATGGAATTCAATCTGGCCATTGTGGACATATAAAGTTTGTTTCGAGCTGTAAAATATAAGTAGAATTCTTTCGAAAACATTCCAAATATACCATATTTACAGGTCATATTTGCCTTGGTGAATTTTCTCACCTTAAGTGGGCTTGAGAGTGAATTTCGGAGCTTAAAAGACTGACAAAGCTTGTAAGGTACATTTACTGCAGAAACTATCGATTTGCAACTTGCTTGTTCTCGAATGCTACTATTGCCATCTCTAAAACTAGTGACCTGCCAATCATTTAAAGAATCGGAAAGAGTAGTTGAAATTTCAAATAGAAACAAATCAAGAATTAGATTCATTGTCAATCAAGAATAAGGGAGGGGTAATAGAACTTGTCGCATATACCACGTCCAGATCCACTTGGGCAACCACCAAGTCTACATCCTTAAGTGAAAATTGTGAACCTTGGGCAACCACATCTCCATTCACCACAATACACGAGCATCCATCTGTACATGATCAAGATCTTAAATGAAAAACCCCTCAATATAACATTTTTAATTTATGTATTGGTCAGGAAATCTATAAATAGAAAATTCATTTTTTTAGTTTTCACACTCCAAACTTCAATACTCTATCTAAATGGAGTATTTGCTATGGCAAGATGATGATATGATAATCTCATCTATGAAAAAGTACTACTGAAATGAGGCAAAGCCAACAATAATGAAAAACAACAAATAAGAACAGGAAATTTAAAATATTCATTTAGCTTAAAAATTAACCCACTATAACTATAAAGATCACAAAAACATTGGTACTTAATTTTACAGCACCCAAATAATCCTCTCTGTATCTTGGTCCCTTTTAAGATAAGTGAAACTTACTTAACACCACAACCCAACTGCAGCCCAAACATTGAAGATTGAAATTTGCATTAGAACATATTCCCCGTCTTCAATTTTCTGATATGTTTCTGTACTATACTTTTTGAAGCAAAAAATGCACACCGCATATAGTTTTTCCAAAATCCAATAATACGAAACTAATTATATTATGCTACCAATTAAATTTAAATTTACCATAATAAACGCGGCCACCATCACAGCCGAGGTGATTGCTGTACATATAAACTCCTCCACATTTAATTGTGGCGCCAATAATCGCGGCAAGACGACGATTGGCCTTTCCAAGAAGATGATTACTTCCACTGGCATTCATGAAAACTTCGACGCCATTCAAAGCAAGCTCTGCGTGAGGAGAGACTGGACTAAAGAGTTCCATGCACACTTCAGCACCCACAGCACTTATGACAACAGCAACGCGCATTCAGAATTCAACAGTAGTACAACCTCATGCTTAATTAGAGTTCAAACTCAAGTAGGAAATTTCATTATTGCCTGCCTTTGGTTTTCCAGATGATAGTATCTAAAATATTCATAAATAAAGTTGAAATTAAGATGTACTTACTTACCTGTCTAGAAATTGAATGTATCCGTAACCAAACGGTACCATAGTTTGAGACAAGGCCTGAGATATATGACTTGGAAGCAAAAAGTGGTCAAGACGACTCGGGTCTTTTTGCTTCCAAGCTGTAAACCATCGGAGTTCTGCGCAGCTGCCACCATTTGCGAGCCACATTTTTGGTCTTATCATCAATATTTTTCTATTCAAACACAACACTTGACAATTGTACCTCTCTAGTCCTTTAACAACGGGCATCCCAAAACTACACAATATGCCATCCGTCCAATCACCAACCAATAACTCTCTTAAGCACTCCCACCTGCAATTACATATACTAAATAAATCGACACTCAATTCTTTTTTTCCCCAAGTGCTTTTCTTAATTAACAAATAAACTCATCATATGTAATTTTTATTTTAGCAAAAAGCTCGTGGGCATGGGTCAAGGACTTGTTTAATTAAACGTACGCATGATTGATGGTATCGAGCTCCAAGAAATGGTCTTCACAGCCATAACCGGTGATTTCGAGCTCAGGGCCGAGGCGGATGGCGGCGCCGGCTGTTTTAGCCATAGAGATGGATTTCTTGATGTTATTCATGTTTGAATCGAAATCCATTGCCCATTGATTCAGACTACAAGTAGCTACCTTCAACAGCCTCATCTTTGATTAGTTCAAACTTATTCCTCGAGAAAAATGAATGATCACTAAAAAAACAAGTCTTTAAATAATTAAATTTCTAAAATTTGCTTGTATACAACACACTAGTTGATTGTGATGAAATAAGTTTTTGCATTTAAAACTAGGTAAAGTGTTGGAGGATGTGACTTGCTTCACGTTTATGTTTTTTTTAAGTATTCACTTCTTTGTTTGTATTGGGATTCCGCGAAAAAGTAGAAGCAAATTCTTATACTCCATACGAAAAACGATTTCTTAACTTTCTTTCCAAATGTGTCAAAATTCAAAAACATTTAGTAATTTAGTAATTCGTAAATATCTTTTCAAATATTAATTGTTCTCTTCCAAACAAATTTGAAAAATTCATTATATCTATATTCTATTCTCTTTATTTCTAAATTTTTATTTTTTATGTCCCAAAATAACACTCAATTTCAATAGATGAAATTATTTATCTCAAAAATATCATTTCGTATATAATGATGATTTGACACCACTAACTCTTAACCACTATTTTTAAGGGCGTCTATATAAAAATATCTAAAAGTTTTACTTTTTTAATTTTTATTTAAAACTCTACGTTGAAAGTTAAAGGATAGGAAAAAAAAAAAAAAAAAGGGCGGGACGGATGGAGTAAATTTATGGATGAGTTTAGACAAGATGATTTTAAGTCAGAACTTTTCCATACATGTTCTGAATGTTAAAGACTTAAAGTTAATATTAAAAGTTATGTTTTTATTGTTGAATTATTTTTTTGTTAAAAATATCCTTTGGCGATTGTACACATTGACTTTATTATGCATGAATGTTATTTTATTCTATTCTATTCAGTATATGATCTTGTGCGTTGAGTACGGTTAACACCCACAAAATCAGATAGTTTAGTTCATATATGAATTAAGTTTATTGTTCACAATTTAGACTGGACTGGGACAATCCATCAATGATTCCAGCACAATGCTTCATATTTGACTTTGGTACCAATGAATTTATGTAACATTCCTCCGCTTGTTTGGTGTTGTAATGATCTCGCTGACTCCATTGCGGTTTTGGAAACTTTGTTTTATGTGATAGATGGACCTCACGATCTGGAAGTTGTTAAGATCAGATAGCCTCCCAAGAATGATGTTATATGGCAAATCTAGATTTACCACCATGAAGTTCACTTTAAGCTGCAGAGGCGAGGGTGGACTTCTAGTATGACAAGGAGATCAAGCTCTCAATAGCATAAGTATCGCTCCAATCGATGCCCATTAGTGGGGTGTGTACAAGTTGTATAGTTGAATGTGATCTCCAGTTGTTCTAATATGCTAGCTCGCACAAGGTCCACTAGGCCCCCTTTATCAATGAGAATTCGGTAGACCCTATAGTTCGTCACATTCAAGAATATTACCAGGGGCCAAAATTCAGGTTTGGGATTCTACCAGAGAGGATGGGTTAGTCCAATAAACCATCTGATTCCTCATCTACTAAGGAAGAAAGACTCCTGCAATGGGGATTTTAGCTCCCCGATGCTCCTTTTTCGGATGGATTTTGGATCCCCGGCGATAGTCCCTCTGGCGAAGGGATACACCCTCCCAGGTAATGAAGCCCCTTATGGGTCGTTTTCTTGGGGAATGGATACATTTTTATCCATCTTAGGGTTGAGATATATATGAATAACGGGAAAAGTGTAAATTGTTTCTCGCAGCGGCAGCGATTGATTCACGATTAAATTTATAGATCCGAATTCAGTTAAAACATGACTGATACGCTTCTGGAATGGATGACCATGTACGCCAATTCCTACAAAACATAGAAAGATCAAGTCGGGGTTATTCAAGCGGAACCTCTTTTCGATGCTTATGTCAGTAATGGATATTGAAACATGAAAGCAAGGAATATAATGATGATCTATTTTGTATCATTTGTAAAATGACCATGGAGTATTTATACCTCATTGCACAGGAGAAATGAGGTCCAAAATCCCACCATTGTAGATGGATTTCCTTAAGTTAAGAAGTAGTTGAATATTTGGACTTATCTTTCCCGTAAAGCTAGGGAGTTCGTTTAGGGAAAGAGTCAATAGGGTGATCGATGCAGATTTTCTTCCCAATTGATTATTATGTCGAGGCGATAACAGGTCTTGTTCTAGTGAAGTGGCACCAAGTCTCGCGAAGTGGATTATTGGGAGCCCTATGTTGTACTCTTGCATCAGTTAAAACTTCGACCAATTCCCTATTTTGGCAACTTAAACTTGATGGTTGTTGTCCGTCTATCAACTTAGATAAATATTTTGATTGTTCACACAAATCTTCATATTCTTCTAGGCTTATCAGTACTAAACTGTTTTGTCTAACTAAACTTTCCATTATTTAGTTCTTGTTTACTTTGTTGCTGACATAATTTAGTTCTTCAAGTCTTAGATATTTTGTTATCATCAAAACCTACTCAACTCAGCTTTTTTTTTTTTGGGTTTCCCAAGGGTTTAATCCCTTTCGAGGCGCGTCAGGCACATGAAGTGGGAACCTCTCCTAACAGGGATTCGAACCTGAGTCTGCTACTTTGTAGTGACTAGTCCCTTCCACTAGACCAATCACCTGTTGGTACTCAACTCAGCTTATTAATCCACTAAGTTGTCTAAATGAGTTGTATTTTTTTTTTTTGGTTTTCCAAGGGTTTAATCCCTTTCGAGGCGCGTCGGACACATAAAGGGGAACCTCTCCCAACAGGGATTCAAACTGAGTTCTCTACTTTTTAGTGACTAGTCCATTCCACTAGACCAATTACCTGTCGGTGTCTAAATGAGTTGTTAAATCAAACACAATCTAACAAAATAGGGATTGAGATTTTTGTCCGACTTACCAACTAAATAGGTCAAACTGGACTTTTATGAAAGTTGGAAACTCTCATTTGTAAATTTGCATATACGCCGTCGTTCCATATACAAAAGCAAAAGCTGTCCTTAGCAGCTGATTTGAAAAGGTTTTCGATTTCCATTTGCCACTACGATTTCCATTGTCCACGAAACCCTGAGAGGCGAAGATGACAGAGGTGGCGAGCTCGGTGGTGCACGATGTGATAGGGCGGCGCATGGATGACGTAGACCAGCCAATAGTAGATTACATAATCAATGTCCTCGCCGACGAGGATTTCGATTTCGGCGACGACGGCGAAGGCGCCTTCGAAGCCCTAGGCGAACTCCTCGTTGATTCCGGCTGCGTGGAAGATCACTCTGAATGTCGCTTGGTACTCTTAATTGGATTTATACTAATTCTACGATTATCTAAATTTATTTCGGCTCATTGTTGTTCTTATGGTATTAGGGGTTTAATTTGAATATTATCTAACTTGACTTGATATTGTGTTTCTATTGTTAAAATCCATACACAAGTTGAGCTCAACTAGTTTGGTAGCTTATGAAGTTGGCCTGGATACAAATCTTCAAATCATACGGGATATGACGTTGAACTAAGCAAAATTTCGAGTATTTCGTTATGATTCTCAGTCTGCTGTGCGGTTTTTGTTATATATATATTTTGTTAGGAGCTTGGACAGAAGGAAGCTGCGAATATGCAGCAGGAAGGAAGCACTGAAAATGAAGAGAATTTGAGGTGGCAGAATGGAAAATGAGGATGAGAAAACAATGAACTGAGTTGTTTCTTGAATGACTGTTTCTTCTACAAATCCCTATTTAACTACATGCAGCTACAGCTAGTCAATCAGATTTCTAAGAAATTAATTCCTAACAGAATTTTATACCAACTATGCAAAAACTATTTTCTATTTCAGTCTTCAACAGCCTCGTTCTGTTATGCCTAACTATGGCTGTATTAGGATTGGTCCATGTCTTTCTTCCATTTGCCCGGCCGAGATATTTAATTCCAGAGCATGTAAGTGCATGGCCCTCATCTCCGTTCCTTACTGAATTTAATTCCCAAATACGTGCCCTAAGTTGCTGCGACGATGTTTTCCTCATTCCCAGTGCTGGTTTCCTAAGTTGCTTGGCGTCTTTCCTTCAATTTCCCATTAATTCTACCAATAGAGCCCTCAATCGTTCGGTCCACATCCGGTATCCATCAAGTCCGTCTTACGGCAACTTCTCGACCCTGCACATATCATGGCATACTCACTTTAATTTGCTAATGATTTTTTAGTCTATCTTGATGTTTCATTTGTGTAAGTGAAATTTTGTTAGACTATAAAAAATCAGAACTGTAAGTTTTTATTCTCAATAATTTCCTTCACTTTGCTGTAATAAATTGATTTATTGGTCAATACATTGATGTATTTGTTAATGTCTTAATATTTGTCTAGCTGTGTCGAACATGAGACTTTTATTTTCCTGTATTTTCGACATCGCTAATTGGCCAAATCATTGATATTAGTGAAATTATATTGCAGTTATGTAGTAAACTGTCAGAGAAATTCGGGAAGCATGGATTGGTTAAAGAAAAACCCACAGTGAGAAGTCTCTTGACTCCATTGAGAATGGATGATGGAATGGATGAAGGGGAAGCTCCAAAGAAGAAGCCAGAGCCCGTGGACGGTCCTTTACTAACTGAGCGTGATAAACTGAAGCTTGAAAGGAGGAAGAGGAAAGATGAGCGCCAGAGAGAGGTAACACGTTCGCAGTTGTTAATTAGTTTTATTTGTATTTCTACCCAGACTCATAGGGAGATGCAGAGGATGGTGTTAGTGATGACTATGTCTGTGTTTGGCTTCTATTAGAAAATTGTATTGCTGAAGAGGCACAGTACCTGTGTTTTCGATTTCTTATCAGGTATATTTCTTGTCGTACAGGCACAATACCAGAATCACTTGGAGGAAATGGAAGCAGTCAAAGCTGGCATGCCGGCTGTAGTTGTTAATCATGACAATAGTGGTGGGTCGTCTGTGAGAGATCTCCACATGGAGAACTTCAATATATCTGTTGGGGGGCGTGACCTTATTGTTGATGGCTGCGTGACACTATCTTTTGGAAGGCATTATGGTAAGTCTGGATTTCATTTACAATGACCTAATTAGTTTGACTGGTGAAGTAAAACTGTTTCATGTCACTTCATTTGTGTTTTGAGTTCTTAAATCTTCCAAAAGAATGCTTGATAGCTGTGCATCATGTGCAGTTAATTTCTCTAATATTATTGCTAATAGTTTTAAAACTATTGTTGATTTTGCTATCCATGTTGCGCTCTGAACAAGGAAGTCTTTTAGCAAGCAACTGCTGTGGAAGCAGTTCATCATTAAAGTTAATCTGTAAATACTTAGAAAAAAAGGAATTAAAAGAAGGAAACAGCATTAATGAATATGCAGAAATTTCCTGGAACATGTGGAGTTACAACTTATCTTAACTTTTCAAAGAATATCATGCTTGTAGTATGCCCGACATGTAATTTTATTCCCTATGGAATGGACGATGCGATTCTGGATGATGTGATTCTGTTCGTGCAGGCCTTGTTGGTAGGAATGGGACTGGTAAAACAACCTTCCTCAGGTACATGGCCATGCATGCCATTGATGGTATTCCCAAGAATTGCCAGATATTGCATGTAGAGCAAGAAGTGGCTGGCGATGATACATCGGCCTTGCAATGTGTTCTAAATACTGATGTTGAGAGAACCCAACTTTTGGAGGAAGAATCTCATCTGCTTGAATTACAGGTTGAACCATTAATTTCAAGTTGCAAAGGGAACTGTTTCACTGCTTGTCATTTCATCTGTCCTCTGTTTTTTTTTTTCATATAGAAACTTGATGCTACTTTTTTTCCTCCAGAGAGTCATGGACCTAGAGGGGGACTCTGGAAAGAGCAATGGGGTAATGAATGGAGATGTCGATAAAAGTGTCGTTGCTGCAAGGCTTGAAGCTGTATATAAGAGGCTTGAGTTTATTGATGCTTACTCTGCTGAGGCACGCGCGGCGTCCATTCTTGCGGTTAGTTTTTTCAATTTTTTTATAAATATGATTAAAAAAATTGTAGGATGAGTAATTTACCTGTTTATTTAACTTAGGTGGTATCTTATGGAAATGTGTATGATTCCGCAGTATTTAACTTCTGTATAGCTATCACTAGCAAATAGCGTAAGGCTTCCCGAGGCTACGACTCGAAGCTCTGCACAAAGCGCTAGCTTTATGAACGTATAATGCTCTTTAGCAATATGTAGTTAAATAAAATGCGTACATCAATGTATATAACTATCTAAGTAGGAGTTTGTAGTTAAAATGTTGAATAATGATTTATTTTAAGTGAATAATACCCAAAGTTAAGAAAAATGCATGCATTAATGTATATAATAAACAATATATAGGTAAATATAAAATATATTTAAATACATAAAATGTATTAAATAAAATCATAAACATTGAAAAATATTAAAAATCAGCAAAATACAAGGTTCTAAAATTTGGGTTTAAGAGGCAGAGAATAATGAGCTTCTAAGAGGCGCCACTTTTTCAGGGCAGAAGAGACCCCTCTTTTTCTTAGGGCAGAAAATGATTTCCTAGCAAAGGCTTATACCCAAAAATTAGGGTTAGGGCAGCAACGCTATTCATGTGGCGCTGGAAGCGCCGGAAGAGCTCTCCAAGCTGCAAAGAGCAGCACTTGGCAACACGAGATGAGGAGGCCTCTCCTTTCCCAGTGCTTATACAAGCGCTTCTGGCGCTTAATAACCTGGGTCACGCAGTCAAATAGAGAGGAGATAATAAAATTTCAGAAAAAGATTGTGTTTACCTGTGATGTGAGTGTTATGTGACATATAATGATTTGTGATTTCAATAATGAGACTGTCCTGAAATACTTTTCATTATGTCATCTAGCCCTGGACCTCCTTTCACTTTATAAGGATCGTTGTTGTCTTGTTGAGTCCTTGTTTCTTGCTTGTTCCTTGTAGTTGTCAAGGATAGGTTATTTAGTTGTATTTCTAATGCCATTTTGTCTCTATCTTGATTGTTTCAGTATTAATATGCTACGATATATGTCCTAATTGTTGTTTGTGAACTCGTGAGTTAAAACCTTTGGCAGTCGACAACTCATATTTTCCTTTCTTTGTTTACTTCTTCTTAAGTGCATGTTATTCTAGACGGTTGGATCATTATTATTTCAAACGATTCCTTTTTTTTCCTTCAAAAAAGAAAAAAAAACGATTCCTGTTCTAGATTCTTTGTTATTTATTAATTGATGATTCACCACCACACTTCTCAGTTAAACATAGAAACTACTTATTAATTGTTAGATCTTATTAGTAATTTTTCATACACTTTCAGGGTCTCAGTTTCTCTCCAGAGATGCAGAAGAAGCCAACTAAAGCTTTTTCTGGAGGATGGAGAATGAGAATAGCACTAGCTCGTGCCTTATTTATTGAGCCTGATCTGTTACTTCTTGATGAACCGACAGTATGTACACGTCCCTCTAGAGCATTCATGTATAATGTGAACTTATTTGCTCACATGCATTTCCACTCTCGTGACAGAATCACCTCGATCTCCATGCTGTGCTATGGCTGGAAACTTACCTGGTCAAATGGCCGAAAACATTCATTGTTGTTTCGCATGCTCGAGAGTTCTTGAACACAGTATGGCTTTTCTCCTCTTGGATGATTTTGCTGGAAATAAACTAACAATCAGTCTATAAACTACTTTGGTGATTTGCCTACACATTGTTCTTACAGGTGGTCACAGATATTCTCCATCTTCAAGGTCAACAATTGACTACTTACAAGGGAAACTACGATATATTTGAAAGGACAAGGGAAGAACAACTTAAGAACAAACAAAAAGCATTTGAGGCAAATGAGCGTTCAAGAGCGCACATGCAGGTTCTTTATATTTATAAGTACTGTGGTATCTGTATTTATGTATTTTGGACAAAATCTACAATTACATGCATGTTATATATTTGGTGAGATTCGGATTATATCTTTTGCCCTTTTTAAAAAATTGTGTTGCAGACATTTATTGACAAGTTCCGCTACAATGCGAAGCGTGCATCTCTTGTTCAATCAAGAATCAAGGTACATTTATCAGTTCTTTTTGTACTAGACTTTTACAGTCTTAGGGATTTCTTATGTCCCAATCGTGTCATTATGCATTCAAACCAAGAGATATTATTTTCAAATCAATTGATCTTGTGTTGAACTAGTGATATGTTATTAATAATGATGGCCCTTGACATTTTATGGTTTAAACTACAGAGTTATGTGAATGAAAGTTAAATATTATATTTCTGCTTTGCTTTAACAAATGTTCTATATTTAATCATTTTCTCCCTTCTATTATTCAGGCACTGGATCGGTTGGGTCATGTAGATGAAGTCATCAATGACCCTGAGTATACATTCTTACTCTCAATTCCGCTTCTGATCTTGTTATACATGCGCTACTTTAAATTTATTAAACTAATTTCTAACTCTTCTGCTTGCAGCTACAAGTTCGAGTTCCCATCACCTGATGATAGACCAGGTCCACCAATCATAAGCTTCAGGTTTGGCATTTGATTTTTTCAATGCTTCAGTACTTATGTGACTTGTGCATCATGAGTCACTCATGTACCCTTTCTCCTTTGTTTACTCAACGAATCAGGATCACCTAGATTATGATTCTGCTCAATGTATTTCTTCCAGTTATTTCTCTTTCCTAAAACTAATTATTTGCCCATGTTAATCCTTTTTAATCATTGCAGTGATGCATCTTTTGGATATCCTGGAGGCCCAATCTTGTTTAGGAATTTGAATTTTGGAATAGATCTTGATAGCCGAATAGCAAGTAAGAATTTTACAATTTCAAGTGCTTCTGCATATCTTACTAGATTTATGTCATTATTGATTAGTTCTAGTTGTAGTTTTTTTTCTCCAACTGTAGAATTATATTGCTGTAAATTTTAAATTGTCAGAAATGATAAAAGAGTATTTGTTTCTTAGGTAGAGTGATTCTTATAATAAATTATACATTTGTTAACTGCTTAAATTTCCACACTTAACTTTGTTTCATAATTGTCGCTTGTATTCTATCATGTTGCAGTGGTTGGCCCAAATGGTATCGGTAAGTCAACCATACTTAAAATTATTTCTGGAGAGCTTCAACCAATTTCAGGAACAGTTTTCCGTTCAGCAAAGGTATTGCTATTTTTTGCCCAATGATCTTTCTTGCTTATCTTTTTCTTTGGCCTCTTCACTTTAAATTCAAATATCAAAGTTGTATTGGTGAATCAGTTGTGTAGTCCATGATCTATAGCTTCATCTTGCATATTTTTCGTTTCCAGAGTTTCAGCTACTACGTTGGTATCTATAATTTCTTGAAGTAGCTGTCATGAAGTATTTGAGTGGTTTGAAATACGACCAACTTTCAAATTTTAATTGCTTAAACCGTTAGATGTTGTATTTTATTTCCATTCTTGTATTTCTTTGAGCCAAGTCTTGGCTTCGCCGTGAACTCACTGAGCAATAATTGCAGAAAAGTACTTGACCTAAAAATTTAGGATCCCCTTGTCTTACAATTATTTTATTTTGTCTCCCTTTCAGGTCCGCATGGCTGTATTTAGTCAGCATCATGTTGATGGCCTTGACCTCTCTTCTAATCCGCTTCTGTATATGATGCGCTGCTTCCCGGTAAATAATTTCCTAATATATCAATGATTACATTATCTCATTTTCATATAATCAGGTATACACGGCCAGTTCTTGGGTAACTATTAACTATACTTTATGAGGTCCAAGTAAGACTGAAAACATGTTAAAGTTGAAGCGAATTTTTTCATGCAGAAACTTCTGTTCAATCAACTTGTTGAATATGCCGATCTCCTGGTCTATAAGCACATATAGAATCAGAATCATTTAGATATACTTGCATCGTATACAAACTCTTGAAGTTATATGCATTTTGCGCTTTGTTTAAAGCACTATCCTCACTCAGCCCTGAAGCCCCTCTCTCCCAAATGAAGTTATACTAATCTAGTTGAAAATATCCGTGTATCTGTGGTGTGCAGGGAGTGCCTGAACAGAAGCTAAGAGGGCATTTAGGTTCATTTGGCATAACTGGGAATCTTGCTCTGCAGCCCATGTACACATTATCAGGTTATATTTCTTTTGCATATTGCATTTATGGTCAAATAACGCACTTTTGGCCTCTAGCTTAAGATGCTTCAAATGATACAGGTGGTCAAAAAAGCAGAGTCGCATTTGCAAAGATAACTTTCAAAAAGCCACACATTTTACTGCTTGATGAGCCATCAAACCATCTTGTAAGTTGTATAATTTGATCTTTCTTTTTTCTTTGGCTGTGCTTCTTTGCCAATAAATGACATTTGATCTGCATGTTTAAGTTGTGTTGTCAAGCACCAGTAAATGGTTATCACTCTTTTAGTTTTGTGTGTTAACTTGTGTTTTAACTGTTGCTTGAATTTATGATTCAACATTCAGATCAGTAATGGTTTTTGAACATTTTATCCATTTTGGATATGCAACCCAAATCTCAGCTGTATAGTCTTTTGTCCTTTCCTCTTAAGCTCATTTAATTTTGATAGTTGAATAGTTTATGTTAGCTTACATTATTCATTAAAATCTGTTTTAAGAACAATTCGCTAAAAGTAATTGGTTAAAATATCTGAATAAATGGTAGTCAGTTGTTTCTAAAACTTTTGATTGTTCACTTGGAAACTAATATTATTCATCAATTTAACAAAAAAATCACTGCATGTGACTTGTAATTACTGATGCAAGCTACATCAAGAAAAACAGGGAATTGCATGATTAAATGATTCTGATTTCAGTTTTGATCGTTGAGCAACTCCACTGATTGAATTCTGCCATGTGTTTAGTAGATGTAGTGATAATTTGCCTTTGTGGATCTTGTGTTCTATTGAAAGCACAACTTGAATGCAGTTTTTCTTTTCTTTTCAAAATGTAGGATTTGGATGCAGTTGAAGCATTGATCCAAGGTCTCGTCTTGTTCCAAGGAGGCGTTTTAATGGTATTATTACTGAAGTTTCCTGCAGAATTTGTATTTTAAGGATAACTACGATCCATAAATGTGATTCTAGTTTTTAACCGTGTTTTCACTATCTGCAGGTTAGTCACGATGAGCATTTGATCTCTGGAAGTGTTGAGCAATTATGGGCCGTGTCAGATGGCAGGGTGACACCTTTTGAAGGATCATTCCAGGATTACAAAAAGATGTTACAATCATAAATTTCTTCTCCTGTAACAGAAGCCGAATGGTTGAAGAACTTGCTAAATAGTTTTGAGAGTTGAAATATAGTAAGCCTTAGTGACATGAAATATGGGCAAGCTTATCATTCCCCATGCATTTTAGTACTATGAAAAATTAATTATGAAATGAAGCACATGTTGCAACTCAAATGAAATGTTGATGTTTTCGAGTTTAGTTATAGCCTATTAGGGATCTTTCGTGAAGTGAGAGGATATTATGTTATCAGTAAATCTGAATTGCTGCGTCGGAAATGCTTTGGATTGGGGGTAATGTCTGGACATGTTTAGATACTTATTGAGATTGCTTTTGGCATGTTTCAGATACTTCTGAGTTTTGTTTTTTGGCCTGAGAATCGGTATCCATTCTAATAATATAATTATGTACTTTCCTTATATTATTAAAGATTCCTCTCAGGTCTCAAATATCCATTGTTTATTGACTTATTCACTGATTTTATTCATGACCTTCATGCTTATTTTCACATGCATACGAATTAGTTTTGATGCATTTATACTAATGAGACTTTTTTCCAATATGATATGTTAGATAACTTGAAAGAAGTGGTTGGATAAGTTTTGAGTAAGATTAGAGCTTAGTAGGTAGGAGGAAAATTTGAGCAAATGAGCTATGGTAAATAGAAAATGTGACATTAACACTTGTTATAGTTAGTTACTGAGAACGTTGAAAGTGAAAATTACGTAGATTTGGATAAAGCTAAAAAATTCGACTGAACTCAACAAGATCCTTTGGACTCTTTAGGATTATGAATTTGATCCGATATAAAGGAGGATCAAGTTGGGTCTCCCCGCCCGACTTGAATCCGACACATCAGTCCAATTTCAAATTTCTTTGATCGGCTCATGGACAATTGCAATTGATTTGAAAAGCCCATTTACCTGTATGTATGTATAACTGAGAATATAAAAACATCGGACCTATAATGTTTGCTGTTGCTTCTGCATATCAAGTCAAAGTGGGTTGGAGTGAATGAAACTGCAGATACTACTCATTTTAAATTGTGAAAGTTTCATCTCTGATTCCACCATAAATTATACATAGAAAAAGTTTTTTTTTTTTTTTTTATAGTAAATATTATAGTATGAAAAATTAATTATTGTCTATTTTTAATAATGTAACCAAATATTATAGTTAAATATCTGTCTTGCAATCTGACAGAAAGAAAAAAAAATCTTTCAAAATAAAAAAGAAATGCGCATCCAGGGAATCGAACCCTGGTCAGTACCGTGGGAGGGTACTATGATACCACTACACCAGATGCGCTTCTTGATATATCTGGTAGAAATATATTTATCATCCAAACCTATTTTTTACCCTAAATCACCTTTGCAAATATGCTTGGAAACTCGGTACTGGCCATCTACTTTTCATTTTCTCCATTCTACATATAGATCTCTTAGCTTTCATTTTTTAAGTTTGTATAATTATCAGCAGATTTGATAAATAGCTCGTTGAAATTTCAATGAAGGTTATGCAGAACAGGTTGGGTCTTAGCGAGGTTTGATATCTTGCTTGATTTAAATTGTATGAGTTGATGGTTCTTTTTCTGTCTTTTAGGTGATTATCGGTGAAATCTATTGAGAACTTACATCGGTTATGAATCTATGAATTGAAGGAATCTCAGAATCACATTTTATTTATAATTAACCTAGTAACTGTACTCAATCAGTACCTGAGTTTTTATTTTTTATTTGTTTTGCTTATGGCAATTAATCTCCAGGCCGTTTTTAATTGTTTAGAATCTGCGTTTTATCTAAATTAGCAACTTCAATATGTATGTGAGGATTAATTTCTTTTAAGAGTAAAAATTATTGGTGTAGCTCTAACTGAATAATAAATAGGTTTTTTGTTAATGAAAGTTCAACATAAGAATGTAGGAGCAGTAGAAATCACTCATTGAATGCACAGTTGAGGTTTAGGGTTTATGGAATAATTACCAAAGCAAAAACCTGCTAGTACCTTAATACAATAACTAAGAAGCAGTTGGAGATGTATGATTCTCGCAAATGCTTTGACCACAAATGAAATGATATATTTAATTGACAGATTCTTGCCCTTATATATGCAGCTAAGTCCCAGAGAGTTACGCATTAAGTTGGCTTATTTTAACTAGTTTCTACGACAACATTCTTGTGGATATTTTTCCTGAAGGTCGAGTAGAGTAATTGGATTAGACCCTGCACTTGAATTCATCTTATGTGGTTGCATAGTATTTTATGAAAAATAAACATTTGCTTGTCTCGGACCAAGAATAATTTTGGCTGATCCATTCTAGAAATATGTTGTAATTGTACAGAAAACATATAGTCTTTGCTAAAAATATATTTAACTTTTGTTCTTGGATTTGTATATGCTGATCTGAGGTTTTTTGCTTTAAGTTTGATGATGTGCATGTTTATTGAGTTACTTATCATGATATGCGTCTTATGATAATGAGTAACTTGTAGTTTCTAAAATACAACTAATAATTGTTTTGTGTATAATTACATTTGTAACTCCTGCAATGATTCAGAACTTTCGTTTGCAAAATAACGAATGATTCAAATTCCTTATTTCTTACAGCTGTTAAATGATATCTATGCATTACATTGTTTTATAAACTACATCAAGAGCATTACTTGTCTTTTTACTATCATTTAAAGCTGTATATATATATAACCCTCTACATGGATTGTTCTAAACTTACTACGAAAACCAGAGGCTATAGATGCTATGGACCGGCATTTCTAATCTGCATTTTCCCTCCAGCAAATTAGCTTGTAGAGGCACTGCCGGATTATGTAAAATCTCGCTCTTTTCTCCTTCAAATTCTTCTCACATATTGGCACCCAAACTCTGCCCTTTTTTTGCTTGGACAAAACCAATGTTTCCATTGGTGATAAGAGTAATTTTTCCTGGTAAGAATTTTTCAGTTAAGTTGAATTGGATTCACCCACTCAGTTTTAATTTATTTTGGAAATTTGGTTATGTTGAAAGTGACAGGAAATAGCACTTTTAGCAGTGAACTACTAATGCCCTGTTTCCTGCAGTATTTGAGCTGTATTTTGGCAATGTGTCAACATAAGCAGAATTTCTGGTAAATTTGCCTCCTGGGTTTTTGTTTTGGGGCTCAATTGAATTTATTACTGTAGTAATTGCTTATTTAATTAGTCTTACTCACTGACTCCAGGTGGATACAAGTTTATCCAACTTGAGTGTATATACATATATATATATATATTGCAGTGAAATTAGCAATAAATGCATGCCCAACAATATATTTTTGCATATTTGCTCCCTATATTATGTGTTTGAAAGCTCCAATGATGAAGTTTAACAGTCTTATCGTTCCAATTTCTGAAACAAATGTTCTTCCCTGTTGAGTTGAAGGGACAACTGAGGAGCTTTGCACACTCTTTTTATATATTTTTCAATATCTTCCATTTTCACTTCATTTACATTTTCTTTATAAAAGAAACCGCCCCTTGTGTTATGGGAGATCTCCATGAAACTACCATGTGTTAAGTTCTATTGTACCAAATTCCCATCTATTTTATAAACTCTGCATGAATTTCCTTTTTGATTTTTTTAAAAGTTTATTTTTAAAATATATTGAATAAAAAGTTTAATTTGTTAATATAATTTAATAAGATTTTTATTTTTATATTTTATAAAGTCTTTTATTAAAATTCTGCTTAATTTGTTATAATATATGAAATAATATTTTTAATAACTATTTTTATATTTGTATATTTTATAAATATGATATTATTTAATTGTGTAATTTTCTAATATTTTATAAATATCTTAGTAAGAATAGTTCAAAACATTTAACTATTCTAAGAAACAGTTTATTATTTGAAGGGTAAATTCCACTTTTGGTCCCTCTTATCATTAACTTTTTACAGAGTGGTCCCTCTTGTGTTTTTTTCCCACTTTAGTCCCTACTATGAATTATTTGTTTCACTTTAGTCCCTACTATGAATTATGTGTTTCACTTTAGTCCTTATCAGGTGATTCCGATAACACGTGACATGCATATGAATATTTTTTAGGGCATTTTCGTTCGTTTACTATTGAGACTATTTGAGATATTGTTTAATTGGTGAGCAATTTCGGTGTTTGAAAAAGATTTTAGGAAAAAACTTTAGTTTGAAACGAAATGTACGATTGAGTTGGATTGGAATGAAAGCCTAGTTTGGAAGAGATTATATATTTAGTTTTTTTTAGATAATTAGAAAGACGAAAATGTCCTGTTATTTTACTTGAAATGACAAAATTGCCCTCATGAGCATATTACATGTTATCGGAATCGCCTTGGACCACTTGAAAAGGACTAAAGTGAAACAAATAATTCATAGTAGGGACTAAAGTGGGAAAAAAAACATAAGAGGGATCACTCTGTAAAAAGTTAATGATAAGAGGGACCAAAAGTGGTGTTTACCGAAATACAATATTGTTTACATTTGTTGTTGTTTATGTTGTTCACCCTCTCATGTTCCTTCGATTAGACAAATTTAAAAATAAAGATAAGAGAAATAAGGGTTAATACGGGTCGGTGTTAGATTTAGTTTGGTTTTACCTGATTTTGGTTTTGGCTTAAGTGAAATTCTGGGGATATTTATTGTTTTTGGATTTTGGGATTTGAGTGGGAAAATGTGGCAGATGTGAAATAATTTATTTTCTTGAAAGAAAAAATTATGGTAGTCGTCAAATCAATATCTTTTATAATTTAAATTTTAATTAGGTATGAATAAATGGTTCATGAAACTGGTTCAACACCAATCCATATGAAGTTTAAGTGTTTTGGTTTGCCTTAAACTCAAGGGCGGATCCATTAGTGTAGTAGGGACAATGTTCTATAATAAATTTAATAATCGAAATGCAAAAAAAGAAAAAAAAAATTAATCAAACAATCAAAATGATCATGCCTGTTTAACTGAAACTTATGTTGTGGTTATCGAAATAATCATGTTACTGGTTGTGATTCAAGGTACGATTACTAATCGAAGTATCATACACCGATCAAACAGAAAGACATAGGATGAACAACATAAGAAAGTTCTTTGATTTGTAGATAATAGGATGAACAACATAAGAAAGTTCTTTGATTTGTAGATAACGTACAACAATGCAACACAAAAATACCAGAGCTGAATTTTTTGAGCTATCAAAATAACACATCTTCTTCTTAGTTTAAACTTTAACGTAGAAATAAAAAAAATAGTAGCGCAATCACCATGAGATATTTGGAGCAAGAAATGTCCATTGAATGTGGAGAAAAGGCTAAGTAACCATGGTATTGAATCGTGATTGATGTTTCTAAATTTGATGGTATCTCAACATAGCGTAAGGGACTGGAGAATTTCCAGATTTGATTGGTTAGAGAGTGTCCAATTGATGAGTGTGTTATCGTTAGGGTAATTATTCCTAGTCAGTGTCTCGGGTTTCACGACTCGTCAATGTGAGGATTGGCAGGTCAATCAAGCTTCTCCTCGATTTATACAAGGGGTTCTAACCTGTAATCAAAGATAACTACGTTAGGTTAATGCCGGTGGTTACCCGGCGATAACCCTCCGATGCTAAAGTAAGTATCGAGATAAGGATGGAGATCGGAGTGTAATTGATAGTCGGAACGTGCGTACCTTTTATTTCATTTATGAGGGTTATTTATAGTTTTCCAGTTGGGTTACCGGGTCGAATCACGATTGGACGTTTTGGTTCGAATATGGATCCTCAGCGATTGATTCGATCCGATTGCAAGTGGGTTAATTTTAAGAGAACGTCGGTCACTACGTCGGATAAGTCGAAGAGATCGAGGTCGATGCCGACGTTAGGTTATTTCTTTATGTTCGATGTGAACTTGAGAGGGGAGGTCCTCGATATTAATCGACTGACCCATAGTTGTTTATAATGACGAAGACTTGGTACATCAGTGTCCACACTGACCACGTGGATAATTAGTTGCCTTATAGGACTCTTTACATTTACTTCCGTCGAATTTTTAAGAAATTGTTTTGTGTAATTGTGCAGATGATGTGGTAGAATAAATGATTACGATTGTATTTGAGCTCTTATTTTAAGGTTTTACTTTTAACATCTCATCTCCATCGTGTAGTTAAATGCAGAAGAACTTTAAATAAATTTCAATCATTTATTGCACCACGACATTCATACAACAATTGTAACAAATAATTACTCATCTGTTAACGACTCCAATCAAATAACAGGCAATTGATGGACGTTGCACATGACACGATCAATTCGACTCAAGGTCCGGCGCTAATAGAAGTTGACCCGGAACTCATCAATTTTGAGACTTCCTTACTATACTTTCTATCTACTTTGAATAGCACTCGGGTCAGCGGATCAGAAAGCAAATCAAACTAAAATCCCCCGCAATTCCAAACAACCTGAGTGATTGTTTTCACTTTTAGATATTCCCCAGTTTACATTGTGTTTCACTAGGGAGGGATCTTCGAAGGTTAGGATTCGGTCAAGAGGAAGAAACTTATAATATCGTAGCCGCTCATGGTTATTTTGGCCGATTGATCTTCCAATATGCCCAGCAGAGCGCCTCCGATTGATTGCCCGGTACACGTCGCACCTTATGAAAGTCCGCTTGGGGAGCATAGGCGTGATAGCGGAACCAAATGTTGAGGTTTCAAAGGTGGCATGTCAGAACAACTAATCAAATTTGTGGAGCTGAAGGTAACCACTAGTTTAAAAATGATACACTGGGTAAAATGAGACGAACACAAGTGATGAATGATATGATAATGATTCAAACGAATGAAGAAAAAAACAAACTGCCATTTGTATTGCTTTTAAATTAAAGTAAAGTTTGTCTAGGTTAATTTTGAGAAATAGATAATTTTTAAGAAGATATTTGCTTGTGAAAACTAAGAGAAAAGAACTTTATTTCTGAAAGCAAAGAATATTGTTTGTATGATTATTCGAAAATACTGAGATATTCTCTGAAAATTCAAATAAATAATTTTTTTGCTTTCAGAGATAAATTTATTCTCTTTCGATTTTTAAAATAATTACATCTTGAATAGCTTCATTATTTTCATTCGACAGAAAATAACATATATGTTACACTCTTATCTCACAAGTATTATTTGACATAAATAAAGTTTATCCCCTAAAATATGGGATTGCCATACTTATCCAATATTGTATGAAATATATTAGTTACCCCCTATTTATATAAAGATAAAAATTACCCTCTGGTCCGTCCGTCAACGGTACATAATTTAACATTGTTAACTTTTTGGATAAATAAAAGAAAACCCTAATATTTTAATAATACTCCGTATTCCATTTTTCCCCTATATGCACATATTTCATGAATTAATGGCGATTTATATTATGTGATATTCATAATATTCAATTTACCTCTTTGTGATTTGAAAACAACACTTTTCCCCTTGTAATCTCATAAGAGTTTTACACCGTCTCCCTTAATTTTTATATGTGTTATTTTACCTCCATGTGTTATGATAATATGGAAGTTTACTTTATATTATGATAAATATGAGAATTTACCCCCTGTACATGTATTATGATAAATGTGACAATTTGCTTCATATGTTATAAAAATACTTCTTATGCACACTCTCAATTTCGGAAGCGAGTTACACTTTCTGTCTGAAGGTGGTAGATTGCTTCTTTAAAATTTTTATAGTAAGGTAAAGTGTTATTTTTCAAATCATAGGGGGAGTAAATTAAATATTATACATTTCACAGAGAGGTAAATTGTCATTAGCTCCATACTTATTTTTTTTACGTTTCCCAAAATTTTAGGGGTCCCCACTCTGTGAATAGATTTGTCCTTCTATGTAGTACTACTCTGTTTGATATAAGGGTGAGCTTTGAGTTCGGGTAACACAAACACTACCCATCCCCCATTTTTAAAATATCCGAATGGGACCAATATTTTTTGGATTTGAGTACCCGAACTTGAAATCTAGTATTTTTTTAGGGGAATACGGGACATGTTTGAGATTAGTCTCTCCAACCCCGAATACCCGAACCCTTCTATATTTTTTTTATTGTTATATAATTATTCATTTTACTTATATTTTTTACCCATATTAGTACATTAAGTTTGCCTTAGTTATAAAAACTCTCATAGTTTATGCCACGACATATGATAATTTTTTTTTTCTCTACAAATTAAATTATTACTATTACTACTACTACTAGTATATTAAAAATTTTATACAAAATATTGTAATTTAATTTTGTTAGATGCGTGAAGAATTAATGATCTAAAATTACATGGAACCCGTAATCCCATCTTGTCACTCCCATAATAATTCGGATATCTAAATACTCGAATTATTACAAAAGGGGCTTGTGATGAATTCAAATTTACTGTACTCATATCTCTAACCCCAAACTCACCAATTGCCCAACCCTAGTTTTAGTTTGATATGTCACATATTATTTTTTGGTGTTAGCTACTAACTCACTTGATATTACAGTAAAATACTTTTTCGAGTTGGACACTAGAGAGTCCCATTTAACAGTTTTATTACATTTCAAAATGAAAAAGTAGACTTAGAAAAAAAGTTAGCTGAGAATATATATATAATTATGCTGACTCTGACTCATATTAAAAAAAGAAATAGTAATTAGAAAAAGTTAGCTGAGAATATATATATAATAAGATATATATTGAACCTTGTAGACATCGAAACCCAGGCTTGTAATTCATCTCCAATCTCACTAGCCGGCGGCCTTTGTCTTCTTTCATTCTCTTCTCTGCAAAAAATCAAAAGCCATCCACCCCCGCCCATATACTATACAGTATACATATCATCATTCATACATATAAACAACCAATTAACCATGTCATCACACAACCCATCATCATTCCAATTCCAAATTCAAAATGGCTAAAAATCCTTTCCCGAATCTGATTAAAATATTGATAATAATGAGCAATACTATTCTCTCTAAAGATTCAGGACCTATTATCCCCACAACTCCTCTCGTCACCTTTCTTGAACGAGTTCAACAAACTGCACTCAAAACTTATGGACACAATAAAAAGGGCTTTGATCCAAAACTCTACGTGGACCTTTCACTCAAGCAAAACTTATCGATTACAGAAAAAGCTTTTGACAAACTCCTAATAAATGGCTCGGTTTCGGTTAAGGAATTCGATGAGTTTGTTGAGAAATATTTGGGTGGTGCAGAGGAGGATTTGGTGTATGTACACCCTGTTGATTTTGTGGATGAGCCTCAGAATTTTTTGCCTAGGGTGAAGAATTCGGAGGTGAGGGGTTGGGCTTTGGAGGTGCATTCGCTATGGAAGAATTTGAGTAGGAAAGTTTCGGATCGGGTTATTGATAGACCCGAATTTTTTACTCTGCTGCCTTTGAAAAACCCGGTTATCATTCCCGGGTCAAGGTTTAGAGAGGTTTATTATTGGGATTCTTATTGGGTTATAAGGTTGTTTTATTTATCATTATTATTATTATTATTATTATTTTTAATTTTAAAACTACATTTTTACTTATTAGAATATGGTATCCATGGATTACAATTTTGATATGTGCTACAATGCAGGGGATTATTAGCAAGTAAAATGTATGAGACAGCTAAAGGGATTGTTTATAATCTCATTTCCCTAATTGATGAATATGGCCATGTTCTCAATGGAGCTAGAGCTTATTACACTAACAGAAGGTAATTAAGTTAACTCTGTTTACCAATTTAAATCATGACTTCTTGAGGTATGTTTGGTTTGTGGGTTTTAGGGAGTAAATTAGGTTTGCCTAGCTTTCATAAGTTTGTGTAATTAAGAGTGATTTTCATTGCATATTGGGCTTTTATGCTATGAATACGAGACCATAAGTTTTTGTTATGCTTTGCAGTCTCTCACAATGTGACGAAATTGAAGTCGTAGTTTTTGTAAAATTTGCAGCCAACCCCCTTTGCTGAGCTCAATGGTTATAGATATATACAATCAAACAGGTGACAAAGACTTGGTTTTAAAAGCACTTCCTGCACTGCTGAAAGAACATAAATTTTGGAATTCAGGTAAAAGGGAAATCTTTATTTCTTTGTTTATTATTTACATTTTGGTAATATATTGAAAACATAACTCTTTATTTTTTAAAGGGATACATAAGGTGTTAATTGAGGATGCTGAAGGTACAACTCACACTTTAAGTCGATATTACGCAATGTGGAACGAACCAAGGCCAGAGTCCTCGACTATTGTATGAACTATCTAACTCATCTTATTCCTAAAATTTATGTAGGCCATTTCAGAAATAAAATAATAATATGATGATTTATGTTCCATATCCGATTTTCGCAGGACAAGGAAACTGCTTCCAAACTAACGAATAATTGTAAAACTCAACTATATCGTGAAATTGCATCTACTGCTGAAACTGGTTGGGATTTTAGTACCAGATGGATGAGGTAGAATAAACTCCTTTTCATAATCATATAATTCTTTCTATACTACTAGCTACTTGTCCTTGTTTACTATGATCGAGAAATTTTTCAGGAATGGTTCTGATCTAACCACATTAGCTACAACCTCAATCATACCTGTGGATTTGAATGCATACATTCTGAAGGTAATTAAGTTTTTTCTAAAAAAAAAAACCCGTTAAATTTATGAAGTATATAATGTGAGCTGTATAAATTTTAGTCTAATTTCATTGTCCCAGATGGAGCTTGACATAACCTCTTTAGCAAATGTTATTGGTGATAATATCACAGCTGCAAGCTTCACAAAAGCTTTTCAGGCTAGAAAACGGGCCATAGATTCTATTTTTTGGAACTCAGACATGCAACAATGGCTCGATTACTGGTTGAGCAACTCTAATGAATCAAAGGTTAATTAATACAGATCTCTCTCATATATATATATATATATATATATATATATATATATGCTTGAGAAAAATGAGTCTTTTTATGTTTTTGATCTTTATTTGGGATTTCAGGAGGTTTATACATGGAACGCTTCGGGTCAGAATAAAAAAGTATTTTGCTCAAACTTCATTCCATTGTGGATTCAGCTGTTTAATTCAGGTTTATTTTTGCTTTATTAATTGGTTATGTATCTATGGACATATATAACTTAGGTACTTGATGATTCCGTGTATTGATTAAGTCGAGTAAAATGTTTGTCTTATGCATACATGAAAAAGATGTCAAGATGGTGGATGAAGTTGTCCAAAGTCTACAAACTTCGGGCTTGGTTTGTCCGGCTGGGATTGCGACCTCATTGACAAACTCGGGACAACAATGGTAAAATTTTATCTTTTGCGAAATCGTTGCTATAACAGAAAATGTTATCAAGTTTCTCGTACTGCATCATATGGATTGCTGTTTACCAAATGGGAAAATTGCACTTGTTCCTTAATCATTAGAGTGAAATGCAAAATACCCCCATGCTTATGCTTTGCCAAATTGAAAAAAAGCCCCTATGTTATTTTTCTTAGCAAAAACTCCCATATGTTATTTTTTATTAGCAAAATAACCCTCCCCCAGACTGAGTACATATTTTTTATTAGCTAAATACCCCACCATAAAATGCAAAAACACCCCTTTTCACCTGAAAAATTGACAATAATTCCCCAGTTAACTTTGAAAGATGGCAATAACCCCATGTTCACTTAAAAAATTGACCATAACATCCCTATTGATTTATGAAGGAATTTCAAATGGGTGCACTAAGCCAATAAAATATCGATACAAGGGGTTTTTTGCTAATTAAAAAGAGCTTAGGGGGGTTTTGTTAATGATTTTTTTTTTTTTTTTTTTTTTTGAGAGATTGCTAATGAAAATAACACATAAGTATTTTTTTGCCAATTAGGCAATTCACATGCGGTATTTTTGCATTTAGCTCTTTGCACTGTACCTCCTAGCCATTTTGAACTTGCCCCCTTTAACTTTATAAATGGTTGTAGTTTACAACCTTTGGGAGATTGGCAGTGGATACAATTCCTATGATATACTAACGGCATCATACAAGAAAAATCGTATCTTAATCCCCAACCTTTCGACTTTCAAGTGTATTTAACTTCCTAAACATGGGACTCTTTCACATTTAAATTCCTAACTGCCACCCCTACTGGCCAAAGGTCGCGAAATGTAACAATTTGAAAAGCTGAGTAACGAAAACACCGATGCAAAAGAGTTAGGGGGTATAGTGGGATTATCTGTTGCATAATCTTTATGTCTCTATGTCTAATCAGGGATTTCCCAAACGGTTGGGCTCCAATTCAACACATGATCGTTGAAGGTCTTGTGAGTTCTGGATCTGAACAAGCAAGATTAGTCGCGGAAGATATTGCTGTGAAATGGATCAGGACAAACTATGCAGCTTACAAGAAAACAGGAACGCTGCATGAAAAATATGATGTAGAAAAGTGTGGAGATTACGGAGGTGGGGGCGAATACGGACCTCAAGTAAGTAACATTGCACTTTTTGACCTATTCAATTAGTCAGATAACATTGCACTTTTTGACCTATTCAATTAGTCAGATAAAACTATTATAAAGGATGATTGTTTCTGTATATATTGTGCATTGATTTTATTATTTTGAAGCAGACTGGATTTGGGTGGTCGAATGGAGTTGTATTAGCATTCTTGGAGGAATTTGGATGGCCCAAAGACCTAAAGCTCGACTGTCCGTAAACAAGAAAAGCAAATAAATCAATGCAATTAGACTTTTCGACTCAATAATTCTTCGCAGTATTACTCACTTTCTTGTTCCCATTATAACCGTATCTGAAATAAGAAGAAAAAAATTTAATGTATTGGCAAGAGTCCTAATCTCATCATATGAAATTGGTGTATGTATATGGGGACTCGCCTGAGCAACAATCTTTCTTGACTTGGCTCTTTTATTTATATAAACTTTGAGTTATTGTGTTATGTTATACACTGTGGCGGGATAAAGTGGCAGGGGGTCCTGGCCCCCAAGAAAAAAAATTATGCACCCCTTTGTTTCGTTTTTGAGAAAGCATTTTGGTGCTTTATGAATATGGACGAACAAGTGTTTCTTTTCAGGCCTCTCAAAAAAAAAAAAAAAAAAAAAAAGTGTTTCTTTTCAGGAAAAAGCTCATTATACAAGCCTCTTTCTCAACTTCAACATCATTCTTCCCTTGAAAAGTCCCTTTTATAAAAACAAATATACCTTGATTTGACATAAAATACATATTTATTACATACTTCACTTGGATTATAACTTTGATTTGATATATAACATTTTCATGACCAAATTCTTTTTATTTCCATAATCTCTAGAAAAAACTACCACTTTTTAAAAAATAAAATTATTGTTCACTTTTTATCTCTAAAAATTTCAACAAACAACTTTTATCTCTAAAATATATACCATATGAAATTGGGAGTTTCTCTCAAAATTCTGAAAGTGAAACCATACTAAAAAAACTCAAACAAATATGGCGCGTTGATACAAATGTCTAATGCATGTGCATTTTCAAATATTTACACTTTATGGGCCATGATATATGAAAATGCACATTCGGTAATTTTGGTACCATAGCAAGGGACCTACCCCTAGATCGACTTTGAAGAAAGAATTACCGACCATCCTTCATTCTTGTTCTTGATCCCATAATGTACATACAAATTGAATAACAAATATTTGATTCCAATGATAGTTACTTTTAAATTCAATTACCTCAATTATCTTTAATTTCTCTTCCCAAATTTATCCATTTTTTTTTTGGTAAATCTTCATAAATACTACAATATAAGGTGGATATATTGATCAACAAAGTATTATGAAAAATATACAACACTAAAGCCTTAAATAGTGAATATTCAAATTTACTCCTAATTTATTGATTAAATAGATATATGGATTTTATCTCTATTTTTTCCAAGTATATTTGCTGACTTGCTTGATTCTTATTTGTTTGAAAATTTTGGACAAATATCTTGTTGATTTACTAAGATTGCTTCAGAAACAATTATAAATATAAGGGAAAGGGATCGTGATTCCCGACACATGTTTTATATTCACCGTTCTTCTAAATAAATTGCAATTTAGTGAACAAATTTTATATTTTGTCCCACATTTCATTTAAAATCTTGTTTGAAATTTCCGGTCACATGGAGGACTTCTATCTCAAAAAAATCTAAGTTATAGTAATATAAATAAATCATATAAATATTGAAAACTGCACGAATAAACTAATGTAAATTAATTAATTTAATTACCAATAAGCCACTCAACATATATTAAAGTACTGCCAAGTGCCAAGTACTAGTATTATTTTATAAGAGAACCACCAAACTGTCCACAAACTAACATAATGTCACAATCATGTTCATGCACATATATTATAATACATTAATTAATACAAAGATACTCCTGCATTTTGATAGTACGTATGTAATGACTAGTTAATTATACACATATTATTATTATTAATATAGAGTACTACAACAAAATTTAATTTTGTGCTACACCAAAACTTTAGCTTTAAGGTTTTTTTTTATTTTCTCTTCACAATGAGATATATATATCTAATTAATATAGATTTACAAGTATATATAATATAATATAATTATCTGGGATATTTTTACTATTATATATAATTAATTTAGTAGGTTTGAACTCTCTAATTTTGGATTGGTGGAGACCATGATTTCAGAAGCAGACCATAATCTTGCAGCTTCTGATAAATTGGATCCCAATTTGGAAGTTGAAGCTTCATTGCAATCTGAATAATATTTTCCACTTACATTCTCCACTCTTGGGTTTGTTGCTACATAGCAAGTTGTAGCAGCTGCCTGCACCAATAACATTAATCACTACTTATTTATTTATATAGTACTTGAGTTCTTATAATTAAAGTGGTCGGATAATATATTATATTATTTATTATTATTTAAATAATATAAAGAAATGCTACCTGTGGTATAGTCTTCAAGAGTTTAGAAGCCAAAAAGAACACCAAATCTGCAAACAAAAAGTTTCAACAATAATTTTTCTAATTAATTACCTTACTAATTAAATGTTGAAAGTATTTGTACTTTTGAGGTTTATATATTATCGAGTTTTCGTTAAGTTAATTTTTGGTGATAATCATAAACAAAACAATATTCAATATTAGTTTAATAACAAAAAAGACAACAATTATAGTAGTAATTAATAATAATATATAATAATTAATATCACATTTATATAATCATGCATGACTGACCAGTAATGAGGCCTTCACGGTCTCGAGTGAGTCTGGTTCTCACAATTCCAGGATGAACGCAATTCACTGTCACGTTTGCTTCCATTTCCTGCCAAAAAATTAATTAATAAGAAAACAACAAAAATTAACTTTTTTTTTTTTTTTCTGTGTTTGAAAATAGTTGGTACGTACGTATATAAAGAAAACTATATATTTACCTTAAGTCTCTGGGCAAGTTCCTTTGTATGCAAAACGTTTGCCAGCTTCGAGAGAGCATATGCACGTGTTCCGTCGTATTCTCTTCAAATAATTAGAAACAAATTATTTCAGGATAAACTCAATGAAACTTCGTCTAAGGCAATTAGTATATAGTAGCTATTATTAAAAAATAGATGAAAAGAAAACCATAATACTATAATTAATCAGTTGTTCAGTTGACTAACTTTCCATAATTGAATCATAATTAAAATCGAATGATTACAAAAGAAAAGCTAGCGGAAATTTACGCGCGCACCTCTTATTCTTTGTTATTAAACCAAGATAACGGATCATATCGCCGGAAAACCAAGTATGAATACTCGAAGATACGTTCACTATTCTTCCTTGCACGCCTGTCGTTTCCGCCGTTGAAATCATTTTCTTTACCAATAGCTTTGTCAACAAAAAGTGACCTAATAATAATTTACACATATATATATTTACGTTACGTTAGTGAGCCAAAAACACAAATTACGTGCCTTATATATCATTAATTATATTTTCAACAATCATGGTCACACCCTTAATTATAAAATATTTGCACTTTTGAGTTTCTACTTTGTAAAATATCACTTTTAATCTTGATATTTTAAAATACGTTACATTTTTTGTTCTATAATATTAATATTGTCTCATTTTACATTTTTTGTCGTACAAGATATATATAATGGGACCACAAATAAATCCACCTTGAAAATTTGTCAAGTCCGGGATCAACGAAAACTGTAATAAATGTACTTTGACTTGATCTGTTAAATTGTGTCACATTTGAATGATTATATTTAACTAAATCAGCATTATTTTATCATGATATAAACTAATTGCATGAAATAATTATAAATTATTAAGTGTGATGCGATAAGATTAGATTTTATTTAACTTATTACCTAAGTAATTAGTAGCAAAAGTCATCTCTACTCCATCCTCAGAAGTACCATGACCGTGTGAGAACTTCCCTGCGTTGTTTCTAAAAATAGAAGAAATATGACTTAACGGTTAAATGCAATTTCTATGTTATGTAATTAATTTAATAATTATGTAATTAGTAGCAAAAGTCATCTCTTAATTTAATATTTGAAAAATTACTACTTAAAAAAGAGTAGGTAGCTGTCTTACATGAGGAGATTGAGTGGGCAATTAAGAGATAAAAAGTCTGCAACGAATCTTCGAACAGAGTGAAGAGAACTTAGATCAAGACCCATAACAATAATTTCGGACTCTGGATACTCCGAAAGAATACGGGCCTTGGTATCCTCTGCAGCTTTCACGCTCCGAGTAGGCAACACGAGACGCGCCCCACGCTTAGCCAGCACCCTCGCAGTCTCCGCCCCAATTCCAGATGTCGCACCTGCACCGCACGTACGTAACTCCTCTATTTTCTTTTAATTAGGAGTATATATTTTTGTAATTAATTAATTACCTGTAATGATGGCGGTGATAGAGCGGAGATCAGGGCAGACGTCGGTGACTTGCTCGGCGGTCGACTTTGAGCTGAACCCACTCGGACCAGCGGACCCGATCAGGTACTTGACAGTTTCCAGCATTTTAGTTTCCTTTTTCTCTTTTAATTAATGTCTAGAAGCAGAGTGGTACGTATATTTAGTACTTTTTGTGCAGGGCTCAAATAAATGTATGCTTAAAATGGGTTGTATTGTATATCATGTATATATATATATATATATATATATATATATATATATAATAAATCTCTGTGTGTGTGTGTTTGTTGTGATTAATCATTAACAACTATTAACGGTGGTGGACAGGGGAGGAGGAAAGGAAGTGAGGAGATTTTTATAATGGTGAATGGTGGGGATCGATTATTAACTAGCTAGGGAATCAATTACGTACTAAGACAGGATTATATCTTTGTCATTCATTGATTAATTATTGATTTTTTCTTTTTTCTTTTTGTTATTATTGTTGCATTTGATTAGTATTATCTGATTTTACTTGAGTTTTATTTTAACTTTGAGTAAATTATAGATATCTCTACGAGGTAAGGTGTAATTATAAAAATTTATAACTGTCCATAAGATTCAATAAATATTACAATAATAATAATAATAATTTCCATATTTATTAGTAATATAATTTTTTACACATCTATTACTAATATAGAAAAATTAATTCATTACTAAATGTTTAAACAATTTTTTTTATATATATTTATAAGCTATTATTATTAAAATTCTATTTAATTTATTGTTTTACAATTTAAACTGTTAATAAATATGTAAATACTTTTTTTTTTTTTGTAATATTTATTGATACTTATAGGCAATAATAATTATTATTGTTTTAACCAACTTTAGGCATGCAATGTTATGATGTGTGGATGGTTGTTACCTAGAGGCCAAGGCCCGGTTTATCTCACGTGTCAGAAAGTGGTTTCGAAAACTAGTTGAGATTTAATTATTAAGTTCTCTATTTTCTTGTTTTAATTTTTTAAGATGAATAAATAGCATGTATATATTTTAGAAATTGGTAGGGTTTTTCTTATATGAAAAAAGAAAAATAGTATAAGCAAATCTACTTTATGTTAATTATGAGAAATAAGTATTATAAGAGACATAGTACTTTACGCTAAATTAAAGTTTGTTTAGATTTTTTTAGAAATAAAATAGTTTTTCTATACGATACTTACTTTTTCAATTTAAGAAATGATAAGTTCATTTTAAGTAAAAATGTTGTTTGTTTGATTTTTACAAAGCACTGAAATGCTCTTAAACATGATATAAATGTTTATCTCGTGCAGATTATACAGAGGGAGAAGAGTATGTTTGATTCCCACTATTGTCGGTTTATATTCTGATTTAATATTAGTGTTTGATAATTAATTTTTATTGTAATTGAATTGTAATCCAATATATCCGATTCAGGATATATTTTTGATAGAATTATATAATTGTTTTACTAAAATAGAAAATTAAGGGGAAAGCACAGAGTAAAAATATAATTAGTTCACACGTGAGGTGGAAGTTTACGGTTAACTTCCAGTATTACACGGCCTGAAATCTGTCACTTCTTTGGATGCTAAAGTTACCTGTCAGTCAATTATTCTCTATTCACTTAACTACCAGCTTAATTTAATTTTTTACAAATTGCTGACCATATTCTTAATCGAATTAAAATTCAAATCGAAGCTACATATACCTGTAATAAAATCCAGTTATTTTAAATTTGGATCGAGCCCCGTTGGGAAAAACTATAAACTCTTATAAGTTTTGAAATTCGAGTATATAGAATTAAACTATCAAAGTATATGTTACATATACAAAGCAACATTCAAGTTCTTGAACTTGATTTAAACCGTGATTCAAGTCTGATCGACGCAGAATGGAAATACAAATTGGGTAGACTAATATGAAAGTTAAAAGTTATTCTTGAAACAGATAAAGTATTTAAAATTCAAAAACTTAGAAGTTAGAAGTGATTTAAAATATAATCCAAAGCTAGTTACTTCATCAGCACCAAAAGTAATTTGACTTTTGAAAGGAAAGATCGATGTAAATGAAAGGAACAGTTTTCGGTAATATTAGATTTTTAAATTGAAGGAACGATTTTTTTTTTTGGAAATTTCAAATGCACAATTAGGTTTAGTTCACAAGAGTAATTTTTTAGACATAATTTGAGCTTTGTTTTCCTTTTTCATAATTATGGATTTGGGGAATAACAAATTTATTTTTTTCTCTCAGGTTGGTTAATGAATGTGTGGTAATGATATTTTCTTGTTTGAATTAATGGCTAAGTTGTAGTTCACTCAACATGTTAACACTGTCAAATTTAAATACATGCGATATGAATAGAGGGAGTCAAGCGTCCTAGTTGTACTTCAGAGACTATAATGATAAATGATCCATATTTTAGGGTACTAAATGCTTTTAATCTTAAATAATAAAAATTAATAAAGTGATAAAAAAAACTCATATTAACATACTTGTGATTGGAATAAATTATTTTGAGTGAGTATGCAAAGAACAATTTGAGAATGTATACAAAGTCCCATTTGTAGTTGTCCTCATTATTGACAACTTTTTTCAACTATATTTAGCTTATACTTCTCCAAAAGTGAGAAAGAAAAAACATTATTTTTTCAGCATTATAAAGCACGTAGCTTGCTTTAACTAGTGATTAGACTAAATGACTAATCATTACTTATCAATATGATAATCCATCAATTCCAATCTGAACATACAATCAAGTCATAAATATATAATTCAAATAAGTTACGGAATGCTGATTGCGAAAGTTTGAATTAAATTAAAAGGAAAGGAAAATGATTACTCAAGGCGTGTTTGACATCGTCTTGTCCCTTTGTGCCTTTTGTTTCTAAAAGTGAATTCTTATTTTAAAGCAAAAGAAGTCACGAGAAATCAGCTTTAAGTAGCACTAGCTTCTCCATATCTAATGCGGACCCTTTCCATGCCTTTTCGTAACTTCCGTTCCTATGCACATACACTTATCCATTTGCTTAGGGTATATAGATGCCCATTTTCATCAAAAGTTTATTTTAATATTTTATTATAGGGATAATTGTATATTTGATACTACACAACATGACACTTTGTAACATTGATATCACTGGATACATAAATGTATATATGATTTAAGTATTTGTTGCAATGTTCATATCACCGTTAAATAATTGAACTTGAATGAACGGAAACCTGCACCATATGTGGCTATTATTTCGTCTTTTGGAGGAAAAATAAAAATAATTATGTTTCCCTCACTTTTCGAAAGAAAATTATCACGTTAATTGTTTCATATTTTGGAGGAAAAATGATAATGATTCCCTCGAGTTATCACGTGATTATTTTCCCTCCAAAAGGCGAGATGAAAGTCACGTGTCGTGGGCAATCCCGTTCATTTTCATCCAATTATTTGACAGTGATATGAATATTGCATCCAATATTTAAATTATGGTACCAAATATGCATTTGCATATCCAGTAATACCAATATTGCATATTACTCTAACATATGATACCAAATATATACAATTCTCCCTTTTAATATATTAATATTCTAACAACAATGTCTCTTAAACTAGAATTCAGTGCCTTGGACCTAGTTATCTCCAGCCTGCCTGCCTGCCTGCCTGCTTGCTTGCTTGCTTGCCTGCCTGCCTTGCCAAGTCAGTCATCTCCAATCGAACCAACAATCCAAAACATTTATTTCAATCTCAAACTTTCCCCACTCTCACTTAACAATAAAATCATCAACAACAACAACAGTAATAATAATAATAATAATAATAATAATAATAATAATAATAATAATAATAATAAAATAATAATAAAAATAAAAAAATAAAAAAATAAAAAACAAGTAAACATAATTAATGGAAGACAACAATAGTTATTATTAATGCAATCAGAGTGAAAAGAAAAATAACTATTTATTAACACACGAGCCATTTTTGAATTAAGTGTTTCTTAGTAATCGCATTTGTTAAGTTGTTTAATTGATTTTAAAGCTGTATTTTTAAATTAAATTTCAATAATAATACTACAATATATATTGTGTGCACCAAATGTTTGCAAATAGTTAAGTTTTGTTTATTATATAAATTCAAATTCTGATGGGGTGTTTCTACTTATGAACACGTGATAGAAAAATTGAAGATAGTATGTATAGTCCAAGGAATTTGTTTCTTATTGATTAATTATAAATATATATGGAATAATTGCTTAGTTTTTCAGACGATTTATTTTGTCAATCTAGGCTAAAGTTTGTATGTAAAGAAAAATATAAATTGAGGACACGTAAAATTATTAAGCTACATAGAAATTTCTTAAATTGCAAATCTATATGTATAATGACTTTTATATTTTTGGACAAAGAATGCATTTATTAGTTTGGAGGAATTTTTTGAACTTATGTCCATTTTTTAAAGATATAATAATTTTTCTTTCATAGTTATACTACTTGAATGTCACTCAAATATTATCTTCAAATCAATGTGGGATAGTGGGATAAGGAGAGTTAAGTTTTTATCCCACATTGATTCCAAAATAGTGTTTGAGTGGTCTTCTAGTAATATAAATATGAAGGAGAAAACATTATATCTTTCAAAATTATGGTTGAGTTTTTTTATATTTAAAGATAAAGAAAACATTAAACCATAATTAATAAGTGTTAAAAAGTTTTTATATATTTTTTACACATAAAATGAATTAACTTTTAGAAAAAAAAAAAAGGGATGTTGGATGCGCGCGTGCAGCGCACGCGCGAGTCCAGGAGCAGCCTGCCTGCGGGCAAGCAGACAACTCCCCCCGGATGCCTGCCTGCCCATCCGGGGGGAGCTCGTCTCCAGCCGACGGGGGGGGGGGGCTGTTGCTTGCCTCCCCCCTTCGGCTGGAGATGGCCTTAATCGAAGTTACATAATGAATTTGATACATGTATTGTCACGGTACAATGGGCATGTTCTCAATCTGATACTTACTTATAAAGAACCTTAATTACTAAACATTAGAAGGGTCAGAGTACACACTGGCGGAGCGTCATGGAGACTGGGGGGGGCGACCGCCCCCCCAAGAAAAATATATTTTATATATATATATATAGGAAGTCGTAGTTTACTAAATAAAATCACCAGTAGTGCGCTGGTTAAGGTCATGAGTGTCCTTCTTGTTGGTCTGAGTTCGATTCTTATAGGGAGCATTTTATTTTTTGATATTTTATACATATTTTTTTATTCTCTTGGTAGAGCTAATTAATCTAGATTAAAATATGTCATTATATTCTTTTCTTAATAAATTATTTCTTCTAGTTTTTCAAGAATATTTAGGGAACAAATATTTTTTGTTGAAGTAGATCTCATAACCTAATTGAAAATGAGTTTTTTTTATCGATTACATACGTATACATTATATTTTTTCAAAAGAAAATGTTGATTCTTATAACGCGAATTCGATAATAACTATTTATATTCAATAAAATTGTCGATTACAATTTAAATGATTCTTATTCTTTAAGATATTTATATTTTCAATTTTTGCGTGGTATTTTTTTTTTTGTATATTGCTTTATCATAATTTTTGTCATTGTATCAAAATATTGAGGAAATACAAAATATTAAGAAAGTATTTGACAAAAAAAAATTAGCCCCCCCAAAGAATTGTTCCTAGCTCCGCCACTGAGAGTACATAGACAAATTATAAGTAAACTGGAAATGTTGAAAAATGCATTGAGTATATATATATATATGCACAACTTAATAGGCCTGAGCTTGCCATTGGACTTAATATTTTTATGGTACCACAAGTGAGAATTAGTATATAATTTAGTACCGCAAGTGCAATTCTTTCGAGCATCAAAATCATAAAAAACAGTAGGAGGTCGGAGAGGGGGTTTTGCTTAATTCCACTATGCACCATGAAAACATTGTGTTTTTCACTTGACACACTAGAAAAAAATATAATTCCAATTTGCACCCCGAGAACCTAGTCAACGTGCATTTTGCAACCCAGTTGATTTTTCTAATTCAGCCTTATATATTATATTAATCTAATTATGTAAAATTTACCTTTTATGTTGATCAAACCTTAAAAAATTCTTATTCTATGTACTTAAAAAAATTTGTGCACGCATAAATGCGTGCTAGAAATGACTGGCATTTTGTGAAAAAAAGGTCAATATATAGCATCCTTGGTAAACCATTTTGTGTTCTTTTTCTTTTAGAAGGGATCATTTAAAACATTTGATCACGTTGAATTATGGTCATCCAAGATGTGCGCACATGGAAACAATTTGATTTTGACCACTAAACCTAAAGATTCGAACTTAAGTTGAGGTCTAATATATTTTAAAATGAAAACTCTAAGTTGAGGTCTTGCAATTCCACACCGGCTTTACATAATTATTTAATTCAATCAAGTATTTACAATTGGGGGTGTAATTGAGCGGATTTATATCGACCAACACATTTATTAGAATTTATGAGTAATTATAAATTTTATCAATTATTTTAACTTTTATAATTTATAAGATATAACAATTAGCACCCAAATTTTAACATTTAGAAGAAATTATAAATATTACAAATAACACTCAAGGATAAATCTAGAACATTTTAAAAATAAATGGTTAATTATTAAAAAATGACAAACCTAGGAAATTTTTTTGTAATACTAAGTGTTGGAAAGTTTTTAAAATTTGACACTATATGAGAGATATTCATAATTTACCAATTCTATTAAGAGAACAAATCATATACTACCGCTTAATTAATTATAAAGTTTTGTGCAATTCATGTGATGGCTTTCCACTAACTTCTTTCATAGTCTATAAAAAAACCATTAATTTTTATATCTAACCACATATGTAGTTATTCATTGGCTGGTCAATGATTGCCACTCTTTCTGCGGGAGCCCGAATCTTCTAGGGTCCCAACCCATCCTCAATAATGGGATCAAATTGGATTTAGAGATTTAACTTTTAATTTGTTGATCTAAAAGATTACTCATCAATTATATGATGTTGGTTTGATTGTACTAATCATCCTAGCTTCTGGGTTTAGATCCTCTGTACCACTTTTGGTGTACCACTTAAGTGTACCACCACTAAGTGATTGACACATGCACATTTGACAATTATAATAATTCTAACATATGCATGTGTCAATCACTTAGTGGTGGTACACTTAAGTGGTACACCAAAAATGGTACAGAGGATCTTGAGCCCCTAGCTTCTACATCCACTAATTTATTTTACGGGTAATTACAATTACATTCACCACCCGTGAAGTTTAGTGAAATTACATAAACCTCCCCTCTCATTATTCAAAATTATATATACCTTTGTCTCATTCCTAATATATTAGTATATGAAATATATAAAAATTCATCCAAATTCTAGTGGGTCAATTATATCTAAATCTTATGGCTCGATCCATTTATATCTCTAAAATATTTTATGAAAATATACTAAATATAAAAGGTATAATTTTAGTCTTAAAATATATACAACATATATAATATTCTCGTAAGATAATGAATTTATACCTATAGAAAAATATTGTCTTAAAACTATTCGTTGTAAAAGATGTCACTGTAATGTAGTCTTCATAAAAATTGTAATTTTAAAGTTTTATTTAATTATTTGTTTTGAGTTTACAAAACCAACCATAAAGTTTAATATTAATTACAAATGGACTTTCTCATATAATGTAGGTCACATGCTTAATATAAATTGAGTCTTTTTTTTTCTTTTTCCAATTATATTGGTCAAACATAAAACCCGAAAATTGGCCAAAGTTCATATATATAATGGACTTTTATATAGAAAACTAATGTGCAGAGTATTGGTGGTATGATAAGATATAAAGTATAAAGTATGAGAGCTTTGTAAATATTAAACCTTAGGGGATGTTTATAGAATTATGCCAAACTTAAGGGGAGATGAGTGTAATTATATTATTCCTTTTAATTAGTAGGATTGGAGGCCTATTATAGTTTGACTTTTAATAGGTAAACATATGATTTGGCATATGTTTTAATACCAATAAAATTATTGATTTGATTCCAAATTATCTACTTAATTTTTTCTCTAGACCTAATATTCTAGCCCCCAATTTAATTTCTGTCTCAACATTCAAATCTATTTATTTAATTAATATTTACCATCTCAAATACATATTTAATTGAAATTATTATCCAAATCAAATTTCAAAAGTTTAATCGAAAAACTACAAGACAAAACTTAGCTCTATGACATAAATACTACTCAATATTAGACTTGATCTCGTCAGTAAAATTCATATGATTCGTTATACACATCAAACATATCTAAATAATGTTTGTCGTTCGATAACTTTTGAAGTATGATTCGAGTTCGACTCTTAAGTTAAAAATTGCAAATATTGTGAAAATATGCAATTCGAACTCAAGCTAGAGCGTTCGATAAAATCCATTTGAGTTGTGTTCGTTAAAAGTTAAACACAATTTTAAATTTGATACAAGACTCGAATCAAATTTAAATTTATAGGTATCTCTCGGCATTACTTGTATCATTTGCACCCGTAAACCCAATTACTAAGAGTTGTCGATCGGATATTTGATATCATCCCTAGACTGAGATAGCTTCCATATATTAATTCGCCTAAACTTTGTAAATCAAAAATAAAATTTTAAATCTTTTTTTTAAAAAAAATATTCTTTTTATAGGGATGTGCCCCTACTTCCACAAATTCTGGCGTAGGCCCAACATTTGAATCGTGTTCAGATAGATTAAATGTCAATTTGAAATATAGATCTTATCACTTATTAATTAATTTAAGCAAAAGTTGAACTAAGATTAGTTTAGAAGGGTTATTCGAAAGAGTAGTAGATTGTCGATCATATTTGTATTTCTTAACTCACATTAAAATTATTTTAATTAATTAGCTGGTTTCTTGGTGGTTTGCCTATCCCCAATCAGGAAGCTTTTGGAGCACCAACGTAACTTAATTATTATTATTAATTATTAGTAGTGTTGCCTATGTCATCAACCAATATTAATTAATCTGAAATTGAAATAATTAATATATATAAAAATCCAAAAAATCAACTTTCTAGAAACCAGAATCTCGGCTTCTTCTCAGCATATGCATGTCCTTGAGGATAATCTCCAAGACATTAGGCTTTTTTAGATTAATGGTATGATTTTCCAAATTCCAATCACTAACTAATAAAGGGATCTAAAAGTAACTCACCACCTAACACACCCCCACTATATATATATATATATATATATATATATATATATATATATATAATCCACATTGGCTGATCTAGTTTGAGGTCATGAATCCATAAACACATATATATTTTATGAATCGCATATTTTAATTTTTAATTGTTCACCAATTAATTTGCTTTATTATTATTGTTAATCTTTTGTCAGTTCATTGGCTTGATGTTGACTTAAAGTTTAGATTGAGACAGCAACTAACTCCACTGTTTTTGGAGCATATTATTAGTTTTTTTTTTTTTTTTTTTTTTGACAAAAGCATATTATTAGTTCAGGTCCTACTAGAACACATAAGAATGTCTCTTTAAATAAGTCAAGTCATAACTAAAGCGTGCAGATAAGTTTGTTTCACATATTTTCAAGTTTACCCAAATTTTACAAATATGAAGCAATTTCAGTATAGTGGAATATAGCAAACACTATCTTGAGGAGCTTATGAGAGTATTTACGGAAAACACTTTAATTAAATGAGTTAAAAAAATTGCTCAGATTTTAAATGAGAATCCAATATTATGCTGTAAGAAGAATCAGGCCTTATATAAATAAGCGTATTTGTCAAATACTGAAGAGAATCCAATATAATTTTCTCAAATTCGATCTATTTGTAACCAGCCTGTTATTAGAGTTTATAGTTCACCCAACATACTAAATTGGGCCAACGAATTAATTAGCTGGCCCAAATTCAACAAAAATGTGTCCACAAATGAGCCCAATAACTTGTCTGCTAGATAAACTTATCTGTGGGCCAAAACTAATAAAATTGGCTCTACAATTTATTATTTGCCTCCATAAATTCAAGAATAATCCCCGCACTGTTAAGTGTGAGCATTATGCAAATTTAGACCACAAAAGAAAACTCTTGCACATTTAAATCAATGAGATAAAGGCAATTTACTCCCTCGATATGCTTACTATTATATTTATCCCCTGTAATTAAAAAAAGTTCTCAAATCCCATACCACCATGCGTCCTGGGATTTGGGTTGGGGGTTTACAAGGGGTAGGTTGGGAGGGATGTCTTTTTTTTTTTTAATTATATTAATAATATATAAATTTAATTATTATTTTATTAAATATTAAATTTATTAATTCTATTATATAAATTTTAGATTTATAAAAATATGTTTTTATAATTTTTGTCGGATTTATATTAAAGTATTATTTAATCTATTAATATTGTTTATAAAATCAAATTAGTTTAATAAATATGTATAAAATAAGCAAAATCTCCAAATTGGTCGGTCTTTTTCGAAACAATTTTAAAATTGAGTAACAATGTGGATTAAAATCGTCATTAAATTTGAAGATGTGGGGTTACTTTGCCAACTTGAAATATTATGGGGTAGCATTGTCAGTCAACATATGACATGACATCAATTTTGTAATATGACTTAATTGTCAAGTCATTACTCAACTATGATTTTTAACGACGATACCAAAATTGATTCAATTTATTAAACTATGGTACAAAATGTGTCGAATTCAATTTTATTGTACCACAAGTGAGAATCGACATATAGTTTATTTACACAAATGCAAATCTCTCATTTCAATATACCTATCATTGTCTTAATTATTGTAAATTGTAATGAACACTCTTTTTTTTTCCCCCAAAGGTTTAATCCCTTTCGAGGCGCGTCGGGCACATAAAGTGGGAAACTCTCCCAACAAGGATTCGAATTTGAGTCCGTTACTTTGTAGTGACTAGTCGCTTCCACTAGACCAATCACCTGTTGGTGTAATGAACATTCTTAAAATCTAATGAACACTCTTCAAATCTAATTTCTTTTAATAAAATAAATGAAAGACTGAAGTTTGATGGCTGAGGTACTCTACAAAATTGCCCTAAGGTTTATCTTTGAGAGTGTACATATGTTCTTTTGTCAAAAGTGATAAAAATAACTTGAGCTCAATTTTAGGCTGCAAACAAACATTACGCGAATTTATCTGGTCACCACATGGGTTTGTTTTCTTACAACCTGCTCCCTGAGTCCCTCGCTTCCTGGCTTCCTAGTAGGACTTAAAATCAAATCAAGCTATTTGATACTCGGCTCGAGTTCGTTCAATAAAAGCTCGTTTGAACTCGGTTCGTCAAATAAATCAAACAAGCTTGAACAAGATTTTTCGTTCAATAACTTTTAAAGCTCGACTCGATAAGCTAAAAATTGAAAAACACATATAAAGTATCAAGCTACTCGATACTCGGCTCGAGCTCGTTCGATAAAAGCTCGTTTGAGCTCGGTTCGTTAAGAAATCAAACCAAGCTCAAACACAAAATTTCAAGCTCGATAAAATTCAAACCAAGCTTGAACAACGTATCGTTCGATACTACTCGGCTCGTTTACACCCCTACTTCCTAGTCCTGCTTAGGGGTGTTCAACGAAACCGCTAGACCGCCCCAACGGATCAACCCAACCCAAATCGACCGCAATTTTACGGGTTGAAGGTTTGATGGGTTGATCTTGGGCATCATGGAAAAAAAGACCGCAATTTTCGATCGGGTTTGGTTTTATAATTTTTTAGACCGCATAACCGCATTCGACCGCACTTTATATAAATGATGATGTATATATGTTTTATTTTATTTTATTATTTAATTTAGTCCTAAATTTAAGAAAATGAGAAATATAATATGAGTATATACTTTAACAAATTAGTCGTGTTCTACAACCCAAACCCCAATTATATTAGATAAACCCTACAATCATACGTAAATCTCCAATTTTAAGTGTCAAAAAGATAAAAAATAGATCCAAAACTAGAATAAATTAGTTAAAAAATATTCTGCGAAAAACAAAAAGTAAAGCAAAAAAAAAATATATCAATCAAACTTTTCATTAGCCTTTAACCACCAACACCAAGTTCGAATATAAAGATATTTTTCTCTTTTGTTTATTCTTGGGAATAATTTGATTTTTGTGTAATAAAATTTATTAATTTAGTGTTCGGGTTTGTTTTTAGCTTTCATTAAATTATGTATTCATTGAAAACCATATTTTAATTGATATTTTACATCATCTCCATTATATTATCTATGAAAGTTTACTAAATAATAAAAATTTACATCATATTTAGACCGCAAAGAAAGTTGATAGTTGATAGTTGAGACCGCAAAACCCGCCCCAAATCGCCCCAACCCAAATGAACCGCATAGTGCAATCTCAAGACTTGTTGGGTTAAGTTTGGACTAGAGATTTCAAAACCCGCAAATATTGGGTTGAGTATAGGCAAGTACAAAACCGCACTAGACCGCACCGCGAACACCCCTAGTCCTGCTTATATACTATCCTAATGAAAGTTGCATGCACGTTGCACGTGCCCCTAGCCCATCATGTAATTCTCGTGGATCTGAAAAATAATATTCAAAAATTAACGTTTCATGTCATCTCAACAACCCAATAAATAAAATATAACACTTATTACGAGAAGTTTAATTTAAAGTTTATGGTGGGAATAAAAAACGATAATTATTGCAGTCAGATTCAGTTACAAAGACTAATAATCAAATAATTAGTTGGAATTTTATAAACTGATTTGCTTATGGCGTGCACTGCAGTGTAGCTGTGAAATGGAAAATTTTAAAAGTAGTCCTCTAACTTTGGGATTCTTTCGTATATAGTCTTGTAACTATACTGAAATCCTTTAACTTTTTCAATTTCAATTTTAGTCATATACATCACAAATTTCGTCCTCTAATAGTTTTAATTTTTGTCCAGCGGTTACAAATTTTATCTTCTAACTTTTAATATGTTTCAATGTTTGTCGTTCAATTACAAATTTTTTTTCGGTAATAGGACCAAATTTATAGTTGTAAGACGAAAACTGAAACATTTTGAAAGTTAAAGGATAAAATATATTGTGCATAGGACTAAAATTGAAATTGAATGAAAGTTAAAAGATTAAATGTGTGCAGAGGCGGATGCACATAGGGGCAAGGGAGGGCTATAGCCCCCCCGAATTTTTTTTTTAATATAGTAGTGTTGTATTTTTTTAAAAAAAAAAATTCAATAAATTAGCCCAATATGAAATTTTCAGCCCAAATATAAGTTACTTTTTTTTGTTCTAAACAAGAAATTGAAATTTCTCCAATGAGTTATGTCTATGTTCCATATGAGAGACCAAAGCGTAGGATTGAACAAGTGACTATCGAGCATCATTACAAAGTTGAGAGATTCAATTCGGTGATAGATAGACAATTGTAAGAGTTGAACGTTCGATGAAGTAAAAACGGAGTTGCTTATTTGTGTTGCGTGCTTAAACCCATCCAATCACTTTGAAACTTTTGACAAAGGAAAACTTGTTCGTCTTGCCGAACTTAATCCAAATGACTTCTCTTTTCTTGAGCTCTCGGCCCTTCCCAATCAACATGAAATTATATTTAGGATGTTTTATCAAGTGATGATTTTTCTAGATTGAAAGGGATTGGTGATCTTGCTAAGAAGATGGTTGCAACTAAAAGACTTGTCGCATTCTCGATGGTTTACAAACTTGTGACATTGGTACTTATTCTACCCGTTACCACTGCATCAATGGAGAGAGCTTTTTCGGTTATGAAGATAGTAAAAGAATCGACTTCGTAACCGATTGGGTGATCAATGGATAAATGATAGTTTAGTTGTCTTTATAGAGAGAGACATATTTAGTAGTATTTCAAACGATGCTATCATGGACCCGTTTCAAAAGATGAAAAACCGTTGTGGTCAATTATCAAAGTAAATATGTAGATATTTTGGGTTCTTTTGGGACTATAATGGAGTATCATATATAATTATAATATCTCGTGGGGTTTATTTTTGTCAAACTCCACCTCCCCATTTTTGTATTGCGTCATATATTTTCTCGTGAATAATATAAACTCTAAGTTTAAATGTTTGATAATTTTTTTTTTTGTATAAGTTTAGCCCCCGACCAAAAATCCTGGATCCGTCACTGAATGTGTGTTCAGTATATTTAGTTACAAGACTATTATTAAAAGAATGTCAAAGTTACAAGAACACTTCTGAAATTTTGTCAATGCAAAAGAGTCGAGTTTTTGTCTATATGAAATATATTGTTTCAAACTTGTTTTAATTTTCTCAATGATTTTAATTGTTTTTGGAGTTGGTCTATATTTTAGAATAATCAGATTTTAATGAGATTTGATAAGTTAGACATGAGTTGAGTTTGAATAAGTTGATATTTTACATAATTTTTTTTTTTTTTTGGTTTTTTTAATTTATCCAATCAATGTCAAACTAAGTTCGGGTTGGTCAATTGTAGTTCAACCTTGGCTAAACTATCGGTAGTTTTTCATTTAGCTATTGCCATGTGGCAATCAAATGACTTGAAACCGGATGACAATTTCTACTGCTATAACTTGAGAATTGTCCTAAATACCCTTCTTCTTCCCAACTAATTTGACTTTCTTCTTCTTCACAACAATTCACAACAAAGGCTATTTTTCTCCAACCTCAACCCCTTTTCGAAACCCTAGCAACCGCCGCCCCACTCCCCTCCTACCTCTATAACTGTGCTCGGACCAGAATAGTGGCACAGTCTCGCTGCCGGGATTTGTTTAATTTCCTCTTCCGAAATTTCGAGGCCGAGAGCCCTAGTTGCAGAATTCAACGCCTGGAAATCAATAGATCCAGATCCATCAGTAACAGAGCGTTAGAAATCTTCCTTTATTTCTTGCATTTCTTTCTTGATTTCTCTTTCCGAGAAAGAATAAATCATAATTGATTTAATGACTTTGAAATCGAACTATTAGGTAAAACTCTAAATTTTCTTGTAGCAGGATTACTCAACATAACAACATCTTCTAATTAGCACATCAAAATCAACCCACTACAAGAACCCATAATTTATTTCCTGCATCTTTTGTTCGGTTAAAATTAGAGGAAGAAAATGGATTTTTGATTTGAGAAACCGAGAAAGGAGAATTTAGAAGATGATGAGTTATTGAAATTGGATTGGTTTTTTTGGCCGCGACCCGATTGACGGCGAAGTGCCGCCTCTGCATTTCGCTGCCATTCACCGGTGAAGCTTCCTTCTTCGTAGAAGATGACAACTTTTTTTTTTTTTTTTTAATTTTCTATTATTTAAAATTCAATTTTAAAAAAATAGAGAAAGACATTTTAATACTTAATGATACAAATGTTTAATCAGAAAAATGTGCCTTTATAAAAACCCAATTATTTATTTCATTTTAATAATACTTATTATATTATGATAAAAGGGAAAAAAAATGTGCCTTTATAAATTAAACATGTTCAGTTTAATTTTATATTTATAGACAAAAAAATTAAAATTTGATTTAATTATTTTTAATATTCTTGTATTTGGCTTGAAAAATTAAATGTAATTTCAATGTATTTCAAATATTTTTATAAAGTATCACAATTTAATCAACTTGGACTTTTGGGGAAGACTTTGGAATCCTAATAATTGTTCTCTTTTAATTAAGGCATAAGAGCAATATTAATAAGAGGGCAGGACATATAAGTAATTAAACAATCATTTATAATTAGATGACCGTCAAAATGCAACTTGAAGGCCCCATCATATTTATATTAATAAAATATTATTTCAGTTCAAATTGTGGAAAAACTGCCGACAGTTTTTCACAACATGAACTATGATTAGCATCTCCCAACTGAGTTATCAAAAGTTGTCCAACGATGTTTAAGTTTTGTTGGTTATGCATTATTATTATGTATGACGCATCAAAAACAGTTATAATTTGATACATCAAACTCAAAAAAATAGTCTTTGGGGTGTTTGCACACTCTACTAGAAAGTAGAAACTAGTTAAGGGCTTATTTAGTTTGAAGTTGTGCTTGAGTACTAAACGCAAACGCCACTCCTGCGCTTCTCTTAAAATAAGTTTTTACTCCTATTTTTCTCTTAATAGGAACTCCGATGCGAACTCTCTCTAAATATTTAGGCTTTGTGTGGCTGGGTTTTGGCTTAGTCTCGCGGATCTCGCGAGACCGGGCCAAAACCCATCCAAATGGAATTTATTCAGACTAGTGAGACTTAAACCCAAACCACCTTGAGACTAGAGCTCAAACATTTGAGACCATCAACTTTTTTATATTAAAACTTATTAATTAAAATTATTATTACAATCATTACACAATACAATATCATATTTAAAATTCCATAACAAACATTGATTTGACATATTATTTACTTTTTCTCTCCAAACCCCAACATCCAAACTCAATCCAAGTGAGGTCTCAAAGGTTTCAACCACAAAAAATCCAAGAGCCAAAACCTATCCAAGTGAAGTCTCAAAGGTTTCAACGAAACCATCCAAACCAATTTTTTTAAACCGAGACCCACGAAACCGAGCCAAAACCCATCCAAATAGACCCTTAGAGTTATTTTAGACAATTTTGGACATTATTGTCTTTCAGTTAATTTTGAAATCCCAATTCTACCACAAACTTGGATATTGTTTTTATTAACAAAAGAAAGAGGGGTGAGCAAGTGGATCGAATCGGATCGAAAATCGATAAAAAACCAAAAAGTCTAGTTCGGTTCACGGTTTTTCGAATTCAAAATTTTTCCTTTTTTTACCACAAAATTTAACGGTTTGATCCGGTTCAATTCAATTCGGTCTAGTTGGGTAAAAAAATCAAATTTTTCGGTTCGGCCAAAAAAAAAAAAAAACAAAGAATCAAATTTGTCATGATTCGTTCATAATTCGGATGAGCATTCGGTTCGAACCGAATCAGACCAAATTTTCGATTCCTAGTCGGTTCGGTCATGAAATTCGTGGATAGGTGACCAGACCAAATTTTCGGTTCGATTCGGGCGGTTTCCCAAACCATGCTCAACCCTAATTTATCAACAAAAATATCATTATTTCTATGATAGGAAAATTATTTTTCTCTTACTAATTATATTAAAATTAATAATTTAACAATTAAAATACATTGGGAGGGTGTATAATTATATTGTAATATATATGGAAAAACACTTTTGGTCCCAAACTTTACCCCAAAAAACACATTTGGTACCATGCTTTGCAGAAAAACAGATTTGGTACCACAATTTAGAGGGTCTTGACACATTTAGTCATTCCGTTAAATTTTGGAAGGAAATTTCGCGCGTGACCGTCACGCGCGCGTCAAGTTCAAATTAGTCACGAGTTTTGCACGTGACAAATCGGTCAAAATATTTTTGGTCCCAAACTTTACCCCATAAAACAAATTTGGTACCATGCTTTGCAGAAAAACAGATTTGGTACCACAATTTACATACTATTGACACTTTTAGTGTCCCTGTTAAATTGATAAAAATCACATATAATGAACAGACAACAGTTTCTCTAAATTTTTTGATAAAAATCACAAAATATACTTAAATCATTAAAAATATTCTTAATAAAAGTACCTTGGATACCTGACTTGATGCACTTTGACTTGCACTTGTATTCCAATGTTGATACAAGCACCGATCAAAAGTTCCATCTTTTCCATCGCAAACATCGAAAAGTTTCCATTTTTGAATCAGGCGAAACGAAAACAAGATGTAATTCCGAAACTATTTATTTGCCTTAAACTCAGTTATTTTCCTAAATTTAATAACTTTTTTTACAAATTTTCCTTAGTGTTTCTAAAATATTTCCGAATAGTCTCGAAAAGTTTTCAATATTTGGCTCTCCGAAACATACATTCGAAACGAAATTTTGATCCATGGATACAAGTGCAAGTCAAAGTGCACCAAGTCAGGTATCCAAAGTACTTTTGTTAAGAATATTTTCAAATATTTAAGTACACTTTGTGATTTTTATCAAATCTTTTAAAGAAATTGTTTTCTGTTCATTATATATGATTTTTATCACTTTAACGGGGACATTAAATGTGTCAAGAGTATGTAAATTGTGGTACCAAATCTGTTTTTCTGCAAAGTATGGTACAAAATGTGTTTTCCAGGGTAAAGTTTGGGACCAAAAGTGTTTTGACCGATTTGTCACATGCAAAACTCGTGAACTTAACGGGCGCGTTCCGTCCAAAATTTAACGGAATGAATAAATGTGTCAAGACTCTCTAAATTGTGTTACCAAATCTGTTTTTCTGCAAAGCATGGTACCAAATATATTTTCTGGGGTAAAGTTTAAGACTAAAAGTGTTTTTCCTCCCATAAAATATTTAAAATAAAGTTCAATATGTAGATATGCTCTTTAATTAATGTTAAGACGTTTTTGCTTCCTAAGTAGATATTAGTTCAATTGTATTAAAAGTTAACCTAGCATTATGATTTGATATATATACATTTGCTCTAACGTTGATATTAGACGTAAATTAATCTGATATATATGAACATGGGAATAAACTTAAGGGTAAATTACAAATACCACGGTCTAAATACAAAATTCTCCCTCACGTTTTGGCTATTAAAAAAATCTCCCTAAGTTTATAACCTTCTTACAATTAATCCGTTGTTCCTAAAAAGTTTAATTTTATTCTTGGTTGTTATTTTTAATGTTTGTAATATCAAATAAATGTTAAAGCTTTGGTGCTAATTGTTATATCTTATAAATTAGAAAAGATAATTATATTTTTATTACCAAAATTATTGATAAAATTTATAATTGCCCATAATTTTTAATCAATATTGCAAAAAAAAAAGGTAATTATATATTTTAGCAATATAAATTGTATAATAATAAATTAAATAGAATTTTAATAATAATATATTCTCAATATGAACAAATTGTTATCACATTTAGTTAGATAAATTTATTTTCTAAATTAGTAAATTTAATAAATTTATATTGTATTATAAATAAGGTATTTTAATTTAATAAAGTTTATATTGTAAATTATAAATTGCAATACTTATTTAAATTTATGGGCAATTGTAAATTATATCAATTATTTTTGGTATTTAATTATATCTTTTTTAATTTATAAGATATAACAATTAGCACCCAAGTTTTAACATTTATAAGAAATTACAAACATTAAAAATAACAAACAAGGGCAAACAAGGGCGAAATTGAAATTTTAGGGACAAGGGGTTAACTGTAAAAAGGTGATAAACCTGTGGGGAATTTTTATAATACCCCTTGCGTGAGAAAAATTATTGTAATTAGGCCTTATCTCGAGAGGGTATTCGTAATTTACCTAAACTTAATATGTATTTTCTATATATATTTATATATGTATATTTCTATGATTGAACTATATTCAGATTTTTAATTTTAATTGCATATCTAGTAATAGTATATAAATTACTTTAACATAATGTAATATTTGATAATAATATGTCATGAAAATTTCTTAAATTCAAAAGTTAAAAATTATATATTGAGACTCAAGAAACAAAATCTGAGTCACAATTTCAAATCATGCAAGTTAGAATATTTTAAAACATAAGAAATTTAAATTTTATTGTTAGATCGATCTTATTTAGTAAAATAATTAGTCGATTAATATGTGTTCTACAAGGAGAATCCAAAAATAAAATTTTCATGTGTTTCGAGTCATTCCATCCAAACTTTAGACAGTTCCATCAAACTTTCCATTCCATTCCTTCTTCTAGTTTTTTTTAAACCAAAAATGGACGATATTACTACATATTAATATTGATATCATTGTCTTAATTGTTGTAATTAATGAACAGTATTAAAATCTAAACTTTTTTATTAAATGGAAGACTGAAGTTTTGTGGCTGAGGTATTCTACAAAATTGGCCTAAAGTTTCTATTTGACAGTGTGCATATGATCTTTTGTCAGAAATGATAAAAATAAGTTGAGCTCAATTTAGCTAGAGCTCCAGACATTACGCAAATTTATTTGGTGACCCCACATGGGTTTTGTTTTCTTAGGACCTTCTCCCTTTCTTCCTGCTTATATATTATCCTAATGAAAGTTACGTGCCCCTAGTCCATCATGTAATTCTCGTGGATCTGAAAAATAATATTCAGAAATAAAAATTAATGTTTCATGTCATCTCCTAATAAAAGAGAAGATTAATTTAAGATTATGCTGTGAATTAAAAACTATAATTATTTTGTCTGGTATCAAGTATCAACTACCAAGAACAATAATTGTATAAGTTGGAATTTTAAAAGTTGATTTGCTCATGGCGTGCACTAGCTGTGAAATGAAATCTTCTTCTCGCTAATTATAATTACGTACTAAGTAATGGCGAGAATAATTAAAAATGGTAAAATTTTACGATTTTCGTCCTCTAACTTTTATTAAGTTTCAAATTTCGTCCTCCAAGTACAAACTTGTTACCCGATAATAGGACCAAAATAAGAATTGTAAGACGAAAACTGAAACTTTTTTAAAGTTAAAGAACGAAATGTGTTATGGATAAAACTTAAAAAGTTAAAGGACTAAATTTGTGTTCACTATAGTTATAAGACTATTTTGAAAAAATATCAAAATTATTTAATCATTTTTGAAATTTTGTCAATTAACAATTAGTCTGAACTCTGAAGTCACCTTTCTTTATCATCTATGAGTTCGCTGATAGTGATTAATAATATTTTCCTCTTCAAGAGCCGTGTGCTTGCACTACCGATTTACCGGTCAAAGAATAGGAGAAAAATTAAGCATATATTCATTGACAATCATATATATTTAGCCCCATTTTATATATTCATTGTTGTAGTTGCTCTTAGTTTTTTTTTTCGGTGTGAACATTACACATATATAATAGTTCCTATTTCCTAAACAAGAAAATTCAAACTCATCAAAAGAAGACAACTCAATTGATTGATTAAAACCAATTCACGTTTTACATGGTTGGTAGCATTGGTCTAGAAACATGACCATCTAGCTAGGCTTTTGAACTTTTGGTGTGTATTCACATGATATGTATCTTATTGACTCGTGGTGACAAAATTAATCATTGAATACTACGTACAACTCAAATTAATAACAATGGGCTGTTTTGTTGGTATTTGAAAGTAGTTTGGGAGAATAGTTGAGATTTATGGACTCGAGATTTTCTATACCACTATTAGTGTACCACATTTGTGTACAACTAATAGAGGATCCTCACCGATTGTTGTTTATTTGACTTTTGAGAGAGTAGTTTGAAAAAATTGAGAGATGAAAAATTTATTTTACAAAGTAGAAACTATGTTTGTTTGACATTTTCCAGACATAAAATTTTTATGGAAAACACCAAACAAACAAGCCCATATATCTCTAAAAATAGGAATTTTTTTTATTTAGTTTTTGGTTTTTCTCTTTGGAGATATTTTCATAGAGATTGTTGTTGCTTGTGCAAATCTTAGAGTATCTCCAACAACATAATATATATTCAACTATGTATATTATTTTTTAAATAGCCAAGTGTCACTTACATATTCAGTTCTAGCTTGAATCTTATGATATCATAATGCCAAATCTGCCTAAAGTACATAGGAGTATGATTTTTTTAGCAATAAGTCTTAAACATTATTAAATATGCCACCCATATTAGATACATGAAATGTGTCTTAAACATTAGAAAATATGATGTGCATGTGATACAGAACTGAGATGAAGTTGAAATCCCAACTAGAAGCTTTAAATAAGCCCACCAATAATGAAAGGATTATTGCATCTTTGGTGTCACAACTATAGATCGCTGGCGTTTCCACCTCATATTTTTTCGGGTTGGCTCATGTGTTGCCACAACTTCAATATTTGTGCAAATTTTGATGCCAATTGAGGCCCAGTTTCAAAATTGGCCCGAAATCTCCCTTGTGCTGGCCAATTTTCATGTCAAGTGACCCGCACGTGAGAATTTCGGGCCAATTTTGAAATTAGTCATCAATTGTCACAAAATTGTCACCGATGTTGAAGTTATGAAACCAATTATGTCACGCTGAAAACATACGAGGTAGAAATACTAGTGAGCTATGGTTGTGGTACAAAAAATGCAATATTCCACCATATTAATGTGTACATATATATATGTTGATCCACATAATCATATTAATAATATGCAAGAAAGAAAAAAAAAAATCTTAGAACATTTAAATGAAAGAAATATATAGTTTTAATCACCGAAGTATAAAGACACGAATTTCAATTTCAGGAAGAAGTTTGTTTAATTTAGTGAATTAGAGCTAAATTAGCTCCCTAACCTTTACTTTCCTTTTTTCTTTGTGTACTTCTTGCTGGGGTGAATTTATTTTATCTACTTAAGTATGAAATGTGATCGATGTTATATGTTAAGATTAATTACGACATTGTTGACAATGACGAAATTAGAGAGTTTTGGTTTTTTTTTTTTTTGGGAGGGGGGGGAGGGGGAAGTTTTTTCTAATAATAAACTCGACATATTTTCTATATTGTGATATAATGACAACTAGACGAGAATAAAGTAACATTGTATTCTTATCCAATAAAATGTGAAAAAATAAACTAGTAAAAAAAATTATGATCATATAGATTAGCATGAGATTATTGCATTTTTGGTACCACAATTATAGCTGATGACATTTCTGCTCTGTATCTTTTCGGGGTGACATATTTGGTGCAACTTCAACATCGATGGTGATTTTGGTGCCCATGAGGCCCAATTTCAAATTTGGCCCGAAATTATCCACATGCGGGTCACATGACAAATTGGCCCGCACAAGGGGTTCGGGCCAATTTTGAAATTGAGCCTCAATTGGCACCTAAATTGCCAATAATGTTGAAGTTGTGGCGCCAAATGTGCCAGCCCAAAAAGATATAGGATAGAAACACCGACAAGCTATAGTTGTGACACCAAAAGTGCAATAATCTCATTAATGAAATCATCTTTATCACTATCTTCTGATTTTGCTGGAGAAATAATTGAATGCTGGACAAATAATTGAACAATAACTTTTAATAATTGAATTATATACCACAACTTTGCACTTATAATGTAATAGTTGTTAGCAAAGGCAAGAATCTAGTATAATATGAATTTCAAAGTTTAATTAATTTATATACTAGAAGTATATCTATGAAACTATAACTTTGGTATATATATCTAATCAATATGAGGATTAAAATTATTCATAATAAATGAAATGATTTGTATTAAGTTAAAGTTGGAACATATAACTAATAACTATTAATACGGTCCACTCACGTTAAACAAACAGTGATTTTGATCTGAATAATTAAGATTTCAAACTATTAATCTAAATCTTGAATCTACATATATATTCCCGATTATGCCCACAACTCTTTTCTAACACATAAGTTACTTATGGCTGAGATTATAGATATTATATAGAAATAGAACTCAACCATTCTCGCGGAAAGTTGAAATATCGGTCAATTAAGAGTTTGAACGGTTTACTGAAGAATTTACGTACTCCAACTTATTTAACTCGAGGGATTGATTCTGAAATTGAACGGTTTTATTGCATACTCTAATCTATTAAACTTAAGTGTAAATAAGTAATTTAACCTAATAATAAGAAGTAATTAAAGAGGCAAATTGGTAAAGTTATTTTAAGTCTAGCTGATTATGAATCTATTTTTTGAGGATTCAATTGCATGTAATTATAAATCGAATTTTCTTCCTTTAATCTCTCTTTGAGTTTGTCACTTTATGAGAGGTGAGAATCATCTGTCACATTTTGGTGTTATATGTGATATCAAAGTGTGACCGAAAATTCTCACATTTTTATAAGGGACATCCATTAGACCAATCACCTTTCTATGACCGGACATCTTTGTGAACAAAGCTTAGATTTGGCCATTTGGTTAGAAGTCCCGCGAAAATCTTTGAAAATACACAAACGGTGTTATTTTTAGAAAATCAGCATCGATCTATAATTTCATCAATTTTAGTTATAAAGTTTATTTCTGCCAGTTTGAATATTATAGAAACTCGTACACTATAATAAGTTTTGATTGAAATTGCCTAATTTTGAGCATCGCTCTTCAACCATTTTCTTTGGGGAAAAATGCTTTGTTAATTATTATTATTAAGAATCACAATCGGACAAAAAAGGAAACGTGCACTTATTTTTAAGAAAAGACTGAAGCAATAAATAAACATTATTTGACACACAAACGATATCGATAATAGAAAGAAAATATATTTAACAAATTTGTTTATAATTTAAAGAAGCTGCAAATATTCATCATAGACTTTATCCCACACGTTTTCATCACTAGAAAAAGTACAACCCACCCCAAGGAAATCATCCTCTGCTCCGCCACCCACCATTCCGTAATTCGCATCCGCAAGCTCAAACTCCGGCAGCCACGCCACCGGCGCGTAAGACACTACCTCCGCCGCCGCCTCACCACCTTCGCTGCTCGACGTTCCAGCAGTCAAGCTGTCGTAGCTGTTGGTCCTCGAGAAAGCCGAAGAAACTCTTATAGGCTTCGGCAGATACACTTTAGTCTTCGGAACATCATCATTTTTGTTATTATTATTATTATTATTATTACTAATTAATGTCTTCTCTTCAATTTTTTTAGTAGTTGTCGTCTTTTTGGTGGCGGCGGCGACTTTCTTTTTCTTCTTGGGCAAATTATTTTTGTGGGGTTTTGGATTGATTCCTGATTCCTTGAGTTTTTTAATGAGATGGGTGTTCCAGTAGTTTTTGATCTCGTTATCGGTTCGACCTGGCAATCTGCCGGCAATCAGGGACCATCGATTGCCAAGGAGGCGGTGCAGCCGTACGATCAAATCTTCCTCATCTTGGCTTATGTTCCCTCTTTTAATTCCAGGGCGTAGATAATTCATCCACCTCAATCTGCAGCTCTTCCCACATCTCAAAAGCCCTAAATTAATTAAGAAATTGAGTTTTGTTTGAATGAATGAATGAATGAAATACTTTTTTAGTATATATATATATAAAATTGAAAATTGTAGGTGACGTACCAGCATTTTTGGGGAGAGATCTCCATTGGCCTTCACCATTTTGTTGGATGAAATTGGTGAGAGTGGTGTCTTCTTTAGTAGACCAGGGTCCTCTCCTCAAACCAACTTTTGAGCAACAAGGAGATCTTCCCATTTTTTCAATTTCTTTCTTTCTGTCTCTCTCTTTTCAGTTCCTATATAAATTATAAATAGTACTACCAATTAACAAGTACTAGCAGCCAACTCCCCAACCCAACAGAAAAAGAGAGAGAGAGAGAGAGAGAGGGATAGTTGATTATTTTTGGGGCACGGGCACAGCAGCCACAAGCTGGTGCTTTTGTGGGGTTTTATAAGCTACAAATGATTAAAATCATCACATGTATTCATTCTCGAATTAATAGCTAATTTAATAACTACCGTACATATATAATAATAAAATATTATGAATGATGCCAGTGCAGAAAGAAAGGAAAAAACAATCTCTAGTAACATTATCATATCTCTCTTACTTAATTAACCGCACAATTAAATCAATTGTCGAGCTGGCACTTTATTTAGACTAGTAGTATACTAGGATTATTTAAATAACCTCATCAGAGTGTAGTTTATTTCTACTGGATAGATCGGATCTCAACCTTCATGTTGTGGTTAATTAGTTAAAACAAGGAAAATTCTAAGGCGATGTCACGTCCCATGACGTAAAATATAACCAATAGAATTATGACACCTCATTAATAAATTACATACTTAACAGGTTACTAACAAGTCATAATTAATACTATTACCATAAATAGTTGTATTATACTATTATTTGACCACATTCATTGTAATATTTAAACACAACAATAGTAAATTATAAACTAATAAATTATTATAAGAATAAATAAGTAATTGTGTATAATAATATTTTATAATAAATGATATATAATATTTCGTGTTGAATAATTAATATTAACCTTTGAAAAAATTCATAATATATTTTAATACACATAATTTATAGTTTAATACATATTGGACATTAGTAATTGAAATACTTCATAATGTGGTTAATTACTACTAATATGGGATCGTACTATGTATGTGGAGTCAATTTTGTGTTATGTGAGTCTATACTACAACATGTGAGACATATAACATGTAATGTGAAGAACTATAAACATTGGTTAGTACCAATAGTAATACTTCATAATGTGACTAATTACTACTAATATGGGAACGTACTAAATTTGTGAAGTCTAATACCATATAATATAAAGAATTGTCAGTAATTTAGTTATGACCAATGGTGATACTATACAATGTGATTAATTACTACTAACATGAGACCGTACTAAGTATGTTGAGTCAATATTGTGTTATGTGAATCTATACTACTACATGTGAGACATATACCATGTAATGTGAAATATTATCAGTAAATTGATTATTACTAATGGTAATACTATATAATGTGACTAATTACTACTACAAAGGTGCTATTGAGATATTGGGCCCTTATGGTATCTCGTACACATTCCGACGATTAATGTGAAAAATTATCAGTAAATTGATTATTACTAATGGTAATAGTATATAATGTGACTAATTACTACTATTATGAGACCGTACTAAGTATGTGGAGTCAAAACTATATAATGTGAGACATTATATAATGTGGAGTCAATACTATATAATGTGAGACATTATACTATGTAATGTGAATAATTATACACATTGGTTAGTACTAATGATAATACTTCATAATGTAGCTAATTACTACTAATATGAGTCGACCGTACTAAGTTTGTGGAGTCAATACTATGCTATGTGAGTCTATACTATTACATGTGAGACATATGCTATGTAATGTGAATAATTTTATGTAAATTGGTTAGTACTAATGGTAATACTATATAATGTGACTAATTACTACTAATATGATACCGTACTAAGGGTGAGTTTGGCATAGTGATTCAAAAAGCAATTATAGGATGATTAATTTTACTATAATTGATTATGATAATAATTAATTATAGAATAATTGCTTTTGTAAAAGTAACACTTTAGTTGCTTCTAAAATAAGTTGATTTTTTGCTTCTGAGGATCCCAAGAGTGATTATGATCTTGGGGGCCAAACACCATGAAAATCACGATTGAACAAAATTATTTTTTATAATCGGGGCCAAACACTTCAAAAATCACAATAGAGATGTAAAAGTGATTTTAAGAGCTCCAATCGCTGGGCCAAACTCACCCTAAGTATGTGAAGTCAATACTATGTAATGTGAATAATTATACACATTGGTGGTGTTGTACTATTATATATGAACTTGTACCATACAATGTGGAATATATAATTTTTATGGTAATTTGATATTAATTTGGATAGAAAAAAGGAAAGAAGGAAAGTAGAAATATTTAAGGTAGTTAACTTTGGAATACTAAAGAATATAAGATACATTACAGTTTTAACTTGTTAAATAGGTAACTCATAATTAACTAAGTTTAATTTATTTATAAATTATAAAATTTATGTGGTTGTGATTACATATATATTTACGATCCAATGCCTTAAAGTAAATTGACGTCGCATAACGTGACGTCACCTTAGAAGTCCCCTTAAAACAAATACCGCATGTTTGGGAACTGTGAATGATATTACCACCTTTAAAGCGGAGATCTTAGTTCGAATTTTTATTGGAAGAGGTTTCTATGTAATATTCGATTTAAATTGAATTAAATTATTGGGATACCAAAATTATATATATATATATATATATATACAAATATTTAGGTTCACCCATGTGAATCTTACATAATAATGTCGAAAATTGATGCAAAACCATATGTCTATGTCATAAGTCAAACAGTAAAATGTTCCATTTTGATTTAAACTATTTACCATCGATCTAAACTCTGAATGAATATTCCATGTATTTCGTGTTCCTCTAGCGCAGGTCAAGACTTGGCAGTTGGCACTTTTTTTTACTTAAAGTGATTTTTTTAATTTTATTGATCTACTTTATTAATTTATTTAACATAAAGCCTAGATATCTAATGTAAAGACATAATGTATACATATTATATAATTTATTCAACTTATAATTAAAATAACATCTTCACATTTACAAACGACTATATATGAAGATATAATAGGATTCTAATAAACAAAAAAAAAAAAAAAAAGAATCTTTGAACACAACACATTTTTTATGAATTGATACTCTACTAGGTAATAGTTTTCATTCAATTTATCTGATAAAATGGCTATCATTTGTCTTTTATTTTTAAGCATATGATAATTTCATATAGTTTTTACTTTTTTAATAACATGAATTGCTATCTAAATTTGTGCTTGAGTATTTATTCGGGAAAGTATTTTACCTAAACATATTTAATTACAAGGGAAGAAAATGATGTTTGTCTTTTGGTTAACAAAAAAATCATGTATTGATGACATGCATTGATCATTTATGATTTATTAGAGTTCAATTACAACTTTCTGATTTCTTTGTAAATAAAATTAATTAATATAGAAATAAATCAAGATTATATAAGGTAAAAAATATAAATAAGAACATTTGTTGGGATTGGTTAGGTAAAATTACCAATAAATTGTTTAATTTAAAAAAACTGGACCAAATTGTGAAGGAGGAAAACTTCTAGACCTGGTCCGGTGAAGAATCTCCCCATATATGGTGTTGCTTAATTCCCCTAGCTGTTTTCTCAAAAAAGAAAAAGAAAAATTCCCCTAGCCGTTGCTTTACAGGTTGATGGCACATAGCAGACAGTTTGTCTTTTAGCATTGAGCCCCTAATGAATACGATAACTGCATTAAACACGTTTGTTCTTCATTCTGTTGATTTTCCTCTGGGATTATTACATTTTTTTTTTATCACAACTTAAGCTTGCTTGCATATTTATCCCACATTTTATTGAGCTGACATATTTAGTGTCACAATTTTGATTCCACATCTTACTCGACTGGCATACTTGGTGTCACAACTTTAATTCGATTACAAATTGGATCAAAATTGAGTTTGTGATACCAAATGTGTCATCTCTATAAGATGTAGATAGAAACATCAACGAGCTTAAGTTGTGTCACCAAAAATACAATGATCCAATTTTTTTTCTAATGGGCCTTAGCTGTTTTTCTTCAAAATTCAAATAGTTCTACCTTTAATAAAGGTAAAATTGAAGAAAACGTCTCAAACTAATTAGTAATTTTGGATTTTCGTCCCAAACTATATTACCTTATCGAATTTCGTCCCGTAGTTTAATATTCTTTTGAAATATCGTTCCAAACTATATCAACTCGTCGAATTTCGTCCCGTAATTTACCATTTTGTATTAATTTAGTCCCAATATTAAATTTTTAATTTAATGGAAATGACAGTTCAATCTTGTAATTAGTTTGGGACGAATTCTGCAAAATTATATAATTATTCATGTTAAAATTTACCACATCATGATACGTAAGCAGCCATATGGTAATTTAATGGACAAATGCGCAATTTCTATCTCATAAATAACGGTGAGACGATATTCCAAAAAAATATTAAATTACGGAACGAAATTCGCCAAGTTAATATAATTTGGAACGATTTTTGCAATTTTGCCAAGTCGTCAATTTATTACTTAAGCGAATTTGCTAAAGAATCACGATCAGTTCATGAGTTAATTGGACGAACGGACGGACGGACGAGTTTGTTGCTGGAGAGTCATTTGCTTAAGTAATAAAATAACGACTTGGCAAGTCAAAGTCGTTAACTTATACAGTAATATATTACCATAACGTTTTAATATTTGTTCTATCAATTATTTTAATATGTCGAAACAACTTGAGTTTTCAATGGCATAAAAGCTTTCAATAAAATGTACTTTAATATTATGTGTACGTTTATGATACCTTAGGAAATGCCGTAATAATTAGCATCAGCGTCGTAGTATAAAATAAAGGTAAGTTGGGCAATTTCTTTGTTATAATATATGCTTGATCTGATTTAGTCCGATTTAGTGGAACTTTAATGGAGAAACAAGAGTTTTTTTTTTTTTTTTGCATTTAATGGAGAAACAAGAGTTAAAGGAGAGTTTGTCGCACATGTTGGTTGCCATCATGATGAGGTTTCGATCCGCTGTATGAGGGTGCATATGGACCCCTAAATTATTCTTGGGCATTTAGGCGCACTTGGACCGCGTACTAATATATTGATCTAGACAGACAGTGCGTCTAAATCAGAGAGACAATTCGAGAATTTTATATTTTGGTATAAACAGGGCTAGTTTGTTTGGCGTTTTCTAAATTTTTTTCGTGTTTGGAATATGTCAAACAAATATATTTTATAAATTTTTATTCTTTCAATTTTCTCTCTCAAAATCTCTAAACAAAATCTACACAAATTTTACTCTGATTTAATATAAAGTAACATATCTCTTATACAATTTATCTCACAACAAATATGATTTAACATAAAGTCTTATACATTTTACATCTATTACCTAACTATTCCAAAAAAAATCTACATCTACTTTATTTCTCAAACCATTCTCTCAAAAATTCAAGTAAACAATATTATGCAAATTGAGATTATTTTACAAACTTACACTACTCTCCCAAACTACTTTCCCAAACACTAAACAAACAGGCCCTTTGAATTATGCATGCATTCGACCCAATTTTGTGTCTATTTTCATCAAGTTCATTAGCATGTAGATCTAAGAAATAAAACAAAAGAGTTCTTTTCCAAGAACATGTCACTAGGTAGCCAATTAGTATCTTAAGATCAATTATATATGGTTATATAGAATATTCGATCGGTAATAATTAAAGTTCATGTTATGTTATTGGTGGAAGTAAATTTATATATGTTCTAGAAAAACAATGCCAACATTATTTTTATAAATTATGCGCAGCCAGGAGGTAGTGATGGAAGATTGGTTTATCACGTACATCTTGGAAGTCAATTTAATCAAACTTTTTATATAATCAAATATCTTAGTAAATTAGGTAGGTTTGGGACCACAAAATTGAAATTAGTTTTGTCCGCAGAAAACAATGAATCTTGAATATAAAATTTGGTGGCCTTGCATTGAAAAATCAAGCAAAACTCTTATTGATGATCTCTAAGTTTTGTCACGATTCATTGATTCTACCTTCAATAATTTTTGTTTTGACGCTATCATGTTGACCACCCCATTTAGTCACGGTTAAAATATGAAAACCGTAGGTTATATTTAACCTATAATTAAACTACTTCCTTTCTCCTTTTATTTTTTCTTTTAATTTTAATGCCAAGTTTTATGTAAAAGAGTGAAATTTTTAGGTATTCTTACATTTAATAAGGGCATATAGAGAGGGGCAAGTGGCCTATAGCCTCCTCCCCCCCCCCCCCCCCAATATTTTATGGATTATACTAATTAAATTGTTGTATAAAACTTGTAGTGGTCAGTTGGTGTTAGTTTAAAAGAAAGTTTAAACTCTTCGAGGAGTTTTTTTTTTTTTTTGGAGTGTTCTTTTAATTTTTTTTCTCTCTGAATATTATTTTCAACGTTTTATGTTTTCTTTAAAAAATAATTCCTTAATAATATTTTCAATGTTTAATGTAAAAACAATTCCTTCTCAATAATATTTCAATATTTTTATATAATTTTAGTAATTTTTTCTTCTTCTAATATTTCGATATTATGTGTTTTTAAATTTTTTTCCTTAATAATAATTACAAAAAAAGATATGAACTATCATTGTTTTTGTAGTTCGATTGTATTTTTTCTTTATTCAGTGTACTTTTCAATAAAAAAAACTCTCAATAATTTTAAAAAGAATACAATCTTTTATTTTTTTATAATACAGTTTTTCCGTCATAACGAGATATCATATATAACTAAAGTAACTTATATGGGTCATTTTTTGTCCAATTTCACCTCCAATTTTTTGTATCTCTTCACATATTTTATCGAGAATAAATTTAAGTTTGTCTTTTTGATTGAATTTTTTTATTAATATACTTTAGCCCCCTCCCCTCCGCCTAAAATTCCTGGATTCGCCCCAGTTTATATTTATACCCTTATACTTAATGATAGATAATTATTAATTAGCGAGGTTAAATCATTACTTTATGTGAGATGATACTTTTGAGAAAACTCAAATTCATTGTATTATGTAAGTGTTGTTTCGGACAATCTAAAAAAAAAATATGAGCAAAAATAAAATTAATGACTGGAACAATACTTTACATATACTTTGGTTAATTGTTGCAAATTTCAATCCAAGAGTATCAACGACATCCTTAAAGGACTCCGTAACCTTAACTTAAAGATCTATTAGTCCTAGGGGTGTAAACGAGCCGAGTAGTATCGAACGACACGTTGTTCAAGCTTGGTTTGAATTTTATCGAGCTTGAAATTTTGTGTTTGAGCTTGGTTTGATTTCTTAACGAACCGAGCTCAAACGAGCTTTTATCGAACGAGCTCGAGCCGAGTATCGAGTAGCTTGGTATTTTACATGCATTTTTTCAATTTTTTGTTTATCGAGTCGAGTTCGAGCCGAGCTTCAAAAGTTATCGAACGAGAAATCTTGTTCAAGCTTGTTTGATTTATTTGACGAACCGAGCTCAAACGAGCTTTTATCGAACGAGCTCGAGCCGAGTATCGAGTAGCATGGTTTGATTTTCAGCCCTAATTAGTCCTTACTCCTTAGTAATCGATCAGTAGGCTAACCCGCAAGGATAGAGGATATGATTTTCAATCTAGGGAGTCATGCAATTAGATTCAATGACCTCAAAATCTCAATATAGCATACACACACACAAACACCCGGAAGAAATTGACTAGTTTGGATAAAAAAAAGAACTGTTGATCGTCGGTGTGATAACGCTTCGATAAATGCATTTATTACATTGCTCTCTCGAGTTGAATTCGAACTCATTACTTGTTCTTTAGGGGAATGTTCGTTTTTTTTTCCTTCTTTCTTTTTGTTTTATATTTTTTCTTTACTTGAGAACTAGCAAATATTCATGTTTAAGGTTGTGAGGTTGTGTTGGTGCACCGAAAGATGCATTATTACATGTGTATTCGCGACTTAAATCGATGCAAATCCTCGAGTAGAGTGTTGTTTTAGTGTAGAATAGGCAAGTTTTAGAGTAACTTGGAGAATTGTCGACATTTAAACAATTGATCTACATGATGATTTTACCACTGATCGCCCCCCATTGATGTTTCTTGCACGATATTGGAGACGGGCCGAAGGAAAAAGAGAAGGTCAATAGTTTGTTGATTGAAGGCTACAACATCCAATTGTAGTGTTCCATGTTTTTCCTACATAAGAAACTAATGTTGCTGCTTGGTTCAAAAGTCACAACTTGATGACGTACGGATGCTCAATTGTAGAGGATGACAAGCAATTGACAAATCCTAAAACAATTACAGCATATTAGGGTTAAGCACATTTTGATGCAAGTCTTAGCCGAGCGCGTGACGCCCACACGGCATAATTGACTCCCTAACTCTAAGCACATTGATTAATACACTAGACTCTCATTAATCAAAGATCCATGCATGTGAACACATTCTAAAATAGTCTAATTGATTAATTGAAGGAGCATATATAACAAAAATATAGGTGCATCAGTCACTTAGATTAGAAAATCCCAATTAAAGTTATTTTTTCTATTGCTATTGCTGAACTGAATTAGTAACTTGTAGTTATAGATGAATAGTCCAACTACGGGTGGCAAACGGCCGGGTGCGGTCCTAACGAGTACGAAATGGGCCACTTTATATGGGTCATAAAACAATTTTCGAATTAAAATGGGTTGGGTCAACCCGTTTTATGTCTACTAAGGTTGTTTAATTTTTAATTTAAAATTAAGAAAAAAATACTATACGAATTTAACTAAATTAATGAAATAAGATTAATACAAAATCATTAATTATATTGATTACGAAAAAATCACCACTTAAGATCTTATATTTTTGCTATTTTTTCCTAAGGGAAATTAATTTTACATTTTTAAATATATTTAATAATTTAATATTGTAACTAAAAATTTTAGGATTTTAGGAGAGAAAAATAATATTATTGAACCAAAATTAGGTCAATAAATGCTAACTAATTTACCTAATTGTGTGTTTTTGTTCACTTGACCATTTATGACCCGATTATGGACACATTGTAGGGCCAAAAAGATCGAGATGTTAAGGTCTAGTCACTAGATTTAAAAAGTTATGAGCAGTAAGCCAAGTAAACATAATTTTCATTTTTTGAACCATATTTTATTATGATTTCAATCAAAATGGACTTGGAGGCCCGGCCCACATCTAGTCAGCGTCTGGTAGTGGTAGGGTGTGGACATTGAAATAGTTATCAGTACATATCACTTTAAAAAATGACAAATTGGTCTTTACCATACTGATCAACAAGACAAGAACGTCTGTATTAATGGCTTCAAGGAGAGCCAAGTCTTCCAACGGCAATGCAGGGATTCTCCAAGGATTAATTTACAATCTTTTAAATAAGTTGTTACAATTTTAGGAGTCATGAATTCGCTGAATTAAAATTAGTGTCCATAATTTGTTACGTTGTATTTTATGGGGGAAGGAAAAATGGAGGAAACTCTAATATTTTGGCATTAATAATCAATCTGTAGGGGAAGAAATTGAGAAAAATATAGTGTTATTTTTCATCAATTTAAGCTGTTTTGACAAGGTGGTGTGGAGGATTGTAACCGGGTGGTAGCTAGCGAGACAAAATCCCCGATGCGTTTGTTTGTGTGGCAATTTATAGGCATTGGACTTAGTTTCTGCGAGTTTAAAACTAAAATTGCGAAAACTTGAACATAAATTATGTGAATTAATTGTCGAGACCCTATTGCATCCCTGCAAAGGTTAAAGGAGTTATATTGTTTTTTCTAGTTTAATATGAAGTATTAGTGTTTGATGATTGATTTTCTTTGTAATTGATTGTACTCGAATAGATTTCTGATTTGGTGATATTGGTGTAATGATATAACATTTCTAAAAAAAAGTGTATTATGTGGAGGTTGAACAAATGAAACGCATTTGAATATTTTTTAAATACACCCTTAAGTGAAGTGGATAAAATGCTTCGGTTCAAATCATCCATTGTTTCAAATTCTTACCTATTAGGGCTATAGTAAAGAGTTTGTGAGGTGGGAGGGTGGTGATTCCGACAAAACTCCTTCCATACTTAAATAAGATACATGTTATTGAACTTGAAAACAAATGATAGATTGAAAATTGGGAGTATTCATAGTATGTAGAATGTACCTACGATAATGATAAATATACATTTTATAACGTTCTGTGATTGTAAATTACGATTTATCTAGGTTTTGTACCTGACCCACTTTCCTTTGCACATGCTACTTAATGTAGATTTGATCAATGATGACCAAATTGGCTAGTTATTTGATCCATGATGACCAAAATGTGAGGGCTCCTTAGGTCACCTATCGTTCTTGATATGGGTCAACGTCTATGTTTCAATGTTCACTAGTGTTTCACTTTCAGGTTATCCCTCAGAGCCCATTTGATCGAGTTGTGGTCTTATTTAGATTCATATTTAATTTTTCCATCAATAAAGTAGAATATGTTGGTATCATTATCAAATTAATTGTTAAATGTTATATATGATGTAAAAGTCACATTCAAAAGAACTTATTTTCTTTAATATTTGTGGAAAACAATCCTTCACATAGTAATAAATTTTATATACATTAAAAAATAGTAAAACTATTTATCATCCAATTTGAGTTTCACCTAGCAATTTTTTCTTTTTTCTTTTTTCTTTTTGGCATAACACTTTTAGATCTATATTTAACAGTTTCATGACCTTTAAAAATGGAATTATACACCATTTTTTTATATTAATATTTTGCACTCAATACTTAAATTAACTTTAAATATGTTATTTTTAACTTCACTGCATTCTTTAAATAAAATTTTACTTTTGCTTTTTCTCAAAAAAAAATTAAGGATGACCAGTTTATTATAGAAGAACTTAAAATTTCGCTTTTCAGCAATTTTTATAATTTATTTCCACTGTAATTCTTTTTCCAACCCCTAAGCCGAGCTCTTAATTTGTATTTTCCAACCTCCGCCTGTTAGGTTAACTATTTATAAAAAATCAGGTCGCCGACGAACCCCCGCCAGTTTCAATAACCGCTCGCCGTGCCGCAACTCCTCTTTTCCTTACTCAGTTGAGCTATTAGGTTGTGGAAAAATAAGAAAATTGTCAAAGATTTCATAACCATTGTAAGTAGGTAATGAACCCAGCCTTTTTAAGAGATATTCCTTTTTCCCGTCATTTTAGTCACAAAATTGGATTGTCTGAGGAAGTGAATTTTCCCTTCAGGAAATAGGATGAATGTGAAAGTGAAGTGAAGAGCGTGAAGACAATTACTCATTGAAGTAGAAAAAGAAAAACAAAAAAGTGAAAAGCGATGGAGGCTCAATCATCCGAAGCAAATGAAGAATCAATTACAGCAATAAAGGAGATAAAACAGCGGTTGGAATCTCGTGCTGACACCCTCCGCACGGTGCAGCTAGACCTCATCGCCTCCCTTCAAACCGTAGTTCCAGACCTCGTCTCATCCCTCGACCTCTCCCTCAAAGCCCTCTCCAGTTTCAACAACAAACCCTATACTCCTCTCACTCAGATTCTCCCCTCCAAACCAAATTTAACCGTATCCCTAATCCCCAAAGTACCCCTTGAAAACCTCAAAACCCTTGCCTCTGCCCCTGTTTCAAACCCTTCTCCCAGTGAGAATGAGAAGGCTTTGATTGAGGAGAGTGGTGGCCCGCTTTCGGTTGTAAGGTCAATGGTTGCTGTGTGTTTGCTTCAGAGGGTTCCTTTTAATCCAATTGATTCATCGACTGTGTTGAGGAAGTTGGAGAATGATTCGTCAGCTATGGAAGCCGAGAAGGCTGCATTGAGGGAGTTAGGTGGAGAGTCGGGGTCTATTCTCTCTGTGGAGATGGCTTTGAGGTCGATGGCCGAGGATAATGGTGGGGTGGAGCTGGAGGAGTTTGTGGTGAGTGGGAAATCAAGAGTTATGGTTATGAACATTGATAGGACTAGACTATTGAAAGAGTTACCTGAAACTAAGCAGTTGAACGAGGGGAGTTCGAGTGATGGGAATAGGATTGGTGAAATGGGAAAGAGTGGGGAGAATGGGAGTATTGGAGGAGGTTTTGGTATGGGGAGGGGGGGAATGCCCCCGGATATGTGGATGGGAGGGCCGATGATGATGGGGCCGAGGGGTGGTGGACCAAGAGGTATGGGGATGATGGGGGTGCCGAGAGGTGTGGGGGTGCCACCCCCAATGTATAGGCTACCTCCAATAGTCCCCAATGGTCTTCAAGGTGGAGGAACGAATGCCCTTGCACTGAAGCCAAGGACTGAGGAGGAGGATATGAAAGATCTTGAGGATTTATTGAATAAGAAGAGTTTTAAGGAAATGCAGAAGTCAAAAACGGGTGAGGAGCTTTTGGATCTCATCCACCGGCCAACTGCTAAGGAAACTGCTGTGGCTGCTAAGGTATTTGTCTTTCTCCCAAAAAAGTGATCTCGATTTAATTGATTATTATTTTGATGTCATTATGCTTCGTTCTTTTGCATACACTTATATGATGGATTATAATTATTCAGAATCCCAAAATCTATATGTGATACTTTGGAAAGTTGTTCTCTTTGATTGTCCTTGGGCCATTTCTAGCTTTGCGGTCCTAAAAATGGAATTTATGGTGCAATGCTTGTTTTCTTTTCGATAATAGGAGAAGCAATAATCTTAACTTTGGCACTTAGCCCTGGAAATTTGGTCACATATATGGAGCTCATATATACTGTTGCCAAGGGAACTGTTTTGGCTGCTATAGTATATGTTTTTGTGCATAATACATCCTTTCTTATAATGTGCTTTTTGCAAATTACATATGCTTAAATGATTTGCATAGTATAGAAGTGAGGTATTACAATACCATGTTCAAAATTGATTTTCAGAATGCCAATAATTATTGCGATACTTTGGAAAGTAACTCTCTCTGATTGTCATTAAGCATGTTCTTGCTTTCTCATCTGGATAGATGGAAACTATGTTTGTATCTCTTGTTTTCTTTTATCTAAGGACTTCTTAGTTCTGATAGTGCAATTTGTCACGGGCTTTTGGTTAACTACATGGAGTATATATGCACTGTTAATTGGCTGTTTTTCTTATTGTGCTTTTGCTTGATAAGTATTCTGATATCAATCTAACAGTCATTGCTACTTATTTTTATTAGTTCAAAAGCAAAGGTGGTTCTCAAGTCAAGGAATACTGTTCTGCCTTAACAAAAGAAGATTGCCGACGTCAGACTGGTTCCTTCACTGCTTGTGACAAGGTGAGTACTCATATGCCCAGTTTTTGTGTGGATATTTTATGAGGTGGAAGTCTCTTCCTAATTAATCAAATGTGGTTGAGTTCAAGTATATACACTTTCCCCAATCCCCACTATAAAATTGCAGAAGTGTCATTGATCTTAAAGTACTTAATAAAATCTTTTGCTTGATTTAGGTACATTTTCGGCGCATAATTGCTGCACATACTGATATGAATTTGGGGGATTGTTCATTTCTTGACACCTGCCGTCACATGAAGGTGAATGCATTTTATCATTTCATTACTTTCAAGGATTCATTTTGTTAAAATACTGATATATACCCAATAATAGACATGCAAATATGTCCACTATGAGCTCGACTCAACTCCTGATGTATCACCTATGATGATGGGGCAAGCTGCTTTAACTCCCTCAAAGCCATTGAAGCCTCAAAGTGCTCACTATTGCTCGGAAGTAGAGCTTGGACAACCGCAGTGGATTAACTGTGACATTCGCTCATTTAGAATGGATATTTTAGGGCAATTTGGAGTTATAATGGCTGATCCACCTTGGGATATCCATATGGAATTGCCTTATGGAACCATGGCTGATGATGAAATGCGCACACTTAATGTTCCTGCTTTACAGACTGATGGTATGATATTTCTTTGGGTTACCGGGCGTGCAATGGAGCTTGGACGTGAATGGTATGTCTTTGTTCTATTGATATCTTTTTACCCTTTTATATAAACAAAAATAAAATTATTCTTCTCTGCAATTTAGCTCTTCGCTAATTTCTAGATAATAACTAGATTTGGATATTTTGCCTTCAATCAATAGCCCTCAGAAATGCTTTTATACTGTTTCATCTGTTTAATTTTATGCTTTTGCAGTTTGGAACTTTGGGGGTACAAGCGTGTAGAGGAGATAATTTGGGTGAAAACCAATCAACTTCAGCGAATCATCAGAACAGGGCGTACAGGTCATTGGCTCAACCACAGCAAGGAGCATTGCCTTGTGGGAGTGAAGGGCAACCCTGAAGTGAATAGAAATATTGACACTGATGTCATTGTTGCTGAAGTTCGTGAAACTAGTCGTAAACCAGATGAGGTTAGTTAGTTGGACCCCTCATGGTGTAATTATGGAGAACTGAATACAACTCTTAAAACTAAAATTTGCCTATAATTGATTATATGCTCGAAATAGTTTTCGGCATTTTGATGCTGTCACCATATCGAGAGCAGAAAGGTGCTGGGATTTTCTTAATGTTTATGTGCCTAATATGGTTTCATAATATGTTATAGATGTATGCAATGTTGGAAAGAATAAGTCCAAGGACAAGAAAGCTGGAGTTGTTTGCGAGGATGAACAATGTACAGGCTGGGTATCATCTCTTGCTTAACCTTAATACTTTTCATTGCACATATTGAAAATATTTGTTATTGAATATATCTATACATTGAATGGTTTAGATTTGAGATGAACATAGATGCTGCCCTCCACTACTGGACTTGATCCAGATATATTAATAATTTATCTAATTCAAGAGTCTTGAGTATTAACACATGAGCCGGTTGAAACAGCACGAAACTATATTGAATTAGGGCTGGGTAAATGGGACCGGGTTTCGGGTACCCGTCCTGTTGCGTTCCAAATACTAATACGCAAACACGCAAGTATACGGTCGTTACAAGTAATATAAAACGATAAGTGCATACCGAGTATCGAATCCCAACGAATGGGTAAAAGGTGGGAATAAACGAATCAATCGAAGGCTTATTTTATCTAAGAATGCTTGATACAATATTATCGAACCCAAATATATGATAAGGGTGATTTTATTTAACTACGAGCGATAAAGTAAATCTAACTACAAAAGCAAGTAAATGGGGAGTTAATTATGCGGTAAGGAGGATTCATAACAGATTAGTTAAAGCAGATAAATCATGCAGTTGTTAGGTTAACTATGCAAACGATCCTAGATTTAGTTGTTGTTTGTGAGTTCAAATTAGTTAAGTCTCCCTATCGGTTTGACTTAACTCTACCAATCTACCCAAACTCTCCATCTCCGGATCAATAACGAACATCGCTGTCAATCGATGCTCTAAGGAAAGTCCGAACCCAAAAGAGGATTCTAAGGTGTACCGTTGTCACCCGGGACCTAAAACTAACCCGAATCCCCGAATAAAGAGAATCTAAGTTATTTGATGCATTTACGGACGAACCCATTATACAAACACGGACCAAACTAGGTATATGTCTATCCTAGGTTGAAATCCACAAATCGTCACTCACCTAACTTTCTACATCCTATGTCTAGGTTGCATTAAAGGTAGATGGCCAAAAGTGCGATAAAACAATAAACCCAACAAATCAAACATAACCCAACATCAAACATAATTAATCAAACGATAACAATGACTCGACAATTAATATATTGTGCTCGTGTTTGCTATTCAAGGATTCAATGACATTCATATGTATCTTTCGATAGCATACCAACCTATCAAATTAAACTAATCCAATTTACGTATAAACGGAATAAAATCTAATCGATGTCATTTAAACTCAAACCTTAAACGAATATGAAACGACATAGGTATATGTCTATCCTAAAATCGATTCACAATCCAAATTCATAATCAAATCATCAAAATCACTATATCTAGCAATCAAGAATCAATAACATTCATCTCAAAGGGTTGTCAAACCACAAGACGAACAATAAACACGGAATCGGATTAACGAACACATATAAGCACCATACTAATCATCAAGACATCATTAATCAAACAATAACATAAATTTATATAAATCCGGAGAATTCCAATACACAATCATTCATCCAAAAAGGAAATAACAAACTCATCTCCTAATCATAAATAACTAAGAAATGGAAAGAAATCACCTAATCGAAATGGAATCGAGACAAGGATTCTCCTCCCTTTAATCACCACCTAATCACTCCCCAAGGGTGGTGACTAACTCACACCCTTGGTGGAGTCTTCAAATACAAGAAAAAGCAATAAAAACTAAAGAGAGAGTTGATGGAGGCTTGAGAGGAAAAGGGAGGCTAGGAGGAAGTTTTGTTGTTTTTCTTGTGAAGTTATGACCTCTTGAGCCTCTTAACCTAAGGAAACAAGACAAAAAAGTCCCCTAAAGGGTTTAGAAATGCAAGTGGGGGAAAAGGGGGAAAATACAAGAAACCCCCTGCCTTTCCCGCAGCAGAAATCTGCTGGTAGCAGGTACCTCGCCGCGGCGAGCTTCCACCTCGCCGCGGCGAGCTTTAGGCCGTAGGTTTGGCAGATTTTTCTGCTCTGCCGCACTTTCTTCCGAGAAGCATATCTTTTGATTCCGAACTCGGATTGCAGATCCGTAAAGTCCGTAGCGTAGCTAACTCACTCATCTATGACATATCCAAATTTCAGATCATTTGGATCATCCATGAAATATTTGTGCATGTTCTAGTAAGCAGCTATCTACATTCTTCTACGATTTGCTTGGGGTTCTCTTTTCTTTGAAGCTCATTCTGCGCAAAGGCTTGCATCAACGGCCACCGAGTCTTGATTTGATGGAATTGCATTGAATCATAACCTCTCGGACTTCTCTTTAGCCTTGCAAAATTCCCAAACCTACAAACAGAACAAAAACACGACAAAAAACGAAGAAAACAAAAGAAAACACACAACATCCCAACAAGGGACCAAAAACGCAAACGAACGCGAAAACAAGCAAAAGCACACAAAACTCGAATCAAAGCAAGATATTTTGGGCTTAAAGAGATAGGCAATAACGACGTTCTAACGGCGTTATCACGTCCCGTCCCGATCGGGTTTTTTCCATTTGGGACGGGACAAAACGGGTATTTTTTCAGTTGGGACGGGACAAAACCCGGTCCCGAAAAATCGGGACGGGTTTCGGGTTTTGATCCCCACCCGATCGGGGAACCCGGTCCCGATTACATAGTTTAATTAAAACATATATATAATCAAAATACCTAATCTAAATCTAAAATTCAACCATTCACATCTCATTCTACGTATTCTTCTTCTCTAAAATCCAAACATACAAGTAAATGTATCTAATCAAAATACTTAACTCCACCACAACTCAACTCCCGCTGTCCGCCACTGATCCGTTGCTCGCCGACGTTCAGTTTTTCAACATATATCATCTTTCAATTTTCAAACTTCTCCAATAATTTCTTTAATCAGAACTTGAGGTTTTGAGATCATTTCTGAGTCTACATGTTGTGCATAAGATGGTGAAATGGCATACCAATATTGACACATAAGATCCGAGGCGGTTTGAAAATTGCATTAAACTAAAAAAAAATAATAGTTTATCTGGACACCCGGTCCCGTCCTGAAATCCCGAAATTAAATCGGGTACCCGAAACTCTCGGGACCTCGGTTGATCTACTGGGTTTCGGGATTTGAATTTGAGATCCCGAAACCCGATATCCCGTCCCGAAATACCCGAATTCCCGAAAACCCGTCCCGATCCCACCCCTATATTGAATTATGGTTCTTGGAGACGCTCTCACCTACATATTCTTAGAGACCCAATACGGCAATACCTCTATATATGTGAGCCTGTACACACGCATATATACATACGTTCATTCATTCTCAACTCCCATTATGTTTTTCTTCCTTGTGAATATTACAAAATGTCCTCTTATTGCATTCCTATCAATATGTATCATTCAATGTGCAGAAAGTCCTCAATTCTACACCTATATTCCCCCTCCTTATCCTTTCCATTTTCCTTTGTAAGACATTATTATTAGAAATAATACTTTGATTCATTCTCGTCTTTTCCAAAAAGTTTCAAATCTTCACATAAGTTCTTCAATCCAATAACTATACTTTGTCTGTCCATTAATGCTGCTATTGCTCCACTACATCTTAGCCTTGTTGACCAGATTCAACTTAGTCGAAACACCCAAGACCTTACAAGCAACTGAATTTTCACATATCTTGTTGTCACTTTTCTAGGATTGTTATCCAATATTAGCGTATTGATTTGCCCGTTCTGGTGCGACCAAACTCGGTTTGGGTTGAATTGCACATGATGTTACATTTTGTAAAAAATGTTACGGAGTATAATTATTTTTCCTTTGAAAGCTTCTAAATAGATTATATATTGGCTTTCAGGTGGTTATCACTGGGTAATCAGTTACAAGGAGTACGATTGGTAGATGAAGGTCTACGAGCAAGATTTAAAGCAGCTTACCCTGATGTGGAGGTGCAGCCCTCATCGCCACCTAGGACAGCCCCCATGGAAGTCGACCGCCCTGCTCCTCTTCCTCCTCAGTTAGCAGCAGACTCCACAGGTCCATCACCTGCTGCCTATGCATCAGAGGCAAAGCCGACTAGTGTAGACGTGGACATGACAACCTAACTCATCACTGGTGTCACATTATAATGTAAGATTAGCTATAATTAGTTTTTAAAAAATGACTTGTTGTGCTTTATGGTCCCAAATTTTGTTAAATTATGTTAGTCTCTCATAGTTTTTTAGCTGATAACTTGTTTTAGTTTGCTCTGCAGTTTCCTTGCAGTTATATTTGAAATTCCCACTAATTTTTGGGAAGTAGGCTGCTAAATTCATTTTTTTATTTGATTGTCCGGTAACATCATGGTTATCTACTCGTCTAAATACTGGTACTTGGAAATAATTGATTCGCTGTAATATCAATAACCGTGAGTTCATTTTATTGTAAGAATTCGAGTAATATCAAACTTACCAGAGAGTAGTAGTAAACAATATGTTTAAGTTTGATTTCAATCTTTTATGGAGTTTGAAATTGTGTTTGAGTTTGGTTTAATTGTTAAACAATCTAAGCACGTACGGAAAGAGCTCGAATGAAATATCAAGTAGTTTGATATTTTACATATATTTTATCAAATTTTAGTTTGTGAATTGAGTTGAAACTGAGTTTCAAAAGTTATTAAATAGAATACATTGTTCAATTTTTTATTTTATTTATTATTGATTTAAATTCGAATGAATTTTTTCTCAAGTAAGTATCACATAGTTTTGCTTGATTTTCAGTTCTAGTTGTGACACCACTGTTATACCTTGCATTTAGAAACACAACTCTGTTAGATTACATCCTTAATGATAGTCTTTTGACTCGTTTAAATTTTCGTTTTAGAATAATCGAAAATGGGACATTTCTAGAATGTTTGGATTGCTTTTTAACTAATAAGATGTAAAGTAATAATGATTTTATTTTGGTTATCGAATTAATAGTATTTGATTTGTATTTTAAATGAGAAAATATTGAACAGAGACTGGATATTGAATATTAACATTTGAAAGTGAGGCAATGATAATTCTTTTCTGGAGAACATTTTAAGAATCTTTACCATCTGTCTGCCATTCAGAACGAGTCAAATTAATTTGTTGAATGAATTACATATTGCATCTTCGTATATATTTTCCAATTTAATTAGAAGACTAGTAATGATATTTCAATTAATGAAATCACTATACAATTAAAAGATCCACATGTGTAGCATCATCACGTGTTTGGCCTGGCAGCCAATAATTGCTGCCAACTAGTAATCTTACCATCAAGAACAAGATATTTTTTTTTTAAACTAAGTTTGAATTCTCACTTAATATGTTTGATTGATGCCTCTAGAAATAGATAAAGTCAGGTCTAAAATTGAGCAAAAGAAAAAAACACTTCTATGCTTTGTCTAAATTCCAAAAAAAATCATATGTTATTTTAATTTTCAAAATTTCTCTGTGTTTGGTTTTAAATACCACACTCAACTCAAGTATAATTTTACTTTTGATTTTTGGTGGAATGACAAGATTACTCCTATGTGTTTGTTTTTTTTTAAATTTATTTTTTCTTTTTGAAAAATTAAGTTTATACTACTTGGTTTTAATGTGGTATTTAAAACCAAACACATAGGGGTTTTGGGGTTAAAATGACACATGGGGTTTTTTTGGGAGTTAGACAAAGCATAGGGGGTATTTTTGTATTTCGATGTCAGGGATAAAATTATCATATCAAATGCAAAATGTGAATAAATACTTGTAATTTTGGCATTTGAAACACACTCTCTTTTGGTGGAATGACAAGATTACCCGGCCCCTATGTGTTTGTTTTTTAAATTTATTTATTCTTTTTGAAAAATTAAGTATATACTTAGTTTGAGTGTGGTATTTAAAATCAAACACAGAGGGATTTTGGGGATTTAAAATGACAAATGAGGGTTTTTTGGGAGTTAGACAAAGCATAGGGGCTATTTTTGTCTTTCGATGTCAGTGGTAAAATTATCTTACCAAATGCAAATGTGAATAAATACTTGCAATTTTGACGTTTGAAACACTCTCTCTTTTATGGGGGTGTAGTTGACACTTTTTTGAGATCTCAAGGGAATTTTTGATAGTTAAAATAAAATAAGAAGGTTTTTCGGAGTTAGACAAAGCATAGAGGACCAACAGTTGATTGATCTAGTAGAAGAGATTAGTCACTACAAAGTAGCGGCCTCAGGTTCGAATCCCTGTTGGGAGAGGTTCCCACTTTATGTGCCCGACACGCCTCGAAAAGGATTAAACCTTTAAAAAAAAAAAAAAAAGACAAAGACAAAGCATGGAGAGTGTTTTTGTTTTTGGCTCGTCTAAAATTTGAATATAAGATATATGGTGACCATTTAGAGAGACAATTAATTTCGATAAAATTAGGTTTATGATATATTTCCTAATCTTGTGACTGAAAATTTAACAAATCATAATTGTGAGACCAACCGCATCATCACAATCAAGAATTTTCCTTAGATTTAGGCATTTTTTTTTGTCGGTTGTACCATTGAAATAAGTGCTTCCTTTTTTTTTTTTCTTCCAGGTGAGTGCTTCCTTTTCTAGAGAAAGATATATAAAAGTATAAGAGACAAAAGTTGAAGGTCGAAAACATTACTGCTTTTGATGATGATATAATCCTCCCATGACAAAATATTCAAAATAGAATTACACAAGCCAAACAAATTCTTCAGTTTCTTTAAAGAATACCGCTAAACAATTAAAGTTTAAAAAAAAAAAAAGAATTCGAAATTGTACAAAATAATGAATATTAAAAAAATAAATAAAAAACCTTGATCGATATTTCTATATTCTGCCATTAACAAGCAGAAAAATGAAATGTCCAGTTGCTGCAGACAAAAAGATTGAAACTTTGATGAATGATGAATCAGAAGCCTGTACAGGAATAGAGCCAAAAACAGTTGGATAAGAAGGAGCTGATGCAGCTGGACCAGAAGCAGGTGGTGAATCTACAAAATCTGCAGATCCATTTCCACCAACAGAAATGTGAATTTTCTGTGATTTTCCGCAGTGCCCTTCAACTCCACTAGTGAAGTAAAAATTTCCAGGCTTAGTTATATTAAAAAAAGAATTCCCATTATCCATATACAAGATTGGATCTTTTATGTTGCAGCTGTTGTAGGATTCCCCTGTCACTTGGATCACTGAATCTTGGCTTGGTGGGTACAAGAAAACTGCAGGAATTAAAAATGTATATATCAAGAACATTACTATATATATATCACCCTCTGTGTGTGTGTGTGTGTGTGGAATCAATGTGAAAGTAATTATTGAAATTAACTTACAGAGGGAGTCCCCAATCTTGAGATTGTGATTCTTGGGCCATTTGTTGTAAATTTGTTGATTTGAAGATGTGGGAATTCCCCAAGCATCTAAATCACCTACTTTGTAAATGCTGCACAAGACGTTGGCTTTAATTGACACAAGAAATAAAATGCAGATGATAAGATTGAACATTTTTCTTTCCGGAAAATTCTTGTTTCTTTTGGTAAATTTATTTATGGTTTAAACTTTAAAGAGGAAGACAGGTGACATAAATTATATAGTGAGAGATATATAGTTTTAATGGAAGAAACGATAGCACGTGGTATAGTTGGACATTCATGTAGCTCACATGGGAAGCTGTATATATATATGTACATGATGATAAATTATACTGTATATAAAAAAGAAGAAGTTGAAATATTGTTGTATAATAATTAAAGCACATGCCATTGTCAAATTGGGTAGTGGTGAAATTGGGTTCTCATCTTGAATTAATCAAAGCCTACTAATAAGAGAAGAAATAAAAGCTACACTAATTGCCACTCAACTCAAATATATAGGGTGTGTGTGGATGGGTTTTGGCCAGTCTCGCGAGATCGAGGCAAAACCCTTTCAAGTGAGTTTTCGCCAAATCCATAAAACCATCAAAAACCTATTCAAAAATTCATACTCAAACTCTTCTAACCTATAAAATATTGATTTGACACCTACCAATCTATTTCCCCCAAATCTCACTAAAAAAGACATTGATTTGACACCTATCACCTACTTTTTCCCCTAAACCCCAACATCCAAACTCAATCCAAATGGGGTTTCAACTTATTTAAACCACAAAATTCAAGAGTCAAAACTCATCCAAATGAAGTCTCAAAGGTTTCATCGAAACCACCCAAATCAATTTTTTTAAACCAAGACTCGCAAAACCGAGTCAAAACCCATCCAAATAGACCCATAGTTGTTTACGCTTTTTTATCCTATCCTAGTAAAAAAAACCATTACATTGTGCATGTCCCTCTTATTACATACTCCAATAAATACAAAGACTGACTGATGCTTTGACTCTTCATCGGGTTAACAATTCTGGGAGGGAATGACTTATAAATAGCCTTTAACATTAATCTTAAGGGAATGGGAAAACAGAAACTAGCTCTCCTTTAAAACCAACAAATGTGGTGACTGATAATATATATATATGTGAAAACAATAATCCATTACCCTAAATATTTGATTTGGAAAAACTTAACTACAGAACTTTCTCTTCAGTTTGTTAGTGATATTATTAACTAGTGCAATTTATACACAGAAACTGAAACTGAAATTGAAATTGTAATATTAATTTTCAATTAGATAATGAAGTTCTCTTATTTACTTTTTCATGAAACAGAACTTGGATATATTATGTAGACGATATCAAATAAATATTGATCGACCTTGTTTGCTTGAAAGAAATACAATTACTAAGTCCGCAATATTAGTCCATGGACAAGCTGGTGAAATAGTAGAAAAAAACTCAAATACTTACAAATATAGTTGGTTTTTCAAAATTTTAGTTGACATATATACGTTTTTTGTTTTAGACATACATACGTAAGGTTTAATATGATCACTGGTCACAGCACACACACATGCTCAAGTAGAGATGGTACTTTGTCCAAAAAATTTGGTAAACATAAAGGTAATTCTTTTTTTTTTCCTACATGTCTTAAATTTGACTTATTTTTTCTCAGGGAGTCAAACATATTAAGTGAAATTCTCTTTCAAAATAATTTAAACATGGGTTCACCATTGTCACTTTCAGACAAAAAGTAATAACAAGGTAAAACTATGAGTAAATGAACTCTTCATAAAAAATTAATGGGATGTCAATCACCACCTATGGTAGTGTTATTAACGGTACGAGGAATAAAAAATGATGCTCAAAGTTTAAAAACTGTTGTTAATTTTCAAAATCACATGAAAAGTTTCAATAATTAATTTCACTTAGTACTTTCAAGTTAAGTATAGATAATTATTTCCAAAAAAAAGAAAAAAAAATATATATATATATTGATTCGTGCATTTCAATTTTTTGTCGGGCCAAACATTATTTAGAACAAATTTCATCGAAAAAATAATGAAACAATTAATTTCATCTATAAAAAAAATATCAATTAATTTAATTGAAAAAGACCTGATTGACTGACACCTATGAGTATGACCTACATTTTATATTTTCGCACAAGTTTAATTCAGTCTGTCTGTCTGTCTCAATATAACCAAAATAGTTTTCACTCTACTCAAACCAAAGATCAAAATACACCCAAACAAAACAGGCAGCCATGCTATTATTCCTTACAGATGGTGAAAAAAGAAAAGAAAGAATGGAACAGGAAATGTTCCTTTCCTGAAATAGGGAGAGATGAATGAATATATATATACCATACCTTTTAATTTATCATCCTGAAATAGTTAAACATCCTTCCAAGTTCCAACCCAAATGTTTGAAACATGATTCAGTCACCTAAAAGTTTTTCAATCAATTCAGCAGCAGCTCATACTAATACCAGAACAAGTCTACAAGTAGAAATTAGAAGCAGCACAACCACTAATACCAAAATCATTTATTATTTCCTTTCCCCAAAAAAACAGAAAGAAGAAAAAAAGAGTAAAAATTACAAAATTCACACTCTATCTATTCACTCCAATACTTTTCATCAGACTCTTTCCCATCTTCCTTGTCCTCATCAACCAAACACGCCTTAAATTTCCTCACATCCTCCACCGCAGCAGTCCTATACAGCCCTACATCCGTCGCACCCGCCACCATATGATACCCTCTCCGCCTCATCTCCGTCGCCCCATCATGCGGCATCACAAAACCCGACAGATACGCCTTCCCTCCTTTCAACACCCCCTTCTCCGCCACACGCATCGTCTCCCTAACCTTCTTGTTCCCCGGGTCCCACAAATACCCCATGCTCGCGCTCAAATCCAACGGCCCCATCTGTACGCAGTCCACTCCATCAACTGCCGATATTTCATCGATCTTCTTCACCCCCTCTTCCGATTCAACCTGACACATTATTAGAAGCTCTTCCTCGTAATTACTTAAATACCCCTCGTCGATTCCGTAGTCCGAGCCACGAATTATTGTGTGAGCGGAGCCGCGGACGCCGTTCGGAGGATAACGGCAGTAAGATACTGCTTTTCGGGCTGACTTCGGGCTGTCGATCATTGGGAACATGAGGCCCTGCGGGCCGAGGTCGAGGGCTTTTTTGGCCCAGGTCTGGGAAGATTCCGGGAGGCGGAGGACGGCTGGGGTTTGGGTGGCGGCGAGGGCGTGGAGGCAGTGGAGGGCGTCGGAGATGCCGCCGTGGCCGTGTTCCATGTCGATGACGGCGAAATCGTAGCCGGAGAGACCGGATATCTCGGCGAGGGTTGGGGAGAAGGTGAGGAGGAAGATTCCGTAGAGGGTTTCGCCGTTTTTGAGGCGGGATTTGAGGGATTGCGGTGGAGAAACGGCGGCGGAGGCGGTGGCAGATGATTTGAGGGCTAGGGATTTGGATCGGAGTTTTGGGAAAGAGAGAGAATGGGTGTCGGGATTGGGGATTAGGGTTTTTGGGAGAGTGGAGAGAGAAGAAGATGAAGAGGAAATGGGGGAGGGAGTCAAGGACGCCATGGCGATTGGAAAAAGAAACAGTGTGGAGAGATATTGAGCTTGAGCTTGGAGCTTGAGCGTGGAATGGATAGATATTCTTTTTTTGATAATTCGGAATGGATAGATATTTAGTTTGTTGGCATTGCAGTGTTGGAATGGAATGGGATTCTTGAAGCGCGTGGATCATGGTATTCTGAGATAATTTTTTGGATGTTCTGAATTACTACTTTATCAATATCAAATAAATTTACTTAGTTTTTCCTTTTTATCAATATTTTTTACTTTAAATAAATGGCTAATTTGAATCACTAGTGATTGATATAAACCGAAATTTAACTTTTTGTATTGTAATTATTCAGTGAAATAAAATACAATTTGTAGATATAAATTAGTAGATCCATAGGATTGGAGTATGACTAACCAATTCCTCAAGAACTATTGTTGAACTTTCACAAAAATAAAAATAAAACTATCATGTCCTCAAGCAAGTATGAAAGCTATTCATACACACTTTAAACCAAGGTTTGACCTTACTAAGGGTGTACATAGAATCTTTAAACGAACAGAATCTTAGACAGAAAGTTCAATTTCTTCTCAAGGCATTTATTTGAAAAAACAATACATGCTAACATATTCATAAAATAAAAGTACGTGCAGCAAAACTTGTCATGTTAACTAATGAAAAAGAACCAATCTTTCTTCATAGCTCTAATTTAAGCAAATGTCTCTACTTTTCCCAAGTACTGTTTCTCCTCTTCCCCCCGCCCCCCGCAAATAAAATCTGGTTTGCTATTTCACCTAAAACAATAATGACACAAAGTTACAAGGATAATAGCAACTCTGAGCACCTTGTGATCAAATTCTGCTCATAAAATATCAAGTTTTTTTAAGTCAGAGCTTCAAAGCAGCTTTGGCCATTGCGAGTGCACCCTCGTAAGTTTGATTTCCACCAATAAACCCACTCATATGGACAAAAACACAACCCGGAATTCCTGTTTCCCTTGAGAGTTCATCGTCTCTGAGACCTCGCCACTGAGCTGGAAGGGCCTTACGGCTCTCAAATCTATCTGGTGCCACTGCCATTGCCTGAACTCGCCAACTTTTGCTTCGGTCATCCTAAAACATTTTTACAATATGTTGCCATTAGTCATAATAAAAATTCAAATTATTCGGATATATCAATGTAAATGATCTCTTTAACAACAATACAGTTAAGTTATCTCTGCCCTATAAAATCAAATATTTGTGCATTACTACCTGATAAAGCACATATTTAATAGGAGGGCTAATCTTCATCTCTTCCTCCAGCTCAAACAAGTGAAGTTTCCACTGTTGAATGACAGAACAAGATCAAAATTTGGAATAAGGCAGAAAACTCTTACAAGTGTACTTATGGGATGATACTATAGAGTCTAGATCTTAAGATGATAACATTATTTTTGCCAAAAATGCATTCGTATAAATTATAAAATACTCAGTGATGGGGCCATGAATGCTTGATCATAAAAGTAATTCCATAATGTGCTAGCTAGAAACACTTCAAGTACATTACAATCTAAGATGGTTAGTTTACTAACTTATATGCGCTAGTATAAAACATTAGATATACTCGAGAGGGAAATAAAAGCTAGGAACAAAAGCAACTATAATACCCTTGAGGACGGTAATTCATAAGATTGTAAGCAACAAGTTACAGTACTACAACTTTTTAGTATAAGTATGTGTTGGTTTAATATATGTTGTGCAGATGTTCTAATATTGTCCATTAAATTTCAAATAGGATGTTCCATTTTTATAAGCAACATTCAACAAAATATTCCCAAAGAGGGAATACAAAAACCTCATGGCATATGCATCTGGGATTACTTTATTCCGAAATCTAAACTGGAAGTGAAACAGGATGGAGTTAGTAATTGCTATGAGCAAAACGACACTAGAGAAAACAACATATCCATTTCCAAATTTATGGTAAAAATACTTACAGGGCAAAATCTGTTTAAGACCATAATTTCTCCACTAGTATCAACATCTAGCCTAGCTTCAAGACAATTCATCACAATCGAACGAGCGGGTAGCCATGACCTTGCATGGCTGCGAACATTCTGAATAAAGACAATGATGGTTAGAATTTCTAAGTAAGTAATGTCCGTATACAAGATATCCAAGAACAATACTGATTCTTCTACAACTTCAGAATCATCAAGGAGCTTTTGATCGGAGTGATTCATATTTAATCAGTCTTAAAAGGGAAATATTTCCCACCCCCACCCATACCCCTAATAAAAGAAGTAAAAAATAGGAAAACACAAAGACACAATGCTGATGCACTTGCGGAAACCTTACATCCAAAAACTCGCTGCCAGCTAGAGCCATTGCACGCTGAAAGGCTGCATTTTCATTTTCAGCTGACTGATCAGGATCTATCCAGTCCAGATTAAATTTTCCAACTCGTGAAGACAGGTGTGTATTATTCACGTATCTAGGTGGCTGGTCAGTATCATACTGATTGATTCCATTGTCAATGGCATCAATTGCCTGTTATCATTAGAACAACATATTAAAACGAATAAACTAAAGTATCAATAAATTTGGCAACATCAAAGAAACCACATGCATCAAGACTTATACAGGGTAGTTTTTGGAGATCACTATTGCATTCAGTTTATAGCAAGGACATAAGACTATTCCCATCTATAAAAGATTTGGATTTTCGAAAATTGCATTTAATTTTTCCAATAATAATCGAAGCATAGGGTCAGCTGATTACATTGGAAGTATCTTGAACTTGGGCAGAGCCAATTGTATTTCTAACAGATGCACTCCATTTGAGCACTCCTAATAAGTTTTTCAGCAACTATCTAATATCTGACCAGAAACCCGTATTATCCAACCTAATTAAACAGACCACATCGATTCGAAGAAAAACTGAAATTCCTATGGCCATGCCCACCTCTATACTGATGGTTTTGTTTCTGATTTGTGAATTAGTTTTGTACGAAAAAGGGTTGAATTAGCAGACATGTCTCCTTTTTCTTTACACAGTGACATGTATAATCAAAGAAACTTTAAATTAAAATTTGAACTGTATAATTTATTGCATCATATCGGCTGGTGACTCTTACAAATGTGGCACATCATTAACTACTGAGCTTATTAGGAGAGGCCTCATGCTTTTATGCATTGATTTACTTTATACCTAGTTGAGTCAGTCATGATACTTATAAAAAATTTACACACCATGATTGCAACTGGTGTTTTGTACTAATAAGTTTTTTGTATGTCCAAACCAACAGATGACTACAGTTTTTAGCAACATATGGTAAGCTTGAGCTCTTGCGTTTCTCTCAAAACCATAGCATACAGATTTTCTTAAAAAAGATGCCACTTTCTGTTCTTTTATCTTTCATAGTGTAGTTTTAAGTGCTTGCTTCAGCAACATAGTTTTAAATGAAAGCACAAACTGAAGCAGTGTATGACATATCAATTCAATATCTGAGTTAAGCATAAAAATATCATTAAGCAACCTACATATATAATACTAAAAAATTAGTAACCAATAGAAATTAGTAATTAAATTAACAATCTTCTACTAATAGTCTAATATTGATGTTTATATGATATATGACAAAAATAAATTACTCTGAATCCCAATTGAAGAGAAACTGGATTTTCACCAAAGAAAGATAAAAGTGCTCGCAAGTGCAAAAGATTGATTACCTCCATGAAGCTCTTATAAACTGCCAAAAACAACCGATGTACATCAGGATGGTCTTCATCAACATCAAGCTCCTTAGCTATGATTTCCTTCCCAAAATGCTACACAGAAATAATCACAACCAAGATTACCCTACTACAAAGATATTAACCGGCAACACAAAACCTTTGCTAAAACTATTCAGCTATTCTATGTATTTCTTCCTTAACAACGTAGCCGTAGATCGCAAAGGAGAGTACCCAGAATGCAACTATCAAAATCTTTCTTCAGAAAATTGACAAAATTGAAGTTGATTTTGTCTACATCAAACATACCTTGTAAACGAGACCAGCACTACTGAGTTTAGTATTAAACCCATGCCCAAAAACCTCCGCAAAACCCTTCTGATGATGATCATATCGGTCGTTTGAGGGATCATAAACCCCACCCACATCAAGCACAGCATCAAGCGTTTCCAGCACCTAAATATACAGTTCAGGCATTTAAACAAACACTTAGCCTACATATATAAATATCTCTACTTTCAAAATCAACTCAACGGCAAGATGATATTACGACCTGGGGGTCACGAGTACGGATGATGTGAGCGTCGGAGAACTTCTTAGTGAGGCGAATCATAAAGCAGCCGAGGGCTTCGTCGCAATGGAAGCTTCCATTGTGAGTTCCCACTCGCTTAACTGCGGCGGCGGAGGCGGCGGTGGACATGAGAGCGAGAGTAAAACGGAGTTGTTTTTGGGGATCTAAGGTACAGTTGAAGAGACGATGGCTACTGAACAAAGTTCTTGAAAATGCTTTGAACATAGCCTTCAAAAACCGAAAAGTCTTTTTACACGGTAAAGTGGTCTGCAGCGAGTGATGTAATTTAAATATTTTCAATAATTCTTTTGGTGATATTATTAAAATTATAACAGCACTAAATTGGTTTATTAAATCAATTTACTAAATATCTATAAATATCTAATATTATATATGTTCCAAATTTTTAGTTTCATTAGCTATGATGTAATGTCAAATTTTTAATTTCAAGCGTCTTCTCAAATAATTTTTTTACATCAATGTCATTTTAAATAATAATATATGTGTTGTTATTTATTATTAATAATTATTATTAAAATATATTAATTAATTTGGATTCTAATTTTTAAAAATTTGATCAAGTTGATTGATCAACGACAACTAAGGATAAAGAATTACGGGGTGGGTGAAGTATATTGTTTAGAATATATAGTTTTTTTGTTTGAACAATTTAATTTATCGGATGAAAAAATAATTTTATAGAAATATGGTGGCTAAACAAACTACTCTCTCAAAATGCAGACAAACATTAATTTTTTTATATCTAAACAAAATATATACAAACTATATTCCTATTTGAAAAAAATTAACCTATCTCTTACACAATTTATCTCATACAACAAACATGATTTGACATAAAATCTTACACATCTTATACATATAACCTAACTCTTCAAAAAAAAAACATGTGTTTGGTTTTAATTACCATACTCAATCCAAGTAGAGTTTTACTTTTGACTTTTGGCCGAATGACAAGATTATCCCTAAGTTTTGTTTTTTTTAAATTTATATTTCTTTTTGAAAACCTAAGTATATACTATTTGGGTTGAGTGTGGTATTTTAAACCAAACACAAAAGGGTATTGGGGATTTAAAATGAAACATGGGGGTTTTGGGAGTTGGACAAAGCACATGGGGTGTTTATGTATTTCGATGTCAGGGTAAAATTATCATATTAAAAGTAAAATGTGAACAACCGCTGCACCACGTCATCAAGTACACGTGGTGCAGCCCACCAATACACATGGGACATGTGGATTATTAATCCACATCACCCCATGTTCTGGCCATGTTCCAAAAAAATAGGGGTTCAGAAAGTTGTGTTCACACTGCCAGAATATGGGTGATGTGGATTTTTAATCCACATGCCCCAAGTGTATTGGTGGGCTGCACCACGTGTACTTGATGACGTGGTGCAGCGGTTGTACTACATAATTTCTCCTTCTCTATGGAATTATGTAGTACAACCGCTGCACCACGTCATCAAGTACATGTGGTGCAGCCCACCAATACACATGGGACATGTGGATTATTAATCCACATCACCCCATGTTCTGGCCATGTTCCAAAAAAATAGGGGTTCAGAAAGTTGTGTTCACACTGCCAGAATATGGGTGATGTGGATTTTTAATCTACATGCCCCAAGTGTATTGGTGGGCTGCACCACGTGTACTTGATAACGTGGTGCAGCGGTTGTACTACATAATTTCTCCTTCTCTATGGAAAATTATGTAGTACAACCGCTGCACCACGTCATCAAGTACATGTGGTGCAGCCCACCAATACACATGGGACATGTGGATTATTAATCCACATCACCCCATGTTCCAAAAAAATAGGGGTTCAAAAAGTTGTGTTCACACTGCCAGAATATGGGTGATGTGGATTTTTAATCCACATGCCCCAAGTGTATTGGTGGGCTGCACCACGTGTACTTGATGACGTGGTGCAGCGGTTGTACTACATAATTTCTCCTTCTCTATGGAAAATTATGTAGTACAACCGCTGCACCACGTCATCAAGTACATGTGGTGCAGCCCACCAATACACATGGGACATGTGGATTATTAATCCACATCACCCCATGTTCTGGCCATGTTCCAAAAAAATAGGGGTTCAGAAAGTTGTGTTCACACTGCCAGAATATGGGTGATGTGGATTTTTAATCCACATGCCCCAAGTGTATTGGTGGGCTGCACCACGTGTACTTGATGACGTGGTGCAGCGGTTGTACTACATAATTTCTCTATGGAAAATTATGTAGTACAACCGCTGCACCACGTCATCAAGTACATGTGGTGCAGCCCACCAATACACATGGGACATGTGGATTATTAATCCACATCACCCCATGTTCTGGCCATGTTCCAAAAAAATAGGGGTTCAGAAAGTTGTGTTCACACTGCCAGAATATGGGTGATGTGGATTTTTAATCCACATGCCCCAAGTGTATTGGTGGGCTGCACCACGTGTACTTGATGACGTGGTGCAGCGGTTGTACTACATAATTTCTCCTTCTCTATGGAAAATTATGTAGTACAACCGCTGCACCACGTCATCAAGTACATGTGGTGCAGCCCACCAATACACATGGGACATGTGGATTATTAATCCACATCACCCCATGTTCTGGCCATGTTCCAAAAAAATAGGGGTTCAGAAAGTTGTGTTCACACTGCCAGAATATGGGTGATGTGGATTTTTAATCCACATGCCCCAAGTGTATTGGTGGGCTGCACCACGTGTACTTGATGACGTGGTGCAGCGGTTGTACTACATAATTTCTCCTTCTCTATGGAAAATTATGTAGTACAACCGCTGCACCACGTCATCAAGTACATGTGGTGCAGCCCACCAATACACATGGGACATGTGGATTATTAATCCACATCACCCCATGTTCTGGCCATGTTCCAAAAAAATAGGGGTTCAGAAAGTTGTGTTCACACTGCCAGAATATGGGTGATGTGGATTTTTAATCCACATGCCCCAAGTGTATTGGTGGGCTGCACCACGTGTACTTGATGACGTGGTGCAACGGTTGTACTACATAATTTCTCCTCTATGGAAAATTATGTAGTACAACCGCTGCACCACGTCATCAAGTACATGTGGTGCAGCCCACCAATACACATGGGACATGTGGATTATTAATCCACATCACCCCATGTTCTGGCCATGTTCCAAAAAAATAGGGGTTCAAAAAGTTGTGTTCACACTGCCAGAATATGGGTGATGTGGATTTTTAATCCACATGCCCCAAGTGTATTGGTGGGCTGCACCACGTGTACTTGATGACGTGGTGCAGCGGTTGTACTACATAATTTCTCCTTCTCTATGGAAAATTATGTAGTACAACCGCTGCACCACGTCATCAAGTACATGTGGTGCAGCCCACCAATACACATGGGACATGTGGATTATTAATCCACATCACCCCATGTTCTGGCCATGTTCCAAAAAAATAGGGGTTCAGAAAGTTGTGTTCACACTGCCAGAATATGGGTGATGTGGATTTTTAATCCACATGCCCCAAGTGTATTGGTGGGCTGCACCACGTGTACTTGATGACGTGGTGCAGCGGTTGTACTACATAATTTCTCCTTTTCTATGGGGTTGTATTGGGCCCTTATTTGTAATTGTAGGCATAGCCCTTGAACTTCCCACCATGAAAACTACCACAACCTCCATAACCCCTTCATCAATCCCATCTCCAAACCCCCTAAAGTATTCCCTGGAAAGATTTCATAACCACCCTTCAGTTGTCAAATTCCCCCAAAAAGCATCATCATTTATAGTGCAATGCAATGCAGCAAAAATGGCAGCCCTGAAAAGGGTGGATTCTGTGGGGTATGGTAGACGAGAGAGTAGAGGAACTTTTGAACAAAGAAGAGAATCGGGATTTGTTAAATGGGTTAGAGCAAGCCTCATTAAGAGTTGAAATGGCCAAGAGAGAACTTGCTGCGATTGATAAGCAAGAACTTGAGGCTAAAATTATGAAGAATTATGTCACCCAACTCGAATCAAGAGCTTCCGATGTATAACAATTTCATATATATTTTTGTCAATATATGTTAGGATTATGCATTTTAAATTGGATGCAGGATTGGTGTTTGTGTTTTTGTCTAATGGAATTAAACCTATGGAACATTTGAGTTTTGTAAAAGTAAACTGAATGAATTTGCAACCATAGTTTGTTACTAGTCTTTGGACATTGTTGATGGAGGCCTAAAGAGGCTGCTTGGGTTATTTTTTTTTTTTTTTTTGGTTTCCCAAGGGTTTTAATCCCTTTCAAGTCGCGTCAGACACATAAAGTGGGAACCTCTCCCAACAGGGATTCGAACTTGAGTCCGCTACTTTGTAGTGACTAGTCCCTTCCACTATATTGTATTTAGATCAAGAAATTTGTAAGTATATAGTATTTTGTGATCATATAATGTTATAATGGATAAAAGCTTCAGATTTTTGGATCTTTTTATCTGATTAAGGAAAATACTTAGCCAAATTACTAAAATGGGAACTCAAGATATTACTATTAGTTAATTGTTATTAATAAAGATATTACCAGAAGTTTTTGTATGGTTCATAAAAACGATAAACAATATAAGTCAATCCTAGATTCACGCATCAAATGGCCTAAAGATGGTGTATTCTCTATTTATAAGCCAATATTCGCTCTCCCAAATTATTGTAAAATGTTGGTTATCCGTATTCTCTTACAAAAAAGAAGTAAACAAAAAGAAAAGAAAGAAACAACATTTTTATACTGACTAATATAACCATTGAAGATTGCAGAATGCCAGAAAGAAATAACGGAAGCAAGAATGATGCTTGGAGAAGCAGAGAGGTCTCTTACATACCAAAGCTCTAATACCTAACCAGAAACAAAAAGTGATGAAGTGATAAACTAAAACGAGGAGAAAGTAGAGTCGATTAAAGCTGCATTAATAGCTGCCGCTAGTGGAACACTAGTTGAGCTTCCAATTTCCTTAACTCGTGCAACTACCAATTCCCAAAACGATGATACTTCCTCTGGCTGTCACCTTTATAAGTTGTGCATTATTTGGAGCAACATTTCGGTATACAATCAGAAAAGATTTGGACAATGTTCACCTGAAATCAGGGACATCTGCAGCTTTTGGCTTTGTCGAAGGTAACTAACTAGTAGTATAATACTTTGATTTAAGATTATGACACCAGATGATGGTGATTAATTTATTATGTTGTGTTCTTGATTAAGGTCTTGGTATGCTTGGTAATGGGGAGCCGCCTGATTTGGAGTCGAGCAGTATTGTACAATTGCATGTTTTTCATGGAGCGGTTTATGTTTCTGAAAGTGGTTTGATTTTTCTGTTTGCTGGAGTTGCTTTGGATTTTTGTGTTAAGTTAGGTACTCTAAGCACATTTCCAATTGATAGATCAGTTATTACAAGGACATAACTTGTTGAGTGTAGACAATGGTTCTTTGGAAGTTATCTTTATGGCTTTAACTGCAGTGAGATTCGATGGTATATGAAGTAATTGGTCAATGGAAGAGACTAGTACCTCAAAGATGATGACTCAAATTCAAACCTCTATTGGAAGAGGTTTCCATATAATATGCTCGACTCGCCTAAAAAGGAATTAAACTTTTGAAAAACCTTAAAAAAAAAAATAGAGCCAATGTTCATTTGAATAAGCAAATGGAGTATTTATAATTGAAGAAGGCCTCCCAAATTCTCATTAAAAAGCGGATTTGATTGGGGTATTTACGATTCCAAACTAATAAAATAAAATCATTTTCAGCTCTCTTTCTTTGTAACAATTGACTGATTCCTAATAGATAAAAGGGCAGGACCGCCCATGGTTTATTATCCCAATTTCAAACTAAAAAAAGGTTGTTCTTTTTCATCCCAATTTCTTTGTAACAATTGACTGATTCCTAATAGATAATTTGAAATTCACAACCAAAATATCTCCTTTTCGAGATGAATCTTTCATCCCATTTTAATGTCAGATTCTTATGTCACATATATAGATCAATTAGCAAATGCTTATCTTAAAATTTGTGTGAACCAAAATATACACTTGTAAGGAAGGGGCCTTAATTCTAACAAGCACTATGCAAATTCAAATAAGGTAGAGAGAGAGAGAGAGAGAGAGAGAATAATCTGAGGGCACAACTATAACCCAGCTAATAGTGTTACAAAATATATATTCACAGTATTACAATTTAATATGACATCCAAACTAACAAATACATTATATAATTACACAATACAAATTCAATGTTCCTGTGGTCTTCTATCTCAGATTGACAGGTTCAAGCAAATAATTGACATCGAACTTGAGGTCACAACACCATCTGCACAATATTTCCACTTGCACCAAATAAATGGACAATGGTCTTCTTGGTGGTTATTTTATTCCTTATTCTGTATAGAACACTGCTGGAATCTTTCCCGACAAGCTTGTTAGTCAGTCCATCAAAAACAAAGATTCCAGAAACACGAACTATATTGTTCAAATTCTTCCATCATTTTCACTGTGGTCATAAATAGGATTGGAGGAGTTAAAATATCGCTCAATTTCCTCCGCGTTGTTTAAATCTTACCGGAGTTTTGAAGGTACTAACCTTTTACACTTTCCAATAATGGAAGATATAGATCACGAATCTCCTTCTCGTCGATCACTATCCTCTTCACGAGCTGACAGAGAAGTTAATCGCTGTTGCAACTGGCAACAACAGAAAAAGTATGTTTATCTAATAGTAAAAGTCGTGAGGGCTTCACGCTTTATTGGTGAAGTCTAATGGTTCAGTAACTTGAGTATGCGCAACTTGAATTTTCTTATTTTGGAAAAAATCAAGCATTCAATTTCAAGAAATAAACGATATTTGGAAACTCACTTGCATGTACTTTACTTTTTCTGCAGTTAATTCATCGGTCAAGCTGGTCATCCTGCAAGTGGTGAGAAAAAGTGTGGAGCTTGAAAGAATATAAAAAATAAAAGAAGATAACATGGCTCAATGAGTCTGATACAGTTTGGAAATTTTTATAATCAGTTCCCGGATATGTACAGTACCTTGCTTGAAGCTCAGAGAGCTTTATAAGCAGCATACGTTCTCTTTCAGAAACAGCTAATTCAACCTGTTCATGAGCAAATGACAATAATGAAATGTAGCAATCTACATAAATAATAATAATAATCAGTAACATTTATTTTTATGATGTAAAAAGTCAGTCACTGATAACAAATGCAGACATGCAGTACCATCTGAATATTGAAAGTGAGGAAGCAAATGAGCCAAGAAGGTCTAATACTGTGAAACTTACTAAGCTGGAGATTAAGCGCTATGAATTTTTTTTTTTTTTAAAAAAAAAAAAAATTAACTGCAAGACAGGCATGATGAAGAAATTAGCTGAAAAACTAAGTGCATTATTGCAATTTCTGGATTCCACCTTAGGTTAAATATTCAGCCATGCTGAAGCTCGAGAAATGGAAAACAAGCTTCTCTAGCTCAGACCATACTGGCTTTCTCAAACATATATTTACATAAGACGCAGACAAATTGCAGAGTTAGAGAGGGGGTGAATGACGTATTTGTGAGTGACTTAGTTTTGGAATATTTGTTTCATCACGGAAACTATAACTTCCATTCCTGTCTGGTCCTTCTAAAAGAGATTGAAAATGCACAATAATGAAAGACTCATTGTGGGAAATTTCAGTATGTGCTTACATTGCCATTAGTTTCTGAGCCACGAGGTAAAGGAGGCAGTTTCCCATTTTGAGAAGCTGAAACAAATGAAATTTCAGTAGAATTATATAATACTTGGATGATATATGCACATAAATACGCCATTATATTTTCAACGCACCATTTTCTACCTCCACCGGTTGCAAGGTACTCAGTAGATTCATTATAAGATCCTGCAATAGGGGGCAACGAATAAGAACAAGATAAAAGAGCAAGTGACCTGTTGAACTTGCAGAAACAATGCATAATAAGATGACAGTACTTGTTGAATAGATGTTTGTTGGAAAAGATTCTGAAGGTGAGGCATGAGAATTGAGGCAGGCAAATTACTGTTGCCGATTTCCTTGGGTAACTGACTGTTCGGCTGAAAACCAATAAGAGAAAAACTAACTAAGCAATAAAGTTTACTTGGACAATCATTCCAACTTCATCACTAGCTGAAACTTAAATTCATAAAAGGAGATGAGTATATAAACCATTTGCTTGGAATCAAATATCCAGTTTCCCACGCTAGCCGACTTCCTCAGCGGTGAACCCTGAGAACCATATATGCAAAAAATGAAGATAGATAAAACATCCTCGTCATTTTCTCCGAATAGTCAAGGCAACAAGCTTGCCTCTTACCTGAGAATTTCGTCGAGAAACTGTACATGATGGAATGTCCTAGTATATATTTTTAAGTTAGCAAGAAATCATTAGAAAGAATAAAGTACCATAAGAATGAAGCAGTACCTTTACAAGATCAACGTTTTCTGATGTTACTGAGAACCGCCCTTTTATTTGTACAAGATTGGCCTTTGACTTGTCATCCAGGGAATCTTTAAACCCTAGTAAGATAACCATAAAACATATAACGTTCTTATCAATGTCAAACATTATAACACGGCAACTCAAATAATTATAATTACCTCCTGAAGATTTGATTGGAGCTGATAAACTGTTTGCTGAAGCTCGAGTTGGAAGGTTTAGAGGACCACTGAGACTGGGTGCTCTCCGTATTTGATGAGGCTTCTCAGCCACTTGTTGGTTTTCAATCTCACACCTGATTAGTAATTTGTATTTCCCATCGAATTTAGCAATGCAAAGGAAATTTCATGGTAAGCAAAAGCATGGAACTGAATAAAGCACAACACAGCTTTAGCAAGTCACTGGAAAAAATGTAAATTAAACTTGATTCAATCATGTTGAGATATTTAGTCAAAACTTCTTAAGTTAGTCAATTCTATGTCTGATTCAAACTTCCATATAGGCAAAAATACAACCATAAATGGCCTTAAATGGAAATTTGCTCTCTAAGGAACATCATTAAAGCGGCCTCATAAGTTCTCCAATCCTTTATAGACCAACATTTTTTATGATCCAAAATGACCAATTCCTATAACCCAAAGATTGCCTGAAATATCATGCTTGTTCATATTCTTAAACTGTTTGGATTGGAATCACAACTAAATAATACTTGGCCTCGCCTTGACACTCTACTGTCACAAGCTATCAGCCACACAACCACAACTAGCTATAATTTGCAGTACACAACATTGGCATGGGTATCAGAATCAGGCAATGAAAAACCAATGTCTAGTTAAGAGCATCAGTTGTAAATGAGGAGAAGAAAGATGCTTGTCAAATATTATAGCCTAGCATTCCAAACACTGCTTATTCCCTGTAACCCTCCAGCTAAAACATCCATCACATTCTAACTGACCTAATGATATTTTTTGCCACTAGTTGCAAGTGAATCTTTATTATTGGTGATTCAAGCATAACATGGCATAGGAAGTGATAGATGAAGCAATCAATAAGTTATAATAAACCTTTCTACGTTCCGCGCTCTTTCTTGCATCGAATGACTTAGCACAGTACCAGGCATGAGCGGTCCACTTTGAGTTTGGCGAGGTCTGCTAGTTTGAATTTTAGTCTTGGTTTGTGCTGCATCTTTCTCAACCAATGCTGAAGGCAGATCAGCTTTTGATTCACTCTTCTTGAGTCCAGTTTGTCCTTGATTGTCAGACTCTACTATATCACTTTCATATACTTTACCCTTTTCGGTCTGACTTTCAACTACAGGCACCTGATTACCATTTGTATTTTCTCTGAAAACCAAAAGCGGGAAAAGCATAACATATATTAAAAAAAAATTGCATGATTCAGAAGAAAAATGATGCACGTTCGTCAAGTATTGCAAAACACTAAATTGAATCAGGGGGAAGCCCGAAGAATAAATATCTCACATATCAAGTGGAGTTATAGATGACATTAAAAGTAAATAACATGGAAAATATGGTTACTTACTCAAAGCAAGAGAATGTTGCAAAGATTGAATAAAGCCTGTTATTACCTGCCAATATTATTGCTCGTAGCTAATGGTTTCACCACAGAATTATATGCAACCTATTTACAAACAAAGCAACATTATATAGGTCATAAGAGATAAAAAAAACTAAGTAAAACATATATAAAATAGAAATAGATATAGAAACAAGAATAGGAGACAATAATGAATAATGGTGGATTTATTAAAAAAAGAAAAGAACTAATTGTCGTGGAAAATAATTGTCAACAACCTTGTGGTTCGAATAAAATTTTAGATTGTCTTCTTCTTCTTTTATATCTTGCATTTCTTCCTCTTGTTGAAGCTGCAAAGATGAAAATGGGCCAGATGAACCTTTTAAGAAAGCCCTGAGATTACTTTATCATGACAGCTGAACATAAAAATTAACTTGTGTCATGCACATACCAAAGATGCTTGGAGCTTCAAATCCTCAACATCGAAGTTCCATGCACTTACTCCCCTCTGGTATTCGCTCTGATTGAGCCCAAGAAAATTAAAAAATCGAAATTAATGCACAGACAGAGGAAACAGTATAACTACTCTAATTTCTACTGAAAAGCTTATCAGCCACTACTCCAGTATATACTCCACATTCCCTCTTTATATACACCAATAATAACTCGTATCTTTGAAAACTAAAAATAATAACTCGTATCTTTGAAAAACTAAATGGACACAGAACCCAATTTCAGCCCAACGGTTACCACCACTCAAGATGTGTTTAGGTGAAATTGGGCTCTCATATTCACAGGCAAAGGCTTCTTTCTATTCTGGCTAATGTTAACAACAGGATAATAGCGGTGTAAGTAATTTGGCTTAGATTGGCTACTAGTTGGTGAAAGGGGTTAAGCATTCAGCCATGTGCATTTAATGTTGCTTTAGCTGGCAGTTCAGATTAAAAAGTAGTTGCTTACATTCAAAAACCACAAAGAAAAGAAAAGCGAGGACTGATGCCAAAATCCATATGACTAATCGATAGAGGGAGTATCACCCAAATTAAACAAAATCTTGAAGCCAAGTAGACCACATTAATGAACATTTCAATATATTCATATTTTCACAGAAAATAGTGAGACATATATGAGATGAATAATTGTGCGTGTGACAGAAGCCAAAAGTCATTAGTCCACTTTAATAGGAACAAAAGTTAACAGTTACATCATACTTAGATTTCCCAGCACCCATATTTGAAAGTCAATGAGAAAATATAACAACTTCCACCATGCTTCGAACCTGAGATATAGCTTCTTCTTCTGCTGACGGCATCCTTTTTAGAGCAAGTTGTGCAGCATCTTTGAGCTGCATCCAATCCACAAGAATGTAATCAAAGCGGTTAAGATAAGGAGAGTTCAAAACAATGCTAATTACCATAATCAAAGTATACCTGCAGATCTTTCACACGCTTCCACAGTGGTGGCAAGTCGGCAAATAACTTTTTCACAGAAAGTTCAGGAGGCTTTGCGGTCTTGAAAAAGGAATGTTTCAACAATTTTTCTGCAGTTGGCCTCTTTGTTTGATCTTTCACCAAACACATTGCAACCATTTCCTTAAAGGACTGTTCAAAACCAAACACTGCTTCATACTAAGTACTTAAAAAACTTAATTTCGGGAACATCTGAAGATGAAGATATCATGAGTACCTTAGAGAACCTCTTATCACGGTCATAATCAAGTCCAGGAGGGGCATTTTGTATGGTCATTAGCAGAACCTGTTGAAATGCAGAGTAAATGTATGAAGGGTTTGCTACAGTGGGCTCCATGCATAAGTTGGCAAACTTGTCGCGGATATATATGTATACCTTCATGGGAGGATATTTTGAAAATGGTGCATGTCCATGAGCCAACTCCAAAGCAGTTATTCCAAATGACCATATGTCAGCCCTGTTATTTTATCAGAAGTGCAAATATAAATGTCTCAGCATTTGAACGAACACATTCTCAGCAGTTCATACTAACATTGGTCTCAACATGGTATCGCATACTCAATATAAATCAATTGGTTCTAGAAGGAAAAATCACTAGGCAAATAGCCACAGATAACCTATCAATGGGTGGTGATACTTTGAGTTCTCATACAGTCTCTAGGACATGTCATGTTCAAATATTCAGAAGTCAGAACATATAAGCAAAGAGAAAATAGTTGTTAGCAATACAAATGAGACCGATTTTGGGATAAGCCCCATGTGCTTTAGCTATAAGTCACAACTAAACAGTGACATTCTAGTATTAAATCATCCACATGTTACTTTCTTCTTAGTGCAACCTCTGCACTTTTCCCTTGTATTTTGTCCCTATCAATACAAGTAGTGTTTTGTTTCAAAAAAAAATCATTCACATGTAACTTGTGCCGGATCGTAATAGACAGCATGAGAAGATAGAGTAAAACCCACTTGAAATCATATCCTGTTCCTGGCTGCAAAACTTCTGGTGCCATCCTGTAATATAATGGCAATTAAGTATCACTAATGGAGACAATATCCATTAGAACAATCAGAGAAAGAGAAAAGGACAAGCTAAAGTACCAGCATGGAGTACCCACAAAGGTATTCCTTGAGCGTTGCCTATCGCCTCTGTCAAACATGCAAGCTGAAACACCAAAGTCACCAAGCTTCACCTCGCCATTACTATCCATTAATATATTTCCTGCCTGAGAAAAGATAATGTGTTGGAGTAATTAACTAATGTAGGTCAACCCGAATAATAAGTCAAATCTAGTAACATGTTCAGAACAAATGAAGTTGCCTAACCTTCACATCACGATGAATGTGGCCATGTCGATGAAGGTACTCCAATGCCTTAAGTGTTTCTTTTAAGATAGATCCAATGGCAGATTCTTCAAAACCTTCCGGATATGCTATCTTCATGAGATGTAGGCAAGAACCCTGAGCCATAAAAGGCATGACCACCCAAAGGTTGCGGTCAACAACAAATGAACAAATCGATTTTATGACATTAGGATGATTGATTAAGCTCATTGTTTGAGCTTCCCTGCGAATGTCATCCTGCGAAGAAAAACATGGAACAAGTCTCTGCATGAATAGCCAGCTCAGCCACATTCACTACTTTTTAGAAAACGAGGGAATCGCAGCCACATGCACTACTTTTTAGAAACCGAGGTCAATTGATACATGTCACAAAAGTGGAGCTAATAAAAACAGTAGTATGAAAGAGCGACTTTCGTATGTATACATAAAACACGGCCGTGCTAATAGAAGGGGAGGACAACACGTGGATACAGGGGTAATTTAGTCTTTCTAGCTGCACTAAGTAATCTCCATCTTTAGATAGGTAGCCGTCAATTGGTTAGGATTAGGTAGACTTGCTGTAACGAAATTCTGTGTTCTTTCTTCTCTGTGTCATCAGATCACTTCCTCTCATTCCCCTGGTCTCTTCATGTATGATTCTTGTATTCATTTTAGTTGAGAGTAATTCTGTTCAGCGTCTATTCTTCTTGGACGATGCTTAGGGATTATTCGATTGAATTTATGAATTTGTGCAGTTCTTAATTCAAATATGAACCTTAAACTACTCTGGGACGCATCATTATGATTTAACATACAATTTTTTCACAAATAACCTGAGATATTGAACATAAGCTCACTGTATTTCAGGTTCAGTTCTAGAGAATCTTGGTGCTTCGAGAAAACCAAAAGTCAACTATGCTATCATCAGCTTGTAACAAAAATAATTCTTAAGTGGAAAAAATCACACAAACACAATCATGTCTAGATTGCCTCTCAGAAAATGTTTTTCCATTTTCTCTTCTGAAATCGTGTTTGTCATCTTCATTTCCATAAAAAATTCTACAAAAAGAACATCATTATTACTCTATTTTCAAAATCTGCATCCCATTGTTTTGACACCCATTCAGAAGAGACCATACCAAAACAGTCTGAAAATTTTAAATGGATAAACCTTTCAATTTTCTCAATTCACAAATCCAACACATTTCAAAAAATAAAAAAAGTAGGAATTTACAGTAGCAAGGAGCTGGATCAACTACGAACATGTTGTCATATGATCTGAGGAAACATGCAAAATAGTTGAAGGGATGGTGTTACACTATCGTACATATAATAAAAGTCTTTTTTCATGGGTGCATTCGACTGGAAACAACTTCTTTGTTAGACACAACAGTTGTATCTTAAACAGAAATGAGGCAAACGTCAGCAAGCATTACTAATCGGTTCCATTAATTATCTTTCTCGATTACAAGTTTCCTAAGAGTTACAGATGTTGCACAAGCTGAATTTATATAAATCTTGTCCAATTAATGATACGACTTCTAAGTCAACCAGTGAATGAATTAAGGATAACCATAGTTGCTAACAATTCCAACAACACAAAAATCACATTGCACAGCCAGAAACTAACTAATAGAAACAGCTTAACCTTTATACTTATAACAAGGGCCTGTACATAAAATCAACCTTCCCTGACTATGGAGGATACATGGGCAAGACCAGTGGACATGACTAGCGGAAGATGACATCAGGAGTACTTCGCTGGAGAATTTTAAATCAATCGTATTTTAGATAATGAATATACTTTTAGCTCTTCTGCAAACAAAAAATAACTATAACTTAGAGAGTAGCAGAGATTGTCATTTAAATAATTTTATGATGTGTACAACAATTGCGGTCCGCGCAAACTTATGCCCACTGGTCTTAATTCTGATGGAAAATTCCTCAAAAGTTTTTGGTCGAATATTAATGTCATTATATAAATCCAAAGTTGTCCGTATACTTATAATGCAGGCCGGAAATGGGATCCAGTATAAATGACAAAAGGAATACTTGAGGACCCACGTTTTGACAAGTTTAACTGGTGCAAGGTAATTAATTTCAGATTTAACTTGCCTTGTTCTATACAAAATTGGCTTCGAAAAAGCAATTTGATAAAAGATTTTCTTCTTCAGTCACCAGTGTGAGAAAAATATTTCTTCTAGTCATCACGCACTGATGCCATACACAAGATGTCGGTGAAGGAATTTCCTACGAGGATCCTACTGGATTGGTTATAGCTCGTTTATGTAAAATGCAAGGCTATATATACTGAATGAAATTAGATTCCTGCAACTTGTATTTCTCTGTAAGTAGATTTTATTTACATGCTAATTTAATTTTTCTCCTGACTCGAGAGATATTATTGTTTGGAAGTGCCTTTCCACCTGTAAAGAAGTTTGACGAAAATATTGTCCCATTTGCACTGTCATATTGATTGTCGGTAAATTTAAGCTCAAACTACCTCAAGATTTCGTATAAGAATAAAAAGAAAAAACTAGATGTTGCATGGCATGCAAAGTGCATTCTCCAAAGGACACGCGTCCTTTGTGTTAACTACCATTAAAAAGGTAGATAAACAAAATTGGACACATGTAATTTGGAGAAAGCACCTATTCATTGCACAACATGTAGTATCTAAGTTCCCATAATGAAAAAATATGGATTTGATCAAAGTTACATTGACATAATGATATTTAGCATATGGAATAGGATTCAATTCTCCAATTGTGACTATGTCACATCAAAATAAGCCAATCAGAGATCTGATCCTGAAGAAAGAACTTTTAGTACAAAAGCAAACTACCTATTTAAGAAAAAGAGTACTGGTGGCAAATTAATGATCTTCCATATATAAAAACATAAAAGCATCACATCTACGACTTTCAAGATCCAAAAAGATAAAGCAATCTCTTACATCCAATTATTTGTTTATTTTTATTAAAGCCAATTTTCTTCATTAATTATGTAATCATTTAGCAATTCCGTACTACAAAAAGAATCGGCCAGATTACAAGTAATCTATCTCATATCTCAAGCAGCCTTCCAATACAAACATTGAGTACGCACATCAATTTTGTTTGTAAAGTAGCGACAATGGTACTGGTCAAATTAAAGATTAATTCAGAATTTGATTGGAATCAAACAGATAACGGCAACGGCGTATTGGATTTTAATATGCACTAATAATCCAAAGTGTTGGATAGGGAAAAATCAACAAAAGACTAAAGAACATGAAGCATTTCAAGTATTGGACTCTATACTGATTCGTATTTCTTTCTCAACGGGTGCAGATCAATGAGCTATGGCAACCTACTATTGCCTAATCTACTTAAACCAATTCAACACTTCATATTCCAAAACATCGCCCTCCAAATTCAATTCAATTTCAATTTTCAATCGTTGTTTCTCAAAAACATTAAAAGTCAAACAAACCAAAACTCTCTCCATTCTTACCTAGATCACAAATCACCTAACCTAAATTTCCACTTAATTTCAACACACTAACACAAATAATCAAATACAAAAATTCTCGTAATTACAAAAACATGGTAAAAATAGAGAATTGCACAAACCAGATTGCTATTGCATCGATCGAGATCCAAAGACTTGACCGCCACCACTTCATTGAAAGGCAAATAGATCGCTCTGTAAACAGTTGCGCTTGCACCATACCCTACCTCTTCTAGAAGCTTGTAATCATTCGGGTTCACTGAGAAATTCTTCCCCATTTCTTCACACTCAAACCATCAACACTTGAAATCAATTTTTTTCGTGCTATAAAAATCAATTCCTAAAGGAAAGAATTCTTTTCCTGTTTACTTCAATAAATTGAGACAGTGAGAGTCCACAGATATGACTGCCTGTGTTTCAACTCTGCTCAACTTCTCTCTCTTCTCCTACAAATGTTGCGAATTATTAGTGATATTTTTCTAATTTGCTAAGTTTTCCTAGATTTTATTTTCCTTTTTATTTTTATAAACTAATTTTTATTTCTCATTCTTTTTTTTCCCCTTTTGGTGGTTATGTAAAGAAATTATCGATGCGTTGACTGCCTGAGGAACCGACGTCATACAAGTAAGGGACCAGGCTTTGAGGAGCTGATTTAGTACATCTCCTATATATTTGATTCCTGCAACCATCTCATTTTTCGTGTTGTACGTTGACTTTCAAAGTACAAGTATTTTTGTATAATTTGAAGATTGAGGACAAACTTGTCTTTTTACATTACATACATTCATCTTGAGCTATAATTATTTGGGCCAGTTTAATCAATTTTGGTTGGCTTTGATGTTTGAATTTCATTTCCATTTTTTAGGATTTCTTTAAATATTAGTGTGAAACGTTGAAAACATAAACAATCTAGTCAGAATTTTCAAAACATCAAATAATGTTATAATATGGTTACTATAATTTGAAAATATGGTATAAAAACTAGTAAGTAATTTTGACATGACATAAAAATTTACCGATAAAAACTAGTAAGGAAATTAGTGGATTATAGATTTCACAAATGGTGTATTTGACATAACATTGTGACATTGGCTTAAGTTGTGATTAGTTTGTAATTTTCCAGTACTAAGATTATAATGAGTCAAACTAAGGTTACATTGAATTGATTGGTGTTCACAAGTAAAAACATTGATGATAGATAATTGAAGGCGCTTGAATTAAATTATCAATTTTTTTTTATAACTCAGGTGTCCAAGCTTACATTAAACTAATCATGGACCCTCAGAACTCTTGCCCTAGAACCCTGAAGGATGTAAAATCGCAGGATGTGCCTCCACCAAGCCTCGGGATCCCACCATACTGCTGTACACTCTGCGCACAAAGGGGTCTTCACCACAAATGACCCTCCACCAAGCATCGGGATCCCACCATATTGTTGTACACTTTGCGCACAAAGGGGTCTTCACCACAAATTACCCTTAGACAGACCCATGAAAATGCCTCCATCCAAGTTCCAAATGGGATTCGAACCCCCACTCTTGTCGCTAGAGCAAGCCTTATGAATTGTTGGTCAGCTAGTTGGAGATATGCCCTGGGGGCAATTATCAATTATTACACAGACTCACAACAATATATCACATCAATGTGATCTATATCATTATATATGTATTGTTAGTTGCTAGTTGATGATGAGGTCTGGCAAAATTAATCCCAATATAAGTATTGATATTTATTTTTCTAGTTTAATATATTTTTTTCAATTTATTTATTCTTATGTCATTTTTGTGATCCTCAAAGTAAAACTCCATTTTCTTAATTGAAGTTGTTTTTCTCAAAACTAATCCGATGCAGGGTAAATGTCTGATTTATAAATCCGGTACACTCTGTCTTAAAGTCCTGTGTATCATGTGCTTTCCAAGTCCTACAAAAGAAAGGTTACACACTAGGGTGGATGGTTGCTGATGGAATCTCCTCCGATGTTTAAGTCAACAAGGATGCTTGGAACTTAAACAAAGTATATGCGGAGGAAGGATATGGAAAATTGTGTATTATTATTATTATTAGGGTTAGATTGATCATCCCTAAGATATATTTATATTGTTGATAAGAGTCAAGAACCATGGTAGAATCCTAGTGAATGTAGGAAAATTCCATGCAGGGTCCGGTACGTCTTTTTAATTTATAATTTGTAATTGACAACATTATATTCGCCTCGCTGATGTCAAATGGGCTTGCGAACTATGCGGCTTCTAACCGGGAAGAGGGCGATGATACTGTTTCATAATAGAGCCCGAGTGATCCGTTTCGGATAATGACCTATGCTACTTCATAACCTCTGTTGGATAAGGATGAAGATGGAGGCACTAAAGAAAGTTTGATAAGGGAGGTTTTGATGCATTCCAAAACTTCGTAAAATTGGCTAAGTATGGAGTAACTTAGCTGATAAACTTATCAAGGAATTTTGACTAAGTAATGAAGACATCAGAAGAGTCAAAGTTTCAAGGTCCAAGACTTCTGATCTGCTGAAGTAAAGTTATCAGACTAGTGAAGATCAGCCGACTCAAATCAGATTTGTTCAAGTTTGAGATCAGCCGAGTTCGCCATCAGACTTATACTTTCATCAGCCAAGTGAAGAAGATCATGAAGTGTTCCCAACGGTAATAAATGCCCCTTGGTGTAATAAATGCTGAAGTACGAGGATATTTAAGACAAATGATTGAAGAAAAGCTTCGCATCAGCCGAGTGCATTTAATGCTGCCTGCAGAATAGTACTGTTTACAGTACGGACAGACTGCAAAAGAGCCGTTCGCGGATTTTAAGGACCAGTACTCGAGGAATTTGAATCCTGTCTCTCTTCAACGGACACTTTTCAATCCTCAAGTATAAATAGCTGAAAGAGACGAAGAAGAAAAAAATGCAACACACTTTCTGAGAGAAACTTCCGAAGCAAAATTCTTTAAGTCTCAAGAACAGCTCACTCATCAGCTGAGTCATTTGTTGACGAAAGCAGAGTTGAAGAATCAAGAAAAATACATCTTCTGAGTGATTTTGTAAACAAGAGTGTTGTGCGGAGTTGTGATCCATCTTTGTGAGTGATCAAACTTCAGAGGATAGGTTTTCTGTGTGATTTCCTATTGCGAACTTGTGGTCGTTTCATTTGTTGTTCGACGCGAGCAGAGTATACTGTAAACTTTGTGATTATAGTATAACCCAAGATCTGAGTGACTTGGAAGAGTGGACTAAAGGATATTTAAATCCATATAACCACTATAAAAATTGATTGTGTTTTTACATTGCTTTTAAACTTGCATATTTTCTGTTTGCATAAAAACACGTTAAGTTAACTGTTTGAAAAGAAGTTAAAAGGAGTTTATAAAACTGGGGAAACATTTTTCAAACTGCTAAGATTACTTGTGAAAAACACTTTGAAAATCCGCTGCAAGTACTCTAAGTATTAAAACTGATTTCTGCAAAATCAGCTAAGTAACCATCAGACGAGTGGTTAACAAGACTGTTCAAAGATTTGTTCGCGAACAGAATTGTAACTTACTAATCTGATCAGCTTAGTCTGTTCAGTAAGAGTAAAGTTTTAAAGTTAAATTTGAAGAAAATTTTGAAAGAGGTTTATTCACCCCCCCCCCCCCTCTAAACCTCTTCTGACCACTTGGGACCAACAAGTGGTATCAGAGCAGGTGGTTCATTAGAATCAGCTGCCTGATCAACGAGCTTGATCCAAGTGTTTTTCAAAGGTTTTCAAAACTTTTCAAAAGAGCATCTTTTTGAAAAATAAAAACTTTTTGAAAAATGGATTGTATCAGCCATGTTCCCCACATTGCTGGTATGTCTTTTGAGGACTGGAAGATCAGAATGGAGATTTTCCTTGCTGCTTACAATGATAACATGTATACATGTATCATCAAAGGTCCATTCAAATTCACCAAGACCATCATCGTAGATGAAGCTCAAATAGTGGTGGAAAAAGACTTAACAGAAATGACAGCAGAAGAAATAAAGCTGTTCAACCTGGACAAAGTCGGAAGATTCATCATGACCAAAGCCCTGGATAATGATCGGTTTGACAAAGTCAAGCATTGCAAAACTGCAAAGGAGATGTGGGATAAGGTTCGTGACATGAGTGAAGGCAATGATGCTATTAAAGAGCATCAGCTCAGTGTTGCCTTGGAGAAGCTGGACAACTTCAAGATGAAGTCTGGAGAAACCATTGATCAGATGGACACCAGATTCACCAGAACTCTGAATGAAGTTTTGAAGCTGGGAAAGACTTTCACTGACAAAGAGATTTCTGTCAGAGTACTGAAGGCTCTACCTTCCAAGTTCAACATGAAGGTGACAGCAATGGAAGAATCAAGAGATCTGGGCAAGATTTCTCTAACAGAGCTGTTCTCCGTACTCAAGGCGTATGAGTATAAACTGCCAAGGATGGGAATTGAAGAAACCTCAACTTCAGGACCCACAGCTGCACTAGTTGCTGCTGAAAACCAAAGAAGACCAGCTCAAAGAAATGCTGAAATGGACTCATCTGATGAAGCCACTCTACTCAACAAAAAGGAGTACACTGCTGGAGATGTTGCACTGTTGATAAACAACTTCAAGAAGTTCTACAAGAGAAAGATGAAAAACAAATACAACAATGCTTCTACTTCTAAACCTAATTTTTCTTCTCAGGATAAGGATGATTATAAATCAAAACTGATGTGTTACAACTGCAGGAAATTGGGACACTTCATAAGAGACTGCCCATATCCAAAAGCAGAAAAGTACACTGAGGAAGAGAAGAAAATGAGAAAAGAAAGAAAGCATCAGAGAGGCAAGGCAATGATGGCTGAAGCAGAAAAGTTGACCGCTGTCTACTCATCTGATTCAGATTCTGACTCGTCTGACGAAGAATCGTCTGATGAAGAAAAACCTGCTCTCCTATGTCTTATGGCAAAGGAATCTGATGACTCTGAGGATGAGGTAACTCCTCTTAATGATGAATTATTTAATTCATTTGAACAAATGATGCTTAACAATACTGGTATTGCTGAAGCATATAAAAAGCTTAAGGAAGAGATGATCCTGCTAAAAGAGCAAAATAGTTCACTGAAACTTTTAGCTGAAAAGCCAAAAGAATCAGCTGAATATAAACAGCTTGAGCAAGAGCATGAATCTCTGAAAGCTGAATGTGAGGTCTATAAAGGAAGAATCATGGAACTTGAGAAAATCATTGAGTCTCATGATAAGTCAACTGTTGCATCCATGCATACACCTAAGAAACAGGAGACACCTTTAGAAAAGGAAAAACTAGAATTGAACCATACTGAAAAAATTCATATCAGCTGACAATAGTAAGGTCATTCTGTATGTTCAAACCTCTAAACCTACCTCATCTGAGAAAGTGGTAAAGGAGAAGAAATCTCCTAAGGCTAAAAAGAGTAAAGAGCCTAGTGTAGGAAATCAGGCTAGTAAGACCAAACAGCAGAGTCCTAAGAAGTCTGCTGATAAAGCTAAATTGAATCAATCTGTTGGTAAAACTAAGTCAAAGTCAAATAAGCAAGCACCTAGTAAACCAAAGAAGCATAAGAATAAGAAAAATCAAAATGCTTGGTATGGAAATGAGTCATATTATGTGCAACCTGCTGCATATCATCCTATGTATCATGCACCTCAATTTCCTAGTTACTATGCACCTTACCCTGCTCATCCAATGCATGCATATCCTGCATATCATGCACCTTACCCTGCTTATGAACATTATTCATATCATACTGATCATCAACATGACTTATCTGATAACTATGATAAAAATGAAACTGTTCATGCTCCTAAAACTCAAAAACCTAAGAAGCCTAAGACTTCAACATCTTGGGTTGTCAAGGGTGGAACTAATCCTTCAGGACCCTCTCAATAAGGGTACCTAAAACAATTTCATTTTTGTTTTGTAGGTTAGGATTAGGAGTAGGAGTAAAGTAGAGAAGATTTGGTACTTGGACAGTGGATGTTCAAGGCACATGTGTGGAAACATAAATGAGTTGACTGATGCAGTTGCTGTGGATGGTCCAAAAGTCACTTTTGGAGACAGCAAAGAAGGCAAGATTAAAGCTAAAGGAAGATTAATCAAGGGAAACATAGAGATATCTGACGTCTCCTATGTTAAAGGCCTGAAATATAATCTGCTGAGCATAAGTCAATTTTGTGACAAGGGATATTCAGTCATCTTCTCAACAGATAAGTGCTACGTTGAACAGATTGGTACAAAGAAGGTAATTTTATCTGGAAGACGACAAGGAAATATCTATATAGTCGACTGGAATTCTGCTGACAAGAATTCAAGTGTTTGTTTGGTGGCATCTGCACCAAGTGAAGTCAGTTGGCTATGGCACAAGAGGATGAATCATTTAAACTTCAAGACCATAAACAGATTAATCAAGAATGATTTGGTAGAAGGGATTCCAAAAGCAGTCATGAGCAAAGACAAGCTCTGTGACGCCTGTCAGAAGGGTAAACAAATCAAGTCTTCATTCAAAGAAAAGAAGCACCAATCTTCTGGAAGAATATTGGAGCTGTTGCATATGGACTTATTTGGACCCATTGATCCAGTCAGCAATGGTGGAAAGAAATACTGCCTAGCTGTTGTGGATGACTATTCAAGATATACTTGGGTGATTTTCATGAAAAAGAAAAGTGAAACCAAGGAACATCTTACAAATCTGATGGAACTGATCCAGAATGAGAAGAGTATCAAAATATTGAAGATCAGATCAGATAGAGGGACAGAGTTTACAAACTCTACTGTTGAAGAGTATTGTAACATCAAAGGAATACATCATGAGTATTCCGCTGCAAGAACCCCTCAACAGAATGGTGTTGCTGAAAGGAGAAACAGAACACTAAAAGAAGCTGTCAGAACCATGATAGCTGAAGCTAAACTGCCTCAAAGATTTTGGGCAGAAGCAACAAATACAGCATGCTTTACCCAGAACAGATGTATGATCAACAAAAATCAGAACAAGACTCCATATGAAGTTTGGAACAACAGAAAACCAAACATTCATTACTTCAAGATTTTTGGTTGTAAATGTTTTGTATTGAATAATGGGAAAAATCACCTTGCTGCATTTGCAGAAAAGGCTGATGAAGCTGTTTTTGTAGGATACTCATCTGTTAGTAAAGCTTATAGAGTGTTTAACAAAAGAACATTACTAATAGAAGAATCTATCCATGTAGTATTTGATGAGCCAAGTCAATCTTCTGAAAAGAATCAAAGTGCTAATCAAGATCTGTCTACTGATTTACAGAAGTTAGACGTTGGAAGAAATGAAGAATATGTTCCCATCATACTACCTAATCTAAGTTCAGCTGCTAACTCAAGTGCTGTTCAAAATCACAGTGCTGATTGTCTAACAGACGAGTTGCTAACAGCTGACAGACCAGAGAATGTTCAACAGACTACAAATGTTCAACAGACTACTACTGGAACTCCAACAGTAGTGTTACAAGATCATAACAGAGGACAACATCCTGATCTGCAACCTGATCTCAGATGGCTCAAGAATCACCCTCCTGAATTAGTTATTGGTGATCCTTTAGATAAAGTGAAAACAAGAAGAGCTGCTGCACAAGATGCCATGTTTGTCACATTTCTATCTCAAATAGAGCCCAAGCAAATTGAAGAAGCTCTCAATGATTCCTTCTGGATAGAAGCTATGCAAGAAGAGTTGAATCAATTTGAAAGGAATGAAGTCTGGTACTTAGTTCCTAGACCAAGTCATCAAAGAGTAATTGGCACTAAGTGGGTATTCAGAAATAAGATGAATGAAGATGGTATTGTTACCAGAAACAAAGCAAGACTAGTGGCCAAGGGTTATTGTCAAGAAGAAGGAATTGACTTTGATGAAACTTTTGCACCAGTAGCAAGACTTGAAGCAATCAGATTGTTTCTAGCCTATGCTGCTCACAAGAACTTCACTGTCTATCAGATGGATGTGAAGTCTGCCTTTCTCAATGGAGAATTGCAAGAAGAAGTGTATGTTGAACAACCTCCAGGATTTGAAGTCTATCAAGAAGAGGACAAAGTATATCGTCTGAAGAAAGCCCTCTATGGACTGAAACAGGCTCCAAGAGCATGGTATGATACCCTATCTGATTTTCTTTTAATTAAAGGATTTCGAAAAGGTAAGGTAGATAAAACCTTGTTTACAATTGAATGGGAAAATCATATATTACTTGTGCAAATATATGTGGACGATATTATTTTCGGTTCAACTAATCAACAGATGTGTGATAAGTTCTCCAAGCTGATGCAGAATAAGTTTGAAATGAGCATGATGGGTGAACTTAATTACTTTCTTGGATTGCAAGTTAGACAGTTGCCTGATGGGATATTCATCAGCCAAGCAAAGTACACAAGAGATCTGTTCAAGAAATTTGGTATGGAAACTAGCTCAACAGCTACCATTCCTATGTCTACAAGTCTTCGTTTGGATAAAGATGAAGATGGCAAATCAGTAGACATTACCAAATATAGAGGCATTATTGGTTCATTGTTGTATCTAACAGCAAGCAGACCTGACATAACGTACTCAGTTGGAGTCTGTGCAAGATTTCAATCAAACCCCAAAGAATCTCATCTTTTAGCTGCCAAGAGGATATTGAAGTATGTTAAAGGCACTCAAGAATTGGGATTATGGTATCCTAGAGAATCTGGATTTGAACTTGTTGGCTATTCAGATTCAGACCTTGCTGGCTGCAAGATTGACAGAAAAAGCACAACAGGTGCCTGTCAGTTCTTAGGCAGTCGTCTGATCTCATGGATGAGTAAGAAGCAAACCTCAGTCTCTATATCTACTGCTGAAGCTGAATATATAGCTGCTGGAGCTTGCTGTGCACAGATACTTTGGTTGAAACATCAACTAGAAGACTACAACATCAAGATCAGTGGAATTCCAATCTACTGTGACAATACAAGTGCAATTTCACTTACTCAGAACACTACAAGTCATTCAAGGACTAAACATATTGAGATCAAGCATCATTTCATTAGAGATCATGTGGAAAAAGACAATGTAATGATTGAGTATGTTCATACTGATAATCAGATTGCTGATATCTTCACCAAACCTCTAAGTGAAGTAAGGTTCTCAACTCTAAGAGCTGAGTTAGGATTACTTAATTTGGAAGCATAAGCTGAGGGGGAACTCATCAGAAGACTGGAGTTCAACAGCTTAGTAATTCGTTATTATCTTCAAGGATTAACTCTCAACAGACTAGTTAACTTATGAATTCTTAAACTCAGGGGGAACGTGTAAGACTAGCGGTACTTCTGAATTAAAGATGAAATTTGTTAATGACAGTTAGTTGAAGTTATGTTTTCATCAGAAGACTCAACTATCGAAGATTAAAGTTACTTTATCTAGCTGGATTGACAAACAGCTGAGGAAGGTTATCAGCTATTGGCATTCTCTGATAACAGCATTGTCATCAGGACAGTAGTCCATCAGATAAGTGTTTATTATACTCATCTGATTACTTAAATAAAAGCGAACTATTTAAAAACGTTTTATTCAAAACACGCTTTTACAAGAAACTGTTGGGCGGTACATATTCCCGCTCTTCATTAAATATCTTTTGAATTCGAAAAGTCGTAACTAACGCCGCACGATCAGCACTGACAGAAAAACGGATCTAACGGTTGGCGGATATCACGGAAACCGAAAAACCCCAACTCTATAAATCCTCATCTGATCAGTCGAGTAGCTCTTTACGCACTCTAAGCATTCAAAAGTACTTGTGAGAAATTTCTGCAAATTTTCTGCATACTTTCCTTTGTTTTTCTAACCTTCAACAGATCTACAATGGCCGCTGAAGGTATGTTTCTCGTCTATGATTCCTACTACCAAACCGGTACGGATCTGATGAAAGAACTGCTTGAAAAGTTCAAAGCTGATTCGCTGGTAAACTTCATGGAATACCACGAAGGTATTATCTGGACTGACCAAGTGATGGAGTACTACAACTCTGCGAAAGCTGACTACAACAAACTGGAGATTAAGGCTTCAGTGGGAGGCAAATCTATCACTATCACTCCTGCTGTTCTTCACGAGACGTTTGGGCTTCCTAACAGAGGACGACATGACGTCACTGTGCTGACAGAGGACAAACATCAACAGTTCTGGGCGATCTGCGCCAAAGAGGGAGAAACGTTATCTGGAAATATAAGGAAAAAGCAACTGAAGGATGAATATCAGCGGATGGCTGATATGGTGTGCAAGCTGATTGAGAACTGCACATTCTCACTGGATGCTGTTACCATGAAGAGGTTCAGCATCATGGCTGCCATATACTATGGATTGGAGATCAACTGGTCCATCATAGTTTGGTACATATTAGCTGACTTTCTTGATGATAAGAAAGGAAAAGGCCCCACTACCAACCACAGGATCACACTCAGTTATCTGCTGTCAAAGCTGGGTTGTGATATGAAGAATGGAAAAGAGATTCATAAATCGAAGGCATTGTCCAAGTACATGCCTGTTCAAAAGAGGAAGGCTGGTGAGCCTGAGGAAGCTGATATTGAGGAACCAAAGGAGGTTCCTGCCAAAAGGCAAAAGAGGTTAGTCAAAACAGCAAGTTTGGCTGCTGAGACTAAAAGGAAGAGGGCTGCTGATGAGCCCAAGAAGAAAGAATCTAAGCAGATGGAGAGAGTGACTTCTGCTGAAGCCACTAAGATTGTTGAGAACATAATTGCTGATGTAAGGACTGGATCCCCTGCATCACCATCAAGAACTCCATCAGCAGAGAGGCCTGCTGAAGGTATCTCTAAACGAACAAGAAGTCAACAGAGAGATACTGCTACAACCATTTACCGTGAAGGGAGGACCAAGAAGTCTGCTAGAAAGCAGATGACATTTATAGAAGAACCAACGGACTTGGAAAATGTAGCAAGGGAAGATCCTGAAGCTGCTGAAAGACCTGCTGTAACAGTTGAGACTGTTGTGATTGACAAAGCTGATGAGCAACAGCCAAGTCAAGTCACATCAACAGCTGAGGTTACTCAACCTCAAGAAGATCCAGATGTCCAAATCATCTATCCTATTGCTGCTGCTCCCATATCATCTGCTGGACCAGCCCCTGCTGATAAAGGCAAAAGAAAAATAGTGCTAAGGAGAAAGAAATGATAGAATAGTGTCCTGCAAGCCAACTATTTGGCTGCATTTAATTGAAAGGACCATTCAATTGGATTAATAAATGCATTTTATTATTATATGGTCATCTTTATCTTATGTAATAATTATCTACGCATAAGGATAGAAGTCCTTAGATCACAGGGCTATGGGACAACCCGTGGACTGATCTCCAAGGCCGTGATCTAGAATATATTCAAGAGTCGTAGAATCCAATCGAGATAGGACATCGTTGGATTCGGTTAGACTCTCACTAATGTGTATACTCCGATGAACTGGAGAACGCTGGAGTCCACGAGCGTGACTGGGATAGTCGATACACATAAGTGGGTGGCTTGCTGGGATGGCAAGTGCACTGAATACCCCAATTAGGAAATAACTCACCATGGAAGCGGTAGTCGCATATCGGGGTTGAAGTTATTCCAATTTACAATAGTATACGAGGAACGATCCCTAACTACTTGAGATGATAGGGTTTATCTGGTGCGAGAACGTCTATGCTTTGATTTGAGTCCCGACTGACTGGAGATCGCCAGAAAGTCTCTGTGGACTCATATTGGGTATAGAGGAACTCGTATGCAGATTCATATCATCAACAAAGGATCCATTGACCTGACTTGATAGGTTGGGAAATTCTCCTATGGATTTCTGTGAGAAATTAATTCTGGTAAAATCCTCGGCCGAGGTATCTGACGGCTTTATGTAAGTAGCTCATAAAGATTAAGTCAAAGAGAATTATTTCGAGACCAGAATTCATAAGGTCAAGACAAAGGAAAAGGGAAACCGATGAAAGACTATACCCTTAAGTCTCGACTGGGAGATTGATCGATGGAGAGATTATGTCGTATATGGAAATTGTAAATGATAAAAGGTTCACTGAATTAATTCACCAGTGATTGGGCTCCATGGGCTTGTGGCTGGACATCGACCGTGGAGTGTGGGAGAATTCCCAAATTGGCAGGGGTGCTAATTTTGGAATGATCAATCGACAGAGTGTTCGATTGATTTAGAGTAAATCTTACTCGAATAATTAAATAATATTTAATTATAACCCACGGCCAATTATGTGGTGAACCTACGGGGGCATACACAATACACATGAAGCGAAAGCAAGGAAATAAGAACGACCGAGTCGACTGGGTCGATTATTATGAGTGGGTCGACTGGGTCGACCCAATTGGAACAAATTGGGATCCAATTGGAATTGGATCAGGATCATAAATTAAATTGGAATTTAATTTGTGGATTAATTAATTAAGTTGGATTTAATTAATTAGAAAGGATTTTAATTAAATAGACTTAGAGTCTGATTTAATTAAATGGGAGATTAAGTTAATTAATTGGGCTATTTAATTGGGAGATTAAATAAAGCCTGGTCAAATTAATTAACTGGGCCATGAATTAATTAGAAGACTTGGTCTTCTAATTAAAGAGGGCCATGGCCCATGTAGGAGAGAAGAGCCCTAGTCCTAATAGGACTAGGTTAGGGAGATAACTATAAGTAGCCTTCTTGTAGTTATTTTTCACACAACTCCATAAGCAAAAATTGAGCAAGAGCAAAATTCTCTCTCCCTCTCCCCACTAGTCGACCGAACCCACTTCTTCCTGTGGAAGAATTTTTCGTTTTCGACTTTGTTCCAAAATCGTTCCTATATCCTAGATCATAATATATCTTGTGTTCTAGCTGATCAAGATTTATTATTTTCGTGTAATTGTGGTGTATCAACCCGTAGAGGCGCAACACGTGGGGCGCTACTGCAGAGCTTGGATCGATTTTCACTGTGGGAGAAATCAGAGTTCGTTTGCTAGCTAAAGGATTTGCAAGGAGATAGGTATAACGTGTAAACTTATACTATCGTTTTATTTATATTCATATATATACAACTAGAGTAGTATCCTGGCAAGATTCCGTAAGAGGTCCTAAAAATTATTAAATTCCGCTGTGCCTAGGGCTGTTTATCTTACCGAATCCCAACAGTGGTATCAGAGCCAACTCTAGGCTTTGTATATATATGAATTTGCAAATTCTGTGTTTATTAAATCATATGTTTGATTTATGTGGCTAGTTCTTTAACTGTATATGTTTTAGGACGTAGATCTGTTAACTTGGAGTTAATGTAAAATTTTAGATTCGAAAATTTTATCATGTTGATGTTATTTTGGATTGGGATTTAATTAACTGGGTTATCAAATTAAATCTGTAAGTAATCGAAGAAACAAAAAAAATATTTTGGATCCAACCCGCGGTGGCACGCGGCGGTGCGCTGCCGCGCACCGCGGCTGGGCGGCCACCGCGAGCCACGGCCTGCGGCAGCGTGCGAACAACATGCTGTCCACGCACGCTGCGCACAGCAGCAGCCCACGGGCTGCTGTCTACGCGCAGCTGTGCGCGGCAGCCTGATGTCGCGCGCAGCCCACGCGCCACGGCTGCTGCCGCGGGCAGCTCACGCGCACCTGGTGGTCGCGCGTGGGTTTGTCTACATGGCAGCTCCTGATTGGTCTCGACTAGTCGTTTTTGGGTTGGAGTCTGATTCTGCCTATTTTGATAAATCTGAAAATCTTGGAGATTTGGTTGTTATGGAATCTTGGTGAATCTTGGATTGATCTTAGAGATCTAATTAACAAGGAAACTTAGAGTTTCATTTGTGATAAGACATTTAATTACAATTAATGTCTTCTAGTTAATTACCAAGATTAAAAGATCTTAGAGATCTTATTAAACAAGGAAACTTAGAGTTTCAATTGTGATAAGAGATTTAATTAAAATTAATCTCTCCTAGTAAGTTACCAAGATTAAAGATCTTAGAGATCTTACTAAATTAGGAAACTTGGAGTTTTGGATAAGGTATAAATCTTGGAGGATTTGGACACTACCTTAGTTAACTAATCTAATCAAAATAGGATTATCTTGAGAATCTTAGAGATTTGTAAAATTGGGAAACTTAGAGTTTTGGATAAGATAGTAATCTTGGAAGATTTGTAACTATCTTAATTAACTAACTTTGTCAAGATAAGAGTTGTAGATTACTTAGAACTCAAGTAAGAGTTAATTAATCTTAGAGATTAATTGTTAATTCAAAATTAAATTAACTTGGATAATTTTTGTGAATTAAAATTAAAGGAGCCGGTAAATTTACATTTATGCCCTTATGTGAATTTATGCATGTTCTTGAGTGAATATGTGGATTGGTCGATTTTGCCCTTAAGCCCTGTGTAGTTTTGGTTTATTTATTTTATGGGTTGTAATTAAATGGGCCTGATTGGTGCCCTTGCTTGCGCAAACAAATGTAATAGAATAGGACCATCTAAATATGTAAGCTAGGCTTAGATTAGGCTTGGAGCCGAGAAGACCTCATGAAGACTTGGAGATCCACATGGAGGCCCATAACCTTGGAGGACATGGAGGCCCAATTCATTACATGGAGGCCCAATCAAGCTGGATATTACAAGAAGGCCCATGATGTATGGGTTAGAAAATTGTAATAGTTAGAACATTTAATTTCCACCCTAGACTGACCAATTGGTCCATCATGTGGCTCGTGATGGATCGCATAGGATGGGCAATCGACCAATCATATGTGCAATGCTAGGTGATATATGTTTACTATTATTCTTTGATGTATGTCTTGCATGCTTAGAATAGATCACGTAAACAAGATAAATCATAATCTGATGAGACCTCGCACGAAGAAAACTTAAAACCTCCAATTGAACTTAAAAACTCAATTAGAATATTAAATCGATTAACGGGCGCATATGAATGGTGTCTATGGTCCGAGCCTATCCAATTACTAGGTCTTAGGCATATTGTACAAATATATCTCGATGTCTCACGAGTCGTGGGTCGAGCTATAGGAAGATGATATGTCTATTGCCTCGATGCACAGTTTAGTGCCAAGGGAGGGGATAGCAAGGTTCTAGGCGCTGTCTCACGAGTCGTGGGGTGTCTAGGATTGAACTATTTCTCTTCACGAGTATTGGACATGATTTAACGCGAGTAAGTATGGATGTCTCACGAGTCGTGGGTCCATAATGAAAACCGAGGCTGAATGAACTCAAGGGTTAGCTGGGATGGTTAACCGGCGACGTGATCGCCCACCAAGTGGATCGATTGGTATGGCCAACGAGTCGTGGGTACTGAGCGATTGCATTTGGGCCTTGAGCCCATTAGGAAATTTTTATTTCCCGAACCTTATGTGGGGGCATAAGTATTCGACAAAAATAGTGGGAGTAATTTACAAATGAAAACCATGTTTGTAAATTATGCATTGATATTAATCTGCCGCGTATTTATCGTCATGTTTATGATAGTTTTTCATAAATGATGTATCCTTGAATATTTACCATCATACTTGAATCAAATAAATTGACTGAACCCAACTGAATTTTGAATGACTTCTCGAGTCCAAGCAGGGACTAATCTCCTTACAAAGATTTCATTGGTTTTCCTTTCGAAGTTACACTTCGACTGGAATGGTGATAGGTTTCACCAAGCTGCCTTTTTTCGAAGTTACTCTTCAAATAAGAAAGGTGATAAGTTTCACCAGAGGGTTGAGGATGGTTCTCAAGCCCAAATTTTCTTGAAGGCAAACATGAAGTCACCCATGAATGGGAAGTAACATCTTGTGAAAAGGCCTCAAAAGGCTCGAGAGATGGAAGAAGAGGAATGTATCCTCTCTGAAGGGAAATAACCTTGGAGGTTTTTCTGTAAGGATGATAAGTTGAAAAGTCAATCAAAATGGTTCTTCCATGGATTAAGATCAAGGGAAAGAGGGAATTGAACCTATTCATCCCATAAGGGATGATTAAATTTTATTGAACTTAACCTTATGGTTAAAGTAATGCATAAGGGTGTTGGATACCCGATGAAGCACTCATTGATGCATTCAATGCATCTAAAGCCATGAATTATTTAGATCATTAGAATTTGCTTATACCATCCCTTGTCTTAAGGGATGTGATAGTTCCATAATGGTTGGAACTGATTGCGCTATAAGATTTATACGCAAAAGGTGTACATAAGCAAATGAGTATGTATACTCATATATCGACTAAATATATTATGCATAGTCAATAAAATATAAATAATCAAGATTTCACACACTTGAGTTGTTGTAAAAACCGAAAGGTGATACACGAATACTAAAACATATTTCCGAATTAAAAGATTCAAAAACTGAGCTCGACTGGGTCGAGCTTGACTGGGATACTGTACACAGTAACCGACTTTCGAATCTTGTTTAATGGAAATTAGATTTAGTAGTTGGTTGCTAGGCAACCAAGAGGCATAAACAATTGCAATGGATTTAATCCATTTAAAAGTGTGTAGAAACACTAAAGCATTAGTGGGAGATAAGGCGTCTCTAGTACCCTCATGGGTAAAAGTACGTTGTGATGTACAATTCCAAATTACTTTTGGAATAAAAGAAGAGAGCCTAATCAATGAAAGCATGTAAGAGAATTGGATCAATTTAAAATCGAACATGCATTGGCAGTACGCCATTGATTATTTAATAGAGAATTAGATTCTCGAAATGTAAGACCCGCTCGGAACGTTGTCTGTTGTCGAGCGTTTTGGACATGTAAATGTCCATTAAGAAATCTTACATGAAATTCCTTATTCAAACAAATGAATCTTGATCGAGAAAATCGAAGATACTGAGCTAAGTATCTCTGAAGCCAGATCCAAAACATATCACGTGATATGAGTTTTGGTATTGTACCTTCATATGCATTCATGCGCATATGGGGTCTCCCGCTTATGTGAATAAGCTGGTGGGAGATAAGTTGGATGTAAAATCCATCTTATGCAATTCGTGGGGTATCCAGAAAACTCTATAGGATACAAGTTCTACGATCCTACAAGATAAACTAGGTTTGTCTCAAGGAACGCATACTTCTTGGAGAAGGATTTCTTGCTAGGCAAGAAGGAATACAACGTAGAACTAGATGAGGTCACTGAAGCTGAAAAGGCCGAAGAGGTCAATCAAGCAGACCCATCACCACAGGCAGTGGGAGAACAAGAGCATGAAATTACATCAGAAAGTACACCGATACTTCGTAGGTCAGAAAGACAACGTAGAGAACCCAAGAGGTACTACGGTCTGCTGAGTGAGACTAGACAGTCTCTAACCAGCCCAAGGACTTACGAAGAGGCTATGCTAGGCATAGACTCGGGAAAGTGGCGTGAAGCCATGGAATTCGAATTGGACTCCATGCACTCGAACAAGGTCTGGGCCTTGGTAGATCCACCAGTGGGAGTAGCTCCCGTGGGTTGCAAGTGGATCTATAAGCGAAAGCTTGGAGTGAACGGAGAGGTAATAATCTACAAGGCGCGACTAGTGGCCAAAGGATACACTCAAAGGCCAAGCATCGACTTTGAGGAGACCTTCTCGCCTGTCGCAGTGCCTAAATCCATTCGAATCTTGCTGGCCATAACTGCGTGGTATAACTACGAGATATGGCAGATGGATGTAAAGACTGCCTTTCTCAATGGGGACATTGATAAGGAGATCTACATGGAGCAACCAAAAGGATATACATCCAAAGGAGATGAACACAAGGTGTGCAAACTCCAGAGGTCCATTTATGGACTGAAGCAAGCTTCCCGAAGTTGGAACATTCGTTTCGATGAGACAATCCAAACTTTTGGATTCATCAAAAACATGTTCGAACCTTGCGTGTACAAGAAGATCAGTGGGAGTACAGTTGAATTTTTGGTGCTTTACGTTGACGACATTCTTCTCATTGGAAACAATGTGAAAGCGTTGTCTGAAACTAAAGCATGGTTGTCTACACAATTCTCAATGAAGGATATGGGAGAAGCATCCTTTGTACTAGGTATAAGGATCTACCGAGATAGATCAAAAGGACTGCTGGGCCTCTCCCAATTCCAGTACATAGATAAAATCTTGAAAAGATTTAGTATGGAAGAATCCAAGAGAGGATTGCTTCCAATGAGACATGGAATTGCGCTGTCTAAGTCTATGGCCCCGAAGACGCATGAAGAGAGAAGCAATATGTCTCGAGTACCATATGCATCCACGATAGGAAGCATAAAGTATGGTATGTTATGTACGAGACCAGACGTAGCATACGCTTTAAGCGTTACAAGTCGCTACCAGTCTTATCCAGGTGAGCAGCACTGGATAGCCGTAAAGACAATTCTGAAGTACCTGAGAAGGACTAAGGAATTGTTCTTGGTATACGGTGGAAGAGAATTGAAATTGGAAGGCTATACTGATTCTAGCTTCCAATGTAATGTAGACGACTTCAAGTCGACATCTGGATACGTGTTCTGCCTCAATAGTGGTGCGGTTAGCTGGAAGAGCTCCAAGCAAGACACTACCGCAGATTCAACCACCAAAGCAGAACGCATTGCCGCGAGTGAAGCAGCAAAGGAAGGTGTTTGGATGAAAAACTTCATCCAGGAATTGGATGTGATACCTAGCATTGTCGAGCCATTACTATCTTTAGTGATAATAATGGAGCTATCTCGCGAGCGAAGGAGTCGAGATCTCATCAGAATCCAAGCACGAACAAAGACGATACCATTTGATATATTATATCATTGGTAGAGGAGACATAAAGATGGAACGTGTCACCTCAAGGGATAATACGACGGACCCGCTGTCTAAGCCATTGCCTCAAAGGCATCCGAAAACATCTGTCTAAGATGGGAATCAGAAGTATGAAAAATTGGCTTTAGTACAAGTGGGAGATTGATAGAATAGTGTCCTGCAAGCCAACTATTTGGCTGCATTTAATTGAAAGGACCATTCAATTGGATTAATAAATGCATTTTATTATTATATGGTCATCTTTATCTTATGTAATAATTATCTACGCATAAGGATAGAAGTCCTTAGATCACAGGGCTATGGGACAACCCGTGGACTGATCTCCAAGGCCGTGATCTAGAATATATTCAAGAGTCGTAGAATCCAATCGAGATAGGACATCGTTGGATTCGGTTAGACTCTCACTAATGTGTATACTCCGATGAACTGGAGAACGCTGGAGTCCACGAGCGTGACTGGGATAGTCGATACACATAAGTGGGTGGCTTGCTGGGATGGCAAGTGCACTGAATACCCCAATTAGGAAATAACTCACCATGGAAGCGGTAGTCGCATATCGGGGTTGAAGTTATTCCAATTTACAATAGTATACGAGGAACGATCCCTAACTACTTGAGATGATAGGGTTTATCTGGTGCGAGAACGTCTATGCTTTGATTTGAGTCCCGACTGACTGGAGATCGCCAGAAAGTCTCTGTGGACTCATATTGGGTATAGAGGAACTCGTATGCAGATTCATATCATCAACAAAGGATCCATTGACCTGACTTGATAGGTTGGGAAATTCTCCTATGGATTTCTGTGAGAAATTAATTCTGGTAAAATCCTCGGCCGAGGTATCTGACGGCTTTATGTAAGTAGCTCATAAAGATTAAGTCAAAGAGAATTATTTCGAGACCAGAATTCATAAGGTCAAGACAAAGGAAAAGGGAAACCGATGAAAGACTATACCCTTAAGTCTCGACTGGGAGATTGATCGATGGAGAGATTATGTCGTATATGGAAATTGTAAATGATAAAAGGTTCACTGAATTAATTCACCAGTGATTGGGCTCCATGGGCTTGTGGCTGGACATCGACCGTGGAGTGTGGGAGAATTCCCAAATTGGCAGGGGTGCTAATTTTGGAATGATCAATCGACAGAGTGTTCGATTGATTTAGAGTAAATCTTACTCGAATAATTAAATAATATTTAATTATAACCCACGGCCAATTATGTGGTGAACCTACGGGGGCATACACAATACACATGAAGCGAAAGCAAGGAAATAAGAACGACCGAGTCGACTGGGTCGATTATTATGAGTGGGTCGACTGGGTCGACCCAATTGGAACAAATTGGGATCCAATTGGAATTGGATCAGGATCATAAATTAAATTGGAATTTAATTTGTGGATTAATTAATTAAGTTGGATTTAATTAATTAGAAAGGATTTTAATTAAATAGACTTAGAGTCTGATTTAATTAAATGGGAGATTAAGTTAATTAATTGGGCTATTTAATTGGGAGATTAAATAAAGCCTGGTCAAATTAATTAACTGGGCCATGAATTAATTAGAAGACTTGGTCTTCTAATTAAAGAGGGCCATGGCCCATGTAGGAGAGAAGAGCCCTAGTCCTAATAGGACTAGGTTAGGGAGATAACTATAAGTAGCCTTCTTGTAGTTATTTTTCACACAACTCCATAAGCAAAAATTGAGCAAGAGCAAAATTCTCTCTCCCTCTCCCCACTAGTCGACCGAACCCACTTCTTCCTGTGGAAGAATTTTTCGTTTTCGACTTTGTTCCAAAATCGTTCCTATATCCTAGATCATAATATATCTTGTGTTCTAGCTGATCAAGATTTATTATTTTCGTGTAATTGTGGTGTATCAACCCGTAGAGGCGCAACACGTGGGGCGCTACTGCAGAGCTTGGATCGATTTTCACTGTGGGAGAAATCAGAGTTCGTTTGCTAGCTAAAGGATTTGCAAGGAGATAGGTATAACGTGTAAACTTATACTATCGTTTTATTTATATTCATATATATACAACTAGAGTAGTATCCTGGCAAGATTCCGTAAGAGGTCCTAAAAATTATTAAATTCCGCTGTGCCTAGGGCTGTTTATCTTACCGAATCCCAACAAGAAAGTCTCCAAAGCTGATAAGAAGGCAAGGGAGGAAGCTGAACAGAGGAAGCAGGATGAGCTTGAAGAGAAGAAAGCACTTGAGCTAAGCAAAGCTCAAGAAGCAAAGGATGAAGCCAGAAGACGCATGTCTGAAGCAGAGAGAAAAGCTGCTGAGGATGCTGAAATGGCTATGGTGATTGAATTGAGTAAAGTTGATGCCTATGGACCTGTCCATGGAGGTGGCATCAAGATTGGAGAAGGCAAGACTGAAGAGGACAAAAAGAAGATATTACTGCCTACCCCCAAACTCAAGTCAAAGGACAAGTTTGAAGTCAGAAAAGCATTTGAAATAGTGTATGCTGATAAGGAGCTTTTCAAGAAGTTTGAGAAGTCTCTAGCTTACTATGATCAGAAGCTTATGTTGATGACCCTGTTCAACCAAGAAAAGCCAAGATATATCAGTTGGAGAGACAACAGGCTGAACAAGTCAATCACTGAACATCAAGGTATGAAGGAGTTAGCTGATGAAGAACGATGGGTTCTGAGTTGGCTGAAGACAAACTCCATTCAAAAGGCTCTTGATCCCAGCTATGTGAGAGATATCATGCATAGCTATGCAAAAGGCTTTGCATTGGAGGAAGCCAAGAAAATCAAGAGCACCTTGCCTGAAAAGAAAAAGAAGTCTGAAGATGCTGAAGAAAGAGCAATTAAGTTTGCTGTTATGACTGCCCTGAAGAGATGGGCTAAGAAGTCAAAGTATCAGCAAGGCTGTTCAAGTGATTTGCCACTACTGCCAAGTATCCAGCAAATCATTTTTGGCAAGGAAGTACAACAGTACTATGAAGTCCCTAAGGGTAACAATGCTCCTGTTAACCCTTGGATTATTGTAAGGCAGATTAGACAGACAACATGCTTTAATGAAGATGGAACCATTACTAATCTGTTCTACGATGATGTCACTGATGAGCACAAGTCTGCTGATAAGTCCTTAGCTATTGAGCCGCAAGCTAAGACTTCTGAAGATCATCAGATGACGGATATGCAAGATGTCCCTGTTCAACAGGCGACTGAAGAGAAAGAAGCTGAGGCTTCTACTTCATCAGGGGATGAACACTCATCACTGATGGAAGCCTTCCAATTACTTATTGAAAATCAAATTAAAGAGATGGAAGAGAGGAATAGTCTGCAGTTACAGAAGATGAAGACAGAATTGATTGAATCACACACTCATCAAGTGGAAAGAACGCACCTTCTAACTAGCAGCTCTATCAAGTTAGCTATTGATCAGCTACCTGTTCCTCAAGATCATTCATTGCAGTTGATTCACAGCTTAAGAGAACTGAACCAGAACGTAGAAGATGTGAAGGGTGATGTAAATCATCTTCACACTGCTTTAAAATCAGCTGAGCACAAGATTGCTGACTTAACTGCAACCTTCATTAAAGTCAGTCATGAAGAGAAGGAAATCAATCTGGGAATGTTGCAAGAAGTGGCAAAGGCTGCACAGGAAGTTCAAAATGAAATTGCAACTATCAACCTCAACATTGACTACTTCAATGATAAGACTGACGTCATCAGCACTGATATTCAACATCTAACAGCTAGTCATGACGTTGTTAATCAGAATCTAAAGGCTTTATGTGCTGGAGTAAAGATTCCGACTGTTGCTCTAAACCCTGTTGTTGAACCTTCTAATGTCATCAGAGTTGATGATGACAAAAAGGGGGAAGATAAAAGGGAAGAACCAGCTAAGGAAACTGCTGCTGAAGAATCAGCTATGGAATCTGCTGCTAAAGAACCAGCTAAAGAGACCATTACTGAAGAACCAGCAAAGGAGTTTGCTGCTGAAGAACCAACTAAGGAAGAAACTACTGCTGCAACTATTAAAGCTAAGGAAACTGAAGAAACAGCTGACAAGGCTGATAATCTTGGAAAGGTAGAAGAATCAGAAACGATTGAAAAAGAAGATACCAAGTACAAGAATACAGAATCTGCCAGGAAAGCTATGGAAGCTTTGAAAGCTCTTCAAGAACAAGAACTTAAGGAAAAGATGGAAGCTGCCAAAGCAACCTTGGAAGAAGAAGTTGATGATGAAGAAGATGATGAAGAATCATCTTATGAATATGAAGAAGTGCTGGAAGGATCAGATGAAGAAGCTGATAGTTAGAAATTGAAAAATCCTTGTAATCAGTTTACTTTATCTATTTCTTCAGAAATCTCATCTGATGAACTTGTACTATGTAACTCTTTTTCAATATTAATGAAAAGTCAAGTTCAATCCAATAAACTTTTTCTATCTCAGAAAATTTTGAGGATTTCAATCTTTAGTTTAGGTATTCAACAGGTACTTAGCTGAAGTTTTGTCATCATCAAAAAGGGGGAAATTGTTGGATAAGGATGAAGATGGAGGCACTAAAGAAAGTTTGATAAGGGAGGTTTTGATGCATTCCAAAACTTCGTAAAATTGGCTAAGTATGGAGTAACTTAGCTGATAAACTTATCAAGGAATTTTGACTAAGTAATGAAGACATCAGAAGAGTCAAAGTTTCGAGGTCCAAGACTTCTGATCTGCTGAAGTAAAGTTATCAGACTAGTGAAGATCAGCCGACTCAAATCAGATTTGTTCAAGTTTGAGATCAGCCGAGTTCGCCATCAGACTTATACTTTCATCAGCCAAGTGAAGAAGATCATGAAGTGTTCCCAACGGTAATAAATGCCCCTTGGTGTAATAAATGCTGAAGTACGAGGATATTTAAGACAAATGATTGAAGAAAAGCTTCGCATCAGCCGAGTGCATTTAATGCTGCATTTAATGCTGCCTGCAGAATAGTACTGTTTACAGTACGGACAGACTGCAAAAGAGCCGTTCGCGGATTTTAAGGACCAGTACTCGAGGAATTTGAATCCTGTCTCTCTTCAACGGACACTTTTCAATCCTCAAGTATAAATAGCTGAAAGAGACGAAGAAGAAAAAAATGCAACACACTTTCTGAGAGAAACTTCCGAAGCAAAATTCTTTAAGTCTCAAGAACAGCTCACTCATCAGCTGAGTCATTTGTTGACGAAAGCAGAGTTGAAGAATCAAGAAAAATACATCTTCTGAGTGATTTTGTAAACAAGAGTGTTGTGCGGAGTTGTGATCCATCTTTGTGAGTGATCAAACTTCAGAGGATAGGTTTTCTGTGTGATTTCCTATTGCGAACTTGTGGTCGTTTCATTTGTTGTTCGACGCGAGCAGAGTATACTGTAAACTTTGTGATTATAGTATAACCCAAGATCTGAGTGACTTGGAAGAGTGGACTAAAGGATATTTAAATCCATATAACCACTATAAAAATTGATTGTGTTTTTACATTGCTTTTAAACTTGCATATTTTCTGTTTGCATAAAAACACGTTAAGTTAACTGTTTGAAAAGAAGTTAAAAGGAGTTTATAAAACTGGGGAAACATTTTTCAAACTGCTAAGATTACTTGTGAAAAACACTTTGAAAATCCGCTGCAAGTACTCTAAGTATTAAAACTGATTTCTGCAAAATCAGCTAAGTAACCATCAGACGAGTGGTTAACAAGACTGTTCAAAGATTTGTTCGCGAACAGAATTGTAACTTACTAATCTGATCAGCTTAGTCTGTTCAGTAAGAGTAAAGTTTTAAAGTTAAATTTGAAGAAAATTTTGAAAGAGGTTTATTCACCCCCCCTCTAAACCTCTTCTGACCACTTGGGACCAACAACCTCTTACATAAAATAATGATTTGACACTACTACTTCTCAACCACTACTATTGAGTGCATAATGTAAACATACCAAAAATTTTCATTTTTTTAACTCCTACCTAAAACTCCATGCTAAAAGTTAAAAAAAATAAAAAATATGGAACAAAACGAGTATTAGTTTTATTAGTAAATATTATTTGTATTTGTTGGTTTGACATTATAACGCAATCGAACATATAAATTAACCATTTCACTTAAAGAAAAAAAGTCCGTATTTGAGGGAATATAAAATATCAATTCCTTTAAGATGAATTGTTTATTTTGAAATATAGTGACAACACCCTCCATTAATGTTAATATAGTACTTTACTTTTTCCTGTCATATCTTCATAAGATTTTCTTAATATCATCACTCCTATCAAATTAGCCCAAGAAAAAGCTCGTGTCTCTCTAGAAATATCACAGGAGAAAGCAGAAAAGGTTTCCATGTTTAATGGACACACACAAGCGACCAAGTCCAAGGTACTACTTTTCTCTTTTAGGCTACAAAGCTTTTAATTAAGTACTTCTAGGAAATCGCTTGTGCTGCGACACAGGAGATCATTACATCCTCATGCTTATGGTACTGAAAGTCGGGATTGCGCCACGTGGATTATAAATGATAAGGATGTATGGGCCCTATGCCACGTGCTATTGATTAATGAGGAATATTCGACGAGTTTTGGTATTTATAGATAATTATGAGAAATTCAATAATGGTGTGTGAAATTATCAATAACCATTATATTTTTTTTTTGATAAATAAAATAAGCATTATATTGGAATCTTAAAAGTTATACTAAAATGACTTTTGCCCAAATTAGTGAATTCACAACGGGTTTTGGCTGGAATTATTAGATTTTGGTACTTTGCATCATGACTTAAAAGATTTGGCACTTTGCCCCCTGTAAATATAATTTATTTGGCACTTTGCATCCTAGTGTGTGTTTTGGTGAGAAAATTCATTGGTAGAAGGGTATAATAGTCCTTTTCGATTTTTTTTAGCACTTTGCATTCTGATAATATAGATTCCGCACCCTAATAATATAGAATGTTGCCATTTTGCACCCTAAAATTATAAAATATTGGCGCTTTTCAACCCGTTTTAAAATTTTTGGCACTTTGCACCCTAAAAATATAATTTGTATGGTATTTTGCACCATAATGTGTTTTCCTTAAAAAAAAAACTCATAAATGTCGTCGATATAGAGATAAAATGGTCATTCTTATGGACAACAATCATAAATACGTTATTCTTAATTTATTTTACTTTATAATAACTTATAATTTTAACTTTTTCTCTCAATTAAATTTAGATTAAAAAAGAGACAATATTTTCATTTTGTTTTCAAGTATCATCTAGATTATTTACTTTATATCTAAAATACACGTTCATAAATCTAGTTATTTAAATTATTTAAATTGTCATATTAAGTCGAGGTTGAAAATGCCAAATATTATATTTTTTGGTTGCAAAGTGCCAACATTCTTTATTTTTAGTGTGCAAAGTATCAAAATCTATACTTTTCACCTATATCACCTGAATTTTCATTGATTTGACACGTTCTCGTCGACTTTATTCATTTTTTCACGGATTTCACCTGCTTTTCACTATTGTTATCGTTTCACTAGTTTCATCTTTTTTTCACGAATTTTCATCGATTTCAGGGCTATTTTTTTTTTTTTATCATTTTCAACCAATTTTTCATCAACTTCGCTAGTGTTCACCAATTTCACCCGAATTTTCAATGATTACACATGTTTCAATGATTATATTTTATCTATTTCACCATTTTTCATGAATTTCACCTGTTTTTTCACGAAAAGAATTACATAGAGGTTATGCATGTCTTGAAATTATTGAATATTCTTCATATTTTATATTCTAGCTAAAGTAAAATTACATAATTAGCTAAGTTATAAGTAATTTTTATTCTTTCATAGTAAGACGCGATTCAATTTTTTTTTTTTTTTGTAACATAATGATATTTAAGAGAATTTCATTTTAAATATTTATATTTAGAGTGTTTATGACTTATGTTGTATTAAATCTTTAAATAAACATTTTCTTACTTAAATAAATATTGAAAATATAATAATTTGTATATATATTTTAGGGGCTATTTAAAATAATAGTGTTTTCTTAATATTAATATTACAAAATTCATGTAAAAGAGAATTTATAAATTTTAGGAGTTTATGTAGCATATAAATATAATAAGACTTCATGTCTAAATATACCTCTTCAATTACTTTTATTTTTTTTATATATTTACCATTTATTAAAATTATTTTACAATTTAAATAGAGATATTTTAGTCTTCACAAAAGAATTAAGAAATATTCATACTTTTATGATAAAAAAATAGAGATAGAGATAAAGATAAAGATATATATGCAAGATCATTTAAGTACAAATTGATATATATATTAAAAAAGAGCGAAAGAAAAAAACACCCCATGTGTTATTTAACATTCAAAAAAATTCCATGTGTTTGGTTTTAATTATCACACTCGACCCAAATAAAATTTGACTTTTTGCAAAATGACAAGATTATCCCTATGTATTAGTTTTTTTTTTTTATTCCTTTTGAAAACCCAAGTATATACTAATTGGTTGAGTGTGATAATTAAAACCAAATACAGGAATTTTGAGATTTAAAGTAACAAAGATGATATTTTTGGGAGATAAACAAAACATATGTGTTATTATTGTCTTTCGCTCAACTAAGTGTCATGAGTAAAATCGTCTTATCAAAATGAAAATGTAAACAAATACTTGTAATTTCCGCGTTTGAATCTCACTCACTTTTCTGGGGGTGTATTTGACGCCAACTTGAGAGCACATGGCAGATTTTTGGAGTTAAAATAACACAGGATTTTTTTGAGGGAGTTAGACAAAGCATATGGTATGTTTTTTTTTATTTCCCTCAACTAAACAATTCATTGATATTTAACTAATCACGACTAATACAGTCCATCAAAATTTGAGAACTAAATTATCTTGACCCGAATCATTGACGTTGAGACATTAAGGCTGTGTTTGGATGGGTTTTGGCCTGGTCTCGCGGGTTTTGTGAGACCGAGCCAAAACCCTTTCAAATGAGTTTTCGTCAAACCCATAAAACCATCAAAAACCTATTTAGAAACCCACACTCAAACTCTTCAAACCTATAAAACATTGATTTCACACCTATCACCTACTTTTTCCCCCAATTCTCACTAAAAAAGACATTAATTTGACACCTATCACCTACTTTTTTCCCTAAACCCCAACATCCAAACTCAATCCAAGTGGGGTTTCAACTTATTCAAACCACAAAACCCAATAATTAAAACTCATCCAAATGAAGTCTCAAAGGTTTCATCGAAACCACCCAAACCAATTTATTTAAACTGAGACACACGAAATCGAGCCAAAACCCATCCAAATAGACTCTAAAGTGTTAGATGCTTTATGTAATTTGATAAATATAGAACAAAAAAATACGTGAATTGAAATCTTATTTAAGACTAGCCGCCGTGGCAAGCGGTATTCGCGTGTGTTAAATTATTTGAATTATAATTTATTTTGACATATTAATTTTTTATAATATGTCATGCTAAATATGAATATGCAGAAACTGAAAAAAGGTAGTTTTTTTTAATTGGGCAGTTTTTGTGTTTTGTAATTTTAAATTTTGAAAAAAGGGTAATTTTGGAAAATGACTAATTTTTGGTGTAGCATGGTGTCATAACCGCCACTTTGTAAATTATTTGAATTATAATTTATTTTTACATATTAATTTTTTTATAATATATCATGCTAAATTTGAATATGCATAAACTGAAAAAAGGTAGTTTTTTTTATTGGGCAGTTTTTATGTTTTGTAATTTTAAATTTTGAAAAAAAAGTAATTTTGGAAAATGACTAATTTTTTGTGTAACATGATTTCATAACCGCAACTTTGTGAGTAAAAACAAACTTCTATTTTTTAATAGTATTGATACCGTTAACTTAAAATCCCAATACATGTAATCTTTCTTATCTTTTTCAAGGCAACCTCCAGGTTCAACAAACGTTGACTTTGAGAATTTGAATGGGATTTTCTGAAATGATTGCCCATATTTTATCATTAGATGTCGAAATCTTTTATAGAGAAGTCGGGATAGAACTCAGGCCTAGCTCTTCATTTAAAATATTTTGTGCATGTTTGAACCTTCTAAAAGCAATTTTTGAAAACCCTAAAAAACTAAAGAACCAAGCTCGGTGACGAATTCAAAAATGAACCACCCACCTTGATAATTTGTTGAGTTCAAGTGATCAATGAGGTCTAAAGGACAAGGTGAATAGACCTTTGAAATTTTCGAATTTAGACTTTCTTCAAAAACTAGTTCTACAAAATTGTTTTACTCAGTTGTTATAGAATCACTTGACTAGTTACTTAATTGTCTGCACAAAGTTGTCAGCTTAGTAGCTTAGTTGACGGCAGCAGATCCTCTATACTATATAAATGTACCACATTTGTGTACCACCAATATAAAATTGACGGCAGCAGATCCTCTATACCATATAAATAGGCAGCTCCTCTATACCATATAAATAGGCAGCATATCCTCTGTACCACCTAAATGTACCATATTTGTGTACCACCATTATAAAATTGACACATGTCAAAACTAAATAGCATGCTTTGCATAGGATTATTTATCTTATTCAATCTTCTTTCTATCTGTGATGTCTGATATTTACCTTTACCCAAAATCATAGCAAATTCCATTAAAATTATTGAAACTTACAATTCAGATATCTAAATTGATATTTATCGATAATTTTCATCTTTTAATAAAACTCCATTGAAATTATTGAAACTAACTATTCATATTTAATTATTGAAACAAAAAATTCAAATCTCTGAACTTATTTTGAATCCTTAAATTCCATGTTCCAGCATCTTAACCCAACAATTTCTCTAATTATACTTCAACAATTACAGTTCCTTTCATAAATAAATAAGAAAAAAAGTTTATTGAATTACGACGCCCATCAGATTTTTCAATGAAAAATCATTTCCTAATTCAACGAATTTTTTAATTCAATTGAATGAGATCTACAGTGATTTCTTTACCCCAAAATCAACTCAAATTATTTTTCTATGTTATACATAGACTGATTTCTTTTACCCCAAAAGTTTATTCATACAGTAATTTCTTTTACCCCAAAATCAACTTATATTTCTTCTTTTATTTTCTTACCAAAAATCAATTCAGATTTTTGAGTTGTTATTTTGCTAATTTCATTAAAAGTCGATATTATTATTAGTTGTTATTTTGACATGTGTCAATTTTATAATGGTGGTACACAAATATGGTATAGAGGATATGCTGCCTTAGTTGACTATTTGAAATCTAACAGTTAAGTTATCCAAAAACTTTAGAAATCAAATTTGGCAGAATAAAATTAGTTGTAGTTTTCAAAACTTGTTTGCCTTTTATCTTAAAATCCCAGATTTGAAACTATTACTAAGCACTCCAATATTCTCTTAAATTTTGCCTTTTATTTTAAAATTTAACATGTAAACAGTCTTATAATGTACACTACCACTTTTTATTAAGCACTCCAACATTCTCTTAAATTTTGCCTTTTATCTTAAAATTTAACAAGTAAACAGTGTTATACACTACTACTTTTCACTAAGCACTGCACTCCAAAAGTTAGTTTATATTTTAAGAGACTAGTTTTAAACAATCACATCATTTCACTCAAACAATTAACTTATTTTTAACAAACTACATTTAATTATTATTTATATAAATAATAATTAGATATAATACTTATTTATTTAAGATTATAATAAAAAAAATATTAATTATAATTATTTCAAAAAAAAATTCTGATTAAAAGAATAATTACTATAAATATTCTGACTAAAATATAATGATAATAAAAATATATTAACTATAAGTATTCGAAAAACTATGTAAGATATCTTACAACAAATTTTCTGAAATTTAATTTAATTATATTATCAATTTTGGGGGTTGAAGGAGGAGTTGGCCGAATTTAATTTTTTTTGGCAAAAAAAAATAAGTTAAATGATGCGCATGTTTTGTGCAATAGTACAAAGTTTGTACTTTCCTGCAGCAATTCAGAAATTTACATTTCAAGTTGCCCCCAACTCAAATTTTTTGAAGACCCTTAAAATATAAAAGTGCTGTTGGAGCTTCATTTTTATGAAAATGTTATTTTTTTTCTTAAAATTTGTGTTTTACACTTATTGATGGAGATGGTCTTATCCAAGAAATAACAATGACAATGACATTGTTTATTATCCAGACAGCAATTAAGAAGAGAATCGTCATAGAATTAGGAATGGATCCATCAACAAAATGTACTAAAAAAGTTTTTGCAGAGTTTAAGTCTTAGAGAATCAAAGGGTAAAAGTATATTTAATTTAAGCAAGTATGTAGATATTGATTTATAGCCATAGGGATCAAGAAAATGATTACTACAACTAAGCTCGAAAGGGATTAAACCTTCAGGAAAAAATATTAAAACTATTAGCAAATTGGTTGTTTGCTTACTTATTTATATCAATATTCCTTTATTAAATGTAAGTAATCCTTAACAAATTAAAACATAATATTCCAAGTTGAAGTAAAATTCTCTTAAATTGATAGCATTAGTATGTACTTTGTGTTGTGTATAGTGTATACCATATACAAATTTCCCAACTACAAAATTTAAACTCAAAACAAAGTCCCTAATCCTATTCCTATCAAATCAATCCTTTTCTCCTCAATCTCTTTGAAGAAGAAGCTCTAGAAACCAAGTACCCAACTCCAATACACACCACCCAAATCCCTACATCCACCGCCCACCTCACTCCCTCCACCTCCACCACCTCCATCTCTCCATCTCCGCCGTCCATTCCCTCTTCCCAACCACCACACTCACAACAACAGCACACATCCGATCCCAACTCCCCCTCCTCTCTCACCTCCGGAATCTCCTCCAACTCACCACACCTCCTCCTCCTCCTCTGCCCCGCCACCATCTCCACCCTCTCACTCATCACCGGCGCCACCTGCCCATCCGACGCCACGGACACCTCAGCATACTTAACCCCTTCCACGACGTCTTCGCACTTACACTCCATATTCCAATTTTGTCTCTCACCTATCCTGAAAATCCCCTTCAACAATTTCAGATCCCCTGCGTAGATCTCAAACCTCACTCCTTCACTTACTATAACTCTTTCGCGACACCCATAAATCATCACCGCCTTGCTTCTTTCATTCGAAAGGACCCGGTGGAGGGTTATGAAAGCGGGCGAGTCGGATCGGATACTCGACCCGTTTACCTCTAGAAGGCTACCATTTATACGAGGAAGGAAATTTAAGGTAAAAAAATCGGGTAAAGTAGTTTTATTCTTGATGCACGAAATGGATAATTGAGTATAGAATGCCCTGATTTTAAGGCGCTCTCTTTCGTTTTGTTGAAATCCTCTACACATTTTGCTTGGTTTGTTTTCAATTGAGGAGGTGAAGAAGAAATTAAGTAAATATATTTGGGTATTAATGTGTGTGTATATATATATATACATATGTCATATGTGTGTGTGAGAAGCGATGACGATGAGGAAAGGCGCACTAGTTTTGGAAGAAAATCAAGGGGTTTGGACTGAAGAGCAGCACGCGGTTTTGATGAATACTTTGGACTTTCGAGGCTGCTGCAAATTGCAGGGAAAACGTCTACAAGACGACAAGCTGATGTTTGTTATTTAGGTTTCTATAGACGGCGGCCAATAGTTTTTGTGTTTGGTTTTGCGGGAGCTCACAGAATTTTTGCACCTTTCATCTTAAAAAATAGACCTCTTAATATATATATCAACACATTAATAGTCGGTCAGGTCTAGTTGGACTCCACTTCAAGGAACCCAACATTACGCTTACGCACAAAGGAACTCGTCAAGTTGTGCCCGTAGTTGATCCGGCGTAGACCATTCGATGCTAGTCATATCAATTAATGCTTATAGCATATATCAATAGCAGAAAAGTAGTTATAGTATTGATTTAAATCGTACCTTAAAGAGTAATAAATGCTGCCTATTTATAGTTTTTCAGAGCGGATTTTTTCGATTTGGTCCAATTAATAAGAATTTATCGGTCGAACAAATGTGCTCGTAGGTCGAATGAAACGATCAAAGTGATTAAGAGATCTAGCTTAGGATGCTTAAGTCGATGTACCAAGTATGTCGATACAGATTGTATCATGTTCTTAGACAAGTTCTGATGTAATAAATCAAAAAGACCTAGATCGGCTTAGTTCGACATATAAACTATGTCTATTAAGCTAAGCTCGACGATAGTGTACGTCGATTTGTAATAGATCAATACTATGTATCAGATTTGATTACAATGACCCAAGTTGGTGAATGTCAAATAATGCATAGTCCAGTCTTGGTCGACATTATGGTCTATACAAGTGTAATATTGAAGATAATGCCATGTGTATGTTCTGGATTTACGTGTAATATATCATGTCATTGATAGAATATTTGGTATATCAATAAATAAGAACAATATGCACCCTTGAAATACAATTTTGTTGCATCGATGCACCCTGAGAGATTTCTCATTTAAAAAAATTGCAAGAAAACAAATAAATAACATTTCGAGGGAAAATGTCTTTTTCCATTTTTTTCCCCATAATTTGCTCCTTGCACCCTTAGAATAGAGCTTTTAAAATTTTGTACCATAAGAATAAATAATAGCAGTAAAATACTTTATTTTAAATAAAGCACGAACACTTGTAATATACCTTTTAATTTCTCAAACTTCAAATAACAATTATAGTTAAGCTCTAAAAACTATACATGAAATCAACGAAATTAATCTATATGCAGACAATATGAATAGTGTCAAGAGATTTGAGGATAAACCTTAAGTTGCTTCACGTCAGTCAAATAATTAATTCACGGCACAAACTTACAACCCGTAAAAATGAAAAAACATGGTATTAAAATAATTAATTCTTGATTTTGTTGCTTCCGCTGCTTGTTGAGGGGAAGTTTTTCTTAATAATGTTGTGTAGAAGTTTTACCTGAAATGTAAAATGTAATTTCTAATATCAAGGTGTTTTTATTTATTCTTTTAGTATAGTTATTTCTATGTTACAATTCATATAAGGATTATGAATAAAACTCTGTATTATGAATTGAGAAAAAATATATTCTGCAGAGTTGTGTACAAAGGGTTTCGAACCCTTGAGTTTAAATACAGGTATAAGGCGGTTGCCTCTATTCTAATCCTAGCCGTCTATCTAATATACAATCTAAACCATTCATAAAATAATATACAATAAAATAATTAAATAATATTAATCCCAAAATCAGGAAAGCCCTAATTCTAATCGGGCGCAAAATAACACAACCACTTTCTTCTGAAAATAATCTTCAAAGCCTTCGTCAATCCTTAATTACTGCTAATACTCCCCCTCAAGATGAAGTCGTATGGATGTCCAGGAGCTGCATCTTGGATAATAACGAGGAAAAACGCGGCAGAGGTAAGGGCTTTGTAAACACATCAGCAATTTGATTTTCTGAGCTAATAGGCATGAGTTTAATTTTCTTGCTTGTAACTTGTTCACGGATAAAATGACAATCTATGTCTATGTGTTTTGTTCTTTCATGAAAAATAGGATTTGTAGCAATGTGTATAGCTGATAGGTTATCACAGAATAAAAGAGTAGGAATTTGTGTGGAAATTTGTAGGTCCCTAAGAATTTGTTGAATCCAGACCAATTCACTTGAGACAGTAGCAAGTGCTCTATATTCTGCTTCTGCAGAAGATCTAGAGACTGTTACTTGCTTTTTAGATTTCCATGATATTAGTGAATTTCCTAAGAAAATGCAGTATCCAGTTGTTGATCTTCTTGTATCCAGGCAAGAAGCCCAATCTGCATCTGCAAAAGAATTTAAAATTAGAGAATTCTGTGAGGAATAAAACAATCCCTTACCTGGACAGGCCTTCAAATATCTAAGGATATGATGAAGTGCCTGTAAATGTGGCAACCTTGGATTAGAGACAAACTGGCTCAGCTTGTGTACTGCATAGCTGATGTCTGGTCTAGTAATGGTAAGATATAAAAGCCTTCCAATAAGTCTTCTATATTGAGTTATATCTTGCAATGGTTCTCCCTCTTGTAAAGTAAACTTAGCTTTAGGATTCATAGGTAATGCTAGAGGTTTAGAATCAAGATAACCTGTATCTTCTAGGATTTGTAAAGTATACTGTCTTTGATTAAGACATATACCCTTTGATGATCTAGCAATCTCCAAACCCAGAAAATACCTAAGATTACCCATATCCTTAAGTTTAAAGTTTGTTTGCAAATAAGACTTTAAACTGGATATAATATCTAAGTTAGGTCCTGAAATTACTATATCATCTACATAAAGCAGTAAAATAATAAAATCATTACCAGAACCTTTAGTGAATAAAGAATAGTCTGATTTAGATTGAATAAAACCAAAATTTAAAATTGTCTCAGTAAACTTTGTATTCCATTGTCTAGATGCCTGTTTAAGGCCATATAAAGATTTTTGCAATTTGCAAACTAATTTAGGAGAATCTTGACTCTTAGTCCTAGGATAACCCAAAGGTAAATCCATGTATACTTCCTCCTCTAAATCTCCATATAAAAATGCATTATTGACATCTAATTGATATAAAACCCAACCTTGAGAGGCAGCAAGAGCTAACAAAAGTTTGACAGTGACTAATTTAGCCACAGGAGAAAAAGTCTCATTATAGTCTATTCCCTCTTCTTGAGTATACCCTTTGGCAACCAATCTTGCCTTAAATCTATCAACAGTTCCATCAGCATTTCTTTTGATCTTGTAAACCCATCTACACCCAACTGTCTTTTTATTTGAAGGTAAAGGAACTATAGACCATGTATTAGTATCTTCCAGGGCTTTTATTTCATTAAACATAGCATCTCTCCACCTAGAATCACTAACTGCTTGATGATAATAAACAGGTTCAATAGGAGCAGAAATATTTAAAATGAAAGACCTATAAGTAGGTGCCAAATTATCATTAGAAGTAAACTGGCAAATAGGGTATTTAGAAGTAAAAGATGAACTGGTGACAGAGTTACAATGATAATCATTTAAATAAGCAGGTTTCTTACTAAGTCTAGTAGATTTCCTAACAGAAGAAGTAGAAGAAATACCTGATGAAGTAGTATTGTCAGAAACATTAGTATCAAAAGAAGAAGGTGGTACAAACTCAGTATCTGTAGTATCATTGTTAGAAAAAAAATCTGTAGAAGGAAAATCTTCAACATAATTGTTAGAAGGAAAGATAGGATCATTCAAGAAATTATCAGTTGTTTGATTTTTAACAATATTATGAAAGGGAAATATCCCCTCATTAAAAATCACATCTCTTGAAATAAAAATTTCTTGAGTGTGAATATCAAAAAGCTTGTATCCTTTTATACCAAATGGATAACCAATAAAAACACAAATCCTAGCTCTAGGAGCAAACTTAGATCTTCCCTTTGAGAGAGTTGAGGCAAATGCCAAACAACCAAAAGTTTTAAATTCTTTATAGTTAACAGATTTTTGAAAAAGTAGTTCATAGGGAGTTTTAAAATTTAAAACTTTGGAAGGTGTTCTATTTATCAAAAAAGCAGCAGTGGCAATACACTCTGTCCATAGACAAATAGGAACCTTAGATTCTATGTAAAGAGCCCTAGCAATGTTTAGTAGGTGTTGATGCTTCCTCTCAACAATGGAATTTTGTTGAGGGGTTTCCACACATGAAAATTGATGAAGTATTCCAAGTTTAGCAAAAAGATCTTTAAAACATAGTTCTGGAGCATTATCACTCCTAAAGGTTTTAATAGAACAGTTGAATTGATTTTTGATCATAGTTATAAAATTAGGAATAACAGTGAGCATGTCAGATTTATTATGTAAAAAACAAATCCAGGTGAATCTGGAAAAATCATCAACAATAGTTGCAAAAAATTTATAACCAGAAGTAGAAGGGACTTTGAAAGGTCCCCAAACATCACAGTGAACTAAGTCAAAAGATTTATTTGAAGTAGAGACAGATTTAGGAAAGGGGAGTCTTTTATGTTTTGCTAATGGACAAATGTAGCAAAGCTGATTATTACAACTACTGTTCTTATCTAAATCTGAATCAAAAAGGGAGCTAAATCTATTCAAATTCTTAAAGGGAATATGTCCTAGCCTTCTATGCCAAGTGATGGCAGAAACTTTATTACAAAAAACTTGTAAGCTGAGTCTGGTAGTGTAGGAGTCCAAAACATATAGGCCATGTAGCAAACTACCCTTTCCAATCATCTTCTTTTGTTTGTCCTGAATGGTAAATGAGGTAGGTGTAAATTCAATTGCTAAATCAGTTGAACCTAATAGATTACTAACAGAAAGCAAATTGAATTTAAATTGAGGGATATAAAAGACATGTTTAAGAATTAAAGTAGAAGTAAGAAAAATATCACCAACTTCTGAAACAATAAAAGAAGAATTATCAGGTAAAATCACCTTAGCATTTTGAATAGGAGAAAGGGATTTAAAAAATTTTCTGTTGTTGCATATGTGCTTGGAAGCACCAGAGTCTAAAACCCAACAATCTTTAAAAAAATTAAAGTCAAAAGTAGAGGTATTAGAACAAATACCTGACACACAAGAAATGTGTGCTGAATCAGTGTTTGATGAATTGTTTGAATTTGTCATTTGGCTGGAAAACAGATTCATCAAGAACTGACATTGTTCATTAGTGAAACTCTGATTGATTAGTGAATTCTGATTAGAGAACTGTCTGGATTTAGGTTGGTAACCAGGTGGATAGCCATGAAGTTTAAAACATTTATCCATAGTGTGTCCTGGTATTTTACAGTGAGAACAGATTGGTCTATTAGGTTTCTTGAAAGAGGGATTAAAAGTAGGAGTTTGGGCAATTATAGGTGGATTAGAGGAGGGAGACTTGAACTGGTTATAAGGTCTATTTTGTGAGGTGTTGTTATTTCTGGCAGTAAAAGAAAAAGAGGGATCAGGGGAATTTATATGACCAACAATCCTTTGTCTTTCTGCTTGGGTGGCAAGGGAAAACACTCTAGTGATAGGGGGGAGTGGAACCATGATAAGGAGTTGTTCACGAATGGTGTCAAAGTTAGAATTAAGACCCATCAGAAAGGTCATTGTGTATTCTTCCTGCTGATGGTCATGGGTCTTCTGAGCATTCCTGCAAGTGCATGGATCCATTACTGGTCTGTAAGTCTGAAATTCATCCCAGAGGGATTTCAATCTAGTGAAGTAATCATTGACAGAATCTGTGTTTTGAGAGATAGTGGCCAAATCCCTGCGTAATTGGAAGACACGAGGGCCATTACTCTGCTGAAATCTTGCTTGAAGATCATCCCAAATCTCTTTAGCATTGTTAGTATATATTATACTTGAATAAATTGATGAAGAAACTGAATTAAGGAGCCAAGAAACAACAATATCATTGTTTCTTGACCATGCATCATAAAGAACTGCATCTGTAGTGCCTGGATTTTGAATTGATCCATTGATAAAACCAATTTTATTTTTGACATTCAGGGCCAAACGCATTGAACGGCACCAAGTAGAATAATTGTCACTAGTAAGTTTAATCTGGACAAGGAGAAGTCCAGGTCCATCTGATGGATGAAGGAAGAAGGGAGAAGAAGGATCTTCCAAAGGCGGTCGTGAGCGGGAAGAGCCAGTGGTCGTAGAAACAGAAGAGGAAGTAGAATCAGCCATGGATGAAAATCAAGAAAATACAATGATCCAGAACCAGAAATAGGAAGAAGAAGGGAAGAAGTATGATCAAGAAAGGAGAAGAAAGAGAGGACAGCGGAAAGATTAACAAGATAAAACTGATACCATGTTACAATTCATATAAGGATTATGAATAAAACTCTGTATTATGAATTGAGAAATTTACTGAATGAAATTGGAGAGAAATTTGTTGAAGAAGAAGTAAAAAATATATTCTGCAGAGTTGTGTACAAAGGGTTTCGAACCCTTGAGTTTAAATACAGGTATAAGGCGGTTGCCTCTATTCTAATCCTAGCCGTCTATCTAATATACAATCTAAACCATTCATAAAATAATATACAATAAAATAATTAAATAATATTAATCCCAAAATCAGGAAAGCCCTAATTCTAATCGGGCGCAAAATAACACAACCACTTTCTTCTGAAAATAATCTTCAAAGCCTTCGTCAATCCTTAATTACTGCTAATATTCTACGAGATCAGTAAAATTTCAGAAATATTTACAGCTTTAAGTTTTCTTTTATAGATATATCAGTATTGGTCGTTATTTCTATAACACTACATCGGAGGCAAATGACAAATGTCGCTGCAATAATCTTTTATAAAAAATATCTATAATGTACAATAATATAATCAAGTCAGGCCCGGCTTATATCATAATTCATAGGCAATTAAGCCGTTGTCTAGAGCCCCAAGTTTTTTGGACCCTCCTACCCATTATATTTAAATATATACTCGTATTATATATATAACCTATTTCATAAAAAATAAAAGAAGAATTTGACAGCAGCCCATTTATGTCACCAGCGCCCCCAATCCTATATATAAGGCTGTCAATGGGGCGGATTTCAATCCGGACTCGTTTAAATTCGGTCCGATTTATTAGGAAAGTCGTTCGATTAGAGGTTAAATGGACCTGATCTGATTAAAAAGATTCATAATCCGAAACACATGAAGCGAATATGGATTTAGGTCGATCCGATTCATTAAAGATCCCTATCCGATAAAAATAAAAAATAAAAAGAATGGTATATTATATACATATATATATATATATATATATATATATATATATATATATATATATATATATATATATATTGTTTTATTAAAGTAAGTACCATAATAATAGTTCACTATCAATTTAAAAAAATAGTGATTTATAACTCATTTATAAATTATTTAAATCAATATTTTCATCTAAAAATATGAATATTAGTAAAAGATATTTGAACATGTGAGCTAAAATTAAATTAAATTAAATTGTAAAGTTATAAACTTACTTTAGGAAAAAATATTAATATAATTTTTTAAATGAAAATTTTATAAGATCCGAAAAAGATTCAATATCCGGTCAAATCCGACCAAGATCTGTTGGATTCAAAAAATTTAAATCCGAACACAATCCAAACAAGATCCGATCTAATATAAATAAAGCCGAATATGAACAAACCTATAATCCGATCAAAGTTGACTATCGGAGTGAAAAAAAATCTAAGGCACAATAGATAATTCATTTTTTTTTACTTAAATTTGCAAAATACAATTATAAATACTCAAATACTCATTTCTATCTCCATCTTTCTTTTCAACAATGTAACCATAAATAACTAAATAAAGTACTCTCGAAGACTCATTGTCTACTTCAACATATCAAAGACCCATAAATAATTACCTTTTTTGCCTAAAAAAAAATTTCACCTTAATGGTCAACTTTGTCAGAAAAAATGAGGAGTTTGAGTTTTTTTTTTAATTTGAGGGTGTTAAGTGTTAATTTTGTATTTTGGGGTGCAAAGTGTCCATTTATTGTGTTTCGGGGTGCAAGTTGTTAATTTGTTCTTAATTAGGGAGTGTTAATTAAGTGCTAATTTTATTTGGGGGGGGGGGGCAAAGTGCCAAAGATTTACAATAGAATTACCTATTTTGCCCTTGAGTTTTTGCTTGAAAATAAAAGAGGGTACAAATTGCTGTATTTTTCATATTTCGAGGATATATACAAGTCAAGATTTATAATTTCTAAATTTGATTTTTTTATTTTCTTTGTGCTAATTTATCAAAAAAATATTGGATAAATTATCTCAAAAATTTATTAAAATTCACCTTGTAGATTGGACCAAGTCCATATTAAATGGACTGAGCCTAACTCCCATCAAAAGATAGCTCAAGGTTTGCGGATTGATCAAGATCTTATAGGGTGAACTTAATATTGATTTCTAATTGCATTAGTCTCAATATTTTACCTTCACATATGGGCGCGCTGAAAGTGTGGATGAAGCAAGTTCAACACATAATATATTAATGTTCAACCTTGTGAATTGCGACATATGGGTTAATACCCAACACACAAGTAATGACACTTCGGACTTTTGTTAAAAGGAGGAATAATAAGGACCCCAACCTTTGTCATCTAGGCGAAGTATATGAGAAAATAATGAAACTCGTCATGTAAACGAAAAATCCATCATAGAAGATGATGGCCCACATTAATTTGGTACTCTAATATCATATTAGAATTCACTATATGAATATATAAGACCAACAAATCCACATTAAATGAACATTCTAGCTCATCCCAAAAATTAGCTTAATAATTGGAATTGGGCTAAAAGCTTATAATGTAAACTTTGTAAGGTAACCTTCATATTGATTTTCAATCACAATATTAGTCTCAACAAAATTTTAGCCACAAAAGGTGCTATTTTGCGCTGCAGCAACTCATGATGGTCATCGAAAAGTCTGATTAGCCACAAAGTGCTATTTTGTATAGTTCCACTACTGATAATGTCCCTTGATATTTTTCTTTTTCACAGTGGTTAAAAAAACCTTCTAGAAGAAGCAAAATTGATTGATTCAAGCTATGTTCAATTAACGAGTACTATTTCTAGCCTTTTTAACATAACTCACGTGTTCAAATATAATATTGGAGGTAATAATTATTAGTCCTCTTTGATGGCAAAAGTTGAGCCCCAATTAATATCAAGAGACTTTGGATGAGTTCCACCAATTAATGATCTTTCTTACATTAGTTTAATACGTATAATAATAGTAGGGAAACTTGTTTGTTTCATCTTTGTAAATTAGTGGTAACCAAATGAGCTTAATACATTTATGAAATATTAATTGATATAATAATTTAACTATACTTCCACTCATAAAAGAAAAAAAACAAGACATGGAGACGTGCTGGTTATTGGGAAAAATTACATATCCTTGAAAAATTCTTATTCATAATGGATTTGATCAAATCCAAAGTAATTAATTATATGACAAATTCGATACATTTGTTTTGAAGTTGAATATAACTTTTAGGAGAACTAGGAAAGTGTACGTGCGTTGCACGTGATTAACTAATTTTCTATGTTATACAATCATTTTTCAATATACTATCTTAATGGCGTATCATATAATTTTTTTGACTAATTCACTTTAATTATTGCTATGTTGTTACAAAAAATTATCATAAATACTTATAATCAAAACTTGAAAATAAAAAATGAACTATAACTATTAAGTATTTTTAATCTGAAACTACATGTCTACAGAACTATTATTCTAAAACAACCATTTGAACGAATGAATAACATCTATTATTTTCTTCCTTTACCTTGATATTTCCATCTAAACCATTTTTCACAGGTTTAACCCATTTTTTTTTATTGATTTAATCAGTTTTGTATATTATACATATCTTTTACTAAATTCATTCATTTTCAATTACATGTCTAATCAAGTTTTAACGAATCTAACCCATTTTTACCAACTCTCCCCGATTTTGTAGTGTAAGCCTGCTTTTACACTAAGTTTACCCTATTTTCTGTTATTTTAACATATTCTTTCATCGATTTCCTCCAGTTATACTTGAGTTTACCATTTGTTTTTGTGTAATTTTAATCCGTTATTTCATTGATTTCACCATTTTTTGTGCTTTATCCCATTCTTTTCACTCATTCTATTCGCTTTAACCCATTTACCTATTCTTTTGCTGATGTACACTATTTTCTCGACTATTTCAGATTTTTTTTTTCAATTTAACTATTTCTTGTTGTTCTTTATCGATTTGACCCATTTTTTGTTATCTTGTGTTCAATCGATGTCATTCATTTTTTTTACCAGTTTACCCGTGTTTTTTTAATTTACCTCATTATTTTATCGATCGTACGATTTTTTGTTGCTTTAACTCATTTTTATTCGATCTAACCCATTTTCCCATTGTATTGTCGTTATCACCAGTTTTAACTCTTTTTTAGCCTAAGCCAATTATAAGTTTTTCAGTTAACTAAATATGATTGCTTTAGTTTATTCGTATTGAAGAAATGTGAATTCTTTTTAGGTTTTATAATAATGGTCATTTCTTAAGAATTGTCCAAAGAAACATCGATTGCGCCTGTATTTACACTGAGTTTATCATTTTTTTTTGTTATTTCAACCCGTTCTTCGACCGATTCCACACATTTTTGTGTTTTATCAAATTTGTTAATCAATTCACTCATTATTTTCGGTTTGACCCAAGTTTAGTTGATTTTACCTATCATCCTTACCACGTTGTTTTATCAATGGCACCATTTTTTATATTTAAGTTGTTTGTCTTCTATCTAACCCATTTTTTCTCTGATTTATCAATTTTGTTATCATATATATATATTTTTAGTAGAATCTTATACGTTTTTACCAATTTTAACTATTCTATGTTTTGACTTATTTTGGTTTAAGCCAATTTTAAGTTTTTCAGTTAACTAAATAGTACTTTTTTTTTTATTCATATAGCCTGAACGTGACCTTTTGTTTTTAGATTCTTTAGTAAGTGATAAATTCTTAAAAATTTTTGAAAGAAATATCGCGTGTACCTATTTTACACTGAGTTTATTTATTTTTTATTATTTTAACCCGTTCTTACACTGATTTCATCTATTTCTTTTTTGTGGTTTATTTCATTTCTTAATCAATCCATAATTATCTCAAGTGTAACCAGTTTCAGTCGATTTTCACATTTGTTAATGAATTCACTAAATTTCTCCACTTGAACCGAATTTAGTCTGATTTTACTTGTTATTTCGCCTATTTAACCTATTTTCTCACATATTTCAACTTTTTTTTTTTTGCCAATTAACTCATATATTTGTTTTTGTTCTTTTATCGATTTGATCTGATTTTTTGTTATCCCGTGTTTAGCAGATTTAACTCATTTTTTTTTACTGATTTTACCTATTTTTTGCTTGTTAACCTTGTTGGTTTTATCAATGGCACGATTTTTTTTTACTCGCTTTTCTTTCTATCTAACCAATTTTCTCATTGATTTTACCATTTTTATCATATATTATTAATCAAAATTTACATTTTTTGCCTATTTTAACAATTTCAATGTTTTGAAGTTTTTTTTGCTTAAGTCAATTATACATTTTTAGTTAGCTCTATTGTAACCCAAATTTCTTTAGTTCTCTCTAATGTAACCTAATTTCAGTCGATTTTCACATTTTTTAATCAATTCACTAATTTTCTCCGGTTGAACCTAATTTAGTTTGATTTTACTTATTATTTTGCTTATTTTCTCACATATTTCACTTTTTTTTTTGCCAATTAACTCTTTTACTTGTTCTTGTTCTTTTATCGATTTGGTCTGATTTTTTTTTATCTCGTGTTTAGCCGATTTCATTCTTTTTTTCGTTTTTTTTTTTTACTGATTTTACTTATTTTTTTGCTTGTTAACCTTGTTGATTTATCAATGGCACAATTTTATTTTTGTTTTAACCCGTTTTTCATTCTATCTAACGGATTTTCTCATTGATTTTACCATTTTTATCATATATTAATAATCAAAATTTTGCATATTTGCCTGTTTTAACAATTTCTATGTTTTGAAATTTTTTTGCTAAGCCAATTATACATTTTTGGTTCTCTCTAGTGTAAACCAATTTCAGTCGATTTTTATATTTGTTAATCAATTCACTAATTTTCTCTGGTTTATATTTGTTAATCAATTCACTAATTTTCTCTGGTTGAACCCAATTTAGTCTGATTTTACTTATTATTATGCTTATTTAGCTTATTTTTTCACATATTTCACTTTTTTTTTTTTTTGCCAATTAACCAATTTATTTGTTCTTGTTCTTTTATCGATTTGATTTGATTTTGTTATTCCATGTTTAGCCGATTTTATTTATTTTTTTTACCTATTTTTTTGCTTGTTAATCTTGTTGTTTTATCAATGACACAATTTTTTTTAACCCGCTTTTCTAATTAATTTTACCAATTTTATCATATATTACTAATCAAAATTTTACATATTTTGCCGGTTTTAATAATTAATATGTTTTGAAGTTTTTTTTTGCTTAAGCCAATTATATATTTTTTAGTTAACTAAATAGTATCTTTTTTAATCACATAGAACGAATTTGACATAGAGGTTCCTTAATGTTTTTTTAGGTTCTTCAAATAAGTGATAACTTCTTAAGAACTCTTCAATTTTTTTTTGAAGAAATATAGAGTTATAGTTTTTTTTAACCATTAATATTTTAATAAATTGCAAAACTTTAAAAGATAATTATAAGTTTGTTATATAGGAGACTTCTTGTCTAATTATACTTATGTAATTCTTTTCTTTTAGGATTCTTCTATTTTACATTTTTGCCATAAATTTAAATATCATAATATAATTTAAATAGGGGTATATTAGTCTTCACAAAAAAGGGAAGAAATTCCCTTAGGCCAACTCGTACTTTTATATGTATATAGATGATCAATCACAAAACAAGTGCAATATCCTTACAACTAATTCACGGCACAAACTTACAACCCGTAAAAAAGAAAAACATGATAAATGTTAACATAGATAAACAACAAATTCAAATTTCATTACTGTAACGTGTAACTTGACATCCAATGGGAACGAACTAATGTAACTGATTGTTTTTGCTTCGAAGCGTAATCTTCAACCCATTTTTCAATAAAATAAATAATAATGCTAGATATATATTAGATAAATACATGAGACTGTGAGAGAATTTTTTATAAATTATAATTAAAAAATGATGAGGATTTTGAGAGAAATAGAACTAGTATAAGATTCATAAGATAAATCATATACCTAATAACGATCACCAATGGGAATAAATTAGTGGTAATCAAATGAGCTTAATACATTTATGACATATTAATTGATATAATAATCTAAATATACTTCCACTCAAAAAAGAAAAAAAGCAAGACATGGAGACATGCTAGTTATTGGGAAAAAATAACACATTCTTGGAAAATTCTTATCTATAACGGATTTGGTCGAATCCAAAGTAACTGTATGACAAGTTCAATATACTTGCTTTGGAGTTGAATGTAACTATCAGGAAAAAACCTGAACTAGAATTTTCCATATAAAAGTTGATTTTTTTTTTTGGTTTCCCAAGGGTTTAATCCCTTTTCGAGGCGCGTCAGGCATATAAAGTGGGAACCTCTCCCAACAGGGATTCGAACTTGAGTCCGCTACTTTGTAGTGACTAGTCTCTTCCATTACACCAATCACCTGTTGGTATCTAAAAGTTGATTTAGACACGCTAGATAGTATTGATTTAGACACGCTAGATAGTATGTCCTACCTTTTCACATATATACTTAATTTCTTGGTCTAGCTTCCCTTGTATGTATATATAGTTTGATTATAATTATTAATTTATAGTATATGTATAGACTAGCTACCTATATATATATATATAAGGCTAGCTACCTATAGCTACACTACAAGCACAAATGACTTCAGGAGAAGCAACGCCACTACAAGCACAAATGACTTCAGGAGGAGAAGCAACGCCACCACCCACCACTGGCAAGCGTGGCGGCTGGAACACCTTCCCCTTCATCATAGGTCTGTTAATTGCTATATATATAGTATATATATAGTTATATGTAAGGTCCAAATAAAAGAAACTATTATATATATATATATATATATATGATCCTGTCCTCTTTGGATCGATGTATTTTGGCCCGTTTTAGTTTTCTTCTGGTGAAAAATGTATAATCATGAGTTGAGTCATGAAATGTGGATTAATTGTAGTTTTGATGTATTTCATTTGGATGTACTGGTAGGTGTAATTATATAAGATCATGTATTTTCTGTTCAATTAATTTATATTATAGTGTAAGATGATTAATTTGATATTAGTTTAAGCTAAAACACTTGTTTTGTGGTTTTAATTTGGTCAATGATGTCCCAAATAATATTTATTCCAGTTAAAATTCAAATCGTTTGGGGAAAACGGATCCAAACATGGCCTAACTTGTCTTTCCATTTTTCCTTTTCTCAATTAATTATTCAAGTTTGAAGTGAGTGAAAACTTGGCTAGAGAAGGGTTCAAAAATTTACATTTAAGTTAATTTTTTTAGGGATAATTACGTCAACCTCCCTTGAGGTTTGGGTTAATTATTGTTCAATCCCCTTGCAATTTCATAATTATATCGATCTTTCCTGACTTTTCGAATGCAATATGCATGTATTGTACGTAACAACATTTCATTAATTATTTCGTGATTGTGATGTACCAGCAACTATGGCGGCACTAACACTGTCCGCAGGCGGGTGGATGAGCAACCTCATCGTACTGTTGGTGCAGGAATTCCACATAAAGAGTATTGACGCTGCTCAAATTACCAATGTTGTCTATGGTTGTATCTTCTTTTTCCCTGTCGTAGGCGCAATTCTCGCTGATTCATTCCTAGGTTGCTTCTCCGTCATCTGGATCTCCTCTCTTATCTCTTTGATGGTATGTACAAATGAGCCCTAACAAAATATATACTTTATCTAATTCTACGTATTGTTGATATATGGAGTGAAATGCAAAAATATTTGTTATGTTTTGCCTAATTAGCATAAATATCCTATTTTTTATTAGCGAAAAAACCCCTCCCAAGTCGGAGTACATATTTTGTAAAAAGAATTGACAGCTATGCCCCCACCAAAAGAATGTCAAAACATCCCTATTCGCCTGAAAATTGACAAAAAAACACATGGGTTTTTTCTTTTTTTTTTTATTTGCCAATTAGGAAAAACATAGAGGTATTTTTGCAGTTAGCTCATTGTTGATGTGAAGAGAAGGTAGGCGCACTTTTTAACATAAGCATATATACCTAAATGTTAAATAATGCAATAATAATTGCATATATGCAGGGTCTAATTCTTCTAGTCCTTAGTGTGACAGTAAATGGCTTGAAGCCTGCACATTGTTTAAACAATGGCACAAATCTTTGTGCCACCCCATCAAAAATTCAATACGAAGTATTATATGCAGCTTTAGCCCTTGTGACTATAGGCGTGGGCGGCACTCGATTTACCATATCAACAATGGGAGCTAATCAATTTGCAAATCCTAAGAACCAAGCTACTTATTTCAATTGGTATTTTATCACCATGTATGTTGCTTCTATTATTTCCAGCACAATCATTGTGTATGTTGAAGATAATGTGAGTTGGTCTTGGGGGTTTGGCATATGCATTGTGACTGGTTTGCTTGGACTAGTCATATTCTTGGCCGGGAGTCGGTATTATTGCCGTGACAAGCCTCAAGGAAGTCCATTCACTGGCCCGGCCCGTGTGGCCATCGCGAGTTTTAGGAAAAGGAATGAAGGGATTTCTGATCACAATGCAGATTATTACTATGGAGTTAAAGGAATGGTGGTGGCTGAACTACCAACAAACAGCTTAAAGTAAAGAGAATATATAGTGTCACATAAATCAATTGGTTTGCAATATATAATCAAAACTATTTTTGTTGATCCTAATACATAATTAATGCAGGTTTCTGAATCGTGCAGCCAAAATCACAGAAGGAGACATCCTACCAAACGGCTCCATAGCAAAACCATGGAAACTATGCTCTGTACAACAAGTCGAAGACTTAAAATCTCTAATCAGAATCCTCCCACTTTGGTCCTCAAGCATACTTTTAAGCACCCCAATAGGAATCCAAGGTAGCCTTTCAACTCTCCAAGCATTAGCCATGGACCGCCACCTCACACGAGGTTTCCAAATCCCGGCTGGCTCCATGTTGGTCTTCAATCTAATCTCGACTTCAATATGCCTCGCCCTGTTAGAATACATTATCTGGCCCGCGTGGAAGAAATTAAAAGGCCATAACCCCACTTTCTTGCAGCAAATAGGCATTGGACACGTGTTCAATGTTGGCAGCATGGCGGTGTCCGCCTTGGTTGAGTCGAAAAGGCGGGCCTCCAAAAATAGTCCTATGTCGGTTTTGTGGTTGGTTCCACAGCTAGTAATTGTTGGTGTTGGGGAGGCATTTCATTTTCCAGGACAAGTCGGATTTTATTATGTTGAATTCCCGGCTTCTTTGAAGAGTATGGCTACTGCTATGATTGCATTGCTTGTGGGGATTGCGTTTTACTTGAGCAGCGTTGTGATTGATTTTGTAAGACGGGGTACAAATTGGTTGCCGAATAATATTGATGATGGGAGGCTTGATAATGTGTATTGGGTTCTTGTGGTGATTGGTGGTTTAAACTTTGGTTATTATCTTCTTTGTTCTTGGTGCTATAAATGCAAAACCGTTGGAGTTGAAGAAAAGGGATTAGAGGAATGAGTTTCTAATTATGAATTCATGTTTTCTTGTATCATGTAGCTATCTAGAATTGTGGTGCCTTTGTTTGGATTGGATGATTAATCGTTTCAGTAAGGAATACATTTTGATTGTACTTGATATGAATAGAGTCGTGTTATATTTCTTGTTATTGGTTTTAATTTAAAATTATTAACCCTCAACCCCTTCTATTAGGAGCATAAAAATAAAAATGCTAAAAAAATTACATTTTTAACTCTTACTTAAAATTACTTGCCAAATGAAAAATGAGTAAAAATAGAAGGGACGGAGAGTACATAAGTTGGAATATATGTTTTGTAAAAATTGTTGTAAAAAGTTTAACCAAGTTTCACAGTTTCGTTAAACTGAGCCTAGCATTTTCATACTTAACCTAAAGATTTTAATTTCAAATCTCACCGAATAAGTGAGGATTTTTATACTACTTTTGTTAATCAAATTTATATATTTATACTTACTAGAAAAATGTAAGACGTTGCACGTGATTAACTAATTTCGTAAGATAGTTGAATCATATACTCCCTCCGGTTTTTTTTTTTTTCAATTTGTCGCTTTGGCAAAAATTTCATGTTTACTTTTGTTTGTCGCTTTAGGATTTCAATGTAAAATTGATATTATTTTATCAATTTTATCCTTCTTACTAAAACTTGTCATTAATGCTAAGATTATTTGATTAAAAGGGTAGTTTGAATTTTTTGCTTAAAAAAGTTACTATTTATGACATTCCTTAATTCATGTGCAATCCTCCAAAGCGACAAATAAAAAATACGGAGGGATTTAACTCATTTTTTGTTCTTGTTCTTTTATCGGCTTGATCTCCCCTCACCTTATTTTGTAATCCCTTGTTTAGTCAATATCATTCATTTTTTACCAGTTACTCAGTTTTTGCCTGGTTAACCACGTTGTTTTACCAATTGCACTATTTTTTTTTTTGCTTTAACTCATTTATCCTCTATTTAATCCATTTTTCATTGATTATACCATTTTTATCATATATATTTTCATCGAATTTAACCCGTTTTTATAAATTTTAACCATTCTAGTTTTTGAATTATCTTAGCTTAAGCCAATTATAACTTTTTTCAGTTAACTAAATAATATTTTTTTTATTCATCTAGTCAAAATGTGGCCTTCTGTTTCAAGGTTCTTTAATGTTTTTTTATGTTATTTAATAAGTGATAATTTCTATAAAAAAATTCAAAGAAATATCTATTTACCTGCTTTTCACTTAGTTTAAAATTTCTTTTTTGTTATTTTAACTCGTTCTTTCATATTTTTTTTTTTGTTAATTAATTAATCTATTCTCTCAAGTTTAACACAAATTTAGTTGATTTTATCCCATTTGTTAATCGGTTAACTCATTCTCTCTGATTTTTTTTATCTTTTTCATGTGGTATAATTTTTTATTTATTTTAAGGTTATTTAGTAATTTTTTAAGAACTTTTTGAAGAAATATAGAGTAATAAGTTTTCTAATTATTACTATTAATATTTTAATGATTTGTAAAACTTTAGAAGATAATTATAATCTGGTTAATGTAGAAAAGTCTTTTTTGTCTAATTATATTTCTAGAATTCTTTTATTTTACATTTTTGCCATAAAATTAAATATCACATTTAGGAAGAAATTTTTTTGACCAACTCGTACTTTTTATATGTACTTTTATTATATGTATAGATCTAGATAGATAGAATATAGATATAGATTGGTAATTTTACTTAAATGGTTATGGAAAGAAAAATATTTAAAATTTAAAAGATAATAATGATTAAATATAGAAGTTAAGGTTAAGGGGCCAGGCCAACAAACTCTTAAATTAACTGTTTCTTTCCTTTCAACATTCATCTTTTCCCTCTCTTATTACCGACCAATGATGAGACTAAGAGCATCGACCCCCTTCTCCTCCTCCTCTCTCCACCACCACATTAATTATTCCTCCACTCTTACCCCCTCAAAAACCTCCCGGATTTCCACTCTACGCGCCACCGCAGCCGCGTCAATTGAAGTGATAGGTGGAGCCATGGAAAAATTCCTCCCTGCATTCAGAACCCTTCCTCTCCCCTACATTCCTTATCCAGTTATTGCTTGGAATCCCCATGTCGAGACCATTTTCGCGGCATTTTTCCGTTCACTCCCTGACGTCAGGTTCCGGCGTGAGTGTCTTCGCACTAAGGATGGTGGCTCCGTTGCCCTAGATTGGGTCTCCGGAGACAACCACAGCTTGCCACCTGATTCCCCCCTACTCATTTTGCTTGTGGGTTTTCCGTACTTTTTAATTTTAAGCTGTGTGTATTTACTAAAAGTTACTAGCTTATTGGTTTCATAAGAACTTAAAACGCTGCTTCCATTTCACAATAATTAGTACTCACAAAGCTTATTATATATTGTTGGAAAATCAATGTAACTGCAATTAGATAAATAATTGCTGAATTTCTAGCACATGTTTCTGAAAAGCATGCCATATTTCAGTTTCAATTCAAAATAAGTTTGACAACACTTGATTAGGATGAATTAAAGAGAATGTTTGGTTGCATATGGTGATTATTTACCATCTTATGTTTTGAGAATGGATGGTTGCAGCCAGGTCTAACTGGTGGTAGCGAGGACACATACGTGAGGCATATGCTATTGCGAGCTAGAAGTAAAGGATGGCGAGTTGTCGTGTTTAATAGTAGAGGCTGTGGAAACAGCCCTGTGACCACTGCTCAGGTGAGCTCAACTATTTGAGCTTTATCTTTTTCCGTGAATTTTAAATGCTTTTCGAAGTTGCTTATTTAGTGTCACAATTATAGTTATTTGCATAGGATGGTGAATTTTCTTGTGTACTGTCTTCCGTTTATTTTATAACCGGCTAATTTCTGCAGTTCTATTCAGCTTCATTTCTAGGAGATATTTCTGAAGTAGTTGAACATATCAACAACCGCTACCCTAGAACTAATTTATATGCTGTTGGCTGGTCTATTGGAGCAAATATTCTCGTTCAATATGTGGGGCAGGTAATATAACCACAAATTTATTTCCTTTCTTGCTTTGTTTTAGGTTCTAATCTGCATTTACTTAACATGTACTTTTGGTTAACCTTTTGAAGATTATTTCTATTTCTTTAGAATATTACTGTTAATTTGTAATAGCTTTGCTTCTAGTATAAATATAAGTTGGGTTAGTTCATTTTAATTTTTAAGCAACACATGCTCCTAATCCTTATGCTTGTTTACTTTTCTCCCAACTCTCAAAACAATACTGTTTATTGTATGGCTCCTCTGATTCCTTGCTTTTAGACAACCAGTAAGAACATTACCACTTCTAAAATCAAATTAACTGAATGCTTTCACATTATGTACATATAGTTTCAAAACTATGGTTAAAGATTTGATTATTGCTAGGAAGACAACATAACTGTTATTCAAATAGCATCCTTCCATATAGTAGCGTTTTTTGTCTTTTGAAATGAGATAGGTGATAGCTGAGGGTGTCTAAAACATACTTTTTATATACTCTAACTTGGGCCTCTCTAGACTTCTTAAGGATGCCTATTCTTAATGTAGATGATTACTAGCTTATTTGAGTAATCAATTCATGAATTTGGTGTGGATATTGGATGTGCAAAATGCAAAATCAGCTTTTATTCTTTATTATTTGTGTTTGTTACAGGAATCTCACTCTTGCCTTCTTTCTGGGGCCATATCCTTGTGCAATCCTTTCAATTTGGTAATGGCAGATGAAGATTTTCGTAAAGGCTTTAACACTGTTTATGACAAAGCTCTAGCAAATGCACTCTCCAAAATTTTGAAGAGGTTATTGAATTACATTCTTGTAGCTATTTGAATTATTTGCTTGTCTACATTTTTTAAATTTTAGTGTAGTATCTTATCTATGCAGAAATGCTCTTTTGTTTGAAGATATTGGTGAAGAATTTAACATCCCATTGGCTGCTAATGCTAAATCCATTAGAGAATTTGATGAGGGACTAACACGAAGTTTGTATAGGCTATTTGTTTATCAATGCAAGAAAGTCTTATATATTTATATATATCTTATAGCTAACTTCTTACTGCTTTAAACATCTCAGTTTCATTTGGATTTAAATCGGTGGATGATTACTATTCAAACTCATGTAGCTCAGATTCAGTGAAGAATGTCTCCATACCTCTGCTTTGTATCCAGGCAAGATCAGTTTGAGTTTGAGGATACTCTTTTCTATAAAAGAATAAAAGTAAAACTCTTATAGACCGTACCCATACTATCATGCAGAAAATATCAGTTTAATTCAAGTGTTTTAATTATTTTAATATGTCTAAATCTAAACTATCTTCTTTGTTCTAATTTTTTTTATGATTCTCCATCACGTTGCTATTTTAAGTAATATACTATGTTTTGGTAAATTTCTAATGTTTAAGCTATATTTGAAATTACTTTTCAGGCTGAGAATGATCCATTTGCACCAGCTCGGGCAATCCCTCGTGAAGACATCCAGGTTTGTAAATCTCTCTGGCATGTTGCTCATATGCTATATATCATACATCATATTCCTGATTGCTCCATGAGTTCCATACCATCTAAGATCGAATGAATTACGCAAGGTTTATGGGGTTTAAAGTTCAACATCTCTTTTTGGAGAAAAATTGTACTATAATTTATAAAGCATGATTATGTAAATTAATCAAAGATTTAATTTATACATTTTCACTTCTAATAATATAGAAAACTTTGAAGTTAATATATCAACTATTCTGTTTGATAATTAAGGGCTTTGATATTATTATACAAAGCTTGTGTTTACTTTGGTATTTTGGTTACCTAATATGTCCACAATTTTCGTATAATCTTACTTATATTTCTTTCCTTTTTCTGCATTTTTCTTTGAACTAACTCTCTGGAACACAGAAAAATCCCAACTGTATGTTGATAGTTACACCCAAAGGAGGGCATTTAGGTTGGGTGGCTGGTTGTGAAGCACCATTTGGAGCTCCGTGGACTGACTCTGTGGTTATGGAGTTCTTGGAACACCTGGAGCAACTTAACTTCTCAAATTCGGAGAATATAAGCTATACTGGCAATACAATTCCGAGGTATACACAACTTGGAAGATGATTTGCATTTGTATTAGTTCATTACCAAAACCATAAAAGAATTTCCCTGTTGTAAAGTCCACAACAATGAAAACTCAATACATAATGGTGAAAACCCATTGACTCAAAAGCTTGAGAAACTAAGTTATGGGTCCCCTAATGTTGGATACTATGTTTCACATGTGAATCTAACTTCGTTTCGTTTTCCTAACCTGTTAGGTTCCCTGTTAATGTTGTACCGAAAACTCAAATATGTCTTAATGTTAGTTCCATATATTCGTTGGATAAGCAACTTCGACTACACTTGGAGACTTCATTGTATAAGAACTTGATTTCTAATCAAACTCAGGGGCTGTAAATCAAAATCAAATCAAGTTATCCGATACTCGACATGAGTTCGTTCGTCAAAAGCTCGTTTGCGTTCGATTTGTCATACAAATCAAACAAGTTTGTATCATTTTTGGTTTGATAACTTGTGAAGCTCGACTCGATAAGTTAAAAAAGATAAATTATAATCAAAGCTCGTTTGAGCAGATTTGTTTAACAATCAAACCAAGTTCCAACAAAATTTCAGGTTGGATCCAAAATTCAAATCAAATTTGAATAGTATGTCGTACAAAACTACCCGACTCGTATACACCACCATAATCAAAACAAAATAATTTGTCCTTCAATGCTCAAAACTCAATAATCACGTAGTTTTTAATCTAGGAAACATATTTTTCTCTTTCCTTTTTCCCACCCAGTTCTTATTTGGTTCTGACATCTTTCTGATGCATCATTTGACATTAAAGAGGAATGGCTTAGATCTTTTCCTAAAATGATCGAGGATAAGTTAGTTTAGCTTGCTGAAGCAATACTTTCTGTACAAAGGTTTCTACCCCAACCTTTATAGTATTATTCATGGATTGTGCATCCTTTGCACGTAAAATCCAAACTTTATAGACTCAGCCTTTGTCACGAAAATCTCAACCATCACTAGTGAACGTTTTCCAACAAGTTTGCATTCGAGAAATCAGTAGCTTTTTATTAATACAGGTTTTGGTTCAAAATTCAAAAGAACATATAAGAGCTAATAATTTAACATGCAAAATGTAGCAGAGATAATTACATTGACTTGAACTAGGTCCATATGCAAAAAACCTTGGGCATCGTAAAGAGAGCATCCACATCACTAGAAACTTGAAGACGTCCAAATTACAGTGGATAAGAGAATCCCCGGAGGTACCTTGAATCAACACCTGATTCCCGTACTAGTGCTACTCTCCCAGTTCGAGCCACCTGCAAAATCAAACAACAAAATAGTATAGTGCACTTCCTGAGACATAAAATATAAAATCTCAATGCATTAGATAGATCATAGTAACATCACAAAAATTGACAATAATCCTGAATTACTTTGTTCCAAATATAAACATGGCTGTACAATGATTTTAAAAAGAATTCCAGTATTCTCGTTCCGCAATTTGTCTTAAAAGGATTATACCAGTGCCCAGCAACAGGTAAACATAAAACGTGACAAGTTCGTAAACCAATATGAGCTATCTTATATCTAATGCCAACGATATTTAAGTAAAAAGAAATACCTCACAAATGCCATAAGGTTCCAACAATCTTTGCAAGGCAACCATCTTGTCCAAATCTCCAGTGAGCTGGAAAAGGTACAAAAGGATTTTGAAAAAATAAATAGACTAAAAAGGGGTGTAAAGAAATAAAGTAATGTCTAGGCGAATATATAAAAGTTAAAACCTAATATGAGATTTATGTTGGAAATAACTGAAATTTCCACAACGCATGAATTGAATTGAAGAGTCACCTTAGATTCAAGGAACTAGTATTTTCAAGAAGTAGTTAAATACATGAATGTATCTACATTAATATGTATCTAGAGTGTTCTTAGTCTTGTATAAATAGGGGTTACTTGAGTCATTTGTAAGTGAGCAACTCCAAGAGAGCAAAGGCTCCCTAGACCACCAAAGTGGCTAGTCAATCAAATATATGTAGCCACAATTGGCACACAAAATATATCATTGAAGAAATGCAGCATGACTGCATATATCTTCCATTAATAAAATTGCAACAAATTATACTTCTTTTAAATTAAATCTTCTTTTGCATTATTTTCTTGGCAAACACCATCTTTTAACTTATTCTTGCTAGCCGACACTTTCTGGAGAGACCCTCAAATTATGCTTCTTTAACTCTATCTAAATTCCAGCATTCCTCTAAAAGCACAATCTTTTGCAACCATACCTTTAATCTTGTTCTATTTAACTTAAAAGTCAAATTCAAAGTTTTTTATATATACACACGTATATAATATTCCTTCCATCTAAGCATGTGAACTACTATCTCCAGGAGGATATTCCAAATAGAGTTCTCCTTATAAGGCAGAAAAGATACTACTGCTAAAAGGTATGGCCTTTGTTAAAAAAGCCATCCATCCGTAAGAACTACTTCTCAAGATCATTGCAGTTAAAATCCAACACTTCTTGGAAAGTAGCCACAGCACATTTTTAAAAAGTAAGCAAACAGCACCACAATGACTGCCAGAAACTAAATCTATGAAGCACTTCTCCGGACTGCTTAGCAAAGATCAACTCATAAATTTTGAATTCAACAACTACCAGTATTATAGCTCAAGTTATTAGTTATAAAATTAAAGGGAGACTGCTATTAGAATGTAACAGAGAGATTTTACCTCGAGGGTTATAGTGTGATCAGAGACATCAACAGGTTTGGCTCGAAATATACTAGCAATATCAAGAACATTGCGCCGAGCAGTAGCATTGACAGCAATTTTAATTAACATCAACTCTCGCTCGGCAAAAGGCAAGTGTGTAAGATCCCGAACCTGAAAAATCAGAAGATCTTTATCGAAGCACAAACTCTATTACACTATTACTAAAGGCAAGGCATGGTCTAGGTTGAAAAGAATAGCATGGGATAAACAACACAGTTCCAAGTTAATAGTATACTACTGTATTAAATAGGAACTAAGATAGCCACGCCCATCATCTATTCAAGTATATCAGAGTGATTACTTCTATAAAATCTTCAGAATTTGCAAGATTCACTAACAATGTGATGATCTCACCTCGTGAAGATCTACCAACTTATAAAGTTGCTGTACCAACTTGCTAATTGATTCATCTGTACCAGGAACAACAGTAGTAATACGAGAGAGCCCTTCAACTTCAGAACGACCAACAGCTAAACTCTAAGAATAAACAAAGAAAACAAACCAAATAGTAATGAACAGTGAACTCAAAGAACAATAATTTTGTTGAAACATTGTAAAAAGATCTAATACTTGAATATTATATCCTCTTCGAGCAAAAACCCCTGTGACTAGGTTAAGGACTCCAGGAGCATCATTTACAACCATTGAAAGAGTGTGCGAACGAAGACCACAAGTCTGCGAGCATCAAGAGAAAAGTATAAGCATGTGCAAGAAACATAGAAGAGGGGAATCATATCTTTCTAGAACTCACACAGCCAGAACAAAATGTTCAAGTTTCTTCATATGATATGAGGGGCTAGAACCATACAAATTATAACTGGCATACTCAAGCTCTAAAAAAATTTACTATGCATGTTAAGTTACTTGTATCTCAACTCAATATATGGAACGATTGTTCGGTTCATTTTTATACTCTAGGGAAAGAACTAACAAGAAAAAGAATAGCCAACAATGAAAATCTAGGGCAAACAATATTAAACACCAATGATTTACTACAACTCCTTACATCTTCATCATTAAGCACTCCCCAATGAGCATCAAGAACTTGATTGACAGAAATATCATCAGCTGTTTCCACAGGGTAAACATCTCCCTTCATCAGTAAGAAAATGTGTTAGGCAAGTTGGCAAGAGTTGAGTAATTTTTCTACTTCATAGAACAGAGTGATCAAGTAGACTCATTTTTATATACCAAAACAAAAGACTTTGAGGGCCATCCATATGCAACAATACTAGTTACCAAACTAGCTCATGACGGTTTTGAAGCACAGTTAAGCTTGTCAAAAAATGTAGCAAATCATTCAAAATAAGTTAAAAGTGTGGCCGAATATAGTTTGTTTTCCAGGCATAACAACAAATTATCCTTTAGAACAAATTTCATACTTATTCCTTTACTAGAAAAGAGTCCTGACTCCAGAAACACTAACCTGCAATATTTGCAATTAAATAAATGATGACAATCCACTGTAGATGCAGTGATGGCCAAAAAATAAAATAATTTAAAAAACCTAACCTGAGACCCAGCTTTTAGACAATTCCATAATTTGGAGCTTTACCAGTTAATTTAATCATTTCAAGTTTCAACAGTTGCAATCATAAGAATAATGATGTTCTTCAAGGTATTTAAATCATCAACTGAAACAATATGCATTTCCAAACAAGATAAGCATGTAAAAGTTTAGAATTCTCAAATATAGCTATGCTAAATGATCACCAGAACAAAACCCTACAAATTATATTTATGACATTGCATGTGCACAAACAGTTTTATATGTTATGGAAATACTTAACAATCTCAATATTTAGTGTGTATGTGTGCATAAATGTCCTCATGGAAACAAAGCTATTGATCTGATGCTTCATAAGGACAATCTGAAGCTGCAGCTCAACAACCAAATATTTCATCACAAGGTTTTTGTCCTTGGCTCCTACAGAGACTAGCAATATTTGTCTATGGTACATGTGATAGAAGGATCAAGTATGAAAAATAACAAAGAAGGTGAAAAAAATAAAGGAATATTAATTAACAGAGTGGATACAACTTCCTTGTTTTTCATGCTTTTGATGACTGCATTATCATACCCCAACAGATGTATCAGATTCTACAAGGTGAGACTCCTTTATAGTCCTTGAAACAGCTGGCCTTGCTTCTTCAAGATCTGGATATGAAGCGGCTGAGAATCGCCAAAATGGAGCAGATTCCCCCATATTTTCTCTTCTCAAGGCAATCTAGTTCAAACAATAACAAGTCATGCATAAATAAAGAAAAAAAAAAGGTAGATGGGGAGTGGAAGGATAATATTTCTCAATTTATTTACCTTTCCTGTCCTAACAATCTCTCTGATTCCAAATTTACTTAAATTCCTTTGCACAGCAACCATCTTCCCTGGATCCCCAGTGACCTATGTAGACAAAATGAGATCATTCAGATAATGAAATTAATGTATAATATTATATTGTTGCTACACAAAAACTAAGAATACATTTAGATGTGCCCTAAGAAAAACCTATCTTATGATAAGGTATTATAAAACATATACCAATATAAAGTAATAGTAAGTCAATATTGCCACACTCTCATCCTTCTATTTAACCAGGTAGAAACAAATATATAACACAAGGTTACATAACTCTAATCTTGCACATAATCCTTTACAAATAATATCAGAAGTCATATGCAATTGCATTCTAAATGTTGAAGAGAGTAGCATGTTATGGATGAGAGTATTACCCGGTCAACCAAGTAAAGACATGTAATGGAGAACACTTTAGGTACTTAGGCGGTCATCAACTTGGTGAGTCATCCATAACTCATAAGCTTCATTTATAGAATTTGATGTCGGAATTCATTATCAAGATTAACTAGGAGCAGATGATAATATAAAGTTAACCAGGAGGTACAACCCTCTCCAACTTGAAGCACATATTACTATGTAACAAAAAGGATACTGTTCTTAACCTAGAACAAGAATAAGAACCACTGTGCTCCCATCAATAATCTAAGTCGCATTTTCACAAAAACGGGACAAGACAACCAGATTAAATATTAAGAGCATATCCCCCTACCATAAACAAGTGCTCTTATTCCTTTCTGGAGTGTCCACCAAATAATATCTCATTTCCCGAAAAACTTTTATGTTCAAAATACTCTCAGATAAAGTAATAATGTGAAACTACTAACTCTAACTACTGCTTCTAAGAGTAGAGTTTAAGTACTTTTAAGAGGAGTGTAATTAAAGATAATCAAAACTTTCAATTTATTATCTCTCTTCTAAAACTATATTCCAGTTTAAAATAAGAAATTCAATATGTAGTGGAACTGTGGAAGAACACAACAAGAGAGGACTAAATGTCATTTGGATAAGAGTAGAGATAATTGTGGTAAGGAGTACACCACAGCTGCTACACCCACTCTAAAGCAGTACAAGAATAAGTTTCCCGCTTTGTATCAACAAGACCCAGATGTAGATGGAATGTATTCAAAAAATTGCCAGTCTAGAAAAAATTGCAGATATGTACATATGTTAATAAGCTTAAAACACTGACAATGGTAGTGCTTATCATCATAACTTGTTAGTATCCAAAGACTGCATATAACATCAAAGATAAATATAGTCTATCAAAATAGCACTTGACATTACCTCAATAGTTAGCGAGTGATCAGAAATGTCCACAATTTTTGCCCTAAAAATGTCCACTAGCCTCATGACCTAGAGATAAAAGTAATAAAATCAGTCAACTACACAACAAATATAAGGTAAAATTTCTAAACCTAAACCATTAAGACCATGCCATGGTATGGTGACATAGGAGTAAAATGAAATTATGTCGAAAGAACCAAGCATGACTACCTCTGTTCGGTAATTTGGATCAGCATTGATTTTAATGAGCATTAATTCCCGTTCCACTTGTGGATTCTTCGATATGTCTTCTACCTGGTTTTGAAGTTTGCATACAAAAATAGATATCACATTTCAAGGGGAGCAAAAGAGCAATCCAATGAATGAGAAAGTAGAAACTTAAATGTATATATCATGAAAATGCTTTAAGAGAATTACATGGCAGCCATATCTAAACAACATAAAACAGGATCAAGGATTTGTTAAAAACAGCAGGCTTAAATTACATAAACTTAAGAATAATTATCTCTAGCATTATGGAAAACCAGAGCATCAGCAACTGAAAATCCATATCAAGAATCATATTGTATTTTACTTAAATCATCACAACTGTTGGAATATCAGGAATAAGATTGTGACCTTCAATACATTCACAAGCTTTTGGAGCTGTTCCATAACCTGTTGTAGCACCCTTTCAGTTCCAGATACAACAATCGTGAAGAGAGCCTTATCCTTGTTGAGTCCCACTGCTAGAGATTCAATGTTATATCCTCTTCTAGCAAAAACTCCAGCAATTCGATTTATCATTCCACTTTCATCACCAACAAAAACCGAAATTGTGTGGCGTTTCACTCTGGATTTACATACGAGAATTAGTAAACAATTCAAACATGTCATTGTGATTTGTGACATCTAACAAATGATTGGTGAATTAAAAAAGCAGAGAGAGAAATGAAGCTTGGTATTTTGGAGCAAGGAAGACCAATTCTCTTAGTTCACCAATGAATGGTGACAAAACAAAATTATACATCAAATGGGACAAAAGAGTGATGAAAGTAAATTTAAAATTCATGTGATGCTCAGAAAGCACAAGTAAGATAGTCAGAAAGGGAGGTCTTTTAAGCCTCTGAGTGGTGAAAACATCCAAAGATACTTTAAGTCTAGAGCTCAACTCAGTTCTAGTTAATTTCATGGGAGCATGTGTTAATAAAGCATCAAATTGTTCTGATTCATGACAATCGGAATAAAAATACTATTAATTTAGTCATATTTAGTCGAAAGTTTGATCTTTGAGAGTTTGTCCATCCAACATAATCATGGGATATTCTAGACGACACAACGTGGAAATAAGAATTTGGAAAAACAATAAGTTAGCACATCTTTTGTAATAAACTTTCCTCCAAGCTTAGAGGACAGGGGGGTCGGAAATTACAAGGTCTTCCTAACCCTTACATCAGCCTCATGCTTTTGAGATGCTTTGACAAAGTAAGCAAGGAGTACAAATATTATATAGTATGTTCTGGAGACATGTACTTTCAGTCACGGGTACTTTTCTGCCAATTCATCAAGTATAAGAATTTAGTATTTGAGCTATTATGCAATCGCTGTAGTTCATTCTCAAGTAGCCACAAGTAACTAAAACCACTTATTTTCAAGTTTTCTCCCCTATTGTGAATATATAGATTGCTAGATTATCACCTTACAGATTTCTAGTTCAAATGTTCATATCCAGGACAACAAGATATCAAGCCAAACCAAGTCTTGTATTGCATGCAATGGCACATAAAAAATGGCCATAGTTCATCAAGAATTCAAGATACACTCATGCACATGTGCTCAACCCTTCACCTAACATTCACAGTTCTAAAGATATTACTTGGGGGGGGGGGGGGGAGAACGGATGATTACTACACTTGGGAAAATGTTTAATCTAAAAACCCACATAATATTACTCTAAATTGGCTTCAGTTCATTGACAGCTGAAATGTCTTCCTATTTTTAAAAAATTGGACATATTTTCCCATCCGGTCCTTCCCTCCACTTCATGTAGCACTTCACTCATTAAACTACTTCATTATGCAAAATTTAATTTATTATCTGGGAGGAGTTTCAGCACTCAAGTAAGTACTCATAAAAGTATACTGTATACTATTACATTTCACCAAGCTTTATTTAACTAAACAGAATGCCAAACATCTAAACTTTCCTAAAAACTAATTTATTTGTCTTTTCCACTAATCATATGTTTCAATACGCAAGTTGATCATGATTTGAATGTAAATGTCACCACCACATTTTACTAGCAGAAATGCTACGAACACACAAAAAAAAAAAACGTTTAATAACTGATATTAGCATGTATTAGAAAGTTCAAGGAAAAACATGATTAAATAACCGCGAAACAAAACCTTTAGCGGACTACAAACACAGACACATGTGCAGTCAATGTGTTTAATAGTTTCAACTCTAACAGATAACAACCTTAACAATTAAGTCTTTAAAAAGTAGACATAAATAAATGAATAAATAACTTATTTTAACTAAAACTAAATATATTTGATTTCTTTTCCACTAATCATACAAACGTCACAGTGCATCATTTCAATGTAACTTTTACCACTACGATCAATCAGCAAATGCGTATACGAATTCATTTCACTAACTTCAATTCTAAAGTAAATGAAAAAGATATATTAAAAACGGAATAAAAGTATTTAAAAAACTTTACTTTCAAACATTAATTAATCTCATGAATTTCAACTTTTACCCCAAAAAAAACGATTAATATTAACTTACTGCAACCAAAAAAATAACATATTAAGTAATGAGTATATTAAATTATTAGTGATATCATACGTACTTCGGCGTGGCGGTGGAATTGTTATTGGCGATAGAAGAATCTGAAATTGCATCATTTTGCGGCTTATTCTCACCATTAGAACTATGAGCATAAACTGCAAATCCTCTATTGGAATTTGACGAGAACTTCATGGAGCAAAGGCTGATATCAGTTTTGGGAATAAGGTTGTGTTTGTTTGTCAATCTGTAAAATGGTGTGCATTGAGAGAAAACAGCTGCCATTGGAGAAGTGTGTATGAGAGAGAGAAAAGTTTGATCGTAGAAATAGCGAAAGAAAGTAGTGCGTCACAAAAGAAGATGCCGCCACGTCTATCCAACGATCTAGGTTTAGTTTAATTTCCGGCTGCGAAACCGGTCGTCCCGGCGAAATCGAAAAAGAATAAGACTGAGCGGCAGCTGAAGTAACTGAACAAGGGTTTTTAATGTTTTTAATATTATGTTTCTGAAAATTTAAGAATGGGAACAAAATAATGTAAAAGAAGAGTGCTTTAATTGAGAATTTTTTGTTTTTAATGTTTTTATACTTTCTCGTCTAAACTATTTTATCTCTTGGTACAGCTGACCAGTTAACTTGACTAAATTTATAAAATTTATAATAAATAATTTCATTAATATATTTCATGAATAAGTTAATAATATCATATGACACCATATATATTTATATTTAAAATGTTTAATATTTCACAAATGTGAATAATTCAATATGATAAGTCGCTTAAAAGAGTGAAAAATTTGACCGAGTACTGTAGCAAATAGAGCAAAATAAATGGAACGGAGAGAGTATAATTGAAGAGCATTTAAGACTGATAGAGAAGATAGTTACACTGTACGATGTAAAATTTTAATTTATATTTATGAATAAATAACTAGATACTTCAATATAAGTCTCAAAAATAAAAGTAATTCACTCTAATATACGCAAAAGTTATATAACTCAATAAACAAACATAATCCAATCTTAACATACACAAAAGTTACGCAATTAGAGTTGTCTAGTAATCCAAATTAAACTAAGTTATATAATCCAAACAAAATAGCGCAATAATGAAAGGGATATTGAGGCCATCTCCAATGGCGAGCTCGGGGCGCGTGTGAGGGCCGGACAGAGTTGGAAGGTCGTCTCCAGTGGTGGGGAGGCTTGCGGGGCGGCACGGGCTGAGCTGCGGGGCTGGCAGGGAACGGGGAAGGGAATGAGGCCGTGTGAGCAGCTGAGGAAGAAAGAGGGGCGCGTGTATTCATTCGTCCTTCTTTAAGTGATGGTGCCACTTGATTGGTCCATTTTTTTGTTTTAATTTTTTTAAATGTAATAAAATAATTTTAAATGGGTAAAATTTGTAACAATTTTTAATATTAGAATAAATTTGTAAAATATATTTTAATTTTTTAAATTATTATTATTGATTTTAATTATAATTCTGATTATTAATGATTTAATAATAATAATAACATAAGAACTAGTTTTAATTGTTTTTTCTATTTAAAAAATAGTAATTAAAATTTGTATATAATTTGCTAGTATATTTATTAAAATTAGAATAAAATTAAAATATTATTATTATTAATTTTAATTATTAACGATTTAATAAGAACATAATTAAATTTCCTCCTAAAGTAGAATTAAAATTACTTGAAAATATAATTAAACACTTAGACAAATAATTTAAATTAATACTTAAAGTAAAAAATATTTAAAAACATACTTAAATTAACAAGATACGTAAATTATACAATTAATATTAATTGTTAACCGTATTTTGCATACATATGGGCGAATATTATTATTCTAGCATTATTATTATTATTAATATCAATATTAAAAATAATATTAAAAGTATTGTAATAATGGTGAGAACGGGAAGTAAATTAAATTGAAAGAAATTGAGTTTAGGAGCCCACTATTGTAGATGATCACCCAGAGACCGGACTGGCTCGGGAGCTGCCCCGAGGGCTAGCCCGCAAAACCATTAGAGATAGCATTCATCTTTGTGAGTTCATTTCTAACCTAGGAGAGAGACGGAAATGAGAGATAGAGTAGTGTCCCATAATGTTTAACCTAGAAAAGAGACTTTATCATTTTTTTATAATTTGAATATTTGACCTCTTATTTTAGAAAAACATAAGAACCCCGGATGTGTCTTGGAAACCTAACAATTATATCTGATACTGTGTCTATTTTAGTTTTTATTTATTTTTGTCACCAGTACGTTACGTGAAGTATCGAATATGTATCACATGCATATCGTGCCGTATCGATATTCCTCATGTATTCGATACAGTATTCTGTGTTTTTTCTGAGTATCCGTGTATCATAGGAAGATACTAATGGGTTTTGATATAATTAAAACATTTACATTATAACTTTTTATTTTTTAATAAATAATATTATATATATATATATATATATATATATATAAATTTATTGAAGAATAATTTGGGTGCTAGCTAATAAATCAAGGTTTTTTTTTTTTGTTTTGTATTTTATTGTATTGTAGTCCTTTTGTCGCGAGTCGCGAGTCACGAGTCACGACGACTAACTTATATCCGATCCGATTTTTGAAAACATTGTATGGAGCGGAGGCTTTCACTCAGCCCTACACCATGGGGCTCTGGGCCCAGGTTGGTTTAGTTCATGACTCATGAGCCTATTAAGAAGCCCAATAAATTTTAATGTGCTCTCATGTATTGAAAACTTAAAATTATTTATAAGAAATAAATATGCCCAAAGCTCCGAGAGGGATTAAACTATTGGATGATCGAAAAAGAATTATTTATGAAAAATAAAAGGTGAAAAAATCAAATTCGACGAAATTCAGATCTTCCAACTCGAAGCAAGAGAAAAAATGGGTTACGTGTTGCGAGTGCGATTTGCATCGTTTTTCACCGGCGCCGCCGTAGCATCCGCCGCCGGTATCTATTTCCTGCATAAAGATTGTAGGATTGCTCACCAAGCCATTTCTCAACAGGTATATTATTATTTTAATACTCTTTAAATTTCTATGAAGAGATATAATTATTTCTGCTGAAATTTCTAGGAAAATAGAGGATATGGAACGGAGGGCTTTTAGGGTTGCATTAAGAATGCTTGAGAAATTATTAATGTCAAGTGAACTAAGGTGCCATTTTAGGGATTAGTTTTACTGTTGTGTAGACTAGACTGAAAAAAATCATTTAGTGATGAAATTATGAGATTGAACTCAGCTTAATAAGTGGGGAAACTGGAATTGCATCACTCCTTTTCGGGCACAAACTTGAAATGATAGATGGAATAGGCATGTAATATTTAGTCAGTTCTCGTTGTCATAGGGATTTATGGTTTGTTTGGTTTTCTAGTTAAGATAAAGTATGATTGATTGTATTCCTAATAAAATTGTTCACAAGTTATTTTGTCATATTTGTTGCAAGTAATTTCATTCAGGATTAAAAATATGATAAGTTCTATGATATTGATTGGTACTCTACATTGCATTTGTGATTGCGCAGGAATACCCAGAATACCCCTATTTTTTTTTTCAAAAGACGATGACAACTGAGTTTTAGATTTTGGTCACATAGGGTTAAGAAGGTAAAATTATTGTCCACTAACATTCAAGATTCTTATCAAGCTTAATAGTGAGGACGATGACAACTAGATTTTGGTCACAAATGGTTAAGAAGGTAAAATTATGTCCATTTACATTCAAGATTCTTATCCAGCTTAATAGTGACTTTTATCTTGGGCCCTATCTGAAATGTTATTATAGGAACCAAACATCTAATAGACTCAAATATTTATTATTGTCTAGATTAATCTAGGAAACAAGATTTGACCTTAGGAGAATATCAGTGCGTAAATTGCTCCAAGTAACAAGGTTGAATTGCAAATTTGCTTCTTAGTGAAAATGTGAGTGGCCTTGATTCAAGGGTCTTAACTGATTAAGTGATTTCACTGGATTTTGAAGTTATATAATTCAAAGTCTAGACATTGTGACAGTTGAGCAATATTCTAGTGAAAATTCTCGTTTTGTTGTTAAGTTTATAGTTAAAGAGAGTTACATTATTTATTAATGGTCACAGAATGTACATAGTGTATTCCTTCCAAACATTGATGTCGTTTGTATTGCTTTTACTTTTGCTAGGGGTAGAACTTTTTCTGGTATCTCTGATGTAAAGGTTATTGGAGCCCGTTCAACAAGTTGAACTTGATATAAAAAAATGCATTTGTGAAACCAGCATCATATTGTTTTTCAGTGAAATTTAACTAAATTTGATGAATGGCGATGAGTTTTATGGCTAAAATTACTTGGCGTGAAACCTTCATGATACTCCCACAAGACAACACTGCGAAATCATGGTTTTGCAAAATATATGGACTTTTCTTTGTTCTTTTTTGATAAATATTGTTTTCAGAGTTGTGCTCAAGGTTAACTTTTCTACATAGTTTTAAGTCATCAAAATTCTTCTGAAGACATTTTTTGTCTGGCTTGCTGCAAAGTAGCTTCTAAGGTTGTGTGCTATCACTTAAACAAATAATTTCAAGTAGAATCAAAATAATAACATTGTTTTACGCAAAGTCTTTTTACTTGATTATTTGCTTGCTGAAGTAACAATAAGATAATGTGATCCATGTGCTACTCCTGTAGGTGAATAGCCTTTACGAGTCTCTGGACGGACGTGTATCTTCACTGGAGAAGTTGAAAGAGTCTCTGGACGGGCATGTATCTTCACTGGAGAAGTTGAAAGAAGTTGAAGCACCAAAGCACGTAGAAGCTGCTGCTGAATAGAAGGTCTTTGTGTTCAAGAATATTAAGGATCGATAAACCTCACCTACTCGAATTGTTACATTTAGATTTAGGAACTTTGGAAACTTCCTAGCTTTTGAAAGCTTTTATTATCATGTAAGACTTCTTAATTGAAACGTTTCAATCAATGATGTAGTTGTGATGAAATGCTGAATGCATCTCGATGTGGGGTGATCAAATAAGACTGTGATATACAGTTGTACTCTTTTTTTCGTGTGCCTATTTGTTTTTGTCAGGAGGATGTGCCTTGCTATATTGATTTTGAGTATCTCCTTTCATCTCGGGTTTCTTTAACATGTTCAAAAATCAAAGAATTGCTTCTACCTTGTAGACACTTTAATTGCGCTGGTTATTTATGTCAGTTTACTTATACAAAAAAAGAATTGCTTCTGCCTTTTACAGTGGGTGTTTTTCCTAAAAGTAATGGGATCTAATGTCTTCTATTTTGGGTTTGTTTCATAAAGGTTGGATAAGAGAGAAGTTGATGATTGTGAGTTAAGTTAGTCAAAATCACTTTTATATTATAAGTTGGTGGTGTTTGCAAATTCACTCATAAATCAACTATAAGCTGTGAAAATAGTGTTTGCAACTTCAAAAGTAAGTTCAGCTTATTTCAACTTTCTGAGGAAAAAAAGTCTTATTTTTACATTCATGAAGTATCACAGTTTAAAAGTAGCACAAAAATTTGACCGCATTTTTGTCATTGCAAGGTTGGTACTAAAGCAATAAAATCTGTGGTCGGTTTCTAAAAAGTAAAAAATAGAGGTGTTCATAAACCCGTTCCACCAGCCCAACCCGTCCGCAATCCGCCGATTTTATTTTTAAAATAATCAAGTACGGGTTGATAATTTGTAAACCCGCACGTTATGGGTCGGGTGACGGGTTTGATGATTAAAAAACCGACCCACCCGCAACCAGCACTTAATCATCCTTGATGTACTTTTTATTAATTGTTTAATAAAATTGTGAAATAAATTACATTTATTAACAAATGAATAAGAACAAATAAACAAACTTTCTTCAAGTTTTTTGTTTATATTAATGTTAATGGTACATATATGTTAGTATTTTTTTCCTAAAGAGTTTGTTGTTGGAAAAATCGAGAAGAAACCTCACTAATTTGTTATTGTTGTAATGTGTGAGTGATGATTTGTAATGAATTCTTTTGTGGGGACTTGTAAAATTAGTTTTGGTGGAGACTGTTGATTTAATTAGTAAGAAATCGTTGATTATATTATAGTTTTGTACTTTTTGCTTCTTGAATTTAATTTCAAATGTAGGTGAACATATTTGATACATTTTATTTGTTGTTTGAAGAACTTAAAATTATATGCTTAATTACTTATATTTTGATGTCAAGATTTTATGACATTGTTTCCGTTCAACCCGCCAACCCGACCGCCACCCGCCCGCACCCATTCCACCCGAACCGGGTGGTTTATGAAAATAGCAACGTGAGTACGGTTTAAAAATTTGGCAACCCGCACGTGTTGGGTAGGGTTAATTTTTTCATGTAAACCCGCCCAAATCCAACCGCGTTCACCCCTATTAAAAACAAGGAAATAAATTTAATTCGTCAGCTTAAATCGAAAAGTCAACTGTGAAGTGAAAACACACAAAATATGGACAATGCTGGCTATGGGGTTCGAACCCATGCGCACTTATGTGCAGAAGATCTTAAGTCTTCCCCCTTAACCTCTCGGGCAAACCAGCAACTTGTAAGAATTCTGTAAACTTACGTAAAAGTATATTATTCTATTACAAACTAAAGCTCTTCCGATATTGTTTCCACCCATTTTTGGGTAAAATAACTTAAATTTTTTTTTTAATGAGTAAGAATTACAACTACAGTTATAATAAATCCTCCTCTAAAAGAGGCAACATGATATTCGGTGCAATATCCCATCTACCCATACTACTATCTAACTCACGACCCAACTTTGTAATATGTTTTCACCCCTTCTTGTGTGAATCATCTGACAATCCCAAAGCATTCGGATTAACCTCTTGCAGTTCCTAATAATATTACCCAAAGGGTGAGTCTCAACATCAGTCCCCTTGATCAAATTTCTTTCTCAGCTTGACATTTAATTTCTTGTTCTAGTTGATGAGGTGTGGACTCATCCTTAATTAGAGGGAAGACATAATTGAGCCTTTTGTTTTATGATTGTGAGATTAGTTGTTTTAAAGGTGAAACTTCGATAAAAAAAAAGAAGAAGCTCGGTTTAGATTTATAAAATGATCATTACAAATAAGAGTTAGAAGCCACCACTATTTTCCTCAATCGTCAATCGTGTGTTGTCATCGCTTAGCCAATGATGTTATTATTCATGGTGCATTCCTTGTAGTATCTCGATGATTTGTCTCCACTATTAACTTATAGTCTCCACTATTAACTTATAGTAAAATATGATTCCCAACAAATTACTTCCAATTTATAGTAAATCTCAATAAATCTTGGTGATTGTAGGTACACCTAATTATTTTTCTTTAAAAATAGTAAGTATACCTTATTAAGTTATAAACACTAAAACACGATTCATATACATACACTCTCTCTTTTCAAGCTTTTCTATTTAATTTCTTAATAAATATAATTACTTTCTAAAATAAACCTCTCTTCAAAGTTAACGTCAACACTAATTACAACAAAAAGAAAATAAAATCTTTTATACTCATATTATAGATACACCGACAGTGTAGCAATGCTAGTAGTAGTGTCACAAACCTCAGTGGCAGTACTGATATTATAACGAACTTCAGTCCTCATTTACAACCTAAATATCCAAGTCTTACTTCCATCGGTTATTCACTTATTTTATTCCACGCTTCGATTTCTCGGAACCATCACACGAAATGACCAAATAAATATACAAGACATTTCCTAGCATAGTAAATTAGTCATAGAGATCCGACCCAATTCCGCCATGTCTCTCCCTCTCCTCCTCCTCCTTTTCATCACAGTCCTCTCAGCCGCCTCTCTTGCTGCCGGCGAGATCCGATTCTCCGAAATCCGATCCGACGACCGCGCCATAATCCCCTTCAACGAGTTCGGCTTCACACACCGCGGTCAGTTAGAACTCAACATCACCCACCTCTCCCTCTCCGGACCCACACCCGACCCGTCCGCACTATCCAAAGTCGGATTCTTCCTCTGCACCATTGACGCCTGGATCCACGTGCTCCAACAAATTGAAGATGCCGAGATCACGTGCGCCCTCGCATCTGACGCCGTACAGAAAGTCTTCACCTTCGATCGCCTTCCTTCACCCACCGCATCCGAATTGAATCTCCTTTATTCCGAATCCGATGCGGATCAGTACACTCTAGTCTTCGCTAACTGCCTCCCGCAGCTTAAGGTATCGATGAATGTCCGTTCCGCAATGTACAATTTGGAAGGCGGAAAGTCCAATCGTCGCGATTATTTGTCAGCTGGTAAAACCATTCTGCCTAGGGTTTATTTTCTATTTGCGATTATTTACTGCATTCTAGGTGGTATTTGGATAAACGTTTTGTATAAGAAGAGGTTAACTGTTTTTGGTATCCATTTCTTTATGCTTGCTGTGGTGGTATTAAAAGCGTTTAATTTGTTTTGTGAGGCTGAGGATAAATCGTATATTAAGCGGACGGGTTCAGCTCATGGTTGGGATGTGTTGTTTTACATTTTCAGTTTTTTGAAGGGGATTACTCTGTTTACGTTGATTGTATTGATTGGGACTGGGTGGTCGTTCTTGAAGCCGTATTTGCAAGATAAGGAGAAGAAGGTGTTGATGATTGTGATTCCTTTACAAGTTGTGGCGAATATAGCGCAGGTTGTGATTGATGAGACCGGCCCTTATGGTCAGGATTGGGTAACTTGGAAACAGGTGTTTTTGCTTGTTGACGTGGTGTGTTGTTGTGCTGTGCTTTTCCCGATTGTTTGGTCCATCAAGAACTTGCGTGAGGCTGCCAGGACAGATGGGAAGGCTGCCGTGAATTTGATGAAGTTGACTTTGTTTAGGCAGTACTATATTGTGGTGATATGTTACATTTACTTTACACGGGTTGTGGTTTATGCGCTGGAGACAATCACTTCTTATAAGTATCTTTGGACTAGCATCGTAGCTGGGGAGTTGGCTACACTGGCATTTTATGTCTTCACAGGATACAAGTTCAGGCCTGAGGCGCACAACCCATATTTCGTGATTGATGATGAAGAGGAGGAAGCTGCCGCCGAGCAATTGAAGCTGGAAGATGAGTTTGAATTGTGAGATTTCTGTATTGGAGGTCTGTTGATGGTGAATAGTTAAATTGGACAAGAATGAGGTAGTTGTTCTTGGAGGTATTTTGTGCTTTTTTTTTTTTTTTAAAAAAAGGACTATATGCTTGGAATAGTAGTGTAATTTCACGAAGTTCTAGATGTGTGAAGTTTGCTTAAAGAAATTAATAGTTGAGAACACTAGAGAATATTGTCTATTAAGTCGTTAATATCTAGTGGACCGAACCATACTTTGCCTTTTCCTTCTTTGGTGTTTTTTCTTGCGTTGAAGTGAGCACTGGTATCATGAAACAGTAGAAGCAAGTTTTAGGGAATTATGTGTCCCAAATGTGAATACCTTCAGCGACGTTCAAACTAACATACATGTTGATGAACTGAGGATGGCATAAACTACTTTATAGGCTAATGTTTGCTCTTTGGATGAAGTTGTTTGATGAGGAACCTTGGCTATTTGTTTGGTTTTGTTTTGATTAGCATAAATGGTTGCATTTTCATTGTCTGCATGATTATGTTGAGCATAGCATTAATTCATACATGAAACTGAATCTGTTTCTTCTATATGATATAACTACTATCTTTACCAAAGTGGCCTGAAATATATTGGCATTTTTTGGATGAACTCATTTGTAATTGGTTTATAATTCTGGGATTAAGTGGTGGTAGTCTTCGTGATTTAGTAGTATTTCTTGTTACTTGAAATATACTAGCAACAATAGAATTTTGGGGAAGTCATGCGCTGGTCTGTTTGCGCTCAAAATATATATGTTTTTAGAAAAGTTTTAATACAAATTATTTATTATCTTCAAGGGTAAAGAATATGATATGTACTAAAAATTAATTAAGATAAACTAACCAATTAGTAAACTGCTTTGGATGTTTCATTAGATTCATAGAGGCTATATATACTCATAAAACTTGTAAATTATCACCCACACATAAAAAAAACTCGTTAACTTGTAGACTAGCTATGAAGCCTTCTTTTATTCATGAGGCCCAAGGTTCAATACTTCAATTCTCTTCTATTACAAGCTTAACTTATAATACATTTTTAACAATATATTATAGCTAAAAAAGTTATAAGAAATTGAAAGGTAAGATAAAGTTCTTAATCGCTAGGTCATCGGGTTGCCACAAAAATGATTTTTGACCCATTTTGATCGGTTTATTGGTTGTTCAATTCATACTAGTTATATGCCTGTCTGAATCAAACATTATGAATTAATGATCGAATCTGTCCAACCAGCTTTCAAAACTTTTTCCATCATGCATAAATACTAATTAGATTTTAATTGATAAACATAAAAAGTATATCAATACCAATCAATCAATACTTATTATAAAAGTGTAAATAATTTAAATATCTTTTCTATGAAAACTAATATATCCTTATTTGAGTTGTAAAGTAATATTTAATTCAATGGTAAATATATAAATAATTGAAGAAGAATAAATAGACATGAAAACTTTGTATATTAATTATGGTAAAGGTACATTAACTATTAAAATATAGAAATTATGTTTTACATCAACTTTCATAATTTCAATATTCTTCTCATATATAATACATAAAAAGAAATAGAAAAAGACACTGTTATTTTAAATAGTTCCTAAAATATAAATATAAAATTATTTTAATTTAGCAACAATATGTTATTTGTATCATTGAAATATTTAATAAAATATAAGTCATATACAATCCTTCAAAAATAAAATATTAAAATTAAATTCTCTTAAATATCATTCTCTTAAATACAGAAGAAGATGAAAACTAAAAATTAAAAAGTCAAAATAGAATCACATCTTATCTATAAATGAACCAAAAATGCTTATGACTTAGCTAAGTAATTAATGTTTATTTGGCTAGAGAAGCAAAACATAAAGAATATTATAAGACATACATAATCTCGTACTTTGATGGAGTTCTTTTAGTGAAAAATGAGTGAACTTGGTCAAAAAAACTGGTAAAATCGATGAAAATTGCTAAAATCAATAAAAAAGAATATGAGATCTATGAAAACATGTGAAATTGACGAAAGTTTGGGTGAATTGGTGAATACAGGTGAAATTGGTTATTAAAAGGGTGAAATCGGTAAAAAAAAATTGCATGTGAAATCGTAAATACATTTGAAATTGATAAAAAAAAAAAATCGGGTGAAATTTATGAAAAAATGGATGAAAACGGGTAAAATCAATTAAAAATATAAGTAAAGTTGGTGAAAATATATGAAATTGATGAAAATTAATTCGAGTGGAATTTTTAAGAAAATTGATGAAAGTAGTGAAATCAAGTAAAAACAGGTAAATCAGATGAAAAAAGGGTAAAATCGATCAAAAAATTGTAAAGTCGGTTATAACATATTTAGTCAGTGAAAAATATGAAAACAGGTAAAAAGGGATTAAATGGTAAATACGAGTGAAATCAGTTAAAAATTTGTTTACCTGGTGAAATCGATAAAAAAAAGATCGAAAATGGAAAAACAATTAAAAATGTTATAACCGATCAAAAAGGGGCAAATCGTTAAAAAAATATATATAGACCGGTAAAAAAGTTTAAACAGTGAGAACATATAAATCGATAAAAATTTGGGTGAAATTTGTAAAGAAACGGATAAAATAAATGAAAAAGGGTCATATGAGGCAAAAAAAGCTTAAAGTCAGTTCAAACATCTTTAATAAATGAAAAATTCAGGTGAATAACATGTGAAATAAGTGAAAACGAGTTAAACTTTAACCGATAAAACTAGGTGAAATTGGTGGGAAAATGGTTTAAATTGAAAATAAAATCAACGAAAAATGAAAAAACAATGAAAAATGTTATAATCGATATAAAAAAAGCCAAAAATTCTCTATAAGAAATATATTAACTAGTAAAAAATTAAACAGTGAAAATATATGAATCGATGAAACTCCGGGTGATATTAGTGAGAAAACTGGTGAAACCAGTAAGAAAAAATGCTCGTGGAATCAATGATTACATGTGAAATAGATGAAAGTTCGGGTGAAAGAAGAAAAGAAATTAAAACGTGTTATCAGTAAATACTGAATAAACTTAACATGAAAATACTATGATTGAATGAACTAAATAATGTTCTTATGAACTTATTTTAGAACAAACTGTATAAGATGTCATGACAAAATCAATCATCATTTATATTTTATTACAACTATTTAAAACCATTATTAATTTTAGTAAAACAATAATAATTAATATAAATAATTTTCATAAAAATAAATCGAATATCAATCATAAATATATGACATTTTACGATAAATCTAATTTATGAAAAATATCCATGAATTAAAACTAGACACGTGCAACGTACATGCACTTTTCAGGTAGTATATTAAATGCATATAACAAATTGAAGTTCTTACACCATAATTTGGACATGAAAATTGAACATATATTCTGAAATTAAATTAGTTGCACATAAGCCAATTAATCTTTGAGAAACACTTTTTCTTTAACTCTAATCTAAAATTATTGTGTCCACTGCTAGAACACAAAACGGAAGGAGTAAAAATAGTTAAAAACTCAATAATTAAATCACCACAATTTCGAAGATTATCTTGTAGGTTTTTTAAGTACAATTGCTAGTCACATTACCATCACTAATTGGTCCCTCTGAACCAAATGGGTACCTAATTATGTCTTTCCGCAGTGACTGCAAGACCAATCCTTAATAAGCGATGCCATCAAAGTAATTATTATAAATCATATATATAAGTTTACATATATATACATATATATATATATATATATATATATATATATATATATATATTCTAAAATAAAAATCTTATATTTTTTATTTGGTGCACCATGAGTTTGGTTAGACATACATAAGTGAGTGCAAGGCAAGTGGATACGTTTTGTGCAAGAATGAAATTAAGCTAGTTATAATGATGAATCAACAAGTGTTCCCCCACTTATAAGAGTTTAAGAACAATTACATTAAATTACAATGAAGATATACATATATATATATATATATATATATATATTTGATTTGGTCCTACAAGTGAGTTGTAGACCAAAATCTTTGATGATTTTGGTAATTGTGGTCCAATCCAATCCAATATCTGTTAGGCTAGCTTGCACAAAAGAAAAGAGGATAGACAATCGTATAACGTACATTCAAGCATCAGTAATCTAAGTTGGATTCTCACATAATTCTTAGCACTTGCTACCTAAGTTTTATTGCTTTAAATATAAATTACATGCCCAAAACTTTAGACTTTTTGGGTCCACAAATTAAAGGAGATCGACCTGCCATGTGGGAATGCAGCAATGATTGTGTACATTTGGCCACCCATGTTTATATATATATATATATATATATATATATATATATATATATATATATATATATATGCGACTTTTCCTTTCCTACAGAGACAGAACACTCTGATCAGCTCAGCTGGATAAAATAAAATGTTAGGTCGATCATCATTCTATCTATAAAGCTAAAAGATATATAAGACACTACCCAATGTTATGTGAAATTTATATGATATTTACTTCGAACTATTGGTGTGCACTTAACTTCAACTTTAAATCATTTATATTAATCCCCCTGTTCTTTGTAAATTTAAGTACAAGGGAGGTCGTTGATGCCAATAAATCAAAATTTAGAGAAGGTGGACGTAATTTATTTCATATTAGATTTATTGGCAAATATATAAATATATAAAAAAAAAATGTGTGTAAAAAGAGAGTGGTGGTTTGCAAATTAAAGTACATTGAAGAAGGAAAATTCTAAATCCATGTCCTTTATAGCATTTAAGCCACGAGTATACCAAAATTCCAGTAAAATGGATCCTTTGCAAGATACTCGTGTGCTCATTTTTTTTTAAAATAAAACTCATGTGGCCTTGTTCAGTATATACGACAACATATTAATGCGGTCGGCTTCAATGCTGAATTTAAGCTCTATATTACACAAGTCAGAGTGTATAACCATTGTTCTACATCAAGCGACCCATTTCATTATTTAAATTACGATTTTTTTTTTTTTGGTTTCCCAAGGGTTTAATCCCTTTCGAGGTGCGTCGGGCACATAAAGTGGGAACCTCTCCCAACAGGAATTCGAACCTAAGTCCGCTACTTTGTAGTGACTAGTCCCTTCCACTAGACCGCCACTTTATACGACAACATACGAATTATGACAATGTATTCCCGTGTATATTTGTAATGTTCAATTTACATTTTTATAACAAGAAATGAGTATTTTATCTTTTATGTGTTTTTTAAAAGACACCAACTACCTCATGTAGGAATAGATCATTGGTGAGTACATCAGATCGGGCACGCTGGAACCGCGAACTTAGTGGGATCGAGGCTAAGGGAGAATTCTAACGGTTCCTTGATTCCCGTGGATCCTTGAGTGGTCAACGAGGGGGAGGTTAGGACCTAGATCAATCGTCGCCACTTCCAAGGAAATACCCTTGGGCGATCCCAATGAGAAAATGGTTATATATGTTGCCCGAGGAGGCTATGGGTGTTCTTCAAAGCACGGGGAGAGAAAAAAGACGAGGAAGCATCAGGGAGCCAGGTTCCATCATAACGCTCTAAGTCTTAAAGTGCTAAGGAACCCCTATTCTAAGTTCGAGAATTATCCATGATTTGTAAGGAATTAAGTCACAAGTAATTATCTATGCATTTTTTTATTTTGAATAAAATGCAAAAGCAACCATTGTTCACTTAAATAATTTGACAATAACCCCACCACGTAAACTTTAAAAACTAGTAATAAAAGCAATAAACACAATGTGGTGAATTTTTTTTTTTTTATAACCCAGGTGTACAAGCTTACACTAGACTAATCCTGGACAATCAGAACTCTTGCCCTAGAACCCTGAAGGATGTAAATCGCAGGATGTGCCTCCACCAAGCCTCGGGATCCCACCATACTGCTGTACACTCTGTTAGAGTATCTCAACTTGTTAAATTATGGGATTAGTTGCTGCTTGTTATTGAAGATTGAAGATTGGATTTGGGCGTATTGAGCTTGAGAAGAAATTAGGGATTTAGTTTCTGTGTTCGTATGTTTTGTAAAGTTTTTTTTTTGTTTTTTTTATTTTTCTTATTTTCCTAATTTATGAAAGCGTGTAAACGCTTTAGTTATTGTATTTCACCGCCTCTCTTCATTGTATATAAATAGAGGCTTAGGGTTCGAACACTGTACAATACAACTTTCAGTCTAATAGAATTAAATACATTTTACAATTTTTACTCTCTTTTCGTCAACAGAATTACACTGCTGTTCTTGTTTTTCTTCAAATTTCCATGCAAGATTCCATGGATTATAACATGGTATCAGTTTGATTTCATCTCTTTTCATCCGCTGCTTCTTTACAAATCCATCTTTGGTTCTTTATTTTTCAATTCTTCCCCAGATTATTCAAAAATCTGGTTTGTTCGTTATTTCCCACCTTCAGAGTTTTTGCCTCTGTTTTGTTCTTTCATAATCGGATCATCTTTCCGATTCTTTATTCTTCTCATCATCATGTCTACGGAACCAGCCATTTCTTCTTCCAATACTGGAAGTTCTCGCAGTAAACCACCTACGGAGGATCCCTCAAGCCCTTATTTTCTTCATCCTTCGGACGGTCCAGGAATTCTTCTTGTCCACCAGAAATTGACTGGAGACAACTATGCTTCTTGGGCTAGATCCATGACCTTATCCCTGAATGTGAAACATAAAATAGGGTTCATTAATGGCACCCTTTCTGATCCAGGACATACAGATCCTGTTCTTCAAGATGCTTGGTCAAGAAACAATGATTTGGTGGTTTCTTGGTTACTAAATTCAGTTTCCTCTGATGTTCATTCAAGTATTCTTTATTCTACAATTGCAAAAGACATTTGGGATGATTTAAAGACTCGTTTTCAGCAGAGCAATGGCCCCAGAGTTTTCCAACTCCGAAGAGATCTGGCCACTCTTACTCAAGACACTCAGACAGTTAACATCTATTTTACCAGATTGAAATCCCTATGGGATGAATTACATAATTACAGACCTGTTATGGTCAATTGTCCAAGTGACTGTGGTAATGCACACAGGATCCATAACCACAATCAGGAAGAATATGTCATGATCTTTCTTATGGGATTAAATTCTTCCTTTGAAACACTTAGGGAACAGATCCTTTTAATGGATCCTTTACCCCCTATTAGTAAAGTTTTTTCTTTAGCCATACAGGCAGAAAGACAAAAATTGGTTGGCCAACATACCAATTCAGCTTTGACCTCATCCATGGCCTTTGCCACTAAATCTACCCATCCAACCAATTCATCTACCAGATCTTATAATCAATTCAAAAATTCACAAAATAACCCCAGTTCAAAAGCCAAACCTAAACCTATATGTGCACATTGCAATATTCCTGGTCATACAATAGACAAATGCTACAAATTGCATGGATACCTCCCTGGTTACCGGTTTAAGCCTAGACAAAACTTCCAGTCTAACCCCATTAATCAATTTTCAGATTTTACTTTACAATCTACTCCTCCTTCCCAACCCCAGAATACATATTCTTCCACTGAAAACAATTCTACTAGTCTCAATCCTTTACTGCAGAATTTCACTCCAGAACAATGTCAACAGTTAATGCACATGTTCTCTACACATTTACAGAATTCCTCACAGGCTCAAACACCTCAGTCACATGACTCAAATCACATTACATGTGTTACTGGTATTTGTTCTAACACCTCTGCTTTACATATTCCATTTTTTCAAAACCATTGGATTTTAGACTCAGGTGCATCTAAGCATATTTGTAACAATAAAAATTTATTTTCTTCTTTACATAATATTCATGATGCTACTGTTATTCTTCCTAATACCACTAGTATTGCTGTTTCTCAAATAGGTGATGTTCCTATATGTTCTGATTTAATACTTAGGAATGTTTTTTATGTTCCCCAGTTTAAGTTTAACCTTATCTCTGTTAGTGAACTTCTAAGGGTAGACAATTTATTAGTTAAATTTACACCCACTTCCTTCATCATTCAGGATCTCAAAGAGAAGATGATTGGAAGGGGTGACCTACATCAAGGCTTATATGTTCTGGAACCACAACCTATTTCTGTCCTTTGCAATAAAGTTTCCTACACTACATGGCATAGAAGATTGGGACACTTACCTCTCAAGACTTTGAGCTTACTTAGACAGGATTTGAATTTAGAATTGTCTAATAGTTGTACTAATCAGCCTTGTTATATTTGTCCCTTAGCTAAGCATAAAAGATTACCTTTTCCTAAGTCTTCTTCTTGTTCTACTTTTCCTTTTGAATTGTTACATTGTGATATATGGGGACCCTTTCAAACAGTTTCTTATAATTGATATAAGTACTTTGCTACTTTAATTGATGACTATTCCAGGTTCACCTGGATTTGTTTTTTAGCTAAGAAATATGATATTACAACTATTCTGCCTAATTTCTTGAAAATGGTTAAGAATCAGTTTAATGCTTCTGTTAAGGTCTTCAGGAGTGACAATGCTCCTGAGTTGACATTTACTGATTTGTTTAATGGTCTTGGAATTGTTCATCAATATTCATGTGTGGAAACTCCACAACAGAATTCTGTTGTGGAGAGGAAACACCAGCATTTATTAAATATAGCTAGAGCTTTACTTTTTGATTCAAAAGTTCCATCTATTTTTTGGACTGAATGTATAGCTACTGCTACATTTCTTATTAATAGAACTCCTACCAAAGTTTTAAATTTTAAATGTCCTTTCAATCTACTTTATAACCAGAAAGTTGACTATAGTATTTTAAAGACTTTTGGTTGTTTAGTTTTTGCATCTACTATAAAAAGGGGAAGGACCAAGCTTGATCCAAGAGCTAGAATTTGTGTTTTTCTTGGATACCCTTTTGGGATTAAAGGTTATAAACTATATGACATTAATTCAAATGAAGTTTTTATTTCAAGAGATGTTGTTTTTCATGAACAAATTTTTCCTTTTCATACACATATTATTGATACTAATGCTCCTGATTATTCTAATAATAATATTTTTCCTGATGAGTCTCCTGCTTATTTTACTGACACTATTGACTCTTCTGATTCTATTTTTCAGCCCCCTGAACAGGATTCTACTCCTTCTGTTTTAAATGATACTTTATCTTCTCCTACTGTGTCTGATACTTCTTTTAATATTCCTCTTAGAAGGTCTACTAGAACAATTAAAAAGCCTATTTATCTTTCAGATTTTCACTGTAATAATGCTAATTTTTCTATCAAATATCCCTTAAGTGATGTTTTATCTTATGACAGACTCTCTAATTCTTACAAATCTTTTATCCTTAATGTTTCTAATGAAACTGAACCTGAGTATTATCATCAAGCTGTTACTCATAAAGCTTGGAGGGATGCTATGCATACTGAATTAACTGCTTTAGAGGAAACTAATACTTGGTCCATAGTTCCTTTACCCCCTGGAAAACAATCTATTGGTTGTAGGTGGGTGTATAAAATTAAAAGGAATCCTAATGGTACTATTGATAGATATAAAGCAAGGTTGGTGGCCAAAGGCTACACACAAAAAGAGGGTATAGATTATAATGAAACATTTTCTCATGTTGCCAAATTAGTTACTGTCAAAGTTTTATTAGCCTTGGCAGCAACTAACAACTGGCATCTTTCTCAATTAGATATTAATAATGCTTTCATATATGGTGATTTGGATGAGGAGGTTTATATGGACCTTCCTCTTGGATATTCTTTTCCTAAATTTACAGGTTCTGTCAAAAATGTTTGTAAGTTGCAGAAGTCTTTGTATGGTTTAAAACAGGCATCCAGACAGTGGAATGCCAAGTTTACTGAAGCTCTTTTGGAATTTGGTTTTAAACAATCTATGTCAGATTATTCCCTTTTTACAAAGGGAGAAGGTACTACTTTTCTTGCTCTTCTTCTTTATGTTGATGATATAGTTATTGCTGGACCAAGTTCTACTGATATTTCATCTTTAAAAAGTTTTTTGCTTACTAAATTTAAGCTCAAAGACATGGGAGACTTAAAGTTTTTTTTGGGTCTGGAAATTGCTAGATCTAGTAAGGGCATATGTTTGAACCAAAGACAATATGCACTTAAGATTTTAGAAGACACTGGTTATTTAGGTTGTAAACCTTTGACTCTACCTATGAATCCTAGGAATAAACTTACTTTAGAAGATGGTGATCTTCTATCTGATGTTACTCAGTATAGAAGGCTTATTGGAAGATTGTTATACTTAACAATCACAAGACCTGACATAAGTTATGCAGTGCATAAACTTAGTCAGTATGTTTCTAATCCTAGAACACCTCATTTAGAGGCTGTTCATCATATTTTAAGATATATTAAATCCAGTCCAGGTAAAGGTCTTTATTATTCATCTACTTCCTCTCTAACTATGAGTGTTTTTGCAGATGCAGACTGGGCATCATGCAAGGATACTAGGAGATCCACTACAGGGTTTTGTATTTTTTTAGGGGATTCACTTATCTCCTGGAAGTCTAAGAAACAGGTCACTGTTTCTAAATCCTCTGCTGAAGCAGAGTATAGAGCAATGGCAGCTGCTTCTAGTGAAGTAGTGTGGTTACAACAACTGTTGTGTGATTTTCAATTTCCTATTCTACAACCTACTTCTTTTTATTGTGATAATAATTCTGCCCTTCATATAGCAAGCAAGCCTATTTATCACGAACGAACTAAACATATTGAAATCGATTGTCATTTTATTAGGGAACAAGTAGACAAGAAACGAATTAAATTACTACCTATTCATACTGACAATCAATTAGCAGATATATTAACAAAACCATTACACTTACCTCGTTTTTCTTTACTCTTATCCAAGCTGCAGCTAGTTGACATCCACGCTCCAGCTTGAGGGGGGAGTGTTAGAGTATCTCAACTTGTTAAATTATGGGATTAGTTGCTGCTTGTTATTGAAGATTGAAGATTGGATTTGGGCGTATTGAGCTTGAGAAGAAATTAGGGATTTAGTTTCTGTGTTCGTATGTTTTGTAAAGTTTTTTTTTTTGTTTTTTTTTTATTTTTCTTATTTTCCTAATTTATGAAAGCGTGTAAACGCTTTAGTTATTGTATTTCACCGCCTCTCTTCATTGTATATAAATAGAGGCTTAGGGTTCGAACACTGTACAATACAACTTTCAGTCTAATAGAATTAAATACATTTTACAATTTTTACTCTCTTTTCTTCAACAGAATTACACTGCTGTTCTTGTTTTTCTTCAAATTTCCATGCAAGATTCCATGGATTATAACACACTCTGCGCACAAAGGTGTCTTCACCACAAATGACCCTTAGATAGACCCATAGAAATGCTTTCATCCAAGTTCCAAATGGGATTCGAACCCCCACCCTTGCCGCTGGAGCAAACCCTATGAATTGTTGGTCAACCAGTTGGAGATATGCCCTGGGGGCAATGTGGTGAATTCTTAATCTAATATAGGTAGACTGAACTAATAAAATGATAACACATGAATTTTTTTTGCCAATTAAAAATAACATAGGAAATATTTTTTGCAATTTATTTTATTTCTCTTCTTATAAGTTAGTATATCTTTCCCATCCCAGCAAATCACACAAACATCCAGAACATAAAACACGCACAAGGGGTGAGCAAATAAGATGTTGACCGATCGATTAAACGCTCTGAATAACAGCAGCGGCAACCTCCACCATCTGCCCATAGAAATTAACACTCATTAAATACAAAGAAAGATTTGCATGTGAATGTGATACATATATAATAGCTTTTCCTTTCTCTTTCTCTTTACCTTCCCTTTTTAACCAACAATAACACTTGGATATATATATAGAAATTAAATTATATATGATATGGGCCAATATATCCATCTCATTTACAAAAAGCAAAAGTAAGTCACAATATTAATTAATATTAATTAGTATATACCCAACAGAAAAGAAAAGCCTTTCTTCCCTCCTATCTACAAAACTACTCAAATGGAAGAGATGATGATGGTGATGATGAAGATCAGAAGCAATGAAACTTCCTCTCATTCTAATATTCCCCTTAGTACAAACCCAACCTGGAAATTGTACGAAAATCCCTTTTATATATCCCATAATCAAAAACATAATCATCATCTTCTTCATAATCATCATCAACAACAATCTAATTCTGATGAGAAGCAAATCCACAGGCTTCACCTCCCCATATCAACGCGAAAAATCGCTGCTTCTTTCTGGGATTTGTCCTTCATTAAGCCTGTGATGGAATCCGAACTCGAATTAGCTCGAGCCCAAATCAGTGAGCTGAAAGCAGAGATGGAACGCGAACAAAAAGCCCTTAAAAAAATGGAGTCATTGAATAAGAGGCTGGCAAATGAATTGTCCGAAGAGAAAAAAGGAAGAGAAGCTCTGGAGAGAGTGTGTCAAGAACTTGCTAAAGAAATCTCATCTGATAAAACAGAGATGAACAGAATTAAGAAGGAAATCGAGGAAGAACGGAAAATGCTACACGTGGCTGAGGTCATCAGGGAAGAACGCGTTCATATGAAACTTGCGGAAGCAAAATTGTTGATGGAAGAGAAGTTTTCTGAAATGGGAATTGAATCATACGTGCAAAAGAAAGAAAACAATATTAATGCTTTTTCTTTTGGAGAAAAACTGAGATTTGTATTGGGAGAGAAGAGGCCTACTGTTACTAATTCTGATCATATTAATACAATGGCTTTGATGAAGAAAAAGGGTTCTGAAAATCCACATATAAGAAGAGGGATTAAAGGATTTGTGGAGTTTCCAAAAGTAGTTCGAGCAATTGGTTGCACAAGTAGTAAAAGTAAATTGGAATGTCAAAAAGGTCAGCTCAAAATATTGCTTAAACAGAAAGACCCTGTTAGATTCAATGGCCTTATTTAAAGCTAAGATCATTTCACTCATTCATGTTTTTAGTGACTTATTATGTATTCTTTGAACTTGCTATCCTTTTTTTCCTTTTTCATTTTTTAGCTAGTTGATTCCTGATAATGAATAAGCATATGTTTTAATACAATGGTTTGCAAATGGATTGCGTATCAAGGATTTTATTTTAAGATTGAAGCAAATAGCTTCATGATTTGTGTTATTTGGGATGTGATGTAGAAATCTCTTGTTTAGATTGTAAATTTTGACAGTGAGATTGTATTGTAAAAATATTGTGCAATTTGGAAAATAGTTGTATAAGCTTGATCTGATCAAAGTCATTCAATCAAAATCACAATATACATTTGACTGATGATTAGTTGTGCATTGCTCGCATAAGGATTTGTAGTTATGGTTTACTATTTTATTCAATTGAAAAGCCAAATGATAATTTCCTGTGGAAAAAGATAAACCAAAGATATAAAAAAAATGTTTTTTTTTTTTTTGTTAGAACATGTGAATATTTTACATAATACATTTTGTTAATATTACTATATGTGATTGAAAAATAAAATCATAGAGGTTGTGCCCAAATTTTGTTCTTTGATTGAAGACGAGATCCTAAATTTGTTAAAGTTAATTAAGAGATTCTAGAAGAATAATTTTGTGTGTGATTTATATTTTTTATTCCCTCCCCTATTTTCCTCCAATTTGCCTCCTACTTTCCTACTCAATTCACCACTATGAATAGTGGCGTTGCTCTCAGTTATTGATTATAATTTATAGAAAAGCATCTTTATTTATTTACAATAGAATAAGAAACGGCAAACTTTGTAGTATAATTATGAGTGAATAGCAAATTAACTCCCTGTGTTATTTAATTTAATTCCATGTGATAAATAAAAGGGCAAAATACCTTCCTCTGATATCTTAAATAGGCAACTTAACTCCCTGTGATAAGAAAAAGGGCAAAATACCTCCTGTGTTTTTATAAAAGAAGCACATCGCCTCCCTCTAAATTGCTTATTAATTCATATTATAGGGAGTTAAATTGCTCATTATTTTATTTCACAGGGAGGTAAATTGCCCCTTTTTATATCATAAGGAGGTAAATTGCTCATTATTTAATTTCACATGGAGTTAAATTGCCTATTTTTATTTAACGGGGAGGTAAATTGCCCATTAGACATATCACAGGGAGTTAACTTGCAAAAAAACCCGTATAAATATGAACAAAATGAAGTTCTGTTACATTTTTTTGGGGTCTCCAAATATAGTTTTAGCAACATATTTTGAAAAGTAAAGAAGAAGAAAATCTTGAACTTGATGTTGTTAATAGTATTTGCAACTTCAGGACTGTTCTGTTCTGAACTCACTTTGATTAATATACACTGGCTCGATTAATTATGTTTTAAATAATTGAACAATGGTCGAACTTTATCTTCCATAAGTTAATTTACGCAGAAGGTTGAAATCCCTAAATCACATGACTATGGGTCGTTGAATGCGAGCAATCACGGATAGGCTATTATAAGGTCGTGATCTTAAATTCATTCCATGTCGTAGAGTCTAATCGAGAAGGGATATTATCCACTCAGTTGGAACCTCAGTGTTACGCGAGCAAGGTATTCGATACCTATACATATGATTTAGTGTTCCGGGAGCGGCAACAACGTCCTGGCAGCAGCCCAAAATGAGTGCTTAAAGTCGAGTTTTGAGTGTTTTAAGTACATATTCGTATTATTGTTTTATGTTTATTTTGCATTGGATTTATATGTTTTATGTAGGAGCCTAGGAATAAAGAGCTTAGCATGGAAAGGTTCATTTGATCTAAGAATGTAAGTAAGAAGTGCAAAATGGTTCCTAAGGCCGCCCTCTAGGCTCTAACACGTGAATTGACATGTGAAGTGTAAAGGGACTTTCCGAAAAACAGAAATTTGAGAAATTTGGTTTTCTACATGGTTAAACAAATAATAATAATTCTTTCTCCTAATGAATTGGCTTCTTTATCCAGATAATAATCATATATGGTAGTCATTTTCAAACTCACATGCATCTTAGCTTTTTAATTATTGTCTGTTTTAATTAATTAGTAGCAGCTACAAATTAGATGCAGCATGTTCTGCCTATGGTGAGGGAATGTTTAGAATATGGACGACACCTTTTTAGCTCAATAGACTAGTAGCTTATGTATGTACAATTATGAGAATTATTAAGACCAAAGTGCACAAGCCACAAAGTAACACGAAAATTGTGTTGTGTTTGTACTTTATTCAATGTTATTATATCAATTTTTTAGGTGAATCTGAGAAATCCATGAATGAACTTAGGACAAAGAAATGGACCACGTAAAAAAAAGAAGAAATTTATTTCAATGATAATTTTTAGCTCAAATTTGTATGCTTAGACCTTGAATCATAGTCGATTAATCCATGTGTGTCATTTAACTAAATCATCTGATTTTGGAGAAATCAAACTTTGCCTTAGCCCAATCGACGACGTAAAATCTAATAATAGAGACTTTCGGGCACAAACATTAGCATCTAACTCAATACAGTACAATCATTAATGGTTGACAAACCAACTTATTAAGAAAGATGAGGTTTTGAAAAGGAACCACAACAAAATCTACTTTTAACTTAAAATACAAATCATTTGAAATTCTCCGGTTGCCTCATCTTAACCATCTTCTTAAATCCGTAGTTGAACACGGAGAAATTTCTCCGCCAATACTATCTGTATAAAACGAATAGTTCGACTGTTGCTCCATCCCAACATATCCAGCTTGAACACTTTTAAAGCTAGGACTTCTCAAATTCTGGCTTAGTTCACTGCACCCAAATCCAAAATTAACACAATATGGCTCCGGAATCGGATAAGACAAACGCTTTTTCGCGGACCCCCCACCTCGTTCTCGCTCGGGTGTTGAAGGCCTCTGTCTCGGTGCACTCTGTGACCGTATGCGAGCTTTTGCAGATTCAGTGGCAGTCATGTAATTAGGCACATTTCCCTCGTTAATGTTAATGCTCGTGCTGTATCTATTAGGCAATTTTTGCGTGGATCGTAAAACTGGCGTGTTTGCGGTCGAGTAGCTCTTTTCTTCTTTTACGCAACGAGGGCTCGCTGAACGAACTTGAAGAGATCTTGTTTTGGATGTTAAAGATGGGGTTGATGGAGATTGGAAATATCTATGGTGAGGAGAATTTTTGTGGACTGGACTTTGGCACCTCGATTTTCGACCATTTGTTGATGGTCTAAGTGAATCGATTTCAACTGTTTTGATGGAGTCTCTTTTATGTTCTGTTGAAGCTCTGCTGCTTGTTTCCCATTGCTTTGTTGCCATCCATTTATCAAGCCAGTTTGTTCCGTTTTCTACCTCATTTTCGCCTCCTCCTCCATCGTATCGAGTCATATCGGAATCACATACCCTATTCTGAAAAAAAAGGAAAAGAGATTCTTTTTACTACCTATTGATTCTTGAATCAAGAACAATATGAATCCAAGGCTAAGTTTGGTTTCTGGATCTTGGTGAGTAGAACGCCAAGGAATATGCCTTTCTTGCATATTGAGCTCCATTTGTTACTTATTATTATACTCATTAAAATCCAGAAACCAACCATAACCTGGATAAACATAGATTTTGGGGATTTTAATTACTTGCTGTGAGAAGGCAAAGGCCAAAGAATTCTCATGTAGCAATGCGGCCTCGTTTCTCGCTTTCAGGATCGCTTCGAGTTCTTCGAGTGTTCGTGGACATTCTCTCCAATCATCAGTAATGCTGCTTCCATCTCTAGACTGTAACATATTTTAAAACCACGTTAAAATCTTGTGTGCATCTTTAGTTTATGAAGAAAAGAAAAATTAAAACTTACTCTTGAGGTCCTATCTCTTATGTCTTTAAGGTATTTAGACTCCCACAAGTTATTGGTTTCCGCAAACATAGATCTTCTTCCGCTATCGTGCGAGAGCCTAGCACGTTGATCTCGCACCCGTGCTTGCACTCGAAGCAGAGCTTGCATGCATTGCATAGTCATATTCGCTTGTTTTCGAACATTCTGCCCTCTGATTAGAGCTTGAAGCTTCACTATTCCCTTAAGCGCAATTAGAGCTCTCCTGGCCTATGATCACTCCAAAAACTCTAGTAAGTACTAATACTAGTACACTTTAGTTAATTGGAATTTCAGAGAAGAGAGCTAAATACAATAATACTCCTTGTGTTTTGTTTAATTGGCAAAATTACCCGTGTTTTTTTTTAGCCGAAACTCACATTTCAAACTCCTCATAAATCAATCAACAGGGAGGTTAACTATCAATTTTATAATTGAACATGGAGGTATTTCCAATTTTTAAAGTTCATGGGGAGATTATTGTCAGTTTTTATGTGAATAGGCTACTTTTGCATTTCTTGTGAGGATACAATTGTCATTTAGGAGGAAGTCTTTGCTAATAGAAGATAACATAGAGGGGGGTTTTCGTTAATAAAAATAATACATGGGAATATTTACTAACTATACAAAGCAAAAGGGTATTTATGCATTTCACTCATTAGAAAAATAACTTACTAAGTAGCCTCTGAAAGCTGTTTGAATGAGTTTGGCTGCAGAGTGTTGTTTGAGTGAAGTAGCTTTAGAGGGCTGAGTCAACCGTATAATCTCCACCGCAGCTTTGGCAGTCGCCACCGCAGCTTCGGCAGCTGCTGCCGTGGCTGCAGCCACGGCAATGGCGTGCCTCTGCTCGGCAGGTAAGGCCGCAGTCGGAGTCGAAGTCGGGACTTTAGCTTCATTTAGTTGAGCATTATTGTTGGAGGGCTTTCTAAAAAGCCATCTTTTCCTTTCTGTCTTCTGTAGAAAAATAAACCAAGAAATTTAAAAGATTCTTTTGAGCTGTGAAAATTAATTATGTGCGAAGAATGAATAGGTACTAAAAATGTTGATTGATTTATTATTTTACTACCTTTTCTTCATCTTCTTGTTGTTGATGCTCTACTTTTCTTCTGGAGTTTTTTTTTTCAGTACTGTCTTTGGTTGGAGACCGAAATGCCCTTTTGACTGCTGTTAACCATGAAGTACCACCACCTCCCTTCTTCCCCATTGATGAAAAGTGAAAAGAAAAAGGTTAAAGCTTTTGTTACTACTACATGTAGAGAGAAAAAAAGTGAAAAAGAAGTTGAGACATGTGATGCATATATAGAATAATACAGTAATAAAGTTTGGGGAGAAAATAAAATAAAATAAAATACTAGTAGTACTTTAGAAAAAGAAGAGAGTTATTTATTTTTATTATTATTGGGGTACTTTGCTCATCTATCTGTGCTGCAGCAGCATCATCTAGCAGAATACAAGCTCCAAGCGCTAGGTGTTTTGTAGTGGCATTGGTAATTCAAAAAATAAAAATTAATTAATGGGTGGGTTTTGTCAGAAATTGCCCGCCCTTCCAACTAATCTACCCCACTTTAATTAATATCATATTTTTATTTACTTTCTCCGTTCTAATTATTTTTATCCATTGCTACAATTTGACGAGGCAATTTGATTAAATTTATAAAAATTATAATAAATAATTTAATTAATAGATTTTATTAATAAGTTATTAATATACATATATTTATATTTAAAGGTTCAATACTCCACAAATGTGAATAATTTAATATGATAAGTCACTTAAAAAATTAAAAAGTTTGACCGGATACTGTAGCAAATAGAGCAAAATAAATCGGAATATATGGAGGGAGTAATAAATAAATATCTCATGTTATTTTTAAAATATAGTAATTTATGTATCCTATGTAAAAGTATATATAACACTGTATTCCTTTCTACTTTTGTAAAAAGACTTTGTTAACTTCCTTTATTCTTAAATAGTATTTAAAAAACACAACTGAACAAAACTACTATCATTAATTATGTAGCGCTCATTAGAAATATTAGACAAGGTAAAATAATTGTCATTATACAATATCACATGATCAAGGTGAAGGAAGTTGTGTTATCAAGTGATTGTTAAATTAAATTGGTCAATTTTCGCATCGAAATGAAATCTCACTCACGTTTTTCGTCGATTGAGCACATTTTATCGAGGGAGAAGATAAAATAATCGTTATTATTTTTTACAGGGAGGGAGATAGTATATATGTTTATTTTTATATCACAAGGTGCTGAAATGCACAATAGACATAACCTAAAATAAATAGTCGTATTTTTTTTTACTTATGTGTTTATTAATAAAATAGTATTTGAATTTAAATAATTTAGTGGACTACATAACTAGATTTGCCTCAATATGTGGCTTAATAAATTGCCTAACTTTACATATAAATTTACAAATTTGAGGTACTATTGCTAGAAATTATAAGTGCATGCCATTAATTGAAGTATATGATAGAGGAGAGAGAGATGGTGTTGCACTTGCATAAGAATCCAAAGATGGGTCTAAAAAAGAGTCGGCTCGGGGCTTTTGATTGTTTGAATGAATGTGCATGCCATTAATATTGTTATTGATAAATCATAAATAATGGCTGACTCCCCTCATGCCATCACGTGTTATGTCATAGATCATGTGTTACTGCGAGCAGCTGAAAGGTGAAAAGACAATCATCCAACCGTGTCTCTTCCTCATCTATTTGCTATAAATTATACTACTACAATCTACAATATATAAATAAATAAATCATTTTTTGCCGATTCATTGTTTTTATTTAGTTTTTATCTAGTAATAAATGATCATTGGTTGAAGAATTAATGAAGAAGACCAATAATGTCGAAAGTCGAAACTTCATTATCTATAGAAATAGAATGACAAGTGTTTCAATTTATTCTGAGATGGACTTATCACACTTGTTGACTGATACAGTATATAACAAGAATAAATATGTTAGTAAGTAACTCGAATATTAAACCAAAATGTATTTTATAATATTGTCGTTGATAGATTTTAATGACAAGAATATTGTGACAACTTTAATTATAATATTGTAATAAATTAGTCTAGGAAAACAATTTTATGAAGAAAACTTTTAAGTAGTTGTTACTTTATACTCTCCTATATACAAAAGTATTGACAATTTTAACATTATCAACCAAAAAAAACCAATTTGTTGTAGGCCAATCAATGAACCACTCGAAATCAATCCTCTTATTAATAGTTAGAAACAGAATTTACGTAAACCTGTATGCAGCTAATGAACCCGACTCTTGTATGTCCGTATCTTGGTATTCGATAATTAAATAGAATCTGATATATAATAATAGTACAAGATTACATTTAAAAAATTGTCGAAAAACACGCGATTATATTATCCTCAATTAAATTATAATAAACCATACATATACATATTTGGGGTTGGGGAGGAATCGTGTTTCTCGAAGACCGTCAATTATTATTAATTAAGAAAGCCAAAGTGCAGGGGAATCCAATCCAGTGCGTGTATTTTTGGGTAAAAGGGACGTGAGAGAGTGGTACTTGAAACCCTTGGACCGGTCAAACTTTGTTTGATTATGTGTGTGTGTGTGTGTTTTTTTTTAATAATTTGTTTGATTCTGTGTTTTAATCTTGAACTATTTTGCAATACTATCATTAAAATTGAAGGCATAACATTTTAATAATTATATAGTGCTTCACGAAAATGAATATGCATACATGTTGTATGTATGTGTGTTAGGTAGGTGTACTGAAGTGGGAAAAGCTAACCTTTAATATATGATGCAATTCACCATATATCTTTTCTTGTTTTCCCAAGTCATTAATAATTGATTAATTTCACCATGAAATGTTTAACGTTATGGTACAATGGGATTAAATTATAATACCAAATTTGCACTAAAAGAATTATAATTAGCAATGGTGATACCGAGGGGCAAGAGGCCCAAGACCACACATAAATAGTGGTGGTAAATTAGTAATTGGATATTTGGATGCGTGAATTGAATTTGGGCCGGTTTTTTTTTTTTTTTTTTGGGTAAAGAATTTGGGCGTGTTAAAACTTAAAAGTAAATAATGTCATGAGAAGAATTTGGAAATTCTCTTTTTATTTTCAGAAGAAGAAAAAACTTATCCTACAAGTTGACTGACAATTTTAAAAAATAATTTCATCTTAAAAAAGTTTAACCATAAAAACTAAATAAACTTTAACTTGGTTGATATAAAAATAACATACTTCCTCCGTCCCTTATTTTTCTATCTTTTTACTTTTTGTGCGGAGTTTTAGTATCTATATTATTAAAAATGGAAGCATGTTTTTACTCACAGAAGGAAAGTTATGACACCGTGCTACACCAAAAAATTGTAACTTTTCAAAATCATCCCCAATTACACTTGAAAGTGCTTTAACCGTGAGTGTTATTTTGTAAATTTGTGCTCACCTGTTAATTAACCCACCCACTTTCACATTATTTATCCAAAATCATGATAAACCGCTCAAAGAAAAGTTGAAAAACTGCCCACTTTCAATTTCAACTCTACAATTATCCATTTTCAATTCTGTTGCATTATAAACAACTGTCAGCCACTTCCATAATCTTAGGACTGATAATCCTACAGTTGTAGTGATCCTATCTTCCTTTATAGCATTAGTCTCTATTATGAATTTCTTATGTATTTTTTTCTCTTGGCAAATTTGCAGGTGACTTTGAGACAGAGGATATCATCCCACAACCCATATGTTTGTGGCCTTCTTTCCTATGTCTTCCTCTCCTCGAGATTAATTATTGGTAATACATCTAATTTTTTTTCTCTAGAGGTATGACTGGCTTTAGATGCAACTTTTCTTGAATAAAATTACTTTAAATGAATTTAATTTTTGTTGGGTTGTAAGATCATGTAATTTTTGGTGTACTGTAATAAAATTACTATCGACTAGGTCCTTTATTTTATGTTACACAATTTCTTAGTAGATTCATGTATATTTTTAAACCATATGTTATAATTATATAGAAATTATGCACGCGGGAACGCGTGTGCCAGTTGCTAGTAAGCTAAAAATGTGAAATTTTTAGGTATTTTTATGGATATTCTTTAAAGTAGTGATTGAGAGTTAGTGATGTCAAATCAATACTTTATGTGAGAGAGTATTTTAAGAAAAATAATTTCAATTATAGAAATGAAATATTATTTTAAAAAATCCAAGAAAAAAATAGTAATTAAGATTTAGAGATAGAAAAACCATATTTTATTAACATTATAAATTTGATTGCCACAAAGTCAGGTTTGGAAATAGGCCCCAAACAAGTAGGTCCTATATAAAACCACAGCCCAATACTTATGTATCCATATAAAGAAAAAGAAAAAAAAAGGGTCTAGCAAAAGCCCAATTAATAAAGTCAATTCCCCTCTGTATTTCCTTCATGGACCCTCACCCAAAATTCAGCCCATTATATCCCCTATCCTTTTCTCCTTTTTCTTTTTTGATACTTAATCTCCTACCTTATTGAGTTGTTGCCTTGTTGGATGTTCTATAAAAAAAAGACGAAAAAAAAACCTTATATACAAAACATTATAATTTAGCCGAACATGTTCAGATTATTAAGAAGAAGAAGAAGAAAAATCATAAAAGTTGTATTTACCTTTCCCTAAATTAACATTTTTTCTTTATCAAATTTGAAATTTTATCTTTTAACATTTGTTCTATTTCCCTCGTCCTATCATCAAGTGATCAAACAAAAATTCGGATTTTAAGTTTTGAGATATTCTGTTTATTTTTATAAAATAAGGTGTGTCGTTTGTCCTAATTTATGGTAATAGAAAAACTCGTTTTTGTTTTACTAATCTATTTTTGGCATTTTCATTGTTTATGTCAATACTTTTGTATTACGTGATATGAATTTTGTTGTATGAAGATTTAAATGATACTTTTGTGTTATGATAATGTGGCACATCGCCTTCCTGATATTTTTATATGTTGCACTTTGTCGTCTGTGATATGATAAAGTGTCAGCTTATTCCATGCGTTAAGATAAATGTGATAATTTATTCAATGTATTTTAAAATAAATGTAGCAATTTACCCTCTATGTTACAAAATATTTTTCATGTCTACTTTCAGTTTCGATAAGTGAGTTACACTCTCCGACTTAAGAAGATAAATTATTATTTTAAAATATTTAACTCTTTTTCAAATTATAAAAAAATAATTAAATATTATTCATTTCACATGTAGATAAATTGACTTTAGCTCCAAAAATAATAGGAGGTGTATCTTCTCATACCGATTTTAAAATCTTGACCGTGGCCGGTTGCTCTATAAGAATTTTGTTCACGATGAATAATTCTCTCAGAATTAGGCTTTTATTAATCCTTTTCTTTTGATCTAACCAAAGTGTGCATTGAAAGACCCAAGAAAATGAAGAGCGTAAATCTAGGTATACACCAAATTTGTGTAACTTAGGATGTCTAATTTAGGATTAGGATTAAACTATTAGCCAAATACGAAGAACCAATAATGGTATTATGGAATTTCTTATATTGAGGCAGACGTGGATGTTTGTTTGCCGTCCGTCTAAGTTTTATCAAAAACAATTATGCAACTTTGGTATTCTTTTAAAAATATTTCTTATAATTATAATAAAAATATATTTAATCCTTTAATTTTCATCACATTCTAATTTTAATCCTTCAACTTTCATGTTTTTTCTTTGATCTTAGTTTTATGCATAACAATTTTTTTCTGTAATTTGATGTAAATTTGTAAGCACACGATGAAAATCGAAATTATTAATAATTGCATCATAAAATTTACTTCTACAATTGAAATATAGTGAAAATTAAAGGGGAACTATAACTATTGAAAGACTTTTATTTAACTTTATGCGGAAAAACTTTAACAACATGCTTATCAATTAACACATATTGTAAATATAATTTTAGATACGAGAGTTTTTCGGTATACTGTTCGCCATGGAGTCTTCAATATATGACGTTGCTTCAAAGTAATCTTTCGATCCAAAGAGCACTTGAAAAACTCCTCTATCTTAAATCTCAATTGTGAGTCACCTTATTCTCTCCATCCTTACCTTATGATACAACCAATGTGTTTATGTAAGTGATGGGAAAAACTTATTATTGAGAAGATGTTGTATCTCCCTTTTATAGATGAGAGAAGAGGGTCACATTCATAGTAATTTACATAGAAGATGAACCATCAACCATCATAGTCTTTAATCATCTTTTGTATCTTTTGTAAGTTACTAATACACTAATATACCTATACACTTTTACTCTATAATTTGAAGAGCCACAACCTTAAAAAACTTGTAATTAAGCTATGTAAGTGGACCATAAAAATAAAAGTTTAACAAATATATCTATTATAGTTACAAAATTATCTTTACAAGAATCCCAAATTTAAGGACAATTTTTATAATTTTACCACGTAAATATTATTTTATACATTTGTTATAACGAAGGATGTGGTGAATACTAAATGGAGATTGTAAATAATCTCATATCTTTCATCAAATCCATTGGGATAGACGCAAATTTTCACTAAAACTCGTAATTCAATGACAACTTTCACTTTTCATCTCACGTGTACATAATGCAAAGGCTAAAAAATCCTCCAATAAGAAATATTAGATTGTATAATAAAAAGAAATACAGAGTCTAACTAAAAGGAGTAGAAAAAAGAAAAAGAAAAATCAATGACAAGTCAAAGAAACGCCTTGTTCCAATAGAAAATTCCGGTATCTTTGCAGATATACCGGCTATTTCAAATGCTTACACTTAAAATCTAATAAAGCATAAAAATATCTTGCAGCAATTAATGAAGAAATAACTATAGGGGAATCCCGACAATTAGAATTCAAATTTCTATTGGGTTTCATTTCAGTCAAAGACTGTGTTTGTGACTGTGTGCGGAAAGAATGAAGAAGTACCACCATATTTTCTTGAGAGTGGCGGTGGCGGTGGTTCTCTTATCAAGCTTCAATGGGCCTACTGTTTTATGTCATTCTGCAATTGGTGAGCAACCTTTATCCAAGATAGCAATCCATACAACTACTTTTGCTTTGAGTGATTCAGCTTCCATTAAAGCCTCTCCTATTGTTCTAGGCCTTAAGGTATCTGCCTCTCTCCTCATTTTTAACTCTAATTCCTCTTGCTTTGGGTTTCTGTGAGTGTGACTTAATATTAGATTTGATTGTGTTCCGAGATTTAATCGATATCCAAAAATCATATGTTGATCACAGGGTGATGATACTGAATGGGTTGTTGTTGATTTTGAAAATGATAAACCCTCTAACGATGATTGGATTGGCGTTTTTTCTCCAGCAAAATTCAAGTAACCCTCTGCTTCTATTATATTTATATTTCGAGTCCTGTTTCCGGTTACTTTGTTATGCACATGTACACAATTCCTTACATCTTCTCTAATAAAACTGATCAAATGAATGTTGAAATATCAGTGGATCAGATTGTTACATGGAAAACGATCCTAAAGAACAAGCTCCATACATTTGCAGTGCCCCAATAAAGGTGTGTGAACATCCTAGACAATGTACCAGCTACATCGAGAATGAAAAACATTATTTTTTCTTACTTTACTTGTACTAGATAATAATATGTTTTAAAATTACAGTACCAATTTGCAAATTCCTCAAATTCAGACTATACAATGACTGGCAAAGCTTCATTGAAGTTCCAGTTAATAAATCAGCGAGCAGACTTCTCCTTCGTATTGTTTGGAGGTGGATTATCAAATGTATGTTATTTTCATTTACCTTTGTTTTTGGTTTTTTATTTAAATCTAGTGGCACTTTCTTGTGGTCTGAAATTGGTATTTATTTATTTATATATATTGCAGCCCAAACTGGTGGCACTATCGAACTCCATATCATTTGCGAATCCTAAAGCACCGCTTTATCCACGCCTTGCTCAAGGGAAGTCATGGAATGAAGTAAGTAATAAGTTCAACTTTTTTGGATTTTAATTTATGATCCCCCATTAATATTTTTGAAGTTTCACTTTTTTTGCAGATGACAGTAACTTGGACAAGTGGATACAACATAGATGAAGCCGTTCCTTTTGTGGAGTGGAGTCAGAAGGGTCACCATAAGATGCGCTCACCCGCAGGGACATTGACATTTCATAGAAACAGCATGTGTGGTATGTAATTTTATTGATTAATGCTTGGACTTGTGCTAATTTGTGAACAATGAACATGAATTCAGATTTAATACACTGTCAATGTTTCACAGTATAATCTCTTATGTAAATTGAACGTGTGATTTCGAAATGTGACAAGGATCATTAAATGACTTTATAGGTTCCCCTGCGCGTACAGTTGGTTGGCGTGATCCTGGTTTCATACATACAAGTTTCCTAAAAGATTTGTGGCCAAATACAGTGTAAGTTTCCTTCAAAACACTGTGTATGTTCTAGGATTTTCTAATTCCCCTAATGTTAACATTATTAAAAAAAAATCTTTTCATCAGATACGCTTACAAGATTGGTCACCTATTATCCAATGGATCCTATGTTTGGAGCAAGATGTACTCATTCAAATCATCCCCATATCCTGGTCAAGACTCTTTGCAGCGTGTAATAATATTTGGCGACATGGGGAAGGTACGAAACTAACCGAAAGAGATACTATATATAATTATTAATTATTAATTTTATACTATGTATGAGTTTCAGGCTGAGCGTGATGGTTCAAATGAGTATAGCAATTATCAGCCTGGTTCACTGAATACCACTGACCAACTCATCAATGATATCAACAACATCGACATAGTTTTCCATATAGGAGATGTCGCGTATGCAAATGGCTATATCTCCCAGTGGGATCAATTTACGGCACAAGTGGAACCTATAGCATCCACTGTGCCTTACATGATCGCAAGGTTTGTTCGTTCTTTTTCATCTCCCATACTCATAGTACGTAGTACATATTTTTCAATAACATCTATGATTCTTTCAAAAAATTGTGATAAGATTATATTTATGTAACCAGTGGCAACCATGAGCGTGATTGGCCAGGGTCGGGATCATTTTACGACACCATGGATTCTGGTGGAGAATGTGGTGTGCTTGCCGAGACCATGTTCTACGTTCCTGCAGAGAACAGAGCCAAATTTTGGTAACTAATTTCTATCTTCCCCTCCTATATGGTTTTATGATGAATCATTTTATTTCTTACATGCGTATTTTGGTAATTTCAGGTACTCAACAGATTATGGTATGTTTCACTTCTGCATAGCAGATAGTGAGCATGACTGGAGGGAAGGATCTGAACAATACAACTTTATCGAACATTGCCTCGCATCAGTAGATAGACAGAAACAACCTTGGTTGATTTTTGCTGCTCATCGAGTCCTTGGTTATTCTTCTGACAAGTATTACGGTTTGGAAGGTTCGTTTGACGAGCCAATGGGAAGGGAAAGCTTGCAAAGGCTCTGGCAAAAGTACAAGGTGGACATTGCATTCTATGGTCATGTCCACAATTATGAAAGGAGTTGCCCAATTTATCAGGTAACAAATTGCTATGATATTTTAGGATATATCTTCTCTTTTTGTGGAATAAATTTATTTAAATTTTGTGTTTTTTGTTGGTTGATTTCAGAACAAGTGTGTGAGTTCTGAAAAAACTCATTACTCCGGGACGGTGAATGGGACGATACATGTGGTGGTGGGTGGAGGAGGATCTCACTTGTCAGAGTTCAGCACGGTTAACACGAGTTGGAGTCTGTACAAGGATTACGATTGGGGTTTCGGCAAGCTCACTGCATTCAACCACTCGTCGCTTCTTTTCGAATACAAGAAGAGCAGTGATGGAAAGGTTTATGATTCTTTCACCATCTCTAGGGACTATAGAGATGTCTTGGCATGTGTGCATGATAGTTGTGAAGCAACTACTTTAGCAATTTGAAACAAATTGCTGATTCATTGTTGATTTTTTTGGGTACAATATAATATAATGCAAAATAAGCAATTATTGAGTGTTGTAAAAGGAATGTTTGATTAAACATGTTTTGCTTATTGCTCAGACCAAGACTTCCAAGTTTATATAGGCGACCGATATTGTTGCTATACAGATGATTCTTATTGTAATGTAAAATAGAAGAGTTGGGGGTTATTTATGTACAGATTGTTCAAGTCCCTAGTTTTCTTTTTCTTTTTAATAAGTAAATTGAGGTTGATATTGTGTTTGAACTGATTTGATTTAATGAGTGGAGGTCGAGGAGTTTTACCCAGCATGGAATTAATTGAGCATATTTTTACATATTATTGCTTTGTTGAGTATCAAATACTATACTACCTTCGGTAAATAGATCAAGCTTAAACAAACCTTCATCGACCAACTTTGCATTCCAAAGAATAAGATCTAAACTTGGACAGTTTCTTGCATTTCACAAAATTGCTTTTTATTGTAACCCGTCAGATACTTTTAGTTTAAAACCCAGGATGCCCAAAAAAAAAAAGAAAAAAATTAAAGACTTTTGTAATGTCATGCTTATTTGTTCTCTAAAGTCCAACTGCCGTACAAACAGCCTAACTGAATCTAATACTAGTATATTTTTCCAAATTTTCTTATTAAACTTGAAATAATTTTACAAGTTAATTAGATCTTTTTGAATATTTTGTTATTGAACCGAACCAAGCCAAACTCTATTAACATAATAATTTTTTAAAACTTATTTATTTGATTCAAACGGAGCTTTTATCATAACTTAACTTAATATTTTTAAGTATATTTCGTTTCTTTTTACTCATCTAGTCGATATCCAACCAAACTTTTATCAAAACATAATTTTTATGACAGTTTGGTATCAACAATGAATTAAGTATAAAATTAATAGATTGAATTCAAGTTCATGTGGAACCTCAAATATATTCATTTGATTTTCAAAATTAATAGATTCAATTCAAGTTCATGTCGAACCTCAAATATATTCATTTGATTTTCAACTACAAAATACATAGAATATCAACCCCAGAAGATCAAGCTTCTTGATAAAAAATAAAGAAACAGAAGGAACACACATGAAATGCAAACCTAATCAGCTCTGATGCAATAAAAGATGCAACAACTCTCGACAGACAAACATAATGACAATCATGTATACTAGATTATATAATTATGTTCATCATAATCTCTCAGCAGCAATATTTTACAATGCGGATGCTTTTTGGTAATTTACGCACATTTCCCACTGCAATTCTACAAGCTTGATACGCACATGATCTGTTAATTCCTCTGATGAAAATCATCATACGTATCGAATACAGTATTATCTTGCAAAACTTAAGAGCATATTGCATTTTCATCCGGCTACCATGTCAGTGTCATAAGTTATGTTGTCCTCTTCAACAGACGAACTAATAGATGCAAAAAGATGTTGTACTGTGAGAGGAGAATGCCGAGCTGAGTACTGGAACATAACCTAAACAATAACAACCAAACTCAAGTTCAAGTTCCACACACTTTACCCAGAGAAAATCATATTAATACAAATAAAAATGAACAAAGAAATTGAAACCTGGCCATCTGACTTAACTTACCTTGGAGTAACTATCAGCAAAAGCTCGTGCACGATTGGGTTTGTCAAGATAGTGCAAATCAGCTCTCTCCAGTTTTCCATCCGCAAAACTTAGTCCCCCTTCATTGATGGAAAAACGCAGGAGATTGCCAGTTTGAAGTCCTGTCTAAAGAAGAAAGGCCTTAAAGTAACGTATGCAATCAAGTTTTTTATCTCATAAGAGATCATTTGGTAGCATCTATAGAATAATAGTGAAATATGATTACATCATTATAGATTTTGACTTGTTTGGTTGCTAGCATAGTTTAAAGCATATATTACTGAAATGAGGCAAAAATTCACCACATAAGTTTGTTGGACCATGGAGATTATATTATCAGAGTTAACCTGTAACATTTTATTTGTGTTAGTATGTAAAAGTCGTGGGTTATCACTTGTTCATGGGTCAACCTTCTATATTTATCAATGATACCATATAAAAGATGATTGATTGATAAAAGACCTAACCTCACCTATTTTTGCTACCAAACGAGTTCTAAATCCTTTAAATGACAATGATATTTTGGATAATATTTTATTGATTCACATATTTATTAGTTACAATTACCTCATAGGATAAAAATCATAACCAAAATGTGTAATGAAGATTTTTTTTTACAGCATAAAAGTATATTAGGAATAAGAGATTGAATGGGTCACTTATCTCTTCAAGTTTTGCTTGGACATCCTCCTCATTTTATGATTTGGCATCTAGTTCAATTTTTTGGAAGAATAGCTTTCAAGAATATTAGATATCTTAGCATTTGACCTAATAGGCTTGAAATCATTAAGTATTTGGATTGGTGGATTTGGAGATATGGATTTCAAATCTAAAATGACAAATTCATCGCACTTATTTGGATCACTTTGGGTTTAATAGATTTCAAATCCTCCAGTAGTCGTTTTTTTACTAATCTTTAAAAACAAACTTATGGGATTTGAAATCTACCAAATACTGAAGTCATTTCAAACCCTTCTCCCATATCCTTCCTCAAGTCAAAATGAAGACTTAATTATTAGAAATATTTTTAGTTTATGCATATCATGGAGAATCAGGAATCTGTCTTAACTATTGGTTTTGAGTATGCTAACTGTGACCTTCATTATGTTAAAGAACCCTTAACGGATTATCAATGTAACAAGTACTTTTTCTACTTCAAATTGTTGAATTTATACATACATTATTTGTGGCAGCAGGTAAGAAGCATATTCACTTTTGATATCATGAAATATATAATGACTAGTTCAAAGGTTTAGCAACTTCGTAAAATAAAATTATCGAACCTGTTGTATGAAGTCCTTGTTCAAGCAGCCAAATATAACAGGAGGATCATCGGATGTAGCCAGTCTCCCATCATCAAGTAGTTCCAATACGACCTGATTGTTTTTACGAGTGAAATATTAGGCTCCGAACTATGTTCAGTATTAGTTATACATGGAAGTATGCAAACAATGAAACAATATTATCAAAGAAATGTCAAAAAAATAGATTCAATAATCTTCCTTTTCCAAATATAAATAGGAAATGATACTTTACTATAGTCCTTCCCCTTATAACCAATTCGAACATATTGCATACAATATTAAAGTAAAGAAGCAATCCTAAAGGAATATCAAGAAAAGATAGAAATGGGAAAAAAATAGCATTTGAGCCTTTTCTCCAACAAAATTATCTTCTTCAGATTCATAGTTGAGAATGCTTTCCTTGTTACTATTCAAATTTGTGAGCAGAGCAATGACACTCAACTCCGGGATACTCTCTCAGAATAGATGTTAACATGTTATTCTTTCCTTTGCTAATTGTTCATATTATGGTATAACATATAAGTAAAAGTGATTACGAATGGAATGAGTTGACAATATTGATTTCAAGTAGGCAATTTTAAGATCATGATAGACAAATCTAAAAGTCTGTCTCCATAAAGTTAATCAAGAAACAGAGTAAATAAGAGTAGTAGTAATAAAAAGAAGTGTATATACCTGTTGTTGATCTGGGACCTGTCCTTTACCATCTGTATCAACAACATATTGACTACAATTCTCATCCTTCCAGACAAGAACCAGTGGTGTAAGTCCTGGTTGATAATGTGCATGCCTGAAGAATAATCAGATTTAGCAATGAAATCTTATTGAGAAAATGAGAGTACAACATGAAACTAAATGAGATTAGCCTTTTTCTTTTGTGAGTAAGAGATTAGCCACATTATGGGATGCTAAATCTTCATTACATGATTAAAGTACATCCTTATAGGATCTAAGAGAGTAATCAGACATATGCTTCCGCCACCAGGAATCATATTAACAGATTAAAGATTTTTCACCGACCAAGCAACAATGACTTAATGGAAAATAGTATAGAGAGGCATTGCCTCATGAGAATATATCAATTTCTAATTAAGGGAAAATTTAAATAGGATGAAAAACAGGTTTTATTAGTTATTTACTATATAAATGGTAGGCACCAAACTAAAAACCAAAAGCTATGCACTAATTTGGTGCAATACACCGCTTGAAACCAGCGAGCAGCATACCTTTAACAAACCAAGATATAAAAACATCACCCCATTGGAACCTTTCAATCTACAAAAGTACGGATGCTTAAGAAAATTTAGGTATATTAGCAAATTCTGGTCCAAGAGGACCTTTTCTATTGTCTATGGTTGGCATGTGTATACTTAGAGCTACATGCACAAAAGCACTTCTTATGACCTCAAAATATGTATACAAAAAAAAGAGGATATAAATTTACTAATCATACGAATAAAAAATGCTGTAAACTAAAATTAGAAAATTTCAAGAAGAAGCTCACTCACTTATTGTAGAACAAGAGCCCATCCTTCACATATGGAACTGATCCAGTATAAGCCGCTTTTAAACCGTCGTGGTCACAGTTGTATACAAGAACAGTGCTGAATCTATATCTATGGTAAGTGGATGGATCACTGCATGCCCCTGTCTCAACTAGCTTGCTGTTTAACCAGAAAAATCTGAACTCTGCTGCACACTCGTACAGCGACATTCCAGCCCAACTTAATAAGTCAATCACATAGTAAGTTTGATCAAGCTACGTATCATAGCACAAGTGTGCAATCATATCAGCATCTTCACATATTCAAGCACAAAAACAAACAAGGATATAGAAACCAAAAGAAAAAAACTATGACCTCATGAAATATGCAATCGAGAATACAATAGGATTGACCAGAGCGAGAACTATTTTTGGTCCTGGCTCCATTAGGTAAAGCAGAAGGAAATCGATGCAGCATAGAACCATTTCGTAATCTACTAACTGTTGTCCCGTTTGAAGACACCACAAAACATCGCTTCCCAGATGGCCTAGCAAATACATACCTAAAGCATGATATGTAATGGAAAGTGGGAATCAATAGCTGAACATCTCCATTGACAAAATACTAGAATTACAAATAATTATACTCCAGAACACTATTAAGTAAACAAAGACTAATTCCATCATCAATTGTCCAACTAAGAAATGCAAATAAAAGGAGAAAAATAGATACATACCAATCGGTGTTTAATCTTTCAGGGACATCAATCATCCATTCGGGTAGCATGAGCTGCTTCGCGAACCATCTACGGGCTTCGGGCCCTCTAAGCTTGACCGCCTCTTGAACATCTCTTGGAGTCTGTTCTTCGTGCTCGGGTTCTATCTCGAGTTCGAATTCGGGTTCGGACTCGGTTACGGGCTGGTCCGCGGGGAGGGAAAGAATGGTGTGGGCCAGGCGGGACTGGTGCTGGGCGTGGAGACGATTTTGGGATTGTCGCTGTAAGGAAAGGTCTCGCCGTCTTTGTTGGTCGGAGATTGAGGCCCGTTTGAATGGCCGCCGGAGATCTGGTGGTGCCATCGCGTTTATTTGTTTGTTAACAAGAAAGGGATTTTGAAATGGAGGGGGGTCGTCTTCCCTAAAAGTAGGTTTTTGCTTTTGAGAAGGTGAAGTGGTGTTTGCTATTGTTTTTGGACAAAGTAAAAGTTAAATATAAGTAATTTTATTTAAAAGCAATTAGTGTCTGCAAATAAGTAAAAAAAATCAATTTTAATTAGATTTTTTAATGTTTGTATTTCAAAGTTTGACTCTTTGTGTTTTTAGTATTTGTAATTATTCAATTATATATATACTCTCATTTTTTTTTCAATATCAAATAGCAAATTGATTATTTTGAAAGAAACATATTCCCACAAATTATGACTTCTATACTAATCTATATAGTTTAAGGAAAATTCATATTTCACCAAAAACCCGTAATGTGAAATAAATATTTTCGAAATATTGCAACAATACAAATAAGGTGTTAAAATAAGATAACGAAAAAATTAATTTAAATTACCTTACAAAAATACTTGGGTTAATTGGAATGGATTCTCCTAAAGTGAGAGGAGCATACAAGTAAAGGAGAATCGGATATATATATATATATATATATATATATATATATATATATATATATATATATATATATATATATATATATATATATATATTACTGAGGACAAAATTGTCACAAACTAATTTTAAAATATTACAAAAAATGCCACCACACAAAAAAGCACCTCTTCTTCTAAAAGTGATTTTTCCTATTTTCCAGTTGAATAAGAAATACAAGAAACACTATTTACAAGCACTTTTAAATACTTTAAGCATAAAAAAAATAAAAAAATACTTATAATAAAGCTAAGTAATTGCTTTTCTAATAGTTTCATAAAATTACAAAGCAATATATTGCACTTGTATTGTAGTAGATATTTTAGGTTCGATTTAGAAAAGACTTTTCCCTATTTTCTTTGGCTTGAAAATTTGATTAAGATAGTCAAGTTCCCCCTTAAATTTCTCCACTTTGAAATTACATTAGTAATGTACTTTTTCCCTAAACTCTTTACAAGCACTTTTAAGAAAAAAAGAGTTCGGGGCAAAAAATACAATACCTAAATCAAGACCGAAAAATACAACAAAAGTGTAAATTTAGAGGATAAAGTGGACAAAATGGTTACAAAGAAGGCCTTCAAGGGGGTTTGTTTTCGTATGAGTATGTCGGAGGGCTACAAATTGTGAGACATATTGGACTACAAGGTCCTAACAGGGTCCAAGTCAACGTTACTCCAATGTAAACTTTTCCATGAAATGCGACCCGAATGGAATTAATTTCACGTATATAGTCTATATTGTAGCAAAATATATACGTAAAAGGAAAGTTAAATAATGATAACAACTGAATATTACGATCAAAATAACTGAACATAATTAACGAAAATTAATCAAATCGAGGTATGTGTGAACACGGTGTTTTAAGACAAATTCGCTCCCTCGCCCTACCGGTGGTTGTACTCGAGGTTCCTTTGAACGCCTGTCTACAAGGATACAAAGGCTCCAGGAAGGTATTTTGCACCAAAATTGTGTCGGATGAATTAAAATAACTTAGGGCATCTCCCATGGTGCACCAAATCCTATTTTCGTTTCACCTAATTTAGATGTTTTTAGCCTTCCACCCTAAATCACTAAATAACCATAACATCAAAAAATATAGAGATTTTTTTAAGTCTCCCATGGTGGTCAACCACTGTTCACCAAATCTTGTTTTTACACCAATTTTTTTTGGTGAAGGAATTTGCATCTCCCACCATTTTTTTACACCAAATATAGGAAAAGAAATAGGATTTGGTGTAATTGTCCATATTTAATTAAGTAGCATCTAATTAAGTGATTAGTAACTTATTGACATATTTATTATAATTTATATGTATTTAAATATACTTTAAATAATTTATAGGCATTTATTATAAATACACTAATTATTATTAATAAAAATTATTGATAACAAAAACAAAATATTCTTTACATTATTGTTAATTAATTGTCTATTTTTAGGTATAATAATCAATTAATTTATTGATTTTTATCACATAAATACAATAATTATCATTAATAATTAAAATGAAATAAATGACAAGAAATCCTTGAATGAAATACATTGTTAATAAAACGACAATAATCTATATTTATGTTATTAAACCTAAATAATACATGGAAATAAAAATACATGATGACAAACTCCTTAATGAAACACATAGTTAATTACATAAAAAGATAATAAACAAAACTAGAACTAATACGAAATTGAAACAGTCAGAAAAAATAAAATGAAATAGTCATTTTAATAACTTACCCACTCGTTCAAATTTTGGCGCCACTACTTAAAGAAAGCCTTAGCTATCATAGTTTAATTATGCAAGTGTTTATGAAAATATTGTTTTTTTTATGATTTTATTATATGTATAACATTTTGAGTTAATTGTGTTACATGTTTTAATGATTTGTCATAACTTATAGCATAAAATTTAATTAACATAGTTATAAAAAATTTATACTTTTAAAAATGATCTGTAATTGTAAATATCACTTTAAAATTGATATTATCGTGTTAAAAATTTAATGAAATAAAATTATGGTAAACATCAAACTTATTATTTGGTCACTCGTTTGGTGAAATAAAGATCAAACCAAATCATATATCTTAAAAATGGTGAAATAGTGAAATGTTATTATGTTATAATTTGGTGTAAATATTGATAAAAACCATGGGAGGCCAAAAACATCATTTTTTCACCAAAAATTGTGATATTTGTGCTAACTATGGGAGATCAACTCGTCTCCATTACACTAAATGTAGGATATGTTGAAAAAAAATGATGATAATCATGAGAGATGCTCGGTGTGAAAAATTGAATGAAAGAGCTACTATTTATAGGACATGGCGAAAGCAAAATCGAAAAAAATAATATTAATGGAGCCATTTTCAGATTCGGCTGTTACACAATTTAAACAACATTTTCGGATTTAAAGCCTTCAGTTTGAGATTTAAAAAGCTTTATTCTTTGATGGGCCGAAATACATGCAAAAATTAAGTCCGTTTGAAAGCCTTCAAATCATTCGTGTCCGAAACAATTTGATCCATGATTTGCACACCACCCCCAGGCGTGTGCCCGCGAAGGAAGAGACTTTTGGTAGTTAAATAGTTATACCATTACATAGGCAAATCATATATATACCTCAAGATTTTGTACTCCACTTCCAACATGAGACAAATGCATTCACTTATTTTATTCCATTTCAAAGGGTTTTACTTTTGAGTGTCAATTTTTCATTCACCCGAACTTCGAATTTGACATACTATATACCGTTTTAATCTACTCAAGTAGTAGATTATAAATCCGCAAGGACTAGACACTTTTCTCAAAGTGGGTCCCACTTAAAATATGTCCAAAACAGTCTATTAACTTACTTTTTCCAACGTACTCCCTTCGTTTCATATTAATTGGCACACTTTTACTTTTCACACAGATTAATAAACCTCATAATTACATACTTTTTGTATGATAAAATTCCTCAAATACCCTTTATAATGATGACTATTTTTTTAATTTTTATTAATGAGAGGTGACCATTGAGTTTCCCAACTCCTATGAGAGAAATTGACAAAATTGAAACAAATTTTGAAAACCTAAATATATCAATTAATATGACACAAAAACAATTAACAAATGTACCAATTAATATGGAACGGAGGAAGTATATATATACACGAGTAATTTCCCTCATTTGCATATATAGTGAAATTGGTTACATAAGAAATTAGATCCTACACGAGTAATTTTCCTCATTTGCATATATAGTGAAAAAATTAATTACATAACAGATTTGGGAAAATTAGTACCTACCCCGGTGGATTTAATCCACCCGGGTGTTGGATGAATGACACGTGAGTATGTAAAGACAATTTTTTGTCCTTTCATGTCCATGTGACATTCATCCAACCCCAATAGATTAAATACACTAATGTAGGATCTAAGTAAACAGATTTGATTCCCTTGTGCTCTCATTTGCATATATAGTGAAATTAATTACATTACAGATTTTAGTGAAATTAATTACATAACAGATTTGAATCTGCAAATCTGCAAATCTGCAAATCTGTTATGTAATTAATTTCTGCAAATCTGTTATGTAATTAATTTCACTAAAATCTGTTATGTAATTAATTTCATATGCACAAGGGAATAGTGAAATTAACTACATTCAAATCTGTTATGAGTGCATATGAAATTAATTACATAACAGATTTGCAGATTCAAATCTGTTATGTAATTAATTTCAGTATATATGCAAATAAGGGAAACTACTCGTCCTTGATTTTGTGTGATTAATTCATCTGCAGTTTGCTGTCAACCTCATGGTTAATATGATCAACTGATGCAGATGCATATCTATGTTTTCTTTCTTTTTTTTTTTTTTTTTTGGATCATCTGATGCAAATCTATATTTTACTCGTAATTTCTATGGTCATACTGGTTTGGTAGTATTTTACTGTTGATAATTAACAGAGGGAACGAAGACTTTTTTATTGTTTATTTCAAGTCCTTGTCTCATGGTCAACGGAGTAATTTTCTTCACAGTTCTGATCTGATCCATTATTAAATTAAAATAGTACACTCTATATGATATCATTAGTTGGAACTGAACTTGTCTCGATCGATACTATCTAATAATATTAATTAATTTAGACAGCAAAGATGGGATGACAAGTCTTTAAACAGATTCTGTACATATCTTAAATATTTTTTCAGACGGTTACATATCTTAATTATTTAACTGATTTATAATTCAGACTAAATAAATGTCTTACTGAATTTGACCATACATCTTCCCCTTTTTTTTTGTGTGTGTCGGCGTTACTGATGCTAGCATACAAACACAGCTCTTTTAATTAATTGATGTCCAATCGGAAGGGTGGGAGTAATTTGAAGAAAGGCTCCATTTGATTATATTTAGGGACAGCACAGCTCTATAAATTAATGTTCAATTATCAGAAAGGCCCTATGGTATTTGGAAAAAAATAACAACCAGAAAGACACGTTGATAGAAATAATTGATCCAATTATATGTTTTTGTCTTGTCCTCCATATCATAATGTTTGATTAGATTTTTCTTAAGATTCCGTGGCGAATATTACAAACATGATCGTATTTTTAATTTGTAATTTTGAGAATGCGAAATAATGTTCAAGGAGATATTTGAAAATGTAATGTAACTCTTATGAAGTTAAAATGTTTGAGTTGTGGGGTGAATAATAAGTAATCATGTTTGTGGGGTAAATGCAAAATACTTTAATGTGTTATGCTAAATCTGCAAGATCCTGTGAAATTTTTATTGCATTAAACTTTCTTGTGTTTTTAAAAACCCTGCAAAAATATCCAATTAGTAAAAAATAGGTCGTTTTGGATCGACATTTTCAAAAAATCATTTTAATAATATATCACGTGAAGTTGTAGAGACCAACTTGAAGTGTTTTAAAATTTATTTCTTGAAAAATATCGATTCAAAACGACATATTTTTTACAAACTGTGTGTTTTTTGCAGGGTTTTTGAAAACACAAGAAAATTTGACTCAATAAAAATTTCACAGGATAGTTTCTTGCAAGCTTAGCATAACACAGGGGAGTATCTTGCATTTTCCCAGGTTGGTTGGAAATTTGTGAAATGATATTATATTATTTGTTAGAATTATGTTAATAAAATACACGAAACCCCCTATGATAAAGAAACTTGCATAAAAACTCATAGGTTACATTAAAACTTTTCGCACAAAATTATTTTTCATTAAAGCCATCAGAAATTAAATGATTGTCTGTCTCATTAAAGCCATCAGCTCTATACCCATATTTTTGGGCCTAACTACAAAACTCAAACCACGATGACCTATATTAAATTAAATTGTTTTCATTAATATTTTGTGATATATGTTATTGAAAGTTAGTTCAATTCGCAATATGTAAAAAATAACTTGTTTTAATAGATATGTAAATAAGAGTAGATGTTAAGGATAGATTGATAACTGACATGATAATAAACAATAATGTTAATTACATTTAACAGAAGAACTAAAAGTGTGCAAAAATTATACCAGTACAAAAGGACATTTTATTCAATAAGAAATACTAGTATTACCGGGGAGGCAGCTTCTATGAGGGTTCCATATGCATGGATCAAAAATCTTCCCATTACATATATAGTTTCATCTTTGTAGATGGGCCCAAATGTTGAGCTAACATCGATCCGTACGAGATTAGCAATCTCAATAAATATCTTCTATATAAATTAAAAAAAAAAAATCAAAATACTCTGAAAAATGTGTAATAAAACAGAGTATGCGGTAGTTATGATAATGGTAAAGAAGACCGTGCTAATTCTTCGTTTTAGTTGAGAATACCACAATTGAAATTGAGTTGTCAAACAATCAAATACCGTTGAAATTTTGAAAATAGAATAATGAAGCAGGTTATATGCAGGGGCGGACCTAGACTACTTTTGTTGGGGGGCCAAAGATTTTTTGGTAACAAAACCTTGGTATTTTTTCAATATTTTGATAAAATAAGAAAAATTAACTTATGATAAAGTAATATTATAATTTTATTCAAGAACAAGTGAAAAAAATATACTTTCAATATTTCAAGAATATGGATTTTTAAACACTCAAAACAGATGTTTAAGATGCAATCTAGCTTAATTAAAAACAAATAAATGTTGTTTAATCAAGACATATAAATGTCGAATGTCCCATTAATATGTATAATATACTATTAAAATTATACTATGACTTCTATAAATATAGTATAATTATGATCTCATAATTCAATAAAATTATATCTACTAAGAAACTTGAAGCCTGCACAAAGGCAAAATTCACGTGAAACGTCAATTAAAGAATACTTTAAAAAGGAAAAACTAGATAAATTTTAGGGTGAAATGAAGAAATAAATACATTAGTATATGAGTAGATGAGTTTATGTCAATGGAATATATATATATATATATATATATATATATATATATATATATATATATATATATATATATATATATATATCATAAAGAGATAAAAAAAAAGTTAATCACTGAGCCAAAAAAAACAATAAATATCCACAAAGAGGTAAAAAAAAACTGGTCAAAATAGAGAAATCAAAGAAGTTAAACAAAGAAGTTACTAGGCCAAAAAAACAATTAATTATAAACAAAGAAGTTAAAACATATAACATAAAGCCCTTTTGAGGACTCGAACGCGCGACCCATAGGCCCTTCATGAAGTGCCCCAACCACTTCACTATTTGTGTGTTCATGTCATTATTATACATATATCTAGTATTAATATATTTTTTTCTGGGGGGGCTCTTGAGGTCCGCCCCTGGTTATATGTATATATTATGAATGAGTCATGACATCTGGTAGTAGTTTATTATATTTTTCACAGAAAAACTTAAGATTATTAAAAGAAAAAATGGAGGACCCGAAAGATAGATATAATAGAAGTCAGACTGTAGATAGAACGAACTTAATTTAATGTTACACCCTAGACTAGACTATAGACTAGAGCCCCCCAATTCTGACTTGTGACAAAGCTAGCTTCATTTGTTCCCTATAAATACAGCTTGAGAATGCCTTTGGTTGCACACGAAAACACACACACTCACAAATTAATATATAAGCAAAATTAATGGGAAGTTTGGGAAGCTACAGTGGCAATGGTTATTCTATTTCAAATGAGACCATTGGAAAAGTTATAAATTGTAAAGGTACGTTCTAGCTATGTTTTAACTAATAATCATTATAAATTCACATTTATCTACCAACATGCGATTAACGAATCCATGTTCGAATTCCTGTTGATAGAAGTTTTCACTTAATGTGCCCGAAAGGGATTAAACCTTTAAAAACAAAAATAAATAAATTATAATACATAATTGCAGCGGCGGTGGCATACGGTCCAGGAGAACCGCTGGTGGTGGAAGAGATTCGGGTCGATCCTCCTCAGAAAATGGAGGTCCGGGTCAGGATACTCTTCACCTCAATTTGCCACACCGATCTCAGTGCCTGGCAAGGAGAGGTATAATACATAAAATACCATACTCCATGTAATCAATATTACTATAGATAGTATTGATCTTTTTTTATTTTATTTCAATAAAATTTAACTAAATCTTTTATATTATGTTGAAGAATGAAGAACAGCGGATGTACCCTCGAATTTTAGGCCACGAAGCTTCTGGGTAAACACACTCCAGATTATTATTACAGTATTATTATTTGTATTTGAACTATTTTTACATTTTTTGTGAAGATATTGTATTGTGTTTATTTGTTTTACCATTGCCAACACACAAACTAACAGTAGTAGCTAGGGAGGTGTTTAGAATTACTAAAAGGTCAGGAAAGATTTCTCAATATACCAAATCTCAGGGGAAGTGAATGTGATTAATTATCCGTAAATAGAAAAGATTGGGTTCAATCATCTGCAGATGGGGGTGTACCTAGTAGGTGGGGCCTGTAATTTTGGGCAGTTGAGTCATACTCTAATTGGATTTTGATTATTTTGTCATGTGAAGTGTGGTGGAAAGCGTGGGAGAAGGGGTGATGGACATAGAAACAGGGGATCACGTGGTTCCAATATTCAACGGGGAATGCCTTGAATGTGTTTACTGCAAATCAGAAAAAACCAATCTATGTGAGAAATTTCGGGTGAATCCAATGAAGGGTACAATGTGGAGTGATGGAAAGTGTAGATTCTCGACGAAAGAAGGGAAGCCAATATATCATTTTCTCAACACTTCCACTTTCACGGAGTACACTGTTCTTGATTCAGCTTGTGTTGTCAAGATTGACCAAAATGCTCCCTTACAAAAAATGTCACTTCTCAGTTGCGGCGTATCTACAGGTAGTTAATGTAATCACCCTCTAAATTACGAAATACTTCAATTAATGATCTCGCACATATATAATTATAGACAGAGCTTTGGAGTGATGTTGATGTAAGGAAATTAATTAAAGAATGATAAAAAGTAAAAAAGAGTCGTACACGTGCAGGTCTTGGTGCGGTGTGGAATACGGCTAACGTGCAGGCCGGTGCAACTGTGGCGGTCTTTGGCCTAGGAGCTGTAGGACTAGCAGTAAGCACCCTAAAACTACAATTTTTTCACAAGTTTATTACTCCCTCCGTCCCATTTTAAGTGTCGTTTTAGAGATTTTTTTTTGTCCCAAATTATCTGTCACTTTAGAGTTTCAATGCACTTTTAATTACATACTTTTCCATTTTGCCCTTTGCTTTTTCTCTCTCTTACTTTATTACTCCAAGAGAGATAAAAAGAGAAAGATAGAGAGAATAAAAGAAAAAGGAAGAGAGAGAATGTAAGGGTATTTTAGGAATATCATTTATTTTTTCCCTAAAATTGAGGCAATTAAATAGGTATCTTAATATGTGTGAAAACACCTAAAATGACATTTAAAATGGGACAGAGGGAGTATTATTGCATTTTTTTTGCCTTTTTGAGGAAAACGACAAGATATTATACTCTCTCATCCCAAAATTTTTAGTCACTTTTGCTTTTGCACGGAATTTTGCGTAAAAGTAAAAAAAAGTTTAATTTTTAGATATTTTAACAATTTCTTAATTTTTTCCTTAATTCGTTCAAATTAAATTTTATCATTTTTACCTATGTATATATAAGTAAGATGTTACTTAATTTGTTATTAGAACATTAAACGTTATAATTGAGTTATGAAATTTCAATGAATTTGTAGGTGGCAGAAGGAGCAAGAGCTAGAGGAGCATCAAGAATTATTGGCGTTGACATTAATACAGAAAAACGTATCAAAGGTATACAGCATTAACCTAACATATTTCACATAATATTAATTATTATCATTATAAAACAAGAAACTAAAAAAAAATCAACCAGTCAATTAAATATTGCATCACCACCTCATAGCCGATGTGGCGTGGGCGGTGGTCAATGGTCTTTCACTACCCCGGATAGCCCATCAAATTAGATATTTCTATTACTTTGTTTATTTATAGTTATAGTACTATATTTTTCTATAGGTGAAACAATTGGGATCACTGACTTTATAAATCCCAAGGATTTGGACAAGCCGTTGCACGAGGTCAGCAAATCAGCTACTAACTTTACTTATAATGTCAAGATTATATCTTTAATAAGTTTTTATAAGGGTTCTTTTAGAACTACCTTTTTGTTTTAAATTGTTGAATATATCTTTGTGTTATTTTAATTAGCAATTCAGCATAAATCTATACGCGTTATTTGATCATTAGTACATAAAACTTTGTAAATTTTTCAAAAGTATATTGAATTGACAACCAACTAAAAAAACTAAATAAATATTAAAAAATAAAAACAAAAGGAAAACTTCGTGCACGGTTTACGATATAAAAAAATTGGTGCAAAGGTTTCTTCTAATAAGCTGAGCTAAAAAAAATTCATGCAGAGTTCATAAAATGTAATTAGGACATGATAGTTTCATGACATTTCCCATATATAACACCCGAAGATTTCGTGCAGTTTACCCAAATGTTTGACTAGTACCCCAACAAAAGAGAGAGAATGCGGAATTCGTATTAACAATTAACTATATATATATTATATGAAACCTTGGAATTGGATGCAGAAAATCAGGGAATTGACTGAAGGAGGCGTACATTATAGCTTTGAATGTGCAGGAAACTTGGATGTTCTCCGTGAGGCTTTTCTGTCTACACATGATGTAAGTTCCTAACCTCTTTCGTTTTTATATTTTTCTTAATTATAAAAAGCAAGCCATTTCTTTATAATTTATACTCCTATAACATATATTGTTGTTGCAGGGTTGGGGTTTTACGGTGATTTTAGGGATACACCCAACCCCAAGACTGCTTCCTCTTCACCCAATGGAGCTTTTTAGTGGGAGAAGAATTGTTGGATCAGTTTTTGGTGATTTCAAGGGAAAATCCCAATTGCCTTATTTTGCCAGTCAATGCATGAAAGGGGTAACATTTATTCTCAACCCAAACATATGCTGAAAGTTGAATTTCTACATTTAATTTTATAATTTATCCATTTCAGGAGGTCAAATTGGACGAATTTATTACTCATGAGATGCCATTTTCCAAGATTAATGAATCTTTCAAACTACTTATTGATGGGAAATCCCTAAGATGCCTTCTTCACCTCTGAACATATACTAATAATATACTGGTTATTTGTATTTTTAGGTTTTTGTTGACTTAATATGCATTTCTTAAATAAAATATGCTTTATGTGATTACAGTTTGTAAAAGTATCATGATATTAAGGGTTTGCTGTATTAATTACAATAAATAAATTCAGAAATTTAAGAATTTTTAACCTTGATTTTTTCAGTTTTGAAATAAATGTACCAAACAGATGAATACTTGATAGATTTCAAGAAGCTTAGCGGTGATTTTCATGTAGTAGGTTTGGATTGGACTGTTGTGTGTTCTCTTGCCTGTTTGAGACTGTCCCGGGTCACGTAATCATTAGGATCTGTTTTAATTTTGGCAATCTGGTTCTAACACTTTTTGATTAGCTTCTAAGTTTTAGCTGATATTAATTGGTTTGGACCATGACAGTTATAATTAATTTAAATTAGTCAGATTCAAATTAATATCAAGGTCCAAAATAAGGTTTCGAGGCATCGGTATCCTATTAGGTTTGTTTGATCAGATTCATTTACTTGAGTTTCATCTGGCTATTATTGGCCCAAGTGCCTTCTTTTATTTAATATTCTAATAGGGCCATTGTATAATTTATTTCCAGTCCCATTTACGTGAGTAGGCTCTCGACTGTCCCATTAACTTATTTGAATCAAGTGTGTGACCCATTTGTCCTGAGGGTCAGGATCCCGTCGACAGCTTCCCTTATCGGGCCGTTTGATATCAAGGCCTTCCCAGTCCTTTACTCGCACGATATATATTTGCAAAATATTTGGGGTACAAAACACATGTATAACTAACTATACGCAACATCTAATTAGCACAAAAATCTAATATAAAATCAATAGATAATTGAACATAGAACACGTTATTATAATATTGTACACAAGTAAATCAATCAAACAAACCTCATAGGATACCGATGCCTCGAAACCTAAAATAATATAATAAGTACAAAAACATAGTAGTAGAATAATAATAATAATAATAATAATAATAATAATAATAATAATAATAATGGGGACCATTCATCTAATCTAAGGTTCATTTCCTACTAAATAGTTTAAGAATCACTAAAATTGAATAATAAATGTTTTTATGACTCGTGGCCTGGACAGAAAAATTAAAGCAAGACATATATGGTGGCCAGCCTAAAAGCAAAAAGAGAGAAAAAGAGAGAAAGAACATGCCTTTGTCATTATATATATTCCAGCAGCATTCCAAAGATTCAACGGACGATATATATAGCCTCCAAAAATCTTGATTAATTGATGCACTTACTTTTCGTGTTCTTAGCCAAGAAAGAAACTTACTAAGATGATGCGATTCCGAAAATGATGTTATTGCGTAGAACAAAAGGATCCTGAAGCACTCTCTCTGTGTTATTCTTCCCCCAATAATGAACCAATCCTTCCTTTCCCAACAAATTAACACAATTCAGAGACGAAATGCTACTAGTATCATCACCAGGCACAAAAATGATAACGCCCTTGAATAAGGAACATTTATTGTCTGCAATAATTAGTGAAAGTTAAAGAATATACATAAATGTTCAAGTTGCTATATATATATATCAAAATCCAGTGAAATTTGTGTTTATTTATATATATGTACCTTTTTCTTAATCAAGAAAATTAAAATCATACCACCATCATATGAATATTCATATGAACACCAGTTGAGAAATATTATTGTATGGTCAGCCATGCTATTTTTGCTATGAATTGAACAACATACTTTAAATGAGGTTCATCAGCTCCATTTTCCATCTCTTTTACTCATTGCTTCAGTCCATTTAGATCCAATAATGAATGAATTTATATATCTTATTTAGATCCACTTTTTCCCCTTTAATTGACCGCCACCTACTCTTTTGATTTAACTAAACATATTATTATACCCAATTCTTATCCTAATTATTATCCTACGCTCCCCCGCGCACATTAGCAAGAAACAGGAGACCGCCGTTAAAATAATACAAGCAATCTAAATAAACAAATCAATAAAATTAAATAAAACTTACGGCGTCATCAGCAGTGATGGAAAGGTATCCATCGGAAGAACCCCCTGGCGGCGCCTTGGCGCTGCCGCCTCCACCACCATTTCCACCGCCACTCGTATTATTCGTAGTAGTAACCAAGCCTCCAGTCACATTAAACCCTAGGTTGTAAACAGGTGTGCCGTCGGGCTTGAAAAGCCCGAAATTCCTCTCGGAGGTTGGGCCGGGCTTCTGATTTTCATTAAACAACGCAAATACATAAACATTCAAGTCCAAATTAGGCCTCATTGGCGTTCCCTTCTTTTCCTCAATCAACTTAAGCACGTTAGCATTATACTTCCTCGCATTTTCCGGCGTGGCTCCCGCCTCATCGGCGTCGCCTTTAGACGGCCATCCCGTTTCCGACACTTGTAGACACACGTTCCTGTACCCTAGCTTCTCCATAGCCGCATGCGTGGCGTCGATTTGGGCGTGAAACATACTGTTATAGTGTAAGCCTGAATCTACAACTCCTTCTCCCTCGAAAAGAGCGAAATCTAGTATTTGCTTCGAGTTCGGGTTGTGGCTGTTGCTTTTGTACGCGAAGTAAGGGTATGGGTTGACTAGAAAAGGGGATCCGGTTTTGCAGTGGAAATCGAGGATACAGGAGATGGTTTGAGTTAGATCTCGACGGAAGGATCCTGCTGAAGGAGGGTAGGAAACTTGTAGAATACCTAGGTTGTGTGCTGTGGTGACGGAGATTTGGTTTTGGAGGTTGAGGGAGACCAGAGCTGTTTGGATGCTTTGCATAGCGGGGTAGAGATTTGAGGAGAGGGTTGAGTCGTTTAAGGTGAGGACTTCGTTGCCTACGGCAATGACGGTGATTTTGGTGGCGGGGAGGTAGGGACGGACGTTGGATTTAACCCAGGAGAGGGCTTGGGTCGGGTCACGGACTTTGGAGAGGTATTCGTTGCCGATGCCGACTATGAACTCGACGTTGGTGTTGGCGAAGGCTTTTAGGACGCGGGGGTCGGCGTCGTAGAGCTTGAGGCGGGTGGCTCCGATTGATTTAACTAGGGGAATCACTGATTCTGGGTGTGGGAGATTGTTGGCGATCTGGCCGTAGTTGATGCCGAGGCCGGCGGAGGAGGCCATATCCGCCGTTAATAAGAAAGAAGCTGACATGAGGAGCAGTGGGAGAAGATTGAAGTCCATAGGTGTATTTGCAGTGGAAAAGTGCGAGTGAGTGACTTGAGTTGAGTGCTTTGCCTGGGGTATCAAATATTCATTCAATTCAATAGTGGAGGTTTGATTGACCTTATGTGTATACTATATAGTATATACTAGTAGTTAGTGATTGAAATAAATAAAGCCGTATGTGTAGAAAGAATGGAGTTAACGTGAATTATGAATATGAATACAAATAATAATGCAACGGTATAAAGATTCCAAACCTTTGTCATTCGACTTGGAATTTGTTCACGACAGTTTTCTTTATTACTATTATTAAAATAAGGAAACCATTTTTGGAACTTCTTATTGATTATTTTATTTGAAATAAAGTAGAGTAATTACCCTTAGATTTTTAACCTTAACCAATTATGATCCTGTTTGCATTGCCGACTTTCGGTCCAAGAAAGTTCCGTGTTAATTTTGACAGTGAACACTAAACTAAACTAACATACACTGTTTGTCAATATTAGGGAATTTTCTTTTCTTAATTTAATTTAATAGCAACATTAATTTGTTTAGGGGCTTTTTCAGATTCTCTGGATGGGTGGGGTCGTGAATGAAATACAAGTGAGAAAGTAAGGACTTTTGTCCCGACAGTCTTCACATGGTTCCCATTCCCAACCAAACTGCATTTCACATTTTCTACCATATAGCTATTCCCAAACGGATTTTTTTCTTCTTTTTTCCGGATTACTCTATGCAATATGCTTAATTCCAAGTACTATCTATAAAACTAGACATATCATCCCACGAGAAATAAAGCGTTTTATCTTTTTTCCATGGGGGTGCTGCATGACTAAGTAAAAAATGGGAGTAAGACCTCATTTTATTTAAGTTTTTAACGTAGAAATGACCGATTTAACTCTCTACTAATAACATATTCCATTATACCATCTAAAATATTATAATAAACACTTTGCCCCTCGATCGTATTGTTCAATGAGCACTTCGCTCCTCTTGCACAATAACTACATCATGTGATATATATTGAGTGTTTACCTTCTTCCTCGTAGAAGTGTTGAACACGCATTTTATAATGTGACTAAAACTTTATTTTGAAGTGTAAAATAATAAATTTAATCCTACATTGATAACATATTCTTGTCATTTTACTCCATGTGACAAATTTAACCCTACAGTGACAGCATATTCGTTTCACTTTACCCCATTGATATGCATAAATGAGCATCACCCTATGTGATATTGTCTAATAGACACTTCATTCCCTTGTGAAGAGACGAAGCATCTTTTGCGAAAACACAAGGGGGGTATTTTACTCTTTTATTTATCACAGGGAGTTAAACTATTTTTTTAGGAAGAGCGCAACAAGGAGGTTATTAATTGTTCGAGCAAATGTCAATTTACCCATTTATAATATGCATAATGTTCAATTTATGACCACAAAATTTGCATAAGAGTATTTTACCCCATCTAAAAATACGAAAGGAGCAATCACTCTTTGAAATTGAGAGTGTTCATGAAAATATTGTATAAATCTTAGGGGTAAAGTGTTAGATTTTTTTATAAATATAAAAAGTGTCACATTTATCATAATAAAAGGAGGTTAAGTGTCACATGTATCATAATAAAAGGAGATTAAGTGTCACATTTATCATAACACATAATACGGGGGGTAAATTACCAAATTTATCGCAACACATGGGAAGAATGCCACATTTTTCATAACAAATAGGGGGGGGAGGTAAAATATCACATTTATAATAACACAAGAGGATGAAGTGCCACATTTATAAATTGACTGGATAAAAGTATAGTATATATAATGGGTAGTTTTGTCAGTTCGTATTTTATTTTAAGATTACAAATATCAGACATATCTCTATCTCTATCTCTACTATTATAAAAGCATGAATATTTCTTAACTTTTTTTGTGTGAACTAAAATGCCCTTATTTAAATTATAAAGTGATATTAATTCAATGGTATATATGTAAATGTAATTAAAGAGGTATACTTAAACATGGAGTCTTGTTATATTTAATTTATTTCCTACATAAACTCCTAAAATTTATAAATTCTCTCTTACATCAATTTCTGTAATTTTAATTTTCTTCATTTATAGATAAAAAACCATTACAAAATATTATTATTTTAAATAACCCCTAAAAATATATATAAAATTATTATATTTTGGCATCCGTAATTATTGGAGTAAGAAAATGTTAATTTAAAGATTTAGCACACCATAAGTCATAAACACTCTAAATATAAAATTCATAATAAAATTCTCTTAATTATCATTAAGTTAAAAAAATTAAGATTGAATTACATCTTATTATGAAAGAATTAAAAAATACTAATGACTTAGCTAATTACGTAATTTTACTTTGGCTAGAATAGAAAAATATAAAGAAGTCAATAATATAAAGACATACATAACCTTGAAATTTCATGGAATTCTTTTCGTGAAAAATGGGTGAAATTGATGAAAATTTGGGTGAAATTCGTGAAAAAATATGAGACAACAACATTTAAAGCTGCTGAAATCGGTGAAAAATGAATAAAGTATGTGAAAATGTGTCAAATTTATAAAAATTCAGGTGAAATTGATGAAAAGAACTTGTGAAATAGGTGAAAACGGGTTAATATGCGGTGATGATCCTCTGTGCCATTATTAGTGTACTGCTAATAAGTAATTGCCACATATACAAGTGGCATGTGGCAATTAATTATTAGTGGTACACTAATAGTGGTATAGAGGATCCTGAGCCGTTAATATGATAAAACGTTTAAAAGCGGGTTAATATGATAAAAACATGTGAAATTAGTAAAAAAAAATACTCCCTCCGTCCCATTTTAAGTGTCGTTTTAGAGAATTTTTTTTGTCCCAAATTATCTGTCACTTTAGAGTTTCAATGCACTATTAATGACATATTTTCCCATTTTGCCCTTTGCTTTTTATTACTCCAAGAAAGATAGAAAGAGAAAGATAGAGAGAATAAGAGAAAAAAGGAAGAGAGATAATGTAAGGGTATTTTAGGAATATCATTTGTTTTTTTCCTAAAATTGAGACAATTAAGTAGGTGCCTTAATATGTGTGAAAACACCTAAAACGACAATTAAAATGGGACGGAGGGAGTAGTTAACCGACTAAACAAGGTGAAACCGGAAGAAAATGGTTTAAAATGAAAAAAAAAAGGACAAAATTGTATAAATAGTGAAAATAAGTTATAACTGATGAAAAAAGGGAGTAAAATAGTTAAAAAATCATTAATGGTAAAAATAAATAATATTGGCTAAGAAAAGGTTAAACCGGTGAATAATTCATCAAAGAGGTAAAAACGGGTTAATTTGCTCTATTATATGACATAGTCAAAATAATTTTCTCTAATTTACAAAAAAATATCAATGAAATTAACTAGACACGTACAACGTACGTGCACTTTTCTAGTAGTGTAAAAAAATTTAAGATTATAGGGCAATTTTCCAAATCACGGAAAGTAAATTGAAAATTTTGCACAACACATGGAATTAATTGTCAGTCACTTTTTGTTTTTCACTAGTATTTGTGTACACTGAAAGTTTTAATTGAAGTAGCTAGTTTAATACGATTAATTGATGCTTTAACATAATCTTACTAACTTTTCCTGCAGTTTTATTCGAGAATAAATTAACAATATAAGAAGAGATTGTCAAACGGCCGGGAAAGAAGAAATTTTGATCAAGAGCCTAGTTAATACTTTTTCTTCCTTATTTAATTTGGTTGCTTCACACTTATTTTAAAGTATATATTCTTCCAACGGCTTGTAACTTTATTGTTTCTTTAATTTCCTCCTATAATCATTGCTCAAACCATAATTAAGAAAGTTAAATCTTGTCTGGTTTTTTAAGCATTATTTTTTCTTTCTTTCAAATGGGAGCCAAGTCATGTTTAAAAGTTCTTTTATATTGAACTGTACAGCAAATACCAAGTTTGATTAAGGATAAAATCGAACTTTTCTTATACTATAATACTTCACATGGAGTAATGTTTGTTTTATTGGTGTTTGAGATAGTAGTGGAGTTGTGAAATAATCTCAATTTACGTAATATTTTTTATCTGAATTTTGGGAGAGTGGTTTGAAAAATAAAATAGGTATAAGTTTTTTTGAAATAATGTAGGTTGTAAGTGTAAGTTGTGTTATGTCAAATTATTAAGACTAAATGTCCCACATTGGTTGAAAATTAAAGTTAAGTCCACCTTATAAGGTCTTGGACAATCTTCACCTCTTAAACTAGCTTTTAAAGTTGAGTTAGACCCAAACTATGTAATTGGACTTAGACTTAGTTCAATCCATGTGATGAATTCTAATACAAATCATCGTGAGATAAGTTGTGCATGAGATGAATTAATCTATGTCACATCAAAGTAAGGTTTGTGTAGATTTTTTTTTTTTTTTGGTAGAGATAATAGAATTGTTGTTTATTTGACTTTTGAAAAAATAGTTTGAGAAAATTGAGAGATTAACAAATCTATTTAATAAATAGAAAACATGTTTGTTTGATTTTTCTGAAACACGAAATAATTTGGGAAAAACCAAACCCCTTCTTGTTCCAAATTAAGCCGGAGAGCTCGAGGTCTTCCGGATCTAATAACAATCCAAGATTGGTACGTATTTCAATTTCAAGGAGTGCTGATTACAGTTCAGGAAAAGCCGAAGCTAGCTCAGCAGCAACGATCAATTCCCAGTTCTTTGCAGGTCCCTATATATATATACCATACTGACTTAATAAGACAATTTACAATACATCTTACTTAATTAGTGTTATTACGTATACTCTTCATCCGAAAATAAATTAATAAACACATTTGTTTGATGTTCATTTCTTTGACGAGCCAATAAGTAAGATCTTTTGGATGGATCAATAATTTGGACGAATTGGAAAATGACATTTTATGCATGGTGTATATTTAATTACTAAAGGAATTCACGTCACGGTCAATTTAAATTGATGATAATCTCTTGACAAACTTATGAATTGTAAGTTATAAAATAAATCTTGAATTGCGTATATTCTAGTAACAACTTAGATATGCCACTTTCAACTTGAACATTGATTTTCTGCATAGCGGGAGGCAAGTTAAAACGGACTAACAGACACATAATTAGCCATTGAATCTCAACAAGCCAGTTAGTTTGCATCTATAATATCCCATGAAGAATTAACATGGCAAAAAAAGTAGATTGACAAGGAATGGTATTTAGGAACAAAAGAATGTTATCAATCCATCTGTCAAGAGATTTTCAAAAAACCCAATTAATATACCACCACCTGTTTTCTTTTCAATCACAACCTCCTACCCATATTTGCGAATCTTCTAGCAACCCCGAAAATCAGAGCCTTGGTCAAGAGTCCACGATCGAGAGTACAAGCAAGTGCAATTGTCCCACCAACAACTAGGATCTTAGATATACCTTTACCAGATGCCTTCTTCTTATCTGTTGTTGAATCAAAATCGACAAGAGATGTACAACAGCCACTACTGCTCTCTACTAATGAGTCCAACAAGTTCGCCTTCGTGTAGATTTGAGCCATAGAAGCACTGCGTGAAAGTGGAGCTCCGGGTGAAACCCGATGCTTCTGGTAGGCACGCAAGCCAGGGTCGATCTTCTTCACGGCACCCCACATACCTTGCCGGATCCCGAGTTTTGCGATTTCCCATGGAATACCCATGTCCTCGTGATGGAAAAGCAGCACCTCACAAGCAGTCATTCGACCATCTCTCCTCGATTCAGCTGCACGGATAAACCAACTCGAGTAGTACAAATCAACCCGCCTTGGTTTGTTGCGACGTGGCATGGAAGAGCATGGCACACCCTATACCATATGAAAATCACATTCAAATGAATTTAATATCACATAATAAGACTGGAGCGATTCACTTGTCTAGACTCGCATATAAGGACATCTACAAACCCTTAAATTCTTGAAAACCACCTCAAAAACTTAAATCTAAAACAAAAAGTACTCGAGCGGATTTGATAATTATTTGCCGGATAACTAACAAATGATTGGACTAGTGGAAATGATTAGTCTCCACATAGTTGCGAACTCCGGTGGGAAGGTTCCCATATTATGTGTCTAACTCTTCTCAAAAAGGATTAAGTCGCCTAATCTCTTTTTTGTTTGTTTGGGCCGGTAGGACCTTAATATCCTAGAGGAAATCCCAATTCACTTGAAAACAATGCATCAAGCACAACAAGAAACCCACGATTGGACAGTGAAAAAGTAATTTACGCACCAAACATCAATTTTTCCTTGTGCCGAGAAAGACTACAATTATTACCACCAATCAGGGAAACAAAATCTCTCATAGCTCTTACCAATCCAGTAATTCCTAAATATTTCGATATAACATTTGATATTACACGCCAGCATACCAAATAAACTCATTAAGCCATTTTCAAAGTATTCTCAACTAAAGGTAAGACATTGAAATTTAGCTTTGTTATTACCTTTGTGATACAATAATAAGTATTTCCAGATTCCCAAATCCGACGACCTATAATGTATTCTCTGTCACTACAAAAGAAGGGAAACTGCACCACAGGATAAGAATTGAGTCAGTATGCCATCAACACCACAACCAAAGTAGAATCAAATTGACACTAAAACATGGAGTAATAAAAGAGAGTAATATGGACCCTTACCTTCCTTATCCACTGTACAACCATTGTCCCAGTGGTGGGGAATTCTTCCAAAGTTTGAGCATGTATAAGCATATCATCCCACTTTGCCCTAAACTCATCATCCCAAAAGAAATCCCTCAACATTTCAGGAGTGGCGTCTTCATAAACAGTTCTACTTCGATATTGTGGGGGTCCAATCTATACAAAAAGGCTATTACTTTAGCATCAAAATTCAATACCCAAGTTAATCGAATAGTACTCTATTACTTTGAAAGATGAATATACCTCAGGATCTCTTCTCCAAGCTTGATAGCTCATATTCGGAGTCGACCTATCCATCATCTGAATCCAAGCAGGGCCTCCGTCTTTTTCTTCAACTAGTTTGTGCAAATGTTGAAGATCCTCTTCATCCACTACACTAGGTTTTTCATCATCCAACTTTGACAAACTGAGTATTCATAATTCAACTAATAACTAAACAATTGATGAAATACTTATCAAACCATTAATTACAAAATAGAGTTTCGAAAATAATGTTAAAAAACTCTGCAGCTTACCTGTAATCAGGACTGGGTAGAGAAGGCAAGGATGTGTTTTCGTTTTCAATCCCAAAATCGGAAATCCTAGAAATGCAGGTGGGAACTTGCAATTTGAATGAGTTCATCAAGGTTGGTATTGAAGAAACTAATTCTGATTTCTTTGCAGTAAAATCAACATCAACATTGAGAGTAGCCCATTTAGGCTTCCATGCCCAACCCACCAAAACCCCAACAACAACAGCAATCCAAATGGGCGCCATGAATACCATAAGCTCCAATACCATGTCCCCAATTGTGGGCCTTTGCAAAATCTCAAGAAAAACAGAAACCAAAGCCATAATAATCACAGATAATTACCCAAAAGGCAAAATGATTTTTTTTTTTTAAAACCCTCGATTCAATGACTCGGGGGTTAAAAGAAAAGGAGAGGATAAGATAGGATAAACCCCAAACGCTCCCAAGAAAGAGGTTGGAAGGAAGAAGAGAAGGAAAAAAGAATGGATAAGAACAATATATAAATAAATATAAAAGGAAAAAAAGTTAAAAGGTATTAATTATTTATTGATTATAACTAATGGGTTTTCCAGAATAGAAGAAGTAATAAAAAGGGATATAGAAGAAAATCTAAAGATCGAGAGATATGCGGAGAGGATAAGGATGTGAGAGATAAGCGGTAGATGAACGCACTGCTCGGATATCGGTAGACCCTGTTTGTTTTCTCTTCACAGAATTTCAGAGTTTCCTCTCTTACATTTGGCAGCCTCTACTTGCATTCTTTCCTTTTGTGGCTGCTGCCAATTACTCCAGAGAAAAAGAATTTAAGAAGACTTGCTTTTTTTATTTGTAATCTTTTTGCAGTGTTGGTTTGATTGAATTTTTTATGGGATTTATAGGGTGTTTGGGGTAGTCTTGGACAGTGATTTCCGTCCGCGTTCGCATTTTTCACGTTTGTTGAATTGGATTTTAGTTTGACTAAAACTTATTTTAGTACTAATAAATTAGAACCACTTTCTATTCATGATTAGAGCATCCTAACAATTAGCATCAAATTATCATTTGAATGTTTGATACATGCTAAGATGTTTAGACACAAATCTTTTCTATCCCAGCAATGAACATAAAAATAGAACATCATTTTAAATTAATTTAAATTAAATTTATTTAGGTAACTTAACTTCAAATTAAATTATTACATATTTAAAGTTGCAATTAAATTAAAAATAAATATTCTTATCTTGCATTGCGTTATTCATGTAAGATTGAATAACATTTCTCATCAAAGTGCTAATTAAAATGTTAAATTAAAATAAATTTGAATTAAACTACAGTTCAACTAAAAATAAAACATTAAAATCAAACTCACAAGTAGTCACAACTATCAAACCAAAATTATAATCAAGCCAAATTTTTGATATTTTAACATCAATATGATAGTCATTTTTTTAGAGTAAATAACCCTTCTGGTCCTCTTATGAGCAATTTTTGTAAATTCATCTCTTTTTTCTTTTAGATCTATGTAGTGTATCACATTTGTTCCTCTTATAAACACATTCGTCCCTCTTAAATTTTTCGTAGCAGATGCATCCCTTTTATCAATGAAGTGTAACACATTCGTCCCTCTTAGTACCAAATGATGTATTTTGATCTTGAGAATGCATAGCCAACTTCCTGGTTTTGGAGCGCGGTAAAGTATTCATTTCGAGGATCATTATTGCGAGCCCTAATTAAAGAAGTCCAGTCAACACATATTGTTCATGCCTTTAAGTTTTAGTATTCTTATTGACTTAGGCATGGGAGGAGGCTCCGCCAGCACAACCCCAACGTGTTTTTCCCCTGTTTTGTAGGAACACAAAGAACTTATATCAATATTCCGAACCGGAGCAGGTCGGATACTCGGAGATCCATATCTTGAGACTTAACCCCGCATCAACTTTCTTCTTTAGTTTTCGAACTCAAACAGAGCATAAAGTTATTTCAATATTACTGAAGCTTTATGTTCTTGAAGATGCATTAAAGCTATGCAAGAAGAACTATTCTTTTTGTTCTCCTTCCTAAGGTTACTTGATTTTTTTTGGTAATTCGAACTGTGTTTATAGTAAATACAAGATTTGAACCCAATGTAGACTATGTCGTTAGAGACCAGATCTTGGCCTAGACATGAATAATATTTTGGATTTAGGTCAAAATCTTACCTTACCCTTGACAAGCCTATTTTAGTGGGTTTTTTAGCTTCCCCTCCTCCTTAAAAGATAATATCGCACTGTTATTTTTTCAATATTAATTGATACATATTCTCAAATACTAATTAGGTTAGGACCGACATATTATTTTCGCTTAAATAGTATGCAACATAGATAAACTTAGAGTAAAATTTATCCTAACAGAAGTTTTAAGAGGTAATATTTTCATTTAGTTCGACTATTTTATCTCCAATTAATATCACAAAATATTTATTATTTTATGAAAAACAAAATTGATACAGTAAAGGGTTTCAAAAATCCCAATAAAGAGAATATGAGCTTGATTCCGTTAATTATAGCGTAAATTATGGATATTCTTCTGAGTAAGGTCTAATTATGAAAATTCTCCTCACGTATTGAGTATTACGAAATTCTCCCTTAAATTTATCACCATCTTACAGTTAGTCCCTTACCCATGAAAAGTCTTAATTTTGCCCATATGAGGTTATTTATAATGTTTGTAGTATCTTATAAAATTTTAAATTTAGGTACTAACTATAATATCTCATAAATTATAAAACCAGTAACTATATATTTACCACAAAAAGTTGATAAAATTGTAAAATTGCACATAAGTTCCAATAATTATTAAAAAGAATCTTATGTTAAAAATATAGAAATTTCATTCACATATTTAATCAATTTTTCTTATGCTTTTAATATTAAACTTTTAACAAAAAAATTTATTTACACATTTAATTAAATATAAGATTTTTTAGTATTACTGAAATTTATGTGTAATTTTACAACTTTATCAACTTTTTTGTGGTAAATATATTATTATCAGTTTTATAATTTATGAGATATTACAAATTTACAACTAATACCGAAGGTTTAAAAATTTATAAGATATTATGAATATGACAAATAACATCCTAGGGAAAAAACTGAAACTTATCAGGGATAATTAAGACGGTACAAACCTAAGAGATATTTTCGTAATATCCAATAACTGAAGGAAATTTTTATAATTAAATTTTACATCATGGAATATTTGATATTTATCATTAATTGTAACTCGATGGAGTATTAAATTGAACATAATCCAACATATTAACGACCCTTATCCTACCCCAAACACAGATAAATGATTTTACTAAAATGGATTTTGACAATAATTGATTATGATAAAATTCAATTATAAAATAATTACTTTTGGATAATAGTTTCTGCAAAAGTAACACTTTACTTACTTCTAAAATAAGTTGATTTTTAGCTTCTTGAGATCCCAAAAGTGATTATGATAGTGAGGGCAAAACACCATTTAAAATCACGATTGACTAAAAGTAATTTCTATAATTGGGGCCAAATACTTCAAAAATCACAATGAATATCTAAAAGTGTGTTTAAGATTTTCCACCGCTGGACCAAACTCACCCTTAGATGCGGACGTGCCGTCCAATGTGAAATCACAAACTTCCTAATTTTGATTAGTAGCAGTACATGGGCGGGGCCCGGCTTCTCTTACGCAAAGCCACCCAATGTCCTTTTTAACCAAACTTTGACAAGGACAGTTAAATTGACCAAGTGTCCATTAACAATCACATTTTTCCTTTTCCTTTTCCTTTTGAGTGTAATTAATGTGAAATACCTCCTATATTTTTTTTAATTAGTAAGAAAAAAGTCATTTGTTATTCATTTTCGGACTAGATATTATTATATTATATGATTGACAAAAACCCTTGGTTGTGGTTCAAAGATGTGGCATTATAAAATACAATTTGACATAAATCATTGGACCGACCACATGTAATATAAGAAAGTTGAGCTTTTATATTTCAAGTAGTTAGTTCCGATTCTTCAATCTCAGTCCCATTACAACGTCATATCATATGCCTTGGTTACTCTTTAGGATTGATATGATAGGGACATGATACACAGAGAATTTCATGAAGCATATGTTTGCAGAAAGTAATTTAATGTGACATAATTAACTTAGCAAACTAACTAGGGCAGAGTGATCATACATGCAAATTTTAATAAAACCAGTATGCACAATTATAATACAATAATAATTAAGTTGATCAAATGTGCAAATTTCTGAAACTGGTATACCAAATTGGTCCATCGCCTTCTCCACTGCGCTTACGAACCACTTCGATCCACTCTTTCAACTGACTTGCACTTACAACTTCGATCAAATGAAGGGTTGCCGATCTTTGCTTTCTATTGGGTTTTGACTTTTGAGTTCAGTCCATGTGGTTGGATTGGATCCCTATTAAAGGAAAATTAAGTTTACATGGAGGAACATGTAAAACGACTTTTGGTTTTCTTATTTGTACGTGTGTTTGTGCTATACGTACACCACAAGAGAGCAAAAACACCCATTGCCCAAGAGAATCAAAATGAGGGGGAAAAAAGTGTTTTTTTTGGGGACTTCTAGAAGAAAATGAAGGTTCTTTAGTCTCTTTACTTTGTGTAGCATTCTCATCATTTTAACTGCAGTATTTTACCTTCCAACAATGATCATTCTGATTGCATATTCATTTAAACATTGATATCCTATTCAGTCTTTATGTAAAGAGCTCAAGTCAATCTTACTATAATTTGGAGCTAGTCTTTGAGTTTGAGAATTCTTTAGATTTAAAGTACATTCATTTTTTGCTAAGGATCTGAGTTAAATTCCGCTGTGCACAAAAATGCATAATTCAGATAAAGACAAGTGACTAATAAAACAAAGAAAATGGTGAATATTTTTTATTAAAATAAAGAAAAATCAAGATCGTGCACAATCAAACATTTTAATCTCGCTAACAAAAATAAAAAAGCAACTAATAAATGCTCAACGCAAGCAAGAAGCCAAAGGCCAGTTCCATTGGTAATTAATTATGTTTATTGGGCAACCTTGAGTGTTATTGGGGAAGAATCTTAAAGTGGACAAATTAAACCCATATCGCAATCATTTTGGTCCACAACAAAAGCCCATAATAAAGGCCCAAATCTAGTACTACGTCGTTTCACCTGTGCCTGGATTAAGTTTATGTTATCCACTTGAGTAATGAGAAGTACATTCATTGTTCATTGAAATAATTCCGAAAGAAAAAATGGCTTCTTCATCCCTTTCTACTTACAAAGGTGCCATATTTTCTAATTCCTCCAGTAAATTCAGTAATGTAAAGTTGTCGAATTTATCCTCCTCGACCCATATCACTACCAGTCTCCAATTTCTCAACAAGCAGCAAACCCCGTCGTTTTCTTACACTCCACGCCCTCTTACCGTCATTTCCATGGCTCCCCCTAAACCAGGCGGAAAACCCAGAAAAGGTATTTATAAATATAGATATTCAGGTTTTTATTTTTGAGAAAACACAAAAAAGGGAAATTAATATATTGTTCTTAATTTTTTAACTCTGGATTCGTAAATTGGCAGTGGTTGGGATAGTGAAGTTGGCTCTGGAGGCAGGGAAAGCGACACCGGCGCCGCCAGTGGGACCCGCATTGGGTGCAAAGGGTGTAAACATTGCGGCATTCTGTAAGGATTATAATGCTCGAACTGCTGATAAAGCCGGTTATGTTATTCCCGTTGAAATTACGGTTTATGATGTGAGTCCTTTTCCAGATTAATTTCTATAGTCCTATTCTTAGAGTGATTGTATTTGATTTTTCTTTTTTTTTTTTTAATAATCAATGTTTGGGTTCAAATGTTCACAGGATAGGAGCTTTACTTTTATCTTAAAGACTCCACCTGCTTCAGTTTTGTTGCTCAAAGCTGCTGGTATGCATCTTTAATTTTTCTAGTTTAATTTGCCGTTGGATTTTCGTACAGTCAAAGAAATTGAAATGAGATATCACTAATGTGTACCACTCTTTTGATGTTTCAAAACAATTCACAAAGCACATGTTTGATTGCTACAATCTAAGGTCTTAATTTTGAGTGAAACTTTTTATAGGAAAAATAATCATACAAAACTTAGTTATTTCACTCTATTTTATACCCAAAAGAGATTAGTATTCTGTGTCCTTCCTAATAAATTTCTCTGTGCACTCAGTGTGCTGAGTTAGAAGGCATTGGGTATTTTATGTGGCAGATCATATTTCATTTTGAATTGTTGATACTGTAAGATGCTGTTTGGATCATAACTTATGGTATCAAAATAACAACAAAGAGAAATCAAAGAACTAAGCAAATTAGTAAGATATAGTTTTGTGCTTTAGTTTTTTTGGTTTATTACTTGCAAGAATGTGTGGCATTTTCAAAAATGCAATTTAATTAAGTTGGTTTAAAGGCTCTACTACTTTTCTTTTTATGCCTATATCATTGTGCTGAATCAATTGTCTAACTATTTGAGGAAGAAAATGGAATATTAAGCATTACTAAGTTGTGTGTATTTATTTATCAATGAATTTGTGCTATATGTGGACTATACTTAGAGTTGAACAATTTTCTTTGAACATTTTTGGTATATAAATAAATAATGAGTTTGATTCTGTCACCACATAGGCGTGGAGAAAGGTTCTAAAGACCCTCAGAGGGAGAAAGTTGGGAAGATCACAATCGACCAGCTACGTACAATTGCACAGGAGAAGTTGCCAGACCTGAATTGTTCGAATCTGGAGTCGGCAATGAGAATTATAGCAGGCACTGCTGCAAATATGGGAGTTGATATTGACCCTCCAATTCTTGAACCAAAGATAAAGGAACTTGTGTAGGTCTCTTAACTATTAAATTTAATATATTTGCCGCATTTTGCCTCAAGTTGTATCTTCAAAGAAGTTCATTTATTATTTATACCTGTCTCCAATATTTTGCTATTGGGTTCATTATCCCAAATCGATTTTTTCTTCAAGTTCTAATTCAAGGCTATGTTTTCTGTGCTAATCCGGCATATATGTGTATCTATCTGTGATGCTTTAGATATTATTTCAGCCTTTTTAGAGCATGTTTTCTGTTGCTTGGTGTCCATGCTGTTGATGTTTAGTACTTGTGTAGATTTTCATCTAAGGACAGATGATTTTATTTCGTCCTTCTCAGTTATTTCTTAAGCACAAACTGAATATCAGGGTCAGAGTTATTTGGGCTCTTGGCACTTTACACCCGGAAATTATAGAGTTTTGGCACTTTGCACCCTAGAAATACAATTTAGTTGGCATTTTGCATCTTAATGTGTTTTGAAGAAAAATTCATTGATTGATGGGTATAATAGTTATTTTCGAATATTTTTGGCGCTTTGTACCCTAAAAGTATAGATTTTGACACTTTGTACTCTGAAATATAGAATATTGACACTTTGCACACAAAAAATATAATTTCTGGCATTTTCAACCCCGACTTAATACGATAATCTAAATAATGTAAATAACTTGTAATATAATAATATGTTAGATATGTAAACGTGTATTTTAGATGTGAAGTAAATAATATAGAGGATACTTGAAAGCAAAATGAAGGCAATTTTCTTTTAATCTAAATTTTACTGGAGAAATTGTTAAAATAAGATATTATAAAGTAAAATAAATTAAGAATAAGATGTTTATGATTGGTGTGCATAGAAATGACCATTTTATCTCTACATCGTCAATATTCATTAAGGTGCAAATGTAAATTATATTTTTAGGGTGCAAAGTGCCAATAAATTTAAATTGGAGTGAAAGCGCTAACATTTTGTAATTTTGGGGTGTAAAATGCTAACATTCTATATTTTAAGGGTGCAAATTGAAAATGACTATTCTACCCTTCTACCAATAAATTTTCTCAATAAAACACACATTAGGGTGTAAAGTGTCAATTAAATTAACATGGATATTTTCGTCTTTTTAATCATTTGAAAAAAAACTAAAGATTTAATCTCTTTCAAACTAGGTTTTCATTCCAGTCCAACTTGATCGTCCATTTTGTTCCACACTAAGGTTTTCTCCCAAAATCTTCTTCAAACACCAGAATTGCTCACTAATTAAACAATATCTCAAATGGTCTCAATAGCGAACGGACGAAAATGCCCTAAAAAATATTCATATGCATGTCACGTGTTATCAGAACCACCTGATAAGGACTAAAGTGAAACACATAATTCATAGTAGGGGTTAAAATGAAATAAATAATTTATAGTAGGGACTAAAGTGGGAGAAAAAATATAAGAGGGACCACTATATAAAAGGTTAATGATAAGAGGAACCAAAAATAATATTTACCCAACATTTATAAATCAGAGTTTGAGTTTTAAGCAGCGGATTTGACTCTTGAAAATAGTTTTCGAACTCTATTTTCCCTCAATAAAATTTTTGGTTCTTTTTTAACAAAGTTTGAGCCTGATCCAATCGATATTGACTCATTGATAATCCTAATTTTTACAAAACACCTCATATTTTTGACAATTATAAGATACGAATTCAATGATAGCAACAAAAGTTTTATATTAATAATAAAAAAAATTCAATATAATATTTCAAAATTTGATTACTATCACTAATATATTTAAAATCTTGTAAAACTGAATTATAGTATTTTAAATTTGAATTTTTTTGTCCAAAATTTTGTAATATCATGAAATAACTTTGATACATCCAACATAATATCATTATTAAAACAATGCAACAAAATGAACTATAGAATACTCAAATTTAGTCGAAGATATTACACATGTTTGATTTAGCAATTAAATTACATTATTACCACTTAATTTTGAAATATTACCAAAAGAACTCTGCCGTGCCAACACTCCTCTAGCCATATAAAAACGTTTCCACTCAATTGTCCAAGGCGTGTCCCATACGTATTCAATATTTTTAATTTTTATTAATTTTCATATACGCCACGTGTTGTGTTTTGCACGTTTCGAATCGAGTTTGAGTTGTGTTCGTGTCTTTAGAATGTTCAACACTACTACTTAGTACAATTTTTAAGATTGTCCGTTCATCATAAGTCCAACTTCAATGAGATTCGAAAAAAGTAAATTTAGTTGTTGTGGATTAAAACAAATTAAAGGCATGATAAACCTTAAACATTTACCCTCGCTCCAATCCTCTTTTTAGAGTAAAGTTTATTGTCTTTTAGTAGGTCCTTATTCAATTAGGGTCCATTTGAATGGATTTGGGTTGTGTGAATTTGAAATTCCTTGTCAAATCTATTATTTTATTTGAATACAAAATTAAATTCATTCATTTGAAATTCTGAATTTTAGTTCAATGGATTTTAGCTCAAATTTTCGGTGGATTTGAAATTCTTCCTACAACTATTAATTTGAAATCCACTTAAAAAAGGGTCCATATTGTATACTTTTAAAAATTATAATTTAATCCCAGCAATTCAAAAAAAACTAGAATTGCAATTCAGTCCAGAATTTTCAAAAAATTAAAATTTGCAATTCGGCTACTATTTTCATAAATTTGAATTGCACTTTTGGTCCCTCAATTTTCGAAAATTACAATTTTGACCCCAAATTTTCGAAGAACCCAGAATTTTCATAAACTAACATTTTCAATTCAGACCCTGATTTCAGGAATCGAATTTTCACTTTTGGTCCCTCTATTTTTGGATATTGCAATTTTGACCCTAGATTTTTGAAAAATAAGAACTGCAATTCAGTCCAGAATTTTAAGAAAACTGAAAATTTCAATTCGGCCCCCGATTTTTAGAAATTCAAATTTGCACTTTTGGTCCTATTTTCAAAAATTACAATTTGACCAAGATTTTTGAAAAACCCAGAATTACAATTCAGTAAATTTCGGAAGATTAAAATTTTCAATCCGGCCCCTGATTTTCAGAAATCCAAATTTTCACTTTTGGTCCTTTAATTCTCAGAAATCGCAATTTGACCCCATATTTTCAAAAACCCAGAATTACAATTCAGTCCATAATTATCAGAAGATTAAAAATTTTAATTCGGCACCTGATTTTCAAAAATTCAAATTTTCACTTTTGGTCCCTTAATTTTCTAAAATTGCTATTTGACCCCAGGTTTTCGAAAAACCCAGAGTTTCAATTCAGTCTTGAATTTTCAAAAATTAAGATCTTCAATTCGGCCCCAGATTTTCTGAAATCCAAATTTGCACTTTTGGTCCCTCAATTTTCAAAAATTATAATTTTGCCCCAAAACAATTTATGCGATTTTATCCCGATATCAACAACAAGAATTAACTCATAGAGCCAATTATAAGGCACTATTTAGAATTTCGAATAACACAAATGATATATATCAAACAATGGATTTCAAATGAATGAATTTCAAATCATTGGAATTTCAAATCCATTCATTTCAAATTCATCCATACAAATGGGCCATTAGGGCATCTCTAATGACTAGTGGGGAGATGCCTTAGAGGGTATGTGGGGGAAAGGGGGAAAAAAATTCATCTCTAATGACCAGGGTGAGAGAGGGTATTCAGACTAGAGGGACCCTGGAGGGAGGGGGAGGGGGAGCTTCTCCCCTCCCTTAAATGCTATTTTTTTTAATTTTTTTTATTTGGTTCTTTTTTTAATCTTTATTTAAAATAAAAAATTCCTAAAATTTGTATATTATTTGGAGATAATTATTTCTAATTATAAAAATATAACTTCCATTTCATTTAATTAACACTATTATTAATATTGATTTGTTTTAATAATTTTGGGGTTGTATTTATCACCCAATTGGAACTAAAAGAGCTAAGAAGAAGAAGACCAAGGGAAATCACACGCCTGGTCCTAGTGAGGAAGCCGCCCGAAATGAGTCTTATCGTCTTGCTGCACAAAACATGTTGATCTTTGAAGAAAGTCGTAATCAACGACATGCTGAAATGATGGTTAATAAAAAAGAGGCTGACGAACGAGAGATTATGAAAATGGATTGCTCATACATGACCCCTAATACTAAAGAATATTGGCATGAGGTGAGGACTGAAATTCGCGAAAAACGCCGTCGGGGTCGTTTATTTGGAGATTCGTCAGGAGGTTCGATCAATCTAGACGGTGACGGTAGCAATATCAACAGTTGCAATAATGGTGGCAACGAAGATGGCGGAGATGGTCAATTTCCTTATATGAATTAATTTAATATTTGATGTAATTTTTTATTTTCTAACTTCCCTAATGTTAATTTTTAATTTATTTTTGGTGTAATAATAATAACAATAATGGAGAAAGATAAAATTTATAATTAAATAGGTTTGATAGAATGAGTAATTAGAGATGACTAAAAAATTAGAGATAGGGGGAGAGGAAGAGGGAGATGGAGAGGGTATTTCCTCTCGGAGTCATTATTTCCCCTCGGAGTCATTATGGATGCTCTTAGAGCACCTCCAGCAGCTTGGATTTTAGCTCTTCCAACATCTAAAATTCAATTTATAGACAATCAAACTAAAAATTCATCCTCCAGCAGTATCCTCTATTTTTAGAGGACTATGTATATTGGATGTTTGGTCTTGCAAATATGAAGGCCCTTGTATAATTATACAAGACTCCACATCACCAAATTAATTCTCTCCACATCACCAAAAATGTTATTGGTTTGAGTTTAATGTTTGTTTGAATTAAATATTTTATTAAATTATTATTTAAAGCCATTTATTTCAAAAAAAGTTTTTTTATTAATTTATTATATTTAAATAAGAAACATTAAAACATGTACTTATTATTTATATTTTACGTGAAAATGTTATAAAACATTATTTATAATGTTATTTATAATTTAATATTGAAAGAAGAATAAAATATAATAATTCTGAAATTTTAGATGATGACTGCTGGAGTGAATAGCTAAAACTGAGTAGCTAAAACACTGTTCACCATGTATAATTTGATATAGATGGCCATTTATACATGTCATTGGTGGAGATGCTCTTAGAGATCAAACCCAAAAAGCCTAAAGAAGTTCTAATGCAAAGACCCAAAAACCCACCGAACATGTTATATATTCAATTTTGGTATGCTAAAGAGGAAAAAATACATAATATGTTTAGTCAAATGCAAATCACATATTCTAAGACATGTCATGCATTTCCACAATTATGCAATATCTTTATATGACCGATCGAAAATGAATGAATTGCAAGAACGTGGAAGCAAATGCACTAACGCGCAACCAAATAACAAATTAAAAAAGAGAGGCTCTCCAAAACAGTAGGCATAATTTGCTTTTGCTCTTTTCCAGACCAAGTCCAAATTCAGATTTACTACAACTGTAATGCATCATTACTTATTATTATTATAATTAAGTTAATTATAATAATAATGTTACAATAATCTAGACCCGATCATTACCCCCAATATATGCTACCGCGTTTCCACGTGGAGTTGACCGGTACTCCACTTGCCTATATAAAGGTTTCATAATTAAGACATTTTATGATATCAATCCTCTTTTGAGCTTTCTCGCCATCTTCAAAGTTTCCATCTGCATCCAGGTTTGTTATTTTAGTTAAATTTTCACTGATTTTAATTTCTGATTACCTTTTTTTTTTTTATGATTTTTTTTCCTGGCTATTACTAGTTTTTGGAAATTTGAGAAAAATAGATACGTACATTTGATTTCAATGAGGAGTCAGTGGCCTCATCAGATCCATCCGCACAAGTTTTGATTTTTGAGATTATATATAACATATTCATATAGTGTAATGATTTACGACATTTGATAATTAATCAATTGCACACATAGATCACTGTCTGATTCGTATTGCTTTTTTTGTGGAAGACATTTGTTATTATAACTCGAAACAAATTCATCTGAAGACTAATTTAGTTTCTATGTTATAATACATTATATAAATAAATATATGAATCCAGGAGAAAAAAAAATGGAAAACGATTCCGAAGCTTCACCTCAAAGGCGTGCTCCTCGCTTGAATGAGAGAATCCTCTCTTCTATCTCAAGGAGATCAGTTGCTGCTCATCCTTGGCATGATCTTGAGATTGGTAATTAATTTAAAACCAAATATGACAATTAATGAAGTGTAAATTATATATAGATCAACTCAAATCTCTTAACATATTATATACATATCTTTTTGCAGGACCTGGAGCACCTGAAATCATCAATGTTGTATGTAATCTTTATCCTTAATTTACATCACCCAATAGTATTTTACATCTATCTCGTAAAGGAAAAGTTTTCGATTTTTTGCTTGAAATCAATCTTTGTTATTATATTAAACCTATGTATTTCAGGTGATTGAGATTCCAAAAGGAAGTAAGGTGAAGTATGAACTTGACAAAAAGACTGGTCTGATCAAGGTCGACCGTATTTTGTATTCATCGGTGGTCTATCCTCACAATTACGGTTTCATTCCTCGAACACTATGTGAAGATAACGACCCTATGGACGTACTAGTCATTATGCAGGAGCCTGTTGTTCCTGGTTGCTTTCTCCGAGCCAGGGCAATTGGCCTTATGCCTATGATTGATCAGGTATTTATTGTTACTTATTAATTTGCCAAAACAAAGGAAACTAATATCATCAATTTATTTATAATTTATTCGAATTAATCAATCAATCAATCAGGGAGAGAAAGACGATAAGATAATTGCAGTATGTGCGGATGATCCAGAGTATCGGCATTACACTGACATCAGCCAGCTACAGCCTCATCGTTTAACTGAAATCCGTCGCTTCTTTGAGGATTACAAGAAGAATGAGAACAAAGAGGTGGAAGTGGATGAGTTTTTGCCCTCTGGTACTGCTAAGGATGCCATTCAGTACTCCATGTAAGATTCAAATTTCATTTCTAATTATTTAATATTGTATAATACTAAATAATTTATGATTATAACAAACATTGTTAATGTAATAATGCAGGGACCTTTATGCTGAATACATCCTGACTACCTTGAGGAAGTGATTAAATGGATTCAAGGGCGGCGTCTGAAGGAAGATCTTACAATTTTCATTTTTCCATTTTGTAACAAAAACGGAAATTAAATTTCCGCTTACTGTCGTTTTCTAGAATTTCAAGTATAATTGCTGTTCTGCTTTTTGTTTTTTCTTCAGTAACTTTACCCTGTTCTCTCTATGATATCAAGAGGGTATATGAATTTTGAATAGTGATTCTGTTCATTTTGTTAATTTTTTATGTAGTCCGAAGTTCCAGCAAATTACTTTTAACTTTTGCTTTTCACAAATGGGTATGGTTACTGCAATCATAATTGTTTTTAACTTTTGTCTGTAGATGTTCTACAGAGAATTTGATTTCTTATTAATTTTAGTATAATATTGAAAAATGCCAGCGGTAACTCTTATTTTGAATGGAAAACGAACCACCCTTGCCTGCCTGAACTCAATCCAAGCCATTACAAACCAAGATGGTGTTATGGATTGGACTATTAGAGATATTGAATGGCGCAAGATGGTGTTATGGATTGGACTATTAGAGATATTGAATGGCGTGGAAGTTCAAGTTTGTACCATGGCCCTCTAATCGGAGAAATCATTTAATGCAACCGCTGCACCACATCATCCAGTACACGTGGTGCAGCCCACCAATACACTTGAGACATGTGGAGTGATAATTCAAATCACCCATATTCTGGCAATGTGAACACACTTTTTTGAAATCCTATTTTTTGGTAACATGGCCAGAACATGGGGTGATGTGAATTTTCACTCCACATGTCCCAAGTGTATTGGTGGGATGCACCACATGTACTTGATTACGTGGTGCAACAGTTGCACTAAATAATCTTTCTAATAGTGGCAATCCATAATCTTGCTATTTGAGCACGTTATCATTGACTTTGTTACACCGTTTTCAGTTTAAAAAAAATTCTTTAAATTATTAGGAAATAAAATGAGAAACCACCCATTTATCCTCTATATTTCTTTAGTTATGCGTTTGGTTTTTTCCTGGGAAAAACAACAAAGAGAGACTGAAATTCACCACAATCTTCTATTTTTCATGAAATAAGTCGGGCCGGGCCGGGGTCAATTCAAGGCCTTGATTTGGGGCATTTTAGTAGATATAATCAAATAAGGATGCACAAGGAAAAATGGAATCACATCTTAGATCGATAAATTATGAAACTTCTAGGAACATTATTGGATCACATCTTAAAAGTACGACGAATTATATTGAGCACAACAATTGCAATTGCAGCACTATTGTAGCACATAACAAGATAACTTGGAAGAAAACATATCATAAAAAAAATGTGAAAAGTACACAATGTTATGCTCTCAAACACAAATGTTAACTCTCTTCTGCAGTTCCTTAGACTATCCAGTACTTAATTCAATAGAACCGTGGAGCTTTCAATGCTGGCTAAAGAGTGATCGACTAATGATACCGGTGGCTTCAATGTAACGCTCAACACACCTAGAGATGCAACTAGCCTCACCTCCACTCAAGCTACTACCAGGTTTAGTGATACACTTATCAAAGCACTTTCCTCGCACTGTCTGCATAGCCATTAAAAAGATTCAAGTCATTACTTCATTGTGCAAATAACCATAATCACGACGTTAGTGAACCACAATCATAATATTAGTTTCAACATAAAGAAAAATTGCACTTGGATAGATAGACGATCAATTTTGAGAATAGCCACCTTCTATTATAACAATTCACATAATGAGCCAGGGCATAGTTGTCATTACTAGTACTCATGCTCAAATTGCTTGTAGCATGGATCAAAATTTTCGACATTCCCGTCAAAAACATTGAAAAGTTTCATTTTTTAAGGCAGAATTGCAGAAAACGTCCCAAACTAATCAGTGATTTTGGATTTTCGTATCGAAATATATCACCTCATCGAATTTTATCCCGTAATTTAATATTTTTTCGAAATATTGTCCCAATCTAATTATTAATTTTGATTGTCCGTCTCAAACTATATTCAATTACGGGATGAAATTCGGTGAGGTGATATAATTTGGGACAAAAACCCAAAATCACTAATTAGTTTGGGACGTTTTCTGCAATTTTGCCATTTTTTAATAAATGGCACTTTGTTTGCCTATTTTTTCTTAATTTTGTAATTCCTTCAAAGTTTTTCCTGATATGTTTTAGAAATGTTACCTATATTTAACTGACATAAACATATACTAGAAACGAACTGGTAGCATTCCAGGAACGTGAAACATATCTTAAATTCTAAGAAATTCAAGCCAATAGTCCCTTGTTTTATAAGTAAATATGAATACTTCATATTGTATCTATATATGTAGCACTAGTTACATAACTTAATGTTCTTTGAAGTTTCACAAATATAAACCTTCTATTCACCCAGTCAACCAGATATTCAATTCATATCAATCAAATTAGATGTGAAAAATAATTTCGATTTATAGATGGTCCCAGTACAAATTAATTAAAAAATGAAAGTAATTAAACTGAGATTACCTCGAGGAATTCTTCAGCATAGGCCTGAGCAAATTGAACCTTAAGGTTTTCCATTAAATCCTCCGTTGAAATCTTTGGAGATGATCCACTTGAAGGGGACGAGAATGAATCCATTTCTCCTTTCGTCTTTAGCTTAATTTCTTCGCCCTCTTCGTTTCTGTTGTTTCGTCTCTATTAACCCAAAACCCTAACCGCAATATAACGATGTCGTTTATATATATCTCGCTATAACCCCCTTTTCCCCTAGGCCCACGTTATCGCCAATTTTTTTTAATTGACAAATAAAAATGGGTTGGGTTTAACTCATGTTTTTCAAAGAAAGATATATTAAAAAATTTCAACTTCAAGATAGAAGAGTTTACAAAATTTGTGATGGTACTTGATAATATTTGTACAACACACATTTATAAATGATAGTTATATTTTTTAAGCCTCAAATTGCTGATTATAAAACAAAAAGAGTATTGAAGAAAACTCACAATTAATCTATGTATAAGAAAATAATATTTTAGTGAAATGTTTAGATGGATGTTTTGAAAGTATATATATCGTAGTTTTGTCCATATTTTGTTATTTTATATTAAATTTAATTATAATTAGAATTAAAATTAAAATTAAAATTAAATTTTTTTTGAAGTTGCGGCTTTAATTATAGCTGCTACATTATTTAAATACTCTACTGTGGTCCGTTTAGATCATTTGGGAAGGTAACTGGACTACTTCTAAATAAAACTGATAATTAATGGACTAGCAATTGATTTGGGCCCATGAAAAGTAGCCAAAAAGACTAGTTTATGGAAGATCTGAAATTAGATGAGGGAACTGGATCTGGGATCAAATATATTATCATATGGGCTAGAAAGTTTGATTGGTACTTGTCTAAACTTGACCGAAATTTGAATCATTAGGTTTCAAGTTTTTTTTTTTTTAAGATGGTAAATGCATTGTTATATCAAATACTATATCGAATTGAAACTATTACAATGATATTAAAGTGAACTAATTACTAGTATTAAATTAGAGAAAATTTAATATGAAATTAGAGAAACTACCCACAATCGTAGGAATTGAACCCATGACCTTCTAGTCATGGAATTAGGTTTCAAGTTTTCAACACACAGAAATCAGGTTTTACTTCAAGCAGGCTTTTAATTGGTGTACATAATATCTGATGATAGTTGTAATGTTTGAAAAATAAATCAAGTGTGTTGACAACGTGACATGCCGTGCAAACATAAATAAATTTTTTTCTTTTTTCTTTGAGGGTCATAAATAAAATGTTCTTAGACCAAGTAGATAAACCTGTATATTTAAACTGAATTCGTATTGATCAGCTTATTCATGTGTCTATTTTTCAAATGATTAATCTCGAATCCTTGACATTAATTGATATACTTGTGAGCTTACAAACACACACACACACAAAAAAGAAAAAAAAAAAAAAAGGAAAAGGACAACAGGGAAATTAACATATGTTAATACAACAAAATAAAATATATCGTTATAATTTTGTCAAATGAGGGACGTCCCAAATGAAATCATGGAAAAATGATTTTGAATGCAATCAACTTCTAAATGAAGGCCTGTTTGTCTAGCTTTAATATGTATTTTGGTGCTCTAAGAAAGATTAAATAAACAATATTTTTTAGTTTGAAAAATAAATTTATGCCATCTCAATTTTGACAAAAAATAACATCTCAAAAAATTATCTTGTTCTACACAAAATCTACTTTGATTTGATATAAAGTAACATATATCCTATATAATTTATCTCACATATCAAATATGACTTGACATAACATAATATATCTATTACATTATTTCTCTTCATGTTTTCATAAATTGTAATTAAAAAAATCTATAACAATAATTTTTAAAATCACTCTCACAAAACCTAAATAAACAATATTTCGAAAACCAATAAATTTTCAGAAATCTCTACTTATTTCTAAAACTGCTCTTATAAATGCAAGAAAAACATGGCATAAACGTCTAATTCAGTCGTAATAATTTTGAGACTGATAAGGTCGGTCATATTTGAATTCTTAGTCGTGGACAATAACATATATGTATGGTCATATATATGGCAGCACAAATTCCATTTTCCTTCCACCAAGAATCATTCAGAATGTTCTATCCTCTACATTAAAAGAAATCTTTTCATAATTTCCTTTACCTTTCTTCTCTCTCTCTCTCTCTCTCATTTTTTTTTGTTTTGTTTTTGTTTTTGTTTTTTTCATGTGTGTGTGCAGGCTGATATATAAGATCGATGGTGAAATTTGGAGTTAGTATAGGGGAGTGGTCCAGTGCCTATAAAGCCTATATATATATAAATATATATATATATATATTGGTACGTAGCCTCCCTTCATTAATTTTCATATATTGTACACATGCCTTCCAGCTTTCCCTACCCACAACCAATTCATTTTCTTACCTTATCTCTTGATTATATATATTTATTATATAGTTTTTCTTTCTTCTTAAAATTGCACTAATTGACAACATATGACGTGTTTTTATGCAGGATCAGAGGTGGAGCCTCAAGAAAGACATGATAACTAAATTATTTATTTTCAATGCATCCTATATATATAAATCTTAATTGCACAATCTGTTTTTTTGACCCACCTCGTAATTTATGTACACCTCTAGTGCTTTTTAAGAGAATTGCATAATTGATATCAAACTATACGTACACTAAAAAAAATAGAAGTATCAACCACACATAAAATATAGCATCGGATAGTTCAAAGTAGTTGCTAAATCCTAACTAAGGCGAGTTTGTAATGGTTTTCATGCGTAGTTTGTGAAGAAGTGGCGAATACTAAGGCCATGCTAGAGGATGCATGGACCCCCTAAAATTTTAATGCTTGTGGAATCACTAAGTGGGATTGTAATGACGATTGTCACAAGAATTATTAAGTGAATTGGCGATTTTATTTATAGAAAAAATATTTTACAAAAACTATAAAATCTAAAATTTTAATCAATACTACTAAACAAGAAACATATTTTCTTTTTACGATATAAGACCCCATTTTAGATTTTAGCATAAGGCCCAAAAAAGTCTAAGAACGACCATTTTCTTTGTCAACAAAGTATCAAACACCACTATTAAAATTTGAAAAAAAAAATTACATAAAGTGAAAACCAGAACCTATATGCTTGAAAATGCTTGAAAAGATCAATTCAATACCAACTCTAAGCCTTAATTAGTCAACCATATGTGAAACAGTCAAATTCAACTTGTGGTAACATTTAATTGGTTGGAAAGGGATGATTTAAATATGAGCACAATTACTTGAAACATGTATAGTTCCATTGGATGCAGTTCATCATTATATTGTTTTTACTTCTATACGTTAATTGGCTAATTAAGAAAGTGATATACATTTACGAACTGATTATTTTGGTAAACACATGCAGACGTCACCTTGTTCAGATTTGATGACGAGAATTAAGAATTAAACTATAAAGGAGTCTAATTACCGATGACTAAAGTCTTTATTAATTCATATCCTAATTATAATACTTTAATTTATGAGATTTATAATATCGCCGTCCCACATTTTTATTGCAATAAATTTATATATTTCAGGTTGCTTTGTGCGCCTAGTGATTGTACTTAAGAACTTTAATTTTGATTTCATGTCATTGTCTACAAATTAATTAATGTCAAGTGGGGAGTGTTAGCATCACGAAACAGGTTCCCCTATTGGTGTTTTTCTCTTTTTATGTAACTAGAAAAGTGCACGTACGTTGTACGTGTCTAGTTTTAATTTCAAAGTTTCTTTTTTCATAAATTAGTGTAAAATTAGCCATTTTTATGTCATAGAATATCATATATTTATGACTGACCAATTTATTTTAGTGAGATTTATTTTTATTACATCTAAAAAAATTGGATTTTTAAAATAAGTTCATAAAAATATTATTTAGTGCATTAATTCCATAATAGTAGTTTTCATGTCAAGTTTATCTGTTATTCACCGATGACAAAGGTTTCATCCGTTTCTTCATAAATTTTAACGATTTCACGAGCATTTTTTCTTACTGGTTTCACCGGTTTTTCCACCAACTTCACCATTGTTTACCAATTTCACCCGAAATTTCACCAGCTCATATATTTTCACTGTATATTTTTTTTTATCTACATTTCCTCTTTTAATCGATTATAACATTTTTCATTGTTTTCCATATTTTTCGATCTTTTTTTCAATTTAAACCATTTTATTCCAATTTCACATTGTTTTTATCGGATAAAATTTAACTCGTTTTCACCTAAATTTTTTATTGATTAAACATGTTTTCACCGACTTAAAGCCTTTTTGACTGATTTTATTCGTTTCTTTACAAATTGCACCACCCAAACTTTTCACACCGTCTAAATTTTGTTTACCCGATTTATTTTTTAGCGATTTATCCTTTTTTTTTTATCGGTTATAACATTTTCATTGTTTTATCATTTTTTGTCGATCTCTTAACCAATTTTTCATCGATTTTACCAGTTAAACTCTTTTTGAACTGATCACTCGTTTTTACCATTCTAACCAGTTTTTTATCTACTTTTCATGTTATTTTTCACTAATTTCACATGTTATTCACCTGAATTTTTCATTGATTAAATATGTTCTTACCAACCTTACGTTTTGACCGATTTTATCCTTTTTAACCAGCCTTACCCAATTTTATTGGATTTCACTTGCTTCATCATTTTTCTTAGAAATTTCATTCTTTTCATCGATTTCACATATTTTCACCTTTGTCTCTTTTTTTAACCGATTTTACCCATTTTCATCCATTTTTCACAAATGTTATCCCCTTTTTTTATTGATTCAAATGTATTGAAGATTTCACATTCATTTTTTCACCAGTTCAAAGTGCACATACATTGTACATGTATATTTAATTTATCTGGTATTTCATTGTAAATCAGAGTAAAATTAACTTCATTGTGTCATAAAATAAATGATTGCTATTCAATATATTAACTTCACCATGGGAATTTTCATCAATTTCTTTAGTTTATTTCGGTTCAAACCATTTTTCTAATGCAGGGTTTGACATTGTTTTTGTTGGTTGAACTTTTTTCATTTTATTGATTTTATTTATTCTTACCAGCTTAACCAATTTTCACATGTTTTCACCAGCTTTAGCCTTTTTCACCGATTTTACCCGATTTTCATATATTTCATCATTTTTTTTATGTAATTTCATCGTTTCACCGATGTCATCCATTTTTTCGCGAATTTCATTTGAATTTTCATCGATTTCACATGTATTTGCCGAATTTTCAACTCAAATAATTATACACTTTTCAATTACTTTTAAGTACATCTCAAATTATTTCACTTACTTTATCATTTGAAAAATATTTCTTTACCGATCTAAACAATTTCACTTGTTCTATTAATTAGTTTAATTCAATTTTCATTGATTCTTATTGGTTTTATATATTTTATTGATATCTTCGTTCTTGATTAACTATAACCTATTATCCATTATTTTTCCTATTTTTCATCAATTTCTTTTGTTATCTCCTATTCAAACAAAAAAAAAATCTACTGGTTTAGTTCACCCTGTTATAGCTAGTTAAACTTTTTTTTTTCTTTTTCTAATTTTACTTATTTTATCAGTTTAACTTATATTTCACATTGTTTTCTTTAACAATTTCACTTGAATATTCATTGATTTCACATTATTTCTCAGATTTTAACATTTTTTCAATTATTTAACCCATTCTTTATAAATTTCACCCATTATTCATTGATTTCACCGATTTGTTTCCCATTTTTTCAGAAATGTCGCCCGAATTTTCATCGATTTCACATGTATTTATCGATTTAACCAGCACTTTTTATTACCGATTTCACCCATTTTTTCACCTACTTCACCAGCGTTCATAAATTTCATCTAGATCGATTTCACATATTTTCATCAATTACATAAAATTTATTAGATCGATTTCACCAATTTTCATTGAACTTTCATCCGTTTTATAATTTATTTCACACGTTTTTCTCGAATAGATTTTCACGAATATTTGAGGTAATGTATCTCATGTCAAATAAAGATTACTTAGTTAACTAAGTCATAAACACTTTTGTTCCTTCATAGGTAGATGCGATTCTACTTTAATTAACATATTTATGATATTTAAGAGAATTTGATTTTTTTAAGAAGTAACCTATTTTACTAAATCTTTAAATAAAACAAATAATTTTCCTACATCTATTCAAAATAATAGTCTTTATTTTTATTTTTATGTGTTATAGAAGAACAATAATGAAATTGTAAAAGTGATTTAGGAGTTAATTTTTTTAATTATTGGAGTTAATGTAAGAAATAACTATGATAAGACTTGATATCTATTTAATTTGAATATACTTTTATTTTTTTTCCATATTCATGGTGCTTGGTTAGGATGCAAGGAAGTTACAAATTTTCTTAAAATATTTTCCTACCAAAGTTTTGATGAGAAAATTTAAGGAAAATTAATGTCTAATTATATTTTATTAATATACTTTACAATTTGAATAAGGGCATTTTTGTCTTCACAAAAAAAGAAAAAAACTTAAAAGATTCACAATTTTAGTAGTAGTATAGATATAGATTAGTCAGGGTGCTAATTAGCAATTGATGAAGTTTGTGGTGAATTAACAAATTGAAATTGGGAACAAACTGAGCATGTGAAAGTAGAACATGGGATGCTCATATATGGTTTAACCGGCCTATGAATTAGGAGCTAAATCATTGGATTAACTTAACCAATTCTTAAACATGGTGTGCTTTGGCACAATTTGCCTTTTATCACTACAAAAAATTTGAATTTTAGTGATAAAATACTAAATGACAAAGTGACAAGAATTTAGATATTGTCACTAAAATGATGTATATAGACATAATAGTGACAAAAAATATGAAAAAAAATGTCACTATTGACATTTAGTGATACCCCAAAATTGACAACTAAAAAATTGTCACTAAATTATAGTGACAATATTTATTGTCACTGGGTTGTCACTATATACAACACTAAAAGGGTATCACTAATAGCCATTAGTGACAACTTAAGAATATACTTTGTCACTATTGCACTTGTCACTATTGTTATTGTGACAAAACTAATATTTTTATCATTAAATATATACAAAAAGTGACAATTTAAACAATGTTACTTAATATTTTGTCACTAAAATTCATTTTTTTTTGTAGTGTATTACAGCTTGAAGTTCGTATTGTACAATCTTTGTCTCCAATGCTGGAGGTCAGATCTATAATTTAAGTCCAAGATTGAAAAAAAGCTCCAAATGCATGTAATTTTGGAGGCCAAACTATAGGATGACCCAAATCTAGTCATATATTTAAAACCACTTTTGAGTCTACATAAAGTGCACATATAAAGCATAAACCAATGTGAAGAGATAATAAAATTAATTATTTTCTTTTGTTTGAATTAAACTTTCACATTTTATCATTTTGGTTCTAAGTTATTATGTAAATAAATATTTCACAAGTTTTATTATAATAGCAAATTTTTCTAGATAACTAAAATTTGAGTTTTAATTGTTGGGGGAAATTATTGTGTAGATGAATAGTGATATTTTGAAAGACTAAAATATAGATTTAGCCTCCCAACCATTAAAGATGGTATAACTGAGTCACTTCCTATCTTACACAACTCCTTTAAATAATAGATTAAGCTAATTCAAATATTATTTGTATGCATGGATCATTAACAACTAATTAAAAGATAGAGTGAATTAATCAACTTGCTTAGGGATTCAGTTATGCTTGCGGGTGTCACTATGCATTAACTATAACTTATGCCAAATTAAAGACGCTAATATCTGATACATTTACCTCAATATTTTTTTTATTTACGTTCTCCTCCCTGATTTGGACGATCGTTAATTCAGTGGCAATTTCAATTGTAAATTTCTTTGAAGTGAATTTAGTGAAAATTTCATGGAAAATGGTATTTTAGTAGTAAAAATTAATAAAAGATATATAATGTACAACACTCCATCCTAATGCAGTTGGTTTTGTTAGTTGTTAGGAGGTCAACGAAGACTTGCTCCAACATGTTAAGGCCGTTGTTGGAAAATTAGTACCTATCCCAGTGGATTTAATCCACCCGGATGTTGGATGAATGCCACATGAGCATGTAAGGACAAGGAAGATCGCTAATTGTGCACAATAATATTTGTAGCTCCTAATTAATAAACAATAATAAGTAAAGTATATATATTCCGAAATTTTCTTTCTACTCCATTACTTAAGCATCATATATAATATTCTTCCAAGTGTACGTAATTATTTATAAAAGTACTTCAACAAAGTCATATATAGTGGAAGATCTTTTGGACTAGTACATTAATTTATAGTGTTGAAAAAGTAAAGAAAAAAAGGTGCTGGCAAGGCATAATAGTGATTTTCTCAGTTCTTTCATATATATAACTTTAGAGAAGTATTAAGGCCGTCTCAAGTCAAAGTAGGTAATAGTCTTTTCATGCTTGTCTGCCTGCTTGTCTGTTTGTCTCCCTTACTGAGTTTGTCATCTCCAACCGAACCAACAATCAAAAATATTTAATTCATTTTCAAACTTTCCCCACTCTCACTTAACAATAACAATAACAATAACAATAACAATAATAGTAATATTATTATTATCGATAATAATAATAATAATAATAATAAAAATAATAATAAACACAACTAATGAAAAACAACAACAATTATTATTAATGAAAAATATAATTATATTTTTAAATTAAGTTGCAATAGTAATAAGTTTTGTTAAGTCGTAGTTATATAACAATAATTTATATATTTAAAACTAAGTCGTAGTTTATCAAAATACACCCAATTTTTTTACAAACACACATAAATATTTTAATTTATTTAAAAAAAAGTGACCAATTACATAAAATTGACTATTTTTTAAAAATATTTACACAATTTTTGAGGATTTTTACACACACATATACATGTTTAATTATTTTATTTTTTAAAAAGTGATCAATTAAATTTTTTAGACATATTTTAAATTAAAAATTAAAAAAATATAGGGTGCCGCCAAAAGGCGGCCACCCATTGACCTGGGCCTTGCTTGCCCGGAGGCAGGCAATTCTGCCTGCCTAGATGTCCCCCTCGGTTGTCCTCATACCTGCTTGTCCTCTGAAAATATTTCCATCTCCAATCGACTATCCCCCTTATGCCTATCTCTTCTCCCTTCGGCTGGAGATGGCCTAATAATTGGAGGAATTAAAGTCAAAATAGAGATGAAGGATCAGTAATAGTACGTAGTATATATTCTCCCACATGGAGAAGGTATCCCTATCTTTGCAACCTGGGTAGGTAAACTCCATCAATTGCATACCCGCCGGCCTTTTTCAATATGTACATATCTCTACCGTCAAACAATTAATTAATTAATAAGATACTCCTCCAGCTTTAGCTTATCAAATTCAATTCAAGACCCTGCCTGCAGTGTACATATATTTAGTCCCTTTTGTGGCCTGAGAAAATGATTGCACACATCATGAGTCATGTCCATCATATATATTAGTATATTATTTTCACATAAATCATAAATGTTGTCCCATATACTACTCTTTCATTTCCCAATTCCTTTTCTTTTCTAGATAGTTTAATTTGACGGATATATTTGTCTATATATATTCTTTTTAGACGCGCGTGTATCCTCGCTAGCTAGAAATATTGGTCAATTAATTATGTACGGAAGGTTCAAATCACATTACAATTTTTTGTATGAATGGTAGTTTTCAGAAGAAATTAACTACAATCTTTAGTGGTTCTAGAACAAATAAAAGCAAAAAAGAATTAGAACATCTGATTATTAATTTACTATCTATAATACCCAAAATTTAACATTATGTTTTCTTTCTTTATAGTTGTTTACAAAATACAGCTAGTGTATGTTTTGTAAATGTTATAAACCTACACAACAATTTTTTATATCTTATATAGCTTGTTTTGTAGTATAATCGTTAAAATCATTATGTCCGGTGCAAATTTTCGGGCAACCACGATTTTATACTACATTACCAGAGATAAGATGGTAAATCTTGTAACATATGCTAAATTACCATAAAGTTATCTCATTTTCTTTATATTACATTTTTACCTTACCCATTTTGATTGTAACTAGAAAAGTGCACGTACGTTGTACGTGTCTAGTTTTAATTTCAAAGTTTCTTTTTTCATAAATTAGTGTAAAATTAGCCATTTTTATGTCATAGAATATCATATATTTATGACTGACCAATTTATTTTAGTGAGATTTATTTTTATTACATCTAAAAAAATTGGATTTTTAAAATAAGTTCATAAAAATATTATTTAGTGCATTAATTCCATAATAGTAGTTTTCATGTCAAGTTTATCTGTTATTCACCGATGACAAAGGTTTCATCCGTTTCTTCATAAATTTTAACGATTTCACGAGCATTTTTTCTTACTGGTTTCACCGGTTTTTCCACCAACTTCACCATTGTTTACCAATTTCACCCGAAATTTCACCCGAAATTTCACCAGCTCATATATTTTCACTGTATATTTTTTTTTATCTACATTTCCTCTTTTAATCGATTATAACATTTTTCATTGTTTTCCATATTTTTCGATCTTTTTTTCAATTTAAACCATTTTATTCCAATTTCACATTGTTTTTATCGGATAAAATTTAACTCGTTTTCACCTATTTCACTAATTTCACATGTTATTCACCTAAATTTTTTATTGATTAAACATGTTTTCACCGACTTAAAGCCTTTTTGACTGATTTTATTCGTTTCTTTACAAATTGCACCACCCAAACTTTTCACACCGTCTAAATTTTGTTTACCCGATTTATTTTTTAGCGATTTATCCTTTTTTTTTATCGGTTATAACATTTTCATTGTTTTATCATTTTTTGTCGATCTCTTAACCAATTTTTCATCGATTTTACCAGTTAAACTCTTTTTGAACTGATCACTCGTTTTTACCATTCTAACCAGTTTTTTTATCTACTTTTCATGTTATTTTTCACTAATTTCACATGTTATTCACCTGAATTTTTCATTGATTAAATATGTTCTTACCAACCTTACGTTTTGACCGATTTTATCCTTTTTAACCAGCCTTACCCAATTTTATTGGATTTCACTTGCTTCATCATTTTTCTTAGAAATTTCATTCTTTTCATCGATTTCACATATTTTCACCTTTGTCTCTATTTTAACCGATTTTACCCATTTTCATCCATTTTTCACAAATGTTATCCCCTTTTTTTATTGATTCAAATGTATTGAAGATTTCACATTCATTTTTTCACCAGTTCAAAGTGCACATACATTGTACATGTATATTTAATTTATCTGGTATTTCATTGTAAATCAGAGTAAAATTAACTTCATTGTGTCATAAAATAAATGATTGCTATTCAATATATTAACTTCACCATGGGAATTTTCATCAATTTCTTTAGTTTATTTCGGTTCAAACCATTTTTATAATGCAGGGTTTGACATTGTTTTTGTTGGTTGAACTTTTTTCATTTTATTGATTTTATTTATTCTTACCAGCTTAACCAATTTTCACATGTTTTCACCAGCTTTAGCCTTTTTCACCGATTTTACCCGATTTTCATATATTTCATCATTTTTTTTATGTAATTTCATCGTTTCACCGATGTCATCCATTTTTTCGCGAATTTCATTTGAATTTTCATCGATTTCACATGTATTTGCCGAATTTTCAACTCAAATAATTATACACTTTTCAATTACTTTTAAGTACATCTCAAATTATTTCACTTACTTTATCATTTGAAAAATATTTCTTTACCGATCTAAACAATTTCACTTGTTCTATTAATTAGTTTAATTCAATTTTCATTGATTCTTATTGGTTTTATATATTTTATTGATATCTTCGTTCTTGATTAACTATAACCTATTATCCATTATTTTTCCTATTTTTCATCAATTTCTTTTGTTATCTCCTATTCAAACAAAAAAAAAATCTACTGGTTTAGTTCACCCTGTTATAGCTAGTTAAACTTTTTTTTTCTTTTTCTAATTTTACTTATTTTATCAGTTTAACTTATATTTCACATTGTTTTCTTTAACAATTTCACTTGAATATTCATTGATTTCACATTATTTCTCAGATTTTAACATTTTTTCAATTATTTAACCCATTCTTTATAAATTTCACCCATTATTCATTGATTTCACCGATTTGTTTCCCATTTTTTCAGAAATGTCGCCCGAATTTTCATCGATTTCACATGTATTTATCGATTTAACCAGCACTTTTTATTACCGATTTCACCCATTTTTTCACCTACTTCACCAGCGTTCATAAATTTCATCTAGATCGATTTCACATATTTTCATCAATTACATAAAATTTATTAGATCGATTTCACCAATTTTCATTGAACTTTCATCCGTTTTATAATTTATTTCACACGTTTTTCTCGAATAGATTTTCACGAATATTTGAGGTAATGTATCTCATGTCAAATAAAGATTACTTAGTTAACTAAGTCATAAGCACTTTTGTTCATTCATAGGTAGATGTGATTCTACTTTAATTAACATATTTATGATATTTAAGAGAATTTGATTTTTTTAAGAAGTAACCTATTTTACTAAATCTTTAAATAAAACAAATAATTTTCCTACATCTATTCAAAATAATAGTCTTTATTTTTATTTTTATTTTTATGTGTTATAGAAGAACAATAATGAAATTGTAAAAGTGATTTAGGAGTTAATTTTTTTAATTATTGGAGTTAATGTAAGAAATAACTATGATAAGACTTGATATCTATTTAATTTGAATATACTTTTATTTTTTTTCCATATTCATGGTGCTTGGTTAGGATGCAAGGAAGTTACAAATTTTCTTAAAATATTTTCCTACCAAAGTTTTGATGAGAAAATTTAAGGAAAATTAATGTCTAATTATATTTTATTAATATACTTTACAATTTGAATAAGGGCATTTTTGTCTTCACAAAAAAAGAAAAAAATTTAAAAGATTCACACTTTTAGTAGTATAGAGTATAGATAAGTTTATTTTATACTAGCTATAGAATAAACTATTTAATATGTAGAATTTTATATATTTTTTGTACGAAATTAAATTTACACTAGTTGGATTTTTGCGTTGTAAGAAAAAAAAAGCATCGATCTCGAATGTACTAAGTTGTTGAAAGTAATAACTATTAATAATTTGAATGGGAATGTAAGGTGTGTAAGTGGATGGGTTTTGGTCCGATCTCGTTGGTTTCGTGAGACCGAACCAAAACTCTTTTAAATGAGTTTTCGTCAAATCCATAAAACCTTCAAAAACCTATTCAGAAACCCTCTCTCAAACTCTTCAAACCTATAAAATATTGATTTGACATTTAGCACCTACTTTTTATCTCAAATCTCACTCAAAAAAGATATTGATTTAACAACTACTTCCCTAAATCCCAACATCCAAACCAATTCAAGTGGGGTTTCAATTTATTCAAATCACAAAACCCAACATCCAAGACACGTCCAAATGAGGTCTCAAATGTTTCATCGAAACCACCAAAACCATTTTTTTTAATTCGAGACCCATGAAACCGAGCCAAAACCCATCCAAATAGACCCATAATGTTGACAATTTCCTAATTATTACAGGAACCTAACAAATCAAAAGAGAATTTGATATCAAGCGAAGAAGAAGAAAATAGGGAAAAATGAAGTAATTAGGTTTCAAATTAGATTAATTGATTTCGGTTATTTCTAAGTTAACTGGGTCGGATATGACTATTGGTTATACCCGGTTATTTATCCAGATTAGGTGTTAGTTATTCTGTTACCTGTATTTTACTAATTTACCATTGTGTATTTTCCTATTTAAAAGGGTTGCTTGTACCCATTCTATGTACAGAATATACAATCAATAAATCAAGCATTTTATTTACGTTCTCTCAAATTCAGTTTACAATATTTTCTCTTTACATGGTATCAGAAACTAAGTGTCTTTTTGGGATATTCCCCTGGTATTAAAGGATACAATATACCCTAGAGCAACTAATTGTGTCTTTTTGGGATACTCCCCTGGTATTAAAGGATACAAGCTACTTGATTTATCTACTCATAACATAATACATTCTAGAAATGTTATTTTTCATGAACAAATTTTTTCTTTCAAAGACACTATTTTTTTTAAATCTTTCACTACCAATCAAGACACCTTCCCTTCCCTTGCTCAACCTTCTGATAATATATACCTTTTAGATCCTACTTCTTCAAGTCCAGTATCCATTCCATCTTCTACAGATAATATTCAACAACAGCCCTCAACACCTCCTACCTCACCTTCCCCTCTCCTAAGGAAATCCTCTAGAATTTCTAAACCTCCATCCTATTTGCAGGATTTTCACTGTAATACTCATAAACATTCATCTTCTAGGTACCCACTCTCTAAAGTTTTAAACTACTCTAACATATCATCATCCCATTACAATTTTTTGGCCAATATTTCCACCATTTCATAACCCAACACTTATAAACAGGCCATCAAGAATCCAGAATGGATTAAAGCAATCCAAGAAGAGTTAACTGCTATGACTAACAATAACACTTGGTCTATCCAACCTTTGCCACCACATAAAGTTCCCATTGGTTGCAAATGGGTGTTTAAAATAAAAAATAACCCTGATGGCACTATTGAAAGATATAAAGCAAGATTAGTTGCACAGGGGTTTACTCAGCAGGAAGGAATTGATTTTAATGCAACATTCTCCCCTGTTGCTAAACTAGTATCTGTTAGAGTTTTACTTGCTAAAAATTGGGATCTACAACAGCTAGATATAACCAATGCTTTCTTAAATGGTGACTTGGATGAGGAAATTTACATGCATCTACCTAAAGGCTTTACATTGCCTCCTAACATGGTTTCTTCAGGTATGACTACTAACTTAGTTTGTAAATTAAATAAATCAATTTATGGCTTGAAGCAAGCCAGTAGGCAGTGGAATCATAAACTCACTGAAGTGCTGAAAACTTTAAATTTTACTCAATCCAGGTCAGATTACTCCCTCTATACTTCTGGTTCAGATTTTAATTTTATAGCCCTTTTAGTTTATGTTGATGATATTCTAATTACTGGTCCTAATTCTCTCTTAATCTCTGATATTAAAGCTAAACTAGCAACTGTTTTCAAACTTAGAGACTTAGGTAGATTGAGATATTTTTTGGGCATTGAACTCTCTTATTCTAAAACTGGATTAATTATTTCACAAAGGCAGTATGCCCTTCAAATATTACAAGACACAGGCTATTTGGCAAGCAAACCAGTGCACCTACCTATGGATCCTAAGAACAACCTAAGGTCTGATGACACTGATCTATTACTTGATCCATCACCTTATAGAAGATTGATAGGCAGATTAATCTACCTCACAATCACTAGACCTGACATTTCATTTAGTGTTCACAAGTTAAGCCAATTCATTGCCAAACCCACTAATGTGCACCTAACAGCAGTTCATCACCTACTTAGATATCTCAAATCTACCCCAGGTCAAGGTTTATTTTACCCTAAAAATTCTAATCTTACACTTTCTGGTTTCTGTGATTCAGATTGGGGCTCTTGCCTAGACTCTAGACGTTCTACTACAGGATTCTGCATTTTCTTAGGCAATTCCCTAATCTTCTGGAAAGCTAAACGTCAACCAACAGTCTCTAAATCCTCCGCAGAGGCAGAATACCGTGCTTTATCATATACTACTAGTGAAATACTTTGGCTCACTCAATTATTAAATGATTTGGGGATAAAGACACACTTACCTCCAACAATCTACTGCGACAATGCCTCTGCAATCCATTTGGCACAAAACCCAATCTTCCACGAGCGTACAAAGCACTTGGAGATTGATCTACATTTTGTCCGAGAACACCTCGCCAGAAAACACATCAAGTTGCTCCCTATTTCTTCAGCAGCTCAGTTGGCGGACGTATTGACAAAACCTCTTCCCAGGCCTTCATTTACAGATATTCTTTTCAAGATGGGCGTAAGGAATCTTTACGCACCATCTTGCAGGGGGGTATTACAGGAACCTAACAAATCAAAGGAGAATTTGATATCAAGCGAAGAAGAAGAAAATAGGGAAAAATGAAGTAATTAGGTTTCAAATTAGATTAATTGATTTCGGTTATTTCTAAGTTAATTGGGTCGGATATGACTATTGGTTATACCCGGTTATTTATCCAGATTAGGTGTTAGTTATTCTGTTACCTGTATTTTACTAATTTACCCTTGTGTATTTTCCTATTTAAAAGGGCTGCTTGTACCCATTCTATGTACAAAATATACAATCAATAAATCAAGCAATTTATTTACGTTCTCTCAAATTCAGTTTACAATATTTTCTCTTTACACTAATTGCTCTTAAATTTTTTTCCTAGTTGCTGAATCCTATACTTATTTACGTACTATAAATAAACTTAACCCCTTTTATTTTTAGTGGAATAAATCAACTTAACCAGTTTCTATTATTAAGCATTAAGGCTAGATATAGGCAGGGGCAACCCTAGTTGAGTTAAAGTTTGCGGTGATGGACCACTAGTGGGCATGTGTGTTGGACATAGCTGAATTTTGCCGGAATGGTCCAAATATTGGAAATTAAAATTAATATATATATTTCATTTATTTGAAACTTCACAATTTGGTGCGTAATGATTGGGGCAAAGTTTTAGGTGGCAGAACATAATCAATAAAAACAGGTTAAAATTTTACCGTCCTATACACAATTATTTTCCTATAAATTAATATTTTCATATACATTCAACAATATTATTATATACAGCTTCAACAAAAAAAAAACAATATTATTGTATACAGCTAGGCTAGAATAGGAGATATTTAATTACCTGGCATATTTTCCTCCAGGGGAAACCTCTAATAATTAAACCGTTAGTAATTGACATGACATGGGACGCTACATATTCGGCTTAAAAATGTCCAAATTAATTAACTAGGGCTTCTGCCCACACTTCGGTATATATCATATTTCACCCAATATATATATATATATATATATATATATATATATATATGTGTGTGTGTGTGTGACGTGTCGACTTATTTAACTTCAATATATGCATGCTAGAAAAGTATTTTTCAGGAAATGATGACAATATAATTGATTATCCTATGTTATTGCATTTACCCTCTATAAGGAAATCAGCATCTTCAGAAATGGTGGTTTCTTCAAGTTAATTAAATTAGACATATACTCCTTGAATAAATAATAATTTAAGTTTAATATGACATGGTCCAATTTGATTCTCCGTAAGGAACTCAATATTATATTTAAACTGGAATTAGAAACTCAAATCAAATTTTAAAATCCCCAAACGATAAATGTATTTATTTAATTCAACTTTTTATTTAAAACAAGTCAAACTCAACCAAACTTTGATAAGTCAAACTCTCAATGAGTATTGATCGATTTGGTTTGATTTAAAAAAAATAAAAATTAATTAGAAGATGAAGGCTAAATTTTCTGATGCCATAGCAATTATTCATAACATATGAAATTAATAAAGGGGTGCGGATAGGAAGACAACCGTGCGATGCGATGAATGTATGAAGATATTTGAATAATTGGGTGTGGATGGATTTATTTTATTAATGAAAAAATATATATATATATATATTAGTATGTTTGTATGCTCAAATAGAGGTATCAAAATTGGCCACATCTTCTCTTTCCTCTCCATTTTCACTAATACTGATAATAATAAATAATGATCCCAATGGTCCATAGCTCCTCGATACCTAGCTAGCTAGGTATCTAGTCCATATAACAATAACATGCTCAAATTGAAAAAGAAAGAGAGACTTCTTCTGAAATTTATATGTATTTATGTAACCGATAATTAATACTAATATATATATATATATATATGAATACATAATCAAAACCCACTGTGTTTTATATATTGGGTCGAGACTAGCTAGAAATGTGGTCCTGAAACACTGTGCTAGACTGTCTGCCTTAAGAAATTAGCCAACTGGGACGAAGTGGAACACCTTCACCTCACCCCACCCACACCCACACACATACGTACATTTATACCTTTTTCTTTTTCCATCTTTCTATTTTCTTTAAAAAAATTGCATATGTTAAATATAGAATGTTGAATAAGTTTTGTAGTTATATTATAGGACTAAATGCATGTTACTACCCTGTGTTATGCGGAACATGTAAAAAACTACCTAGTGAATTTTTATCTGCACAAAACTCTCTTTTACTTTTCAAAATCCTACATAAAACACTCAATCTCCATTAGTTAATTAATTACTAACACCGTTAATTTTTGCATAATTTTATTTACATAAAACTCCCTTGTACTTTTGAATGTTTGAGAAAAACTTCCTTGTATTTTTGAACATTTGTGTAAGACTCCCGTGTACTATTGAAGGTTTGAATAAAACTCCCTTGTACTTTTAAATATATCCAGGTTTAATTTAGAAAATTTAATAAAAAAAATTAACGGTGTTAGTAACTAACTAAGATTGAATGTTTTATGCAGTGTTATTGAAAGTACAAGAGAGATTGGTACAAAAAAAAAATCACAAAGTAGTTTGATGCAGGTTTCACATAACACAGAATAATATCGTCCATTTTTCCCTATATTATAACCAACATACTAAATACTACGAGCTTAAAATGTAACTATTTCATCTAATGAATTAATTAAAAGACTGGATAGCTTGATTGGGTAATCTAGCCAAGTAGACATTCAAATGTGGATATATATAAACTAAAAACATGATAATTAGTTCCAATGTTATGTATTTTACACTAAAAACTATTATTCAAACTTTGGGTTCGAATATTACGTACCCACACTCAAGAAATTTATTTTCTTGCAACAATTTATGAACAATATCTCAGAATCCGTGGCATAAGCCATTGGTGAAAATCCATGTATCACGACATTAATTAAGCCGTAAAAAATAATATTATAATGCAGTTATTGAATATATTCATAATGAGTTATTGTCAATTTGAAAATATCTACAACGAACGAAGTATAGTCATAGTAATTTACTAATGTATAATTGTATATTGTACTATCGCATCATTGAGAAGCACATACATTAATTTGTGTGTGTTTGTATTTTTTTCATTTTTAGAAGTTTGAACCAAGATGACAGTAATTAAAAAACGGCTTCAGTCAATATAATATTTAAAATCGAGTCAGGTAAAATATTTAAAGCACAAAAATCCTTGTATATAAGATGGACGTACAACTTCATGCGCCACTTAATTTCCTTCTATTCTTATTGCAATTGTCTTATGTTGTAAATTATAATTATATAAACGTGTATATGATGACTTGAAGGAAGGAAGACCTAGCGAATTCTATACGAAAAGTAAACAATTGATTACTAATTGTACGGACTAATGGGACATCAAGTCAATAATAATCTAACCATCCAATTGACCAACTGCCATATATATTGTTGCTAAATTATTTGGTATAGACAGACCAGACTTGTATTATATTTTAAAATTAATTAATTTATTAATTAATATAGGCCATTCGGACAAAGCATTTAATGAACTGAACCATAGATATATATATATATATATATAAAGGAAGAGGACTAGAAGACGAAATAATAACAATAATCATCAACACACACAATCAATAATTCATCCCTGGCAGCTATCTAATTATCACCTACATTGAATAATTCTTTTTCAAAAATATAGCGGTTAACGTGAGTTTAAATCTTTGTATCCGAGTCTCAATTGGATCCAACCGATTCCATATCTAAAAATGATGAACTTGTACTTGTCTTATTTTCTTATATGTATTTAATTTGGATATATCTCGTCAGTATTTAAGTAGAACTTTTTGGAGAAAATACACTTTTTATACTATATTTTATCTCACTTCAAACATTAGGTAATAAGTTTTTTGGAAAAAAAAAATATTTTATGGCTCTTGACAGATTTAGTTTTAATTATTTGAACATTTTTATTAAATAATCATCAAATTCTAACAATTTTTTAAAGCTAATGTCAAATTAGCAGTTCTAGTGCCGCCCACGTGCATCTTCAAGCTCTTTTAATAGTCGAGCATAAAATTTAATTTTATGACTCACATATTTGATGAAAAAAATAAATCTGCTTAGAACAATCAAAATGTGATATATATCAAATATGATTTTTTTAGAAGACTTGATACTAAATATGTAAATAAGGTAAAACGTAGAATGTAAAGTGTAATTCTCTCAATTCCTAGTACGCCCCAAGTTTATGAGATTACAAATTAATCACAATTAGGAGCTCGTGGCATAGAAAACAGCTGGCTGCTCTGCCCATTGATTAAAGAAATAAACACTAGGCGGAAATAATAATCACTACCAGATAGTAACTCCTAGCTATATATATACATATATAGATATATATATTTTTAAAAAATTAGTATTATATATAGTGAGAGTAGCATAGTATAAATATTTGTCTATAAATAGAGACATAAACATGTATATTTATACGGGAAATTCTTACCCACACCGGGTTTGGCCGAACCCAAAATAACTACAAGGCAAGTACAATACACTTGCTTTGGGATTGGATGTAACTCCCAGGAGAGTGACCAATCACAAAGCAAGTGCAATACACTTGCTTGGTGGTTGGATGAGTTTGGCCAAGCCAGGCTTGGACAAGAATTTTCCTATTTATACATGGTAGTAGATGACAAGGACGAGTTCACATGAACCCAACCAGATAATTAATGGGCCCCTACCTCCTCTCCCTCTCTACCCACGTATAAAAAGTGAGAGAAGAAAAATTAGTAAAATTATAAATTCAATGAAAATGGCCTAACTTGAGAAGCTTCCAGGGAGCCACCCCCACTTACTAAGAAAAATATGACCTGCACACACACAAATACACACACATATATATATATACTTATAATATACGTATTAAACTCTCTCTCTCTCTCGCTCAATTCTGAAGTCTCAATCTTCTTATAATTCCTCCTTCTTTCCTCTCCCAATATATATATTCCAGAAAAGGTCAACAATTAACTAGCTAGTTGAAGAATATATATGAGCAAATATTATCACAATATAATTATATCTTGCTTTTGAATCTTTTTGTTGGTCAAATAAGAAAGCACCGACCCTTCCATTTCATCCCTTTCTTCATTTATATATATATATAAACTAATTAATTACCAGAAAAATATCTCTTCAACCCTAGCTTCTGCTGCTGCTGCTTCTTCTTCTTCTTCTTCTTTCTTTATTGGAGTTGCAGTACGAAGAGAAGGCATACATAAATGTGGATCGAGTTGGATGAGGAATTAATTTGTTATTGAATCTGCCTTCAGCTCATAAATTAATTTTCATTGTATAGACGACAAGGACGACGTCGTCTCTTCCTGCCTGTCCGGAGAATTAAGCAGATCTGTCAGAGATTGGGTTTTGACAATGAATAATTTTATGTCAGGTAGGTTTTATGAAGAAATAACTTGTACGACACCTATGTCAATGTCCTCTTCATCTTCATCCTCCTCATCTTCACTTTACCACACCTACAACCACCTCCAACAAGGTGTCGGAGTCGGAGTCGAAGATTCATCAGATGGTCTTTTGAGACAGGAAGCTGGAAACAGTACGCCTCATGTGGTGATGGAGAAGGAACACATGTTCGACAAAGTCGTGACGCCAAGCGATGTGGGAAAGTTGAACCGATTGGTCATTCCAAAACAACACGCGGAGAAGTACTTCCCACTCGATTCTTCCACAAACGAGAAGGGTCTTCTTTTGAATTTCGAGGATAGAAACGGTAAGCCGTGGCGGTTTAGGTACTCGTATTGGAACAGCAGCCAGAGCTATGTGATGACTAAAGGATGGAGCCGCTTTGTTAAGGAAAAGAAGCTAGACGCGGGCGACGTAGTTTCTTTCCAGAGGGGAGTTGGTGAGATGGGTAAGGACAGGCTATTCATCGATTGGAGGAGACGCCCAGATGCGCCGACACCAGATCAACTACTAATTTCGCCACATCATCATCATCATCAATTCCAGTACACGAGGTCGAATTGGAATCCCCTCTTTATGCAACCGCAACCGCAACCGCAGTCGTATTCGCACTTGTTTCAGCATCATCATCAACAACATAGCCAATTTTATCCTCATAATTATACAATAGTGAATGGAAACCCTTGTCCTCCGGGATCCATAGTCTATCTGAGAGGAGGAGGAGGAGGAGGAGGTGGAGGTGGAGGTGGAGGAGGAATATTGGGGGGCCCACATCAGCAAGTAGGTATGGGTATGGGTAGTAGTAATAGTACTAATTTGATGATGAGTGGGGTTGAGCAAATGGTATATGACTCGGTGCCGGTGGTCCAAGGAAAGGCTTCCGCAAAGAGACTGAGGCTGTTTGGCGTTAACATGGATTGTCCAATTTCCGAGTCAGACGATTGTGATATTAATCTGTCCTCCTCCTCCACCACCACTCCTCCTCCTCCTCCTCTACCATCAATTCCAAATTTTCATTCTTCTTCTAATTCTAGTCCTTCAGTTATTCCTAATTATTCTCCAAGGCACCCTAATTACAATTATACCACTACAAATCATCAAGACAAGGGAAAGGGTTCAATGTCACTCGACTTCGATATCTAGAAGAAGGGATATCTCAAATCATGGTTCAATCGATTTACAAGAACAAGGTAATATATATGTATGCCCGCGCGGGATATCCATGGGGCCTTCAATTCAAAGATTTGATATATATAGGCTAGCTCATGGTGAGTACTAGTGATGAAAGTAGTGCATGTGTTTTGAGTTTTGATTGATGAGTACTATATATGGAGGATGTGTACGTTCAATCAATGACCACAGAATACTACATATATATAGAGAGATGAAATTAAGATACATTATTTAATTTGTAGAAGAGTACCCTTTTGCACGTTATTATTTCATGCTTTCATTGATTATAATTTTTAGCTACTTCTCTTAGTTTGTTTTTGCTACATTTGTAATAACTAACTAACTAACTAACTATCTTGATTTATTAATTTTGAACTTACTTGTTTTTCTTACTTTAGCAGAATTGTGTAATTATTAATTTGATATCGAGAAGAAGGATTGAAATAAGTGATCGATCGAACTTCTTTTGATTTAATAAATTTTGGTATAGAGGAATTCTTGTTCTCCTGACTGCTTCAATGGGCACGCCCGCTTGTACAGCAACAGAATTGTTGCAGAGCTTTAAAAGGTATGACTTCTACTATATACTACTTTTCTATCTCTCTCCCTCTCTTGTTTTTTAATTCTTGCTTGCTAGCTACATATAGTTAGCTTCTTTTTCTCTTTTGCTTTAACTGCCTTATCTTTCTTACTTCCACATTTATGGTCCATTTCCAGTTCAAGTTCATGGATCAAAATTTTCATCTTTTTCGTCGAAAACATCGAAAAGTTTTCGTTTTTTAATCAAGCGAAACGAAAACAATATAATTCTAAACTATTTATTTGCCTGAAACTCTCTTAATTTTCTTAACCTAGTAACTTTTTTTTACAATTTTTTCTTAGTATTTTCGAAACATTTCCGAAAAATCTCAAATAATTTTCAATATTTAACTGACCCGAAACATACATTCAAAACGAAATTTTGCTCCATGTCACTAAGAAAGATTAGTATGAATATGTGGAGAGAAAAATTAAATGGTGGTATGGTATATAATTGCCTAAAGAATGGACAATGTATTTATTTTGTTTTTGTAATCTTAATCATTCTTAAAACATCCATTTTATGTGATGCATATGATTAATTTCATGTACTATATATTATTCTAGAAAAATTAAATTCGTCAAGATAACATAAGTTATTTATCTAGCAAGATTGCTAAAAATATCTTCATTTGTGTAATTTGCTTAATTAAGGTTGCATTAGGTCCTTGTTTGGCTGAAGTCTAGTTCACGTTTCTCATGTTTTTTTTTTCATTTGCTTCTTCTAAGTTTTCAGTATCATCAAGACTGGTTGTTTTCATATATTACATGAATTCATGATAGAGAATTAGAGGTATAACCATGACTATCTAGTTCACTTATAAGAAAGAAACAATTTTTTTGATTTTTTAATGTATGTGTAAATATACCATTCAAATACATATCTTGTTACTATATGTTCATTAGAATGAATCTGCTGATTAGGTAAATGGTGTTCTTATTACTACAGCAATGGACAAACTGGTGCAATAAAATAAGGTACGCGGATAATGTTCTTAAGATTTTATGAGGCGAAGATTTCAAATATCTGAGATAGTGAGGAAGAAGTAATCTTGAAATGATGTATAAATTTTGAGAGAGAATTACACTTTTAATACCACACTTTACTCTACACATTTCGTATTAAGCCTTCTCGAGAAAAAAACTTTTGATACCACAATTTGACGGTTACTGGCAGATTTTGTTTTGCCGCCAAATTGGGGTATCAAATGCATTTTTTTAGAAGGCATGGAATCAAATGTGTAAAGTTTGATAAAATATGGTACGAAGAATGTAATTCTCTGCAAAGTTTAGTAACCTTATGTCACATATTGGTCCCTAATTAAAGCTCAATTGACTAATCTCCATATTTTTTTCTTAGAACACTAATCTCCACATTTTTGTATGAATAGGTAATCTCCACATTAGGTTAAAAGATTAAGCATTCTATTGAAAGTATATATGGCTGGCATGTATATGTATACAATTTGTCCTTAATTATTTGACTTAAATTTCACATGTTGAGTATACTTTGATCTTAAATATGATTTTCTTAAACTGTATAAAGAAAGTCTAAGCCTAGTTGCTAGCACAATACTCTAATGGAAAAGAAATATGTTGAAGTGAAATAATGTGCAACCACATGGGAAAAAGGCTAACAGCCTAACACGGTTCAAAACCAAAAATTAACCTACCTATATGTTGTCAGGTAATTATGAACTTAACTTAAATCACAAATACCAAATTTGAGTAGAAAATGTCAGAAATCCAGAGTCTTTCACATAGTATAATATGATGATAAATACATGCATTTATATATATGTAGATCATTGTTGTGATCATGTTAATTTTATGTACGTTGTCTGTCATATTCTTTCACATATTAATTTGAATAAGTTCCTAACGTACCATAAGATATCTTTTTTTCTTCACATTCTGTTTTGGCAGATCAAGGGGTTTAGGATTCAATTTAGACTACTGTAGATACCATATATATATATATATATATATATATAAATGTCTAAACTGAGATTATCATGTCTACTGCACAGTCTTCAAGTGTAGGAATATATAATTGATGAGTGAAAGCAAAAGCAAAACTATCTAATTTTTGTGTTAAATGATAAGGCATAAATTTAAGGCAGTACTTATGGCTTAAATTTAATAGAAATTTTCCCTTTTTACTTGAATTTATTTTTGGATGAGAAGGTATTGATACATATGATCTAACTGACTGCTCAATTTTTTTGCAGGCTCTATCCTAAAGCTATTTGTCGGAGTTAAATTAAATTGTGTGCATCTCTTGGACCCTTTTTGCTTTAAATGCAATGAATATAATTTCCTCATAGATTAATTAGTACCATGAAGATGTAATTGTCCAAAATATTCGCGCGGTTGATCCATCTGATAATTTCTTTGTGAATTGTTATATATATATATATATCACAGCTGGTACTTCCAGGTGAATTGGCTTGGAGTCATACTATAATTCAGTTGTAATCTAAATTTTGCTTTCTAGCTAGTTAATATTTCAGGGCGTGTCGCATTTAATTACATGATCGTTTTTTCTTTTTTTCTTTTCTTGCACATCTTGAATGCTATATGACTAGCAAATTTGTTCTTTTATAGAGGCAACCAAAGTAAGAAGTACCTTTCAAATAAATATGGTACATATCTTAATATGGACATGATCAATCAACATTAACAAATCATAAAGTATATGAGATGATGCATGCACTTGTAAGCATATATACTTGTTAATCTATATATATAAACATTCCATGAGCACTCTTAATGTATGTACTTTAACATAAAAGGCTATGCAATTCAGGAGATCGACAAACTATTAATGGATATGAGTATATAGTAGAGATTGAATTGTAAAATGTCAGTTCTCTAATTGGATCTGCTCATACCATTCTTTGATTCCTACTCTAAAGAACATAAGAAAAATCTCAAGTTGTGCTTCTTTCATGTTGGCCCAAAATATATATGAGCTAGATACATGACTTTATTATGACACATTCATATCAATACAATTATTTTATCTTTTAAATACTTTGAAGCAAGTGATTAAATGTGTGGAGCATTATTTTTTACATGTTGAAGTTTGTTGAATTATGAAAATTAACATGTGAGCTAAGTTTAATGAAAATGTAGCGTAAACCAAATTAAATTGTTTTAGTAAAGCATGAGGGTTTGATATCCGATCGAATTCAAATGAATTTCGATAGACTTAAAAATGTTTGGATCCGGTCAAATTATGGATCCTATCCAAATTTGGGTCATTCCTAGTCCGACCTGAATTCCACCTGTTGATGGCCTTAGTGATGGTTTTTTTTTTTTTATGTTTGTATTTTTCTTTTGTTAAATTACGAGCAAATTAACGTGTGCTCTTCCAGACAATTCATTTGTTAGAATTGTGGGGGTTTTTCACTATTTCGTTTGGCTTCAGCACATGAAGAATTCTCTCCGTTACACTCATAGTCGTCAGCCCGCCCTACACACTAGGTGGAGGCGACTTCTAAAATCGGAGCTCCATGTTATAAAAAGAAATTAAGTTGTGTACTCAAATTTATTCTCTTTATTTTTAAAAAAGTGCATGATTAATAATAATGAAATTATTGACATATTCCTTTTTCAGATAGGTACAATGACGACTCCAATTAATTTTTGACATAATCAATCGTAAATGTATTTTTATAATTTCTAATTTGTAAAACATTTTATTAGTGGAAGCCATCTTTAAAAATGAGAGGCAAAGTGAACATACTCCTATTAAATTATAAAAAAAAAAAAATTTGTTTGGCACATTAGTTAGGTAGTAGTTAGAATGAATCCCAGGCTAGTTAATCGAGGAATGTGCAATGGCTGGCTCGATTGTAGCCGACCACCACCGTGCTCCATGCTTAATTTGCATGTATATATATCTCAAATATTGAAATTGCAATTGCAATTAATACTAGTAAGTATATGTTTAGATTCGTAGATGGGTCCCCATCTACAATTGCTTTATTTATGCTACTCCTATTATTATTATTATTGGAGTATTAAATTATAAATAATGGAGTATATGTAGATAGATGTAGTTAATTATAAATAGGAAAAGCAGGTACAGCTATACAAAAATGAGTACTAGAAACTTTATAGTAGTATTTATAGGTACCTAGTTAGTTGTTCTAGTTCTTGTTCTAGTTGTAGGTAGTAGGACTGCAGATTGAGCAGAAATCGCTGGGTTTTTAGCAGACAAACCTAACGGAACCATTCATCATTCCCAGCAGCAGCAGCAGACACCCACCTTTAATTTCTTTATTTTTTTTAATTTTAATTTTAATTTACAACTATATGCAAATATTGCCCATGCCTTCATTTCCTCAACTGCAACCCATCATCAATTAATTCCTCCTGCACTAGCTACCTTTTAAGTAGGAGTAATTAATAAACTCTCTTCTATATAATTACTAATTTAATAGTAACTTCATTATTCACTCTTTACACATACACGCTCAGGCTCAGGAGATACATATATATATAGCACGCATTTCTAGTATGTGGGGTACTCAATTCATTGTTATTGTTGGTATAGACTAGGTAGCTAGGGTTTTAGGCACAATCCCCTATTTTCCTATAGATTTTCATGATATATATTATCATATGTTATGTTTATTGCACGAAAGGATTCTCTATGTCGCCATGAGATTAAATCTCATTTTGCTACAATTTTGTCGACAAAACCAAGAGTCGTCAATTCAAGTGATATCATAGTCGACTTAATAGTGTAACACATGGGGGCATTCATGGCCTATTGAACATCGAGTATTTGAGTTCGAGAGAATGTAACACCCTCACTCAATCTTACATTGATCGTGAAAGAATTGCTTGAATGATTGATTACAAATGTGACACTACAAAATTTGATAAAAGATCCGATCTGCTAATGTCATACTAATTACTAGAGCAGACAACTTCATTGGTGGCCATTATTTTCTTTTTAGATTCATTATATATATATATCATAGCTGAGGGACGGCATATATCAGACAAACAAGATTTAATTCCAACGCGCATAACCTTAATTCCGGTAGTCCCCACCCATATTGTACATGAGAAACAAATGTATAAATACATATACACATACATATGTGAGCATATATATTTGGATAAATACAGTATATCCAAAAATGCAATATTTTGGTACTATAAAATTGCTTACAAAGTGCAATTCTCTAGTAGCATGTATAAATTTTTTTTAATTAAAATTGTTTCACTTAATCAATTTATTAATGTACTACTTCCACGAATCAATCTGTATTTTATAATTATTTTGATCAATTTACTTTGTTAATCAAATTTTCTGATTAATTAAATTTTTATTTAAGCACATGTCATTAGGGTTATATATATGATCTGACTTAAAAAGGCTATATAACCAATATTGTGGTTAAATTAATTTATCATGTGAACTCAATAATCAAATTTATACTACAAGAAAATTGTACTTTTCTAAGCAATTTTATACTATCAAAATATTTTTTTAAGAGATAATTGACCTTGTGGTATTAAACTTTATATTGATTATCACTTTTGGTACCATAAATATTCAAGCCGACGTATTTGGTACCATAATGTAACAAATTCACTTACATTCGGTACCGCCGTTAAAAATCACCATTAATTGGGTGACGTGGCAGTTAGGTCAATTTGAATTATTGTAAAATTGATGTCATTACTTATGTTGACAGACAATTTTATCCCATAATATTTCGGGCTGGCAAAATAACCCCACATCTTCAAATTTACTGGCGATTTTATTCCACATAGTTTTTCAATTTCAAAATTGACTCAAATAAAACCACGTGCAGACCAATTTGATGGTTTTACTTATATATTTACATACTTATCTTGACTAATTTGATTTTATAAACAATCTTAATAAATAAAATAATAGTTTTATATAAATTTGAGAAAAAGTTATACGTAAGTGTGTTACAACCCCATATATAGCTTGAGGTGATAATCTATATTTTTAGCCTTATATATTTAGGTACATTTAAATTCTTTTAAGTTATTATAAAGAAGAAAGAACATTAGAATGAATAGAAGAATGGTATTTATGTATGTGGTTGGATATGTTTTGATTCCAAAAACTTTTGCCAACCGGGAGACGCGTGCAATACCTATATACTAATTAGAAGAATCCAATTCGGTTGGACCACGTTTGATATTGTCATGTTTTTTCATTTTTTTATATAAATAAAATGCTAAAAATCTGGCCCCGTGAATTCATCCCATCAATTTTTTATTTGTCATTATCCAGGTAGAATAATGACACGCTAGGTTATACTCCCTTATTATTTCTGTCCATTAATTTATCCTAAATATTGTTACCGATCGATCATACTACTAGATAATAATAATATTGTGGAGGCCAGAAATTGCAAGTTACACGGCAGATACACATATATAACATTAATTAATAATATTGCATATGCATAAAGAGGGAGATAATAGGGAAATGGAAAACAGAAAAAGAAAGGTTTGAAAAAGCTAAGGAAAGAGAGCATACAATACAACAAAGGTAAAAGGAAAAAGCCTGGCTACCTAGATATATATAAGCTGCAGCTATAATTATATATATATATATATATATATGTACCGTACCTTTTCTTATGTGGGGCTAATAGACATAGCATGGTGTGTGTAGGTGTACATGTATGTATGTATGTCAATGTGTGCATTGCATTTAACAATGACAGAAGCAAAGAAGTAGCAGCAGATCCGAGAAAACAACCAAAGCAAGGAAGGAAGCAATAATTAATAAGTAACGAAATAGTAGTAGAGAGTATTGGGGTGGTGATGAAAGCAACTTGTCATGTGGGTTTTTTCACAATCTTCCATAACAGCCGTAAAGGTTTTTTATTCATGCTTTTGTCAATTAGGAGAAAATAAAATAAAATGAGACAGACAGGACTCCCTGTGCCTCTCTCCATCTCCATGTGGCCCCGCCCCCCTACGTACTTTAATCTATTTTTATTTATTATAAGTTAAATATTTATGTGATTTGAAAAATAACACTCTACTCCATGTATGTGAAAATTTTAATGAAACAATTTATCTCATTCAGCTGGAGAGTATAACTCATTTGCTGAATTAGAGAGAGTGGACATGAAATGTGATTTTGTAGAATAGGGGGGATAGATTCAGGGACGGATCCAGGATTCCAGAGTCGAGGGAGCCAATTTTTATTATCATTAAAAAAAATCTGTATAAATAAATGAACACAAAATGTATACTCTAAAATGTATTTTCAGTATATTATAATTATACACCATGTTCATTAATATACTATAAAATAGTCTCAAATAAAATTAATATTATATTCATTATGAATTAAAACTTCAGCAAAATAATATATAATAAATAAACTTGTATATTGTTTTCAAGCTTATTTTTCACAAGCTTTCCTTTATATTTCGCATATAGAACATATGAAATAATGAATAAACTAATATCACAATAAACTGGTATCATATTGGTTTAAAATTTAAAAGCCATAATAGTTTAATTAATTGATTCATACTATTGATAGACATATCACTTAAATTCACAAAAGATTGTAATTTAAAATTTAAAAGAAACCAATAGGCATTCAAATGAACTAAATATATATACATGAATTGAATTTAAAAAAAAAACCAAAATCTTATAAAGTAGATCCGCCCCTGGATAGATTGCCACAAAATAGGAGGTAAACTACTACATTATCATAAAAAAAAAAAAAAAAGGGGTAAAGTGTTACATTTATTTTAACAATATGGGGTAAAGTGTCACATTATCGTAAAACAAGTGACACATATAAAAATGTTAGGGAGACGGTGCTAAATTTTCGTATAAATATAGGGAATATATGCTAGTTATTAAATTACATGAAGGGAAATTAGACATTATGAATATTACATGTAAAGTGAATTATGGTTAACTCGATATAGAAATAAATGTCTTATTTCATTGATTAATATTAGTAATTGAGTTGTCCACCATCCCAAATGTAGCTTTCTCATTTAATTCTGATTACATTACACAGTAGTACGTACGTAACCCTGCTGATTGTGCTAATAAGGTATCTATCAATCACCATAAAAAATCACCACAAATCTCAGGAAATTGCCCCCAAGGCATGTTAATTAATTTTGCTTCTGTCTGTCCCCCACCCCCACCCCCACCCTCTAGTTAGCTAGTTAGAATTTAGTAGCTAGAACGGTACTCTCTTTCTTCCTTTCCTTTTTCGTCTCTTCTTTACTCCCACTTTTTTGTCTTCAATTGAATCTATCAAATACACACACACACACACATATATATATATATATATATATATATATATAATATGCAACTAGTACCAATTGATAGTTGATCAAACACACTTAACTTAATTAATTAAAATAGTAATTATAATTATTGAAATTGAGGTCCCCCCCAGCAAGCAGGAGCATTATTATCGATCGGAGTTGTCAATTGTATTTATCTTTGTTGGTGAATGCCTGCATGGGCTGTCTTTGTACTTCCTATATACTACAATACAACCAATCTCTCTCCCTCTCTCTCTCTCTCTATATATATATATATATATGCCCCTATATATATAAGTATACATTTATATATATAGCTAGCATATATATATACATATAGCTCTATAGCCCCTCTTGCTTCTTGATCATGATCACACTCCACTTTTGCTGTATGTATGGTACAACTACCCCACACTAGCTAGCTAATTGCAACCTAAATTTCGTTCATTCATCCGTATCTATCTCTTCTTTAATTGCTTCATCTGTAATTTCTCAAAATACATGCCAAACATTTAATGCCATTCATCTTTTTCAAAATAAAAATAAAAAGATTAATTAATTAGTACACATTAAGGCAGGCTGTTGGGTCTGGGCTATTAGTGGGTATTAGCCCACTATTGAATCAATCTGGGCCAATGTCCCGTTTGATGGACCGTACCATTAATAAAACCGGGTCCTCAGGTTTACATGTGGGCGGTCCAGTTATATATTATGTCAGAGGATTATTAATTATTAGGGGCGGCAGATAGAGGTTTTCAGATTATTTAGAGAATGACTGTTTTATCCTGGAGCTCCAATATAAGTAATTACTACATTAATTGTTGGTGTAATTGGGGAATTTGGTTAAGTCCAAATAGTTGTTAATTAATCCAAGGTAGTGTATAATTTGAAGGATAGTTGGGTGGTTGTAATTAATTAAGAGAATTTTGGGGAAATTGCCCAAAGTGAACATTTAAGAAATTTTAATTTTTTGTGGCGCATAATTGTGCTAAATGCATGTATACGAGTTTTGTTGGTGGTGTTCATTCTAAAAAACGTTCGTGAATTATCTTTTGTGACGGATGATCCTATTCTTTTTTTGATCTTTTTTATTCGTAACTTTTTTAATGAATGTTGAATTATAAAAGAAAATAACTAACTATGTAATAAAACATGGGGTAGAGCTTGGACAATCTATGGACTTTATTTATTTACTCAAGTCCCAGCCCACTAATTTGACGTGACTAATTTATCAGTCCAAGCCCAGTTAGTAAGAGTTTTAAAGCCCAGTTATTAATTTAAATCGAGCGAATAATTTAATAGAACCACAAAATGACAAAGAAAGAGCCATCAAGACCTAGGCCAGAGAAAGTCAAACGATGCTACCTGAAATGCAATTCACGTTCAATGAAAGGACATATGAGATCTATTTTTTATGAATTTCAAATATGTTTTGAGTTATATTTATTATTCGAAAGACTAAAAATGGCTATATATATATATATTTAACTATTTAAGCTTAAACCATATTTTGCTCAATTTTAGTTCATTCGAGTTTTGTTCCTTTCACGATCATATTATAGTTACATAAGTTCGAGTATGACATAATATTCAAATTAAACTTAAATAACATATATAATGTTTGGAACTACTCTTGACTTATTTATGCCCGTATCTATAGTTAGCTACATGATTTTCTACAATAAAAGATGAATGTGGTGGTACACACTATTAAATAGATATTGCTATCATAATTTTTTTTTTCTTATCTTAAATTCTTAATCAACCATTGAAACCGGCGGTGATGTCACATGTTGGAGAATAAGTAAGTAAATAACTATGAATCAAGAAAATTAACTAGAAAAAGAACCACTAGATAGATAGATTAGCTGCCAACAAAATCAAATAAGACCAAATATTAATGAAACTCTCCTCTTAATATGAATAAAATTTTATCTCTAAAAGTGGACAACATACAAATTTACAAGCCTCATAATTCCATCAAGAAACATAGGAGTAGGATTCACAAAAAAAAAAAAAAAGACATGTTTATACAGTTACATATATAGGTACTGAAATTGAATTGAAGTCTTTGGTCACTGCAGACGGTGGGGATTGGAAGAGGTAGAGACGAAAGGGAGACTGCGTAGGATGAGGAACCGAACGCGCCTTGGGAAAGGCAGAGGCACGTCTTGCAACACATGCTCAAGTACACGCGCCACCACAACGGTGTACTCCTCCAGCAGCTCCGCCACTATGGCCACCAGTATCATGTTTTAGTTTGATTAAAAGAGAGAAGTAGAACTAGATCTTTCATATAATACCCGAACAGGCTAGTAATTAATACTACTAATAATAATACTGGTTTGGTTTGGTGACGAAAGAGAAATTGGTGGCGTACGTGGCAGATAGCGGCTAATTTTAAATCAGGGGGCTGGGACAAAACAACTCTCTCTCTCTCTCACTCTGTAATCTTTTTTTTAAAGTTAAAACTGAATCATATATTCATAGCTATCCAAAAGCGCAAACAAACACAATAATTAATCGCAAGACTTTGTTTTCTTTTTTCCTATTTCAATCCATGGTATCAGATTGGGCGGAAATTCACGTGCCCACTGGCCCCCATCCACGCTATATATGCAGCCAAGGCCAAAACAAAATATAACAATGTGGAAGGTTCAAATTATAAAAACCTCCTAAGAATGAAAAGTATAAAAAGCATTTTTATGAGTCCCCACCCCAGTGTTTGGATTAGAATATACTGAATAGTTTAATGTGAGTGAGGTTAGTTGGGCTTGAGTAATTAGTGGGATGGGGTGAATTAGCTGCAGCGGGAGACGGGCTTTAGGAGTGGGTTCAGTTTTCATAATTATGATGGGGTGGGTTAGGTTAGGCCTGTCAAAGGTTGGGTCCGGGATGGAGTGTGATCCGGTTGTGGGCTTCTGGACTTATCCAATCGATATAGTTAATTTAAATTTGTAATTTGACAATCCTACTGACTACTTGTGCAGAAGTAATGAAATCTTATTATAACAATATGGTTGGGTCAAGGGGTATATAAAACCTAGAGATTTGCAATTCTAGATATGAAAATCAAGTTCAAATTTTATAGAAGTTATGACACTGGGAATGAAATGTATAACACTACACTCTATGATCAGGGATGTGATCTACATTTTAATATAATAGATCAAAATAGAATAAAAAGTTAGGGGTGTTCGCGGTGCGGTCTAGTGTAGTTTTATACTCGTCCAAATCCAACTTAATATTTGCGGGTTTCTATTAGTCTAGTCCAAATCCAACCCAATAAGACATCAGATTGCACTTTGCAGTCCATTCAGGTTGGGGCGGGTCTTGCGGTCTCAAAACTCTCAACTTTAATGTATTTTTGTTATTATTTTTTTTTTTAATGAGAAAGAAAAGCCACAAAAATTACACAAGGTCATCAACTACCAAAGGACGAAGAACAGGGGGTATATCTTCCCAAACTCTAAGCTTGTCTTGTGATTCATGCCCCAATTTTACAAGTGCATTCGCACATCCATTTCCGCTTCTTCTTGTATGCGTAATTCGACATTCCCATGGCCTTCAAATTAATGAGTGGCAATTATCCCTTTTTATGTAAATGCACTGAACAATTATCCCTTTTTATTTTGTTGAATAAATTTTATAAATTTCCATAGAAAATATATGGAGATAATGAAAAATATCAACTAACAAGATATGATTTTCAATGGATGCATAATTTAAAGAAAACTAAAAATAATCCCAAACACTAGGTTAATTAGTTTTCATTAAAAGATAGGTAGAAAAATTGATCGTTTTTTACTTTGATTCACTGTGTTAAAAGTGATTTCGACCCCATTTCCCTTATCAATCATCTACAAATATATAAACAATAATATATATATATATATACACCATGGATATGTAGCTAAAAATATATAAATAACAAGAAAAGTAATTGCTACTTTATAATAAACAACATACACTACAAGAAAAATGGATTTTAGTGACAAAATATTAAGTGACATTGTTGAAATTGTCACTTTTTGCATATATTTAGTGATAAGAATATTAGTTTTGTCACAATAATAATAGTGACAAGTGCAATAGTGACAACATATATCTTTAAGTTGTCACTAATGACTATTAGTGACAAGTTTATGGGACTTAAGTTGTCACTATTGACAATTAGTGACACCCTTTCAGTGACAACTTAGTGACAATAAATATTGTCACTGTAATTTAGTGATAACTTTTTAGTTGTCACTATTGGTGTATCACTAAATGTCAATAGTGACAACTTTTACACATATCTTGTCACTAGTGTGTCTATATACATCAGTCTAGTGACAATATGAAAATTTTTGTCACTTTATCATTTACTATTTTATCACTAAAATTTAAATTATTTGTAGTGATACATCTACGTATTTAAATAGAAAATCATCGATTAGGCAAATATAAAATTTGAAAGAAAAAAATAAACAATAAATAAAAATAAAATACCTTGAAGGTGATGTGGGTGTATATGCTCCAAAAGAAATTCTTGTGCTTTTTGGTCTTTTGCAAGACAAAACATTTTGTAGATCATCTTTTAGTTTTTTTCTTTTTCACTTGGGAAGGAAGAAAATGTGACTATGTGAGGAGAGGAAAAGTTAAGGCAGTAGGGTTTTCTTTAATATAGATATTTAGACTTTGGGTTATGGATTGAAATTAGTTAGTTAAAGTATATATTTGGATTATACTTTTCATTGTTTAAATTGTAGGACTAAATAAAATTATATATATAGTGCGGTCGGATGCGGTTTATGCAGTTTAAAAATATACAAAACCAAACCCGATTACAATTTGCGGTCTTTTTTTCAAGAAGCCCAAGATCAACCCATCCAACTTTTGACCCGCAAATTGCGGTCGATTTGAATCGGACCGACCGGTTGGGGCGATTTCGCGGTTTCGTTGAACACCCCGGAAAGTTATTGAGTTTCCTCATAAGGAAGAGAGAAAATCTTAATTTCCAAAGGATTACATTGCTGTTATATAGTAATGGAAACTGGGTTAGTGGCTTGGAGAAGAGTATGATACAGTATTTCTTTTTTAATTGACTCGAAAAATGGGATGATAGTGATTTTTGCGTTGAACAATAAACATTGCAACAAAAAGTTATATCTAAAGTACTAGAGAAAACATAAACTAGCTTCAGTAGTAAAATAAATTCATATATTATTATTCAAACTGAAGAAAGGCATGTAAGTCCTAATATTTTGCAACCTTGAATATATATGCATCATATAAAAATTAAGAGTAAAAGAATAATTAGCAGGAGGGTGTAAATCAGTCAACGAATAACAAATTAATTAAGTTTGATTTGAATTTTATAACAAACTTAATATTATGTTTGTGCTTGGTTTAATTATCTAACGAATCAAACTCGAACGAGCTTTTACGAAACGATTTCGAACAATGTTGTTCAGACTAGCAGGACCGGCCCTGAATGTGAGCTACACATGCTACCGCTTATGACCACCGATGTGCAGGGGCCCTAGGAATTAAAAGATTTTTTTTTATTATATTGATTTCAAAACAAATTACTGAATTATAACCAAATAGTTAAACATCAATTCAACTTAACATGTTGTTACCAAATGCATATCAATCGAAAATGGAAAAATCTCAAGTGTCACCCCTTTTTTCTTTTCCCCGTCTCTCGGTCAATTCTTCAATATAAATCTTGAATATTTATATTATTGAGATTCTTGATTTAATGGAGATATGAAGGTTTGGATAAATTGGATGAAAAGCAAGGAAGAAGAAGAGAAAAAAATGAAAAATACATAAAATGATATGGTAAAGAAGATTGATTATGCAAGTGTAATTAGTGATTTTGCTTCAAAAAGGAGACTAGGAGAGTAATGTTTAAGTAATATTTTATTAGGAGTTTAGGTGTTTATGTCTCGTTCACGATTGTAATTATTTTCTTTTTAAATAAAATTGTATTTCATGTTATCGATGTTTTATAAACAATGAGATTATATTCGATTCATTATTATATTATTTTTTAATAATACGTAAAAATTTAAGGACCACAATTTTAAAGTTGATTTTAAGACCATCAGAAATTCAGGACTAAACCTATTGATCAGTATCACTAACTCAGTTCAAACAAACTTTTAAAATATTTTATTGAAAGAGTTGGTATCAAGCTTGATTTGATTTGATTTGATTTGATTTTCAAAACATAATCAACCAATTACACATACAAGAGTCAACCATTTATCACAATATTTAAGAGGGAAAGAAAGGAATATTTGTGAATAGCAAAAAGAAAAAGAAGAAAAGAAAAAAAAGAATATTTGTAATGTGGATTTGGATAGAGACATGGGGCACTCTATTAAGAGATTTTGTTGGACATTGGGTAATTGAGATACCCCTTCAGAAATTGACAAGTGTCCTCAAAATTTAATAATAAAATAAATTAATTAATTAAATACATTTTTACCCTTTAATTACTTTTATAATTCTATTACTACACAACTATTATTTCTTCAATTCATACATATCAACAAATCATTCTTTATAATAGTCATAAATATTATTTTTAATAATAATAAATATTTTATGAATATTGAATTAAAACATAAATACACAATCTCAAAATAAATAAAAAATTTTAATATTCAATTTTTTAATATTATCAATTAAATATATATTTTGCTTGATATATTTTAACCAACAAAAATATAAAATATTAGGATTTAAATTGACACAAATCAGAAAATTAAGGATTCAATTATTTACTTCAATAATTCAATTACATCTAAAATATTTAAACATTAAAATTTAAGGATTAAAAATATAGTAATTAAAATTTTTAAAACAACCCTAAGGCCCAACCTCTCAAGCCCAAATCTCTAAACCCTAATTTCATCTTCTTCCTCCACAAACCCTAGCCGCCGCCACCCTTCTACTGCCGCCGCCGCCGCCGCCAAACTAAACCCTAAAACACACCCCTCACCCCAGCCTCCATCCGACGACAAAGACAAAATATAGGGCCGCGGTAGGTATATGAATCGGCCACGCGGAGGCCATTTCCGGCAACCTCACGGCCGGACATATTCCACGCGGAGGCCATTTCAATATTCATCTCTCTTCTCCTCCACTTCCGGCCACGCAGATCTGACCTTCGCACGACCGGATCCAGCCACGCGAAGGCTAGTTCCGGCAACCCGATGGTCAAACTCGTTGTCGGGTGGTCGGAATTTGTCACCAATTTTTTTAATAGGCAGAGGTGGTGGTCCGGTGGTGAAAAGCTTTTGGAGCTAGGAGAAGTGAGATGAACATGGAAGATGTTTTGTCCTTCAGGTGGCCGGAATATGTGACAATTTTTTGGAGGAGGCGGAGGTGGTGGCCGCCGGTGATAATAGGCTTTGGAGATGGACATGGAAAATGAAAAGAAGAAGAAATGATAAATTTTATGAATATTTTAGGGTTTGTTAAACCAATATATAGGAGGGTATAAAAGTAAATTTCTATTTCCAGATTTGTCCAATTAAAAAAAGGTTCCAATTGGTTATTTACTCATTGGACAAAATTGTATGGTCCTGATTAAATCTTGAGAAAATTTGATGGTTAAGATTAACTATCTTACTAGAGATAGTTTTTTTAACTATCTCGTAATAGACAAACCCTAGAGACATGCCAACCTACGAAAAGGCCCACCGTGGTAGCTAAGCCGGCCACCTCGACAGCAAATAAACTCATTTCTACATTAGTCAGACACTATGTGGGTGGTTGGGTGGAGGAACTTAACTCCAATCCCTAATCTTTTATTTATTTTAATTAATTGCAGATATCTCTGTTACAACTTACAAGCTGCAAATACTAGTATAGTATAAGATTTAATCAATTCTTGAAAATTATTAGATAATTTGACATGGTCTGCAGGACAACATCACTGGTTGTTGAAACAAAATAAACAAAATGATTATATGATTGCCAAGTCAAGGTTCAAGAACAAAGATCGATCTCCAAATTCACACGTACGGCTGGTGGATGAATATATTATAGAAAAATGGTAGACGAGGTCTATTTGCCTGTGGCTATGGCCTGTGGGATTATAAATAAATTAAATGGGGACCTCACTTTTCATGCCGGTGTAGTGTTTTTCACGTTTCTTAATAATTTCTAAGTTACAATCAAATTTAATAATACTACTGTATATGCTTGGCTGCTGTTGCGCGCTTTAATTTATCTTACCTTCTTCCTGTATCTAACTTCCTAGTCATTTCCCGGGCAGCTTCGGTGATCGTACGATATGTCCGTCTAATTGACCCCACTGCACCGCGCTGCATCATATATAAATAAAGATTCATCTGATCAATTGAGAGATGCGGCGTGTGATGGGAGGCCTCGTGAAATTTATCAAGTCACTTAGATTCAAACTAAGGCGTCGAAAAGTGATACTGATCAATAGAGTTTCAGCCGTTGATCTTGAAGGAGATCAATTATATGCTACTTCTACTCCTACTACTACCACTAACGAGCAGAATTGGAATAATAAATCTCGATTCTCTTGGGATCAGATTCAGAGATCAACTCGGGATTTCTCTGTCGTAATCGGGTATGGTGGATTCAGTACCGTATATCTCGCTGATAGAATAAAATTGTTCAAAGATTCATCCACCGTGGCTGCTGCCGTGAAGGTCCAGTGCAGTAGCGAACGCCTCAATCAAGCTTTCAAGCAAGAATTGGAGATCTTGCTTCATCTCAACCATCCAAATATTGTCAAGCTTCTTGGTCATTGCGATGATCGAGGTACCTACTTAATCACCGTCACATTTAATATTTCAATATAACTCGAGCAAAAATATAATAACCTAGACCTTGTGGCGAGGAATTACATCACATCATTCATTTGATCCCACAAAAGATGATGTAGTAAGGTTCCTAATTCGTGTGTACTAATTATTGATTAATTATTTGAAATATACAGAAGAAGGCATATTAGTATTCGAGTATGTCCCGAACGGCAATTTGCAAGAGAAACTTCACGGATCATCGAATTTAATTTCGTGGAAGAGAAGAATGACAATAGCTTTCCAACTAGCTCAGGCAATGGAGTATCTCCACAACAAGTGCGGCCTACAAATAGTCCATGGCGATATTAAATGTTCAAACATATTGTTGGACGAGGATTTTAACTGTAAGCTTTGCGATTTTGGGTCATCAAAAATGGGATTCTCTTCAACTGTACTCCCGCCATCGCCTTCAAATTCCCCTTTTACACGGAGAAATAATAATCGGAATATGATGCTTGGTTCTCCGGGATACACAGATCCTCATTATTTTAGAACAGGGCTGGCCTCCAAGAAGAACGACGTGTATAGCTTTGGGGTCGTTGTTTTGGAACTCATAACAGGAATGGAAGCTTTTAACCCGTCTAACGGTGAGAGATTGACTGTTAAGGTGGGGCCCATGCTCCGAGATTTGAATGATCCTAAAGTGGTTGAAATGTTGGATCCACGTCTTCTTCGTGGTGTTCACTTGGAAGAAGTCAAAGCAATGGCTGCTCTCTCTGCTATGTGCCTCTGCGATTCCCCGAGTTTTAGGCCTTCTGCGTCTGATATCTTGACAACAATGAGAAACAAGATCCCCTCGTTGTCCTTCATGTTTGAGAACAAAAAGACTACTCTGTAGTTACATGTACAAACTAAAAAATCATTTTGCTTACTTACATCTTTGGATTGCTGTTTTAGATTAGCTGGTGAGAGTACGTAGATGTATTTTGTACCGAAATCTCTACAACAATGTATACCAAAAACATATACAGTATTCTTTTTCTTCAATTTCAGGTTAATTGTATGTATTCAGTTTGTTGTTTTAATGGAAAATACTAAGAAGCTGGCGTAAACTCAACATAGTTATTCATTATTATCGATTCTCAAATGTTTTGCATATAACAGTTATCAATTGATGTAAACATTTAGTGTGAGATTCTTAAAGAAGCATAAAAGATCATGAAGTAGTGATCAAGTATCGTATTGTGTCTGATGCTGCTCGAAAAAGATTAAGTCATGTTTGAAATCCGAATACCCTTAGAAAGCCAAAAGAAAAGAGGCATCATAAAGTGAAGTGAAATGATAATAATTGTGGTTTGAAGTTTGCCCTGATGGCTCTTTTATTTGTTTATTATTATTAGTTTGAAGTTTGTTAGATTTAAATATATAAGTTGAAACCTCGGTTTCGCGAAACCACTGCCCATACTTCATTTGGAAGAGGTTTGGCCCAGTTTCAGAGCCAAAACTTTCACATATTGGCACCAACTAACCAGCTAACCATATGCCATATGGAGTAGTGATCAAGTATATAAAAGTGAAGTGATATTATTTGTGGTCCAAAAGATGGAATATTTCTAATCCTTCTAGCTGCAGCATTTCAAGAACTAGGATGAGATAATTTCCTTTCTTCTTGAATTCATAATTATATCTTTCTTCCTTATAATGAACAGAGTTTTCAGTGGTCAATGTTCACTGACACTTTCTTTATGAGAAAAAGAAACCTCGATTATAATGCTTTAGAGATAAACCAATCTACAAGCAATTCTTTGCTTTCGTAGACAAACAATTAATTAAAGAAATTCTTGTATTGTCAAGTAAGAAAGGAATAGAAGCTCTCCTTTAAATCAAGTCCTCATTGCCTAATTAATTTCTCGAATTAAATAGATTTCCATGGCTCCTCCTGAAAATGCAACTAGTAGCATGTCTATTAATGGTGAGAAACTAAAAAATCTTGACCAAGAGATAAGAGAATTGATCTCTGCTCTGACCAATCGAATCAAACATACTCAGAAATCATCATCGAATAGTAATATTAATGTCGATGAAGAAGATGATGATAATGGAGTGAGTATCATAACATTGGCAGGAAGCAACCTCGGAGCCACCATGCGTGATGAGAAGCCAGCTCAAGCTCAAGGTTTGGAACAAGATGACGACCTTGCCCCTACGTACGTCAATAGTAATTTCCAAGCTATCAATAATTCAATCATGATCGGTGGCAGCTACGAGACCAATGATCCAGGCGTTCATTTGGACATCACGGATTGTGTGGAACACGATCCCAATCGAGGTAAGAAGGTCTTGAAGAATGAGGGAGGAAGCTCCAAAACTGATGTCCAGCAGATTGAAACTAATTAACTAGGTTACCTTTATAATAATAGTATGCAGTGTTATCATCACGGCTAGATGATGATACTTTTATTAATAATAAATGCTTGTTATTTGTGAAAGACCTATGATTTTATTTCATGAGTTGTGCCTAAAATTGATGCATTTGAATTTTTTTTTTTTTTTTTGAATTCCATTTGAGTTTGATACTAGCTAGTTGCAATTCATCTATTATATATGCCAGTTTGTTAAGTTTAATCAGGACAGTTATTTTACAAACCGAACTTATTACTTGATACTTGTAAGACTCGAAAAAAAATGAGAGAGAAATAAAACTTCTTTTAATCATCTATCGTGTTTGTTTGGACAACAAAAGGAAACAGATATCATCTTCATCAAAAATCAAAAGAAACAAACGTTTCTATTTACTATTTACTATTTATCATTGAAAATATCATGGCCAGTATACTAATGTTTAATTTGCTAGATGTTGAGTTGTAGATAATTATATTCTTCTTTAGCCAACTTCTTTCCTCTAGATGGGTTAATCCATTTAAACATTGTGTATTGGATTGATGATGCCGGGAATGGATGATACGCCTATCAAAGTTCGGTAAGACGAATAAGTTTTCTTTTGTCAAATGCCTCAAATAGATCGGATGAGTTTAAACATGCAACATAAAGAAGCAACTCAATGTTTACTTCACTTCTATAACCGAATTAGGTCTCTCAATGTTCGATGGCACGTGTTCAAACCTTCACCTTGGTGGCTTGGTCTCCCATAAGGGTCATAGACACTATACATGAAAAGAATTTCCGTCTCATGCTCTGAATAAAAAGAAGTAATTTCCTCTAACAACTGTCATCATCCATCATCTATTGTCTCTTGAAGTCGATACTTAGGACATCTCCTATGATTCAAGGGGAAGGGGTTGAAAACTTAGGGTGGTGATATATGTGAAGTTTTTTTATTCAAGGGGTGATCAATGCATTTTTCCCTTTCTTCAATTGATCCATCGATCTGATGGGTGTTCCCATTGCCTCATGCATCGATCTGATGCACTGTTGCACTCGCCCGCGCAGCCAGCAGGTGGCCGACACTTGACGGCCACCTGTTGACCCTTTCTTTTCTTTTTTTTTTTTAAATTTTTGTTATTTAATAAAAATCCTTTTATTTTTTAAAAAAAATTCCTTTAAAATACCGAATTAAATGAAATGTAACTCTTATTTAATTTTAGTTTTAGTTAATTTGTGTATTATTTTTAAAAAGTTAATTTTAGTTTAAAAATGTAACTCTTATTTAATAAACTCAAATTTAATTTATTTTGTTTTAATTTAATAAAAATCTTTTTTTTTAAATCCTTAAATTTGTGTATTGTTTTGGAAAAGTTAATGTCAATCTTAAATTATTTTTATTATTCCCAAATCATGTCAATCAAAAAATTGTATTGTTATGTACTTTTAAAAAATTATTGGTTGTCAACTATTTAATTGTTGTATTGTTGTGTTTTTTTAAAAAAAATATTGGTTGTCAAGTATTTAATTGTTGTATTATTGTGCACCAATATTATATCTTATTATTAATGTCAATCTTAAATTATTTTTATTATTTCCAAATTGATTTGCGTATTATTATCCATTATTAATATTGTTATTACTTATTTATTTATTATTGTTTAATTTTTATTAATATTGCTATTATTATTATTATTATTATTAAGTGAGAGTGAGGAAATGAGAATTGGAATTAAATGGAATTGATAAATTGAGTCATTTCAAGATGACTTATAAAAAATAAAGGGGAAGCTGAACTTGAAATCTGAAGGAAAGTTGAACTGAGCTGAAGGAAAGTTGAACTTAGGCTGAGGAGTCATTGGAGATGACCTTATTTGACTAATAACATGTCCTAATTGCAGGTAATTTCTGTTTGGGCTTGTGTTTTGGACCCAATTGATTGTTGATTGAGTTCAAATTATTTGAATGCCTTGGGCTTTTAATACTTGGATTACTTAATTATTTTGGGTATAATATTACTACTATAATTAAAAAAATGTTGAGTGGTATCTAAAATCCATGATGCCAAGTGTCTTCACAAGTGTTTTAAAAACCAGACCAGACCGGCCGGTTCGACCGATTTAACCGGTAACCAGTTGCCAATCCGGTCCGATTAACCCTCCAAAACCAGCTTTGTTCCTGACCAGTTTGAACCGGCAAAAACCAGTTAAAAACCGATAAAACCAATGAACCAGTGAACCGATTGAACCACTGGTTCACTTATAAAAATAAAAAGTTTACGCTACGAATTTTTATTTCTCTTCCGCGACCTTTAAGCTTCAACAATACTCTTACATCTTTTCTTCTATTTTTCACTTTGAAATAAACAAAATCAACAAGAAACAAAAAAATCTTATATATAATAAGTTATATAAATATATTTGAGTATCAAATTCATTAGAAAGTCATTTTTTTCACAAACTTCAAGTATTTTTATTTTTTTCATATAATTCAATGACAAAATTCATCAACAATTTCTCTTTTTCAGAGGTGATTAGTAATAAAATTATTGTTTTTGATATGGTGTTTATTATAATTTGAATTATTGCGTTGATATCATGTTATCATACTTGTAATTTTGTTGCTATCATTCATTCTTAACTCAAATTTTATAGGAAAAATAATTGATAATGAGATAAACATTTAGTTTATGGAAATAAACTTGAAAAAATGAATAATATATTTTTTTAAATAGTTGATTAAATATATTAAAATTAAAATTAAAATATTATATTGTAATAACGTCACACCGGTTGAACCAGTGGTTAAAACGGTTAAACCGATCTAACCAGTAACCAGTGAGGCTACCGGTTCGATGTCCGATCCGGTTTTTAAAACATTGGTCTTCACCGTATTCTTGCATTTTATTTTATTTTTTTTGGTAAAATATATTCTTGAAACATAGAGATAGTAGTTATCAAATGATCATCTCTAGATCTAAATAGAACAGATTCTGGTCTAACTATTTTTGAGTTAGATACTAATATTTGCATGATTATTCCGAGTCTAATTCATGACAAAAGCTATTTCAAGAGGTACGGGTTTTCCAAGATGAACTTAGACATGATTTCTAATCCACATTGTACTAAATATGTGAGTGAAACCAGGGGCAGATCCAAGATTCCAAAGTCGAGGGGGGCCAAACTGTATTATAGGTTAATATTTTTTTTTTATTATGATGGTTCTTAACCTATTTTATTTACGTAAGTACATAAAAATAAAATAAAATAAGTAGTTTTATTTAAGTAAAAGAATTAAATAGCACATGACATTCTTTTTTATCATAAAATTATCTATGGTACGTATATCAATATCAAATTTCTCAATAATCGTATTTTCAATGTAAGTAATCAAACCATTCACAAACTATTGATTGTATATTTTATTTCTAAGAATATTTTTCAGGAACTTCATCACTTCATACTATTATACTAAATAAATCTAATAAATAACAAATACACTAAAGTTAATATTATTAATTAGAAGACGTGTGTGGTTTTTGTCTTTCCATATAAGATTAGATCAAATCAAGCTTCGTAATTATTCTGTTAATGATTTTACTTAGGTCATATTATTGATCAAATATTATTAAATTATTTAATTATTAGGCAATTAATGAAGAAGATCAATAAAAATCAATTCAATAAATGTTAAAACTGCATTTTAAAAAAATCAATACAAATAAACTTAAAAAATGTGCACACAAGTAAGAGAAAAAGGAAAAATTATTGGGGGGGCCAGGCCCCTCCAATGCTTCAAGTAAATCCGCCCCTGGGTGAAAATAGCCTGTTACATAACATTATTAAAGTTCAATTTTGTAAATTATGATATATGGGTAAACAACCAACACACAAATATTGACAATTCACACAAATAAATTGACAATCCACACCTTATTAACTAGACGAATAATGACAATCCATAATTGGTTATATGAACGAAGTGTGTAGGTAACTAATGAAGCCCAACATGTGAGCAACGAAATAAGGTGATCCATGTTAATTGGTCTCAACATCTTCTGAAACTTGAATGGTCAATGCACAAAAGATAGAGGTAGATACCATTAAAAAAAATCAAGATCTTGAAAATCTAAAAAGGAAATTACAAGAAAAATCAAGATATATTATGGAGGATAATTGGTATCAATCATTGATTTTGATTTTCAACTTCAATTTTGATGACTTGGTCCTTTATCTGGTCAGCTTCCTGTAATGAATTAATCTCTTTCTTTTGCATTAATTCTCTGTCCTTACCCCACAGCAGAATGTATAATCCAGCAATAACAGTAACTGATCCTATTAAACTGCTCCATATATCAACCAAGGCATGAGATAAATACATCGATTAGTTTTTGATTAGTTAGAACAGAAAATTAAGCAACAAGTTAAGGATCGGAGCAATTTATTTATTGACCTTCCAAGATGAAGTTGTTCGTGTAAAATGGGAACATCAAATGATGCTGCCATTATCTGCACAAGTGGGCTGAAAGCTGCAGTGAAGACAGGACCTCTTTTCTTCACACACCATGACATTCCCACAAAGCACAATCCTGATCCTACCATCCCCTGCATGCATGCGATCGAGCATTTCACCATATATAACATTCGCAATGGCGATTTTTATACTCCATCTGTACGTCCCAAATATCTTCCTATTTCTTTTTGGGACGACGTTGCAAAACAAGACTTTATTTTCTAAAAGAGCTATGTACAAAAATATGCATGTGCCTTGCCTAATTGGCAAAAATCACCCTATGTTATTTGAATTACCAAAAACCTCCTTGTGTTTGTTTTCTTAATAAACCTCATTTGAAATACATTCAAAGTCAACATAGAGGTTATTATCGATTTTTTAAGTAAACAGAGGGGTTATTGCCAATTTTCAAAGTAAATAGCTAGGGGGACTATTGATAATTCTTAGGTTAAGAAGGGTGTTTTCGCATTTTTTTGCGAGGGTATAGTTGTTATTTTCCCTACAAAATATGTATTCTAGCATCGAAGGGTGTATGTTGTCTATAAGGACCCATTTGTTTGTATGGGAATGGCATGCAATTTGATAATCTGATTACCAGATATCAAATAATTATGTTTGGGTTGATTTATTGTATTTTGGAAAAGGAATTAAATTCCCCAAAATCAGGAATCTTGCCATCATAAATTAGGATATGAAACCCAAATTTTCTATAGTATTCTAATTCCATTCCCATTGGAATTCATGGAAAAGAATAAAAAGACAATATTTTTCATATATATATACACTATCTCTCTCTCACTCACTCACTCACACTCAAACTCAAACACACACACACACACACACACATATATATATATATATATATATATATATATATATATATATATATATATATATATATAATTTGTATTTACTATAAATTATACATAAATTAAACAAACTATAAATTTTTATGTATGGAAAGTATATTATATAATTAATCAACATTAAGAATAATTACTTACAACCCTTGAAATTATGTGAAATTACACGATCGTCCTTTGAAATATCAATAATTACAAAACAATATTTGAAATCTTTAAAAAAATTAACTTAACATAAAATACTTTTTACCGCTGCATTATAAATGTCAAAAATATTAAATGATTATTGGTGAGTAAAAAAAAAGGTAAATTTTAATTTTATTAAAAAATCTCATATATAATTTATAATAATATACAAATGGAACTTTTTTGTTAACATGTGCAAAAATGGATTTCATTCCCTAAGTTTACCAAACATTTGTTACATTCTTTCCTGAAATCTTGAGTGTTATCCAAACAGTATAATGGAGTTATATTCCTGGTAATCACATTTCTGGAAATCAAATTCCTAGAATCATTCCATTCCCGTCAAACAAACGTGTCCTAAAAGAAAAATACAGAGGTTTTTGCTAATAAATAATTCAATAGTTAGACAAAACATAGAGAATATTTTTGTATTTTACTCTTTCTAAGATTATTTTCTCAAAACTACCATTTCACATAAAATAATGACATGACACCACCAACTTTTAAGCATTGCATTTGAACGCATATATAAATGTAAAATTATAAAAGTTATTTAAAGAGTATGTAGTAAACTTACAGCATAGAGAACGATGAAGGCGTCAGTTTTCCTCTTTAAAATCCAAACTGAAAGTTCCCTGTCAATTGACAAACTTAAGACTGCAGATTGTATGGCACTGAAGGAAGCCATAATGGCAGTGCTGGAGTATTGGCATGGATATCTCTTTCCAATATTTGATTGAACAATGAACCATGAGGACCAACACAATGTTCCTGCAAACAATGTAACGGAACCAATTGCCCATCGCACGTGCGATGAATTGTGCGAATTCAGCTTCGTATCCATTGATTTTGGATGGGTAAAGTGAAATAAAGGCATTCCTTTATAAACACTTAATAAAACAGCTCCTCCAAGGCAAATTAGTGCACCAACAACCTTGGCCCTTCCACTACTGTATTTTATGTTCACACTCTCTAAACTGCAATACATATCAAACAAGAAAGAATCTCTGATTATGCATTTCTTAGTCAACATGCCCAAAAGGTAAATTGTGTTCATAAGTACATACCCAAAAGGTAAAGCCATCAGAAAAGTGACTACCGGAACCATGTTAAGGAAAGCACACGAGAATGTAGCAGACGTATATTCTATGCCGAGAAGGAAGAGATATTGCGTTAGAGATGCCCTACAAAAACATATATATACTAGCTAAGAAAATGCACGTATCGTCTATAAATTAAAATCAATTACGACATTTTAACTAATTAATTAATTACCCGATAATAGCACTAACGAAAAGGTGACATAATATGCTTAGTGTGAGCTTAGGCCTGATTCCCCTGCAAGAAATTAAACATGTCTTAATTTATTGAAGTTAATTATATTAATTAGAACATGAATCAGAGATGGGAATTAAGAATTCAAACCTTTCCAAAAAGAAAGCTAATGGGGATAAAAATAATGCAGAAATCGACTGGCGATAAGTTATGAAGACCAAATGGTTCATCCCATCACTAACAATCTTCTTGAGAAGTATATTACTAACGGCAAAAGCTAGGTCGATAGCCATCATTGCGATAACTGGGTACCATTTGGCAAAGCTCTTAATCATTTTCTTAATTGGTTTATTATATATGTAAGAAGCTCACAAAGCATTAATTAATTCTATATATCTATTACACACACACACGCACACACATATACACTCTAGCTAGCTATATATATAGACTTGTTAATGATTTAATTAGTCTAAGAGTGGGTACAAAGCAAGGGCAAATTCCTTTTAGTCCTTTGAAATGCTTTAAGCTACCAATTTTGACACTAATTTATTACATATTCTCTTCTTTTTACTGTACTTTCGAAGAACTCTAATGTAGAAATTGTTGAGAATCAATGTACAGACATAAACAGAAAGGATATGCATTAATTAATGTATGATATCAACGTCTTCATGTAGACCACTGAGTTTTTTGTTTTTGTTTTTTTTTTAATTGAGCATCTGTTCTTGGCACCCGGCCAGCTGCTTTATTTAGAGAGTCAATATCTCTTTCTGCAAATAATACCATATCCTATGAGTGGGGTTGATGGATAGATGGTTCTCACAGTTTAGCATCTTATTCTTCAAGTCATTTGCAGCCTCTCATTTTCATACAAAGGTACAACTGGTAGAACAACATGTCAAATCCTGATCCTATGTCTAATTACCTTAACTATATATATATAGCCTGACCTGATCACACTTTTTATTCTTTAAAGATGAATATATATTTAATAGTAGTATACATATGTTGATCTGTTGATGAAACTTCATGTATGTCTTAGTTGACAATATTATTTATTAATTAGTTAAAGCATCCAATCTGGAATTTATCAGTGGGAATATTAATTGAAGAGGAGATGATCATGAACAATTAATTAATTAAGCCAGATATCTTTTCATTCTAGTACATAATTACTGTGAAGTGGATATGCATATATGGAGTGAATAGCAAATTAACTCCCCGTGTTATTCTAAATAGGCAATTTAACTCCCTGTGATAAATAAAAGGGGAAAATACCTCCCTGTGATATCCTAAATATGCAATTTAACTCCATGTGATAAGAAAAAGGGCAAAATGCCTCCCTGTGTTTTTATAAAAGAAGCACTCTGCCTCCCTCTAAATTGCTCATTTATTCATATCACAGGGAGGTAAATTGCTCATTAAGTCATTATTTCATTTCACAGGGAGGTAAATTGTCTATTTTTATATCACAATGAGGTAAATTGCTCATTATTCATTTCACAGGGAGTTAAATTGTCTATTTTTATTTCACAGGAAGGTAAATTACCCATTAGACATATTACAGAGAGTTAACTTGCAAAAAACCCGCAGATATGTATATTATATTTAATTGGTTAATTAATAAATAATTAAACTAGTGTATGTGATACAAATATAACATTATCTATTCCGTGATATTCATCTTCATATGTTTAAACTTAACTCCCTCCTCTAGCAAATGCATGTTGTGCGAGCAAGTACGTACGGGCCATTGCCTAAACAAACTAAACAAACAATTACTCAATTAGAAGAGAGCAGAGGTTTAGTCTAACTACAGTTATCATCAGAAATTACTCAAATAGTCTTTGAATTGAAAATTAAGTCTAGGATAGGTATATTTTAACTCAAGTTGATCTACCAAGTTCAAAATCATTTTAAGTCCAACTTAATTTGGAACTTTTATTGTTCACCAGATTAATTTCCATTTTTAGGTTGGGTCTTTAATGGTTTATTTTATATGAATCGAAAATAGGTTGGGTTGCCGGGTCAGTAATGGGTTGGGCCGGGTCATGGGTCCACCCATCAATTCTTTGTTAAATTAAGTTGTGTATTTTAATTAAAAATTAAAATGCACCATATTTATTAGTAAATATCGTTTAGATGTTCAATATAGTTAATGAGATTAAAACAAAGTTAAGTCGCTTAAATAATTTAATATTAATCTAAGTAAAAAAATTCTAAATTCATTCATAGTTTTAATTTAATTGCAACATTTATAGTCTACATGGTGGGTTGATGAATAAAATATGGTACCAGTGGGGTGGTAATTGACTAATTGGGGTAAGATGTGGTCGTGGGGAGATGGAGAGGGGAATAAGGAGGGGGATATGATTCAAGATTTTGAATCATAAATTGATTAGATTTTTCTTGTTAGTCTCAACCTGATTTTATTTGAGTCGAACTTTATTTTAAGACTTGATTAATTTATCAACCTAGTATGAGTTTAATTAGGTTTAACCTGAATAAAACCTCAAATTAAATGAGATAATACTTGAATGATTTCATTTCATATATCATATAATAATAATATGAATTTTCATTTTAAGTATATTGAATGTTGGAGTCTTATTTTTATGTATTTAAAATATTTTGGAAGTATTTCATATAATGATAAGTGATATTTTATCATTTAGAAGTTGGCTTTTATTGTGAAATGTTACTTAATATTAATACCAAGGTATATATTTTTCGGTGCTATATGTACCCTATTTCTATTTATGTGCACTTAATGATACATATATTTCTCGGAAGAATTTAGTTTAATCTTATTTGATAGGTAAAATTCAGAAAACGTCCCAAACTAATTACTGATTTTGGATTTTCGTCTCGAATTATTTAACTTGGCGAATTTCGTCCCGTAATTTAATATTTTTTTGGAATATCGTCCCAAACTAATTACTAATTTTGATTTTTCGTCCCAAACTATATCAACTCGCCAAATTTCGTCCCATAGTTTACCATTTTGTATGAATTTAGTCCCAATATTAAATTTCTAATTTAATGAAAATGACGTTCAATCTTGTAATTAATTTGGGATGAACTCTGCAATATTATATAATTATTCATATTAAAATTTATCATGTCATGACACTTAAGCAGCCATGTGATAATTCATCGCAAATGCTCAATTCCGTCTTATAATTATGGTGGGACGATATTCCAAAAAAATATTAAATTACGGGATGAAATTCGCTAAATTAAATAGTTTGAGATGAAAATCCAAAATCAGTGATTAGTTTGGGATGATTTTTGCAATTTTGTATAAGTTCAAAGTCCGAAATAAAGTCGACCGTGAACTAAACTTATGACCTGAATTTCAATCTATGATCATTAACAGGGCCGGCCCTGAGCGTAAGCCGCACATGCGGTCGCTTAGGGCCACCGATGAACGAGGGCCTCCAATTACGAAATATTTTAATATATACTTATATTTATTTATATGTACGTATGTAGTAATTATACAAAGATCCCTTGTGGCATAGATGGTAAACCTCTTGATGAGTGTGTGTGTGAGGTCAGTGTTCGTATCCTTGCATCTTCAAATTGCCTTTAATTTTTGTTATTTTTGTATGTGGAGCTAAAATTCTAATATGGAAAGTCCAAATGCATAGCTAAAAAAATCAGGCCCAACATATTGACAATTAAATAAACGCCATTAATTAAGATAGACATTGTCTAAATAAAAAAGTAAGAAAACGAATCTTTGTATTGCAATTTTAAAATTTTGGAGTTGTGAGTCATGTGACCAAGAGATCCATATTAATATATCAAAAAAAAATCGACTTGATGATGTTAAAATTTATTGATGATGGCTTTTAAGTATTTATTGTTTCAAACTTTGAATATTATTTGAATGAAACTTTTGATATAGATGAGATTGACTTAATTATTTGAGTTGAGAGTCTTAAGATATATTTTACCAAAAGAACTAAATAATTTGAATTATTTACAAACTATATAATCTTGATTTCTCAAATAGATGGATTGCTTATAGAATATTGTTAAGTATTCTTTTTACAGTTGCAGTTGTAGAGATAATATTTTCGAAGCTATAGTTGATTAAGTCTTACTTTTGATAAACCATTGTCACAAAATAAATCGAATCGGTTAGCCATATTGTTGATTGAAAAATATTTGTTATGCAAGTTTAATTTGTGATTATGCTATTAAAAATGCTAGTAGAAGAATATTTAAGTAATATTTATGTTTTTATATATATTATCATTTTCTTATTAAATAAAAGTATGTCTCGTATTACCGATATTTTTTACAAATCGATATTATATTTTATTCACATTATTATTGTATCTTATTTTTCTAATTAATAGTTTTTTTTTAAAAAAAATTATATTAGTTATTAACATAATTTAATTGCACATGAAAACTTAAGGGCCACAATTTTAGAGTTGGCTTAGGACCACAAAAAACTCAGGACCGGCCCTGATCATTAAGCCCGATGATATTTGAGTTTGAAGTACTCCAAACCCGACTCACAAAACCCTATTGACAGGCCTATCAATTAGATTATGTTTGGATTCAAAATTTGGTGAAAAAATGTGCATAGGCCCAACAAGAGCAAAGGCTCAGCTCCTGAGGACTTTTAATTAAAATTAATATACTGCATCAATTGTTTTTTTTTTTTTTTTTTTTTTTTTTTTTGAGAGGATACTGCATCAATTGTTATACAGTATATTATTAGTCTTCCCCATTTATTTGTTTCTAATCTAATTACAAGTATTGAATTTCATCGTTGTCTTTCTCGTTTCCACATCGGGTCGACACCAACAAGACTCAGCTTTTTTATTACGCTACCACGCGCTGCCGCTGCTGCTGGTGGATCGACCGCCGCCTTTCTCCTTTCCTTCTCGGTATCGTTACACCTCCTTTTATATAAACATACTGTATGTAATATGTAATAACCCTAGTCCTCTATTCCGATACTTTGTCGTTTGCTCATGTTCACATTTTCAAGGGCACCTCGTATAACTTGCATCGTTATGGTTGAATGTTGCGTTGCATCTACGCTGGTTGAAACCTAGTTTTCTGTTGAGTTATTTAATTACTTTTTCCTGATGGCATGTGATTTAAGAACTATCCGCACTCAAATTCTGTTTATTAGTCTTAGGTACTTATGCAAATTTTATTTGAAATTTCCTGTTTCCCCTTTCTGTTGATTTGTAACGGAGTTTGTGGTGTTTTTCTTGCAGTTCAGATCGTTAATAATCTCTGGCCTCTGGTTTCACTTCATAGAGGAATAATGTTCGGAAGCAATCGTAAGTACTTGTTGGTTCAAATTAAGTTATGATTTTTTCCTTCCTTTGAACATTCTGTATTACCTTTATTGATGCTGGTGCCTTTATTCTTTCCTGGAAAATCCTCTTTGATCTATTCTCATCTGTGGATGTTATCCATTGTCTGCAAGTTTGTCCTGGATGATAATCATTCGCTATTCTTGAAACTTAAATTATCTAACAGTTCAGTAGATGAATAATCGATTTTATGATCTTGGTTATGGCACTTTTACATTCTACTATCACAATTCACAGCTTTGAGAAAGATAGAATATTGAGCGTCAACCATTATCTTTCCATGTGCACTACACGTAGATTTTAAATGCACACAAAGCACATGCCATGGAACGGAGCACGGCCACACCCAACTCTTGCCTTAATGAACTTGGATATTCTTTTTTCCCTCCAAAATCAATTTCTAGTTGCTTATTAAATGCAAGCATGGTTAACTTATAACTTCGATTACTGGGATGGTTGATTGAATTGACCGGGGACTTGGTTTAAGTAAACAAATTTATTAAGAAGCCAAAAATGGGGCTGCTACTCTTATCTATGTAACTCTTCTTCTTGACTGTAATTTTGGAAACCCTGATTTATGCGCTTCCAATTTTACCCTAGTATGAGTTATTTCTGATATCGTGCATGTATTTATGTACTAAAAACTCTTGCTCATTTCTGGGTTAGTGGTAGGGAAATGAATTCCAGAATTTGGATTTAATATGGCATACATAATAAAAATAATCTTACTAGTAAAGCAAATTGTGAAAATGACAAAAATGTGTGCCTTTTTGTCTGAGTAGGCTATTTCATGACTACTACAATGTGAAACGTAGATGAACTATGGAAGGACGATATGAAATTTACTATCAAATTTGTATATATCTAACTAAGTTTGATGAGTCACCAGTAAATTTTTAAATTTTCATTTATTTTATTCTATCCCACATCCGTGGTAAAAATTGGCCCTTAAATATCATTTTTTATTATTACGAGTATTTCACTAAGACTTCCTGGCTTCCAGCAATCAGTTCTACTTACACAAGTGTAACTTTGGCTACTCAGGCAAAACATGTGTACCAACACTTAATCGTTCTTGGCAATTTATTCATATTTCCTGTATGCACTACGTATTTCTTAAAATTCAAACATGAATTTCTTGTGAATGAATTGAAGTTAATTAGGTGAAAATGGAAGTTAACAATATAATCTATGTATATACTTCTGACTTGTCTAATTGTTTTTCTGCTCATCTTACAGCTTTTGGGCAGTCATCTAGCAGCCCGTTTGGGTCTCAACCGGCTTTTGGGCAAAATAATAATGCCAGCAACAATCCGTTTGCTCCTAAACCATTTGGTAGTACGAGTCCTTTTGGTTCTCAGTCTGGGGGTTCCATTTTTGGTGGCATGTCTACTGGTGTTTTCGGTGCTCAATCTTCTCAGCCTTTAGGCTCTACTTCTGTTTTTGGTGCTTCGTCATCACCTGCTTTTGGAAGTTCAGCGCCGGCATTTGGAGCTACCTCAGGTTATACTTTCTGAAGTCCATTTTCAGCATTTGGAATTGAGCGCATGAATTGAAACAGTCCACCTGGGAAAAACAAAATAATATTTCCCTCCATTCCATTATGTGCTTGTTTGTAATGATTTCTTTTAGCACTGATTTTGTTTTTTTGACAATATAACACCTGTTGATGTAAAATTGTATTAGTTGCTAACCATTTGAGCTTCAATTTCTTCAGTATTACCTTCTTTTATGATTGTCAAATGGTCCATATTTCTGCGAGTACATCTGGTTCAAGGAGTTTCTTTGCCATATTTGATAGATTATAGTCCTTGTTAATTAAAAGACTTGTGTTTTTAGTTTTTGAGTGATCTACCTGTTGTTTTGCGGTGCTTTAGTCATAAATTACATTACATTTCATATTCTTTTGGATGGTTATTGATTTTCATCAATTTATCTATGTGAGTCTCTGTCAATTATTGGGTTGGTTATTGAATAATTCTGTATCTGATTTATTTCCTCCAGCTTACCACATGGGCGTTTGTCTTATCGACTATATCTATTTTAAAAGTAACCTTGTTATTTTTAATCTCTTATTAACTTTAACGAGTGTATAGGTTCATCAGTATTTGGGCAGAAGCCTACTTTTGGCGGTTTTGGATCCAGCACTGCTCAAACAAGTCCATTTGGAGGAAGCTCGTTTCAACAATCACAACCAGCTTTTGGGAGCAATCTCTTTGGTTCAACAACACCTTTTGGTGCACCAAGTCAACCTTCATTTGGTTCATCGAGCAGTCCAGCATTTGGTGCACAAAGTGCATCAGCTTTTGGTGGTACCACTGCCTTTGGTTCTACGCCAAACCCTACATTTGGTAGCACAAGTGGTGGGTTTGGAATGTCAAGTTCTCCTTTTGGTTCCAACACTCCAGCCTTCGGGGCTTCTAGCTCTCCAGCCTTCGGGGCTTCTAGCTCTCCAGCCTTCGGTGCTTCTAGCACTCCAGCATTTGGTGCTTCTAGCACTCCAGCATTTGGCGCTTCTAGCACTCCAGCATTCGGTGCCACATCTACTACTGCATTTGGTGCCTCATCTGCCCCTGCTTTTGGAGCATCATCTGCCCCTGCTTTTGGTTCTTCAACTACTCCTTTTAATTTTGGATCCAGTCCAGCATTTGGCCAATCAACTCCTGCTTTTGGAAGTAGCCCATTCGGCACAACATCATCATTTGGAGTTCAAAGCGCATCTTTTGGTAAGTTCTTTTCATCTTTGATGGTGTAAGATCGAGTCTATTTATGGCCGTCAATTTAAGACTTCTGTGTTCTTTGTAGTTGTTTCTGATCTTTTGCTTTGATGTAAATACTATGCAGGAGCACAGACTACAACCCCTGCTTTTGGCCAGTCTGCTTTTGGAGGGCAACGAGGGGGAAGTAGAGTATCTCCCTACTCACCTACACCTGAGACAGATGGAGCGACTGGTACACAGCCTGGAAAATTAGAATCAATTTCTGCCATGCAGGTCTACAAAGATAAAAGCCATGAAGAACTAAGATGGGAGGACTACCAGTTGGGAGATAAAGGTACTCACTCTTCTTTCTGAATCATGTGATCATTTTGAGCTTCTAGAGATCGTATCACATATATTTTTTACTGATTATCTCTCACTGTATCATATTCTAGGAGGGCCAGCTCCTGCCGGTCAATCGACTGCTGCTGTTGGTTTTGGTTCTTCAGGCATTGGAGCCTCAGCCACCCCTGCATTTGGTCAATCATCAGCAAATCCTTTTTCATCTACAACCTCTCCCAATCCATTTGCTCCAAAAACCCCAGCTTTTAATAACCCAGGCTTTGGATCTTCATCCACTCCTGCGTTTGGTTCTTCTCCATTTGGAACATCCAATACAAGTAACCTTTTTGGTTCAACATCATCAGCAACATCTTCTTTATTTGGCTCCACCCCTCAAGCATTTGGGGCCAATACCACCTCCCCTTCTCTGTTTAGCTCTTCCACATCTGCTTTTGGTTCTCCATCTCTTTTTGGCCCCGCATCAGCACAGAGTTCTGGCTTGAATTTTGGCAACTCTCAATCCTCCCCTTTATTCCAGTCATCTACACCTGCACTTACACAGAGTTCTCCTTTTGGACAGACCTCTTCTACCTTTGGCCAAACTGCCTCTGGGTTTGGTCAATCAAACTTGTTTAGTACACCCTCTTCTGGCTTTGGTGGGAACTTGTTCTCGACCAGTTCATCACTTCTGAGTAACAGCAACCCTTCAGCATTTGGCCAAACAACTGTGAGTTATTAAAGACTTGGACATTTGTCTTCTTTCTTTTTATTTCCATTTTCATGCTCGAAGATTAAGGGAAGGCATTATAAATTCTATGGTGATGTACAACTGTATAACTAAGTTCTTGGTTTTGGCAAATCAATATTCATGATCATTAATGAAGTTGTGTTATTACAATGACTGTGTGGAGGTTTAATCAAGGAGACTATGCTGAACTAGGGAAGGACATGCGCAGCTGCACCTGTATTAAGACCAGAAATTTGTTGTCCTTGTATTACTATAAAAAGCTACGGAATTAGCTTTCTCTTTTGACGTAAATATTAGAATGTGTAGGAATTCAACTGGGTCATGATTCCTTCTACGGACATTGAATTTCACTTTTTCATATATAAGTAATACCTTGAGGGCTGGGGTATCACTAAATTCAACAGAGAGTAGGCTGTCGTATGCATTGGGTTATTTTCTTGTAACTAAACGCTATATTCTTTTTTGTGTTTGCTCTTCTTTGAAGCCCAATCTTGCTACACCCTTTCAATCAGCGCAACCGGCTCAGAGTTCTGGTGGTTTTAGCTTTAGCAACTTTGGGCAGTCACAAGCAGGTTAATCAAGCATGAACTTTTTATTGTCGTTGACAATATCTTTTTTTCACTTATCTTTATAATTTCTGATGATTAATGACCATTCTAATTAACTTGTTTTATATATACTTATAGCTGGTACAAGTGGCTTTGGCGGCACCCCTGTCATGTTTGGTCAGAGTGCTTTTGGACAATCGTAAGTCACTGCTCTAGTTTAAATGCAACTGTTTCATAAACACACTTTATGGTGGCAACACTTGTATTTGTTGTAATTCTTTTGTTATGCTTAATTGTGATTTGTTTGCTTATATGTAATTACAGTTCTTTATATAATACAGGCTGTTATTGATCAGTTTTGTCTTTTGGACCAGATGCATGTATAAATATGGAATTTTTTTTTTTATGGAGCTTAGGTCTGATTCTTGTATGCGTTCTCAGTAAAATATTTATAAGTTAATGCATAACGCAGTCTTCGAGTGTTAGCTGATACAAGTTTAAGGGTCAAAACCAAGATGGAAAATGTTCTAAAGTTTAAATACTTGGAGACTTGTAAATATCAAAATAATTATTTATTGTTTCTTATTCATCTGTACAATAGAAAGCAAATAGCGAGAACAAATAATTTCATAGCTTAATGAAATTTGTCTGAGATTGGGTTAGATACAGAGTTTCCAGGAACAAACCATCGGGGGTTAAAATTTTGTCATGGAGTTGAATTAATACTAGTGTGTTGACCTCTTGTCATGTTCTTGTTTGTCTTTATTTTGTGTAAATTTTGTCTTCTATTTATTTTACAGATCAGGTTCTCAGAACATTATGGCTGCACAAGCAGCTCCCATTACAAATCCTTTTGGAACTCTGCCGGCAATGCCCCAGATGTCGATTGGTCGGGCAGGCACTTCTCCATCTATTCAGTATGGAATTTCTAGCTTACCAGTAAGTACTTTGTATTCTACTTAACTTTTTAGAAGGAAAATCTTACTGGATGTTTTTTATTTGTAGTCCTTTCTTGAGTGCAGAGTAATTAATTGAAAACTCATTTTGTTCACACTTAAATGGAATTTATGTTCTCACTTCTGTCATTTTCAATTAGGTTGTTGAAAGATCGGTGCCTGTTAGAATATCATCACTTTTGACTTCTCGACATATTTCCCAAAGGCGTATAAGGCTGCCTGTAAGGAAATATCATCCTAAAACTGATGGTGTAAAGGTAATGATGAATCATTCATGAAATTTAAGGTTGTTGCAGTTTACATTGTTAGGCTGACGTCAAATTGTTGGCCCATGGTTTCAGTTTGCATTTCCTCATGTTTTACTTCAATTTTTCCTTTCAGGTTCCATTTTTTAATGACGACGAAGAAACCCCTAGTACACCAAAAGCAGATGCTCTTTTTGTTCCGAGGGAGAATCCAAGAGCTCTTGTAATCCGTCCGCTGGAACAGTGGCCTTCTAGAGCTAGTGCAGAGAAAACAACCCGGTCTAAGGCCACAGTCACTGCCGTGCATGAGAATGGTAAGTGTCGTGTTTTTTTAAAATTGCTTGATTTCTTGGTTTTTTTATCCTGAAGGTATTAGGATTATAGGAGTACTTCGTAGTAATAATGCATTAATGCATACAGTTTTTGATACATCAGTTTTGAGATGATATTTTGCAATTGGTTTGTAAAGCCCACCATGGCCTACTTGCCTTGTATCTGGTTTTTATTTTCTTGCTTCTTTGATCAAGTTCTTTTGAAGGTATCTGGTTAAAAACCAAAGATTAAGTTGGTGTAATCATAGTTGGTTAAGAGTGGTGGATGACTAGTAGTTAACAGGCTGTGAGATGGTCATATCTGCTTATGATTTGAAAGCAAGCTTATATGAGGTATTTGACTTGCTTCACGCGATGGAGGCCATATGTTATTTGGACTTGGCTAGCAGATTGTCGTGCATTACCTTTATATCAACTTTTATGCTCTCATTGTGGAGAGTTGGGTGATGCAAGATTACCAATGTCCATTTAGGGGGGGGGGGGGGTGTTTGTCAGTAATATGGTTCAAGTCCAATTGAGCCAGGTATGCTAATGGAAATTTGTAGGCTTGGAACCATAAACTAAGATGAGTTAGATTTGACTCATGATGATCTTTTCCTTATTTTACTTTCCATTTTGTGCTTATATTTCTTTCTTCATGATGTCTACTTATTGGGGTAGGTAGGGTTGCACCTCTAATCTAGGTTTGTGCTTCAGTAATTGACTTATGACAATTTTGCTTGATTGATCAGGAGATGTTCGTCATGATGTTTACCCTAACATAAATGGCCATAGGACTGAAGTCAAAGAAGGTAAGGGCTTCTTTTATATGAATGTTGCTAGTATTTCGCTTGATAATAAATCAAATTACTATTATGAGCACATTACTTTGTGTTTTCTGTTCATTATTGCTTTCTTTCATAATGCAATCTTTTTTTAGATTGACATGTTGAATATTAGGATGAGATAGATTAGGGCGACAGGTTTTATATCATGTGGCAAGGTAACATTGTGAAAGTGCCTTTGATATGGTAGTTGCGGACTTTATTTTTCGACTTAATTTGAAAAATCACAGTTATTTAATAAACTTCTAGCGACTAAATTAACCAAGTGATGCATAAGTAGTTCCTACTTCATGGCTGACTCTTGGTTGCAGAAAATAAAAGAGAAAAAAAGAAGATAGTCAAAATTGAAATGAATGTAGATTGTAGTACTATGTTTGTGAAGAACGTAAATTTGATAGTTCTGTCCTCTTTTGTGTACTTATTTGTGAGTTTGGTAAAATGAATGACCATTTCTTGGATTGCAATTCCCTGTCTGTTATTTATTCGTTGTTTGGTTGTGGGTAATAGACTAAGAAAACTGTACCCAAAAAAAAGGAAAAAATAGACTAAGAACACATTCCCCCTCTGAAGCGGAAGAATACTGCTGCCACCTTGCTGAAATGAAAATTAAGTTTCCTTCTCTAATTCCCTGTAGGTTCCCCCAATATAAGTTGGGTCTTCAAATGTGGACTTTCTCTTAACTAAATGAGTTTAATTTTATGGAAGATGTAATCTATAATGTCTAGCAATTTCATTTAACTGATATATAAGTACATTGAATTGAATACTGATAAGAGTTCTTGGTTGTAATTGGCTGCCCATGCTGAAGATCCAACAGAAAATGGAGTCAAAGGGGGGAACCAAAAAAGTAATGGGGTGGTTCATGAGGATGGTCTTTCTACAGAGAACGGTGAAGACTCTTACATCACTCTTACAGGCCATAGAGCTGGTGAAGCCGCAATTGTCTATGAGCATGGAGCTGACATCGAGGCCCTTATGCCAAAGCTTCGTCACTCTGATTACTATACAGAGCCACGTATTCAGGAGCTAGCTGCCAAGGAAAGAGCTGAACCAGGGTTTTCCCGACACGTGAAAGACTTTGTGGTTGGAAGACATGGGTATGGTAGCATCAAGTTCTTTGGGGAGACGGATGTTAGAAGGCTTGATCTCGAGTCCCTTGTCCAATTCAATAATCGTGAAGTCATAGTTTATATGGATGAGAGCAAGAAACCTCCTATTGGACAAGGTCTCAATAAGCCTGCTGAGGTAACACTTCTTAATATAAAATGTTTTGATAAGAGGACTGGCCAACAATACACCGAGGGACCAAGAATAGACAAGTATAAAGAGATGCTTAAAAGGAAAGCCGAGGACCAAGGAGCTGAGTTTGTGTCGTACGATCCAGTCAAAGGAGAATGGAAGTTCAGGGTCCACCACTTTAGCAAATATAAGCTTGTCGATGAAGATGAAGACGAAAGTGATTTAGAGAATCTGTGTTGAAATATGGTATAGCGTGTGTGCATGTTTATTACGTCAGCATGTAAAGAATGCCAGCAGTCAAATGTAACTTTCTTTCGGTTGTGTTGTGGATATCATATTAACCATCTTTATCTGTTTCTTCTTCTGGCTATTCTCTACCTTTTGGATTGTTTACACCTATTCTATTTTGTGATTTGTTTGACATTGTTCAGCAATACAATACTATCTCATTGATGATTTTTGTAATAAGTAGTTTTTTCAATGTATTTACTTAACATGTAAATCCCAAAGGAATTCGATTGGGATGGCAATATGTTTAATTTTTGAAAAGTTAAAAGTATATTTTAGCGTAACAAAGAATACACCGGATGATCTGTAGGCTTCAACTGACGATTCTGGAATTTGGGTTAGAAAAGGATTTGTAGGCAACACTCCTTTTGGCAAATATTGGCAAGAAGACCCTCGTTCAATTCAAGTTGAAGCATACATCCCTTGTATCAAATGTAAATTATCAAATATTTGCAAGAACTCAGAACTGAAGTATATTGCATGGCAGAAGCTACTGGTTAACGTGTGTGGGTGATGTGGAGATATTAACAAATCCTTAGTTGACACTAGTACAACTGTAATTATTTATAGTAAAATTGTGTCTACTTGAATAATAGAAACGTCTTGGTGATCATTCGACATTTGGCAAGGACATTCAATTCTAAACACCAATAGGCAATAAGTTATAATGGATATTGCTTGTTTGCAATTAGCTGATTGTCAGCTTAACAAATTACCAGTAATGAAAATCTTTGTTTCTTATATGGAAATGGTAGCATTTGAAACCTAATAATTAACAATATTATTATTATTCATTAAAATCAGATTGGAAAATGTGAAACAAGATGAAACACTTAAAATTCTTAACAATTTTACTTATTGATTGAGTTGGCTATATCAATCACAAAACGATATTTAACTTCATTCTTTATCACCCTCTCTAAGGCCTCATTTGCATATTCAATGGGAACCAATTCAATATCGGGGTAGATCCTTTTTGAAGCACAAAAATCCAACATTTCTTGTGTCTGCTTTGTTCCACCCGTTACACTTCCTGAAATTGTTTTTGCACCTACAACAGAAAACAAACAATTCATTCAATTTTATTAGCTTAGCAGTACATAACAAATTAATGCTAATGTACTTATATATAATAATTCCATCAAGTCGCAGGAAGTACCAAGATTAAGGCTTCCCGGACTAAATTTCACTTCACTTGGAAATCCAACCAAAACAAGCACACCACCAGTCTTCAATAGCGACAAATATAAATCAAACGAGGTATCCCCTGATGCTGTATTTATGATGAAGTCCAATGATTTATCCAAAACCTGAGTTTTTAGATATGAAACAAAACACTTTAATCTTTTTTTTTTCTTTTTTTTTTTTTGGCGGGGAAGGGGTTAATTTGAGTTAAAATTCTTCAACGTATCAATCTTACGCTCATCTGTTGCTCATCGGTCGACAAAACAAAATTGTCTGCTCCAAGAAGATTTAGTGCATCGTCTCTCTTGGAGATACTTGTGCTGAAAACTGTTACTTTCAACCCAAAAGCTTTGCCAAACTTCACGGCCAAATGGCCAAGTCCACCTAACCCAACCACCCCTAAAGACTTGCCTTCTTGATTCATGCTATGACGCATCATGGGGGTGTACACGGTAATGCCGGCACAGAGCAGAGGTGCTGCCAATTCAGGTGGGTAATTCTCAGGTATCCTGAAGCAGTACCTACAAATAACAAAATTTATATTATGTATCATTTACCTAAATCGAATCTAATTTCGAGTTCTCTTCTTCAAAAAGAGTACTACTCACCTCTGATGGAGTACAATGTAGTCAGAATATCCACCCTTAGTGATAGTACCATCCACATCCACACCGTCAAATGTGTAAACTGCGCCTTTTGAGCAATGAATTTCTTCTTCATTATCACAATACTCACACTCTCTGCAGGAATTAACATAAGTTCCAACTCCAACATGTTGACCAACTTTAAAGCGCTCGACATTGGACCCAACCTCTCTTACTATCCCAGCAATCTCGTGCCTATCACGGGGAATTAATCATAATCAGAACATTTTCTTTTTTCTGATAATTAAACCGCAAACAAAAGAGGGGTACAACGAAATCAAAAATAGGATAATCCCCATCTGCAAAACAACCCAACTAGGAATAAAACAAAAAACATGGCCCAAGCAGCAAGGTTATGATATGAGCTACAAAAATCAAAAAATTAATTTACAAAAATGATGAATCTTCATACCCAGGTACTAAAGGATAGTTTGAGTGTCCTAATTTGTTTCTCGTCCACATTACATCAGCATAACAAACTCCACAATAGAGTATGGTTATCGAAACATCATCGCTTCCAACAGACCTGTTTAATTAGGAGATTAAAGAATCTTTAATTAATTGCACTCCACAAAGAGTACTACTAACTATTAGTATGTATGACTATATATAAAAATACCTGCGAGTGAATTGGTAAGGCGAGAGAAGTCCAGAGGGATCTCGGGCGGCCCATCCATGGCATTGATTAGACATATTTTCAACTAATTAATAATAATTTCACATAGAGACAAAAATAATTAGAACCGTAATTACTAATTCGGAGTAATATGAATCCATCAGATTTGAAAGAAAAATGGTGAATTATTCAACAAAGAAATCTTAGTTATGATGAAAAATTACCTGGATTAGAAGTGGAAGAGCAGATGCAGATGCGATGATAATATTTATTCGATTTCTAGTATTTGATAGAATCTTATAGTAAGTCAAGTCTACACTACACTGAGTATTTGGCTCTAATTTCATTGGTGGACTGGTGGTGGTCTACGCATGCACTGACTTTTCCTAATAAGAAAAAGTAAAAACTTAATCCGTTAGACTTTTCCTAATAGGAAAAAGTAAAAACCTAATCCGTTAGATCAAAGAGATATATGATCGTATGCACTTACATCATAGCTTTTGTCTTAGTAATGTGGAATAAGAAAAACGAGACCAATACGATCCAACCAGAGCTTAGAGTTAAACTAATGAAACGAAAGTCGTTATTTACCCATAAGCTATATATAATCATTCTCAAAAACTATGTTGAACGGACACTCCATAAAATGAAGAAAGCAGAATTCGATACTTCCCCAACACTTTGACAAGAGTCGGACACGTCACCTCGAAAATAACAACCCTAGGAAAAAAAATACACCTGTGTCATAAACGAGTATTCAAGGAGGATTGTATATGAGGAGTATTGCCATCTCATAAGCTCAATGTATTGATACTCTCTTCGGAAAAAGGAAAAAAAAAAAAAAATACTTGGTCTTTATTTTGTTGCACGTGTTTTGGAATGAGACTAAAAATATGTACAATTTTGGTGGGGAATAGAGTCGTGAAGCATTAGTAAGTTATGTTTAAATTTCATTGCGCAAACTCACACCAAATTAATTGTCCTTTTTGTATTATATACGAATTTGTGCAATTTCAATATTTTACCTTCGGGAAAATTGTTTTTTTTTTTATCATAGGATAAGCTGACTTGCACTTTTGATATCATTGGATATGAAAATGTAAATTTGGTACCATAGGATAGGTTTTCATTGCAATTTCAGTACAAAATCCAATTTTTCTACAATGTAAATGGCAATTTACCACCTAATAAATGCATAATGTTCAATTTAACCCCTCATGGTTTAAAAAAGAGCATTTTACCCCTTGAAATTTTATAAAAATTTCACATCGCCTCCCTGATATTTTTATAGGCGGCACTTAATCCACTTTTATTATGATAATGTGATTTTTTACCCATTGTGTTATGATAAATGTGATAATTTATCCCCCTATGTTAAATAAAATAGTCTACATGCATACTCTCAATTTCGACAAGTGAGTTACAATCTCCGGCTGAAGGGGGTAAATTGCTTCATTAAAATTTTATAGTTGGTAATTTGATTTTTTTTTTAAATTATAGAGGGATAAATTGAACATTATGCATTTCATAGGGAGTAAATTGTCATTAACTTTGTAGAAAAATTGAGTTTGGTACCAAAATTGCAATGAAAACATATCCTATGGTACCAAATTTGTATTTTCGTATCCAATGGTACCAAAAATGCAAGTCAGCCTATCCTATGGTACCAAAAAAACAATTTTCCCTTTTACCTTCTAACTAACGAATTATTGCAGAACAGAAAAATGGATGGATCCTTGCCAAAAATTTAAAGGTTGCCAAAAATCAAAGTAAAGGGGTCAAATTATTCAAGGAATTCAATAAGTCTATTGCCAGTACATTAAAACATTTTTTTTCCTGAAACACTAGTATATCAAACTTAAAGGAACAAGATATGTTTCCTTTCATAACTATATTAAGAAAAAATGATTTAAACGAAGAAAGAAAAAAAAACTATTAAGAATAAGGGCATGTCGAATCAATAAGACCCTCCAATGCAGTTATAATCTGATCTCATAAGTTCTCTGTGCTCAATACATTGTCTTTCTCCTTCAACTCAAGGCAAAAACATTTTAGCGGATTATTTTTACCTAACTATGGAAGAAGGTTTAGCTTCATTTCCATGGAGCTAGTGGTTTGGCTGGCTGGGTTCTTCAGGAAGAGTGGTGAGCAGAAATTTCTTGGCAGAGCCAACATGGGTACATATTTGTTTCAGCATACTTCTACCCATCATCCATTTCAGCATTAATTTCATGTGTGTTTTGCTCTCTATTCCACTAATCCCAGACTCCTGTAAGTATTTATCAAAGTATGTTATAAGCAATTATCAAATGAAAAGATAAAATTTTAAGAAATGCAATATTGGTCATAGACTTATCTTAAAAAGCTCGGTTCATTATAGATATCAAATAAGCTTGCACATTGTTTTATAGCTTGTACATTCTTTGTTTACAAACCCAGCCATACCATGTTCAATCAATATCAACCACGGAAACATAATCAACAAAGCTTGAACAACGTATTGTTCAATTAAGAACTCGATTACACCCCTCCCCTAGTTTGAACCATGTATATATGTTCAGCATGACACAATTACTTCAGATTCATCTTAAGCAAGATATTTGCTTCAACCTAATCATGGAGATAATTTTTACAGCATGCATCCCACAAATAAGATTTAAGAGTTCTACGTATTTATTTATATTCAAACAGATCAATCTAAAACGTGCATGTCGCACTGCTCAACAATTGAAGGGTGGAGAACCAAGTTGCATAAAAATATGGTCAGGGTGACGCCACAAGCTTTACCAAAAACTAACCAATAGATTATAAAGTTCCTAGTAAAAATATGCAACTATAGATAGTTTAATGAGATTAATAAACGTGTAGCCTGAGTATAGAGTAGTATATCAGAAACTTACTATCAAATGGTTATTCATATTCTGACACTTTCACAAGCTTGTGTTTAAGGAATAATGAGATAAGTTTCATTTTAAGTCCATTTTACAGTTAGAGTCAGACATTCATCCAATTTATGACAGAAAGCCATCTATCTACACAAATATGAGCATGTGATGGTGATTCTGGCTTATAATATAGTTTCAGTAATCAACTGAGAAAAAAAAAAAGGTAAGCACATGCAAAATCAAGAATCAAATGACAGAAAGAAGGGACAATTACATGGACAGTGTTATGAGAGTATAAAGAGCATCACTAACAGACAACAGGAGAAATGCCATGGCAATGTTTTGCATTTAGCACATGCTTAAAAGGAAATTCTTTCATTTCGTCCACAAGATGACACACATAATCAAGGAAAATGAATATATTCATACAACACGCAAAAAAATGTGAGCGTGCAAATATGTTTTTGCATAAACAAAAAACACATTTTCCTCTTTCAAAATTTCCATCTTAGTCTTCTAATTCTAGTTGTATGTTCAATGAATTCAAATGTATGTTTTGTTCTTCAAACTTCATTTGTTTCTAAACTATCTCATCATTAATTAAGCAATATTTATGAAGGAGTAATGAGGTAATCTTATTAAATGGTGTAAGTTACACAGAAAAATAACGGGAATAAATTTTGAATTATGAAGAGTACCAACACTAGATTAGCATGACATTGGTCTTGAGCAGAACCTGGCTGTAGTTATTTTGCTCGGCCTTTTTTGTTGTTCTAATGAAGGACCTTTTTGCTTATGAAGATTTATGTCTATGTTAGGCCCATTGTAGTGGTGTTTTGGCATTAAGCAGTTAACGAAGCTTGATATTCCAAGTCTTCATTCCTCACTGGAGACAACTTTCCGAGAATTGACATAAGAAAAATAGGATGGATCACCTATCTGACTAGGGTCCTTGTCAACTGCTTTTAAACAGAACAAAGCAAACATACATACACACACACACTTGGGGGGCCATCAAATTTTGTATCTAATTATATTTATGAAACTTTTTACCCATCTTCCATATGTAATGGATCCTTTGTTGATGCCTAGTCATATATAGTAAACCATAATTATTTACTTTATGAAAAACAGGAACCTTCTCATTTAATCAAGCATGACTTCACTTTTCTAGAGTTTTTAAAATTGGTCTGCAATAAAATTTGAATTCTCAATAGCTGAGCTAATTTTTCTTTCATGGCTAATTGTTTCTGAATTAGTTATGAGCTTGAATGATCCAATTGACAATCTTTTGTATTCAAACCAATCTGAGCTTTCAATTAACTCGGTTCGTAGCATAATACATACATAGAGCAAAGGATATATATATAGCATATAAATGGGATAAGTAAGTAAAAGTAATAGTAATAGACCTTGACGTGGTTCCAGGTGTTGGAAACGGTGAGAGGGCCATGGCTCTTGATTACGCCATAGAGGTCTTCGGCAATGGAGGCGGCTTCCTGAAATGGGACTCTAGGGTTTATCTTCCTCAGATTTGGGGCACGCTTTCTAGAGCTTGAAGAGAAATGCCGAATCATCATCATCATCACACCACCATTTCCGTTCATATTCCTCATTTCCAATTCAAAATAACACAGACCTTCCTCCTTTACTGATTTTACTGTTTAAAATGGCTCTGGAGAGGGTTTTCCTTTCTTTTCTTTTTCCTTTTCTTTTTCTTTTTATGAACCCTACCTGCTAAGTTTAATCTTTATTAAAGTAAAATGCAAAAACACCCCATCCGTTTATTTCTAATTGCAAGAAAACTATTTGCCTTATTTTAATTAGCATAAAATCCCATGTGTTAATATTTTGTTAGAAAAAATTACTGTGTTACTCCCTCCGTTCCCTTTTAGATGTCGTTTAAGGTTGTATCACAAGGATTAAGAAATTATTTAATGCTCTAGATTTTAGGAAAATTAATGGATAGTTGGACAAAATTGCCCTTAATAAATGCATGGTTATTTGTTTTGAAAATTGGGAGATATTAAGTATAGTATTTAGGATTAAAGAAGGGTAAAAATGTCAAATTAGCATTTAAATATATCTTGAAATTATAAAGTGACATGTATTGTGAAATTTTTTTTCTTCTCTAAAGTGACATGTAAAAGGGAACGGAGGGAGTATTACCTTACTGTGTTTGTTGGAACTCATTCGAAAATTAAAAGCTAACCACATAGAAGTTGTTGCTAAAATTTCAAGAAGCCCGAGATTGTTTTCAACTTTTTAACCTTACATGGGGTTAGTATAATTTTTTTTTAAGTGAATGATGTTGTTTTTGCATCTTATTAAAAAGAAAAAAAATTAAATCTTGTGATATAATTGACACTTTCCCTAAAGAATACTTGCATTCGGTCGTGTAAATACAGTATGATCTTAGAGATGGGCAAACGTCTTTTGACTTATTAATACAAGGAGATTATTGCTAATAATAACAAATGGAGTTTTCTATCAATTAAACATGGGGTGTTTTCGAAAATTAATAAATTTAGATTTTCTTGCTCTTAATTATGAGTGGCAAACAAGATATATTGATCTGACAATAACAATGTGTGCTCCGATAATATTATTAGCCTTTGAATAAATATTAAGTGAACATTGTAATTTCTTTATATGGTTAAATCCATTATTTAATTAATTATGCTGAACTCTAAATATTAAAGAATTTATCTAAAAATTATATTTTTTTAGTGCAGAAAGAGAGAGAGAAAGATGGTTTGAGTTTTTCTTCTTATATTATTATAAGATCAGATAAAAAAAAAATTAATTGAACAATTGTCCATAAGAAACACATAAAGTTTATAAAACATAAAAAAATATCATTTTATCACGTGATCACCAATAAACATGGTGCATGCGGAATAATGGAATAACGAATAAAGTTTTATGCTAAGATATAGAAAATCTCAAATACAATTATTTGACTAATTGGGCTTGTCCATGAGCCTGTTCCAACCCACTTAGAGAAACAAGGGGCCTGTTTGTTTGGCGTTTCCTAAAAAAATTTCGTATTTGAGAAATGCCAAACAAACATGTTTTCTGTTTTTTGAAATAAAATTTTCATCTCTCAATTTTCTCAAACTACTTTATCAAAACTCAAACAAACAACAATTTTCTTATCTCTAAACAAAACCTATATAAACTATACTCTGATTTGACATAAAGTAACATATCTCTTACACAACAAACATGATTTGACATAAAGTAACATATCTCTTACACAACAAACATGATTTGACATAAAATCTTACATATCTTACATCTACAACCTAATTCTTCCAAAAAAACCTACATTTACTTTATTTTTCAAACCACTCTCCAAAAACCCAGACAAACAACATTACGCAAATCGAGATTATTTCACAAACATCCACTACTCTCCCAAACTACTTTCGCAAACACCAAACAAACAGGCCCAAGAAAATTGGGCCATGTATGGTGATAACTTAATAATTTGTACTAATAAGGAATATATAATCTATATATGCATATATGATCATATATACTTCATAGTATTAGTGAAATTTTGCCACAATTCTTTGGCCCCCAGGCCCAGCCTTATGCATTGATCCGTCCTTGGAGAGAGACGCCTAGAAGATGACATAGGGAGATACGTGAAAAGATGACATGTCATTGCCAAGTTTATAATGGGTATTGTAGAGCGATTTGATTCTTAAACGAATATATTTAAGCTATAAATTTCATTTAAAGTTTTTGGGTAGTAAATTGGTCTAATGAAAGGGATTTTATCACTGCAATGTAGCGAACTTAAATATGAATCACTGTTGGAAGAGGTTTTCACTTAATTGTGTCATCGAAAAAAATTAAGTCAAGTTTAGAACCTAAATATCCTTGAGAAACTAAAAAGAAAATCTAAGTCAAATCCAAAATTATACACTATATTATATATAGTTTCAATTACAAATAATACAATATTAAGTTACCATACAATACAATTGGAAAGAAAGATATGTTACAACTGAGATTGGAATTCACAAAAAGACATTATTTAATATAATGAGTGAGTACCAATGATAGCGATAAATCATACAATATATATTATACCTTGTGGATAATAATTCATGAGGAAATTAAAAAGAAATGAGTTGAGGTGAGGAGATAATTGAGGCTGGTCTATCGGAAATTCCAACATGTGTGGATATGAATATGATATGGTCCTTGTATCTAAGCATTTTACTCTCATTCTTCTTCTATTGTTAAGGATCACTATATAATTAGGAAAAAAGAAAGAAAATAATAAAAATACCGTAATTCTTTCTCAACTCTAAGCACAATTAGTAAATAAACAATCAATATAAGAGCACTTCATTTCTCTGCTTGTGCTTTCATTTCTACTCTTTTTCTTTGGGGATTCAATAATTATATATTTATATATATATATATATATGCCCTTCTCCTAATTACATATATTGTTCCCATTTCTTTGTTTGACACCATGACAAGATTATGAAAAACTACTCTTCTACTCATCAGGTATCCTTATTTAATAATATATGCATGCTGTATGCAAAGATAATCTCGTTTTATATGTACTATTTACTAGTAAAACAAAGTAGTAAGTGTATAAGAAAAATGATACTGGAAGTATAGATCTCTTTGTTTGCTTTCAGTCTTTATTATTGATCTCCTTCTGTTAATAAGAAAAATATTACTGGAAGTATTTTTTTTTTAGTTTGATTTCAATTTTTTGATATTTTTGACATTTGCAAATAACAACCTTCACATTCTTGATGCCATTTCTGCAGTATCTTTCTTGATTTTAGTGTGTTGAGTTTAAATATATCTCACAAGCCCATTATCACACGTACCACATTCTATTTTTTTAGCCTGATTTAATGTTTGCTAGGATAAATCTATGTAGCTTAATCATGCTCCACACTCACTTATTTGATAATCTTCTGATCCATACATAATTTAATGTAATGTACTAATGGTTTTTATTGGTTTTTTCAGGGTCACATATTATTGTCAAATTGAGACACATATTCATTCATTCAAGTAGAATTAAATGGGTAAGGATGGATCTCCAAAGCTTCATCAGTTGGAACAGAAGAGAAAGCGACTAACTTATTGGATCCTACCCGTGAGTGGTCTTTGTGTATTTTTTTACGTCCTCGGAGCTTGGCAAGGTACAACTCATGTTCCAACTACCCAATCCGATGTCTACTCCAGAGTCGGTTGCGACACTGGAAAGACATCGTCGTCATCATCATCATCAGACCCTCTCGACTTTGAGAGCCATCATCAATTAATAGTTAACAATTCTAAAGATCAAACATTGAACAAATTTCCTCCCTGTGAAATGTCGTACAGTGAATACACTCCTTGTCAAGATAACCATAGGGGAAGGAAATTTGACCGTAGCATGTTGAAGTACAGAGAGAGACATTGCCCCACTAAAGAAGAGCTATTGCGGTGTTTAATACCTGCTCCCCCAAACTACAAGACCCCATTTAAATGGCCGCAAAGTAGGGATTACGCGTGGTATGCCAATATCCCTCACAAAGAGCTAAGCATTGAAAAAGCCGTTCAAAACTGGATCCAAGTTGAAGGAGATCGATTTAGATTCCCCGGAGGAGGTACAATGTTTCCACGTGGTGCTGATGCGTACATTGATGACATAAATGCCCTCATCCCACATCTCACGGATGGGACTATTAGGACTGCGGTGGACACTGGGTGTGGGGTAGTTAGTTGGGGGGCGTATTTGCTAAAAAGAGATATCATAGCAATGTCTTTTGCTCCAAGAGATACACATGAAGCACAAGTGTGGTTTGGATTGGAAAGAGGTGTTCCTGCAATGATTGGCATCATGGGTTCACAAAGGCTTCCGTACCCTGCAAGGGCGTTTGACATGGCTCATTGCTCTCGGTGTTTGATACCTTGGTTTAATTATGAGGGATTGTATTTACTCGAAGTGGATCGGATCCTGAGACCTGGGGGTTATTGGATACTCTCCGGTCCTCCGATCAGGTGGAAGAAGTATTGGCGAGGTTGGGAGAGGACTCAAGAAGATTTGAAGCAAGAGCAAGATGCTATTGAGGACGTAGCTAAACGCATTTGTTGGAAAAAGGTGGCTGAAAATGGGGATTTGGCAATTTGGCAAAAACCTATCAACCATGTTGAATGTGTCAAGAACAGAGAAATTTATCACAAACCACATATATGCAAGTCAGAGAATGCAGATGCTGCTTGGTAAGTACGAAAATGAGTGAAATGCAAAAATACCCTCTATGATTTGCATAATTGGTAAATATACCCCTGTATTATTTTTATTAGCAAAATAAACCCTATGCTATTTTTTATTAGCAAAAAACGTTGACCCCCTTCCAAGCCTGAATACATATTTAACCCCATCATAAAATGGGTAAACAGCCCTAGTCACCTAAGATTTGACAATGATTCCCCTGTAAACTTTAAAAATTAGCAATAACCCTATGTTCACTTACGAAATTGAAAATAACCTCCGTACTGATTAAGGGAGGAATTTCAAATGGGGTTTTTTGCTAATAAAAAAGAACACATGAGGATATTTGCTAATAAATAAAAACACGAGAGGATTTTTGCTTATAAAAAAGAACATTCGGGGATTTTTGCCAATTAGGCAAAGCACGGGAATATTTTCACATTTTAGCTCTATGAAAATAGATGTAGCTAGTATATATTAAGAAATTCTTTATATTAATTTGTGTAAAGGTACAAGGACATGGAAACTTGCATAACCCCACTTCCACAAGTAAGTAATGCTGAAGAGGTTGCGGGAGGTGCATTAAAGAAATGGCCAGAGCGTGCATTTTCCGTTCCACCAAGAATTAGCAGTGGTTCAATTCCAGGCATCAATGCTGATGCATATCGTGAAGATAACGAGTCCTGGAAGAATAGAATTGGATATTACAAAGGCATTGATGGTCAACTATCACAAGGGCTCTATCGAAATGTGATGGACATGAATGCAAACTTGGGTGGATTTGCAGCAGCCCTGTTGAAATACCCTGTTTGGGTTATGAATGTGGTCCCCGCTAACTCCGATCCAGACACTTTGGGAGTCATATTTGAACGAGGTTTGATTGGTACTTATCAGGATTGGTGTGAAGCTTTCTCGACCTATCCACGAACTTACGATCTCATCCATGCACCTGGTGTCTTCAGCATATATCAGGATAGGTACGTAAATCGTACTACTGGAATTAAATTAATTTGATCGTCTTGATCGTTTTTTTTTTTAATTAATTAACTTGTTTTTGAAGGTGTGACATTACGTACATTTTACTTGAGATGGACAGAATCCTAAGACCAGAAGGTACTGCTATTTTCAGAGACGTGGTGGATGTTCTTATAAAGATCAAAAGTATAACAGATGGAATGAGATGGCAAAGTAGAATAGTGGATCATGAAAGTGGACCGTTTAACCCAGAAAAGATACTTGTTGCTACAAAAACTTACTGGACTGGTGAAGCCAAGCAAGGACAAAATTAATTAGTTGATATATATATATAGATGTCAAACTCAGAATTAATTTTTTGTATCTTGGATTCCCTATGGTACTCAGGTCTTAGACCTGACTTAATCTCTTTCGAGGCGCGATGTGGTAGTAAATTCTTAATTCGAGGTTATAAATTAGGAAGTTATAGACATATTAGCTAGCTAGATTAATGCTAGCTAGTAGAATAACATTAATTAGTATCTGCAGGTATTTGTACTTGTTTATAGAGCCTGGACAAGTGGAAATGAACAAGTATAGGCAATTTTAGATCGGAGCAGTTCTTTCTTTACTCTTTTTGTGCATGAGTAAGACCAAATCATCTTCAGGTTGACGAATTTAGAAGCTGGCTGCTAGGTGCAATGTGATTTGTTCATGCTTAAAGTAGGAAACCCAATGTTTTCATAACCGGACTGGACAGTGAACCGGTGAGTTGACTAGTCACTGGTTTTACTGGTCAGACCGGATGACGTCATAATAGTATAATAAATATATTTATTTTTAAAGTATATGTAATATGCATAAAATTTAAACATTATCCTTACAATTGATTTCAATATACAAAATCTTAGATTATATTTTAAATTAAATCATATAATTATTTGACGGTGGTATGAATATTACAAATAATATTTAAATTGTGGTACCAAATGTACGTATTCAGTAGTATCAATGTTGTAAAATAACCTATTGTTGTACCTTTCTCTTTTTAATGGCTTGCAACTTAATACTCTATCTCAACCAATATTTATATTACTTTAAAGTTTAAACAATAACAAAAGAGAAGAAGCTATTAGTAGCTAAGCGAGAATTCATTTACGTGCACAACTTTAAAAATGGTATTTATTGACGCTTTGCTTAATTCACTACAATTGTTTTGAGTAGTATCTTGCGAGCCAATCTTATTTGCTGCATCAAATTAGACCAGTCTAATATACAAATGATTCGATTATTCTTGCTTAAATTAATCAGAACTATGGTCAAACTTCGCAAATTCATTTCCGCCAAAGGTTGAAATCTCTAAATCACGTGACTACGCATTGTTGGCAGTGATCAATCATGGAATAGTCTCTAAGGTCGTGACCTTAAATCCCTAAGTCATAGAGTCCAATCGATACGGGATATTGATGTACTCGCCAAGACTTGCATGATTATGTTTCATCCATATGGATTGGATTAGTAGTGTTCCGCAAGTTATATAGCTGATATCAATACATAGGACATGAAAAAAACCATAGGCTGCCAACAGGTTTCTTTTTCTTATATCATAGAGAAAATGATTTCATGTTTGGGAGGAAATGATTTTTTCCTCGTTATTTCATGGAGAAAAATAAACTATAAGTACAACAAATGCATCTTAAACTTCCAAATCCCAAGATTCTTTCTAAAATAGCAAAAAAAGTTTGTTTCATTTAAAACATTATTTTTTTCCACATGATGTGTCAGTGTAATTGTGCAAATAATAAGAAATCAAGAAATCTGTAACCAGAACAACCCTCCACAGAACAGTAACATACCATGGTTTACATAATATAACAAAATAATATAGGAGAAATCACTTAACGGTATTGTGATTAGAGGGAATCTTGCAATAACTACTGGTAGCCATCTATGAATCACCTGACATCATCTACAGAATAGCAAAACAAACTTATATCACAACACAATCCAAACTGGAGGAAAAAATTCAAAAGTTATCAATAATGAATTGTATCAAATTGGCAGAGAAGCAACTGTCATCCACAAAATAGTCGCTCTCGCTCTTATAAGTGTAGTGGTATTTACCTTAAAGATCTCCCCAAACATTCCGGGCATGGGATTTCTACGTCGTACCCCATAAAACTTCACTGCTACTTCATCAAGCAACTAATCCACGAGGAAGGCCAATAACAGAAAATTATAGTTGTTCATGCAGCAGTTATTTGCAGGATATATATAGAAAGAAAGTTATGAATGGTAGGACTAGAAGCTTCATACCTCATCAAATATAGGATCTCTATCTATACTTGACTGGTATCTCTGTCTCAACATACTGAAAAGAGGCAAAGCATCTCGCTGCACCCTGCATTAAGTTTAATGGGACAGACTGACTAAACAATCTGGCTATTTCATAGAGGAGGGAAAACAATGGAAACAACTTACGTTTGTAGAAGATAATTGATGAACTGCATTAATTCAGACCGAGGAAAATCAACCTCTCGGGATTGCACTTGCTTCTTTATGTCCTCCATGAGGACATTAGCATCTCTGAGATTACCTAGAGATAAGTACCTACACAGAAAAAAAGTGTTTAGTGCAACTCAAGGCCCCAAAAAGAAAATACCATGAATCCTTTCTTGGAATAGATTTCTAGAAAGGTTTCAAAACCAACCAAGAAAGAAACATAAATCTGAAATACTCAGGCTTTGATAATTACAAAGACCTATTGTATTTTGACATATTGTGCAACCTAATGCAAAAACAAACTGACTTGAACATTAGAAACCAGAGTAAAATACCCCCAAAAAAACACTCTCAACTGTAAAAAATGAGCCTCGACAGTTCAGATGTGGGACATCACCATGCACATTTAGTTTTCTCCCATACTATGTTCACTTGCCTTGCGGTACAGTTAACACTAGGATTTGAAGTTCGTACGCAGTCACGAATGCAATGAAATCAAAACTTCGTACATTTTTTCTCTTTGAAGTGATGATGGTTCACTTGAATGATTTCCTTCCATATTACATGAATTTCACAATGAAGATACATAATATAGACCCTGAAATTACAAATAACATAAACTTGATTGGCGTGCCTGATGTATGACAAGAAAACTTAAATGTAAGTTATGTGTCACAATCGGGTTAAGGGGATAGGACGTTTGTGGGTATAAGGATGTAGAAAACATGCTTTTGACTAAAATGTTAGACATTGAAGTTCATGTTAAGGATCTAACAGCAACAGAGACTGCGAATCAGGTTGGAACTATAGAAGGTTTAAGCTTGTTAGGGACATTTATGAGAAGTCAACAGTCAATGCTCTTCCATGGAGTATACATGCTTCTCTTTCCCCTGATGGAATAGCCTTTGTGATTATTTTCAGTTTTATTTAAGGTACTATACTTACTGCAACCAAGTGAAGTAGTCGGTCAGCTAATTTAGGCAGGCAGCCAAGGACCACCTATCACTCGGTTCACTCAATCTGCTGGATCTGACTGTTAATAGATCAGATGCTGATTCCTCTCTTGCTGACTTATTCAACGATTAATAGTGTTTTTACGGAATTATATTGGTTAATAAAGTAGGGACATGAATCTATTCTTTAACCTTGAAGCCAAATATCGACAAAAACTAATAATTTGACACCACTACACCTCAAACATTACTTTTAAGGACATAAATGTAAGTATCTTCAGAAGTTTTATTTCTTAAAATACATACTTCATATTCCGCGCCAAAAGTGAAAGGAGCAAAAAGAATGGGACGGAGGGATTACAATACAAAAAATGGTTACATTCAGCTTGCATCCACAACCCAAAGGGCAGGGCAACTTTTATTATTCTCTCTGACACTAGGTTGAGAGAGTTGAGAAGGGGAACAAACAAAGGAATTTACACGATGAGATAAACACTTCAATAACTAAAATACCCTTTACTCAAACACCCCTTCAAGCTAGAGCATCCTACACTCTAATCTTGCAACAAATATGACAAAACACCATATAGCAACTTAAACTACAAACTATGACACAAAAAACAAACATTTGACAACGGTTGAAAATTCATGCCGCATGAGAACTAAAGTGGATTAACTAGATTTACACAAATGATGTTGGAATCGGTATAAGAATAGTTTATTTTATTGAAAATTTGAAATGTGGTCTTAAAAACTTTCAGAAAATAATTGATTTAATTAATGAAAATTTTAAATGCATATATCTAGTAAGTATGAAATGGGAGGTGTAGCCACAATAGCATCAGTTTTTTTAAGTTTGTTGGCTTTATATAAATTAAATTTTTAATTTTAAGAAAATTTTAATAAGTGTTTCCAAATTTTGGTAATAATTCAATGACTTATTTGATAGAAAATTGCGTATGGATATAAGTATCTAAAAGTCTATAAAACTTTCCTTATTTTACCTTATTAAAAAATTTAAATAGATAAGGTCCATATTTTATTATTTCAAATAAATTGAAATATGTGTTTTGAATTTCATAATATATTCATCTTTTTATTACAAAATTTAAATGGGTATAAGAAATACATTTCTGTAAAATCACCCGACTTGACCAAGGGGTAATTCTGGAAAAACATTAAAACAGTTTGTTGACGTCATCCATTCGGAGTTGACGACATATGAGTTTTTGTAAGACAAATTCTATTTAAGGGGAGTTTAAGTAAGGGTGAATTGCATCCACCTCCCCTCAACTTTGAACTATTGGCATCCACCTCCCTTGTTCTTAGTAAAATCTACAAAGGTCAGGGGAAGCGGTTGCCAATAGCCTAAAGTTCAGGGGAGGTGGATGCAATTCACCCTTTTAAGTAATATGGTTGAATGCAAGGGCTTTTTTTGGTAATTTATCCTAACCTACTTGGCACCAGCATAAATTGCCCTTGAATAGAAAAAACATTTAACAGCAACATTTGAGTGAAGACGAACTGTTCTAGATGTATATACTCTTAGGTTGGGTATGATGTCTCTAGAGGGAGTCTTGCTAAACTAAGTTATGACAGCTAGCAAGTACTCAATCTCTTCGCTAAATTCGTAGGGGAAAGTGGTTCTCATAATCAAATTCCGAGTTCAATTTCGAACCCTAATCCATCCCCTTCAAGTCCTTAACCGTTTGCTTCTACTGCAGCGCCAAAGTGGCCGCTTTCTTGTCTTGTGTTGCCAGAGAAATGTAAATTGTTTTATGACAATGTAAGAATCAGTTTTTGTTCTTAATGTAATTTAGGTAACTGAATGTGGATTTTCTGATTTTTCTAGTGTAGAAATATTATATAACCCGAAAATCCAGTAGCAGAATTACCCAACTGAGTATCCGACTTGATACCCAGATGGTAAAATCTTCTTACACGTATTCTAGAGCCTGAAAATCAAACCCAAGCCCACCCCTAGATTTATCCCCGAAAACCTATTCTGCGGTAAGGGAAATTAGAGGCAAAGCACGAACATAACAAACGTTAGAGAGAGCACAACATCGAGTTTCTAACTTCCTATAGCCAAGGTAAAAAAGAGGGACTACAAATGTAAATGCAAAGATGGTAAAGAATAAATTATGAAACTATTTAGTTAAGCATGAACCAAAGAAAGTGGTATGTCAAATTAAATGAGTGCTTCAAGGAAATGCTAACACACTTATTCTTTAAAAGGCAAAGTTTACAGACATTTTATAGACATTTTTGCACAATAATATGACAAGTTGATGTCTGGACAACATTAGGCAGTAAGCAATAACTATTAACAATAATTTAATGTCTTGCATGTAGAAACGAGGAAAGGCACGGGCTTTATATTTTATGAAAACTATGAGCAGAACAAAGGGTTCACATTTCTTAAACTTGTAAGAAGAATATAAAGTGAGAAAGAGACTGAAACCTAGGCATCATATGGAGAAATTGAAATTGCACCACACGTTCCAAATGAGACCAAAATATTTTTGAAACTCAATGAACTGATTTTCATTCATCTCTAACGAATTGGAAGTTACAATTATATACATGTGTTCTCTCCTAATTCAAATAGGACCAAACTTTAGTAGGAACATTAATTTAATCAAACTAAGATTCAACTTTTAACTCCTGGTCCTATTTTAAAACATTAAAAGGAAACTAGCTAAACATGAAGTAGAGAAAAAAACTGCAATTCATGATTACTAATGGGCTTAGCCCCATAAGTAGTGGGGTCGTACTAGGAGCAGTTAAGAAAGTGGTTAAGTAGAAGCTCAAATAACAGGCTAAAATAGATGTATGGATCAGATCTGATAATCAAAGAACTGAATAAGTATTGATTTATGCAACAACTAGTAGGAACTACTTAACTACTGCTACTTTGATTCCAGGCATACTTACATCAAAACTGCACGTGCAATGGCCAAATCATCTTCACCTGGATAACACTGTTTAAAATGGTAAATTAGATCAATAATAGAAATGGTAAAGCATTGGTTAAAGAATTCAAACAATGAGAAATAATTATCACAGCAACATAACAGTATCTTATCTCAAAATGTCATTTAATAGAAATATTTAGAAGAAGTAGGTCGGTTTACTTTATTATACTATGCCTTTTAATTATATAGCTTAAGGTTCATGTTACCAGACAATATTTCATCAAAAGTAGGCCAACATTAAATTACAAAAGTTTTAAATGAGATGGGTTAAATTTGAGAAGTAGAAGGGCAGACCTTGCCCATGAAATTCACTAGAGTTGAAGCAAACTTCTTCGGATTTTTGCCTCGAACAAAATGATAAGAAACTTTGGCCATGTCCTGTAATAAACAAGGTTAAAAACGGAATGAAGATTATAACAAACAATGTCATTTGAACCATAAGCTCCCCTGGGCTTGGATGTTGTATACTTTAACACCAAAAATATTGAAACAAAACACATATGTACATTTATAAAAGGGTAATGGATAGGCCATGCCTCGAACAGTGAATTCATAGACTTGAGGTACATAAGCCCCTTTAGAGATAGGGGGGAGCAAATCACCAATAGAGTAAGAACTTAAAATGAAGGATGTGTCACTTGAAGAAGGTGAATACCAAAATTAATTTAAGGGATAATTACATCCACCTCCACTGAGGTTAGGTGAAATTACATAAAAAGCCTGAGGTTTCAATATTTACAAAAACCTCCAGCTCTCCACTAGTCTAAATTTAGCCCTTACAGATAGACCGCCTGCTGTTAAGTTTTTAATTGGAAAAAGTGATGTCATCACCAAAATATTAAAGAAATGCCAATTAATGCCTTCATTAAAAGTGAGCTTGAGTTTGACCAATTTTAATGTAAAATGGATAAAATCATATAGTATTATTTATAGGGTAAACACCACTAATGGTCCTCCTTATCATTAATTTTTTACAGAGTGGTCCCTCTTGTGTTTTTTTTCCCACATTAGTCCCCACTATGAATTATTTGTTTCACTTTGGTCATTTACAAGGGGTTTTTTACTTATAGTGTTACACTTTAATCCCTCAGAAAAATTGTTTTGGCCCTTTAGTTCATCATGAACCATCTGAAAATGATCAAAGTGAAACAATTAAACAAATAATTCATAGTGGGGACTAACGTGGGAAAAAAACACAAGAGGGACCAGTCTATAAAATGTTAATGATAAGGACCATTAATGGTGTTTACCCTATTTTATATTCAAAAAAACTTATTCATATAATATATAAATACTTGAATTAATTTGAAATTAAAAATCTATATTGAATTAAATAATAAACTAGATTTATAATTGTTATTAAATTTAAGAGTATCATTAAATTTCATGTTCAAATTTAATTTAAAAAAGATAATGGTTTAAACTATTGGACCTAGTGAAATTAGGAACTACCCGTTTTAATTATTTTGAGGCTATATTATTATTTGTATTTGAACTATTTTTACATTTTCAGGAAAATTATTAATTGAAGGATGGGGGACAAGATAGACTTTGTACACATTTTGTTTTTCCTTTTTAACAAGACCTAAAACCAGGGGAGGTGTTTGTGATTATTGAAACCTCAGGGGAGGTTCCTATAATTTCACCTCACCTCAAGGGAGGTGGATGTAATTAAAATGAAAGTTGTGGCACTTGAAGAAGGTGAATACCAAAATTAGTTTCACTAAGAAATTACATGGATAAAAAGTCACTAGGTCAGTTGTATCAATTGTGTGAACCTGTTGACTATGAAGTACTTCTATAAGAAACCAGGGAGCAAAAGGTTAAGTATATGAATATATATAGAGAAACTACCTAAAGAATAGTAACACCAAGAAAAGACTGATTTAGGAGGGGGCCAGAAGAAAGTATAGAAGCCATTAAAATTGCAATCTCCTTTTTTTTTTTCTTTGGATGGGAGGTTTCCCAATGAAATAAGCTTAAACTAAATGATGAAATGACCATTTAGAAGCCTCATAGGGGCATAATCCAGCTTTTTCTCCAAATAAAATAAAAACATAAAAGATATACCAATTCAGGAGACTCTGAATATATGTAATCAGCCAGCATATCATGGAGTTCAGGAGATCCATTCCTATGTGCTCCAAATTCAATAGACCACCTGAGGAGAATAAAATAATTTCTAGTGCATTTTGGGGTAAACAACAAGATGCATGAAAGGAATTTAAGAGACCACTACAATCTATATTCTAAAACAACATTCAAGCAAAGAAGACCACAGAAGTCATTAGGGCACGAGGTATGGTGCATTTGAAGATAAATTGCAGAAATTATCGAGATGAATTAGGCCATACTGTCGAAACCATTTAACATTAAATTTGGGATATTACTTATCATCAAAGCAACGTTGTTTTGTACTAGGGCTAGAAAAGGAGCAGATATATTTTAACTAAACGCAAGTAGTGCTCAACCAAGCTATTAGGTTGTTACGCTAGAATTCTGTTTGTTATCTCAAAATCTTTGTATTTTGTTTGTTAGAGGAACACCTATATATTTTAGCTCATTTTCTTCTCTCGAACTTCACACCTATATTCTTCCATTCTTCTCTTAATCTTTCATTTATTCAACTAGTTAAGAAATTCAAATCACTATACTGTCCAAGCTCCAGTTTCTGACACCTTAAACCCAACAAACCCCATGTGTTATGTCCTATTGATAATCAAAGCTGTCGTAGGAGCATAGTGTAACTGTTCCCGGCACTATTCACAGCTCGAAAAATCATATATAATCTTTGCTGAGATAATTCAATATCATTACTTCTCAAGTCCTGGCTATTGAAGCAATTCCTAGCCCAATGACCTGTGCTAGAGCTAAAGGCCCACATTCTATATGATCAAAAATGCCAGAGAGAATATTTAGTAATCAGCTATTCCTTAACCTGCTTGAGGATACAGAAGCTAATGAATGTGCATGTATAGCCATTTTTTATACGGAGCTAAAAAGATAAACGTGGGAGAAAGAGAGATTTGTGAAAATGAAGCAGAATATCACTTTATAGCTGCCTTCAAAAAAGATGAGCAACCCTCCACACGTATTTTTGCAGCTCCAAGAGCTTCAGAAAGTCGTTGCATGTCATCATCTTCAGCTAGGTCCAGATGTTGTGGCACCGGTATCCGAGGAAACTTCTTGTATATTTTCCTAATGCGATCTGGAATTGAATGATGGCACATATAATGACTGTTATTTTAGCATCTGACGAGAATATATTTACCTAACCTATTCATTATTCATAAGAAAATCCATAATAATGAAAGAAAATCACATATCTTAGTTCATGGTTATACCTGATTTCAGAGTTAAAACAATGTAATTAAGCTCCAATATAAAAGCTTCCAAAAAACTTAACTGGAATCAATTTCTAAATTAAGCTAAGAGAGAATGTATGAATAAGTTAGAACCACATATGGGCAACGCCACAGTTGACGCATCTTTAGGGAAAAGACACACAAACCAATAAAGGGGATTACCAAAAATTAATGCATCTTTGTCTATGTTTAGCATTAAGTTAATAACTTACTTATCAAGTTATTAAGAAGGTCATTGGGTGTGGGCACAAAATTTAGCACTTCAAATTCTTATAAGCATGCAGCTGGTAGGTCAGTTCAGTTTTCTTTTCTTTTTTTCAACATCAAAATAGTGAGCAACTTCTTAGTTAGTGTCCTGCTCAGTTATCATTCAATCACACATCTATTATGCTACTTTTAATGTCAGTGGTCTTGTTATGTTATCTTCCTATGTGAAAACCTATAACAACTTAAATAAGTTCCCAGATGTTTTGGATTATTCAAGATTACTTGATCTAATCCTACCAGTTAAATATTGTCGTGATGAGAAAATAACTTTATCATCTGGTCGAGTGAAAGTTCAATCTCCACAGGATAAATCAGATATTGGAAATTTATTTTTCGTAACCTGTAGTTCTCTACTAATGTCCACAATCGTTAAACAAGACACTGTCCCATGAAAAAACCACCAATTTGACCCCATAAGCTGAGAAATCAATTATGCTATTTGCAAGTGTTATATTAGAGTAGAGAAATATTTTCTATAATAAATCTTAGCTCACCCTGTTGCATCTCAAACTATTTTGACCACATAGAGAAGTTATCAAAGTTCAATTTGAACAAAAATCTTGATCTACAAAAAGTCCGGTGCTGGCCCCAGTGAGACTGGGCCGCGCAGAGGCAACTATCCAAAATCATTCTATAACCATAAATCTAACTTTTGAAGTGAACTCCGGAAAAATTCCCATGAAGAAGATATTTTGGCTTAGTAAAAATTAAGATAGCATTTCAAAGTAGGAACTGACCAAGAGTGTCATCATCGTAAGAATATTTTCCCTTAACAAGTATTTCCACGAACATGACAGCAAGCTCAGCCCCACATGTAACCTGAAATTGAGTGCAGACGTGGTAAGTCAATAATTTGAACTTAAAAATCTGTTTTCAATTATTTTTAACTCCAAACGAAAGCCATGAAGATTCAATGTTTGAAGATAGAGTTTCGAGGAATCGACATAGATGATATTCCTATATAATGTAGGCACATTAAATTGTGAATTTGTTGTTTTCTACAGCTGTTACCTAGCCATAATTATAGTTCGCAACAAAAATTTCAGAGTTAGCAAAAGTCTAACTTGCGCATTCTCTAATTGTATGCAAGCACCGGCGTGAAGAATATCTAGCGCTTCCGAATATCTGTCGCCAGAAATATATCTGCAACCAATCAAAAAAGTCTTGATTAACATGTATCAGGGTAAAGGAGGTGTGTCAAAAATAAGCCTAACGCTACAGGGCACGTACAAACAAAAGAACCCCCACACACACCTAATCAACGAAGCTCAAAAGTGCTTAGTTAAATAAAAATTACTCTATTAATCTACCTTGCACTAAAAGACTTATACATCTGTTGAGCGCCATAGTAGTTTCCTTCTTCTACAACTTTCTTAATCTTCTCAATATTCTGAAATTGCGAGATGATGCATATGCACAAAATAAAAACCAACATATCAAATCATTAAAATATAGTACTCGGAGTATCAGATTCATGATGACAGCAGAGACATGTTAAGAAAGAGAAACAAGTTTGAAATAGCGTGCAGTTCATATTTACAAGAAGATCACAGGGAGAGTAATCAAAAGTTATACCTCTTGCACTGGTGCTAGTGTGACCCGCTTGGCTCTCTCCCTCAACATTGCTTTTCTTTGTTGATCTAGAAAAAAAAAAAACAATCAGGAAAGTGCCCTGTGCCAAATATATATCATTACATTATTAAGTTAAAGCACAAATTCACGCATTCAGTTTCGAATAAATATGATTTATGAAGCGATCACTAGGTGTTTACTTTCCTACCACAATTTAATTGTAAAGAACTTTAGAAACTGATATGTGCACTGTTTAGACTCTAGATTTAAGGATATCATTTCATTTGTCTTTCACTAAAACTTTCTTATTGTATGTCCTTAGGTCTAGAGTCTAAAAAGAAATCATTTTCTCTCAAATTGATGTGATCACTCTGCAGTGCACTGGACACAGGGCCGGTCTGACATATTACGGGGCCCTAGGCAATGTTTAAAATTTGGGACCTTTTTTACAACTTAGCTGATACTTTTAGATTCAATCATAATATCTTTAAATGACATTTCATTCTTATACTTTCTCTTAACAAAAGCAAAATACTACAAGTATCGTGTGTGTGTGTGTGTGTGTGTATATATTGAATATTCAAGTATCGTGAATATAGTTATATAACAAATGTAAGTTAACAAATATAAATTTTTACTTGTCAGAATAGTAAATAGATAAAATATGAAAGTAGAATACTTCTGCTCAAGCTACTATCTTAGGTAGGCTTGTGAAAATGGTAAACCGAACCTTACCAAATTTCATTAGAGCGGCTGGTTCGGTAAACTGAAAATTTCAGTTTGATTCGGTAAATTACCATTCGGTGCGGTGCAATTTGATTAGGTACAAAAAAACAGAAAAATATTGAATCAAAAAATTTGTCTTGAATACATATGTAAAATATTATATGCTTCCTACCACTAACCATCCAATGAAGTTGAATAGAAATTATAAAGAATACATCAGAGACCCCCTAGCCTCAGTCCCCTCTCCAAAAATTACTTTAGCATCATTCAAGTTTTGGGTTTTAAATACAATTGGAACCCAATTTATTAAGAGAAAATCAGAAAAAGAACAAAATTGGGCATTCAGAATTTGGACTGTACCTCTGTAAATTACAAATCTGGGCCGAAAGAGAGATGGTGGAGGCGCGACGGGGGTGGGTGGTGCGGCGGCGCGGTGGGATTTTGAATTGAAGAAAGAAGATTTGGGTTTTGCTCCAGGGCAGTCCGTAGAAGAAGTGAGAAGAGTGAAATGAAGCCTGGATTGGTAGGAATTGGGATTAAAAAAAGGGAAAATCCCACTTCGCCCCCCAACCTTTTTATGTTTTTGCAGTCTCCCCCCTAACCTTTAAAGTTTCGCACTTTCCCACCTCACCTATTTAAAAAGTCTCAGGCAACCACCTCATTGAACAAGGCACCCCCCAACCTTTTTAAGTTTTTGCAGTCTCCCCCCTAACCTTTAAAGTTTCGCACTTTCCCACATCACCTATTTAAAAAGTCTCAGACAACCACCTAATTGAGCAAGGTAATGGAATCTGGCGGAATATTCCGTTTGCTTGAAGTGACGTGGCTTTAGTCAAAGGTAGAATAGTCCTTTAAGGCACAAAAGTGCGAAACTGTAAAGGTTAGGGGGAAAAACTTGAAAAGGTTGGGGGGTAAAGTGCGATTTTCTCTATTTATAATAATTTCTAGATCAAAATTTCATTTCGAGTATATATGTTTCGGTCAACAAATTAAATATTGAAATTTTTTGAAGAAATTCTTCGGAAATATTAAGAAAAATTGTGAAATATTCATTTAGTAAGTTATTTCACAACTTTTCTTAATATTTTCAAAGAATTTCTTCAAAAAATTTCAATATTTTGTTGACCGAAACATATATACTCGAAATGAAATTTTGATCTATAAATTATTATAAATAGGGAAAATCGCACTTTACCCCCAACCTTTTCAAGTTTTCGCAGTCTCCCCCCCTAACCTTTACAGTTTCGCACTTTTGTGCCTTAAAGGACTATTCTACCCTTGACTAAAGTCACGTCACTTCAAGCAAACGGAATATTCCGCCAGATTCCATTGCCTTGCTCAATGAGGTGGTTGTCTGAGACTTTTTAAATAGGTGAGGTGGGAAAGTGCGAAACTTTAAAGGTTAGGGGGGAGACTGCAAAAACTTAAAAAGGTTGGGGGGTGCCTTGCTCAATGAGGTGGTTGCCTGAGACTTTTTAAATAGGTGAGGTGGGAAAGTGCGAAACTTTAAAGGTTAGGGGGGAGACTGCAAAAACATAAAAAGGTTGGGGGGCAAAGTGGGATTTTCCCTTAAAAAAAATGGGCATACAGGTTCGGGGTAAACCGGGAATATCGAATCGAAAATGAAAACTTATAATTAATCGGTAATGGAGCTCTTACCATATACCGAATCGACACAACTTAGGCCCCGTTTGGATCGGTTTTGGTTCTGTTTCGTCCTGTATCGGTGTTTCAAATTGGTTTGAATGAGTTTGGCGAAACATTTGAAACATGACTTGAATTGATTTTGGTTGTAATATTTTGATAGTAATATAATAGTAAAATAATAGTTAGTGGGTTTTGAGAATTTGAGATATAATTTGTATTGGGTTTGGATGTTGGTGTTTGGGGGTGAAAAGTTAATGACAAATGTCACATCATTGACTTTATAAAAGTATGATATATTATTAAATAGTGTAATAATTGAAATTGTGATTATAATAATATTTTTATGATTAAGATGATGATTGTAATAATAATTGTAGTATTAATTTTGAAAATTAATAATAATTAAATATAGGTGTCAAATTAAATAGTACTAAATATATAATTTATTATACGATATTTAAAGATTAATATAGTAAATTAGTAACAATAAATTATGATATTTATATATACTAATAATGGTTAAACAATCATTTAAATATAATTTAGTAATGATAAAAGTTTTCATTGATATATAATTAATAATTATTATACAATAACTGAAAATAAAATAATATTTAAATGCAAAAAATGTACCCTAATTAATTAGGGATTTTCGTTCCAAACTATATCACCTAGTCAATTTAGAACAGTAATTTTTTTTTTTTTTTTGAAATATCACCCCACTTGCCACATAGATGCTTATAGTACACAATCATGCAAATCATAAATTGCATATATAAGATTGCAGAATTCGTCCCAAACTAATTATAAATTTGGATTTTTCGTCCCAAACTAAATTAGTTCGTCGAATTTCGTCTCATAATTTGTCATTTGGCATGAATTTAGTCCATTATTAAATTTTTAATTTTATGGAAATTACTATTCATCTTTTACCTTTTTAAAGGACTAATGACAATTTATTCCCTATAATATTCATTATGTTCAATTTATCTCTTATAATTTAAAAGGAAGTAATTTAAGGTAAACTGAATATTATGAATATTACATGGATGTAAATTATCATTAAATTTTTTTAAGAAAAAAAAAATATTGATCTCATGAACCATGCATAATACAGATAATATATAAATTTATTATATATTTTAAATTGCTAATATATAAAAAATAATACATAAAATATAATGAAAAAAAGATAATGAACCATGCATTTACATAAAAGATAATGAGCAAACACATTTAAATAAGTCAACAACGATAAAGAAAATGACATCGGCATGCAAACTACAAAGTTCAGTTGACTTGTCTTGTATTTTTTTTTTTTTTGGTTACATCTTGTCTTTCACTTTACTTTAAGCAGGTAAGTGGGTAACAACACATGTGCAGCCTTCATGAAACATAGAAGTCGGTAGTTGAGCGAAACATATGTTTGGCTCAAAAAATGGGCCAAAAAGAAAAGTGATCCATTTTGACCCAAATATTGGGCGAAACTTTTGGGCCAAAATGGAACCAAACAGGCCCTTACAGTCTATCCACAATCCTAGGAAGTATGCATTCAATATGAATCATATCAATTTTTGATATCTAGTCGGTAGTTTCAAAATTTGCAAGTTGACTCAAACTCGTTGAATCTTTTTAACATTAAATGCTAATTTAATTTATTAATGCAAAACAACGGTATCATAATATTTTTTCCCCAAAATATTAAGATACAATAAATCAAAAATATTTGTACTATTAACTAGCATATACTCCCTCCTTTTTTTTTTCGCTTTGGAGGATTGCACACAAATTAAAAAATATAAATAACTAAGCACTGTTTTAAGTACAAGTCCCAAAATATCATTTTAATCAAATCATCATAGCATTAATTATAAGAAGGTAAATTGGTAATTAATTCTACATTGAAATCCTAAAATGACAAATAAAAAAAATTAAAAAGTAATCTTTATCATTTGACACCAATAATATGAAATAATCACTTTTACATAAATTATCTCAACAAAGCTTAAACACAAGGAGACTTTCAATAGAATGTGTACTATTAATCGAAAAATTAATTTGATAGGTTAAATCTATTTTAATGTCACGTTCCGATCATTGTTCAACGCATCCGAACCAGACGCATTAATGTTAATATTTACCTTAACATTAATTGATCAATTATGTATGATCCAATATATTATGCATAAAGATATCTATGATATTGTTTTGCATATACATTGTTTTGGATTATGGAGTAAATATTATAGATAAGTATATATGAAAAGCTCTAGAACATCAATTTTAGCCACTAGATCAAGTTGATTTTCACAATCTATTTGAGAATGTGGTTATATAAATAGGGTAAGACCTAGCTTGAAAATTATCCAAGTTTGTTGCATGCATTCTTACATCTGGTATTGATTTTTCACACCCGAAACCCGTTCTGTTTAGATGGGTTTTCGAGCTTTGGTACCTAAAATTTTATATGGTTTTTTCTTAAACATTGGACAAGATTTTTTTTAAATTTAATGTATTTAAAATTGTAAATTGTAACTGCGCAATTTTTTTGTTTTTTTTTATTGAATCATGAAATACACGTTAGGATTTAAATTTAGTACCCAAAATTCGATCAAAAATATATTTCGAGTATTGAGTACCCGACCCAAAATATAAAAAGAAAAAACATTTTCATCCCAAACGAAAAATACTCAATCGGGTCGGGATGGGTCCCAAATTATCCGACCCAACACCCACCGGCCACCCGCAAGTGAAAGTGTAGAACTTGGAAAATTCTCGGTCACTCTCATAAATTATTTTGTACAAATCCAAAGGTAAATTATAATTACAAAGACTATTTTTGTATTTTTAGAAATTACAAAATCATCATTTTGATATAAACATTTTACAAAATACCCCTTGCAAGAGCGTTAATTCTTTATGGTCCTTGATGATATTATTCAAAAAATTTAATATATTTCGAAAACTGCCCCTCTTTCAACTTGGGCTTAAATGTAATGTTCTTGGACAAACGAGAATCCAGGTAGAATATTTCATTCTTGTAAGAAGTCTTGAGAATTGTGGTTTCTTGACAAAAACACTTCAACACCCTTTCAGTGTTGAAATATTAATGCGGTGTTGAAATAATGCCTGGAGTTTACAGTCGAAGAGGAAGACATTTTTGCTTTTGTGATTGTGAATGAAGAGTAAGACATTTAGGGCTCTGCATATGTGATCGTCTTTTATGTAATGAAATTGGGCCCGGTGACATAGCAATTTTCCCTCCAAAAACGATGCCACCTGGAATGAGTCTCCCCATTCAGATTTCACGAGAACTAACGGGCACGTGACAATCTTGTGATGTTGGATGAAGATGAAGATGAAATAAGTCAGAATTTAAGGGAAGGTTTTGATGATTTCCAAAACATCATAATCAGCTAAGTATGGAAAGCTTAGTTCCCTTAGAAGGATCTTTGAACAAGTAAAGAAGATATCAGAAGAGTTCAAAGACCAGAAGACTAGTGATCTCTTGCTGAAACAGCAAACAGAAGGGTAGGTCATCAGCCGAGTCAAATCAGATTAGTTCAGTATTTGATCAGCAGAGTACCTATCAGAAGGGTTGTTTCGATCAGCAGAGTAGAAGAGATCATGAGATCAGTTCAACGGTAATAAATGCACCCGGTGTAATAAATGCTGAAAGAGAAGGGTAGTAATGGCAAATGATTGAAGATATCCTCGTATCAGCAGAGTGCATTTAATGCAGCATTAAATGTGATGGACAGAAAGTACTGTACACTGTACGGATTGCTGCAGGGAGCCGTTTCAAAAAGAGCTGAAGGATGGATTTGAAGATGTGATTTTCCTTCAACGGTCATATTTTCATCTCCATGTATAAATAGAGCAAAGTTCGAAGAGAGAGACACACAACAACAATCAGAGATTTCGATTTTGAAGCAGAATTTTTCTAAGTCTCAAAAGCTCGAACAGCTCACTCGTCTGGTGGAAGTCATCTGTTGACAGAAACCCAGTTGAAGAAATCAGAAAAACATTATCTGAGTGATTTTGTAATAGCTGAGTGTTGTGCGAAGTGAGAATCCATCTTTGTGAGTGATTCTACTTTAGAGGATAGGTCTTCTTTGTGATTTCCTATTGTGAGCTTACAGCCTTTTCATTTGTTGTCTTGGTGTAAGTGGAAAAATATTGTAATCTGTGTGATTATAGTATAACCCAGAATCTAAGTGATCTGGAAGAGTGGACTAAAGGATTTTTATCCATATAACCACTATAAAAATTCTTTGTGTTATCTTGCATTTAAGTTTTCTTGCATATTTTGAAGTTTGCATATTTAAACACTTTGAATTACTAAAAGATTTTGTAAGGAGTTTCAAAACTGGGGATAAAATCTTTTTAAGAACTTAGTTACTTGTGAAAAACACTTTCAAACAATCCGCTGCAAGTATACTCTTTGGAAAACTGTTTTGCTGAAAAACAGCTAAGTATCTGTAAGAAGAGTGGTCAGTCTGCTGTTTAAGATTTGTTCACGAACAGATTAGTTTGCTTACTGTTCTTCATCAGCTTAGTCTGCTGACAGAAGACTGAAAAGTTTTTAAGTTCAAAATTTTCAGAGGTCTATTCACCCCCCCTCTAGACCTCATCTGACCACTTGGGACCAACACGTGACAATTCCGTCATTAATTTGACAGAAGTATTAAATGTGTAAAGCTGATTTGAGATATGGTATCAAATGTGTCGACATAAATAGTTGTGGTATCAAATCACTAAAGAAGGTATAATTGTGGTATCAAAAGTGAAATTCTCAATTCAGATTTCACGAGAACTGGGCACGTGACAATCTCGTGACAATTCCGTCATTAATATGACGGAAGTATTAAATGTGTAAGTTGATTTGAGATATGGTATCAAATGTATCGACATAAATAGTTGTTGTATCAAATCCCTAAAATAGGTATAATTATGGTGTCAAAAGTGAAATTCTTTCGTTGAGCAATAGGTGGTTAGATTCAATGGGACCTCCCTTTAAATTAATTGAAATGACCATCTCCCATCCTTTCAAGGGAAAGCTTGATCATTGGAGATGACCTAATGGGTTGCTTCAATGAATTTGTGTTGCTTGACTAGGGGCAGAACCTTTTAAGGGCAGCGTGGACCCATGGCTCGCCATAATATTTTGTATTTTTTCTATAATAATATTTTGCAATGAGTAGCTACTATATAATTACTAATTTGTGGTAAAAATTTGTGTAACATCTTTTGAAATATAAGTGTCATATAATGTGTCACTTGTTGGTTATGCATTAAGTTTGAGATTGTAATTTGTATTGCATAAATAATAGCGGAGTAAATAATAAATTATAAAAAGACAATTAGCTATTGTAAATAATTATCATTACCTTCATTTTGATTTTAAGTTACATGTGGAATTTTGAATATATCTCTAATTATAAATTCTCTTATTCTAATGTTTTTATACATCAATTAGATTTAAATTTATTTTTACACATAGAGACAAAAATAATTATGCATCAATTTTTTTAATTTTCTTTTTGTACATTTATTCAAAAGAAGGGTGCTTATTTTTTAGCATGCATGGACTAATCATACACAATTTTTATTTAATGAAATTCGTAGGTTACAATTGAAAATCTATTGGGTGCACTAATCCAGAAATCATTTCAACCCCCCCCCCCCCCCCCAACCAATCGAGCTTCGCCCCTTTGCATGGCCACTCTAATTTGTTATACCATTGTATTTGTTTGATAGTTCCAGCATTAGTTTTTAATTTGCCTTTTGTACATATATTCAAAAGAAGATTGCTTATTTTTTAAGCATGGAGTTGACAAGTTAACCAAAATAATATTGAATGCACTATATTCCAGAAATCATTTCAACACCCCCCCCCCCCCAACAAATCGAGCTTCGCCCCCCTATGCATGGCCACTCTAATTTGTTTAATAGTTCCCGCTTGTCTTTGTTTGTCACTTGTAAAGCCATCTCCAATGGTGCCGGGGGAGGGGGGGCTTGGGGCTCCGGGAAAAAACCATCTCCAATGATTGGGGGACAAGGGGGGCTTGGGGCAGGGCTCGCGGGAGCCCTCGCGTGTCTGGAAAGTGCCCTAAATAAGGGCACGTGTTCCAAACGCGCCCCAATGATTTTTCCTTTTTTTTTTTGTTTTCTTTAATTAATTTAAAGGATTTTAATAAATTAAAACTAATTATTTTTAAGTAAAAAGTTATGTATCTCTTCATGTTTTATACTATAGAAGTACACTACAACATTTTTTTTTTTTTGAGGGGACACGACAACACTTTCTTCAAACCAATGTGGATAATTCCGTCTTTGTAGATTAAGTTATTATCCCACATGGTTTGAAGATCATTTTTGAATGAGCTTCTAGCATCATTTTTTTTAAGAAGAAACATTATGTTAATTCCAAAATGTAACATTAATTTCTTTTAAGAATAAATGTAAGTTTTAATTAATAAAAATGTAAATTTAAATGAACTTAACTTTAATTTTAAAAACTTACCATTAATTTATTATTGTGTGAAATTTATTAGTTTCTAAAAACTTAACTTTAATTTGTTTTAACTTAGAATATTATAATTTAAGAAACTAAACTTAACATTTTTTTATAATTTCTTTTATTAAACTTCCTTTCTTGTTTCCTATGTTGTTTGTTGTATTTCTTTTCTTGTTTATTGTATTTCCTATTATGTATGAATTTTAATTTCATGATTATTTACTCTCTTTAATTTTAATATTTAAATATTATTATTAATTATTAAATAAAATTATTATTAGTATTATTAATATTAATATTAAAATAACTAGAATTATAGATGAGAGTGGGCATTGTTTCAAATTGAATTAATTCAAGTTTGCCCTACCATTGGAGACGACCAGACAGGGCTCGGAGGGGGGCTTGGGGGGAGCCCTGGCCCCTGCTGGAGCCCCGTGTAATCATTGGAGATGCCCTACTGATCGATATGTGTTTGTTCTTTGTACCGGGAAGTTATCTATCATACTTATAATTATTAATAAACATACGGATATCCTAAAGGAGGAATAACCTTTTTTATTGACTTAGCGGACATGTGCCATGCACGTAATATTTTCCGTCCAAAAATTAACGACCAAACCAATATAAAAACGGTTGGTTAATTTTGATATCAGATATGTCATTTTAAAAGATATGGTATGAAATATATAAATGTACTAAAAATTTGATATGAAAACTGCAATTCCATCGTAACCTAATTATTATTCCTTATTTGTTTAAAAAAGAAAAAGATAACGTGCGAAGCTGATAATAACCTTATCTGAAACATAATCACATGACAAATCCACTAAAGCACAAACAAATTAAGTTTAAATCAAATATATATAAAAAAACCTTTAAATTTCTTCTTTTGTCTTCATGTAGTCGAGGAATGTTTTTCCGTTTAGCCTCTGAGAGAAGAAAGCTTTGGCGTACTGGTCCATTTGCATGGACCTAAATATGGGCGGATTATTAATTAAGAGGGAAGGTGATGGTCCGACTTGTGCTTCAAATTTAGGGTTGAAGAACATTGCAATGCTAATCCTCTCTTTCTCGGAATTCACAGTTGCCCTGTGTTCAGTGCTCTTATACAATCCATTGCTTAATATCTGCATGTACAATTTAATTATTAAATAGATCATTGTATTGTAATCAGATACTATATATATATGTAATTAATTAGAACTCAGTAAAATATTCATGATTTCAAATCATGTGTTTGAAAAATGTGTGATTGTTTTTTTCAACGTTTTTGAATGATTAATTAATTAAAAGAAGAGTGTGCGTTAGATTAAGATTATTTAATTATATCTAGAAGATGGTTCATCGAAAAAAAAATGTAATCAGTCATATTCAAGGTTTAAAATCCTTTAAATTAATATTGTGCCAAATCCCTAACTTGACCTAATAATAGAAGGTAGAAGATGCACGCATCTAGACAAAACATGTTTATGACTTTTGAGTATTGTGGCCAATATTCGATTATCATGATGTGATCCATCATTATTTTTCTTAGAAGATCATGCATATATATCTTAGTATGACCAAAAGGTGATTGGTCTAGTGGAAGGGACTAGTCACTACAAAGTAGCGGACTCAGGTTCGAATTCCTGTTGGGAGAGGTTCCCACTTTATGTGCTCGACGCGCCTCGAAAGGGATTAAACCCTTGGGAAACCAAAAAAAAAAATATATCTTAACATAAATATATAGTTTATAATAAAATATCAAATTAATATCACCTATACAATACTCCCTCCGTCCCATTTATTTTGTTTATTTACTACAGTATCTGGTCAAATTTTTTAATTTTTTAAGTGACTTATTATTAAATTATTCACATTTGTGGTGTACTAAACCTTTTAAATATTAGTATATATGATGTCATGAGATATTATAAACTTATTATTAAATATATTAATTAAATTATTTATTATAATTTTTACAAATTTAATGAAGTTGACTGATCAACTGTACAGAAAAGCAAAATAAATGGGACGAATAGAGTAATATAACATTTCAGATAGTTAAATTTATTATAAACGTTTTAATATAATATTTGGGCCAAGTCAAGACAAAATAGAGATCGATCATTGACCTCAAATCCCACCGCAACACATGTACCATTGACATATATAAAGTCTTTAAGTAGTTAAAGAAATTACCATATACGTTTGAGGGGTACTTATAAATAAGAAAGTATTAATTGGTTAGCTTAAAATCTTAACAATAGATGGTAATTCAATAAAATTTGTATACTTTTAGATAAAAGATATTGAATAAGGGGAAAATTCAATTTTGATACCAAATATTTACCAACTTAACATTTTTTATATCAAGTTTTTTTCGAAAAAATAAATTTCATACCATATATGATTTTAAATCGTTTGTCACGTTTAATTCGACCGTTAATTTTTGGACGGCAAAATCACGTGCCGAGCATCTATTGTTTTTCAACTCTTTTAGGGGAGAATTTGCAATTAGGCAAAAAATACCTATATATAGGAAGGGGTTAATTGCAATTATGGCCACCTCAATATAATCCCTCTCTCTTCAACTCCAGCACCTCCGGCACCACAACCACCGCCTCCATCTCCTCCTCAAGCGCCACTACCGCCACCCATTAAAACTCACCCCCACCACCACGGTTTCAACCAAACCCTCCCCAAAAAACACTAGCAAACACCATGGATTCATAGATCTATGGCTATGAAAGACGAGATAACAGTCACGTGAGTGCACGTGGCCGATTCTGTCATTTTTGTCCAATTATTTGACAATGGTATCAACACTAATTGCAGTCAAAATTTAAATTATCGTAATAAATGTGCATTTACGTATCAAGAAGTACCAATTTTATAAAGTACTCTATTATTATATGCTACCAAATATGCAAATTTTCTTTTAATTTTTTTTTTGAATTCCAAATATGCAAATTAATTTTCGAAAGATATAAACACACACATAATATATTTATATACATAATAAAAGATTCAAAGTACGTATATATAGTGAAATTTCAAAAAGTTTATATAATTTAGTGGCAAATTACCTCAATAACGTCGCCTAAATTAACAACAAAAGCATCTGGAATGAACTTGACAGGCATCCAAACCCCATCTTTCTTTATTTGGAATCCTTCCACTCCATTAACTTGGAGGAGGATTGTGATTCCACTCGCGTCCGAGTGTGGAGTCAACCCAATAACCTTGTTTGGCTGTGGACATGGTGGATAGTAAGTCATTCTCACTGATTGCATTCCATTTTCAAACATCTCTACTACTTCTCCTTTGTCAATCTTCAGTGCTTCTGCAATCAACGCAATTATGGAAAGGGAGAGTTTCTGTAGCTCCGATATATAAGCTTCTAGGGTTTCCCTGCATGCATTAATTAATGTCCATATAATTATGATCATTTGGTATTAATTAACAGTTTAAACTTTTAAATGAATATGTTTGTTCATTGTTGAGCGTTAAATCACGATAATTTCATGCACAACATGTGATCACATTCAATATCATTTTATTGGTATGTTTTGGTCAGTTAAATGTCAAAAAATATCGTTAATATCTAAAATTTTAACTTTTTCGTAAAAATAATTTAAAAATTGAATATTCAATTGACCAAAATAATTTTTTTTTTTTTGGTGTTTTTAGTGGAAAGATATGATAGTTGTACTTCATGATTAAGTTATCATTAATGGACTCTACAATTACATGAACGTTTTATCATTGAAAAATTATAATTTTGACTTAACTTTACTAAAGATGAAAATTCTTGTCCCGGCCTGACATGATCAGATCCATCCAATTACAAAAATAAATGTCTTGTATTTACTATGTAATTACTTTGGGATTGAACCGGATCTGGAAGTGAATTTCTCTACTAAAAATACCCAATTATATGTTAAAATACGAATCACAAGATAAATATACTGCACATGCCTTTTATGTTGATATATAAACATGGAAAAACACAATTACACCTCGAAATTAATATATATATATATATATATATATATATATATATAGAAAATTAATGGACCTGAGGGATGAAGGAAGCTCTGGCAAGAGATGAGGTTTTCTTCTACGTGTTGGGTTGGTGATCATGTAAAATCTATCTGCCCAATCAACTTTTTGATCCGCGGAGTTAATTATTGTTTGGCCATAACCCTCAACATCTCCAGGCCTAATCTTATATCTCAATTTCTCTTCTAAAGGAAGCTTGTAAAATTCTTCAATCTCGTTCTTGAGTTTCTCCACCAACACAAGGTCTACACCGTGGTTCACCAACTACATATAGGTCAATCAAACCATTATTATATTTAATCAATAGTAATTTAAACAACAAATGATCGGATCCTCGACACTTTCTGATCTCATACTTTTTGGGATCAAAAGTGCAAAAATGAGAAAAGTGCAACTTTGTCAAGTGTGGTACCGAAAGTGATGAGGTCAAGTCTCGTGGGACTAAAAATACAATTTCTCCGTTAGACAATCGATTAGTGCATAAATTAGTGTGTAATTCATCAACAATTAATGAAATTTAATTTCTTCTATTTATTCCGTAATTCAAAGTGGTGTTGCTAACTTTAACATATGAAAAATATGTAAATCACTTATGGAAATATTTGTAAAAATTAAACCTGAAATACGCCCAACTCTTTGCACGTCGAGTGCAACTTTTCAAGTTCCAAGGACTTATTTTGTTCATCACCAAGAAAACTATTCATGTCGATTATTGGAATTGTCGAGCCAAAAGAATTAATTTCATCACATGGAAATGAAAGGGCTGCTGCAGGTTCTTCATCGACAAGATACCGCGACGGAATGTGTTGAATGGGTTTTTTAATTAATTCTTGAATACTAATCCGATCCATGGTTAATTAAGTGTGATACATATCTGCTTAATCAAAACCAGATATTTATAGCGATATTTCGAGGTAATTAAATATAATATACATTATTATATTATCATTATTATGATATAAAATGATTTTTTTGGTTGATGAAGAACAGTTCAGATTCAAACTTAATCACCCGCGTTGAACATATGACTGGATTTGACGAATTCAATTAATTGCTTGAGAAATAGTTAAATTTTAATCCAGTCCAGTCCAGTAGTCCCCTACTCTAGATCGGATATGTATGCTTAAAGAATAATGCATAAATTATCTATTCGATATTTACTTTTTTTTCATGACGGAAAAAATGAACGATATATCTATGTGCTATGCGAAACCCACACGAAATTTTCCTGCAAAATTTTTATTACACAAAAACTAAGATAATCAGGGGCGGAGGTATAGGGGGTGTGGGTGAGGCCTGCCGCACCCCCCAGAAAAAAAAAATTAGTAGCACATATCTATTATTATTATTATAGTAGTACCTTATGCATTCTTGTTAGTACCTCTAAATTCCTAAAGGAAAGAATCCGTGCGAATCAAAACTCTTTGTCTACTTTAATTAAATGTGTAGTCAAATCATGGGGAATAGAGCCCCACTAATGGAGCTACCTAGTATAAGTAGAATTTAATAAGAAAAATTTTCTTTAACACTTAATATACTCCATCTGTCCCAATTTATGTGTCGTTTTAGGTGTTCTCACACATATTAAGACACCTACTAAATTGCCTCAATCTTAGGGAAAAAATAAATGACATTCCTAAAATATCCTTACATTCTCTCTCTTACTTTTTCTCTTAAAGAGAGTTTTGATACATTAAATAAGGGTAAAATGGGAAAATATGTAATTAATAGTGCATTGAAATTCTAAAGTGACAAATTAATAATTTGGGACAAAAAAATTTCTCTAAAACGACACATAAATTGGGACAGATGGAGTAGTTCTCTTTTAATAAGGAAAAGCAAAATTATGTTATCAATATCAAGTATCATAAGAATTATCGGCATATTAAAAACAAATTTTGATAATCATAAGTTTTTAAATAATTTAATTATATACTTTCCATTTTAATCTTGCCACCCGCGACTAAAATTTTTGGCTCTGCCCCTGAAGATAGTTGTGTGAAGGTTTTGCATAACACATAAGAGTATCATGCATTTTCCCGTAGAATGGCGATATTTATATTTTCACGAAAATTATTGTTTAAACTCATCTAACTACAAGATGTGTATTGTACTTTTTTTGTGATTGATAACTATACTAGTAATTTTATTAAATTTCGAAACAAATATATTGCACTTGCTATGTCATTGTTTTGAATTCGAACAACTCAATTCCAAATATAATTTCCTATATCTGCATTTGAGACATTGAGTATAATTTACTAAACTTTTCCCAGTTTGAGTTTCAGTTGTTCGATCTTAGTTTTTCATCTATTGACGTTGAGTTTCAAAAGTAGTTATTACACTAGGCCGGAAAAGGAAAAATTAAATATGCAATTTAATTAACTAATTAAGCCTATATAGTTTCTCTACTTTAATTAGTTGTATAGGTTATTGAGAAACAGCCTAAACCCGACTTCACCGTCCATCGTGATTGGATAATATTTAGATCAAGTGTTTTTTTTTTTTTTTTTTTTTTAGGGTATTCAAATTTTAAATCTGACTTAATATGTTTCTCTGTGTCTCAAATATATTTAGTGGAAATGTGGAATCTTTCCCAGCAACTGTTTGAACTTAAGTTTGATACATTGTTGTGACTAGTCTCTCCCACTAAAATAATAATATGTTGAGCAGATAGAATATTTGGATATTTATTCTTTATTATGATTTTATTTATCATATAATAATAATCCAATTCTTTTAAAGAGGCCAAAACTTAAGTGCATGTGTTATACTGTAGAGTTAAAATTACAGCTGATGGATCAAAAAGTTCATGGGGAGTTCAAGTTGTATCTTTAATACACACAAAAAAAAAACCACTACTAGTACGATCCACATAACATTGATAATGTGGTAAATTTGATTCAGATTAATAATGTAGAGACATAGAAGGTGGAGATATTTTGTGTAACTCGATTAAACAGGATTAGACTGGACGTGATCTAAAATCTTAAATAAGATAATTTTAATATTAGGACTCTAGAATATGTCAATCGATAGTCATATGCGAACTGATTTGAATCATGCATAGACATAAATTCTTGTTAATGTGAACGAGTTCTTTCAACTTATAGATATTGTCTCGTATATCAGGCCTAACACTCGTGTTTTGAAAGGTCCGTTGAGATAATTGAGTGTAAATGTGTTCTACAAATATGGAATCTCAACTCTTCGTGTGGGAAGATGGAATATTAGTTCCCTTAAATGTTAATTATGAAACTAAAATGTATAGTACTCTAATTTATGAATAAGTTCACAAATTAAATTGTTCCCTAGTAAATTAATGGAACTTATGGATAAATAGGTTAAAGGGGCAAAACGATAAATTCAGCGAGCTATAAATATGAATCATAAGGATCAAATTGCATGTAGTGATTAAAACAAAGAACTCTCTTAATTTTATTAGTAAAGTACTAACAATAAGGGTACAATTCTTAGTCTTTAGAGAAATTACTTGAATTATAATCGATTAACAAAATTAAAAAGTTGTTTAATTATATTCAATTTATTGGAGTTTGAAACTATTTTCGCGTACGTCCACAACCATGCATATGATATTTCCAAGTTCTATGATGGAAGTATATGAAATAGTTTGTTAAATTCCCATAAGTTTATAAATTTTTAAAAATATGATGTGCCAATTGGTATTCTAGCCAGATGAATAAGATGAATTGTTTAAAACTCCAACCAACATTAAAGGATGAAAATGTTATTCTGCAATATTATTCTGTGATGAACATTACAATTTTTACAACTGTCTTGAGGTTGTATTGTCTTTGAATCAACTAAATTTGTATCACATGCATAAAATTCAATAGCAACCGAGGGTAAAGTAAAGTTATCTATCTATATCTATACTATTATTATTATTATTATTATTATTATTATTATTATTATTATTATTATTTTTATTATCATAAAATCAATAATTTTTTTTAACTTTTTTGTGCGGACTAAAATATCATTATTTAAGTGGTAAAGTAATATTTAATTAATTGGTAAACATAAACAAGTAATAAAAGAGGCATAATTAGAGATGAAATCTTATTATATTTATCTATTACATAAACTCATAAAATTTATAAATTCTCATGTACATCAATTTTTATAATTTTAATCTCAAAGAACCATAAAAAAAACAATATTAGTATTTCAAAAAAGCTCCTTAAATATAAAATCATTATATTTTTAGCATCAATATATATTTAAATAAAAAAATTAATTTACAGATTTAGTACAACATAAGTCATAGACACTCTAAATACAAAAATTTAAAATAAAATTCTTTTAAACATCATTTTGTTGTAAAAACTAAAAAATAAAATTGAATCATAGCTTACCAATGAATGAATAAAAAATATGTATGACTTACCTAACTAGGTAATTTTACTTTGACTAGAATATCAAAATATAAAGAATATTCAATAATATCAAGACATGTATAACCTCGAATTTTCATGAAATTCTTTTCGTGAAAGACTAGTGAAAATTGATGGAAAATGGTGAAATCAATCAAAATAGTCCATGAAATTGTTGAGAACATGTGATGTCAATGAAAATTCGGGTGAAATTTGTGAACCCTTGTGAATTTGGTGAAATAAAAAGGTGAAAATTCAGGTGAAATTTGTGAAATGAATTAAACCGGTGAAACATGACATCAGTGAGAAACAGATGGAATTCATGAAAAATTTAATAAAATCAGTGGAAAAGGGTCAAGTCAAAGAAAAAACGTGAAATCAATGAAAGTCCAAGTGAAACTGGTGAAAATAACATATGAAATCAGTGGGAAAAAAGTGCAAAATAGGTGAAAATGGGTTAAACTGATTAAAACTAATGGAATCGGTAAAAAATAAAAATAAAAATTTAACCACAAAAACATGTTGAAACCGATTTGAAAGAAAAAAAATAGGTAATTGATGAAACTTTAAAAAATAGCGAAAATAGATTATAACCGACTAAAAAAAATGGGTAAAATTGTAGATAAAAATATCGAAATGGTAAAAATAAATGAAATTGGCTAAAAAACAGGTTATAGTGGTAAAAAATAAATTAAAGTAAAATGAAAATGAATTAATTTACTCTAATAGTAAAATTAATTTTACTCTAATTTGTAAAAACAACCAATGAAATTAACTAAACACCTGCTAGTAACATTAAAAATGAAATAAGTGCAAGTTCCTTGCCTAATCACCAAACTATGGAGAAGTCCAATGAATATATATATACATATATATATATATATATGAGTTATTCCGAATTTGTCTGAAGAGAAACTAAGGAAGCATATACACCATCTTTAATCTTCATAAGCACATCATGCGTTCCCTTTTCAGCAATAACTCCATTCTTTACGACAGCAATAATATCGGCTCCCATAATTGTAGTAAGCCGATGAGCGACGACAACAGTAGTTCTATTCACCATCACTCTATCCAGTGCATCTTGGACAATTCTTTCCGATTCAGCATCCAATGCACTTGTGGCCTCATCAAGCAAAAGGATTTTGGGGTCTTTTAATATTGCTCTGGCAATAGCAATTCTCTGTTTCTGCCCCCCTGATAATTGAACCCCTCGTTCTCCAACGTTAGTATCAAAGCCTTGAGGCAAACCGGATATGAAGTTAAAAGCATTGGCAGCTTTTGTTGCTTGAATGATCTCTTCTTCCGTTACTTCTCCCTTTTTCCCGTAGGCTATGTTTGATCGAATTGTCTCGTTGAAGAGAATAGGCTCTTGGCTCACCAATCCCATTTGTTGTCTAAGCCAACTTATCTTGTATTTGGAAATATCGACTCCGTCTAATATAATATGACCCGAGTCCGGATTGTAAAACCTTTCTATTAGGCTTATGACTGTTGATTTTCCACTCCCACTCTCTCCAACTAGAGCGACTGTCTTTCCGGAAGGTATGTCTAGGCACAAGTCCTTGAAGATCGGAATATCAGGCCTGGCTGGGTACTTGAAACTTACTTGGTGAAACTCGATATCACCTCTAACACTACTAGACAATGTTGTGCCTTGGTCACTACTTGAATCGATCTTAGGTTTGCTATCGAGTATCTTGAATATAGAAGCCGTTGAATCTTTCACTTTGTTTACGTCAGGGGCTGTGGATGTGGCTTGGGAAACTCCTATGGCTGACATTGTTAGAGCAAAGAAAACCTGCAGTACTAGTTCTAGTTAGATTTTGAAGGAGCTAATGGTAATATACCTTCATATGATTTGGAAAATAACACTCTACCCCTCCCCTAAAAAAAAATTGAAGGAGCAATTTACCTCATGTCACGGAGAGGAGAGTGTAACGAACTCGCCCGAAATTAAGAGTGAGCATGAAAAGTATTACGTAAAAAGACAAAAGTATCCTTAGGGGGTAAAGTGCCACATTTATTTTTTAATTAATTTACCTTTGAAAATAAAAAGTGAATTGCTTTATTCAAATTAATTACCTGGAATACTTCTCCAAATGTTGCTTTATCATGTTTGATGAGAAGAGCTCCAATGTAGAAACAAAATGCTTCTGAACAGTAAAGTGCCAAAGAACCAACCCCAAAACTAGCTCCGCTAACTACTCCGAGCCTAACTCCTTGCTTCAAAGGACCCTCGCATTTATTCTCATACATTTTCATCACTTTGTCCTCAGCACTGAAAGATGACACGGTTCTAATGCTGCTCACAGCATCGTTTGCCACTTGACTAGCCTCTTCATACATTGCCTAGAAAGAAATTAAATTTATGTTCATAAATATCTTTTGAATTGATTAGATAGAGCAGTAGGTAGTATATATAGTATACCTTGGCATCAGCACTGAAGCCTTGGTAGAATCTCATCTGTAAGAATCCTTGTAAACCGATAAGGGGCAGGACGCCTAGCATTATGATGGCCATTATCCAGTTTGCTGTAAAGGCTATTACAAGGCCTACAATCACTGTTGACACATTCTGCACTATTAATCCCAGTGCATCACCTACAAGGCTCTTCACAGTGGACGCATCCGTCGATAATCGTGCCCCAATTGCACCACTGTATTAAAATACATACATAAAAGTTATGCATAATGTTTTAATCATCAAATTAAAGTTTTGGTGCAAAAAACGGGTGAAATTGGTGAGAGAAGGGGTTGCGATCAGTGAATAATGAGTGAAGAAATCCTTGAGGTTTGTAATTTCTTAAACGGGTACTCAGGAGTATTTCTGAAATTCATTTTTTTATGAAACGCCATAAGGGGTAACTTTAATGACTCTAGTACGTTAGAGTAATTTCCTAACCATGGAAGGCGTCCACGTAGTCACACTAAACTTTAGGGGTAATTTGAGTAATTCTCCCAATAAACTAATTCATTGTATATATGTTTGCTTGGTGAAAAAATAATTAAAAGTACTACGTACCTTGAGTTCGCGGGATCATCAAACCAGCTTATCTCCTGGTGGACTACTTTCCGAAAAGTGAGAGAACGAATCCTTTGAATCAATTTACCGCCTGCAATTCCAAAAAAGGAATTCTGCAATGGAAGGATCAGCACCGTAGATAATCCCAGGATGAAAAACATGAGTGCCCAAAACCTAGAATCTTTCCTCAGTTCATGTGGAGGTTCGAAGAAAATCTTGATAGCTGTTGACAATAAGAGTCCAAACATTGGAAAAATTACACCATGTGCCCCTGCAGCCAGGGATCCGAAAAGCAGATAAGGCAGCTCGGGTTTGTTTAAGTAGGCAAGCCTTCTAATTGAAACATTTTTCCGTTTTTCCAAAACTATTTCATCATGTGTATCCTTATCCTGATCCTCTGTACTTAGATCGGCAGCTTCTTTGATGCCAAAAATACCAGCAGCGGGAACGCCATCATATGAAAGTGTGAAGGAATGCCTTGATGATGAGCCATTGCTAGTAGATCTCCTGATCATGGATGTTCTTTGGCTCGATGACTTGCTCAAGTTTCGATGCATTTGATCTAGAGATAATTGATCAACCATTTTAATACTATTACTAATTTCTAATGGTTTATTATTTCCTTCTTGCATGCGAATAAGCTGGCTATAAGCTCCCTCGGGATCCTTTATCAGTTCCGAATGTGTACCTGCAGGTATTTGAATTATCGAATAAACACTTATGAAAGACGGACGGAAAATTCTTATCCGGGTTTGGCCAAACCCAAAGTAACTAAAAAACAAGTGCAATACACTGCTTTGGGATTGGATGTAACTCCCAAGAGAGTGACCAATTACAAAGCAAGTGCAATACACTTGCTTGGTGGTTGGATGGGTTTGGCCAAGTCAGGCTTGTACAAGAATTTTCCAAGACAGAAATATGTAGGGAGTTTTATCAATTAGGTAAAACACATGGGGTACTTTTGCATTTAGCCAGGGCCGGTCAGACATATTCAAAATTTAAAATAGGGTCCATCTCTTTACAAAAAGAAAATATGTAATAATATTAAAATTTATTTTCTTAATGTAGAAATATATATCAAGTATTTACATGTATTTTGTCTTAACATAGATAAAATCACGAATCAACTTAATTTTTTTTTTAAAATTCAACATTTAAAATTATTTACCCTAGATAAGAATTCAACATTTAAGTGAAACAAATAATTCATAGTAGGGATTAGGATGGGAAAAAAAACATAAAAGAAACCACTCTGTAAAAAGTTAATGATAAGAGGGACCAAAAGTGGTATTTATCCTAGATACTTCTAAATATTTCCTCAGTTATTTACACAACTCTAACGTAGAAAATTTTAGATAAGTCCATATAAATGTCAAGATCATTCTTAGTGTTGTCTAAATTTATCACAACTTACATTCTTACTTTCTAATTAAACTGACCTAATCTCAAGGGTTCTTACAACCTTGTTTAATTTTATTTTATTCAAATTAAATCTTCAAGTCTCTCATACATAATTTATGTTTGGAAAAGAAAATTATATTATTTATTGAGTTAAAAGAAACTAAACATATGCATTTAGATCTAAGGAAGAATTTGGATGCTTGTACGTACCTTGCTCTACTAGTTTCCCGGCATGTACAACTGCTATAAGGTTTGCATTTCTGATAGTTGTCAAACGATGAGCAACGACCACTGTTGTTCTATTCACCATGACATTGTCTAGTGCTTCTTGTACTATACGTTCTGACTCGGCATCCAAAGCACTAGTAGCTTCATCAAGAAGAAGTATTCTCGGGTTTTTCAGAATTGCTCGAGCAATTGCTATTCTTTGCTTCTGACCACCGGATAGTTGAGTCCCATGTTCACCCACCATAGTATCAAGACCCAAGGATAAATTATCGATGAATTTAGCAGCATTAGCTTGCTCTATAGCCTTCCTAATCTCTTCATCAGTAGCATTTTCTTTGCCATACAATATATTCTCCTTGATACTAGTAGCAAACAAGATAGGTTCTTGACTCACAAGTCCCATATTTGCTCTAATCCATCGAAGTTTCAACTTCTTTAAGTTAACCCCATCAATCAATACATCCCCAGAATCAGGATCATAAAATCTCTCGAGCAAGCTAATCACCGTTGATTTCCCACTTCCACTCTGCCCAACCAAAGCTGCAGTTTTTCCACTTGGTACATGTAACGAGAACCCTGCAAAAATTTGGACTTCTGGCCTTGCAGGATATTTAAAGTAGATATCTTTGAGCTCGATTTCACCTTTTATCTCATCCAAAATTATCCCATCTGTGTTACATGCATCTATCTTTGGCTTGCGTTCAATAGTCTCAAACATCTTGTAAGCTGCAGCTTGCCCAGCTGCAAATGCGTTCAACGAAGGAGACGTCTGCCCCAGTGATCTGACCAACGAAAATTAATAAGCATACAATGGTTAGTAATCAAATGTAACATAAGGAAAATAATAAAGAACTTTGTGATAGTTTAGCATATTGTACAAGATTTACAATATTATCTCTGATTAATGAAAGAGAGATAGTTATAAATCTTTGTACTCATATTGTAGATGCCCCAAAATTTGAACCAGGTAAAATATTTTTCTCAATTAAATTACAAAACAAGTCATAAGAAATATAAATATTAACGTATTTGCTTATAAACTTTACAAAACAAACCATATATGTAGTACTATCTTACATTCCTCCTGTCATGATGCACATGATGACATTGATAACATCCCCTCCTTTATATCCTTCATTTATTATAAGTTTGGCTCCATACCAAACAGCAAGTCCATATGTCGAAAACACAATCAATAAAAGTAGACCCAATCCAAGGCCCGAAGCCACGCCTTGTTTAACAGATTGTGCATAAGCAATTTTCACTCTATCGTCATACTTTTTTATTGCTTGTTTTTCACCGGTATATGATGCAACAGTTCTAATTGCTCCAACAGTCTGTTCGACTACGTTTCCAGCTTCTGCATAAGCAATTTGCGCTTTGCTGGACATTTTGGACATGAGCAAGGACAATATTCCTCCAATTATGACTATAGCAGGAATGCATGAAGATAAAACCAGAGCTAGGCGCCGTCCTCTGATAAAAGCTAGAATAAAGCCTCCAATAAATGTCGACGTAAGTTGTATGAATTTTCCAACCTGAATTAATAATTAATGATTAGAGTTACATACATTATAGTGTTACATAAAATTAATTAAAGATACAACATTAATTAATTACTTTTTCGCCCATGGCTTCTTGAATGAGAATGGTGTCCCCTGACATTCTACCAATGACTTCACCTGTTGATGTTTGAGTGTCGAAGAATTCGATATCTTGTCTTAAGATCGTTTTTAAGTACATCCCTCGTATTCGGGTAGCCTGTCTTTCTCCGGTTACCATCCAACATGTCATCTCTGTTGATGATGATTTTGCATCAAATTTCATTAGCATTTAATGTAAGAAATGCACAATATTAATTATTTGCCGAATAAAATAAATGAAAATACTCACGTAGAAGTGAAGCAATGCCAGCCACAATAGCCAAGTACACGAAGTTGAGGGACACCTGAAAATTAGCAAACAATTTTGCCTCAAATCTACTTACAAAATAGGGTTCATGCATTAATCTCCAGCGTTTATTACTCCTACATTATTGATCTCTTTAATACATAAGAACATAATTACAGTTAACCATATCATTTGAACTGAGAAATTTCTTGTTCCAAAAGGTGAAATCGCTCACCCCGGGAGCCCTCACCCCCTGCCCAACGGAATTGTGAAAGGAGGTAAATCATGGTGACTCAACCGACAACAGAGGCTGGGACTGAACTGAGAAAGTTCTTAAATATATGCAATGTAATAAGTGTACTTCAATAAGTAGTGTATGTATAAAATTTCGCGTAATTCTTGCTCAGATCATATCGGTTGAATCCAAAAAATTTACATGACATATGGCATACACTTTACATTACTATTGAACAAATAGAGTTGTCTTCTCATTAGACGAGTTTAATCAACAAATGTCTAACTTCTACAATTATCCTATTTAATTTCAGATGAAAAACGGAACAAACAATAAATACAAATTCTCCTTCTTCTCATGGAAGAAGAAATCAATCACAAATAAAAAAACTAGAAAATTTGAATATAAACGAAAGAAAAGAAAGAATCACCTTTGAAACTACATGAAGAACGTCGGATTGACCCGATTGGCCGAAAGAATTGATTAATTGGCCGAAGAAAAGGGTCATGGTAGGTTGTGTTAACCCATTGCATATAGCACCAATTGTGCCAATGATAATTAACGTTACATCAAGTTTGTCTGCAAAAGTAAATAATTTATGGAACCCTACTTTCTCATCTTTCTTTTCTCTGACCATTCTTTTGATATGATATTAATCCTTCAAAATAAACAAATTATTGGAAGTCGAATCAAATTAAAACAAAACGAAGCAGAGAAAAGGGGAGATGTTCCAATATGACTATATGGGAACACGGCCCTGTTTTTGCCAAGACTGAATAGTTGTATATACTAACTTATTGTTAAAGCTTTTCCTATTTTGCAGGAATGATATAGAAGAAAAGATGGATACAATATACAATGCACCAAATACATGTGACCTTAACCATACACAATCCCATTCATAGTATGTCTCATACTAATCTATATCTCATGTGGTGTGTGTGCCTGAGTTTCTAGAAGATACAAGTCCAATTGAACATACTTAATTTTTTCTTGTTTTTTTTCTTTTTGCTTTTTCGAGGTTATCCAATTTTATATAGAATCCCTTTGAAGATATTTCGAACATGTATATATATTATATGAAAATCTCTCTCAACGAAAATTTGAACACGAATTTTCCACATTCTAGAAATTATTACCTTTTAATAAACTAATCAGTTACAACTTAGGGAGTTGAAATGACCACCCTCAAATATTAGAACCATGATTGATTAGTTTTTCTCTTTCTTTTTCTTAAGTAAAATTATTGAATTATTGATAACAATAATTGTTGTGTGAGGAATGGTCACATTTTTCCATCGGAAGTTCTCCAATTTGAAGAAATTTAGTAAATTCTTTGGATCCATAACGAAGAAATTAAAGAAAATCTATCATTTGAAAAACTATATAACTTATTAATTATTATTAAAAGACCGTATAGGTTGAATGGTGAGATAGATAGTTGTTAGTGTCCTATTATAAGTGTGTGCGAAACAAACTTATCATCGTTAATTTGCTTCGGCTATATCAATATAAATTAAACTAAAAGCCACAAATTAACTGTGTCTAAGGCCATATTCAGAGTGAGAATGGACTTCCCTTCTCCTCATACTCTCATTTCCTTCAAACTCCTCTGGCTCTTCAGATTCTTCTTTCTATAGTCATATTCAATGATTCAATCTTTTCATTTTATTTAAATTGAATTATCATAATTCCCCACTCTCACTTAATTTAATGATAATAAATAATTATACTAATAGTAAATTGAACACTAACATTAATAATAAATAATTTAACATTGACATTAATAATAACATTACAAGTAATAAAATAAATTATATTAAGTTTAAGATTTAAAAAAACATTTTATGTAAATATTCTTAATTTAACTAAAAAAAATTTAAAAAAAGAAAAAGAAAAGTATGTTCAGGACAACGACAGAGATGGATGAGGAGGTCTGGCCCCCAACCCCCCCCCCCCCCCGCGAAAAATCTTAAGTTGATAGCTCCATCAATTGAAAAAGACATTGTCAATACTTTCTCAATTGAAACTATCAATGTTATTATTAGGTAGCTCGTTGATGGGTTATTTTCTATTCTTGTTGATGAATCCCGTAGCATATCTTGTACAAAAAATCCTTGCACGCAAAAAAAAATGTCCCTTGTAAAATTAATAAAATCCTTATAAATTTTGTTTTATATAAACTGAATTTTCTCACAAAAGACAGTTAAATGTAAACTATGTTTTCACATTACCTTTTTTTAAGGACATAAAACAAATTCGTAATAGTATATCATATGTAATTAAAGTAACTTATGAGGCCATTTTTATCAAATTTTGCCTCATATTTTTTAATCTCGTGATATATTTTCTAGTAAATAAAATGTAAGTTTGAATATTTTATTGGATTCTCACACACCCCATAAAATTTCTGGATCTATCCGTGATTATGAGATATTTTTTCCATATTAAATCATATGAACTTTTACAAGAAACTCTTATCATCTTTAATGTCCCAACAACTAACCCACTAAAAGAAAGAAAGATACAACCCAAGCACGTAAAATCCAACAGGTTTAGGGTCTGCTTGTTTGGCACTTCCAAAAAAAATTATGTTTCGAAAAGGCAAGATAAATTATTTCTATTTTTTAAAATAAATGTATTATCTCTCAATTTTTTCAAATTAGTCTTTCAAGTTATAAACAAAATAATTTTCTTATTTCTACACAAACTCTACTATGATTTGACATAAAGTAATTCATATTTTACACAATTTATCTTAAATTACTAACATGATTTGACATAAAGTATTACACATCTTACACTATGACTTAAATTCTTTCAAAAAAACTACATCCACCTTATTTCTCAACCACTCTCCCAAAACTCAAAAAAACAACATCCCATAAATCGAGATTGTTTTACAAACTCCCACCTCTCTCACAAGCCACTATCCCGAATGTCAAACAAACAGACCCTAAGGGATTTTAAGATGAAAAGAAAAATCACTAAATACAATGAATAAAGTATTTATATTTATCATGTGTTATTTATTCACTGTGACGCATTTATTTTATATTGGATTTTGCATAAAAATGTATTTTTTCCCTTGAATTCACTATAAAAAAGATTAAATTTTAGAGATAAAAATTTAAATATTGTCATTAAAATGATCTACATAGATACATCAATAATAAAAAATATGAAAAAATTATCACTATTGATATTTAGTGATATCCCAAAGTGACAACTATTTTAGTTGCCACTTCAGACTTTAGAGGCACCCTAGCTTGCGAACCCCCAGGTGGAATGGTGAACTTTTCATATAAAAAATGTGAAAAAAATTGTCACTATTTAAAAATATATTTTATCACTGTTACACTTGTCACTATTGTTATTATGATAAAACTAAAGGTAAACACCATATTTGGTCCCTCTTATCATTAACTTTTTACAGAGTGGTCCCTCTTATGTTTTTTTTTCAGTGTAGTCCCTACTATGTATTATTTGTTTCACTTTAGTCCTTTTCAGGTGTTCCAAGACGATTCCGATAACATGTGATATGCTCATAAGGGCAATTTTGTCATTTCAAGTAAACTAACATGGATATTTTCGTCTTTCTAATTCCAAACTAGGCTTTCATTCCAGTCCGACTTAATCGTCCATTTCGTTTCAAACTAAAGTTTTCTCCCAAAATCTTCTTCAAATACCAAAATTGCTCACCAATTAAATAATATCTCAAATGGTTTCAATAGCGAACGGACGAAAATGCCCTAAAAAATATTCATATGCATGTCACATATTATCAGAACCACTTGATAAGGACTAAAGTGAAACACATAATTCATAGTAGGGACTAAAATAAAATAAATAATTCATAGTAGGGACTAAAGTGAAAAAAAACCATAAAAAGGACCATTCTATAAAAAATTAATGATAAAAATGACCAAAAGTAATATTTACCCTAAAACCAATATTTTTATCACTAAATACATATAAAATTGACTTTCAACAATGTCACTTATTAAGTGTAAGTCTTCATCTAGGTAATTATATTTTAGTGTAAAATTAATTTAATCTAAATTTTATCATGAAAATTTAATATAATACATTATATCTTTAAAAATGCATGTTATAATGACCACATTAAATTATATCATGCCTACACCATCGTCAAACATATTCATTATAATTTTTTTTTCATATTAGTCTATCTATATGGGAAAAAAATTCTTGTCCAAGCCTGACTTGGCCAAACCCATCCAACCACCAAGCAAGTGTATTGTATTTGCTTTGTGATTGATCACTTTCCTAGAAATTATATCCTATCCCAAAGCAAGTGTATTACACTTGCCATATAATTAGTTTGGGTTCGGCCAAACCCGATCTGGGTAAGAATTTCCCCATATATGTTAGTATTTAAATTTTTAAAGTCTTTCCGGAATTTATTACCATTTTTAGAGTAACAAAGCAACTGTCAATACAATATGTAATATATCTTACTTTGGCTTAAAATGTATTCGTTACCAAATAAAAAAAATCCTACAAAATTTATAGTATCGCTCGTTACAATTCAATAAGACAACCAACAATCAGTGAACTTTCGATGTCTTGTTTTCTTCACCAATAACCAAAAGTTACCATATAAATTGTTACTTATTTCTTTAAAACCTAAATATAACTCTAAAATAACTAAAATTAAATTATAACAGAAAGTAAACTTTGGGTACACATTAATCTAACACAAGAAAGCATCAAAATAACTGATAATGAATCCAAGTGCATCGTAGGATTTTAATCATTATATATATTTTCAGAAACATCCCCATTCCTTCTTTACAAGATTTAGTCTGAATTTTTTTCCGCTTACACTACAACCTACAAACCTGATACAAGTGTTTAGCCTTAGCATATTGAACCAGTTTTGTTTCTTTCTGAATTTTTTTTCTTCACCGTAATGCAGTTAAAAACTGTAATATTTTAATTTGCAATGCACTGCATACAACGAAATGAAATTTTGATCCATATTCCAGATGGAGGACAGGATGCGTGGGATGTCGTACAGTAAGAGTACAAAGAGCCAAAAAAATCTAGTTGCTTTGAATGAATCAAGCGGTCAAGCCTAGCTAAGAGAAAGGCCTTGAATTCGAATTTTTTGACTGTGGACAACTCTTTTGGTTAAAAGTTTTTCAAAAACACTGTAAAGATATCTCCCTCCAAAAGTGAATAGAAGCATTGATGTAATAACTAAACTGAATTCTAAATATAGAAGGATACCGTACCAAATAAGCAACGAGCCAAAATGCTCTAACAGCGGAGTTGTTTTGATTTGTTATTAAGCAGGTCTTGTGCTTTCCTCTTCTTACACTCACCTACTATCCTCTTTATATAAGCAATATAGCCATCAACATCAAATTTTCTCTTGCAGCCAGCATAATTCATGTACCGTATTTTCCCGAAAACAGATCTCTCTCGCCAACCCTGTATGTGGATGGATGATGAAAGTTAGTGTGAAGTGGAAGACGAGAATGATGGTATAGACTAAAGATGATAATTTTGAACTTAACCTGGTCGTGTACTCCACATATGGACCACATGCATCCTACATAGCCATTAGGATCCCTTCCATCTATATGATACTGCAGTGCAAGTGAGTAATAAATTGGATCAGAAGACCATTTGCATACATATGAATGCCAGTAATGTATATAGATGTTTATAATTTAGCCGCTAAGAATATATATATACCTTATCATTTAAATATATTGACAACGCAAGAGCTTCCTCTGGCCCACAAGTCCATTCAAGAATCTTTTTCGCCCAATACATCCTGCAGTTATATCAAGAATCCCGGATCAAAAAAAAAATCATAGGTTTTTCATTTACAATACATTGCCTGAAAAGATGAAAGAAAATGATTCTGAAAAGCTACTTGCCTCATAAAACCATGCACCTTTCCGTAATGAACCAGCTCCAATTGAGAAGCATTCCAAAGCTGAAAGAGGAAGGTTGAGGGGCAACGTAAACAACAAGAGACTACTATGTGATATATTTTACAGAAACATTCAAATTGTTGTGGTTTCTTACAGGATCTGCAGTTTGTGCCTTTTCCAATTGCTCCCTTCTATAAAGTCATCAAATAAATAAAATTTATGGATCCATAACCACGTCCAAAGAAAAATATGGAAAAAAAAATCACTTACGTGTACACATGTTCACGTTCATCAGAGGCATGGTCCATCAAAGTCTTACGAGCCCAATCCCAAGCACCTTGTAAAGAATCATAATGTGGCTGGTAGAAGCAGAAGTTATCAGCAAGTTCTCTCCGTACAATCAATTCCTCCAAGAAAACATCAACTGCCTTCAAAAATAGCAATCATCACAAGCTCTTTATCAAAATATAAAAATCAATTAAAGAACGATTTAGATCATAAAGGAAACTCATTAAGCACATAACTAGCAACTAAACCTGAGGGTAGATATTTCGAATTTTGCGAGCCTCCAAGGCGCAACGCTGGGCCGAGATCTGGCCAAAGTGTAAATATGGGGACAGTCCAGACAACCCTTTGGGTTTCAATGGATTATTCCTGTCTGAAGAATAGTTCTTTAATCTTGTAGTTAAGAACCCATTTTTATTCCCAATTAATACTTCTAATCCAGCTTGTTCACCGGGCTCACACCATTCAAGTTCAGGAACTTCTGCTCCTTCCCTGGTCATATAGTGAGAGAGTTAATGGCAATTTACCCCCTGTTGATTTGAAAAAGAGCATTTTACCCCCCACCCCCCATAATCCTATAAAAGTTGCACACTGCCTCCTCGGGCATTTCAAACTTTATAAAGATATGAATTGACAAAACTACCCCTCTTATATACTATACTTTGACCTAATCAACTTACAATATGGCACTTTACTCCCCCCCCCCCCCCCAGTGTTATGATAAATGTAGCACTTTACCCCCTGCCCCTTGAAAGGTACTTTTGTCTATTTACACAACACTTTTCATACTCACTCTCAAATTCAAGCAAGTTTTAAACTCTTTGTTGGAATGAGGTAAATTGCTCTTTTAAAATTTTCACAGGGGGTACAATGGGGATAAATGAAACATTATGCATAGCACAGGGGGGTAAATTGGCATTAACCCTATAATTAGATGTACATACAACACCTAGCCAAATCTATTATAGAAAAAGAAGTTACATTACATCTCACCTTAAAACATTAGCAATGAGGTTATCCCAGTCTACAACTGTAGTTGAGGAAGGCCATTTATGTTTAGGAGGGATGAGGTTAGGAAAATCTACGAGATAATCCGAAAGTTTTTTGTTTATCTTGCCCCTTATAGTCCGGGCACCATATTCCAGTTTATCTGATGCAACCCAAACAGGCACCACATTATGTGCATCCACTTCATGAATAGATACTTCTGATTCATTTACCCTCTGGCAGATTTCTTCCTTCCACTGCCGAACCTCGCGTAATGGTGAGAAGTCTGTTACCAAAAGTGAAGCCCCACATTCCTTTAGAAAACATGGAATAGATTCTACAGCTTCACCCTATTAGTATGTATAATCAACAAACAATAAAAGCAGTCAATCGCAAGACCACTATAATTATACCATATACATGCACCAAAGCAATGGCATGCTAAAAAATCGTGAGAGAGAGACAGAGGTGGAGCGGAGGTGTCACATATATTTTAATAGAATGCAATGCCAAATTGCCCCTGTGCTTTGTCTAATTAGCGAAAATTCCCGTGTTATTTATATTACCTCAAACCTCCCAAGTGCTTTTTTGAAATAGCAAAAAAAACCCTCCTACATGTTTGACAGGAAAACTGATAATTATACCCCCTTCAAAAATCAAAATTGACAAATAATCCCCCTGATAACTTAGAAAATTGACAATTATCTCCATGTTCACTTATTGATTTGTGAAGGAATTTCATAGAGGGAATTTTTGCTTATAAAAGAACACAGGGGGAGTTTTGCTAATAAAAGAACACAGGGGGAGTTTTGCTAATAAAAATAACATAGGGGTTTTTGACAATTAGGCAAAGTACAGGGGTATTTTTTCAATTTAGCTCATTTTTATATAACAACTTATCTGAGAAGCTCATTTAAATAATCGTAATAAACATAATAAGAGAAAATTATAATATTAAAGTGTTGCTATATCAAATAAACATGTGAACATTTCAATTATAATACGAATTAGAATTATCGACCATGTAGTTGTACATTAAGGAAACATAATCAAAGAAGAAGAAATCTGACACTAACAAGTCCTATGCCTGTGAGTGGAAATGGTACTTGCCTGAAACAAGAAAAAGGGGATGTTAATAAAATTGGATTGAGTATCAGAGTACAATTTCTTCAGCCCTCTGAGCATAAACCCTAATTGTCTAGCTTTGGCACCCTTGAACTGATGGAACAAATTGAAGGCTATAGCTACGGGCACGTCCCATTGGTTGGCCTGATGGACGGCGTGGATCAAGGCCCAGTTGTCCTTCAGCCGTTGATCCCTGAACATCCAGTAAACCACCGGCCCCAGGGGTTTACTCTGAACCGAAGCCTGTTTTAGGACTCGGATCCTGCCCGGATGGACGGCGGGGATTGAGGAGGAGGTAGACATCTTTTTGTTCCTTGCGAGTGTGACCGGGCCCTGCGGGGATTTAGGAAACCTAAACGGTTAACTGTTGTGGTTTTAAAATATGACACGTCACAGGGTTCTGGTCCTTGCAGTTTGATTCAAATTATTTTGGTGTTGATGACGATTTCCTGATTTTGGATTCGGAAACTTTATGAAATACTTTCCTTTTTTTTTATTTTTTTTTACAATTTATGAAATACTTTAATAGTTTATCCAACAAAAAAATAAAAATAAAATGTACTAGCAATTTTCTTGTAAAATATAGTAGATTTTTTTCGGAGTTTATTATATAAATGATTCAAAATATTGAAAATTAATAAAGCATGAAAACAAGTATTCCAGCTTTTATTAAGAAAAAATACCTAGATAAATAATATAAAAAATAAAATAATAAAACAAGTTAATTGCAAAAATTAATAATAAAACAAAATAAAAGAATATAAAAGTTCTCGTACGTGTTCAAAACAAGGACCTCAAGAATTAATGTCACATGCCCACCCAATGGGGTAATGAACTTTCTTCACAATACCGACAAATCATATTATAGAGCTTTGCCATAATTTAGCGTAATTAACACGAACTCCAGCAATAAGCTTAAAAAGTGGGAGCCAATTTCTATAGCTTAATTAACTCAAATTTAAAATCTATTTAAATATCTATACTATCTATATCTATCTATACTATCTATCTATACTATATCTAAAAACAAACCCTTCCCACACTCACAAAACGTCAGTTTTTTTAGTCCTTTTACAAAAAATGTCCTCAAATCTTAAAACTTAACCGTAAAGATATTGGAAAAGCAGGGTTAAATTTGGAAAAATCTATACTATATCTAAAAACAAACCCTTCCCACACTCACAAAACGTCAGTTTTTTTAGTCCTTTTACAAAAAATGTCCTCAAATCTTAAAACTTAACCGTAAAGATATTGGAAAAGCAGGGTTAAATTTGGAAAAAATTATACCAATAAAGTGATTTCCTTTTTTAGACATACAGTTATTTTTTTTAAAGCTTTGACATAAGGGTCCTTAAGGTAAATTTGGGTATTGTCATCTTTAACTTCCCCGTGTACCAAGGTACCCACTCTCTCTCTCTCTCTCTCTCTACTTTATTTCGGTCCCCCAAAAATAAAAAATTTATCCCTTTCTGCAAGTCTCCAATGATCTTATTCAGTTTCAATTCCATTTCTGGATTCCCTACTTCCATTGCTAATTCCTTACTTCAATGCCAAATTACATCAATTGTGAATTGTGAATTGTGAAAGGCGTAGGTAAGTTTTTTTTCCCCATTGCTTACTTCCGATAATAGTATGTTGTTTAAATTTTCTGTTATTTGGGTTTTAATTTTTGGTTTTCGATCCGGTTGATTGCAGAAAATTGAACGTGATTTTCTGTTCAAGAGATTTATCCTACCAGAAATATCACCATTCAAGTTGGTTTTTTATTTATGAACTCTGAAATTTTCAAAGCCTTTAAAATTTTATTCTTTGCCATTGCCAACTGGGAACTTAATTTTTTACATCCCCTGATTTAAATTTAGGGAAAATTACTTTTTTTGTACCATAGTATAGGCTGACTTGCATTTTTGGTACCATTGGATATGAAAATGTAAATTTGGTACAATAGGATATGTTTTCCTTGCAATTTTGGTACCGAATCCAATTTTTCGACAAAGTTAATAGCAATTTACCCCCTACTAAATACATAATATTCAATTTAAATCCTCGCGGTTTAAAAAAGAGCATTTTACCCCCTGAAATTTTGTAAAAATTTCACATCGCCTACCTGATATTTTTATAGGTGGCGCTTAATCCACTTTTATTATGATAATGTAATTTTTTACCCATTTTGTTATGATAAATACGGCAATTTGTCCCCCTATGTTAAATAAAATAGTTTGCATTCATACTCTCAATTTCGGCAAGTGAGTTACAATCTCCGGCTGAAAGGGATAAATTGTTTTATTAAAATTTTATAAGGGGTAAATTGATTCTTTTCAAATTATAGGGGGATAAATTGAACATCAAGCATTTCATAGGGGGTAAATTTCCATTAACTTTGTAGAAAAATTGGGTTTGGTACCAAAATGCAATGAAAACATATCATATGGTACCAAATTTGTATTTTTATATCCAATGATACCAAAAGTGCAAGTCAGCCTATCCTATGGTAAAAAAAACAATTTTCCCTTTAAATTTAATATGAATTTTTAAAACTTTAACTGGAATGTTCATACTTAATGTTATTTTGTGCAATGACACAAGTAGGTATTCATGAGTTCCAATTTTATATAAAAATAAGTGGTGTTTGTAAAAAATAGGCATTACATTTAAACACATTTGTGCGCGCGAATACCGCGTGCGGCGGTTGCTAGTATTTCAAATGTTTCACCAAAATCACCCACAATTTTTTGGAACACTAAACATTGCAAAATAGAATCAAAATTGATCCAAATGGGGCCTTTAAATCTCCCTTTGGGGACATCATTAATAATGTTTGTAAACGAGATTAAAACCATAGGGTCTGTTTGTTTAGCATTTCTCAATTTTTTTTTCTTGTTTGAGAAATGACAAACAAACATGTTTTTTACTTTCTGAAACAAATTTTTCATCCCCCTTAACTTTATAAAACTACTCTCTCAAAATTCAAAAAAACAATAGTTTATAATTTCTAAATAAAACATGTATGAACTCTACTTTTGATTTCACTACAAGAAAAATGGTTTTAGTGATAAAATATTAAGTGACATTGTTGAAATTGTCAGTTTTTGAATATATTTAGTGACAACAATATTAGTTTTGTCATAATAACAATAGTGACAAGTGCAATAGTGATAAAATATATTTTTAAGTTGTCACTATTGTCAATTAGTGACAACCTAATGACAATATATATTGGTAAAGCCTTACACATCTTACACCACAATCTAACTCTTCCAAAAAAATCTCCTCTAAAAAAAAAAAAAAAAACACTCTTCCAAAAAAATCTACAACTAATTTATTTCTCAAATCACTATATCAAAACTCAAATAAATAATATTACGCAAATCGAGATTATTTAGCAAACTTCTATTATTCTCTCAAACTACTTTCTCAAACTTCAAACAAACATGCTCATAGTCTCCAACAAATCCCATATACAGTATAATTTTTGTATCACAATTATTGTGTTTCCAACTAGGCTATGGAGCATAAATAAGTTATATAATGAGAAGTAGAGAAAAATAAACATGGCTAATACTTGAACAACTGGATGAAGCTCTTGCTTATATCGCACTTCCAAATTAGACTCAATAAAATGAATATTTTCACTTCTGGTACAATCACGCTTTATCAACCCCTTTTGATTGCTTATTGAGAAATGCCTCCAACTTGTCGTCTAGTTCTTCCACCTGCAAACCCCAACACAATAATGAGCTATATGGCCAAATTGAGATCTGATATGACTGCATCACAATAATGAGCTATATGGCCAAATTGAGATCTGATATGACTGCATCACGATATATGTAACGAATAAGAAATATCCCACTCACTTAAAACAATTGAAATGTCTCATTAATATACTTTTTCTGTCCCATTATTTTTACTTCATTAGTTACAGTACAAGGTCAAACTTTTAAATTTTTTAAGTGACTTGTCATCTTAAATTATTAATTTTTTGCCGTATTAAAATTTTTAAATATTAATATACATAGTGTCATATAATAGTATTAAATTATTAGTTAAATATATTAATTAAATTATTTATTATAATTTTTTGAAATTTAGTCAAGTTGACTGGTTAACTATACCAAAGAATAAAAATTAATGGGACGGAGGAAGTATATAGTCTATAGGCATAAGGAGTTTACCTGATCAGATACGATCTAACCGAACAACATATTAGGCTAGCCTCAATCAATTTGACCTGATAATTCCGATCATGCATCTCCTGAGTATTTGCATTACTTATTTTTTGTGATTAACTTAGATTTGGTCCAACTATGTTCATATCATGACCTTTTTGTTTAATTATTTAACCTTAAAATGACGAATAATTTTTATTGACTATTTCTAACTTATAAACACGAAATGATATGTGGACTTTTCCCATTTATAAAATGTAATGAGGGAATAATTAAATTGTATATATTATCACATGATTTTGGGAAGGGATGCTAATTAATATCTAATATATATATAGTTGACTAGATGATCCGATCAAAATTCAAAATATGGGAAAGGTAGGATAAGATAAGATTCGCACGTGCCTTGTGGATGCCAACTACTACATTAATCAAAGATTAATAATGCAGTCCCACTTGGCAATGATGTTAATTTAATATAGTGCACCATCTATTTCAAGTATAGTCTTTATAGTTATAGTATTTTATTTGTAGCTAGGTTAGGTATGGCCCTACCTAATTTCTATTCTCGATTTGCTTTTCTTTCATAAAGAGAACACAAAAAAAAACGAAGAACACGTTTGCATAGAGTAAAGAAAAGCTAGCTCTTTCCTAGATACTCATATGACATTACTAATTAGCAACAATAATGTTTTTTTATAATTAAGTCCACTTTTTCAACTTTATGAAAAAATTACTAAAACGGAGTATTATGTGTATAAAATTTCATGAAGCAGATTAAATAAAAGGAATGATTATTAAATAAAAGTAAGGAGAGGAGAATAAAAACCTTATCCATCAAATCTTCGACTTTTTGAGCATCCTTAGTTGTTTCTTCAGCTATATCTTCAACCAAACCAACAAAGTTTTTTAGGCCGCCTTCAGGAAGTGACTCTGCAATATCTTCTGCCGCTTTATCCACTTGTTCCGCCACTTTTCCCACCGTATCTGCTATTTTTTCTACCGTCTCTGCAGCCATATCAACCTCCTCTGTATAGTATAGAATATGCACTATAAATAACTTAATTGCCTCTTAATTAATTAATGAATCTATGAAAATACAAAAATTAATAAACATGAATTTAGAAGTTGCGATCTCACTTGACAGTGTTACTAGCCTTTGGATCACGAAAGGCACTGCTACAAACAATCCCGCAAGTCCAGTTGCCCTGTACAAGATTTGTCCATTTCAATTAATGATAAATATCATGGGGCATCCTAATTTGTTACCCAGTATTTTTCAAGTTTCATCTTACATACATAAAAATTAAATATAATTATCTTAATTACTTCCAGGTCGGAAGTATCCAACACACTAGAAAGATTACAAACACAACTTAATTAATGAAGTTCTTCACATTTTTGAAAAAGAAAACCCAGTTTCACATTCACCCAAAATTATAAATTAAACAAATAAAACAAAAAAACCAAATATGCGGATGAAATATTTCAAATTGATTTCAATCGATGAATTCTTTTTGGTAAAAGTTCAATAGAATTACACAAAAACAAAAAAAAATATGTTGCGGTGGTTACCTAAAACAAAGTATTTCACTGCGTTTACCCATGGAGTTTTCACCTCTGAAAAAATTTCATCACTATAAATGAATACCAACAAAAATCGAGGTTTCGCCAATAAAAATTATCATTGAGGAAACTTCTTTTTCTTGTAATGTTTTTTACTCCCTCAAATGCCTCCCAAGGATGAATTTTGGTCAAAATAATCATGTGAAAACTTGTTTCATGCATCCTAATAAGTGTAAAATTCAAAAATTTGAACAAAGAGAGAAATCATGTTGGAGTAGAATCCGTCTCCTATAAAACAAATGAGTGAAATTAAAAAATGCACTCTATACTTTGCTTAATTAATAAAAATTCTCCTGTATTATATATTGTATTAGCAAACATCCTTACTTTTTGGTTGGTAAAAAAAACCTTCTATGCCAAAATACATACTTTGAATGAAAATTAGCAATTATATCCAAAAAGAAAATGCGAAAACACTCCTCTTTGTCTAAAAAAATTATTAATAATTACGAAGGAATTTCAAACGAGGCTCTTTGCCATATGGACTGTTATTGCCAAGTGTTTAATAAAATGATCGCGTTTGTAGCCATGAATCAGAAGCTAGTATTGTTAAGGTGATTAATTTTGAACTTGTTAAACGCAAATAAATAAAGTTTTTGTATATACACGTGACTAAATAATTAAATAAGTAACTAACCATGGATTGTCCCCAATGAGTGAGAACCCAGGGATATTGGAGAAAGTCGAAGAGACAAGATCTGCTGCTACTTCAGGAGTAGCGTTCCTTACAACCAAATCCCTGTTGCACCAATTCAAAATCAACCAATAATTTTACTTATAAAATCGCGATCCAAGCACTAATTATAATTATAAAGACTAATTAATTAGACATATATGTAAAGTTATAAATGTACTACATACATGTTCTTGTTTGTTCTTCTTCTTGCTGCTCTGTGTCCACACTGTAAATCATGGAGGCGGCGATCGCCCCCTAGGAAGGAGCATTGATCCCTTTTGTTGTAACTTTGTAAAGCTGATTTATTAGATTTGTTGTTGAGAAGAAGGGTGATTGAAGTACAAGATGAAGCAGCCATAAGTTCGATTTTTGTGAGCTAATAATTTTTTTTGGTTTTGGGAAAGGTATGGATCTGTGGGAAAGTTGACTAGAATTTGTATATACTCCTTGATAACAAAATAAAATTATTATATGAGTATATATAAGGGCTAAGTTAATTTATTCATATGCCCAATATGATTAGAATATATAATTAAATAGGTGTATCCATCAATTGTCTGTTGCCACGTCATGGAGTGCAGATTCGTTATTATTTCTTGTTGACTGCCTTGTGTAGGAATATTCGTGGCCACCATCTGTCATTTTATGTCACTTTTAGGGATATTTTTGCATAAAAAATGTCCTTAATACCCCTCTAAAATGGCGGATGATGGATATCTCTCTATTATATCACTATTAATGTAACACATTTGTGTACCACTAATAAATAATTACTACATATATATGTGATTATTATTATAATTGTCACATGTACATATGATAATTACTTACTAGTGATACACTAATAATGGTATAGAGGATTTTGACCCCAATCAATTTTGTCGCATAATGAAGAAATAAAATTTCACGGCTGCTTCAGATTTAGGTTAATGCAAAAACAGGACGAATCACACACGGGTTTATTTTAACATAAATATCAGATTTTACATTTCAGGTTCATGCAAAACATTTCAATCCAAAGACTGCCTTATTCAGTTTTAAAATAAAAACGGTAATAGTCTATTTGTTTGGGCTCGATTTTGCGGGTTTTGATTTTAAAAAAATTGTTTGTACGGTTTCAGTGAAACCTTTTAAACTCTATTTGAATTAAGTTTGGATGTTGGCTTTTGTAAATTTAAAAAAGTTGAAACCCCATTTAGATTGGATTTGAGAGAAAAAAAATAGGTAGTAAGTGTTAAATTAATGTTTGTTAGTTGAGTTTGAAGGTAAAAAATAGGGTTAATTACAAGGACCTTCCCTGAGGTTTGGTCAAACTCGCGTTCATTCCCCTCTAAAAATGCTAATTACTCGGACCTCCCTCGATGTTTGAAAAACATTACAAAACCCTAACGGAAGTCGACGGACTTGGACGACACGTGTGTTTTTACCCTTTTACCCTCGAGATTTTTAATTGAAAAAAATAAAAATAAAAAGAACGTGTATTTTTACCCTTTTACCCTCGAGATTTTTAATTGAAAAAAAAAAACACATCATCTTCTTCTCTTCTCCACCCCACCCCACCCCGACCCACCTCACCAAACCTCTCCCCAACCTTCCCAGGTCGTCGGGACGGCCTGGGATCGCCGGTTCAAGGCCGGCGACGACCTGGGGAGAAGTTCCCAGGCCGTCGCGGGCCTGGAAGTACACCTTGAGGCCTGCGATGGCCTCCGACTAAATTACACTCCAGGCTGGCGACGGTCTGGGATATTCTCCCCAGGTCGTCGCCGGCCTGGATCCGGTGATCCCAGGCAGTCCCGACGGCCTGGGAAGGTGGTGGCGGCGGGGTTGGGGGTGGGGTGGGGTGATTTTAGGGTTTTTTTTATAAAAAAAATTATATTTATATTTTTATTATAAAAATTAAAATATTATTGAATATATATTTTTTCTTTAAAAATTGATATGTTATATTTATGAATAATTAAAAAAAAAATTCCCAACTAATAAGTTCTTTAATTATTTCAAATCAATAAAATTAACTTGAGTTGATATATACGTAATATGTGTAATATTTTTTCTAAAACATTATTGGCTAATATAAAATTTTATAAACATGTGTAATATTTTTCTAAAACATTATTGACTATTATAAAATTTTATATTTATAGACATAAAAATTAAACTTGAGTATTTCAAATATTTTCTTTCAAGTAAAATATAAAAACATTAAGAATAATAATAAAAATAAATTTGAATGTTTATATTTATTTGAATTTATATACACACATAAGAGGGACAATATGGAAATCTATACATTAAAAATAAATTTGAATGTTTATATTTATTTGAATAAAAATAACTTTTTGTAAGAGTTAGTAGGGTATTTCTCTTTGCATATATTTTACAATAAGTAAGAAAATACTTTAGAAATATTTAAAATGTTATTTTAAATATGAATATACATTAATAAAGTCATTACACATTTTATATAAATTTAACAACATTTTAATCCACAAATGTAATTTGACATTGCTATTAGATCCATTCTCATGCAACAATGTAACATATGCTGAGAGGGGTAATATAGTCCATACAAATTTGCTACAGTAAGTCGGGGGCAAAATTGGCAATCGATCAAAAATTTGCTGATGACGTAAGCAAAAATTAACGGAACCCTAACAGTTGTAATGTTTTTCAAACCGCGATGGAGGTTCGAGTAATTAGCATTCTTAGAGGGGAATGAACACGAGTTTGACCAAACCTAAGGGGAGGTCCCTATAATTAACCCTAAAAAATAAGTGGTATGTGTCAAATCAATGTTTTACATGGTTTTAAGATTTGAGTAAGAGTGGGTACATATGTTTGGGTTGAGTGTCATGGAATTTACCAAACTCCATTTGAAAGAGTTCTTGCTAAGTTTTGCAAGACCCGCGAAATCATGTCAGATCTCTTCGAAATAGGGCCTAAGGGCCGCGTTTGACTGAATTTTTGCAATAATCTGAAAATCTGAAAATCAGATTTCATGTTAATGCAAAAACAAGTTGAACTCAACACGACCTTAACTGAATTATTTTAAAAAAAAATCGGAAGGCTTATTAAAAATAAGAATTGTATTTTACTTAATACTAGAAAGGGTAAATTATGAATACCCCATCAGTTAAGACATAATTATAAAAATAATCCTCACGTATTGGGTATTACAAAAATCTCCTCAGGTTTGTCACCTTCTTACAATTAACTCCTTGCCCCTAAAATATTCCAATTTTGCCCTTGTGTGTTATTTGTTGTTTGTAATGTCTTATAAATGTTAAAACTTGAGATCTAATTATTATATCTTATATTTAAAAAAAAAAAGATAATTATATACTACTAGAATAATTGATAAAATTTATAATTGCCCATAAGTTTTAATAAATTGCAAAAAAAAAGGGTATTTATATATTTATTATCAATTTAAATTGTATAATATTAAATTAAATAGAATTTTAATAATATACTTTATAAATATGAATTGTTTACACATTAGTTAAATGAATTTATTTTATAAATTAGTAAATTAATAAATTATATTGTATTATTAATAAGATATTTAAATTTGTTAAAGTTTATATAGTATTATAAATTGAAATATTTATTGAAATTTATGAGAAAAATTATAAATTATATCAATTATTTTGATGGTAAATATATGATTATTATTTTTATATTTACAAGATATAACAATTAACACCCAATTTTTAAATTTATAACATATTATAAACATTACAAATAACTTCCAAGCACAATTGGAACATTATAGGGACAATGGGTTAATTGTAAGAAGGTGACAAACCTGAGGGGAATTATTGTAATACACAATACGTGAGGGTGATTTTTATCGGCCTCACCTAAGGGATGTATTCATAATTTACCCTATTAAAAATGTTAAACACTTAAAATATATAATCCCCCCAACCTTATATTTGTGTTCATTTTTGTGATATAAAATAAACACAAAACTAAGGTTCATTTACAGCGTGCCGCAACTGAAAGGGAGCGGGAAGGACAACTATGTTGCTGAAAATGGAAGGGGGATAGTGTTGCTGAAAATGGGAGAGGGCAAGGGAGGCAAAAGAGGTTAGTGAATTCAATGGAGCTTCTCACTTGGATAATACATGGCATCTCCACTATTGTGGGGATGCTCTGGATCTCCCATGGGAGACTCTCCTTCGGAATTTTTGCTCAACAATTGTATTGTTAATATATTATTGAATTACGATTTCTATATTGTAACGCTCAATTTCAAAATTATGAATTTGAACCCCAACATTCCGACGGCTATATTTTTTTACTCAATAAAAAAGTGCGTATTTGTTATCTCTTTGCAACACATTTCACCTCATTTACTCTCTCATTTGAAGACCTTTCAAATATCATTTTCTTTGAAATAGATTTTTATTTTAATACTCTTAATGACTAATCCCCTTAACAATTTCACTAATGATTTGTACCAACTATTGAGTCAAGCAACTACCATCAACTGCTAATTGCGGCTATGGCAGAAGAAGAAAATGTAAGATAACAAACACAAACACATTGGGGGTGGTTATGTTTTTTATCATCAAGTTCATCACCGCGACAGAGTTCTTGGTCACAAGCAAATTTAGAGAGGTTATTTTTCCTCAAAATCGACATATATTGATACTATATTTCATATGAGGTTTGAATGACGCGCAACTTAAAGAGCTAATGTGACTAAAGTGAACAAATGATGTATTAATTCTGAATATTACATGGCCTTTATATACAATGTAAATTGACTAAGTAAAAGGAATATCAATCCTAAAGATACACAGAATATCATCTAGCCTAATATTTAATATACAAAGAATATTACAAATATACTTTACATATTGTGCAACCAATGCTAAGGAATAGAATCAGACATAATATTATGTATTGTCTTATCATGCCCCCGCAAGATTGACTGTCCATTAAGGACACCAATCTTGGACCGATGATTAAGAAATGAGAGACGCGGTAGAGGCTTGGTTAGTGAATCGGCTAGTTGATCAGATGTATGAACATGTAAGACACGCAGACGAGCTGAAGCGACTTAATCCCGAACAAAATAGAAGTCAATAGCAACGTGTTTCATGTGAGAATGGAAGATTGGATTTGCACAAACATACGTGGCACTCACATTGTCACAATAAATGACTGGAACACTGGACATAGGCACACGCAATTCGCGAATGAGATTCATAAGCCAGTTTACTTCAGCTGTAGCAGAAGCAATGGCCCGATATTCAGCCTATGTGGAGGAGCGAGCAACAGTCTTTTGCTTTTTAGAACTCCAAGAAATTGGATTCGCACCAAGAAAAACAACATATGCTGAAGTTGAAGTCCGATCATTGGGGTCGCCAGCCCAATCTGAATTGGCAAATGCATGGAGTGTTTGAGGAGAATTTTTGCGAAGTTATAAGCCATAATCAAGTGTATCAACCAAGTAAGGAGCAGCCGTTTGGCAGCAGACCAATGATTCATAGACGGCAATGCATAAATTGAGAGAGCTTGTTGATAGCAAAGGAAACATCTAGGCTAGTCAATGAAAGATATTGTAATGAACCAAGAACTTTGCGATACATAGTAGCATCTGCTGGTGGGGAGCCATCAAAAGACTTTAGTACTTCAGTAGTGGCAAGAGGTGTAGAGACATGTTTTGCTTCTGCCATGTTAACTCGATGTAGTAGGTCGCTAATGTATTTCTTTTGAGATAAAAACAGACTACTTGAGGTAAATTGAGCTTCAATTCCTAAAAAGTATGACAGGTTACCAAGATCTTTGAGAGAAAATCGTTGTGAAAGAGTGGAGATGAATGCAGCCACATCAGCAATTGAAGAACCAGTGATGATGATGTCATCAACTTAAACTAATATGTAAAGAACAGCAGCATGAGAATGTAGCATAAATAAAGAGGTGTCTGAATGAGAGTTGACAAATCCTTTAGAAATAAGAAATGTACGAAGTTCATTGTACCAAGCACGGGGGGCTTGCCGAAGCCCGTAGATAGCCTTGTTTAACTTGCATACATAATTGGGGTTGTTGGTGTCGATAAAGCCAGGGGGTTGTTCCATGAAAACTTTATCAGACAAGGAACCCTGCAAGAATGCGTTATTTACATCAAGTTGGCGAATAGGCCAACAATTGGTGATAGCAAGCGTAAGCAATAATCGAACAGTCGCGGATTTGACAACAGGACTATATGTTTCAGAAAAATCAACTCCAGGTCGTTGATGAAACCCGTTAGCCTCTAATCTCGTAAAACAAATTTTGTTATTATGTTATTTTTGTTGATTAATTCACTAAATATATTTGGCTTTATCCACTTAAAAATAAATCTGATGTTACTCCCATATTTAAAAAATTTTAATGTTTTGTCGACAACTATTTTTCCACTAAAATAAAAACAGTTTATAAAGATGGTAGTGGTGAAGCTACGGGCCTCGGTCACTTTCTTTCTCAAAGTGGAACAACATCTCAAATCCCCTCCTCATACTCCAGAACATGTAGGCACTGCAGAGCGTAAACATCGTCATATCGTTGAAACTGCTCTTACTATGCTTCATCATGCTTTTGTTCCACTTCAATATTGGTCATCGAGTGACAATTGGAGCTGATGGCCCGGTAATAGCTGTTTGGATTCCTAGTAGCAACAATCGATCTTGACGAATCCAAGCTTTGTGTTCCGGATCTTCGGGCGGTGGGCATGGGTATGTTCCATCCAAATATCCCTTCAGATCATATCCTATAAACAAATTTGTCATTTGTGCGCTCCACATCGAATAATTTCCTCCATTAGAGAGTTTTTGTGGAATAAGTGTTGCTGTATTAATTGAGATAACTTGTGAAATTTGAGTAGATGAGGAGGCTGGGGAATTTTTCTGAGTGCTAGACATAACCGTGACTTCACTTGATTCAGTCATGGTTGAATACTAAACAAAAGAGATTGAGCTTAGGGCTTTGATACCATAAAGAGCTAATGTGACTAAAGTGAAAAATGATGTATTAATTCTGAATATTACATGGCCGTTATATACAATGTAAATTGACTAAGTAAAAGGAATATCAATCCTAAAGATACACAGAATATCATCTAACCTAATCTTTAATATACAAAGAATATTATATGAGTTAATATGGACTAATTCAATATTTGGTGGCATTGCACTAATATCGGGTCAAATGGATTAAATCCTTACGACCCGGTATTAAGACTAGATTATAATCCACCCAGGCATGGGTGAATTAGTTAATCCAGGTAAATATGGATTATGTAAATATCACTAATAACCTCAAATTTACATATTTCCTTTTTAACATATCATTAAATATCATATATTCTTCTCAAATATCTGAAAATTGAAAAACATTATACATAAATAAATCACAAATTAAAATTTATATTAATTTACAATTAACATGGAAGCATTCAATCAAATTTACCAAACATATTTTTAATGTGATCTTCAATCCGAATCAAATCTAATCCACCTTAATCTCATACACCTTACCAGATGGCCCCCAAATATACTTTACGTATTTTGCAACCAATGCTAAGGAATAGAATCAGACACAATATTAGGTATTGTCTTATCACAACTTATTTCTTCGGATTCAATATATCGTTGAAGCTATCTCTACATCGTGCACTGGTCATTTAAGGAAATAGAAATGAGTGACTGAAAGGAACTACAAAGAAATGTCGTCAGATCTCTCGATTTGTCATCCCTTCAAAAGATGACATCGGTAATGACCAGGATGCTTGCATATGCGAAGTGCGTCGACTCCATTGACGAATATGTGTGAATCGCAGAAAACACTGTCACGAGTCACTTTGGAGGTTCGTGAAGACCGTCAATGAAGTTTTTGGTGATTAATGTAGAAGGTCACTAAATACGAGGACATTCTTCAATTAATGAGCAATGTGGCTTCCCTGTAATGTTAGGAATCATCGATTATCTACATTGACAATGGAAGAATTGACTGATTGTGTGGTAAGGTACTATCTAGGGACACAACGCCAAATCAACAATTATTCATGAAACAGTGGTTTCAAATATAGCATTCATTATTTGAGTTGCCGGGATCACTAAATGATATTTATATGCTAGGTCGATCTCCTATTTTCAGTGATTAATTGATGGACGTTCTCTTCCAGTCAATTACTTAAAAGGTAGCACGAAAAGATGTAGAGCGAGATTTTGGGGTTCTACAAGAGCACTTTGCAATCGTTTGGGGACTGACACGTTTTTTGGGATAGAGAAAGTCACGCAAGTATTATTTATGCATGTGTAGAATGCATAATTTGATTGTTATAGATGAAATAGGGTTGGAACCGATTTTGGTTGGTTGGATTTTCGGTTGAAAATATTGCAACTGATTTTTCAACCGATAAAGTAGGGTTTCAAAAACATTTCCAACTAAATATAAATCATTCGGAATTTCGGTTGCATTTCCAATTCCAACGGGGCTTTTTCCAACCGACATTTTCGGTTGAAAAATCGGTTAGAAAGTCAAATTTCCACCCGATTTTGAACTATTTTAAGTTTCAAATTCGGTTGGAAAATCATTTTTTTCTTGTAGGCCTATAGAATATCATTATTAAAAGGATCCAAATATGTTAGAAAAAAGACATATCATGAGGGAATCATGTCAACTTCAGAGAATTTTATCGAATCCATAACCAAATCAAAAGTAGGAAAAATCATTCCCAACTATAATCAAATCTCATTGAATACTTGTGCCAGATATATAGAAGTCAATAGGAGTCGAAGTGTATGCTTTCTATATATTTTTTGTTTATTTATGTAAATTGTATTTTGAAGTTTTTGTTTTTAAATTAGTTGTAGTTTGTTTTAAAGCATTATATCATAATTAAACTAAAATCTCAATATTAATATAACATTTAATTGTCAAATACTAAAATCGCATTATCAATACTTAAATAACAAAGTACAATATTCTATGACATTCTTTTTACAAAATTAGTTTTATCGTTTTGCATACACGATGCTTCTTCTTCACCCATGCCACTAGTGTTGGCCGATAATTCTTGAAAATAGCACTTTTGTTGCTAAAGTATTAGGTAATCTTCTAGATACTTGAGCATTTTTTCATGTCCTTCATTTTAAGTTGTTCCCCCTCCTCAAAATTCTCTGTGCATTGTTGTAAAAGTGTCGAGGCCGGATTTGTGATCATTGTACGACTTTCTCTTATTCTTTTTTCATTTTTCTCCATTTATTTTGCCGCATTTCGTTCAATTGACCTCCCATCAATATCATCGGTTGCAATGTTGTCATCTCCAATATTGACCACAGAATTATTAATTGCAGACGAAGAACGCGAACTTGCGCCAACTTTCTTTTTTGATGTCTTCTTGGATTGCTAACCTGATCTGAGCAGCGCCCATTTTGAATGATCCTTCACCATGTTGAAACAATGATCCATTAAAGTGTCTATTTTTCTCTAGATGAAAAAATTATTTGGCATGCAATATCATTGATAGAAGCACACAATATAAGTATTATGCATAAATTTAAAGTCACAATTTTGGATAAAAAGTTGCAAAATTCAAATTCCACATTGTTATATTATGCAAATTTAATTTTTGAATATTAGACTTTAAATTGTAAGGTAGAATGCAAGAACACCCTCTATATAATTTTTAATTGTCAGAAAATATGTTGTATTATTTTATTAGAAAAAATCATATGAGTTAATATTAATAAGTAAAACCAATCCCCCTATATGTGTTATCATTTGATCAGTACACATTACACAACACCTATTTCAAAATTAAGAGTTGACAGCGGATAAAATATTAGTAATTAGTAAAGTTTACAGAACACCAATTATGTATTATATTTTTTGCTTTGTCTCTGAATAATGTATAATATTTACACTTAGAGTGAATAAAACTCAATAAGACATCGAAGTTAACTTATCTTATTATTTATTAATATATGAGGTTTTTAACTAAATAAAATAGCATATGAGATTCAGGGACAATGTTGTCCAATGACTTAGGATAAGAATCGCACCTTATCCTCATTTTTATACAAATGTCAAAAGCGCTCTATCAGCTTTCGTCTCGGCATTTCTGCGTGCGGGCGATCGTGTCAAGGCAAAACGATTCTGTCAGGGGCAAATTTGCCTATAAGCCCGATTTTACCCCTCAAAATGTTTCATTCGATGAAAAGAAAAAAAATGGCTGACTGATTCAATAATGGTGAAGCAGAGCTGTTCGGAAGGAACGTGTCCAAGTAAATTTGTTTTTGGTTAGATAGGGACTAATCTGTCATTTCAGTCGACTTGACCTGGCAGAATCAATTGTATTCTTTGGTAATATCACCAGCATTTTGCTTCTTCACTCAAAGAGAAGATAGAAGTAGGACTGCAGCTTTTCTCCATCTTTCTTATGTTACTTTGAGGTAAGTTCTTAGATTTAATTCCCTAGTTCTTTGTTTATTTTCTTCAAGTTATCAGGATTATTAAATAACTGATGCTTCCGCATTGCCTCGAATGAGTATTTTCTTTTTTCGATCAATTCTACTCTATACATGTTCTGTTCACACCAAATCAAACAATCACATGTATTTGTATTTGAATTCTAAGTAAAATGGGTGTGGTTCGATCTAGGTTTTGAATTGTGTTTTGGGTTTAATATGAATAATGTTTTTATGAAGGCACTGTGTGTATTGACTAATTCTACAATAATTTGTTACATGTATGTGTTCTGCTCTTGGACTGAAGCTTGAAACAATGAAAGCATGATAAAAACGATATAGTTGAATTATACTAACAATTTAAGCATTTTCATGATAGGTTTGTGCTTAGCATTGTTGAGCAATGTTGTCTTCTTCTGGTGCTTCTCTCCAATCCAGGTGAACTTTTATTAAATCATTTGTTGCTGAATTGCCTTGTTGCTTGACACTTAACCGATTTTTATTGTTTTTTTTTATTTTATTTTGTTAATCAGTTGCTTGAGACGCCCTTTCCTTGGGGATGCAAATGGAATCTTTGTTCCTAAAGTTGCTTTTTCTTCGACTATGAGAAAGACTGTTGAATGGAAGGAATCAAGAAACCGCAAGCAATTCAAAACATTAGCGTCCAATGTAAAGGAATATCAAGATATGAAAATAAGGGGTCCATTGGGACATCTATCTCTCACTTACCGAGATAAGGAAGATGCCGGATTTCTTACAGTTAGAAAGTCGACGGATGCTAGAAGAGCCAACCAAATGTATAATTTATACAGGTACACTTTCATATATGTTGAATGAATCTTTAGCATGTTATTATTGATCAATATTTTTGGGATGCTATTTCTTACTTGAGAATGGTAGAAGGAAGAGAATATATTAGAATTATGTTATTTCTGCAGAAAGGGATTGTAAATTCGATGTTAGTAAACTTCTTACATTTCCCTTTCAAATTTTAGAATTTTCTACATGCATCAGTCATAATAGGCAAAAGAAGAGATGCAAGATTTACTTGAAACGAGTGGTGTGTTGAAAGTAAATTAAGTATCTAAAAAGCCCGCAAAATCTAAATTACACTTTGTGGAGGCTGTTCACATTTTGAACAGTGTAAGAACTCTAAATCCATCTTTCTAAATTCTTCCAACCAATATTTGTCCTTAAACAAGCATAATCTAAAGTCATATCCAGCTGGTGAAAGTAGCTTAAGTATCGCCTCTTTGTATAATTGTTTGATAAATGATGTCATTTTGCGTGTCTATTATTATGTCAAATGCTGCTTGGTAACAACGTAGTTTCCATTTGAAGGGAATACCATCATCTTGTAATTATGAAAGAATACTAATCGCATCCTTGACATGCGAAATTTCTTAATCTAAAATCAAATTTCAAAGCTAGATGGTGACTATATTTCTCCAGAATGTAATGAAGTGATGTTCAATGCTGGAAAATATATGCAAGAGTGGAACAAACTAGACGATATTGAGTTTTGGGGAATTTATCAACTGCATGTTAAGTTTATTTTATTTGTAACTATTAAACTATATTTCATGTTACCTTCAAGGATCCCTTGGGCCATATATTTAATGACCTTTTTTTTTATGCTTCTATTTTCTGATCAATTGATCGACTTGCAGATTTATGATCCATTATTATATATCTCCGAGCTTGATTTCAGAATTTCATTCTTTTACTTCAACTAAAGATCCTATTTGACAACTATAGCAACTTTCTTTCCTATGACTTTATTAGGAACCCCAAAGTTTATTGCAAGGCAGCAACATCTGGAAATCTTTCCAGCAGTAATCCTGGTAAAATGAGCCTATATGAGAAAATAATTGAAACATTGACGACTCTTTTTCCATTATGGGTATGTCTAAACCATTATGTTGTTCGATTCTGGTTTGTGAGGAAAAAACACATCACAATTTTTTGGCTCATTGCAGGTCATTATAGGTACCCTTATTGGCATTTACAAGCCTGCAATGGTAAGTATATTTAGTTCGAGTGTCTGAAAATGGAATAGGAATTAACTAGTTAGGAGTATTTATATATATGTTACAGGTAACTTGGTTGGAAACAGACCTATTCACTGTTGGTTTGGGATTCCTGATGCTCTCAATGGGATTGACACTCACATTTGAGGACTTCAGACGATGTTTGCGCAATCCATGGACTGTACGTTGTTACTCTAAATATGGAAATGTTTTGTTTTGTCTCTTTCTCTTTTTACTAACTTGATTGGTTAATCATTTCTTGCTTTTCCAGGTGGGTGTTGGATTTTTGGCTCAATACCTCATCAAGCCAGCTTTAGGATTCTTCATTGCAATGGTATGTTTGAACATGTATCTTAATCAACTCTGTAGTCTTTTAGATTATCATGCAATATGTAATACAACCTCTTTAGTTGTTGATTTCAACTCAATATGTATGTCCTGCGCCAATATTGGTTTGCTAAACTATTACTACAAATTCCTTTGCAGACGCTGAAATTGTCCGCTCCTCTTGCAACTGGACTTATTCTGGTTTCATGCTGTCCTGGAGGCCAGGCATCCAATGTTGCTACATATATATCTAAGGGCAATGTAGCACTTTCAGTTCTCATGACAACGTATGTAAGCTTTTTTAAATTGATCAAAAAAAATATTCTAAAGATTCTCATGAATAGTGGTTAAGATTCCATATAAATATATAGTATATCAAGGTTTCAGTCAGAAATTTCGATCATATTGTGAATCAGCCTATGCTGTTAATATATCTAAATGGGCTTAACTTTTAGGCCAAAGCTACACTACACCAAGAAAGAAAAAAAAGATAAGTGTGTATATATAGTGTGTGAGAATAGTTGAGCTCAGTATTTATTTTCTGCTATTGATATTGCAGTTGCTCAACCATAGGTGCTATTATTATGACCCCACTCCTCACTAAGCTTCTGGCGGGTCAGCTCGTGCCAGTTGATGCGGCTGTAAGTTGTCAGTCTCCATGTTCTTCTTTGTTAATTGATTCACCATATATACAAATTTCTTTTCCTTTTCTTTTTATTATTATTTATAATTTGCTGTTTTTCATGCAGGGCCTAGCTATCAGCACATTTCAGGTTGTGTTAGTGCCAACAATTATTGGTGGTAAGCTGCAATTCCTGATTGAGATATTATATTAGTCATCAGTTGTTCTAAACTTGTAGCACATCAACTTTTTTTATTTCTCTATGTTTTTTGCAGTGTTAGCAAATGAGTTTTTCCCAAAGTTCACCTCTAAGATAATTACAATTACTCCTTTAATTGGAGTTATATTGACTACCCTTCTGTGTGCAAGTCCAGTAAGTTCTTCAGAATTATGTAAACTTAAGTACTGTCTATATATCAATGTTGATTTAGTACTAGTAACTATGAACGCAATGTTGTTTGTTGTTCAGATTGGGCAAGTTTCAGAAGTGCTGAAAACTCAGGGGGCACAGTTGCTATTACCAGTGGCTGTTTTACATGCTGCAGCATTTTTTATTGGTTATTGGATTTCAAAACTATCATTTGGAGAATCAACTTCAAGGACCATTTCCATAGAATGTGGAATGCAGGTTAATATTAGTATTTTGTTTATACTCCACAAGATGGATGATCAATGCATATACATTTATCTAATTCAACTAATTAAGAATAATTCTTTCTGTTTTATGATTAACAAACAGAGTTCTGCGCTTGGATTTCTACTAGCACAAAAGCACTTCACAAATCCACTTGTGGCCGTACCTTCTGCAGTTAGCGTCGTCTGTATGGCGCTGGGCGGGAGTGGTCTTGCAGTGTTCTGGAGGAACCAGCCCATTCCGGTTGATGACAAGGATGACTTCAAGGAATAATTGTAATTGTAATAAATAAATAATAGGAATTCTCTACTTTTCGGAATACTTTGATATTGTGGTTAGCACATCTCTTGTCTTGGTGAAACTCTTAATAATTATTATCTATCAATTGGGAATGAGAAGTGTTGTTTGTTTGGAACTTTATTTAAACAAGGAAGGTCAATATTTTAAAATTTATGATGAATCTAAAAATTGCCAACAAGAATAAAAATGATTTAAGTTTTACTTTACAATTAATTACAAAACACTTCCCCTACTCTAACTCCTATTTAAAAGAACTTATTAATGATAAATATCAATATTTGAAATTAACAATTCATATATATTTGATACTATAAAAATATAATTGAATTAAGTAATGAATAAGCTCGTTTTTTATTTGTTTATTTGAATTCAAGAATATAATTAAATTTAATGTTTCAATTGTTTTTTTAAGAAAATTAATTATTTGAATTAATTGACCTATTATATTTAGGATATACATATTTTATTTGCGTTGATCCATTAAGGCTAATATAGTAATATTATTTCTATCTTCACCATTTTTACCGTTCTAGGAAAAGTTTTACTCGAAGAATGATGGGGGACAATACATCCAGTTCCGATCCAAATCTGATCCGATATAAATTGATACGGATTTAAGTCCAACTTGATTCCAACCCATTAACAGTCCTAAATATCAGTGGGACGAGAAAGTTGCTCAATTATATCTTTCGGCTTTAAGCCCAAGTGCCTAACTACCACTTGATTTAGTCCGAAAGCATATTTTGGGCCTGAGCCAACATATAGCCTTCTTCTAATTATCTTTACTCAATTCTTAACAGTTGATATAAACACTGCGTCTTATTGTTCTTAAAATGAATAAAATTTCGAAACAAGGATGTGTTTGTTTGTAACAAAATGAGAAGAAGACAAACAAAGGTTTCCAAGTTGAAAAATCCAATAAAATTCCTCTTCATCATCATCTCCATTTCATTCTTAATCATACAGATTATTTCACTACTTCAACTCTCAAACATTTCCTCGTCAAAAGCTACAAAATACATCTCACCCAAGCTCAGATCAGCATCGAGAATCGGTAAATCCGGGGAATCGTTAATTAAATTACTACCCGAAGATCTGAAATTCACTGTGTTTTTACCTTCGGAGAAAGCATTTGACCGCGATTTGAGATTGAATCCGAACGACAGCAATTCGTACGCAGTTCTAACTCGCGTACTCGGATTTTCAGCGGTACCGAGATGGATTTATTCGGGGGATTTGGAGTTTGGTAAGGAGATGAATTACGATTCGATATCGGGATTCAATTTGTATGTGATGAAGGATTTGAATAAAATGGTGGTTGTTAATGGCGTTGTAGCAGAGGAAGTAGATTTGAGAATGGGGAATATTTTAGTGCATGTTGTCGACGGAGTGGTGATGGATTCAGAATTTGAAGAATCGATGCAGCCGGCAGATGAAGAAGAAAATTAAAATTTATTTTTATCTTATGTTAGTAGATAGAATTTGAAGAATCGATATCGGGATTTAGACTCGTTTTTATATTTGATAGAATTTTTAAATGGATTTAATTTTGTATTAGCATCAATTTGAATTGATTTTAATTGTTTTTAAAATTGATGTCGCATTTTGATGGTTGTGTATTGGAATATAAAACATTTTTAGGGGTTCCAAAACACTGTAGCAGTTCTTAAATGTGTATTTGATTACCCACTTTGATGGCTTAGGATTGGCAATGAAGACCTTATATGGGTCATTAAATCCATCAACTTTCAATTTGGGGACTGAAAACAGAAAAGGTGAGCTCCAATGGAGGCTATATTTCAGCCATCAAATTGATGTCAACAACATCTTGTCATCAAAGATAGGGCCAATTCTTTTTGACATCAAATTTTGGTAGGAAACTTTTCACACTCCAACGGCCACTTTGGCATTCAACAACGGTAACAATTTTTTTGAAAAAGATCCGTTGTAATTTTTTTGTATAAATTAAACATCACTTTCAAAAAAAAAAATTACACTTCAAATATAGATCTGAATTAAAAAAAATACAGAAAATTAATACGAAAAGAGAAAACAAAAGTTACAAAGATTCGAATATGAAATCGAAAAGAGAGGCAGAAGAAGAAAAGGTAAAAAATTATATGGATAAGAAATCTGATCATACACCTTGATATTTGAATTCAAAGCAACATGTGGCATCGAAAAATCTTATCATGATATAATATAAAAAGTTAGCAAGATATTTGTGATATACAATTTAGTCTCGTTTTTATATTTGATAGCATTTTTAATTGGATTTAATTTTGTTTTAGTATCAATTTGACTTGATTTTAATTGTTTTTAAAATTGATGTCCTATTTTGATGGTTGTGCATTGGAATATAAAACATTTACAGGGACCTCAAAACACTGTAGCAGTCCTCAAATGAGTATTTGATTACCCACTTTGATAGCTTAGGATTGGAGATACCCTAATTAGACCAAATCTAGGGAGGAAGAATGTAATTATCCTTATAAGATAACTGAAAGTGTGTAACAATAACATTTGTCGAGTACTAGATTGTAACAAACCATAAGTCGTGTTGTAACCACGGCGACTTTACTAAAGGAAGTTCTTGCGACTTTACTGAAGGAAGTTTTATTGTTAAAACTTAAAAGTGATTTCACTTGTAAATTTGTAATATACCTATCCATTACTGATTGCTTCCATCTTCACATTTCGTTTGCACCACCTCTTCACATTCAATTTGCTGCACCCAAAAATCATTTGTAAGCATTAATAATAAACACTGCATTATCAACGAACCAATCTTCATTGCCTACACTTTTGTACATACTTCCACAATCTGCACACAAAGTGTTTGATTAAATGCGCAAGTGATAAAACCATCTTCTCTCAAATGGCACAAGTAGCAATCTTTGCCACTAAATCCACCTTTATCCCTCCATTCCCTAATCTTCAAATCAGTATCTCCACCAACAAGAAAAACCATCTTCAACGTAAAAGCTTCAGAAACCCATTACATAGAACTCCATTTGTGATTAATTGTTCTTCATCTGCTCACAAACTAGTCCGTGATCCGAGGTTAGATAAGCATGTAGTTAAGCAAAACAAGATACGTTTTGTTCAGAAGCTCAAAACTCTCCTTCTTTCCAAGCCCAAACACTTCATGCCCGTTCACATTCTCTACCAATGCCGCCCTTACTTATCTTTACCCAAGCCCCGCTCTATCTTATCCATGATCCACCGTTATCCCACTGTTTTCGAGTTCTTCACTATCCCAACGGCCCCTACTCCACTCCGTGCCACGGGAAACCTTACGCAACTCTGTGTCCGCCTCACCCCAGCTGCTGCAGCCCTCGCGAAAAAGGAGAATGATCTTAAAAAATCTATGGCGACTACTCTAGCTACGAAACTCCAAAAGCTTTTAATGCTCGCCTCCCCACATCATAGGCTTGTGCTTTCAAAACTGGTTCATTTGGGTTCCGATCTTGGTTTGCCGGTTAACTTCCGGTCTCGCCTTTGTAACGAACATCCGGATAGATTCAAGACCGTGGACACTTCCTATGGACGTGCTCTTGAGCTCGTGAAATGGGATTCCGATTTGGCTAATGCTTTGCCTTCACGTGATGAAGTTGAGTCTCTTGATTTGATCGTAGATAGGCCATTGAAATTCAAACATCTAAGACTCCGTAAGGGGCTTAATGTCAAGAGGCATCATCAAAATTATCTTATAAAGTTTCGTGAAATGCCGGACATGTGCCCTTACAAGACTAATGTGCAACATTTGGTGAAAGAGTCGTTAGAGGCGGAGAAGAGAGCGTGTGCTGTTGTGAGGGAGGTACTAGGGATGACGGTAGAGAAGAGGACTTTGGTGGACCATTTGACTCATTTTAGGAAGGAGTTTGGTTTGCCAAATAAGTTGAGAAGAATGTTGGTTAGGCACCCGGAGATGTTTTACGTTAGCTTAAAAGGGCAAAGAGACTCTGTGTTTCTTGTCAAAGGGTATAACGATAAGGGTGTACTTTTGGAGAAGGATGAAATATCGGTGATAAAAGATGAGCTAATGAAGTTAGTAAGAGAAGGGAAGAGGATGAGAAGAGAGAAGAGGAAGGGATATATTTACGGTGACGTCGATAAATGTGATGCTCAACCTTTGGTTAATGAAGTTGATGATGAGTATTATTATGATGATTGTGAAGATGGTTTAGATGATTTATTCCAAATGGAAGATTGTAGTTCTGATGATGATGATGATGATGATGATGAAGATGATGATGATGATGATGATGATGATGATGAAGATGATGATGATGATGATGATGATGATGATGATAGTAATGAGTCAAAAGGGTGGCAAGAAAATGGGGAGTTTTGGATGGCTGAGACAAGTGTAGAAAATCAGAATCAATGTGGTTTAGAGCCTTGGTAATATCATTAGATTTTAATATAGCTTGTGGTTTATACGCTATAGTTCAATTAAAATAAGTTTAAAATAAAGTTTGTGATTTGTATAGTATTCTTAGCTATCTTTTAAAGAATGAGCAAACTTTTAAGTATATTACATTTTTTTCTTCAAAAAGTAAAAAGTAGCGAGTGAAAATTGGTGGTGTCAAGTTGTTATTTTATTTACGTGACCAGGGGCGGACCATAGTGGGGACTTGGGGGCCATGGTCCCCCCAGAAAGTCAAATTATAAATATCTGTATGTACTTAGTTTCATAAAATTCCCTTTGGCCCAGTGGTGAAACCGTTTTTGCATTGTGTGGAAGTCCCAAGTTCGAAACTTCATTTGCACACATGTAAAGTTGTAATATTTTTCAATGATTTTTCATCCAATGTCATTTTATTAATCAAAATCTTACAGCTTACATTAAATGTCTTTCAAATTTCCAGTTATCAAATGTCCTAATAATTTTATTTGTATCATTTTTATGAAATTCTTTTGAATAGATTATATGTTCAAACACATTATTTAAATGTGCACATTATATATATATTAATAAATTCCAAATATTATTATCATGTATTAATCATTTAATAATGAATCTTATATGCTTTATTTATAATAGTAGAACCAATTTTAGTATTATTCACAATTTTACAATACTATTTCAAATGTATGATAAACAATAATCGTATTTTTATGTCTTGTTTAAGTAACATTTATTTGCTTTCTGTCAAACTGAATTGCATTTTGAACATTTTTTTTATCTAGTATACAAGAATTTCTACTCTAAAAAAATTGCTAGTATATTTTTTCACATTTTGTTGGATAAAATTATAGTATTAGTTTATCTTCATTTTCTTTTTATCAATTTATCATTTTATCAAATATCGAGTTTGATGCCAAAAAATATTCTGGCCCCCCCAATAAAAAGGGTCTAGGTCCGCCCCTGTACGTGACAGTATAATGTTGAGAATGCGGTATCATTTAAAAATAAAGGGTGAAATACAATTTCCCCCCTTAAAGTATAGAGGTGGTATAAATTACTCCCTAAAGTATCAATTGTAATACTTACCCCTCTCTATTATAATATTGAATATTTTATTCCAACACTATCCCCGCCTCTTTTATAACAAATAAATTATTTCTTTATTAATTTTTCAAAAAAAATTATTTATTAATTATGAATTCATCAATCCATCTACCAAACTATATTATATTTCAATTTCTTCATTTCTTTTGTTTCATTCGGTTTTATGTTTCAAATTTTTTCTTTATTTTCATCTCATCTTTTTTCATTATTCCCGTTTCAATTCATTTTCTTTATTTTATGTTTCAATTTTTTTTATTTCTAACTAAAAATTTTTATTTATATTTTCCGAGTTTTTATTTGGTGATAATTATCTCATTCTGTACGAATTACTATTCAAAATTTTGAGTAATTCTCCTTCAAAATTTTCTCGCAAAATTCAAGTTTGACACCAAACAATATTATGTTTCAATTTCTTCATTTCTTTATAAATTAATTTTGAATTCATCTAACCCGCCAAACAATATTTGTCTCAATTTCTTCATTTCTTTGGTTTCCTTCGATTAGAAAAAAAATGTTATATAAATAAAGAAAAAAATTTGAGATCGAAAAAAGGAAGTAAACTAAATAAATGAAAAAAAAGAAACATAATATTGTTTGGTGGATGACTGGATTCATAATTGATAAATAAATTTATTATTCATGAAAATGTCAGGGATATTTTTGGAATAAAAACTACAAAACTATAACAGAAGGGGGTAAGTGTTACAAGTGATAATTTAGGGGATATTTGATACCACCCCAATACTTTAAGGGGAAAAACTATATTTCACCCAAAAATAAAAGAATCTTATTTTGTGACATTTGTCAAACGAGAAAAAATAAATCGCATAAAATAATAATCTGGATAACACCTACCAAGATTCTTATTTTCTTTAGTAAAATTGATCCTAAATGGTGTGAACCTATTTACAAATTATGAGAAATTATACTTTTGTCTATTTGTAAAAAGTGTGGATTCAATGTATGAAAAAGAATCAAAGAAGAAGATAAATGGTAGTTTCGGACAAAGTTATAAAGCATGTACTCAAGTAAATTGCAATTTGATTGGCAATTAGTCATTGAACTTTGATTAAATGTTAATTAGCTCCAATAGATATATTAATTAACGGACTACATCTAATACGATATAGTAGCCAATCAACAGAGGAAGTGATACGATTGTGCCTAAAATAATCCTGCAATTAATTCAAAACAAATAAAATCTATTATTTTCAGTTATATGCTTTGAAAGAGAAAAATAAATAAATAATAATAATAACAAATCAAGAAAGGACTTACGCAGTACTGAGAACATTAGAATGCAATCCATATTCTTGAGCAAACACGAAAGATGCAACTGCTTGTGGTAGAGCCGCCTACATGACACATTTAACTCATTAATAATTCAAATTAATTAATATGCAATTTTTTTTTTGGAAAAGAAGAAGAAGAAGAATACATCATTCATATTTGTTTAATTATTGATTAGAGGCCCAAATGTATATATACAACAATGGTATAATCTTTTTTTCCAAATTTAGTAGGCTACGAATTAAGCTTGTTCATCAATTGTGTTGCCAAAAGTGATGGCAATGAAATGGATATAGTTCACAAATAGGCCTATTCAATATTAGTTGGAAAATCGAATATTTTATTTCTTAACTCATGGTAATAATACCGGGTTAATGCCAATTTACCCCATATGATAAAAGAAATGTTCACTTTATTTCCTATAAAAAAAATAAAGGAGCAGTTTACTTTATATTAACGGAGAGAGTAATACACTCGTCAAATTTAGATTAGGTATAAAAATTGTTGTGTAAAAAAATAAAAGTACCCTTTGGGAGGGAGGTGTGTTATATGTCACATTTATAATAATACATACGGTAAAGTGATCCATTTATCATAATATATGATGGATAAAATGACACATTTAATGTAACACAAAGTGCTACATTTATTATAACGTTGAGGAAAAGACAGATAAAATAACACATATATAAATTAATTGGGTCAAAGTATAACATAGAAGAGGGGTAATTATGTACTTACATTAATAATAGCTATTCGGAGGACATTGGAGCGCAAACCCAAAGCAAGCGAGCCAACTGCGGTGGCGAGGGGCCCACACACAAACCTCAAAAGCATTCCGTAAAGGGTCAATTTCACTCCACACGCTACAAACTTCTCTTGCAGTGCCATAAATATTCCTGCCATTTACATTCCAAATATTAATTTAATAAATGTTTATAACAACTAAGTGTGACATAAAATTATAAAAATAAAATATCCATAAGAAAAAGAAAGAAAACTACATACCTATAGAGAACATTGCAACTCCACTACCCCCTTGGGCCATTATTAAAATAGATCCTTCCAGAATGCTTGGCATCTTAAAATGCCACCTTTTAAAATCATTCATTAAAATAAACAAAATCATTATATATACTTGCAAATTAATTGTCCTTAATTAGTAACAATACTCCATTTGTTTGATAATAAGTGTCATTTTAGAAAAAAGAAATTCAAAATATTTGTCGTTCTGGAATTTCAATACAATATCAATTACCTTTTATTTGTTACACCTAAAATCGCTATCATATTTATTTCAATGCAATACTCCCTTCATTATAAAATACATGTTTTAGGAAGAAAAAAAATATTTCAAAATACATATCATTTTAGGAATCCAAAATAGACTTCTTTTTTTTGACAATTTTACCCTTTATCATTAATTTGAATTAATGTAGAGAAGAAAGAGGGTTAGACTAGAAAGAGAGAGAAGAACATGGGAATTTGAAGATTTTTTAATTTATTTTCAAGGGTAATTTTGTCATATAAGACTCCCATTCTCCTAAAATCTAGGAAATAATACCCTCCTTGCAAAAACCTTAAACTACATGTATTTTGAAATAGAGTGAGTATTAATTAAATCTATTTTAGGTTTTTTTTTTCCAAAAAAAATTCATGTTATCATGTTATTTAATTTAAGTTCTTTAACACCTATATAAAACTCCAAAACGACACTTATTATGGGACGGACGAAGAAGTAGTAAAAATTAAAATGAAATAATGAAAGAAGATGGACCAATTAATTGATAAAATGAGTGCATAATTAATTATGTATGTACATACCTTTTTGCTACAAGGGCCCAAATTAAGCCAATGGCACAAGCATAAGCGTTTGGATTTTTTCCTAGCTTAATGAATACTTTCTTCATTGTCGATCCAAAACTACAAGAAGATGAAATACTTGATAATCCTCTCTCATCCACCAAACCATTATTATTTTTATTTTGAGGCTGCACCTCTTTATTTGTTTCCACAATTTCAATTGAAGAAACATTATTTTTAGATGATGAAATTTCATCAATTTTATTATTATTATTATTAAAATTCATCCAAAAAGTGCGCCTAAACTCAAACAAAAACAAGAGAATAGGGAACCAAAGAAGAGCTTGAATAACCGATGATTGTACCACCAAATCCTCCCCCAACACCCCATACATAGCCTTCAACAAAGGCACACCAACCACCAAAGTGTTATTCATACTCGACAACGAAAAAGACGTAATTGCCCACGACAAGTTTCCGCTTCTCCAAGTGTTAGCCCACAAGGCCAACGCCACACCGCAAATCGCCTTCGCCACCACGTCTCCGGCTAGAAATCGATAGTTCATGCGGTACGGATCGACTCCGGCCGTGAAATGGAAAGTGAAGAAAGGCAATACGAAATAGCAATTGAACCGGTTTATGGCGTCGCATTGGTCCGGTTTGAACATATGCCACCACCTTACCGAGCCGTAACCCAAACCTAGAGCCACATAGAGCGGCATCATCGCTGACACTACCTTGTACACATCTCGCCACTCTATCATCACTTTGGATTATGTAAATATTTTCTTTATTTTCAATATTTGCGTATGAATTGAATGGAATTATGGTGTTAGAAAATTTTGTTGGCTATATATAGATGAGACAATGTTGCACTCAAAAAATTTGATTTAATGAATGCTAGCAATAACTTGTAAATGTACACCTTTCGACTTTATTTTATTACTAAAAGTAAATTAATTATTAATATTCTTCCACTCGGTTTTCCCACGTACAAGTGTGACATGACTAATTAGCATAATTTTCCTGAATTATATAGAATCGGGTATACAATAACTTTTTCCTTAACAAATTAAATTATCAAAATACAAAAATAGAAAACAAATTAGCATTGCTAGCTGTCATCAAATACTACTCCATTTACTGGGTGGGGTTTAAAGAGGCTGGTGAATAATTAATGGGAAAATTACAAAATTAGTTTTGTAATTAATGTTCTTGGAATTACAGTTCAATTTCAACTTAGTACACCGAAACTACCCACTAAAATTAATTTATAAATTTTTATTTCACTTATACATTTACCCCCTTATGTATTGAATAAATAAAGGTGCATGTATAAGTATAACCTTCCATCTACATACATGTATTTATATGTGAGATTGTCCATTTTTTTTTTTTTTCAGACGGGAAGTTGTCCACATTCCCTATTATTGAAAGAATCGAAGAATCAAGAATAATATTAGTAATAAGTTTGTATTAGTGGAGGGTGTTTCTTTATAGGGTGTTTTTAAAATAAGATTTTATAGAATATAAGTATATATGAGATGTCTCATCTTAATCATTAAAAAAGTCAACAAAAAATATGAACCATAATTTATGGTCAAAATGTCCAATGATGACGTGGCATTGGACATTTAAAAAAATAAACATATGTTAAATTACATACTAACCATTTAATTAATATGTTTAAAAAACTCTCTAATCTTTAATTAATTTTGATCTCTTTCCAAAAAAAAATGAGGGAATTACACTTTTCGTACCAAACTTTTGCCTATTTTATACATTTCATACTAAACTTTTCAAAAAGACACATTTCGTACAAAAGTTTGACAACTTTTTTTACATTTCATTCGGCCGTTAGTTTTTGGATGAAAAAGGTACGTGTCCGTTTAAGTCACCGTTTTTATCTCTTCAGGGGATATTTGTAATTGAGTAAAAAATACCTAAAAAGGTAAAAATTAAGAGGGGACAATCGCAATTATTGCCGCCACCAATTTCTCTCTCTTTACCTTCGGCACCACAACCACCGCCCAACCCTTCTCTAACTGAAAACAAATCTTTAAAGACTGGAAGTTGTCCATTCTAGTAGTCTGTATATACCTCATTCCCTATTATAGTATTATTGATAGAATCGAAGAATCAAGAATAATATTAGTAATAAGTTTGTATTAGTGGAGGGTGTTTCTTTATAGGGCCTTTTTAAAATAAGATTTTATAAGACATAAGTATATATGAGATATCTAATTTTAATCATTAAAAAAAATCAACAAAAAATCTAAATTACAATTTATGGTCAAAATGTTCTATGATGACGTGGCATCGGACATTTAAAAAAATAAACATATGTTAAATTACATATTAAACCTTTAATTAATATGTTTAAAAAAACTCTATAATCTCTAATTAATTTCAGATCTCTTTTAAAATAAAAAAATCAAGGGAATTACACTTTTCGTACCAAACTTTTGCCTATTTTATATATTTCATACCAAACTTTTCAAAAAGACACATTTTGTACGAAAGTTTGACAACTTTTTTTACATTTCATTCGGCCGTTAGTTTTTGAATGAAAAAAGTCACACGTCAAACACGTGTCCGTTTAAGTCACCATTTTTATCTCATAAGGGAATATTTGCAATTGGGCAAAAAATACCTACAAAGGTAAAAATTGGGAGAGGATAATTGCAATTATTGCCGCCACAAATTCCTCTCTCTTCACCTCCAGCACCACAACCACCGCCCAACCCTTCCCTACCTGAAAAAAATCTTTATATGAGCGAAGTAGATGGACATGTAAGAAGTGTTGTGACTAACTTTGAAAATTGATCATGTGAGGGGCAAATGTATATTTTCCGTCGAACAAAATTAAATAAAATCATTTGAGGCAGTAAAGTGCTTAATTTGTACATGTGTGGTAAAGTGCCACCATATGTAACTTTGGGGGATTTGATTTTTGTCAATTTTTTAAAGTGGATTTCATAATTTATATTTTTTTTTTAAAATAGGGGTTTATTGCAAAATATTAAAACTACGAGGAGTTATTGGTGATCTTTTAAGTTAAGGAGATTTTCTTCATCCTTTGATGGGGTAAAATTGTCATTTCGAATTAAGAGGGTTATTTTTTGATAAACAAAAAAGTACATGGTTTTTTTGGCTAATAAAAATAACACAAAACTTTTTTTGACCCAAAGGGTGGTGTTGAATTTTACTCATTAAAAAGGGTAATTTGTCTTGAAGAAAATAAACTATTTTAACTTAAATTTTAAGGGGACACGTGTCACCAAGATAAATTATATCTCATATGCTTTTTATCCCTCAAAATCTCATTTTAGACGGAGCCTTCTTTGTAAGGTATCATCTCTTATCTCTTTGGTAAATTTCATTCAATGATGAGTCGAGTGATTTTACTCTTATCTTATTGATGGATTTCGTTGAGTGACGAAATTATTGACCTCGATATGTTCGATTGTGTTCCTCTTCCAATTCCGCCTCAATTTTGTCTTGTCATATCATATAATTAAATTTTATTGACAAACTATACTTATACTATAACAGGACGAACGGTTGACCGAGATCTGCTAATTTTGACCAAATTTTAAATTCTTAGATTTTTTTATTTTTTTTATTTTCCATAAAATATTAATTGGTTGAAGAATTATAAATGCAAAATTAATCATCTCGATATTGTATAAGTTCAAATACTTATTTAAAATCTATTTTCCATAACCATCTATCAATTGTGGAACATATTTGACCTCATTATCAATATTACAGCGTACAAATCTATACATATTTATAGCAAGACGGTCCATTGACCGCGATCTCCTATCTTTGACCAAATTTTAAATTCTTAGATTTTTTTATTTTTTTATTTTTTTATTTGCCATAAAATGTTAATTGGTTGGATAATTATAAATGCAAATTTTTATACATTTAAATACTTAGTTAAAATTTTAATGAACCAAATTTTAAATTCTTAGGTATTTGAATTTTTTTTTAAATTTGTCATAAAATATTAATTGTTGGATATTTATGGAGAATTATAAATGCAAATTTTACCTTCTTTTTTTTTTTGTTTCACAAGGGTTTAATCATTTTCGAGGCAGGTTGGGCTCATTAATGTGGGTACCTCTCCCAACAGGGATTCGAACCTGAGTCCGCTACTTTGTAGTGACTAGTCCCTTCCACTAGACCAATCACCTGTTGGTCAAATTTTACCATCTTGATAGTGTACACATTCATATACTTCGTTAAAATCTACTTTTCATAACCATCTATTAATTATGAAATGAACCAAATTTAAAATTATTAGATTTTTGAAATTTTTTTATTTCCATAAATAAAATTAATTGGTTGGATATTTATGGAAAATTATAAATGCAAATATAACCATCATTATATTTTATACATTCAAATACTTAGTTAAAAATCTACTTTCCAAAACCATCTATGAATTAAGAAATGAACCAAATTTTAAATTATTAGATTTTTTCATTTTTTTATTTGCCATATATAAAATATTAATTTGTTGGATATTTATGGAAAATTATAAATGCAGATATAACCATCTTTATATTGTGTACATTCAAATACTTTAGAATCTACTTTGCATAACCATTTATGAACTATGAAATGATTACAACATGTTTGACCTTAATATCAATACCAGTATATACCCGTGCTATGCACATATTTATTTTAATAATTTTTAATAATGTAAGTTATATGTGATTAGGTTAGTAACAAAAATTGATACTTTCTCATGAACCTCGTGATTGAAAACAGTTGAGTATTTTTCTAAAGTTAAAACATAATTTATGCTTATATTTATATGCATATCACGGAGTTTATGTTTGTTGGTATCTAAATAAATGATAATATCATCGACCTCCCCTGAATTTTCGGTTATTAGAATTAAACCACCTCCCATAATATTTGTAAATTTTATTAAGGCAAAGGCAAGGGAATGTAAATAGTATAAAACTTCGGGAGTCAGAAATAAATCACCTTTTAAATAAATAAATGTTGGAACATGATATATACAATCAAAATAATAAATAAAGTAAGAAAGGTGATAACTTAAAGAAAATAAGTAGTTTTGGTAGCCATTAATTGAATGAAAAGATAGTACAAGCTTTTGGTTCTTTAGCATATATAAGAAAAGAGACAAAAGAATAATAAAAGAAAGAGAAAAGAAAAGGCCTAAATACTTATAAAAATCGAAGAATCTGTTAATTTAGTTGACTCCCAACATTAAAGTAAAAAATATTTATCCAAGTCGTGCCGATGAAGTTGTAGTGGTAAATTTGAGGTAAGGCCATCTCCAATCAAACCCTGCGCATTAATGTAAAAAATATTTATCCAAGTCCTGCCGATAAAGTTGTAGTGGTAAATTTGAGGTAAGGCCATCTCCAATCAAACCCTGCGCCCTACTCGTCTCCAATCAATGGGGATGAGAAGAAATTAGGTTGGTGAATTTTGGTCAAACTACTAATTTTAAAAATTAATTTACAGAAGAAACTCAAAACTACACTTTTTAGTTTTTTGGTCAAATTACGAATTGGTCGATTTGGTATACAATACAATTTCCAAAATTACCCAACTAATCTAGATACAAAGAATAGGTACGACTCAGTTCGATTTTACACACACTCCTAAGATTGCAGAACCCCTATTGAAAAATAGTTACGAAAATAAAATGATACTATTATATATTATACCTATTTATTATTTTGGACGAGTAAAAATTAACTCTATTATTAATGTACATTTGTTTATAATCATATCCATAATACTTGTATTATTTGTTATTTCTAACAAGAGTTTTAGAATTAACTGTGATAATTTAAAAGCATATTACGATTGAATTTTTAAATAATAATTAAATTAATTTGTCATTTTATCTATCTATAACAAAGATGTGACAAATGAACCATGTAAATACTTATAACATACTTTTACAATTTTAAAAGTAATAAAATTAATAATGATTTTTTTTGGTAGAACAGGCCTTGAGTTAAAATTTCGCCTCGGGCCTCTTAATATGTAGTAGAGTCAAATTCCTAGCCTGCTATTGCGCAAGAAGCAAACTCTGGTAGAAGATTTACTATCCAGCAGCAGTGGGCACAGCGACTGGCTTAGAATCTTCTCTCTTTTCATGTTCTTTGTTCAGCATCTGGAATCAGTTTAACCAAACTCGATATAAAACACAACAGTTTATTGGATGACAAATCACAAAAGCAAAATCAATGAGCACAATAAATTCTCACAAACCATCCATGCATAGAAATATTTTAAAGGAAATTAAAGTTATTGGGTTTCTAGCGTAATAAACAATATATTTTTATCGGGTTTCTATACGTAATAAGCATTACATTTTTTATTTTAGGAAAAAGGCAAGAACAAGTCACCTTGTTGTTGATCAAATTATGGAGAGCAATCACACTCCTGATGAGGGATGAGAGATATATGACCAACATCATATCATTTGTTTTCACTGTGAATAGGAGAAGAGAGAGAGATCAATTATAATTATGTAATTATAGAAAAAAAAAACATGAAAATTTAATTCAGGTGGTAACTGGTCAAAGAAGTTAATTTTAACAAGTATTAGTTGGCATCTAACTGTCTTACCTGCAAAAGCTTTTACTAGTTCTAATACGTTCAGATTCGGGAGTAGGTTGAATACATCCTGCAGATGTGTCAAGATGAGTTGCAAAATAATATCTGATTATAGAGGAAGGGGGTGTTTGGGGTTGGATAAATCTTTGGAATCATATCTCAAGACAGATGATGATACCTGGAGATGGTAGAGGATTTCATGGTTTAAGGGGAGCTTCCCTTCAATAACCAGGTCAAGGTAACTTCGGATCTCTTTCAGTCGAGCATCCAATCCCTTTAAAGCAGCAAGTTTTCCCGTCACCTGGACATGATAGATAGAGATATATAAGTTTCTTAATTCCTCCAATTATTCAATAGAATATTAGAATCCAAATAATCAGTACACTGGCATGTACGTGGTATTATAAATTTATAATAATATTATAATAAAAGCGGTGAAATATGAGAAAGGAAACCTCTGTTGCAAGGGTGCTGATGGTCGTGTCTTTCACATCCCTCAACAAGTGTTCAACTCCTATCATAAGCAAGATGGGCAGGAAAGGTAAGCAGTATGTATGAGAGAAAAAGGACAACCTAAGGCTTGAGGGATTTGGAGCCAAGTATTTCAAATCCATAGCACTTGTTTCTATACTGATTTTGTGTGAATTTCAAATTCTTAAAACAATCATTTTGTACTATTCTTAAAACAAATGAGAGATATGAAATCGACACAAATTTGGAATCATATGTAATCCTTCCTCCAAATCACTTCTCAAACCAAATCCATCTATCCAAATGAAGCCTAAAAGTATTTGACCAAAAAAAATTACAACAGTAATCAAGAGCAGTTGGGAAGTAAAATATCCTCCACCAACAAAAGCAAGAATCAAAAGTAAAATGCTCATCAATTGGGTGATAAGCTTACCAATTTCTTCAACTTCATGAGCTGCAATTTCTGAAGGAACATGCACAAAGACCTTCTGGCTTTTCTGAGTGGCATTCTGCAAGTTCATCCACAGCATAAGACTATTTCATAACTTCATATGGCTTCCGCTGAAGCTTAACTATTATCCTCTTAATAAGATGTCTCAATTGGGCAAGAAAAAAATTTAAAAAAAAGGCAAAGGAGACCGAAATTTGTAAGGATGCATCACCAAGCACACAAAAATTATCATCTTAATAATACCTCTTTAACCTCCTCAACAGCATAATAGGCTTTAGTTGGTATTCCAAGCTCCTTCGGCTGGACATCAATAATAACCAATACAGGATTTGGAACATAGCTGCATCAACCAAAACTATTACATATTTGAATAATTAATAAATGATGCTGTCAAAAAGCAAGTTGAGTATACACAAGTTGTAAAAGCAAACAGAGAAGTCTAGAAATGAACAGAGGCAAAAATAAATCACTGATTGTTGTAATCAGAAGGAAGGATATGGTACATAGGCTTACAGCATATAAATATTGTTCCAAATTGTGGATAGTCTGGAAAAATAAGCAGCATTTTATCCAAGCTCGAGAGTAGAGGGGAGGAGCTTCACAATTTGATACTCAATTTAGATGACAGAGAAGAATGTAAGAAAAGTCAAATGAAAGAATACCATAACTTCATAATTTTCTTCTTAAAAAAAAAGATGAAAGAAAGGAATCAAGGGGAAGATCCAGTCTTTAGAAAAAAATAAGTGTAATAACATAGAGTACTCCATCGACAGTAAAATTACCTTTCCAATTATCCAAACATATTTCATAAGCATAAATTATACACCAGCACATCAACTAAATCATATATAACCCATACAAAAAAACTACAAGGAATACAATTCCAGAAGAACAGGATCAAATGATACATAAGACTAAACGAATAGTTTTTCATACAGACATAAGCTCAAGTCCAGCTCCCAAGGTTGAAAAGGCACACAAGGAAGAGAAGAACTTAATATCTGTCTCGGAACAGAAGTGATTCAAATTTTCAATTATGTTCCTACGGAATGGTAAGATAAATAATGAATATTATGAAATAGAAAAAGAATTTGCTGGTGCTTGATCTAGTAGCACTCTATGAGGACACTTCTTTATCATGGTAGTATCCTATCAAAGATTACTACAGTTTCCTTTCGGGTGGATGGCCACCTATGGCTAGCACTTCACGAACAGTTGCAAGTTAACTTTAAGCATTTTTACTGTCACAAGCATTTCCATCTCAACTTTGTTTCAATGATAATTCAGACATTCGGCACTTATGTAGCTATTAGCATTAGCTCGTTAAGGTGCCCTTTATTAAAAGTTAGCAGACATCAATATTATGGAAAACTTGAAAAAAATAATATTATGGAACCCTTGGAAGAAACACCAAAACAGTAGATGAAGTTAGAATGGAAGCCTTGCAAGCAACATCATCTGCTCAACCCAATGTCAGTTATCCTCAAACAAATGCTCACAATGAAATTACTTATAGTCTAAGCGCAACTAAGAGCATCCCAGAGAAACAAAGCTTATACCGAAGTATCTCACAGGAAATTAGACTTAATTATCATTTTTACTATCATACTGCACAAGGACAAAAATCAGAAAATTACCCCAGTAGAGGACCAAGGAAGGTATCTCATCAAGTACCTACCATAAAACAAAAAAGAGAGACTTCTTTTCTTTAAGAAGACAGGAATCTTACTCATTGAAAAGTCCGTGTACATTAAGGTCATTCTCCTTCAGTTTTGGACCGGTGCTATACCAACCAACAACATGCTCCTTTGCTGAAAAAATTTAAAAGTCCATCAAATTGGGATCAAAATCTGAAAAACGAATGATTGCAAAAATAGCAAGTCGCATACCATTTATTCTCCTGAACATGGAAAACATTGCTTCATGGTAATTATGGTCAAGAAACCAGATGCTTGCATCCCTGTCATCCTCTTCAAAAGGCACTGTTTATACCAAGAAAATATATCAGAAAAAGCATAGTGTGGGCAACTCAAACAAAAATAGAGCTTCACGAACTAAAAAAAAATCACATTCAGGAAAAAGGCAAAAGAGGAGTTTCGTTCCATTACTAATCATTAATAAGGAAATTCCCGAGCATGACAGATTTCCTTATTCTATTCACATATTTGGCCATGCTGTCCCAAAAGTTCAGATTTTAAAACTTTGAATCAGCTAAATAAAAAATATAAACAAGAGCATGATGAAATCATAAAATTTGGTAATGCAAAACAATTAAAATAAGGATATCCGATCATAATAATAGATAATCATATGCTTCTGTATAGTAAGATTAACTATATTACAGGTTTCCACATATATAACATCTTACAAGGAATATTAACCAATCGAGAATTTAATAAGATAATCAAGAATGCAATTGAACTCGGGGTTAGCTAAAATTGGAAACTTTTCAAAAACTTTTTGGAAACATTTGAAATCACCAGGATAAGTTGTGAAGAAATTACTAAATTAGAAAAATAAGAGAGTCTCAAGGCAAACAAGGAGTTTCGAGACTACACCTAATTTTTGTTTCCATGAATTCAAAATTGAAATATTTAGATATTTCCAACAGAAAAGACTGAAAATTGATGAATATATGCTGCTCCAAAAGCATACAAAATAAGAAGATAAAAAAGTATTACTCCTAGGATTTGAAGGAAATGCTGCCAGTAAAGACAGAGAACCTACAACTTTACCAATCCAAACTACAATACCCAAGGCCAACTTCATACTTGGCTCAATACACTTCATATTCTTATTTTGGAATTCCAATAAACACGCATTCCCTATCATTCCTACTATTTCATGCACAATATCTAAGTCCAGAATCCAATTAATTTAAGCCCTAAACAATTACTATTCGCCAAGTCCCCCTCCTAGAAGTGAACAATCCTTCAAACATAAACCAGTTCAAAGAAAGAAATTACTACAAGCTACAATAAAGCAAACCCTAGGAAATTAAAATTCCAATAAACAACAAGTAAAAAAAAAAAAACAAACAAACAAACAAACTAACAAAAAAATACTAGCAAATAAAAGCTGAACAAGCATGGTCGTAAAAGTAAGAAAAATGAATTCAGATCTGAGAAGAAACACTGACCGGCGTAGCTGTTGGTGACGTCAACCGTGCCCTTAAAAGAAGTACCGAGAAGAACGCCGACGACGCGCTTCCTGGTGTCACGCGCCACGCGATTGTAGTGGTCCACGATGCTCAGTAACACCAGCGGGTGCACTACCACCTTCTCGATCGGCCGAGCTGATATCTGCTGCGATTTTATCACGTCCATTTTCTCTCAGATTTCTATTTCCTCTCCTTTTCCAGGGGTTTTTTAGGGGGAATTTAGTGTCAATTTCTTGGGCGGAAAGAAAACAGATTCTGATATTTTATTTCTTAAGATAAATCATAAATCATGTAACTGTATACGTTGATATTGAATATTTAAAAGTTACTAATAAAAATGACTAACAATATTGCAAGTGTTTCTAAAAAAAATATTTACTTTAACTCAATCCATTTGAGTTGTTTTGAATTAGTTAAATGGAGATTGTTTTTGGAAGTTAAGAACATCTTTTAATTTAAATTCTCTCAATTTAGTAAAAAAAAATGATATTTGGAAAGTTAAGTTTATAAGGTAACAAGTGAGTTAAATATTTTTTAAACATATGTTCGGTCTGTATTTTGGTATTGATTTATCGTTACCCATTTTGATGAATATATTATACATCATCTAACATTTGATCGGTTTTGAATCGAACATGGATCAAATCTAACATATATTGAATCCGAATATGGTACAATCTAACCAAAACCAAAACCAAAATCGTCCTATTAATGGAATTTTAAATTTTTAATCAATAATTTGTCAGGCTAAAAATATTTGTTAATAGTAATAATAATTTTATTAGACTAGTTTACGGAAATATGTTTTTTGAAGTATGATGCTCAAAATCGAAATATGCATCATCGTAGAGCAGATAAGTTGGCTAAAATATACTATTATCATATTCACGTAAAGTAATCGATTTTTATCACATAAATTAAATACCTTAGAAATGGTTTCATCTGACCGGATCCATGTTAACAATTTTCATCTTTTGAGTGAAAAACAAACACTTTTGACACTTTCTCCAGTTCCAATACATAAATCAAGAGTTGAACAAGGTAAAAACAAAAAGTGAACAGGAGTGATTTCAAAGCCTACATAAGAAGCACGAAACAAAACCTCAAGATGAATGCTGAACTCAAATTGTCTAAAAACAAGCAACACAATCTCATCATCACCATAAAACAAGTACATAACATACATAATTCATTATCGGTGTTTAACATTGTTGAAATGACAACAGAACACAGGTAAATCAAATTCAGCTTTCTGCTTATAACAAAACCAAAATAGATAAAAGCAACAACATACTTAACGACGGCTCTTTTCAAAGTTTACTCGTGATCTACCTGATCCTTCAAAGCCATCTCGCATAGATCCAGCGCTAGCCTTCATTGTACCTCCACTGCCAACTTTATCCATTGCTTTCTTACCTGTCTTGACCTCTGTCAAGAACTGATCCAAACCAAATGGATCTTCTTCAGGCTGCTCGTTTTTCTCAAACTCGACAGGTCCATCTCTTGGACCAGTCCTTTCAGATGTACCAGCAAATGCCCTGTCAGGTTTAAAACGTTCAGTCTTCATCAACTTCTCAAGCTGCTCATCTGCACCACCATACATCTCATCATCCGCGTCTTTCTTTGGCCTGTACAGTGTACTCATAGTATTTTGAGCAGTAAATAGTCCCTTGTCGTAAACATTGTAAGCATCATCAGTAGCAAAGCCAGAATCCATCCCTTTCTCTTGGTTAAACAACCTTTGATCGTACATAACTTCACCACCTTTTCCTCCGGTCGAAGCCATTCCAAGAGCAACTTTCTCACTGATATCACGGTCTCTGTCTCTTGTAATTTTACTCTTCTTACCCATCGCAGCATCTTTCGCCTCCAGCCTTCTCTCCCTCTCCCTCTCTTTGCGTCTCTCCTCGCGAATTTTCTCCCTGTGCAAACGCTCCTCTCTCTCTTCTTTTGTCTCCTTAGGGGCATCTCTCACACGGTCATAATCCATACTCATGTCGCCATCGTTAAATGCACCCCTCTCTGAAGGCATTGGCACCGTGGCTGCTGGAGCAACACCAGTTCTTTCAGATCTCGCCTTTCGGGCTAACTCCCGTAGTTCCAACTCTTTCTTCTCCTTCTCTTTCATCATCATCTCCTTCTGAACCTTCGACCGCACTGCAACAGCCTCTCTTGCTTTCTGCTCAGCAACATATAAAGCTTCTGACAACTTGGCAAAATTGTCATTAATCTGAACATCCTGAAGCCCTCGACCATCGGCAGCTAGACGCTTGTCAAGTGGTATTGTATATCCCTTAGGGTTCTTCCAATTAGAAATGCAAGGTGGGATTTTCCAGTCCTGCTGGTCCTTAACAGTCACGGGTCGAGGCGGAGAATGCATGACTGGGACAGGTGGAGAGCCAGAGGCTTTAGGAACCCTTTTGTGCTTAAACTTAGGAGGCTCCAAAGGGTCCACTGGCATCTCCACCATTCGAATGATTCTCTCCTTAGCTCCTGAATTAAAGGCTGCTGACTGCTGCGAGGGCTTGTATTTGATAAACTTAGAGTCGGAAGATTGCGTGGGAACATTTTTAGGCTGAGCAGCACTCAGCCTGACATTTACAATCTTCTCAAGGGCAGCTTTAGTGTCCTGAGCAGTCTCATCAATTTCTTTCTGTTTCTCATCCACGTCCATCTCATCCTCTTTTTCATTATCCTTCACAAAGATCGGGACAAGATCCGTGTGCTGAGAATACACAATCTTCTTTGCATTCTCATTCTGCTTCACGATTGTATCATATCTCAAGTTCCCACGCTCATCCACTGTGAGGGGCAAAGTCTTTCCACCAGGTTTCTGATTAGTACTTCGCCCCATACCAAGTGGGTACTGAGCATAGTGAATTTCAGGAAATGCTCCTCCATCCCCAAAGTCCTCGGGCTTTGACGGCTTAAAGCCAGCGCGTTTCAAGTAAGGAGGAACTGGCTTCTTAGCCTTGGGAGCCTCAGAATCCTCAGCCTCGGATAAGCTGTACCTACTTTTGAACCATGGGTCGTTAGAATGATCATAACTTGTGTTGACAGATGATTTTGCCTTTGGAAGAATCTCTGTTAAGGCCACCATCTCAAAACTCCAATCTCAATATTAGTAATATTCAAGCTCTGCAAAGACAAATCAAAAAATATATCAATCAAACAATAAAACTAAGTGTCTTGTTGGATAGAATAATTCAGAAGCTAAAGTAATAAAAACCATATTCGCAGATTTATTGTATTTTTGATGACCCAACTAATTGAATCAGGTTACATATCAACCCTAATTTTCAGGCTTATCCCAAATACCAGTATAAGACATTTAGGCTTATCCCAAATACCAGTATAAGACAAAGAAAACAAACTGACACCTCCATGCCCCAGTTAATTCTCCATATAACTGACGCCTCCAAATCATAAATACAATGTTTTTTTTGCAAAATTTCAATATCATAAATCATAAAAAGTTTAAGCAAAACATTAAGATACAATAAAATAAAGACATAGAAACACTTAACCTATCAATTAGCATAGATCCTTTGTAATTTGACCCCAATAGTCTTAAGTAATAATTTTTCAAACTCAATTAGCTAAATTGGAGCTTACATAACAGAGATAGGGTGAATTTCATCTGATATTCAAAACAAACAAATCAGGACGGAAAAAGAAAGAAAATAAGAAAGTGATGGGGGAATCCTTGCCAATAGATGAAAGGCCGATGGAAGGAGAACCGGAAGAGGCGGACGGACGACGACGACAGGATTTCTGCAAACCCAGAAATCAGAGAACGTGATCTAGGGTTTTTAAAAGGAGGAGGATAAATAGAACCTTTTTATTTGGTATAAGGATAATTAGAATTTTAAGCGAGAGAGATTTTTTTATGTTTATAAAGTCGGTTGTACAAGACTTCTAGCCTTAGAGTGCTAGTATTACTTTTGTAAACAACCCGGTAATACTTAAAATAAAATAAATTTGAAAAAAATAAAATTTGGTAATTAGGTTTGTAACGGGTACTGAACTGAGATTTTGATCAGAATTCAAACGAATTGAATGTTCGATTTTGATACGATTTGATTGAATTGTGTGCACATTTATATTTTTCAAGACGGTAAAATAGACAATTATATTATTGTTGGTTTTTACCCAATCGGATTCATACGATTCGGCTCCACGAGTAAACAGTTCGATCCAATTGTGAAATTTAATAAATTTTATAGTCCTAAATAATTTTTAAAAAAAAAACATACATAAATACGATAATCACATAAATGTCTTTGTGTCATTGGTTCTTTTGGTTCCAATTTTTTCTAAATTTAATGAACAAACGTGTTTGATTTTCTTCACCTTTGATATCAACCCTGTCGTCCTTTTACTTGGCTTGTGGACATCAATTAAATGATCAAAATTTCAAGATGAAATTTCTTATCATTTATGAACAATTGGCGGCTTTTATATGTGCAGGGTTGAGAGTGTTTTTTAATATATAAGATATATATCTCATGTCATATTGGAGTTAAAATGTAATCATAACTCACTCATTGTTTTCTAATAGGTAAAAAACTCTTATCATTTACCTTAGAGTTAGTGTATAACCAAAACATATTTTTTTTATTTATTACATAAATATATCATATATATTTATATAGTAAATAATGAATATTTACAATTAGAAATTACATAAATTCTAAATTTTCCTTTTTTTCTTAAAATTACCATTTAATTTTCATTAGATTCATTCTTTAATTTAAATATTTAATATAATCTTCATGATACTTTCCAAATAATTAATTCTAAATCAATTAATTAAGTATCATCTAATTAATTCGAAGTTTATATTTTAGGAAACTATTTCAAATTAGAATATTTTGGTTTATAGACTTGATTTTATGAAAAAACCTAATGATACATCTAATCAAAAAATTCATCAATACAGATCAAATTCTGAATCCCCTTTCAAAACTAGATTTTAGTTGTTTTTGTGGATTAAACAAGCTGCAAACACTCATATGACAAACCTTCATTTAGGTAAAGATCTGAAGTATAATGGAGAAAAATTATTGCTACTTCTGGTTTGAAGATAATTTTTTTGGGATGCATATGATAAAATTACCAGACTAAGAACAATACATAGAACTAAGGACAGATGGGATGCATATGATAAAATTACCAGACTAAGAACAATACATAGAACTAAGGACAGAAAACTGTCACTCCGATACTTCAGAGAATCACCTTCTGACTGGTGTAAAACATATAGGGCCTGTTTGTTTGATATTTTGAAAAGTAGTTTGAGAGAGTAGTTGAAGTTTGTGAAATAATCTCGATTGTATAATGTTGTTTGTTTGGGTTTTGAAAGAGTGATTTAAGAAATAAAGTAGGTATAAGTTTTTTTTGGAAGAGTTGGATTGTAAGTGTAATATATACAAGACTTTATGTCAAATAATGTTTGTTGTGAGATAAAATTGTGTAGGGGTTTTCTGTGGTTAGTTCCAGTTTGTGCTAATTCTTATTAGGTCCCCTAAAAAATTCAATTAATCTAACCTGTTACCTTAGGAAAAGGTAATGATTTAAATATGATTTTATTAAAGAGAAAATTGCATTTTTTTGTACTGAACTATATGTCAATGTTCACTTTTGGTACCAAACAATTCAAGACCAACATATTTTGTACCATAATTTTATAAATTCCCTCATATTTGACATTACTTATGTTGACTGACACTTTTACCCAATAACATTTCAAGTTACCAAAATAATCATACATCTTTAAATTCACTGACGATTTAGGCCACAGTGTTGCAAAATTTCAAAAATGACTCGAATAAAACCATGTGTGGGCCAATTTAAAATTTTTACATATTATATTAACATAATTAATTTGATTTATAAACAATATTTAACATAAATCTAAAAAAATTAAGTATACATATTCTTTCAAATTTAAATTTATATAACAATATTAATTAAAATAATATATTATTTAATAAAAATATTTAATATTCATTTAAAAATAAATTAAATAATTATATTTATAATTAAAAAACGAAAAAAACCTACCCCGCCCAAACGCCGTAACTAGGAGTGGCAAATGGATCACCCGGATCGAATCCGGACCTACCCTACCCTATCTCGAACCCAACCCACTAACGATTTTCATTTGTTTTTCACTAATTTAATCAATTTAACTCATTTTTTCGTTGTTTTTCACGAATTACATATATATATATATATATAAAATTTTGACTAATTTAACTCATTTCTTCACCATTTGCATTAATTTTTCATCAATTTCATCGATTTAAATCGATTTTATCCATTTTTTCGCTAATTTAATCGATTTAAATTATTTTAAACCGAATTAGCATATTTTTTTACTGTTTTTGCTCCATTTTTCACTAGTTTAATGGATTTAAACTATTTTTGATCGAATTACCTCATTTCTTCACCGTTCGAATCGATTTTTTTAACTAAATTTCAACTATTTGAATTATTTTTGGCTAATTTTATCCGTTTAAATTGCTTCCGACCGATTTAGCATGTTTATTCAACGTTTTAGCCCATTTTTCCATTAATTTCATCGATTCAAACCGTTTCTGACCGATTTAATTCATTTATTCACCATTTGCATCGATTTTTTCACTAATTTCACCGATTTATACTTTTTCTTACCGTATTAACTCGTATTTTAACTTATTTCATCAATTTAAATTATTTGATTGGTCTAGCCCATTTTTTCGCTATTTTATTTCGTTTTCACTAATTATATCGATTTAAGCCATTATCTACCGATTTAATTTACTTTATTTCTTCACAGTTTGCATCGATTTTTTTCACTAATTTCATCGATTTGAATGGATTTTGACCAATTTAACCTTTTTTTTTATTAATTTCATCTCTTTGATAGTTTGACCGATTTAACCACATTTACATTAATTTATTAGATCGGTCAAAATCAATTTAAATCGATAAATTAGTGAATAGATGGATTACATCGGTCAAAAACCGTTCAAATTGATGAAATTAGTGAAAAATTGGTTAAATTAGTAAAAAAAAAAGTTCAAATCGTTGAAATTAGTGAGAAAAATGGATGCAAACGGTACATAAACGAGTTAGATATGTCAAAAATATATAATTCGATGAGATCAATTTTATAAATGATCAAGTCGGTAAAAAAAATAGGTTAAATGGATCAAAAACAATTTAGATGGACGAAATTAATGAAAAATTGATTAAATTGAAAAAAAATATTAAAACCGATGAAATTAGTGAAAAAAATCGATGCAAATGGTGAATAATTAGGTTAAATTGGTAAAAAAAAAAAGTGGTTTAAATCGATGGAAATTAGTGGAAAAACTAAATAAAGCAGTGAAAAGGGCTAAATCGATCAAAATAATTTAAATCATTGAAATAAGTTAAAAGACGTGTTAAATCGATCAAAAATGGTGTAAATTGATGAAAGTAGTGCAAAAATTGATGTAAGTTGTGAATAAATAAGCTAAATCGGTCATAGACGGTTTAAATCGATGAAATTCATGGAAAACGGTGAAAAAATAGGCTAAATCGATCAAAATCAATTTCAAACGATAAAATTAGTTAAAAATTTGGTTAAATCAGTCAAATATCATTCAAATCGATTAAATTAGTTAAAGAATCGATTCAAACGATAAAGAAATGAGTTAACTCGGTCAAAAATAGTTTAAAGCCATGAAATTAGTGGAAAAATTAGCGAAAACGGTGAAAAATGGACTAAGTCGGTTAAAAACAATGTAAATCGATGAAATTAGTGAAAAAATGAGTAAAATAATTTAAAATTATTAAATCGAATAAATTAGTTTAAAATGGCAAAATTATTAAAAAAATGGGGTAAATCGGTCAAAAATAATTTAAATTAGTTATGTAAATATAATAGAAGTAAGTAAAATCTCCAAATTGGTCCGTACGTGGTCTTATTCGAGCTAATTCTGAAATTTGACAACATGGTGGACTAAAATCGTCAATAAATTTGAAGTTGTGGGGACTATTTCAGTAAGCTGAAATATTCTGGGGTAAAATGGTCACTCAACATACTTATGAGATCAATTTTGCAATAAGACTTAATTATTTGTGACTTGAGAAAAGAGGGGAGTACAATAACCTAAAGCACAAGTCACCCTTTAAAAAATGAATGGTAGATTAAAAAATAAATATGATCCAATGATAATTAAAGGGGGACATAATGAATACTTAGCATAAGTGGTACTGACCACAGAAAGTCCAATTGTGTAAGAGATAAATTACTTTATATCAACTCGGAGTAGAGTTTATATAGGTTTTATTTAGAGATAAAAAAAATTATTGTTTGTTTAGATTTTGAGAGAGTAGTTTGAGAAAGTTGATAGATGAAAAATTTATTTCAGAAAATAGAAAACATGTTTGTTTGACATTTCCCAAACACGAATTTTTTTTGGGAAAGACCAAACAAACAGACCCATACATACTATTAGACAAGGGTACTTATCGGAACTTGGAAGCATCATGGAATCATCCAAGCATATAAATAAAATAGATCCCATCACTATTTTCTAAATAAGAGTGCCCGCAACATCTGGAAAAGAAAACGAGAAAAAAATTGAGTATGTTTGTTGGCCAATAATGCTCAGATCGTGAACATGTATGTTAGTCAGATTTTTTTCCCTTGTTACTAAAGAAGCACCAACAAAATAAAGGCCATACATCAATACAAGAAGAAACCACAGTATAAGAGCAATCCTAGAACAAGCAAAGCGAAATGGCAAAATTTATCAAATGATTTGAGCAGCTGTATTCAACTTTTCTGCTAGACTGAGTTGTGTTCTTGTAATGCTAGACAAATAAAGCAATAGCAGCTGATCCTGCAAGATGATCAAAGTTGCGGGTGAGAATGAATCTCTGATGAAGAGCAAACATATAACAAACAAGCAAGTTTACGCTTAGGCAGAAACTAATAATTTCGCGGTACTGAAACAATATATAGAAATCCAAAGGATTGCAATTTCAAAACATCATAGGTGCCACTAGCTGCCTAGGTTAGTTTTTCCAGACCCAATTCTTCTTTTTTCTCATCTCTGATATGCTAAATTCAACCATTTTAAAAACGTATCCCACTGTTCTTAATGGCTAATATTCTATATAACGAGCCCATGTGAAGATCTAAAAGTCTTCCAATATTGTTTTTGGAATTGACCCAAAAATTAATCTCTGCTTTACTAAATATAGGGAGCATCACTTCCCATCTATTTTTTCATATAAGAAAGACATAACATAATAGAACCATTCAATTTGTTACATATAGTTTCTATTAATTGTTTCATCTGCAATAAAACTAGTTATGGTATACGTTTAACAAAAACAGATCAGTAATTTCAAAAAACATAAGAGCTCCCCTTCCTTTACTGCTCCAAATAGGTTTCGTATTTCTTTCCTAAAGATGTAATATTCTAAAGCAAAAAAGAGAAACATATAGAGCAAAGTTAGGCATCCATCTGTAGTACCACCCTCTATTGAAGAGAAAGTGGTGGCAAAGGCTTTAGAAAAAGAGGACATTTCATTCATACAGAAGTGGATGGCAAGAAATAATACCTGAAGACTATCATTGACTAGCTTATCAAAAGCATGTGGTGATAGCTTCGGGAGGGATGCTATGGCATCTGATATATATCTGCCTGTTTTAGTGTCAGGTGCAACACGCCCTTCCTGAAAAGAGAGAAAACAAGCAGTATAATGGCAAATGGCTTCAAACTCAAGAGTAAGTGATTACAAATAGCTATCTCACCACAACATCATCTACATATTTGTATATATCGTCTATTAGAGCAAGCAACCGTCCCATAGAAGCTTCCATTCCTTCCAGATCATTGGGAAGCTTGTCAACATTTGTTTGCTTAAGTACATCAACTGGGACGTACAAAAAGACCTAATTAAGATCTTTCAAACAGGTACAACAAACACACACTACTATACAGTAAAGCTAAAATCAAATAATAGATTTCTGTCAATACATAACTTAGACCGGTGTGTAGAATGTGACTTGTGAAGAAGTAAATAAATGAGAAAACCATCTATAACTACAAAAATCATGTCATGGTAGCAGAGTATTGTGCATGAAATTATTGCAGCAAATTTCAAATGCAATAAGAATACAGCGTGGTCTAACGAAACAAAGTATTTCATTTTATATCAAACTGCAAGTATAATTACCCTAGAAGCTATTTGAGGGGTTTTCAATCACTTTTAAATCCAATGAATAGCCATGTGATCATCTAACCTACATGTGAGAAACCTTTATATGAACAAGAAAGCCTGGGTGTGGTACAAAAGTCAAAAGAAGAAGTCATGGTCACACACAAGAAGATAAGAAGCAAACATCCATGAATCTTAATCTTCAACTGAAACATAATCTTCACCGCAATGTCACGAGTTAATCAGCACAATCACATAATGCAGATCAAATCAGAATAAATTTGTACTTGCAGATACAGATTACACATTTAGAAGATAACAGAGTTTCGGCTTGAGCAAATAAAAGAACAAAGTCATGTAAAAACATACATCCAATTTGTTCTGCTTCAACCATGCGTAGGTCCAATGGAATTTCTTGAAACTGGGCAGCAAGTTGTTGATCTCCAAGAGACAAATTAATCGTGACAAAAGCCTTTATTGCAGCCTCTCCATTTATGAACCCAGTATCAACAGTCAAGTGTACAGGGTTGGTAACTTCTCTAGAGTAAAATTCATGGATCAAGACACTGCCACCAGTGACTCCAAAACCAGTGGAGAACCTATCAACATAAGCATGTGCCAAAAGGTTAGCAACAACTTCAGAAATTAAGAAATCAGCCGTAAATCCATGCTATTAATAAGCATCATTCTTAATAATTATTATTCGATTTAGAAACAGAATGTGGATGGAAACATACATGATAATGAAATCACTTTTGGCATAACATACGAGCAAACTGTATAATTTGTACACTATCATAAACTAGCATCAAGTTGAAACGATACATTTCATCACAATCACATTTTGGGACAGCACTACTTGCATCTGAACTTTACTAAAATAAACTTAAAACAAGTCTCTTCCCAAGCCATATCGAGGGACAAAATGTATAAACACAAACATGTAGAACTTTACAATATCTACAGATAGTTTATATGGGAAATATAAAGATAGGAGAAACTATATGTTTAATTTCTTTAATGTGGATCTTTGCTCTAATACATTTTCGTTCTAATAACAAATCTTCTAGGTGGATTTTACATCTCAAGCTAAGCACATATAGAGATATTATAACATATGTAGAATTAATTGTAGTTCATAACTCATACAAATAAGAATATGATTTAATCTTTGTCCGCATCATTTAAAGTGCAAAATAAACTCTATGTCAAAGTTGAAGTCACTATATGAACCCAAATTAAATGACGCTAGCAAAATATGCAACTTCATGACCTTGTACTAACGAGCAAAATAAAATGTGGATATGAATTTTCACTTTGCTACAAGCAAAAATGTATATGCAGATGTAAACAAGTGCACCAAAAGAGATTAAAATTCAATAAAAATTCAGCCTTTGCCATATACAGAAGGACAGTAAGAAACTTAATAATTTTAAACAAAGACTTGATAAACTTATAAAACAAAATATACCATCCAACAATGACTTCCTTCGGATTCACCTTCTGGTGCGACAACAACATATTGTGATGGTAATCAATATCCAACGCAACCTAAAACCAAATAAATTATATAACCAAACAAATACAATTAATGAGCAGATAAAAGTAGCTAACAACAATGAACATCTCAAAGCACAATAGAAATACCTGATCGGAAGATTCATTGTGGGGAACGGCGTAGGAGTTCCGAATGTCAACAGTGCCGTCGGGTAAAACCGATCCGAGGAGGGTTCCGATGACCCGCTCCGCTTGGTCGGGTCGCCTCACATAGAAATCGCAGATGTTGAATATGACAAGAGGATGAACCCTAGCCGACACGCTTGTTGGTGATGGTACGAACTGCAGCACCGTTTGTTCGCTAGACCCCATTTTCTCTGGATACTGCAGTGCAGAAAAAGTTCTAGGGTTTTGAGAGTAGAGTGAATTGGAAAATTTTGGACAAGAATGAGGTTTGGGTTCAACTATTGATTGGACCGAATTTCGTGAGGCTCTGTTTATTTTTATTATTTAGCCTATTGGGCCTTCAGTTTTGTTCTTATAATAACTACTCCCTCCGTCCCATTAATCTTTATCCCTTGATACCGTTGACCAGTCAACTTGACTAAATTTTAAAAAATTATCATAAAAAATTTAATTAATAGATTTAACTAATAATTTGAAATTATCATATAACACTATGTATATTAATATATAAAAAGTTTAATACGCCAACAATGTTAACAATTAAGATGATAAGTCACTTAAAAGATTGAAAAATTTGACCGAGTACTGTAGCTAATAGAGTAAAAATAATGGGACAGAGGGAGTATTATTGATCAGTCGTTGGTCCTCCAGGGTGGTTGAGTCATGAGTGTGTGTGGAAAATACGGGTCCAAAATTTGGAGGTGAAATTTGACTCATTCTATGAGGTTATTTGCAAATTCATTGACACAAGCAAAAGGACGTGGATTTTTACTTCACATGTGAAAAGCATATTGATGGATTGTGCTATGTGTACATGCAGGGGTGGACTTAGACGGTGTTTATTGGGGGGGTCGAAATTTTTTTTGGTAGCAAATTCGATGATCTACTAAAAATAAAATAAAACTAACTCACAATAAAGTATTACTAAATATGATTTTATCTAACAAAAGGTTAAAATTTTAATAATAAGGTTTCTTAAATAGTTTAAATGCAATAAATTAAGTTGAACTAAAAGCAAATTAATATTGCTTAGAGAAGATATGAAAAAGACCAATGGACCATTAATCTGTGCAATATAAAGATAAAAGGTGAACGAAGAGATCATGAAAAATATTGATTAACGATACAACATAAAAGATGAGTTGAAGGAACCCTAGGGTACGTGAAATGGAGAAAATAAATAAATTAACCTCGACTTTTTAACTCGAGAATGAACTTGAAAATAAACTCCAATTTTTTTCTAGCAAATTATGCATGGAGATCTAACTACACAACTAATGATATAAGAAATTGAGGAACTCATAAAACACAAGGACAATTTACAATGTAGAGTTAGTTGTATATAACACAAGGTAATATATGCTAGTAGGAGTATATAACATCCAAAAATAATTAAAATTTTATAAGGAAAAAAAAAACTAATACTGGTCTGGCGCATAAGGAAAATAATAAAAACAGCGTGTGAGAAAAAATTAAATACTAAAATCAAACAGAAAAATATTAAATATTAAAAATACCAAACATAAATATATATTGAGCTTATCAAGATTCGAACACGGGACATGAAACTCCAATGGGAACTTTACCACTAGGCCATTTTAATATTTTGTAAATATTTACATATATATGTTCTAATTATGAGGAAATTTTAGTCACAATTAGATTGAGCCCATGGGTAGATTTGATCTAAGTCAAATTTAATTTTCTTTGTAGTTGAAATTATGAGGAAATTTTAGTCACAATTTTTGCGATACAATGGTTTAATAACTTTTAAATGTTTTCAATTTATTAGATTGATCATTAAATTAACTGGTTATATTATTCATGCGCACACAACATTGTTTATGAAGAGTTTGAACTATTACTCTTTCTAAATTGGAATCATTTTGATCCAAAAGTTTTGTTGTTTCGATTCAAACGGATGCACGGATGTCGATATGGGACCAAACCGAACAAATTCATTGTGAGCTACTTTGCTTTTGAATTTGGCGCAAGGTAGAAAGGACAATTGAACTGACTATGTTTTGATTTGAGCTTTGATTTGAGGATGAACATTGAGCTTCCTAATTGACCAAAAGACAATTGTAGTTCCTTCTAAAGTTACAATTATTTGCACCCCAATCCCAAGCGTGAGATCTTGTCGTGTCAGTCTAGCGGTTAGACAATGTCAACCCATGTCCACCTACGTCCTCTCCCCTTACAAATAAAGGTGTCCAATCCTAATAGCCCAATTTACTCCAATTAATGTTAAGCTAAATAAAGTACTCATTTTTCTTTTCGTGTGGGATTGTGTTCATTAAATTGGGATTAACATTATTAAACTCATTTTAGGACTTTAAAAATAAATTTTATTCACATTATACATGAATATGAACAAGTGCAGTCTACTCACGAGGATCTACACATTTTAATTTTAATTACATAAAATTAATAAGGAAAATCACTCAATTAAGTAATCAACGTTGATGTATAGTCATGGTTCAAAAGCCACGAAGTCCAATGCCCACTTGTATTTTCGAGAATACGAGATCATCCTTGTGAACATTAACTATGACTCAAACCAAACATTCTACAGTTGTACTTAGGAGACTCCTATGATTAGGCCTAACTAGAATCCCTAACATCTATAACATTTTTATATTCCATCAAGCAATATCAACTTTTTTAAAAAATACATCACTTAAAATTTCTGAAACAAACTCGTTGAAACTGTAAGACCATCTCCAAGAGACCCTGTATAATTCAAATTATAAGAAATGATATATGTTTTGGCAAAAAATTGAGCTTCAAGAGAGCTCCTATATTTTAAGATCCACAAAAAACTATAAGTTTAAGAGGTCAAAGTTAAATTTTAAAAGTTCTTCTTGCATTGATAGTACAATACTTTTGAACTTTTGTACTTTTCCCATAGAAAATTAAAAATGTTTTAATAGTAATTCATATTATTTTTTAAAATAATAATATTTTAATTTTATGTTACTTTTACGAAATATTTAATTTAAATTCATAGAGCACGATAATTTAAATTAAATTATTAATATCTTATTATTATATTAAATAAATAAATATTATATATATATAGATAGATATATATATATATATATATAATTAAATAAATAAATATTATATTTATATATATATATATATATATATAAATATAATATTTATTTATTTAATTATATATATATATATATATCCCACTATTATTTATATGTGAAACATAATTAAAAATACCTTATTCAATATTATCTAGATGTTGGAGTGAAATGATGTTGTTGTTTAAAAATAGAATCTTAAAATATAAACTAGCTGTTAGAGTACAGAGTAAAAAATGAGAATGTATAACACTGTTCACTCTTTAAAATTTAAGATAAGAGGTCAGAATTTAAGAGAGCTGTTGGAGATGGTCTAACAATTTAACCACATGACAAGCATGTTTGTACATATTTTGTTATCTTTGTTTTCCGACGTGAAATATTCAATTATTCTTTCACTTTTTATATCAGTATATTCAATTTATTAATGGTTCAAAAGTGAGTCTAGAATTAATAGTTGAATACTTGAACTTTCGAAAATTAGGCATGTACTTATTCTTGAATTAATCATTCTTCCATTTCCTAATCCAACTACCACACCACTTGCAATCATAGATTATGTAATCAAACATGAAAAAGTAAATTATATAGATAGGGTAGGTTTTGGACGGTGCACTTTTATAATGACAACTTCCCATTCACAATTCACATCCACAAATTATTACAATGACACCAAACCCAAATACCCATCCCTACTTTTCTCTAGCAATCTCCACTAGTGCTGAACTTTTCATTCAATAACCAAAAGTCCCTTTCTCGTGAACACTGCTACATCACACAATTGACATTTCCTAAACACAATATCTAATAGTACACACAATAGTACAACATACCAAACAAAACAAAGGAATATAGAAAAATACAACATTAATTATTTCTGGGCTATTGCAATGGTGAAAATCATGACTTGGACTTGAATGGAATAGCTCTTATCACAACCGTGTGGTATAGAGCTGCAAGTGCTGCCCCAATGAATGGTCCAACCCAGAATATCCACTGCAAAAATAACATAACAACATAATAGAATTAGAACAATTAGTTTTCATTTATTCAAAATTATATATATGTATTCCCAAATTTATTTCATCAGATTTAATTGGTCGGCTTACGTGATCGGCCCAGGCGTGGCTCTTGTTGTAGATGATGGCTGCACCAAGACTCCGGGCGGGGTTAATGCCAGTACCGGTGATAGGGATTGTAGCCAAGTGCACCAAGAACACGGCAAATCCAATAGGCAATGGTGCCAAAATCTGAAAATATATCAAATATAATTAGATTTAGTTTGAACAAGATTTTAATCAATTTTTACACAAGAAAAAAGAGCATAATGAAGTACTCACGGGAACGTGTGAGTCCCTAGCGCTACGCTTGGCATCGGTGGCAGAGAAGACGGTGTAAACGAGCACAAAAGTGCCAATAATTTCAGCGCCAAGGCCCGAGCCCTTGGTGTAACCGTGTGCCACGACGTTGGCACCACCGCCCTTGCTCATGTACAAAGACTTTCCGAACCCTTTCACCACGCCGGCACCACATATGGCCCCAAGGCATTGCATCACCATGTAGAACACCGCCCTCGTCAAGGACAATTTCCTCGCCAAGAATAGACCAAAAGTCACAGCCGGATTTATGTGACCCCCTGTACAAATTTCTCAAATTAGAGATACAGTAAACTCTACTTGATTACATAAAAAGGATCTACTAATAGGATTAGTATAAAACAATTAAAAATACATACACATTTAATTAGTTACCATAAATCATCACATATCAAATCATTGGATAGGATAAATTAAGTGAAAAAAGAACAGGGCCTTGATATTAAATACCTGAAATTCCAGCAGTGCAGTAAACAAGAGCAAAAATCATGCCACCAAAAGCCCAAGCAATGCCTTGAATACCAACAGTGGAGCACTTGGAGTCAGATTTGCTAACTCCCATAACTGTCAAAACGGTAATGTACAAGAACAGAAAAGTAGCAATAAATTCAGCTATCCCAGCTCTATAAAAGGACCAAGAACTCAGCTCGCCCGGCTCGAAAAGCGGGGCAGGGGGCGGCTCCTTGTAGTCTTTGTCTTGGGTCTGAGCCGCCGTCCCGATCGGCTGCCTCTCCCCATACTTGTTGGCTCCAAGTCTTACATCCTCCTCTTTGTTCTCCATTTTCTTTAGATTTCCAAACAAAAGAAACTAAGAAAATTATTATACAGAGCACAGAGTTGTTTTTTCTTTAGCTGCTTGTAATTAGTGATGGTTTAATGCAAGTGTAGTGTGTGACACAGGATTTATATACACGAAATAGTGGGAGGCTGATGGGGCCTTGTGACCTAGTTTTTTCACTATCATATAACCGACCCACCCACAATAATTGAGGGCTTGTTTATTCCTTTTCATTTATCTGTAACGTTCACTTTATTCTAATTCAAATTTAATTTGGTTGCATCAACTTAATGAAAAAAATACACTCCTATAAATTTGTTCAAATATTTTTAAAATTTGTCGCTTTCAAATTAGAGAAAAAAAAATAGAGTATATATCTTATAAATGGGTCTCCCTAAAAAAAAAAAATCTAATAAATGGGTCAATAGCAATCTTCTTTCTCATGACATCAGAGTTTGGAATTTACCTTCTTATGAAATAAGCTTTGGGCCAATTTGGATAGGCTTTGGTTCGGTTTCGTTGTTTCGCGAAATTGAACCAAATCATTCAAAATTGGGTAAATATTACTAATGGTTCTTTTTATTATTAATTTTTTATAGAGTGGTCTCTCTTGTGTTTTTTTCCCACGTTAATCCACACTATAAATTATTTATTTCACTTTAATTATTTTCAGGTGGAATAAGGTGAACTAAAGTGTCAAAACAATTTTATGAGAGACTAAATTGATAAAGAAACAAGTGACCAAAGTGAAACAAATATGGGGACTAAAGTTTTATGAGAGACTAAATTGATACAAAAGAATTTAATGAGGGACTAAAGTTTAACATAATAAGCCAAAAACCCATTGTAAGTGACCAAAGTAAAACAAATATGGGGACTACGTGGAAAAAAAATATAAAATGGGTCACTCTGTAAAAAGTTAATAATAAGGAGGACCATTAGTGATGTTGACCCTTCAAAATAAATTCTCAGTATTGATTTTGCAAATCTCGGATTTTAATTTAAATATCCAAACATAACAAATCTCACATATATAAAAGACAATGATTTAACATATATTTTCTACTTTTTCTCTGTAAATACAAAAAGGGAATTGCACATTTCATACTAAAATTTCACCTACTTTATATATTTGGTACCATACTTTTTGAAAAAAAAATACATTTAGTACCATGATTTCACTTTCCTCGACACATTTACAAGGCCAAATTTCGTATTCTTTATAAGCATGGAAAGCTATTGACGAGAGATTTCTAATTGTATAAGTTTCAGTTCATGAAACGTTATAAACAATCCACAGAAAATTAACAAAGTTTGAGATATCAATCAAAATTAAATCATATCTCATTATCTACAAGGAATCATGTCACAATAATTTTCAGGTATGATATAGGGCACATAAGCGTGCCATTTTGGTGACTTAACAGTTGTTTCTGTCCAAAAAATTGACAGAGAAAGAAAATGTGTTAAGGAGGTGAAATCATGATATAAAATGTGTTTTTTCAGAAAGCATGGTACCAAATGAATAAATTAGGTGAAAGTTTCGTTTGAAAAATACAATTTCCTCATAACAAAAGATATTGATTTGATATCGGAAAATTCTTGTATAGACCTGGTCTATGAGCTTTTCATAGACCTTGTGATTTTAAATGCGCCACATCATACATTTTGATGATGTCATGCTCTCAAAATATATGATGTGGCGTATTTACTACCACAAGGTCTATAAAGATCTCATAGACCATGTCTATGCAAGAATATCCCTTTGATATCTATTGCCTACTTTTTCCTTCCCCAATATTCAAACTCAACTTAAATGGGATTTCAGTTTTTTTCAAAATTTAAAAACCAACATCCAAACTTAACTCACATGAGATTTCAGTGCTTTCGTCGAAATTATCCAAACCAAATTTTCAAAATCAAAATCAAGCGAAATTGAGAAAAGCTAATGAAATAGGCTCTAAATCACTTTTATTTGGTATTAAAAAAGAAGTTCATTTCATAAGCCTTTCAAACACTTATTTTTTTGGTGTAGTGAAACGCAAAAACACCCCATGTTTTGTTTCCAATTGACAGATTACCCATTGTGTTATTTTTATTAGCAAAATGCCCCATGCATTAATAAGTCAAACACATTTACACCCCACCAGAGGCCAAAATAGGTTTTAATCGCTCTAAATTTTTCAATAAACCCCCCGTAAACTTAAAAGTTTGAGGAAAGCTTCGTTGTTGTCAACTCTGAACTTTTAAATGGGTGTAGTTAGATAATGAAATGACAAAATAACCTTTTGCTAATAAAAAACACAAGAAGTTTTTTGCTAATAAAAATAATAAACGATTTTCAGTCAATTAGGAATAATACACGGGGTTTTTGCATTTTGCTTTTTTTTTTTTGTTTTGACTAAAATACACCTCCTAATATTTGACACGAACATAGATTGTCCATATGACATGTCCCTTGGAGGTAAATTACTAAAAAGTATAGGATGTAGTTGGAATTTTAATTGTCTTTTCAATATAAAAGTAAAGTCTTGATTTGCGTTTTACGCACATGTATAACACCGTATATGCTGAAGAAACGTATCATCCGTTTTGTTCATACACTACAAGAAATAAGAATATCAACCACGCATAAAATGTAATAAATGAATAACTCAAAATCGTTGCCAAAACTCAACCACGTCGACTTTGCAACTGTGTCTATGCGTGATTTGTGGAGAAATGACGAATGTAATCACCACGACTATTTGCTATAGTGGAAACATCCACAGATCCACCCTGATAAATGTTTTTCACCTCTATTTCAAGTCGTAGTATTTTGCACTAACGACTAATTAACCACAATAAATACATAATATATAATACTCTAATTTCATGAAATGATAATCTATATGTTATCTTTCACATGAGGATAGATCGTAGATGCCATATCTCAAATTTGAGATCAGGGCCGGTCCTGAGTTTTTTGTGGCCCTAAGCCAACTCTAAAATTGTGGCCCTTAAGTTTTCATATGCAATTAAATTGTGTTAATAACTAATATATTTTTTTGTAAAAATAAAACTATTAATTAGAAAAATAAGAAACAATAATAATGTGAATAAAATATAATATCGTTTTGTAAATAATAGCGGTAATACGAGACACACTTCTATTTAATAAGAAAATGATAACATATATAAACACATAAAATCTTAGTAAAATATTACTTAAATATTCTTCTAATAGCATTTTTATAGCATAATCACTAATTAAACTTGCATAACAAATATTTTTCAATCAACAATATGGCTAACCGATTCAATTTATTTTGTCACAATGGTTTATCAGAAGTAAGACTTAATCAACTATAGCTCGAAAATATTATCTCTACAACTGCAACTGTAACGAGAATACTTAACAATATTCTATAAGCAATCTATCTATTTGAGAAATCAATATTATATAGTTTGCAAATAATTCAAGTTTTTTAGTTCTTTTGGTAAAATATATCTTAAGATTCTCAACTCAAATAATTAAGTCAATCTCAACTATATCATAAGTTTCATTCAAATAATATTCAAAGTTTGAAACAATAAATACTTAAAAGCCATCATCAATAAATTTTAACATTATCCAGTCAATTTTTTTTTTTTTGATATATTAATATGGATCTCTTGGTCACATGACTCACAACTCCAAAATTTTAAAATTGCAATACAAAGATTCATTTTCTTACTTTTTGATTTAGACAATGTCTATCTTAATTAATGGGGTTTATTTAATTGTCAATATGTTGGGCCTGATTTTTTTAGTTATGCATTTGGACTTTCCATATTAGAATTTTAGCTCCACATACAAAAATAACAAAAATTAAAGGCAATTTGAAGATGCAAGGATTCGAACACTAACCTCACACACACTCATCAAGAGATTTACCATCTATGCCACAAGGAATCTTTGTATAATTACTACATACGTACATATAAATATATATTAAAATATTTCGTAATTGGAGGCCCTCGTTCATCGGTGGCCCTAAGCGACCGCATGTGCGGCTTACGCTCAGGGCCGGCCCTGTTTGAGATAAATTGCTCGAAATCCTATAATATATAAATCAATTAAATGCAGTCGACTTCAACTTGAATTACGATTAACTAACATTTTTCTCTTTGATGGGAATTCAAGCATAAATATAATTATCTATTCTCTCCGTCTTCAAGTTTTTGTTCCAATTTTTTTTATGGGATGTCTTAAAATAATAGTTCATTTCCTTAAATAAAATTATTTTTTTTTTAAAAATATTCTTTCATTCAAAATAATGATTTGACAGTATCCAACTCTCCACCACTATTTTTTTGTGCATAAACGTAAAATTACTTATTTTTTTAGAATAATATTATTTCAATTTTTACTTAAATTAAAACTCCACCTCAAAACGTTACGGAGCAAACAGAAGAGGATAAAGTGAGTATTTTTTTCATTGATATGATTGGTGAAAACGACATTGGTCGGCTGAATTTTCAGAGTGTGGGGTTGATCTTATCTGGCAAAATAATGTCCATAGGTTTTTCATAACGTTCACTTGTGATGATGAAATGAAATAGAGGGGTTACCACCGCCCCAAACTTTAATTATAATAAAGTGGAAGAAAATTGGAGAAAATAAAATACTTGGAATTTAAGAATTGAAGCAATTATGAGCAATTATAACGTTTGAAGCATGTTTTTTGCATTTGGTTAAAATCCTTTTCCAGGGGGAGGTGAGGTGATCACTGTTCATTACCATCATATGGTTTGTGTTCTTTTGTTTGGACTAGGCGGAACGACTGTTCAATTATTCTTGGCAAAAAAGAAAAAAAGAAAATTTAGGTGTAATAATTATGTAAATATTTATTGAAATGAATTTGTGAAAAACGCTAGACAGTCTAGAGGAATTTTCTTTTAGAAGAAAAACGAATTTCATCAAGAACAGGTTAAAGAAAAATGTGCCACTTCATAAGCTACTCTGTTTCTTTCCCTTTCAATATACCGAGCGCAAAAGTAATCAAAATCCATTGTTACAAACTGAACGCCCGAATCCCCAAAGATCGCAGCTATGACCACTCAAGAGGAGTTTAAGAGGTTATAAAACAGACAAAGTATGTATGTTAATATACTCCGTATAATTGTTGCTTGAATTTGATTCTTGATCAACCAAAGACCGAAATAAAACGGACTAATTTAAAGTGCAAGCACCCGGACTTTTTGCTCGTTATGTTATGGTAAAATTGCAAAAAACGTTCAAATTAATTTGTGATTTTGGATTTTCGTCCAAAACAATATTACCTCATCGAATTTCGTCCCGCAATTTAATATTTGTTTGAAATATCGTCCCAAACTAATTACTAATTTTGATTTTTCGTCCCAAACTATATCAACTCTCCGAATTTCGTCCCATAATTTATCATTTTGTATGAATTAAGTCCCAATATTAAATTTCTAATTTAATGAAAACGACGGTTCAATCTTGTAATTAGTTTGGGACGAATTCTGCAATATTATATAATTATTCATGCTAAAACTTACCACGTCATGACATGCACCGGCGGAGCTACAGCCATGCTATGCACCCTGAAATTATAGTGCTATCAAGTTTAATTGTTAGATTTGTTTTATTAAAAATTGATATAATATTAGGATAGTTTAAGTTTATTGTTAAATGCGCCCTACTAATAAGCCATTAAAATTCTGTAGTAAAGGGTCTAATTTAACAAGTGATATTCATTAATTTTTATTCAAGTAGAAAATATTTAAGTAATGTTTTTTTATCACATTACTTTTCTAATTGAACAAAATTATTATCATAATTTATTTGTTTGTATGAAATATTTAACAAAATTATGTTTGTATGAAATATTTAACAATATCAAAGATCATTCGATAACTATGTACATAAGGATTATGCATTTGATATTGCTTAGAATATTTAAATAGTGAAACAATTTTTACGGGTCAAAATTTACATGTATATTTATGTTAAAGTATAAATTATTTTTATTCAAATACAACCAAATTACAAAGAAAAATAACTACCATAGATCTAATATTTAAACTAGAAGAAAACCCATATTAGAAGGAGTTGAACTCAGGACCTCTTAGTCTTAGTACCTTACCAACGGACTACGACCTCATTGACTCTATACATTTCTATTTTAAACAAGATCATTTTTTTTGGTCAATTCATTGTGATCCCGATGAAATAATTGTCTGGCTACGCCACTGACAACATGTAAGCATCCATGTGATAATTTAACGGCAAATGCGCAATTTCCGTCTTATAATTAACGGTGGGACGATATTCCAAAAAAAATTTAAATTATGGGACGAAATTCCCCAAGTTGAATAGTTTGGGACGAAAATCCAAAATCAGTAATTAGTTTGAAACAATTTTTGCAATTTTACCTTATGTTAATAATGCTTCCTTTTTACTAAAAAAATAAATAATGAGATTAACTCTTAACAAAACTTGTGATAAGCAACTAATAAAATATTACACGTACTAATTTGGGGTAATATCAATATTGAGGTGTCACTATCAATTAGTACGAAATACCACTAAAGCTAGTGAAATCCTGATAGAGTTAGTAAGTTATCAACGGAAAATTAGTACCTACCCCGGTGGATTTAATCCACCCGGGTGGAGATCAAGTAAATGTAAGTGCGTGTCTTTTGTGTATTAAACGATACCCCCTATTTTAGGCGAAATATTCCTACTAGTTGACGCGAAATATTTCTACTAGTTGACTCGTTTATCTGAAAGATGGTTGGGTTGCACAATCCGGATGACGTCTATGATAGTGACCTGAAAGAAGTGACATTTACTGAATTTCTTCACATGGATCGGACTTAGTCCATATTAAGAAGCTTGGACCTAACTTACTTCAAAAGCTAACTTAAGAGTTGATGATTGCTCAAGACTAAGTTGAACTTAAACTTGATTTTCAATCCATGTGGGACATTTTAGTTTCAATACTCCCCCTTCACGTGTGGGCGTACTCAATGATTGGGTGAAAAAAGTCCAACACATGCGTGCCAAATTAAAGCCCAACCTTGTGAATTGCAAAATGTGGGCCCAACATACAAATAATGACAACCCCAACCATTTGTTATCTGGGCGAAGTTTGTGAGTGAAGAATAATCTCATCGTGCGAACTTTAACCTGAAACTCTGATACCATATTGAATTTCTTCACATTGATTAGGCTAAGTTCATGTTAAGTAGCTTGAGCAATTCACCTCAAAAGCTAGCTCAAGGATTGATGATTACTCAAGATCTAATAAGATGATCTTAAACTTGATTTTCAATCCATGTGGGACATTTTAGTCTCTATAACATGCCTTCAATCTCAATCATTGGATGTTCTATCCCATCGTAGGTAGATAGTGACGAGTGTACCAGTCTAGGGTTTTTGGCCGAGAGCTTTGATCAAAAGTACAAGCTCAAGTAATTGATTATAAGACCGGAAACTCAGAGAACCTATGCCAATTCCGGTTGTAAGAGTCAATTACAAGCTTAATATACTAAACTGAAGAATTCTCATTTATTCCGATCAAAAAGGGGGATCCAGTCCAGAGATGGATAATCACTCGTAAATTAGATCAAGGTTGATTGGTTCGTTTAGGGCTCAAGGTCAATAATGTTGGTCGAGTAGTTTAGCCGATGTATTGTAGCTCTCACTCCTTTGGCCAAATTAGAGAAGTTTATAAAAATAGTATGAGCAAATTTTGTGCCGAACTAGAACGCATCATAATAGAATTATTTGTTCTCAAATAAGCTGGTGATTCTTTGCCAATCACAAAATTAGCTCTTCCACGCTGGCCTGCTTTAGAGGAAAAACAATGATTAATATAAGGACTTTAATTATATTATCACATCAATTAGTTGCAGGTTATGTTTATTTTAATTACTTATTGTAAGGTTAAAGATAATATAAACTATATGCATTAGGTAAACCTAATATTTAATAATGTGATCGTATAGTGATGTAAGAAAGTTTAATACTTTGTGCACATGGCACAAATTAATTACAGGAAGCATAGTGTTAAACTGAGAATAAATTAACATTTTCAAAATTAGTTTGCAAAAAAGTTAAGAGAAAGTGGTGTGAGAGATATTGTTAAAATCAGACATTCCACATGAATTAAATATTAATTATATTTTATAAGGTTTTTGACAATTCTCAATTTTCGAGCTAGTTTTTAGTTGGAATCTATCTGAAATACAAAATATATGCTATCGCAATGGGTCATAATTTCGTTTCAAGTGTATGTTTCGATCAGTCAAATATTAAAAATTATTCGAAAATATTTCGAAAACACTAAGAAAAAATTATATTTTTTTTACTAAATTAAGAAAAATAAGAGAGTCCCAAACAAATAAATAGTTCCAGAATTATATATTGTTTTCGTTATGTTTGATTAAAAAATAGAAAAAAATTATGTTTTCGACATAATATATGAAAATTTTGATCCATGGCTATCTCCTTAATTATAGTTGAAAAGATATATAATTTTTTTCCAAAAAATTAGATAAAATTAATGAATTAAGAAGTAAATAATATAGAAGAGCCCGTTTAATTGCTTAACCCAATGTCTCGCACTGTGGCACATTAAAATAGGGTTATTTTCATAAAAAAATTTCTAAGATCGATGTCACTTAGTGCGCATTATAAAATAGTAATTTCTGGCATATTGATTTGGTTATTGAGCATTGACTGGTCATGAATCACAAAGTCTATTAATAATTGGCGTCACTTCTTTGTGATAACATATACGAATGATTTATCCAAAAACCAGAGGAAATATATTTATCACTTCACATAGCAAATTACTAATAACAAATTAATAATTGGCGTCGCTACTTTGTGATAAGCTGAAAATAATATTTTCTGTTACTTAATCTATATTGATTTTTTGGAAAAATAGACATACACTGCATGTTACAACCAGATATAAATTAAGAAGTATGCCCATATACTACTGATAATTAATTATTGAGGGAAATGTATTTTTCATATCAAACTTTTATGTACTTTATATATTTGGTACTAAATTTTTGAAAAAATATATTTAATATAAGAATTGAAGAACTTTTTTCACATTTTCTTGAGCTTTTTGGTATGCTTAAAATTATGTTCCAATTTTTTTACCATAGCATGCTTATGAGCCCTATATCACATTTGAAAATTATCGTGACATGATTCCTTGTAGATTATGAGATATGATTTAATTTTTATTAATATCCAGAAACTTTATTAATTTTCTGCGGATTTTTTATTGAGTTTCATGAACTGAAACTTATATCATTAGAAAGCTTTCATCAAGAGCTTTCCATCCATATTTAGAACATAAAATTTAGCCTTATAAATTGACGGAGAAATAAAATGTGCAAAAAATCCTTCAATTTTGGTATTAAATGTGTATTTTTCCAAGGTTTGGTACCAGATATATAAAATAGGTACAAATTTGATATGAAAAATACAATTCCCTCATTATTTATTATATAATATGGATAATGGGGTAAAATGCTATATATTGTGACTCTACTACTTGAGACATAATTTCTTTTTATCTGAAAGAGGCTATCAATGCCTATCTTGCTCGACTAGCTCCCGTATGGAGTCTGGATCGGAGGTTCCTCCATTCATTACAATCCTTCTTCCTCAATGTGTCTTAACTTGGCCAAAGCATCAGCCACTAAATTTGTCGATCTTCTGAGACATTGAAAAATGTATGAGATGCTATGTTAGGTATACTAATTTACCTATAGGAGCATCTCCTACAATAGGGATCAAAGTCAAATATAGTGTCTTAACTGTCAAAATGATGTCAAAATCAGCTCCAGCAAAGACACTATCACTAGACCTAAATTTTAGTCCAACACTTTTTGGCATCAATGTAATCCCCATGCAAGGGGCATTGCCTTTTGCCTGGAAATTTTAAAATGGCTATTTATCCTTTCCACTTCTCCCCAACAACTTATATTTTCAAATTTTGCATAGTACAAAAAATTTCAACTATTAAAATAACCACAAATTTCAATTGAAATACACAAGTTCAATGATCACGAGCAAAATAAAAAATTTAAGAAAGTTAATTTTGGATAAAATAATCTTATCTATAAAATCCTTATCATATATCTTAATGTTGAATCACAAATTGACACATTGATATAAAATCTTATCGATAAAAATTCTTATCACATATCTAACGTTGAATCACAAGTTGACACGTTGATTAAAAAGATATGGATAAAAATCCTTCTCAAATATCTCAACATTGAATCAGACAATAAAATTATTGTCAGAAATCTTATCTAAATAATTAGCGCAAAGTATGATTATTTAACATTATTTAATTTAAATTTAATTTTCTTTAACTTTAAGTAAGCTTTAATTTAATTTGAGTTTAACCTAATTTAGATAAGTTAAATCCAGATTAATTTAAAACGATGCTCCATTTTTTTATGTTTATTGCTGGAGTAAAATTTTTCTTGCAAGTATTAAACCCTGTAGTTGGCATTAAAGAGAGATTTGATCATGTTTGTTGGAGATTCTCTAAGAAGCACCACATTCACGTAATAGTGCATTTTAACAGTATATCATTTCATTCGGTAAATTATTAATTCATCATTATATAATGATTTATTTTTTACATATACAACATTCTAATTAAGATTTTAATATTGAAATATGAAAATCAATTAATTCTATTTTTTTACTACATTAATGATCAATATTTATTAGATAGCAAAATCTACAAAAAAAAAATTGTTCAATAATATTACGTGCTTTTAATTAAAAAAAAACTGTGTTCTTTTTTCCAAAAAAAATAAATGTTACAACTTACAACCACATAGATAAAAACTAAAACATAATTGATGGTAATATAATATGTCATATGGAAAACATATACGCATGAAGAGATCGTACTAATTAATTATACGTATAGAGTAAGTATTACTAATTTTAGTAAGTTCATACTGCTACACATGTGACGACATACCATACCAAGTAGCTAGAATGATATACATAATGTCTAGTATCATGCATGTCTAATGAGTCGTGAACTCTTTTTTTTTTTTTTTTTTTCATTAGAAGGTGTATTTATAGTTCGGATCGAAGAGTGCAAAAGATATATGTCCTTCCTCCAGTAGGATTCAAACTTGAGTCTCGCTTTCAGGGATCGCAAGTCACTACCACTTAGCCCAACCACCTTAGATATTAATAGTGAACTCATGATATAACTATTAATTCGTATTTTTCTTGATAATATTCCGCTTAAATTCAAATTTACTTTTAAATTCTAAAATACAATGTACTCATATGTTAAAGTGATGTTTACTAAAATGATAAATGGGGGATTCTTTATTTATTATATTGTTATAACTGAATTATAAAAGAAAGTGTCGTGGTTTTTTTAAATGATACATACTTATCATGTTATAACCAAGTAAATTGATAGTAATATTATGTTCAATGAATATTAATTATAAAATATGATAATGAGATTCATTGTGGTTGTTTGTTGTTAAAATTTCAAACTCAACTTACAGATCAGTAAAAGAAAATTACACATATTCGAAGATCATGTTGTGTCAATTGTCGATCAAATCGTCTCATTACATTTGCACGATATATTTAATTGTGATCCATCAATATTTATTCACATAATTATATATTAGGTTCACCTAATGCACATTAGTTTTATATTATCCTCTTAAACAACTATAAAACTGAACTAAACTGCAACTAATAATTATGATTAAATTAACCAAATTAATCTTTGAATCATTGCTACTTCTTTAAAGCATGCCAGCATGGATAACCAATTTTGTGATTGGCAAAGAATCATCAGCTTATTTGAGAACAAATAATTATCAACCAAATTATGTAACAATTAGTGAAAGGAAAAGCCACCGGCCTAATATTTCTTTAATTTGTCACTTCCGCATGAATAATAAATTAGAGTGACAAAGACGTGGAATGAAGTTTCAGGCCTGGATACTTCGGAATACTAAGTTAATTTAGAAATTTTAATTAAAAAAATTAAAACTCTTTTTAGAGCGAATATATATATAACAGGCCAAAGCAAGTACATGATCATTTTCAAATTCATAAGGATGATTAATGTAGAAGTCTAACTTCGAATCAAAACATCAACCTTAATGTAGATGATCAAAACCTCAAATCATTTCATAACAACTATTATAAAATGAAAAAGATCTTAACAATTCATTTCTTACGAGGAACAATTCCTATTCATATTTAATTTTAAAGGCACTAAAATTTGGTTTATTTACATAAATTTCCTTATTAATTAAAAATTAATTCCTAATTCAATCCAAAAATTGACAGGACCAAATTTTCTTAATAAGGTCCTAATTTAATTCCAAATTCGATCCGGTCCAATTATAATTTAGACCGAAATTCAAATATAAACTCTGACCAAACCAGATTTTGGTCGGAATTTCAAGTATATATTCTGACCGAACCGGTTCTCGATCGAAATTTCTTAGAGTCGAACCATATTCACGAAAACTTTGACCTAAAAATTGCAATCAGATTTAATTCAGTCGCAATTTTGAAGGAAAATTTCAATCAATGTGATTCGATAAAAAAATGGGTGGACAAATTCAATTTTTCTAATAGTGAAATGTCAGGGTACTTGATGTTGCTAACTAGCTCGTAAACATTTTCTTGGCCAAATTAGTTAGTTTAACATTAATAAAAATTGATGCCGATCATTAGTGTTCAGCATAAAAATGTTGAAAAATTAAATCGACATTTTATCAAAATATTAACGATTTGATTTTCTACCTTAGCAACCGTTAAATGCAAATGCAAGTTGAAGGAATGTACTATCTTTGATTCTTTATAATATAGTCTACATTAATTTATTAACAACTAAAAGCTCAAGTAAAAAAAGATAAATAAAAAAAGAACTAGGTATAACATGCACATTCTCATTCTACATTATATGGCATTATCTGGAATGTACTCTAATAGGAAAAGGAAAATTTAAGATACTAATGTGAAATCTGAATATTAAACTGTCCTATAAAATATTTATTACATAAATTTTTTTGTACTATTAATTAAATATTCACAATAGAATCCCCCAAATATACAAAATAATTTGCTAAAATTTTATTTGAATGATGTGTTTTGTGCCAAATATTTAATAATACATTGAAATTTTCTGCAACATATATTTCAATAAATTTATGTCAATAAAATATTTCACATAGTGGTTTATTGAAAATTTTGCATACCATGTTGAAGTTTCTAGATTTGTTGCCTAAGGCCATCTCCAATGGCAGCCGCGGGGCCGGGCTCGGGGTCGGGGTCGGCAGGAGAAACGACTGGAGATGGAGAGGGGCCGGGCTCGGGGTCGCTACCGGGGTGGAACGGGCGGGGCGCAGGGCTCGGCGGAGCCCTGCTGTTGGCCCGGGGCGCGCGTTGGCTGAAGGAGAAAGATGAGGGGCGCGTGTTATCACGCGCCCCTCTTTAATATAAGTTGCTGCTCTTCCCGTTGAATTATGCTGATTTTGTTGTTATATTAAGTGATTAATTGTGGTATTAGTTGGTAGTTGTTTTAATTTGGTGAGACTTGATAAGTGGGTGAATTTCATAGTTAGGATTATACATATATTTTCCTTTTTTCTACTACTGACTGTACGTGAAGCGGTGGGGAAGATAAGTAATTTGCATACTCAACCACCTAATTCTGCCCCTAATTAAATTAACACCCGTAATTTCAATTTTGTTTTGGTTTTTTTTTAATAATTATTTATTAATAATATATAATTTTCTTATTTTAGTTAATATTAAATATATTAATACTATAATATAAATTTTAGTTTTTGAAAAGAATATGTTTTTTAATTTTTTGTCGGATTAATATTAATGTTCCTTGATTAAAATCTCATTAATGTTGTGTATTGTTATAATTAATGTGTTATTTTAATTAATGTATTATTTTAATTAATGTGATAGGTTTTAATTATATAGTATATAGTATGATTAATTATTTAAAGTAATTTAATATTACTATTAAAAAAAATTTAAATCTATAATATTAATAGGTGAGAGTGGTCAAAGAAAAAAAATGGAAGTAATTCCCCCACGGAGCCCCAACCATTGGAGACGACCAGCAGGGCCCCGGGCTGGCCCTGAGCTAGCCCGGGCTCCAGAGCTCGGGGCTAGCCCTCAACCATTGGAGATGGCCTAAGTTCTGAGGTTAAAATTCCATTGTTATTCTTAAATTTCAAATTTCGTTTTTCTTGAAACTTCTTTCACTTAATTAAAGTGTGGGCGGTGGTCCAGCCCTCTATTCTATACTTTTGTTTAATCGTCTCAAGGGAACGTTTGGCAAACATATGGATATCATTTTGCCAGATAAGATCAGCCCACATCCGAAATTCAGCCGACCCAAAGCGCTGTCGTTTTCACCAATCCCATCAACGAGAGAGAATATTTAATTCCAATTTAGATTTGATGTAATCAGTAGTTTGCATAACAGTTTTATTTTTTCTGATAAATATTGCATAAGAAAAAAATTACTCCATAAACAGAGTTTAATTAACTTTCTCCATCTCATTTTTTTTGCATTTACCTTTGCATTATATAATTTTTTGGAGGTTTAAAATGGAAGACTGAAAGTGAGATTTTCTTTTATAAAAACTTAGGGAGTTCAAATGTTATTTCGTTGTTTTACAGAGACATATTCAACTTTGCAGTATCAAAGAAAATAAATTATCATTGACTTATTATCTAATTATAAAATTAATATATGAATATTTTGGGTCGAATAAATTCGTTTTTGAGAGGAAAGAAAAAAAAAAAAAACTAGCCCTCAATTATTGTGGGTGGTCGGTTATATGATAGTGAAAAAACTAGGTCACAAGGCCCCATCAGCCTCCCACTATTTCGTGTATATAAATCCTGTGTCACACACTACACTTGCATTAAACCATCACTAATTACAAGCAGCTAAAGAAAAAACAACTCTTTGCTCTGTATAATACTTCTTTTCTTAATTTCTTTTGTTTGGAAATCTAAAGAAAATGGAGAACAAAGAGGAGGATGTAAGACTTGGAGCCAACAAGTATGGGGAGAGGCAGCCGATCGGAACGGCGGCTCAGACCCAAGACAAAGACTACAAGGAGCCGCCCCCTGCCCCGCTTTTCGAGCCGGGCGAGCTGAGTTCTTGGTCCTTTTATAGAGCTGGGATAGCTGAATTTATTGCTACTTTTCTGTTCTTGTACATTACCGTTTTGACAGTTATGGGAGTTAGCAAATCTGATTCCAAGTGCTCCACTGTTGGTATTCAAGGCATTGCTTGGGCTTTTGGTGGCATGATTTTTGCTCTTGTTTACTGCACTGCTGGAATTTCAGGTATTTAAATTCAAGGCCCTGTTCTTTTTTCACTTAATTTATCCTATCCAATGATTTGATATGTGATGATTTATGGTAACTAATTAAATGTGTATGTATTTTTAATTGTTTTATACTAATTCTATTAGTAGATCCTTTTTATGTAATCAAGTAGAGTTTACTGTATCTCTAATTTGAAAAATTTGTGCAGGGGGTCACATAAATCCAGCTGTGACTTTTGGTCTATTCTTGGCGAGGAAATTGTCCTTGACGAGGGCGGTGTTCTACATGGTGATGCAATGCCTTGGGGCCATATGTGGTGCCGGAGTGGTGAAAGGGTTCGGAAAGTCTTTGTACATGAGCAAGGGCGGTGGTGCCAACGTCGTGGCACACGGTTACACCAAGGGCTCTGGCCTTGGCGCTGAAATTATTGGCACTTTTGTGCTCGTTTACACCGTCTTCTCTGCCACCGATGCCAAGCGTAGCGCTAGGGACTCACACGTTCCCGTAAGTACTTCATTATGCTCGTTTTTCTTATGTAAAAATTGATTAAAATCTTGTTCAAACTAAATCTAATGATATTTGATTAATTTTCAGATTTTGGCACCATTGCCTATTGGATTTGCCGTGTTCTTGGTGCACTTGGCTACAATCCCTATCACCGGTACTGGCATTAACCCCGCCAGGAGTCTTGGTGCAGCGATCATCTACAACAAGAGCCACGCCTGGGCCGATCACGTAAGCCTACCAATTAAAACTTCAATCTGATGAACTAAATTCCGGAATATATATAATTTTGAATAAATGAAAACTAATTGTTCTAATTCTATTATGTTGTTATGTTATTTTTGCAGTGGATATTCTGGGTTGGACCATTCATTGGGGCAGCACTTGCAGCTCTATACCACACGGTTGTGATAAGAGCTATTCCATTCAAGTCCAAGTCATGATTCTCGCCATTGCAATGGCCCAGAAATAATTAATGTTGTATTTTTCTATTTTCCTTTGTTTTGTTTGGTATGTTGTACTATTTTCTTGTGGTGATTTTTTTCCGCTACAAGAAAATTACAAACCTTTTGCTCTTGCATGATTTCTGTTTGATTTCCAGCTGCTGCATTTTAGTGGAAAGTTAATTTGTACAGCTCCACGCATTTGTATTTTCAATAAGATGATGCTTTGTTTGTTAAATTCTAAGAAATTATCTTTTATTATTGGCTGCCAGTGATTGTCAATTTCAAATTATTAAATGATACAGATGTAAATGATTTACACAATCTTGGGGTTAATTCTCATTTAATTTAATCTATTGTCATGTGAAAATAAACATATTACCCCTTGTGAAATTTTAAATGAAATGATTTAATAGACAAACATGACTAACTTGCCTAAGACAAAAGCCCACCATGTTATGGTTTATTCGATAGTATGAATTTTTCTATTAACCCACGATTAAACCACATCTTAATTTTACATAGATGCCTAACCTTACAAAAAACGAAAAACAATTTTTTTTTAGAGAGAAAACGAAAAACATTTATATTTAAGAATAAAAATGTAATTTGAACTATAATTATAATAAATAAAAAAAATTGAACTAGTAAATGTAAAATAAAGGGGAAAAACCTCATAATTATCATTCTTTATTTCCTCACCACTATTCTTCCTCCTCCTCGCACTCAGAATTATTTCTCGTGCGTTTAATTATACTAATTGCCGTCACCACATGACGTCACCACCGCCATCCTCATACTAAATGCCGCCGTTTAATTCTCACCGCCGGAGAACATCAGGGGACAGGGAGTGCACTCGAATCAGCTGGTGAGTTCAATTAGTTTTTTCTTTTTTTTTTTAAGGTAAAGTAGTTGCGTTTTTAGTTATTGAATTGGTTTATTAATTGCTATTCCATTACTGCATAACTTGTTCTCTTGTAAATTGTGATATACCAAATATTCGATCAATGACTTTAGCATATTTCACGTCATATAAATAAATCAGTATCATTATTAAAAATCTATATTAGTTTGTATACAATGAAAGTGGTTCTATTCGACATCCAGGTTCAGATTAATCTGTTCAGTTCGACATCCAGGTTCAGATTAATCTGTTCCGTTCGACATCCAGGTTCAGATTAATCTGTCCCGTTCGACATCCACGTTCAGATTAATCTGTTCCGTTCGACCAGATTAATCTGTTCCGTTCGACCAGACTAATCTGTTCAGTTCGACCAGACTAATCTGTTCAGTTCGACGTCAATATACCATTTGATCCGACCCGAAAAGATCCGACCCGAAAAGATCCGACCCGAAATATCCAACTTGGAAATCTATAAATAGAAGGCATTTATGGATTTCCAAAGGTAAGTTTTCTTCGAACAACGACATTGATACTTCTGCTATTCCGATCATCAGACAGTACTGACTTTATCATCGGAGGGTTAACGCCGGATCAACCAACCGGCAAGACCTAACGAATTCCTTTGAACGCAGGATTAGGATCCTAAAGAGGAGTTCTATTCGATCTGACCGACAAGTGCTCCTCACTGAAGAACGGGTATCAGCATCCACCTGGCGAGATATAATTGGACCAAGTATACGGACGAAATTACCCTTCATCAGTTGGCGCCGTCTGTGGGAAACTCACTAATCAGTGTTCGAGGAGGAATGACAACAAGATCAAAAGCAGCAATGGCAGCAATGGCAGAAACTGCAGCACGAGAGAGGGAGGAACAAGGAGACAATATCGAAGGTGAGCAAGTTAGCATGCATGAGGAGCGGGAAGCTGCTGGACCTTCACATCCACCAGAAGAAATTTTCAAATTTACTCGAGAAGAGCTGCAAGAACTGATCACTACAGCGCATAAAGACTGGTTGAATAAATCAAAGCTATTTGATGTCGAAGGTCGACGACCAAATGCTCCAGAACATCGCTCAGGAAAAGGAAAGAATCGACAAGCAGTTTCGGAGGAAGTAGACAGCAGACCAAAAGAGCAAGAATATCACCCAACTGATCGAAATAAAGCTAGACCAGTGGAATTCTCCGTCGAAGTGAATAAACTTGCATCACAGGTCAAATGTTTAACCAAGAAGTTAGAAAATCAAGAAAGAAGAGTTGAAGATGAAAATCCAGTCATTCGATCATGCAAAAGATCCCCATTCTGTGATGAAATATACTTCGAAAGATTGCTCTCAACGCAAAGAATGCCAACCGGATTACCTAGATATGACGGAAAAGGAGATCCTGAAGAACATATCACACAATTCACACACATAGTGCAATTACATGATCTTTCGGACAACTTAGCAGCTAAACTATTTACTACAACTTTATCTGATGTAGCACAGAGGTGGTTTGGTCGATTAGAAGGAGGCTCAATCAGTTCAATCGACCAGTTATATGATAAATTTGTTCATCAATTTGCAAGTGGAAAAGCAATCAAGCCACCTGCCAATCATCTATATTCAATTATTCAACAGAATGGAGAATCCTTCAGAGCATTCATGCAAAGATTCAACACTGAACTTCTGAAGGTCGAAATGCCAAGAATTGACTTTCTCATAACAGTATTGTTTCAGAATGCTAAAAACAGGGATTTTGCCAATACCATTGTGAGGGAAAATCCAGAAACTTACGAGAAATTGATGGACACGGCAAGTCAATACATGACGCAGGAAGAAATGAATATCATGAGAGGGAACTTCTTTGGCATTAATAGAGCAAATGAACAACATTTCCAGCAGCATAATCTTGACAGACAAACGGATTTCAAAATAGCAGACAGGAGATTCGATCAAAGAAATCAACGGAGGGCAAGATCACCGAATAGAAGATCAAACGTTTTCACTCCGTTGACCAGCAACCAGTCTCAGATTCTAATGGCGATTCAAGATCGAAATATGCTAAGAAAACCACATCCGTTGAGAAATCAGCCTCAATCAAATAGATATTGTCGATTCCACAAACAAAATGGACATGACACAAATGACTGTTTTCAATTAAGAGATGAAATCGAAAGGTTGATATCTGAAGGACACTTGACGGATTATGTGAAAAGAGACGATGTAGGATCCCGTGCAATAAAAGCTCCCAACTACAGAAATGGTCGACAAAGATCAAAATCACCAGATAAAAATGTGAGAGAGCAAAGCAACCAGGGGCAACCTGCTCGGGTTGTGATCAATATGATATCCGGTGGACCAGCTGGTGGAGACAGCAAAAATTCAAGGAGACAAGTTTCAAGGTCATTACAGGCCAGGCAGTTCGATAATAGAAGTAAAATTTACTCTATCAATTCAATCTCGAATTGGAACAATAAAATTACTTTCGACGACTCCGATCTACATGTTGATTATCTGTTATATAAAGATCACGACGTCCCAGACTGGCCCATGGTTATAACATCTGAAATCGGGAATTGTACAGTAAAAAGAATCCTTATTGATTCAGGCAGTTCAGCCAACATATTGTTCCTCGACGCACTTACCCAAATGGAGTTGGGAGTAAGTTCTTTACAACCTATCAACACACCTTTATCTGGTTTTGGAGGAGCAGAAGTCACGCCACTAGGAACATTAACCTTATCTACAACTCTTGGTACTGAAGATAATTGCAGGACAAGAATGATCAAGTACTTGGTAGTAGACTCGCCATGCGCATATAATGTTATCCTAGGAAGACCAGCCTTGAACGTATTTCAAGCAGTTTTGTCCACTTTTCATCAAAAAATGAAGTTCCCCACCAAGCTAGGTATCGGAGAAGTGATTGGAGATTCCAAAGAAGCTTGGGATTGTTACACTGTTTCAGTGGATAATAAAGTCACTCAGCACAGAGTGATCTCGAACGAAGGAACAGAAGACCCGCACTTATCGAAAAAATTAAAAAAAGGAAAAGATGCCGTTCAATCACCCCATGTTGAAGAACCTTGCTCAAGAAAGCGGAAATTCGAAGCTCCAAGAGTTGAACCAGGCGAAGGTTTTAAAGAAATCGAACTCGTCCCTGGAGAATCAAGCAAAACAACCAGAATAGGTACACAATTAAGCGAAGGGTTGGAAGTCCTCTTAATACAATTCCTCCGAAAGAATATCGATGTATTTGCTTGGTCTACCAGCGATTTACAAGGCATAGATCCAAGTATAATAGTTCATAGACTAAACATTGATCCTTCAGCCCGACCGGCTAGACAAAAGAAGCGAAATTTTGGACCTGAACGAAATAAGATTATCGAAGAAGAAGTGGACAAACTTCTGAAGGCGGGTTATGTGGTCGAAATACAATTTACGGACTGGCTATGCAATGTGGTTTTGGTTCCGAAGAAAGAAGGAAAATGGAGAATGTGCAATGACTTTACAGATCTGAATAAACTTTGCCCAAGAGATCCATACCCACTCCCCAGAATTGATACTTTGGTTGATTCAACCGCTGGCTGCGCAATACTAAGCATGATGGATGCATTTCAAGGATTCTATCAAATTTTTATGGCGTTAGAGGATCAAGAAAAAACTGCTTTCGTCACTGAGAAAGGCGTGTATTGTTTCAAAGTGATGCCATTCGGTCTAAAAAATGCAGGTGCAACCTATCAAAGACTGGTGAACAAAATGTTCGAGCCATTAATAGGGAAGTCAATGGAAGTTTACGTCGATGATATGCTGGTCAAAAGCTTAAAAGAATCAGATCATTTGGCTCACATCAAGCAAGCATTCAACATAATGAGAAAATATGGGATGAAATTAAACCCATCAAAGTGTACCTTCGGAGTTCGAGCAGGAAAATTCTTAGGATATTTGGTAAACGAGCGAGGAATTGAGGCTAATCCAGAGAAAATTCAAGCTGTCATTGACATGAAGCCACCAAAAAATGTCAAAGAAGTACAGATGCTCGTTGGAAGAATAACTGCATTAAATCGATTTATATCGCGATCAGCTGACAAGAGTCTGCCATTTTTTAAGATACTGAAAAATGTGAAGAAGTTCAATTGGACCAAAGAATGTGACCTAGCATTCGACCAGCTGAAAGAGTACTTAACCTCATCACCATTACTGGCAAAACCTATCGCAAACGAAGTGTTATACCTCTATGTGGCCGTATCAGATCAAGCTGTCAGTTCAGTGTTAGTAAGGGCAGAAGGAAAGGAACATCAACCTATATACTATGTTAGCAGAGTGTTACAGGGACCTGAGAAAAATTATATGGAGATTGAAAAATTTGCGCTCGCCCTTATGACAACGACACGAAAGCTTAGACCATATTTTCAATCCCACAAAGTAATAGTCCTAACAAATCAACCGTTGAGGCAAGTTCTATCCAAGCCAAATGCATCCGGAAGGCTTATAAAGTGGGCAGTTGAACTAGGAGAATATGATATCGAATTCCAACCAAGAACAGCTGTGAAAGCTCAAATATTGGCAGATTTCATATTAGAAAATTCATCGTCTGAGCCGATAACCCCAATAGAAACCTGGATGTTACATATCGATGGATCCTCGACCACGGCTGGAGGAGGAGCCGGAATTTACTTCCAAGGACCAGACGATATTGAGTTGGAATTCGCTTTGAAATTGGACTTCATCGTTACCAATAACGAGGCGGAATATGAAGCACTTATATCTGGTCTAAAAATGGCAGTCGAGACCGGCATAAAACGTTTAACAGTTTATACCGACTCGCAGCTAGTGGAAAAACAATTCAAGGGATTATTTGAAGCCAAGGAAAAATCTATGATCAAATACTTGGCCATGGCGCATGAATTAGCTACAAAATTCGACAGCTTTCAAATCGAATACGTTCCAAGAGAAGAAAATACAAGGGCAGACGCACTTTCAAAATTTGGAAATCTAATCGAAAGCATTAAACAAAGAAAGGTCACCTTGATATGGTCTACTAAATCTTCAATTCAGGTCGAAACCAAGGATATTGCGAACATTGAAGAAACAGAGCAAAATTGGAAGACCGAGTTTATCAATTATCTAAGGGACGGAACTTTACCTAAGGACAGAAATGCAGCCAGACGTTTGAAATATCGAGCACCTCGATATACACTTGTAAATGGAGATTTGTACAGAAGATCATTTTCTGGTCCTTTGGTGAAATGCTTGGCCCCGGCGCAAGCCAAAACAGTTTTGAAAGAGGTACATGAGGGTTCATGCGGAAGTCATTCAGGAGGTAGATCATTGGCCTTAAGAATATCCAGACAAGGTTATTACTGGCCAGAGCTGACTCGCGAAGCAAATGAGTATGCGCAAAAATGTGCAAAATGTCAATTCCATGCTAATATCCCTCATCAACCTGCTCAGGATATGGAACCAGTATCAATTGCTTGGCCATTTGATCAATGGGGAGTCGACTTAGTCGGACCACTTCCCATGGCTAAGGGGCAAATTAAATATCTGCTCGTTGGAGTCGAATATTTCAGTAAATGGATCGAAGTTGAGCCGCTTGCTACCATTTCTCAAACTCAGATTATCAATTTTTATTGGAAGAATATTGTGTGTCGATTTGGATTGCCAAGAATTATTATATCTGATAACGGAGCACAGTTTGTCGGAGCAAGAGTCGTTGCATGGTGTACCAAGCTTGGCATAAAACAGAGATTTGCCTCAGTAGGATGTCCGCAAACAAATGGTCAAACGGAGGTAACTAATAAAGATATTATTCAACTATTGAAGAAAAGACTTGAAAAAGCAAGTGGAGCATGGCTAGATGAATTACCCTGGGTAATTTGGGCTAATCGAACCAAGGAAAGGACAGCCACGGGAGAAACTCCATTCAGTTTGGTGTATGGTTCTGAAGCTGTGGTTCCAACTGAAATACAGATACCAACAACAAGAGTCGAATTATATGGAGAAGAGACAAACGAGGAACAAAGAAAATACGAAATAGACAATGCCGAAGCTAGGAGAGAGAGAGCTTTAACTAAAATACAAGCATATAAATCCACAATGGCTAAAGCTTACAACAAAAATGTACGTCTGAAGACATTTCAGATCGGGGATCTAGTGTTAAAGAAAATTGAAGTAACCAAGAACACTGGAAAACTGGACCCAAAATGGGAAGGACCTTTTAAAGTCATCGAAATCGGAAGAAAAGGAGCGTATAAACTCGAATATCTTAATGGAAAGCCCGTACCAAGGACTTGGAATGGAAGAAATTTGAGGAAATACTATACGTAGGATTTTCTTTTATTAAGATAAGACTGTCACATACGATTAGCTCTTATATTTTGTACTGTTGACCGTAATATCGATCAATATTTTGTAAACTTGTACCATTACGGACTACGATCAATGGAAATGAATTATCTTTTCTGCAAAAATATAGTGATGAATCTGACAAGACATCTGATAGCTTTCAAAGCATCAAGCATTTAATCGACAGCTTTCAAAGCGTCGAATCCTTACACTATAAAAGTGATAAGTGGCTTTTGATAGCTTTCAAAGCATCAAGTATTTAATCGACAGCTTTCAAAGCGTCGAATCCTTACACTATAAAAGTGATAAGTGACTTTTGATAGCTTTCAAAGCATCAAGCATTTAATCGACAGCTTTCAAAGCGTCGAATCCTTACACTATAAAAGTGATAAGTGACTTTTGATAGCTTTCAAAGCATCAAGCATTTAATCGACAGCTTTCAAAGCGTCGAATCCTTACACTATAAAAGTGATAAGTGACTTTTGATAGCTTTCAAAGCATCAAGCATTTAATCGACAGCTTTCAAAGCGTCGAATCCTTACACTATAAAAGTGATAAGTGACTTTTGATAGCTTTCAAAGCATCAAGCATTTAATCGACAGCTTTCAAAGCGTCGAAACCTTACACTATAAAAAGTGGTAAGTGACATTTGAACACGATATCTTCTAAAGATTAAACAAAGAACTCGACCAAGATATATTCGACCAAAATGTTGTGTTCGAAAAATTTATCGACCAAGATATATAAATGTTGTGTTAAAAAAAAAAAAAAAAAAAAAAAAAAAAAAAAAAAATTCGACCAAGATATATTCGACCAAAATGTTGTGTTCGAAAAATTTATCGACCAAGATATATAAATGTTGTGTTCAAAAAAAAAAAAAAAAAAAAAAAAAAAAAAAAAAAAAAAAAAAAAAAAAAAAAAAAAAAAAAAAATTTTTCGACCAAGATATATTCGACCAAAATGTTGTGTTCGAAAAATTTATCGACCAAGATATATTCGATTAGCACATCTTAAAGCTATTATGTTCGACCTAAATTTCGACCAAAGTATTTAAGCATTAATTTTTTCAGAGTAGGTCGAACAGCAATATGCTCATATTTTGTTCAAAAAATGCCCGCAGCAGTAGGTCGAACCAACTTTTATTCGACCACAATTGAGCATTTTTATGTTCTTTTCTTACGTTCAAATCTGTTCGAGCAAATAGTAGATCGAATACTTTTATTCGACCAAAAGTGAGCATTCTTATTCAAGTTATTCGAGCAAGGTAGAGATCAAACGATATGTTCAAGCTTATTCGAGCAAAGAGATTCTTGTTCAAGTTTATTCGATCAAAAGTTTATTCAAGTCTGTCTGAGCAAAAAGTAGGTCGAACCACAAGCGAGCATTCTTATTCAATTTTGTTCAGATTTTGTTCAGGTTTATTTGATCAAAAAACTTGTTCAAATTCGTTAAAATTTTATCTAAACAAATATCGCAATTTAATTGTTGTAGATCATTCTTGTTCGACCTAAATGTTCCTAAAACAAATTAGATGAAACTCGACCAAAAATCTTCAGAAAGATTCGTATTACGCTTCGAACAGCTCACTTGTTCGACCACAATTGTTCGACCACAATACGAAAATACGAAATACATTCGACCTAAACACATCAAATTCGACCACTTTAAAGTGCTCTTATTCGACCAATATCATTCGACCAGTTTTGGGTGTACTTCAACCAATCTCAGGTTGCATTATTCGACCAAGTTCAAAATTTTCTCCTTCTAAGAAGTGCTTCGACGAATCTGTTTGACCAGACCTAGGAAAATTAATTATTGCGAATTCGACCAAAAGGTGGAAAGTTAAATAATTGAAAGGTGGAATATATTTTTTATAAACATCAAATACTTATATATTCAGATAGCTTATTAAATTAATCCCACTTTATATTATTCAAAGTGAATGAATGCTTCGACTTTGTTTATATCAGAAATGTTTGCCACACAAATTTTTTGTTACTTACTTCACAAACTCGATATTATCACATCGAATTCATGAACTTGGGGGGCTATTGATATACCACACAAATTGTGCTGAAATACCGTATCCTTTTATCGGGTAAAAGTCATGACATGTTGGCACATTGATTGGTTTTAACTCCGGTGGTATCAAATCTTTGTCTAAGTCACTCAATGTTCAAATCGATTAATAGCATGACGTGTTGGCACATTGATTGGTTTTAACTCCGGTGGTATCAAATCTCTGTCTAAATCACTCAATTTTTCATAAAATTCAAGACTTTGATATTTTAAATATCAAAATACTTGAACTTGGGGGGACTATTGATATACCAAATATTCGATCAATGACTTTAGCATATTTCACGTCATATAAATAAATCAGTATCATTATTAAAAATCTATATTAGTTTGTATACAATGAAAGTGGTTCTATTCGACATCCAGGTTCAGATTAATCTGTTCAGTTCGACATCCAGGTTCAGATTAATCTGTTCCGTTCGACATCCAGGTTCAGATTAATCTGTCCCGTTCGACATCCACGTTCAGATTAATCTGTTCCGTTCGACCAGATTAATCTGTTCCGTTCGACCAGACTAATCTGTTCAGTTCGACCAGACTAATCTGTTCAGTTCGACGTCAATATACCATTTGATCCGACCCGAAAAGATCCGACCCGAAAAGATCCGACCCGAAATATCCAACTTGGAAATCTATAAATAGAAGGCATTTATGGATTTCCAAAGGTAAGTTTTCTTCGAACAACGACATTGATACTTCTGCTATTCCGATCATCAGACAGTACTGACTTTATCATCGGAGGGTTAACGCCGGATCAACCAACCGGCAAGACCTAACGAATTCCTTTGAACGCAGGATTAGGATCCTAAAGAGGAGTTCTATTCGATCTGACCGACAAGTGCTCCTCACTGAAGAACGGGTATCAGCATCCACCTGGCGAGATATAATTGGACCAAGTATACGGACGAAATTACCCTTCATCAAATTGCTTGTTTCAGTTACTGCAGTGGTAATTATTTTTGTCATTAAATGTAGTTAAGTGGAGATATCCATTAAAGAGGAAAATAAGCTGGGGGAAGTGAAGATTTCGATCCAAATTCGTTTCAATTGTAGGCTTTAAGAGAAAGGAAAACCGTCGATTATAATATTTGGTACTTTTAACCATTACTGGGCATGATTGAAGTAGAAAATATTAATTGAATCTTGCCAATTCAAGGAAAAGGCTGTGAGATAAAAATACAAATCCTCTGTACACTAGTCTAATGCATTAATAGTGCACCGCTTTTACAGGTGTAAAGAAAATGTGCACTTAGTAATAGAAGAAGAGTTTGAAATTTTTTTGGCTCCATTACCTAATTTTATACCTTCTTGTTTTCTTTCTTTTGGATGTAATTTCCTGACAACTATAGTGTGCACATTCTAGTTTTTGTAAGAGAATATATCTTTTTACACATCATTCTTATTAAATTTGTTATTTTGTGGCCTTAAAGCAATAAAATATACAAGACAATCTAAGCACTTTCACTTATGTGTGGATAGGCAATGTAGCGACGAGTTTGTTTTGGTTGGATTTGGCATGGCAACATTTGTTAAAGCTTAATCGCCTTTTGGTTAGGTTTGCATTGCTTTGTGATTTGAGTTGTGATAAAAATAAGCATTTAGAACTCGTTTTTTTTTTTTTTTTTGAGAAGCATTTGGAACGCAGTTGTTAAACTCAGTTTATGATCCTATTATATTTTTACTTAAGATAATTTTGAGCTTGAATGAAGCTTCTATATTTTGATATCTAAATGATTATCCCGAGAATATTGAATAATCTCTTGATTTTTATATAATCACACACGCGAAAAATATTTCTTTCTCTTACACACTAATTGTAACATTATTTGTTGTACAGGAACGACTATGCCTTGTTGATTAATACATGGAAAAAATGATCATTTAAAGAAGTCCATCTCCCATAACACATCATGTCCTGGGATTGATTCTACACGCATTTCCTCCTTCAAATCCTCTCGTCAAATTTTTGAACCATGTAGTGAAGTTGAATACTAAAGATGGTCGGAATATTGAGTTGAAGTTTGATAGGAACTAGAATACAGTTTGAACAATAGATTTAAAGAGATCAAGGATTTGAAGTCAGACGTGGTCTTCTTGATTGATGAAGATATCAAATTTCCTTGTTCAACGATAGTGTTCACTTTCAATGTTTAGCAAACTGCACTAGATACAATGGTGGGATTTGTGCATTTTATCCATGGGGTTGATAAATCGGGATGTGCTCATCTGTCCATAAGTGGTTGTTGAGTAATCCACAGAATTATGTACCATTTATCTCTAAGTTATAATATTTCCCATGAGAGATTATCTTTTTGAACCCCTCCCCCTGGCGGTTAGTTTGCTGGTGTTCTCCGAATTCCTTCCATTTATTATCCTTGAATAGGTAATGTGTTTCTGTTTTACAGTAATGTTATGTCGGTTGTGCAATATCATTTTAACACATAATCAAATGAAAATGATTGAAATGTATGTCCATCTAATCACAATATAAGCCTTTTGAGGGTCCTTTTTCTTCGGATTTCCAAGGTTTTATCAATTTTGAGGCGCGTCGGACACATTAAGTGGGAACCTTAACCTTTGTTTACTATAAGTCATTCCCCTTCTAATCCGTGACCAACAATTCTTGAATTCTAATATACTAGTTGAAGTATTACATTGACCTCTAATTCGCAGCAGGGCCATTAACTTAGTTAAATCAACTCTTTATTAAAATTGGAACTTGAGTTGTCGGGAGAGATCATATTCTACGAATTGTTATGATATTGGCTGCCGTGCACCTTTTGGGCACATCTCATGGAATACACTGCTGTTTTGAAATCATAATTATTTGGTTCAACGGCTAATTTTTTGTTGTAGCTGAAAGGCAATCAGGAAGAGTACATCTACAGTGGACGGTGGTCTGTTTGGACAATGGGAACGTAGATATTATTCTTTTTAAGGCTGCCTTCTCCCATTAAATTGTACACTTATGAGATTCCGTAATTCATCCGGGAATAAGTAAAAATGAACAGGTTATTGTCATATAATAATATCTAGAATTGACTCTTGTATTCTTCATTCAGTTTCCTCTTCCTCTGTATCTTTTCTATTTATTAGCCCCTCAAGTATTTTTCCTAATTTCTATGTCTACCAGAAATTGCGAAGATACTGCAATGTATATCCTTCTTGCAAATGCCATTGATGCTCTAAGGTAATATGAGTTTTTCACTCTTCTTTTGATGTAATTTTTTTGTTTTCTTATTCTTTCAATCCAGTTAACTTACTGTTTTTTGTATCTAGTCTGAATCTGTTATCTTGTCTTCTGTTTGTTGGTTAGTACTGTTTCTTACTTTATTTTTTAATAGTTCAAGGGCTTACAAGCTTTTTTAGATGAGGTGGTCAATCCATGTAGCATAGATTCAAGTAAAAAAGGAGGTCTTCTCGTTGAAGTTCTCCACCACCTATTTATGAAATAGTTCTACGTTTCAGGATCGAGCAAAAGTTTATCACCTACACATGAGGGCACATGCTAGAGACAATAGAAGTTTGTATTTTTTTTCTTTCTACCATCTTAAGCTATAAGTTTAAGCTTTTTAGAGAAGGTGATTCAATTTTTGGTGGAATACATGTTATTTAATCTTTTGAAGGGGAACATCTCTTTGAGGGAACTTGTTTAATTTTTTTTTTTTTTATTTTTTTTTTATTTTAAGATTTTGCATCACACTATGATGTCATTGAGCTAATACATTTCTAATTTACAAATCACGAGTTCTTTTTCCTCTTTCATGCATAAAATGTTGAAGGTGATTAAACATTGTTATGATAAGCAAACTGATTACATAATAAATATAAGTTGTAGCTGCGTTTCTAAATTTTTGGTATGGCGAGTGTCTTGAAAGCCTCCTTGCGCCCTCAACATTTTAAAACTGAGGGACCTGAACAATCTGAGGGTGCAAAACTAAAGAATGAATCTCTTAATGTTAAAGTTGTCAATCTAGGTTCTAGATTAATGATATTTCTTTTAAGTGAAGAGAATTTCATATTTAGAAAAGCTATTGCATATAAAGCATATGTATAAATGGAAACGTCAATATATAACTGAAATGTACCCTCTCGCGTGGTGATATAGGTAAATTATTTGAGATTGGTTCCATTGGAATCAGTAGCTTGTGAGGTCACATTGAAAGGAGGATACACTGTGTTAAGTGGTTTGCAGCTGAGTGCAGGGGAATGTCCTCCGTATCCACTTAACTGAAGGCTGTCGACATGGGCGGAGCTACACTATAGACAGGGGGGTGCATGGACCCCCCCTGAAATTTTGGTCCCAAGCATCATATATATGTATCGTATATATGATATATTAATATATTTATGTTAAACTATAAGATAATTTATAATTTTCTTTTAGTGGACCCTTAATTAAAATTAAATTTTTTAAAATAAAAGGGGTCCATGTTTATTAGAGTTTGAAAAATTTAAGAGTTACAAAGTGAACATTAACTCAACTCTAATATTTTATTTTTATTTTGTAATTTGAATCATACTATAACACTAATAATACTTTTTAGGGATTGACACTTTTTAGGAATATCAAGAGTTCTCAAAATTAAAAGGAATTGGTGATCTTGCTAGAAAATTAGTTGAAACAAAGAGGAACACTATGTATCCTCTTGTATTTTTACTTTTAAAATTGATAATGATTTTGCCAGTTGCTACAACGTCTGTGGAGAGAACGTTTTCAGCTATGAAGTATATAAAAAATCGACTGAGGAATCGGATGGGAAATGAATGGGATGGGAAATCGACTGAGGAATCGGATGTTACTTATATAGAGAAAGATATATTTGAATATTTGATATCGTTACAGATGATTTAATCATGCAACGATTTCAGTCTATGACAAATCGACTTGTACATTTGTAAAAAAAAAGTTTTCATTCCATTTAGTTTATTTTGAGTTTGAATTAGTTTGGTCATATTTTAATTTTTGTTGCTGATTTTTTTTTTAATATTTTAAATAATACTCATTAATTTAGAAGGACCCCGGTGAAAAAAGTTTCTGGCTCCGCCACTGGCTGTCGATATATCCATTTTAGCTGGTTTTGGTGATCATTGTTATGTATCAGGCCTTCGCCATTTCTCCACTCAATTAGTATAGTCCACTTGTTCCAATCTTAATGAGTTCCCATGTTGTGATACTTTAAGTCTCTCTAACAAATATTATCATCTTGTGGTAGAAACCAAAATTACCACATTCATTTAGTTATGTTCTTTGTGTTGTATTTCTTGATAAATTTTTAGTAAGAGTATATTTACATAATATTTTCTTGTTCACTTGTCAAGGGTTTTGATATATGTTCAATCTTTGACATTGATTTAGAGTATTGTAATGATCTTAGTTGCAAGGGGTGAAACCTTGATCCCACAACTATAATATGGTATATTTTTGTAGGGTTTATATGACTTTGAGCTCTTTTACTTTAATAACTAGTTTTTGGGGTAGGGTTCTCCAAAGGTCATCGCGTGGGTGGTGACGCTCTTATTTTAGTGTTCACCCGGGGCTAGGTTAAGTTAGTGCAAAACCAGCCCTTCAGGGGTTGAGGAGCGTGGTGGTATGTAATGATTGCGAGGTGAAACCTTGATAACACATCCGTAATATAAATACCTATGGGTAGGGTTGCACATGGTTTTCAAAACCATATCGAACCATACCAAATGTTAGGTTTTTTTTTCTCAAAACCGAAGGTCTTGGCATAGATTAAAATCGTACTGAGTATTTTTGTATGATTATGATTTTAGACTTCTCATACCGTAAAAAAAAAATACCGTACCCAAATTGAGAAGAAACATGAATTAACTATTCATTATTTTATATTTACAGTTAAATTTTATAAATTTATATTTTTAAATTTATAATCAAATATTATTGAATACTATATTATTTATAATTTATATTATAGTCCATCGTAATTTATTTATTATTACATTGCTCGCGTTCATTTAAAAAAGATATGTTTGAATTTAGCACAAATTAAACTTGTTATATGTTGAAAACTTAAAATGTGAAAATTCTAGACAACAAATATTAAATATAAAAACGATGATCAAATAATTAATCAATTAATTTTATTTAATTAGGTTGAATTATAGCGTCAAATTTTTAAACATTTTCTTTTCCAACGCTTTATTTAATGTAAAAAAAAGTTTGTAAGATATTATATTATTAAATTTTATATAATTGTTAATCATGTAAGCGACTATATAAGAAAAATTGCATGAAAAAAGTTTGTTTGAAGAAATCGTAAAACCGTAATGTACCGTACCGTATCGGAACCGCACAAAACTGTGTTTGTTTGTATAGTTCATGAAACTCTAATTTGATTTTGAGTTTTTAAAAATCGCATTAATTGGTAAGGTACAAATTGTGTTAAAAATATCGCAGAACCGTACTATGAACATCCCTTCTTATGGGGAGCGGGTTTTTTTATCAGACATTGGTGTCTCACATTTGTGTCACACCAATGTATGAAAGACATGTGTCTCCTTCTCAAAATTAATTATGTACCGGATAATATACTCTAATACTTAACATATTTTTAAAGGTAATTAAATGAGGAATTATTGTAAATTAAACAAGGAAAGTGATGGAAAAATAGTAATTAAAAAAAATCTCTAGATTTTTATGGTAGAGATTATGGCGCCTTCTTCTCCACCCTTCTTCTCAAAAATCTCAATCAAAATTCTGCAATTTTTTTCATAATTTTTTCATTCTTTTGCTTTGATATACTTGCATATACAATTTTTTTTATCAAGAATTTTCAGACGGTTTCATTAATGCATTTCGAAAGGCTAAATGAACGGGAAATTGAAGAATCATGACCTTCATTTTTGCAATTGAGCTATCAAAAAATATGCGGTAAAAATTTTAAACGATTAGGTGTGATTAGCATACACATAGAAGAATGTAAGATTGGTGAAAATGAGGGAGTAAACCAATAATGAATTTGAATTAAAAATTATTAAGAATGGTGAAGAAGAAGGAGCCATAATCTCTACCATAAAAATGCAGAGATTTTTTTTTAATTACCTTTTCTATCTTTTTCCTTGTTTGATTTACAATCATTTATTAACTAATTACCTTTATACATATACATATGTTAAGTATTAGTGTATGTTATATGGTACATAATCAATTTTGAGAGATGACGAGTGTCTATTATACATTGGTGTGACACAAAAATGTAACACTAATGTGTGATAAAAAATTCGTTCCCCTACGGCTCAAGATCCTTTGTACCACAAGTGTGTACCACAAATGAGTAATTGACACATGTATATATGACAATTATAATAATTGTCATATATACATGTGTCAATTACTCATTTATGGTACACACTTATAGTACACAAATTGTGGTACATAGGATCTATTGCCGTTCCCCTACTTATGTGGGGTTTATATAACTTTTGATCCCGACTTCAATAAATAGCTTTTATGATAGACTTCTCCCAAAGTCATAACATCTATGAATTATTGAAGTTGGATGCCTCTATTCATTTTGACTTATATTAACAACTTGTGTCTTGATCTCTGTTGGATTTATTTTTTAATCTACAGGGAAGCTGCAATTATGTCATCTAAATGGGCGACAATTGTACCTCATATTTCAACGTTGCCTATCTTAAAGATTTTCCAGAATGTTGGTCTAACTAACATGATAATGAATTTTGAACCATTGCTTTTTGAAAAGATTTTTTGAATTTCACATCGTTGTAGTGTTGGCATAGTGATATGTCTAACGGTGAGTGAGTTGGGTTTTTCTCTACTCAGACAATAGACATCCTTCTCGAAGTTCTGATATTTATTGTCCAAAAAAAAACTTAACCTACTTACCTAAATACAAAGCTATTACTCACATAAATTTTATCACTATTTAGCAGTATGTGAGCCTCCACACATGAATGAAACTTTCTCTCATTTACCAAAAGATAGTTTAATTTGAAAATCCAAATATTCATCAATAACAAACAAAATAATACAAAATTTTCAACTTAACTAAAGATGGGGTAATCCTCATCACAAAAAATATTAATATAAACAACATCAAAAGGGATTCTTGCCTACCACCCCGAAGCAAACGCCCGCGCGGCAGACTTGATACATTTAGGGGAGAATCAAAACTTCCACTTAGGCTTATCGATAGTTGGGATGTTCTATAGTGATTCACACCTCAAAGTAAGTCACCAATAATCAAATTGAAATCCAATTATATTTGGATTCGTGTGCACATTACAATCCCAACAAATTCATGTACAACCCCACCTAAATCTGTAAAATTTGAAATCAGTCGCGACCAGGAGTGTAGCGACTTATGTGCCGCCTCCATTCTGGTCGTGACTGTGGTGGTGGTATGGGCTAGAGTTTAGAGAGAAACTGGGGAAGATGAAATGAGAGGGAGATTTTGATCGATTTATTATTTCAATAAAGGGTAACAATGTAAAATTACTATTTACAATGTATTATTATTTATTAATTTTTTGGGTGTAATAAACAAAATTCACTTGTAAATCATGTACAAGTGCACTAAGTACAAGCAATGAAGCACGATTTGGGTGACTCTTTTACGAAGAGGGAGTCCCAAGATAGTGTCTTACAAATTGCTAACATTAGTGTATACATGTTACATACAGTATGCCATTTGAATTTTACTATCATGAAGACTAAAATTCTGAATAATAACTTGGAGGTGTTATAAGTTTGTCTATTTAAAAATGCTAAACATCACATTATTCAATCTGTTACTAGAACTTATGTAGGCAATGCCTTTTGTATATTTGAAAATTTGGTAAATTCAGAATCCAAGAATGCTGTTCTTCTTTCTCCTCAACAAACATTTCTGAATCTCCCCCCTTATCCCCACCCCCACCCCACGGCGCCTTGGCCTCCAATCTCCCGACCACGTCTCCATTTTCCGTCTTAGATACAAGATTACAATATATTTTGATTTCTCACATTAACAAACAACTTTTCAACTTTCTTCGAGCATATTGAATCTTCTGATTTAAGTGCTACAAAATTGTGAACAATCCAAATCATAGAACGGTGCGAATCTTCAAACAGAAGAATCTCAATCTGTATAAAGCACAAGTTCACAAATCCTACTTCTCTACGAGTTTGGATTGTGGGAATTGTTAAGAGGAAAACACGTTTCTTCACCACCAGTTGTCCACAAGAAATTCGCGTATCTAGATGCGTAATAAGAATTTTCCGGCTCCGCAGCTAAGGCTTGTATGAACCTTTCCTCAGCTCCCCAAAAGTCCTTTCTAACTTTCCACAGGAAAATTGCATATTGGTTCAAAGACTCTGCATCCGGTGGCAATACTTGTACCGCTCGTTTGAAGCATTCTTCGGCTCTATATAGTAACAAATAAACCAAGCAGAATAAATCAAGTCTTGATCACAGTACCAATTATATATACAAAGATAATATTTAACAAGATTAATTACCTGTCGTAATCATGAGCAACAAGGTGCAAAAATTGTGCGTAATTGCATAGTAAAAGTGGATTGTTAGGCTCATGAGACAAGTTCATTTGATATAGAAGGTCGGTCCTAAGGTAGTCATCATAGCCATCGGGTTCTACCTCGACTGACACTGGCGAAACAAAGTGCAACATTGTTTCATAATCAAGGGCGTCATTTTCAATACCTTCTCGTATCTTTGTTGCTTCATCCACCATAGAATTCCACATATTAATCTCCTCTCGACTCTCTAAAGTTTGGCTACTCTGCGGAAAATCACCAATTTCGGCCTTTTTTATTTGTGGGAAATGTTGAATTTGGGAAACAGAATGTACACTGAAATTTGCCAAAAGGATCATCACATCAAGCATCAAATCTGGTGTCTTAGAAAATACTTGTTGGAATAGCCACACGAAAGAAGAGTGCATCTCCTTGTGCACTTTGGCAATAGCGGTATCTATATCTTCACGACACAAAGCTTCTCTCATTTCTAAAGCATGACTATGAAGTTCAACTATGATGAAAACCATCGAAGCAAAAGCGGATTTAACCGAACAATAAGATGTATTTTTATCATCTATGCAACCCTCTTCACATTGCAATTTCTTCTTTATCATTCTTAGAGACAAGGGAATGTCAAATCTCTTCGCCTTTTGTTCGATAGTAGTCCACATTACAGTTTCTTGATATGGTCGTTGTGGAAACTCTGGCCTTATCCCAAGCATCACAGGCTCCAAGAAATCAATACGTGAGTTCAAGAATGAATCTTGATCCCGAGCTTTGAACGAGCTTTTCTTGGATATTTCACAAGATACACTGCAAGATCTCTGAATCTTGTTAAAGGTTTGAGACTTTAAAGGATTCTTAGATACAAAGGGATTGGAATGAAGATTGAAGGCCACCGTAGGATTCGTTTTTTCGTGCTTTTTCGAACAAGATGGTGGCACAGAAGAAGCAAAGCATTCTACACTGGATGTGAGAACTTTAAACCTCATTTTTTGATAATCACAAACAAGAATGTAAAACAAAATTTTAACTTTGAGGATTTACAAAATCTAAAGGCTGAGCTTAAAGAGAGGAGTGACTAAAAATAGAGAAAAGAAAGAGTCAGAATCAAAAAACAGAAAACCCGTGTGAAAAAGGTAATCTTTTCAATCCATGAAGACCAAGAAAAAAAAAGGAGAAATCTATTTGTTCGATGAATCTGTATCGGATCCTGAAAAGGAAGAGTAGATTCTAGATTTTGCTTCGTTGGTCGCTTTAAACTCAATCAAACCTGTGAAATGGAAAAAGAGCCATAAATTTATAATTCTTGATTCTTTCAAACATTATAAAAAAAAAATATATATTATTACTTTTTGTGTACTTCCACTCCACTATCTCTTTTCCCAATTCACAATTCATTCACACACCCTTTAGCATACAAAATGGGGAAAACAATACGCAAACCCCATATTTCATATCATCCAAAACAATGCATTAAAGAGACGGAAGTACCTAAATTTTTATTATATTTGTTAAATAATGATAGAACTGAGAAGAGGGCTTTAGAAACTTACCAGAGTTCTAACCAGTTTATGCAATTGAAGCAATGAGGGGAGTTGGTATAAATTTGCGTGATGAGTGTGGTATTTGTAGATGAAATTCTTGAAAAATAAAATGAAAAGAATGGTTAGAAAGAAAGATAGAAAGATGGATAATTGTGAAAGACTGAAGATGAGAAGACGATATTTAGTAAGCACCAAAAACAAAAGGGAAAATTCTTGTATAGACCTGGTTTTCATAGACCTTGTGGTTGTAAATGAACCACATCATACATTTTGATGATGTCATACTCTCAAAATGTATGATGTGGTTCATTTACAACCACAAGGTTTATGAAAAGCTCATAGACCAGGTCTATGCAAGAATCTTCCAAACAAAAGTTGCACTTTTAGAACCAGTGGGGCTAAGAAGTTGCATAGGAAACCAAAAACATGTGTTACATCACAAAATCTGTCTTCTTTTTTTTTTTTTTAAATCAATCAGAAGGTCTGTTAACATACCCCATATGTACAAGGATTTATTGGCGAAGGAATAAAAAAATATGTATATTTAAAATAGTACATTTAAATTTTGGATGTAAAATGTGAAAGTGTGCTAATTTTGCGATGTATAATGCAAATTACCTATCAAATATTCATAAATTGAAGTCAAGAGATCCATAAGTGTCAAAACTCGGGCGATAAAATTTTAAGTTGAACTTAATTTTGGCCAAACAGTCAATTAAATAGATATGAGATGAACACGCCAATAAGCAAGAATCATGCACCAATTTTGTTTTTTCCCTTTATATGTTGTGAACTTATATAGAAAAAAAGTCAATTATTGAAGGTTGATCCATTTGATATTCTTCATGTTTTGAGAATTATGGTTATGAAAGTTCAATATAAGTTTGTTTCAATTTATTCATCTGAACGAGACAATAGAGAAAAGGAAAATTTTAGGGTGTCGCTACGTTAGGTGCCGCTAATATCACATTAGGTGGTATTACCACACAATGTGTATCACATTCTATGGTACATGATCACATTACATAGTATTTACCCCATATATTTAGCATGACCCCCACATCATGTAGTATTTATTTCAAATTAGGTGGTATTACCACGCAATGTGTGTCACATTCTATGGTATAAATTATACTATTTATACCATACAATGTGATACACATTGTGTGATAATACCACCTAATGTGGTATTAGCGGCACCCTAAAATCCCCCTAAAGAAAATAGTATAGATATTAGATTTAATAAAAAAAATCAATTTTACTTGACTAAAAATTACAATAACAATTCCTTCTTTACAAATATTATTCTACATGAGAGTTTATACCAAAATAGTACTCGTTTTCTTTCTTCTAGGCGCAAGATCTAACAACCTCCTTTTTTTTTTTTTAATGCAAACTGTCAAATGATAATTTTTCTTTTTACATTGATTGAATTATTTTTCAACGTGAGACTATAATAGAGTTTATGGCATCTCTAATGAGTAGGGGGAGATGTCCTAGATGGTATATGAGGGAAGGGGAGAAAAAATTATCTCTAATGACTAGGGGGAGGAGAGGGCAAACATGCTAGAGTGACCTATGGAGGAGCAGAGCTGGGGGGAAGGGGAGCTTTCCCCGTCTAAGCCATCTCCCTCACATGCTATTTTTTATTTTATTTTAATTTGTTTCTTTTTTTTTAGCTTTATTTGAAAACAAAAAATTCCTAAAATCTGTATATTATTTGGAGATAATTATTTTTAATTATAAGAATATAAATTTCATTTCATTTAATTAACACTATTATTTTAATATTAATTTGTTTTAATAATTTTGGGGTTGTATTAATTTATCACACAAAAATAATTCTTTCTAAATAATTTAAAATAATATGTTACAATCATGAAAATTGCATATTGAAATCAAATATGTTTTTGTAAATACGATTACAACCCTTCGAATTACATATTGAAATCAAATATGTTTTCATAAATACGATTACATACGACGAAACATAGACCTTAATTTTGATCTTGTATGTCCCACACATGTTCGACTAAGTTCTGTAGTAGTTGGCGATTGATATCTACAGATCATATCTGGTGACGGCGGATCATATAATCTTCTAGGGATATGGGACTTGTTTCGTGGATTAAAATCAAGAGTAGTGCATTTAATGTTAATTTTAAATTTATTTTTTGTGTACTAATAATAATAATAATAATAATAATAATAATAATAATAATAAGTAGTGAGAGTGGAGAAGAATAATATTTTAATTAAATAAATTTGATAGAATGAGCCCTAGAGATGACTAAAAAACTAGGGGGAGGGAAAGGAGAGGGTATTCCCCTTCGACCTTCGAAGTCATTAGATATGTCCTTTTTTTCTTAAAATTTGTGTCTATTTTTTAATTTAGGCTGAAGTTCTATTTATCTTATTGAAAATGATAGAATGTGCTTAAATTTAATTTAATTTGATTATCAACTTTACATAAAACTGCATTACTTGTGCCAAAGTATAATATGTTCTAGGTATACTTTGTCATGTTTTTATTTATTCTGTTGAGTTCAATTATCAATTCAAATGTTATTTTAGGATCAAATTTATTTATTTGCTATATATAATGAATTGAGTTAAAATGGATTCTTTTCTTTTATGATTTTAGTCTAAATCTAGTTTGATTTTCTGTATGCCTTAATCAATAATTGATTTTTTTTTTTCCACATGTGACGAAGCATAGGGGTTGGACAAACTGGTACGGGTCCTTAGACTACACCCCTTCTAGCATGCGGGCGGCTGAAATTTGCCCCGACATGCGGCCATGTCATCCCACCATTCATTTAATTTCTATTAAATCTCAGCCATGGATCTTGGTAACTGCAAAAAATGCTTTTAGTTTCCTCCACTAACTGTAATGACTAAATTATCCTTCTGCTCATGAAAAAAGTAGTATAATATAATTGTTTGACTAGGCCCAGTCCATCAGCCCATATTTTCTCACGCTTCTACCTCCATTAACAATGTTCTTTCTCAAATTTTTATTTCATGAAGTAAAATTAAATAATTAATCGTATCTGATAAATAAATAAATATTTTGATAATTAAAAAAATACCCAGAACATTATAAATATTTAATACTTATATAATTAATTCAATAATGACATTATAATTTTCAACTGAAATAGGGTGTCATTTTTTTTAAATTATAGTCATTACGATGTTATTTTGTTATTCTAATTTTTTTTAAGGGTATTCGAATTTTAAACATGACTTAATCTCATTCCATGCGAGTAATATAATTCATATATATATATATATATGTGTGTGTGTGTTCTTAATTTTTTTTTTTAATTTATTTCAAATTAATAGGTATAGCTTTTATGATTTTAAAACTTATTTCATTTATGGTGTAAATAAAAATAAAAATTTTCTCATAATTTTTTTGTGGTTTCTAGAACGATATTGATAATCGATCATCATGTGTATATGTTCATATACTAAAATTGATTATTAAATATAAAGGTAAATATGATATGTCAGTATTATGTTGTTACATTATGTATATATGTAATTATCATTTCATAAAACACAATAGTCAATAATTTTGACTATTTGATTATATACGACATGATTTAGGATTAATTAAAGTATTGGATTGGCAATTGAATCGAACGAGCGATCAAAGTCACAATGTTGACCATTTCATTATACACGATATAGTTTAAGGTTAATCGAAGTATCGGATCGACAATTGTACCAAACCAATTATCAACTATGATTTACCTAATTATACATTACCCTAAGGTCAACAATGTTGACATTGGTTAAATAATCGAGTCAATTGTTGATTGTGACTACGATTAACCTATTTATACATTACCATAAAGTCAACATTGTTGACTTTAATTAATTAATCAAGCAAATTGTCGATTTTAGTTACAATAAACCTAATTATATATTACCATAAGGTCAACAATGTTGACTTCGTTCAATAATCGCGATATGTGTCGATTTGAATTATGAATAATCTAATTATACATTTACCTTGTAGTAAACAATGTTAACTTCGATCAATAATTAGATCAAATATCAATTTGTATTATGATTAATCTAATTATATTACCATATGATCAACAATGTTGAATTCGATCAATTAACCGAGCCAATTATCGATTTCAATTACGATTAACTTAATTATACGTTATCTAAATATCAACAATGTTGACTTTGATCAATTAATTGAGCCAATTATCGATTTCGATTATGATTAGCATAATTATACATTACCTCATTGTTAACATTTCAAATTGGATTCCATTAAAAAATAATTTCAAATTTTGGGGTCAATGTGTCAAATTTGAAAATTTAACACCCCCTTCCCAATAATCTCATCCTCCCCATCCCCCCTCCTCTCAAGCACCTACTTCCCAACATCAATGGCCGATGAGTATCCAAATTAAAAAACAATTCACCAAAAAAAATCCTAATTTCACCGAATTTCCCAAAAATAATCCCCAGATTTTTGACGAATTTCTAATAAACCTAAGAATGAATAGAAAAACTGAAATCGGATGTGACTGACAATGTTCCTACAAGCTCATATCCAAAGAAAAGAGCAAAACAAATTAAAACAAAATCCAACTTCCATTAAACCTCAACCGGGCGAGGTACTAGATCCGTAAGTAAATCAAGACTTAATTAAGTTATCAGAACTAAATAAATCAGAAAATTGGGATTCAACTTTCACTCAACCTAACAAAATAACCATTGAAAATTAAGAGGGTCAAAATTATAATATTATATAATTTCATAAACCACCCCAACATGCACCACCACATCTTCCAAACAGCCGACGACAGCGTTAGCGAGATGAGCCATCGTGCAGGTCTGAGCGTCTTGCCGTCGCGCAGACCTGGGCGACTGGTCATCACCTGGTGGCGGAAGGCGAAATCTGTTGAAGGTTGGATCTGGTAGGTGTGGTGATGGTTATTGGAGGTCAGACGATGGTTATGGTTGTTGAAGGTTGGATCTGAATAGAGTCGTGTTTGTGGTGGGTTGTAGGAAAGCTAGATCTAACCATGGTGGATGTGGGTTGTGGAGAGAAGTGGTGTGGGAGAGAAGACACCAAAAAATAAAATGGATGATAACTATGGCACAATTAATTTTTTTCATTTCTATTTCAATATAACAACTTAAAAAAATCATTTTTGGAGGTCAGCGATTATTATATAATTCATTTATTCATTTTTATTTTTATTTAGCTCATTTTAAAATAATTGGATCAAACAAAGTAAAATAATTTATCAATAACATAATTCTGGCCAAGTATATAACTCCACTTTTCTAACCATTCTTATCGAGCCCATTATCGATCGATTACAATTACGGTTAACCTAATTATACATTACCTTATGGTCAACAATTTTGATCCCCGTCAATTAATATAGTCAAGTCAATTATTAATTTCAGTTACAATTAACCTAACTATACATTACCTTGAGGTCAACAATTTTGACTTCGTTCAATATTCAAGATAACTATCAATTTGAATTACGTTTAACCTAATTATACATTACCCTATGGTAAAAAATGTTGATTTCGGTCAATAATCGAAAAAAGTATCGATTTTGTATTACAATTAGGGTTAAGGGTCCTCATGTTTCCCAAAGTCAACAAAGTCAAACAATAGGGTAATGTACAATTGGGTCGATCGTATTCCGAATGGACGAATTCCACGACTAATAGACCAAAGTCAACAAAGTCAAACAATAGGGTAATGTATAATTAGGTCGATCGTATTCCGAATCGACGAATTTCACCATTAATTGACCAAAGTCAACAAAGTCAAACAATAGGGTAATGTACAATTGGGTCGATCGTATTCCGAATGGACGAATTCCACGACTAATTGACCAAAATCAACAAAGTCAAACAATAGGGTAATGTACAATTGGGTCGATCGTATTCCGAATCGACGAATTCCACCATTAATTGACAAAAGTCAACAAAGTCAAACAATAGGGTAATGTATAATTGGGTCGATTGTATTCCGAATCGACGAATTCCACCATTAATTGACCAAAGTCAACAATGTCAAACAATAGGGTAATGTATAATTGGGTCGATTGTATTCCGAATCGACGAATTCCACGACCAATTGACCAAAGTCAACAAAGTCAAACAATAAGTTAATGTATAATTAGGTCGATCTTATTCCGAATCGACGAATTTCACCACTAATTGATCAAAGTCAACAAAGTCAAACAATAGGGTAATGTACAATTGGGTCGATCGTATTCCGAATCGACGAATTCCACCACTAATTGACCAAAGTCAACAAAAGTCAAACAATAGGGTAATATATAATTAGGCCGATCTTATTCCGAATCGACGAATTCCACCACTAATTGACCAAAGTCAACAAAGTCAAACAATAGGGTAATGTGCAATTTGGTCGATCGTATTCCGAATCGACGAATTCCACCACTAATTGACGAAAGTCAACAAATTCAAACAATAGGGTAATGTATAATTAGGTCGATCTTATTCCGAATCGACGAATTCCACCACTAATTGACCAAAGTCAACAAAGTCAAACAATAGGGTAATGTATAATTAGGCCGATCTTATTCCGAATCGACGAATTGCACTACTAATTGAACAAAGTCAACAAAGTGAAACAATAGGATAATGTATAATTAGGTCGATCTTATTCCGAATCGACGAATTCCACCACTAATTGACCAAAGTCAACAAAGTCAAACAATAGGGTAATGTATAATTGGGTCGATCGTATTCCGAATCGACGAATTACACCACTAATTGACCAAAGTCAAACAATAGTGTGATGTATAATTAGGTCGATCGTATTTGGGTCGATCTTATTCCGAATCGACGAATTCCACCACTAATTGACCAAAGTCAACAAAGTCAAACAATAGGTTATTGTATAATTAGGTCGATCTTATTCCGAATCGACGAATTCCACCACTAATTGACCAAAGTCAACAAAGTCAAACAATAGGGTAATGTATAATTGGGTCGATCGTATTCCGAATCGACGAATTACACCACTAATTGACCAAAGTCAACAAAGTCAAACAATAAGGTAATGTATAATTAGGTCGATCGTATTTGGGTCGATCGTATTCCGAATCGACGAATTCCACCATTAATTGACCAAAGTCAACAAAGTCAAACAATAGGGTAATGTATTTCGATTGTATTCCGAATCGACGAATTCCACGATTAATTGACCAAAGTCAACAAAGTCAAACAATAGGGTAATGTACAATTGGGTCGATCGTATTCCGAATCGACGAATTCCATCATTAATTGACCAAAGTCAACAAAGTCAAACAATAGGGTAATGTATAATTAGGTCGATCGTATTCCGAATCGAAGAATTCCACCATTAATTTAACCAAAGTCAACAAAGTGAAACAATAGGGTAATGTACAATTTGGTCGATCGTATTCCGAATGGACGAATTCCACGACTAATTGACCAAAGTCAACTAAGTCAAACAATAGTGTAATGTACAATTGAGTCGATCGTATTCCGAATCGACGAATTTCACCATTATTTGACCAAAGTCAACAAAGTCAAACAATAGGGTAATGTATAATTGGGTCGATTGTATTCCGAATCGACGAATTCTACGACTAATTGACCAAAGTCAACAAAGTTAAACAATAAGGTACGTAATGTATAATTAGGTCGATCTTATTCCGAATAGACGAATTCCACCACTAATTGACCTAAGTCAACAAAGTCAAACAATAGGGTAATGTACAATTGGGTCGATCGTATTCGAATCGACGAATTCCACCACTAATTGACCAATGTCAACAAAGTCAAACAATAGGGTAATGTATAATAAGGTCGATCTTATTCCGAATCGACGAATTCCACCACTAATTGACCAAAGTCAACAAAGTCAAACAATAGAGTAATGTATAATTAGATCGATCGTATTCCGAATCGACGAATTCCACCACTAATTGACCAAAGTCAACAAAGTCAAACAATAGGGTAATGTATAATTAGGTCGATCTTATTCCGAATCAACGAATTCCACCACTAATTGACCAAAGTCAACAAAGTCAAACAATAGGGTAATGTGTAATTGGGTTGATCGTATTCCAAATCGATGAATTCCACCATTAATTGACCAAAGTCAACAAAGTCAAACAATAGGGTAATGTATAATTAGGTCGATTTTACCTGAAGGTAAATGATGCTGACTTTGGTCAATTAACCGAGTTAATTATCAATTTGAATAAAGATTAATTTAATTATACATTACATTAAGGTCAAAATTGTTGACTTAAGTCAATTAATTGAGACAATTATTCATTTTGGTTACTGACCAACATAGTTATACATAAACTAAGGTCAATAATATTGACTTTTGTCAATTAATCGGAACAATTATCGATTTCGACAACGACTAACCTAATTAGACATTACTCTAAGGTCAATAGTATTAACTTTGTTCAATTAATCGTGATAATTATCAATTTTGCTTACGATTAACATAATTATATGTTACTCAAGGTCAATGTAGACTTATGTTAGACAATTATTGATTTCAATAATAATTAATCCAATTATACATTACCCTAAGGTCAACAATGTTGACTTTTGTCAATTAGCCAAGCCAATTATCTATTTGAATTACGATTACCCTATGTTACACATTACTATAAGGTTAACAATGTTGATTTCGATTAATTAATTGCAACAATTACTGATTTTGATTATTGTTCTTCAAATAAATGAAATTGAAAAAAGCTTACAAGTTGATACCAATATACATATATTTTGAATGATTAAAAAATATCACTAAATCTCATTGTTTTTTTTTTTGTTTTTTTTTTATTGTTATTTCATTTCATGAGTATTTAAAAATCAAAGCACTTGATTTGGGGATTAAATTCAGTAAAGAAGTTGAAAATTCAATTGATTGATAATTCAAGCCCATTCTTTGGCACCAACCATCAACCCGTCCACCTCCCACTCATCACCATCTTGGTACCCACCCATTCCAAGCCCATTAACCACCCACCGTCTACCTCCAGTCACCACCATCTAAAAGGTTGTGCGCGCATTAACCACCCACTCTTTGAGGATATTTTGGTGAGCGGTGGCGTCTTCGGATGCTCGCGATGGCCTATGAGGTCGCCTCACAGCCTTCCATGGGATGGGGGATTTGGAGGTTCTGGACTTTTTTTTTCTAAAACTTAGTTTAATAATCAAATTATTTATTTAAATATAGATCAATATGTTGTATTTGAACATTATTGACTTGGATTAATAATTGATCGAATTATCGATTCAATTTCAATTACCTTAGTAGTGTATTATTAAATCAAACAACATATATTTTTTTTATTAAGTTAATACCCTATAAGTCCCCCCGCCACGTTAAAATTATTGGTAAATTGTTACTAGTCTTTTTTCAATTTGTAGTTCTTATAAAGTAGGATAAATTACTAAGTAAATAAGAATAGTTCGAATTAATTTGATATAGCACCTGAACTTTCTTTGTTTGATGGACTAAGTTGTTTTATAGAATATTTTAATTGAAGCAAATTTTTAAACACTCTTGAATCTTCCACTAAAATAATTTACTTTTTTTGTATTGTGTTAACTAATAATTATTCATAATAATTAGGTAACACAATTTTAAAATATGTTGTGCCAATACATTAAATCCATCAAAATATAATTTTTTATTTAGTTAATACCAATATAGTATTAAAGCATAAGCATAAAAATTATAAACATTATTTGAAATTTTCAATTTATTAAAATATAGTACAAAACTTTAATTTATGAAGTCTTTTTAGAATAATTGGATCAGATAAAACTTAATGTTATATTATAAACAGATTTCGGATATATATAAGCCCATTTTATACATATATTTATTCTCTCAAACAATATTGGACTTGATTATGTTCATTTATTTGACATGGCCCATATATAGTCTTCATTTATAAGATATGGCCCATATAAAAGGGTGGAGGGTTATTATGGACAATTTGTATTTCATAAAACTAAAATAACATATTATTGGACACGTGTCATCCTCCCAACAGCTTCCCGCATGAAAGGACAAGTTACCATGCCCGTATTGTAGAAGCCCCGCTTAGACTATGGGAAACGCAAAATAAAGGACACGTATTGCCTAATCTATTGGATATTCAGCACCACGTGGTCCATAATTATTCACAAAATCTAATGAATGAAGAATTATAAGAAATGTTATAAAACTTAGGTTAAAAAAATGAACTAATTATAGCAAACAAAATATCTATATGGAGATATAACAGTTCTTCTCATTGATGTAGATGATTCATCTTGTTCCAAAATGAGAGATGAACTTATCTATTTATACAAGTTCAAGACTTTTATACTATAGCCATATGTCATTATGTGTCTTCCATGTAATTGTGATACATGGATATACTACATGTTCAAACACTTGCATACATCTAGAGATTTTCACATAAGTATGCTTTGCCACACTTTTTCGTGTCTTGCCACATATAAGGTAATGTGTTGATTCTTTGTTTCACCAAGTGGAAGAATTATGCATAGCCACATTAACTCTTGAATGGCAAATTTCCAATGATATCCACAAAATATGCATATTTCACAACAAGAAAGTAATAGTGAGGTCGTAGCTTAAAATAGTACAATAAGGCTGAGGTCCTGAGTTCGATCTCACTAATGAAAAAATAATTTTAATTTTAATACTAGCTGTTTGATAGTTATTTTTTGTTATAATATCGTTATATTTGTACTTTAAAAAATAAAAGAAGAATTATAAAAAGGGAAAAAATTATGACCTGCACTTGACTCCTTGTGAATGGTAACTGCCTAGTAATTTTATGGGTAAAATTATTAACTTTTTACATAGTAATCCCTCTTGTGTTTTTTTCCCCATAATAGTCTCCATTATGAATTATTTATTTCACTTTGGTCATTTTCAGTTGGTTCATTGTGAACTAAAGTATCAAAACAACTTTACGAGGGACTAAATTGATAAAAAAAAAAATTATGAGTGACTAAGCTGATACAAAATAATTTTATGAGTGACTAAGTTGATACAAAATAATTTTATGAGGGACTAAAGTGTAACGTAAGTAAAAGACCATTTGTAAATGATCAAAGTGAAACAAATATAGTTGGGACTAACATGGGAAAAAAACACAAGAGAGATCACTCTGTAAAACATTAATAATAAGAAGGATCATGAGTAGTGTTTACCCTAATTTTATCTAATCACAAACCAAATGTATTACAGTTGTCATATAGTTCATTGGGTTTTGGTCGAACCCAATTTGAGTAAGACTTAGGTCAACGTTTTACAATTAACCCCTTACCCCTGAGAAGTTTCAATTTTGCCCTTAGGGGGTTATTTGTAATATCTTATAAAATATTAAAACGTGGATATTAATTGTAATATCTCATAAATTATAGAGTTGGTAATTATATATTTACCACAAAATGTCAATAAATAGTGTAATTTGCACATAAGTTATGTTTCAAAATATTAAAACGTGGATATTAATTGTAATATCTTTCAAATTTATGGTTAAGTTTTTTTTTAGAAAAAATATTAAGCCATAATTAATAAGTGTTAAAAAGTTTTTATATATTTTTTACACATTAACTTTTTTAAAAAATAGAAAAAGGAAGCTTGGACGCGCGCGTGCAGCGCATGCGCGCGTCCAGGAGCAGCCTGTCTGTGGGCAGGCAGACATACAACTCCCCCCGGATGCCTGCATGTCCATCCGGGGGAGCTCGTCTCCAGCCGACCAGGGGTTGTTGCTTGCCTCCCCCTTTGGCTGAAGATGGTCCCATTCACTAGCACTGATTCAGTGGGAGCCCGGGTCAGGGCCGAAACTAGAGTCTGGGTCGAAACCCGCCCAAGCCCGTAGCAAAACAAGGTTAGGCCCAATTTAATTGAGACCAAAATAGATCAAACCAAATGAAAATGCTGCCATAGTTTTCTTTTTTTTAATTTTTTAATTATTATTTAGAATAACATAGACTCCTAGTCATAGTACACTTAGTCAAGTGTAAGCTTGTACACCTGGGTTATCAAAAAAAAAAAAAAAAAAAGATTTAATAGTTGCAAATTTGCAAACATAACGCCTCTCTTCTTCGGTTCCATTTAAAGACACAGCTTGGGCCATTGGAAATAGTCTTCATTTTTAATCATCGGCCTGTTTTACTTATCCCATGTCCATTGATAACATATATTACATGTGTCGCAACACATATTCACATGTAAGTTATTTTGTGATCCATTTTACTTCCGGCCCAATTCATCTAGGTTTTTTTTTCTTTCTACTTTTTTCTTTCCCAGAAATTTACTAGTTTTTCGGGAAAAAACAACACAGTCATTTCTTTCTTTATTCAGTTATATTTCAAATTACTTAAAAGAAAAAAGCTATATTTCGAATTTCACACTAGCCACTTTCAATTAAACTTATCTATCCCTGTTGGGAGATGTTCCCACTTTATGTGTCTGACGCACCTCGAAAGGGATTAAACCCTTGGAAAACCAAAAAAAAAAAATCTAACATAATAAAAGCCAAAAAAATATATATTTCTTTTTAGAAATTCTCATAATCCTATACCACCCAACTTAAAATAATGCAAATATTTCACAAATTTTAACATCATGAAAATATCAACGAACAGAAAATCACAAATTCCAGTGTTTTCAAAAAATTCTCGAAAGGTTTTCAACTAAGTTATGTAATATCGATCTCACATCAGTTTTTGACTTAATTATGTGAGTCTTTAATCTATTTAAAGCCAGTTGGTCGTACCCAAGGCCATCTCCAATGATAAGGGCAGAGCCAGGGCTCCGGAGCTGCCCCTGCCCCTTTCCCGAGCGCTGCCTAGTCGTCTCCAATGCATAGCTCCGAGATTGATTTAAATGTATTTTTGTTCTTGCATACTCTCACTTATAATTAGAGCATTTCCAATGGTTACAAGGGGCTCCGGCAGGGCCCGAGCCCCCTTTAGGCCCTATTTGGTCGGCTTCAATGGTAGGGCTTCAAAATAGAATTATTTCCATTTGAAACAATTCCCGCTCTCACCTATAATTCTATTTTTTAATATTAATATCAATAATACTAATAATAATTTTATTAATATAATTAATTTAATAAGAATATTTAAATATTAAAATTAAATTCAATTAATAATCACGAAATTAAAATTCATAAATAATAGGAAATAATAAACAAGAAAAGAAATACAACAAACAAGAAAGGAAGTATAATAAAAGAAATTATAATAAAATGTTAAGTTTAGTTTTTTAAATTATAATATTCTAAGTTAAAACAAATTAAGTTAAGTTTTTAAAAAATAATAAATTAATTAAAAATAATTAGTTTAATTTATTAAAATCCTTTAAATTAATTAAAGAAAACAAAAAAAAAGGGAAAAATCATTAGGGCGCTTTCCAGACGTGAGCCCTGCCCCAAGCCCCGGCTGCTCCTCTAGCAATCTCCCCCCTGCCCCCCAACCATGGAGATGATTTTTTCCCGGAGCACCGAGCCCCACCGGCACCATTGGAGATGTCCTTACAATTTTAATTTTAATATTAATACTAATAATTATTTTAATAATTAATTTTATTAATAATATTAAAACTAAAGAGAGTAAATAATCATAAATTAAAATTGACACATAATAGGAAATACTGCAAACAAGAAATAAAATATTATTAAATATTAAAGAAAAAACCCATAATTCATTAAATACTAGTAAATATACTAATAAATTTTATTAAGTAATTCAAGTTTACAAATTTAATTCAAGAGAAAATTTTGATTTTATTAAATATTTATTTAAACAATTAATTTTAAATTATTATAAACATTTAAACACAAATTTTTTTTAAAAAAACAAGCAATTAAGTGGCACCACTAGTGTTTTTAAAATCGGGCCGATCATTGAACCGAAAACTCTACTGGTTACTGGTTCGATCGGTTAGATCGGGTCGACCACTGGTTCGATCGGTATAACCGGTGTGACTTTATTATTATGTAATATATATATATATTTAGATTATCTAAAAATACAATTATAATTAAAATAAATCATTCTTTGTCAATATAATTTTTTTTTGTTTCATGCAAATAATCAAAATGTCTTAAACATTAAGATCAATTCAAAATTATAAATATCAAGTATCCCTTAAAAATACATACATTCAAAACAAGACAACAAAATTAAAAATTCATCTCATTATGAAAGTTTTGAATTATTCATTTGGGTTCTATTGTTGTAAGTTGATTTTTATATGGTAATTGAGATTTGCATAATTTCATTCAAAAAATAATATTATTCACAATGATGAGAAAATAACTGTTTATTTTTTTATGTGAAAAAAAAGTGTAATATTACATTATTTTGTTCCTCATTGATTGTTAAAACACTAAAATAATGAATGTGATTTTAATTAAAATATATAAATGTAATCATATTAAATGTTAAACCAGAGTTCAAATAAATAATAATAACAAAAAAAACTCTAAATTTAAAAAAAAAATAAGTGAACCACTGGTTCACTGATTTTACCGATTTTGGGACTAGTTTTATCGGTTTACACTGGTTAATTTAATAACTGATTTTTATGGGTAAAACGGACCGAATTGAAGACCGATTAGCGGTTAAACCGATTTAACCGACCGATCCGATCCGATTTTCAAAACACCGGGCACCACCTTAAGCACAGGGCTCTACTGAGCTCAGAGGCCGCCCTGACCCCGATCCCGAGCTCTTCCAGCTGGAGATGATTTCTCCACCCAACCCTACCCCAATCATTTTCATTGGAGATGGTGTAACAACCCATTAACACCTCTTTATATATATTAAATTCATACAGATTTTTTATTGATAAAGCTGAATTTAACAGTGAATTAAATTTTAGTTATATTTATAGCTGAAAATTACGTGTCCAAAAGGTTAGTTTAAAATTTTAACAAGAATCCTTGAATGATGGGCCAAAATTTTACAAAATAAAAAAGTTCCATTAGAAAAAAAAAAAAAAACATAAAAATGGGACTAGTACTAAAATCAATATGTGAATTCCTATACATTATACTTAAAATTTTAATAAAATTACTAAAAATGTATGTATACACTATATAGTACATCTCAACAAGTCGAGCTTAACTCCACCACAACCTACCATCATCACCATCATTATCATCATCATCACCGATCGAGTCACTTCTAGGTATCACCAAATCGCCTTTCCGTTACTATTCCTCGCCTTCTCATGGCTCCACCGCTCACCCAAAAACGTCTTTGCTGCATCCAAACTTGGAAAATACGTCGGCTCAGTGAAAATTTGAGTCAACAAATCTGCCGACCCCACATCCCCCTTTGCTTCCAAACTCCCCATCACCACCGCCAACAACTGCTTGTAACTGAAATAAAATCTCTTCACCGTCGCCTCCACCGCCTGCATTGCCTGCAGAAGGTGAATCTTAGTAAAATCCTCCTTTTCTCCATATAATTTCATTGCCTCGTCTTGTAACCTCGGACCACCCGTAGGGTCCACCTCCACATCTAGAATCGCCGGCACCTATTAAAGAGAAGAAGTATGTCAGACATTGATCATGATTATAGTTCATAAAATCTAAACGATTGTTGTGATTTGATCGAATTCAAGTAATTGTTATAATTCAACTCTATTTTTCCGGTTGCTAATACGTATCTAACATATATGATATAACTTCGAAATTCAATCATTTTCAAATAGTACCTTGTGTTTCAAATCTTCCGAAAATTTCGTAATTGCAACGAGTTCTCTCGATCTAAAGCAGAAGAGTTCCGATTGAGAACTGGCTTTAATTGCCAGCTGATGTTTTAGTCGCAAAAAATCGTCGGGATCCATCAACAAATGCAAATCCTCTATTTTCGTAAGAACCATCCATACTTTCTCTAGAATCCAACAATAGCTCGAGGCCTTGTCGAAGCTTCTAGAATCAATTTCATCCGATATCCTCTCCAGAAGCTTCTTCGCTACGCGTAACCACGATTCAAAAATCTGATGCGTGGTATATAGCGTCTGATTTTCGCAATTTTTCGAACAAACATCGTCATACGGGCACTTCTTCAGTGCGTGCAGCTCAGTCGGCTTGCAGATGAGATCGTAATTTAAGCTCGGCTTGCCGCTCAAATTAGGCTCACCTAAGCCAAGGGTATACGGACACCCCTGCATCTGGCACTCGATCGAATATTGGATCTTTCTAGAAACTTCCTCAAACTTCTGCCACGTAGCGAGCCGAGGAAGTAAGCTGGCTTCGCTTACTTGGCTCACCACAACGGTGTCGTCTGACATCTTCCAGACCTCTGCGGAGCTGTTCTCACGCGCCAACGCGCCACCGTACGACGTCAGATCTACGATCGGAATCGAATTCACCTCCTCTTCCTCGCATAAAAGAGAAATGATCTCAATCTGGCTCGTGGCTAGTGACTCGAGCCTCCGTACCCACTCCCTACGATTCGTGTACGGTCTCGGATCGGATAAAACGGTTGAAATAAACCGGAAGGTGATTTCTAAGCCCGTGAAAGCCGGTTTAAAAACTGGTTCGCTTTTCCAGCCTGGAAATTCGTTGGTTTCCCATAGCTTCTGTAGCTCTGGAAGCCGAATATAGTGTTCGTAAGCCGAACAAGCCGAATCGGAAGCCTCTGACAATTCGGCGACGCGGATTTTGGGTGGTGGAATTGAAATTTGGAGCTTATTTGAAAAGCGCGGTGATTTGTTAGGAATTTCGGAGGAGATCATCTTATTCATACAATCTAAATCTACCATTGTTTAATAAGATTAATTTAGAATTCGAATTTGATTAGTGATTAGAACTTTGGGTTTGATAAGTAATACCTAGAGAGAGGGGCTATTTATAGGATAGGTGTACAGTAGAAAGACGTGTGAATTGTGGAAAGAAAAGAATGAAGAATTTCAATAGGCGCGGCAGGCAGGATTTATTATTTTAGTTTTTTCTTTTTGAGAAAGGATTTACTATTTTAGTTGGACTTTTAAAAATAAAAAAGGAAAATTTAAAATATTGGAAATCTTATCCATATACGGATATACCTAACGGAGCAGGTTCGAATATTTGAAATGACTAAAGTGTCCTTTGCTTGGAAGTTGGACCATGGTCTTTAGACTCTTTACCTCTACCATATTTGCGTGTTTCGATATGTGTCTGTCTTATCGCAAAAAAGAAATAGGAGTATGTGTCTTCCTAAGGGGGAAATTAACTACTACGCCAACATTTGGGTTTGGTTATTTATTTATTCTCTCTTTTATTTGGTAATTTTGGGATAGGATTTAGATATACATAGCCTACAATGTTTTCTTTTATGCAAGGAAAGAAAATTAGTAATTCGGATGTGAATTATTCTTTGGGAATATTAAAATCGTAAAAAATGATCAGACATGACTCATTTCCATTGTATCACATATATATATATAGATATTTATAAATAACATCAAAATTTATAAAGTTATAATAAGGATAAGTCAGTTTATTTATAAGTTTAGTTTTCTGTATACTAGCCTACTAGGTTACCTGGTCCATTTTTTTTTCCTTTCTATTTTTTCACAAAAGTTATTTATCAACAATGCAATATATATTAGCAAAATATGCACATGAAGGAAGAATTGAAGTCTACATTTTGAATTTTGTTCATTGATTCCATATTTATTATGCATCATAATTAATTTTTTTCTCTTTTATATACTTTTGGAATTAATTGTTACAAGTACGCATCAAATTTTCGCTTCGAGTGTATGTTTTGTCACCTAAATATTAAAAACCTTTCGAGAATTTTTTGAAAACACTAGGGGAAATTGTAAAAAAATTACTAGGTTGAGAAAAATAACAGAAGCCCAAGGCAAACATATGGCTCTGTATAAAAGTAGTTTGGTTGGATTTTTCTCACTCAAACCGAGTCAAATCACTTTAGATAAATAGTTTAAAATTCGAATCGAGTTTCAAAATTTCGATGAGAACTCCCAAACCACTTTTTTAAACCAAACCGATGACGGAACCCAACCAAACTACTTTCATATTAAGTTATAGCTTTGAAATTATAAATTATTTTCTTTTCCATTGATTCAAATACAAAAACATCTCATGTTTTCGACGAAAATAATGAAAATTTTCATCATACAAACAACAAATGTCGATTTACTTGGTAAAAAAAATCTATAAGTATCTTTTATCTTTGAATTTGTTTATAGCATTGTTAAAATTTTGTTTTACATAATTTAATTCTTTGATTTTCCGGGATCTAATTTCGAGTAATAAATTGGAAACTTATAAAGATTATGGCTAAGATCAAATCGTTTTTTTTTTTGTTTTTATTTTTTATTTTTATACATGCAACTCCGTCGGTAGGTTTTATTACTATGTTATAGTAGGTGATGGCAAGTTGCAACCCATCCATCCTCGTCAATATTCCATGAAACGGCTCTATCCTAGGATGCTACGAAATTGCTCTAAGCTAGTCGTTTTCGTTTGAATTTTATGGGACATTAATTGGGGCCACTGGGCATTCCACGCAAATGACGATTTTGCCATTCTATGACTATTAGCCCAAATGTTTAGAAAGGCAAAATGTTTTGGAACTGGAGTTTATCTGGACCAGACAAAAGTATTTAAGTTCGGAAATTCCTAGGGTTGTTCACGGTTCGAATAATAGACCGAATCGAATCAAAGTTATTCGGTTCTGTTTTTTATTTTGAGATTTGACCTAAATCGGTTTTCGAATCGGTTATTTTTGTTCGGTTAATCGAACTGAACCGAAAACATAAATTTTGTTTCAAATAGTTAACATTTTTTTGTTCGGTTTTATGGACTTTAAAATCATTTAATTCTATGCCTATGGATATAAATTTTATTTGTTTAATTTATGTCATTTGAACATTGTTAAATGTTAGTTTTTGCAGTTGGATTGTAAAATTCTTTAATTTTATGCCAATGATATGGATTATTTATTTAATTTATGTTATTTGAGGATTGTTAAATGTTAACCACTTAATTATTTAGTTCTACGTAATGTTTAATAATGTTTAGAGTTATGGTTACCTATTAATCTGATATTTTTTATGATAACTGATATAATATTTGATTGGTAAAATTGCAGAAAACGTCCCAAACTAATTACTGATTTTGGATTTTCGTCCCGAACTATTTAACTTGACGAATTTCGTCCCGTAATTTAATATTTTTTTGGAATATCGTCCCGAACTAATTACTAATTTTGATTTTTCGTCCCAAACTATATCAACTCGCCAAATTTCGTCCCATAATTTACCATTTTGTATGAATTTAGTCCCAATATTAAATTTCTAATTTAATAAAAATGACTCAATCTTGTAATTAATTTGGGACGAACTCTGCAATATTATATAATTATTCATATTAAAATTTACCATGTCATGACAATTAAGCAGCCATGTGATATTCATCGGCAAATGCGCAATTCCGTCTTATAATTATGGTGGGACGATATTCCAAAAAAACATTAAATTACGGGACGAAATTCGCCAAATTAAATAGTTTGGGACGAAAATCCAAAATCAGTAATTAGTTTGGGACGATTTTTGCAATTTTGCCTATTTGATTATATAATTTTTAGTAAATTATGTATGGTAAAATTTCAGTTAAATCGAAATCAAACCGAACCAAACCAAAAAAATTTGGGTAAAACCGAATTAGAATGTTTGGTTCGATTTTCTGTTTTAAAAAATCAAGAACCGAAATTTCGGTTCGATTCAGTTCGATTTTCACCGAATGAACAACCCTATAAATTCCATGTAGAGCCTTTGATTTTGTTTGGATGCATTATTGCCCGATTTGTTTGGTACATTTAAGAATATTTTGGTCTGATAGTTTGAAAATTCATTAGAATTTAGAAACTTCTGCAGAATAATTGAAACTTGACTTTGCTATATTTTGATTTGAATTTTTAGAATGTATCAAATTAATTTCATAGTGAGTTGAGTTTGTAAAAGTGCTTTATTTAATATGGATTCTATGAATTAGGGGATAAATGTAGATTTCAGGTCATTTTGAGGGAGGATCTATTCCCCTTTCCCTCTCCATAGTCATCTCTAATGACTCGGTTTTCTTATTTCCATTAATTTTTCACATATTTCTTAACAATAATAATAATTACAATAAAATTAATAATAATAAAAATAATATATAATAAATTTAACATTGGCATTAATTATAAGAAAGTTACTTTCTCCTTTTGCTTTCAAGTTTCGGAACTCATGTCTTACATAAGTATCGAAAGAGAATCATCACCAATATGTGATTGTTTTAGTGGAATGAATTAGTTTATACAAAGTAGTGAATTCAGTTCGGATCCCTGTTGGGAAAAGTTCATACTTAATGTGTCTGATGCGTCTCGATAGAAATTAAACTATTGAAATACTAAAAAAAGGTATCATCAGAATCACACACAACACAACTTCAATTTATGTAAAACATGGTTATTTAGAAGAATAATCGAAAATTTTGTGATCAGATCATGATCATTTTAGCGCCAACAAAATTATTTTGTCCCGATCAAATACTTAAACAACACAAAAAATTTTGACTTTTCAGAGTGGAAGTTAATTCGAAATGGAGAAACATTTTATCTCTGTACCACAAAACAAAACAGTTTCACTAAATACACAAATTGAAAGGAAGATACTATTTATCTGATTTATTTCATTACTACATCAAATAGGCAAGGGCAAGGGAAAATTCTTGTCGAAGCCTGGCTTGGCCAAACCCATCCAACCACCAAGCAAGTGTATTGCACTTGCTTTGTGATTGGTCACTTTCCTGGAAGTTACATCCAATCCCAAAGCAAGTGTAAGCAAGTGTATTACACTTGCCATATAATTAGTTTGGGTTCGGCCAAACCCGGTCTGGGTAAGAATTTCCCAAGGGCAAGAGGGTATATATATAATATACTTCTCTTTCGTGGTCAAATATGGAAAGACAAGAAGAGTGGGAAATGTTCCGTTAGTTTCGGATAAGTTCAACACTTTTTACACCATCAAAGAAACTTCTTTAAAAAATCCAAAATTTAATTCCACAACTTCAGACACATTTCAAAATTCGGCGGCCGAAACATTCTTCCCTCTTTGCTGTTTGACACTGGAACTAAATTGACCTGCATTCCCGCGTTCACCGCTTTAAATTTCGCCCCAATTTCCCCGCCATGTCACTAATATTTGGGTCCTACTTTGATTCAGCCAGATTAATTAATTCTAGTTGGGAATTTATCATTTATGAATAGAGCCGTCAATAAGCTCGAGTCAGATCGGTTTTCATTTATAATGAGTTGGATTAAGCATGAATCAAAATTTTCATCTTTTCTTTTAAAAATATTGAAAAGTTTTCGGTTTTTGAATTAAACGGAATGAAAATAAGATGTAATTATTTCGAAACTCTTAATTTACCGGGGACTTCCTTATTTTTCTTGATTTAGAAAAAAAAAATTACAATAATTCCTTAGTGTTTTCAAAAAGTTTTAATATTGACTGATCGAAACATACACTCGAAACGAAATTTTGATCCATAGGATTAAGATCTTGTTTCAATCTAAATTTTTTGAGCATATCGAATCTTGTTCTAATTCGATTGGACATCAAATCTTTTTGAATCAACTATAACCCATATTGTCCAAATTCACACTTATATCTTATATATATATATGGTTTGTAAATGTTACAATTTCACATAATATTCATTACGTTTCTTCAACAATGTTTGGCACATTTAATCATTTACCTCAAATGATTTAACATATTACTTACTTTGAAAAACATGATATTGCTAATGTATTAAGAGTTCATATTTTTAAATGATATTAGAAAATTGCACGTACATTGACGTGTTTATTTTTAATTTCATGGATATTTTCATAAATTGTATTAAAATTAGCTTCTTCTTTTTTATGACATTAAATATTAAATATTTATGACTTATATTTAATTTATCTTTTATAAAATTTAATTTAATTAATTATTAATATTTTAAGAAAATAAAATGATCAATTTAAATAGTTGTAATGAAATATATAATTATGACTTATATAGTCAGGACATCTTATAGAATTTGTTCTACAATATTAGTTGTCATGTTAAGTTTATCTGTTATTCACATATGATAAATGTTTCATCCGTTTCTTCACAAATTTCATCATTTCACGAACATTTTTTCTTATTAGTGTCACCAACTTTACCAGTGTCACCAATTTCACCCAACGTTTCATAGATTCATAAGTTTTCACTATTTAATTTTTTACTAGTTAATATATTTTTAGAGATTATTCCCTTTTTTTAGTCGGTTATAATCTTTTTCATTGTTTTTCAGTTTTTCTTTGGATTTTTTTCCAATCCACCGATTTCACATTGCTTAATGGTTAAAGTTCAACCTGTTTTCACCCATTTCACTTATTTCACATGTTATTCATTTGAATTTTTCATTGATTAAACAGTTTTCACCGACTTTAAGCTTTTTTGACTGATTTTACCATTTTCACTAATTATATTCGATTTCATTTTCATCCGTTTCTTTACAAATTGCACCCAAATTTTCATCGATTCATATTTTCTCACTGTTTTTTTTTCACCGGTTAATATTTTTTTAGCGATTTACGCCTTTTATTATCGATTATAACATTTTTGTTTTTCATTATTTTTCCATTTTTGTCGATTGCTTTTATTCTTTTTCCGGTTTAAACCATTTTTCTATCGATTTCACATCGTTTTTGTCAGTTCAACTTTTTTGTTAACTGATTTCACTCAATTTAACCATTTTAATTCGTTTTCACCCATTTCACATGTTTTTCTCTGATTTCACATTTTATTCACTTGAATATTTTATTGATTAAATATATTTTTACCGACTTTACGCTTTTCTGACCGATTTTACTCTTTTTTCACTGACTTTACCCCTTTTAATTGGATTTCACTTATTTCATCATTTTTCTTACAAAATTCGCTCGAATTAATTTTCATCGATTTAACATATATTCACAAACTCTACCTTTTTTTAATTAAGTTTACCCGTTTTCATTAATTTTTCACAAATTTCACCCAATTTTTATTTTATTGATTTCAAATGCAATTACAATTTCACATGCACTTTTAACCGGTTTTACCCATTTTTTTAACCAACTTCACCAATTCACCCGGACTTTCATCAATTTCACATGTTTTCATTGATTTAATTTTTTTTTATTGATTTCAGCAATTTTCATTGATTTCACCAGTTTATTGATCAATTTCCCTCATTTTTCACGAAATAAATTCTATGAAAGTATGAGGTTATGCATGTCTTGATATTGTTTATATTTTGCTTCTCTAGCTAAATAAACAATAAGTACTTAGCTAAGTCATAAACATTTAATTTGGTTCATTTATAGGTAAGATTCTTATTTTAACTTTTAATTTTTTTAATTATTTACTTCTTATGTATAGCAGAATGATATTTAAGAGAATTTGATTTTAGTATTTTGCTTTTAGATGATTTTATATGACTTATATTGTACATAATCTTTCAATCATACAAATATCAAATCTTTACTTCAAATATATTGTTGTTAAATTAAAATAATTTTACATGTATATTTTAGGAGCTATTTAAATTAAAAATATTTTTTTCTTATGATTTTTATTTTATTTTATGTGTTATATATGAGAAGAAAATTGAAATTATAAAATTTGATGTAAAAGATGGGAGATTATGTAGGAGATAAATATAATAATATTTCATGTCTAATTGTACATTTACATAATTAATATAAAAATATTACATGCCTAATTATTCTTCTTCAACTATTTTTACATATTTACCATTGAATTAAATATCACTTAACAACTCAAATAAGAGTATATTAATCTTTAAAAAAAAAACCCTTAAATAATTCAGACTTTTATATATGTATGCATAAAAATGAGATTAAGAAGTGCCGAGGGTTTATTTATGGTAGACTAAAGAGTAAATTTTGCCTATTTTGAGCTTAATGGGGATGTATTTTATCATTTGACACCCAATCCAAGTTATAAAAAGGCCAGTAAACCCTCTTTTTCTAACCAGCTAATAACAACTCACGGGCCCAGCACGTGACTTGCCCATTCCGACACCCTTTCACTCATGGATCGACACGAGGCATGATTGTCACGTGACCAACCACTGGTGCACACCTGTTTGCACACCGGTGGTCTAGCGGTACCTGCCTCATCCAATTAAATCTTCTAGATCTCTTCGCTCTTCTAGTGGTTGATCCAAAGGCTTGTTTGGCTTGGACGTCTGGATATTACTAGACAACATGCGTCAGCTTGTTTTCAACTTATTTGACTCTGGAAAAATGTCGGCCTTTGTTTATAATAACCGCGTGGAATTAGTCGTTTGCTTAATAATTAATTTAGTTTCCTGTAATAATTAATTTTAGCAATGCAAGTTTTTTTTTTGGATAGATATATAATCAAAACTTCTTTTGTGATATTAATCATGTTGTTTGTATAGTTAATTAAGTCACATCTTGTGAGCTAAATTCATGCATGGGACACGACACAAATTATATGTTTTTTTATATTTATTGTATGTCTGTTTTATCCTATTTACCTTCTTTTAATTACAAAATGAGTAGTATGATTTCAAAGATAAATTATTGATATTTTTTTCTTTAACTATTGCATAATACCATCATCACTATATGTATTTGTACTACACTTCTCTAAATCATGTATATAAATAATTTATAGATAAATTACTTTTTTTTAGATGGTGAATACATTGTTACATTAACAGTATATCGAATTGGAACTATTATAATGATATCAGAGTGAACTAATTACTAGTATTAAAATAGAGAAATACTAGTATAAAACTAGAGAAAATACTCACATTCGTAAGAGTTTGACCCATGACCTCCTGGTCATGGAGCCTCAGCCTTAACCACTTGGCTTATACCTCATCGATATTTACAGATAAATTACTTAATTATTACGTATATTTAGTAATATTTTTTTTTATTTAAACTATTATTACCTTTAATACAAGTTTATCTTTCGTGTAACACATTATTAGGGAAATTCTTACCTACATCGGGTTTGGCCGAACCCAAACTAACTACAAGGCAAGTGCAATACACTTGCTTTGGGATTTGATGTAACTCTCAAGAGAGTGACCAATCACAAAGCAAGTGCAATACACTTGTTTGGTGGTTGGATGGGTTTGGTCAAGCCAGGCTTGGACAAGAATTTTCCCATATTATTATGTAATGTCCATTATAGAGATAAATAAATAAAAATTAATTAATTAATGTCTTTAATGAAATTGATAAGTTCAAAGAATTAATATATCCGCAGCATATATATATTTCACATCCAGTTGGCAGGCAAAGCCATGCCGGTAAACATGGGGGTGCCGTCAAATTATGTTTCTTATAATGAATAAAAACAAAATTCAGAATTGGATGAATATATATTTAAGGATGTGATAAGGAAATAGATAATAAGTAAAATATTAGCACAAAGTTATGTACGAAGATTTGGTTAAAATGTTATATATAAATAAATACCAGGTTCACTTTGAAGCGTGTCAAAGAGGTGGTGTTGGTTTCCTAGGGAGAAACCATATCATCTATAAATTTGTATCCCATTTGTTGCACGCCATGTGCTGGTAATTGATAGTTATCCACAATTCTCAACCTAAAGTCATACATATAAATAAACAATTTATTGCCCCAGCCGATCGAGATTATTCCAATGGGAATTCACACTATTATTGAATGTTGACCTCTTCATTAAAACTATTGGTGGAGAAATATAATTTTCTTAATTCGAGTACAAGTTGAGAGCGAGACTGATAAGATCGTTATTCTTAATCGTATGGAATATTCAAATTAATTATTATATTTAATCAGGTGATGAATAAACCAATAACAATATATCGACGTGTGTTTAAAATAGATTAATCCTCACATTGTGACAATCTCGTCGGAAAAAGTGCACAATTAATGTGTTTGGCAATGTTTCAAGGTGACTAAACTAGATGTAAGACTTAATATTTTTTTTCGTTTAACTAACAACAATCTACATCTTTAATAACATAATGCTCCAATTAGCCCTAACAGTTATCGAACGTTCCAATTATAAAGGTAAACATGAAAATGTCCCTCGATTAGACCAGGTTTAGGAAATATGTACTTAAAAATACACCATACTATTCATTGTGATGATGTGACGCTCTCACAAAAATGATGTGATATATTTTCAACCACAAAGTCTAAGAAAATCTTCTAGACCTAATGTTCTGGTCTAGTCAAGAATATCCCGAATATATATATACCCCTAGGTATATATTACCGATCGAAGCTGAATATTCATTCTATAATTTTATGATATTCGAATAATATTTTTTTTTATATGTACCGTTTAGAACTTTACCAACATTTCTTAATTAGTGAGCTACGAAAGTAGATAATCAATTGTAAGAGTTGAACTATATTATTCATTTGTACGCCCATGTATTTCGAGACGACAATGATATCCTCGTTCTAGATTTATTCGGTCATCCAACTAAACTTTTGGATTCATATATGGTCTGCTTATTATATTCATAAATTTAAACAATAAGTAATTCTTATCTTGTTATGAACTTATGATAAAGGTTCTTGCTCACTAAACTCTAGCTCTAACCTTCTTTTATGAGTTTTTCAAACTCTTAGTCGGATTCGTGTTTTCTTTTGAATTTCAAACGATATTTAAATTTTAAATTTGATTTTTTGAGAAATATTGGACATGAGAACTTGACAGTGGAAATACGAACATTGATACACCATATTATGTAGGCCGTGTTTTTATACTAAATCCATCAATGTTGATAATTATATTCATATATTATATACAAATTTATTCAAATTCTCTTAATTTAGGAGTTGCTTGTATTGACCGTAGTTTGTTCGTGAGACAGAGTTTATCCAAATCTATTAGTAGCTTTAAATTTGAATAGATAATTTATTTTTAATTCAATAAAGTAGCAAAAAATGAAACACAAAGCTATATTAGTGGTCATTCTCCAAAAAAAAGAAAAAAAGCAGCAATAGTTGTGGTCGGTCTTTTACCAATCATATATATATGTAAGCTATCTCTCCTGTCACGCAATTTTGGATGCTTATGTTCTTTGGTGGGGTCCCCTACATATAATTCTAGATTTTTGGAGATTTGATATAAACTTTGGCATAAATCAATTAATCTCTTTAGTTGGGCAGTGCTTATCAGTTATATCTCCGTTGATAGTGGTGAAGCATCCAAAGTGCCATTTTCACGGCTACTAATTTCTTTTTTCCCATGGTTTCTGAAAAAAAATTAAAAAAAAAAAAAACAAAACAAAAGAAAAGCATTTTTCCCGTAAGCCGGCCGGGTCACTCTCACGAACACATCAATCCAAATTTACAGTAATTTCTTCTATATGTGATTGAAAAAATTAATATGTTTTCATCGAAAATATAAAAATGATTTTATATTTTGTTAAGACAATTGACAAAAAATTACAGATAAGTTTTTTCAATTTAACATTGTTTGTGATGTTCCCAAAATATTTTTGAAAAATATCCATTAAATATCGAGTAATATTTAATTGATTGCAACTTTTTTATTTTTTATATACAATTGAACCATATTGTTATTTTGGTGTTCGACAACAATTGTTTCTGTGATGAAAGTTCTAGTAATAGAGTCGCAATCAATATGACGCATGGGCATGGCCATGAAGTTTTAATTTTGAATCCTATTTAGAAGAGATATTTCAAAAAATATCTATTATTTTGAAAATACACAATATATAGGATTAGATTTAGAGTATAATTTTTTCATTTACTTAGCTAGGGATTCATTTATTAAACGCCAATGCCATAGGTCATTCGTGCTTTTCTTTTCTTTTTTCATTCAGGCCCCATGCCTTATCCAACTCCAAAAAATAGTTAAATTCTTATCTTTACAAATTAACATTAACAACGGATCGGTTAAAAAAAGAAAATTATAAATTCTTTTTTCACCATCTGACCCATCATTAATCTATCCAAACTAGGTCCAAAACAAAAAATTGTTGCAATAGCAGGCGAATACTCCATACTTAATTTGGCCCAAGGATATTATAGACTCTTAATCTATACTTCTCCATCAATACAATACCCAAAACTAAATGAAAAATGAAAGTTGCTGAAATTTATCAATATATATATATATATATATATATATATATATATATATATATATATATATATATATATATATATATAAAAATATAAGAAAGAAAAATGACACTTGGGCCTTCTCTCTCCAAATGGAAAAAAGAAAAAAGAAAATAAAATTCTTAAAGAGTTAAAGGCATGGCAATATGGCAAGATTGGATAAACCCAATCCCCATTTATCACCCCATGTGGCTATAAATAGTAAAGCACGTGTTGATGCATGGCCTTTGCAACATTTTTCAATGAACCAGTATCCTTGTACATTTATAATTAGTTTCATATCTAGGGAAATTTCATTTATTATGAGATTCCTTGATGCGTTACTCGTTAGTATAGACTTTAAACTATAAAAGTAAGTTGCTATAAGTTTGCATATTTTATATAGAACAAATTTCATGTAAAAGAATTTGTTACCAAACAATAATTTAAAAGGTATTGATAATTTAGTATTTTCATCATGCGCGTTTTCAGTTTTGTGAATGAATTTGTCCGATTCATGTTTAATTTTATATTCAAATTATTTTAGTTTTGGATAATAACTCAATAAAAATTCGAGGTTTGATCCTAATCCAATAAAGTTTTTTTTTCAGCTTAGTTAACACACTTATGTTAAGAAATATATTCATTGACATCCATGCCAAGTAATTTATGAAAAATCCATACCAAGTATAAATAATTTCATGTTAACCATTTATGTTGAATATATTATATTTAATGACTTGTTTGTTTTATAAGATTTGGGTCCTAAATGGATAAAAGTTATGATCCATTGACAACCGTTTTATATCTGTTCCCTAAATTCTTTTGTAGTTCAAATTTTTGAGCCCACTAGCCCACACAAGACATACTGGGCCAATAAGAGTATATACCATTTACAACCCAAGAAGATTTTCTTAATCTGCTCCCCAAATTATCCGTTCTATTTTTGATGTAAAAATATAAATGCATCAGTACATTATTATCACTATATAAACAAATCAATTCAACTACTATCATAGTACATGAAAAGGTCAACTACTAAGGCTGTTACAAATTAAGTCGAAATTAGATATTCTTTATTATTTTCAATATCGTCATAAACACTTAAAGATAAACTCACAACTTATAAGCTTAAAACAACATATTTAAGATAAATTAAAGTTGGAGCTGTTTTTGTAAACACTGAACATTGGATTTGAAGTAAGAAAAACTCATAATTTATTTGCTAAAGAGTTTGCAAACACAAGTCTAAAATTATTAACTGTTATGAAACCAAACTAAAAGTAACAAGAATTAAAGTAGACAAAGTAGAATATATATTAGGAGGAGAGTTTCTTATTATTCATATACTCTTGTGTGTATAAAATAATTTACAATGCATCTATTTATAGGACTACAAGTGCAACTTAATAGTCAAAAGTTACAAGATAAGTTTAAGTAAAATTCAATGAATAAAGTACATGACTTTTGGTGTTTCAAGAGTATTCATATAACTAGTGACATTCCAAATGCATCCACCAAATAAATACTAGATTCATAACACTCCCCCTTGGATGCATGTTGCTTATAGAATATGCCTCGTTAAAAACCTCGTCAGAAAAACCCAGTGGGAAAAACCTGAACAAGGAAAAAAGAGTACATATCCATATGGAGCTGATAAGCGTGTAACACTGCCTCGTTAAAACCTTGCCAAGAAAACCCATTGGGACAAAACCTGGACGAAGGAAAAAGAGTACAATGTGTGGATTATTAATGACACGCTCCCCCTGATGATGGCGTAAGGTCCACGTGCTTTAGTGAACAAATCAGCAAAATTATTACTTGACTGAATTTATTGAACATCAACATTACCATGTTTTTGAAGCTCGTCGGTGAAGAAAAACATTGGTAATATGTATTTTGTTCAGTCTCCTTTTAGATATCCATTCTTGATTTGAGTAATACAAGCGGCATATTTCTTGTAAATGTTGAATCGTAGACCTTAATCATAAACATTCACAGCTTACTTCAAACAATTCCATTTTGAGATATAAATATATATGTGAGTTGATCAGAAATGTATCCAGCATCTGTATAACAGACCATACGTGGATTGGAACCTCTGATTAAAATAAGCACATATCGGTTGTTCCACAAAGATAGCGTAATACATGTTTAATTTCATTTCAATATCTGCATGTAGATGCAGAGTTATATCTTTCCAGTAAGTTAAAAATGCAATATCCGACATCATACAATTTGCAAAATACATTAAAGCTCTAATTGCATTTAGATAAGGTACTTCAGGACCCAACAATTCTTCATTGTCCTCTTGAGGACAAAATTGATATTTATTTATATCTAAAGATCGAACAACCATAAAAGTGCTTAATGGATGAACTTTATCCATAAAATCTTTTCATAATTTTCTTTATATGGACAAATATATTCTCTAATAAATGCTCGATCTGCAGGCCGAGACAAAACTTTGTTATATCGATACTTTTCTACCAAACTCTTTCATCAAGTAGTACGCGGTCTCAATGAGCTCTTCAGGAGTCCTCACAAGATTTAAAAACCATAATCACATACCGCCATAATAAAAAAGTCATTTCAAAATTTGTCAATACAAAATTCATGGACAAATTGGATTGTGCACGAATCCTTATTTTACGAGGTATTCATTTAGCTGGTTATACCACATCAGACCATATCACCCTTACTTGTATAAGGATCGTATTTGTCTACTAAAAATGAGCATGAGACCATTTAATTCCTCCATGAATGTTAATATAAATATCACTACCCAATGATCTATCTAATATGCGGTAACTACATCCATAAACACATTTCAAGTCCTTCAGGGACTGCAAATCAATTAAATACCGCGACATGATTGCACTAATCACGGGGGAATATGTTCCGTCGTAGTTATTGGTCTCTGTGAGAATTCGTACAAGAAGTTGTGTCTTATATCTCACATTATCATCATGTTTTCGTAAAATTATATGTTTGTGACATATAAATTTCACGTCTTTTGACGTGCGGACAATTAGTCCAAATACTTTTACAATTTAATAGCGATCTTGAATCGCATCTTTCTATAAGGCCAAAATATTTATTTGCTTATTTATGTCGGCATTAAATTAACCGTTCACGGTTCAGGATCCTGATTTATACCTTTTATTTAGTTTGACCCAAATAAGCAAAACTATTATTTATAATCACTTTGCTTTCTATCCCAGTTTTCTTGATTTATTTCTGTTTCATGAGCATCTCGTGATTTAGACTGATCAGTCATTTTTTCTATAGCGCTTTATTTTGAAACAGATTCCTCCTCATAAGGGAATTTCTTTCAGAAGTTTTCTTTTGCACCAATAGTAATTTCACGCTTCAAGTGCATTTATAGTATGCTAGCATATTATCCTTCAAGGATTTCAATCCATGTTGGTGCAATTTTTAATTCTTGCTCGTTCGATTTGTGCATGGGCCAAGCTGAGACAAGTAATGTACATTTATGTACTCATGTCAAAATAATTTCACGCCGTTTTACATGCAATGAGCAATGACATCAATTCTCCCCCTAACGGCGAGAAAAATGTCTCAAAACAAAATTATCATCATATTTTGATTTAACCATATCGCCTCGTCAGACGTTTAAGATATATGGTTATAGCCTCGTCAGGCGTTCAAAATATATGATTACAGACGGGAAATAAAAACAAACCAACACGTCTTTGTAGACCCATATATGTTCATTTTTGGTGGAAAAATCAGAACATACATTGCACAATCATAAATTTATTAGGCTTCCAGCCTGACATAAGTTGCAACGTTGCCCTCAATCTTATACTTGAGCAAGAATCTTAGCAAAATCAATACGTGTTGACAATAGGCATATCATAGACAATTAAAAAATAACTTTTACAGGACCTATCCCATTAATATCATCATAAAAAAATTGGGACTCAAGACCAATCTTCACAATAGATGGTCTTACAATTTACTTTCTTTGTGAGCAATCAACACACACATACTCATGAGGTAAATAATCATATGGTTCTTCAAAAGATGCAGCGCAATTGTAGTTTTACCTGGATGACCAAGTTTATCATGCCACTTCATAATATTTTGGATCATTGAACTTCTAGTTCAACTGAAACTTATGATCCAACATTGTTTATTGACGCATAATTCACTAGGATAAGAAAACTGGGATCATATTCATCAGTATACTTCTGGCATGAAATATTGAATGTAGTAAAAATATATTTCATATTCCCCTCATATATATAATTTCCATATGATATACGTCAATACGTTCTTCAAGACGTATTTCTTTGAATTCAACAAATCCATTTTGGATTTTATAGAGCACGAAGCCTCTTTTACAAAAATATTTGCTCATCCAGACAATTTATATTTGCTCTTCTGGAGCATTTATAGTATACCTCAATATGTATTAACTTTTGTTTTTGCTAATTTCAAGTTAGAGAATATTTTCAATCTCGAAGAATTGTGTGTGTTGACCTACTGTCAACTAAATAAATATTTCCACCGTTGATATTTACAATGCTCACATAATTGTCCATGTATCTTTAGGATGCTCGCATAATCTTTTGCATCTAACATGATACTTATATGATTGGGCATCTTCAAGATGCTCATAGTATTAATCAACGTTGTAATTGACGAATATGGAACATATACGAAACCAATGCTTTTTACTCCACCACTCTACCAAGTGCTAATAATTTGCACACCCTTGTCTATAATTGTTTTTCTTCGAGTGGTATGATGTGATGGTATGTATAATAATAAATTTTCATTATGACTAAATTATGTCATGTCTATAATTAATTTCATTTGTTTTCGGAAAATAAATTATTTACATTCACTTCCGAGAATGAATAATTTATATTAACATTGGCATTCACTTTGTGGGATTAATCCGGTGAGAGTATGATTTGTCATCAAGAGGTCATTATTCAAAATAAATTAATTTAGAGTATTTCTCAAAACCTCTCTTTCATATTTGCTTCTTTGCGAGCCATTTACAATCATACTTTATCTCTACATAATCTCAATTGAGATACAATTTCATAGTTGTGGAGTATAATCATTTATCAGTTGAAAATATTACAACTTCGGGTGTAAACGTTCATAGTGAGCTTTTGTGAGAGTCCCACGACCTTGGTGATTATATTGCTCTTTCAAAATTTCATATGATGCAACATCATGTGCAATCATTCACAGGGAGCATTTGAAAATATCACTATTGTGATTAAATCACTCCTCACTTTATGATTTCAATCCTTCAAGGAGGAAATGACCAATGCAAGCATTGCCCCTCACTTTACCTTTTTCGTTTGCCCAAACTTTCATTTCATACAGAATTTCCGAGGCTCTTTCTTTTTATTCAAATAGATTTCAACATCAAGAATCCATGTCATAATATTTTGGCTTTCTTTCAGAAATTTCAAGGGCAACAATGCGTAAATTGATAATATTGGCCTTAACTTTAAAGCCCAAGCATATAGTTTGAGATTGCTTAAAATATACTCAATCTTCGAGTTTGAGTTTTATTACTTAGGCTTCAGGCCTAACATTATGTTTTCATTTTAAAACTTCAAGTTCTTGATAACAAGAAGATTAACATTCTTTAAAACATAACCACTATGAGAAAATATAAATTCTCAATTCACCTTTCCTTTTATTCATGATGTAAATCAAAATTAGTATCACAATACCAACTATTAGGTAAAAGTTTGACAAAACTTTCAAACACACACCCGAAGAATAAACAATAAATTATAAATTAAATAATTTATATAAAACTCTTATTATTTCAGGGGTAAACTGAAAATCAGAAAGTTCAAGGATTGTAATTTAAAAAATATCATGGTCTAAACTGTAGTTTCAGTGAAAATAGTAATCGAACTGCAATTATGCTAAAAAATACAGTGGCTAAGTGAGATTTTTCAGAAAGCTAGGGAATAAACTGCATTTTTTTTTCAAAGAAAATTAGGGACTAAACTGTAATTTCAGAATTTTCATATTATTCTTTTAAATCACATTCGAACGAATACATGTTCATATGTTAAAAGTACTTCAGCCATATTTTTATTTGTCTTCCTTAATCCTGAATAGACAATTCTCTACACTTTTGCGAACTTAAAATTATACTATTAATGTAATCGTCTTAGATATAATATACAAAAAATATGAATGAAAATAACATACCTCTTACATGAATTTCTTACATGCAAGCTTAATTATAAGAGGAATGAATCCATGTTTAGCCTTGTAGCACACGGCCAAGCTTTCAAAAACTAAATATATTTATGCATATTTGAACATTTGAAATTGCATGTATCGTTCATAAAGTACAGGTAAAATCATGAATATATATGCCAAAATAAATTATGAACAGTAACAAATCTATTAATCATCATCTAATAAATTATACATCAAAAATATTAATTTGTTCAAATTAGAGAGTGAGGCAGTGAGCATATTTTAAGAGACTTCTACCTCAAAGAATGGGCCTAATTTATGCAGCACACATATATGTTATATCATATTGTCACAATGAGACAATAAATCAATCTTCAATTAAATTTGAGAGCAATAGATTAAACTATAGGAACATACCTGATCATTCACATTTGGTGTAATTTGTCCAGAAAGAATCCGTTTTCTTTCTTTACCTCATATAAAATTAATAAGGGTTCAAGTTGTTTGTTAATTTGAATATTTGATCATACCAGAGAGAGGTTGTGGCTAGCTACTTCCTTCAACTTTTTCGTAAACTTCTGACGGCTGCCGTTTCATTTATAGGTACTGGGATGACGATCGGAACGGTCAAAATTAAGATCCTGGTGTGATGAACCTTCAGTCCAAATTTGAATACGATCCAACGGTGGATAAGGTTGGAATCATTGAAAAACCGAAGCTGTTGCGTGCAAATCCGAAAATCTGCATCTCCAAGTATTTTCCTCTTTTCTCTCTTGTTTTGTGATATATTTCATAACCTTGAAATCGATTTATAGAGCAAACTCGTGCTGATAACGTGTTATGAAACTAAACTAAAAGTAACAAGAATTAAAGTAGACAAAGTAGAATATATATTAGGAGGAGAGTTTCTTATTATTCATATACTCTTGTGTGTATAAAATAATTTACAATGCATCTATTTATAGGACTACAAGTGCAACTTAATAGTCAAAAGTTACAAGATAAGTTTAAGTAAAATTCAATGAATAAAGTACATGACTTTTGGTGTTTCAAGAGTATTCATATAACTAGTGACATTCCAAATGCATCCACCAAATAAATACTAGATTCATAACATTAACAAAGTTTTTTTTTTTTTTTGAGAAAAAATTATTAACAAAGTTAATTACATATAAAATCTCCCTCATAATAACATAAGCAAAAATGAACAAGGCAAATAAACAAAAAGAGTGCAATGAATTGATTTATTCAGGGCTATTTACGCCTTTGTTTAGGTCTCATATATGATGATAAGATGATTGGAATATTGTGGTCGATGATCTTGCTTGAATTTCATATTTTTTTTCAATCACAAAATCTTTATTTTGAAATGATCACCGATAATATTATTTTTCTCCAACAATTTGTTAATATCACTTTTTCATTTAACTTGAGTTATCCGAACTCCCCTCCACGAAGATTCTAGCCTAAGTTCGTTCTTTTGATTGTCCACCCCATTTTACCGATTATTTGACCAATTACACCCCGGACCACAAGGGGACGAAGATGCAATTATGCAAACCCTTTGAAAATTTGAAGATAGTGAAATCCCCTTTCTCCAATGAGCAAGTAGTTTCCCTTTTTACTTCCAAATGTTTGGTAAGAAGAATGAAAAACCAAAAAGTATGAATTAACTGCAGAATATGGTTTAAACAGGCGAGCTTAAAACATAGTGAACTAAAAAAGTACTACTCTAACCTAACATCAAGAAACCAAACTACAGAGTTCATAAATCATAATAAAGAAAGCCATAAATTGCAACTGGCAAACTTAGTCGAAAAGACTGAAGCCCATGTCATCATCGGATTCTTCGGCAGGTTCATCCCTCTTCTCCTCCTCAGCCGCAGCTGCAGCAGCAGGAGCACCACCTGCACCACCGGCTGCAACAGGAGCAGCAGCAACAGTAAATTTGCTCGGGTCCTGAATATTTACACACTAAGTCAAGGGCTTAGATAAAAGAAATGTAAAAATCCACAATAAGGAAAGATAGCAAGCAACACATACCGCAAGATACTCCTTGACTTTATCAGCAAGAGGGAAGGAGTAATCAGTTTCAACAGCCACAGCCAAGAGATTCTTGTATGCATTAATGAACATGTGTGGTGCAGCTGCAATGGTTGGGTATGAGATGGCAAGAGCCAATGAGGTAACCATTGAAACACCCAAGGCAAACTTTTCAATGAGGTCATCTTCAGTCATATTAAGCACCTCAGGGTTGAAGACTGTACCATTGTCATAAACAGAGACAACAACCAGACCATAAGAAAAGGGCCTAATACCAAGCTTTGCAAGAAGTGCAGCTTCAGATGAACCCACTTTGTCACCCTTCTTGATAAGCTCCACAGGAGTGATAATTTCAACAGTACCCTTGTTAATCTTAGTTGGGATGTTGAGAACCTGAAAGAAGTCTTGTCAGATACTACTATCTTAAATAAAAAAAGGGAAATTTCACAAGGTAAAGAGTTCATCTCTAAAGACCTGGAAAAAGGAAGTTTGTGATGGATCAAGACCAGTATTGCCAGGTGGGACAATGACATCTATTGGAGCCACCAAACCAAACCTGTTAAAAGACAACAAATGTTGGAATAAAACTATCAGCAACAGAGTTACGCAAGGAAAACGATAGCACAATTTTCATTTCATGTAGAAAAATTGGCAAATGGAGTCTGCACATGCACGTTTAATGCTTTGCAAACAAAGACAATTATTTTATCAACACAAATTTGCCAAATAATACAGTACTAGAATCCTCTGCAATAGAAGAACAACTCAAAAATTGGACGAAAAAGTTGATGGTTAAACACTTAAGGTTCATTTGGAGTCCAACAACTAACATTATCACAAATGTGCTATGAGAATAGTTATGAGCAATCTAGTATAATGCAAGAGATAGAGGGAGGCACGCATAGTTAGTTTAATTTTCATACTAATTTTCAATTGATAGTTAGAACTCTAAATTTCATACCAACTTTCAATTCAATTAGGAATATCCCTAAACTTCCTCTCCATAATCACCAAACATGACTAGAAAACCAAGTTAGTTGAGATTCAACCTAAGTTCAATACAGGGCCAATCCTGAGTTTTTGGTGGCCCTAAGCCAACTCTAAAATTGTGGCCCTTAAGTTTTCATGTGCAATTAAATTATGTTAATAACTAATATAATATTGTGAATAAAACTATTAATTAGATAAATAAGAAACAATAATATTGTGAATAAAAATATAATATCGCTTTGTAAAAAATATCGGTAATACGAGACACACTTCTATTTAATAAGAAAATGATAACATATATAAACACATAAAATCTTAGTATAATATTACTTAAATATTCTTCTACTAGCATTTTTTATAGCAAAATCACTAATTATACTTGCATAACAAATATTTTTCAATCAACAATATGGCTAACCGATTCGATTTATTTTGTGACAATGGTTGATCAGAAGTAAGACTTAATCAACTATAGCTTCGAAAATATTATCTCTACAACTGCAACTGTAACGAGAATACTTAACAATATTCTATAAGCAATCCATCTATTTGAGAAATCAACATTATATAGTTTGCAAATAATTCAATTTTTTTAGTTCTTTTGGTAAAATATATTTTAAGACTCTCAACTCAAATAATTAAGTCAATCTCATCTATATCATAAGTGTCATTCAAATAATATTCAAGTTTGAAACAATAAATACTTAAAAGACATCATCAATAAATTTTAACATCATTAAGTCGAATATATATATATATATTTTTTTTTTGATATATTAATATGGATCTCTTGGTCACATGACTCACAACTCCAAAATTTTAAAATTGCAATACAAAGATTCATTTTCTTACTTTTTGATTTAGACAATATCTATCTTAATTAATGGGGTTTCGTTGATTTAATTGTCAATATGTTAGGCCTGATTTCTTTAGCTATGCATTTGGACTTTTCATACTAGAATCTTAGCTCCACAAGCAAAAATAACAAAAATTAAAGGCAATTTGAAGATGCAAGGATTTGAACACTAACCTCACGAACACTCATCAGGAGGTTTACCATCTATGCTACAAGCAATCTTTGTATAATTATTACATACATATAAATATATATACATATATATTAAAATATTTTGTAATTGGAGGCCCTCGTTCACCGGTGGCCCTAAGCGACCGCATGTGCGGCTTACGCTCAGGGCCGGCCCTGGTTCAATACTAACAGCTTGTATGAATTAAGTTTGTACAAAACAAGTTAAGACTGAACATTTGTTGTTTAATATTCAGACAACCTTTAATTATGTTTATCTTTAATTAAACGAGCACGCAAATACTCCTACAAGATTGGAAAACAATCACCAATACACATCTACCAAATAGTATCCAAAATATCTTAGCTAATGAACCAGCATAATAAGGAAAAAAGAACAAATAACAAAGTCACCTTGTACTTGGCAACCTCCTCACTAACTTCCTTCAAGTCACCCTTGGTGAAGATTAATCCAACATTACCCTGATAAAAAAAGAAGTAAAAAAAGAGCTAAACAGTCAAACTTCTCTATTGCACATCTACCTAAATAAATACTAACCAGCATGTAATTCTCATTAAGTAATGATCATTTTCCCATAATTTTCCAACAAAGTAAAGTCATCTATATATTACTTAGTGACTAAATAAACAAATTAGTTAAACTTAAAACAGAGACTTACTACAAGCAGAGGAATGAGGTTGAGAATAGCCTTGTTTCAAGTCTTTTCAGCGTGAATCCTAACACTCCTCTTCATCATAGTGTTTTTACCCATGAGCACTACAGAATCACCCCTCAATCCTCTCCTAATGTTCTGCATCTGAGTCGAACTTGTCCGCAGCTGCGACCAAAACCTGAGTACTCATCTAGCAACTGACATAACTTCTGATCGTAAACTATCTTCTTCTCGGCTTTTGAAAACTTTGGTGCCATTTCTTCTTTCAGCTACTACAATAAAAATCTATGATATACAAACAAAATCCTATAAATGAAAGGAAGAGATAGGAGAATAATGAGGGCCAAGACGCAGCACCGGTGGCGGCTATGTCAAGGCGGACAGCTGAAACGCCGTCGCTTTAACCTCTTCAATTCAGAGTTGGGATTTTCTGTGGAAGTGGAAGCGGCAAAACCCTAGTGTGCTGTTGGGTGGGAAATACGAAGGGTCAGGGTATTTATATGATAGAAATCATGTGACCATAGATTTAACGGGAAGATTGGGTTTTGTCTCTGCATCCAACGGCTTTAAATTTGCCATCAGATAATGGGCTTCTTGCTGTCCAGTAGGAATCGGGTTTTATATTTGGGTTGTTGCCTATGGCCTCATTTGTTTGAACTTTTGTTCTTAGGATATGACTATGGCCTAGTAGTAATTTTTCACTTCGATCGGAATAATATCACATATCTTTTTTTTTGGTAAGCAAATGATTAAGCATAAAGAATCGAAAATAAGTTTGTTACAGAAGTTCTAGGAAAATTAGGAATGCAAAAATCTACAAAAACATCGGGGGAATGAGGGGGAGGGGGATAGGGCCATTCCAATTACAAAGTTTTCCCCAATTTGCGAGATTGTGAGCGGCCTTGTTGCCGAGTCTTGGAATTTTCTTAACCATCCATTTAGGCCAAACATGGAGAAGTTTCCAAGCATTGAGTGCATCTGTTTCGCTGCTCCATTCAAACATAGGGGACTTGCTAGTGATCATCAGAACAGAGTTGAGAGAGTCACTTTCAAACAACACCAAAGCACATTTGATATGATCAAGGAGGACAAAAGCTTTAAGTAATGCCGCTGTTTCGGCAGCAGTTGCATCAAAGAAAGAGCCTGAAAAAACAGCAGCAAAAAGAACCGATCCCGAGCAGTCGCGGACAAGAATTGAGAGAGCACCTTTACCTTCAGGGAAAGCAGCATCCAAGTTAACTTTGTACCAATTTGTAGGCGGAGGATTCCACTCATAAGAGAGATGAGGGAAGGAGGCAGTTGCCAAAGAGGAGGCCTGGGCAGCGGCATGTTCGGAGGAGATTTTACAGCACAAGTTCGCCAAAGGAAGTGGATTTGGTGCAGCTGATGTTGGATTGTGGAGACGGTGGTTACGGGCTTTCCAAACCTGATCCAAGGTAACAACACAAAAGTTAAGGAATTCAAGAGCGAGGTCGGGGTTCGGGAAGAAGGATTGGTCTTGTTTGAGAATGGCTGAGATCCACATATCGGTTCATTGTATTGTTACTATTGTACTTTTAAGTTAAAAATAAGAAAAAACATATATAAGTTCTATCAAACACAACCTTAGTATATACAAAGCTTATTCTTTTTTTATTCTACAATCTATGATATCTAAAAGAAAAAAATGTTACTGTACAACACAGATGCGAATACGATGGTTAAATTTCATTTACATAAATATAAATATTAAAGTGGAATTATTTACAAAGTAAAAAAGCACAAGGAATTATTATTTACAAAATACAAAAAATTCGAAATGGTAAGAATTAAGAACTCATCTCAGGTCCCAAAACCGAAAACGGACTTTAACCAAACAATTTGACGCGCGCTTTTTAATACTACGTTTAGTGAAGAAGCGAAATTCCGCATACCTTGATCTACATGGCGGCCGTCGCTACGTCGTCGTTTCGTGATCGAACGTCGGAATTCGTTTCTTTGTCCAACACCTTGAGGAGGATCGGGGGCAATACATTAGCTTCGCCGCAATCGCAACCGAGCAACGATCCGAGTTCAGGGACACCGGATCGATCGGAATTCAACAAGAATGCTTCGAGAATCGGACTTCGGATCCACCAAACCTCGCAGAAAATCGATCGTTTGTCCAACCGTAAGCTGCCACATTTTTTCATCTGTTTATTTTAATAGATGAAGTTTAGTTTATCAATTGTGCACCAGATCTTCGGAATGGCTCTACTTTGTTAGATGAAATAAAGGTGTATTTTAATCGGATTTTGATAGTAAAGAAAATTGGACGGGCCAATTTTGCTTTATTTAAGTGTTGAACCTGTGGTTTTTGATACAGGTGCACTTTTTGTTTGCCGGAAATTGGATTATTGTATGTATAGGTCAATAAAACACTATTCCATCTCACTCTCTGGCTAAGGTCTGGCGCTAGCATGTATATTATCCGACAATAATCTCATTAGATGGTTACGGTGACATGTGGACATCATGTAACAAAAAATGGTAAGACCTCTTCTACACCAGCAATTCCCAGTTGGAAGACTAGTCAGTTGTCTGGCATTCTTTGCCCACTTAAGTTGTCTTTAGTTCCAATTTTCAGATTGGGGGGGGGGGTTCCGAAAAGTGTGGTTTACTAGTTTCTTTTGGTATCATCGGTACTAATGAAGGCAATAGGACTGGACCGGTGAAAGAGAGGACAACGGGTCGCTGTTGTCCTCTCTTTCAAGGTTTGTTCATGATATGTATTTTGTTTGATTATGCACACAGAATAATGCACTTTAAGTATAACAAAACATTGTTTTCAATATTCGATTACACATAATTAAATCAATTTAAATTTAATTATTTACCTTGTAAAAAAGTGATAAAAAATAATTAGTTCATGTTTTTTGGGGTTGTCATTTAAGATATAGAGCTATTGAGGACTAGTATGTGATTAGAATTTATATATTAAGAAAAGGATAAGATAATGTTGTTGGATCATAACTAGGTCAGGTAGGTTGCGTAGGTGGGATTGAGTCAAGAAGGGTGTAGTAATAGCCCTGTTGGAGCCATCAGTTGAATTTTAAGCTAATTTACTTCATTGTGTCCTTTTATTAAGACCACTTTTCCATACTAATGTTGATTCAACACAAACCCAACCCCATTCAAACAAAACTAAAGGGTTGGATTGGGTTGGCTGGACCGAGCCAACTCGTGCCACCCTTATTGGTGCTTAATCGTACTAGCTTCACACTTGCATGTGATATTTTGCAGGATATGTTTCTATGTAATGTACTTGGACCCTTTGACCTTGACTGAGAATGCGAACACAAATATTTGATGTCAAGCTTTACGTTTATATTGTTCTTTCCTTGATATGGGTTCCAATATATCATTTTTCGACTTTCCAGGTTGAGTGTAACAACCTTTTCCTCGATTGTTTATTTACATAATTTTCACATATTTGCACTAATTCTTGTTTATCAGTTTCTTATCTCATGTTTACACCATAAAAGATTTATCAGATGCTCAGAGATTACCAGAGACTAAGCATGTTGTAGTGATTAAAAAAAAGACGAATTATTATCTATTCCTGGCAATTTAATTTTACTGCTGACCTCAGATTTTCCATACTTCTCGTGGATGTGCAGTGACTAAGAGGTCGTCAATTTTTGATGATCGGAGCAAGGAAAATGAAGAACTAAGCGCGTTGATTAAAAATGATATCACGTCGCTCAATATGGCTATCTCTGATTTGCAGACCCTCCAAAACATGGAAATCGTTGAGAGAAATTATTCAGGGGATAGAGTTGTTCATTTGACTGCTGTTTGTGATGATTTAAAGAGCAGACTCATGAGTGTAACGAAGCAGTTCCAAGATGTGTTGACCGCTAGGACGAAGGTACTTTTCACATAGCGATCTTCTTATTTATTTTCTATGTCAGAGGAAACAATAGCACTTCTTCCTCATTACTTAATTTTTCACAGAATATCAAGGCTCACGAGAATAGGAAACAATTATTTTCCACAGCTATCTCAAGAGAACACCCTTTAAAGAAGTCGCCTAACTCTGTGACAGAACCACCCCCTTGGTCGACCTCATCTGACACGTCAGGAGGGAATCTGCAATCTGGGTAAGTTTCACTGGAGGGTCGTATTTAAAAGCCTATATACTTGTCATCATAACTAAATTGTGTTGAAGATATTTGTGATCTTGCACAGAAATTTTCCAGAATCTGTCTTGTATATTTGGATCATGATTTAGCAAATTGGTAATGGCATGCTTAAATTTTAAAAGGTGTATCTTTTTTACCTGTCATTTAATGATGTTAGTGAATTTGGACTTGGCAGCATGGTTTTGGGATTTAAATAGTTTTAACTTTGTAATTAGCAAGCATAAGTGCATAAAAGTGTTTCTTCAGATTTTAGGTATCTATTTCTTTACATCAAGATAGATAACTCATTATTTGACATTTATGATGAGTAGTTGAACTTTCTTAAATGTTGAAGTAATTTGAGCAAAAGCCTAATTTTGGTCCCTGGTAACTTAACATGTATGCTGAGATAGACAATTTTTGGAACTGAACTGTTTGTTTTCATATATGTTGTCATGTTGAAGGTTTTGCTGAGGAAATTAAATATGTTCAACGTTGGACCTGGTAAATGTGGTCCGTATAATTGCTAAAGAATTGGGAATCTAAGATTGTGTTTGGATATATTATCACCATCTTATTCTTTATTTCTTATGTATCACTTCATAGATTTAATTCATCTATGAAAAAAAATATATACTGGACTATCTATAACAGGAGCAACTTCTGTCTGCTTACTGCTAGACGGTATGGAGCAACATATATTATTGGTGTTGCTGACTGGTCTCAAAATAGTTGGCTAATCAACTTCTTAAAAAAAAAATTTGCAAGTATGTTAGCAGTAAAGTGTCATAGCAAAAGTTATACGGTCTATGATAAAAGGGTATTGCTATGGTAGGAAATGATACATCACTAGCTAGGTTAGAAAGTTTTCACCAAGCTGCTCGAGTGGCATATCAACTTGTTCATTGGTTTTTGGGGTGGGGTTTTCGCTCTTTAAGTATATTAATAAACCCAAGGCATTTAATTATACATTCATGATGTATTGTTTCCATTACTCCTGGAATATCTTGTCCGTCTGATCTTCACCCCCTCTTCCAATTGAAAGTTAGATTAGCAGTTGTGCCTAAAATGTGTTTGTAACCACATTGGGGTACTGTATAGTATGTTCTCTTTCTTTGAGGGAGAGCAAGCCATTTGCTTATTTAATGTGAAAGCAATCATATCCTGGATGTTTTGTTGATATGCCTTTATTATTGGCATATCAACTTGTTCATTGGTTTTTGGGGTGGGGTTTTCGCTCTTTAAGTATATTAATAAACCTAAGGCATTTAATTATACATTCATGATGTATTGTTTCCATTACTCCTGGAATATCTTGTCCGTCTGATCTTCACCCCCTCTTCCAATTGAAAGTTAGATTAGCAGTTGTGCCTAAAATGTGTTTGTAACCACATTGGGGTACTGTATAGTATGTTCTCTTTCTTTGAGGGAGAGCAAGCCATTTGCTTATTTAATGTGAAAGCAATCATATCCTGGATGTTTTGTTGATATGCCTTTAGTATTTTTTTTTTTTAAGGTGAGACGCCTGTAAAATGCGATAAATCCCTGCCATGAATTCATGATCATTTAATTGCAAACTTGCTGCACATTGGTTTCATTAATACATTGTCCTCTCTGAGATTTTCCTCTTCTTCTCTCATACAGATCTTCAGGAAATGGGGTTCCAGCTGGCAACCAACTGAGGTATGTTCTCATTCAAATATAATATAAAGCTTGTTATATGTGATTTTGTGAGTAGTTTGTGTTGTGTAGGTAATAATATTCTCTGGTTCGATGTGCAAAACTCTTTGTAACTCCACCTCGTATGCTGTTTTTCTTTTTCTCTATATTTTGAAAGTCAGATGCTGAGGGTTGCATGCATACTTAAAGAGAAAAGGAGAAGAATAAAGAACTTCTCCATTAACCCTATTGTATGACCCTAGAATGACGAACAAGGGTGAAAATTGGTCTTCTCTTTGAGTCTGTTCCAGATAATTAATGGTCCTAGAACAAGGTTATTTTCATGTTTTAGTTAATAGAAACCTTCTTGAACATGAGATCCATTGTATGAAAACTGCTTTTATGTGAGAAAGAAAGCTGAAAATCAGTTAACCTGAGCTCAATAGGAAAAGTTTAACATGGCGCAAACTCACTGTGATTATTCAACATCAAACTTGGAGTTCTATACTGGAATTTGAGCCTGTTAGCAAAGAGCCAAATATGAACAACTGCTTTATATGAAAATTATGTGCACAAAAGATGTATGTCTTGAGCTCTACTGTAGTTTATGTCAAATATATTAATTCAATTCAATCATGCTTGTGCACATTCAATTCACTGAAGCTGGAGTCATGTGTTTATTCCTAAAGAAAGAAATAAACTTTGTGGTTGTTTTGCATGCTAACTACTTCTGTTATTGCATCTTTCCTTAAACATCTTATTTCATCAAACTCCATGTGCAGATTAAGTCACCGAAAATAATGGTTTATTTTATTTAAATATGTACATTAGTACTGATTAAACATACTGTTGAACAGAAAGCATATATGAATGTTCCTCAAATTATTGTCCATTGCTGAAGTCAAAGTTGGTTTTTTCCCTATGTATATTTTGTACTTTATATCTAGTATAATTTGTTCATTGACTTTGATATTCTGTATGATAATAGGCGAAGAATGGCCACTGATATGAATCCTTCCTCTCAATTTGAAGTGTCGATGTTGCAGCAGGTGGTTCCACGGCAAGAAAGCGTCTCTCAAAGCAGAGCAGCTGCTCTTCAAAATGTGGAATCCACAATCTCAGAACTCGGTGGTATATTCACACATCTGGCTACAATGGTTGCAGAGCAAGGTGAGCTGGCTATCAGGTAATGTTACACCTTTTCATGTATAGCCTAGATAATTGACTATACCCCATGTGAACACCAAGTCTGATTTTCCCCGTTTCTTTCCCTTTTGTGTTCTGGTCTTTCTTGACCCAATTTCCCCTATTCAAATGAACAGGATTGACGACGACATGGAGGAGTCATTGTCAAATGTTGAAGGTGCTCGAAGTGCACTACTTAAATACTTCAACAAAATGTCGTCAAACAGGTGGCTAATGATCAAAATGTTTCTTATTCTAATCTTATTTCTAGCTGTATTCATATTCTTTGTTCTTTGATTTTATGGGTGTGGACAATTACATTTATTAAATGTGAGGTTTTTTTCTATGCCTCATATATATAGTAGACATTACAAATTCACAAAGCGTCCATACTTGATAGGCGAAGACATTTAGTGTTGGTCTTGTATATGCCCTCAAAATTCTCCTTCTCTTACTCCTTTGATGTAGTACAATTTGTGGTCTTAAATTCCTTAATTGTAGAAAAGCTATGCTGTTTGATATATAATTCATCTATAATAAGACGAAAATACCCTTAGCATATCAGTTATTCCCACCTCCGATGTTACTGAACACTTCATTTCTTTTCTTCATTAAAAAACAAAATAAAATAAAATTTATAAAACTATAAAAGACACCAGAGTTTCCTTTTAAATCAAAACAAATCAACGAGCAAAAAATAATTCCAAATCACAGCAAGAAATTAAAGAAATGCATTCTGAGGCATCAAATCAATGCCATTACATTACATGCACACTAAATTCAAAATTCATGATCACAACTCTTTCTAAGTGTTAAAGATTACATTACATTCCAACACTGCCAATATTACTTCCACTCTCACAAATCAAACAAGCAAAAGACATTCAACTTAAAGTGATACAAACCTTTTCTATAGAAGATAAGAGCTCATCGTTAACAGATGTCGATATAAGTGATTGATGTCTCTTTGTGACCAATTGTATAGTGTGAATGCCTGTGTACCCATGTTAATTTTTTAATGAAAATGTGTTTACTTTGTCCAACTCTTTGTACCTTTTTTACTACAGGATTGTTACTCCTACATACTTCAGTATTATATATATATATATACAGGGGCGGACCTAAAGGCGTTTGGTTGGGGGGGCGAGAATTTTTAATAGTAAACTTGATATTTTTTCTGTTATTGAGATAAAATGACAACTTAATGAAAATAAGTAATTTTGTACATTTATCTAATAAAAGGTGAAAAATATAATAGTAATTTTTTTGTTCAAGATATTGAATAATCTTAAAACACATAAATATTTTACAACATAAACCCAGTTCTATAAAAAAATGCTACAAAAAGTACCAAAATTAATATTAAAACCTTTTTTTATTGTAATGCATTTTATAAAATCAAATATTTTTATCATAAAATATGATGATTATGATTAAGACATTAATAAATTATTAACACAAAAATATTTATAATAATGTTAGTACACATACCATGTTAATGTTTATAAATTGATTCATATATTTATAATAAACTAGAGGAAAGAAAGACAAGTAGATTATAATTAAAAAATATAACAGACAAATAGATTATATTAAAAAATATAACAGACAAATAGATTATATTAAAAAATATAACAGACAAATAGATTTAGATTATATTAAAAAATATAATAGACAAATAGATTATATTAAAAAATGTAACAGCTATGAAGTTCAAGGGAATCGAACTCCGGCCTTCTTGTTAGAAATGGAGTAGACAATCCACTGCACTACTCACTATATTTGAACATACTTAGACAAATACATATATAAAAATATTTCGTCCAGATTTTCTTGGGGGGGCGACCGCCCCCCCCAGCCCCTTAAGCGGTCCGCCCCTGTATATATATAGATTCATGTTCTTTCTGTTTGAAATGCAATTCCATCAACCTATTCTTAATGATTCATGTTTTGCAATCTCATCCTCTCTTTCCGCAATTATATCTATTGTGACTGTTTATTTCACTCTTTTTGCAATTTTTAGTGTTTTGCAATTATATATATCCATAACATTTTTTCGCGGAATGTAAATGCTGCCGTGTAAAAAGACAGATAGGTATTGATTCTAGAAAACATTCAACAAGAGGGTGACATCATATTTCCAAACACGTGATTTCAATATGATAGTTCATCGTTAGCCAGACTAACAGGTTAGATTTCAATCGCTTTACTAAAGTATATATATATTGATATGGAATAGATGCATGCAAATCATTAATTGTGTATAAGTAATATATTCGACAAATATGTAGAGGTTGTAGATGATCACTGACTTCAATGGATGTGTAAAAGATTCCATGTTTATGCTTTATGATCTAGCCTGATTTTTTTTAGTGCTTGTTAGATTTGTATCACTAATTTCGGGCAAGATGCTTTCTATTTTTTTTTTTTTTTTTTGGATAGGATAAAGATAGGATAGGAGGAACATTTGATTGATGAATTTGGAATCTTGAATAATGAAAAGTGGAACTGGATGTCTAGTTGGAATCGGAAGAAGAATAATAATGGAATGATATGGGAATTAAAAATTTGGATTTAATTTGTTTGAATCGGGTCGACCCTTTGAATGCTAACTTGAGATATTTGGAGCTATGGATTTCAGATGATCTTTTATAGCAAATCCTCATTTGGATCATTTTGATATTGGAAAAATCAATGAACATATGATCTCAAGAGAAATGGTTTCAATTTATGAAGTTTATGGAAAATTTATACTTGACACAAAAGACATGATAAACATGAATAAACTTTCCAAGATATGAAAAAATTTAAGTAACCATGTATATCCACATTTGGCTACTAAGAATTTCAAGATATTTTTCGAGGTATTCTTCGTTCCTCTAATCATCATTAGATGGACCCAAAGTTGTGCATGCAGAAATCCACTAACCCCCATACATAGACTAATTAATAAATATCCCATTTTCACAATTAATACTTTTAGTTCCCCACTCCTACAACTTCTGTTTATTGGAGATGATATTTAATATTTCAAATAAGAAATAATTATCAAAATCACACGTGAAATTGAAGGAAATTTTAGTCCAAATTTGATTAGGTCGTTTTGTACATACAATTTATATTCATGTAGATTAACACTTTAGAAATGCGACAACTTACAAGATATGTATAGATTCATATTTCATCTTATGACATACTTAGTAATCGAATGTTCAACGAAAAACCAATTCTGTACAAAAAAGTTTCTGTTAGTAAGTGAAATTTTTTAAGCTAATCTACTTGACTTGATGAAGATTGAAAGGAAACAGGGGATAAAGCTTAAAATTAAAAATAAATAATCCCTCTGTCCCAAATTAAATGTAATTTTACATGTTTTCACACATATTAATGTACCTACTACATAGTCTCACTTTTATGGAAAAAATAAATTATATACCTCAAATATTCTTATTCTTTATATATCCCACCATTAGCTATTTACACGTTGTTCAAGTTTTACACTCTCTCTCTTACTTTTTCTCTAATAGTACTCCCTCCGTTCCCTTTTACATGTCACTTTAGAGAAAAAAAAATCCACAATACATGTCACTTTATAATTTCAAGATAGATTTAAATGCTAATTTGACATTTTTACCCTTCTTTAATCCTAAATACTATACTTAATATCTCCCAATTTTCAAAATAAATAACCATGCATTTATTAAGGGCAATTTTGTCCAACTATCCATTAATTTTCCTAAAATCTAGAGCATTAAATAATTTCTTAATCTTTGTGAAACAACTTTAAACGACATCTAAGTAATGTATTAAGGCATAATTTGATATTCACGAGCTAGAGGCGTAGGAGTTATTAATTTTAATAATAAAAAAAAAGGCTAGAGGAGTAGGGGTAGATTAGAAAGCTAATTAGATTAAAATTAATAGTAATGTAGCATTATAAAAAACATTACAAAAAGGGAGAAATATAGGCTGCTAACGATTAGCATATAATTCATAACATATTTGCATTCGATTATTATTTCTTAGCTAGTAGATGAAAAACATCCTAATCACATTTTTTCATCGAATAAATTCTCATTTAGTTATAGAAGTATATTAAAAAATAAATATATTTATGTCGATTTGGAATTTGAATATTGAGAATTCATAATATACAAACCTATAGATTCGAGCTAGTTTATCCGATAAAAAGGATTACACATTCATCTCACATATTAAAACTACAATTGCTTTAATATAATATTTATCCAAAAAAATAAAATTGCTTTAATATAATTAAGCTAATTTATAAAATCAAAGAAACAATAGGTCAGTATAACTTTAAAGCTATTGTAGAGATCTATAGTAGCTAGCTCTTTATCTTTAATCATTTGGTCTCCCGCTAAAACCGGAGGCTAATCACGGATTGTAGTTTTAGCTTTAGCAAAAAGAAATGGGGAAAAGACAAATGAGTATCAAGATAAAGGAAGGGTTCGAAAAATTCTTGGTTGGTTAAGTCAGACTCATCCAATTACTATAAGATATATGCGTTGTATTTTCTTTGTAATTGGTCATTTTTTAAATATTTACATTCAATTCGAGAACAAATATACTAGTACACTTGTTATGTGAATAGTTCAATTGGTTCAATCAAAATCAATTCGAGATAGAATTTCTCTTCTATACCCATGCATGTAGAGTCGTAGACTTGCAGTCAAGGGTCAAAGAATAAAAAGAGGGATAGACTCGAGAGGATAGTCATGAAAACAAAGTATTGAATCATTGAATGTGAATTGTGATAGAAGCCCCGATACTTTAACCCACTCAATTACTTATCGAGGAAAACATGATTAGGAATTCTTAAAAAACTATACGATAAGATATATACGTTTAATTTATAATCTCGCACGATAATAACAGAATTACAAAAATAAAAGATATCTAGCTATGTATGAAAATTAATTCAAGGGTGTTTATATACATCTTACACATCTTTTTCTTATTCATAACCTCAACATTCATTATAAATAATTACCGGGTGAAAAGTATAAAGCCCACCTAAAACATAAACTTGTACATAATTGCCATGTATTAATCATAAATCCTGAATGTTCTTATTTGCAAAAATTTATAGTTCATTTGTGTTTCGGGGGAACTTATGCCTTGCACGGAGTTTTTTTTCATGATATTTATTCTAATGTTAATTGCAACATATGTGAGTCAAAGACACACCTATCCACTTTCTCAAGATTTTGCATAAAATAAATTCCGTGTAATTTGTAAAATAAAAGGGTAATTTATGTAATAAAATTAATACAGGGAAATCACTACACAAAAGCAAAGGTGAGTTTAATTTTATGCTTTTCACCCTTATTCTTTTAATTTTTTTGGTTACAAAAAGAAATTAATCCAAACTAAATTGAAACATCAACTTCTAAAGAACTCAACGCCTCCAGGGAAGGATCTTTCAAAATGCAACCACTATTCGTAACTCCATCGCCCATTCTTGCAAGAGCGTCCGCACAAGTATTTTCACTTCTACCAATATGTGATCCGACTTTCCCACGACATCTCAAGTAACCCACGACAATCATGGATAATGTATTCCCCTATTTTCCCTTACATATTCCCCCTATCTATATCTATACTAATTGAATATTTTAAGTTTTTTTCTTTTTTTGTGAAGATAAAAATGCCCTTATTCAACTTGTAAAGTATAATAAAAAATATAATCAAACATGAATTTTCCTTAAATTTTCTCATCAAAAATTTGGTAGGAAAATATTTTAAGAAAATTTGTAACTTCCTTTTCTCCTAACCAAGCACCATGAATATGGAAGAAAAACAAAACTAAATTCAAATTAAACTATATTAACTCTAATAAATAAGAAATTAACTCTTACATCACTTTTATAATTTCATTATTGTTGTCTTATAACACATAAAAATAAAAATAAAAACACTATTATATAGAATAGTTGCTAAATTATATATGTAAAATTATTATAATGTATTATCAAAATGTTGTTATGTGCAAAATATTATTTGTACCATTTAAAGATTTAGTACAATATGTCACTCCTTAAAAAAAATTATATTCTCTTAAATATCATAAAACGTGTTCAAGTAGAATCGCATCTTACCTATGAATGAACAAAAATGTTTATGACTTAGTAAACTAAGTAATCTTTATTTGACATGAGAAACATTACCTCAAATTTTCATGGAAATCTTTTCGACAAAAACGTGTGAATTAAGTGAAAAAACGGATATGAGAATTGGTGAAACCGTTCAAATAAATTTGATGTAATTGATGAAAATATGTGAAATCGATCTGGATGAAATTTATGAACGGTGAAGTAGGTGAATAAAAGAGGCAAATCAGTAATAAAAAGTGCCAGTAAAATCGATAAATACATGTGAAATCGATGAAAATTCGGGTGAAATTTGTGAAAACATGGGAAATAAATCGGTGAAATCAGTGAAAACGGGTGAAATATATGAAGAATGGGTTAAATCATTGAATAAATGTTAAAGTCTATGAAATCAATGAAAATTCAAGTGCAATCAGTGAAATATAAGTTAAACTGATAAAAATAAATAAAAGGAAAAAAGTTTAACTAGCAAAACAGTGTGAACTAAACCACTAGAAAATTTTCGTCTTTTTTGTTTGAATATGAAAAAACAAAAGAAATTGATGAAAAATAGGAAAAACAATGTACAATAGGGTATAATTGATAAAAAAAACGAGTAAATCAGTAAAACAATATAAAACCAGTAAAAAAAATCAATGAAAATTGAATTAAACTAATTAATTAGTATAATAAGTGAAATGGCTTAGATCGATAAAGAAATATCTTTCAAATGATAAGGTAAGTGAAATAATTTGAGATATACTTAAAAGTAATTGAAGATGTATAATTATTTGAGTTGAAAATTCGATAAATTCATGTGAAATCGATGAAAATTCAAGTGAAATTAGTGACAAAAATGGATGATATCGGTGAAACGATGAAATTTCATAAAAAATGATGAAATAGGTGAAAATGGGTAAAATCGGTGAAAAAAGGCTAAAGTCGGCGAAAACATGTGAAAATTGGTTAAACTGGTAAAAATGAGTGAAATCAATATAACAAAAAAAATTCAACCAACAAGAACAAAATCAAACCAAGAGATAAATGGTTTAAACAAAAAAAAAAAAAAAAACTAAAGAAATCGATGAAAATTCCGATGATGAAGTTAATAAATTGAATAGCAGTCATTAATATGTGGTATTTTATGATATAATGAAGTTAAATTTACTCTGATTTACAGCAAAATACCACTGAAATTAAATAGACATGTACAACGTATGTAATGGTATGTGAAATCATAAATACATTTGAAATCGATAAAAAAAATTGGGTAAAATTTGTGAAAAATGGATGAAAACGGGTAAAATCAATTAAAATAAAGATAAAATTGGTGAAAATATTTGAAATCAATGAAAATTAATTCTAATGGAATTTCTAAGAAAAATGATGAATTCAGTAAAATTTGGTAAAACCGGTGAAAAAAGGGTAAAATCGATAAAAAAACGTAAAGTTGGTAAGAACATATTTAATCAATGAAAAATTCTGGTGAATAACATGTGAAATTAGTGAAAACACATGAAAAATAGGTAAAAATGGGTTAAAATGATAAAAATGAGTGAAATCAGTTGAAGAAATAGTATAACTGGTGAAATCGGTAGGAAAATGATTTACACTAAATAAGAAATACAAAAGAAATGGACTAAAAATGAGAAAACAATGAAAAATATTATAAGCTGTAAAAAAAAGGAATAAATTGCTAAAAAAAATAAACCGGTAAATTATTTTAAAAAATGGATAAAATCAGTCAAAAAAGCTTGAAGTCGGCGAAACATGTTTAATCGATGAAAGATTTAGGTGAATAACCTTGTGAAATAGGTGAAAACGAGTTAAACTTTAACCGACAAAAACAAGGTGAAATCAGAAGAAAATGGTTTAGATTGGAAAAAAAGATCGATGAAAAAGGGAAAACAATGAAAAATATTATAATCGATAAAAAAGGGAAAAATCGACCAAAAAAAAAAAACAGTGAAAACATATGAATCGATGAAACTTCGGGTGAAATTGGTAAACACTTGTGAAGTTTGTGAAAAAACCGGTAAAACCAGTAAGAAAAAATGATCGTGAAATCAATGAAAGTTCAAGTGAAATTTATGAAGAAACGGATGAAACATGTGACATCGGTGAATAACGGATAAACTTGACATGAAAACTACTATGATGTATTGAACTAAAAAAGTTCTTATGATCTTATTTGAACCAATTTTATAAGATGTAATGAATAAATTAGTCATCATTTTATATTTATTATAACTATTCAAAGTCATCATTTTTTTTATAAATTAATAATAATTAATAATAATAAATTTCATAAAAAATAAATTGACCAATATATGATATTCTATGAAATAAAAATAGCTAATTTTACTCTAATTTATGAAAAATACCCATGAAATTAAAACTAGACACGTACAACGTACATGCACCTTTCTAGTTTACTTAAAAAGAATAATAATCCGACAATGTACAATAATAATACCGATTTAAATAATACACCATCTCTTTTTTCTTTTTAATAATTAGATCAAATGTATCAAATATTAGAATGTGTTACATACATCATATCTAATATTAAATAAGAAAGATATGTCATTATTAGATACTTAGATTCAGTGGATGTAACATATTCTATTTTCCCAAAAATTTTATTATTAGTTTTTAATCACGAGGTGTATACAATTTTCATATAGACATAAAAAAATGTGGATACCAGTTTGGCATAGAAGAACCTGGTCAACCTCAACTTGTCCAACTACAAAAATTTTAATTTTAAACTTAATTAGGTCATGGAGTACATTTTTTTGAGTTGTGACCGGTCAAATCGAATATGATTAATATTATCCTACACTTAAGTTCAATTTTCCTTGAAAGAATGAACTTCTAAAAGCATAAGTAATTAAATTAAATATCACCGTCTACTATTAGGAAACATGACAAACAACAAAGAGTTGAGAAGAGAGAAGAGCATATATTTTCATGTAAAATAGCTTTCCTAGTTCATATTTATGAATTCTGCAAAAATCACAAAATAGAAATTAAAGTGCCTGTTCTTTTTGCTGCAAGAAGAAAGCTCTTCTTCTCCTTTACTTTCTTTTCACTTCCTCTGCTGGCTATCTTTATTTATACTCATCAGAAAGTGGGCTCTTTTAAAATCTCCTTAATATCCAATAAAACACACATTCAGTGTGTTGTAAGTGTGTTTAATTTTCACAGATCACAGAGAGAGTAAATTAGCAGAGACACTTTAATCCTGTTTAGTGTATACAGCAAGGAAACCATTTCTCTCTGGGCATTTCTTGGTTTTCACAAAATTTAAAAACCCCGCATTTATTATTTTATTTAAAATTGAAATAGAATTAAATTGTAGAGTGGGAAAAGAGAAAATCTTTCTTGGTCATAAATGTGGACGGCATTAAAGCCTCTGTGCTTTTTCTTCTTGGAAATTTACACTCTGCACAATTTTTAACAACCTGTGGCCGCCAAAAATCAGTAATTTTACTGTTACTAGTAGTATAGTATCTCTTAGTATAGGTGGGAATTTTGTGAAATAAAATCATGTTACTTTTACAAAAGAATTACTTTTTAATAAAATTTCCCTGAGTTTTGAGATTCTTTCACTTAAATATAGTAGCTTTTTCAAGAAAGGGACTTCACTCCCGCAAGCTCAAGTTGTGTCTTTTATCCTATGACCCTTTTGCATAAGTTTGATTAATTTTGAACCTATTTCAATTGATTTTCAGATTTTGTAGTGAAAAAAAATGGTGCCCCAAAAGCAGACAGAAGAAGCCATAGTCTCTGTAAATTCAAATGAAACTGATAATCAAGATGTTTACAGAGAGGAAGATGAAGAAAAGGAAAATTCAAAGCTTAGCTTTAAGAATCTTTTTTGGCATGGAGGCTCTGTATATGATGCTTGGTTCAGTTGTGCATCAAATCAGGTAATTTTAAAAAGGAGAAAGAGAAAAGATTAATCTTTTATTTATTTATTTTATTTTTTTGAATTGGTTCCTGTTTTAGTGGTCTAAAAAAAGGTTGAATTTTGGGTTGTGGGTGCAGGTGGCACAGGTTTTATTGACTTTACCATACTCTTTCTCTCAACTGGGAATGCTTTCAGGAGTGATTTTTCAAGTGTTTTATGGTATACTTGGTAGTTGGACTGCTTATCTTATTAGTGTGCTCTATGTTGAGTACAGAACTAGAAAGGAGAAAGAGAATGTCAGCTTCAAGAACCATGTCATTCAGGTTCAACTTCCAATCACTAAAATGTCAAAATTAATTATATGACTGAACAAGAAACCAAGAATCATGGATTATAATTTTCTTTTCATGATATGTTTCAATTTGTTAAATACTATTAGAGACTTTTTTAGAATTTTTGGGGAACTTCTTGAAAAATCATAGACCCAAGACACTACTCTATATTTTCATTTCGACTGACTCCAACAAAGAATCTTTTCGGTATTTCCGGCGAAAACGCTTGGAAATTCAATCCATGCCAATATTTAGTAAAGAAAGTTCATTGTTTTGTTTGTATTAGAGTACCAAACTAGTTTAGTTTGCTTGTTCATTGTGTGTATGCAGTGGTTTGAAGTGTTAGATGGCTTACTCGGTCCACAATGGAAGGCTGTGGGATTAGCCTTTAACTGCACATTTCTTCTATTTGGTTCGGTCATCCAGCTTATAGCTTGTGCAAGGTAAATATTACTGTCTATAAAAGGTTATAAACTTACAACCGAAAAAATGAGCTTTTGCAGTGTAGAAATCAGCATTGTAATTTTCTTAATATATGTTAAAGATTTGTTTAATTGTTTGTTTCATTATCATTATTATGATTTGCAGTAATATATATTACATTAATGATCGATTGGACAAGAGAACTTGGACGTATATATTTGGGGCGTGTTGTGCGACTACGGTGTTTGTTCCATCCTATCACAACTACAGAATATGGTCTTTTTTGGGTTTAGGAATGACAACATATACTGCTTGGTATATGACCATTGCAGCCCTTGTTCATGGCCAGGTAAGCGAAAAAAATGTTGTTAGTCTATTTAATTTCCATATATTGTAGTGGCTCCATTGATAAATGTGTGCGACTATTAAAGCACTCATATTTAGTTTTGGCATATATATGTAAATAGACTTCTCGTGTTCGTGTTCGGTTTTTTTTTTTTTTATTACTAGTAATCTAAGGTGCTAATCAATATGCAATTAAAAGATTGAGCACCATTCATGAGATTGGTCCATGATTTGATTTCAATTGAATGATTTCCTACACTAATTGTTTCCATTTAATTCTTCGTCTATAAATTGGGGTACCTATAAATTAAATTAGGTGATGGTTTAAGACAAAATCAAGAGAGAAATGTAATAGTTAAGGCCCTTAGGGCACTTTCCGGTGGATGTAGTCAATTGGCCGTATTCACTCTCTTAAGTTATTCTTCTTATATTTAAAATAGTGACAATTTACCGATACCTTCTCACGAGGCATTAGATCTTTGAATCATTCGCATTTTGCACCCAAAAAATACACCATTTTTGCAATTTACACCCTGGATTTAAAATCTTAGAACATTGCATATTCTTTCATGAAGTAATTGACATTTTGCACCCCAGTAGGGTGCACTTAGTAAAAAATGGCCCATGATCTTACACTACAACTTAATCGCAGATTTTGATTTCTTCATCTTTTTACACAGGTGGAAGGAGTAACACACTCTGGCCCAACAAAATTGGTCCTCTACTTTACTGGTGCCACCAATATATTGTATACTTTCGGAGGGCACGCAGTCACCGTGTGAGTAGTTTTTTTCTTCTAGTAATAAGCAAAATTATATTTTATTTTCCTTGTGAGGTTCAAAGCTAATGCTTCAAAATATAAGTTAAATTTTCCTTTGGAAGTTTTAAACTAATATTTACAATATATATATATATATATATATATATATATATATATATATATATATATATTAATCTGTTGACATGATCCAAGCTTTCGTGTTTTTGTTACCTAATTTGCTTGTTACATGTAAATTTTAGGGAAATAATGCATGCAATGTGGAAGCCTCAAAAGTTCAAGTCCATATACTTCGTTGCAACTTTGTACGTCTTCACCCTTACGATTCCATCTGCTGTTGCTGTTTACTGGGCCTTTGGAGACCAACTTCTTACACACTCAAATGCTTTTTCGCTTCTCCCTCGAAATGCTTTTCGTGATTCAGCTGTCATTCTAATGCTTATCCACCAGGTCTTAACAAATTTCGAACAAGTCAAAGTCAAAGTCAAATAAACACTAGTGCCAAAAATTGGACACAAGCAATAAATTAACATTCTTAATTTTGTTTGCAGTTTATAACGTTTGGTTTTGCTTGCACGCCTTTGTACTTTGTTTGGGAGAAAGTAATTGGAGTACATGACACGAAGAGCATATGTTTAAGGGCGTTGGCTAGGCTACCAGTTGTAATACCAATATGGTTCTTGGCTATTATTTTCCCGTTCTTTGGTCCGATTAACTCTGCAGTTGGGGCACTTCTTGTTAGCTTTACGGTTTATATTATCCCTGCTCTTGCCCATATGCTCACCTATAGGAAAGCCACAGCTCGTAAGGTACCCAATCCATGTTACAAGAAAAAGATTGGATTTTGATTTTGACTTATTCATTGACTTACTATTGCCTAATGTCATCTATAAATTCAATTTTATTATTTTTTGGTGGATTTCAGAATGCAGCAGAGAAGCCTCCGTTTTTCCTTCCGAGCTGGACAGGGATGTATGTATTGAATATATTTGTGGTGGTATGGGTTTTTGTTGTTGGATTTGGATTTGGAGGATGGGCAAGCATGGCTAATTTCATAAAACAAGTCGATACTTTTGGCGTCTTTGCCAAATGCTATCAATGCAAGCCCACGCCTCCGCCTAAGCACTGACTCAATGGCAATTTAGTTTCATAACATCAACATAACTTTCTGATCTATCCTTAAGTAAGTGGTGTGATTTGGAATTGTTGAATGAAGTTGATGATTTTTAATAGAATATCATATAGCTCAAAATCTGGGATTTAGTGGATATGAACTAGCTTGAAATCTGAAAATGATTAACTCCAATTAGGCCACATAAATCTTGGGTTCAAATCAAGAGAGCAACATCAATGGCTACACTCATGTAATATACTTTAATCAAGGGCTGTAAATCAATGGCTACCCAAGATTTATGTGGCCTAATTGGAGTTAATCATTTTCAGATTTCAAGCTAGTTCATATCCACTAAATCCCAGATTTTGAGCTATATAATATTCTATTAATTTTTTTTCCCCTTTTCTTTTCCTTAGGTTTTAAGCCAGAAATTCAACTACTGTAGCAGCAATGTAGGAATTTGTGTAATTTGTTTGTTTTGTGAATTTTATCATATTTGATCTAGCTATCAAAATAAGTAGTTATTGTATATTGTATATTGTCCCACATCGGTTTAGAAATAGTGCTGATAAATAATTAGGGGAAGGGGGAGAATTGGGTCAACCAGAGAAGTACTATATAAATCCCAAAAGAGAGAAGTCCTATATGACATTGGTTATCGTTAAGTTCGGTTTTAGTGGTCAAAACTCAAAAGTTTATAAACGAGCACTCGTTTGTGTTTCGTAAACTTATCTATTATAATAACGTACGTGATATATAAACATATATTATTTGGTTTTTCAAGAATATTCATGTTTTATATCTGATTTCGAGACACATCGCGATTTAAATTTGAGTTCATTAAAATGATTAATATATTCTACTAGACCAATCATTTGATGGTTGTGAAATAAAATATATAACATAAAATATTACGTTACTAGTATTATTTATCAACATATAACTTAAGATTAGCATAAAGACGGTTTAATCTTGATTTTGTTACATATGAAAAACTTACACTTTTAACACATTTAAGTTCAAAAAATTCGTTCTTTTTTCTTTTTTTTTTTCTTTTTCATTTTCTTGTCTTGAATGAAGGAATTTATCCGACATGAGTGTGCAACTGTGCAAGGAGGTTCCTTTGGTTTAAGGGCCCTTGATCTAATTTAAATCGATGTTTAGGTATATTCACGTTTTTAGAAAGAAAAGTTCTCATATCTCATTTTTGGTATCATATAATTAAATTATTAATTTGTCTTCATAATAATTATATATTAATGTGTATATGTATGTATATCCATATTTTAATTGAGATATGCGCCCATACATGTATAACATCATCAAATGTGACCTCAATTTCTCGAGGGTTATGTGAAAAAAATCCACTCGTATTCATCTTAATTGACTTACACTCATCAGTTGTGTTATACGGATTGAGAGATATATTCATGTTCATAGAAGTACAACACAAGAGTATAGCACGATTAAGGAAGATTTACTATGTACGAGTATGGATATTGAAATCGCCAAGACGGATAAAACACAATATATACATGACGATACAAATTTTTAAAAGTTATAGGATACGGCATAATAAAAATAATAATGCGCCAATTAATGGTATAGAATACCAAAATTTGATTAGTAACATTAGCATGTTGCAATCTAGTAAATTCTGATCATATTTAATTCTTAAATTCTTTAATCGTAAAGTTTAAAGTAATTTTGACATGTCCAATATAATATATATAATTATTACTAAAATAATACAACAAAATGTACCATCGTAATGTAAATTTAACCAAATATATAAAAAAAAATATTTGAATTATGTCATTGAAAATATAATTTATTACTCTTAAAATTTGAATTATTACAAACATTCGTGTCTGAAAACTTAGCAGTATCCAAGACATGCCCAATATCTTAAGTTAATATAATTTTCAGATATGCCACATGACGTGTCAAACACGTGTCCAGACCATATCGGACATTGCGTAATTCATCTTTTGGAAGTATATGTACAATATAGATAAATAGTAACTCATTTTTTCTTATGCATGAGATGATCTCTATAGTATATACACCTTCATTATGTTGTGATTGAATACTCATTTTGTTTAGTGTGTTTGGGTAGGATATCAAGCTAGCCGTTTATATTAAAAAAATAAAAAAGTATATACATATGGTTTAAGCATTGAAATGAAATAGGTTATCACTTGTCTTCTTTTTAAAAAAAATGGGTATTAATTTAATTTAATATAAGTTTCTTTTCTAATCTAATTCTTGAGATCAATGAAACGTGAATTAAGTAATATGTTGAATAGCTATTGAATGATATATTTGTCATTGGATATCTTACTAAATTAAATGTTAACATATATATTGGAGCAGTACACTATTACATTTTTATAATCTAGTAGAAGCAATCAGTCTCTAAAATACAACTAATATATGTATGAGTTTCTGCTGAGAAATATTTTTACGTAGATTATTTACCACGTTTAAAAGAAATCAATTGAGGTTTAAATCCGAATACCATTGAAAAAATAAATGAAAAGAGTTTCAAATATAACTTATAATTGGGACAGACAAGATAACATAGAGAATCATGGAATGGAATATTTCTACATTTCATTCAGTTGCATAAATCAATATATAGTTTCTCGCGTCAATGTTCTACATTGGAGCACAACTTTGAATAAAATGTGTAAGTATTATTTAAAGGATTGAGGAATTGGTAACATTTTATTCTACCGGCTGCAATGCTCCCAACCCGAGAAGTATCATAAATTCCCATTGTAAGAAATAGCTCTAACATATATCTGTACTCCTTTTTTTTTTCTTGAAAGATATTCAAATTTTGGACCTGACTTATTCTATTTAGAGACGTGAAAAATATATTTTAGAGAATCGATTTCAAAAGAAAACTTGGATTCACTCACCACATTGTAAGTACTGATATTTTTTACTAAATCAATCATTCAATTGCTATTTATACTCCTATATCTATATAGATAATGTATATGTAATGATCCTATATAGCAATGTCATTTCGTAAAAGCCCAATTTAATTTCTTTTTATCATGCAAACTTATAATACAAGATCATTTGAAAAAAAAAAAAAAATCTATTGTAATAGCGCAATTGTACTAATTTTTTTGTTATTCTTTTTAATTTTTATTTGTTATGTAAAAGCTGGATACGATAATAAACTACAATTTTGAAAATTTCGAACCTTTACGAATTCGGGAGCAACAACTCATCTACTTGTATAATATTTACACACACATTTTTGAAAAATTTGAACTTTAACATGCACAATCAAATTCTCGAACAACTAATTTATATCTGTACATTAATTACATACGTTTTTCCAAAAATGTTGAACCTCAACATGCACCGTTAATTTTAGAAGAGCGACTAGTCTATTCGTATTATAATTAAATATGACCCCATTTTCTTTAACTTTCTAATTTTGAATCTATTATGATTGTTTCTTACCTCTTTTTTACGGACTATAATATTAAAATCTAAATTTTATTGCACTATTGAATAAAATAACAAAATATGTAAAACAAATTCATGGCATATGGCTAGATTATAAAACATAACAAAACAGTTTCTATTTAATCTCCTAAATCTTAGTATAAAACATACTCCATATGCTACCTTGATTCAACCACTCCGACATAAGTTTTTTTCTTTTTCTTTTCTAAAGACATTTTAAATAAGCATGCCAATTCCAAACACTAAATTAAATTTTTTGCCTTTTTATTTTCTTTAAAGAAATTCCAAACACCAAATATAGCTAATTAAATTATTCTCCAGGCCTGTATATTTTGGCAACGTTATTATTAAAGAGAAATATACTTATAGGCTAATTAGGTAAACCAATTATTATTTATCACTTAATATTTAATAACAACGACCCAAACAGCCAACGTACAACATCACAATAGCAACGTACAAGCGGAACAGCAATACCCTGACTTACGACCATTAAGAAGACGCCGCGTGTACTACCGTACTATTATTTCTTTAGTATTTACAGACGGAGTCACCCAACAAGCATGCATAACACACATATACTATTTTCCTCCCTCAAGCTTTTCTCTGCAATTTCAAAAACCCTTGGCCATTTTTAGACATACAAAAAGCAAAGAAGTCAACCCAAAATTCAAATTTCTGTGTTGTTATTTCAGTCTCTTCCTCTTCTGTGCGTGTATTTAAAGCTGAAGCCATGCCGAGAGGAAGACCGAGAAAGGTTCTATCTTTCATCATATCGCCTATTTTCTCGATTTTATTTTCTGCATTTGCTTATGTTTTTTTTTTTGTTTCAAAATAATGATTTTTTTCTGGGTTTTGTTTTTAGCAGCGTTTATCAAGAATGGACGCGGCCGTTGATGCTATGGCACCTTTTGGTTTTCCGGAAGACCAAGTGAAACGAGTAGCGAAAGAACTACTCAAGGTTTGCTATGGCTTGTTTTATTTCTTTTTCTTGTTATGAGTTTAGTTAAAGATGGAGACTTTAGGGTTTATTTGGTTGGGGAAATTATTTATTGTATTAACTTAATCTTATATGGTAAATGAAATTAACTATTTTTATGATTATATTATATGCTTTTTTATGGTGGGTTAATTAAAATATTTGACATTTTTTAAAATTCTTACAGAGATTCTTACTTATCTTCCCCATTTCATGAGTTCAGTACAATTTTAATGTTGATACCATCATCCGCCCTTACTTTATGTAATGTGTGCGCGATAGACTTGCATTATGTGTGCCTATATGTGTGTGCTGGAGTTACTGTATACAGAGCATGAATTTAATTTTTCGTAAGTTTCGATTGAAACACCGAAAAGTTTCTGTTATTGGGTTAAAACATGGTTCTTTGATTTAGTACATTCTGAGCTTCCGAAAAATTATCGAAAAGCTTCCGATATTTAACTGACTGAAACATAGGTGTTGAAATAATTTCACTTAATATTTTCTGAACCCAGGAATATGGTGGACCTGATGAATGGCATTTCATTGAGGATTGCGCTTATAAGGAACTTATCGATGCTATTCTTCGTGATGTAGAAGAAAATGACCAAGATAAAGTTGCAGAGTACTGTGATAAGTCAGAGGTACAATGAATTAACTGTTGGTGCCTACTTGCTTTTATTTATCTGATTTTTTATTTTTTATTGTGGATGCAAAATGAAATGCATGGGTATTGGGCATGAATTGTAAGTATGATAAATTAAGCCATTTATAAAATTTATACCACACATGTTCAGTATGGTTATTAAATTAAATGTATCAAGCCATTGTAAGTATGATAAATGAGTTGACTTTCAGTGACTTATAAATGGTGACTAATTAAGGCTGCATTTTGTGGTGACAGATGACAACTCTGTTGTTTAGGGATGGTACCGCAATTATGCATATGCTTTTTGGTTCCATTTCAGAAAATTTGGTTTAATGGAGAAAAGATTGCTGGAATAGGGGCATTTGATGAAACTTGATCCCCATAGATCAGTAGATATTTAGGTTCATTTAGCAGACTCCTTTTCTGCAACATAACATGAACAAAATGTAGTTTTGGGGGGAGGGAAGCTTGTATCAAGATCGGGCATTCAAATTTGTGATTTGGTCCTCTAAGCTTTGGGGTCTAGGGATAGTATCACAGTTATGCATAAACTTTTTGGTTACATTTTAAAAATATTTTAAGAAGATTTGTTTTTATCCTATATTGTATAGTTGAATAATTTGCGTTTTAGCATTTAACATTATAGTTGAACTGTTATTTTAAGAATTTTTCGTGAAACTTGTTGCTCCATTATCTCTGATCGTCCTTCAAGGCGTAATCAAAGTTAAGAAGTACTCATGAACAAATCCATGGTCCCTTAGAGGAAATAATAGGAGAAAAGATTGTTCATTTTGGAAAGTGTATATGTATTAAACCATTTCAGCTTCAGAGGAAATAATAGGAGGAATTAATTTCTCATTTTGTAAAGTCAAAATCCTAGATTACAGGGAATTGACAAACTTAGTTTTCCTTTTTATTTGGAGAGAAGAGGATCTGGAATCGGAGCATTTGATGACAACTGATCAGTAGAAATTTTGATTCATTTAGCAGACTTCTTTTTCTGGAACATAACATTTAAAAAAAAGTAGTTGACTTAGTGCAATTAGATTGCCACTTAACAGGGGGTAAATTATGTTCATAAGTTATGTAGCTTTAAGCAAAAAATTATATTGTCAGCGATTTTTCACTCTCCAAAAGTATAAAGTAACAACTTATAAGTGTGCTATTTTGGATATGATTTAAGTATGATAGTTCCAAAGAGAATGTAATATTATATGTTCGCATTTTGCCCTTAGCATATAAGACTAGTCTAAAAGTTGAGGCATGTAAGAATATGTTTGTTCCTGAAACCGGACATAAATCTCAAGTTTGCTTTTTTGGTTTTGGTTTCTCACTGACCTGTGTCCATTGATCTGTTTTTAAGGAACTTCGTTGTCCTTTTAAGGGAATTTTTCATTCTTAAAGTTCGTATACATGTGTTCAAATTTGTGATTTGGCCCTCAAGTCTCGGGATTTATAAAAATAAGTTGTTTGAACCTGCTATCTTTAAAGTCTCTAATCTGAACTGAAATATTCAATTGAACCGGAAAAAGTTAAGGACCACTGAGTTTGAACCTATACGTCAGAAATTTCCATTTTTTAAGTGTCCAGGTTCTAATGTATATATACATTTGTGCTGATTTTGCCAGGACAAGTCGAGTTTTAATGATGATGAAGGAGCTTCTTCAAGTCGAGCTTCAGCAACTCAACAAGATGAAATACTCCAAGATAATGTTCCACCACCTGTTGTCACTCCAATTAGAACTGTACTAGCAGATGGTATTAACTCTTTCTTATATGTAGATGTCTAATTTAATCTTTCATATTTCCTATATAGTATCCAAAACAATGCTCTACTCTTTGCAGAATCTCGAGAAAATATCATCCAATCTGAAATAAATGGTAAAAGGTGGAAGGACATTCTCGCAAATGAAGATCGTAAGACTGAATTACAATCTCCAGCGAACAATGTAATCCCGACTTCTCCATCGTTGGGTAGTTTCCCTTCCTCACCGCCAGCTAAGAGTCTTCCAGCACCAAGGCGTAAGTTTCCTTGCTATGGCTGGATTGAAAGTGACGATGAAGAGCCATGTGATTTTGTAAGTTTGAAGCCTGAGCCCAAGTTAGTCGAGCCCAAGTTAGTCGAGAGAAGACGAAGGTCGAGATGGGATCAGAAACCTGATGGTTCTTAAGTTTCGAATCATTATTTAGAACTTCTTTGTTTGTAGTAATATCTTGTTGGAGCTAACAAACATGCATATTTGGGTGGTGTTGTATATGATTTAAGTTTCAAACTTGTGTGAAGTTAGTGTTGGATCTTCAGCATTGATTAAGCGTAAAGGTAAAATGACCCTTGTTTGTCTAATAGAGTATGTTTTTGAAGTTACTTTGAATTAAATGTTTTTTTTTTTAATCATTCAAACTGAACAATGATCTTTTGTTCCATTCAATGAGCATTTTAGATTTTCTTAGAATTCTAGATGAATTAAAAATACCTCATTCTAAATTTAGACTAGTTACTTAAATACCTTGTGTGAGTAAATTTTTATTTATTTTCTAAATGTTAAAAGAGTTTTTACCACTGCGAGAAAAATCAGTGTGTGCTGGTGTACAAATATTTAAAAGGTATTGGTAGTTCAGATCCAATCACGTCGATCGTGTTTAATCATGTTATAATTAACATTTCATGAAATAATCTTCTTTTCTAAGTGTCTTTGTAAAAAACCCAGCTAAACTTTTTTTTCTTCTTCTTTCTTTTAAATTCTATAAATTGGGCCATGGATCACCCTGTGGCCTAGTGGATTAAGTTATATGGCCCAATTCATACCAAGCTTTAGTGCTTCACTTAGCAAATCAGAATTTAGGCGCGTAGGCCAATTCAACGGAAATAAAGAAGGAAATACCGAGAAAATATAAAAGAAAAGAAGATATTGATTCTTCATTAGCCCCATTCTATTGTGCCAGCTGCAGATAAGATATTTAACAAAGCCTCAGAAACTCACACATTTTTTCAAAGAATCCAAACGATTCAAATCAAATTCTAACAAAACAAACCCTAATGCCTGTTCAATTCAAGTTAACGCTGAGTAGTTAGAAAAAAGTTGAAATTCACGTTTTGCTGCCGCGATGAATTTATCGGCAAGTTTTGGCGGGAATTGCATCCCTTGGTCGCAATGTAGCTCTTGTTGCACCCGAATTCGCTCTTCTCCCCCAGCAATTTGTCGCTGGAACTTTAGTTCTCAACAATTGTTTTTGAGGTGATAGTTTAAGCGATATTTTATTCTTTAGTGAGTGTGATGGAATCTAGTTAAATTTGATGTTTATGTATAGACGTTTTTGTATTTTAGGGGAAATTTAAAGGTTATTTGCAGAGTGAGTGAGACGGAGACTGAACCTGACGGAAATAATGATGAGGTAATTTAATACTTTTGATGCGTTCTGTTGCATATATCCAGTTTTTTTGGCTGGCGTATTTTATTTAGTGGAAATTTTGTGTTGGATGTTGAAGGAACTAAAATTAAATGGTGATAAGGATGGAGTTGTGTCAAGCGAATCAACTTCCGGGAGTAACACAGAGCAGGGTGTGCAGAGCTTGGTTAGCGATCAGTCTCATTGTTAGAGTAGTGACTTTCTACTTTTTTAGGTTCTGTTGATGTTAGAGCTTTTTTCGTAGGGTGCGACTTCTGAATCAAGTATTCTTGAGTCTAAAAGCTTAGAGGATGATGGTGACAAACCTGTTGCAGCTGAAGCCAAAATGGAGGTATTCTGATTAAAATTGTTTAGAGATAATAATGACATATTAAATATCTTGTTTACTGTTTTTAGTATTGGAGCTGGTGGGGTACGTGTACTTTTAAAATGATTTCACTTCATATAACTTTTGATCTTTCATTTTATAGCTTAATAATTTGGTAATAATTTTTGTGTCTTTGGCTGCTCTGTATTTTGATGGAGGTGGTTGTCATGGGTGGATCATTTTGAAAGTGGTTTTCTTACCGAACTTGTGAAGGAAGTAGGGGGGGGGGGGGTGGAAGGGTTTTTTCTATAAATCTAATTCAGCATGTGTTTACTGCTTTATATTGAGCTAGACTCCCTCCTATGTTGCTCTTCTTCTTCATCATTTTTTTACATGGACTTTTTATCCGAATTTCACTTCACTGTGGTTGAGCTTGTGTTATAACAGGATGCCGATGATGTTCAAGTTGCAAGTGGATCACCTCTACCAGGTGTGAAGGTGATAATATCGTAGCTTAAATTTTGATCAAATTTTCTATCCCTCTTAGTCATATTGATCATTTTATTTTTCTTCGTCCTGCTGATATTATATCTTTTTTTCTCCACTAAACTTTACCAAGAGCAGCAGCAATTCGATGAACCAATCAGGTTTCCAAAGGAAACAATTGACATTCTGAAGGATCAAGTATTCGGTTTTGACACCTTCTTCGTGACAAGCCAGGAGCCATACGAAGTGAGTTCATTGGGACTTAATTTTCAACATTTTTAATGGAGGGAAAAGACTAAATCCATATGGTTGGTCGATTTATTATTTATCATTATAGGGTGGAGTATTATTCAAGGGAAATCTACGAGGGCAAGCTGCAAAAAGTTATGAGAAAATAAGGAGAAGAATGGAGGTACACCAGTGTGTTTTTATTAGTGTTGAGCTGCTTCATTTTAGCGCCATCATTATGTTGGTTTACATTTTTTGTACAGGACAGATTTGGAGACCTATATAAATTATTTCTTCTAATTAATCCAGAGGATGATAAACCTGTGGCAGTTGTGGTCCCAAGAAAGACCCTGCAACCAGAAGCCACAGGTTGTTATTTAGTTCTTTCCCTGTGGCTATTTTTCAAATGATATTTTAAAGAAGCACTTAACCTGTGATATTGAACTGTTATGTACTTGGGGTTGAGCAATGTAGCTGTTCCAGAATGGTTTGCTGCGGGGTCTTTTGGTCTGGTTACTCTATTCACTTTACTTCTGCGTAATGTTCCTGCTTTACAAGAAAATCTATTGTAAGTTTTCCATTTATTGTATACAAAATTATACATGATACATTAGCTGTCTTAGAAAGCATGTCAATCTGCTTTTGCACATGATTTTTCCAAGAAAACTATATTGTTTTTTAGGTATACAATTGTCAAACCTTTGCTTGGCAACAAACACAAAGTTAGGACATCATCATTCACTTCAACCACTTGCTTATTGTTATTATTTTTGCTGTGGATCTGGGTATTCCTTCTTGTTTTACTAGAAAAGCTTAATTTTCGTTTTGGCTTGTTGTTCTATTGTGTACTGTAAAAACATAAAATATGCTATCTCTGTGTTTATCTGTGAGTGTGTGCGTTGTGTGTGTAATTCAAAAGACAAACGGACATGGTTTAGCAATTAACCTTAACTCTACCTTTTTTCCTAGATCAATTTATGACAATGTTGTCTTATTGCAAAATGGCCTTCCTGGAGCTCTTGTGACTGCCCTCATTCTGGGTGTGCATGAAATCAGCCATATTCTAGTTGCAAAAGAAGCTGGGATTAAGCTAAGTGTGCCATACTTTGTTCCAAGTTGGCAGGTTAGTATGGCTTTTTCTACACTATAAGGGCTACTAATCAATATGCTTCTTGACACATTTTATAATGTAATATAATTGTTGGAACTACTTGAATGCATTTTAATAAGTAAAAAACTGTCTTCACTCATTTCTAAATAACACTCCATAGATATTTATTCATGTATTTACTTTTCATAATTATTTTTTGTCTTGCATAGATTCTTGAATTTATTGATCCAGATAGGGTTCATACTATTTGAAGTAGGGTTGTTTTATTGATTCCAGCGTGGTCATTTAGCTATTTGTTGCATGTATCATCATCTAGTCATTTCTAATGTTTTGAGAAATGGGTAACGTGTAGTTGTGTACTCGTTCTTTTAGATACGATCTTTTGTTTGGAGAGGCTAAAGCCATTTATCAATCCCAGCACAAATAAACATAATAATAGAATCACTTATTTGCTTCAAATTTAATTGTGAATAGGTTTGTTACAAATTAATTGTTTCATTAATTCAAGAAACTTTTTAAAGAAACAACTTGTGCGAAATTTCAATAAAAGACGTTTAATGTACTGGGGGAATGATACACAGTGGTGAAATCATTTGGCCTAATATAACTCATTTCTTTATGGCCAATAAATAATACGAGTCCATCTCAGAATCAAAGTATGAGTCTGCTAAATCAGAATTCAAGCTGAAAAATATGTTTAGGATAATCATTTTGTCAAGCGGAAGGGAAACTGGCCTAATACATAGAAATGGAATAATACAAAAATCATTTGGTCTCCTGCAATGCATGTCTTTGTCGCCCAATATTTAAGTTTGACTCCTCAGATTCAAACCATGAGTTTGTTTAATAATAAAGCCCAGCTGAAAAATTTGTTTAAAATGAATTTTCAACACAAAAAAGGGGATTCTACAGCCATAGTCAACATGTACCTCATGTATTTGTTGCCCAATATATAAATTTGTTCCATGTGTCAGTCAAACTACGTGTCTGCTGAAGCTAAGTTGGAAATATGTTTGAAATGAACTTATCGAGACACATGAAAGGAAACCTGGTGTATCAACTGAACATAAATTGAAATAAGATAATAAGTATTGATGATTTGTAACAATCAAATAGATTCATGATGACATCATAAGCTAACAAAGTAATAAACTTGAGAAAATCCTCAAATTATTATCAAAAATCTTCTTAATGTTTTCATATGATAAATTATTTGGAAAAGGAGTATTTATTTGATATGTGGTTTGGAAGAGAAAACTGTGTGATCTAGGCCCTCTGTGGAAGTTCTCAGATTCACGAATCACCCTGAAGTGGCTAAGGGCAGTTGCAATTTGGAAACCTACATGAATAAAAATATATTTTTAGATGTGATAGGATACTTTAAATAAACTTAATGTACTAAGAGACTCATTAAACTAGTTGCCAATGCACTTAATTCATATGCATTAACATGTGCATAAACACACTTGAAATCTTATGAGCTTTTACTGGCAGATAGGTTCATTTGGTGCCATTACAAGGATTCTAAATATTGTACCAAAGCGTGAAGATCTTTTGAAAGTTGCAGCAGCTGGCCCTTTAGCTGGATTCTCTTTGGGATTTATTCTTTTGCTTTTAGGATTTATTCTGCCTCCGGCTGATGGCCTAGGTGTTGTTGTCGATGCTTCAGTATTTCATGAATCGCTTCTAATTGGTGGTATAGGTAAAATAATGTACCCTAAAATGTTCTTTTTCATAACAAAGTTATGTCTAAATTATTGATTTATTTTTTAGAACAGAAGTTCTACAAAAAATAATTCTTTAACAAGTTTCCTCCCTTTTTTTTGGACATAGCGAAACTACTTCTTGGGGATGTTCTCAAAGAAGGTACCCCTGTATCATTAAATCCACTTGTGATATGGGCGTGGGCTGGTATTCTTATTAATGCTATTAATAGCATTCCAGCGGGAGAGCTTGATGGTGGTCGGATTTCATTTGCTATATGGGGAAGAAAGGTATTACCAAAATCTACTCTATCTAGCCCATGGCCAACGAGTAATTCTTCTCCAAACCCTGGTCAGCTGAACCCAAATTATATATATGACAAGTGGAATACACTTGCCATGCGGCTGGATAATGTGTATATACACTCGCTATGTGATTGAATGGGTTTAGACTAACCGGGTCTGGATTAGAATTTTCCGCAACGGACACTAACCCAAGTCAGATCATTATAATAGCTAAGCTAACTATTCTGCTATCAATCAAAAGCTAGTGTACAAATTCAGACTTTTTTTTTTCCTAAATTTTTGACAGGCTGCCACTCGATTTACATCTGCTTCGATCGTGCTTCTTGGGTTGTCGTCATTGTTGAACGATGTTGCATTTTATTGGGTAGTTCTGATATTCTTCTTGCAGAGAGGACCAATTGCACCACTGTCTGAAGAAATTACCGACCCGGACGATAAATATGTAGCCCTTGGGATTGGAGTTCTGCTTTTAGGATTGCTGGTATGTTTGCCGTATCCATTCCCGTTCACCAGTGATGCCTTAACCAGTTTTTAGCTAAATTACATACACACGTCAGCTTACGTCATTAGCTAGGTCTTAGGTTGCCTGGGTGAATCCCAGTGTTCGTATAATTATATTGCCTTGTGACTTGTAAGGTACCTTATGTTAATGGATCATCTATAAGGAAAGGGCGCCTTTCCTCACAATATCTTATTTTCTCATATTTTCAAATTCCTTATCTATATCTATACTATTATAAAAGAATGAATATTTCTTAACTTTTTTGTGCGGATTAAAATACCCTTATTTGAATTATTATTTAATTAAATGATAAATATATAAAAGTAATTGAAGAGGTATAATTAGACGTAAAGTCTTATTGTATTTATCTTCTACACGAACTCCTAAAATTTATAAATTATCTCTTACATCATTTTTTGTTATTTTAATCTTCTCTTATAATAGATAAAAACGAACCATAAAAATACACTATTATTTTAAATAGTCCCTAAATAATAGATAAATATTATTATATTATAGCATCAATATTTATTTAAACAAGAAAATATTAATTTAAAATTTGATTACAACATAAGTCATAAACATTCTAAATATAAAAATTTAAATTGAAGTTTTCTTAAATATCTTGATGTTACAAAACAAAATTAAAATTTAATCGTATCTTACTATGATAGAATAAAAATTACTTATGGCATGGCTAATTACGTAATTTTACTTTGACTAGAATAGAAAAATATAAAGAATATTCAATAATATCAAGACATGCATAACCATGAATTTTCATGAAATTTTTTTCGTGAAAAACGGGTGAAATTGGTGAAAAAGGGTGAAATGATAAAAAAAATAAGAAATCTTTAAAATATGTGAAATTGATGAAAATTCGAGTGCAATTGGTGAACACTGGCGAAGTTGGTGAAAATTTGGATGAAACCGGTAAAAAAGTAACCTCGAAATTGGTATGCACATGTGAAATCGATGAAAATTCGGATCAAATTCGTAAAAAAATGATGAAATCGGTGAAACGACAATATCAATGAAAAGTAGGTGAAATCGGTGAAAAATAAAATGAATAAAGTTCAGGTTGGTGAAAAGAACATGTGAAATCAGTTAAAACAAAAGAGTTTAATTGACAAAATAAGGTGAAACTGGTAGAAAAATGGTTTAAAACGGAAAAAATAATGGGACAAAATCTTAAAAACTATAAAAATAAGTTATAACCGATAAAAAAATAGGGTAAAACAGTGAAAAAATTAAACTGGTTAAACAAGTGTAAATTAAAGTAAACTAAAAATAGGTGAAAACGGATTAATTTGCTTTATTTTATGACATAATCAAATTAATGTTACTCTTATTTACAAAACACACCCATAAAATTTAACTAGACACGTACAACGTACGTGCACTTTCCTAGTAGAGTAAAATGCAAAAAATCTTATCCATGTGTTATTCCTAATTGGAAGAAAACTTCCTGTGTGATTCTTAATTCGCAGAAAATCCATGTATTATTTTTTATTGACAGAAAATTCCTTAGTCTTATTCTTAATTGGTAGACCCAATGCTATTTTTATTTGTACAAGTCAAAGAATTGTGTTTTACTCGCTCTCAGAGTGAGTATTCTTCATGATCTTTAGAGCTGGGGAAGTGACAATTATACTCCTAGATGCTATTCTTCATGATCTTTCTATTCTGAGTTAAAATCCACCGGGCGTGTGCTGAACATATACCCCACCAATAGTGAGCTAAGGGTCATAGCGTACCATCGGTTGTTCACATTCAAACACGAGTTAGTTCAGAATCGGCAAGGGGGGACCATGGAAATACATGCTGCTTAGCCAAAGAAAGCCTTGGAAAGACCCCAGTTTTGAGCTAGTATTATATATCAATGGTTTTAGAGATCATTGAAAATTTTGAGAAGGTCCAAATTGAATAAAGTAAAATGGTTATGGATATGAAGTTGGACATATCTGACTCATTAAAAAAAAAAGAACAGAATTCATAGCATATTATTATTCAACATGAACAATAATTAATTTATAAATATCTCATGGAAAGACCTCGATGACAGATCTCAATCCTAAAGCAGGAGTGATCTTGTAGGTTGTGAAGCCAGCATCAATGAATAACTTTGCCCATTCTTTCTCAGTTCTCTCTCTACCAGTTATGTAAATCATCAACATTATGTCAAAAAGAAACTGAGTTTCAATTGCCTTATAATTGTCTACATTTGTTTCATCCACAACCATGTCAATAATTATCACCTTTCCTCCCTTCTCCTTGTCCGGGATTGCTTCTTTGCATTTCTTCAATATTTTAACGCATTCTTCGTCATTCCAGCATTCTAACGCCCACTGTTTGACGCAGAACGCAAGAACAAAATGTCAAACTTAACTCATTAATTGAAAAAGATTAACAAAAATAGCTAGGAAAATGTGTTCAAACCTAGCTAGCTTAATTAGTAGGCTAGTAGCTAGCATTTAAAATATTTCATTTGAGGAAATGAAGTTTTAATTTGAGAACATCCCAAAAAGACAGTATCAGTATGTACCTTGAGGAGAACTGCATCTGCAGGAGGAATGGACTCGAACATGTTACCCCCAACGTAGGTCAAATTCATCTCGCTCCCTTCCAATCCAGCGACAACGTGTGGAAGATCGAGCACAGTACAGTTTATTCCTGGAAATGCAGTGGCTATAGCCTTGGCCATTGTTCCCGTGCCACCCGCGACATCCACCAGGGAATTGATCCCATCAAAAACTTGTTTACAATCCTTAACTATGATATCACTCACCAACCGCGTATCGCTAGCCATGGCCTCATTGAAGAAGTGATTAAATTTAGGCTCCTGCCCAGCATACTCCCAAAATGTCATCCCATGAGTCATGGAAAATGTCGCTTCATGTTCGCTTTGAAACCATTCGCTTAAACAATGCAATGGATCCGTCATAACTGGTTCGAGCATGGCAAGTAGAAATGGCGCCATGCTCGACGGCTCATCTCTTAGAAGGAGATGAGAAGCAGGGGTTAGCCAATAGCCTTCTTCATCGTCGATCTTGACTTTGATGAAGAATTTGGAATGGACTAAAATTCGCATCAAACGATATATTGATTGGGATTTTGTTGGGTGGTTCATAGGAAGAAGAGCGTTCACTAATTCAGAAAGTTTGATTGGTTTGCCATGTTTGTGGATGATATCCGGTATGTTTAATTGAACTGCACACTTTAGAGACATGGAGTTTATGAAGTTGAATATGTGGTTCCAAACATGAGCTTGAGCTTCAAGAAGCTCTTGAGTGGACAGTAGTTTTCCATAGTTGGACAATTCCATTTGCAGAAGTTATTAGTACTAAATTCCGACAATGAGTTCAACTTATGAACTATGGCGTCTTAATTTATATGCAAATTATTGAATGACCAACGTCCCATCTAAAAGCTTAAACTATTAGAGAGATGAATCATTTAATATATATCATAGGGACATTCATTTACTCAAACCTAACACGTGAAATTTAGAAATGGGTGGCGGAAGGATTCAAACACAAGACGTTCTTTTGACCTGTGCTTTAATACCATATTGAATTATCAACTCATCTAAAAGCTTAAGCTGTGAGAAAGAGGAATCATTTAAAATATATCATTTAACTCAAACCACTATCACCTCCCCATGCTTGCTGTTCTAAGTTCCACAAAGCTCTGTACATTATTACCTATTTTCTCTGCTATTATAAAAATGTGAATAGTGTCGTGTATTTTTTTTTTTAATCTTTTTTGTGTGGGACAAAAATAGTCCCATCTGATTTTTATTTGGTAGGGCTTATAATATGACATAGAGATTATCCCCGTATATAGTAAATTCAGCCTCAATCTTTTTTGTGTGGACAAAAATAGTCCCATCTGATTTTTATCTGGTAGGACTTATAATATGACATAGAGATTATCCCCGTATATAGTAAATTCACCCTCAATCTTTTTTGTGTGGACAAAAATAGTCCCATCTGATTTTTATTTGGTAGGACTTATAATATGACATAGAGATTATCCCCGTATATAGTAAATTCACCCTCAGGATGTATGATGGACTCCATTAGACATAGGTAGGTACGGGGCTTCTAGGGTGCGGGCACCGTAACTCGCCCTCACATGCAGGATGTCCTTGAAATGATGCCATGTGGCGTGCGTAACTAGTATATGACTCGACGAGTTTAAAAATTTTGCCAACTGACCCTTATATTTTGCGATTTTACGAATATAATTATTTTGCTTCTAAAAAATTTAAAAAAAAATCGTCTGTCATATAAAAAGACCGCTTTACCCCCAATTTAGATAATAACTGACTTTGACGATTGACCCCTATATTTTGCGATTTTACGAATTGAATTATTTTGCTTCTAAAAATAAAATAAAAAACCGCCTATGATATAAAATGACCGCTTTATCCCCAATTTTGATAATAATTGACTTTGACAATTTTGCAAATTGCCCATATATTTTGCGATTTTACGAATTGAATTATTTTGCTTCTAAAAAAATATAAAAAAATCGTATGTCATATAAAAAGACCGCTTTGCCCCCAATTTAGTTAATAATTGACTTAGACAAGTTTGCCAATTGACCCCTATGTTTTCCGATTTTACGAATTGAATTATTTTGCTTCTGAAAAAAAACCGTCTGTCATATAAAAAAGACCACTTTACCCCCAATTTTGATAATAATTGACTTCGACAATTTTGCAAATTGACCCCTATGTTTTGCGATTTTACGAACTGAATTATTTTGCTTCTAAAAAATATAAAAAAAACTGCCTACTATATAAAAAAGACCGCTTTACCCCCAATTTAGATAATAATTGACTTTGATAATTTTGCCAATTGACCACTATATTTTCCGATTTTACAAATCGAATTATTTTGCTTCTGAAAAAAAAAAAAAAAAAAAACCGCCTATCATATAAAAAAGACCGCTTTACCTCCAATTTTGATAATAATTGAATTTGACAATTTTGCAAATTTGCGATTTTACGAATTAAATTATTTTGCTTCTAAAAAAAAAAAAAGAACGCCTCTCATATAAAAAATACCACTTTACCCCCAATATTTTTAATAATGTATCAGATAAAAATTAAAATTATCTACATTGAAATGATATATTTATTTTATTTTCGTGCAACAGGAAATGCAATTCAAATGGTGGGCGAAAAGGTACCGTAATCAAGGTGAAATATACTGGCGGGAACTAGAAATAATTTTTTCGTCAGTCCACCCACCTCAACCAAGAAATGTTGTTGTGGAGCAGATTCAAGCCGACGGAGTCGTGGCTGAAGATGAACTAAAGGAATGTGACGAAGAAAATGAAGAACCATATGTCACATCTGAAGGAGGAGAAGAGTATCCGAGTAGTAAACCAAGTGATGAGGAACTTTAAATTACATTAATTCTGAAATTGTTTAAATGCAAACCCATTCGTATTAGTAGTATTGCTTTTAGATTAATAAATATTGTTATTGGGAAAATTTTATTTATATTTTATATAAATTTTCATATAAGCATGATTTCTGCCCGAATCGTTTTTTTTTTTTTGGTCATTTAAGTATCCGGAAACTCTTTTTTTTTTTTTTTGCAAAAATGAAACATAATTCAAGAATTACGAAGGACTTGGTCTCACAGAACCATCTAATAGACAATTTCTTCGAAATAACGACTGAATCATTTTTTTTCTAAATTATGAAAAAATTTCAAATTCCGGAGGACATGGTTACGCATAATCATCTAGTAGACAATTTTTTGGAAAATCCAAGAAAAATATCAAAATTATGGACACAATAACTAGTCTTTCCGCGACGGCGAGAATCATGCTCGCAGCGGCGGGATTAGTGCCTCGCCGCGGCGAGTGTTACCCTCACCGCGGCGAGGACTTGGCAGAAAGTTAAAAAACTTGCTGCCCGTCCCTCACCGCAGCGAGCTTCTTTCTCACCGCGACGAGTGTATGCACGACCAGAATTTCGGCCCTAGTCTCGGGGCCGCGAGATGTAGGCCGAACGTTGGGCAGCCTTTCTGCCAACGTCTCGCGGCCGCGAGACGAGGGCCGAAATTTTGCCTGACTATCGGCCTTCGTCTCGCAGCCGCGAAGCTATGTCCCGCGGCCGCGAGAATTACGCCGAAAGCTTGGCATACTTTCGACCTTCGTCTCGCAGCCGCGAGGCTATGTCTCGCGGCCGCGAGAGGTTGGCAGATAGTCTATCCAACTTTCGGCCTACGTCTATAACAGAAGTTCTACAAAAAATAATTCTTTAACAAGTTTCCTCCCTTTTTTTTTTGGACATAGCGAAACTACTTCTTGGGGATGTTCTCAAAGAAGGTACCCCTGTATCATTAAATCCACTTGTGATATGGGCGTGGGCTGGAATTCTTATTAATGCTATTAATAGCATTCCAGCGGGAGAGCTTGATGGTGGTCGGATTTCATTTGCTATATGGGGAAGAAAGGTATTACCAAAATCTACTCTATCTAGCCCATGGCCAACGAGTAATTCTTCTCCAAACCCTGTTCAGCTGAACCCAAATTATATATGTGACAAGTGGAATACACTTGCCATGCGGCTGGATAATGTGTATATACACTCGCTATGTGATTGAATGGGTTTAGACTAACCGGGTCTGGATTAGAATTTTCCACAACGGACATTAACCCAAGTCAGATCATTATAATAGCTAAGCTAACTATTCTGCTATCAATCAAAAGCTAGTGTACAAATTCAGACTTTTTTTTTCCTAAATTTTTGACAGGCTGCCACTCGATTTACATCTGCTTCGATCGTGCTTCTTGGGTTGTCGTCATTGTTGAATGATGTTGCATTTTATTGGGTAGTTCTGATATTCTTCTTGCAGAGAGGACCAATTGCACCACTGTCTGAAGAAATTACCGACCCGGACGATAAATATGTAGCCCTTGGGATTGGAGTTCTGCTTTTAGGATTGCTGGTATGTTTGCCGTATCCATTCCCGTTCACCAGTGATGCCTTAACCAGTTTTTAGCTAAATTACATACACACGTCAGCTTACGTTATTAGCTAGGTCTTAGGTTGCCTGGGTGAATCCCAGTGTTTGTATAATTATATTGCCTTGTGACTTGTAAGGTACCTTATGTTAATAAGCAAATGGATCATCTATAAGGAAAGGGCGCCTTTCCTCACAATTTCTTATTTTCTCATATTTCAAATTCCTTATAGAGTAAAATGCAAAAACTCTTATCCATGTGTTATTCCTAATTGGAAGAAAACCTCCTGTGTGATTCTTAATTGGCAGAAAAGACATGTATTATTTTTTATTGACAGAAAATTCCTTGTCTTATTCTTAATTGGTAGACCCAATGCTATTTTTATTTGTACAAGTCAAAAGCATTGTGTTTTACTCGCTCTCAGAGTGAGTATTCTTCATGATCTTTAGAGGAAGTGACAATTATACTCTAGATGTTATTCTTCATGATCTTTCGACTCTCTGAGATTAAAATCCACCGGGCGTGTGCTGAACATATATCCCATCAATAGGCTAATTTGCATTTAGACCATTATACCAAATTAATAATTCTTCCAAGATGATTCCCTTTGTTTGTTACAGAAAACTTGTACGTCTATCTACTTATCTTCAAATATATGATACTACTTGTCCTCTTTGGCCCATTTTAGTCCCATATTTAGGCTTGTCAAATGGGCGGGTGGGTCCGACTCCGGGTCGGGTCGGGTCACTAATGGATCTATGGTGGTGGGTCAAAATGGGTCGGGTTGTAAACAGGTTGGGTCTTTATCGGGTCGGGTCTGGATCGACCCTTTAATTCTCATCTTTTTTTTTTTCCTTAAAAAAGTCCACAAAAAATTGTTGAAAAATGGGAGTAATTGATGCCAAGATTTGAAAGTATAAAATTAACATGCAAATTATGAGCTTAATTACATGATTTGAAAATATAATTTTTACTATTCTCTTATATCTAAAAAATATAAAGGAATAGAAATATAAGAAATATATTGCATAAAAATAAATAAATAAACCTTTCGAAAGTCGATACTAATATTTTATTAGTTAAAAATGGTCATGAAATTGGTATAGAAAAGACGAACGATTTTAAGATATTTTAATAATTTAATTTTTTTTCTTCGAAATAATGGGTTAGTAATTACAAAATAAGAAAAGTTGGGTCTATGCCTTCAATTTTATGATATCAAACAAAATATAATATGATTTTCTTTTTAGAATTAAAGATTATAGCAAAGTTACATTTAAATTGGGCTCGATAATTAATTTCTTTTGTTTTTACAAGGCCCATTAATTAACCCACTAGGAGACCCATTAAAAATTCATTAATTATAAAACTGACCCAAGATCAATCCAACCCAAAAAACATAAAAATTAATGGATTGGGTCTGGACGGGTCGCGGGTCGACCCACGGGTCCAGACCCATCTTGCCTTGCCTACGGCCATATTCTATTCTAATTATATTATACTCCGATCCTTTTTCTTTTACTTGGCCCAAATTGGGCAGGGGACCAATTGTGAATGGTGGTTGACCTCTTCTTCGCTTTCTAGGATCCCAAAAAGTTGAAATCTTGAAACTTATTACCCAATGATTAGAAAAATAAAGGGCTATTGTAATGATCGAATCCTTCAAATAGTCTAGTCCATGAATCTTGAAAATGGTCCAAATGTTGGTGTGGAAAGATATCCGTATGGTTGGATATGTGGATTAAATTTTTCTATCGTTTTCGTTGAAAACATTAAATTTTTTTTATTTTTAAATCAATAAAAAAAAATGTAATTTTAAAATTATTTGTTTGTCATTTTTTTTAAAAAAAAATTTAACATTAGCTTTTTCTCAAAATATTTAATTTGTAAGCAAATAGATTAACTATTTGTTTGTCTTGAGATTCTATTATTTTATTTTTTTAATAAAAAAAATTACATTTTTTCTAGTGTTTCGGAAAAGTTTTCCATAGTTTGACAATTCCATGTGCACAAGTTATTAGAACTAAATTCCAATAATGAGTTCAACTTATGAACTATGGTGCTATTCTAATTAATTTCCACAAAACTCCTTGTTGCGTATTTTATTTTTATTTTTTATGTGGATAAAAATAGCCCTATGTGATTTTTATTTGGTAGGAATAATAATATGATGTAGAGATTCTCCCATATTTGAGAGCATTTATCTCCTAAAATTAGTTTTCCATCTTATTCTTTCATGAATAATTAATTTGAGATTATTGCAATTTTGGTGTTGCAATTTATGCTCGTTGATATTTCTATCCCACATCTAATTGGGCTGACAAATTTTGTGCTACATCTTCAACTTTCCTGACAGTTTTAGTCCACATTGCAACCCAAATTTTTTCTTTTCCACGTTAATCCCCCCACTATAAATTATTTGTTTTACTTTGGTCATTTGCAAGGAGTCTTTTACTTATAGTGTTACACTTTTGTCCCTCGTAAAATTATTTTGTATCAATTTAATCCCGCATAAAATCATTTCTTTTTCAATTTAGTCTCTCATAAAGCTGTTTTGACACTTTAGATCACCTACAACCATATGAAAATAACCAAAGTGAAACAAATAATTCATAATGGGGACTAACATGGGAAAAAAATACAAGTAAAAAAAAAAATAACGATTAGGAGGACCAATGGTGACGTTTACATAGGGTCTATAAATACAAGGAATCTCCTGTCCCCAAAATGATGCCACTATATGTCACATTACTAATTAAATGTCACGTGTCTAACTTCATACTATCCATCACACTAGATCATTTCCACCATCTTCTTCGTCTCCATCAATACAATGCAATACAGTCGGTTATAGAAAAATCCAACTGGAATGTGTTCATGGTCTTCCACCATTTTAAATAGCCTGTAGGTTAAAGATCAATATTTTACAGAAATATTATATGGTTTTGCAGATCTAAAAGGATACAAGGAAAATATATCATAAACCTGTAGAGCCCCATTGCCGCACCGAAACATCGACAATTGCAATTTTAAACCCCAATGTTGTGGTAATCCACTTTAAATTACTCGAGTATATCGATCGTTTTTTATACGTCATATTTTAATCGAATAATAGGAATTCTAAGGAATTCTAATTGAAATAACAATTTAACTGTTAAAAATCAATTGAATTACATGAATATTTCAAGAAAAAATAAACGGAGCAACAGAGAATTAAGGAATCATAAAACAAATCAATTTTTTGGGTTGATTGTCTTTCTAATGTCCGTCTATTGGCCCCGATCCGTGACCCACGATTAATGGCGTGTTTAAGATGAAATTGAAGGGTGGTTGGAGAATATGTGGAAATGATCATGTGTGATGCACATTTATAAAAATTAACACGTGTCATTTAATTAGAAATGTGAGTGGTACACCATATTTGGGACAGAAGATCCCTAGCGCTATAAATAGGAGTAAGCTAATATTAAATTACAAGTACAACATAATTAATTAACCCAAAGAATGGCTCAAATAGTTTCCAAGCAAGAAGTAGTCTCAAATCATCAGAGTCGTACACTAAACCAGTTTGCCATGAATGCTGGAGAAGAACAACACAGCTATGTAAAAAATTCCTCCTACCAGGTTAATTTAATTTAATTTTATCTATCTATGAAAAAATAATTATATTTGATTAATGCTTTTGATTTCTAATTACATCAGTTTAAATATATTGAAACTGATGCTAACCTCAAACTATAATTAAATGATAGTAGTTTATATTTGAGCTGAGTGAAAAAATATCCCATGTGCTTTGGCAAAACCTTTTTGTATTATTTTTATTAGCAAAAATCTTTCAATTTTCCCTTTTATCAGCAAATAAACTAATTTGAAATTCCTTTCATATATCAATGAGGAGGTTATTGGTAATTCATTGAACATGGGTTATTGCTTTGAAGGTAACGTGTGAATAGGGGTTTTTTTGGTATCTTATGGTAGGGTATAATTGTTATTTTTGATTTGTGAAGGGTCTTTTTTGCTAATAAAAAATAGCGCAGAGGGAATTTTTGCTAATAATTTGTTGCCAATTGGGCAGTTTACAATTATTCATTTTCCTGTGCAACTAATTAACATACATGTTTTGTTTTTTATTGTGTAAAGAGAGGAGTAGTGGATGTCTCAAAGCCGATTATAGAAGAAGAAATTGCGAAAAAACTCGACATCGAAAATCTTTCTTCCTTTCACTTAGCGGATTATGGATGCTCAACTGGCCACAACTCCTTTCCGGCCATGCAAATTATCATTGAAGCCATTACCAAAAAAATTGAACAAACATCAATAAAAGTCCCCGAATTTTTCGTGTATTTCAATGACAAAATCACCAATGATTTCAATACCCTTTTCAGATCAGTTTCACCCGAAGATCATTATTATGTTACTGGACTACCGGGCAGTTTTCACAATCGGCTTTTGCCTAAATCATCCCTTCACTTTGGTTACTCTTCTTGGTCACTTCAGTGGCTGACCGAGGTTCCGAAGGAACTTTCGGATTGCAAGTCTCCGGCATGGAACAAAGGAGCAATTTTTTATTCAGGCGACAAAAAGGACGACAAGGTTTGTGAAGCTTATTTGAATCAGTACGCCAAGGATTTGGGGTCATTCTTGGATGCTAGAGCCCAAGAGTTGGTGAGTGGAGGGATGTTGGCACTTCTAATTCCTGCAGCTCCTACTTTTTGGGACCCCCAAACGGAATATACTCTCATTTCTGACCTCAATCTTATGGGTTCTTGTCTCGTTGACATGGTCAACAAGGTAAATTAATTTCCATCAATTTTTTTTAATGATTTCATATGGATTGGGGATTGGGCTAACCCTACTAAAGTGATTTGAATCCAACTCACATCAAAACTAGCTAATCAATCCATTGTTAATTAATTTTCATTAAAACCTTTGACTATAAATCATATGCATATATTCCACATTTGTATCATATTTTGCATGTGTAATTTGTATATACAAGTTTTCATAAATTTTTAATTGAAACATTCATGAGTTAGTTGATAAATTAAATATGCGACTGTTTTTCATTACGACAATCACTATATCATAATATATATTCGAAATCTATTTCAAAGTATAAAGACTAATATTAAACTAGAGAATACCCCACTAGTGGAAGTTGAACCCATAACCTTCTTGGTCATGGAGCCTCAACTTTAACAAATAAATTATTGCCTCATCGCCGATACACGACGCTTAACAATATTAAAAAGAAATTAAAAATTTATTCATAGCAATTAAAGGTAAAAGATCTTATATCTCATCTCTTTGATGTCATATGATGAATCCATATATGTGTTGATAGATCTATATATATATATAGATGTCATCAAAATGGGATATATAGATGATTCATCCCAATTTTTAAGTATTCGAGTGGTGTTCCTAATTATGATTTTATATGTCGTCCTTGTTGCAGGGAATAATTGATGAAGCTAAGGTAGACGAATTCAACTTACCATATTATTTTGCCACGCCAGAACAATTGAAGGGTATTATAGAGAATAATAAAAATTATTCTATTGAAAGATTGGAAATACTAAATAACCCGGGGAAGCACACGTTGCCTAGCGTCACGGGCCGAGCTGCATTCTTTAGAGCCGTCCACGAGAAATTGTTGGGAGATCACTTTGGAAGTGGAATCATAGATGAATTGTTTGATCGATACATGAAAAAACTTTCTGCTTCATCGCTTTTCATGAATTCTGCCAATGACAAATCAATTGTCGCACTCATTGTCCTCAAGCTCAAGCAAGATTAACATGCATTATCTGATCACGTAGAATATTAATTTAATTAAAAGTGCTTCTAATTAAGTCTTTCTAAAGTTTTTCAATTTTGGGTTTTGATCAATAAATGTTGAAATTTGGTTTGTGTTGAGATATGATTTTATGTTCTTGAAATTGTAAAAGTGTATTTTTAATTATTTTATTAATAAGTTTATTGGATCGGAGAATCCAGACCACGATTTTCTATAAATTAAATTAATTATGTAAATATTATAAGTAAAATCTCAAAGTTGGTCCGCACGTGGTCTTATTCGAGTCAATTTTGAAATTTGGCAACAATGGGGACTAAGATCGCCAGTAAATTTTAAGATTTAGGACTATTTGGTAGCCTGAAATGTTATGGGGTAAAATTGTCAGTCAACATAAGTATTGACATCAATTTTGCAATAAGACTTAACTGTCATGTCACCACTTAATTAACGGTGGTTTTTAACGTCGGTACCAATGTGTTACAATTTGTTAAAACGTGGTACCAGATATGTTGAACACATAAAGCAGTGTACCAAGTAGAAATTAACCTAAAGCACGGTACCAAAAATGCAATTCTCTCCAAAACTATAAATTTAGAAATATCTTTCTATTGAAATAAGTACCAAACTTTTTTCAAAAATATATTATGTATTTCTATCATTATATTAATCAGACTTTTCAAAAGTAAATTTGGATATATTGCTCAAATTTTTAAAACATATAAAAAAAATTCTCATATCGCTTACATTTTTAATATGCTTGCCAATTTGTAGTACGTACTAGATTAAATGCTAACAGGAAAATGTCGTATATTTAGAGGAACTCTAGTAATTACGATCGAGAATCCATGATAACACCACTATATATTCATTCTAATTTAATGTTATACGTACAAAAATGAAGAATCTCATGTTGTTTGTTTTGATTTTTTTAAATGAACTAACTAGTACTCTGTATATATATAATTATATATTTTAGAAATGAGTTTTTGTATAAATTATGAAAAGAAGATAAATAGTATAAGAATAGTTACTCTACGTCAAATTATTTTTTTTTTATTTGAGATTAGTTACTTTATATCGAATTAAAATAGAGTTTGTAATTATTTAAAGATAATAATAATTTTTAAGATGAAATTATTTTTAAAAATTTAAAAATAATAAACTTATTTTTAAAAGTAATTTTTTTTGTTTATTTAACTTTTCAGAAAACACTAAAATATTCTTTAAAAAAAAAGATAAACATGCCCTCTTATTCTAGAAGTATTGTCACACGTTTATCTCGCTTATAACAATTGTCCTAGGAAATGTCTATTTGTAGAACATTTACCATGAGAAGGGAGATTCTTCCCCGGACCAGGTCTAGGAGTAGATATCCTAGACCTGGTGGTCATTATTTGACCACGTATATCCTCTTCTTTTTTTAACCATTTTTTATCTTCACTGCATCATCTATTGACACATGTCCTCCATTCCTCTTCTTCTCATTTTTCTTTTTTCCTTTTTCTTTTCTCAATTTACATGGAAAAATAGGCTTCTTTCAAACTTATTAATTAAGGAAAAAAGTTGAAAATGCTTTAATCTCAAACTCCCAATCCAAAAAATTATCCACAAATTATCTCTCATTTCACGCTTTGTTCAGGTACAATATTTAGGATGCATGATTTTTTTGTTAGTCGCTAGTTAGATTAAATTTATTTTGCTTCACTTTGGTATAGTTTTATTTAATCAAATAGAAGTTTATTTTATATAATACTAAATAACTAAAATATATTTTGTGTTAAATACATTACATGTTTTTTCATTTTCATTAATTGAAATTGAATCAACTACTTTCATCGTATTACCTAACTTATGGATAGGGCCATAGGGGTGTAAACGAGTCGAGCAATGCCGAATGACACACTGTTCAAGTTTGATTTGAATTTTTTTTCCGAACTTGAAATTTTGTTTAGTTTGATTTGATTGTTAAATGAACTGAGCTCCAACGAGCTCGAGCCGAGTATCGAGTTGCTTGATATTTTTACGTATATTTCATCAAAATTAGCTTATTAGGTTGAGCTGAAAATGAACTTCAAAAGTTAATTAGCAAACAAAAAAAATAACTTTGAAGATTTTTTGATTTGTATAACAAATTGAACTTTCTCGTACGAGTTTGAGTCAAGTATTAAATAGTTTGATTTAATTTTTAATCTCAATTGGTGAAACAATGCAAAAAATAATCTTATATTGACAAATTAAGTTTCAGAGATGGTCGAAGACCCCTATAAAAACAAAACAAAAAAAATCTAAAGATCATTGAACTTTTTATAATAGTTATTTGTTAACTTTGAAGAATTTCAATAAGTCGCAAACCTATATTGAAATAATTGTTTGTCTTTGCGTTTTTCTTTACTTTTTCTTTTTTTGTTAATTACTTCCATTTTTCCTATATAGTTCTTACTCTTTTTCTTTGGCACGGATAAATAGAGTTAAAAACAATAATTTTTAACATTATGCCATTAAAAGTGATAAAAAAATTGTGATATAAAATTACTGATTTATATGAGGTTGTTCAAACTTTTTTTTCTTCTCAAAATATTCTCTCACAAGCCGAAATTTTATTTTCTAAATAGCTTTAATAAACTATATCAAAATAACAAAACTAAATTTAATCCAACCAACACAAATACCACACCAGATACATATGTGATAAAATAATTTGAGTTTTTTTTTTAAATTGCGCATAAAATAGAGAGATGTGAAATGAGAGAAAATTTTGTGTTAGGAGTTTGAGATTAAACTATTTTCAACTCTTTTTCTTATATTTTTTATATTTAAAAAAAACATTTTTTTCCAACTTAAAAGAGAAAAGAAAAGAAAAATAACAAGAAGGAAATGAGGGCCACATGTTAATATATGAGACAGTGAAGATAAAAAAAAGTTAAAAAAGAAGGTATACGTGGTCAAATAATGACCACCAGGCCTAGGAGCGGGGAAGAATCTCCCCCATGAGAAAATATACGGATCAAAATGGTTTTGGCTCAGTTTTGCAGATTTTGGATTAAAAAAATTGGTTTGGTTGATTTCGATGAAACCTTTGAGACTTTATTTGGATGTGTTTAGATTCTTGAGTTCTGTGGTTTGAATAAGTTGAAACCCCATTTGGATTGAGTTTGGATGTTGGGGTTTATGGGAAAAAGTAGTTGATAAGTGTCAAATCAATGTCTTTTTTAGTGAGATTTGGGAGAAAAAGTAGGTGGTAGGTGTCAAATCAATATTTTATAGGTTTGAAGAGTTTGAGTGTGAGTTTCTGAATAGGTTTTTGATGGTTTAATGGGTTTGACGAAAACATATTTGGAAGAGTTTTGGCTTGATCTCGCAAGACCCGTAAGACCGGACCAAAATCCATCCACACACACTCTACGTTCTTTATTTTGTGAATGAGAAAATATATATCAACTTAATATTTAATATGATTGACATTTGACGATGTCGGCAGTCGCGGATGCACATTATTTTGTGAATGAGAAAATATATATCAACTTAATATTTAATATGATTGACATTTGACAGTGTCGGCAGTGACGGATGCACATTGGGACTAAGCCACTTAGGGGTCTATAGTAATAATGTTTATTGTTTATTTTGTTTCCAAAATACAATATAAAATATGATAATTTAATTCAAAAATTTTGCCCATCCAATCCAAGTAAAATAACTGACCCAACTTTCAGTCAAAATAAAAAAAAAAAAAAAAAAAAACTTGACCCATCACTATTCAATAATCGTCACAAAAATTCTTGCTCAATGACTATCGAATTTGATTGATTGCATCAATCGATTGCATTCGATTTCTTATTAAACAAGTATGTGCATTTCGTGGACATAAAGTATCGGAGTTTTCAAGCAACCAAGGATTCTTCCTTGAGCTTTTAAGTTTTCTAGTGGATCAAAATAAGGTTTCAAGGGCCGTTATTTTAGGGAATACCTAGGAAAATCTTAAGTTGACGATTTCATCAATTCAAAAAGACATTGTCAATGCTTCCTCAATTATAACTATCAATTCATTATTAGAGAGTTCGGTGATGATTATTTGTTTTTCTTGTCGATGAATCTCGTGATATATCTTGTAGGGAGCAAAGGACGGTTATTTTGAGATATGTGTATTCACGAGGATATGTTATGCACTAAAAAAAATTAAACTTTTGCCACAAAAAAATGTGGTAAAAAATAACTATTTCGTCACGAAAACGTTAATGTGATGAAAAAATTTCGTCACATTACATATCGCACGCAAGAAAAAATATCCCTAGAAAAAAAATTGTGACAATTTTCTCACAAAAGGCAATCAAATGTGAAGAATATATTTTCACATTACCCCTTTTTTTTTTTATCACATATAACAAATTTATAATGGGGTATCATATGTAATTAAGTAACTTATGGGATCATTTTTATCAAACTTCACCTTCTCGTTTTTGTATATCGTCATATATTTTTTCATGAAAGAAACATAATTTTTAAGTTTGAGTGTTTGATTGAATTTTTTAAATATATTTTTGCCCCCTGGATTAAATTTTTGGATCCGCCTCTGAGTGTCGATCGAGTGAATTTGCTTGTGCCCGTTTTCTTCCTATATGTCTATATCTTCATGAACTTAATAAGATAGCTAGGATGATATTATTTTGTGTGTTTTTCTCCATTCAAGGGCTAGATTCAAACACGTTTCGTTTATATATATCTATCTCACTATATGTCTATATCTCTTCATGATTTAATAAGATATGATGATATTATTTTGTATGTCTTTCTCCATTCAATTGCTAGATTCAAACACGTTTCGTGTAACATGAGAGTATCGTTTTAAGATGTCACAAAACAAGAATAAAATAAAAAGAACTGCACACGCTTATTTTCTCTTTTGGATGACTAAATATGACTCAAATTAAATGGGAAAATTGCTTTTTTGGTACCATAGGATAGGCTGACTTGCACTTTTGGTACTATTGGATACGAAAATGCAAATTTAATACCATAGAATAGGTTTTCATTGCAATTTTGGTACCAAACCCAATTTTTCTACAAAGTTAATGGCAATTTACCTCCTATGAAATGCATAATGTTCAATTTATCCCTCTATAATTTGAAAAAAATCAATTTACCCCCTGTAAAATTTTAATGAAGCAATTTACCCCTTTCAGCCGGAGATTGTAACTTACTTGCCGAAATTGAGAGTATGCATGCAAACTATTTTATTTAACATAGGGATGTAAATTGCCACATTTATCATAACACAATTGGTAAAATATCACATTATCATAATAAAAGTGGATTAAGTGCCGCCTATAAAAATATCAGGGAGGCGATGTGAAATTTTTACAAAGGGGGTAAAATGCTCTTTTTTAAACCACGAGGGGTTAAATTGAACATTATGCATTTAATAGGGGGTAAATTGCCATTAATTTTGTAGAAAATTTGGGTTTGATACCAAATTGCAATGAAAACCTATCCTATGGTACCAAATTTGCATTTTCATATCCAATGGTACCAAAAGTGCAAGTTAGCCTATCCTATGGTACCAAAAAAATAATTTTTCCCAAATTAAATGTAAAGGGTTGGTGAAGAAATAACACTTTAATAATAATGATAGGCAAAATTGCAGAAAATGTCCCAAACTAATCAATGATTTTGAATTTTCGTTCCAAATCATATAACTTAGCCAATTTCATCCTGTAATTTTATATTCTTTTGAAATATTATCTCACTTACCACATGGTTGCTTACTTGCTTACGTTTCAAGACGTGACAAATTTTATCATGAACAATTATACAAGATTGCATATTCGTCCCAAACTAATTATAAATTTTGGTTTTTCGTCCCAAATTATATTAATTCGCCAAATTTCGTCTCCTAATTTGTCATTTTGCAAGAATTTAGTCCATTATTGAATTTCTAATTTAATGGAAATGACGATATTCATCTTTTACTTTTTTTAAGGGACTAATGGCAATTTATCCCCTATGATATTAATGATGTTCAATTTACCCCCTATAATTTGAAAAAAAGAGTAAATTGAATATTATGAGTATCACATGGAAGTAAATTGCCATTAACTCTTTTTTAAGAGATAAATAGTATGAATTTTTTAAGTTCCCGTGCACTTTTGAGAAAAAAAATCCTATCTCAGTTCATTAGGAAAAAATTGTGCATTTTTTTTGTATTAATAAATAATAAATATTTATAATTAGTTTGTAACGAATTTTTTTTCCCATGCCATTTCAATTACGGGACGGAAGTCGGCTTGTTGATATAGTTTGTGACGAAAAATTAAAATTTGTAATTAGTTTGGGACGAATTCTACAATCTTATATAATTATTTATGCTAAAATTTGCCATGTCATGACACGTAAACTTCTATGTGGCAAGTGGAACGATACTCCAAAAAAATGTAGGGCCTGTTTGTTTGGCATTCCCCAAAATTATTTTGTGTTTGGGAAATGTCAAATAAACATGTTTTATTCTTTATGAAATTAATTTTTCATTTCTCAGTTTTCTCAAACTAATCTCTCAAAAGCCAAACAAACAACAATTTTCTTATTTCTAAACAAATCTGTTTAAACTATGTTATCATTTGACATAAAGTCACATATATCTTACACAATTTATCTTATATAACAAACGTGATTTGACATAAAGTCTTACACATCTCACACCTACAGCCTAATTGTTCCAAAAAAATTTGCATCTCCTTTATTTATCAAATCACTCTCTCAAAATTCAAACAAACAACATTACGCAAATCGAGATTATTTCACAAACCTCTACTACTCTCCCAAACTACTTTTCCAAACACCAAACAAACAGGCCCACAAAATTACGGGACGAATTTGACTAAGTGATATAGCTTGGGACGAAAACTCAAAATTATTAATTAATTTCGGACTTTTTTGCAATTTTGCCGTAATGATATTAGACATCTGTGAACCACTTTTCCAAGATAAAAATATACTCCCTCCGTTTTTTTTTATTTTACATTTTGGAGAATTACACATGAATTATAAAATGTGATAAATATTCATTTTTTTAAAGCAAAAATTCCAAAATACTCTTCTAATCAAATAATCTTAGCATTAATTAGCATTAATGACAAGTATTAGTTAGAAGGGTAAAATTGAAAAAAAAAACATTAATTTTATATTGAAATCCTAAAACGACAAATAAAAATAAATATTTTTTTATTCCAAAGCAACAAATAAAAAAAAACAGAGGGATCGGAGTAAATAGTTCCATAATTAAAGTTATCATTTAAAATTCGACGTATAGCAAATGTTAGATAGAATATGGCTGATAGGGTATGTACTTAATTATAAACGGGGACTTCTAAGGTGACGTCACGTTATGTGACGTCAATTTTATTTAAGGAAGAAATTGCCAACGAGAAGTTTGATCAGCTGGTATCTGATAAGGTATTTTTAATTCTACTCTAGCATTATAGTTAGAATAATCATTGGATCATAAATATGTATTCACAACCGCATATTTAACATTAACTAATTATGAGTTACCTGTTTAACAGGTTAAAATATTATCTTATATTCTTTAATATCCCAAAATTAGCTATCATAAATATTTCTACTTTCCTTCTTTTCTTTTTTCTACCCATATTAATATTAAATTACTATAAAAATTGTATGTTTCCACATTATATGGTACTAGTTCGTATATAATAGTACAATACACCAATGAGTACATTTATTTACATAACATAGTATATGTCTGATGTCTCACATGTAATAGTATTGATTCCACATACTTAGTGCGGTCTCATATTAGTAGTAATCAATCACATTATATAATATTATCATTAGTACTAATCAATTTACAGATAATTCTTCACATTATATGATATATGTCTCTCACATAGCATAGTATTGACTCCACAAACTTAGTATGGTCGACCCATATTAGTAATAATTAGCCACATTATGAAGTATTAACATTAGTATTAACCAATTTGTATAATTCTTCACATTACATAGTATAATGTCTCACATATAATAGTATTGACTCAACATACTTAGTACGTTCTCATATTAGTAATAATTAATCACATTATATAGTATTAGCATTAGTACTAACCAATTTACTAATAATTCTTCACATTACATGGTATATATTTCACATGTAGTAGTATAGACTCACATAGCATAATATTGACTCCACAAACTTAGTACGGTCTCATATTAATAGTAATTAGTCACATTATGAAGTATTATCATTAGTACTAATCAATGTGTGTAATTTTTCACATTACATGGTATAATGTCTCACATGTAATAGTGTTGACTCAACATACTTAGTACGGCCTCATATTAGTAATAATTAGTCACGTTATATAGTATTACCATTAGTACTAACCAGTTACTGATAATTCTTCATATTAAATGGTATATGTCTCACATATAGTAGTATAGACTCACGTAACATAATATTTACTCCACAAACTTAATTGGTCCCATATTAGTAGTAATTAGCCACATTATGAAGTATTATAATTAGTACTAACCAATGTGTATAATTTTTAACATTACATAGTATAATGTCTCACATGTAATAGTATTGACTCCATATACTTAGTACGGTCTCATATTAGTAATAATTAGTCACATTATATAGTATTACTATTAGTACTAATCAATTTACTGATAATTATTAACATTACATGGTATATATCCCACATAGCAAGTTTTGACCCCATAGACTTATTACGGTCTCATATTAGTAGTAATTAGTCACATTATATAGTATTTTCATTAGTCATGACCAATGTGTATAATTCTTCACATTACATAATATAATGTCTTACATGTAATAATATTAACTCCACATACATAATACAGTCTCATATTAGTAGTAATTAGTCCCATTATATAATATTACCATGAGTACTAATTAATTAATTGATAATTATTCACATTACATGATATATGTCTCACATGTAGTTGTACATACACATAACACAGTATTGACTCCACATATTTAATATGGAGTCATATTCGTAGTAATTAGTCACTATATAGTATTATCATTAGTCATAACCAAATTACTGATAATTATTCACCTTACTTGGTATATGTCTCACATGTAGTAATATAAACTCACATAATATAATATTAACTCCATATACTTAGTACGGTCTCATATTAGTAGTACATAACCACATTATGAAGTATTTCCATTAATATTAATCAATGTGTATAATTCTTCACATTACATGGTATATGTATCACATATAGTAGTATAGACTCACATAGTACAATACCGACTCCATATACATAGTAAGGTCTCATATTAGTAGTAATTAACTATATTATGAAGTATTACAATTAGTACTATCCAATATATATTAAAATATAAATTATGTGTATTAAAATATATTATGATTTTTTTTCAAATGTTAATATTAATTATTCAACACGAAATATTATATATCATTTATTATAAATTATTATTATACAAAATTATTTATTTATTTCTATAATATTAGTTTGTAATTTACTATCGATGTGGTTAAATATTACAATGAATGTGGTCAAATAATATTATATTACAATTACTTATGGTAATAATATTATGACTTGTTAGTAACCTGTTAAGTAGGTAATTTATTAATGAGGTGTCATAATTCTATTGGTTATAACTTACTGACGTCACCCTAGAATTTTCCTAAACTTAAATCCCAAAGGATCTTAATTTTGATCATAATTGCCAGTTTGATATCATTTCATACTCCGGATATAAGGTGAAACTTTATGGACCGATGTGATTGACATATTTGTGAATAACTAATATTTGTTTTTGTTAATTTTACATTATAATAATAGTGTTTGGTAATTAATTTTCTTTGTAATTTGATTATTATTCAAGGGATTTTTAATTAGGTGATATTGATATTGATGATATAATGTAATGATATTTTGATCGAAAAGTTTTCAATATTTAGCTGACCGATATTTTGATCACTGGTAATGATCATTTCTCTCAAATAAAAAAAAAATTATTATATAAGATAATTGACACACAAGTAAAAGTAATATATCTACGAATCTCTAAAACTCCCACCCCTCTGTTAGGTTTTTGCTCGAATTCAAATCTTACCTATACCTAAAACATCCACTCCCATTAGATCATACTTGAATCTGTCGGTTCAAACTTTTGTCATCCAATAAAATTTGCTCATACGAAGTTCTCACAATTTTTTTGTCTACAACATGTTTGTGAACTTACATTTTCATTAAACTTTGGTCACATGTTTAAATTTTATTCATAATCCACTTAGCTCAAACTTAAAAAATTAACTTTCGACTCATTTAACCAACTACAAATAATTTAACGCATCGCATTGGGAATATAATGGTATGGATATAATCATAACAAAATCAATTCATAATGATAGGTAAAAATATGCAAAAAAATGAGATCTAGAATTAAATATTAATTCATATCATGTTATGCAGATGATAAAATATTTTTAATATTACTTATAAAAATAGATAGATAGATAGATAGATCGGATTCACTTCTATTTCAATTCAGATCGATATGGAGCCTTATTTACTCCACATCTTGCGAAGTTGCATATTTTCTTAAATGGATTTACTAATTTGATTGATAAAAAAAAAAAAAAAAACCCTAATAAATTGGGTTGGTTTTAAACCAAATAAAAATCAACCTACTATGCGAACAACAATTAATCAAAGCTATGTAAGGGTGACATACATGCATTACTCTAATTTATAAATAGAATGATTGAAAACAAACAAACGAAATACACCATGTCGACATGTATATTAACTAGGGTTCTCAATAGTTGGATTTGGCTTAAAATTGTTTTTCTTTTAATTTGATGAAATTTAGATCGGTGAAGATCCTATTTGAAATGGTGACATAATTGTTAATGTTACATTTTTATACATCTTAGCTCATGTGTTCATATTTTATTCTTAATTTGCTAAAAATGTAGCGGGGGAAAAGATTATCTAGGCACATTTAACCACTTAATCAAATGATACAATAAATCACGCTAACAGTAGATCGGTGTTAATGTATCAAAATTAATTCATGTTAGGTTGTAACGCTCCAAAAATTTCGAACCTTTTTGATTGGATATTTAATTCAAATTTATGTGCTACTTTTTATTTTCAAAGTTAAGTATTATTTGAACTAAAATATACAATTTAATTAAATCTTGTGACCTTATGAACTTTGAAATAATTTAAAAATATATAAGTTACTTTTATATTATAATAAAACCATTTTGAAATTTTTGGGCTTGGATGCATAATTTTTTTATTTTAGGGGCTGAAATGTAAGTTTTCAAAACTTAAGGGGGGAAAAGTAAAAATTTACCCCAAGATGCAGATTTTCTATAGGAGAGTAATTATTTTCTCTCCTTGTACACTCTTTAGGCTGCAAATCGTGGTCTTGGGTGAAGAAATTGTTCTACCTAATGTATACATGTACTGATGGATTTTAATAAATTAAGCATGATATCTCTCTCTTCTCAATGTGTATATACTTGTTATATACAATTAATATCAGATTTTATCCTCTCAATTATCCCATTTAAATACACTTATATAATATAAAGTAAATAAGAGAGGGGGTAAAATTTTTGAATTTACTCAATATAGTCTCGGATTTTCGCTCATTACTTTTTCGTCCATCGTTGGATCATACCCAAATTTTGTTTGAAGGTTCTACACACATGGGGCTACATATTGACCGTTAGGATCATCGTTTGGATGTCCCGAAGTGAATCAATTTGTTAGAAGTCGGTGAAAAGTAAGAATTTGAGGGCTTTGTTATGATCCACCACCACCTTCAGAAGTCTGAAAATAAAGAGAGCTTCATCACATTCGTTTCTTTGGGTAGAGATCTGCCTATGCTTGTGTACTTTAATTGATTGAATTTTTTTGGTAATATTTTTAAAGTGTTCTTTTAAAGAAAGAAAATAGAGAAAAATATAAATTCTATCAAGGATAAATTGGATCCATGTTAATAAAATGTAAAGTAAAATTTATTTTCAGATTTTTTATGGATTTTCATGTGATTTATTTAAAGAATTAAAATCTTGTGTGCTTTTGCACAAAACTAGATTGAAGAACTTTTATTTATTTATTGTAGTTTTGCGAAAAGTTGTTGAGTTTATATTTAATATTTCATATTTCGTGTGACTTTGCTTTGGTTTTGTTAAATATTGCTTATATGTTTGTGTCTTGATTTATTTTTATAAAAAAGTCGATATTTTTTATATTCAAAACTATGGCGGTGATTTTGAAAGATTTTAAAAGTAGAAGGATTTAGGCCTGCGATTTTTTGAGTGAAAATGAACTTCAAATCTCCGTTTAAAAGTAGAAGGATTTAGGCCTGCGATTTTCGGAGTAAAAATGAACTTCATGTCTCAGTTTGTGTTTGATATTTGGTATGAGTTACTTGAAAATTATTTGTCGCTGTTTTTACATAGTTGCTTTTATAAAATTTTGATTAATTGATTTGGTGTACTGCTATGTTCACTTTTTTTTACGATTGAAAATTTATAATTAAAGAACTTCCTGTTTCTCTTTGTTAGTTGGTGAAAAGTTATTAAAACTTATTTTTAATCTTAGTTTTATAGTGAATCATGCTTAACTACTATTTAAATATTAGTTAGATGCTTGGATCTTGGACTATTTTTCAAGAAAGTTTATTTTCTTAAGTTTTCAAAACTATGAGGGTCTTTTTGAATGTATTAAACTTGTGGAATTTTTAAAGCTTTGATTTTTGGAGTAACAAAATACTTAATACTCTGTTTTTATTTTATATTTTATATGTGTTTAGTTAAAGATACTTTGATTTAAAGTTTGTTCCAAATTTTCGTAAAAATTGATGTTTCTAAAAGTTTAGGGGTTGTTTTGTAATCTGAAAAATGAAGGGAAAATTTTGCTTTTTTGGCGTTGTTTTATGTAATTAGTATTTTGAGTTTTGAAAACAATTACTCTTACTTGGAGTTGATGTCGTAATTTCTAAGTTCTTGTGTGTGATATGTTCCTTGTGTATGATTTTCTTTAGTTATGTTTAATTAAGATCGTTAGATAAGTTCTAAGTCGTATACGTACTTGCTAAGGTTTCGGATACGCTTCATTTGTGGAATTTTAGTCGCTATACTAAACGACAAATGTGAGCTTTGTGTGTTGAATTTGTATATCGGTCCGATGTGCTAGTAGATCGAGTCCAAACATTTACTTATGCTCTTAATAATAAAAACATGTGTTATATTCTAATTTCTATTGCATGTTGTCATGCATAGATTGGACTTGTTAGGTCGACATTTCTCGTATGAAATCCTTAGTATATCAACATGATAATCCAATGCATGCTACATATAATTCTACTAGTTGCGAATATATTTTAGTAAATTATCATGATACCTAAAATTGCATCTGATAAGTTGTTCAATGTTGATAATATGTTAAATATGTTTGATATGTTATGTTTCCGTTTAGTTCCTATTATGTGTTTCCGTTTGTTTTCCGATTTTGTGTGAGTTCCTTTTGATTGGTATATGAACCCGATGCCAACACGGACGGCAAGGGCCGGCGGGATTGTCACGGTTACCCATAGGTCTGGCCTTACAATCCAAGTGGGGTGGAACACTTAGGGAGTAAGAACGAACTTAGGCAAAGACAAGTCGATGCACTTTAGTTAGTAAGGTCGCTCCTTACTTGGTGTGTTTGGATGGACATCATACTGAGGATGGAGGATAAGTGGAGGGCGTCATCATTAATTCTTGGTTATGTGAATTCAGTGTTTCTTCCCTCTTAAATATATGTTTAATTTGCTTGATAACATGCTCACATTATATAATATGTTGCATCCGCATTTCGCCCATAACCTCAAGTTGGACGATCAACTTATGCGTTCCATGTTTCATTCTTTTCAGTTTCAGGTGTTGTCAAAAACAATAGTCGGGTTGCGGTTATGTCATCACGGTTGCGGTTCCACTCTAGTATTTGGGAGAGTAGTTATATTTTGTTGTCGATTTATGTCCTTTTTCAAATTTTTTTAAGACCTTGCTTAGAATAATTGAATCGTTAAAGTTGATTTTATATTTTCATAAAATAGACAATATTTTCATAAATTACTTATTTATCTCTCTCGGTTGATTTTGTTCAAATCTTTGATATGTTGTGATTGATTAAATGCTTGCCCTTTAAACCTCTACTATGAAAATTGATTTTATTTTTTCGTCAAAAAACTTAGTAATTTAAATTGTTCTTATTTTGTTTTAAACCGCTTCAGCTTTAAAACTTTTAATTTATCGTTTCTGTTAAAAAAAATTTCGATATTTTAACACTTTTTCAAAATAATTATTTTTCGACTGTTAATTGACGACCCGCGGAGTCGGGCTGTTACAGATGGTATCAGAGCTTCGGCTCAATGCTAGGATAGAATCCTCGAATTTGGACTGAGGTACTTGTAAGGTGGGACTCACCGACATGACTTTAGGGTGTCTACCTACATTGGGTAGTTCACTTTTAGGACAAGATCGCAACCGCAACCATATGTGTAGTACGTGTCCTTGAGGTTAAGGGTTATTTTTGCTTGATTCTGTGTTTTCTTGATTAATTGTTTTATTGGTGGTATCCCGAATACCATAATATTATTCGAATTTATTGTTTATATTATTGTCTGATTATGATTGTATATGTATGTGCTCCGTGATTTTATGTAACATGAAATATTTGAATCAAGTGAGCTTTCTTAAAAGCACATGAAGAATGACTAAAATAGCCCAAATCCTTTTGAATTCCATTATCGAGTTTACATTGTTCAGAATTCATACTTCTGATTTTAAATGTATCCATATCCAAATTGATCTCTCGACTTTAGTAAGCTCTCTTGAGCCTATTTTCGCCATAATTAATTGTTTCGCCCTTATTCTAATGTTGGTACTTTTTCATTTTTGAATTTGTGATCCCTAGATGTCTTTTCTTCATCATTTTGGTGAATCAAATTGTTATGTATGTAATCACTCTTTCAATAAACAAAATATCATTAATATTTCTTGACACCAGTCTTGAGTTTTAACTCGTCTATTACTCGTTCCTTGCAATCAGCTATGAATTACTTTTGATAGCCAGTAATTTCATTTTGAATTACAAAACTACACTAAGTTCGTATCTAATCTTCCCATTTTCGCTCGTGCTTTTCTGAAATTTCTAAGTGTGATGCTAGATTGTATATTTTCCTTCATGTTGTGTAATTTTTCGTAAAATTTTCTTGAATCATTTTTAGCCTTATTCTTGATATGGCTTATTTTCAAGTCGTACACTTAATTACTTTTAATCTGATTAATAATTTGATTTCCTTGAGATGTTATCAACATTCTTAATTCAACATACCTTTATTTATTGTGGATCTCAATTTCACTTCATATTATCCTATCAAGCTTCTGTTTGATCTTTTATTTTTGTATTCGTTAAGAGCTTACCCTCTTTAATTCATGAGGTCTTCCTCGTATCGATTTCGTAACCAAAATTATTTATTTTCATCGAATTCTATGAATGTTATTATTCCTTGTCCTTTTTCCCGAGCCCATTTATTCAGTTGTGATCGTTTTGAAATTATCCATATGATTTCATGTTACTCTTTTTCGTTGTATTCAATTTTGCAATCTTTTAAATTTCTTGAAGGAATTGAATTGTCTCGGTTTCTTTTTGAACTCACGTTTTCATTTTGTCCATTCATAAATTGGTGTTCCTTTGTCTATTTCGTTCATTTTTGCGAGCCGCATAAATCAGATCAATTTATTCTAACTTCAGACTTACCTTCTATTTGTTTTGAATTTATTTTTAATCCTCCTCTCGCTTAATATGATCGTTTCGATGTTCTCAGATTTCACTATTGAGCTTTACTTGTTTCCTATTGCACCTTGTTGAAACCATTATTGAAAATGATCTTTTCAAATGATCAAACACACTTGAATGTTTTGGTTATTATCGTCATGATACTTGTTTCGACTTTTTATTATCCTTATCGATGTCATTTCTTTGATCTTCTTCTTATTACACTGTTTGAAATGGTGAGGCACATCCCTTCCGTTATTCTTATCGGTGCGCCTTAATCGTTGTCCTTATCACTTATATCAAACTATTCATTTGGTTATCATTCTTATCGATATTTCGGTCCTTTTGCAATCTACGTTGGTTCTTCAATATGTTGCTATTGCTAATTCTTGTCTTGTCTTCTTGAGCACCTTGATTTGATCATCTTTTCTAATCCTTATTGTGCCTCTTCATTTGACTCATTTTGTTCCTTGCGAGAATCTCAAGTCATATGTCATTCAATATCTTTTGGATTCCTTGGGCTAAACTGATCTAATATATTGTTTTGTGAGTAGTTTTTCTTTTGAGAAGAATCTTAATCCGCGGCATATGAGTTGGAATTATCGTCGTATCCCATTCTACCACGTCATAATTATATGTAGCTTATATGAAGTACTACATCGATCATCCTTGTGAACCTGACTGCATATCTTAAGATTTTCAGAAATATCTAACGTACAAAGGAAGACATGTTTGCATACTCACCTAGATAAAGAAACCAACATATTCCATTGTCGCAAGGTCAGAGTATAAGATAGACGACTTGAGAGTTAAAGAAAAATATATTTCATTATTTGAGAAACGTTTCATGTATGAGAGAACAGTCTTATCTGCATACTCGTAAGAATCATGAAGGCTGCAGATTTCACTGGAAGAAGTTTTATAACGCACTCAATGTTTGGAAGAAATAGTTCGGGAACTTGAAAAGAAGATACGTCGGCGTTACCCGGACCACGCGAATCCCAAAGGCGAATTTAGGGATCAAATTCTTTTAAGGGGGAGGATTGTAACGCCTCAAAAATTTAGAACCATTTTGATTGGATTTTTAATCCAAATTTATGTGCTATTTTTTATTTTCAAAGTTAAGCATTATTTGAACTAAAATATACAATTTAATTAAATCTTATGACCTTATTAACTTTTAAATAATTTAAAAACATATAAGTTACTTCAATATTATAATAAAACCTTTTTGAAATTTATCGGGCTTGGATGAACAAAAAATTTATTTTAAGGGTTGAAATGTAAGTTTTCAAAACTTCTGGTGGCAAAGTGAAAATTTGCCCCAAGTTGAAGATTTTCTTCAAGAGAGTAATTATTTTCTCTCCCTGTACACTCTTTAGGCTGCAAAGCATGGTCTTGGGTGGATAAATTGTTCTACCCAATACATACATGCATTATGGATTTAAAAAAATTAAGCATTATGTCTCCCTCTCTTCCCAGTGTGTATATACTTGTTATATACACTTAATATCATATTTTATCCTCTCAATGATCTCATTTACGTACACATTGTATAGTATAAGAAAAAATTCATCGCACGCAAGAAAAAATATCCCTCGAAAAAAAATTGTGACAATTTCCCTCACATAAACAGAATTTTATCACAAAGGCAGTCATATGTGATGAATACATATGTTTTCACATTACCCTTTTTTTTATCGCATATAACAAATTCGTAATAAGGTCTCATATGTAATTAAGTAATTTATGGGGTCATTTGTGTCACACCCCCCCCCCCCCCCCATTGTTGTATATCGTCATATATTTTTTCGTGAAAGAAAAATAGGTTTTAAGTTTGAGTGTTTGATTTGATATTTTTTTTAAATCTATTTTAGGCCCCTGCATAAAATTCGTGGATCCGCCCCTTGTTAGGTCACAACCAGATATAATGAAATAGCAAAATAATGAACACAAAATTTACGAGGTTCACCCAAAATAAGCTACATCAACGGGTTGTTGCAGATCAATCACTAAAGGGAGATAATTATACAGTGTTTACAAATACTCATAACTCTCGACGCACCAAAGAAGATTACTCACTTAATTTTCATACAATATCTCTCACAATTTAAAAACACTCTCTGAAATTTTGAAAATTTCTTGATAAACTAAGCTTAAGAATTGGTGAAGAGATGGATGTTTGATGGTGTATTTTTAACTGAATAAGAAGCACCTATTCATAGGCCTTGAAAGGAAACATTTCTTCAAAATCCTGTTTGCCCGACTGCAAAGAGTAATGATCATCACTTTAGCCAAATTTATGAATGGGAAATGAGAACCTTTAACTGAATAGGTGGAGTTGCAGATTGTTCAAATATTTGAGTGGTGGCCCCACATGTAATTTACCAACTCAATTGCTTATAGAACATATACTGTATTTGCTAACAATTGGACAAATACCTGAGTGTTGGTCGAATGAACTTGCTTGAGCCCGTTTTCATTAATTTCATGAAGATATATGTCTATATCTTCATGAATTTAATAAGATAAGATGATAATATTTCTCCATTCCAAGAGCTAGATTCAAACACGTTTCGTCTATATATATCTATCTTATTTTTTTTTTTTTTTGGTTTCCCAAGGGTTTAATCCCTTTCGAGGCGCGTCAGGCACATAATGTGGGAACCTCTCCCAACAGGGATTCGAACCTGAGTCCGCTACTTCGTAGTGACTAGTCCCTTCCACTAGACCAATCACCTGTTGGTATATCTATCTCACTATATGTCTATATCTTCATGAATTTAATCAGATATGATAATATTATTTTGCATGTTTTTCTCCTAGATTCAAACACGTTTCGTCTATATATATCTATCTCACTATATGTCTATATCTTCATGAATTTAATAAGATAGGATGATAATATTTCTCCATTCAAGAGCTAGATTCAAACACGTTTCGTCTATATATATCTATCTCACTATATGTCTATATCTTCATGAATTTAATCAGATATGATGATATTATTTTGCATGTTTTTCTCCATTCAATTGCTAGATTCAAACACGTTCCATTTATATAACACGAGAATAAAAATATCTGACTCAAATTAAATGAAAAAAGTTGGTGAAGAAATAACACTTTAATAATAATGATATAAGACCCTTATCTGTCAACCACTTTGCCAGGATAAAAATATAAATAGTTCCATAAAGTTATCATTCAAAATTCGACGTACAGGAAATTTTAGAAAGAATATAGCTGATAGGGTATATACTTATAATTAATGATTATGCATATTCTTTTATCTAATCATAACCTGAATTAAGTTTTATTAAACTCAGGGGCGGTGGGACATGGGTGCGGGTGCCGCCATGACTTCTTAATAGTTTCAATACGTTACTTTTCATTAATTCCCCAAGTTCCTCATTCAACATATATTAATTTTTTAATTGATCTTCTAATCCTAGCCCAATATACATACAAGTATTCAAATAGTAGCCAATCGAGTCATGGAAAATAGAGCCCACAATATTTATTTCTCTATTAACTATTCAATTAGAAATTAAATTGAACTAGTATACGTCCCGTGCTATGTACGGGAATTTAAAAAATATATATGTTAAGTACCTTGTTTAAGATATTAGAAATATTTATTGTACAACATGGTTAAAATATATAAAATGAAATAACAATATTTATATACAAAGAAAAATAAATTGTTAAATATTAACAAAAAAGGATAGAGGATGGAGTTATATTCTTTAAAAATATATCACTCTAGAGTCTAGACATCTAAGTTACATAGGAATATTTACACACCATCGATGTTAAACTAATACCTGCATAATGAGCAAAAGCTATGTTAATAATAGTTTAATATAACCGCTTTATGCATGTAATAATTTACTTATTCTCAATATAAGCATTTTTTGGATATTATGTAAGAAAATGAATTATGACTTACTTTTTTTAGCCTAAAATAGGTCGTCTCTTTGGAAGATGCGAGCATTCTTCAGACCAGTCAACAGTCAAAACAAATTTCCCCGCACAGATATGTGGCCTTACAAACTTTAGTGGCACTGGGATGATAAAAGTAAATGCACGATGTAGTAATATTGAAAAGACTCTCTCCCTTAATATTTTGATGACATTTTGTTGAGTTGTACATGTATTTAAGTCAGAGTAGCATTATGATTAGTGTTAAATCTAAAACTAATATCAAAATTATATTTATACTTGGTCTTGTAGTTTTTTAAGATATACAGCTTCATTGCGAAATATATATTTTGCTTGGTCATCGTCTAACTTCAAGTTCATAGTTCCACTGCCATCTGCTACTGTGAGACGAACGCGAAATCTAAAAGAAATACATTTGTGTTAATGTAAGAATAAATAGTTAAAAAAAGATGTATCTACTGAATCAATACCTGAAATTTTGTACAAACCTTTTTCTAATTGAATTTAAAAAATTAGTTTAAGAAAAGAAATCACTACCTGAAATTAGCCTTGACTACATCTCACATGTAAGACAAACCACTTTGCGCTCCATTTAGTTTTGATTGTCAACCTAATCAGGTAAACATATATATACCAAAAATAAGCAGCATATATATACCAAAAATAAGCAGCATATAAAAAAGGGGACTAACTCATGTATTAAGAGTAAACGGCATAAGCATAAAACAGTACATGGACCAAAAGTTCTAGGATAAGAAACTGAAAAGGAGAGTTTAAGAATTGAAAACTAACCTTTAAGTATTGATTTTGTGCTCCAAACAAACTCGTATATGCACTGAATTTATAACTGAAGTTCTAGCGACACAAAAATAAATGACAGTGGCGAACATATTAATGGGATAAACGATATAAATTCGAGACAATCAGCATTCATTGAGTCATCATGGTAGCAAAAAACTTATTAGAGACCACCGTTCTTATCTCATTCACTTGGTTTTTTGTTGGGTTCTCGGTCTTGTACCACATACTCCTGCCAAAACAGAAAGCAGAGAACTTTGAAAATGTATCTAACTTGTATATATTAACCGTGAACATAAAGATCACAAGTTCTGACAACTAAAATATAGATTATTGAAGCTTGATACTGCCTTAACAAACATTGAGCGTAATTTACCTCTTTATACAAATTTTAGTAGCATATTTCATTGGCAATTATTGAAGAGCTTCATACTGCCTTAACAAACATTGAGCATATGGAAGAAAAATGAGTGAAATATTTTGAGAAGAAGATGGGGAAAATTGAATTGTAACTGGGTTTGGGATTGTACGTGTTTTCTGAGGTGGTTATATATTTGGAGGTAGTTATATTATTAAGTAAAATAAAATAAGGAGAAAAACATGGGTTAGGGACTATGTAGTGGATTTGAAGGTGGTTATAGATAATTATTAAGTAAAATAAATCAAAATAAGGAGAAAATAATATTTTGGTCAAAAGAAATGAATTGAAGTCAAACACCGCTGTGAAATATATTATTAGTAGATAAGAAAGTTTAGTTGAATAAGGGAGAGTCCTACACATAACATAAACGTAATTTTCTTTCTAAATTTCTTGTTGAATTTTTAAAGTTATTTCCTCTTTTCTACTCAAAGTGTAGTTAGATTAATCTTCCAAACATTATCAAAGAGGTGTTATTCTAAAATTTTGAATCGTTAATACTTTTTTTTAGTTTAATTATTTAAATGAGATAAATTTAATTTCTATAATTCTATATTGTGTCTGATGATTTGCTTGATAATTATCTACTTTCTCTTTCTTGACAAATTATATGGGCACTGGGTTTTGGATCGACATATTTCAAGAAATAATTTTTAAAACACTTCAAGTTGATCATTACAACTTCACGTGATATATTTTTAAAATAATTTCTTGAAAAACGTCGATTCAAAACGACCTATTTTTTACAAATTGGGTATTTTTTGCAGGGTTTTTGAAAATACAAGGAAATTTGACGCAATAAAAAAATTTCACAGGATAATTTCTTGCAGGTTTAACATAACACAGGGGAATATCTTGCATTTTCCCCGAAGACTCCCTACAATTTATTAATTTATGGACCCACGTGGTTTCCGTGTTAATAATGTTTACTTAAATTATGTTAAGACTCTTAGAAGTTGGAAATATGAAATTAGCACCTACCAGGTGTTAATTTATGGACCGATCGCTGTGGCTGAAGTTTGAAAAATATTTACTTTAAATTATGTTAAGACTCTTAATTAGAAATATGAAATGATTGTTCGATATAATATATTAAATTACTATTGACATATTTGTAAATCACTAAAATTTGTTTTTAATAATTTTACAACATTAACTTAAAGAAATTCTAGAAATAGTATTATTTTGCTTATATGTACATAATAAATATAACAATGTCAATAAAGTCATAGCTTGTTGGTAAAAACGAAGAGGTTCTAACTCTCACTGGTCTATGTTTCTCCTAATTTAACACTAGTGTTTGATGATTGATTTTCTTTGATATTTTATTGTTATTCAAGGGATTTTTGATTAATTAGGTGATATTGATATTGATGATTTAATGTAATGATATTTTGATCGAAAAATTTCCAATATTTAGCTGACCGAAACATACACTCAAAACGATATTTTGATCCATGGTAATGATCGTTTCTCTCGAATAAGGAAAAAAAAAGATTTAATCATTTAAGATAATTGACACACAAGTAAAAGTAATATATCTACAAATCTCAAAAACTCCCACCCTCTATTAGGTTTCAGCTCGAACTTGAATCCTACCTATATCTAAAATATCCACACCCACTGGCGGATGCACATAGGGACTAGGGGGGTTTATTGACCCTCCTCATTTTTTTTTAATGTAGTTGTAATATTTATCTTGGTTTTAAAATAAAAGCTTGAATATGATAATTTAATTTAAAATTCTTGCCCATTCCAGCCCAAATAAATAATTGGCCCAAATTTCAGTTAAACCCTGATCCATCATAAGTACATAATCATCTCAAAAATACTTGCCAAATGACTATCGAATTTGATTAAAAACTTGATCCATCATAGGTCCATTATCATCCCAAAAACCCTTGCCTATGTCACATATAACAAAGTCGTAACGGGATATCATATATAATTAAAGTAAATTATGAGGTCATTTTTATCAAACTTTACCTCGTTTTTTAATCTTGTCATATATATCTTGTGAATGAAATATAAGTTTGAGTGTTTGATTGGAATTTTTTTTTTAACTACTTTAGTCCCCTAGATAAAATTTCTGAATCCGCCCCTGTCCACACCCATTAGATCATACTTTAATCAGTCGGTTTCAAACTTTTAATCCAATAAAATTTGCTTATTCGAAGTTCTCACAATATTTTTTACATGTTTGTGAACTTACATTTTCATTAAACTTTGTTCACATGTTCAAATTATATTCATAATCCACTTAGCTCAAACTTAAAAAATTAACTTTCGACACATTTAACCAACTACTTCAAATAATTTAACATATCGCATTTGGAATATAATGGTATGGATATTATCATAACAAAATCAATTCATAATGGTAGGTAAAACTATCCAAAAAAAAATGAGATCTTGAATTAAATATTAATTCATATCATGTTATGCAGATGATAAAAATAAAATATATATATACATAAATTGGATTCGCTTGATTACTAATTTTATAAAAAAAATTAATAAATTTGGTTGGTTTTAAACCAAATAAAAAGTAACCTAGTATGAGAACAACAATTAATTTTCAAATAAAGCTATGTAAGGGCGATATACATGCATTACTCTATTTATAAATAGCGTGATCATATTGAAAACTAACAAACGAAATACACCATGTCATGTTGATTTGTCTTAAATTTGGTTTTCTTTTAATTTGAAGAAATTTAGATATGGTAAGATCCTATTCGAATATGAAATTCACGAGTGCATTAACAACTATTGGATTTTGAATTTTGTTTTCTGATCCAACAAAATCATTAATTTCCAAATGTGTACCAATATTTTTTTATACTCTATATTTGTTAATGTTACATTTTTATACATCTTAGCTCATGTGTTCAAATTTACTTCATAATTTGCTAAAAATGTAGAGAAAAAAAAAAGGATTATCTATAGACACATTTATCCACTTAATCAAAATGATACAAGAAATCACGCTAACATTAGATCGGTGTAAATGTATCAAAATTAATTCATGTTAGATAATATTACCTCATGTCTTAATTAAACTTCTAGTAAAACAATATTAATGTATATTAATGTTAGAAGAAGATCTGGCTGAGTTAATGATGGACCGTATCTCAAAAGTCTAGAATATATATTACTATGTATATATATAATAATATATAAATTATATGTTATTATTGAACTCAAATCTTTAACGGTACGAATCAATCCAAATACATATATATTTACTTCACATATCTAGATTACAGAGTTTGTTAATCAGATCAAACCCATCAGATACATATTTCATTGCTAAAGTAGACCGAATTCGAATTAGAATCAGATTGATATCCACGCTCTTGGCAATCATTCCTAGTATTAGCAATGAAAACAATAGTTATTTATGATGGAAAAGAAAACTTTTGGCCTATTTGTTTCCTTTTTTAGAGAGTGTTTTCAGAAATTTACGGAATTTATGAGATATTCAAGGTTTTTATGTATTTTAAGAAAGTTTTTTTTTTCAGAGATGAAATAAATATTAGGCTTAATGTTTAAATAATCGGTAGGTTTTTTTAAGAGATCGTGAAAAGAAGAAAAGTATGATAACTTGATAAGAGATAATTTATTTTATATCAAATCAAAGTTGATGAATGAGTGAACAAGTAGATTATTGTATGTCAAAGCGAAGTAATAACATGTTAAAAAAGCTAGAATCTTTTCAAAAAAAATTATGCATTCATGTATGTCGGAAAAATTTCAGTATATTAGAACATTAAGGATTCATTTGGTTAGATTTGACTCAATTTTATGGTTCGTGGTTCAAAAAGTGAAATGGGTTTAGCTAAAAATATTTGATTAAACACTTTCCTAGCTATTTCCCCTCTCAAACTCTCTTTTAGAAAATTATAAACCTCAACATCCAACCCAATCCAAATGGTGTTATTCACTAAAATCATTCAAATCATTTATTAAAATTCTATATCAAAATCAAGCAAAACTATTCTAAACTTATCCAAATCATTTATTCAAATTCTATATCAAAATCAAGCAAAACTATTCTAAACTTATCCAAATGAATCCTATACGGTAAATATTTTAACAAATTTTCTCAAAATCATATGGTTTAATTAGGTTAAGTCTATCCGGAGTAAATAAATTTCACCTTGCACATAAAAAGGTACTTGCATGTGTAATTAATACAGACATACAGTTACTCTCTCATTGCTCGAACTAAATCCAGTTCATAATCCATAAAATTGCAAATACTTACAATTAAATATCATTGCAATTGAGATTGTATTATCTGAACATTTGTGAGTTAGTACAATCCTTGTGATTTTAAAAAAATAAAAATATCATTGCAATTGAGTGATTCATCAATAGGCTGAAAATTAAATGAAATTATTCAATATTTTACTGAAGTATGTTCGATAGACTTTCGATCAGTGTTGTTAAAACCGGATCGGACCGGCCGGTCCGACCGGTTTGATCGCGAACCGGAAGCTGGTCCGGTCCGGTTAATTGGCTGCTTTTAACGGTTCGACCAGCGGTTCGTCCGGTTCGACCAGTAAAACCACTAAACCAGTAGGCTCATCGGTTCGCTCTCCGGTCCGGTTTTAAGAACATTGCTTTCGATTGAGGTTGATGTATTATACATATCAAACAATTTTGGTAACATATTTTAATTAAGAATTAATGGTCCTTCTTATCATTAATTTTTTACATAGTGGTCTCTCTTGTATTTTTTTCCCACGTTAGTCCCCACTATTAATTATTTGTTTCACTTTGGTTATTTACAAGGGGCCTTTTACCTATAGTGTTACACTTTAGTCCCTCATAAAATTATTTTTTATCAATTTATTCCCTCATAAAACTGTTTATTTATCAATTTAGTCTCTCATATAACTGTTTTGGCACTTTAGTTCATCTTGGACTACCTGAAAATTATAAAAATGAAACAAATAATTCATAGTAGGGACTAACGTGGAAAAAAATACAAGAGGGATCTGTAAAAAAATTAATGATATAGAACCATTATTGGTGTTTACCCATAATTCGTCAAATTCAATTTGAGCTCGATTCAATAAATTAAAAGATGACAAAATCTATCTAAAAATATGAAGTTATTTTAGACTAGATCAAATTTTGTTCGAACTCGATTTATTAAAAATTCAAATCAATTCCAATAAAAAAAAAATTTCAGATCAGATTTGAACATTGTATTATTATTCCTTACTACTCCACACCCCTACTCATTAACTGAGTTAAATGTAACCTAATTTTTTCCATTGTGCATAAAAAAAAGGGAAGTTCTATCAGAAAAAAAAAATAAAAAGGAAAGTACATTTACAGGAAGTTTATCCGAATCTACCTCTTATACACAACAGTCCATATAAACAATCAACTACTTTTGTATATATATTTAATGAGAGGATATTAAAAATGGAAAAATACTTTATCTTAAGGATAACTGGTTCAATATATATTCTTCATTTTCACACAGTAAAACCTCGAGTATGTTATTGCAAAAAACAAGATAGAAAAAAAACAAGATAGAAAATGATTGCATTTCCTTTTTTTTTTTTTTTTCGATTTTCCAAGAGTTTAATCCCTTTCGAGACGGGTCGGACATTTCCTTTCTTTTTAGGAAAGCAGTTTGTTGGAAACTACCCATCTCTAAAATCGACGCCTCAATAAATACCCCCAGTCCCCAGATGCTAGTAATTCTTAAATACAGTACTCATAAAAAACGAAAACGCTTATTTAGTATAATAATAATAATAAAAAAAAAAATACTATAAATCGTAGGGCACGTTCATTCAATTGAATGCACCGTATCGACCAGATTTCTTCCCCTCTCTTTTTCTCTATCTCACACACACAATGAGAGTGTATAATATGCAAATGCAGGCCTTGACATTATCTCACCGTCCGTCGCAGCTGGACCGGAGGCTGTATTCCCCGCCTCCGGTTGTAGGCGTTACCGGCGGAATCTCTATTGCATTCAGGTTTCGTCCGTTCCAATGCTGCGCCGTACAATCGTCGTCCCTAGGTATGCATTGTAGTGTTGTACTTCGAATACATGTAATTAGATGTTGTGATTACTTATTTGTTGAATCTATAGTGAAAACAGAGCATTGGTTCGTTTTTTATTCATCTGTACAATGTGAATTTACTTGGTTTTATATCTCAAGAGTTTTATTTTATTTTAATTTGGTGGAAGTTAAGCAACGGTTTCAGCTATGTGATGATTGAGTTCATTTTCATTAATGAGTTTTTGAGCTGTTCTTATATTTAACTTTTTCCTGATAAAAAAGATCTTTTTTACTTGTTTTAAGTTATGGATGAGAAAAGGTTTGTTGAAGCTTCGGAGAAGGGGAATGTGATTCCTCTGTACAAGTGCATTTTTGCGGATCACTTGACGCCGGTGCTTGCTTACCGGTGTTTGGTTAAGGAAGACGATCGAGAGGCTCCAAGCTTTCTATTTGAATCGGTAGAGCCTGGATTTCGTGCGTCAACAACAGTAAGAAATATATTGGTTTCATAGTTATTTGTTCAAACTATAATGCATAGTTTATATGCACTTGTAGGAATGATCGTGAATTTATGTATTTGGTTCAATCATTCTTTCTTAGGGACGATACAGTGTTGTTGGGTCACAACCAGCAATGGAAGTTGTAGCCAAAGAAAACAAGGTTACTATTCTGGATCATTATGCAGGAAAAGTGGTCGAGAAGTTTGTAGAGGATCCTATGACGATTCCAAGAAGCATTTCAGAGAGTTGGAGACCGCAACTGATCCAAGACCTTCCTGATGCATTTTGTGGTGAGAATTTAGATGCCTAATATTTATATTATTTACTCTTGTTGATATGAATTATTCTGGCCTTTTTCTTTTCCTTTTTTTTTTTTTTTTTTTTTTTTTGAAAAGTGAAATTTTGATACACTAATTAAGCAAGCAGATAATGCAGCATAACTACATAACAGCCTAATCTAAGATTTGACTGACCTTGTTATTCCTGCAGCATATTTATGACCTAATTAAACATAAGATTCATTATTTTCTTTGAAAATGGTTACAAATCCTGTAGTTGCATAAGACTGTAGGAGAAGATGTTGGTTTTGATTAATCACACGTTTCACATTTACTGGAGACATAACACAAAGGTTTACCCTGCGAAGTGAACTTTATGGCTTTATCGATTGTAGGAATTAGTGAATTCCGTAGTCAACTCATTCTTTCAATCTGTTGCATAGAAAACGCCATTCTCACAAATCTTATCATCTTCTACAGGTGGATGGGTTGGTTTTTTCTCATATGATACAGTTCGTTACGTAGAGAGGAAAAAGCTTTCATTCTCAACTGCACCAAAAGATGATAGAAACTTGTCCGACATTCATCTCGGATTGTACGATGATGTAATTGTTTTTGATCATGTAGAAAAGGTACAATTGGTCTTCAGAATGAATAATGTAAATCTGATTTTGTGGATTTGCATCCATATTTTGTTGATCACCCAAAAACAGAATTTTTTAACAACCTAAGGTCTGCCCCTTATTCTGATTGTAGGAAAAAGGGATAATAGCTGGACTTAGATTAAATGCTCTTTTGTTCCATATAATTATTCTTGATACGTAATTGAGTGTGGACAGAAATTACTGAGTATATAAAGCATCATACAGATCTATCTAGTTTCAAGCTGGTGATTATAAAGAGGTGTTTAAATATTTGTTGATCTCACACACACACACACTCTCTCTCTCTCTCTATTGTTGCATAGTCTGTCAAAATTCCTTCTATTCTTCTTTCATATTTATTTCTTTGTTGTTGAGATCATCAATGAACAATAACCATGTATTCTTCTCTTTTAGAAAGCATACATCATTCACTGGGTGCAGTTAGATCGATATTCATCTGCTAAAAAGGCTTATGATGATGGAATGGAACGCTTGGAAAGATTAGTTTCTAGAGTACAAGAAATTGATCCGTGAGTTTTCTCAAGTATTCCTTTCATCTTGGAAATGTTGATAATGCCATTTACATCTGCTAATGTATCTTCTCACCGCCATTTGCTAGACCAAGGCTATCTCCAGGTTGTATTGACTTCTGCACTCGTGATTTTGGACTGTCTCTAAATAAGAGCAACATGACAAGTGAGGAATACATGAAGGCTGTTTTACGAGCAAAGGAACATATTTTGGGAGGGGACATTTTCCAGATTGTCTTAAGTCAACGGTTTGAAAGAAGAACATTTGCTGACCCGTTTGAAGTATACAGAGCTTTGAGAATTGTGAACCCAAGTCCATACATGAGTTACTTGCAGGTTCTCTTCTATTTGACATTCAAAAATTCTAATTTCTTGATCAATTACGATGGATGTGCCAAATCATTATTCTTTACTGCATATTTTCAGGCTAGAGGTTGTATTTTGGTTGCTTCAAGCCCAGAGATTCTTACTCGTGTAAAAAGGGTAAAGTCATAGTTTTTTTAATGCAATCTAGTCCATTTGAGATTCTTTAAAAAAACGATCTTCTCAATTTAGTGGTATATGAACAGTATATCATGTATTTTGTGGGCAATACTGAAATGAATTAATGAATTGTTGGCAGAAAAAGATTGTCAATCGACCCTTGGCTGGGACAACTAGAAGAGGCAAGACGCTTGATGAGGATGAGATGTTAGAGAAAATGCTTCTAAAAGATAAAAAACAATGTGCAGAACATACTATGCTTGTTGATTTGGGGAGAAATGATGTCGGAAAGGTCTCTTAAGACTAACTCTTACCTTATCCAATATTCATATAATCACCTTAACTCATTTTGGTTCTTGGTATAGGTTTCAAAATCTGGTTCTGTCAAAGTGGAGAAGCTGATGAGCATTGAACGATATTCCCATGTGATGCACATCAGCTCTACGGTGAGAATACATTTATTTGGGATTTGAGTTGAGGTTGACCTGAAATATAATTTCCCGTCTTCTCTAGAAAATTTACCAATTATCTGCCCTGCACCCTACTAGTAATCTCAAACTTCATTGGCTAGACAATTTCTTGAATTTCGTTATTACTTGAATCCACAGGTCACGGGAGAGTTGCTTGATCATCTAACAAGTTGGGATGCCCTTCGTGCTGCATTGCCCGTTGGAACAGTTAGTGGAGCACCAAAGGTCACCCCTCCATTCCTCAATTCTTTGTTTAAGTTTATACGAGATTAACAAGTGTCAAGTTGTTATGTATTCTTGTGATCTCTCTCTCTCTCTCTCTTTTTCTACTTTGAAGTCCCGTGAAAGTTCTATTGACAAAGCACGTTAAACAAGCTCCTACTTTCTTTTTGCTTTATAATTCAGGTTAAGGCTATGGAGTTAATTGATCAATTAGAAACCACAAGAAGGGGACCATACAGTGGTGGATTTGGAGGAATTTCATTTATAGGCGATATGGACATTGCGTTGGCTCTGAGGACAATTGTATTTCCCACGGGGCCACGTAATGACACAATGTACTCCTACAAGGATGGCAACAGACGACAAGAATGGGTGGCTCATCTCCAAGCTGGAGCCGGAATCGTGGCTGATAGTGTTCCAATTGACGAACAAATAGAATGTGAACGAAAAGCTGCTGGTCTTGCTCGGGCCATTGATTTGGCGGAATCAGCTTTTGTAAATAAAGGTTCTGCAAAGCCAGCGAAGATCAATGGTTCTGCGCCAATCAAGTTTCCTAGAACCGAATTAGTTACACAAAATGGAAATTTGGGCTCTTGAATAATAGGAAACGACATATGTTTGAATGAATCTATCTTATCTTCTTAGAATTGGGACACCAAGCTTCGTGTTTTTGTTGTATTATATTATATGGGAAGGAGGGAAATATATAGTTTTTCATTTCCCTCCCTAGTTATTAGTATATGACTTGTGATTTGTAACTTGTCATATTATCAGGGATGTAAAAGTAAAATGTTTAAGATATGGAATAATGGCAGAATGAATAACAATTCTGATTCTACTCGAGCGTGGTCTAGTAACTTTTTTGTTTTTATTTCTTAAAGACGTAATTATTTTAGTTAGGTTATTAGTTATTACCATACTAAAATTGTGATTTGAGTTTGACCGATAAAAACTCTCTTTGATTCGAATTTGACCGATGAAAACTTGTTTTGGTTTAGTAGAAAATTCGAATCAGTGGGTTGTCCATAAGGAGTGGATCTATGTTCATGCTTGGGAGTCCCTAGACCCCATGGTTTCAAATTATTTATTTAAGAAAAAAAACATTGATTCTTACTATAGTAATATCTAGGTCAAAAAGATTGTTTGATTTGATTGACGAACTGAGCTCTAATCATATGATACTATGTATATTAATATTTAAAAAGTTCAATCTCTATCTCTATTTTTTTTATTATAAAAGCATGAATATTTCTTAACTTTTCTGTGAAGACTAAAATACCCCTACGTAAATTGTAAAGTCATATTTAATTAAAAAATAAATAAACAAAAGAATAAGGTAATTCAAGAGGTATATTTAGACATGAAGTCTTATTATATTTATCTCTTAAATAAACTCCTAATATTTATAAATTCTCTTTTACATGAATTTTGTAATTTTAATCTTAAAAAAACACTATTATTTTAAAATTATATATATTAGCATCAATATTTATAAGTAAGAAAATGTTAATTTAAAGAATTGGTACAACATAAGTCATAAAACACTCTAAATATAAATATATAAAATGAAATTCTCTTAAATATCATTATGTTACAAAAAAAAAAATTAAAATTGAATCGCCATCTTACTATAAAAGAATAAAAAATAGTTACAACTTAGCTACTTATATAATTTTACTTTGGCTAGAATATAAAATATGAAGAATATTCAATAATTTCAAGACATGCATAACCTCAATGTAATTCTTTTCATGAAAAAACAAGTGAAATTCGTGGAAAATGGTGAAATAAATAAAATATAATCATTGAAACATGTGAAATCAATAAAAATTCGGGTGAGATTGGTGAACACTGGCAAAGTTGATGAAAATTTGGTTGAAAATGATATATATTAAAAAAAAATAAAAAAAAAACCATGAAATCGATGAAAATTCGTGAAAAAAAAGATAAAACCGGTGAAACAACAACAATGAAAAGCATGTGAAATCGGTGAAAAGATGAATAAAGTCGGCGAAAATGTGTAAAATCAATGAAAAGTCAGGTGATATTGGTGACAAGAACATGTGAAATCAGTGAAAAAATTGTGTGAAATAGGTAAAAACGGGTAATATGATAAAAACTTATGAATCAATAAAAAAAAGTTTAACAAACACAATAAGGTGAAACTCGTAGAAAATTAGTTTAAAACTGATAAACCAAGAGGACAAAATTGTAAAAACAATGAAAATAAGTTTTAATTGATAAAAATGGGTAGAATGGTAAAAAAAAAACTAAATTGGTATAAATGAAGAAAATCGGTTAAAAAACAGGTTAATTGGTGAAAACGGATTAATTTACTTTATTTTATGACATAATAAAATTAATTTTACTCTAACTTACCAAACATACCAATGAAATTAACTAGACACGTACAAAATACGTTCACTTTCCTAGTATGTCAAAAATGTGAATAATTAACAAGATAAGTCACTTAAGAAATAAAAAAATTTGACCGAATACTGCAGGTAATGGAGTAAAAATATGGAACATAGGGAGGGAGTAATTTAATAAAATTGTGCTTATAATTTTTCCTTGCAATGCACATTAATTTAAATTTAAAATGAATAAATAGGACTACCAATCTACATATATCTACATAGATATACATGCATTTTGTTTTGAAAATTTTTAATCCAAATTTGACTGATCAAACTTATTCGACCTTTGCTTTGTATTATTCTTAATTTCTTATCAGGTAAGGCCATCTCCAATGATCAAGAGGAAGCTAGCTTCCCCTTGAAGGGATGGAGATGGCCATCTCCATTGATTCAATGGGAGATCCCCTTGAATCCAACCACCCATTGCTCAAAGGGGTGGTGCAAGCCAAGGTTGGCTTGTCTCATCCCTTAAATCTTGAAGGCAATGATTTTTTGTTTTTTTGTTTTTATTTATTCTTAGTTAATAAAATTCTTTTTTTTAAATAAAAAATTTCTTTAATTTATGATTAATTTTAAATAGGTTAATTTTAATTTAAAAAATGTAAACTTTAAATTAGGAAATTTAAAGAAAATTTAATTTTAAAAAATTAACATTAAAAGAACTTAACTTTGATTTATGAAATTTAACATTAATTATTTGTAAATTTAATAACATTGTAAGAAACTTGAATACAATTTATTATTATTAAATGATAGTGAAAAAAATAAGGATTAAAATTAATAAAATTGATAGATTAAGTCATTGGAAATGACTATGAAAAGGAAAGGAAAAACTGAATTTAGGATAAGGGCTGATGCCCTAAATACTTCGATTGGCCCAACAGGTTCGGGATGGAATCCACAAACTTTTCTAAATTATGGTACTAGAAATGCAACTCCGCCCTTTCGAATTATTCAGTCGGACAAAAATCCAACCCATATCTACATCCCCAAACGATGTCGTTTAAAAGCACATTTTATCCTAAGCGAAAAATTTCTAGCGGCCACGAATTTCATTCATTGTTTCCAAAATGGCTTCTCTTTTGCTCGGAGCTCCTCCAATGGCTTCCCAATCCTTCGCCCAAAATCTCTCTTTCTCAAAATCCCAATTCCTAATCCGAACCCCTACGGCACTCTCTCCATCTTCCTTTTCTTCACCCTCCACTTCAACTCTCCCTTTGAGTAAGTTTCACACACCCACACGTGTTTCTGTGTGTATATAATTCTAAATTCTAATTTTAATTTCATTTTTTTGGTCCAGTTTATTGTGGCAGAGGCGACAAGAAGACTGCTAGAGGAAAGCGTTTCAATCATTCGTTTGGCAATGTGAGTTTCTTCTAGTTTTTGCTTTTCGTTTTAATTTTTATTTTGGGATTTATTTGGATCTTTTTTGGATATAGGCGAGGCCGAAGAACAAGAATAAGGGAAGAGGACCTCCGAGGGTTCCGGCGCCGCCGCTGCCGCCGAGGAAAGATAAGTATGACGACGGAGAAGTGGTCAAGATTGAAATTGATGAGTCTCTGTTTTCAAATTGAGTGAGAAAAATGTAAGGTTTTCTTTCTATATTATTGCAATTGGTGAGGTTTTCGTGGTAAACAATCCCATGTACTCTATTATTTTCGATTTCTTCTGTTAATTGAAATCTTTTAATAATTTTGAATGCTTGGTTTGGAGTTCCCAATCATTCTTTGAGGAACTATCACCTGTCCTTATAGTCCTCATGATGCCACAATAGCTTTGATGCATATTGTATAGTGAATATTTAAGTAATTATTTTTCTAAATAATTTATGGTGAACATGTCATAAAACATGATGTTTATGATATAAGGATAAATTATTAGTAAAAGATTTGTGAATCAGAAAGAAAAGAAGTTAGCAAGAAAAGTGTTTATCAACTTATCGAAGAAAATCAAGTATTTTTAACATAATAACACTTCATGAACAATGTCAAGTTGCCGTCTCTCTCATTTTTGCGTCCAAATGAAGTAAACACCTAAATACGATTTTCTAAACACATAACCATATGAATCTTCAATTTTATCGTATATACGAACCTCCAGTTTAAATTCGGAAAAAAGTAAACACCTAAATACGATTATCCCAAGTTTATCTTTTATACAAACACATCTTTAGATTGTCCTGACCCGATTTGTTAAAGATTCAAATTAATAAATAATCAAATTTCACAATTAGTTTAACAAGATGTTTGCATTAATTTTGACTCGGTTACACCTCGACGTCGAGCAACACTTGACATCGAGACGTGCCAAATTATTGTTTGCGATAAAATTGACATCGAGGGACGACTGGCATCGAGGAACACTTGGCATCGAGAAGTGCCAAAATATTGTCTGCGATACAGTGACATCGATGGATGCTTGGTATCGAGGCGTGCCAGAATATTGTTTGTTGTAAATCTGGCAGCAAATACCTCGACAAGCCAATGGCTCGATGTGAAATGCCTCGATATGATGTAAAATGAATGCGGGCGTGCCAATGTTTGTGCGTGCAAACATAACGATTTAAAAATGGACATGTTGATATCAGTGTAATAATAATATAAGTGTCTTGATAAGGCTGACTTCTAAACGATTGTGACAGAGTAGGCAAACACTACCCCTAGTTCTTTTCTATGCCTGCCTGGCCGCAGGACATAAATAATTCATGAAAATCTCTACAAAATGCCAAAGTTTTATGACCAATCGATGGCCTGCTCAGTATATCAACTAATTTATAAATCAGCAAGCGAGTTGACGATCAATCAGTTTAACATCCACCTTGACAGAAGACATAAACTTGACAAAAACGACATATCAATGAAAATCCGTTGATGTAAAGCATACTTTAGTAAAAGAATCAAGATATACGGACCAAAGTACTTTAATTAATAATAAAAGAAAATCAGTAAGTTCCCCGATATACAAATATTACAAAAATATGCAAATTGATAAACGTCTCATGTTTTGGCATGATCTGCCAAGTGAGTTGATAAGTCTAATAAGTTCTGAAAATTGACTCCTTGATCGGCAGGTGAACCCGCCGATGAGCTGATAATATATGATGGTACAACTTGTTGACAGAAAATAACATTGACGACGGAAGACCACCGTCAATGGTTCGCCCAACCTTGATGGATGACCACCAATCGGGCTCCTGATCAGCGGGTGGCCACTGAAAAGGGCATCGATTGAGCAGATGGCTACTCAACCGATAGCCGTCAAGCAGATGACTACTTGACGACGAGCTTATCAAGCATATGGCTACTTGATAAGTTTGTCATGCAACTACGTGGGCACTTACATGACGGTTAGCAGCTTGCTACTTGGTTGATATCGAGTGGTTTCGCTCGAGACAGCGTTGCTGACGGCGGAAGCAACTATGCGGCTTAATTTGAGCGGCGGCGCTGGACTTCAGGCGGTCATGTCCAGCTGGTGGCTGAGGATTGACAGACTGATATCAAGGAGTTGGCAGGCTGATAACTTGACAGAAACAACGTGCTATTTGCTTGCTATCAAGGGGTTTCGCTCGAGACAGCGTTGCTGACGGCGGAAGCAGCTGTGCGGCTAACTTTGAGCGGCGGTGCTGGACTTCAGGCGGTCATGACTCGCTGGTGGCTGAGGAGGGACGGTTGATGTAAGGAATTGGTAGGTGTTTGCTGACGGTAGAAGCAGCGGTGCGCTGGACTTTCGGTGAGGCGTAGAGCCGATTCAGTGATGACTGATTTTGTTGATTGAGTTGTGTGTGTATGGCTGTCCCCTTCGTATTTATAGCAGCTTGTCGAAACTGATCGGCTGACGCACTATCCCCACTACTCTTACACTTTCTCCACTAATGGTGGTTATTTCCTTCTTCTTCCTCCTTAGTTTAATTTTCAGATATGATTTTGTGAGGAAAAAATGTGTGCTGCCAATTATTTTGTGTAACCATTTTGAGATAAATTAGGAAGTGGTTGAATTCTAGTCTTTTACTAGTTGCAACCAACTTGAAGATAATTAAGGAAGTTGTAATTTACTCAACTTAGCCAACTATTATGTGGCTTCTATAACTTATCCCTTAATTAATTAATTTTAATGCTCACTTATGCTACTAGGCTATTCTCAATCTGCACAAATCGGTTGGGCCTTGCCCGAAAATATATTTGGGCCACTTATTAATACTTGGCCCAATCATTTAATTAATTAACTTAATTAGTTAATTAATTCTCATTCGGCCGAGATGACTTCTTGGGCTAATTGGGCCTGTTCGTTTTTAACCATGGTTTGGCTCTTATTAATCAATTAATCACTTATGGCTCATTAATTAATTAATTTATCTATTAATTAATTCATACTGAGCCAAAATTAAATCTTGCTTGATTCAAATTGGGCATGCGACCCGTTCATCATCTTTACTTCGGTCGGGTCGGCCTTCGGGCCAGAGTGGGCCCTATCCAATTTTGTCCCTTCGGCCGTGTTGCTTTTAGTCCACTATTGCTCATTAGCCCATTATCGAACCAATATTCCTCGATAAATCGAGGATGATTTTTTGGGTACAAACACAAGACATGAATTGATTTTTATATATGACAGTATTTTAGTGCACATTTTAACTTTACAACATAAATTAATTTTGATACATTAATGTTAATACCAATTTCTTTAACGATATAAGTAAAATCATTTGACGAAAGTGGTTAATTGTGTTAAGAGTTAATCTTAAGTCTATAGAAAAAATTTCAAACACATGAGTTAAGTTGAATGAAAATGTTACGTCAAGAAAGAGTGGCAGAAAAAGCCGACATTTTAAGAGTCCTGAAAATCCAAACAAAATCTGAAAGAGTCATAAATTTCAAATTCAGTGAGATACACATCCGATCGACTTGAGTTCAGTCTAACATAAAGGGAGCATGACCGAACTATACCCAAATCCGACCTATTGAGAAAAATAAAAATAATTTAGTGCTAGTTCAAGTATAAAGTAGAGGCGGTGCAGCACACAAAAAATAATAGCAATATAGAGGTGTAAAAAATTACTACTACCAAGGTTCTTCTTCAAAATAGATGAATAAAGCAGCAGTATATTTTATCTTCCTTGCTTTTCTGCTAATAAATGAAGCCGAAAAGAAGGGGATCTCATTTGCCATGGGAAAGGGTGTGGAAGTAGAAAATTCAAAAGATTTAGATACAACAATTACTAAAAAATCATCTTTCCAGTTGCCGGCAAGAAAGCTTAGAGATAAGCTACCTCCGTCGCCACCTGCACCGATGAGCAGCAGATCCCGCTCTTGGCAAGTTAGGACGCCGCCCCCTCCTCTGTCTGAAACCTAATTTGAGGCAGCAAATAGGATCGATCGCGCGAGTTCGATCGGATAGCTAGCTGAATTGGCATTTTCTATTAATTATTTTCTTATCCATCTTTTCTTTTCTTTTCTTTTAGTTTATGTATTATGATTTCGGACGTATTTTTAATTTTTATGAACCAGTTTCTAGTTCATTATCCAAATATCGAATATTAGTTTGAATTCCACAAATACATAAAGAAAACAATCTCCTAAAATCTGCCTTACAAAGGAGGATAGTTGATGATGATGATCAATATTTTAATTTTTCTTTAACTTTCACTTAGCAGGTGGATGATATTTAATTTCTTTGTTGGTACGACATCTCCAATCCAAGGATTTCACGAGTTTATTATTCCGAAGTGTTTGTCTCTTTGGGATTCTAAGGTGCCGCTACCTTAAGTGCCGTTAATACCACATTAGATGGTATTATCACACAATGTGTATCACATTGTATTGTATGGTATAAAGAGTATAATTTATATCATAGAATGTGAAACACATTGCGTGGTAATGCCACCTAATTTGAAATAAATACTACATGATGTGGGGGTCATACTAAATATATGGGATTTATACTATGTAATGTGATCATGTACCATACAATGTGATACACATTGTGTGATAATATCACCTAATGTGGTATTAGCGGTACCTAACGTAGCGACACCCTAGAATTTTCCATAAGAAAAACACTAAAGATTTAACCAATAAAAGTATAATGTATAAGTTAACTAGATAGTGGCTGGAAATATCTAAAATCAAAGTAAATGATGGTTCATGCCAATTATATCTTATTTTTTCTTAATTTGATAATTATTTCAAAAATTGTCAAATAATTTCTTATATTTAGCTAACCCGAGACATATTATAAAAATAAAAACTTTGATCCATGTTTCCACACCTGTGCTTTGTGAGGAAAATTCTTTAAACCCCCTATGAATTTAACTTTATGCTCAGTAAACCATAAGCATGATCGAAGTTTAGGGCCCTTGCAACGGTTAGATGAAAATCTTTTTTATCGTGCTTGATAAGAATCATTTTTACATCTCGTATTTTGGTCCTTTTGCATATTCATGAGTATATTAAAATAATATAAAGTCAACCTTTATGATATTCTCGTAAAATAACTGTTTAACTCTTGCTATAATTAAAGGCGTTGGTAGGAGATAATTGCACTTTTGGTACCAGATTATATGTTGATTCTCACTTGTGGTATTATAAAAAACGACGTTGATACATTTGGTACCACTTAAGAAATCAAATCACTTTTATCACTTTAAAAATAAACGTTAATTGATGATGTGGCAGTTAAGTGTTATTGCAAAGTTGATATCTTTACTTATATTGACTGACAAGTATACCTCGTAACATTTGAAGTTGGCAAAATAATTTCATATCTTCAAATAAACTGTCACGTCATTACTTAACGGATGTACCAAAAGTGGTTCGATTTCTTAAATTGTGGTACCAAATATATCGACTTTAATTTTTAGGTACCACAAGTGAAAATCGGTATATGATTTGATTAACAAAAACTGCAAATTAAATCACTTGTGTTGGAAGAAATTATTTTTCATAGTATAGGACCATGAAACTTTTCACATATTTGATCTACCCTATAATTACCATATCCACACACACACACACACACACACAAAAAAAAAAAAAAACAACTAAAGAAAGAGAAAGAGAAATGGTGTATTTCGAGGGGTGAGCTTGTAATTCGGAGGGGCACACGTCAGAGGCATTTCGTGAAGGCTTAATCATTGTTCTTGTGAAGATTAACTTCCAACTTTAGAGGAGAAGAAAAAGAGAAGGGCAAACCTTTTTGGTTCTACCTTTGCACATTCTTCTACCACACATAAGTGCATTCTTTGTCCTAATCGATCTTCGAGTTTTTATATTAAAAAGAAATAATATATTATTTTGAAATGTATATTTAGATATGGTCGAGAGGAAGCATATTAGTCTTTTCAAGTGTCAAAATCAAGGCTTAGATTCTTCTCTTTTCGTGCATGAACAATACTTCAAGCCTTAATTAAGGGGTTCATTTGTTCGTCTATGGTTTCACAGGTGGTAATCTATTTACGTTATATTATAGAAAGATAAGTTGCTTAATAAATCTTTTTTGACGCAAAGTTAGCTGAGATACCTGATAAATATTTTTTGATGAAGAAAATAATGAGGGTCTGTTTGTTTTGGTTTTTAGATAGTAATTGAGAATCTGGAGTACTAATTAGATATTCTTGATTTTCAAGTGATAGAAAAAAAATTATTTCTTTTATTTTTTCAGATGAATGAATAGTATGTTTATTTATTAGAAAAGTTGTAGGTTTTTTAAGAGATTAATGTGATATGAGAAATATTGTTAGATATAGAAATTATAGAATAAGTTTAATTCTTTGTAAAAAGAAAAAACGACTTCTCAATGAATACAAAAATGCTCTATGAAAAGTAAAACAAACTGACCCCAAATTTCTAAACTTGGACTTTCTATAAAATAATTAATTTTCTCGATGGAGAATAAATTTAATGCAAAATTCTTTTTTAATTCATGTTATGTAAAATTTGTATGGAATTATCTAATTAAATGTTTATCGCATAGAATTTTATTGGTTATTTTGTTGGTGTGGGTCGAATCACTATATTAATCAATTTTAAAGAATATTACATGATTTTGTCATCAATTTGATACATTTTCATGCAGAAAATTTCGTGAAGCAAAGGAAAAAAAAAATGAAAGAATTTACTTGCTGGGATGCAATAATAATTCTCAATACTGGAATGCCGGTCCATTTGCATAAAGAAAACCAAGAGAGCACAAAAATTGAAGCCCAACATTGAGACCCATGTTGTTAAAGTGTTATCAATCCACATGTCCCAAGTGTATCGATGTGCTGCACCACGTGTACTTGATGACGTGGTGCAGCGGTTGTACTAAATAATCTCTCGTTGAAATGGGAGTCTTACACAACATTGAAACCGGTTTCGCTTCAAACTCTCCCAATAAAAACTGATTTTTATTTTGTCAACAAATTAAATAATATAACTCTTTTATACAATAATTATAGGTTGATTATGGACTAATCACTTTCAAATTAAACTTTTAATTTTGGTTTAATATCCGATTCAAATTAAAAAAAATCAGTATTTTAGTATTTTCCTTAAATAAAAATTTAATCGAATATTGTCCCGCGAAGTCGGACCATTACAAAAATGATTTATAGTCTTTTAGTGTGGAAACCTTTACAAATTCATCATTATTCTATTATCGTATTTATATAATTAGTAGTACTATTATCTAAACAACATCGATCATCCCACGTTAAATATATTGACAAATATATCCAATAAAAGTGATCGATCGAGTATATATATATATATATATATGTATACTAGGGGTGTGGCACCACTCGGTGCACGGTATCTGTGTCGAGATTGGAATTTGACCCAATGGCTATGTGATGTTCGTCAGCGTCTAAAAGCAGCCAAAATTAAAGAGAAAAGAAAACCTGTCTACACACAAAACCATTGAGAAATCACTAAAACTATGTCGTTTTAGTATTTAAAGTGAGAAAAGAAAGTAAAAAATAAAACAAGGAACACTGTTCACAAAAAGATCCGTACTTATTAGTTCTAATATATATAGATATATATTTATATAGTTGTTGATCATGAAGTAGTCTTCAATCAAACCAAATAATGAATAGAAAATTAATATTGTTTTTTTTCTTCTTTACTTTGTTTACTGTCCATGATATGTACAATTCTTTTGAAGAGAAAGGTAGCAGCTTCAGCTTTGCCATGGCAATAAGGCATGAACCAGAAAATAGTTATTATGAAGATTTTAATATGAAGCTAATAATTTCTTCTTCTTCCAAGAAATCGTCGGCGGGAAGAAGGCTTAGAGAAGGCCTAACTCAGTCGCCTCCGGCACCAAAAGCGGGTACAGCCAGCCGTCCTAATCCTAATAATTAGGGGCTGTCTCCGTTTCAAGTTTTAAGTTGGATTTTTTTATATGTAATACTTCGTTTTCAGTAAATAAGCGTAAGAAATTCAATAAAAATAGGATTTAATTTATTGGGCATTCACCCACATTTAATTCACTATGAATCTACTTATTGTATATCTTGGATCTGGTTGGCATCCAAATTATTTGTTTCAATTAATTACTGTTTGATGTTATTTTTCATACAATACGAGGCACAAATATATTATAAATTTAGGTATTGACGAAAATATTGAATGTATCACAAAATTATATAGAAATATTATTATAACTATAAAGTATTATACATAGCTTTATTTTTTGTGTAATTACTTATTTCTTAGAGTTTCTTTTGCTTTTTAAAATTACATAGGGATATTTTAGTCCAAAAAAAATCAAGAAATATTCATACTTTAATGGGTAAATTTTACTTACCTTCCTTCTACAATTAAAGAATTTAAAGGCTCTTCTAAGATTAACAGTCAACAATTAGTTTAAATTTAACGGAGTAGCAAGTTTACAAGAATAACCCTCCTTTTGCATTAATTAATATTCAAAATACCATATTAGAGATGGCCACACGTGGCCATATTTTTCTTAATATTTCTTTACCCTCCAGACGCGGCATAAACAAGTCGAGTAGCATTAAACGGCCGGCACATTGTTCAAGATTGGTTGAATTTTGTCGAGCTTGTTTTAATTGTTTAACGATTCAAGCTCAAAAGAGCTTTTAATCGAATGAGCTCGAACTGAATATCGAGTTGCTTGATATTTTTATATGTATTTTGTCAATCTTATCTTATCAAACAAGCTCAAGCTGAGCTTCAAAAATTATCAAACAAAAAATGATATTCAAGTTTATTTGATTTATGTGACGAAATAAGCTAAGTAGATTATTTAACAGAATAAAAATAAACAAGATGCATTGAATATTAAGCAGGAACAAAATTGGCAACCTATGCCATGTGAAAAATCCTTTTTTCAAGTCATCAAAAGTTACAATTGCTCCACATAAATGTTGACAAAGAAGGGTTGTTGAAGGTTTTAATAATAGAGGGAGATAAATGAAGCATAAGAGAAGTGAAGGGTAGGTAAATGAAATCAACCCTAAATCAAAATAAGTCCTTGGGAACATTTTATGAAAAAAATTAGTTGGAGACTTGAGAGTTGAGACCCATTATATTAATGGCTGCACTCAAAAGTCTCTTGTTTGAAAATTCTTGCCGGAGAAAAATAAAATTAATTTAATTATTTGAAGTCCTCCCACAAGCTGATAGATAGAAAAGGAGATACTTGACCACAATTTGTCAGTGTTTTTAAAATCGGATCGATCATTGAACCGGAAGTCCTGTTGGTTACTGGTTCGATCGGTATATCCCTAGTTATGCTTGCTTTGATGGTTCTAAGTTTGAAATACAAAAATGAATAGTTAGTTAGTTAGTTGAGCAAGAAAAAACAGAGACAATCTTTTGCATATGTGCAAAACAAAACCAAACCAAACAACGGACCATGTGTGAATGGCACCTAATATTCTCCTTCCCAGCCTGTCTAACAATTAAAACAAAGGGAGACACTAAAGTTGTTGATTTCACATTAATTTATCCTTTTTTCCATTTCCCACACAAAAACCAGTACCACACCAACTGTGTGCAACACAACTAGCAAACCCACCGATTTTGATGCACACCTTCCTCAAGCAATTTATTTATCTAACTATGTGCTATCATATGGGTTATTTGGCTGAATAGCCTTCCTCCAAATGTTTTTTGCAAAACTAGCCTTTCATTTTTCTTTTTTTTTTCTTCTTGGTTTTAATAACAATTAAATCTAATTAAACATAATTAAGTATAATTAATCATTAATCTAATAATAATAATACAAATTAAACACCTATAAAATCCATTTTTACTAACAATTCAAATTTCAAAACTTCTCCCAAAATTTCTCTAAGTATAAAAATTTCTCCCAAAATTTTTCCCGAAAATGTATCTTTAAATGTCGCCCGGCCGCTTGGACCTCCAAGCGACCGGTGACAAATGTCGCTTGGCGCTTGAAGGTCCAAGCGACCGGGTGACATTTGAAGATAGATACTCATCTTCAAATGTCACCCGGTCGCTTGGACCTACAAGCGCCAAGCGACATTTGTCACCGGTCGCTTGAAGGTCCAAGCGACGGGGTGACTAGGGCTGTAATCGAGCCGAGTAGTACCGAACGACACACTGTTCAAGCTTGGTTCGATTTTTATCGAGCTTGAAATATTGTGTTTGAGCTTGGTTTGATTTTCAATCGAGCCGAGCTCAAATGAGCTTTTATCGAACGAGCTCGAGCCGAGTATCGAGTAGCTTGATATTTTACATATGTTTTTTCAATTTTTAGCTTATCGAGTCGAGCTCGAGCCGAGCTTCAAAAGTTATCGAACGAAAAAAGATGTTCAAGCTTGTTTGATTAGTGTGACGAACCGAGCTCAAACGAGCTTTTATCGAACGAGCTCGAGTCGAGTATCGAGTAGCTTGGTTTGATTTTCAGCCCTAGGGGTGACATTTGAAGATGAGTATCTTCAAATGTCACCCGGTCGCTTGGACCTTCAAGCGTCAAGCGACATTTGTCACCGGTCGCTTGGAGGTCCAAGCGGCCGGGCGACATTTGAAGATACTCTTATCTTCAAATGTCACCCGGTCGCTTGGACCTCCAAGCGCCCGGTGACATTTGAAGATACTCTTATCTTCAAATGTCACCGGGCGCTTGGAGGTCCAAGCGACCGGGTGACATTTGAAGATATGGGATAGGGTTCAATTTTAATTTTATTAAGTTTGTTGGGTTTTTTTTTGCAATATTTCATTTAATTAAAACACTAATTAAATGGAAGGCTAGTTTTGCAAACTCAACATTCATAAAGCTATTTTTGAAAATTGAAAAAGCCATAAGGCTATTTTTGCAAATGACTCCTATCATATCACGTATCATTTTTTACTTGCATTGCATGGTACGTATCCTGAACCAACCGTAGCATGAATAGTGATACATGAAAAAGTAATTAAAATATTAAACTAATATTTCAACAGTATATAACTTTAAAAGATATTAAAGTCGGACATTATTTTTTTTTTCTTTTGATAATTAAAGTCAAACAACTTATGATGCAGAAAATGGACTTACTTATGAAGCGTGTAACCCACTTGGAATTGCGCTGGAATCGAGCTGAATATCGGAGCTGATCATTCAAGCTGGTATCACTATATCTTTCGATAACAATTCCAATTCTAGGTTATTAGAGTTTGAATTTTGGAATTTTAGAATAGAAATTAAAGAAAATTCAGTGAATGAGGGTTCAGAGGGATGAACAATTGTACTTATATTTTCAGTAGTCTTCTTTAGAAAATGGAGTAAGCGGACCTAACCCGTCATATGGAGCAAATATGTACCATATATATGTCGGTTTAACTACCATTCATAAGATACATATTATATCATATAATACAAGAGGCTATGCAATACGACTTGTGATACATATCGTATCATGTTGCATTTTCCGTATCGTGAATCATAGATACTAATAACTATGATCTAAACTACCTGATCTACAGAGCTCTAAAAAAACCTACCTTATCTGCATCTCTTTTTTTTTTTTTTTTTTGGTAAACAGTTAAAGCATCCCTATTCATATGGTTTTCTAACATATAGTCTTTAGCCTAGCCGTGCAATTTGTGCAGCCTCAAGGATGCTGAGAAGCTACCCTTAGCGAATCCAGCCTCAAGGAAATCCTCACAAGAACATGCAATAATATTTCATATATTATTCATAAATGTGGATAAATTGTGGAGAAACATACCATCAAGTTAGTTATACCTTCTTCTCTGTTTACCATATTATACAAAATCTACTGCAGTTGCTGTAAATTACTTCACTTAATATGCTAGAACTTGAGAGAATGGCCCATTACAACTGCAAGAAATCAAGTCACGTTGGACTGATAAATTAGAACAGTCAACTTAGAAGTATCGATTTGAATGGTCACAATAGGCAGGTTTATATGATCTAGTTGCGACACATTAATTGCCAAAACAACTGACTGGAAGACGTTCAGCACGTCATTAAGTATAACTAGAATACAATATTTTAAACGATTACACTAACCATGCAAAGAAAAAATTTACATCACTACTACATAAGATGGATCTTCAGTCAGTCTTTCCCGGAGAATGGTGAGATTTCAGTGTCACTCTTGCTGCCAGTAGCCCTTCAATTTAGAAGGGGGTGGATTTGAACTGGAAAATATGCATTCGAAGAAACCATCACCTGCCACGTAAGTTACCAGGAGATCGAATACCCCCCTTATCACTGCTCACATCATCTAAATCGAGTCCATCTATGCAAAGGGCGTTATTGACACTCACTTCAGAACTGGCATTACTGCTTGTAGCAAGTGGAGAGTCTGAGATACTAACCGTCCTGCTCCTGGTTGGGCCAGATCTCACACTATATAATGAGGATGCCGGGATGTTGTTCATCAATGGTCGTATATTGCCTGGCACAGTCCGCCTTATATCCTGCTCAGGGTAAACTTTATAAGTTAATCCTCCGAAAAGACAAAAAGAGAAATCCCGCTAATTCATCTTATTGAACAGAATTATATGTGTACATACCATATGCCTTATGGCCATGTCTAAAGATTTCTTTGAGAGCGTTCTTCCAAAGCCTGAGCTATCAGGAGATGAGGACTTTCCAGATAAGTTGCTATGGGGTGAGTGTTTGTCATCTTGCTTGGGTGGGACTAATTTCCGCATGTTCATTACTCTATCAACCATTTTAGTTCCAATAAGAACAGGACTCACATTATCATTAGCTTTAGCATGCAAACGATTTAGACCATGCACGGGTACAGAGCTTCCACTGCTATGAGAAATGCCATTGGGGGGCCGACCTCTTGCTGGAGAACATGATTGTCGTCTAATCCTTCCATTTGAAGCAGGTTCAATGGATGATGACCGAGAACTTGGTGCTCCAGGTCTACCTCTAGTGACTGAAGGTGGCCTGTCAGAGAGAGATGTCCTCAGATTTGGTGGGACATTGAGCGAGAACCCAGGCATCTCTGAAGGCTTCCATGGTCTAGGTCTCACGGTTGGAGAATTAGACCGAGGTTGAACAGGATTTTTAACTGTAGTAGAAACTGGCTTGGCAACTGAAGTGGAAGTTGGAGACTTGACTGAGACAGCAGGTGTCCTCGTTGCACTCGCCACCGTTGTTGGCCTACGAGTTGGTGTTGCGGTTCGAGATGTAGACTTTGAGGCAGGTATAGAAGGTCTGCTTGTTGGCGTAGAAGATCTAGCAGTAGACCTTGCATTAGGGGTCGATGATCTTGGAGGAACTGTGGGCTTCGTTGAAGACAAGGTGGCACGAGATGTAGGTGTTGCAGATCTTGACGGTCTTGATGTCACGGACGAGGTAACTTTAGATGATGTGGTTGAGGTGGGTTTAGCTGGTGCAGCCCCTATGGGTTTATTTGAAGCTGAGGTTAAGGTGGATCTAGATGTTGAGCCAACGGTTGGACGTCCAGTGGGTGTTGAGGGTCTTGATCCAGACCCCCCAGAAGAAGATGGCCTGCGAAGTCCTCCACTTGAAGTATTCATCCCAGGAGATAAAGTTGGCTGCCTTGATGATAGATTGTTTCTTATAGAAGGCTCAGGCTGGGGATTAGCTAGCTGCACCCATAGAGAACGATTGGCAAAACAAAATCAGTTCAACTTTGCAGATAAATCTCAATGCAATGTAAGTGTCAGTTAAATTAGAACAGGTGCACAGGAGTTGCAAAGGGTTAGACTCAAAGCAGTATTCTATTTCCATCCCTATTAAGAAATGACACGACTAGAACTCTATAACGGTAATCAAATCTTAATTCTCAAAAATATCGGAATAAGTCTTATTTTGACTGTTAGTGCGACAACTTAAAAATCAATGCTCCTTGAGAAATTAGAGGCAGATCTCGTCTATGCATGTAAATCTAGCATGCCCATCAAAGAGGACAACAGGCTTGAACTACATGGCTGAATTTAATGGACATTATCATTCTACACACTTGGGTTAAATAAGTGTAAAAGTTTCCACAATATGTGTCCTTAGCTTTGTAGAGGCCTACATGGCTATTTCACATCCTCTTAGGATGCTAAAGATAGAAATCCTCTGTTTGTCACTCCAACTAAATATGAAATGATTAATAATAAATGCTGGTCATGCAACCTACAATCCACATATATTATTCTTTATCAAGGATGAAATTGGCAACTTATCACAATAGTTGAGGTCTCAGAGGGTATTCCTCATAAATTTATGAGACTATTTGAGTTCTATCATATTTAGGAACTTACTGAACCTCAGTTCCATTAATAAATTTCAGATTTGTGCCATTGTTTAAGTTCTACTAAATCAATTTAAACTAAGACAGCTAAAAAGTTGTTCCTCCACTTACTCTGGACTTCAAAGCTGTAGGGCGAGCTTTTGGAGTTCCGGTTCCCCTCTGACTCATAATAGTTTTTTGTGATTCCATTTCCAGCGAAGGAAAAAGAGGAGTACCCGGAGGTGTTAAAAGCCTGATGACATATAATAACACTGTGAATAGAAAATTAACCTGCAGTGAAGTCAAAGAGAACCAGACGTTCCATTTAATAATCCTAGGTAAGTTGAGCCCCCAAGTCCTACTAACCCATCTAACACTATACAAGGCTACTCCTGTATAATGTTTTGGTAAATCATTTACAAAAAAGTAAACTCATGTATTCAGCCTCATGAATGTGAAGAAGGATTGGTTCTTCATTACTATTCGCTTCTGCTCAGATTATTTGATAACTTCCAGTTTCTGCTTGGCCACCAGTGTCATTGTAGTTCCTAAAGTGGTATATGTTTTAAAAGGAGAAGCTATATAGCAGAGACATCAAATACCATCATTTGGAAAGAATAATTTAAATTGTTTTCATTGTCAATTACCAAAAAACTACAAATTACACCACTTGCAAAGACTTGAAAGCATAATGTCAAATAAACATTACAATTTATCTGACTGCATTCTAATCACTACTTATTAACTTTATTTAATTAATTATGAATTGGAAATTTTATATGCACACGTATAAAGGCACAAAATAGTAAGATAAAGATTCCATTTGAGGGAAATTGATATCAAGGCCACGACTCACGAGTAGCATGTATCAGATGAATAGATTCTAAAAAGTTCCTAGATAGATATGCTTCCATGAAATGAATTTGAAAGACTGAAAAGTAACGTCCGAATAGCTTATGATTTTCTTCTATTGCCAAGTAAAGCCTAGATATGTATCATCTTATTATGTTCTGTATTGACTATCAATAACATATAAAACAATGCTATAATTACCAAACAGACTGATTTTTGTGTCGGGATACAAACTTAGAGAAATGAAGGCATGAAGAGGAAATGTCTGGTAACTCTAAAGATGGAGGGTACTCATCTATTCTGTGTTCTTCAACCTTTGAAATAGTAATGATAATCCTGAAACACATGCGTTGCTTGAGATTTCACTCCCAAAGAAGGTTGTCAGTAATTAATTCAATTCCTCTCAAACAAGAAATAAAAGAATTTCACATTTGGACTTGGTCGTGTAACAAAAGTTATACAATTCAGTCACAGTCAAAAAAAGTTGAAGAATATACAAATAGAACATATCAAGTGTATTTTCTATTACCAATCATAATCATTTTTATCATTGTCCGAATTGAGAAAATCATCAGCTCCAGTCTTCCGTCCAGGTGCAGGTGCAGCTGCAGCTGAAGTTATGTTAAATATTGGTGAACCACCAGTTATAGGTCCTGCAAACAAAGAAACAGATGACAAGGAAAAAAATAAAAATTAAGAAGTCAGGCGTGTAATATAACTCCACCGGGAATGATTGACCAGACAAATACGCTTACATCTATCAAATTTTCTAATCCAACAGCATATCAAATTGAGTCAACAATATAAAGATAATTATAAATAAAATCTACCAAATAGATTCACCCGACAATTAATTAACAAACTAATCGATAATAAACCCAAAATAAAAAATCCATACCAAGTGGAGCATCAAACTCGTCGGAGTTCTGAAGAAGAAGATTGTTCCGTTCCTTCTCGCGCTTCCTCATTTCACGAAACAATGCCAAATCCTCATCTTTATTATCCTTCATTCTCAAACTACCCATTTGCCCCCTCTCCGTTGCCCTAAAACTCCGATTCATCCCAGCATATAAATTGAAACAAAAAAGAATTCGTATGTACGTACAATAAACCCTAATTTATCATACACATTCAACAATATCCCAACTTGAAAACCCTAACTTCTCCTAGACCGCTCAAAATGATGAATTTATATTCACGGATCCATAATCCAGCTGAAGACCACTCCACGTTTCAGATTTTCCGCACAAACAACCATAGATTTTTTTGCATTTTTCTACCGAATCATCATTGCTATAACCTAGAGGGAGATGGGAAAGACAAAATACATATTCTAAAATGTTATGTATTTCGAAAATGTAGAAATGAAAAAATGGGGGGGAGAAAAAAATGGAGCTGAAATGTGAAGAATTAATGAGAGAAATGGTAGAAGAATGGATCGAGGAGGGAGTGGCAACGGCCGTAATTCGAGGGAAAGTGAGGGTTGAATCGGGAATATTTAAATTTGTTTTTTCTTCAGTTCAGGAGAATGGGGCAAAGCAAGAATGTGGGGCAGCATCAATACAAAAAATGGGGCAGATTATGATTTGTGCATCTCACTTTCTCTCTCTTAAAAATTACGTTATCAGAAAACTGATTTTTTTTGGGCAGCAGTAAATTACAAAACTATCCTTCCTCGAGTTTTGGTACTTAAAAGTCCAGGTGGTGGGTCATGTGACACATTTTTTTTTTTAAGAATGAACATGTGACAACAAAACAATGTTTCATAATCCGATAATGAATAGGTGAGTCGATTTATTATTGATTTTACTGCTTGAATCGATTAGACTACTAGTAAAATTGGTGACGTTATAATGATATAATTAATATATTGAATATAAAATATATGTTATGACATAAATTTAAAAAGTATCCTATAATCAGTTAAATATATATAAAAAAATTAGATATATTTAAACTAAAATTATATAATATTTATCATAATGGCAATGTAAATATAATACTAATTAAAAGATCGTATACATATATCATAATTATATTTATTTGACAAAATATAAGTGTAAGTTAAAAATACATCAACCTAAGAGATAACTAATTTCATTAATGATTATGTATATATTAATTTTAAAGTCAAACATTCAAAAATAAAATTTGCATAAAATATCGACGTGGCTTTCAAATTTACAACTCTTTATCCTAAAAATTTAGTTGAAAAAAATTATAAACAAAAATTCATTTGATACTCAAGCTATATATAATCAAAGAGGAAAAATTAATAATAAAAAGAAACGTGTCCTAAAATTAAAAACTATTATTTTCATTGATAATGTATAAAATGTTAGCTTGAAGTTAATTATCATAAACTAATCTATAAATAAATTAGGTTACAAGAAATCTATAATTTATGAATTTATAGTCTAAAAAGTAAAAAAAATGGGAGTAGCCCAAATGGCTATGATCCCTTATTTAATCCAAGAGGTTAGGTGTTCAAATCTCTCCCTAACATTAAAGGAAATTTATAAAAAAAAAAAAAAAAAACTAAGAACCGCGGGCTTAATCGATCCAATGCTTCACTAGTTCAGGACGATTTAAAATGGTTTTTGAAGTCTTCGGTTTTTGGGGTGCGTCCGGACCAAATAGGCACCCTTTTCACGGTTGAATCGACCGGTTTGTTCCCATTTTAATAACTTTGTGTGACACCGAAGACTGAAGTTTTTCTTTTTTACATAATTCCTAAAGATTAAAGTCGTGCATTTATAATTGTGATACCTTCAAATCAAACCGCTCGGACTTGTTCAATAAAAATTTATTTAAACTCGATTTATTATATATATATATATATATATATATATATATATATATATATATCAAATAACTTTCAATATAAAATTTGTTTTATAACTTGTTAAGTTTGGTTGGAGTTAGGCTCAATAAACTAAAAAAAATACTCTCTCTATGTCCCTAAATTTTTACTATCATTTTCATTTTGCGATGTCCCAAAATAATACTACATTTTTTATACATGAGATTTTTCATCTCAAAAATACTCTTTCAACCACCACTTTTAAGAACATCTATGTGAAAATACCTAAAAAGTTTCACCCTTTTAACTTTTAACTAAAACTCCGCACTAAAAGTAAAAGGATCGGAAATAAAAAATGGAGAGAGTATATAAAGTATGTAACATATCAAACTACTTGAGCTCAATTCGTTTTCGATTAGATTGGAGTTCAGTCAGTTTGATTTATTAAACAATCAACAAAGCTCAAACATTATTTCAGTTAGTTCCATAAAAAATTCAAAATATTGGAACAATGTGTTTTTCTATACTACTTGACTCGTTTTTAGCTTAAAATAGATCCTATAATAACAAAACCCGTTATTTGATAAAATAGTAACACATTCTCGACGCTAAAATTATTTCTTCTATTTCTTTTTTCTTATTCTTCACTTTCAAAACGGAAGGAGAAAATAGAAGTATAGATAAAATAGTTTAGCCATTTTATCTTTAGTCATGATTTTCTTTAACGGTAGTTGAAGTAGGTAGGTTTATCGGGAAAAAGCAAAATTAATCCTTTAATTTTGACAGGGACAATCCCTAGGCCTAAGTGGTCTTGTTACTTCCATCATCTGTAAATCATTACAAATATAAGATCACAAACCCTCCAAATTTGTTTACTTGCATAGCAATTTAAGGATATTGATTTTAATTTCGATGAATTTAAGATTAAAATTACGGGTAAGATGACTAAAATTACAATAAATTAAAACATAAAGGATGTAAAATGTCTGCCGGAACATTGTTTCGAGTTTGTCCTTTTCTTTTTTTTAATGAAACTTTATGCGCGGGGTAAAGGCAAAATACTCTCATGTATTATGATAAACCTACACGAAACTGCCCTGTGAAATTTTTATTGCATCTAACTTCCTTATAATTTCAAAAACACTGCATAAAACACTCAATTTGTAAAAAAATAGGTCGATTTGGATCGGCATAAACCATTTTAAAAATAATTCATATTGGTCTCACAACTTCACTTGAGACATTTAAAAAAATATATCTTGAAATATGTTGGTTCAAAATGACCTTTTTTTTACTAATTGAGTTGTTTTATGCAGGATTTCTGAAAGTACTTGAAGATTAATTTTGGTGCAATAAAAATATCACAAAGTAATTTCGTGCAGGTGTCACTAAACACAAGATTGACAATAAGTATCTTGCATTTTTTCCTATATCCTAAGAAAAAAGTGCAAAACAATGTTGGTTCTTTCACTTGAAAAAATAAATATATTTTTAGTAGTGTTTTCATTCGAAATTAATGAATTATTTAGTTTATTTAATGTTAAAAGATAACTTGCATTTTTATTTAAAACATTTAGATATGATTAAATGCGTGACAAGGTACCAAAGTTTTACTATTTTTCAATGTTAAAATTGTCAAAAACAATCAAGAGAGTAGATAGTTTATTAAATTGGTATAAATATCACTTTCAAATGAATAAGTCAAAAATAACTGAATTATTAGATGATTATAGAAAGGAGCACTTTCAAATACATGAGAAATGAATTTGCAGAATATCCTTGGGAGATTAAAAACAAAAAAGTTAATTCTCGTAAGGGGAATTCCATGCAAATTTCATAAAATATAAGGGTATTCTTGGTAATTCTCTAAATTGCATCTTATTGAATCATTGAAGATTAATGTTGAATTTTTTTAAAGAGTGAACAATAATGTACATCTAAATACAATCTACTGTTTGTTTGTTAGGTTAGGTAGTGCCATTATATGTAAAATATTGTGCACTTACAATTTAAAGTATAGTATATAGTTAGGATAAGAAACAAATATTGTCACATTAATATTAAACTTAGGCAGCATTAAATTAAATATATACTATATATGGAGTGTAAAAGTACGCTGTCTTGTCTGATGCTTTAAATTATATAACTATATATAACTACTATATATTCTGTATGATTGCCATTGATTGGTGGGGGTTGGAGGAGTGACCGAGTGAGGAATCTAAACCGAACATTTTGTGTTGACGGGAGTAGAAAATTATCAAGAAAAAGAAAAGACAGGTGTAATAGTAGTAGTTGTGTCTTAAAGTCATTTAATTTAGAATTAGAAAACAGAACAAACAACAGTCAACAGTACATTTGGAATTTTGGATATGTTGTTTTGTCGAACTGCACAATAAATATTTTCAACTAGAAAGATCTCAATTAATACACGATTTCCTACATCTACTTATCTTACAGGGGTATTATATATTTATTCAATTTCTAATAATTTTTCATATATGAAGGGTTGTTCAAATAATTACGTTGAATAATTCTTTTCATTTCACTCATTTTCCAATTACGTACAAATAATCATGAAAGTCATGAATATTTTACAAAAGAAAAACAATGATAGTCTTATCTATATCCAATTTGTACATCAACCAACCCCTTGTAAAATGAAGTAATCTTATTAAAATGAATTTTACGATTTCTTTTACCAAACTCAAGTCTACTCTAAAGAAATAATATTCAGCAAAATTTAAACCTAGAGATATTTTTAGACATTGCCAAAATAATATTTGAGCATTCAACATTAGATCAAAGAAAACCGTAGCACTTTTTATTTGCATTTGTAGTCGTATATCGTAGGGAAGTACTAAGAGGTGGGAGTCATGTAGATTTCTTTATTATAATTAGTAAAATAACTATACATGTACCGAGTTCTTCTTATTTAATAATTCGCTTAATTTCTATGCATTTAAAATAGTTAAGACCAATTCTCCAAAAGAAAAAAGTCAGGACTAAATGTGTCCTTAATTTCTAAGATAGCTCATAGCTCCTAGTCCATTTTAATATATATATATATATATATATATATATATATATATATATATATATATATTGATCTTTTTTCCATCTTGCATAACTGATAAGGTGATTTATCCTCCCCCTCCCCCAAAAAAAATAAAATAAAATAAAATAAAGCATTACTACTAATTAAGGGGGAATGAATGCAACATTATTTAAAACCTGAGCAAAATAAAAGTCATCTATCATGTATATCATTTGTGATGAGCAGTTGAATATGATTGAATGATATTTAATGCGATGACTGTTTCTTAAAAAAAAGAACGAAAACAAAAAATTGGAAATGATTGAAGCAATTTTAATTTCTTGCTCACAAATAAAAAAAGAGTGAGAGGGCTTATGGCTATTAAAAACGTGAAATATCTTTTAAAGCAAGAGAAGACACTAGACTCTAATCAGCTAGATGATCAAAGAGATATACGGGCATGTTTGTTTGATATTCGGGAGGTTAATACAAGTTTATGCGATAATCTCATTTTGCGTAATGTTATTTATTTGAGTTTTTGGGGTAGCGGTTTGGAAAATAAGGTATGCATGTGTAAGTCTTTTTGTAACAGTTTATGTTGCAAGTGTAAGATACGTAATAATTTATGTCAAATTATATTTGTTTTGTGAGATAAATTATGTAAGAGATATGTTACAATGTCAAATCAATTAAAGTAGAGCTTTTGTAGGTTCTTTTATAGATAAGAAAATTATTGTTTTTTTAGCTTTTAAAAGAATATTTTGAGAAAATTGAGAAATGATAAATCAATTTCAGAAAATTGAAATGATGTTTGTCTCACTCTCTCTCTTTTAATTAAAATATGTTTATATCATTACATCGACAAATTAATCTATTTTTATCACTAATAAAATCTATAAAAATGTTCAACTAACACCTACAATGAATTCCACTAATTAGGCTAATATTAAATTAGACAATAATTAAAAATCTGGTGAGACTTAGTTTCGCCAATAGGCATCCTCGGCAAAGAAAAAAAAGAAAAAGAAATTCACTTTCTATTTCCATAGTATTGAGTTTGGAGCTACATTGTATGTATATGGACACGCGACATGAATTTTAAAAAATTTATTGAATCCGACATGACATGTAGATCTAAAAAATATATAATTATATATATACATGTATATTGAAATAAGTAAAAGAATATGTTTATATATTCATACATAAGTAATAAATTACTTAATAGTACTACTAATATATCATGTTGATTGTTTTATGAAGTATATCATATTCATTATTTTATTAGGTTATACTTCATAAAACATGTTCCGTTATAAAAGAATTATTTTGTATTGCAGTTGTATATAATACAAAGTATGATGCGACGTCTTACATTGTTCATAGCAATTGTAGTGACTTAGCAAAATTCAAAATATAAACTGTGTTGAATACACCTAAAGAAGTATGCGATACGTGTGTCTAATTTTTCCTTTTAATTAGATTCATCGACGCGCCACATGAAGTGCTGAATACATATCCCTCAAGTATCTGAGGAGCATCGTATTCAAAAAGTATCCACCACTGCATTAATTTTTTGAAATCTCCGTACATCATTGATTTGGAGAGTAGAGAAGTCCTTGAAATGAACGCGTTCTTAAGTAATATAAGAGTATAAATGTGCCAACCACATAGATACATTGGTCAATTACTATAATAGTACTCAATAATTGCTTTCTTGAGGTAAATAATTTCTTCCAAGCCTTCTGAGATTGTGATCTTCATACAAGGCCTACCACTCGTTTTCTTTATTTTCCTTTTCTTTTTCCCTTACTTTTTTGTTATCTTATAAATAATTCGCATATATAATTAATTCACCACATTAATTGGTATAGAGTTGTAATTGTGCTGTTCAAGATATATGGGTTGGTTTAAAAATTAGAAAGAAGTAAGAAATTGGGTTCTGGGTTGACAAAAAATGAAGTCATCCGGAAGCAGTACATATATTTATTTACTTGAAAGTGAATATTTTATGATTAACAAAAAAGTTGAAATTCGACCAAGAAGATCTAATGGAACCAAGAAATACTAGGTCCCCGAGTTTGATTCAGACCAGGTCCAGTTCTAATAGAATCAAATTTGGGCTAGACCTAAATCCAACCAGTTGTCGGTCATATTTGTACTGATTCAATCAAACATATGTTCGATCTAAGTTTAATCAAATTCAATGAAACTCAATAAGAAAAATCATCACAAAATTAAGAAATTAAAAATAATATATTAAGATAAAGTCCAAACTGATGTAGAGCCATGAAGTATGACCCAATTTGGATATGAATTGGGCCCAATATTGATAGTGCTAGCCCAATCGAATATTCCAATTAGGCAATTACCTTTAAACTTCACGCAGTATCTAAGCTTAGGCAATAATGAAAAGGAAACATAGACAGATTCATCATCATCAATAAAAAATGAAAAAGGAAATACAGATAACAGTGACCGCACGCGATTGCAATTGATCCCCACTCGTCAAAACTGCAACGATCGATCAAAATTACATTTCTCCAAGAGCTTAAGCCCTATCGTCAACGAAATTGAGTTGGTGATGGCGGAGACGAAGAAAATTCCAAGCGAAGCGAGTACTAGCGGCGGCGGCAGAGGAGACGGAAGCGGAGGCGAAAGCGTGGTCATAGATGTTGGCCGCCGTAAAAGCACATGTGGTTATTGTAAATCTGGTGCTCGCACCAGTATTACCTATGGTTAGTCTCTTTATTCTTTCTAGCAAGGAAATTTTGCGGTCAGACTTTTTCTGTTTCTCATATAGTCTCTTATTTACATTTTTCGTATGAGTTTTCCCTATGAGGATAATTATTTAGTGGAAGTTTGATAATTGGAATAGAGATTGGAGTTTTATAATCATGAGTACTGCTACTTCAACTTAAGGTGCATTTTTATGTTTAAACAGATGTTGCTACTTCGAGAAATGATAACTAAATATCATTTTACTAGAGGAAATACTAATTTTGTTGAATCTAATCTACTCTTAAAATCAATCACAGGTGTTATAATATCATGGAATGGATAATCCAACCGCCAAAAAAGAGGGACATAATAGGTGATTTGATACACTAATTATGAGTTTTGTTGTAGGCGCATTTTGGTCAGATATAATAAGAAGTTATCAAGCCTTATAGAACAAGTTTATTATCATATTAAAGCTAAAAAGTTCCTTAATAATTGATAATAAAAGTACAGCTGAACGATTGACTTTTATTTTTGCTTCTCTCATTTATACAAATATTTCCTAGAAATCAACTTGTTAAGATCTACACACTTGATATTCATGGTTGTTGCCTGTCTCATAAAATCCTATTTATGTTCTTATTTTAACTTCAAATAATTTTCATATCAAATGAAACTTGTCATTAATATTCTCCAAACTGGTAGTTAGTTTCTTGTGTTTTTAGTCATGTCTCGTATGAGCAAGTCTCAATCTGCACATCTATGAAATACTATCCCTATCTAAAATATAAAAAGTTGTTAATGTTCTTCTTTGAAGTCTTCTAAACATTCATCATTGTGATATATCTAACAATGTTGCTAGTAAGGAGGTGCTAGGTGTATATTTAGGTATTAAACTGCATTTTCATTGAGAATGCATGTCTGCCGAAATTGGTCCAATATTTTATATCATATTATGTCACAATTATGTTCGTTATGTGACCATGATCTGGAGTCTGTAATCTCATAGAATTTGCTCATATGCTAAGTACTGAATCCTTAAGTATGGATCTATTGCTTAATTTACCTTGATTATGCAGTATTGTACTAAGTTTATTAATAATTATATTCACATGCTTACCGAATTCCCTTAATCTTAACATTTTAGGATTATGGGCGAACAGTTTGACAGTTGATCACTATCAAGGTTGGTAATCCTGGCTTAATTTCCATAATTTTCTTCTGAGAAGAAACTACTTTATACAAGTATCATTTGATCTTTCCTAAAGAATTTTTGCATTATTTGTTAACGTAGTGTTCTTCAGCTGTTTGTGTGAAGTTTGGCATATTTATTAGTCTCCCTCATTGACATATGACCCGGTTGGATATAGTGATTTTCATTGTAATTATTTTTCCATAAATTTGTAGTCAAATCCTTCATTAGTTCAATTCAACTTTTCTGGAACTTGGCAACAAATCAAAAGCAAGTATAATCTTCACTTGCTTATAAAAAGTAAAGTATAATCTTCACTTATTTTGAAATGAGGTATTAATTAATCTTTTGGATTGGCTGTAGTTTTTAATAACCTTTAGTGAATGAACAAAAGAAGATCGAAAGTGGGTTGGTTTTGTTTGTCTTAGTAACCTAGGTATCATTGTGAAGAATGTTATATGATCTATTTGATATTTATACTGACCTAAAGTGGGGTGGTTTTTCTCTCGCTGTAGCTCTTCTTGACAGAGGCTGGAGAAGATCTGGATGTTACTTGTACAAACCTGAGATGGGAAAAACATGCTGCCCCTCTTATACCATCCGTCTAAAAGCTAGTGAGTTTAGTCCTTCCAAAGAACAAGTTCGAGTGTCTAAAAAGATGCAAAGGTATATAAAAAATTACTCATGGTCTTTTCTTGAGTTGCCACAAACCGTGCAATATTGCTATGCAAATAACTATAATGCTAGCAGCAATGTGCATGGAAGTTTTCTTTTGTCTGTATAGTGCATGAGGCCACTTGTGTAGTTTTCTGATGGCCAAGATTTATGTTTCATGGATTTATGTATAAGCAAAAAAATTATTGTCTCCTCAACTCAATGAAAATTTGCCCAGCTTATGATTATTTGTGCTTAACATAAACTTTGAAAGTTTCCCCTTTCCAGTTTTATAGATTTGTCGCTTTGATAATTTCACGTTTACTGCATACTTATTTTTTGTGTACTAACAATTATCAAGGATCTTTATCATATTTCTATTTCATGTTGAAACTTTAGTTGTCTGGATGCTGTTACATTTTTCTACCATGTTTATGATCAAACTATGAAAAACCCTATTCTAGTAAGTGAAATTGCATAAGAATTGAATGTTTTGTAGGTTTCTTGATGGCAGATTAGACGTGAAAATATCAGACAAGTTAATAGATGAATCAGGTACTTTTGGGAGATCATGCAGTGATGCACATAATAGCTCTACACGTTCTGCTGCTATAGAGTCCTCAATAGTTGACACTCAAGGTACGCAGAAAGTCGACCAGATTATGCATTCCTTGTCGGAACAGATTGACGAGTTGCTACAATTATGCCTGAAAAGTGGGGAGTTACCATCTGATGTCCAGTTGCCAAAGGCTTCTGTCAAAAAAGTTGCACCGACTAAAAGAAAGTTGCAAGCTGATGTATCAGAAGATCTGATATACTCTTGTAATATTGCCTTCCAAATTGCAGCATCACTAAGACGAAAAAAGAAAGTTGAACATGGTCTAGGTGGAAATGTTGACTTGGGTGAGCTTTCTCCTAAGAAGATTGCTGAACTTTTGGCAACCCATTTAAAGCAGGTCTCAGAACCCTGTGGTTTGACAATCAGAGCTTGTAATGGACACATCAATTTCTATTCTGCTATCGAACAAGCACAATTAGTTGAGGAAGGTGCAATATCTAAAACTTCTCCCGTTGCAAATGGTTGTAATGAGAAGTCCCTAAAGAAAAAATGTGAAAGTATTTTGGGGAAACGACGGAGGTTTGAAATTCGGTTGAAAAGGTCGAGTTTTGATAATGAAGAATATTCTTTGTATAGAAAATATCAGCTTCAAGTGCATAATGACACACTTGAGCATGTTTCTGAAAGCTCATACAGGAAATTTTTGGTTGACAGTCCATTAATACATATTTCACCAACTGATGATGTTACTGCTCCTCCATGTGGCTTTGGTTCTTTCCACCAGCAGTATGTGGTTGATGGAAAGCTAATTGCAGTTGGTGTTATTGATATACTCCCAAAGTGTTTGTCTAGCAAATACTTATTCTGGGACCCTGACCTTGCATTTCTGTCACTTGGCAAGTATTCAGCTTTGGAGGAAATCCGTTGGGTTAGCGAGAATCAATCACACTGCCCTAGTCTCCAGTACTATTATCTTGGTTATTACATTCACTCCTGCAATAAGATGAGATACAAAGCTGCATATCGACCATCCGAGCTTCTCTGCCCTCTTCGCTACGAGTAAGTTTTACCTATATATAGTGCTGTTTTTTAAGCCTAAGATCTGTTAACACATAACTTTGTGAATTTTTTGAGTTTCTTGTCCTTCGGTTTAGACTTGAGTTTAGTTTTGGTTTGCTATTTTCATCTTTAAGACGTAACACTGAATCAACATCCCATAAAATAGATAGTGTAGAGGATAACAACACTTTCTCGCTAATATAATTGTTTAGTTATATTTCTACACTTGAACTTATAAAATGATCTAGATCTCCACTATGCCTTGAATTTGCACATAATGCATCAACAGTACTTGGGTAAACTCTTATGACTTAACTTAAACGTACATCACTAGCGAAATTTTATTGACTTTAAATAACAATAACTTGTTTCCATTCACGTGGACGTGAGGCCACTTGTAATTACTATCTCCCTTTTCAGAATGTCACTCAATTGCTATCATGAAAAATGAAAGGTTTCTAGAGTAGAATCTCTTATACAATTAATATTATCGGGCTGTCATGTCTTTTCTTTTGGAATTGTTAATTTACAGGGGCGAACCATCCTTGATGTTAACTAGCTAAAACTCCACCATGCACACTCTTGGCTCATAATTATATCAAAGTCCTTACATGTCGATATCAGTAGTCTGCCTTTGCTTATATTAGTATTACATTGCTGCTATACTGTAGCTGTAGGTTTGTCATTGCACATCATGTTTACTTTTTTTTTTTTTAATTTAATGAACCTTCTTTTTTTTTTGTTTTTAAGATGGGTTCCATATGATATGGCAAAGCCACTGCTGGACAGAAGAAAATATGTGGTTTTATCTGATTTGACTGCTTTACAAAATGGAGATTCATTGCAAGTAAAGGTTATTGATAATATAATGGAAGAGCAACAAAACGAAGATATTCAGGAAGCCCCAAATGATGTTTTTGTGGACGATGAAGAGATGGATGAACTTGAGTATGAAGATTCTGATGATGAATCAGACTTAGAAGCAAGCGATGACACCATCACTGACACAGGGCATGGTGACATCAGCAATGTATTGATTGGAGTGAAGGAAGCTCGTCTCAAGTACAAGGTACATAAAATTCTGTGCCATCTGAGTTCGTATTATGTTCTTACCTATGATACTTGACTCTTGACTTCACCTCACCTCTTGTGGTACTTGTGTAACTTGAAAGTACAAATTGACGCCATACAAAATATTAACAGTTAATGGTTAAACCTAATGTCCCTACGCCTAGTTAGTCTATTAATTCTTATTTTTGTTTTGAAGGACATACAACACGCCTTTGATTCAAGTCAGAGGAAGTATTTTGAAAACCAGTTGCAAAGATACACTTCAGTTGTAGGAACTGATCTCTCCGAACAAATGGTTTACTCAATCGGGTGATTTCCTCGACAAAAGTAATCGTTTAAATTTCTATTTATGTCACATAATTTGCAAATTTATGAGGAAATACTGGTTGAGTTATCGTATGTAGCTGTCAGTGACTCAGTTATTATGTAATGATTATTTTGTGATAACTGGACCAGAAGATATGGTCACTAGAACTTGGGGATAATTGTTTTCGATTATTAATTTGTGTCAGATTATTGAAATAATATGTTGTAATCACATTAATACCTCGAAGCATGTCGTAATTGTAGGCCTGTATGGATGTACTTGACTTGGTTTCGATGGTTTGGACTTGAATTGAGTATTTTCAAGAATTTTCTGAATATTCATGATGAACGTTGAAATGACTACTTATTAGGTTGGATTTTTCTGAATGGAAATCTCACGTGTGATTTGTTTTTCTAAGAGATAAAAAATGAGAAGATTTTCAAGAAAAACGGGTGACGTGTTTGAATTAATCTTTTATAGTTCGACTGGTTTGGCATTGGGTAATGATATTGTTCTCTTTCTTTCTTTTTTTTTTTTTGGTTTTAAGTTAATATTTTTGGTTCGTGTTCCAGTAGAGAGATTTTTAAAAAGGATTGACGGATGTGTAAGTTTTGAAAAGGATATTTTAATTTTAATTTGATTTGTTATTGGAAATTCTAAAAATCCTACAAAATTAATAACAGACAATACCAAGGAAATGATGGAACAAAGATACGAGTACCCACAAATTTGTTTATGAAAACACAATCTGACTCAAGGATTTAAGCTTTCTTTCATTTTCAGATCGATTTCTTTTTACACCAGTGACCGGTAAACCATAGCACCTATCTCTCTCTGCTAAGAACCAAATTCAATCTCACTACGCATACAATTTGATAAATGGCACTTTTGCTTTTGCAGTCTGGAAATGGAAATAACTGAAATGAGTGATATATGCACTTTGCACCCTCTATCACAAAATACAGTTATACACCCTTCAGTTTCATCAATTCAAATCTGTAACAAAATGCACATCTCTAGCCTTTACTAGCAAATAGCAATGCTTAATGAAAACTTCAAATTGCCGATGAACGAGAGATCATGATATGGGATGAAGAAAAACTAAGCAGGTTCAGGAGAACATCAAGATAAAGTAGGTCTTAACCAGTGATAAAATTCCACATCTAATTTCTTGTTTTTCCGATGGTGGACTGGGTTAGAATTCAAGGGTGTAAAGTGCAATTCTGAGATTGAGAGGTCTAAAGTGCCACCTATTCAGGGTCTGCAAAATGCCAATTACACCTTACAAGTAGATTGCAAATTTGCAAGTACGAACTTTTGGCATCAAAATCTACACCTAATGCTGTCTTAGAGCACTTGCTGGATGGGAGCACCACACCAAATAATGTCCTAGGTATATTGTGCACTAAGCGAGCATCATTTTCGCCAAGAATTCAAGAAAAACACAGAGCAACAGACAAAAAACATGGAGTTTCAGAACTCAGTGCTATTAAAAGTACATAGTAGATAAGGAGTCAATTAAGTAGTACATATATGTACAATAAAGTTCATGACACATTTTAAATGGAAGTTCAAGAACAATGGTGGGAGGTAAAGAATGTACAATTAGAGAATACAATCATAGAAAGATGTTAAAGATTCATTCATTCAAACATCTTCCGCGTCACTTCCGACAATATGCCCTTCACGGTTAGCCCAATAATTGCTTCCCTCTGGCCCAGAAATCTTAAACCTGTTTGTCCAATGTAAACAGAATCGACTCAAATATGATCAAGTCATAAGCCATTTATGGAGTAATTTGCGAAATCTAGATATATATGAACAAACCGCTCAAGGACCGATTTGCCTTCCTTGTACTTTTGACCCTTTTCATGAGCAGTTTCCTGGAGATATGATAATTATAATCACCCAAAAAATATTTACATGTCGAAACATCTACAGATACTTTATATTCTTTTCGAAATATACGAGACTTACGTATTTCCATCCGACATTGGAACCACAGCGGGTGCAGAATATATCTGCGACTGTGTGTAGTCCAGTCATCATCAGCCTATCTTCTTTCTCCCCAACAGTTACATTTGCTCTGCACAAGGAAATACACAAATGTGGTGGTGATATTTTCAAATTTGAATTTTTATTCTCTCTCTATTGCTTTCCTTTCCTCTTGGATTGTCTTTGCACCTTAGAGCAAATGCAGAGCTTTTCTTACTCTTTTATTTTGCATGTGAAAATCAAGAAAAAACTTACTTACACCTTATTGAAGAGATAAGCCTTCCCATGCCTGCAGTGGAAAGACTGAACCACAAGAAAGACACAAGTCAAACAATGCGTCCGACAAAGAAGCCTAATACGAAATTGCTAAACACTCTATTTAGAATATTTTAGAAATGCAAAAACATCCCTTGTGCTTTGCCTAATTCTGAGAAGAATCTTGTGTTATCTCTATTCTTTGAAACCCCCCAGTGTTCGAAAGTCAAGGTCATTTACATCTCCCAGATGTTGTGTACTTCAATCGCTGCATATGCAAGTCTCATTCACAATCACATCATAAGTGACAATTATACCCCCTCACAACTAAATAGGCATTAAACACCCTGTTAATGTTAACACTAGCTCCCTCAGAAAAAAAGAAAACTGTTAACAATTGTCAATAACCCCCCCCCCCCCAATATAGTCAATCAAATGGCAATATTCCATATTCCTTGAAAAATTGACATCCTCCTCCCCGTTTGTATAATCATTTCAGTCTAAGGCTAATATATATGTTGGGGTAATGTTGTCATTTCACGAGATGTCAAAGACTAAACACAAGGGGGTTTAAGAATATAAATAACACAGTTTTTTTCTTTTTGGCACAACACGGGCGGTCTTCTTGCATTTCACTTATAATTTAGTGTTTTAAGTATCAAAATCAAGATTCAACTTTGATAGATGAAGGATTGAAAGCTTCATCATAAAAATGGTAAAAAACTTTCCAAGAGTAGATGATGGATGTAAAACTAACCCAAACAAATCAAACCAAGGATATATAGCATCATGAAACAATCAATTCATAAACTGATCATATAGTACTCTAATCAATAGTTTATCAAACATTTCTTCAGATGACTTGCCAAAATACCAAAGCCAATATCTTTGTGCAGTATATATCTAGTTCAAAGCGATCTTAACAGAAATTTCATTGTTCCAAGACCACAATCAAAACTAAATCGTCAACTCAACACCAAAAATTCATCATACATCCAATATAATTAAATCATACTACCCATTTATCAAAAATTCGTTTCAAGTATACGTTTTGGCTAGTTAATATTGGAAACTTTAAGAAAAATAAATTAAAACTTTTTGAAAACTCTATGAAGAAATTTCCAAATTAATGAAAACAAGAGAGTTTCAAAACATCATCTTATTTCTGTTTCCTTTGATTCAAAAGAAAAACTTTTAAATGTTTTCGATGGAAACTATGGAAATTTTGATCCATGATATGATACTACCCCATTAAACAAGATCCTCAACAAAAATAGTCAACCACCCACCAAAATTGAAAGATAAACATCAAGTTAAAAAAATAAAACATAGATCTTCATCCTTAATTCAAGATCAACTCAAGAAGAGAATATTTCCATATTTTTCCATGAATTTAAAGGGGATTGAGAATAAACCTTGGAAATGATATCTTCACTAAGAGCAATATGTGTCCCACAGTACTTGCAACTGTATATCCTCCCTTCAAGAGTCACCACAAAAACCCTTCCCATCTCTCCGTACCTAAAAAATTAAATGAATAATAAATACAATTCACAAAAGGGTATCCAAATAATTGATCAATGCATAAATCCCAATTCACAAGCATGTGATCTGAAATGGTAAATTTAGAAATGAGATGTTAAATTGAATTACCTTAAGACCGAAAGTGAAGGAAATGTTAAATTTGAAGACAGATAAGATAAATAATGGACTCAACTGAAAAACGCCTGCTGTATTTATTAAACAATTGAATATTTGCAGCATATGCTTTACCCTTCAATGGGTGCACACTTTTCCCAAAGTGGACCTTTCTTGTTTCTTCAGTGTTACGTGTGCGTTATCGCCATTCACGCTTTTATAACACTTTTTCTACTTGTCTGCATTTAGCATCAGGGCATGGTTTTTGGTGTGTTGTTAAGGGAAATTGCAAAAATGGTTTCCTAACTAAAGTTCTTTAACAAAAAAAGTCATTTAAAACTTAGTACTGACAATTGAGTCTTGTAACTAAGTTAATTTGATAATTTAGTCATATTTCGGTCCCAATTACTAGCCTTTCCACTCGGAAAAAAATAACTCCTCGCTGATGTGCACTCTCCTTTATCCTCGTGAAGACGAGTCTTTTTGAAAGCTACTATTTCTTGGTGACCTCCTCCGCTGTTTTGTTTCGCACGCCACCTCGCCCAATTTCATTTTTTCCAATTTTCTTTTGTTATGTGAGTGTACATACGCAAGGGGTTAATATTCTGCATGGAAAGGGTTGGTAATACGACAAACACGATGAAAAGCTTGATTTAAGGAGAAATAAGACTAAATTGATAAAACTTAGTTACATGACATAATTTCAAATTTGACTTTTTAAAGAATTTATTTTTCAGCTAGCCTTAGTTTTGAGACTATTTTGTAGTATTCACTCAAGTTAGAGTGCACATTAGCAAGGGTTTAATTTTTCACGTGAAAGGGGCATGTTATTTGGTGGACACGGGATGAAAAAGAACTCCATTATGGATAAAGAATAGAACTAAATTGACAAATTAACTTTGTTAAAAGACTTAACTGTCTGTCCAGAATTAAAAAAGGACTCCTTTGTCAACGAGTTTTACTTATAAGCCCCTTTTTGCAATTTATTTTGTATTGCTAGTTAATTTAATTTAGGATGTATCTTATATGGTCCTCAGGATTTTGCAACACATCAGCCCAATATCAAGTAAAACAAAAGTTGTAAATAGGGACGTATGCGGTGCAAGTTGGTATGGTCAACATTTTTTTTATCGAATTTCATATTTACAATTTTTTAATACTCCATATTATAGTCCAACACATCAATTGTTGAGATTATACCTTGTTGTCTATTTAGGTTGGAACTGGTTGGCGAGATATTTGCGGTCTTAAGGGTGTGTGTGGATGGGTTTTGGCCCGGTCTCGTGGGTCTCGCGAGACCGAGCCAAAACCCTTCCAAATGAGTTTTCGCCAAATTCATAAAACCATAAAAAACCTATTCAAAAACTCACACTCAAACTCTTCAAACCTATAAAATATTGATTTGACAACTACCACCTATTTTTTCCCCCAAATCTCACTAAAAAAAATATTGATTTGACACCTATCACCTACTTTTTTCCCTAAACCCCAACATCCAAACCCAATCCAAGTGGGGTTTCAACTTATTCAAACCACAAAATTCAAGAGTCAAAACCCATCCAAATGAAGTCTCAGAGGTTTCATCGAAACCACCCAGACCAATTTTTTTTAAACGAGACTCGCGAAACCGAGCCAAAACCCATCCAAATAGACCCTAATATTTTCATCTTTCATGTATTTCATTGCACCATCTAATTACTGTTTCATATTCTTTATATTTCATTATTATGGTACCAAAATTCGCAAAAGATCAGCAAAAAAAATGTAAAAGATCAAATAAAAAAACGCGATCAATTTTATAAATCTTATTATCATGTAGAGGATGTCCATATGAAGAGTCTTGTAACTATGTATTTATGTACATTTTGATAGAGCCTTATAAAAGAACTTAAAACTCATGTATTGAATATCAAATGAGGCCATTAGTGTGGGTCTTGAATTTCTCGATCTTTGATTGTAAAATTACGTCTATAAACTGATGTATTGTGAAGTGTACATAACAACACGAAATAATGAAAAACATTTATCTCCTTTTTCTACATTTACATTTAGTTTCCTTGCATTTTTCAATTAATTTTATATTGGAAAGTATAGAAAATTTGTTAACTAACTTTGAAAAGTAGATGTACTCCCTCATAATTGCTACTTAAACATGGGAAACATGAAATCGAATTGTATAAAACATGAATAACCATAACCTCTACTTAAAGGGCTAGGCCCTATAAAAATGGGCCCTTACATTGCCAGCCCAAATTACAATACAAATACTACCAATACAATGATTATCCAGAATCCATGATACTGGCCTCTTCAGTTCAGACATCTTTTCCTTTCAGTAGTTTCTATTTATAAAATTTGGAATTGGAATAATTAGAAAAATAAAAGAAACCAATCTCATTCACAAAAATACAGAGTCACACAATCACAGAGAAAGAGAGAGGACTCGAGAGATGACTTCTCATCTCTCTTCATATACACCTTCAGCTATATCTAATTTCACTCTGCAACACTCTAAACCTTCTTCAACCTGTAAGTGTCACTATTTGTTCCCTGCACAAATTAAATTCATTGTGAGATAAAGGCACGATTTTTCTTTATTTTTTGCATTTATTTGCTTGCTCTTATTTTCATTTACTTGTAGTTTAACTAAATCTTGCGAGTGAAGTTTGAAACATTGTAATTTGAGGGGCAAAAAAATGATGCGTATGGTTAATAAATCATCACATGAGATAAATGAATAATTGCCTTTCCATGTTTATGTCCTTACTTAGAGATAAGTGAGTTTCAATTTTGTTCCTAGTGAATAGGACTTGAAGATTGCATGTGGAGCTGTGTTAAGTCATAAATATTATATGTCACTCCTTTCTATCAACTTAAGCTTTTAAATGAGTAGGGCATTCAATATGGTAAATAGCCCGGCCAAAAAGAGGTCATGTGTTCGAATGTGTCCGCCACCTATTCCTAAATTTTCAGGTGTAGGCTTGTGACATCTTAAGCTTTTAGACGAGTTGGACATTCAATAGTTGTGTTGCTTCTGTAAAACTTATGCTAAAAGTAATTTCTTCTTTCTTTTGTTTGCTCATCATCTGTAGCTGCTACCAATTTGAAGCCGGTTGGATGTCAAATTAGATCCAGTTTGGAGGATGATAAATCCTCTCGTGATGGTTCGGAGTCTTCAGATCACTCATCACTAGAACTCGTCAAAGGAGAGGTTTGTCTTTTCGGGTGTATTTGCAAATTGTGCTTTCCTAATTGCAAGTCCAATTCTATGACATTACAGACTCGTTACTCTTACTTTTTCCCATATGCTTCGTATGTACTTTGTGAAGCCTTACATTACATAACATCTATCTTGCTTTTTTCACCGCGATAGTTAAATCTTTAGAATAACACTAGCTCCTGAGCTTGTGAGATGATTCATTATTTGCTTACATAATTGGGGTGTTAAATCTGTACTCGAAATGACTATGATAATTGGTTCTTCTCCTTTTGCCAAATATAGTGCGTTTCAGACCTATGTTTTTTTTTTCTTCCATTGTCAAATAATTGCAATATGGTTGTTGAAACAGGCATCACATACTGCGACATCACGCCGTAAGTGTCTGACTTGTATATGTTCGACTGTAGCTCTAATAGTAGCTCCAGGAATTTCAGATTCTCGAAAGGCAAATGCAGCTATTGATGGCAAAGAAAAAGCAGTTTGTCGTAATTGCAGTGGCAGCGGTGCTGTTATTTGTATGTATTTACACGTCACATAACATATATTTTTCATTAATCTAGTATTGGTCTATAAGATGTTAATTTGTTCTTCATTTAGGTGATATGTGTGGTGGTACAGGAAAATGGAAAGCACTGAACAGAAAACGAGCCAAAGATGTATACGAGTTTACAGAATGTCCAAATTGTTATGGTATCTTATATTTTCCTTAAATATATAGTACATTTCAAGTTAAACTTGTATTAATTTCTGAATAAGTGGACGACTGGTGTGTGTAGGTCGAGGGAAACTAGTATGCCCCGTATGTTTGGGGACGGGTGTACCAAATAACAAAGGTCTTCTTAGGAGGCCAGATGCACGGCAATTACTTGATAAGATGTATAATGGCCGGCTTTTACCAGGATCATAGGTAAAATTAAAGTTCAAATTTTTTATATACATTGTGTGTTAATAGATGATAATTCTCATATCCTTTGTGTTACTTATTATGCTCTTTCTCTATGGTGTTCGTTGTTGGAAGAAATTTGCTGCTTATTCGTATCATACTCCAAAACAACAGAAACACGATAGATGAATGGAATGTAAAGGTCCATGAGTGAGTTAAAAGGCATCTGATCTCTGATGAAGCAGTTCCGATTTCTCAGGTTTTAGTTGATATATATATATATATATATATATATATATATATATATAGTCGGAAGTCAGCTCAAAATTTGTATGACAATGTCTCTAATTTACTGTAAAATTTTTGATTCATTCTGGTTTTTGAAATACTATACAGTTCTCTTTTAGGTGTAAAAACATGCAGAATTAATAAAAGTATTTTATGCTACATGTTCTAGCTCTGGCCTTCCAAAATATTACTATGTCATTTCTGATTGGCCGTGGCACTCTACTTACTAATATGTGGTTTTCTTGCTAAAATCCATTTAATTTCTGATAATTGATTGAACCTAACAAAAACGAGCAAACCCACATTTCTGACATGAAGTATTTACATATAATTTCTAACTCTAGCTCTTAGTTATATTTTGATTTTGGATTTGTTTTGTTGTATTCAAATAAGTGATTAAGAAAATTGCTGGGCATAAATGTTCAATAAAAGTTCAGATTTGTTGAATTTGTGCATAAATTGTTGAATTATGAAATAGATTGTAGGCTTGTAAAAATATATTTTGTAATGCACGGGGTACATAGAAAATTCTTGTTCAAGCCTGGCTTTGTAAAACTCATCCAACCACCAAACAAGTGTATTGTACTTGTTTTGTGATTGGTCACTCTCCTGAGAGTTATATCAAATCTCAAAGCAAGTGTATTATACTTGCCACGTAATTGCTTTAGATTCGATCAAACTCGGTCTGGGTAAGAATTTCCCATTAATTTATATATAATTTCGAAACTCTGGCAATTGGATTAGTATTTGATAATTTAAAGTGGAGGTTAAGTCCGTCTTCCCCTCCTCCTTTTCTAATCATCGCCTGAAATTATTATATAACTTCGTCATAATGAATGATAAAGATCAATTTCTGACCGTACATATTTTTTTTAAGAATTTTTTATAGACAAGAAAATTTCTGGCTGAAAGCAAAAATTAAAATATTGCCACGTGGTTCAAAGAAAGACACGTGTCTGCAAAATCACAAGTAATGAAATGGTCTTGACTTATTATTGCTCAATTCAATTGCTACATTAAGATTTGACTAGCTAGAACTAGAAGCAAAATAAAAAATAAGAAAAAAAAAGGAAAAAGATGAAGAAAGAAAAATCTGATTCTAATAATCCATTACCATACAACGGAAAGTCAGAGGGTGAATTGTACTCTCCGGAATATGCTAACCATGTAAAAAACAGTGCGGCGGAAGAGCAAACAGCTGGGCAGGGAAAGTTGTACGCTCCTCCAGAAACTGCTATTCATCATATAACCAATTCTAAGGTAAAATTAAAAAAAAAAATATTGAATAATATGTATGTGCATGTGAAAGTTGAATTTAATAGTAAATATTAGCTATGTCTTTTGCATAATATGAACAGGATAAAGAAGCAGCAAGTAAAGACGGAGAACAAACACGTCCGGAGAAAAATACAAAGTTGGGGTCCAAGCTTTAACAATAATATATATGAGCTGCTACTACATATTGAAAATTTACTTTTGTAGAAATCTTGTTTACAATGTTTGAATAGATATTCTTGACTCAATTTGGCTGGCTGACCCTCTTCAAAATTGATTTTGAACTTTTTTCGATAATAATTTAATTTATAGAATAGAAAATTTTATTAGATGGTTCTACGCGACCATTAAAACATCTCAATTACTTCCTTCATGAACTAAACCATCAAAATTATAACAATTTTATTAGATGGTTCTTTTGGATTGATTTGCACTAGGTAGGTTGTATAGAGCAGGGAGTTCCTCTTGCAATCATAAGAAGAAATAGGCACGGGACTTCAGAAATGTTGAATACCCAATTTTAATTTGTTGCTAATTTAAGATGGGCTGAGAGCAGGCCTGATTCGGTCCAAGTGCAATCCGTGGACTGGAATAGTATAGTAGTTTCAGGAACATACATGTTTGTAGCCCATGACAGATTGTGGGCTGAAGCCTGATAGCTAGGCTACTGATTTACAAGTTTGCTGGATATCATATGATTTTATGATTGAGCCACCATAGATTAGCAGCACAATCACAGTATTTAAATCAGGTAACCCATAGTCTGCTAGTGATTTGGGCTGTCAATGGCATCGAATGCAACCCGAATTCGGTTCAATTTTTTTTTTTTAATTTTTTAGTTCAGTTAGAGATTCGATGGATCTTATCAGATTATAAACACAATCGTAATATTAAATATGTGGAGCGAGATTATGAATCTAAGTTAATTCGCCGTTAAAGATCCATGTCCCATAATATATAAAATAAAATTTAAAATTTACATATATACATAATATTGTAACATTAATAATATTTATTATTAATAATTTAGAAAGATATGAGTTGATATTCATTCATAATTTTTTTTAACATATTTTCATGTGAAAAAATGAATATTGGTATAGAAAATTTAAATATGTGAGCTGAATTAAATAAACTTAATAAGTTAACAAACTTGTTTTAAAAAAAAATATTGAAGTAATTTTTCAGAGTGAAAATTCTATTATTTGAAAAAGATTCGACACTCGATCGAATCGGATCAAGTTCTGTTGGAATACAAAAATTTAGATTCGAGCAAAATTTAAATTTCATTCAAATCTTATCTGATATAAATAGAATCGGATCTGAGTTGATCCGGATCATCATTGAGAGCCTAGTCATCATATATTTGTAGTTAATGTAATGAGAAAAGGTTGGAAGATGAAATCTCATGACATATTCTTCGGTAATGTAGTGCCTATGACACTAATTAAGAAATTGGTTTTACACAGAAGAAGTTGCAATTAAACTAAAATATGATATACTACTTTTTCAATTAAGTTTAAAAGATTCACTTTCATTTCAATCAAATAATGTTTCATTCATGCACAGATCACCATGCTAGGTTAATTACTTTCAGTACGTACGTACTACTAAATCTCTTATTATGATACGTGGAAGATTTATTGTTGGGCACCCAAACTGAGTGTGCGGGTGATAGTAATTGTCCTGTGACACCTAAACTAAGTGTGCGGGTGGAGTCACAATCGAATATCGTGGGCGCTTGTGTGAATGCACTATAAGGGAAGGATATGCGCATTTTCTAACGCCAATTGATTTTGGGGCAAGTGGTAGCGCCTAAGGTCTTACAAGTGGTATCAGAGTCAAGGTCACGTGTTCGATTCCCAGCAGGAGCAATTGCTGAGGGGGAGATTGTTGGGCACCCAAACTGAGTGTGCAGGTGACAACAATTGTTCTGTGATACCCAAACTAAGTGTGCGGGTGGAGTCACAATCGAATATCGTGTGAATTCACTATAAGGGAAGGGTATGCGCATTTCCTAATACCAATTGGTTTTGGGGCAAGTGGTAGCGCCCGAGGTCCTAAATTTATATTGGACGTTGGTAAGAAATTATGTTTCATTAATACTCACTCTTTATCCATAGGATATATCCACCGAAAGGCTAAAGTGTCGAAGAAGCAAGAAAAGGATATCATTGTTTAAAAGTCTATGCTATGAATATTAAAACTGAATTTAAATGTTGTATGACAAGTTTCACAAAAAAGAAAAAAAAATTAGATCGAGTTGTTTTGATTGAAACATGTATCCTTAAATTCTCAAGAAGTTTCGCTAAAATATAAATTCAACTACAGATGCGTAAAGGGCAACTACAAACATTTTGATTAGAAGAAACAACAAAAGGAAAATAAAAAATGGTCAATCAAAATAAGGATCTTGTATATAAGTAACAACATTATTTTTAATATAATTCCTTTGGCTTTAAGATAGAGCAGTATTTTAGGGCCATTCACTATATAGACACTGTAATAAGTAGCTAATAACAATTTCCGTGAAAGACTTAATTAAAAAATTATGACAGTGAATGAGTCCATTATTTTTAAAGGTTCGATTGAGATAATATGTGAGGATCAAAATTATTCTTTGAACTAAACTAATTTAAGCCTCAATTTCAATTTCACGCTAGTGTCGTCCTTTTTATATTTTCCTGAAGAATAATCAGCCTATCTTTTCTTTATATTGGGAATTAAATTGTTTATTAGAGCTTCAACAGGCATAATTGATAAAAGACAGTGTGATAAGGGTAAAATTGGTAAAGCTAATCATAGAATGGAGACTTGACCTTTCAAATTCAAAAGACGAAAAAGTTATATGTTTACTCTAGAAAATTTGGTTTATACTATAATTTCAGGTCATTTTACATGTGAATTTTATTGATGACCACAAACACAAATTGGATTTGCACAAAGGCCTCAATTGTTTGAATTCTACAATTTTCCAGGAGTTGACTCATAATACTATTGCAAGAGGCGGCTTCAAATAAGTCGCCATATTTTCATTTCATTTAATTAAACATGGGAGGAGGACCTTTTTTTAGTTAGATTTTCATGTACTAGTATTTTAACAGAAAATTAACTGTTCTAGAAGTTAGTTTTTTAACCCCACCTCATTTCTCTCTCCCCTTTTCTTTTTAAGATACTGAGTCAATCTTGACTTTATTTGATTAACTTTTTTTTTTATTTAAATATAAAATTTGTGTGTTGGAGTCAACTTTTACGTACTTAATAAATTAATATGATCACTTGAAGTTCAAGTCTTGAACATTCTACAAATTAATCTAATAGTTTGTAATTTACTATTATGATAGGTCATCCAAGAAATTCAAGTTCACAGAGTTAATATGTACAAGAGCAAAATTCAATAAACAATTATAAGTCAATCCTTAAAGTTTTTTTTTTCTTTTTTTTTCTTCAAAATATATATAACTTGGGATGTAGTTTATTTTTCATACAATGAAAATAATAATTAAGGGAAGACAAAAAGAATATAGTCAAATCAATGGATAGTTAACCTCCTTAGAATCTGGCCTAATTCGAATTTACGAAAAAAATAAGGAATCAATTAGGAGTGTGATTTATTAAGAAAATTAGAAAAGTATTCAGTATCACAAAATGTGGCATGTGCTCACACATGATATCCCCGGGTCGGTCCCACCATACCCGCTTCATTAATCAAAACTTCTATTATTACTTTTTATTTCAAATATAGATTCAAATTCGAATATTTTTTTTTTAAGTAAAAAGAGTGCATGTGATGAATATACATCGTTTTCAATTTTTTTTCAAACTACAGTTTGAATTTTTATTGGTTTAGACCCAATTTGATTGCATCCAAATAACTCACATGAAAAAAATATTATACACTTGTTTTAAAAATTGGTAATTTTTCATGTTATTCCCTTGTTTGAAATTTGGTAATATTTCTAGGAATTCAGTCTAAGTTAACCCAAGTCATTCACTTGATACGTGACATGTGTTTTGTCATTTAATTTTGTATTGAAATAATATATTTTGAGAGAATGATCCATAATAAAACTATTTGTTTTTTAAAATTTAATTTGGATGAGTGATTTTATTTATAGAGTATGTAAACAGTATAGATTTTCTTGTGAAATTAATATATGTGAAATCAACTTAAATTTCACAGATCCCATTTATAACTCTATTTTATCAATTGGTGGTGGTGGTATCAATTTTCCTTTTTGTAATTATCAATTGGTACTTCTAATTGTAAGTCACAAGAAAGAGAAACTATCAGGAACATTTTATTGGTAGGAGAAATGAAGAAGAACATCTCACATATTAACAAAATTCATGTTATTTTTGGTGGTATCAATTTTTTGTTGGCTGAGTGCAATCAAATTGATTTATATATTTAGATTATAAAAGAAATTGATCTAGACTAAAAAAATATGAACATATATTATGTTTTGATAAATTAATTAAAAATTAACAAAAGTTATCAATAATTAATTCAACGAGCCACGAGTCGTCTATAGACTATAGCACCATCAATCATTTTCCATATATCACTCCATTGAATCTATATGTGAGATTATTTCTATAGATTAAATTATACTAATCCGCTGTAAACTAATGTCTTGTTCTTTTAGTCAATATCTTATAAAGTACATATATAACCTACCAATCATCATCCATCATATATATCTACTCACACATGTAAATGAGTCTAATAAAGATTAACACATTATTTATGTATGATCTGAAATTTTATAGCATTAAGATTGAGATTGCGTTAGAATTTACTGTAATTATAAAACAAAGAGAGCTCAGACTAACTTTTATTGAAGGTCGAGTCGAATTAATATCCAGTACTAGATTGATATTCTATACATTTTTTTTATTCTTTAATTTATGAAGTCACACTTGAACCGAGTTTCAATCAAAAGTTATCAAACGAATTTATGATTCAAGTTAATTTGATATGTATAATGATTCATGTTCAAATGAGCTTCTATCAAAAACTATAGCTCATATCAATATCAAGTCAATTGAGGTTGCTTTCAATCTTATGCATTATCAGTGGAGAAATCTTGTGCATAATCCAATGAACCTCAAATTATGTTTTATGACAAGTGGCAAAATATATACATTAAGAAATGTGATTTCGTGCATGCTGCACGAAATATATGTTGCAACATTTAATTTTTACGTATCAATACACGATAAAAACGAGATTTGAGGCAACTACATTTTAAAATTAAATTACGAACTAAACATAATCGTCTTCCAGTGTTATACCATGTCATTGTGACCAGAGGCGGAGCCAGAAATTTTAGTCGCAGGGAGCGAGATTAAAATAAAAAGTATATAATTAAATTATTTAAAACATTATGATTATCAAATTTTATTTTTAATATGCCGACAATTCTTATGATACTTGATATTGATAACATAATTTGTTTTTCTTTATTAAAAGAGAACTATATTAAGTGTTAAAAAAAAATTTCCTTATTAAATTCTACTTATACTAGGTAACTCTATTAGTAGGGCGCTATTCCTCATAATCTGACTACACATTTAGTTAAAGTAGACAAAAAAATTTGATTCACACGGGTTCTTTCCTTTAGGAATTTAGATGTTCTAACAAGAATACATAAGGTACTACTATAATAATAATAGATATGTGCTACTAAATTTTTTTTTTTTTTGGCTGGGAGATGCGGGTGCCTCCACCCGCACCCCCTATACCTCCGCCCCTGATTACGACATCAAATACATAGAATTTTTTTCCATTTTATTGGGTATTGCAGTTAATTAAGTTGACGTAAGGTCACACGACAGAGAAGGGCAAAGGCAGAATAAGCCTCCTCTATTTGACCAGTACTTTTCACCTGTAAAGTACCAATTTCCAAACCCAAATATTCAGTCAAAACTTCCAACATTTGCCCCTACCCTCCATTTTCCCATTGTCCTCTCTTTAAACTCCCTTTTCTCTTTTGTTTTCCATCCCACATCGATCTCACCCGTTTCTCCTCATTCACACACCACACAACACACACACACACACACTAAAATATGGGTTTCTTCATAGAAGAGAAGATACTAAAAAGAGTTGTAATACTTGTACTCCCAAGATGGATCAAAACTCTATTTTTCTTAATCACCATGCTATTATCTCTTCTCTTATTCTCCGCCCCCGTTATTCTAATCATCGTCGACGCCCTCCTCCCCGCCGCCCTCTTCTCCGCTTCCCTCTATCCGTCGCCCCTCACTCTCCAAACCATCTCTTCCTACCTCAACAACTACGACTTTCGCTACTCCCTCATCGATATCCCCCTCCTATCCATCATCCGCTCCGCGATCATATTATGTAAGCTTAATAATTATTACTATATATATTAAATGTTTGGTCTAGAAATAAAAATTTTGGACATAGTGGACAACATTCTCCACACAATCTTTGTGGTGAATTCATGTTCATTTGGTCTAGCTAGAAATTTTTAATACTCCTTATTTATTTTGTGTGTGTGTGGCTATATATAGGTGTTTATAGTTTTTGCGACGGGCCAAAGTTATCGAGGGGACCGTACATGGGGGTCGCTACCGTGTGCTCGGTGGCGTCGATTGTGATTGTATCGGTGAAGGCTTCGTACGTGTTTATGGTTAGTAGTTATTGGAGAGATGATGGGTATGTTAAGGCAATGGAGGTGGCGTTGTTTGTTTCTTCATTGGGTTTGGCAATTGGGCATTTAGTGGTGGCGTATAGGACAAGTTGTAGAGAGAGGAGAAAACTACTCGTTTACAAAATTGATATTGAAGCTGTAAGTCCTTTCTCCCCACCTTATTTCACACCCAAGCAAAACTTGGTCACATGGGCTTTTTTGTCATTTTAATTTTATCAGCTGAAATATGATTAAAAAAAATATTATAATAATTTTCTTTTTTTATTTTGGTTTAACCGTCACAATACAAGTACAACACACTTATCTTGTAATTAAAAGATTTTGTCTGAATAAGTGTAACTAATACTTTTAGAAATGTTTAGACAAATTAATTTGGATAAGAATAATTTCACTTAAGCAAGTTGGATGTTGGTGGATCCGCACCACGCTGTATCAAGATGACCAATATATGTGGGCTCCTTTGGTTGGTCTCACGTTCTTCTAATTTAAAACAGATTAAACTTGTATTATATGATAAATCTTAATTGGAGGACAAGGTTTAAAATTTAATTTAGCTGAAAAATGAGTAGTAAATAGTAATTGTAGTTTCCAATAAAGATTACACTATATGCAACTAGGGGAGGAATTAAATGTTGTTTTTTTAGTTGAAAAGGAAAATTTGTGCAACACATGTTTGTAATGTAAACACACTAAAATGCGTAGTATTCTTTAACTTATCTAAAATTGATATACATCTCGATTTTATATTATATTGTTAGAAATAATGGAACTAACTGCAACATGTAGCTTTTGCACAAAATGAATTTGTTGTCTTTTCGACCCTTTGCCGTTATGTGGAGAAAGAAAAGAAGCTTTTTTTTTTTTTTTTCCAAAAGGTTAATCCCGAAGGAGAAACCCCCTTCATGTGTCAGATGTCTCTTGATCATAAAGAATATCAATTGAAGGACCCATATTTATACACAGCTTGGTCAGATAGAAATTTAGATGTCATGTATGTGCTTGTATAAAAATAAATTAATGTGCATGTGCCATGGAGCCTGACCACATATTACATGTCTGAGAATTTACTTATTTGCTCCAAGAAAATAATTCAATTCAAATATTTTTTTCCTCTGCTTTCCTAGAATATTAATTATGGCACCCCTCCTTTGTTGATAAATAATAGAAAAATTAATGTTTATGTCCTTATGCCTAAACCATTTTAACTGCAAAGAAAAGAACCATTCTTCAGCACATAATAAACAAATGCAAATAAAAGATTATTTATTTAATTTTGTGTTAGACTATATCTAAATAATTGACCTTATGTCACATGGCTGCAGGTCTCAGCAAGCAAGAAGGGATTTCCAAGATATCAAAAAATACTGCAACAAGCAAGAAAAAAATAAAAACAAAAAGTTATTTTGTTTCTTTTTAATACAGAATCCCATTTTCCCAGAATCAGATTATTTCAGGTATCCTATGGGAGTTTGGTAGCTTATGATCAAGAATTTAATGAGAGCCGTAGATTAGTCTGTACATATATACAACATCAATTTTGAATGACGTATACGTATACTTGTATAGTGTACAAGTATATATAGGTGCTTGTACTTCTCGATCAATGCAGAGGCAGGTGGTGTCCTTTACATGTAAATATATACATAGTGTTTAAATTTTTCATATATATGTAATTGACTTCTGTTGTTACAAATTAGAGATTAATTTCTATTTATATATACCAAGTAATATGGAAAAATTACATGGCTAGTTGGCTCTACTGAATTATACGGCAATAAATGGCAGCAAGACTATTTGGAAATCACAAAATTTTCTATTGTTGAATGTGCCATAGTACTAGTTGTAAATTGTAGTAATTGTTTTTCTATTGTCGAGGCGGGTCGGGCACATTAAGTGGGTACCTCTCCCAACAGGAATTCGAACCTGAGTCCGCTACTTTGTAGTGACTAGTCCATTCCACTAAACCAATCACCTGTTGTTTCTGCATTAACAGAAACTAGAAAAATACTTAAGTGTTTCCTTAATAATATATAAAAAAAATAAAAAAAAACCTCCAAAGAAGATTAAATTAATCAATTCTTTAACTTGTTTAACTGTCCTAATTTCTATCAAATGTGTATAATTAATAATAATAATAAAAAAGTACTCCGTATGCCCCAAAAGATAAAGACTTGAGTCTTGAATCGGCCAGGGTGTAAACAAGTTGGTTTCGAAGTTTGATTTTATAAGCCTAAGCTTGGTTTTGAATTCGATTGTAAAATGAATCGAGCTCATATAAGTTCCGTGGGCGTGACATGACATCGATTGTCCTCGGGAAGAGATCCAAGTATGGACATGCACACTTGAAAAGTGACACGTACAGTCAGTTGAAACGTGACACTTGAGCTTAGTAATTTATCATTTAATAAGTTGCATCTTAGTCATTAGCTATAGCTTTTAGCACTACGGGAGATGCTCGATTTTACAGGCTTTAGTTAACTCGTTTTTAAATTTTCGAATCAAGCTCGAAATTAAACTGCAAAAGCTATATTGATCAAACTCAAAATCACATATTTGATTTGATTTTGAACTAGATCTATTGCCATATCCCAAAATTAGTTTTGAATACAGAGCATCAATTCTCCACTATGCAAATGCAAGGCTGTACATAAGATACCTTAAGAAAAGAAAAAGAATCTAGTAATTGATTATCTAAACCATATATAATAACAAGTATAATCTGGCAGTTGCCAACCATCATCATCCATTATTTAATATTGTACCCACCTAACTACATAAGTCACAGGTCATATTCGAATTCTTTTCTTGGTATTATTACAATTAATTTTGAGTTTTTACAGATCACATGTCTACAACTCTACATAATGCAAAGATAATGGCCCAAAACAGGTAAGATTTGCACTCACATTTAAATTAAAAATAAATGTCCTATAACTTACATACCGGATAATGAGGTCCCCATAAAAAAATTAAGCACTAGAACCACTAAATATTGATCCCCCATTGCCTAAATAGTGGACCTAATTTCATTGTTTTAAATCATGAGTGTTTGGTACTATGATTGGATGACAACAGAGCTGGTCTAGTACCCTGAAAAAGATAATGATCTAGCTGCTAAGATATTAGCTAGAGCCTAGAGGACCAGTTTAAATGAGTTCCTAACAAAAATTTTAGCACATATTTTAATTTCATTAATTCTCACACTTTTCCAATTTTCGTATTTTTTTTCTTCTCAAATTCATGATTTGATTTAATCTTTTTTAGAAAAATATAAGATTTATGGGCGAGCAATTAAGTGCTACGGTTCATTGTTGATTAATAAAATTAAAATAAATTAACCATTATGTAGACTCAAGAAATCCTAATCCCCTTTTGCTCTTGAATTTGAAATTTGATAAAACTCAAATCAAGCTTGAACAATATATCGTTCCAAACTACTTGACTTGTTAAGAGATTAAGGCAAAGCACTATTTATAAGCGCACAAGAAACTTATGTCTAAAAAAATACAGATATCTTCGACTTCTTTTAATATATACTAGGAAAGTGTACGTGAATTGCACTTGAGTAACTAATTTTTTATATTAGTTGAATTATATAATCATTTTTTAATATATTATTGTCTTAATGACATACCACATAATTTTTTTGACTATTTTACTTTAATTATTATTATTTTCTTACCAAGAATATAAAGTTATTATCATAAATACCTAAAATTAAAACTTGAAATTAAAAAATTAAATTATAATTGTTATGTATTTCTAATCTAAAGTTACATGTCCACATAACTATTTTTTAGAACAACTATTTGAACGAATGAACAATATATATTCTTTTTTTCACCTTGATATTTTCATCTAAACAATTTTTTTCATCTAAATCGGTTTTCACTGGTTTAACCTATTTTTTTTAATCGATTTAACCAATTTTGCCTGTTATACTTATCTTTTGCTGAGTTCATCCATTTTCAATTACATGTCTAATCCAATTTCTAACTAATCTAACCCCCTTTTTTTTTACCAACTCTCCTCAATTTTGTCGAGTAAAAGTGTTTTCCACTAAGTTTACCATAATTTTTTGTAATTTTAACATGTTCTTTCATCCATTTCATCCGCTTTTACATTGAGTTTACCATTTGTTTTTGTGTTATTTAATCCATTCTTTCATCGATTTCACTCAATTTTGTGGTTTATCTCATTCGTTAATCAATTCACTCATTCTCTCCAGTTTAACCCAATTTTAGTCGATTTTACTTATTTTTTTGCTGATGTATCCTACTATTTTACTTTTTTTTTCTCTCAATTTAACTCATTTTTTTGTTCTTGTTCTTTATCGATTTGATCCATTTTTAATTTTATTATCTTGTGTCTAGTCGATGTCATTCATTTTTGCCGGTTTACCTCATTGTTTTATTGATCTTACCATTTTTGTTGTTGTAACTCATTTTTATTCGATCTATCCCATTTTCTCATTATTTTATAATTTTTAATCGAATTTTACCCGTTATCACCAGTTTTAACCATTTATATATTATGCATTTTTGTAAAGCCAATTGTAAGTTTATTCGTTAACTAAATATTACTTTATTCTATTCATATAGCACAAAGATGGCTATTTTTAAGGTTCTTAATAACTGATCATTTCTTTAGAATTTTTCAAAGAAATTTTGATTGCACCCGTTTTTACACTGGGTTTACCATTTTTTCTGTTATGTTAACCCGTTCTTTGACCGAATTAATTCGTTTGTGTGTTTTATCCAATTTGTTAATAAAATCACTAATTCTCTTTGGTTTAACCCGTTTTTGTCGATTTTACTTATTCGGCTTACCCTGTTATTATATCAATTGCACATTTTTTTTGCTTTAACTCATTTTTAGTAGAATTTTACCCATTTTCATCAATTTTAACCATTCCATGTTTTGACTTATTTTGGCTTAAACCAATTATAAGTTTTACAGTTAACTAAACATTGTTTTTTTCTTTTTTTATTCATATAGCCACAATGTGGCATTTTGCTTTAAGATTCTTTATTAAATGATAATTTTTTTAAGAACTTTTGAAAGAAATATTGATTATTGAATTATTTAATATTTTAGCTTTAAAACTGTGACTATGATTATTGAATTATTTATTATTTTTGCTTTAACATTGTGACTATGATTACGTTATTTAATTGACTTATTTGGAAAGGAAGTCATGGAAATTAATTAATAATGAATTTTCCAATTCTCATGCAAAATTATAGAAATTTAATCAATAATATACTATATTTGTTTGACAAAAATATTTCAATCTTATCTGGTAAGTACAATAAATTTTTGTGTATATATATATACTATCTCTATCTCTATCTCTATCTCTACTATTATAAAAGCATGAATATTTCTTAACTTTTTTGTGCGGACTAAAATACCCTTATTTTGATTGTTATTTAATTCAGTGGTAAATATTCAAAGTAACTGAAGAGGTATAATTAAACATTAAGTCTATTATATTTATCTTCTACATAAACTCCTAAAAATTATAAATTCTCTCTTACATAATTTATAATTTTAATCTTCTCTTATAATAGATAAAAACAAACCATAAAAATTCACTATTATTTTAAAATAACCCCTAAATAATAGATAAAAACTATTATATTTTAGCATCAATAATTTTTAAGTAAGAAAATATTAATTTAAAATATTAGTAAACCATAAATCATAAACACTTTAAACGTAAGAATTTAAAATGAAATTCTCTTAAATATCTTTATGTTTAAAAAAAAAACAGTTAAAATTGAATTGCATCTTACGAAAGAATAAAAAATACTTATGACTCAGCTAATTACGTAATTTTAGTTTGACTAAAATAGAAAATATAAAAAATATTTAATAATATCAAGACATGTATAACCTCAAATTTGGATGGAATTCATTTTGTGAAAAATGGGTGAAATAGGTGGAAAATGGTGAAATCGATAAAAAAAAAATCTATGAAATCATTAAAAATATGTGAAATTGATGAATATAGGTGAAGTTGGTGAAAATTTGGGTGAAACGGGTAAAAAGTGCCCCTGAAATCGATGAAAATCCGGGTCAAATTCGTGAAAAAATGATTAAACAAGTGAAACGACAACATTAATGAAAAATAAGTGAAATCGGTGAAAAAATGAATAAAGTCGGTGAAAATGTATCATATCATGAAAATTCAGGTTGGTGAAAAGAACATGTGGAAAAAAATGTGCAAAATAGGTAAAAACAGGTTAGTATGATAAAACGTGTGAAAAATAAGTAAAAAAAAAAAGAGTTTAACTTACAAAATTAAGGTGAAACCGGTAGAAAAATGGTTTAAAACGAAAAAAATAGAAGGACAAATCGTAATTAAATCATAGTAGTCAGAGGCGCATAGCGCAGCGACGCACAAAGGCTTCCGAGGCTATAGCGCAGCACGATAGCGCGGCCTTTTTGAAAATGAAGCACATAAATACAAGTTTTTTAATATATATCAAGAATGCTACTAAATTTTGAAACTATAGAATATAAAAATTAACTTTAACACATAAAAACATAAAGCTAATAAGTACTCATAATATAGAGTATATTTCAGCCAACTTTAAGTTAATTTCACCTAATTTAAGTTAGTTGTTGTATACCTATAAAAAAAAGTTAATTGTTGTAAAGTCTGCCAGCTAGCAGTCATTTCAACTAAATTTATGCTAATTCTGAGTAAATTCAGCCAAAATTTTCATTAAAATCTTTATTTAAATAACATAAGAAATGAGTGAAATATAAGATAATTTTCATCTTAATTCAAGAAGATCAACAATTAAATTAATCAATCAATCAATTTAAACTGATTTTAAGCAAAATATTTAAACCAAAATAAGGCAAATTTAATTTTAATTTAGGAAAATCGGAAATTAACTAACTGTTGGTCCCAAAAGTGGTCAGATGAGATCTAGAGGGGGGGGGGGTGAATAGATCTCATTAACTTTAAAACTTTTTCTCTAACTTTTTCTGTCAGCAGACTAAGCTGATCTAGAATTCGTAAGACTACTAAGCTGTTCGCGCACAAAGCTTTGAGCAGCAGAGTTGACCACTAATCTGATTTCACTCAGCTGATTCAGATGAAATATCAGAGTTTTAGAAACTAGTTGGCAGCGGATTTATCAAGTGTTTTTCAACCAATCTGTTCCTCTTTAAGTTTTCTCACTCAAAAGATTTTATCCCCAGTTTTCACAACTCCTTTTTAAAATCTTTTGGTTCAGTTCGTATGTTTGAGTTCTTTTGAAAATAAGCAAGATAAAGAAACACTAAATCAAACACACATAATTTTTATAGTGGTTATATGGATAAAAATCCTTTAGTCCACTCTTCCAAGTCACAAAGATCTTGGGTTATACTAGAAACACAAAGTAACCAGTATACAATGCTTGCGCCAAACAACAAATGAAATGGCCACAAGTGCGCAGTAAGAAATCACACAGAAATCCTACTCTCCGAAGCTAGATCACTCACACAGATGGATCTACACTCCTCACGCTATTTTCAGTATAGGAGCTCACAAAGAAAACCTACACTAAGAAGCTATATCACTTCACACAGATGGATATACACTCCTTTCTTTTCTCAGTTGAAAGTCACTCAGACAGACAACGCAAGTTCTCTGTTCTTCAACGAAAAGCTTTGTCAACAAATGACTTCGCTTGTGATCAGACGACTCAACTGATGGATCTTGCTCTATAGATGTGATCTTGAATTGTGCAAGTCTCTTTTTAGATCTTCAGTTAGTCTTCTATTTATACTCTTGGATTTGAATTTCTGCCCGTTGAAGATGAGACAGAAATTTGCAGTCCTCGAGTTCTGGTCCCCATTTTCTGGAACGGCTCTCTGCAACTGCTACAGTACAGTCTGTTGTACTTTCTGTCAGTCGCATTTAATACACTTAGCAGGTTACCGTTGGACAGCTTGCTGACCGTCTTCACTTGGCTGATGGGAGTACTAAGCTGATGGCTACTCGGCTGATTCAAGAATGAACATATCTATCTTGACTCGGCTGATGATCACCAATCTGATCTTTACTGATCTGGTATCCCACTCGGCTGATTCGGTCACATAGCTTCCAGACCATGAGATAGGTTTCACTAAGCTTTTCAGTTCTTAGTTGATGACTTCCAATTTAACCTTTATGACCATTATACCCTTTTTGTCATCTTCAAAACCTTCTCCAATATTAACCAACAATTTCCCCCTTTTTGATGATGACAAAACCTTCAACTAAGAACGTCTTCTAAGTCTTCAGATTTGGTCTTCATACCTTGAGATGGAAATTTATTGATCTGATACAACTTTTTAAAAAATACCAATAGCTGGTTTTTTTTTTTTTTTTTTTTTTTTTTTTTTTTTTGATCTTCTGTTTTAAAGGGTTCTTAGTTGCATCTTTTATCTTCCCCCTTTTTGTCATCAACAATGATACTTGAGTTGCATTTCTTCTTCCACTTCTTCTCTTTATAGGATTGCAAACTTAGTATGCTGAAGACAATTAGGTGAATACCAGGCTGATTTAGGTAGTTTTCATTGCTGTTTATCACTCCAGCTTAGAAAATTTCCTTAACTTCAAGAATTGATACCACTTGGTATTTGTGGTCTGATTCCACTTGTAGTCTGATGCTACTTGTAGTCTGATACTACTTGTATAAATGTAAATCAGATTAGTCAGCTGATATCACGTGTTGATGTGATAACACTTGCTGATACCACTTGATGTAGTACATTCTTGAACAACACTTGGCTGTTGAGTTCCATTCGGCTGATAAGAAGCAGTCTTCTGATAGCTTCATTTTGACTTATTGAAAACTTCATCTTTATTTAGGAGTACCGCTAGTCGTACACGTTCCCCCTAAGTTCAAGAATCCGTGGTCAAGTAGTCTGATGAGAGTTTCTCTTCAAAGACACTCAGCCGTTGAATTCCAGTAAGCTGTTCTGGGGTTGGTCTTCTGATAAGTTCCCCCTCAACTTATGAATCCAAAATCAACAAACCACTTTCTTTGTCACATGGTTGACTGATACCACACTTTGATGGTGATATTGCTTGTTGTGATCAGTTGTTGGTCTTTAATACCACTTGTTATTCTTTGATAATCTTCAACTTTTCAACACTCTTGCGTTTCTTGAAATCTCCAAATATAGAGTCTACCACTTGAATTATACCACTTTGTTGATATCACTTATTTGATAACACACTTGTTGGTAAATGCTCGCTGGTGAGACCACTTGTTGAACTTGTTGAAATTTGCAAGGCAGTCAACTCATCTTTGTCATCTCACATGTAATTCACCTGTAAAACAGATGACTGATTCTGGTACCCCTTATTTATTGGGTCCATCAGGGTTAGTAAAACCTTTAACATGTGATGATCTAGTGACTTATGTTTTATCATGATGATACCACTTGTCATTATGATACCACTTTACTGGTCATGATTAAAACAATGCTCATAAGCAAGGTAAGATGCATAAAACATGTGATAAATATGCATATTGAAATGAGGATGGCAATCAGCACAGTGAACATGATCAGCATGATAATATGGATAAGTATAGAGCATGTCATAAAATGATTATCATTATGTGATTCAAATTCTTGCCAAATAATTCATTTTTGCCTCAATTTCTTACCCGAGTTATCTAATAACTCACCTTAGATTTTGCAGACTTGACATTTAAATTTTACTCCTATCAGCAGCCTATTCGCCTGATGGGTTTTAGTAGTCTGATTCGTCTTAGGTAGCTTACTAGGTTTTCTAAACCTTTTGAGCATCAGCAGACTTCTTCTTTTAAGTCTCTGATTTCTTTTTATTTAGAGAATGATGCAAGTTTTTCTTTTAAGGTACATTTATATCTTCAAAACAAATTGCATACTCAGCCTTTAGAGTCTCATTCTCATGCTCAAGCTTTTTGTAGTCAGCTGATTCTTGAGGTTTTTCAACCTGAAGTTTCAGTGATCTGTTTTGCTCTTTTCAGCATAGTCATCTCTTCATTAAGCTTGGCAAATGCACAAACAATATTTGAACTTGTAATTTATCATTTACTCAACAATTCAAATAGTGCATTTAATTAATAGCAGAAGTTACCTCAGATTCAGAATCATCAGATTCTATGGCAGTTAAGCATAGAGTTTCAGGTACTTCTTCAAATTCTTTATCAGACGACTGGTTGTCTGAATAAGATATGCCGGAGGTTATTAGCTTTGCTGCATCAGCTAACTTTGATTTGCTCTTACTCAGCTTGCACTCCTTTTTGGCACGCTTTTCCTTTTCAGCAAACTTTTCAGATGATAAGTGAGAATGATCTTTGATCAAGAGTCCATACTCCTCTTCATTGTAGTCTCTAAGTTTTGCTTTGGAGGAATCCCTGTTTTCCTGAAAATGATCAGAAGAAGATGAAGTAGCATTTTTATATTTTAATTTCATTTTCTTCTTGTAGAACTTCTCAAAATCATTCAACAGCAGGGTAACGTCGTCAGCAGTGTAGACTTTTTCTGAATTCAGCAGAGTCTTCTCTTCAGACTTGTCTGCTGATTTTCTTGACTTGTCTGACGCCATTAGAGCAGCAGTAGGGTCTGAACTGGTTGACACTTCTAATCCCATTCTTGGCATTTGATACTCATATGCTTTGAGGGATGAGAACAGTTCGGAAAGGGAAATCTTCCCTAAATCCCTTGATTCTTCCATGGCTGTCACCTTCATGTTAAATTTAGGTGGCAAGGCCTTGAGAACCTTTGCGGTGATCTCCTTGTTCAAAAATTCTTTACCAAACCTTAGAACTTCATTCAGAGCTTTGGTAAATCTGGTATCCATCTGATCAATCGTTTCACCAGACTTCATCTTGAAATTTTCAAACTCCTCAAGAGCCACACTGAGCTTGTGTTCTTTGATAGCGTCGTTTCCTTCGCTTAGCTCGCAGACTTTATCCCACATCTCTTTGGCAGTTTTGAAATGCTTGATCTTCTGGAATCTTTCTTCGTCTACAGCTTTGAACATAATGAGCTTCGCCTTTTTATCAAGGTTTACTAACTTGACTTCTTTGGGAGTCAGCTCATCCAGCTCTTTGTCAACTATCTGATCTGGTTGGCCAGCAACCTTCACAGTCTTCTGAAATCTGAATGGTCCTCTTGTAAAACAAGTAAGCATGTTGTCGTCATAAGCGGCAAGAAGGATTTCCATTCTGATTTTCCAGCTTTCGAAGTCCATAAGGCCAATGTGAGGAACATGGCTTATGACATCCATTTTTCAAAAAGTTTTTGATTTTCAAATTATGCTCTCTTTTTGAAAATTTTGAAAACACACCTTGGATCAAGTTCGTTTGATCAGGCAACTGATTCTAATGAACCAACCGCTCTGATACCACTTGTTGGTCCCAAAAGTGGTCAGATGAGATCTAGAGGGGGGGGGTGAATAGATCTCATTAACTTTAAAACTTTTTCTCTAACTTTTTCTGTCAGCAGACTAAGCTGATCTAGAATTCGTAAGACTACTAAGCTGTTCGCGCACAAAGCTTTGAGCAGCAGAGTTGACCACTAATCTGATTTCACTCAGCTGATTCAGATGAAATATCAGAGTTTTAGAAACTAGTTGGCAGCGGATTTATCAAGTGTTTTTCAACCAATCTGTTCCTCTTTAAGTTTTCTCACTCAAAAGATTTTATCCCCAGTTTTCACAACTCCTTTTTAAAATCTTTTGGTTCAGTTCGTATGTTTGAGTTCTTTTGAAAATAAGCAAGATAAAGAAACACTAAATCAAACACACATAATTTTTATAGTGGTTATATGGATAAAAATCCTTTAGTCCACTCTTCCAAGTCACAAAGATCTTGGGTTATACTAGAAACACAAAGTAACCAGTATACAATGCTTGCGCCAAACAACAAATGAAATGGCCACAAGTGCGCAGTAAGAAATCACACAGAAATCCTACTCTCCGAAGCTAGATCACTCACACAGATGGATCTACACTCCTCACGCTATTTTCAGTATAGGAGCTCACAAAGAAAACCTACACTAAGAAGCTATATCACTTCACACAGATGGATATACACTCCTTTCTTTTCTCAGTTGAAAGTCACTCAGACAGACAACGCAAGTTCTCTGTTCTTCAACGAAAAGCTTTGTCAACAAATGACTTCGCTTGTGATCAGACGACTCAACTGATGGATCTTGCTCTATAGATGTGATCTTGAATTGTGCAAGTCTCTTTTTAGATCTTCAGTTAGTCTTCTATTTATACTCTTGGATTTGAATTTCTGCCCGTTGAAGATGAGACAGAAATTTGCAGTCCTCGAGTTCTGGTCCCCATTTTCTGGAACGGCTCTCTGCAACTGCTACAGTACAGTCTGTTGTACTTTCTGTCAGTCGCATTTAATACACTTAGCAGGTTACCGTTGGACAGCTTGCTGACCGTCTTCACTTGGCTGATGGGAGTACTAAGCTGATGGCTACTCGGCTGATTCAAGAATGAACATATCTATCTTGACTCGGCTGATGATCACCAATCTGATCTTTACTGATCTGGTATCCCACTCGGCTGATTCGGTCACATAGCTTCCAGACCATGAGATAGGTTTCACTAAGCTTTTCAGTTCTTAGTTGATGACTTCCAATTTAACCTTTATGACCATTATACCCTTTTTGTCATCTTCAAAACCTTCTCCAATATTAACCAACACTAACTTAGTGTAAACAAGCTCTAAGAACACGAGGAAGGTGTGAACAACGGTATGCATGTTCCAAATTCGAGTTCCAAAGTAAACGTCCAAACGTATCCAAATTTAAAATTTTTTAAGTTTCGTACCCAAAATTCGCAAAAGTTTGTAAATAAAAAAAAAAACCTTCTGAATTTGATCAACATGGTCGTGGAGATCAACAAAAGTTTGGTAATGGAGATCAACTCTCAAGCTCTGAGATTAAGGAGTGTGATAATTTGTTCATACAAAGAATGAACCAAGATGAAGAAGATATAGAAGAAGATATATATATATATTCTGGATTTAGAAGCCATATTTGCCAATCTATATGATGATGGAAATTATAAATTTCATATAAACATAGGGAAAATCAATTACATAAACTAACCAAATTTCTGCTAAATTAACCTAATAGTAAATTTCATTTGTATTAGGAAAACCAACAATTAATTATGCAATCAAGTTACTTAATTTCACCAAGTTTTTTTTCTTTTTTTACTTTCTATTTTCCGATTTTCCTTAAATAGCGCACTATTCGGCGCTATGGGCTGTGGCGCTATAGCGCAAATAGCGCGCGCTAGGTGATTAGCGCATGCGCAGGGCGCAACGAGACGAGGAAGTCTCGCTATATCGAAAAGCGCACTATAGTGAGCGATTTTCTCGCTTTTAACTACTATGAATTAAATACAGTGAAAATAAGTTATAACAAATTAAAAAAAGGGTAAAACAGTGAAAAAAATCAAAGTAGTAAAACTGAATAAAATCGGCTAAAAAACAGGCTAAACCGGTGAAAAACGGATTAATTTGCACTATTTTATGACATAATCAAATTAATTTTACCCTAAATCATAAAAAATATCCATGAAATTAACTAGATACGTACAATGTACGTGCACCTTCCTAGTATATATATATATGACAATGTAGGAGTCGGCTATGTCATTTCTTACTTGAAGTATCTCATGTCTTATAGACAAGGCAATATTGAAGAAGAAGAAAATCGAGAGAATACAAATTTTAATTTTAGCACATGCAATCTTCATCATCACAACTATTCTTGATTTCTTCGACAATTTGTAAGTAGATCTGTGAAAAAGCAGGTGCACCTTACGTTCTTGAACCGATAACCATCTTTCGGCTAACCTAGCCTGCTCCGTCCCTCGGGACCAACAAGGAGTAGTACTGGAATATTCACATGTTGTCCATCGACTACGCCTTTCGGCCTGATCTTAGGCCCTGACTCACCCTCCGTTGACGAACCTTGCGGAGGAACCCTTAGGTTTTCGGGGCATTAGATTCTCACCAATGTTTGCATTACTCAAGCCGACATTCTCTCTTCCGCTTCGTCCACCACCGCTCGCGCGGGGGCTTCCCTCTAAGGCGGAACGCTCCCCTACCGATGTATTTTTACATCCCACAGCTTCGGCAGATCGCTTAGCCCCGTTCATCTTCATCTACTTACAAATTGTCGAAGAAATCAAGAATAGTTGTGATGATGAAGATTGCATGTGCTAAAATTAAAATTTGTATTCTCTCGATTTTCTTCTTCTTCAATATTGCCTTGTCTATAAGACATGAGATACTTCAAGTAAGAAATGACATAGCCGACTCCTACATTGTCATTCATTGTTTTTCTGGAGATGATGATCTAAAATACCATGTACTTACGTACGGCGACGTTTTCATGTGGATTTTCGGGAACCTTCCTCAATTACGTATCACAAAGTTCTATTGTACATTTACGACCGATTATGGATCGGGTAGTTATGGAGTTTACACTTACCACATACACAACTTATGTGGATGGTTTTGTGAATGGTATGTAAGAAAAGATTGGGTATGTGTGTTGCAGAATGATGCTATATTTTGGTGTCAACCATGGAAAATTAAGAACAACCAACTTAAGAACCAACTTTAATTAATTAGTTCACAGCCTAATTATTAACTGGATGAATTCCAAGTGGCAGATTGATTTTAATTTGTTTGTTAAATTGAAATTATTCTTCTACCAAAATTATGTTTTATTTTTAAATGGCTAAAATTCAATTTTGGTACTATAGAACTGGGCAAATTTCATTTTTAATACCAAAAGTTCAAAAATCATACAACCGTTAAGTTTTGCCACGACCGTTTAGTCTCCTCCGTTAAGTGCATGTGAGGGGCACGTGGGGCACTAATCTGCCCGTTCAATTTTGGTACTAATCTGCCCGTTCAATTTTGGTACCGTAGAATTGGGAAATTTTCAATTTTCATACCAAAAGTCCAAAAATCATACCAATTCTCACTCAGCCGTTTCAAAATAGGGGGGAAATGCAATTGTCTAAAATTGAGCAGGTTATTTTTGCAATTATTGCCTTCTTCCTCCTATGGACGATCGCCAGCTTCCGGTGGTCGATGTCGAAATTGGTTGAAGATTTTTGTTCCTCTTGTCATGGGCGGAGCTCAACCGTCTATGGCAGCCACTTGGGCGGAGCTCAACCGTCTATGGCAGCTACAATAAACCTATGGAAAATGATGCCCACGGTCAGGGAAAACTAATGCAACAAGAATTGTGAAGTTTGGTTAAGAATCGAAGAAGAAATCACGATTTGAAATTTCGAAAATTTTGACCTACAATTCAAAAATTAGAACTCAAAATTCGAATAGATTACTCAAATGATTGAAAAGATCTTTATATGTACGAGTTCTCCACGACAAGGGGAACATAAACCCTCAACCAATTCCGATCAAAAGTCACCGGAGCCGGCGGTCGTAGGGGTGGGATCGGGACTGGTTTTTGGGAATTCGGGTCGGGATTTTGGATTTCGGGACTTCAAATTTAAGTCCCGAAACCCGATAGATCAACCAAGGTCCCGTGGGTTTCGGGTACCCGATTTAATTTCGGGATTTCGGGACGGGTTCGGGAGTCCCGGGAATCTAAGTTGCAAATTTAAATTGTGCAAATTAAACTTTTTTTTTTAAGCTTATTGTTAAAATAAAATGAAAAAAAAAGTAACATGACTACTAGTCTACTATAGAACAAACCAATTCAAACATATCACCACAACCATTTCAAAAAAAGAAAAACATAACGGAATTTGGTATGAAAAATGAAATTTGCCCAGTTCTATGGTACCAAAATTGAATTTTATGTTCCAACGGGCAGAATCCGACCCACGTGCTCAGCCCGCCCACGAAGACTTAACGGACACGTGGCAGAAACGTTAAGAAAATTAACGGAAGTGCCTTTTTTGAAACGGCTGAGTAGGAACTGGTGTTATTTTTGAACTTTTGGTATGAAAAATGAAATTTGCCTAGTTCTATGGTACCAAAATTGAATTTTTGCCATTTTTAAATGTTAAGTTATTGCTCGCATAATATAATTATAGCTTCAAGAGAAAAGTTTTATGTTTAGTTTTATCAGTTTGAAAAATCAGTTGACTCCATTTGATGCATGTTTTTAGTTTAATTGGAGTTCTAATGTAAAGGGCATGTTTGGTTGCCGTTTCTCAAAAATATTTCATTTTTAAGAAATAAGAAACAAATATGTTTATCTACAAATAAATTTATTATCACTCAATTTTTCAAGGGTGGTTTACTCTTAGACCCCTCTCATGTTTGGGCTTATAACAAGAAATCCCCTGCTATTTTCAAAAATTAAAGGGACATTCCTTTTGGTATGGCCTGTTTACGAAAAAAACATCTACGGCGTTAAAAATGGATGGAATTTAATGGCATCATATATTTTTTTTATTGATTTTCCAAATTTACCCCTGGTCAAGTTTTTTCCAAGGTTGACTGGACTTTTTGATTGACGACATACCCCAGGGGTCTATGTAAATTATATTATACCACAAGGGGTGTATTTGAAGGAGTACAATAACTTCAGGTGGTTACATGTAGCCAACAATTATATTTTAAAAAAACAAACTTTTGATGCTAAGGTTGGCTGCTATTTTGGCTATATATGAATATCAACTCAAATGTTTATTTGTTTGCATTTCATCTCATAAATTTGATGATTTCTTCATCAAATTCAAGAGGTAGTGTGAGAGGCTTAAAATATGAAAAATCAAAATATTCACGTGTAGGGTGTGTGAAGAATGTACACCTTCAAATCTTGTAGAATCATTTATTGTTGCCCATACCACGGTTGGTCTCATTGGTATGAAACATTCGACGTCGAAGAACTAGTCCAAAGAGAGAGCGTCTATGGAGGAAACCCTAAAATTATTGTTGTTCATGGCATTTGGATAAAGACCGACATAGGTATATATGGTTTCAAATGCTCGCCACTACCTCCCAGATGAAGAGATTTCATAAAATATTGCCGTAAATGTAAAATGAAGAATTTTGGCTTTGAATGTGAAGTTTTGGTAGGGGAAGTTGAGGGGGAGAGAGGGAGAATTGGGGGTGTTGGGGGTAGATGGGATCGATCCCAACTTTGGGTTTTGTTTGGACACCAAAATACCTAGGGGTATTTTGGTCTTTTTGGAATCACAAATATTTTGCCAAATTTTTCTTTTCTTAGGCGGGGTATATTAAACTTTTTATCAATCCTGTTAAAGTTGACTAACGTATGTTAGGTTAAGGGGGTGTTCCTGTAATTTTTTAAATACTTGGAGGTTTCTTGTAATATGTCCAAACCTGAAAGGGTCTTAGTGTAAATCATCCTAATATTTTTAGGCGGGGTATATTAGACTTAATCACTCCCATTAGAGTTTACTAGCGTCCGCCAGGTTAAGGAGATGTCCTTATAAATTTTGAAACAATGGGAATTTTCTTATAATATGCTCAAACCTGAGAGAGTTTGAATGTAAATCACCATTTTTTTAAACTATTCTACCAAAAGTCAAACAAACAATTTCTTATCACTAAAAAATAAATACACAAATATTTTGCTTACATAAAGTAACTCATATGTTACATAACTAATTTCACATAACAAATATAATTTGACATACAGTGTTACACATCGTATACCTACAACTTCATTCTTCCAAAATATTACACCTTCAACAAAAGAAAAACAAAAATTACACATACTTTATTTATCAATTCACTCTTCCAAAACTCAACCAAACAAAATTGAAATTAAAAACGTCCCACATTAGATAACAAAATTAAGTTTTTCTTATGAGGTCTTAGACAAATATCACATCTAGAATTGTCTTTTGAGGTGAGTTAGACCCAAGCTATGTGTTTTAGCCTGATCCATATGAAATTTAATATAGTCAGAGCCGAAGTTAAACCAAATCCAACTTCCCTTATTCAACACACGCTTCTTATCCTAAGGTCATCTCTTGTGTACAAAATTCACCTAGATTGGATCAACCTCAAAATATATTATTTCAAAGTCGTTTCTCCTAATTTATTGCCTCATTTCCTTAACAAACGATTTTGTATCAGGAGTCATATGTGTTTTCTTTCTGCAAGATAAAAAATGGCATGTCTAAGCGTATGTCATTCCTCTAACATTTGATGTTTACGTTTAAATGATAGCATCATTTCAATACACTCATGTCTGAGATTAGGGGAAATTCTTATCCAAATCGGGTTTGGCCGAACCCAAAGCAAGTACGTGTCAAGTGTAATACACTTGCTTTGGGATTGGATGTAATTCCTAAGAGAGTGACCAATCACAAAGCAAGTGCAATACACTTGCTTGGTGGTTGGATGGGTTTGGCCAGGCCAAGCTTGGACAAGAATTTTCCCTGAGACTAGAACTAGCCGGAACTTTTCCTTTGCGTTATTTACATTCCTTTGTTCCAGTTGGTCTCCTACCATATTGCTCTACTGTGGGAGTCCAAGTGGTGTTTGAATATAATCTTGATAAATTATATCATATACTCTCTTCGTCTCATTTATTTTATTTCCTTGGTATTAGTCAATTTGATTAAATTTATAAAAATTATAATAAATAATTTAATTAATATATTTCACTAATAAGTTGATAATATCATATGACACCATATATATTAATATTTAATGCACCACAAATTAATATGAATAATTTAATATGATAAGTCACATAAAAAATTGAAAACTTTGACCAAGTACTTCAGCAAAGGGAGCAATATTAATGGGACAGAAGAAGTATAATTTTTTAGACTAGATATTTAGTAATTGTAAAATTTGTCTAAATTTTACAAATGTAGACGAAATTAAGATTTAAAAATTAAAACTAACAATGTGTAAACTACCATGTTATTAAATTAAATTTAAATTTTTCGTATTTGTATTTCAGGATCGGAGACAAATTTTAAATTTAAAAAAAGAAATTAGCCATGTTATTAATCTCACACAAAATTAAAAATAAAATGTTATTAAATGTTATATAAAATTTAAAAATAATTTTTGGTTAAGTTTTTAGAAGAAAATAAACCACGCCTATCTATTTTATTATTGAACAAAATAAAAATATATATATATATAAAAAAAAAAAACATGTGGCCGCCAAGTTTATATCTCAAGTGCACAACTTTTTACCAAAATTCTAATTTTGATTTTTATATATGAGTAATATTAACTGAAATTCTTGAGTGAATTTTAAAATTGACCTTTTAAAAAATTAAATTTTAAAAATGACCTCAAAATGTTTAAAATGCTAGTAATGAACTCCATTTTAATGAATAGGTGAAAATGTAATTAATCAATTTAATTAAACTACTATTAATTATCATTATAATTTTAATTTCAGATTTTGAAACTAAAATTTTCGGCGCCTGAAAATGTTCCCAGGGACTAGTCAGTCGTCCGGGCTATTGAACCAGCCAAGAACAGCCCGAGAGACTGGGCAACGAGTTGTTCTTGGGCAACTGACCAGTCGCCCGAGAACATTTTCAGGCGCAAATCAGGAAAACAAAAAAAAAAAAAAAGAAGAAATTCATATTCGGGTGCGGTTGTTGCAGATTCATCACAATCACGTATTTAGGTTTATCACCATCATTTGTAGGGCTCTTCGTTTGGTGAAAACGCCTGCTCTGATCAAGACTCTACTTTTTGCTCTGTCTGTGGAGCGTATGAATTTCCTTGAATCAAAATTTCGGTTCTAGATTTTTAAAAAGAGAACCTAACCGAACAACCTAATTCGATTTCGGTTTTATCCAAAATATTTTGGTTTGGTTCGGTTCAATTTCGATTTATCGAAATTTTAAATTATGAGTAATTTTAAAAAAGTTATATTATTAATTACTATAATATTTATCACAAACAACATCAAATTCAAAAATAACCTTAACAATTAACATCATTAAAACTGATTAGGGTGAAAAACAGATTAGGTTGGACATGCATTGATATGAATTGGTTGTCTGAATTTTAAATTTAAACACATAAATTCGGATATCGGTTCGGTTCAGTTTGTCGGATAAAAAATCGAACCTAACCGATATATAAAAAACATAATGGAATATTATTCGGTTCAGTTCGATTTGGTTTGCACCGAACTACTTCGGTTAACCAAATCGTGAACTGCCTTATTCATTTTTGTGAGAGATGTTGAAGTTATGGGAGTGTTTGAAAATGAAGAAGAAGAATTGTGAAAATTGGGATAAGGGAAAAAGAGTTGGGAGTTGAGAGAATTTGAATTTTTTTTTTTTTTTAGATGGTGAATACATTGTTACATCAAACACTATATCGAATCGAAACTATTCCAATGATAATAAGTTAACTAAGTACTAGTATTAAACTAGAGAAAGGCTAGTATGAAACTAGAGAAAATACCCACATTCGTGGGAGTTGAACCCATGACCTCGTGGTCATGGAGCCTCATCCTTAACCACTTGGCTAAGGCCTCATCGGCGAGAGAATTTGAATTTGAGAACATGGGAAGTAAGAGAGTTATTGGGGGTTTTAGGCATTTTGCACCCTATAATTACAGAGTTTTGACACTTTGCGCTTTAATTTAATTTTTTTAACACTTGACATCCTGGAATATAACTTATTTGGCATTTTGCACTCCTAATATATATTTTAGTGAGAAAATTCATTGGTATAAAGGTAAAAAGTCATTTTTAATATTTTTTTACACTTTGCACCCTGACAATATGGATTTTGGCACTCTACACCCATATAGATTGTTGGCACTTTTCACTCTGAAAATATAAATTTCATGCGCTTTTCACCTCGATTTAAAATCTTGGCACTCTGCAAACTAGAAATATAATTTGTAGGCATTTTGCACCCATGTGTTTTTCTTTGGCAAAAGTTCATGAATATCGTCGATGGAAAGATAAATTATCATTTCCATGCACAATAATTATAAACTTATTATTTTTATTTTATTATACTTTTTAATAACTTATTTTAACTATTTCTTATAGAAATTTAGAAAGAAACAATAAAGACATTTTTTTCATTTGTTTTTAAGTATTATCTAAGTTACTTACATTATATCTAAAATATAAGTTTTCAAATATAATATAATAAAATTATATTGCAGGATATTGTTTCTACAAGATTCCCTTGTAATCGATCATGAATTTTTCTAAACAACATAAAATTATTTATTATTAGCATGTTAGAGTTATTAAATTACAAATTATCAAAAAAAAAAAAAGAGTTATTAAATTATCTCCCCAAAACTCCCCAGCTTTCTTCATTCCTTCTCCTCTAACCAGAACCGTAAAGTGGATAATTTCTGCCTACATAATCAAAACTGATGACTTCACCGGTGGAAAAATAGAATAAAGAAAACCAAGTTCAAAAGAATCACTACCAAAATTAGAATTGACAAGACAAAGGAAAAATGAAAAGAACAAGAAACGGGGAAGGCGACTGCAACCTTCGATTCTGGGAGGGAATTTCTTTTTCATTATCCACAAATTAGAATTGCCTAAAATGTTCATTAAATTATGATATATGCTTTTAGTATTTCTTTCTCTGCTAAACTAAATCCTAGAGAAATGATGAATATACTTTTTTTCTCCCAGGCTTGCTTGTTTCATGTAATTTTCTCTATTTAATTTCTTTATGTGGATGTAGCTTCAGGGTTTCAAATGAGCCTATGGCATTGCTTAATTTAACCTTTAGTTTCGAATTGCTATAGTAATTTGGGATGCCATTGAGATTTCTAAGAATTTTAATTAAGATTTCCCAAAAGGCAGGAGTTACTCAATATACAATGAAAAATGCTAACTTTGGTTTGAGGATTGGTTAAAGTAAATAAGGGGTTTTGTAACTTCATCAATTGATCATTATATTTTGGGATAAGATGAATGCTTTTGAGTTTGTGGAAGCTTATGGATTTTTATCTAATATATAGGAATGCAATGCTTGCCACATCATCACTTATGTTGGATAAATTGTTGATCTCCTAATCTCAAAGTTCAAGGCTGGAGTAGAAAAAGAGAAATTAGCGGTTGTATAGGTACTCGAGTATGTTGTAATGTAGTAGATTGATTAGCTTTACTTTAATTTAACTTCCTTGCACTTAAATGTCTGATAGATTTGTGTTTTATTTCCAAAAAATGATCCATATAACAAAAATGACTGATTTAACTTTGTACGAATCTTGGTCCTGGCACCTAAATGTGTGAGAGAACTGTGTTGCATTAATTTGCATATGGAAAAGGTGAATACTTCAATGCGGTAACGAGCAATGAAACTCAGGACATATATAGTTTTATAAGATATTTATATATTGCATATCAGAAGATTGGTAGTGTATCTCTTCTTAGTTCAACATAAGCCAAAGGGTTTGGACAAGTAATATACACAATGCTTGTTATTTTTTATTTGCATATTATAATTTGTTTCATATCTAACTTAAAGTTACAAAAGGATTATGAAAATTAAGCCTATATTTAAAAAATCAAAAAAATGATTTCGAAGTACTATATGATCTGGACTTATACCCAAGACTCTTCGTGTATTAGAAAATTTGTTTTGAAGTTTTGTCATGTCTTGACAACATTTGGTGGTTTGGGATTTTCGTTTGTTGTGAGATACGGGTTGTTTTTTTGCTGTTTATCTACTCATTTAACAAAGTTGTTGTTTTATAGGATTCCTTCATAAGTCAAATTGGATTTTTGATGCAAAGAAAAAAGTGGTGGAGTTATAATTTCCATGAAAGTTTTTAGTTGTTGTTGGCTTGCCTTCCTCATGCAGAGTGTTGTTTGCTTCAGCCCAGTGCCTCTTAGCTTTGAGCTACGACAAACAAGCACTTCCACCTTTGGAAATGAACATTGTCAACCTCTTTGATATTTGAAAACTTCCTTGCTGAGATACACACCACTATGTTAATTTTTCTCTGCCTTGGGTTATTTGATATGTAATAGATCATTAATAATTTAGGGTTATTTTTTAACATCTTGATCCTTACTGTTGGTTTTAGGAAAATTAGGCTCCCTATAGCAATATTTTGGTTCTTCATATTTAACGAAAATTGGCAATTATTATAGTTATTTGATTTTGATCAAGCATGAGCTTGCATAATCAGTTTATATTGCATTTGTAGTCCGCCTTTGTTGGCTGATGAAATTCTTACATCAACCATGTTCAGTAAATCCATATGATTACTAATGACTCTCTGCATGGACTTCCAGAATGCACGTCGTCTGTTTGAAAAAATGCTCCAAACATATGCAGTAAGTTGAAATTGATTTGGGAAAGTAGAGATAAAAGGATATGAGGACTTCGCTCTGGGGTTTTGATGTCAATGTTTAATTACCTTTTGACTGTTTTAAAATTCTTTTTTTTGTTTGGATAATCTAGTCCTAAAGGCTAAAAGGTAAATTTGACCCGTTAGTTGCCCCCTTCTTAACAAACTTATCTTTATTTCATCATTTCTGTTTGATTTTTATTTTGTTTTAATTATTCCAGTTTCTGCAGAAGTAATTCAGATAGAAGAAATTGAGGAAATATACAGTGCTAATTAATGTTATTCAGGATGGTGATGGATCGCCACATATTACATTGTCGAGTGTTCAACTGCGAAGCTTCATTTTTTCTTTAGTCTCCATCTACAATAATTATTTTGTGGATATACTATGATAATTAATTTCATATGAAATTGGTATGTTTGTGAATTAAGGATTTCGACCTGCAGTTGTGCAAGGATATTAAGGCATTCAAATATACTTCTCATTTCTCGACAAGTAAAATAGGACAATGATTTGTCATCCCATCGTTTTAGAGTTGAACTTTTTGACTCTCTTTACAATTATCCTCTCCTTTGTCTTATTCGATGCATGATTCGAGATGATTATCATATCTATTCTCAATGTATAAAAATCTCTTGATGCTTTAGTTAAATGTTGAATAGTTGGATTCAGTCGGAAAAGTGAGTGCTAAATTGCTTTTAATTCCAGTAAACTATTAGGCTAAACTATGCTTGAGACTTTTGACACGAAAAGAAGATATGGCATGGGTAAATAAGAAGGTGAGTGGGGGTGTAGGATTGGCAAAGAGAAGAGTTGTTGTGGTTTTCGTGCACATTTCATTGAACTAAGGATTTTGGGGTATTTTGTGGCACAATATAAATATTGTCTAATACATTTGTGATAACTTATTGGAACATCTTAAATCTTTATTCTCTACAAATGCAAATTTTTGTTTATTGATATGGTTGAAGCGTGTCAAAATATGTATGTATTGTAGTGTCATATAGTTTATCAATTATCATACTTTGAGTGATGGTTATGGTGATATCATTCACACCAACTTATATGATCTAGGGTCCTTCATTATGAATTTTTGCAGGACTACTGAGCAACAAAATGTAGTCAAGAATGAGAACATTGCAGCGTGTTGAGGTAAGCACAAGTACATTTGGAGTTGTTGGGGGTTGGAAAATGAAAAATAAATTCAAAACCAACTAAATGCCACTCCCCCTATTAATTATCTCGGATGGATCAGTTAGAAAATAAACTCCTCATCCAAACTTCCTTCTCTCTGGCCTCTCTTACAAAAATCGGAAAGCTGAAGCTTCTCCCATGAGCATCTCAAAACCGAGATTGGTGCAATGATGTAGAAGAAAGGAAGCGTAGAAGAATAAGGCGTAAAATCCTTCTAAATAAGGTATTTTATGGCTTTTCTAACTTCTTATTAATTTGGATTTAATTTGCATTAGGAGCACAGTGATTTATTCGCTTAATTGATTGGGGATACTCTAGAGATCATATGCATTAGGATAATACTGACTGCTCTCAAGAGGTTATGTTCTGTCTAGAAGTTGTGTTAATATCCATCACACTCATCCTTCCACCAAAAGAAAACAGTTGGTTTATTTGTTATTAAATAGGTATACTTCGTTGGACTGATATAAGCTAAGCATACCAGAATTATTTTGTTGAGACAGAAAATGTGATATAAATCTTGCCATTTGCTTGATGTAATGCCTTACCCATTTTCATATATTGGGTCAGTCTTATTTTTGTGGGTTCCTTTTAGAATGGAAAATGACTATATATTTAATTTATTTGTTGCTCATAACTGATGTGCTTATTGTTTGGTCATAATTTTCATTCCACTATTGTATGATACGGGAGGAAGGTGGTGACCATTAGCGATGGGGATTGTCTATGGAGTACTTGGCGCTTATAGGTTCTACAAACATGTACATCTCATGAACTCTTAAATTTTTCTAATTTTTTTATGGATTTTCCCCATATTTGCATCCCCTCTGGCGTTTTGGGAGCGGGAAATTTAAGTCAAGAAATCAGGAAGAAGCATGTCAATGTGATTTGATCGAAATGATCAAGCTCCAACTAATGATTGACCACCAGTTTCCTGAGCTTTGAACTACCAGTGCTGTTGCGTAGTAGGTTATCGTGTTATATATCCTGCCAATTGCATTATTTAATGTCTGATGCATTTTCTTTTCCCTTAAAATTTATGACATTCACATTTTAATGGAATTTAAATGATTTTTTTTTTGTTTTAGGAAACAACAAGAGGAAAGAATGTGTCGAGCATCCAAGAGAAAATATAATTTTGAAAGCTCTGCCTCTGCAAAAAATGCTCGTGTCGATTCTGTTTGTTCCTCCACTCGGTTAAACACGGGAGTGCCTTTTATCAAGGTATTAATGCGTGTTATTTCAAATTTATGAGTTATCACTTCCATCATATTCAATTTTTATCTATTAGACTTGTGTGTAAACAGTGAACCTAACCTACCACTTCATTCTTCTAACTATTTTCTAAATATTGAACATTATATTTTCAATACGTATTTTAGGTACATAGATCTGTTTTTTTATACACACTATCCAATACAATTTTCTAACTAATTTGTCATATATTATTATATAATAAAATTTAAGATGGGTGCACGGGGCGTATACATGCACTTCAATCTATTATACATAGATTCCTAAGGAAAAGGAAGATTAATTTGAGTCTCAACCTTAGATTATACTTATGAAAACAAAAAACCTTAGAATGTTTATGTGATAATAAAATTCTTAGTTGGACTTTTGAATTCGTCCAACACCCCATGACTCTAAAATGAGTTGGAAATACTAAAGTTATGATGAAATAATCGTTTCTTAAGAAGAAGAAAAATGAGTAACATTATCTTCTGGAAAAGTAAAAGGCATATATATAACACCAAGTTATACCTAGCTAAACAAACATTGATAATGCTCTCACTCAAAGGTGAAACAAATATCACCGAAACTCCAATAATGGCATCATTTGAATCTGATTCCGAGAACCAGTTTCAGAACAATCAGTTTCATTAGAATATTGTCTGCCTAGGACAAATACTTCTTTATACCATGCTGTTTTCCTAATGCGTGTAAAATTTGCTGCAATAATTTCATGCGCAATACTTTATTGCTATCGATCAATTTTATAGTTGTTTGATGCTTCTCATAGATGGTTCTCATTTATTTATTTCTTCACAAGTCACCTTCTACATACCTGCCTAAATTATGTATTAACAGAAATTTAGCTTTACTGTATAGTAGTGTGTGTTTTGGTGTACTTGTTTGTAAGATCTTAATTGGGTCTTTATGCACGTCGCAGTTGATGTACTTAAGCAAACGAATGTTGAAAAGCTTTCAAATGATCTGGAAGGAATGGAAGCTTTGCTTGCTCTAATAGACGATGTTTACAAATATGTAGATGATGTTGTGGTGAGGTAGCATTTTCTAAGAGCTTTACTTGTGAGTATGAAGCCATTTGCCATTATTATACCGCTTGTTTTTTCTCTTTCCATGAATAGCGCGTTGCACCTGATAATAAAACTTGCAGATATATACCAGATGTCATAGCATCCCTCCCGCAACTATCACCGCATGCTTTTGATAAGCTAGTCAATGATAGTCTTCAGGTACCAATTCTTGCCATCCATTTCTGTAAGAATGAAATTTCCAAATTTCTAAAAGCAAAGGCTAGTTGCCACCTTCATCTTCAAAGGCTAGGTTAAAGATGGATGCCTAATTTTGCTTTAGATGTTTCTCTTTTTTGCTTTTGAATTTTACCTCTTTTGGGAAAGAATTATGAAACCTATTTGGACAAGTAAAGGAAGGGGAACTGTTATTTTTTTAAATTACGGATCTGTTTCTTTTTTATGTAATAACATAACTAGTTTTATTGCAGATGTAACAATTTAAAAAATTATTGGAAATTACGAACAAATTGAATACTTCTACCATGTTATTTCTGTCTTATATAAAAAAAGAGATGGTAAATGATGCTCCCTATATTTGTAAGCGGATGTTTCTCTTTTTCTTTTTTTGATTCAATTCAGAAAACAAGCCATTAAGAGCAGTGGGATACGTTTTTTAGATTAGGAATTTAGCATATCAGAGATGAGAAAATAGAAGAATTGTGTCTAGAAAAACTAACCTAGTGCAGCTAGTGTCACCATGATGTTTTGAAATTGCAATCTTTTGGATTTATATTTATTGTATCAGTAGGTTAATAATTTATCACAAGATCATTAGTTTATGCATTATCGCAAACTTGCGTATTTGTTGTAAATTTGATCTTCATCATAGATTCATTCTCACCCGCAACTTCTCATCTTCTTGCAGGACCAGCTGCTTTTGCTTTACTTGTCTAGCACTACAAGAACACAACTCAGTCTAGCCGAAAAGTTGAATACAGCTGCTCAAATCATTTGATAAATTTTGCCATTTCACTTGCTTGATCCAGGATTGCTCTTATACTGTGGTTTCTTCTTATATTGATTGATGTATGACCTTTATTTTGTAGGGGCTTCTTTAGTAACAAGGGAAAAAATTCGACTGACATACATGGTTTCATAATCTGAGCATTATTGGCCAACAAACCAGCTCATTTTTTGTCTCGTTTTATTTTCCAGGTTTTGCATACAACTTTACATAGAAAATAGTGATGGGATCTATTATATGCTTGAATGATCCCATGATGTTGCGATAAGTATTTGTGTGTTTAATAGTAGTTTGTATGTATAGTGCACGGTCTCTCATGGTGTATGATAATGTCTCTAGTACTGATTGTTCAATTCTCTTTGCTATCCCAATCCTTTTGTTTGTCGGGTCTGTTTAGACGAGGGTCTTTAAGGGTCGGCTTAGGTTTGGTTTTGGCCCAGTGACACGATGCGATTAACCAAGTTAGGTTACAGCACGTATAAGAATAAGAATATTCCAGAGAAACATAACTTTTTACTGAAGTACACTTCAGTGAAAATTAAACTACTTTAAGATATTAGCATATACATATCCTTCACTTTTTTTATCTTCAAACTAGAAGTAGCGGCTTACAATAGTTATTAGGAAAAAAAAACTGCCTATCATTGTTCAAACAATGGTTCAAATACTTCAAGTATAATTGGAATAATAACCGCGCTAACAATAGTTACTGCAATAAATCGTCTGACTACCCTAAAAGCGTGTGGGGTCCTCTCTACATGGACCTTCCCTAGCGTCAATGCTATACTGCATAGTAGGGAGACTGCCACTGCCTTCAGAGTCCTTAGTAATATGTCTCCATCAGGCCATATGTAGCAAAAGGATACTGGAGGCCATAAGCTAACCAGTAAATATGCTACTATGGCAACTATGGCATGGAGCTTGTACCTCTCTCTCCTGCCATAAGTGTCCACGTACCTATCAACTTGCTGGACACGGCCCTGATGAAGTTCCCACATCTGTAAAACGATAAAGGTGAATTAAAGATGCACAACAATGTGCTTTGTTTGAAAATAGAATAAGTTTTGTTACTGTAAAAGAGTACTACTTACAGTGTTATAGAATGTTAAAGCTCCAGTACATGCAGTCGCGGATCCTAAAACCATAATACTGGGTGCGGACATACCAGAGGCAGCTGCAGCTGTTGTTAGACCTAAGGCATTGACAGATACAGCCTGTCCTCCATACACGATGCATCTAAGCACCTCAAATCCTATTCCATTTCTTGGACACTCTGAATCTGACGATTCATTGGGTTCAGTTGAACTTTCATATTCTGCGTTAATATATGAAATATATGTGTCAATTTAATTTGAATATTACTAAATATCTTCTTATGTATACAAAAGAGTATGGTAAGCTCTTTAACTAATAAGTTTTGTGAATTTAATTTTTTTGTTCATTGTCTTGACTGATTCTGCTACTTTTATAAAATTATTCAAATGGAAGCATTAATTAAGTTTAGATTTGAGAGATTCAAGAATATTTTGAGTTAGGTCTACATAGTTTGTGTGGGGTATAAAAGATTTCTTGAATATTTTAAAATTTAGGATGAGGAGCATTTGAGAATGCAATTAGAATCAGTTACTCAATATGTTGTTTTTGGATTCAATAGTTGTTACCGGATGCTAATAATGAGAAATGAGACAGAGTGAAACCATGGTTGTGTATAGCTATATATGTCTCTATAATTCCTTTTTGTTTCTTCATTTTCAGTTCTTTTAAGTATGTATTCGGAATTCCTATGTATATAAACATGAGACATGCTTGTTTCTTAGTCTTGCTTGAAAGTTGTGGATTCTTTTAATCATTGTGCTATTATTTATATTAGAACAAACTTTTGATTAGTGTTTTCTTTTTTCTTTTAAATTTCTGGAGTGAAGGAATGCGAAATATGAGTCTAATGGAACAAGGAGATCGGAAACGGAAAATAAAGCTGCATTTGATGACATGTCTGCATATATTAAAAGGTATGACACTTATCTTTTTAGAATGGTATTAACTATGTATATGCATGAGCAACTATGTGTTCTGCTAGATCTCAAACAGTCGTAGTTGGGATACTCAAACATAGGAAGTGCTCTTGCTAAAAAATTCTACATAATTAGTAGGTTAATCCTTGCACTAGTATAAAGTTTTGTGAAGAGAATTATAGCACTAAAAATAATGTTTCTATAAAGTCTATATATTGACTTGATGATATAAAGAAAGGCTATCTAGACTGGCAAAGGAAGTACAAGAACAAAAATATCTGCATCCAAATTATCAGCTTCAGGGGAAGAAATGGAAGTAAAAGTAGTTTTTTTTCTTGTATAATACGTATTTAAATCTTTTACAATATTTTCATGGCAAGATATAATTTTTTATTGTGTGTGATTGGATTTTTAACTGTCAGACAATTTAAGGTTTTAATTTTCTCATTTTATATGTTCTTTTTAATGTTAGATACATGAATCATCATGGAACAAAATATAAGACTACCAAAATGGAATTAGTTATTTTGTATCCTAAGTATGTTGTCCTCCTACATTTTGAGCACTTACCTTGAGGATCCTCCTCAATTTCATCGTGGATCGTCAGCGTCAGCTGATGTCCTTGTAAATCTTCCGGAACTTCCTCGTCTGTTCACAAATGCACTTCATCTTATTCCAAAATTTAAAGAAGACGAAAGATAACAAGCACTAGGAAGAATATTATTAGCTTATCAGAGTTTACTTTGGCATGCATGTCTGTTCAATCAAATATGTTTTTATTGATGATGAAAAATGGAGAATTAAAGTCGGTCTCAGAATTAATTGTTGGAATTGGATCCTCAGTCTTTGTTCAATTGTATATGCTTGTGGACTTGTGGTGTGCTAAAGTCTTTTTCTTTTGCTGTTTTTGTGTTTTTCTTATAAAATTAATGTGATAACATATACAAGTAGTAAATTTAAAAAATTCAAGAACAAGTTTAGCAGCTGAAAAGTTTTTGCAAGGGAGCTAAGGAAATTTATTATTAACATCTATATATATAAGCTTTAGGAGGCCTGTTAAGATACTATCACAACAAGACAATTACCTCTTAAACCAAAGAATCATAATAGATGAGTTAACTTAATTCTTCAATCTCTCTCACTCTTTTCTCTTTCACTTATTATAATAGTATAACTTTTCTTTCATTTGGTTGTGAATTGGATGATCTAGATATGATATGATTGTTTCTTCGAGCTGCTTCTTATATATATAATGAACTAGTTACTTATCTACCAGGTAATTAATTCTTCAGTTCAGATCTGGACCAGCCAGGAACAAATTAGGAGATCGATCATGTCCAGAGGAATTCGACATTATTTCGAGCAATGGTTCAATATTAATGTCACAAGTCTACCTAGCTACGTGGTTTTTTGTTTTCTCTTAAGTTGAGGAAGCTTGAGGGAATTCTTGCACTTACTTTCTATGAGTTAATTTGCTTCTTTAAGGGTGCTTGTAAAATGTTGTACGAGTTTAATTTTAAAAGATTGACAAGTTTAATTTCCAACTTTGCCAAAAGGCATTTTAATTTGTACGTTGTAGTAGTAACTAGTTTCTCATGTATGTCCCTAGTAGTAACGTTGAAAACTGTGAGCAAACTAGTAAGCAAACATGTCCTTTATGTAATTAATTAATTAGTTTATGCTTATCTAATCTAGCCTACCAAAAAACTCCCCAACTTTCGCAAAATGGATATTTTTGCCTTCAAAACCAAAATTGAAAACTTCTGGATCCAATGAAAAAAAATTAAGATAAAGAAAGAATAACTACGCGAGCGCACCAGTAAAAGTTATTTCACCATCTTGGATAAGCAGCGTTGATTCGTCAGGAACGACACTGCCACTGTCTTCGACAATCGCTGCTAGGTCAGAAGTTTCTACAAAACGAAGTTATACCGCAAATTAATGAAGACAATTTTTTATTATGCCTTAAACAATGGATTTTATATGTATGATTTGCCAAGGCACAAATGCACTGCATCTTATTCAAAAAACTTAAATAAGACGAAAGATAACAAGCACTATGAAGACAATTTAAGGACGGTGGCAAATGAATCACCTGGATCGGATTTGGATTGGATCCTAAATGGATCCATTTAGGATCCGATCCAAACCGGATCTGGGTGAAAAAAATTCGGATTCACCATGAATCCGAATAGATCCATGACGGATCCACAGTGGATCCGTCCTGGATTTCAGTCAATTTTAAATGGATTTGAAATTCCTCCTAAAACTAGTCATTTGAAATTCGCTTAAAAAAAAAATTCACATTGTATATTTTTAAAAATTTCACTTTGAAACCCAAATTTTCAAAAAACCTAGAATCCTATTCAGTCCGGAATTTTCAAAAAATTCAAATTTGCACTTTTGGTCCCTCAATTTTTGAATATTGCAATTTTGACCCTAATTTTTTGAAAAATCAAGAATTGCAATTCAGTCCAGTATTTTAAGAAAATTGAAATTTTCAATTCGGCCCCTGTTTTCAGAAATTCAAATTTGCACTTTTGGTCCCTCAATTTTTGGAAATTACAATTTGACCCCATATTTTTTAAAAATCAAGTATTGCGTTTCAGTTCAGAATTATCATAAAATTAAAAAAATTCAATTTGGCCCCAGATTTTCAAAAATCCGAATTTACTCTTTTGGTGCCTCAATTTTCAGAAATTACAATTTGACCCTAAATTTTTGAAAAATCTAGAATTACGATTCAGTTTATTTTCGAAGATTAAAATTTTTATTTCGGCCCCTGATTTTCAGAAATTTAAAAATTTCACTTTTGGTCCCTTAATTTTCAAAAATTACAATTTGACCCTAAATTTTTGAAAAATCTAGAATTACGATTCATTTTATTTTCGAAGATTAAAATTTTCGTTTCGGCCCCTGATTTTCAGAAATTTAAAAATATCAATTTTGATCCCTTAATTTTAAAAAATTGCAATTTGACCCTAAATTTTTGAAAAATCTAGAATTACGATTCAGTTTATTTTCAAAGATTAAAATTTTCATTTCGGCCCCTGATTTTCAGAAATTTAAAAATTTCACTTTTGGTCCCTTAATTTTCAAAATTTGCAATTTGACCCTATATTTCTGAAAAATCTAGAACTACGATTCAGTTTATTTTCGAAGATTAAAATTTTCACTTCGGCTCCTGATTTTAAGAAATTTAAAAATTTCACTTTTGGTCCCTTAATTTTCAAAAATTACAATTTGACCCTATATTTTCAAAAAAATAAGGTATATATCATTTGTGTTATTTGAAATTCTCAATCATGCCATATAATTTGCTCTATGAGTTAATTCTTGTTGTTGATATCGGGATAAAATCACATAAATTGATTTGGGGCAAAATTATAATTTTTGAAAATTGAGGGACCAAAAGTGCAAATTTGGATTTAAGAAAATCTGGGCCAAATTAAAAATCTTAATTTTATGAGAATTTTGGACTGAATTGAAACTTTGGGTTTTTCGAAAATCTGGGGTCAAATGGCAATTTTTTAAAATTAAGGGATCAAAAGTGCAAATTTGGATTTTTGAAAATCAGATGCCGAATTGAAAATTTTAATCTTCTGAAAATTATGGACTGAATTGCAGTTCTTATTTTTCTGAAAATATAGGGTCAAATTGCAATTTTTGAAAATTAAGGGACCAAAAGTGAAATTTTGGATTTTTGAAAATTAATGTATGTCCCTAGTAGTAACGTTGAAAACTGTGAGCAAACTAGTAAGCAAACATGTCCTTTATGTAATTAATTAATTAGTTTATGCTTATCTAATCTAGCCTACCAAAAAACTCCCCAACTTTCGCAAAATGGATATTTTTGCCTTCAAAACCAAAATTGAAAACTTCTGGATCCAATGAAAAAAAATTAAGATAAAGAAAGAATAACTACGCGAGCGCACCAGTAAAAGTTATTTCACCATCTTGGATAAGCAGCGTTGATTCGTCAGGAACGACACTGCCACTGTCTTCGACAATCGCTGCTAGGTCAGAAGTTTCTACAAAACGAAGTTATACCGCAAATTAATGAAGACAATTTTTTATTATGCCTTAAACAATGGATTTTATATGTATGATTTGCCAAGGCACAAATGCACTGCATCTTATTCAAAAAACTTAAATAAGACGAAAGATAACAAGCACTATGAAGACAATTTAAGGACGGTGGCAAATGGATCACTTGGATCGGATTTGGATTGGATCCTAAATGGATCCATTTAGGATCCGATCCAAACAGGATCTGGGTGAAAAAAATTCGGATTCACCATGAATCCGAATAGATCCATGACGGATCCACAGTGGATCCGTCCTGGATTTCAGTCAATTTTAAATGGATTTGAAATTCCTCCTAAAACTAGTCATTTGAAATTCGCTTAAAAAAAAAATTCACATTGTATATTTTTAAAAATTTCACTTTGATCCCAAATTTTCAAAAAACCTAGAATCCTATTCAGTCCGGAATTTTCAAAAAATTCAAATTTGCACTTTTGGTCCCTCAATTTTTGAATATTGCAATTTTGACCCTAGTTTTTTGAAAAATCAAGAATTGCAATTCAGTCCAGTATTTTAAGAAAATTGAAATTTTCAATTCGGCCCCTGTTTTCAGAAATTCAAATTTGCACTTTCGGTCCCTCAATTTTTGGAAATTACAATTTGACCCCATATTTTTTAAAGATCAAGTATTGCGTTTCAGTTCAGAATTATCATAAAATCAAAAAAATTCAATTTGGCCCCAGATTTTCAAAAATCCGAATTTACTCTTTTGGTGCCTCAATTTTCAGAAATTACAATTTGACCCTAAATTTTTGAAAAATCTAGAATTACGATTCAGTTTATTTTCGAAGATTAAAATTTTTATTTCGGCCCCTGATTTTCAGAAATTTAAAAATTTCACTTTTGGTCCCTTAATTTTCAAAAATTACAATTTGACCCTAAATTTTTGAAAAATCTAGAATTACGATTCATTTTATTTTCGAAGATTAAAATTTTCGTTTCGGCCACTGATTTTCAGAAATTTAAAAATATCAATTTTGATCCCTTAATTTTCAAAAATTGCAATTTGACCCTAAATTTTTGAAAAATCTAGAATTACGATTCAGTTTATTTTCGAAGATTAAAATTTTCATTTCGGCCCCTGATTTTCAGAAATTTAAAAATTTCACTTTTGGTCCCTTAATTTTCAAAAATTGCAATTTGACCCTATATTTTTGAAAAATCTAGAACTACGATTCAGTTTATTTTCGAAGATTAAAATTTTCACTTCGGCTCCTGATTTTCAGAAATTTAAAAATTTCACTTTTGGTCCCTTAATTTTCAAAAATTACAATTTGACCCTATATTTTCAAAAAAATAAGGTATATATCATTTGTGATATTTGAAATTCTCAATCATGCCTTATAATTTGCTCTATGAGTTAATTCTTGTTGTTGATATCGGGATAAAATCACATAAATTGATTTGGGGCAAAATTATAATTTTTAAAAATTGAGGGACCAAAAGTGCAAATTTGGATTTCAGAAAATCTGGGCCAAATTAAAAATCTTAATTTTATGAGAATTTTGGACTGAATTGAAACTTTGGGTTTTTCGAAAATCTGGGGTCAAATGGCAATTTTTTAAAATTAAGGGATCAAAAGTGCAAATTTGGATTTTTGAAAATCAGATGCCGAATTGAAAATTTTAATCTTCTGAAAATTATGGACTGAATTGCAGTTCTTATTTTTCTGAAAATTAAGGGACCAAAAGTGAAATTTTGGATTTTTGAAAATTAATGTATGTCCCTAGTAGTAACGTTGAAAACTGTGAGCAAACTAGTAAGCAAACATGTCCTTTATGTAATTAATTAATTAGTTTATGCTTATCTAATCTAGCCTACCAAAAAACTCCCCAACTTTCGCAAAATGGATATTTTTGCCTTCAAAACCAAAATTGAAAACTTCTGGATCCAATGAAAAAAAATTAAGATAAAGAAAGAATAACTACGCGAGCGCACCAGTAAAAGTTATTTCACCATCTTGGATAAGCAGCGTTGATTCGTCAGGAACGACACTGCCACTGTCTTCGACAATCGCTGCTGGGTCAGAAGTTTCTACAAAACGAAGTTATACCGCAAATTAATGAAGACAATTTTTTATTATGCCTTAAACAATGGATTTTATATGTATGATTTGCCAAGGCACAAATGCACTGCATCTTATTCAAAAAACTTAAATAAGACGAAAGATAACAAGCACTATGAAGGCAATTTAAGGACGGTGGCAAATGGATCACCTGGATCGGATTTGGATTGGATCCTAAATGGATCCATTTAGGATCCGATCCAAACCGGATCCAGGTGAAAAAAATTTGGATTCACCATGAATCCGAATAGATCCATGACGGATCCACAGTGGATCCGTCCTGGATTTCAGTCAATTTTAAATGGATTTGAAATTCCTCCTAAAACTTTGTCATTTGAAATTCGCTTAAAAAAAAAATTCACATTGTATATTTTTAAAAATTTCACTTTGATCCCAAATTTTCAAAAAACCTAGAATCCTATTCAGTCCGGAATTTTCAAAAAATTCAAATTTGCACTTTTGGTCCCTCAATTTTTGAATATTGTAATTTTGACCCTAGTTTTTTGAAAAATCAAGAATTGCAATTCAGTCCAGTATTTTAAGAAAATTGAAATTTTCAATTCGGCCCCTGTTTTCAGAAATTCAAATTTGCACTTTTGGTCCCTCAATTTTTGAAAATTACAATTTGACCCCATATTTTTTAAAAATCAAGTATTGCATTTCAGTTCAGAATTATCATAAAATTAAAAAAATTCAATTTGGCCCCAGATTTTCAAAAATCCGAATTTACTCTTTTGGTGCCTCAATTTTCAGAAATTACATTTTGACCCTAAATTTTTGAAAAATCTAGAATTACGATTCAGTTTATTTTCGAAGATTAAAATTTTTATTTCGGCCCCTGATTTTCAGAAATTTAAAAATTTCACTTTTGGTCCCTTAATTTTCAAAAATTGCAATTTGACCCTATATTTTTGAAAAATCTAGAACTACGATTCAGTTTATTTTCGAAGATTAAAATTTTCACTTCGGCTCCTGATTTTCAGAAATTTAAAAATTTAACTTTTGGTCCCTTAATTTTCAAAAATTACAATTTGACCCTATATTTTCAAAAAAATAAGGTATATATCATTTGTGTTATTTGAAATTCTCAATCATGCCTTATAATTTGCTCTATGAGTTAATTCCTGTTTTTGATAACGGGATGAAATCACATAAATTGATTTGGGGCAAAATTATAATTTTTGAAAATTGAGGGACCAAAAGTGCAAATTTGGATTTCAGAAAATCTGGGCCAAATTAAAAATCTTAATTTTATGAGAATTTTGGACTGAATTGAAACTTTGGGTTTTTCGAAAATCTGGGGTCAAATGGCAATTTTTTAAAATTAAGGGATCAAAAGTGCAAATTTGGATTTTTGAAAATCAGATGCCGAATTGAAAATTTTAATCTTCTGAAAATTGTGGACTGAATTGCAGTTCTTATTTTTCTGAAAATTAAGGGACCAAAAGTGAAATTTTGGATTTTTGAAAATTAATGTATGTCCCTAGTAGTAACGTTGAAAACTGTGAGCAAACTAGTAAGCAAACATGTCCTTTATGTAATTAATTAATTAGTTTATGCTTATCTAATCTAGCCTACCAAAAAACTCCCCAACTTTCGCAAAATGGATATTTTTGCCTTCAAAACCAAAATTGAAAACTTCTGGATCCAATGAAAAAAAATTAAGATAAAGAAAGAATAACTACGCGAGCGCACCAGTAAAAGTTATTTCACCATCTTGGATAAGCAGCGTTGATTCGTCAGGAACGACACTGCCACTGTCTTCGACAATCGCTGCTAGGTCAGAAGTTTCTACAAAACGAAGTTATACCGCAAATTAATGAAGACAATTTTTTATTATGCCTTAAACAATGGATTTTATATGTATGATTTGCCAAGGCACAAATGCACTGCATCTTATTCAAAAAACTTAAATAAGACGAAAGATAACAAGCACTATGAAGACAATTTAAGGACGGTGGCAAATGGATCACCTGGATCGGATTTGGATTGGATCCTAAATGGATCCATTTAGGATCCGATCCAAACCGGATCTGGGTGAAAAAAATTCGGATTCACCATGAATCCGAATAGATCCATGACGGATCCACAGTGGATCCGTCCTGGATTTCAGTCAATTTTAAATGGATTTGAAATTCCTCCTAAAACTAGTCATTTGAAATTCGCTTAAAAAAAAAATTTCACATTGTATATTTTTAAAAATTTCACTTTGATCCCAAATTTTCAAAAAACCTAGAATCCTATTCAGTCCGGAATTTTCAAAAAATTCAAATTTGCACTTTTGGTCCCTCAATTTTTGAATATTGCAATTTTGACCCTAGTTTTTTGAAAAATCAAGAATTGCAATTCAGTCCAGTATTTTATGAAAATTGAAATTTTCAATTCGGCCCCTGTTTTCAGAAATTCAAATTTGCACTTTTGGTCCCTCAATTTTTGGAAATTACAATTTGACCCCATATTTTTTAAAAATCAAGTATTGCGTTTCAGTTCAGAATTATCATAAAATTAAAAAAATTCAATTTGGCCCCAGATTTTCAAAAATCCGAATTTACTCTTTTGGTGCCTCAATTTTCAGAAATTACAATTTGACCCTAAATTTTTGAAAAATCTAGAATTACGATTCAGTTTATTTTCGAAGATTAAAATTTTTATTTCGGCCCCTGATTTTCAGAAATTTAAAAATTTCACTTTTGGTCCCTTAATTTTCAAAAATTACAATTTGACCCTAAATTTTTGAAAAATCTAGAATTACGATTCATTTTATTTTCGAAGATTAAAATTTTCGTTTCGGCCACTGATTTTCAGAAATTTAAAAATATCAATTTTGATCCCTTAATTTTCAAAAATTGCAATTTGACCCTAAATTTTTGAAAAATCTAGAATTACGATTCAGTTTATTTTCGAAGATTAAAATTTTCATTTCGGCCCCTGATTTTCAGAAATTTAAAATTTCACTTTTGGTCCCTTAATTTTCAAAAATTGCAATTTGACCCTATATTTTTGAAAAATCTAGAACTACGATTCAGTTTATTTTCGAAGATTAAAATTTTCACTTCGGCTCCTGATTTTCAGAAATTTAAAAATTTCACTTTTGGTCCCTTAATTTTCAAAAATTACAATTTGACCCTATATTTTCAAAAAAATAAGGTATATATCATTTGTGATATTTGAAATTCTCAATCATGCCTTATAATTTGCTCTATGAGTTAATTCTTGTTGTTGATATCGGGATAAAATCACATAAATTGATTTGGGGCAAAATTATAATTTTTGAAAATTGAGGGACCAAAAGTGCAAATTTGGATTTCAGAAAATCTGGGCCAAATTAAAAATCTTAATTTTATGAGAATTTTGGACTGAATTGAAACTTTGGGTTTTTCGAAAATCTGGGGTCAAATGGCAATTTTTTAAAATTAAGGGATCAAAAGTGCAAATTTGGATTTTTGAAAATCAGATGCCGAATTGAAAATTTTAATCTTCTGAAAATTATGGACTGAATTGCAGTTCTTATTTTTCTGAAAATTAAGGGACCAAAAGTGAAATTTTGGATTTTTGAAAATTAATGTATGTCCCTAGTAGTAACGTTGAAAACTGTGAGCAAACTAGTAAGCAAACATGTCCTTTATGTAATTAATTAATTAGTTTATGCTTATCTAATCTAGCCTACCAAAAAACTCCCCAACTTTCGCAAAATGGATATTTTTGCCTTCCAAACCAAAATTGAAAACTTCTGGATCCAATGAAAAAAAATTAAGATAAAGAAAGAATAACTACGCGAGCGCACCAGTAAAAGTTATTTCACCATCCTGGATAAGCAGCGTTGATTCGTCAGGAACGACACTGCCACTGTCTTCGACAATCGCTGCTAGGTCAGAAGTTTCTACAAAACGAAGTTATACCGCAAATTAATGAAGATAATTTTTTATTATGCCTTAAACAATGGATTTTATATGTATGATTTGCCAAGGCACAAATGCACTGCATCTTATTCAAAAAACTTAAATAAGACGAAAGATAACAAGCACTATGAAGGCAATTTAAGGACGGTGGCAAATGGATCACCTGGATCGGATTTGGATTGGATCCTAAATGGATCCATTTAGGATCCAATCCAAACCGGATCCGGGTGAAAAAAATTCGGATTCACCATGAATCCGAATAGATCCATGACGGATCCACAGTGGATCCGTCCTGGATTTCAGTCAATTTTAAATGGATTTGAAATTCCTCCTAAAACTAGTCATTTGAAATTCGCTTAAAAAAAAAATTCACATTGTATATTTTTAAAAATTTCACTTTGATCCCAAATTTTCAAAAAACCTAGAATCCTATTCAGTCCGGAATTTTCAAAAAATTCAAATTTGCACTTTTGGTCCCTCAATTTTTGAATATTGCAATTTTGACCCTAGTTTTTTGAAAAATCAAGAATTGCAATTCAGTCCAGTATTTTAAGAAAATTGAAATTTTCAATTCGGCCCCTGTTTTCAGAAATTCAAATTTGCACTTTTGGTCACTCAATTTTTGAAAATTACAATTTGACCCCATATTTTTTAAAAATCAAGTATTGCATTTCAGTTCAGAATTATCATAAAATTAAAAAAATTCAATTTGGCCCCAGATTTTCAAAAATCCGAATTTACTCTTTTGGTGCCTCAATTTTCAGAAATTACAATTTGACCCTAAATTTTTGAAAAATCTAGAATTACGATTCAGTTTATTTTCGAAGATTAAAATTTTTATTTCGGCCCCTGATTTTCAGAAATTTAAAAATTTCACTTTTGGTCCCTTAATTTTCAAAAATTACAATTTGACCCTAAATTTTTGAAAAATCTAGAATTACGATTCATTTATTTTCGAAGATTAAAATTTTCGTTTCGGCCCCTGATTTTCAGAAATTTAAAAATATCAATTTTGATCCCTTAATTTTCAAAAATTGCAATTTGACCCTAAATTTTTGAAAAATCTAGAATTACGATTCAGTTTATTTTTGAAGATTAAAATTTTCATTTCGGCCCCTGATTTTCAGAAATTTAAAAATTTCACTTTTGGTCCCTTAATTTTCAAAAATTGCAATTTGACCCTATATTTTTGAAAAATCTAGAACTACAATTCAGTTTATTTTCGAAGATTAAAATTTTCACTTCGGCTCCTGATTTTCAGAAATTTAAAAATTTAACTTTTGGTCCCTTAATTTTCATAAATTACAATTTGACCCTATATTTTCAAAAAAATAAGATATATATCATTTGTGTTATTTGAAATTCTCAATCATGCCTTATAATTTGCTCTATGAGTTAATTCCTGTTTTTGATAACGGGATAAAATCACATAAATTGATTTGGGGCAAAATTATAATTTTTGAAAATTGAGGGACCAAAAGTGCAAATTTGGATTTCAGAAAATCTGGGCCAAATTAAAAATCTTAATTTTATGAGAATTTTGGACTGAATTGAAACTTTGGGTTTTTCGAAAATCTGGGGTCAAATGGCAATTTTTTAAAATTAAGGGATCAAAAGTGCAAATTTGGATTTTTGAAAATCAGATGCCGAATTGAAAATTTTAATCTTCTGAAAATTATGGACTGAATTGCAGTTCTTATTTTTCTGAAAATTAAGGGACCAAAAGTGAAATTTTGGATTTTTGAAAATTAATGTATGTCCCTAGTAGTAACGTTGAAAACTGTGAGCAAACTAGTAAGCAAACATGTCCTTTATGTAATTAATTAATTAGTTTATGCTTATCTAATCTAGCCTACCAAAAAACTCCCCAACTTTCGCAAAATGGATATTTTTGCCTTCAAAACCAAAATTGAAAACTTCTGGATCCAATGAAAAAAAATTAAGATAAAGAAAGAATAACTACGCGAGCGCACCAGTAAAAGTTATTTCACCATCTTGGATAAGCAGCGTTGATTCGTCAGGAACGACACTGCCACTGTCTTCGACAATCGCTGCTAGGTCAGAAGTTTCTACAAAACGAAGTTATACCGCAAATTAATGAAGACAATTTTTTATTATGCCTTAAACAATGGATTTTATATGTATGATTTGCCAAGGCACAAATGCACTGCATCTTATTCAAAAAACTTAAATAAGACGAAAGATAACAAGCACTATGAAGACAATTTAAGGACGTTGGCAAATGGATCACCTGGATCGGATTTGGATTGGATCCTAAATGGATCCATTTAGGATCCGATCCAAACCGGATCCGGGTGAAAAAAATTCGGATTCACCATGAATCCGAATAGATCCATGACGGATCCTCAGTGGATCCGTCCTGGATTTCAGTCAATTTTAAATGGATTTGAAATTCCTCCTAAAACTAGTCATTTGAAATTCGCTTAAAAAAAAAATTCACATTGTATATTTTTAAAAATTTCACTTTGATCCCAAATTTTCAAAAAACCTAGAATCCTATTCAGTCCGGAATTTTCAAAAAATTCAAATTTGCACTTTTGGTCCCTCAATTTTTGAATATTGCAATTTTGACCCTAGTTTTTTGAAAAATCAAGAATTGCAATTCAGTCCAGTATTTTAAGAAAATTGAAATTTTCAATTCGGCCCCTGTTTTCAGAAATTTAAATTTGCACTTTTGGTCCCTCAATTTTTGGAAATTACAATTTGACCCCATATTTTTTAAAAATCAAGTATTGCGTTTCAGTTCAGAATTATCATAAAATTAAAAAAATTCAATTTGGCCACAGATTTTCAAAAATCCGAATTTACTCTTTTGGTGCCTCAATTTTCAGAAATTACAATTTGACCCTAAATTTTTGAAAATTCTAGAATTACGATTCAGTTTATTTTCGAAGATTAAAATTTTTATTTCGGCCCCTGATTTTCAGAAATTTAAAAATTTCACTTTTGGTCCCTTAATTTTCAAAAATTACAATTTGACCCTAAATTTTTGAAAAATCTAGAATTACGATTCAGTTTATTTTCGAAGATTAAAATTTTCATTTCGGCCCCTGATTTTCAGAAATTTAAAAATTTCACTTTTGGTCCCTTAATTTTCAAAAATTGCAATTTGACCCTATATTTTTGAAAAATCTAGAACTACGATTCAGTTTATTTTCGAAGATTAAAATTTTCACTTCGGCTCCTGATTTTCAGAAATTTAAAAATTTCACTTTTGGTCCCTTAATTTTCAAAAATTACAATTTGACCCTATATTTTCAAAAAAATAAGGTATATATCATTTGTGATATTTGAAATTCTCAATCATGCCTTATAATTTGCTCTATGAGTTAATTCTTGTTGTTGATATCGGGATAAAATCACATAAATTGATTTGGGGCAAAATTATAATTTTTGAAAATTGAGGGACCAAAAGTGCAAATTTGGATTTCAGAAAATCTGGGCCAAATTAAAAATCTTAATTTTATGAGAATTTTGGACTGAATTGAAACTTTGGGTTTTTCGAAAATCTGGGGTCAAATGGCAATTTTTTAAAATTAAGGGATCAAAAGTGCAAATTTGGATTTTTGAAAATCAGATGCCGAATTGAAAATTTTAATCTTCTGAAAATTATGGACTGAATTGCAGTTCTTATTTTTCTGAAAATTAAGGGACCAAAAGTGAAATTTTGGATTTTTGAAAATTAATGTATGTCCCTAGTAGTAACGTTGAAAACTGTGAGCAAACATGTCCTTTATGTAATTAATTAATTAGTTTATGCTTATCTAATCTAGCCTACCAAAAAACTCCCCAACTTTCGCAAAATGGATATTTTTGCCTTCCAAACCAAAATTGAAAACTTCTGGATCCAATGAAAAAAAATTAAGATAAAGAAAGAATAACTACGCGAGCGCACCAGTAAAAGTTATTTCACCATCCTGGATAAGCAGCGTTGATTCGTCAGGAACGACACTGCCACTGTCTTCGACAATCGCTGCTAGGTCAGAAGTTTCTACAAAACGAAGTTATACCGCAAATTAATGAAGATAATTTTTTATTATGCCTTAAACAATGGATTTTATATGTATGATTTGCCAAGGCACAAATGCACTGCATCTTATTCAAAAAACTTAAATAAGACGAAAGATAACAAGCACTATGAAGGCAATTTAAGGACGGTGGCAAATGGATCACCTGGATCGGATTTGGATTGGATCCTAAATGGATCCATTTAGGATCCAATCCAAACCGGATCCGGGTGAAAAAAATTCGGATTCACCATGAATCCGAATAGATCCATGACGGATCCACAGTGGATCCGTCCTGGATTTCAGTCAATTTTAAATGGATTTGAAATTCCTCCTAAAACTAGTCATTTGAAATTCGCTTAAAAAAAAAATTCACATTGTATATTTTTAAAAATTTCACTTTGATCCCAAATTTTCAAAAAACCTAGAATCCTATTCAGTCCGGAATTTTCAAAAAATTCAAATTTGCACTTTTGGTCCCTCAATTTTTGAATATTGCAATTTTGACCCTAGTTTTTTGAAAAATCAAGAATTGCAATTCAGTCCAGTATTTTAAGAAAATTGAAATTTTCAATTCGGCCCCTGTTTTCAGAAATTCAAATTTGCACTTTTGGTCACTCAATTTTTGAAAATTACAATTTGACCCCATATTTTTTAAAAATCAAGTATTGCATTTCAGTTCAGAATTATCATAAAATTAAAAAAATTCAATTTGGCCCCAGATTTTCAAAAATCCGAATTTACTCTTTTGGTGCCTCAATTTTCAGAAATTACAATTTGACCCTAAATTTTTGAAAAATCTAGAATTACGATTCAGTTTATTTTCGAAGATTAAAATTTTTATTTCGGCCCCTGATTTTCAGAAATTTAAAAATTTCACTTTTGGTCCCTTAATTTTCAAAAATTACAATTTGACCCTAAATTTTTGAAAAATCTAGAATTACGATTCATTTATTTTCGAAGATTAAAATTTTCGTTTCGGCCCCTGATTTTCAGAAATTTAAAAATATCAATTTTGATCCCTTAATTTTCAAAAATTGCAATTTGACCCTAAATTTTTGAAAAATCTAGAATTACGATTCAGTTTATTTTTGAAGATTAAAATTTTCATTTCGGCCCCTGATTTTCAGAAATTTAAAAATTTCACTTTTGGTCCCTTAATTTTCAAAAATTGCAATTTGACCCTATATTTTTGAAAAATCTAGAACTACAATTCAGTTTATTTTCGAAGATTAAAATTTTCACTTCGGCTCCTGATTTTCAGAAATTTAAAAATTTAACTTTTGGTCCCTTAATTTTCATAAATTACAATTTGACCCTATATTTTCAAAAAAATAAGATATATATCATTTGTGTTATTTGAAATTCTCAATCATGCCTTATAATTTGCTCTATGAGTTAATTCCTGTTTTTGATAACGGGATAAAATCACATAAATTGATTTGGGGCAAAATTATAATTTTTGAAAATTGAGGGATCAAAAGTGCAAATTTGGATTTCAGAAAATCTGGGCCAAATTAAAAATCTTAATTTTATGAGAATTTTGGACTGAATTGAAACTTTGGGTTTTTCGAAAATCTGGGGTCAAATGGCAATTTTTTAAAATTAAGGGATCAAAAGTGCAAATTTGGATTTTTGAAAATCAGATGCCGAATTGAAAATTTTAATCTTCTGAAAATTATGGACTGAATTGCAGTTCTTATTTTTCTGAAAATTAAGGGACCAAAAGTGAAATTTTGGATTTTTGAAAATTAATGTATGTCCCTAGTAGTAACGTTGAAAACTGTGAGCAAACTAGTAAGCAAACATGTCCTTTATGTAATTAATTAATTAGTTTATGCTTATCTAATCTAGCCTACCAAAAAACTCCCCAACTTTCGCAAAATGGATATTTTTGCCTTCAAAACCAAAATTGAAAACTTCTGGATCCAATGAAAAAAAATTAAGATAAAGAAAGAATAACTACGCGAGCGCACCAGTAAAAGTTATTTCACCATCTTGGATAAGCAGCGTTGATTCGTCAGGAACGACACTGCCACTGTCTTCGACAATCGCTGCTAGGTCAGAAGTTTCTACAAAACGAAGTTATACCGCAAATTAATGAAGACAATTTTTTATTATGCCTTAAACAATGGATTTTATATGTATGATTTGCCAAGGCACAAATGCACTGCATCTTATTCAAAAAACTTAAATAAGACGAAAGATAACAAGCACTATGAAGACAATTTAAGGACGTTGGCAAATGGATCACCTGGATCGGATTTGGATTGGATCCTAAATGGATCCATTTAGGATCCGATCCAAACCGGATCCGGGTGAAAAAAATTCGGATTCACCATGAATCCGAATAGATCCATGACGGATCCTCAGTGGATCCGTCCTGGATTTCAGTCAATTTTAAATGGATTTGAAATTCCTCCTAAAACTAGTCATTTGAAATTCGCTTAAAAAAAAAATTCACATTGTATATTTTTAAAAATTTCACTTTGATCCCAAATTTTCAAAAAACCTAGAATCCTATTCAGTCCGGAATTTTCAAAAAATTCAAATTTGCACTTTTGGTCCCTCAATTTTTGAATATTGCAATTTTGACCCTAGTTTTTTGAAAAATCAAGAATTGCAATTCAGTCCAGTATTTTAAGAAAATTGAAATTTTCAATTCGGCCCCTGTTTTCAGAAATTCAAATTTGCACTTTTGGTCCCTCAATTTTTGGAAATTACAATTTGACCCCATATTTTTTAAAAATCAAGTATTGCGTTTCAGTTCAGAATTATCATAAAATTAAAAAAATTCAATTTGGCCCCAGATTTTCAAAAATCCGAATTTACTCTTTTGGTGCCTCAATTTTCAGAAATTACAATTTGACCCTAAATTTTTGAAAATTCTAGAATTACGATTCAGTTTATTTTCGAAGATTAAAATTTTTATTTCGGCCCCTGATTTTCAGAAATTTAAAAATTTCACTTTTGGTCCCTTAATTTTCAAAAATTACAATTTGACCCTAAATTTTTGAAAAATCTAGAATTACGATTCATTTTATTTTCGAAGATTAAAATTTTCGTTTCGGCCCCTGATTTTCAGAAATTTAAAAATATCAATTTTGATCCCTTAATTTTCAAAAATTGCAATTTGACCCTAAATTTTTGAAAAATCTAGAATTACGATTCAGTTTATTTTCGAAGATTAAAATTTTCATTTCGGCCCCTGATTTTCAGAAATTTAAAAATTTCACTTTTGGTCCCTTAATTTTCAAAAATTGCAATTTGACCCTATATTTTTGAAAAATCTAGAACTACGATTCAGTTTATTTTCGAAGATTAAAATTTTCACTTCGGCTCCTGATTTTCAGAAATTTAAAAATTTCACTTTTGGTCCCTTAATTTTCAAAAATTACAATTTGACCCTATATTTTCAAAAAAATAATGTATATATCATTTGTGTTATTTGAAATTCTCAATCATGCCTTATAATTTGCTCTATGAGTTAATTCTTGTTGTTGATATCGGGATAAAATCACATAAATTGAATTGGGGCAAAATTATAATTTTTGAAAATTGAGGGACCAAAAGTGCAAATTTGGATTTCAGAAAATCTGGGCCAAATTAAAAATCTTAATTTTATGAGAATTTTGGACTGAATTGAAACTTTGGGTTTTTCGAAAATCTGGGGTCAAATGGCAATTTTTTAAAATTAAGGGATCAAAAGTGCAAATTTGGATTTTTGAAAATCAGATGCCGAATTGAAAATTTTAATCTTCTGAAAATTATGGACTGAATTGCAGTTCTTATTTTTCTGAAAATTAAGGGACCAAAAGTGAAATTTTGGATTTTTGAAAATTAATGTATGTCCCTAGTAGTAACGTTGAAAACTGTGAGCAAACTAGTAAGCAAACATGTCCTTTATGTAATTAATTAATTAGTTTATGCTTATCTAATCTAGCCTACCAAAAAACTCCCCAACTTTCGCAAAATGGATATTTTTGCCTTCCAAACCAAAATTGAAAACTTCTGGATCCAATGAAAAAAAATTAAGATAAAGAAAGAATAACTACGCGAGCGCACCAGTAAAAGTTATTTCACCATCTTGGATAAGCAGCGTTGATTCGTCAGGAACGACACTGCCACTGTCTTCGACAATCGCTGCTAGGTCAGAAGTTTCTACAAAACGAAGTTATACCGCAAATTAATGAAGACAATTTTTTATTATGCCTTAAACAATGGATTTTATATGTATGATTTGCCAAGGCACAAATGCACTGCATCTTATTCAAAAAACTTAAATAAGACGAAAGATAACAAGCACTATGAAGACAATTTAAGGACGTTGGCAAATGGATCACCTGGATCGGATTTGGATTGGATCCTAAATGGATCCATTTAGGATCCGATCCAAACCGGATCCGGGTGAAAAAAATTCGGATTCACCATGAATCCGAATAGATCCATGACGGATCCTCAGTGGATCCGTCCTGGATTTCAGTCAATTTTAAATGGATTTGAAATTCCTCCTAAAACTAGTCATTTGAAATTCGCTTAAAAAAAAAATTCACATTGTATATTTTTAAAAATTTCACTTTGATCCCAAATTTTCAAAAAACCTAGAATCCTATTCAGTCCGGAATTTTCAAAAAATTCAAATTTGCACTTTTGGTCCCTCAATTTTTGAATATTGCAATTTTGACCCTAGTTTTTTGAAAAATCAAGAATTGCAATTCAGTCCAGTATTTTAAGAAAATTGAAATTTTCAATTCGGCCCCTGTTTTCAGAAATTCAAATTTGCACTTTTGGTCCCTCAATTTTTGGAAATTACAATTTGACCCCATATTTTTTAAAAATCAAGTATTGCGTTTCAGTTCAGAATTATCATAAAATTAAAAAAATTCAATTTGGCCCCAGATTTTCAAAAATCCGAATTTACTCTTTTGGTGCCTCAATTTTCAGAAATTACAATTTGACCCTAAATTTTTGAAAATTCTAGAATTACGATTCAGTTTATTTTCGAAGATTAAAATTTTTATTTCGGCCCCTGATTTTCAGAAATTTAAAAATTTCACTTTTGGTCCCTTAATTTTCAAAAATTACAATTTGACCCTAAATTTTTGAAAAATCTAGAATTACGATTCATTTTATTTTCGAAGATTAAAATTTTCGTTTCGGCCCCTGATTTTCAGAAATTTAAAAATATCAATTTTGATCCCTTAATTTTCAAAAATTGCAATTTGACCCTAAATTTTTGAAAAATCTAGAATTACGATTCAGTTTATTTTCGAAGATTAAAATTTTCATTTCGGCCCCTGATTTTCAGAAATTTAAAAATTTCACTTTTGGTCCCTTAATTTTCAAAAATTGCAATTTGACCCTATATTTTTGAAAAATCTAGAACTACGATTCAGTTTATTTTCGAAGATTAAAATTTTCACTTCGGCTCCTGATTTTCAGAAATTTAAAAATTTCACTTTTGGTCCCTTAATTTTCAAAAATTACAATTTGACCCTATATTTTCAAAAAAATAATGTATATATCATTTGTGTTATTTGAAATTCTCAATCATGCCTTATAATTTGCTCTATGAGTTAATTCTTGTTGTTGATATCGGGATAAAATCACATAAATTGAATTGGGGCAAAATTATAATTTTTGAAAATTGAGGGACCAAAAGTGCAAATTTGGATTTCAGAAAATCTGGGCCAAATTAAAAATCTTAATTTTATGAGAATTTTGGACTGAATTGAAACTTTGGGTTTTTCGAAAATCTGGGGTCAAATGGCAATTTTTTAAAATTAAGGGATCAAAAGTGCAAATTTGGATTTTTGAAAATCAGATGCCGAATTGAAAATTTTAATCTTCTGAAAATTATGGACTGAATTGCAGTTCTTATTTTTCTGAAAATTAAGGGACCAAAAGTGAAATTTTGGATTTTTGAAAATTAATGTATGTCCCTAGTAGTAACGTTGAAAACTGTGAGCAAACTAGTAAGCAAACATGTCCTTTATGTAATTAATTAATTAGTTTATGCTTATCTAATCTAGCCTACCAAAAAACTCCCCAACTTTCGCAAAATGGATATTTTTGCCTTCCAAACCAAAATTGAAAACTTCTGGATCCAATGAAAAAAAATTAAGATAAAGAAAGAATAACTACGCGAGCGCACCAGTAAAAGTTATTTCACCATCTTGGATAAGCAGCGTTGATTCGTCAGGAACGACACTGCCACTGTCTTCGACAATCGCTGCTAGGTCAGAAGTTTCTACAAAACGAAGTTATACCGCAAATTAATGAAGACAATTTTTTATTATGCCTTAAACAATGGATTTTATATGTATGATTTGCCAAGGCACAAATGCACTGCATCTTATTCAAAAAACTTAAATAAGACGAAAGATAACAAGCACTATGAAGACAATTTAAGGACGTTGGCAAATGGATCACCTGGATCGGATTTGGATTGGATCCTAAATGGATCCATTTAGGATCCGATCCAAACCGGATCCGGGTGAAAAAAATTCGGATTCACCATGAATCCGAATAGATCCATGACGGATCCTCAGTGGATCCGTCCTGGATTTCAGTCAATTTTAAATGGATTTGAAATTCCTCCTAAAACTAGTCATTTGAAATTCGCTTAAAAAAAAAATTCACATTGTATATTTTTAAAAATTTCACTTTGATCCCAAATTTTCAAAAAACCTAGAATCCTATTCAGTCCGGAATTTTCAAAAAATTCAAATTTGCACTTTTGGTCCCTCAATTTTTGAATATTGCAATTTTGACCCTAGTTTTTTGAAAAATCAAGAATTGCAATTCAGTCCAGTATTTTAAGAAAATTGAAATTTTCAATTCGGCCCCTGTTTTCAGAAATTCAAATTTGCACTTTTGGTCCCTCAATTTTTGGAAATTACAATTTGACCCCATATTTTTTAAAAATCAAGTATTGCGTTTCAGTTCAGAATTATCATAAAATTAAAAAAATTCAATTTGGCCCCAGATTTTCAAAAATCCGAATTTACTCTTTTGGTGCCTCAATTTTCAGAAATTACAATTTGACCCTAAATTTTTGAAAATTCTAGAATTACGATTCAGTTTATTTTCGAAGATTAAAATTTTTATTTCGGCCCCTGATTTTCAGAAATTTAAAAATTTCACTTTTGGTCCCTTAATTTTCAAAAATTACAATTTGACCCTAAATTTTTGAAAAATCTAGAATTACGATTCATTTTATTTTCGAAGATTAAAATTTTCGTTTCGGCCCCTGATTTTCAGAAATTTAAAAATATCAATTTTGATCCCTTAATTTTCAAAAATTGCAATTTGACCCTAAATTTTTGAAAAATCTAGAATTACGATTCAGTTTATTTTCGAAGATTAAAATTTTCATTTCGGCCCCTGATTTTCAGAAATTTAAAAATTTCACTTTTGGTCCCTTAATTTTCAAAAATTGCAATTTGACCCTATATTTTTGAAAAATCTAGAACTACGATTCAGTTTATTTTCGAAGATTAAAATTTTCACTTCGGCTCCTGATTTTCAGAAATTTAAAAATTTCACTTTTGGTCCCTTAATTTTCAAAAATTACAATTTGACCCTATATTTTCAAAAAAATAATGTATATATCATTTGTGTTATTTGAAATTCTCAATCATGCCTTATAATTTGCTCTATGAGTTAATTCTTGTTGTTGATATCGGGATAAAATCACATAAATTGAATTGGGGCAAAATTATAATTTTTGAAAATTGAGGGACCAAAAGTGCAAATTTGGATTTCAGAAAATCTGGGCCAAATTAAAAATCTTAATTTTATGAGAATTTTGGACTGAATTGAAACTTTGGGTTTTTCGAAAATCTGGGGTCAAATGGCAATTTTTTAAAATTAAGGGATCAAAAGTGCAAATTTGGATTTTTGAAAATCAGATGCCGAATTGAAAATTTTAATCTTCTGAAAATTATGGACTGAATTGCAGTTCTTATTTTTCTGAAAATTAAGGGACCAAAAGTGAAATTTTGGATTTTTGAAAATTAATGTATGTCCCTAGTAGTAACGTTGAAAACTGTGAGCAAACTAGTAAGCAAACATGTCCTTTATGTAATTAATTAATTAGTTTATGCTTATCTAATCTAGCCTACCAAAAAACTCCCCAACTTTCGCAAAATGGATATTTTTGCCTTCCAAACCAAAATTGAAAACTTCTGGATCCAATGAAAAAAAATTAAGATAAAGAAAGAATAACTACGCGAGCGCACCAGTAAAAGTTATTTCACCATCTTGGATAAGCAGCGTTGATTCGTCAGGAACGACACTGCCACTGTCTTCGACAATCGCTGCTAGGTCAGAAGTTTCTACAAAACGAAGTTATACCGCAAATTAATGAAGACAATTTTTTATTATGCCTTAAACAATGGATTTTATATGTATGATTTGCCAAGGCACAAATGCACTGCATCTTATTCAAAAAACTTAAATAAGACGAAAGATAACAAGCACTATGAAGACAATTTAAGGACGTTGGCAAATGGATCACCTGGATCGGATTTGGATTGGATCCTAAATGGATCCATTTAGGATCCGATCCAAACCGGATCCGGGTGAAAAAAATTCGGATTCACCATGAATCCGAATAGATCCATGACGGATCCTCAGTGGATCCGTCCTGGATTTCAGTCAATTTTAAATGGATTTGAAATTCCTCCTAAAACTAGTCATTTGAAATTCGCTTAAAAAAAAAATTCACATTGTATATTTTTAAAAATTTCACTTTGATCCCAAATTTTCAAAAAACCTAGAATCCTATTCAGTCCGGAATTTTCAAAAAATTCAAATTTGCACTTTTGGTCCCTCAATTTTTGAATATTGCAATTTTGACCCTAGTTTTTTGAAAAATCAAGAATTGCAATTCAGTCCAGTATTTTAAGAAAATTGAAATTTTCAATTCGGCCCCTGTTTTCAGAAATTCAAATTTGCACTTTTGGTCCCTCAATTTTTGGAAATTACAATTTGACCCCATATTTTTTAAAAATCAAGTATTGCGTTTCAGTTCAGAATTATCATAAAATTAAAAAAATTCAATTTGGCCCCAGATTTTCAAAAATCCGAATTTACTCTTTTGGTGCCTCAATTTTCAGAAATTACAATTTGACCCTAAATTTTTGAAAATTCTAGAATTACGATTCAGTTTATTTTCGAAGATTAAAATTTTTATTTCGGCCCCTGATTTTCAGAAATTTAAAAATTTCACTTTTGGTCCCTTAATTTTCAAAAATTACAATTTGACCCTAAATTTTTGAAAAATCTAGAATTACGATTCATTTTATTTTCGAAGATTAAAATTTTCGTTTCGGCCCCTGATTTTCAGAAATTTAAAAATATCAATTTTGATCCCTTAATTTTCAAAAATTGCAATTTGACCCTAAATTTTTGAAAAATCTAGAATTACGATTCAGTTTATTTTCGAAGATTAAAATTTTCATTTCGGCCCCTGATTTTCAGAAATTTAAAAATTTCACTTTTGGTCCCTTAATTTTCAAAAATTGCAATTTGACCCTATATTTTTGAAAAATCTAGAACTACGATTCAGTTTATTTTCGAAGATTAAAATTTTCACTTCGGCTCCTGATTTTCAGAAATTTAAAAATTTCACTTTTGGTCCCTTAATTTTCAAAAATTACAATTTGACCCTATATTTTCAAAAAAATAATGTATATATCATTTGTGTTATTTGAAATTCTCAATCATGCCTTATAATTTGCTCTATGAGTTAATTCTTGTTGTTGATATCGGGATAAAATCACATAAATTGAATTGGGGCAAAATTATAATTTTTGAAAATTGAGGGACCAAAAGTGCAAATTTGGATTTCAGAAAATCTGGGCCAAATTAAAAATCTTAATTTTATGAGAATTTTGGACTGAATTGAAACTTTGGGTTTTTCGAAAATCTGGGGTCAAATGGCAATTTTTTAAAATTAAGGGATCAAAAGTGCAAATTTGGATTTTTGAAAATCAGATGCCGAATTGAAAATTTTAATCTTCTGAAAATTATGGACTGAATTGCAGTTCTTATTTTTCTGAAAATTAAGGGACCAAAAGTGAAATTTTGGATTTTTGAAAATTAATGTATGTCCCTAGTAGTAACGTTGAAAACTGTGAGCAAACTAGTAAGCAAACATGTCCTTTATGTAATTAATTAATTAGTTTATGCTTATCTAATCTAGCCTACCAAAAAACTCCCCAACTTTCGCAAAATGGATATTTTTGCCTTCAAAACCAAAATTGAAAACTTCTGGATCCAATGAAAAAAAATTAAGATAAAGAAAGAATAACTACGCGAGCGCACCAGTAAAAGTTATTTCACCATCTTGGATAAGCAGCGTTGATTCGTCAGGAACGACACTGCCACTGTCTTCGACAATCGCTGCTAGGTCAGAAGTTTCTACAAAACGAAGTTATACCGCAAATTAATGAAGACAATTTTTTATTATGCCTTAAACAATGGATTTTATATGTATGATTTGCCAAGGCACAAATGCACTGCATCTTATTCAAAAAACTTAAATAAGACGAAAGATAACAAGCACTATGAAGACAATTTAAGGACGGTGGCAAATGGATCACCTAGATTGGATTTGGATTGGATCCTAAATGGATCCATTTAGGATCCGATCCAAACCGGATCCGGGTGAAAAAAATTCGGATTCACCATGAATCCGAATAGATCCTTGACGGATCCACAATGGATCCGTCCTGGATTTCAGTCAATTTTAAATGGATTTGAAATTCCTCCTAAAACTAGTCATTTGAAATTCGCTTAAAAAAAAAATTCACATTGTATATTTTTAAAAATTTCACTTTGATCCCAAATTTTCAAAAAACCTAGAATCCTATTCAGTCCGGAATTTTCAAAAAATTCAAATTTGCATTTTTGGTCCCTCAATTTTTGAATATTGCAATTTTGACCCTAGTTTTTTGAAAAATCAAGAATTGCAATTCAGTCCAGTATTTTAAGAAAATTGAAATTTTCAATTCGGCCCCTGTTTTCAGAAATTCAAATTTGCACTTTTGGTCCCTCAATTTTTTGGAAATTACAATTTGACCCCATATTTTTTAAAAATCAAGTATTGCGTTTCAGTTCAGAATTATCATAAAATTAAAAAAATTCAATTTGGCCCCAGATTTTCAAAAATCCGAATTTACTCTTTTGGTGCCTCAATTTTCAGAAATTACAATTTGACCCTAAATTTTTGAAAAATCTAGAATTACGATTCAGTTTATTTTCGAAGATTAAAATTTTTATTTCGGCCCCTGATTTTCAGAAATTTAAAAATTTCACTTTTGGTCCCTTAATTTTCAAAAATTACAATTTGACCCTAAATTTTTGAAAAATCTAGAATTACGATTCATTTTATTTTCGAAGATTAAAATTTTCGTTTCGGCCCCTGAATTGCAATTCTTGATTTTTCAAAAATCTAGGGTCAAATTATAATATCCAAAAATTGAGGGACCAAAAGTGCAAATTTTGTTCCTGAAAATCAGGGTCCGGATTGGAAATTTGAATTTATTAAATTCTGGGTTCTAATTTGGGGTTAAAATTGCAATTTTCAAAATACACCAAATACAAACTCTTATGATTTTCAAAATACACCAAATACATAATTTAAGGAAGTTTCAAAGTATTTATCTAATTGAGATTCTTATATCATGTAAAAAGGTTTTGTTTAGGAGGAAATCCACCAAATACAAACTCTTATGTACATACTTCGTTCTCGACTTTTCATATCAATTTGATATATTGAAGGTGAAATTTTAAGTTTACAATTAAATTTCGTTTGAATGTTGGATATTGATTTATTTTTCTTTCATATTTGTAATTTTTTTTGTTTTCCTTCTGTATAGATTCATATATCATTTTCATATATTGGAGGTGAAAATTTAAGTTTATTATTAAATTTCGTTCAAATATTGGGCATCGTGATTTATTGTCTTTTGCATAGGTTCTTATGATAGTCATGATGGAACAATTTTCTCCTACAAAATCAGAAAAACAACCATCTATTGCGTGTAGTGCAGTGTTTCTCATATTAGTAAGGTCGTAATTAACAAAACTACTATTGGCTCATAGTTAATTTTGCACAGATGATAGCATAATATACAAAATTATTTACATGTGCTTAAAGCATTACTGTTATGAAACTAAGTATAACAAGAGATGTCTTCGACTGCTATCAACTTATTTTTTAATTATCTGTTAATTTCAAGTTTTTTTAAAGTTTGAAGGAATTTTTTGACAATTAGATTTTATTTAGTATATTATTTTACTTTAATAATTTATTTAATATTAAAGTCATTTTGTGAATTAAATTAGAATTTTTTAATCTTAGGGGGTTAGATGTGTAATTTTAAGGGGTTATTGCATATTTTTATTTTTCATTTTTGTTTACAAAAAAAATAAGGCTATAACCGGAAGTTCACGTATTACTTTACGATTTTGACATTTTGTTAAGTGGAGGGGTATTTTTGTAATTTTTAATACGTGGGAAGATTTTAATAATTACTCCTAGGTCTTATAGCAGTAGATATTCCCAATTTACCCCATTTTATGTCATGTAATTTTTTTTATATAATCACAATACTAAGCAAATCAATTATATTGATCAAGAATCGTAACCAAAAGATACATAAATATTGGTTTGTGCATTTTGTTTTTTATTTTTTTAATATATTTTGTAATGTTACAATATTGGTCTAATATTATCTTAAAAAGTTGGTGCATAGCATGGTTATTCTCCAAGAATGGGTAGTGACTCGGAACGAACAAGGATGTTGTATTAGAGGATTCGTTTGCTTATTAATTAAGCATTTGGACCTCCAAAATTACATATTAGTTTCCACCCCATATGATGTATCAATAGCTCATTTTAGCTGCTATATTTTACAAAAATGATTTTTTATATTCATTACAAAAATTACACGAATGGTAGATTTAGATTTATTAATATCGTTTTTTTAACTCTTCTGGCATTACACTTAATTTACATATTATTTATTTTAAAATATTTGTTTTTCATCTGTGCATAGCACGGAGAATACGCTAGCTTATTAATATTTAATAGCACAATTATAATCAACTTTTTAAGTGACTTTTTTATAAATATGGATTTACTCAGATTCTTTAAGAACATTTATCAAAAATACTTATTTTGTTAAATAATATGAAAATTCAATGACGTAATGGAGTAATACTGATTCATTTTTTTTTTAAGTAATTTGTGCATAGCACGGGTTTATGCTAGTAAAAAAAAAAGGGAAAGATTGGAGTAAAATGAAATAATTTAACCTGAGAGAGCAATCATTTCTGCTTGAGATAAGCCTCTAGTAGCAAAGATGGAATTAAGTTGATCAGAATTGAAAGTTGGCTTAGGGAGATCCCCTTCTACACTTGAAGCAGTTGATTTCAACCCATCAAGTCTCCCCCCTAGACAATTTGGAAATGCACAAGATGCTAAGTGAAAATTACTGGTATTTGTTTATTCGACAAAAGCTATAAAATGACAATTTTTTTTAAAAAAAAAAAAAAAAAGGGAAAGATTGGAGTAAAATGAAATGAAATTAAATAATTTAACCTGAGAGAGCAATCATGTCTGCTTGAGATAAGCCTCTAGTAGCAAAGATGGAATTAAGTTGATCAGAATTGAAAGTTGGGTTAGGGAGATTCCCTTCTACACTTGAAGCAGTTGATTTCAACCCATCAAGTCTCCCTAATTCCACAGGATATGAAGGTCCACCAGCCTGCATGCTCCAAATTTTATTAAAATTAAAAAAAAAAAAAAAAATCATTATTACTCATGATCTATCAAAGATTAGATTCTTAATTTATTTGGCCTTAAGATTCTACATTATACTACAGTATTAATTGTTTAAGAAAAAATTAAGAGAACAAACCAGGGCATCGACGTCCCGAGTTGCCAATGCATCAAATCCATCTCCGGCAAGTGATAAATTATCAGGGTGATCATCCATTTCTGCTTTATTCCCTGGAGTTCTGATGCAAAGAAACCCTGCATATAATTAATTAATTATAATAAAAATATAATACATACATACATACCAAATTGAACGCTAGCTAATTAGATTAGATCAATGATCGTATTAATTAATTAATTAATTAATTCTACCGAAACAAATTAAGCAATCGTACGTGGAAGTAGAGACGGATGACTGCAGGGACAGTAGCTAGTGAACGTTTGTTTGAATTTAAGGGACACTGCTTTCTTAACAATTATAAGTTGGAAGGAGAAAGAAAGAAAATTGCAAATAGATTATTTCACTATTCACTGATCAATCGTACAAGTTGGTAGGAGATCAGCAATCAGTTATAACAGACTAATCTAAAATATCAAATTTCATTTAATTCAACCATACTAATTAAATTGGACGATAGTGTCCACCTTTACTATAAAAAGGGTGACATCAATTTTAATGCAAGAACGCTGCACTCACTGATTACTATATTCTCAGTTCACACTCATGAGGCAGTGAGAGTGAGAAAAATATTTTATTTTATTTTATTTTATTTTTGTTTGAATTTGAAAAAAAAAATGGCTTCCTTGGATGAAAAAACCGATCTTCAAACACCATTGATTTTAATTTCCGGCCAGGAATATGATCCTGATTCCAAAGGAAAATTCACTAAATAAAGACGAAATCTTGACGGAAGCAAAGGACAATGTATGTTTTCAGATATTGAAATAACTAACATATATCAAAAGATGTATGTTAATTGAAATAATTAACATGACGGAAGCAAAGAACAATTGAAATACATACATACATGATTAAAATTTGATTTTCAGAAATTTCAATTTATGTTTGAAACATCTCTCAAAATTCACATACATACATGGTCTTTGATTTTTGAATCAATGAAAACGAAAATAAGGCATAGTATCTTCTTAAACCCAAACCCCTTATTTTTCTTGACTCTTTGGATTCTCTTATTTTTTTTTTCTATTTAGTTTTTTTTGACAATTTTAATTTTTTTTTTAATATATAACTATAAAAGCATATAGTATTAGAATCAATAAATTTGTCATGCTAAGCCAAATAACCAATCTTTCAATCAAAACTTTGGTACGTTAGTAATCCAATTTTTTGATAGCCCAAGTCTCAATGAAAATCTTAAAATAGGTATGAACCTTACAGGAATAATAATAATTATGTTATGGTATTTGTTGGTGCTACTAAAGAGGAAACATTCTCTGTAAGCGACATTTTACCTAGTATTTGGCTTAATTTGATTGCTTCATTAAATTGTTACTGTGAAAATTAATTCCACCTGCTGGCCTGACTGCGTAATATCAGAGCCATTTCCCAATTACTTTTGGCTTCAGACCAAAAATGCTCAGTAAATGCAACCATTACAGCCCAAACAGAAATTATGTGGGCCCCGCTGGCAAAATTACATTTTTGACCCTCTAAAGCGGTTGCATTTCAATATTAGCCATTTATTGGGGTACCTCGATAATATACATAATTTATTGTGTCATCATCATCAATTTCAGTGCTTATTGCCGGAAAATTTTAATTTTCACATGAAATCATCCATTATGTCTTAATTGACTGGAAAATTAAAGTTTTTTTTTGCCGTATATCACCAGTTTATGTCTAATATGATCGAAAAATTTAATTTTAGCCAAAATATCATTCGTCGATCGGCAGTTAAAAATTAAGAATTTCATATTCTGCCTCCACAATTTGCAAGTCCAAGTCATGTGATAGGTCAAATATGATAAAAATTGATGATTTTTGGCGATAATTAAAAAAAATTGGTGATAAGGACTGAAATTGATGATGATGACGCAATAAATGACATATATTATCGAGGTACCACAATATAGGGCCAATTTTGAAACGCATCCACTTTAGAGGGCTAAAAATGAAATTTAGCCTAATTTATGATTGGACGTTCTTTGATGAAGGATTGTGCTATTTCTTTTAGATATAAATGATTGGTTTTCTTTTCTACCATCTCATGTTTAAAATAGTTAAACTTTCTACCAAAAAGGTTCTAAATTTATTAGCTAAAATTATAAATTAAGAAAATTCTTCTTAGACATTCGCTAACCTATCATAAACTTGAAATAGAAAAGGAATTAAGACGAATGAATAGTTGTTTCAACTCTATGTAAAATTATTTTCTACCAAAACCAAATTTTCTGATATAGTGAATAAAAAAAACATGCTATATTATGTTATGGAAAATTGTGCATAAAAAAATGCTAAAGTACAAATTATCCTGTACTATTTGTATTTTGTGAGAAGCAAAAACAAAAACTTAACTTTGTTTCCGATGTTAATAATAGTCCAATGAAATTATAGTCATAGATAATTACATAATCCAATCATCCTACCCAACGCCTATGCAATTGACTAACAAAATTAATCTTTTTGTACTTAATTACTAAAACATATATATATATATATATATATATATATATATATATATGCACTTAGGGCATTTCCAATCATAAGCCATCAAAGTGGGTAATCAAATACTCATTTGAGGACTGCTACAGTGTTTTGGGGTCCCTGCAAATGTTTTGTATTCCAATACACAATCATCAACTTTTAAAAACAATTAAAAAATTAAGTCAAATTGATACTAAAACAAAATTAAACTCATTTAAAAATGCAATCAAATATAAAAACCAGAATAAAGTGTAAATTATAAATATTATACCTTGCTGACTTTTTATATTATATCATGATAAAATTTTCGGATGCCACGTATCGCTTTGAATTCAAATATCAAGGTATATGTTCAGATTTCTTATCCATATAATTTTTACCTTTTCTTCTTTTGTCTCTCTTTTCGATTTCAGATTTGAATCTTTGTAACTTTTTTTTCTCTTTACGTTTTAATTTTTTGTATTTTTTTTAGTTTAGATCTATATTTGTAAGTGTAATTTTTTTGTTGAAAGTGATTTTAATTTATGCAAAATTTTACAACGGATCTTTTTTTAAAAAAATTGCTATCGTTGTTGAGTGTCAAATTGGCCATTGGATAGTGAAAAGTTTCCCACCAAAATTTGGGGTCAAGAAGAATTTGCCCTATCTTTGATGGCAAGAGGTCAATTTGATGGCTGGAATAGGGCCTCCATTGGAGCTTCATATTTCTGATTTCAGTCACCAAATTGAAAGTTGATGAGTTTGATGACCCATATAGGGTCTCCATTGTAGATGCCCTAAACGTACAAAGCTTGAAATAATAGAGAAATGAAGGTACAGGTACATAATTCCTACAATCAAATTTAAACCATAATGCATCCTAATAAAGTTGGGGTATATGCAAAATAATTTTTTGTGTTATGCTAAATCTGCAAGAAACTATCCTGTAAAATTTTTAATACGTCAAACTTTCTTGTGTTTTCAAAAACCCTGCATAAAACACCCGTTTTGTGAAAAATAGGTCGTTTTATATCGACATATTCAAGAAACCATTTCTAAAATACTTCAAGTTGGGCTCGAGGCTCCCGACAACTTCACGTTATATATTTTAAAAATTATTTAAAAAAAAACAAAAACAAAAGAAAAAAGAAAAAAACTATTAAGATTTATAACAATATACAGTAGTATTATGTTTATGGTATTCGTGGCACGAATTAAAGCACTAAAAATGGAGCACTGTAAGGACGGAAAATTCGGAGCCTAAATAATAAATACATTCGATTCTTCCGAATAAAAAGCAAAAAGGAAAGAAAGAAAAGAAAAGAAGAGAAAAAAGAAAGAAAGAAAGGGAGGGAAGGCGAAAATCGAATAGTAATGGCGGCCAGATCTCTGTGGCGCGCCAAAACGAAACTTCTTTTGGCAGCTACAGCGGCTGGCGGAGCCGGCGCAGGCGCGGCGGCTATTTCGAGCTCCGACGACCCCGCCTCTGCCCTTAAGCTCTCCACCGCCATCCCCCTTCGCCTCCTTCGTGACGCCTCCACTGCCGCTACCATCGCGTTCGGTACGACTAGCTCCTAATTGTTATTATAATCTCTTAAATATAACTTTTGAAGCAGAATTTTTGAATTGGTTCAATTTGCTCTGTTCATTGTTTTGTACGTATCATGTGTATCACATCAAGACTTTTAACTTAATTAGCTAAATTAAGCTGTTTTTTTAGGTTATATGTTTATTTGCTGTGTGGTGGAAGTTATTTTGTTCATTGTTTTGCCGCGGAGTCAATTAAGTGTAAATGTATATCTAGTGATTTCAATTGATGTTGGTTAGGAGAATTTCTCTAAGAAAAAAATGAATTTTTTTTTTGTTACATAAGAAAAAAATGAATTAGATTGTGTATTCATCCACCTTAATATGAGTGGAATGATGCTTTTATTCTTTTGTTGCGCAAGGATATCCAAGTATTAGGCCTAACTAAACCTCTTTCGCAATGAATTAGTTGGCCAGTTAAAAACTTATGTTTCTAGGAGAATATGATCATGAAACTTAGTTGACCAATGAAACATTGACAACATTAAGCTTTATATTCTTCAATTATATTTTCCAATTCTTTCAAGCCTTCCCATGATTACAAAGATTTTCATGTGAATGTATTGTCATTTCGAGCCATAATATTTTGCATATGAACAGAGAAGTTGAACAGCCAGTATAATTCTTTATTTTCTTCCCCATGGGCATGTCCCAGAATTGGTTAAAAGGATACAAGTTTGAGAATGTGCAGTGAATGTTTGAAACTAGATAAGTTTTGTTTCCTGATGAATGTCGGGGTTTCCTGATGAATGTCGGGGTCTCCATGCCACTAAATTTATATATTTCCTTAATTGGAATGCAGAGGTTCAGCGCCCCATTGACAACTTCCCCTTTATTTCCCCAATTCCCTCCCCAAACACAAATTGCTGAATTAGGTTATATTGCTATAATTTTCCTTTTACTAGACATGAAAAACATAAATTTATGCAGAAACACAAACTCTATATTATGATATCTTTGAACACTAATGTCAATATAACATAGTACATGAAGCATATAACAACTGAGCATTCTTATACTATAATCTATACATGAATAAAACCTTCGTCTTGGATTGTCATTTTATCATGATCGAGTTCTCTTATTGCAGAAACAATCAAAAACATTTTTCACATAATTTGAAAATGTTCTTGTGTCATTTAAAATTAAAATTGCTCTAATTGTTTCATATACATCACATTCTTTGAATGTATACGAGTTTGTCGATGTTGGGGAATCGGGAAGAAAGGGGAAAATGTAGAAATATAACCCTAATTTGTGTTTGAAGATAAGATAAAAGAGAAAAAATTTCCCTTCAATTAGTAACATAATGTCATGTACAACTCAAATTAGCAATTTCCAGTGGAAACAGTGGCCAGTTGTCCTCAATTGGCAAAAATTGGAAAGTTACAGTACCATAATTAGGTGTACGAGAAATGAGAGGAACCAACTTGATTTGAGTTATGGGACGAAAAAGGTACTTTGCACTTTCCGCTTTCCTGGTAGTTTGACTTGTTTGACTTCAGGAAGTGGATGTATGTAAATTTGTGTAGACTTGAATACGATGAGAAATCTATTGCATGTGGAGGTTTGACCATTAGCAAGGAGCTTGACCTTGAATTAGGAGTTGTAGCTAGGCGTTGAAGAATATCAATAAACTCAAGCCAGCTCAACTGAACTTGTTTGAATCCCTTTTTCTATTTGCATCCGTAAAAATGAATAGCTTATAGGATTTCTCTCGACTAATATTGATAATGTCACTGCTTATATTTTTTGTCAGATTATGAATACTCTCTCTGGGGATTGCCAGAGGGTAGCATTGAAAGGGAAAAAACTAAGCGTGAAGTTCACACCAGGAGTGCACTTAGGCTTCAAGAACTTTGCTTTAAAAATGGAGGAATATACATCAAACTTGGTCAACATATTAGTCAGCTGGTAAGCTATCTCATTGTGTTCTTTTCAGATGTAATCTTTAATTGCAGAACTTCATTGAAATGTCTTTTTCAGGAATATTTGGTACCTGATGAGTATGTACAGATAATGAGACAGTCTATGTTGAATAGATGCCCGGTTTCTTCATACGATCGAGTGCGTGAAGTGGTCAAGAAAGAGCTTGGAGGGGAACCTGATGAAGTAAGTACCAATCATTCCCATTCAAATTAGCACTTGAAACTGGTAGTTATTCTTAATCATTCAAACAACTTTAGGTATATGGATGTTAAAAATTGTTTTCATTAGTCAAGTTTTAATCTTCTGATCATCTGATTCAAGCTTTATTCTTGACAGATTTTTGATGAATTTGATCCCGTCCCCATAGCAAGTGCTTCTTTAGCACAGGTTCACGTTGCTCGAACTCATAATGGACAAAAAGTTGCTGTGAAGGTGTCAAAAATCTCAACCTTCATACTCTTCTACTATTGATGTTAAATGTGATAATAACTCCTTTGCATTTTTACTTTAATTTATCACTTCAGGTTCAGCATACTCACATGACAGATACTGCAGCTGCAGATTATGCAACTGTGGAGTTTATTGTAAACGCTCTCCATCGTCTCTTTCCGACTTTTGATTACAGGTTTGAAATGAATATACCAGTACATTTTCTTAAGGTTCTCGGATAAAGAAAGCTGAACTAAGTCTCCCTTTATTTAGAATGACAATGATAATCTCCGACAAATAATGCACATTACTCTATGCATTGTTAATATTACATTCTCCTTTTACTACAGAAGAAATTTGACTTAAATTTTTGCAGGTGGTTGGTTGATGAAATGCGGGAAAGTTTACCTAAGGTTCGTTCTTAAGCTCCACCACCCTTTTTGTTTGTTTCATCATTCTCTAATATGAATCATTGCTGTCTTACTACACCGTACAGAATGACTCTGTACAGTCCACTTTTTGGCTCTTTCATGTTATTTTCGCTGTCTGTAACATGTTTCCTGTGTCACTGAATATGTTTGTATGGATTATTTTGTAGTGAGATAACCCCCATCCACTCTCTCTTCATGATGAACATGCATTTTTTGGGTAATCTCATTCTTGTTGCATAGCTCTTTGCATTAACTAGATGTTTATAAACAAGTAGGTGTTAGAGATTAATAGTAAAAAAACAAATTCACGATGTGATATGAATTAATTTAGTGTTATTTCTAGAATTAAAAAGTTTCTTGTGTATATGGTATTTAATTTACTGAGGCACTCATGAAAGCACTCAGATGCTTTGGAACTTATATACATTAGGCCCAGACTTGTTTTTTGGATTTCTAATTTCAATCTTCGAAGCATAAAATATATGAACTTTGGTAATAGCCAGTGTTATTATCGTTGCACTGGTCTACACAGTGCTGATCTTTTATATAGGGTTGTTCTTTTTTGGTTATTGCATGTCTGAAAGCTATGTCTGATTTTCAATTTTTGCACTTACATAAAAAGGTTAACAAGTGTCGGTGGTTTTTATGGCAATTAGATGTTCTAGAACCCATATTTTTACAACATTCAATAATTTTCTCAGGAGTTAGATTTCTTGAATGAGGCCAAGAACAGCATAAAATGTATCAATAATTTTCGGAGGTACTCTCCACATATTGCAGAATATGTTTATGCTCCGAAAATATATTGGAACCTTACTACCTCAAAGTTGTTGGTGATGGAATATATAGATGGAGCTCAAGTAAATGATCTCAGGACCATTCAGAAGCTAGGAATTCAGCCAAGTGAGGTTTCAACATTAGTAAGTTAATGCAATTCTCTTTCTAATTCAGTGTGGATGATCTTACAAAACTACTATGATCAACAGTTGATTTGAAAAAAAATTACAATTATGCCACAACTTGAGCATACTTAAGTTTGATAAGACGTGGGTTTTACTCTATGCAGTTAAGTGAAGCTTTTGCTGAAATGATGTTTAAACATGGTTTTGTGCACTGTGATCCACATGCTGCAAATGCGCTAGTTCGTCCATTGCCTTCTGGTCGTAGGAGTATTTTTGGTGAGACATCATTAGATCTTTCACTATGGTCTTTCCGATTTAGAGACTCATTCCTATTCTCCCAGTAAATACAGTATTTATTTCTTTTCTCATATGTGAAACATTAAAAAAACAAAAAAAAAAAAATTCAAGTTGACACTGGCAGTTGTGTATATTGGCTTAAGCTGATCCTCACTTTTGTTTCCCATGCTCAGGAAAGAAAAAACCACAGTTGGTGCTATTGGACCATGGTTTATACAAGGATCTTGACTTCTCGACGCGAATAAACTATGCTTCCTTGTGGAAGGTACATCTTGTGCGGAATTGTGTTTTTACTGTTGTGTGTATATTCCTCTCGAATCATTTGATGATATGATGCTTTGCATACATTACAGGGTTTAGTATTCTCTGATGCCAATGCAATTAAGGAATATAGTGCAAAATTAGGTGCTGGAGATGATCTTTATGCGTTATTTGCTGGTATTCTTACAATGAAGCCATGGAATAAAGTCATTGATCCTTCTGTGGATCATCTTGTGGTCCAAGGCACTGACAGCGATCGTTCAGAACTCCAGGTGACCACATGCTGAAATTTAGTGCTCTAACTCTTTTGAGTATTTATCCTTTCACTTTGAATTGATTTACGTTTAAATTACATTTGCAGATGTATGCTTCGCAATATTTTCCTCAAATTACTGAGCTTCTGAGGAGACTCCCTCGTGTTATTCTTTTGATGCTAAAAACAAATGATTGCTTACGTGCAATTAATAGATCACTGGTAAGCGAAATCTTTTAACTTCTAAAAGATTTAATTTTTGCTGCTTGAATATAAATGCTCGTGCACATTATCTGTGAAAAGTTAATTTCCTAAGAAACAATATTTCAGTTGTTTTGACCTATGAATTCTGATTCAATTTTTGGTTGAGTTAGGATTGAGCAAGAAATACATGTTAGTGACTTTCAATACTTGTTAAAATTAGACGCTCCATTCTTTCCCTTTTTCTTTTTTTAAGTAGACTCGATTTTTAGTAATGGTGAAGAAAGTTAGCTCAAAATGTAACTTGAATTTGGAATATCACCTTTAAGAAATCGCTTGTGTATATATCACTGGGGAGGTCAAACAAATCATCGTCTTTTGTAGTGAACACTTAATAGATTGCTTTTATTTTATCACAATATATAATCTTATTCGACATTGATGAAATATAATTTTACGTTCTGTAATAGATGTAGTAATAATTGTAATGAGATTGAAACATTCTAATTTATTTCTTGCTACTAAGTCAAAATCAAGTGTTTTCTTTCATACTTATTACCACCGTCCACCATTATGTTTGTTAAACAGATGCAAGGATCTTCGCTTGAGACGTTTTTGATTGTTGGAAGAGTTTCTTCTGAAGCAGTTATTGAGTCAAAATTGTTGCTGAGCAAGTCCTTTTTCTCTCGGGTTTGTGTGTGGTTTGAAGAGTTGTTATTGGAAGCTCGGATATTTGGAATGCAAATAGCGTTGTGGCTTTTGAATCTTAAAGCTTTATCCTTGAGGTTAGATCGATTTTCACATTAACTTGTTATTTTGGTATACCAACAAATAACGTTTTAGGATACATGGTTTCCAAATTAATTTATTTTTTCAGAAAACCACAAATAAATTTTGTACCATTAAATTGCTGGGTAGGGGTAGATTTTTTTTGTGTGTAATTTACATGTATTATTGCATCAAATTGATGCTTGCTGTTGTAAACTCCAAGCATTTTGATTCAGACAAAATTGTAAAATTATTTCTACTAAATTTTTTACCGATGCCCTATACTGAGACAACATATAGGGCAGAAGCGGGACATTGATACAGTAGTTATATTGTTTGTGAGAGGGTTTGAATACTATATTACTATTTAATTCGAGACGGGTTTTACGAATAAAAATATGGTGATAATTTGATGGCATAAAATCAGAAATTCTTACGTACATAGATTTTTCATATTATGCCTTTCTATGAAAAATATTTTTCTCAATCTATCAAACTCTCAATCATTTCTTGACTAATAGTTATTTCTCTTTCATCCATTCTTCAACTACCATGACGTACACTTGGATCTATATACGTAGCTTGAAGTTCTACCATTTGACTGAATTACATTTACTATAAAATAAACAATCGTGGCACGCAATACTCATATGCATAAAGTGGGGAAATATAATGGATATTATATTAGAAATTAGAAAATTTGATTATTAAAAGTTCTCAAATGCCTAAGTAAAGATGAAAAATTCGGAATCAAAATATAAAGTTGTATTCCTTAGAGTTAAACTACAAATATCATCTATTAGTTCTTAGAAATTAAAGCCACATACACAACAAAATCAAACACATAATAATACATATTACTAATATTCAATATATGAAGTTTGAACCAAATTCTTATTCGCTCATACAATATCATCATTTGACTTTGCCTTCTAGCCTTTTTACTCCAAAGGAAGCCATCTCAAGAGACTAGCACGGTATACAATTATTTATTATAATTTTTATAAATTTAATCAAGTTGACTAATCAATTGTATAAACTACAAAGTGAGCAAAATAATTGGGACGTTGAAAGTAGTAGTATAGGTGAATGGGTAAAGTAAAAGGATATCGATATTACCAAAGTAAATATTGTTGTTGCCTGACCCTTCTTAATTAGGAGTCATAACTCTACCTTTCTCAATCCCAATAGTATCCCATATGACAACTCAAATCTTCTTTCTTATTTAATACATTATTAACTTATTTTTCTTCTCTCTAGAAATCTTAAAATAAAAATAATGTAATAGTTGTATATTAAGTATGATATAATACTCCAAACATAAACTATATCTTAATTTATAAAAAAAAAACCTCTAGCATAAGTTTACTTTTTCATTTTTTCTCATTGTCAAAAGTTTTTAAAATGTAGAGGAAAAGTACGTAACTCCGAGACGAGTTGTACTTGATACGATTAGGACTTTAGTATTGGATTTAACTATTCGAAATTCAATTAAGATATGTACATTAAAACTTTGTTCGAGCTCAGATCATTATTCTTATCAAACCGAACATGAATGATATAGTCATATAACTTTTAAACCTTCATTCGAGTTCAATTTGATCAGTTAACAAACAAAAAATATAAGTAGAAGTGAAGCCATTTGCGTTTGATTCGATTAAAACTCGTTTAAATCCGAATCATTTGAAAGTCAAATTGAATTCAAACATGATTTTTTCAATTATACTACACGATTTTAGATATTCTACGATCAAGAAACAAATATAAATTTCTTTGGTGATTGTCTCCAACAACGTATAATATCACAAAAAAAAAAAAAAACTTTTTGAGCGATGATGATCATAGAATGCCTCCCCAGCAAATGACAAAAAATTGCTCTGCTGGCAGCGACAATTTCTATTCTCTTCTCCGTCCTTCACCAGCGGATCTTGCCTTTTGTTCGCTCCTCTCATCTTCTGTCCGGCAGAGGCTTTTGAACCATTTTGTTTTGCTGGACAAGACTTTGATTCTTCGGAGCACCACCCCCGTGATGGTGGCTCAACTGTTTTTTTGCTTTAAGTTTTTTCGTTTTTTCGTTTTCATGTTTTTTATTTTCTTGTTGTTTGGTCTTTGTTTGTTGTGTTGTTTTATGTTGGTCTTGTTTTACTTCTGTTGGTTGCAAATAGCTTTGATTTTTGTTTGCATTGCAGCGAAGTTCAAGTTTTGGGATTTTGGTTCAAGATCTCTGTCTACGGAGATTGTATTTGCAGCACTTGTTAGTCCCGTGCGGGCTCAGGTGGAAGAAATGGTTAGGACTTCCTCTCCGTCAGGATTTCATGCGAACGCACACCTGTGTGCAATAGCTCATTTTCTTCCTTTGTTGTTCTTTCCTTTGTTTTTCTTTTTGTTTCTTGTTCCCAAAGCTTGGTCTGATCTGTTTGCTAACTTAACTTTTGACTTTTTTCTCCTTTCAGTTGTTCTTGTATTTGTAATAGCTATGTTTTATTAGTAATTTATGGAAGTTTATTTATAAAAAAAAAAAAAAATTAGCCAAAGTAGGAGTGGAAGGATGTAAGAACTAGAGGAGAAAATTGTTGGGTTGCATAACGACGTCGTAGCTAAGTCAAATTGCCGCGTTGGCCTAAAAGCGAAAAGGTCTTTACGCTTTTTCAGTATTTTAAGAAAAATATCCCAACATATTTTGGTTCGACGTCCAAACCCTACTGCCCTTTTGAGCGCGTGATCTTAACTTCAAAGTATTCTTCATGCTTTTCTTTTAATTTGGCTTTAAAAATTATATCTTTGTAACAAATATTCGCAGATTCACTGAGGCGATTGAACGCGCTAACAATTCGCGTAGCAACAATACAAATGTGACTCACTGCCCTGATCTGTTCTCCAAGATAAGCAAAAACAAACCACCACACTTGGACTGCAAAAATAAAACACACACACACACACCCCCCTTATAAATCCTTCAATCATTGCATGAAATCGCCGGAATCCTCCACCACCGCCGCCGCCGCTGAATCAAGCATGGACTACAATACCTCCGACCAGCGCCAGAACTCCTCCAGATCCACCTTCGTCGAAGAAGGCAACGAAATCGACGGCGGAGATCCGGCGGTTTGGTCAGCCTTCACGGACAATTTCCGGCAAGTACAGTCGGTGCTGGACCGGAATCGAGTTCTGATTCAGCAAGTTAATGAGAATCACCAGTCGAAGGAGCACGAAAATTTAGTGAAAAACGTGGCGTTGATTCAGGAAATCAACAGCAATATTTCGAAGGTAGTTTCGCTTTACTCGAATCTGTCCACTAATTTTTCGAGCGTTTTTCATCAGCAGCGGAATGTTGATGGGATGAATTCTGAAGAAAAGCAGTGACTGGTGATGTATTGGTTAGGACTTTTAATTAGATTTTCAATTTCCTACTCAATTGCTGGTTCATCATTGTACGTAGCTAAGACTTTCTTGTTTGTATGACTTATAATTGCATTGCATCTTCTTTTCTCAACTAATTGCAAACTGCAGCAAAAGCACAGTGAGAAAAAATAGAGTATTTGAATTGATCTTGGGTGAGAAATTATCTGTAGTTCAATGTGTGTTGAGTAGTTAATATTATAAATTTTTATTTTTATTTTTATTTTAAGAATGAGACTATGAATTGAATGCATTATTACAGAGTGAAGAAACCACTGTGTTTCCGTAAAAGAACAACATCGCCTCCCCGTTGTTTTCACAAAAGTATAACCGATGATATGGGAGTAAAGTGTTCATTTACACATATTACAAAGATATAAAGTGACAATTTACGTCACTAATTTACAAACACTATAAATATATATAAATGGTTTGATTATTCTATTTTTACCTAAAACATGGTGTAAAAAGTTGAAGGAGCAAAACTATTTAGATGAAGGGAGTATGATCTAAAGTCAAACTCGAACAAGATTCATTCAATAATCATTAGAAGATAAATATTGTTATTTAAATATATATGGTTTTGCATGCACAATAAATCGAGAATTTGATTTGAACTTTTTTTTATTTTGTCAAGGATATTCAAGTCTTAGATCTCTATGTTGAGGGACTGTCTTACACAATATGTATCAACAAGAATTCGAACACTGATTCACAACATTGCGTGAGTGACTTAATCTAGTTTTCATCCATACATATGTTTGGCACACCACAGTTTATGCACGCTAACATAAATAAAAAGGGAAAGGCAAAAAAAAAAAAAAGGATAACTTATAAGCACAAAGTTCGAACGAACAAAATGAAGATGGAGATTACAAAGACATTTCACCACTGTCTAAAATGATAACTTTGGTTTTGGGTGTTCCACTCTCTCTTCCTTGTGCTTCAATCTTGCCCACAACATCCATTCCAGACAGCACTTTGCCAAACACAACATGCCGTCCATCCAACCTTATAAAACATAACAAACTCATCTAAAAATCACAAATTTCGAGTAAAAAGTCGTGAATTTAGAGACATCAATTACCAGCTTGTTGTCACAGTTGTGATAAAGAATTGAGATCCGTTTGAATCCGGACCAGAGTTTGCCATAGAGAGAAATCCTATAGTCAAAATGAGAAATATATTCCAATTTAGTATTTTGAAGGTGTTTATTAGTTTGTTTTGTTTTGAATTCTATTAAAGAAGACCGTCCACAAGGCATGCAAATGGTATACTCACCTGGACCAGTGTGCTTTAACTTGAAGTTTTCATCGGGAAATCTATCACCGAATATCGATTCTCCACCTCGTCCATCACCTCTGGTGAAGTCGCCCCCTTGGATCATAAAGCTTGGTATGATCCTGTGAAATCCGCTCCCTTTATAATGAAGTGGCTTCCCACTTTTCCCGATTCCTTTCTCCCCTGAGGCAAAAGAGAATGTAGTTAGCAGCAAGTGAACAAAGCAAGCACAAGTTCTGTATGTGTAACCACCAGAAATTTATCAGATCTTTTTAAATACAGAAGTAACACATGATTTAAGTGTAAAAAGAACAAAATACATTACAAATGTCAGGTTTATTATATGTAGTAAATTTTAGCTTACTCGTGAAAGGAACGACTTGGTCATTACTGAAACAGGTAGATTTATTGTATAAACTTATGTCTCTCCGCATATGCACCATGGTGGTGCCATGATCACGTTTTGTCAGGTGAACAATCTAACTAAGCAACTATTACATACTTGTGTGAGGCAGTCTATTCAAATTGTCTTGGTCCTGATTTAATCCATTCCAGAATTGATAATGGCCGCTAGACGCTAATATACTCATCATTTTGTCAAAGAAGCAGACATTTCATCAGAACAACTTTGAAGGCTTTATTAACATGGAATAAAGTTGTATTGGGCCAAGTACGTTCCTTATTCCTTATTTTTCTTGAAATATTTTGCTATCGTCATTGGTTGTGTCTGTTGTAACTACTAGCGATGGATCAAATCATTCAGCTTCTCTATCATTATCAGAATAATCTATCCTATTCTCCTTCAGCTTCCAAACTTCATGCACAGCAATTTGACTTGAACGATTCAAATTGAACTCATCTAGAGTCACATATGAGTCTAAATCTTTCTTTCCTATCAAACTAATGCTGATAAGCTTTTACTAACCCTTGTAAGTTTATGCATGTTGTAAAAAGACATATAATGGTCTGAAACCACAAAGGTCGAATAGTTTCATGTTTAGTCCAAGCAAATGCTTTAAATTTGATAGAGCATTCCAAAAGATCCATTCTTTATCCAGGGTGAATGGCCAACAAAATGCACGAATATTATGTCTGCTTATACAAAAGATATCAGTTATTTCTAGAATTAGCTCATCTTTGCTATTGTCCTGTTATATTAACACGTTAAACAAACTTATTATATCACGTTACTCGTCACATTAATCGTATAGATGTAAACAGTAAAAGCATGAAGGGAGAAAACGTTACTCGGCTACCCGTGCAAAGAGCTCGAAAATTTTCTGCGGAACAAATAAAAAAGGGTAAGAACAACTCCATTTGTCAAAATATATCAGAACAGAAAGAAGCAGGTGGCAAATTTCCAAAGGGTTGCATTTGACATATTACCTGCTGTCTGTGGTACAGTTTTCCCGAAAAGGCCCATGACAATGCGACCTGAAAATCCCCCAAGTTCTGTGATTATGATTTTTCCAAATAATATTGGAAGCAACACTAAAAAAAACTGACATGACGACAGCACTTAAGGTAATGCCAAACAATTTCCAAATATGTTTTTATGTTAATGAATATAATATTTTTTTTAAAGCTAAGCATCCAATATTTTGAAGCTCTAGTAATTTTGCTCTTTCTTCAGCTTTTGGTGATTGAAATACAAGAGGCTAGTTATATAGTACATTCTGGAATATCACGTGTTCATGTACTTCACCAATGCTTTGAACTCATTGACTTCCGGACACATGGTAAAGGTATACATGAAGCATTTCTAACATCTTCAAAATCAATCACAGGCCTAAAGCAGGTAGCCTAAAGGTGAGAATTTTATCTCGATGCAAGGACTAACTTAGTCTATGATTGGCAGCATAGAATCGAAACTCTGTGCGTGTGCTTTTGTGTCTCAATCTCTAAATTAAGGATGAAAAATAATATTACCGCTGTTCTTTCCATTAATCTCAACGTCGAAATAGACTTTATGAGTTACTTGTTCCATATCCTCCCAAGTTTCCGCCTATATAATCATATATAAATAGAAAACGCCTTTAATCCACTTGGTGGGTAAGATTAACGAACTAACAAAAATCCAGAATTGAATTGTTTTCAATAGTAGAATTAATCATACCTCATTGTTTTTCTTCAATTGGACTGATGAAACCCCAGGATCATTTAATCTACTCTGAATTCATTAACATGTGCCGTTTTTAATTATAAACAAACTAAAATACCAAAAATAAAAAAAGTCATGGGAAATACCAGGATGAGAGCAAGAGTCCCGAATAGAATCAGAACCCACACTACAACAAAAGGCAGAAGTTTCATTAGATTGGGCAGTCTATTTATGTTGCTTGCTTGAAAATTGATATACACTATCTTCTTCTTCTTCTTCTTCTTCTTCTTCTATATCAACGATTCGACGAGTTTAGGCAACACTTTGTGGTTGATTTGTGATTGGGTATGTGAAGTAGGGTTTAGTTAGATCTCGTTCCAACTGGTTTGGTGAATATTATTTGGGGATTTTGGATGAGCCGGGATGGGATTTTTGGTTCGAGTTTGAGGGTTTTTTTGCACTTTGCACCCCCGATACATGGAAAATAGGCAATTTGCACCCTTAAAACTTAAATTTAGCACTTTGCACCCTCAAAATATGAAAAATACAGCACTTTGCACCCTCTTTTATTTTCAAGCAAAATTTCAAGGGCAAATTGGGTAATTCCATTATAAGTCTTTGGCACTTTGCACCCCCCAAAACTTCATAAATTGGCACTTTGCGCCCCCAAAATAAAATTAGCGCTTATCAACCTCGAATTAAGAACAAATCAGTGCCTTGCACCCGCGAAACACAATAAATGGACACTTTGCACCCCGAAACACAAAATTAACACTTAACACCCTCAAATTAAAAAAAAAACATAAACCCCACATTTTCTCCGGCAAAGTTGTCCGTCGGGCTGAAAAAAAATCTAAGGCAAAGTTGAACTTACCAATTTTTACTCATTCAATTGTTGTGCATAGCACGTTTAATGTGTACAAGCTATAATTCATGGCTTGTTAATTTTTCATATGATGTAATCAATCCAAATTCATGGTATTTAATTTGTATATATGTATAAAAATGTAGATTGTTCAATCGGATCGAAAATTTACCTATTTTGCCTTAGACTTTTTTTCACCCTGATGGTCAACTTTGCCCAAAAAAATGAGGGGTTTGAGTTTTTTTTTTAATTTGATGGTGTTAAGTGTTAATTATGTGTTTTGGGGGTGCAAGTTGCTGATTTGTTCTTAATTCGAGGGTGCTAAGTGCTAATTTTATTTTGGGGGTGCATAGTGCCAATTTCTCAAGTTTGGGGGTGCAAAGTGCCAAACATTTATAAATGAATTACCTATTTTGCCCTTGAGTTTTTGCCTGAAAGAGGGTGCAAAGTGCTAAATCTAAGTTTTAGAGGTTCAAAGTGCCTATTTCTCATATTTCGGAGATGCAAAGTGCAAAAAACCCCAAGTTTGATCGTAATCTATTTGTTAATAAGACCGTGTTTGGGAGTTCAGGAATTCAAATAGTCTAAATTTGCATTTACTTCATCCATATTGTAATGTGCATGGATTTCACAAAAAAATGGATTTGCATAGCTCATAATACTAATACGTTTCAGCCCCATCATGAGGGGCGGGGCAAGAATTGGGGAAATCTAGGGGCTTGTTTGGGTCGATTTTCGCCCCAAGTTTTCGTCCGCGAAACGGGCCAAATAGCAACACAATCGCTTCTGGCCCAGAATGTCAGCAAAACAAGTGTTTGGTTTAAGGCCCAAACATCCTTATTTCAAAACACATGCAACAGGCCCTATTTGAGTGGTCTGCAGAATTCTATCCATTTCCGTTTTTGCATATTTCCCCATCTTTTTAATTTTGACTAATTCTATATAGTACTAATATATGAATATAATTGTGTAGTATAATATAGTATATATTTTTTTCTATGATAAATTATGTAATATGATACGGACTATATATTGTTATCATATAGAAAAAACGTATCCTGATATTTTGATCACTATATTATTAAACCAATTACATTGAGTTATACTTGTATAAATATATATGTATCTAAATTCAATATTTATTTAATATATGTATATATATATATATGCATTTTTTCTTGTATTAATTTAATCCAAACCATGGATTAAATTTTGTTTCTTAGGTATGTTTCGATTAGCTAAATATTTATTTATTTTTATAACTTTTCGAAAATAATTCGAAAATACGAAGAAAAATTATAAATAAAATACACATTACTTTCCTTTTTATTGTTTCATGTACAAATATTTTTTTCAATATTTTATAAGGAGCTTTAAGATAAGAAAATAGTTTAAAGGACATTGAAATTCAGTGTAAATAAACTAACATATCCATGATGGTGGTCATGTTATTATGAATCTGATCAAATCAAGTGTCAAGCCTACAAAACAAAGCACGTGAGGGTAGGTGGAAGGTGACTCTTAGAGCATCTCTAATGACTCCGATAGGGAATACTCTTTCCCTCTCTCCCTCTTCCCCCTTTCCCTCTCTCCCTAATTTTTTAGTCATCTCTAATGACTCATTCTATCAAACTCATTTAATAATAAATTTTAACCTTCTCCATTATTATTATTATTATTATTATTATTACTACTACACCAAAAATAAATTTAAAATTAACATTAATTTAAAATCAAAAGTACATTAGGGAACTTAGGAAATAAAAAATTATATCAAATATTAAATTAATTCATATAAGAAAATTCATCATCTCCGCCATGCTCGTCTATGTTTTAGTCGAACATAATTTCACGATTGTATCGTATTATTTTAAATTTTTAGAAAGAATTACTTTTGGGTGATAAATACAACCCCAAAAATTATTAAAATAATAGTGTTAATTTAATGAACTGAAAGTTATATTTTTATAATTAAAAATAATTATCTACTAATAATATACAAATTTTAGGAATTTTTTATTTTTAAATAAAGATTAAAAAAACCAAATGAAACAAAACAAAATCACAAAAAAAAGAATAGCATGTGAGGGAGGGGGCTTGGATGGGAGAAGCTCCCCCTCCCCCTCCCTTCAAGGTCCCTCCAGGGCCCCTCTAGTCCGTATACCCTCTCCCTCCCCCCTAGTCATTAGAGATGAAATTTTTTTCCCCCTTCCCCCCATATACCCTCTAGAGCATCTCCCCACTAGTCATTAGAGATGCCCTTAGGGCATCTCTAGTGTATCAAGGGGAGGGTGGATTTGGGAGTTTTTGGATCTAGGGGGTGAAAAAGTGAAAAAAAAATGTATAAAGGGGAAAAAAATGATAAATGGATTCAGTCTTCACTTGGACCGCTTGAAGCGGTTGAGTCATTCAGCTGCTCTTCATGCGCTGGGCTCCCAATTTTTTTTTTCTTTTTTAAATAAAACCCCTTTTAATTAAAAAAAATCTTTAAAATACCTTATTAAATAAAATGTAATTCTTATTTAATCTTAATTTTATTTCATTTGTGTACTATTTTTAAAAAGTTAATGTAACTATTATGTTGGAAAATTTAATGTCAATATTAAATTATTTTTATTATTTCCAAATCATGTCAATCAATTATTTAATTGGTGTATTATTGTGCACCAATTTTAGAATCCCTTTAAAAGTTAATTATTAGAAACTCAAATTTAATTTAATTAATAAAAATGAAACCTTAAAAGAACTTTTTTTTTTGTTTGATAATAAACCTTAAAAGAACTTAATGAACCTTACATATCATGATTCGTTAAATTAAAAACGATATAACACTAACCTAATGAACTTTATTATTGTTTAATTATTATTATTATTATTATTGCTATTATTATTACTATTATTATTATTATTATTATTATTAAGTGAGAGTGGGAAAAATGAGAATTTTAATTAAATGGAATTGATAGATTGATACATTTTAGATGACTTATGAAAAGGAAAAGGGAAGCTGGACGTGGATTCTGAGGGGAAGCTGGACTGAGTGAGGGAAAGCTGAACTTGGACTGAAGCAACACTGGAGATGCCCTTAAGAGCATCTCTAATGACTCCGAGTGGGAATACCCTCTCCCTCTCCCTCTCCCCCTTCCGCTCCCCCGTCTCTCCCACCCTCTCTCTCCCCCTCTCCTTAGGTCATCTCCAATAGGTATGGACTCTCATTCCCCTCATACTCCCATTCCCCTCAGACTCTCATTCCCCTTCAGACTCCTCTTTTTATAGTCATCTTCAGTGACTTAATCTTCTCATTCTATTTAATTCACATTCTCATACTTCTCCACTCTCACTTAATCTTCCCAACTTTTTATATTGCTCATAATTGGTTTCATGATAATATTAATGATATCAAATAATAATTAAGTCAATAATAAATTAAATATTGACATTAATAATAAGTAATTTAGCATTGACATTAATAATAACTAATTTAACATTGACATTAATAATAAAAAATATTTAATAATAACAATACAATAACATTACAATAATTAATATAAATCTATGGTGGACAATGTCAAAATTTTAAGTGAATTTTGAGTTATAATTGTAAGTTGGGGGGGGGGGGACTGCGAATTACTCATTTATAATCATATTAATTTGGTTCCATCAAAAGATCAGCTCGTTTCTTCTACTCTTCTTCATCAATGGCGTCCTCTTCAATTCTTCTTTTTCCACCAAGAACATCACAATCTTAAAAAAAAAAAAAAAGTATATTGGGGCTGGGCACGTAATTGAACAACTAAAAAATAAATAAATAAAAAAAAAAAGAAATGGGGCTGGGCACAAAAAGAGGTGTGTGAGGCGGTGGCCGGTGGGTCACCCACCGCCCAACCACCCATCAGCCACCCACTAAAAAAAAAGGGTCTTCACTTACGACCTGATTCCATCGGAAACAAACATGTCGCTATTAGTGACGGATTAGTAACCAAATACCAACAAAATTTCAATTAAAAAATCTACCTTCAATAATAGCGACAAATTACTGACGGAATGCCGAAAAAAATTATTTTTTGTAGGAATTCGATTGTTAAGTTGTAGGAAAAAGTTATCATAGCGACAAAATCATACCAATGGAAAATATATTCCGCCAATAATAACGACAAATAACCAACGGAAAATTGGGAAAAAATATTTTTCGTAGGAATTCGGTTGTTAAGTTGTAGGAAAAAGTTATCCATAGCGATGATTTGTTCCAACTGAAAATTTTCGTTGCTATTAGTGACGGATTAGTTACCAAATACCAACATAATTTCAATTGAAAATTCTACCTTCAATAATAGCGACAAATTACCGACGGAATGTCAAAACAAAATATTTTTCGTTGGAATTATGTAGCTAAGTTGTAGGAAAAAGTGTTCCACAGCGAGCAAATCTTTCCAATGGAAAACAATCCGTCGCTATTTCATTTTATTACCAAATATGTAACTGAACAGTGACGGAACTAACGTCATAAATATATTCCGTCAATAATAACGACAGATTTCCAACGAAAAACTAGAAAAATTAGAATTACGAAATCATTCACCAACAATTAAAAAATTACCGGCTTAATTGTATTTTAGTCACATAAAAATTGAACCCTCAACAGTTACAATACATACAAACACCAATTAAAAGCTTCTAAAAAAATTAAATTTATTTAATTGTCACAAATTGTAATGAATTTTAAGGAAAAAAATTATATCATGAAATTTACTTTCTTCTCATCAACCAATCAACCATCAAAATTTATTACACATCACCACTACTATGCTCATTTTCACTATTTTCTTGTATATTTTCATATTCATCGTCTGAAAATAGATCGCCGAATGCTTCTTCGTGCTCCTCATCCTCCTCATTCACCTCTTCCTCGGCAATTGTATGAAGTTCTGTAGGATCCACTTCTTCTAAATCGCCACTGGTATCCAACAAAATATTCACATATGGAATTGTCAATCACGCCGTCCCTTTTTTCATTTATCCCTCTTGAATTGTCACATTCATTAGTGTTTTCTGATTCAAAAGCACGCTCTTTCTTACAAATTTTATTTGTCTCCTGGACTTTTTGACTATTGCTTTCATCACTATTAATAGAAATAGCCCTTTTACGAGACTCCATGTAATTTAAAATTTCATCTTGAATATCCTTGGTTACATTATCGCATTTTTTTACTGAGCTATTACCACCAATAAGGTGGTGTTTGATTCTATAGATTCCACCGTTATACTCCTTGTTACATAATTCGCATTGCACACAATTTTTGTCAGTCACTTTTGGCCAAAAAGCATACTTCCAAGTGGGATCGTTAGAATTAGCTCGAAATTTGTTAACATTATTGGAAGACATAATCTACTGGAAAGATAATTATCAAATACAAAACATTAATTAAAAGCTTCATGAAAAAGGAACGGTATATAATATAATTATAAAAAAAAAAATTAGAAGGAAAAAATCGAAACATACCAGAATCTAAATTGTCAGGGTTGTGGGAATCAATCTCAACAATATTTAAGTATTGTTTATCAAAGTCATATACTTGAAACTGAAGTATGTTTATATAAACTTCTTTATAAGCGTGAATGTTTACATAAAGGAGATTATGTTTGCGAGAAAGCCAAACGAGTGATGGTAAGTTCAATTATTTTATTTTATACTATTTAGTATATTATTAACATTAAATTATGAGGACTCAAAACCTTGAATATGTTTATTACGCAGGAGATTTATGACGAGACGATTGAGCAAAGTTATCCAGACCCGATTACACGTCCAGAATTTGACCCAGTACTATGGAACTAATCATCAGGTGGTATGTATAGAGGAAAAATGTATGGTTTCGGACCGAGTCAACAAGGAATCAATGCAAGCGGATTAGAGAAGTCTAGTCCACTGGATTATGGAAAAGTTGAGGAGTTGGAGAAGAAGGTGGAAGGGATGATAAAGAAGACCGACAAGATGTTTGAACAGTTGCCCGAAATGATGAGTACCATTGTAAGTTCCATGTTACAAGAGTTGGGTTACAGTAACCATAAATATGCCGGGGGATCGGGTCGTAATCAACCAAATTACATGAATAACGAAGTTTCCAGTGACGAAGACCAAACTTCATAAGACAGTTTTGAAAGACTTATGGACTACGAAAAAAGTGGACCAAGTGAGCGAGGCAAAAAATTATTGAACAAGACTAGTTGTAGCAAAGACAAATGCAAATAGTGATTATAATGTCTTTATTTTGTCTTTACTAGTGATGAATTTTGGTTTTTGTTTAGTATTTATGAACTCAAATTTATGAATTTTAAACATGAATAATTAGTTTTTTAAATTAATAATTTTTATCTAAATATTAGTCGCCTTTTGTTAGCTATATTTATAATTACATTACAATTAACCTTTATGAGCTGCCCAAAAATTCTCAAAATTAGATTTGACCCGTGACTGATTGAGGTGCCGAAAACATACTCAGGCGTGCCCCAGGCGCCCAGGACAAACCCAGGCTTGGCCCAGGCGCCCGGGCTTGACCCAGGCATTGGCCCAGGCGCCCGAGACAGACCCAGGCGAGGCCACGGGCGCCCAGAACAAACACAGTCGTAGCCCGGGCGCCCTGGCCTAGACTCAGGCGAGGCCTCAGGCACCCGAGACAGACCCAGGCCAGGCCATAGGCGCCCGATATAGACCCAGGCCAGGCCACAAGCGCCTGAGATAGACCCAGGTGTGGCTCGGGCGCCCGAGACAGACCCAAGAGCGCCCTAGGCGCCCAGTACAAATCCAGGATTGGCCCGGGCGCCTGGGCTATATCCAGGCATGGCCCAAGCGTCCGGGCTAGACTCGGGCATGGCCTAGGCGCCCGAGAAAGACCCAGGCATGGCCCAGGCGATCGAGACAGGCCCAGGCGCCCATGAACGACTCAGTCGATTGCTAGTAACGGAATCAACAACGAAAGAATTGTCACTACGTTCCAACTGATTTTCTACAAAGTAGTGACAAAAATAAGCTAACGAAAATATTATGATGCTAAATCCGTCGGAATTAGTCCAACCGAATGGCGACAAAATACCGACAAATTTTAGCCAATGGAATAATTTTGATGCTATATTCCGTCACAGTGTTTCCAACGGATTTGCGATAGAACACCAACAAATTTATGCCGTTGGAAATCAGTTAGAAATTTTCCTACGCATTTCCAACAACAAAAATTGTCGCAAAGATATTCGGGCCCGATCGTTCATCCGACGTTTTTTCCAACAAAATTACCAACAAAAATGAACCGTCGCAACATTTACCAACAAATAAAAAAATCCGTTGCTGCATTTACCTACGGGGCCTTCACCTACGAATCAACTAACGAAAAAAACCGTTGCTACGCATGAATACCAACGGAAATCAAGGCTTCACTAACGGAATCTGCCGTAGGTGAAGCCCAGTTTTCTTGTAGTGACCATCCCCCTCCCCATAAGTGTTTCTCCACCCACCTCTCCATGGATTCCCCCTCCCCCACCTCAATGGAGATGGCCTTAGTTTTTTAGTCATCTTTAATAATTCATTCTATCAAACCCATTTAATTATAAATTGTATCCTTCTCCATTCTCACTACTTATTATTATTATTATTACTACTACACAAAAATAATTTAAAATTAACATTAATTTAAAATCAAAAGTACCTTAGGGAACATAGAAAATTAAAAATTACATCGAATATTAAATTAATTCTATGTTTCACCGTATGTAATTCGTAGAGTTGTAGTCGAACATGATTTCATGATTGTATCGTATTATTTTAAATTTTTTAGAAAGAATTATTTTTGGGTGATAAATACAACCCCAAAATTATTAAAACAAATCAATATTAAAATAACAGTGTTAATTAAATTAAATGAAAGTTATATTTTTATAATTATAAATAATTATCTCCAAATAATATACAAATTTTAGGAATTTTTTATTTTTAAATAAAGAACTAAATAAAACAAAACAAAGTAAAAAAAATAGCATGTGAGGGAGGGGGCTTGGATGGGGGGAAGCTCCCCCTCCCCCCTCCCTCCAGGCTCCCTCCAAGGTCCCTCTAGTCTGAATACCCTCTCACCCTAGTCATTAGAGATGAATTTTTTTTTCCCTTCCCCTCACATATCCTCTAGGGCATCTCCCAACTAGTCATTAGAAATGCCCTAAATTTTCAGTACTATTTCATTTGGAAATATCTTAAACTAACACTTTTTTTTTTTTATAAATGAAATTATTTTTTCTTAAAAATACTCAATTATTTGATACCACTAACTCTCGTATATGTAAAAACTAAAAATATTGAAATGTTCCATCTTTTTAACTTTTACCTAAAATCCCGCATAAAAAATAAAATGATAAAAAAAAGGGGACGGAGGGAGATGATCTTTAACAAAAATAAAGATTTTGAAGAGATAGTATTTGAGATATGTGTAATGTGTTTTTTTTACAAAATGTTAAATAGGACGGAGGGAGATGATCTTTAACAAAAATAAAGATTTTGAAGAGATAGTATTTGAGATATGTGTCATGTGTTTTTTTTACAAAATGTTAAATAGTTGCATTTAAATCTCCAACATTTTTGACATAGTAAAATATCACAATAAACTTAAATCAAGAGTTAATGATCAACTTAGGGTTGTCAAGGGGGCGGATTTTAATTTGAATTCGATCAGCATTCGGTCCGATTTATAGATATTTTTATTCAATTAAGGATTTGATGTGTCTGATCCGATTAAGAAAATTCGAAACCCGAATTATGTAGAGCGAATATGAATCTTGTTTGATCCGATATGTTACAGATATGTATCCGATATATATTATATATTGTTTATATATTATGTATTTAAACAAAATAAAAATAAAATTATTTAGGTTCAACTAAAAACTTTAAGTATATTAAATATAATCTTCTAAAAAGAAATGTCTGAGAGATCTTGTTGTCGTGGCCTAGTAACTAATTAAGTCTTATCTACAACATATTAAAATATGCTATTTGATAAGAAAAATCAAAACCCTATCCATTTATCTATTTAGCAGCCTCCATCTTCCCTCTACTATTTCCTTCAATTTTTATTTTCTCCTCCATTTCAATGAATTATGGGTTTTCTTCTTCTTTGTCCCATTTTTGCTCTTTTTCTATTTTTTGTTCTAACTTTTATCGTTTATATTTGACCACCATTTTAATCTTCTACAATTTTCAGACAATAGTTTTCGATGAAACAAGTTGAAAGTTATATTTTTAATTCATGAGGTAGAACTGCAAGAGATTTGGAGGAAACTGGAAGCAAAAAAAATACTGCTAAAGGATTTGGATATCCTGAATTCAAGATCCGAGTGGATCCCTCACAAACGTTACAATTTCATTAGGCTGAAAATCCCCCTTCTCCCAAAATAGTCTGGTATGGCTGAACCAAATCCACCGGCAAATGATTGCTATGAAGCCAAACTCCTTAGAATCACATTCGAATGCATATCTTTGAACCAAAATTCGGCATTAGATGCGCTGCTGCTATAAACAATGTACGGAACCCGATACACAACCCACATCAATCTTGCATACGGGCACTTGCATAGAGCGTGTAAGATGGATCTAGGGCCTGTACAACGGGAATAAGATTCATTGTCTTTGAGATGTCTTCTACATAATTATACTCGAACTGTTACAACATAAGGGTTCATTTGGATTGATCTATTTGAGTTATCAATTTCAGTTTCATAATGCCAAATTTATGACACTTGTTTAAATAACTTTGATTCAAGATGAATTTCAACTATTGAGTAGCCATTTATCAATACTTCGAATATTGGAGTCATTTGATATCATTCCATCAAAACTCTTCTCTAATTTAGATCACGCGGTCCAAATCAAGCTAAGTTTCAGAAGTAATTTATTGAAAACATGTGGAGCTTATGAGTCATTATACTTTTCTTTAAATAATTTACCTTGAAAAGAATAAATTTAACAAAAAGAAGAAAAGAGAAAAAAAAAATGAAACACGCATAAACTTGAAATAGTAAAAGAGAACATATACAATTGGTGACTTGAAGATATGGCAAACAAAAAGGTCAATCCTCAATCGTGGTAGTTATGGAAGTCGCTCTCTATTATTGCCGTGTGGGGCTGTGGGCACGTTTGGCTGGCGTGACAAACCCGCCTACCACCAAAAAGAATCAAAATAATTTTTAATATTATATTAATATTAATAATTAAACTTGAAACAAAAAAGTCAAGTTCAACTAAAGGCGGTAGGGAAAAGAACAAAATCATTAAACTAGTCCATTAAATACGGGCATCTGAAGTGGGAGTTGTTTGAGAATAGGATTATCAACAACTGTGTACAATCAACTTACTTTATTTTAGCACAAGGTGGTTTTCATTGTCCTTGTGTCGGTCAATAATATAAATGTAATTTTGAATACTAAATATAATGGTGTTTGTTTGACGTTTCTCAAAAAAATTTCGTGTTTGGAAAATATCAAACAAACATACTTTCTATTTTTTGAAATAAATTTTTCATCTCTTAATTTTTTTAAACTACTTTCTCAAAATTCAAACAAACAACAATTTTCTTATCTCTAAATAAATCTATACAAACTCTACTCTGATTTGACATAAAGTAACATATCTCTTACACAATTTATCTCACAACAAACATGATTTGACATAAAGTCTTACACATCTTACACCTACAACCTAATTCTTCCAGAAAAAACCTACATCTACTTTATTTCTCAAACCAATCTCTCAAAATCCAAACAAATAATATTACGCAAATCGAGATTATTTCACAGACCTCCAGTACTCTCCCAAACTAATTTTTCAAACACCAAACAAACAGGCCCATTAATTTTTCATATGACCAACTTACTTATAATTATAGTTCTATAGATTTTCCAAAAAGTTTATAGAAAGTTTCAAAATACCATATGAAGAATATTTTTACTATTTTTTCGTGAATTATTTCCACTCTTTGGATAAAAATGGTAAATATTTTGTTGATATACACTACTTTATTAAAGGACTTCTCTTTTTATTTTATTATTATTATTATTATTATTATTATTATTATTATTATTATTATATTTTTTTCTATTTTTCTTTAACTTGACTTGATAATGCTACTAAATAAATAAAGATATCACCGTTAACTCATACTCCTCGTGTTTATACATTGAGACTGAATTTAATCCAAATATATTATACTTTTACAGCTAAAAAAAATAAAAACAAATATAATACTACTTGCACACAAAAATTTAATCCATGAACATTCTATTTTCGGAAAATACCATATGAAAATGATAACCAAACAAGCTTTATATTATCTCTTATTCCTGAAAATTATGTAAGTCAAATAAGCCAAATGGGCATGGTTTTAGTGACTCATCAACTTGTCTCATTGAATAAAATTAATTTAAAAAAAAAAAAAGGCAAATTGTCCTCATTCTTTTTTTTTTTTGATAAAATCAAATTGTCCTCATTGAATAGACAATAATAGGAGGTAAAGGAAAAACACACAATACCTAATCCCATCAATTATCACTATATATTTATTTCAAAGGGCAACCACTGGGAAACCATCCTTTTCCAGTCTCCATTTTCCTTCTCACTTTTTCTCTTTTCTCCACCACAAAATCACTCCTTTGCTTCTCTGATTTCTCTTCAATTTTTTCAGTCAATAGGTAATTTATTTTTCGTTCATCTAATCATGTTGTTGATTTCTCAGCTGAATCTTTTGCTCTTGGTTTCGTTTCTTCTTGTAGAAAAATCTAAAATTCTGAATTTTAGGGGAGTTTATCTTGTTTTTCCTCCGGAAAATGAAAAAATTGTTCGCGATGCACTTCCTTACGGCCCTTCTAATTGAAGTTCTGTTTGTTTGATACCTTTTTTTTGAATGAATGTTTGAATCTCATATACTAGGTTAAAATTTCCAATAGATGTTGATGTTGTTGTTGATCTTTATTTATAGGTTCAAGTTTAATGATTTCTCTATTTCTTCTATTGTTTTAATTGCAGGGGTGTTCTGTTTCTGAATCATGCCGATTCCAGTAAGTGAAGACCTCTTTCAATTTGCATTTAATTTTGTGTCATTCTGATTGTTTAATTTGTGTTTTTATTTATCTGAAAGCTTAGGGATACTTCTTTGCAGGTAAAACAGTAGGTTGTTAATAAAATTTCCAGTTTAATCCGAAAAGGGAAAAAATATAAGAATCTCAGAATAATTGGACCTGCATCTCATTCCCTTGAAGAAATGCAGCAGTCTATTAGTTTTGCAAGAGCTATTCCTATCAAGAAAAGGAGATTTCCAATTATTGAATCTGCATCTCCTTCCCCTGAAGAGAAGCCTTCCGTTTCCGAGGTCAACGAACAAGAACCGAAAATCCCAGATGCAAAGCCTTCCAGTTTCGAGGAAAACGGAAAAGAGTTGAAAATCCAAGATGAAAAGCCTTCCAGTTCTGATAACATCAAAGAAAAATCCCATATCTGTAGAGCTGATACAGATGTTGCTTCGACTGTTAAATCTGATCTGAGCAGGTCTTCTGCTTTTTTGGTTACTGATACAAATGTTAAATCAGCAGAGTCTAATGTGGACATTCCGGAAACCAAGCCTCAGAAGCCAGAACCCGCTATTAGTTTAGGACCTAAGGATGATTTAATGAATAAAGCAGATCTACTTTCCCCTGAAGAAAGCGATAGGGGTGCTCATATAATGATTTTGAAGCAGGAAAATGTTAGTGGTCAAACTGACGGTATCTGTGGGCTCAAACTTTCTACAGCTTCACAGAATCTTGAATTGCCATTAGAATCAAATAAACCTTTTGTCCCTGCTTTGGAACATCAAAGCAATAAAGCTATATGTGAAAAATCTGTTGAGTCAGATCATTTCTTGTTTAGTTTGAGTGTGAGCAAAGATAAGCTTGTTTTGGGTGAGAACAATGACAGTAGCACAAAATATGCCAGCAGTCGAGATTGTGCTAATCGGTCAAATTGGGATTTGAATACAAGTATGGATGAATGGGAGGGTTCCACCAATAATGTTTCATTTGCTCATAAGTCTAGCCAGACTAGTAATAGTCTAAGGCAGAAATCTTCTTTGAACAATCATGATGTGAAGACTACAGCTGGTACTGTTGGTCTCAGTTTGAACAAAGGAAAACATATGTTTAATGAGCACAGTTCTAATTCTTGTAATACAGATGTACGAACTAGCCAACAATGCAATGATTCTCTTCGACTCAGTCTTGCTATGCCCTTTAGGGAATTGGATGCAAGTGGGAAGCATTCTTCTTTACCAAATAAATTAGACTCTACCGATGCTAGTCCAAAGTTAAACTTGATGAAGTCTCAGTCATCAACCATGAATCTGAATCGTGCTAGTGCTAATTGTAGGACTTTAAAATTAGAGCCTGTCGATGAGAATTCAAAACGTGATTGTAGCATAGACAGTAGTAGCAGTAATATGGGATCATTAAAGCTTAGTCCTGTGAAACGAGAATTTGTTGAGAAGCACAGTTCAGAAATTGTATTGCCTTCAACTATTAGCCCACAGAAATTAGTTGGCCATACATCAATAAAATCTGAATTGGTCCAAGAGGGTATAAATGAGGTCTCCAAATTAAAAGATTCCGTTGTCCCTCAATATGTTGGAAGGGTTATGCTGCATCAAGAGAGCTCTGCATCTTCTTCTGCTATGTCAATGCCTTTGACTCCTCAGAGTTCATGTCCGTCAAGGTTGTCTACTTGTTCAGAGTTAACTTTAAGTGGGGGTCAGTCTCAACTTTCCTTTCATAGTGAAGTACATGGCAACAAGGATATACCTAACAAACAGATTACTGCTATGGTTTCTAAACCTTTCGGCGTACGTAATTTGAATGTTGAAGATTCTAAAAAGTTTGAACTGGCTCGAGTAAATGAGCATCCTTCTGAGTTATGTGGGAATGGTGAGATAGCTGCAAATAACGAGGAAAAGATCGACGGATCTTCTGAAATGCTTGAAGAAGAAACATTTGGATCTGATTGTGAATCTTATGAAAACCGTGCTGTTGCTACTCCCATGGAAGGTGTAAAGCTCTGTAATAAGGAAGATGGAGAATATGAGGAGGGTGAGCTAAGAGAATCTCTACAACATTCAACTGGAGAAGGTGCAATTGCTCTCGGAAAGAAGACTGAGAATTTACAAGTTGTTGAGCGTGATTCTGGTAATTTGCAGCCTTTTGTTCTTTCAGGTGACCAGAGCACAAATACGTCTGATTTTGATGGAAAATCTGCTATATCAGAAAATCACGATGAACCTCATAGTGACCATATCAAAGAGTGTGTAATAATCGGTTATGAGCCTTGTAGTGAAGACAATTCTTTCAAAAAGTTACCAGTCATAGTGCCAGAAGTTGGAGTTGAAGAGAAGAGATCCAACAGTGTTACTATAGAGCAACGTCTTGATCTGTCAAGACAAAAAGATGTTGAAAGGGAAATCGGAGAAGAAGTTTCCAGTGATGGACCAACTAATGGAAGTCATGGAATAGGTACTGGACTAATTGATAAAGCAACTGATCCGGTTGTTAAAGAAATCTGTTCGGAAAAGCATGATTCAACTTTTTCTATGGTGGAAGCATCTATAAATGGAACTGATGCTGCTAAAGATTCTAACAATGTAGGCAATAAGAGCCGCATCATAACCTTACCGCGTGCTTCTGCTGCCACAACTTCTTGTAGAACAACAAGATCTATTCCAAACAGATTGTTGACAACACGCAGTGGAAAAGAAAGATCCTCCGACTTTGATGGAGATATACACCGAAGAGGGAAGAGGTGAAATTCTCGATTTAAATCTTTTTTCGCCTGTTATAATGCTTTTTGTTTCCAAATTACATTCCTCATTGCTTTGTCTGCCATTTCTCCAGAAATGAATTCTATACTGGTGGCTCAAACAAATATCCAAAAGATAGGGACCATGATATGCCAATCAGGGATTCAAGACCAAGGTTCATGCGTGGAAAGGGGAGGGGATCTGGCAACTTTGGCTCTTTACACGATGAATGGGATTCTGATCACGACTTTGCATCAGAAACTTATAATGGTCCATCTGATTATCGGGTCGCCAGACATAATAAACTTGATTCTTCCATCGCTGATGTTGACCTTGGATATAATCATAATGGCTATGGTATTGGACCAGACGGTCCTTCTATGGGTAGTAATAGAAGAAAGGCGATGAATGATGACAAGTTTATGCGACATTTATCTGATGATATGATCGATGGTCCTGTTTACACACGTCCACAACCCATGTATGAGGAATATGATGGCCCACCTATGCGAGGGAACCGTAATTTCTCTAACATGCAGAGAAATTGTTATTCTCGAATTCAATCGAAGTCTCCTGTAAGATTCCGAACACGTTCACCGGGTCCATGGTCAACTCGTAGGAGAAGATCACCTGATGAGCTTCCAGAAACAAACCAGGATAGGTCTCCAGCAGCTCCTCTTTATAGGATGAGAAGAATGAGATCTCCTGACCGTGCTTGTTTTCGCGATGAGATGGTTTCTAGAAGGCGTGGATCTCCTTCCTATGTTACTCGCCATTCTAACGACTCAAGGGATGTGGATTCTGGACCCGAGCATGTTCATCCTAGGTCTCTCAATTCGACTAGGAGAAGCCCACCTCCTACTCGGGTCTTTCCAAGAACCGCTAGGAGAGACGTGTTAGATTCTAGAGAAAGGGGTGATGGAAGCATTGATGAAAGAAGAAAATTTATTGAGAGACGCGGACCTATTCATTCGTTTAGACCTAGTTACAATGGAGGAGATAATGATAATTTCCGCTTTCACGTAAATGATGGCCCCCGGCCTTACAGATTCTGTCCAGATGCAGATAGGGAGTTTGTTGAAAGAAATAATATACGGGAAAGGGAGTTTGATGGGCGAATAAAGCATCAACCTTTGGTTGTGTCCAGGCGTATTAGAGATATTGAGGAACAGCAGGATGGTACTCACAGACCCGGAGGACGTGTTTGGCATGATGATGGATTCAATGATGTCTCTGGAATGAAAAGAAGAAGATTTTGAACTTGAAGCCATGCAAGTCCAATTATGCTAAGAGAGATTGCTTAAAGTTCTGAGGAACATAAACGTGTAGGTTCAGTCTACTACTAGTATCCGGAGGCAAATCTTGCAATCTGTTGGATTGAACAGTTGACTGATTGAAAGGCGAGTTAACGCACCAGTCAGTCAAACATTTAGGATGTCCAGTTTTATCAAATTATGTGCGCGAACATGATAAAATCTCCAAGAACATGTGTCTATGCCGTGTATATATGGTTTGACTCGTTCGGTATGTTAATCACAAATCAATACCATGGCACCTGAAAAGATTAATGAAGAACTATCTTCTTCCTGTTTCTGTTCATTGATATTATGGGTACGGAGTATTTGGTTTGTAGACCGTGATACGTTTTACCTTACACTCAGTTGACTGTGTAGAGTGTTCAAATGGAGATGAGATAGTGATGACCATGTGTTAGATTGCTTCTAATTCTCTCAATGGTGGGCTTTTAGTTGGTTTAAACTGACTGCCATATATATTAATTTTAATTTAATATAAATGCTTGCTTGCCTTATAAGGCAATGTGGTTTTTATTTTCTTTTACATTTTGCTGCAAAGACGGACTGAGTGAGTGAAGGGAAATAGATGGGGTTGGCAAAATGGTCAGACACATGGTTCACCTGGACCAGGGCCGGCCGGCCCGGCCCTACATATTAGAGGACCCTAGGAGAAATGTATCATCGAGGTCCTATTCTACGAAAAGAAAAGAAAAAAAACTCTATAAAAATTTATTTTCTTTTTTTTTTTTGTAAAACTGTTAAAGTATTTATTAATTATTTACATGATTGTCTCTTAACATATTTGCTCTAGATCAAATGACCTTTGAAAAAAATAAAAAAATTCAATGGTAATATGTATTTATAACATCCAATATAAATCCCTTAAGTATTGAATATAATTATATAACTAAAATACGCTAATAAAGTTAACTTGTCAAAATCAATGATTAGATAAAACAAAACATAAAGGTAGAATATTTATGCTCCAGCAACTATGTTATAAAATGAGTTCTTTAGCAAAATCGAATTGTATTAATTTTTTTTATAATTCAGGTGTCAAAGCTAACGCTAAACTAATTCTGGACCCTCAGAACCTTTGCTCTAGAACCTTGAAGGATGTAAATCGCAGGATGTGCCTTCATCAAGCATCGGGATCCCACCATACTGCTGTAAACTCTGCGCACAAAGGGGTCTTCACCACAAATGACCTTTAGACAGACCCATGAAAATGTTTCCATCCAAGTTCCAAATGAGATTCGGATCCCCACCCTTGCCGCTGGAGCAAACCTTATGATTGTTGGTCAACCAGTTGGAGATATGCCTATCTAGATTAGTTCGGTAATTTCAGAATTTGTATCAAATGCCAACCCAGACAATTCGGTTCGGTTTGGTACCAAAAATCCGAAGTGTGATTTTGGGTACTTCTTGTAAATTTCATGTAATTTTTTTTTTAATTTGTAACTTGACCCAAATTAAACTCATAGAATAAAGTTACATATCAACCCTAATTTTGAAGCTGGTCAATGAGAACTCATTGAATAAAGTTACATATCAACCCTAATTTTGAAGCTGGTCAATGAGTTTGGATCAAGTTACAAATTAAAAAAATTAATTTGATCGGCTCAAACCTAATCATTTATGTTGAGCCAGATAGGTCTTTGATCGGCTCAAACCTAACATGATTCGTCTTACATCCAAGTTCCGAATGGGATTCAAAACCCCCACCCTTGCCGCTGGAGCAAGCCTTATGAATTGTTGGTCAACTAGTTGAAGATATGCCTATCTAGATTAGTTCGGTAATTTCAGAATTTGTATCGAAAGCCAACCTAGACAATTCGGTTCGGTTTCGTACCAAAAATCCGAAGTGTGATTTTGGGTACTTCTTGTAAATTTCACGTAATTTTTTTTTTAATTTGTAACTTGACCCAAACTCATTGAATAAAGTTACATATCAACCGTAATTTTTAAGCTGGTCAATGAGTTTGGGTCAAGTTACAAATTAAAAAAAAATTAATTTGATCGGCTCAAACCTAGTCATTTATGTTGAACCAGACAGGTCTTTGATCGGCTCAAACCTAACCTGATTCGTCTAAGCGACATCATACGAAATAGGTGTAGAATTCAGAGGTTGTATTGACGAATGATACTAATTTGGTTCTGAATAAGATTTTTATTTTTATTTTATCAAAGTGGCATTCCTGATTTCCGTTTCTTAAACTTTATGACTCTCTCTAATATTACCTCGGATCGGATGTCTTTCTTGCATCTCTTGGAAACCTACTCATTCGGATGGATTCGATTATAAAAAATATTCTCTGAAAGAACCTCATTCAATTTGGATGTCTATCTTCTGTACATGGGTGTTGGAACAAAGTCACTTTGGAACTCTGAAATCATCCTCGAGAACCTAGCTCATTCTTTTTTTTTTTAATCATAAATGACCTACACCAATAGGAAAATCCCAATTCATTGGGCCATTCAATACCATCAAATAAATGTTTTTATGTGACTAACTGAATCTTATATACTTCTAAAGAAATGAAATAAAAATGTTAACTATATTTATATGTAGAGGATTTCCTGTTTTTGAGCTCCACAAACATGTCTAATAATTAAAGGATTTTGGGTCCGAGCCTATTGGACTAGGGTCTAGGCCAGAATGCATTTCCAAACTAAAATCAAGTATGTCAGATTATAATGAGATTGTATGTGTCGCATTTAGATCTGACCAAATTATTTTTTTACGAATTCATTTATCAGTTTAGATTTACGTTATGTCATATTTTATCTTATTAATTTTAAAATCTAATTAACATATTCAGATCGTGTTGTATGTATGAAACCGTGGCAATTAATATGTATACATGCTGCATATATAGGTACATAATACATATTGATTTGTTGACTCCAATCCAATAGACGGACGGTGAAATAAAATTGTGAGAAATCAAAAAGTTCATTCACATTTGCTAAGAGATGCTACGTGATATTATTCATATCTTTTCTCATACCCTCACGGTCTATGCAGAGTAATGTAAGTTTTTTTTTTTTTTTTTTTTTTTTTAAATTTTATATATAATTTCCTTTCTTAATTATTCTTTTAACTCACCTTGTATTTGGGGGTATGTCGCCTTAAAACATTTTGTGTACATGTGAAAGATTAAGAGAGAAATTAATTTTTTGAAGGGGGTAAAGTGTACTACAATCCTTTCAGATGAATTAAATTCTATTCGCTCACATAAAAAAGTTGTACATGATTGTCTATAAAAAGATTTAGTCTTACATTTTTGTCATATTTATAACATACAAATCATAAATAAAGATATACTACATAATATATTATATCAATATTTGATATTAGAATATTCGAATAATTGATGATTAGTAACTTCACTTTATTGCCCAAATTAGAGAAAAAATAAAAAAGGAAAAAGATATTAATATCACCATCCCAATTAACAATTAACAAGAAATCATGGCGGGAACGATGTAGACATGCTAAGCTAGGAATATTAATACTAGGATAATTAGACAAGAAATTAGTCATCGATCGATCATGGCCCTCTACCTTTTTGCTACTTAGTTTTGAAACTTGTATAAAAATAACAAGTATAATTATCAGCTAGCGATCCACCTTCAAATACTCTCCTTAAATGTAGGCTCTATTTCATTTCTTTCCAATCCCAATCCCAATCCCCAAAACTCTTTTCTTCTCCTCCCCCCAATTTCTATTATTATTATTATTATTAATTTTTATTTTTATTTTTATTTTTTTCCAAGTCTTGATTCCTTCTCCATTTTTTTGCAAGAAACAAATCATCATGGATCCATCGATGTATTAACAAAATTTATATTCCAAAGCATGCATTTTTTAACACAAAAAGCCATTGTGTTGTGATCAAGACATAAATTGAGAGAGAAAGAGAGGCATAATTAATTAAGGAGAAATCAATCATATATTGTTTAATGATTTGGTGTAAATGGGGAGTTATAATTATTACAAGATGTTTGGATGCTTCAATCGGAAGTTTAAAATAAGCGAATCGGAGCCACCACCCGACGTGAAGGGGGCATTCCGGCGGTACGCGGAGGGGGCTGTGCACATGACGGCGGATCAGCTTTTGAAGTTCTTGGTTGAATATCAAGGGGAGAACGGATGCACCACCGCCGACGCCGAGGCCATCATCCAACACGTGTGCCACCACCGCCACCATAACATCAAGCGCCACGGCCTTACTCTTGAGGACTTCTTTCATTTCCTCTTCCAAGATGATCTCAATGGACCCATTAATTCTCAGGTCATTTTCATGTCTATGTATCTATTCAGTTTGATTCGTCATACATATTAATACTATTTTTCGTTTGGTAATTTTTTAAGTTGGGTTTGAGCTAGCATGTATAAGTCAAAAACAAGGTAAAATATCAAGCTACTCGAGTTCGACTTGTTAATACTCTGTTCAGGTTCGGTTAGTTATGAAATCAAATCAAGTTCAAACACAATTTCTAGCTCCATAACTTCAAATGAAACTTGAACATTACGTTGTTTGGTACTACTCAACTCGTTTACACCCTAAATTACAATATATGTTGAGAAATTATATATACAAACATTTCACATTTTCCTTAACAAAATAATTTGTATAATTCCAGGTACACCATGATATGACAGCTCCATTGCAACATTATTTCATATATACAGGTCACAATTCCTACTTAACTGGAAATCAACTAAGCAGTGACTGTAGTGAAACTCCAATTATAAAGTCTCTTGAAAACGGTGTGAGAGGAATTGAGCTCGATTTATGGCCTAATTCTGGAAAAGACAATGTTCATGTACTTCATGGAAGGTATGGTAAGCTCCTCCTTAATATTATTCTTTCTGATTTCACTAGTAGTAAGCACAAAATGTCATTATTCCGACTCAAAATTTATACGTATAGGACTCTAACGACTCCAGTACCACTCATCAAGTGTCTCAAGTCCATTAAAGAACATGCTTTCGTTAAGTCTCCGTATCCTGTCATAGTTACTTTAGAGGATCATCTTACGCCCGAGCTTCAAGCTAAAGTGGCAGGGGTAAGATTTATTTAAACCTTGATCAGCTATAATTATTTATTACTTTTCGGTTTTTATAGATTGCTAAGATCAGAACTAAATTTGTTTATAGATGGTTACACAAGTTTTTGGAGATATGTTGTATTGCCCTGAGTCTGGATGCATGGAGGAATTTCCTTCGCCCGAGGCCTTAAAGCATAAAATTATACTCTCGACAAAACCACCGAAGGAGTACCTTGGAACGAACAATAACAAGGATGGAGAGATGTCATCATCAATGGAAAAAGATTCTTCGGATGACGATATATCAGTGCTCGAACCTGATGATAAGGTAAAACCAGAAATAATGTATTTTCATTGCTCTTGCAGTTTAGAAGGGAAAAAGGAAAAACTGCTCCCATAACTAATGGTCGCTGACAAGTTTGCCCCACAAATATTCGGACTAATCCACAACTTTCAAAGTTGAAGCAATTATGGAACTTCTTCGGCCCAACTGCAAAAGTGAATCTCACTAGCGGCCTCTTGAATTTAAATTGGGGAACTTCCAGCCAGTGAGTGAGGTCACTTTTGCAATTGGACCAATAAATTCAAAAATTGCTTCACTTTTGTAAGTGGTGGGGTAAAACAGTCGGCTCACGAACTTGTCTACGACCTTTAGTTATGTGATCATTTTTGCCATTTTCCCAAGCAAAGAAGGGGCTAATATATTCGCTTTTTTTGTTCCGTAAAAATTAGAGTGACAGTGATCAAGAGGAAGAGGATAGCGATATCAACCAACAAAAATCCGGGAATTTGGCATCGCCAGAGTATAAACGTCTTATTGCCATTCATGCCGGGAATGCCAAAAAGGGGTTGAGGCATGCGCTAAGAAGCACGATCGATAGAGCAAAACGACTTAGTTTGAGTGAACAAGAACTCGAAAAGGCAGCATCGTTATATACGAAAGACGTAGTGAGGTACTCTGCTGAATCATGATTAATGTTTCTACATTCCTTGGTTAAACTTTTCCTTCCCATTTTTATTTTTAGTTTTACTTTTCAATTGTTTGTAGATTCTCTCAAAAGAACATATTGAGGGTATTTCCTAAGGGAACACGAGTGACCTCGTCGAATTTTAGGCCGATTACTGGATGGATGCATGGAGCTCAAATGGTTGCATTTAATATGCAGGTTAATTTTTACATTCTTTTTAATTTTTGAATGCCATATATAATATATTGTGTTAATCATACCAAAGTACTTATGAAGAAAATGATCTAATTAATTAATTAATTAACAGGGATATGGAAAATCTCTTTGGATGATGCATGGAATGTTTAGATCAAATGGAGGCTGTGGTTATGTCAAAAAGCCTGATTTGTTAATGAAAAGAGGTCCAAACAATGAGGTTTTTGATCCCAAATTACCAATACCAGTGAGACAAACATTAAAGGTGAGCATATATATAAAAATCCTTAAAATCAAATTTATTCACAAAAGTTTGAGTTAGGTTCATACTATTATTATTCATTCTGTTTTTCCAGGTAACCGTGTATATGGGAGACGGATGGCGTCTAGATTTCAGCCACACACATTTCGATTCATTTTCACCACCCGACTTCTACACAAAGGTTAGCTATAAATTCCTAGTCGAAGATTTATCTTATATCTTATGTTTGCTTCTGGAATTTCAGTGAGTAAATTGATGAGGGAAATGATAATGAACATAAGGTAAAGCAACATTTTCCTTAGCGTTTTACTCACTGAAATCCTAGGACCAGCAGCACATATAATGGGAGGTTCCGTGAAATATGAGCTAGAGACTTATATGCAAATCCAAAAATGAACTTTTGTTTCATGTTATGTTTTGTGTAGATATTTATAATAGGGGTGACAGGAGATGCAGCGAAGAGAAAAACGAGGATAATAGGAGATGATTGGACACCATATTGGGACGAAGAATTTACGTTCCCATTAAGAGTTCCAGAGCTAGCTTTACTAAGGATAGAAGTACGAGAACACGATATATCAGATAAGGATGATTTTGGTGGACAAACATGTTTGCCTGTATCCGAGTTGAGACCTGGGATACGTTCAGTTCCGCTCTATGACAAAAAAGGTCACAAATTTAAATCTGTTAGGCTTCTCATGCAGTTTCAGTTTGAATGAAATGCAATTGTTTGGACATATGTTTTTCAGTTTTTCTATGTCCATTTTTAGTTCTGAATCTGATCATGATATATATATATAAGAATTAATTGTATGTACAGTAGTTAGAAATTAACAATAGATCGAAAACACTGGAACTGGAATAAGATCGACGAGGTTTCCCTGTGTTTCTAGCTAGCTAGTTTCATTCATCTCCGTTGATCGTAGATTGTTGTGCCGATGGAACGTACCTTTCAAAATCCTATGTTCTTCCATGTATACATGTAACATGTCCAATTAATCTTTAATTGTTATCTTGTAGTATATATTACTGCTACTGTTTGTTTGACAACCTAGTAATGTCATTATCAATATTTACTTCCCTAAACTATATATATATAGATATATATGTCCTAAAACTTAGTTGTGTTTTAATTATGATTTTTCATTCTCTCCTCTCCTTTTTTTTTTTTCTCTTCTCATCAATGCTAGCTGTTGGTGCAATGATGTTTTTTTTCTTGTAATTTGTCTAAATTCTTCTACTGACTGCTGCTGCTCATTAAATTTGTCTAACTTCTTCTACTGCTGCTCATTAAATTATATATGAGAAATAGGCCCCATCATATACTAAAAATTATGAGAAAATACTCTTTAGTCAAACCGGATCAAGGTCAAGTCAGAGACATCAAATTGATAGCTTTTATTTAACTTTATTCATAATTAAGGTGGACTAATTAATTTTGATTTAAACTAACTCAGTTTAATCGAACAAAACTCTAAAATTAAAAAAAAAATAGATTTTTACCATTTCAGCCAACCCCGAATTGTAAGAAATTGTACATGCATGCTTTTGATAAAATAAATACTATGTTTTGGACATGCATCTAATGTACAATAACTATTGTTCCCATTTTGAGGTGTAATACATTGACATGGTCGTATTACAATCAACCAGTCCAGTCCAGTCCAGCCCACACCAGCATTTGTTGACAATTTCGTTTGCAGTAGTTGGACATTTGGACTTATAATTTTAATTATTGAGCTATCAACCAAAGTTCTAGTCAACGGGCTTTCAACGCAATATTATCTTATGTTTGGTGGTGCGATTATACTAATTACGTGACAATTAACACAATTTTATAAGAGTTAATTGCACTTTTAGTCCCCTTTATAGCTAACTTTTGAACTGTTCGCTCTCTCAAATTTATTGGACGGAAACGATCACGTGACCGTTAAGTCACTTAAGTTAATTATTATGACAGAATCAAAACATGCCAACCCAGCCATATTGATTTAACATGGGCTCTAAATTTTGTGGAAACGATTGTTTAGTTAATCATTCCAATAATAATAAAAAAAAAAGGTTCAATTCATTTCCCAAAAATGATATTTGAATTGACAAAGAAGTTTATCAAAATTGACCAAGAGCAAATCCAATTGGAACACAATTGCCAATTCTATGAAGAGTGTGAAGTGTGAACTGCAGAAAATTCATGAAATAAAAGGGGGGGGGGGGGGTTGTCGGTCACCGGCCACAAATAAAACCCACCACCCATATCTACATTTATTCATCATTTTGTAACGGAAAAAGGAGAATTCCATATTACAGAATATAACCGAAATAATTAATTGATTCATCTTTTCTCCGAGTAGGTATTAATTTTAATTTTAAATAGTATTTGATTCGCACCACCGTCTTCATAGATGAAAGAAAATCGATGCCCTATAGAGCATTGATCCGGACCCTTCACGTGTTAGCATCTTGGGTGGCTTTAATTGACTGCTTTTAATGTGAATTTCAAAGTCAATTTTCCATATCTCCCCGACGAATAAAAGAAAAAGCCTTTTAATGTTGGGGTCAAACGTAACAAATACACAGATTGGACCACCCTTTCTTTTAGGTACTGGTTAATAAGACTTCTTTGATCCTCAATTTGGTGTAGTACATTTTACACGTACCTAATCTTTTGCATTTTCGTGAAAAAACGAGAATTTTATAGTCCTTTTTACCTTTTCTTTATGACAAAATTTCATCAGTTCACTCGAAAATTAAAGCCAGAACTGAACAACTTTCTTTGAACAAATATGCGAAAAAAACTGGTGGTGGTCAATGTTCTACAAAATCCTAAACTACAAACCATGTTAGAATAAATCATCTACAGACATACATAATTATACCCACATATTTAGATGAAAAAAAATCTCCAAGGAAAAAAACAGAAAAAACAGAGGATAAAGAATCAAATACCTTAATTTTGTCTAATAATATGAATCTGAAACAATGGAAATTGGACCACTATATACACGAATCAAATCCCTTAATTTTGTCTAATAATATCAATCTGAAACAATGGAAATTGGACCACTATATACACTGCCATGGCTCTCATCACATAGAGCCAATGCTCGTTCTAAATTAGCAACAATGTCAGTCATTGTAGGCCTATCTTTACCCTCCAAATGCACACAATGCATTGCAGTGTATGCCACCAATTCAACCGCCTCCGATTCATTAGACTCCGGTGGCCCCACTCTCGGGTCCAAAATCTTGGCCAGTTCTCCGGCCATAATTTCCGGCACTGCATAATCCACCAAGTTAATTGGTGAACCCCCATTTTCACCGGTTCTAAATATAGCTCTTTTCCCTGTCAAAAGCTCTAACAAAACTACTCCTAGACCATAAACATCACTCTTTGCAGTTAAAACGTTTAAACCATAATATTCGGGATCAATGTAACCCACGGTCCCCGCCGCCTTTGTCGGCCTATAATTGCGATCATCCTCCGGACCCAATAACGATAATCCGAAATCCGAAACTCTAGCAATCCAATTTGCATCGAGCAATATGTTAGATGACTTAATGTCTCGATGTATAATAGGAGGAACCGCGTAATTGTGAAGGTACTCGATCCCACGAGCCGCGTCTAACGAAATCTTGATCCTAATTTTCCAAGAATTTAAAAAGCTACTACTCTTTTCCACGTTGTTCTTGTCGTGCAAATGATCGTAAAGAGCTCCATTCTTCATGAACTCGTAAACTAACAACCTTTCATCCCTTTCTTCACAATAACCAACCAACCTAACCAAATGCTTGTGATGTAGTCGAGACAAAAACACTAGTTCGGAATCGAAAGCCGTCTCCTTTTCTTGAAATTTTTTCGTTCTTGGACCCGACTCACTTCTCTTGATAGCGACTTCACGCCCATCCGGTAGTTTCCCTTTATAAACGACCCCGAAACTCCCGGCACCCAACTTGTGTTCCAAGGAAAAATTATTTGTAGCCGCCACTAAGTCCGAGAAGAAAAACTCCTCTGCCCTGTCTGCGTGTTTGGACGAAGTCCCACTTCTTTGACGCCTCATGAGAATGGACGTTTGCCGTCTAAGAGTCGACGATCGGGAAGGAGGACTACTGCTTGATTGTTGAGCCGCGATATTAGTAGTAATGGTAGGTTGTACGGAATTATGTATTTTTTTCTTCCCAAAACAAACACCGGTCCACAAACAATAAATCATGGTACAAATCCCTGCAAATCCACCTACCGATCCTACAATTGCGAAAGCTAATAAACCCCTCCTTAGCCTCCTCGAAGGTGACGAAGGTCTATTAATAACGGGTGGTGGTGAAAGTGATGGTGGTGAAATCGGAGGAATCGAGGTTGGAACATCACAAGGCCTACAAATATGACCATTTCCGGAACAAAGTGATTCAGATTGAGGATATAAATTACACTCACAAGGGGTTTCGACACACGGCCCCGGAAGAGATTGCGATAAAAATGGAAGCTCGGTCCCGGTAGTGTAATACCGATTAGGCCAACCGGGACCCCAACAAATTACGGACAAATTGCTTGTGGTTAATCCACAAGTGAAATTCAAACCTGCAACAATAAACTCGAACGAAATCCCATCAGTAATATTTGTATAATTACTTCCAATTTCACCCCAACAAACTACCGTACGATTCAATCTTCTGATCGCACAACTGTGATTTTCGCCAAGCGCCATTAAAGGTCTATATTCGTATGCGAAATTATTAGGTACATTTAATTGTTGGTTGTCATTATTCCCTCTACAAATAACAAATCCTGAAGTGTTCATACCACAAGCATGATTTCCACCAACAACAATATTCATCATCGAATAATTCGCAAACTCTGTTTGTATCGATATTGGAATTGTTTCATCATCTCCCCAACAAAAAACCCTGTTGCTAATTTCGAGAACTCCACACGAAAATCTCAACCCAGATGATATAATTCGAAATTGTAAGTTAATATTATTTGAATTTCTCTCTCGAGCTGATGAGAAATTGTTTCCACGCCAACAATTGGCAGTATTATTTCTTAAGGCGCAAATTTGAGTACTCCCTATGGAAAGAGAAGTTAACGGAGAAGTACCGTCGTTGTAGATTCTTTTAGGGGTGAAAGTTGTGTTCCAGCAGAGGAGGCTGAATCCCCCGGAGCGAATGGCGCATAGAGTGTCGCGGCCGCCGGCGACTGCGTCGAAGGAGGTGTTGGGGAGGATGGGTGGAAGAATTTGTCCGTTGGTCCAGCATTGGATTTGTTGAGTGGGTTGTTGAGCAGTTATGGTGCAGATTGTGGTGGCGGAGCCGTAGACGACGGCGAGGGTGGCGGCGGAGGAGCCGCCGAGGGCGTCGGCGGAGACGAGGAATAATAGTATGGTGATGGCGATGAGGGGTGGAAAGGTTGTTAAGGGTGTCGTCATCTAAGAGAAGTGTCCCCTCATCTGTAGTGTTTGTAGAGAGAGAGAGAGAGAAGGGGAAGAAGAAGTATATGGATGTTGTATGTATATTGTTGTTTGTATGTATTGTCAACATAATTTGTTATTAAGAAAAAAAAAAAAAAAAACAAATTTGGCCAACTCAATAATGTACTACTATTAGATGTATAATAACTCAATAATGTACTACTATTAGATGTATAATAATTATTATTTGTTGGAGAGGCTAGCTGGTTTAGAAAATTTGTTAAATTAATGAATTTGGTATTTGTTGCCGATTCTAGTAAAACCTAAATTAATATTAATTTAATAATGGAAGATATGCATTTATCATGTAATTGATATATAAGTTAAGATAAATAAAAAATCATACCACAATACAGTGTGTTTAAGTTTTGAGTTTTACTTAATTTGTTTTATAAGTGTCGAATATGATATGTGTGAACTTGATCTTTCGGTCTGTTATATTATGGGCATTAGTTCTTTTCATTGAACCTGATATTTATTTATTAATGATATTCATGTCTTTGACCTGACTTATTCTCTTTCAAGGCGTTGTCAAACATTTTATGTGGGAACTCTCCCAACAAAAAAGATATTGAACTTGAGTTCATTGTATTGTTGGAACGAACCCCTTCAACTAAAATCAATCGCGTTTTGGTATTAAACATATTGATACATAATTAATGTATCGATTACCATTAGGAATAGAGGTTCTTGATGGAGTTGCTTGTACTTGAATTTTCTTTGTCGAGATTGGGTTTTGATTGACAAACATATTCTAATGAAGTAAAACTCATGAGATTAAGTTATGTTAGCAAACTTATATGAGTAATAAGATTGATGCTCTAAGGGTCTATTCATTGGTTGTTTGGTTTGAAGAATATTAATTTGATTTCAAAAGTTTTGAAGATTTTATTAAGCTATGTGTGAAAAAAATAAGAAAGTATTTAGATTGATTATGAATTTATATTAGGTATTTATTTAATATATAAAAATTCAATTATCAAAAGATATATAATGAAAATTCATTGATAAGTTAACAGATACAAGAAGAAATTTGGCAAATGTTCTCTGTACATTCAGTGATATGAAATGAAGACAAAATAATTAGTTCAATCCAAAAGAAAGATAGAGTTTTCAATGTTATTCTAAAAGTTATTGATGTAAAATCAAATAAAAATGTCTAAAACTTAATGTCTTAATTTATCTTGACTCAATGTTGAAGATACTAATTCCCCGACATTAATGTATTTTCTTACATTCAAATCTTTAATCTAATGTAACATACAAGTTTGTTTTTCTAATCACGTCATCTTGTAAAAACAATTTCAATTGATATAACCAACACGTGGCATGGTGTAACACGATATCTATTCAATATCAATATGTGAATAATCAATTTTCATGGAGCATGCAAAGTTTGACTAAAGAAACCAATCATGATTTATAATAAAAATTAATCCACACTTATAGCGGGTGCGAATTTATTCATATATTGAGTGCTTAAGGAGTTGTTAAAAATGAAACGTTTCTTGTTTTTTAATATCAGATTAGTTAAAACTTGATTGGAATATTTCCAGATTCAAATAAACGAACAAAGAAGAACTTTTATTATTTGAATTAAGAAGATCATTCACCAAACCATTCAGATACATATTGAAGAAATGAGCTATTGACATTTTCCACCTTAAAGATATGCACTTTTGGTATTTTAAACTTCGAAATTTGATATTTTCTATCCTAGAATTGCATATATATTGGCAGAATAAACCCTATTAAAATAGCAAAATGATACTATATTGCTTAATAATTTAATTTAGCGATGCAAAATGCCAATATTTCAATTTTAGTTGCAGAATGCAAAATTTTATAAAAGTTCATAATTTCAAATTAACCAAATAAAGGAATATATATATATATATATATATATATATATAAAGGGGAGATGCATTCTCTTGTAAATGTAATAGAAGTTAGATTCATTTAAATTGATTTAGTATTCCGGACATGTAATAAGACCAAATTTAATGTATACTAAACTTTTTAGCTTACTCTGTAGGGATTTGCTATGGCAGTTCAGTCTTGGCTAAACTGCCGATAGTTCACCAGTCACTTGTTGCCATGTGGCAAACAAGTGACTTGTAACCTGCCAAAATAATATACTACATCAACATGAGAAATTACTTCAATGCCCTTCTTCTTCCCTTCTTCTTCTTCTGTAAGAATCTCAGCACAACAAAAATTTAGAGATGAAATCAAACGCTTTTGATTTATCTCCCTCAGTAAATTAAGCAGTTTCCCAAGTCCCAATCATAAATTCTGCCAGTTACTGCCCAATTCTCCTACCAGTTGTTCTCATAAGCTTAACGCAGTGCTTCCCACAAGTTAAACAAGGGTAATAACGTGGTCTGCCAATTAATTTCCCACAAGCCAAACAAGGAAGAAATCAATCACAAAAAACAGAGGAAGAAATCAATTGTACTTTTCATGAACACAAAAAATCATCCCAAAAAGAAGTTGAAAAAAACAGAGGAAGAAAAACGTGGTCTTCCAATTAATCAATCATCAAATTTAAGCAAACAACACCTGAAATTAAACACTACGAACCAAAACAAGCAATGTAGAACAAGAATCAAGAACAAAAACACTTAAAAAATCGCATGAATCGAAGAACCCGAAATCTGATTTGAAGCTCAATTTGCAAAATTCAACAAGAGATGTTGTTAATTGCGTAGGAAATAGGCTGTAATCAAACCTCCGAATAAAAAGAAGAAGATTCCTCAAGAAATCCGAACCAATTTTGAATGGAATTCACGGCCCGTTTGAGTTCTTGAGGGCCCAAACCTCTGAATCACTTAAATGAACATGGCAAACAGCAATTAAACACTCCAGGAGTGTTTTCCAATCAAAATCGAACAGAAATCTCACGGCCCGTTCAAGTTCTTCACGACCCGAATTAAATTCCAGCTCAATTAGTGTATGTAATGCGAAATTAACTTCGGAAACACTCTACCCAGGCCCTAGAGAAGAGGTAACGAGCAGCAATTGTCCACAAACCTCCAGAAATCAGCTGGACAGAATTGGGGATCGACATGTTCGCTTGAGCTTGGTGAAGAAGATGACCAAAGTTTTAATTTTTTTTAACAAGGAGAGGGCAAAAGTGTAACTTCCATAATTGTGACCTGCTATTATTAACCGGTTTTGCAGGTGACTTTTTTATTAATAAAAAAATGTTTCAGTTCATTTTTGTGGAAAACTGTCGGCAGTTTTCCACAAGGTGAACATTTTACCCCCTGTAATCATATACATGTTTCACACCGCCATCCTGATATTTTTATATATGACACTTTACCTTTCCGTGTTATGATAAATGTGGCAATTTACCCCTTGTGTTATGATAAATGTGACAATCACCCCTCCCCTCCACTATGTTACAAAATATTTTTTATGCACACTCTCAATTTCGACAAGTGAGTTACACTATTTGGCTAAAAGAAGGTAAATTGCTTATGTAAATTTTTACATTGAAATAAAATATTATTTTTCTAATCATAGGGGGGTAAATTAAACATTATCCATTTCACATGAGGTAAATTGAGATTAACTCGTCGGATAAATGAGCCTTTTTTTCCCCAAATTTAGTCTTGTGTTAGTGAATATGTTAATTCGTTAAATCTGATTCTCCAAGTGAGTGAATAGGTCGATCGAAGTAATCCTTCTTTAATAGTCCCGTAGGTTTTTGCCCTAGAATCAGGGTTAACCATGACATGATTCAGAACAAAAAGGTGTTTTACGTTCATCGTATATATCAAACAAACTTAAATAACGGTGATGGATAAATAAAAGTAACATAATATAAAGCTATTCGAGCTTCATCATAAATTGTTTGAGCTTAATTCACATACAAATTAAATTAAATTCTAATAAATTTTAAGTTCGATAAGAAAATTAAATTAAATTGAATGGTTAAAGAATAGAAAATAGTACAGAATTCTTCCAATTTTAGATTACCAAGCTTTAGGGTCTGTTTGTTTGGCGTTTCCCAAAAAAATTTCATGTTTGGGAAATGCTAAACAAACATGTTTTCTATTTTCTGAAATAAATTTTTCATCTCTCAATTTTCTCAAACTACTTTCGTAAAACCCAAACAAACAACAATTTTCTTATCTCTAAACAAAACATAAACAAACTCTACTCTGATTTGACATAAAGGAACATATCTCTTACACAATTTTATTTCACAGCAAACATGATTTGACATAAAGTCTTACACATCTTACACCTACAACCTAATTCTTCCATAAAAAACTTACATTTACTTTATTTCTCAAACCACTCTCTCAAAATTCAAACAAACAACATTACTCAAATCGAGATTATTTCACAAACCTCCACTACTCTCACAAACTACTTTCCCAAACACCAAAGAAACGGGCCCTTAACCTTTCTAGAATGTATTATATACTATTTATTATATATGCAATGGGTCGGTCAAAACACGTTTTAGAAAGACAAATGAAAATTAACTTTCTCAGATGGGGTTTTATTTCGTAGAAAATACAGAGATTGATTTCGTAAAAATATGTGTACTACAATATAATTGTTGATATTTTGACCGGAAATTGACATGATATACATATGTTATCTTTTCGAATGTAATTTCTTAGAATGCACGACAGCGACATTTGTCTTACAATTATTAAACTTTTATGGGTTCTTATCTTTACCTTTACTTCTATTTTTGGATCAGGAAATATCACAATTTATGAAATGAAACAATAAGCAAAATAGCACATTGAATTGAAACTAAGATAAAAATGACGACTGGTCACTCTGGGTAATGTGGACAATCGTACGATGTGAAATGGTGGTAAATTATAGCACCGGCCAAAAAATTCACCTTGTGGAAAAAGTGTTTCTTGAAATATAGATAATATTTAAATTGATTGAATTGATCATATGTAACAAATTCATTTGAATTTAGTATGTTTAAATTAGTATTATTTTCTAATTTGTTATTTTACACACATGTCATCATTTAGTTGAGCCTTAATCTCATTTATCTACTATTGACTATTCTACATTTCATTGTTATTTGGTCACTTTCAAGTAATACATAAAACCAGTCATTCGGGGATACTTTACAATATAAGCAAATCTATGGCAAAATTTATCCAGAAACTTCTTTAAGAAACTTCCTTAATTTGTGTAGTGTTTATAATTATATCACAGTTTGGTGGTCAAACAAGACCGCTGCCGGTAGAACATACAGATTGGAAAACAAAAAAAAAAAAAAAAAAAAAAAATGAATTATAAAGCTTACAGCAGAAAGTGGTCATCTGTTCTTTCCACAGCTTTATGAACATGGTTTGCTGCTTAAAAGCAGTCCATTATGACCCTGAATTTGAAACAGTATCATGTTGTCGCAATTGATATATTTATATAATCCTTATCGTTTATAAATAATTAAGTGGATATATTATGTACGTGAGCAATTCAAGGAAATTAAAGTCACCTTTTTCCAGGGCATACACAAACACTTTGTCATCCATTTGGAGAAATTGCCAGCTGAAGCTATATCATGTTGCCGAGCGAATTCTATACCTCTAACAACAGATAATAAAGCTCCATGAAAATGAACTAGGACGTCTAAAAAGGTATTATGTCTTATTCTGTTGAATATACAACTTCTAGTCCCATTTTTTTTTTTTTGCAGTCAGTACTAGTGTATAGTTTTAAGACATTAATTTCTCAATGCATGTATATGTGACATTAAAATACGTCTCAATGCATGTTAATGTGACATTAAAATACGTATGACATAAAAAAGTAGCTGACGTTTTTACAGCCCCGGCCAACAGTATAATAAAATTGCATATACGTAGATGGCACATTGTTTTTTTTAAAACCTTTGATCCCATGCTTTGTTCTGGTTTTCGACGAGGCAATAGATAGATTTCATTGCGCAGCACTTTTATCTCTCGGAGTTTTTCTCCGTTCTAGGCATAAGAGAAATTGCAGTACTTTTGTGGTTTTCCAGCATATGAAGCAGCACATTTATGAATTGGTGCATCAAATTTTGAGTACAATAAATATAGATTAATTAAGCAACACATTGATTGGACTAGTAGTACAAATTTGACACGTAAAAACCACAGTGAAGCACATAATTGAATAAAACTATGACTTTGTTTCAGGAACGAGAAGACATTTACTTCAACAATAATCTGAAGTTTCATCACATGTACAGAAATATTTAATTTAAATATCACAAAATCTACTACATGACCACAAAGACTGCAAATAACTTAGTGTAGCAACGGCAAAACACTAGAAAGATGTGGAACATCCAAAGATGTCCGAACCTATAACTATATTACACATGAACATTATTTTACATTTGTACATCGTCTGAATGTGCTTAGGAACTGGGATTTCATCGAGTGCTGCTTCTATTGCACAGAACAAGCTATGCGCTATACAAAATCTTACAGCTCCAGCTAAGAGACACTGTCTCGAGAAAAAGAATAAATAGGTGATTAATATACATAACACGGCACATTTGATCAATGCCTTTGTCCTATGTCCATCCTGAAGCAGGAATTCCTTGTTTTTGAAACCATTCAGGCATATGGAACTTTTCATGGAGAAACGGTCTTACATCCTTTTGCAGAGAAAGGTTCTTGAGCAGTGGAAGGATAACGTCCAATAGCTGAAGAAAAGTTAGATAGATAGACATATTAACGGGGAAGAAACTAATGCGAGAAAGATGCAAAATTTTCCTTTAAAGTTATTTAGGATACCTGCTCGTCGTGAGGTTGTCCAGCAGAAAATGGTATGCATGGAACTCCATTTAATGGTTGAAGCAAGAAACTAAATGGGTTATTGTCTACAATAACTATCCGACATAAATCCTTTGATAAGCTAGATAAATCCTTCACATGTTCACGGTATTCCCTGTGAAGTACGCAAACAATACAAGGAATGAATTTTCCAGGGAGGCAGTTCAATCTCATAGTATTAATGGGAAAAGTGTAAAGGAATAGACTGTAATGATCATCTATTATGAAATTAAAGTACCACATGCCGCATGGTAGAAGATAAAAAAGTCTTGATCTTAAAGAGGTAAAAACGACTTGAACAAACATAAGATATAAGCATTTAGGTTTTACTAGACAATAGTGCATCAAAAGCTCTAGTATGAACTACATGGGCCAAAATATGCACCTCTTACCACTTTTGACTATCTTTCACCTTACATGGTTAAAGACGTGAAGGTATGATCCTGCGGAGGATACTTGGTAGGAATTACGAACGTATAAGATAGATATCCGATAACTAGTGATCTTTACCAACACAATATTCTCTGTGCCCACAAATATCCAATGTCACATTAAGTGAAGCTCAAGGGCTAGAGATCAAGTCGAACAAAGCAATATACTATTCAAGCTTATTTTGATTTCTTTTATCGAGATTGAAATTGTGTTTTGAATATGGTCAGATTGCCAATTGAACTTGAACAAGTTGTTAAGGTGCTGAATAGGAATCAAGCTCGAATATGTTGAATTTTTATTATTTATCGTCCTTAGCTTTAACTAAAGCCTGTCGGGTCCAAAACAATCCGAAGTTTAAAGCTTATTAAACAAACAAGTGTTCAGATATGGTTTGATGTGCATAAAGAAAAGCAGAAACGAGCTTTTATTGATCAAATCAAGGTGAATAGAGAGTATCTTGTTTCGTATTTAAACTAGCTTACTAACCCTGTTATTTAAATATTCTGACCTTCTAATCGTAAAAACCTCCTCCAAACAATGATTTTCTCCGGTCCTGAAGGTTTGATGGGTTTCATACCATGTAAATCTAGTAGTACACTATTCAAAACTATGTCAGTAAATTTACTAATCTTTGGAAGGACTTTGGAAGGTTGACTTCCCTATAAGACCAACATACTAGAAAAAGGAACTCCATAAGGAGTAATGGAGCATTGTCTAGTCATGAAGCTTTGATTTTGATATCTTAACAGTTAACAAATTGGAGGCTATATTTTACATCCCCCTCCTAAAAAAGATATTCCTTTTTTAAAAGATATTTTTCTATTTCTATTAAATAAAATTGTTTGCTGTGTGACCAGTTACTAGAGTGGCACTGGAAAACAGTAGGGAAGACGCAATCCAAAAGTCATATGCAATATTAAAATTGGTCCTTGTACAATCATAATATTGTTGACCCACAAGATCAAAAGTATCTTACTCCAACTTCCAGAATTATAAAATGCATTTGGTTACATAATTTCCTCGTCTTCATTTGGCCTACACATGGAGCCAGTGTCAAACACGATCATTCTAAGTGTATACAGAATATCACAAGTTAGTTCCTTGTTTTATGCTCTTTCACTTTTCAAACACAAATTCATCACAAGCACAATAAAGATGCCATGTTCAAGGTGTTGCTAGGAATGACATTACCCTTATGAAAACCTAACAGGATATACCTACATCTAACTGCAGCAAAGACAAAATGAGCAACGCTTGACAGAATATAATAATAATGCAAAGAATTCCCAGTATTCTGATAACGCCGTGAAAACGTCGTTATTACCTATCTCCTTAAGCCCAAAATATCTTGTTTTGATCTGAGTTTCTGTTTGTTTCCGCTTGTTTTCGTATCTTTTGTGCTTTTGGTCCTTTGTTCGACCTTTGTTCGTTTTTCGTGTTTTAATTGAGTTTATCGGTGGTTTGCAGGACTCGACGCCTTGAAGCAATTTCGGGAGCATTTACTGCGTGAAGTGCAAGTCGCTTTCAACCGAGGGGAGGCCTAACGCAAAAGAAAGAACAAGAATCGAGAATTTAGGCCTCTGCCTCACCTCGCCGCCGCGAGTTGGTGGCAGAGAGTTGTGCAAACTCTCTGCCTCAACCTCGCCACCGCGAGATCCTGCATAACTGAAGACTCGCGGCCGCGAGGTTCGGTCTCGTGGCCGCGAGGCCTGCTCTGTTTTCTGCGCAGATTGGAGGGGTTTTTTGTACATAACCCCTTTTCCCCAAATTGTAATTCTAAATTCTTTAGGGGACTTTTTGGTCTTAGTTACCATAGTTTTTGGGGTAACTTAGGCATTAGGAGGTTATTGTTTTGCTAGGTTAAGGATTAGGAGGTGAAATTCACGAGACAACTTCTACATCTCAAAAACTTTCATCTTGCCTCCTTTGAAGAACAAAGCTTTTACTTGCTTATTTGGATTGAAGGATACAAAGGCTTGAGAGAGGAGTTGTATTGGATTTCATCACATAAGCTTATTCTTAATCTTTATCTTGTTTATTTTGTACTTACGACTTTATTTAAAGTAATGAATATTGTGTTGATTAATATGAGTAGCTAAACATTTAACTCCTAGGTTTTTATGAAGCTTATGATTGAATGATGAGTTAATGATTGATGTTATGCTTATATGTGTTTGTTAATCTAGTTTGAGCTTTTTCCATCTTGTTGTTAGGCCAACGATAAGATGAAATGGATTGATCTTTAATTCTAGACATAGTTGATTAAAGATAAGATTATAAAACTAGGTTGTGATTTGATTTTAGGATAGGAATATACCTAGGTCATTTCATGTTCTAACAAGGTTTGGGATTAATGCATCATTTATGTTTAATCCTTTTAAACATAAATTGGATTAGTCTACTTTGATAGGTTCATACGCAATTCGGAAGATACGTATGAATAATTTATGAAATCTTGAACGACAAACATAAGCATGGTTCTCAATTTGTGAATCATTCAACTTGGATCAACCTAAGTGACATGAAAATCTAGGAACCTTTCTCAATTGAATCAAAGTATTGTAATTCTAACTCACCACTATTATCCACATAAGTTCAAGTAAGGAAATAGAATAGATCTTGGTAATTGTTCGTTTGATTCCTCGTGGGTTCGACACCCCTTATCACTTTATTACTTGTAAACGACCGTATACTTACGCGATTTACGTACTCGTATTTGGAACGTAACATATTCCTAGTGAGACAACCATACAGGAGCAGCTAACTTACGTGCTAATGGTCGAAGGCCGATAAAGTCTACGACTGAATCGATTTTGAACATCTATTCTATCAACAAGAGGTCTGGCATAGCCTGCAAGAATATAAAAATGAAAGTTGATCGACATGTAAATGAAATATTAAAAAAATGCCGCTGAGAACCAAGAACGATAATGCATCATAAAGCAATAGTATACCTTCAAGTCCAGCAGTAAACAACACAAGATTGGCAAATTCACTAAGTTGGTTCAAAAATTCGTCAAGTCCAGGACGTTCAAACACTGTCACGTAGTTGATCTTAGGTTTTCCTTCAAATTCCTTTAAACCTCACATAAAAAGAAACAATGTATGTAAGACTGATTTCAAGTGTAAAATGTTCAAATCTACATTTTCTGCTTATTAATGCCTAACAGAACCTACTTACCTTGTCAGAAGAGATGCATTCAAGTTCAAACCATTTTAAACCAGCTTCTGTGGCTTGAGTGCGTAGCATAGCTGGCAAGCTTGATGTCTCGTATGCACATACCAGAGTTTCATCCAAATCAAGAACCACCTGTATGAAGTAATAGGCATGATTACGAAAGCAATCAAATTTGAAATAAGCATTTAAAGAACTAAAAACCTTCTACAACCAAATGAAGATGAAAACAAACTAGAAACACATCTCAATTATGCATATAGTACTTTGTTGACTACTGTATCTTAATTAAAAAAAAAAATAGAGTAATATTGTATCACTAATTCACTCATAACAATTAGGCCACAGGTATGTGATATCCATTCTGAAATTCTATTTTTTCTATTATATTTCATAAGTTGTCTTGTGTGCTCGATCAATTCCCATAGGAACAGCTGTTACACTTGACTGATCTGTTATCTGCACCCCCAATCACTTTTCTCGATACTGACTCCTAGCTTGCTTGGCCTGTGCTTACATATACTAATACATGTCCTAAGCAGACCATCCATGAGGGAAAATATTAACTCAGAGTCAGACCTACCTTGGGCAGACTCATCCAACCACAAGACAGATGTATTTGTCCATGTCATGTGATTGATCACTCTTCCAAGAGTGTTATCCAATTACGACACGTGTATTGCACTTGCTAAGTGGATGTTTTGGGTTTGGTAGAACCCGGTCAGGGCTAGAATTACCCGCATTTCAGGTTAGAGCTTGTGAAAAGTGATGTCATATCTGAAGTCATGGCCACACACGTGAACATCTGTACAATTTTCAGTTCATTAATCATACCTTCATCCGAATTCTTAAATGCCATTTGTTTATGGCCAGCAGTGAGTGCAACATATAACATCTAGCACAATCCACATCTAATAAAATACCATTGAATATATATGTTTATTGGACACATTAGGTCACCGTATGTAAGCTAATTACGGCATTAAGCAAAGCACGTATCAGCATGAAAAGGACAAGTGTTTAAGATGATTGAGGGGTTTCATAACTACATACAGACGCCATCATTCAAACCTCATCTCTATCGGCTATGAATGATACGAATTTAAGTTATAGCAACTTGTCAGCTGCAGTGCTTTGCCAAGAAGTCATTTGGTAAATCCCTACAAATGTGTTTGCCCTATTTAACATTCAAAAGGGTAGCCAGAAACAGCTAATCTAAAGCTCATTTAATTCCTCAGAAAGTAAAATAAACTATAAAAACGTCAGAGCCAAAAAAATAAGCATCTTCTGATGGCATGGTTATTCAAAACATTTAAAAGTGTCAAATACCAATACTATGGCTACAATAACAGAAGGCTGAAACCATCTCCTGCTTGAGATTATTCCTCACGCTGTCATGGATCATAAAATCCATTTCCATTGTAACCTCACAATTTCAAAACTAAGGTTGGCAATTATATAGTATCATGACTGTTAAACTTAAATTTATAACAATAATGATAATTACAACAATGTGGTCTCTTTTCCACATCAGCTGTAAACACTGCTAATTAAACTAGGATGTTATCATTTTCTCTTTACTATTACATATGAAGACCTACTCCAGATTCTGCTTGCCATGAGAGTATCCAGCTCTAAAAGCAGACAAAACCATCAGTACTTAAACTTTAGTTGAATCACAGTAACTTATATGTATACATGTAAATTATAAAAAACAATAACTTATATGAGTATATAGTGCAATATGTCCCCTCCCTCTTCTAGATAATACATAATTCAATAGCTCCTTTTGTGTATAGAAATATAAGCCAAATTATTGACCATAGTAAATGACAGCTACGATTAACTTAAGTACAAAATAAATAATTACAGTCATTATCCTAGTCCATTAATTCGAAAGTAAATTATTAAATTAGAAATCATATTAAAATTACGCCAAATTCATACTCAAATGGAAAAAGGAAATTATTACCGTTAGCTTCTCCAAAGGTGGAGGAACGTCAATCAACTTCTCTCCACCACCGGAGGCGGAAGGCGTCGGAGGCGGAGGCGCTTCTTCCGGTAGCTCCACCGTCGGAAGAGGCTTAAAGTGAGACGGTGGCGCGCGAGCCGCGGACGCCAAAAACGACGGCGTACCGCGGAGGATCTGAGCGAAGATCTGGAAGAAGAAAGTCAGCCAGTTCAGCAACGTTCTCCACACCTGTATCGTCGGAGGCGCGTACACTTCAGACGCCGCCAGCTCTGCCATAGTTCAAATACTGTAGTGATGATTATAAATAGGTGTCTTCACCTGTATAAACTGAGGCGGCACTCTGGTGTTGCTATGAGAGTGTAAGTGTGTGTTGTGTGTGTTCTTAGGCGACGGAGAGAGTGGTCAAAAGTGGAGGCGATGGCTATTTCGATCGAGTGCAGAGAAAAGATTGGTGTGTGTGTGACACGCGTTACGAATAAGAGTGAGGTTAGAGGGAAAGATATATTTGTGTTGCTAATTTCAAATAAAATTAGTGTTGACTACATTGGATTTATCTTGTTTCCTTTTCCTAAATTCTTACCCGGATTAGTTAGATCCAAATCGAATTTTTCTTTTTTTTTTTTCTTTTTTTTCTTTTTTTTGATACAAGATCCAAATCGAATTGTTGGTAATGCAATATACTTATTTGCGGATTGAGTGTAACTCTCGAGAAAATATTCAATCGCAAAAAATTCCCTTCATTTTTTTGTTTGTTATTTGGAGAATTGTACACGAATTAAAAAATGTCATAAGTAGTCACATTTTTTAAGCAAAAATTCCAAATTATTATTTTAATCAAATAATCTTAGTATTAATGATTAGTATTAGTAAGAATGATGAAATTAGTAAAAAAAACATTAATTTTATATTGAAATCCTAAAACGACAAATAAAAGTAAATAAATTTTTTTTGTCAGAGCGACAAATAAAAAAAATAAAAAGAGTAAATGTTATTGTGGTTGGATAAGTTTGGACAAGAACTTTTCACGTGCATTGTACTATACATTTTGAATTTAACCTTTTATGGAAAATAATTTATGCACTTATATTGACCAAAGTTTCATTGAAGTAATACCGCTTTAGTTACGATCAACTTCATTTATTATAAGTTATATTTACAACTTTTCATTGAATATTTATAGAATGAGATGAGAAAGTTTTATTAAGGACATGTTTTTTTTTTTTTAACACTTGTTGAATGACGGATTTAAACACAAGGACATGTTAATTGAACACAATATTTTCATATACCAATTTCAGAGGAATGTTAGCTATTTAGAGGCATGCATCTTGTGACGATTCGCTAGTTAGAGGTATAGTTCTTTGGTAATTTGACGTTGTATTTGAACTAATTTCATTTTTTTTAATTATTATTTTTCAATGGTATTTTATTTTTAAATTTAACTTAATTTTTTTTAAAACACATTGATCATATTATATAGAAATATCTATTGAATAGATTAAATTTTTTGTTTGTCACTTTGTAAACCTGTCTCTTACATTATATCAATCATCTATTTTTTTTTTCTTAGGATTTAATTATTTTCAAGACGCGTCAAACACATTATATAATCAATTGTTCAAGAACTTTATTTCTCTAAATGAAAATGACTTGCATGTTTGGTTAATCATTAGTCAGATCCAATCTCATCCCACGCACCTCCCAAGCCTAGGAATTATCGACTAACAATATGCCTCTAATTATGTAATACATAAATAAATCATTATTAGTTGCTCAATTATTTTGCTTATTTAAAAAAACAAGAGGAAGTTGCTCATTTATTTTCAAATGTACAATTTGTCAATTCCCTTGGCCTTTGGTTGAAGTCATAATTTTGTGAGGAAAAAGCAAACAAGAACATACGGATTATTAATACTTTTGCTTCTTTAAAGTCACTTAAGTTTTAGCAGTGACAAAAAATTAGCAATGTTCTACAATTACTTTATTTTATAATTTATTGGGTAAATATTTGGTTAGGTCGGGCCAAGTTAGTCGTTAGACGTTGTGGTTACCATCTAATCATACATTAAATATGAAAATAAAATTAAAATATGTTTGCTGCACAATGAATGTCGAATATGCCGTGAGATCATATATCAAACTTTCAATATGTTTTTACATGTAATTTACAAAATTTTATATTTTGAGTCAATTAAAACAAAAATATAAAATGCTTTCTACCTCAAAATGTTTCTTTAATTTCTAATTTTTCCAAATGATCTCCAAAAAAGTTTCGGAAAAAGTCTACCGTCCAACTTCAATTATGTTGAAAAATTCACTTTGAAACTATCCTTGACATTAAAAATTCACTTTGAAACTATCCTTGACAAAATAAAAGTCCAGCAACTTTGAAAATAAAGTTCGGATGGATAAATAAACTGTACAATTACATGCTTCCCAAAATTTAATTAATTTAACAGATCAGAAACAAAAATACAGATATATTAAGAAAGCAAAAAGTTAAAATATTTCAGGACTTATCGATCATTTAATAGAAAAATTATTTCTTATTTCAATTTTTTCGAAGTTAAACAAAATTCAAACCCTATATAACAAAATTTGAAAAAATGTAAGCAATCTATATACACTTTTACATCATTATTAAGAAACAGTATGAAAAATTATATACTGAAGAAAATTAGCATTGGCAATATACACGATCCATCCTCTCAGTTAATGTAAAAACATTACGCTTTAAACTGATCTTGCAACCTTAACAGAAATCAAAAATCACTCATCCGGAAAAGCTCAAGAAGAATTAATTAAACCTCGTACGAATGAGAAAGCCAGGGATGCTGTAATGCTTCTTGTGCAGTTGGACGTCTCTTTGGATTTATCTCGAGCAAGCATTTCAGAAAATCTATGAACATGGGGTCGTAAATTTGTAGGTGATGATCCAAAGTCGACTCTTCCGGAATAATGTACTCCAATTGATTTGTGTCCTGTTACACGAATCCCGGTTTATATATGAACAATTTTTAAGAATAATTTAAATGTTTCATTAATAATAATTCCTAATTTGGATGTTTTATTATACATGAATGTAAAGACTTTCACATCACTATTTTATAGAGGTAAAATAGCATTTTAGTCCAAACCGCTCTGGCCGCTAAGGATAGGACACTCATCAGTATTAGAAAATGTACTTCAAATAATACCAATTTTGATCCCAACATTTGTTTAGTCGCACATTTCGTTTTGTGCTTCCGTATCATCCATTCTCTCCACTTATAGTCTCGTAGAAAAATTGTTTTGCAATGTAGGTATTACAATGAAGATTAACGAAATGTGCAAAACATAATTTAAAACTTGGGATCAAAAGTGCAATGGACTAAAAATGTTTTTTTTCTTGCTATTTCAAAGAAATAAGAGCAACTTAAAAAAAAAAAAAAGTATACCTCGTTTATATGATACAAGTCGTATTCTTCCGTAAAATACTTGCTCGTCTCCTGTCCCTTCTTCAACATATCCATGTGAATAGGACCGAGTAATCCCACCATACGTGCAAGAAGCAATACAACTGGTTCATTTGGAAAAAGCACCTCCCCAGAACACAACTCCGCTAAAATGCACCCAATGGACCAAAGATCAATCTTCTGGTTATATGGGAGGCCTAGCAAAACCTCAGGAGCTCTATAGGAACGCGATTGTACGTACAAGGATAGGTGGTCTGTCTGAAAACAACTGCTGCCAAGATCAATAACCTTTATCTCGCATTTGCGGTAACTTTTAATTAAAATATTCTCTGGCTTTAAATCACAGTGAATGATTCCCAAATCATGCAAATACGAAACTGCTTCCAAACATTGTCGAGTTATTACCTGCAACCCTCGCAACATAATATTCAATAATTATACTTAATTTATGGAAACCGACCACATATTAACATAATCTTTCGACTAAAAAAAGAACCTGCAGCCTGTCCATTGTAAAATATGGCTCTGCATCAGACTCTCGGTTATATTTCTGGAACTCGTACAAGTTTGCTCGTAGAAGTTCAGTTACGATAAATAGATGCTCCTGCCATAAAATGTTATAAATTTAGTTTGAAATGAGTAAACACATGGTAATCAGTTCTAATCTAGATCATGCATGTAAAGAATCTATTGCAAAACCCAGTAGTATACTGGGGCAGGATGGTAATTCTACATTTACTAAAATACTGAAGTTTCTCTAGTACATACCTGATGGTAAAAGTAATCGTAAAGGCGTAAAATGTGGCGTTCATCAGCGGGGTCGTGTTTGTTAACAAACTTGAGAAGTTTAATCTCATCTAAGCTCTGATCGAAAAAGTCCTTATCGTTCTTTATGATCTTTAAGCAAACATCCATTCCCGAGTATAGATCATGTGCCTGGACAACTCTACTGAAAGCAGCAGACCCCAAGAACTCCGTAACATAATATCTACCTGCTATGATACTATTCATAACAATAGGAAGCTCTTTGTTCTCTTCAAAACCAGTCCTGAAAATAGCACAACAAATTAGTACAACCGTTTCCAACAAAAAACCGCAAAAACAAACTCGTAGAATCTTAACCTCATGAGCAAGTATGAAATTTTGCATTCTTGATTTAATGTTGAAATACTAAAATCATGCGAAAATGGTAAATGCAACGTCTTTCCTTAAAGGACCATTTTACCCCTATAACAATTGGAAGGTACGGCGATAACTTACAAACCTGTTTTTTCTATGTATAATTCTAAGGTCGAATATTTCATATTCATCCTCATTATTATAGATAGCAAGCTCATCAGAGATAGCACCACCCTCTTCATCTACAGCAGATTCAGGTTCATGATGTCCTCCAAAACTCGTTTCATCATCAATTTGCCGATTCTCTTTCTTAAAAATATTGAATTCATCGCTATTCTCCAAAACTCCAACCTGATCATATATCGAATTCCTCTGGTTCAAAAATTTAATCTCACTTTCAACGGTACCACTACAGCAAGCACAGAGAGGGGCTGAACAACTATAATCTTCTTTGCAATGGTCTTTAAGTCGAAATTTATCACCCAATTCATTATAATCTTTATACGATGAATCGTTCATATTTGTACCTCCTTCAGACAAATGAGTCTCCGTTTTGATGGTTGTAATAAACTTATCCTCGCTCGGGTCACTGTCAAAATCTCTGCCATTAAAGAATGGTGGCATAGGGTAATCCTCGTCTTTCTCCCTGTACCAGAAGAGGTCACTTTGCATATCGAAATCATGGTAATCTCGAGCTGTGCCAAATTGAGACATCCTGTCTGATGAAGCTTGAGAAGTAGGTCGAGTTGTGCGAATCCCATATGGATTTGTAAATTCTGGAATTAAAAAAGAGACGGAAAAAAGAAAGATTTAGGTTGTAAAGTAATAGCTATACATTTTGATAGTAGATTCATATATACAACTTCAAATGCTCGACCAAATAAAATTGTACATGAATGCATAAACAAGATTTTTACTAAAATGAAGACTACTAAATCTTTAATTCAACAAGATGAGCATATATCATCATTGAAGTGCTATATATGCATATAACAATAAATCTTTTAAATAGAAACAAAGAAGGCATTTAAACAGAAACATCCCCCCTACCCTCATTCAAAATGAGATTAATGCAAAATACCCCCTATACTTTATAAAATTGGCAAAAAAAAAACCTTTATATTATTTTTGCAAGGAAAATCCGTGTTAATAATTTATTACCTCCCTTCACCCATCTGAAATATACATAAATACCCCACAAGTCAAAGAGGGGTTTAATGCTTACCTTTTAAGTTAGCAATTTGAACAATTTAGTAAATTCGCAAATTAGGCAAAAAAATAGTAAATTGAATATATCCAATCTAAAACTATGCCAATAAAAGAAAAGAGGGAATAAAAAAATTAAATACCAGAAGAACACAATTCAGTGGTAGAAGAACCCAAACTAACAAACTCATCGTCAGACGACGAACCCCTAGAGCTCCTTCCACCACCGCCAACCTCCTCCGGCGGGCGGCGAGTTGCCGGAATTTTGAGCGTGGGAGGCAGAGGCACCATGGGGAACAGAAATTTCTGAAAATCAGAAGAACCCAGTTGATGAGATTTGTCCATTACATCTTCCATTAACGCTGATTCACACTCCGAAAAGCCATTTCTTCTCAAGAATTCAAGCACCGCCTCAAACTCAACGTCGGTTGCCATGTGAAGCAGAGAATTGAAAAGGAAAAGAAGAGAAGAGTATTGAGTTTAATATAATAATAATAATGGTGAGTTCATGTGAAAAGTGGGGGGGGAATTGATGGTTGATTTTGATGATCATCAGTTGGGATTTGCATGTCTATGCTATGCCTTTCTCTCTCTATACGTATGTTTAGAGAGAGAAATAGAGAGGGGGGGGGTGTGGGTCGTGTGACTTTCTGCTTTCCTTGTTTAGTTGTCTCTTTTATTTTTCACTTTCTGCTCTAAAATAGAAGCCAACGGGAAATAAAAGATCTCTTACCAACTTTGAAAATTCAAGGGTGGAATTTTTCTCGTGCGGATCGAGAGAAATAGAGATGACACGTGGTGAGATGATGTTCTGACATGTAGGATTTTATGTAATCTAGGATATTTTTGGTCAGTAATTTTTGGCGAGACCGGATTTTTATTCAGCCTAAAATAAATTTTAACTTAAATCCGACCAATTTAATTGAACCATAAATCTTGGATATTTGTACACTTTTTGTGATTAATCACTTTACTCAAAGTATATTTAACCTTGAAGTAGTTCACTTGCTATGTAGTCTGTAGATGTTAATTAAGAGTTCCGTCAGACTTAACTTGGGCAATATTTTATTTTGGAAACATATATATATTTATTTTATGATTTGATAATTACAGCCAAACAAGTCCATCTTTGTCTTTCTTTTTCCTTTTTCTTTTGCTTTTAACCCTAAATTGTACAAAAAAATTAAGGAATCAAAATTTTGATGTTTATTTCCCAGTAATTCACAATATTATGATTCAAGAGATCGTAGGATCTAAATATTGATAGCGAAATTTTATCTGATGAACTTTTGATTGAGACAAGAGTAGGATATAAATGCTGCCCGAAAATCAAGAAAAAACTAAACTAAAATAAAATATAAAACATGTGTTTTGGGGAAAATTTATACATATGTGATATGTTAGTACTTTTTGCATATTCACAAGACTTTTTTAAGACGTTGAAAATACCAAATTTTTTTTTTTTTGGAGAAGTAATATATACAATTATATAACCCATAACTCTCATAGTTAATTCGAAAAAAGAAAAAAAAAATCTCATAGTTAATTAATGAATTTTTTACTTATATAATTGTAGCAGGAGATTGTGGTAAGAATTGGTCATATTTTAAGTACTTTGTATTATGGATGTAATAATTTACTAGACTCAACTTTTGGTAGTAGTATGAGCTATTCCAATTTTCTAATACAAGACAAAACATTTTTAATATATAGTAGGATTATGTTATCAAGATGGGAATCTAATAGTAATCATAAAGGTTGGTGTTCATCATTAGCTGCTTAAATATCGGAATATGTCTCCTCTTTAATATCTTCTTAATATAAATAACATGTTAATTATTGGGGTGGATGTGGCAAACGTGAAAAGAAAATTACATGACTTATAAAATCGACCAATAAATAACTACTATGTGAAACACTCTTTGAAAAAGATTAAGTTATTTAACAATAAGTTATTTAATAATTAATTTAGTTTATAAATTTTAGAGAAATCGATATAGCTAACTAATATTGTATCATTTTACTTCGTACGTCATATATATCAAATAATTAAGTTTTAATAATATTTTTAGTTTGAAAATTATTGAAGCTCGATTCTAGTTCGACTCAATAAGCTAAAAACTTACATACTTACATGTAAAATATCAAGTTAGTCGATACTTGACTTATTGGTGGAACTAGACGGGAGCGGGGGGACGGACCCCCAAGAAAATATCAAGCTTGGTTCTTTTAACCTAATATTTCGTTCGGCACTTCTCGATTCATTTACACTCCCAACCAATTATACACGATAATATACATTATTTTGAGATACAGTTCTAAATCTAATTCAATTAATTCTTCTAAAGTATAAAAGTACGATCTTTTTAAAGAACGAATCACTAACTTAAGTATCTGAGTTGGTTCGTCCGAGTTGGCCAAATCTATTTTTTCTTTGCTTTTCAGGTCATCCCACCCAACTGTGAAAGCAAATGATCAATTTTTCAATTGTATCTGCATTCCAAGCAGAGTCACGTAAATTTGTACTGTCGTGTTTCTTTAATTTCAATCTTAAGTCTATTGTATTTTTCGTTAAAAAATATTTAAAAAAAATGTAATGTTATTTTAAAGGTGATCAAATTTACTAAAAATTAGAAACATAGTCTGATCAGCAACATAATAAATATAGATTGGATTAGATTGAAGCCGGATTGAAGGCCATATTAATTAAAAACATGTTTGGTAGATTTGATTGAACGCTTCCATGTTAATTGTAAATTGATATAGATTTTAATTTGTGATTTATTTGAGAAGAATTTATGATATTTAATGATATGTTAAAAAGAAAATACGTAAATTTGAGATTATTAGTTATATTTACCTAAACCATATTTACTTGGATTAACTAATCCACCCATGCCTGGGTAGATTATAATATATAGTGATTATAGTCTTAATACCGGGTCGTAAGGATTTAATCCATTTTATCCGGTATTAGAGCAATGCCACCAAACGTTGTATTAGCCCATATTAACTCATATAATATGACATAATACCCCCTATTAAGTCCTACCAAACAACCCATATACTACACGTCTACACATAAAAATTTATATATATACATATATAATATTATTATGGTCCAAAAAAGAAAAAGAAATGTATGTTCCGACAATATTTTACTATTTTACATCAGCCACAATTGTTTCAATATGGTTGAATTGCTTCAGGATTGCCATTTTGCGAAGTTTTATTTGCTTGTATTTTAATACAATTAGGAATGATAGATCATATGGATGAATAATATATACATATATATACTTCATTTGCTTCTAATGGCCTAAAGTGACAATGTCGAGTTTCATTATTGATGTCTCATGGTTACTTATTCAACAATCAAATCCAGTCAAGTTGATTTTAGGAATTAAGAGACACATATTAGAAATTAAATAAGACTTAGGGAAAGTATGGTAGAAAATTAAGTGATATGCGACACTACCCAATAACAAAATTCAACTAGCTACGTACTATTAATTATAATTTAATTTTGCCCATGCATGCTTTTCCTTTTCCAAATATATATATAACCAATGTTTTTGGATACACGATTCTTTTCTAGATATTTAAATCTCGAAAAGTTTCAAGTTTGGACTATGCTTAATATTTTGAATCTAAAATTTGAAAAGATTATTGCAAAAAATACTATATGGTCAATATAACATATAAAATGGATAATATTACTTAACATTGGTTAGAGATTTGGTAAATGGTCTATATTTGAATATTATTGTTGTATCAATATGATTGTGTTATGGGTGCAACCTACTTTTCACGGAAGTATGAATTATATTATCACGACCCACCCCAAAAAACACCATTATTTTGCTTCAACATATTTCCATTTGTTTGGCGCCACATCTATTTTACTTTATAGTTGCTTTTTTTCATGTGATATTCGGGTAGAGAATAAAGTTGATTGATATTGCAATTGATATGCGCTTCGTGTTTTGAATTCTCAAATTTCAAACATGTTATTGTCAAATCAAAATGGAATAGTTAAATCAATATGTGATTAGTATACAAAGTAGCGAATTCATATTCGAATTCTTGTTGAAAGAGGTTCCCATTTAATGTGTCATCTGCGCCTCGAAAGGGATTAAACCCTTGGGGAAAAAACAAAATAAAGGGGAATAATTAGGAATATCAATGTCTAATGAAAACGAAAGAAAATAAGATAAATTTTAAGGTCTAATTTACAATTACATTAAAAGATAATATAATATAAAAGTCTACGGAAAAATTAATTACTTGTTATTGTAGGATTTCAAATAAAATCTCGAAATTCCGGAATTTATATGATTAATGCTAGAAGTGAAATAAATGAGGTTATCAATTTTGGAACTTCTTGCTGTATAAAATAGCATGGGTTAATGGCAATTTATCTTTTGTGATATTTATTATGTTCATTTATCCCTCTGTAAAAATTTTAAAGAAGCAACTTACTCCCTTGAGCAAGAGAGTGTAACTCCGTTTGCTAAAACTGAGAGTGGACAAGAAAAATATTTTATAACATAAGAGCTAAATTGTCACATTTATCATAACACATGGGATAAACTAGTAAACTACCACATTTTCATAATACATGGAGGTAAAGTGTCACATATAAAAATGTCAAATAGACAGTATGAAACTTTTATAAAATTATAGGGGGGGTAAAGTGCTATTTTTGAAATCATAGAGAGGTAAATTGCAATAAACTCTAAGTAGTACATATGATAAAGGAAAGAGTAAATAAGTTTTTGAAATGATTCCTAGACCAATGTTTGAAACTTTGAATCATTGTGAAGCGAAAACATTTATCTGAGGGCTCAAGCAATTGGCCATACTGATTTTTACATGGCATACAGTTGGAAGAAACACACATCAAAACGAGTTGCTTTACCCACTTGATTATAGGGTATATATATATATATATACATATATGTATAGCCCGTATTGTTTATGATGCATGTTTTATCATGCATATAATTCTTGTCAAAATGTTTTTTATTCTCTAATGCATTAAATAACAATTTTCGCATATTAAACCATTCTTAGATTTTCAAATTGAAAAAAGTTGCATACTAATGTTTTTAATGAAAAGTAATATATACTTAGTATAAATCTCTCAAATCTTATCAAATGATAAATATTGTTATCAGGGGCGGATGGAGAGAGGGACAAGGTGTCTATAGCCCCCACTCAATTTTTTCTTTTTTTTTGGTTTTAGTATAGTTCTAGTTTAAAAAAAAAAAAAAATAGTCCCAAAAAATTAGCACGATAAGCAATTTTCTAGCTCAAGTAAAAAATTAATCCAAATAAGAAATTAGTTCAATTAATTCAACCCAGGATTAATTCACCCTAATATTATCTAACTCTACCCAAACATCAATTAAAACAAAAATTTTGCTAACTTCCAACATCTTCAGTTCAAACAACTTCTCTTTTTTCGAGCTCTCGACATATTCCAATCAATTTGAAAATTATATTAGGAATATTCGATCAATTTCTAGGTTGAAATAGACTGGTGATTGATCTTGCTAAGGAGATTGTTGCAACTAAAAGGCATGTTGCATTCTCGTTTGTTTACAAACTTGTGACATTAACGTTTATTCTACCTGTTGCAAATGCATAAGTAAATAGAGTTTTTCTGCTAGAAGATAGTAAAGAATCAACTTGGTTCCCGAATGGGCAAATTTAGTTGTATTTCAAACGATGCTATCATGTACCAATTTAAGAAAATGAAAAATTGTCATGGTCAATTATTAATGTAAACACGTAGATTTTTTGGTTCTTATAGGATTATAATGGGATAGCATGTGTAATTAAAGTATTTTGTATTGGCTATTTTTGTCAAATTCTACATATTTTCTCGTGCATAATATATATTTTATGTTTGACTGATTTTTTTGTACTATTTAACCTCCCTGACCGAAAATCCTAGATCCGTCCCTGATCGTTATGATTGTGAAAAATCTTTATAATTTTTTTTAAATCAAACTCAAATCAAGCTTTAATTTGACTTTGTGCGCCAAGTCCAAATTACATCATAGTTAGTATATAATTAAATCAATTCAATGCTTGTCGATAGCTTCGATTGAACTTTAGATTATTATACAAATGTACTACACTTAATTACAAGCAATTATCAGTTCATAGTTTTTAACATTCTCAACCACAATACCAATTCAAATAGCTAAAGTAGTTGATTTCACTCTAAACATAATCTTTATCATGGGATCTAAGATGCCTTCACAAGGGGTACATATATATTCAATGAATCCAATAAATACAAAAGTTTCTAAAATATTAATAAAGGACAACAAATATTTATTGACTATGGATTGGTTATTCCTTAAAGCAACCTAAAATCACTAATAATTTCTCTTGACATTTCATTTACATCTGTTTTCTGTTTTCTGTCTTCTTATTTCTATCTTTTATTTTACTTTTAACTGCCAAATTAAAAGGTATTAATATTGGCTGATAATTTAATTATCCGGTGGTCCATATGGATTGGATTAAATTCACTTACATGGTTTGGACCTATTCAACCTCAAAAACTAACTTGTAAGATGAAAATTGTTCAAAACCTTATAAGGCAGATTTAACTATTATTTTAAGCTAATGTGGGACATTTAGTCTCAATATGAGTTCAACGGAAATGCTTATTACATAATTTGTTTTTTGATAATTTACAGAACAATAATAATTTATTTTAGTTTTAATTATCACGTTATTTGAGCTTTGACACGTCTGCTAATTAGATCTAAGTTAACACATACTTTCCAAAATCATACTACTATATTATAGAGTAATAGCAGTTTGTTTGTTTTCTTGGAAGCTTGGCACGACCGACGGCTCTAAACTCCCAATAAATAAGTTACAGCCCACTAAATTGATGGGCCGAAGATTTCTACGAAATCTGAAACATGACTAGAGGCCCAACTTGAAATTGCACTGCCCCGTTAACTTAATCCTCGGCTACTGATATGGATCATAAATTAGTTGAACACTCTTTTTATTGGAACAATATGTCATTATCCAAAGGGTGCCATTTGGATCATGGCAAAGCATTTTATCCAGCATTTCCACTAACAAAGTCCATGACCAAGACCCAAACAAAATCGAGATGTTTTTTTTTTAAATATAATTGTGACTTATAGCATTATATCAAAACAAATTACATCATTATTTTAGATAATATTTATTTAGCAATATAATGAGTAGATTACTCACACTTTTGATGGGATTCGAATCCAACTTTTACTAATTTCAGGAAAAATGTTGAAAGGAAGAATAGAAGGTACAAAAGATGCAAAAATGTGAACACGAGTTCATTTTTTGGTTATAAAGGAAGCAAAATAGAATAGAGGGAGAGGAAGAGAACTCTAGAGGTTTTTTTTTTTATGATATCCACTCTATCTTGTTAATTAGAAAAAATAAATTAATATAGATATATTCAATTCAAAATGTGTAATAACTTGTCACTATTATGTAATAGATATAATAAAATATTGTTTAATCTTTTATTTGATGTACTTAAATTGTAAACGAATCAAGTTCCCACAAAGCTTAATCGAACCGAATACTATTGTAATTGAGCTCGAGTAGTAATAATTTTACACATACCTTTTTATTTCTCACCAAAATGAATTTGAACTAATATAAAAGGCAGTAAAAAATTAGATATTAATTCAAATGATCTATCGACATGTAATGATCATATATAAATCGGTGGATTTTGACTTTTATTTTCGTAGTTCACTTTGCTTACTAAATTATATCAATTCGCCCTCCAGTTATATTGTATTCTTGTATGCTTCAATTGCACAAAACTTTAGTTTTGAAAATAATAAATTGACGCCATTAATACTTGAGGAGGCAAATTGAACATAGGTTAAAATTTAAGGTATAAAAATTTGATAATAATATGGGGTTAATTATAGAGACCTCCCCTGATGTTTGGTCAAACTCGCGTCCATTCCCCTCTAAGAATGCTAATTACTCGGACCTCCCTCGAGGTTTGAAAAACGTTACAACCGTTAGGGTTCCGTTAATTTTTGCTTACGTCATCATAAAATTTTCGATCGATTGTCAATTTTGCCCCCGACTTACTGTAGCAAATTTGTATGGACAATATTACCCCTCTCAGCAACGGTTACATTGTTGCATGAGAATGAATCTAATAGCAATGTCAAATTACATTTGTGGATTAAAAGGTTGTTAAATTTATATAAAATGTGTAATGACTTTATTGATGTATATTAATATTTAAAATAACATTTTAAATATTTCTAAAGTATTTTCTTACTTATTGTAAAATATATGCAAAGATAAATACACTACTAACTCTTACAAAAAATTATTTTTATTCAAATAAATATAAACATTCAAATTTATCTTTAATGTATAGATTTCCACATTGTACCTCTTATGTGTGTATATAAATTCAAATAAATATAAATATTCAAATTTATTTTTATTATTATTTTTAGTGTATATATATTTTACTTGATAGAAAAATATTTGAAATACTCAAGTTTAATTTTTATGTCTATAAATATAAAACTTTATAATAGTCAATAATGTTTTAGAAAAAATATTACACATGTTTATAAAATTTTATATTAGCCAATAATGTTTTAGAAAAAATATTACACATATTACACATATATCAACTCAAGTTTTATTGATATGAAATAATTAAAGAACTTATTTGTTGGGAATTTTTTTTAATTATTCATAAATATAACATAACAAGATTTAAAGAAAAAATATATATTCAATAATATTTTAATTTTTATAATAAAAATATAAATATAATTTTCTTTTTAAAAAAAACCCTAAAATCACCCCACCCTACCTCCAACCCCCAACCCACAGCCACCACCTTCCCAGGCCGTCCCGACGGCCTGGGAAGGTGGGGGAGGGGTTTGGTGAGGTGGGTCGGGGGGGGGGGGGTGGGTTGGGTTGGAGAAGAAGATGATGCTTTTTTTTTTCAATTAAAAATCTCGAGGGTAAAAATACACGTTCTTTTTTTTTTTAATTTTTTTTTTCAATTAAAAATTTTAAGGGTAAACGGGTAAAAACATACGTGTCGTCCAAGTCCGTCGACTTCCGTTAAGTTTTATAATGTTTTTCAAACCTCGAGGGAGGTCCTAGTAATTCGCATTCTTAGAGGAGAATGGACGTGAGTTTAATCAAACCTCAGGAGAGATCCTTGTAATTAACCTAATAATATGTATGTCAGATGAAGAAAGGCTAGTGGGGGTGGTGGTGGCGGTGGGGGTGAGAAATAGGATCTCCACTAGCTGAAAACAGAGGTTCCTATTTATGGTAAGTCCAAAGGAGAGACAAGTAGCCCACTAAACCACCATCCTAATTATGTCAATCCAATTTCAACTTTTTTCTTTTCCACGTCTCTATTATTGTTTCTTTACGTGGAAAAGAAAAACTTTTTTTTTTTTTTTTTTTTGCAAAGGCCAAGTTAAAAGAGTTATAATTAATTGATTGCTATAAAGCTTGTCCGCCCTTGGCTACACTACTCGCACCTAATTATTAAGAAACATGCTTCCCCACACCATCTTCATTCGTATAGATGACTTGACATTTTAATTTCTCTAATCAACCAAATAGATTTTCTTATAGAAATATATATATGGTCCGATCCTTAGACAATAGTAAATAAATTTACTTACCAAAAAAAGAAAAAAAGAATGAATTTTGGTTTTCATTTTATGTTTCTTATATTTCTTCAATAAAACTTGAAATAACTAAATAAATCCTTTTCTTTCTCATTTTGAAAATGTTACCTCTCATGACATCATTAATTTATATAATAAATACTTCTTATAACAAAAAATCAAAAATATTTAAAAATTCATTTTTGACTATTACCTAAAAGAATTCTGAATTGAGAGGAAAGATATAATCAAGTATTTGACTGTACAAGAAAATATACGAGAGTGAGGTCATATGTGGTCACCATTTATGCGACAATCATTCTTACCTTAGGTGCAAAGCCACTTTCCGCAAAGAATTGAAAGGAATGTTGAATATGTTCAAGGCCACTTATTAATGACGTTTTCACTATTAAGACCCATTTTATTCCATTTAAATAAATAAATTATTTAATTTCGTTAAGCATTTTAATTTCATAAATTTATCATACCAAATGTTAGCCCCTAAATAGACCGACCTTGAGCTTTCAAATGGCACTTTCTGGCTCTTATCTTTTCTAATTCTCCTCTTAAGGAATAAAATAATTTTGACATCTTTATCAATCTTTTTGTGTGTGCCTTTGATTGATTCGTATCATTGAGTAAATGTATTTCAAGTGCTCCAAAAGGCTTGGTAAAGGTTATGCCACGGGGTTGGCCAAAGACCCAAAAAGGAATTCATTTTATTTAATTTCTAGGTCTTTATTCAATGCAACCTTAAGTAAAAAAAGTTCAAAGATTTCACTTGGCAAGTATTTTGATATGTATGGGATTGCCATGCCTTTTCTCTCTTGAAAATTCGATGTCATCCAAGAAGTTATGGTAATTTAGATGGAATTTACGAGCTTTATTTAAACTACAAACTTCGTATGAGTATTTTCAATCGCAAATTTAAAATCCTTAATTTTATATGTATTTTTGTGTGGTTGTGTATGTCCTATAATCGAATCAAAGTAGAACCTTTTTAGGTATATTTAGAGAAAAAAAAATACTTTTTTAAAGATGAGATTATTTTTGAAAATCGGTGAACCAATGATCCACTTATGAAAAAAAAAGTAGACTTAGAAAGGAACTTTTCAAATAGCACTGAAATATTCTCCGAAAACAAGAAAAATAAACTCTTATCTTTGTGTTAAGACTAAAACAACCCTTAAAAATTAACCAAAAAAAAAAAAAATCACCACTACCCATTCATTTTATTTATTTGAGGAGGGGTAATGTGAACATATTATTTTATCAACAAAGTGGATTGCTCTTTAGATATATCTCAAATAGTAATCAAACAACTAAAAGTGTGGGAAGTAGCTAGGGAGGGTTGTACTTGTTTTCGGTGTTTTAAAAACCGGATCGATCAACTGCTAATCCGGTTCGATCAATTCCTCAAAATCAGTTTTCTTTTTATTGCAGTTCTAATCGGGAAAATCGGTGAACCAATAAATCGGTTGAACCATTGGTCCACTTATAACAAAAAAAAAAGGGTAGATTTAGAAAGAAACTGTCACACATCTTATTATATTTTTCACTTTGAGTCAAACAAAATCAACAAGAAACCTAAAGTTCTTTCATACAATAAGTTTTAGAGATATATTTGAGCATCAATTTCAGAAGAAGACTCATTTATCCCCCAATTTCAAGTATTTTCATGTTTTATATTGAAGGGTTTAGGACAAAATCCATCCAATATTTTCATTGTTTTTAAATGGTGTTTATCATAGTTAGAATCATTGCTTTAAATTAGTTACCATAGATGTAATGTTGCTATAATTCATTCTCAACTCAAAGATTAGTAGGAAAATTAAAAAAGAAAAATCGTAAGGACGTCACGCAGGTCTAATCAGTAACAAGTAAAGCTACCGATTTGATGTCTGATTTTCTCGAAATATTTCAATTGTTCGCACAAGTTTTCTTGAAATATTTCATTTCATTTCTTTTTGTTTCCCAATTAAACATTCAAATCAGGAAACACACAAATTAAAATTCATCCTAACAAGAGGCGTTTAAGTAACTCTTTTGAGTGATAAATCAACAAAGCGTTGTAATCAATGTAGTCATCATACATGAGATTTAATTTAATTGTTTTTAACGAGTGTTAAACATACGATGAAGTAGCTAGCTAGAATATTATCCATCAGATTTAGTACCAGGAGGAGGAGTTTAAGTAATTGAATTATTGAAATTTAGAAAGAAAATAATAGTTTGTCAATCACATCTATTTAGGAGTTTTATTTAAAATTAATACCATGTACCTGGTCCAAAATTAACCTTGATTAAATAAGGGTTAGACACGTAATATTCTTGTCGCACTTTGACCATCACAAATGGTTCATGATGTAAAAGATGAGGTCTAATCATGATAACTCAATGGAGAATACATAAAATAAAGTGATTATGATATTTGGTGAAAAGATTTACCCAAAAGGTACAAATTGCGCACTTTAAAGATAGGATTAAAAAATGTGATAAAAAAGAAAAATATACTACTGTATAAAGTCAAATAATCCCATCATTCTTTAAAGAAAAAGCTTTATAGTACTGTTATTCAGTTATTCACTAATATTAATGGTGCAAGCAATTTTCAACTGAAAAAATCGAAAGCAGTGTTGAATATATTCCAGCTAGATTTGTATATATAGTACTATCAAACAGGAATTATATAAGTCTGTGTATTATTTTGGTCCCTCAATAGCCTAATTATTCTTTAGTTCTTTTTTAAAAAAAAAAAAAAAAAAAAAATTCAAATGTTCGATCTTTTTACATGCTACCAAAAGATTGCCAATTCATCAGGGCATAAGTAATGACATTAGCATTTGTGCACCACAAAAGTAGGCACAAAAAGGTCTTGTGTGGGAAAAGAAGTGAGCAATAATTCATTAAAGTTTTTTAATTCATACTATGCTAATATTCCCTTAAATGGAATTATTGCAAGTGGACCATTATTAACCTTGGACCTTTTTCAGGCTACGAAGAAAATCGTATGAGATATTAAAACATTGTTTGAAGATATGTAGATATATATTTTGGGAGGAAATGCAAGCCAGATTTGAAAATATATATGTAATTATTGGTTGATGTGTTTCTAATTTTTGGTTTTTAAGAAAAAGAAAACATGGGGCTTTTGGCACTTTGCACCCTAACTTAAAAGTTTTGACACTTTGCACTTTAGAAATACAATTTACCCTAGTGTGTATTTTTGAAGAAAAATTTTATTGATGGAAGGGTAGAATAGTTATTTTAGAATATTTTTGGCACTTTCCAACCTAAAAGTGTAGATTTTGACACTTTGCACTCTGAAAATATAAAATATTGATACTTTGCACCCAAAAAAGAATTTTTTTGGCAATTTCAACCTCAACTTAATATGATAATCTAAATAATGTAAATAACATGAAATGTAATAACATGTTAGATTTGTAAACATGTATTTTAGATATAAAATAAATAATCTTGAGGATACTTGAAAAAAAATGAAGACAACGTCTTTTTTTTAATCTAAATTTTGCTAAGAGAAAATGTTAAAATATATAAGTTATTATAAAATAAAATATATTAAGAATAACATGTTTATGATTGTTATGCATAGAAATGAACATTTTATTTCTACGACGACGACATTGATGAGTCTTTTTAAGGACACGTTAAGGTGCAAAATGTCATACAAATTTATATTTTTAAGGTGCATAGTGGCAAAAATTTAAATCGGGGTGAGAAGCGCTGTAAAATTTCAATATTCTATATTTTCAAGGCACAAAATCTATAATGTCAGGGTTCAAAGTGTAAAAAAAATCAAAAAAGACTATTCTACCCTTCAACCAATGAATTTTCTCAGAAAAATACACACTAGGGTGCAAAATGCCAAATAAATTATATTTTCAGGGTGCAAAGAGCCAAAACTTTTAAGTCATGGTGTAAAGTGCCAAAATCCTATAATTTCAGGGTGCAAAATATCAAAAATCCGAAAACATGGGGTGGGGTTGAAATGTTGTTTCAACTTGAAATTGTAATCACATTTAATTACTTTCTATATATTAATATATGGAATTAATGTTTGATAGACATGCCTTATTGATATATGTTTATCTATAATATATATACATAATTTTTGAAATTTGAGTTAGGAGCACATATGAAAATCGGAAAATATCGAATAAAAATACCTCAAAACTACTCCCTACACTTTCACATTTTCAACCTATTAGCAATTAACAAGTTGCAAACTAGGCAACAAGCTACTCCCTTCGATTTTTTTATTTGTCATTTTGGCAAAAGAAAATATTTATTTTTATTTATCTTTTTGGGATTTCAATATAATTTTTTTTTTATCAATTATACCCTTCTTATTAATGGATATAATTAATGTTGTGATTATTTGAAAAATATTGCATGTGTTTTGAGATTTTTACTTAAAAACTAATTATTTATTACATATCTTAATCTGCATGTAATTCTCCAAAACAACAAATAAAAATAAAATCGAAGGGAGTGAGCTAGGAAAGCAATTAAGTTTGTACACATACATGCATAGTGTTATATTGGATGCTTTAGAATTGGCTGAAATAATAATGTATAGGGTTATCATGATTTTTGGGATCTGCATCGAACAAAATAGTTGTAAGAATGAAAGAAAAATGAATTTTATTTATATATATATATATATATATATATATATATATATATATATATATTCTACTTTATATAAGGAAATAATACACTAGTTTTTGAAGACCAAGTAATTAAGAATCTACACCAAAGAGATCTTCCACTTTGAGATTCTTATATATGTATAGGGACCACGGCTTACTTTGCCTCTTTAAGATTTGGAGAAGGCATATAACTATTGCAATGTGAAAATGACTGAAAGGGAGATTGTAACCCTTCAAATCTCCAGGTGAAAATTAACTATTTGTAATTTAATTAGTTTTCATCTTACCCCAATGAATAAATTCAATTTTCTTAAACTCATCAAAATACGTACTCTGACATGGTTATAGCTAATAGTATTTAAATTTCCAAAATTATAACAAACAATATAAAAGAATACCCGATTACGTTTCTCTTTTGATTATTTGATTGGTCTTGCACCATATTTTAACAGTATAATAAGATTTACTTGTAACTTCATGATTTTTTCTTTTGTTATAACAACTTAAGATTTTTTTTTTAAATCGTTATGTTTTTTCGACAACCCTCTCATATATGGTTATCTATGATGTAACGTAAGTTAGGGTAAACATCATTAATAGTCTTTTTTATTATTAACTTTTTACAAAGTGGTTCTTTTTGTGTTTTTTTTCCACGTTAGTCTTCACTATGAATTATTTGTTTCACTTTTAGTCATTTTCAGGTGGTTCAAGGTGAACTATAGTGCCAAACAACTTTATGAAGGACTAAATTGATAAACTTACTGCTTTATAAGGGACTAAATTGATACAAAATAATTTTATGAGGGACTAAAATGTAACATTATAAGTAAAAGACTCCTTATAAATGACAAAAGTGAAACAAATAATTCATAATAGAGATTAACGTAACATATAAAAAAAACTACCCTATAGAAAATTAATGATAAAGAATACCATGAGTGGTGTTCACCAATAAGAGATTTTTAATAATTAATCTAAAGTAACAGCATAAATTAAATATTTAAATATTTTCTAACCGTTCAGACATTGTGTTCTATAGACTATACGTCCTTGTTTACTCACTAGGATAAACATTGCCAAAAAAATGGGTAGTTATCAATAAATTTAGCTATAGACTGAAATTTTTTACATCCATCAATATATATTATATATTATATGGACATATTTTCATGTTTTTCATTGAGAGAAACATATCTGAATTTAATTATAAGGTAGTCAAATTGACATATAAGACTATAAGATAGGGTTGTCAATGTGTCGGACTCGGACCGGATCAGGGCAGATCCGGATCCGAGTCCGATTTCCATTTCTTCTATTCGGATCCGCTCGGATCTAGAATATTAGAAATCGGATCCGAATCCGGTGGATATCCCGGATCCGGATCCATTTAGCAAGCTAATTTTTTTTTTCTATTTTCCTTCAAATCACTTACAGATTCCACTATCATGAATTAAAAATGTAAACTTTTACTTACTTCATCGAAACTATTACCTAAAAATTGTAGAAGATGTAATATAATGGACAAATATAAACGATAAAAATTAGAACAACAGAATTAACAAAAATATAAGTAAAAAAGATATAAACAGGGACAAATAAGAAGAAAACTCAATATTGAGAAATGGAAGAGAAGATAAAAATTGAAGGATGAATGGTTATGGTTTGATTTTTCTTATTAAATAGTATAAATTAATATATTGTAGACCCAATTAGTTATCTGGTCAGTCCACCAACATCTCTCGTGCATTTCTTTTTAAAATTATTTTTAATATAGTAAAAGATTTTAGTGGAACATAGATAGTTTTATTTTTATTTTTATTTAAATACATAATATATAAACAACATATAGTAATATATATCGGATACGGATATGTAGATCGGATCAGCCTAGATCCATATTCGCTCCATAAAATTCGGATTACGGATCTTCTTAATCGGATCACTAATCGGACAATTATCCTAATAAATCGGACCGGATTCGGATCGGATCCGGATTGAAATCCGCCCCATTGACAGCCCTACTATAAGAGCATCTCCACCCGAAAGATATCCTTTTCCTCCTCCTCACACCCTTCCCCACCTCCCTCGCCTCTCATTTTCAACCGAAAGATAATCATTTTCCATTTTAATTATATTTCACAAATTTTCTCATTCTCACTTAATAATAATAACTAGCCTTGAAAAAGCATTAGCGAGAACAGTAAAAATGGAATGAGAGGTTACCCAAAATAATTATAATAATAATAGTTTAGGACTATAAATAAATTTTAAATTTTAAAATTAATTACTAATCACGTTATTAAATCTTACATAAAATTTTAAAAACAATTTTATTAAACCTTTCACAATATTTAAAAATAAAATTTACCATTTTTATTAAGTTATTTTACACAATTTAAACACACATATATATAATAAAAAAAAAAAAGAGTCAAGAGGTGGTCACCAAGTTGCGACCACCCATTGACAGTCCAATGACATCTTGTCCTCGAGCAAACAGGTGATGGATCAACAACATCGCCTACTTGCGCAATCTTCCCACCCTCCCATCCAGCCTGCAGGCTGGAGATGGCCGACGGCTCCCCCTATCCCTCCCCCCTCATGCCTCTTTGGTTGTTGAAGATGACTTTCATTTGAGGAGTCAACCATTTAATAAGGGTGACACTCTCATGCGTGTTAATATCCTCCAATAGAATTGGAAAGGATCTCTTTTGTAGATACAGGTAGAAAAAGTAGATGAAAAGGTTGCAAAAGTGAACAAAGAGGTTAAAACATAGAGACATATCAAATCAAACAACTTTTTGGAGACCTACCCATTGGTACAAAAGAAAGAGAGTGGTCTTGGAATCTTAATATTCTTTTTTTTTTTTTAAATATCTTCACATGAAATAGACTAATACTCCCTCTTCTCGCTAAATTTTTACTCCTATTTATTTTAAGCAATATTTCAAAATAAGACTTCTCTTTTTATAAAAATTAATACTTTTATTAAAAATAATCTCTTACATCTTTGGTAATTAGATACCACCAACATTCAAATATCAATCATTACTTTTAAGGACATAAATACGATACATAAAACTTAGTACAAATGAAAGCATAAGAAAGAAGTGGGACGGAGGGAATAATTAATAGGAAGATAGTAATACCATTAAATTACTAAAATAATTAATATGGTGTGAAACCTTTTTTTACCATATAATTGCTATTATGCGGAGGATTTACCTGATATGTAAATGTATGAGGTTTAATGAGAAAAATTTATGTGATGCATCAAGTGCACGAATGCACGTGAAACATATAGATGAGTTTGTATGACTTTAAAAAAATTTAACTCTATGATATCAATCACACCATATATTATATTAGTATAAAAAAATAAAAAATTTAAACGAACATCTTTTGTTTAATGCAGTGGGTAGATAAAAAAATCTATGTCGATGGAAGAGGTTGAAGTTTGAAATGGTCCACCACGAGGGTGACTGATGATGAAATGAAATACCACGGTGTGTGGTGGTGCTACCTTCTCTTCTCATGGCTTAATTAAATTAATTTCTTATATCTATCTGTACGTCACATTCAACCTTTACAAAATGAAGCTCATTCACACCCCCCTAACCCCCCCCCCCCCACCCCTCACATGCGATTTTTTTTAGTTTTTACACTAAAAGTTAAAATTCAAGGGCGAAAAGTCGATATTTCTAAGGTAAAGATTTTAAATTCCCATTTTATTGGTTCTGAATGCTAGATTTTGTGATTTTGAAAAAGTTGAAATCCCATTTAAAAAGGGCGAAAAGTCGATATTTCTAAGGTAAAGATTTTAAATTCCCATTTTATTGGTTCTGAATGCTAGATTTTGTGATTTTGAAAAAGTTGAAATCTCATTTAAATTGAGTTTTGGCTATCAGAAGGGGTTGCGGTGGTGGAAGAAGTAGGTGTTAATTAAGTGTCAAATCATATGTTTTTTAAAGAATAGACGGTAGATATCAAATCAAAGTTTTATATGGTTGCAACTTGCTAGTGAATTTTAAGAGTTTGTGAATAGGTTTGGACCGAATTTAATTTGTTTTGTGAAACTTGTATTTGAATAATTCTGACGCAAGACCCACAAAACAGGACTAGAACTTTTCCAAATAGGTCCAAATATTCTCATAATTTTAAATTTTTATAATTACGTGTACAACATACTTCATAATATAGGATATATTAGCGGACTGTTTCTTTATGTTTTGTATTATAGGAAAAGCTCACATAGATTTCAAAATGCATTTAAACTAGTAATTTAGGCATCCATAAATATATTTCATTGAAGTGAACAAAAAAATATTGGATCTACTTTGTCCACAATCACCAAATATATCTTCAATTAACTAGCTACATGGAGTCCGAACCTAATCATCTATGGGCTTCTTCCAAAACACAAGCTCCGTTAGGCCATCTCCAGCGGTGTTAAGCGGGGTCGGGCTCGGGGCCGGGCTGAGGAGGAGAACCGCTGGAGACGGCGCGGGGCGGGGGCCGGGGTGGGAAACGGGGCGGAACGGGCTGGGCGCAGGGCTCGGCGGAGCCCTGCGCCCAGCCCGGGCCGCGATTGAAGATGGAGGGGCGCGTGTAAACACGCGCCCCTCTTTAAAATAGGTGCCGCCAAGTGGCGGCACCTGATTGGTCTTTTTTTTTTTTTTTTTGCTTTTCTTTAATGAATTAATTGGTGTATGGTTTATTTAATGTGTGTATGGTTAATTTTGTATAATTAATGTGTTGTATGTAATTTTAATTAATGTGTTGTATTTTAATTAATGTGTTATTGTAATTAATGTGATTTTAATTAATGTGTTGTATTTTAATTAATGTGTTATTGTAATTAATGTGATTTTATTTAATGTGTTATTTTAATTAATGTGTTATTTTAATTAGTGTTTTATTTTAATAAATGTGTTATAGTAATTAATGTATTATTTTAATTAATGTGTTGTTTTAATTATATAGATATAATATGATTAATTATTTAATGATATTTTAAATAAAATTATGATATACTATTTAATATTAGAATAGTCCATTTAATTTAACACTCATACAAATAATTTTTTTTTAAAATACCAAATTAGTTAAAAATACAAAATAAACACGTCATAAGCATAAAATTTAGATTAATACTTAATCTAATTTAAAATTTTAAATACATACTAAAATAGTCCATTTAAATTACGAGTACTAATATAATTACTATTATTAATATTAATATTAAAAAATACGAAATCTATAATAATAATAGGTGAGAGTGGGCAAAGAAAAAAAATGGAAGTAATTCCCCCCTGGAGCCCCAACCATTGGAGACGACCAGCAGGGCCCCGGGCTGCCCCGGGGCTGCCCCGGGCTCCGGAGCCCGGGGCTAGCCCTCAACCATTGGAGATGGCCTTAGGAACCAAACCGAGGTTGATTTAGGTAAAGTCCATATGATATTTAAATAAGATATTTGATCTTGAATTTGAAAACTAAAAAAGTATGATAATGTAAGCAACCGTGTTTCTCGAGTGATTAGCCATGCCTTATACATAAGGATTTTGGGATCAACATCACAAGAAACGACATTTGGTTTCTTGTGTCACGTATTAACGGAGGCCGTTAGAGATTGGAACCAGGCTCTTTCCGGGACATGGTTAGATCGGATCAACATCACAAGAAACGACATTTGGTTTCTTGTGTCACGTATTAACGGAGGCCGTTAGAGATTGGAACCAGGCTCTTTCCGGGACATGGTTAGATCGGACTATGTTCTGGTTGAGTTTTTTTCTTTTTATCTTAAATTAAAAATTAATGTACTAAGTAATTGATGGTTTTTATTCTTTTTTCTTTCCCGGCCTCCCTTCAATATTTATCACAAGAAACGACATTAGATTAGTGCAGAGTACAAAAGTAAAGCAACCTTTTTCCTGCATCAATATTTTTTACCTAAGGAAAAAATACCAATGATGCATGCCAATAATTTCTAATTATATTCTAGCAACCAACCAAAGCTGTCAATCACAAGAAAATTAACACTTTTGTACCCTGAAAAGAAAGTTGATTCAACCCTTCAACCACAACTTTGGTTAAAGTAACTTACTAAAAAAATGGTTCAAGTAATTAAATCTTACCAATTTGTACAAGTAGTACTCTGTTCTAAAAGTGCTTTTAGAAACTTTGAGAATTTTTTTAGGTCCCCTTGACGTTTGTGCATTTGATCAAAGTTGTTTGTTTGTCTTTCCAAAGAATAAATGAATAGTTGATTTAAGGTTTAGTTATGCCATACTAGTAGGTTTTTTTTTTTTTTTTTTTTTTTTTGAGATTATAGATAGAAGTGGAATAAGTTAAAGGATAGGTAAATTATGTGAAATCAAAGTTGTTTTATGAGTTGAGTAAGATAAATGATACTCCTGTTATTCAGGAGAATTACACAAATTACTCTTGAGGTTTTGTGTAATTATACAAATCATTCTTCATATTCGAAAAATTACACAAACTAATATGAAAGTAATGAATTCATAGTATTTACCCTTTTATGATGATATCATCAACAAGTCAAATTTTATACTAGGAATATCCCTCATATGATTTTTCTATTTTTTTATAAATTACTTAACTACCACTCATGCTTAGTGTAATTACTCTGATCAATCTTTAAGTTTGAGAAATTACTCAAACTAACCTCGAGATATTGGATTCATTACAGTTATCACCTTACAATGTTAATTTCTTATGGTGCATGCTGGGTTGGAGATTGGGGATGACATTTTTATTTTAATTTTTATCTATCTATTTATTTAAAAATATAAAATAAATAACTTATTTGGTAGAAAAATAATTTTTATTGAATTAAAATATTTAAATATTTAAGTATGATTTTTTAATTACTATATTAATTATAATTTTAAATTATGTATAAATTTTATTAATTTATTTCTTGTAACTCTACATAGCATCATTTATTTAAGTAAAAAATATTTATTATTTTATTTTATTGATGGGTTTTCTTTCTTTTCATATGTTATATTAAAACTATGTTAGGAATATTATTTAAATTTTTGTTTCTTTTAATCTAAATATTTTATATTTTGATATTTTTATTTCAATTATTTAAAAATATTTAAATTTAAATGTAGTAAATTAGTAATATTATAAATTAAGATAATTACCAAACTACCCTTTAGGTTTAATGTAATTACATAGACCACCCCTGATATTTGTAATTTCTTACAGGTAATTTACATAATAAAAGAGGAGGACCTTTTGTACTTGCAACAATTTCGTTAATTTTTTTGGATGGATGTTAGCCTCATGGATAGTTTATATAATTTTTCAAACATGAAGGATGGGCTGTAATTTCACTACACATCTTGGATAATTTGTTAAATTCTCTCTATGTTAAATTAAGTCATTTTTTATTTTTATTTTTATTTTTATTTTGAGATAGCAGAAGATTTTTTAAAAGTTAGAGCATCTCCCATTGTACACCAAATCCTATTTTTTTCATCTAATTTAGATGTTTTAAGCCTCCCACCCTAAATCACTAAATCACCATAACACCAAAAAATATAGAGATTTTGTTTTAGCCTCCCATGGTGGTCAACCACCATTTCACCATTTCACCAAATCCTATTTCTACACCAAATTTTTTGGTGAAGGAATTTGCATCTCCCACCATTCCACCATTTCACCATTTTTTACACCAAATCCTATATTTATCACCAAATATAGGGAAATAAATAGGATTTGGTGTAATTGTCCCTATTTGATTAATTAGCATCTAATTGCATGATTATCAATGTATTGACATGTTTATTCTAATTTATATGTATTTAACTATATTTTAAATAATTTATTGGCTTTTATTAAATAAATACACTAATTAATATTAATAAAAAATTATTGTTAATAATTAATAACAATAAATATTCTTTACATTATTGTTAATTAATTCTTTAATAATCAATTAATTTATTGATTTTTATCAAATAAATACACTAATTATCATTAATAATTAAAATGCAATACACGACAACAAATCATTTAATGAAATACATTGTTAATAAAGTGACAATAAGCTACATTTCTATTATTAAACCTAAATAATACATGAAATAAAATACATGACGACAAACTCCTTAGCGAAACACACGATTAATTAAACAACATAAAAAGATACTAAACGAAACTAGAAATAATACGAAATTGAAATACTCATAGAAAACGAAAACGAAAATTTCGTTTTAATAACTTACCCACTCGTTCAAGTCTTGGCGCCACTACTTAAAGAAAGTTTTGGCTGTCATAGTTCAAATCAGGAAAATGTCCATCTACTGGATTCCCGTCAGTATATTCACCAGAGTTGTACTCCTTGTTGTTAGGAGATTCCGGGACATACTCATCTTCGTAGCTTCCTCCACTTCCTCCTGCACTAAAATCCAAGTTCCTAGCTGCTCTTGGCATGTTTCCTCTATTAATGAGGGCTTGTTTCTTATTAGTCCAGAATTGTTTGCTAAATGGTGTGAGATTACTCAAATCCTTGTTCATAATCTCCATTTCTTGTTCATGAGCCTTAATCTCGAGCGCTTTTTGCTTCATGGCTAGTTTTTCTTGCTTAAGAGTCACCAGTAAATCCGCACGTGCTTCTCTTCTTTCTTGGATAACTACATACTCTGCATGTTGCTTTTCCATTAGCTCTTGACTCTTTGCGGCACTATTCATCATTTCCTTCCACATCGGATCCTTTTCCTTGGTCATTTTTCTTTTTGCCTTTGCTGCTTTCATTCCAGTTGGCCTTCCCTGTGAACCGACCCCATCAGAGTCTTGGGATAAAATCGCACTATCTCCAAGGGGAGAGGGTGTATTATTCGTCTGGATAGGTTCAGCCCATTTCACGTGGAACTTTAGTATGTTCTAAGCATGGTCGAACTTAAATGGTTGATTTTTGGGTTATTTAATGATATATAATTCTTTGGCCTCTGCAAGCTGAATATGTGAACATTAAAAATACTTAATGAGAATAGAAAACAATAAATCTCAATTAATTATTCATAAGTTTCATTAAAGCATATACTTACCATGCTCTCAGCATTGCCACCACTCTGGTATCGGGATTGAACTTGAGTCAACACCGCCCGAAATAATGTGCACGATGTAGCTAATTTGTCAAAGCGAGAACATAAGGATCTCGTGTTCCTGCGCTCTAATTTGTTTACATCAACAGCTTCATGGTTGTAGTAACTTTCTATTTTAGCCCACAAATCTTCTTTACTCTGATATGTCCCAATCTCATTATTAGTTGAATGATGCACGTATGCATTGCAAATAATCTCATCCTCAAGTTGTTTGAACCCTGCACCCCTTTGACTCATTTTGCTAAATGGCTAAAAAAATTAACTGGATTAGAATGGGATGAGAAGAAATATAGTAGTATGATTTTGAGTGGAGTAGAATGTTGTAATGGAATCATATATATAATAGATAAGATAATTGATGATGTAAGCGCTTGCATCATCCGCAATCTTAGATGAGTGGATAAGACGTACGTGTCGCCTTGCAATTGGTTGTCCAAATCCATCTGCAGATAAGATAAGTGATGATGTAAGCGCTTGCATCATCCGCAATCCTAGATGAGTGGATAAGACGTACGTGTCGCCTTGCAATTGGTTGTCTAAATCCGCTTGCAGATAAGAGATAGGGTGGTTTACAAAAAACACCCTGCAAGGGGTGTCCTTGTAATTTTTGAAACTACAGGGGGTTTTCTGTAATTTGATTTGTAATTGTCAATAGCACTTTGTAATTGATAATATTGTGTTGAAAGTTTAATGAAATAAAATTATGATAAACATCAAATTTATTATTTGGTGACACATTTGGTGAAAGACCATGGGAGATCAAACCAAATCCTATTCTCTAAAAATGGTGAAATGGTGAAATATTATTATTTTATAATTTGGTGTAAATTTTGATGAAAACTATGGGAGGCCAAAAACACCATTCTTTCACCAAAAATGGTGAAATGGTGAAATGGTGTGCTAACCATGGGAGATCAACTCATCTCCATTACACCAAATATAGGATTTGGTGAAAAAAATGGTGATGACCATGGGAGATGCTCTTAGAATATTTCTCTGGAATGAGAGAGTTGAATATAGAATTAATTACATTCTATATGAAAAAAAAAATTGTTAGTTACTAAAAAGTACTGAAAAGCCAAACAATCAAATCCTTAAAACTCGGAGCTAGGATTTGTACGAGGAAAACGGATACCGGAAGAAAATTGGGTAACGATGAAAATTATGTTGGGAAGCTAAATGTAAGAGTAAGATGTATATACGTAGACATAAATTGGAAACAAGACTAAGTATATCTTATACTCCCAATTTTTTTTATGTGTCGTTTTGTAGGATTGCACACAGATTAAAAAATACAATAAATAATTATCTTTTTAATCAAAATCCAAAACATCATTTTAATCAAATAATAACATCATTTATTACAAACATTAACAGGGAGGGTAATATTGGTAGAAAACAATTAATCTTACGTTGAAATCCTAAAACGACAAATAAAAGTAAACAATCTTTCTTTTGGCCAAAGCGACAAATAAAAAAAGAACAGAGGGAGTAGTGTATTGGACAATTATCAAATTTTGAGTTAGATCCATGTAATTTAATAAGTGAATTTAGTTCAATCATTGCGAAAAAATCAAAGTCTACACATGGATTGATTTATCGTGCCCCAAGTTAAAATGAGTCGTCTCCTTATTGTATAGGCTCGTCGTTCACATGTTGGACTTTATTCTTCACCAACACACTTCGCTTAAATCACAAGGAATGTATTGTCATTATTTCGTCTAGTTAACAAGGTTTGGTTCCCACCTGGATTGGATAACCAGACTAAATTCACCTTATAAGGCTTTGAACGATCCTCAACTCTTGAGCAATTTTTTCAGATTCGTTAGACCGAAATCATTTAAATGGGTTTAACTTAATACATGTAATGGAGTCTATAACATTTTTAGATTTAGATGATATTACATTCTACACCCAAATGAAATGATAAAATGTTTGAAGATGTAGGCTTGATTCCACTTCACAGACTCAAATGCACTAGATGAATTAATCAACCATTCCAATAAGAAAGAAATAAAATCTACATAGAGAATCTATATACCAATCTCCACCATATATATGTTCATAATTTGTTCCCTCAAAATACCCCCAAGACCCCACACGTAACTTCAAACTTCCACAGTCCCCCCCACCCCCAACAGTTACACTAACCAACTTGCACCCCCTCCCAAATAATAAATAAAATAATTGAGAAAGCCCAAATCACTCAAAAGCCTCTTCTCAACCTCTGATGCCTACAAATAACAATAACATTAACAACCCTACTAAAAAGAATTTTTTAACCTCTCAATTTCTTGACAACAACACCATACATAAATACAAAGATTACAATATCTATCTTCATTTTAAATATATATATTATATATATATATATATATTAATAACCTACGTACATTACTATATACGTTTCTGTTTCTATTACTATTACAACCCCGACATCTTTTATGCCGACGCCGGTTTCCTCCGCGAGGCAATGCCTCGCTTCGGAGGCCGCTGCCGCCCTCGACGAGGCCGTATCCGTCGCGCAACGTAGAGGCCACCCCCAAACGACGTCACTTCACATGATCTCATCCTTACTTTCCTTACCCAGTTCCTCCTTACGTGAAACATGCACGAGAACAAGTAATAGTTCATACTCAAATAGAGTTCAGTTCAAAGCACTTGAACTCTGTTTAAATGTTTCTTTAGAACGTATGCCTTGTAGTAGTAAAGTGATCGAAGAGCCACCAGTTTCGAATTCATTAATGGCGGCTATAAAAAGATCACAAGCTAATCAAAGAAGACAACCTGAAAATTTCAACTTTTATCAGCAGCAACAACAGTATTGTTCTAGTGTCCCTGTTGTTAAAGTTGAGCTACAGAATTTGATTCTTTCGATTCTTGATGACCCTTTGGTGAGTCGGGTATTTGGGGAGGCGGGTTTTCGGAGCTGTGATGTGAAAATGGGTATAATTCGACCCGGGAATAGGTTTTACCCAAATCATGTTTTCGGTTGTACTTCAAGGTACAAGCGGCAAATCCCACCTCTGTTTTTGTGTAATGATGAAATGGGTAGTAAAGGTTTTAACTTTCCTTTTGTGGGTTGTTTTTCGGATGAGAATTCAAGAAGAATTGGTGAGGTTATGGTGAGGAACAAGAAAAGGAACCCGGTTCTTTTGGGGGTTTCCGCCATTGACGCTTTGAGGAGTTTCTTGGAAAGTGTTAAAACGAAAATTGAAGGTGTTCTGCCCTTGAGTTTAAGTGGGTTGTGTGTGATTTGTGTTAAAGATGATATTTTGAAGTTTTTGAATGGGGATTGTGATGAAGGGTTATTGGAATTGAGATTTGGGGAAGTAGAAAGAATATTGGAAAATGTAAAGGGAAATGGGGTATTGTTAAGTTTTGGTGATTTGAAGGTATTTTGTGAGGAAAATTTTGGGATTGATGGTTTGAGATATTTGGTGAGTAGATTTACTAAATTGATTGAGCTTCATAGAGGAAAATTGTGGTTGATTGGAGGGGTGGTGACATATGAGATTTATTTCAAGTTTTTGAACAAATTTCCCTCCATTGAAGAAGATTGGGACCTTGAAATTTTGCCTATTACTTCACTTAGATTTTCTATGGGAGGTTCATATCCTAGATCCAGGTAAATTTGATTTTGTATATGCTTTTTCTTTTTCTTCTTTTGTTTTTGTATAATTCTTCAATTACAACTTGTGGTAATTCTTGCTCAGATTGGGTCTAGTCGAACCCAAAACATATACTTGGCTAATTATCTAGGAGTGTTTTCAGGTGCTTAAAATTTTACTTAAACTAGATATTCTCGAGATATTTGTAAAAGTAGTTTAGAAAGTGAGCGGTTTCCCATTTTAATAGAAAAAAATGGCACAATTGGCTAATGTTTGCATTTTAAAAGGGTAGACAAATGCTAGCAAAAGCTAGATACAACCCTCCTGCTTTTTCTGTCAATCTTAAAGAGAAGTGGAATCAGAAGCTGTCATTCCAAACACTACTATTTTAAGCACTTTTTTACTTTCTAAAGCAATTGCAAACACCCTTAATTTTCGGATTATTTGTGTATTTCGGTTTTTTAATTTGTTTTTTCAATTATGAAGATTGTTGTGATGAAAAGATCTCATAGTTGCATGTTATGTGTTTTTGTAAAATGACAGCTTGATGGACTCTTTTGTACCATTGGGTGGGTTCTTCTCAATGCCATCCGATACGAAAAGTCCATTGAGCAGCAATGCAGGCCAATATGTGGGCCGTTGTAATCAATGCAATGAAAAGTACAAAGAACAAGTCACTGCACTTTCAAATGGAGGAGTTTGTGCTTCAATTGCAGAACAGTGTCAATCTAGTTTACCTTCTTGGTTGCAGATTGCTGATTCAAGTTCCCAAAATGGTTTGGCTTCCATAAAGGTGTGGTATTATAATCTTAATTTGTTGTGTACTTCCTCCTAATACAGAACTTTAATTTGGCAAAAGCGGCACATATCGAGTAATTCCCAATTATGCCGAACTTTCCGTTTTTGGAATAGAATAGCATCAAGATCAATATTGATTCCATGCTACTCTTTCAGAAAGTTAATAAAAGGGAATGGATAACTCTTGCTTATATCAGGTCTGGTCCAACCTGAAATATGTACACATGGCAAGTGCAATACACTTGACTTGGATGAGTTTGGTCAGACACGATTTGGATAACAATCTCCCGTAAAAAGAGAAGGGGGTTTGACTTTTCTGAGGTCGTAGTTAAATTATCGGAAAACTTTTTAACTCAAGGGGTTAACTATTGGTTGAACGAAGGTCGGACTCTCTTGAGGTCCTATATTTAATGAGCTTGGAGAAAACTCTTTGAGGTCCGGAGTTCAATTTCATTGAGAAACTTATTATAAGCGGCAAAAGGGCCTTGCTGATACAATCCGCTGAGATTCAACCTTTTATAACACCAGTCCGTAAGAAAAAAGAAAAAAGAAAAAAGAAGTCTGCTTAGTTGATCCATGATTTATGTTTACATCTTTCGTTTCCAAACTTTTCTTGTATTTAGTGCAAGTCCTAGCAACTTAAATGTCGTTTTTCATGGTGCAGGCCAAAGATGATAGCTTGCTACTACACGCAAAAATTGCGGGGCTCCAAAAGAAGTGGGACAATATCTGTCAGCACCATAATCACAACCAATTTCCACGAGCTCTCGGTTTTCAAGTTCCCGAAGAAAGGAAAGAGAACACCAGCTACAGCACTCTAAACCACTCCAATGCATCATCATCCGAACGAGTAAACAAAAACGTGAACTCGAGCTTATCCACTGATTTACAACAAACTTCACTAAAAGGCCTAAGTTCATTAGATATGCTGTCCAAAACCAACATATCTGACAAATCTCATCACTTTGATTCTTCAAGTACCACTTCGGTTAATTCAGTGACTACCGATTTGGGATTGGGAATTTATTCAACTTCTCTCAAAGATCCTAAGATGCTATATAAAGCGCTTGTCGAAAGAGTTAGTCATCAAGAAGAAGCTATCAGTGCTCTTACTAAAGCAATAACTCAACGCCAAATGAAAAGTAACCGTGGAGATGTATGGATTAATTTACGAGGGCCTGATAGATTGGCCAAGAGAAAACTCGGTGTGGCATTAGCCGAGATACTATACGGAAGCAGAGAAAGTCTTATCTTTGTTGATCTAAGCTTCCAAAACGAGACAATTCATATGGATAAATTCCTCAAAGTTACAAATAGGTACGACCTAACAATGAGATGTACTGTGGTCGATTACTTGGTGGAAAAGCTGAGCAAAAAACCGTCTATTGTCTTCCTTGAAAATGTCGATAAAGCTGATTTAGTCGTGCAAAATAGTTTATGTAAAGCTTTGAAGACCGGGAAATTTACCGACTTGTATGGTAGAGAAGTAAACATCTGCAATTCTATGTTCCTCTCTACTGCAAATTTCATTGAAGATGGCAAAAATCTCTCCAATGGTAAGTACTCCGAGGAAGAAATATTGAGAGCAAAGGGAAATTTAATTCAAATATTAATCAGATTTGATTTAAATGATGATCTCACGTGCACGGAACAAGGGTGTTCTGATTTTCTTTTGATGAACAAACGAAAGATTATCGTGGGAACCACAAGTGCAGATCAATGTGGGAGCTCGGAAGTTACAAAAAGAGCACACAAGGGTTCGAACTCTTATCTGGACTTAAACTTCCCTGCAGAAGGAAGTGAAATATGCAGTAGCACGTATCCTGAGGAATATTCCGACTCAGATTCCAGTTTGGAGAAAACGAGGTCATGGTTAGAAACTTTTGATGGTCTAATCGATGGAACTATCATTTTAAGGCCATTTGATTTTGACACACTTGGTGAGAAACTATACGAGGACATGAGTAAGTGTTTGCACGAAATTGTGGGTTCCAAGTGTTTATTAGAGATAGAATCGAAAGTAATGCTGCAGCTACTTGCGGTTGCGTATTTGTTGGATGAAAATCGGGTGGAAGATTGGATTTTTCGCGTTCTTGGACACGGTTTTGTGGAAGCGATGGGAAACTTTAGTTTGGATGATCGTTCGATTGTGAAACTCGTTACTTGTGAGGGAAGTGTTTCTAAAGATGATCAGTTTGTAGGTTTACTGCCTGGTAGGATTATAGTGAGTTAATAATAGATAAATTTATTTATTTTACTAACTGTATGTATAATATATATATCATGTGTATTTAGGTAGTTTTATTAAGCTTGGCATGTATTTTTTAGGCTTAGTAGGATGTCATTTTCTTGTTGCAGCTAAGTGTAATATTTTTGTATGATTATTTGTAAATAGTTTCGGTTTGTGTATCTTTATCATAATGAAAAGGAATTGGAATTTTGATGGATAGATTCTTTGAGAGGTTGTTGTTTCTCTAGCTTTGTGATTGTTGACAAAATCAAAAGAAAGCTTAATTTAACTCATTAAAATCAGATGTATTCATAAATTAGTTAATTAAATAAAAATATGTATTAATGTATGTTATTATTTCAAAGAAAAATGAACTTTTTAGGTTGAAATTTATTCATGTACAATATAATAGCCGTTACATATATTTTAGAGTTTTGAATAAATATGTAAAATTTTTACACTACTGTATTTCATTGTAATTATATACTTAATCAATCACAACCTCAAGAAACAATATAAAAAATACTTAACTAATTTTGTATGTCCTTGTTTTGAGAGAGAATTATGTATGTTTACTTGTACAGTAATATCCATTTTTATTATTTTATTCATACATAATTTTTTTTCTCACATATATTCTCATTTTTTTTAAATAGATATTTATTTATTTATTTATTTGTTATTACAATAAAATATCATCAGTATTATATTACTATTACATATTGTCAAACAAACAAAAACCTCACATGAAATCATGGGTTCAAGCTTTTTCATTTTTCTTTTTTTTCGGACTGGGTGGGGTTTGATGGGCTGAACTTTGAAAAGCTTTGGGCTTGTTTGATATCTTTTATTATACTTTTTTCTTATAAGAAGGCGTTTGGTAGCCGAGTTTGATAATAACTAAGCCCAGCCGGTGTTATGATCTCTACTTGTAGGGATGTTAATGGGTCCGATTATGGTCGGATCATATTTATTTAGATCTGGCCTCATTTATATCGGATTGGATCATGTCGGATTCAAATTTTGATGGGATTGTTCGGATCTATATTTTTTTAGTTCAGATCTTGGTTGGATTAGACCGGATATTGGATCTTTTTCGAATTCAATAAAAATTCCATTTAAAAAAATTACATTAATATTTTTCATAAAACAAGTTTATTTAATTTTAGCTCACATGTTCAAACTTTCTTTACTAATATTCATATTTTTAGATGAAAATATTCGCTTAAATAAATTTTGTAAACGAGTAATATTACTATCTTCTAAAATTGACAGTGAAGTAATATTAATGTTTCTTACTTTTATAATATTATATATATATATATATATATATATATATATATAGTATATATATATATATGTATATTGTCTGATATGGATCTTTAACGGATCAGATCGAGCTAAATTCATATCCGTTCCATGTATTTCAGATAACAGATCTTCATAATCGGATAAGGTCCATCAAATCTCTCATCGGACTGGATTGGATCGGATCCTGATTGAAATTCGCCCCATTGACAGCCCTATCTATTTTGATTCTTATTCAATCATTTGGTTAGGGGATGTTTTCAATCAATTAAATAATAATTGAATCTCGATTTTACCGTTTGGTAGCCCAAACCGAATGCAGGTGACTGATGAGAGTGTTTTTCCGTTTTTCCCTTTTTTTCCTTTTGAGAAAATGAGGAGTGTTTTTGCTTGTTAACACTTTCAGGACCTCAAGGTAAAGGTTTGTAATCTTGAATTTTTCAGCGCCCGATATAATGGCAGAGACGGAAATTGCGTGACTCACGAAATTGCATGTCTCTCTTTTAAAGAATCCTGTGTTTTAGATGATTTAACTGTATTGATTCATGACATTATTGCCTCTGAGCTTGCTTGAATGAAAGTTATCATTTTCTCTAAAAAAAAAAAACACATTTTAATGGATATTGTTTTGTTTTCTCCAATTAAAGATTTTGTAGAAGGGGTTCTAAATTTCAATCATAATTTATCTTCTCCCTGGCTTGTTCCAGGACAAAAGTGTCTTTTCCGAAAAACTTTTGAAGTTTGCCTCAACATCAATGTTTTTAAAATCCAATCGAATTGACCAGTTCGACCGATTTCGACTGCGAACCGGAGCCCTGTCCAGTTCGATCAATTAACCCACTAAAACCAATGGGCTCAAAAACTAGTTTGATCGGGTTGAACCGATTCAAAATTGATGAACCGACGAACCGATTTGGACTGGTTCAATCCGGTTATGATTTTCCTTTTATTTCGATTTTTAATCTTTTTAAATATTAAAATAAATTGAATTTTTTTGTAGAAGGAAGAATTTGAACACATGACCTCTTAAATAAAACATAACATTCTTATCACTTGAACTACATCATTTTTGTTGAACTTTTAATATGGAAATTTATAAATTATAAAAAATTTGTAACCAAATTTATTTATAAATTCGATTATGATAATCTAACTCAAATTAATATTTTACACATTAGCAATTAAAATTAAAACTAATTTTAGTTTTATAACATAATTTCTTATTAAAAGTTTTTCTATAAGATATTTATTTTGAGCTATGTTATTTTTAGAATAAAGAGTGTCAAAGTATGAAAGTCAAATCAACATATTATGTAAATTTGATTTTGAATATTAGATTTGTATACATAATCATATTTTACAATTTATTAATATCTTAATTTATTGTATTTTTAACTTACACTTTTATATTTCTAATAAATTATATTTATTTATATGCTTACTTATTAGTATCATATTACCGTTATGATATAAGTTAAATAAATATTATATAGTTTAATTTAAATATATTTTAAGTTCTTATATATTTTTAAATACTTGTAGGATAATGTCGAAATTTTCTGCATATTGTATATATATACTTTAAAATTAAATGTGTTTATTATATCATTATGACGTTATCCGATCAGTTGTCCGACCGATTCGACTTATAAAACCTATGATCAGTCGATTCACCGGTTCACTGTTCGGTCCGGATATGAAAACATTGCTCGGCATATTGTGTAATTTGCCAAGATGAGGAAAATTATTTTGTGAATATGCTTCACCACGCGCGTCATCAAACTAACGTACATGATAGGTGTATAACACATTAATTATATGGTGACATATGAGTAAATTTTATTCTCGCTATATTTTATATTCTTTTGAACAGATTTCATATGAACTTAAACAAAGTGATATATGTAGTTTTATTCCACATGTCATCACGTTTGTTTGTTTGGTGACAAGTGCAACACGGTGAATTATATTTATAGGGTTTGGATGATGAACACATATGTATTAGAGGATAAAAAATTATCCTTTCATACACACTTGTTACTCATTCAGCACCCCAATGGATTGAATCCACCAGGTAGGCATATAATTTGTGGTGCAACAAATGTTGAAGTAATTTTGTCTGGAAATTTAAATATTTGGTTAGTATTATCCATTAGCATCACTCTTAATTGTCATTATGATTTTTTTATTTTATAGCTAGGCGAAGAGTCAAAGAATATAGGTACTTAATGTTTCATACGAGAATACGAGAATAAAATATCCAAAATAAAGACAAAACATACATCCAATCAGGTCTTAGGTTTTCATAATGACATTGTTATTGTTTAGATTAAGTTTGCCACTCCTAGAAAGATAAGACAAAAAAGAAGAATACAAAAACACAAAAGTGGTTTGGATTTATTTTGATTCAAAATTATCATATTTTCGTTGGATTAAACATTGCTCGGAACGATTTCCTAGAATCAAAATCACGAAAAATGTGTTTCAACTTGTTTCAATTTAAAATAATAATACTTTTAATCAAATCAATCTTTTATAAAATATATTATCAATTAATTTAATTAAAATATACAGGATTGACACATAGCATTATCTATCTTTCTTCCAAAGCTTCGTTCAAAATACATCCAATTTCTTTTTAAATAAACTCACAATTAAATTAATATCCAAAATATTCATACCAGTTTCGCACAAATTTCAGAGAATCTTTAAAATTGCAAACCAAAATAATTTTTTCACCAAAATTAAACAAAACTGTGTCGATACATCCAAACACCTCCGTTATGGAAAAAGAAATATTGGAAATTGGAATCATCGCTATCACCAATAAATTCATTTTTTGATCCCAAACTTCCATAAATCAGACACATAAGTTATCTAGAAATTTGAATTTTTGTAGCTATTTAATTAGTGGTAATAAGTATCAGGTGTGAACAAAAATCTATAACCCAGTTAGTGCTCGGTTGGTCCACAGGCACCGCCCACCCATAATGCCAAAGGGCCCGATTGGCCTAAATTAATGCGGACTCATGGAGCACGTGCTCATATTAATTTCTGCGTTGACCTCTATATCTCCCTAAATTAGTGGTTCTTAAATATATTAAGACAATGGGCGCCGAATAATTTTTTTTTAAAATACTTTTATAATTTAACAGTAATGATATCGAGTGATTACTTTTTTTTTTTGGTACAAGTAAGTGGGCTACCACTCCGAGCCGGGTCGCTGTTTACGGAAAGCTCTCCCAAAGGGATTCTTTACAGTGGAGGGGGTCGAACCCTAGACCTCCCTGTGGTTCTAGCCAGCTTTTATCCACTAGACCAAACCCCTTTGGGTATATCGAGTGATTACTTTTTCTCATAGGAACATATGAAATTTTTATTTTATGTGAACGCGTGATGTTAAGAAAAAGAAGCCTTGAACTAAGACATCACAAAAAAAAGAAAAATTATGGAATAGGAGAATTATTAATGGTTACTTTGATAAACACTAAATGATATATCAACACGTGATTAATCTAATCAAAAAGACTATTCACTATAAAGTAGCGAACTCATGTTTGAATTTATGTTGGGAGAGAATTCCACTTAATGTGTCCAATGCGTCTTGAAAAGGATTAAATCATTAAGAAAAAAAAGACTAAAAGATATGAATGTCGTTAGATAATCATAAAATAAATCTAAATCAAGTAAACGAACCTGATATAGGAGACGACCCACATAATCAACGATTCAAGACAAACCAACAAATGTTCAAAATGGAGTCGTTCATATAACGACCCCAATTAAACAAGCCTCGCCATCACGAGCCTTACACTCGCTCCAACAAGATCACACAACTACGAGGAGTTTTACATCTGGAAAGAAGATCTCGATCCATGCATGAAAACTTATTTTTTCACCCAAGGTTTCTACCGAATCATGACTCTTCCACATATATGAATAACACCACCACCACATGTATGATCGATTATAACCTAATACACATTACACACTACGTCTTTTATTCTTGCATATTAACTCTTCTTTTTACAACCGCATCAACTTGATTATTTTTAGTAGTGATTTTGGTCAAATATTATTTGAATTAGAAACAAAATGGATGATCAATCTTTGCGGATTTTTGAATTATTTACATCGAAAAAAAAATTAAGAATTTTGGTATTGATTTTATCATAAATGAATTTTACGATATATGAGAAAAGGTCGGGTACAACTTTGATTATTTTTTTGATTAAATTACTTTATAGCATTTGATAATCAATTTGTTCCAATTGATAATATATTTTTATGTAAATAAAGTATATGAATATCATTTTCAACTAAATCCTATGATGGTTAAACTCGGCCCCCAATCCTTCGATCCTAGATCCGTCCCTAGCTCCGCTACCACTTCATCGTCGCGTTGTATTTGTTTTTAGAGGACTTGAAAGCATGGTAACTCTATACCCTTAGGCCATCTCCAACAGCTCTCTTAAATTTCAGCCTCTTATCTTAAATTATAATTAATGAACAGTATTATACACTTTCACTTTTTACTATGCACTCCAACAACTAGTTTATATTTCAACAAATAACATTAATTATTATTTTATATAAATAATAATGATATATTTATAATACTAATTGAAAAAATAGTTTTTCTTTTAAAAAAATATTAATTTTTATTATTGACATTTAACGATGCCCCAAAAATGATAATCAAAGTATTATCACTAAACATTGTGACAATATTAATTATCACTAATATGTCTCTAAAGAGGTTTCGTTAATTGTCAATAGTGACAAATTTCTTATAATGATATTCAAATTTGTATGGATTTGGATTTAATTAGTATGAAATTTAATTTTGTCCCAGAATAATTTATTATTTTGCAGAAAAGTACAAAAGTTTTTTAACTTTCCAAATAATAATTTGTATTTGGTCATTCAAACCTATAAAATTTAACAACACATAAATTATATATATAATCTTGAAGAGCAATTTTATGATACTTTAAGAAAACTCTTATAATTTAATTTATACATCATATTTTGGAGATGATCTTATAGCGGAATATACAAATTAAAAAACATGGTATCACATCCCCATCTGAACCCCTACTAATTTTCTCTCACATACATAAAGAGTGTGCTATTACCAATAGAGTGTCCTACCTTATGTTAATAGTTGTCACTCTTATGTTACATCTTCCGCAACACTAAATACAAGCATTCCTTTTTTTTTTTTTTTTTTTATAATTTTTTAAATTATTTTTTTATGACACGTCGCTCATAAAATATCTGAATCACCTCTCAAATCTCCAAATAAAGTAAGAAAAGAAGATAAAGTTACCTCTTTAGAGTCGAGACTATTTGGAACTACTGCAACTAAATTAATTCTACTTTTAATATCTATGAAATAAATTAGCTTTAAGTAATAATTAAACATAGGTACGTATATCTAATTCGGTTTTGGTTACCACTACCCAAAATTTCAATTTTCTAACAGAAATTATTTGTGTTTTTTATTTTTTTTATTTTTAGGTCCTTCAGATATATCATTATTACATTCCAATCATTCAACAATACATCACCATTACATCACATCGATAATCAATCCATTAATAATGTCAAAGTATAACGAAAAACTAACAACAACATTAATAATAAAATTAGAGAAAAATTCACACTAGTAAAAATTAAACTCTTGAGATCTTATATAGCTATAATTAGATCACGACATCATCGGCGGTTTGAAAAATTAATTGACACTCTTTTCTTTTATGTATGTATTGTTTGGTTATCAGGAAAGTGAAGGAAAATCAGGTTTTTTTTTTCTTCTCTCACATGTTGTTTGGATAGCAGGAAATGAAGTTATTATTTTCTTTCAACTTTCTTGGAAAATTTTGTGGGTAAATTTTTTCCCTACCAATTTGAAAGGGAATTCTGGAAAAATCTTGGGAAAATTTTACAGTAGATTGCAAAACGCCATTTGTACTTTGTCTAACTATCAAAGTCCCTCATTTGTGATTTTTTCTTACCGAAGGTCCATTGTGCTTATTTATTTTTAGCAAAAATAATACCTTCTCAAATCATATAACAATTTTACCCCCACAAAATGACGCAAAAACACATTTTTTTACCTAAAAAAATATCAATAACTCCATGTTAACTTTTAAATTGACAATAACCCCTTGTTAATTTTGAAGATTGAAATAAATTCGATGACTAAAAAATATAAAAAAATAGCGTCAAATTAATTTATAATAAAGTTAATATAATGAAAACGTGATTATTTATACAATATTTTATTAACAAATAAAATGTAATTCATAATCAAATAAAAATATTATGTTCCTAAACTTTCTTAACAACCAAACAATTGCAAGAAAATAGTTTTCCTCACAATCAAACGTACATATACAGAAAAATGACTTTCTTTTACTTTTTCTTTCCTTTCCTTTTCATTTTCCAACAATTTTCCCTCACTTTCCTGTCAACCAACAAACTATTAGAAAATAGAGGAAGTATTTGACCACCAACCATCCATTGATTATATTGCATTAAAAGTCATAATATTAAAAGATAAATAATTGCACCTATGTAAACTTCCTTATAATTGGAACCAATTAACTTTTTGGACCAGAATTGATGGTGCTCCATTCTTTGAAAAAACTGTGGCTCACCATTTTCATTTGCTGGTTTTCAATTGATGCGTGCTACAAAACTCATGTAACGACCTTAAATTATTTATCCATTCCGCCGAAAATATTCATTTCTTAAATAATTAATTTTATAATATTGTTAGATTGGGGATCTTTTTGTTCTTTGACGACTTTGGAACGTTAGGAAACAGGAAGTGGTAGTTGTCATTTGTCCTAATCTTCTCCACCACCAATAAATGATGGTAAATAGATTATATGTTTTGGGACCACGAGACAATTACTTGCATTTGGCATTTTTCGTACAAAACAACCAAAAGGAAAAAGCGTTATAAAATATTACATATCATATGTAATTATATAATAATTAAGAGAGAAGTAATAATATTTTTTCTGATTAAATTATTAGTATAAAATAATACATATCATTTCTAAGAAAAATTATGATTATAATTAGTACCATGGATGATTTTATTGACAATATATATAATTGTGGCTTATATATATTATATATATAAAACCAAACAAAAAGAGCCGTATCCATCCAAGTTATTTACACTTCGGTAAGACAAAAAATCAAATAGTGTTTTCTTTAAATACATTCATCATCAATCATACCTCATAAATTATTAATAATTATTCAAATACAAAGAATTACAAATATAAATCAATATTAATATTAAATTAGAGAAAAATCCACATTAATGGGACCTCAATTTTACCTCAGAAATCATTAATACCTGTCAAAGTACAAAAAATTTATAAATAATAAATCACAACACGAATATTAAACTAGAGAAAAATCATATTAATTTGAACCTTAATTTTATCAGTAATTACCACTAGGCAAAACTCTTCCACGCGTCTCAAAGAAAGCAACGTAAAGCAATACGAATCGTAATGCAAGTTATACAAGCACAGAACAAAACGAATAACATGTGACAGAAATTATGGCCTTAATTTATCAACAACTATAAAACAGTGTTCCGGAAAAATCGTAAGATTTCCTTTTCAACAAAGAAAAGAAAATGCAAGTGTATTATTGTTTTCATGAGTGAAATCAAATCGTGGCCTCGCGGGGCTCAACTTTTGCACTTAAATCGTGCTTTTGATCGGAAAAAAGACGTAAATCGTGCTTTTGATCTTCTTATGGATTAATTTTTGCACTTTCGTCCCTTTTAAATTTTTTGTAGCAGATTGGTCCCTCTTATCAATGTAATATATCACATTCGTCCCTCTTAAATTTTTTGAAGCAAATTCGTCGATCTTATCCATGTAGTGTAACACATTAGTCCCTCTTAAATACAAAATACATCACTTAAATTCAAAAAACTAAAGTGGATAAAAGTTAATGTACTTTGTAAGATGGACTAATGTGTTAATCTACATTTATAAAAGGGACGAATTTGCTAAAAAAATTAAGAGGGAATAATGTGTTATAAGATGGACGAATGTGATACATTATATTGATAAGAGGGACCAATATTCTACAAAAAATTTAAGAGGGACGAAAATGCAAAATTTGATCCATAAGGAGGACAAAAAATGCTATTCACTTACTCAAAAATTAGTTCGTTTTATCTTCTTTTTTTAATAAAATGAATCGTGTTTAAATTAGGGATGTCAATGGGAGCGGATTTTGAACTGGATCCAATTTATTAGGATAATTGTTTAATTAGAAATTCAATGTATTTGATCCGATTATAAAGATCCGTAATCCAAAACACATGGAGCGGATATGGATTTAGGTTGATCCAATCCGTTACAAATTTATATACGACAATAAATATAAAAATTTATATATTTACATAATATTTTATAAAAGAAAGTAACATTAATAATATTTCAATGTCAATTAACGGAGATAATAATTTATTACTCGTTTATAAATTTATTTAAACGAATATTTTTATCTAAAAATATGAATATTAATAAATAAAGTTTGAACATGTGAGCTAAAATTAAATAAAATTATAAAGTAAATAATCTTGTTAGAAAAAAATATTAATGTAATTTTTTAAATGAAAATTTTATTGAATCCGAAAAAGATCTGATATCCGGCCAAGATCCATTGAATTAAAAAAATTTAGATCTGAACACAGTCCAAGCAAGATCCGATCCGACAGGATCCGATTTGATATAAATGAAGCCGGTTTTGGATGAGCCTTATCCGACCAGAAACCGACCCATTGACAACTCTAGTTTAAATAATATGCATCTAAAAAATTACTTAAGTTTTTCGGTAACTTGTTGACTTAAGCATTAAAGAAGACTCCACCGATACAACCTTGGCGTGTTCATTTTGCAGGACTCGGGCGAACATGATACTAGATTCTTAGAGTGGAGCTTACCGAACAGAGGATCCACAGTAACAAACCTGCATCACCCCCACCCACCCAGCCACCCAGGAACCCAGACTGCCCTAGGTTCGATGATCCTAGACCATCTACGACCTGGGTTTCATTTGGGGTAGGGGGTATGAGGATGAATAAAGCATTTTTTTTTTTTTTTGATAATTTTTTTGGATTCGGATTATTTTGATAGTTTGATTATTTAAATTGATGAAAATTAAAATTCAGTCTCACGAAACGGGAGTGATAGGTTTCCGAAAACACAGGTAGATACATGATACTATACTTATTTGTTTTTCCATTCTCAGTAAATTAATATATCTATAATACATGAAAAGAGAAGCTATGTCATCCTACAATTAGAAATTCCATAAACGCCAACTTTTTTTTTTCTTGAATCTAGTATTCAATTTCAATTAGATTCAATTCTATAAATAAATATAATACAATTAATCAATTAGCTAGTAGTGTTTAGTTAAAGATCCTAACTTTAATTCACTACGAACATTTTAGTCTATTAATCCTCAGCTCCAGAATAATATGTATATTTAAGTTACAGTCTCTTTAATAAATTTGAAGTTTTCTGATGTTTATATTATGCAATAAATACATAATCGAAATAATTATATAAAAAATGAATTTCAAATTTATTTATTCAATTAAAGAATGCAGAAATACACGAGCAATATTCCTGACAGTATATAATTAATATAAGTAAACATGAACAACAACAACAACGAGAACAACAACAATATAAGTTCTAACATGTATTGAGGGCCCTTACTCTTACTTCATCGTCGTGTGAATTTTCATGATATGGATGAACACATGCATCTTTGTACATTGATATTTCGTTTAATTTCTTTAAAGTTGTATATATGTCCTTCTCCATTCGGACAATCTTTACGTACAATTACATCATACATATATAAAAAGCATTAATATATAATGAATTAGGTCATGAATAATATATGTACTATGTATATATTAATTAATTTACACTAGTAAATATATATATATATATATATATATATAACAAAGAAATTAATTATTAAAGTACATAAATATAACTGGATCGATCGATGGTGGTCATGATCTTGGAGAGTTGATGGATTCTCGTAATTGAGATTTTCCCTTAGGGCCCTTGGTCCTAATGTAGAGTCTGTATTCATCAAAAGTCATAGGTTGGTACAATGCGGGCTTGTCTGCTGTCACAAGCTCTTTAGCGGGTTGTATGAGCAAATCGCTCCTGGGGTTATAGAAGTAGGCCAGTGAAACACGTTCTTTAGCTGAATTAACGATTACTCTATGCTCAACACTTCGGTAAATCGCATTGCTCATCACCTGATCATTAATTCATTCATCATCACTTTAATTAATACATATATACATATATATATATATATATATATATATATATATATATATATAGCTAGTACCATTAATTAGTTATTAACTTATTATTATATTCTAAAAAAAAGAAACAAATACAAATTAATTAATAAACATGAAAAAACCTCTTTCAGCATATTTATTAATAAATGAATAAGCACATTAGATTTTAAATTCGCCAGAGGAGATGTAAGACATGAAAAATTAATTTAAATTAATTAGATTATTATTCACTTTAACTGGTATACTTGAATTAATTCATGGGAATTAACATGGGAGGAGGAATATAACTATTTTAGCTTTAATTTATAGGCATGCATCTACAGAATTTCAGCAACTACTGTTAACAAGGGAACATTGGAAAGCACTATAAACTTTTCTACGGAAACTTTTGCCCAAATTAATATGACTTGATCAAATTGGTCGAATCACAACGCAAGTATATTGCAATTTTTTTTTTATTTTTTATTTTTATTAGTAGGATTTGGTCCATCCAAATTTTTGATATAATTTCCCTCCTGCAAACTTACCATCTACGGGAAATTCTTATCCACACCGAGTTTGGCCGAATCCAAAGTTACTACATGACAAGTGTAATATACTTGTTTTGAGATTGGATGTAACTCCCAGAAGAGTGACCAATCACAAAGCAAATGTAATACACTTGCTTGGTGATTGGATGGGTTTGGCCAAGACAAGTTTGGACAAGAATTTTCCACCATTTAGTTACTAAAAGAATTTATGCAAAATGAATTTGACTAACTAGCTCAATACTTTAAAAAAAAATTATTATATTTATTATGTAATTATTATATAAAATAATTAATTACGGGACAATTTTATATAAAACATTTGTTTTTTGATTGAGTTGTAGTAAATCAAATCTCGCTAAACTATTTCCTTTTCTAACCCTTTCATGTGTTATATTTTTAGAGCTTAATTTTGTCTTGCTTTATTTTCTTTTTTTGATAATTTATGTCTTGGCATATTTGTGAGACATTTTATTAATTGCATGTTAAGATTATTTTTGTCGGCCAAATTTTTGAATTAAATTGTGGCTGGATAAACTAATTTACTTTTTTTTTTATGGTAATTATATTCATTATATTATAAGGGCTATAGATGCCTCTTTGTGAATAAAGATTCACAAAAATGGCGAATCTTTGTTAGACCCCAAAAGCTTTCCACTTTCATTTAATTTCCCAAGTCTTACATATATACTTTTTATATAATATTGGAGCCTAGAGATTCGACCACATTAAAGTTTTAATATATGCACGTTTATTTTGCTAGATTTGACTTTTGCCTATAGTGAAGAATGTGGCCCACCATGTGCCTGTGTAGCATGAATTCTTACTAAGTTTCCTTAATCTAGCTGGAAATATTCCATATAGTTGAAGACTTTGGTTAAAATATTTCATGTAGTTAAAGAATTTTGTAAGAATTCATGTGACACAAGCACATGGAGGAGCCACATTTCACATTATGCACATCTAATTATGAACTTTTCTAGTTTACCGATTGTCTTAACGAATTTCTAATAAATAATCTAACTAGCTAATTTATTTCAATGACAACAATATATATATATTAATATTTAAAAAATTTAAAACACGACAAGATTTTATGTAGGACGCAATATATATATTTTAGTAATTGACCATATGTGGATATTGTTATTCATCGTAGTATACGATCATAAATGTCGAGCATGTGATACTTGACAAAATTGGAAAAAAAATATTAATCTAAACTAAGAACTAAACTAATCTGCATACATTGATTATAAATATATATCAATGTCCAAATTGGTTGTTCTCCCGTTAAGATTATGTAAAGTCAAGAAGTTACAAATAATTAATTTATATAAATCTTGTAATATTGTTAAAAACTCTATCTTAGTATAAAATTACTAGCTTAATTTATGAAAAATGTAATAAATAAAGAACATGGACGGTCTAGGATTTTTGATAGAATACCTGAATTTGATCCCCAATATTGACAATAAATGCATGTGGAGCTGGTTTAACTGTGATCCAGCCATCGCCCCGACGGACTTGGAGCCCGGGCACATGTTGATCAGGAAGAAGAAAGGTCATGCCACCAGGATCCGAATGCGGGGAGAGGCCAAGGGTCAAGTCCGGTTGTGGGCATTTCGGGTAGAAGTTAACCCGTAAACAAGCCCCAACGTCATTTCCTCCAAATGCATTTTGCAGAAAATCTTCTTTTAATCCCAGATTTATTGACAATATTTTTAGCAAAACCCCACCTAGCCTCACCACATGTGCAGAATATTCACTGATTATATCCCTACAATTCAAATTAAACCACTCATTTTATATCATATCTGATCTTCATAAAATAATTAATTAATTAATTAAGATATATATATATATATATATATATATATATATATATATATTGTTTATCATTCAACCATTTACTAATTAATTAATTCAGCAGTACTAGTGGTTTGTAAATTTATAAATTTACACTCTTTTGCCCCAATTTTTTAAATTTGCACTCGTGATCCCATCATATCATGTGAAATCGTTATTGGAATAGAAGTGCAGAATCAATATTTTAAAGATTTGAATAAAAACGTGCAATTTTATATATAAGATGTGAAAGGTACAAAATATCTACCCTGCATGTGTGTGTATTTTTTTTTCTCACATTATTCTTTTAGTGTGAGAATCAATCATTCATGTCTAAGATTGAAAATTAAACCATATTAAATTATTCAAACTCGACTCGCGTTGAGTTTTTAAACAATCTAACCAAACTCGATAAAATTAAGTTCAAACTTTCTTGTTTGATACTACTCAGCTCGCTCGACTCATTTACGAACAATAGAAGTATATACATACCTTAGAGAGGATGGTAGAGCAGGCCACTTATTAAAATCCTTCAAGTTGCAAGGTAGATAATGAAGAAAGTAATAATCACTCCAATCAAGAATGGCTCCTTTCTCCACTCCCAGTCGACTTCCATACCCTTCGTACGTTTTCGGGGAGTTAGCGTACCTTTGCTTCACTTCCATCGGCTGATGAAAGAACTCGCGCCATACCTCCCGTGCCCGGTCCATCAAATCCGGGTCGACCCCGTGGTTCACGACCTGAAAGAATCCCCACTCACGACACGCTTCCGAGACTTGTGACAACGTTGTTTCTCGAAGGTTGTCGTCTCCGTATATTCCTTGGAGGTCGATTAAAGGAATATTGATGTTTTGATCAGTGTTAGTTACTATTGTTGAAGGTCTGGATTCGAGTGGTTTTATGTATTTTTGTGGGATTGCGTTTATGCCGCTTTCGGATAAAGATTGGACCCGGACTATTTCTTCCGGCCAATCTCCGGGGCAATTCATTATTTTTCTAGCTAGGATGTATGTGGACAATTTAAATGTGTTTAGCTATACTACTATTTATATTTAATTAGTTAATGGGAAGAAAAGATATATATGAAGTCTTTATATAATGATTGGTAGAGGGTAGGGGGTGGGGGCTATGTTTTTTCTTTTTTTTTTTTTTTTTTTTTTTATAGCATTTGATGAGATGATACGGATGTGGCGAAAGAGGTGGTGGCCGGGGGGTGCTGAGTGTGTGTTGTAGCTTATTGAAGTTGACGTAAAAATATATAGAACGTGAAAATTGTGTGGGATGAAAGTGTGGTGAAGACTAAGTTATATTAATCTTTTATAATATATATTTATTGCTTAGGTATAGGATATTTATAGTAAAGAAAATTCTTGTCCAAACCTGGCTTGGTCAAACCCATCCAATCACCAAGCAAGTGTATTGCACTTGCTTTGTGATTGGTCACTCTCCTGAGAGTTACATCCAATCCCAAAGCAAGTGTATTACACTTGCCATGTAGTTGCTTTGGGTTCGGCCAAACCCGGTCTGGGTAAGAATTTCCCAATAATTAGTCACTTTTTTTAGGTAAAAAATCCAAAATACCCTTTTAATCAAATAATAACATCATTAATTATCATTTATTACAAGCATTAACAAGAAGGGTAATATTGATAGAAAATAATTAATTTTATATTGAAATTCTAAAACGACACATAAAAGTAAACAATTTTTTTGGTCAAAGCGACAAATAAAAAAATGGAGAGAGTAATTTGTAATTTACATAACTACATGAATTACGTTCGTGTCAGTGTGTGCGGAAATGATACGTTATCACATTTCTGGTCACGTATATATATATTTATTGATAAGTGCTCAAATTCAATATTTACGTGAGCCGTATATATTCAATTGGATAGCAAATTTATCATGTAACATTAAAATAAGATATGAAAATGTGATAGAGGATCTTTTAATTTAATTTTTAATTTAATGTCGGCCTATGGCCCGTATGGGTGTAGTTTACATGTCCATTTTCGTAAGTTTATCTACATATTGTAGCATAGTCAAGGACCCACGTACATATGCAAATACGTCACTATATGCATCTTGTGAGATTTTAATTTGGCATTTGGTCAATTTTGATCTTGGCGGGTCAAAGAAATATAAATTACTCTATGTTTAAAAAAAAGTGATGTGGGGGATTGGATGGTCAACTTGTAGATTGGTTCACAATCACCAAGGTTATTCTTGATGGGATTTTTAATCAGGTGATTCGTAGTTAACAACTTTTATAGAGGGCGAGTACTTAATTCGAAGCATTGAGATGTACTGATATTTTTGAGTGAGCTTTTATAGTTAAGATCGTCCTTGGGCCTAGGACACGTTAAATGTTTTTATTGTTTGGAGCCCCAAAATTAGGAATCCTTGATCTGTTTTTCTTATTGTTAGAATTCTTCCAAAATAATCCATTAGACATGTTATGACTAGCAATTCTTCAAAAATGATCTTAGGGGAGGGGATACATTTTGTCCTAATGTAGCTCGAGGAATGACACGTTCTCGAGACTCGACGAAATCCTATTTGACCTAGAAATCGGGTTCCCACATCAAAATTATGAGTTGGGGTCTGAATACCATATGAAACTTTTTGGGAATGATTCAGTTTAAAAAGATAAAGAAAAATAACAACATACGATATGGTTTAGGACTAGTCGTCATATCGGGTTAAGGAGGGGTCGAATCAATGCTTCCTCATGTAAATGATATATTTTCTTATCTTATTTAGTGTGCTTAACTTAGTTGATCGTTAATTTAATAAATCTAAATATAGTCAATCCAACTTGAAAAAAAAAAATTTGATCGAGTCCAATTGAATCGGGATTGACCGACAAGGTGTGAACATTTACCAATACTAATACTATCTCGTTTACCTTTTTAGGATGTCTCAAGACAAGACTTAATAAATTTTCATAAATGGATTTATTTTTCTAAAATATTCTCTTATATAAAATGTAAATTTGATATCACTACCTTTGAAAATAACTAGAATTTTAACTTTTCTATTTTATCTAAAACTCTGCATTAAAAGTAAAGTAGAAAGAAATACGGACGGGGAGGGCTGGAGTGTATAATTAGTAAAGGTCGGCACTGATATAATAGTATTGTGTAGAGCTTATACTTGCTTTTGCTTAATAATAATAGTTAGGATAATAATATTAATTAATACTTAATTTAGTCGTGAAAATGATAAATGGATAAGCTAAATCAACTGGGGGAAAAATCATACGTGACGGTGGATCTTTTTATATGAATGCATGTGTTGGAACTTGTAAGTCTTCGGAACATGAGTTGCTTATAATTAATTGTTAGATTAAATAATATTTTAGACAAATTATTAAGGTCGAACACATGTTCAAAGAGTACAAGTAAATATTTACTTTATCGTGTAGTCATGTTTAAATATCTGCCACGAGTAACAAGTATAAGTTGATTTTTAGAAATATAATGTATTAAATTTTATGTTCTCAATAATCTACGTGACGTAATTAAGAGATGTAGATTGATTTTTGCTGGGCCGTAAACAACATGATCTTTTATGGGCCCTTTGGTCCATCACGAAACATCGAAATTATTTTGTGCTAACATCAGCTCAGTATAACATGGTATAATTAGTTTATTTATGATTTACAATGCATGGCCAAAATTGGATATTAGAATACTATTCTTATTAAAATCTAAAACTAATTTCTTTGAAAAAAAATCATAATTGTATTGGTGTTTTGGTAGTTAGAGCTAGCTGAAGCTGGTATTTAAGTACTACTAAGATATGAGTTTGTTCGATCGAGTTTGAATCATTATACATATGTTGATATGTATATAATATATAGAAGTTTAGACCAATATTTTTCTTTTGATAATTTTTTGAAGTTTGATATGATTCCGATTCGATAAACTACAAATTCAAATATGCAAAAATATGAGGCTACTTAATATTCACTTGTTTTCGATATTTGTTTGTGTAGTAATCAAATTTAACACACAATTTCAAATTTGACATAGCATGATCCATACACAAACATATTTTACTTAAAATTGCTCCATTGACTGATTGACTTTTATATAGGGTTTGCTGTTAGACTGATCTTAATTTACTTATAGTATAATAAATTAAACAAGTTGCATCTTATTTTAAATGAAGATTGGAAACCAAATACTTGGTCCTCTGATCTAAACATATTCACCTAATTTTTTTAGAGTCAATAGCAAGCAATTTACTTTCTATATATGATCTTTATGACTTGATCAATTTATTTTTTATCAAATTTATTATTATTAATTATTATTGATTTATAAAAAAAATGATGGCTTTGAATAGGTGTAATAAAATGACGACTGATTTAGTAATTACATCTTATAAAATTGGTTCTAAAATTAGATCATAAGAACATTATTTAGTTTATTCAATCATAGTAGTTTTCATGTCAAGTTTGTTCGTTATTCATCGATGACACGTGTTTTATCCGTTTCTTCATAAATTTCACCCGAACTTTCATCGATTTCACGAGCATTTTTTCTTACTGATTTCACCAATTTTTTTTCTCAGACTTCACCACTATTTACCAATTTCACCCGAAGATTCATCGATTCATATATTTTAACTATTTTATTTTTTTAGATATTTTTTTGCTTTTTTTTATCGATTATAACATTTTCATTGTTTTCCCATTTTTCGTCGATCTTTTTTCCAAAATTTAAACGATTTTCTTCCAATCAACCGCTAATAATGAAATCGAAAATGAATGAGGTTTGATAATTAACTTCGATTTTGGTACGATTCAGTTGATTTATCGAATTGTTTGCACAATCATACTCTTCATGACTGTAAACTAGATATTTATGCTTAAACTAAAACTTAAATAAAATTAATCAATATTTGATTCAAGTTAATTTGAAAGTTACGATCTATCTTAATGTCATGCTCCGACCATGTGTCCGACACAACTAAACCATCATATGACGCATTAAGGCCAATAAGTGCCCCAACAATACTTGACCAATTAAGTTTAACCCAACAATTTAGCTCTAAGTTATGCATAGAAGTTTCTATGGCTGGTAATTTTGCTTGTACATGGTTCTATTATTCCATGTAGATAATTCTAGTAGGTAACTATAGATATTTCTCCAGTACACAATTATAGAAGAATCCATAAAATATCTAACAAAATTCTATAGATCATTATTTTAGTCATATCAACTTTATCTTCACCGTCCGTTCGAGAATGTGGTTATATAAATAGGGCAAAACCTCATTTTTAAATTATCCACCTTTGTTAACAATGAAATAATCTAAAGTATTCTTACAAACTTCTTAAAAGAAAGCCTGTGTAATTGTAATTGTTTTGGAAAGGTGGATAAGGAAAAAAAATTGGGCCCATAGTGGAAGTCGGACAAAAATAATAGCGGCCCAAACTAAATCAGAATGATATCATGCCCAAGCATAAATCTGGACGAAAATTAACAAATCGGCGCCGTTTCGGCATTAAAAGGGATTAAATGGGAAAAAAAATACATTTACTGTTCAAGAAACCCATCGCTCCTTATTAAAATTAATATATGTGAAGAGTCCCCTTCTCTCTTACTTCCCTTCCCCCTCTCTCTATTTCTCTCTAGTTATCTCCTCCAATCTCTTCATCCCCTCAAATTTCAATTGTTTCTCTCCCATTTTATATAGTTAATAATTTTAATAATTTCATTCCGCCCTCACTGCGGGTGTTAGTCTGAAATTGACTTTTTATTTCATTATCTCTTGTTGGATCCGTGAAAGATTTGGGGGTTTATTTGCGTTTCAAAATGTGTTTTGATTAAGGTGAATGCGATTTGGGTAACATTACTATGTGTCACACTACGTAGATCAATCAAGTAATTGCAATTAAACATCCAACACTAACACTAACACTATGTTTCTTCCTTAGCTTTGTCCTTGCTCTTTGCCTCCAGCCTTAGTTTCAGCCACCACAGAACCTGCATACTCTTTGCCTCCAGCCTCAGTTTCAGCCACCACAGAACCTGCATAAAAAACCCCTCCAATCAAGACACCCACAGCCAGTGCATCCTTCAACTCTTTTCCAGCTACTAGGGCACCTAATGCCCCTGCTCCTGCCACCGCAGCCATTGCCATAGGTACATCTCCTGCCACCACGGACCTTGCCATGCAGACAGGCCCCACATAATTTCCAGGCACACTTCTTGGTTCCTTGTTGTATTTATCCATGCTACAATTTAAGCATTTAAATTAAACACAATCATAAACAACTAAAGATGAAAAAAAAAAAAAAACGATCCGTCAACTACTGATTAAACACAATCATAAACAACTAAAGATAAAACGAACCGTAACATTTTTCCATACATTCAACTCAACATCTTCACTCAAAAAGAAAAGAAAAAAAAAACTCATCCAACATATATACATCCGTGCTATAATTTAAACATTTAAATTAATATTGATTAAACACAATCATAAACAATATTAAACAAAATCATAACAACTAATGATGAAAAAAATTAAAAACGATCCATCAACTATTGATTAAAAACAATCATAAACAACTAAAGATAAAACCAACCTTAACATTTTTCATATATTAACTCAATATCTTCTCTCAAAAGAAAAAAAAAAAAACTCAATATCTTAAAATTCTTCCAACATATATACGTAATGATATATCCATGCTATAATTTAAACATTTAAATTACTACTGATTAAACACAATCATAAACAACTAATGATGAAAAAAATTAATATATTAAACTCAATATCTTAAAATATTTTAAAATTCTTCAACATATATACATAAAGATATATACATGCTATATAATTTAAACATTTACTTACTACTAACTAAACACAATCATAAACAAATAATGATTAAAAATAATTATAAGCAAATGTTGATCTTAGCTTTGTCCTTGCTCTTTGCCTCCAGCCTTAGTTTCAGCCACCACAGAACCTGCATACTCTTTGCCTCCAGCCTCAGTTTCAGCCACCACAGAACCTGCATAAAAAACCCCTCCAATCAAGACACCCACAGCCAGTGCATCCTTCAACTCTTTTCCAGCTACTAGGGCACCTAATACCCCTGCTCCTGCCACCGCAGCCATTGCCATAGGGACATCTCCTGCCACCACGGACCTTGCCATGCAGACAGGCCGCACATAATTTCCAGGCACACTTCTTGGTTCCTTGTTGTATTTATCCATGCTACAATTTAAGCATTTAAATTAAACACAATCATAAACAACTAAAGATGAAAAAAAATAAAAAAACGATCTGTCAACTACTGACTAAACACAATCATAAACAACTAAAGATAAAACGAATCGTAACATTTTTCCATACATTCAACTCAACATCTTCACTCAAAAAGAAAAGAAGAAAAAAAACTCATCCAACATATATACATCCGTGCTATAATTTAAACATTTAAATTAATATTGATTAAACACAATCATAAACAATATTAAACACAATCATAAACAACTAATGATGAAAAAAATTAAAAACGATCCATCAACTACTGATTAAAAACAATCATAAACAACTAAAGATAAAACCAACCTTAACATTTTTTCATATATTAACTCAATATCTTCTCTCAAAAGAAAAAAAAAAACTCAATATCTTAAAATTCTTCCAACATATATACATAATGATATATCCATGCTATAATTTAAACATTTAAATTACTACTGATTAAACACAGTCATAAACAACTAATGATGAAAAAAATTAATATATTCAACTCAATATCTTAAAATATTTTAAAATTCTTCAACATATATACATAATGATATATACATGCTATAATTTAAACATTTACCTACTACTAACTAAACAGAATCATAAACAAATAATGATTAAAAAAAATTATAAACAAATGTTGATCTTAGCTTTGTCCGTGCTCTTTGCCTCCAGCCTTAGTTTCAGCCACCACAGAACCTGCATACTCTTTGCCTCCAGCCTCAGTTTCAGCCACCACAGAACCTGCATAAAAAACCCCTCCAATCAAGACACCCACAACCAGTGCATCCTTCAACTCTTTTCCAGCTACTAGGGCACATAATGCCCCTGCTCCTGCCACCGCAGCCATTGCCATAGGGACATCTCCTGCCACCACGGACCTTGCCATGCAGACAGGCCGCACATAATTTCCAGGCACACTTCTTGTTTCCTTGTTGTATTTATCCATGCTACAATTTAAGCATTTAAATTAAACATAATCATAAACAACTAAAGATGAAAAAAAATAAAAAAACGATCCGTCAACTATTGATTAAACACAATCATAAACAACTAAAGTTAAAACGAATCGTAACATTTTTCCATACATTCAACTCAACATCTTCACTCAAAAAGAAAAGAAAAAAAAAACTCATCCAACATATATACATCTGTGCTATAATTTAAACATTTAAATTAATATTGATTAAACACAATCATAAACAATATTAAACACAATCATAAACAACTAATGATGAAAAAAATTAAAAACGATTCATCAACTACTGATTAAAAACAATCATAAACAACTAAAAATAAAACCAACCTTAACATTTTTTCATATATTAACTCAATATCTTCTCTCAAAAGAAAAAAAAAAAAACTCAATATCTTAAAATTCTTCCAACATATATACATAATGATATATCCATGCTATAATTTAAACATTTAAATTACTACTGATTAAACACAATCATAAACAACTAATGATGAAAAAAATTAATATATTCAACTCAATATCTTAAAATATCTTAAAATTCTTCAACATATATACATAATGATATATACATGCTATAATTTAAACATTTACCTACTACTAACTAAACACAATCATAAACAAATAATGATTAAAAAAAATTATAAACAAATGTTGATCTTAGCTTTGTCCTTGCTCTTTGCTTCCAGCCTTAGTTTCAGCCACCACAGAACCTGCATACTCTTTGCCTCCAGCCTCAGTTTCAGCCACCACAGAACCTGCATAAAAAACCCCTCCAATCAAGACACCCACAGCCAGTGCATCCTTCAACTCTTTTCCAGCTACTAGGGCACCTAATGCCCCTGCTCCTGCCACCGCAGCCATTGCCATAGGTACATCACCTGCCACCACGGACCTTGCCATGCAGACAGGCCCCACATAATTTCCAGGCACACTTCTTGGTTCCTTGTTGTATTTATCCATGCTACAATTTAAGCATTTAAATTAAACACAATCATAAACAACTAAAGATGAAAAAAAAAATAAAAAAACGATCCGTCAACTACTGATTAAACACAATCATAAACAACTAAAGATAAAATGAATCGTAACATTTTTCCATACATTCAACTCAACATCTTCACTCAAAAAGAAAAGAAAAAAAAACTCATCCAACATATATACATCCGTGCTATAATTTAAACATTTAAATTAATATTGATTAAACACAATCATAAACAATATTAAACACAATCATAAACAACTAATGATGAAAAAAATTAAAAACGATCCATCAACTACTGATTAAAAACAATTATAAACAACTAAGGATAAAACCAACCTTAACATTTTTTATATATTAACTCAATATCTTCTCTTAAAAGACAAAAAAAAACTCAATATCTTAAAATTCTTCCAACATATATAAATAATGATATATCCATGCTATAATTTAAACATTTAAATTACTACTGATTAAACACAATCATAAACAACTAATGATGAAAAAAATTAATATATTCAACTCAATATCTTAAAATATCTAAAAATTCTTCAACATATATACATAATGATATATACATGCTATAATTTAAACATTTACCTACTACTAACTAAACACAATCATAAACAAATAATGATTAAAAAAAATTATAAACAAATGTTGATCTTAGCTTTGTCCTTGCTCTTTGCCTCCAGCCTTAGTTTCAGCCACCACAGAACCTGCATACTCTTTGCCTCCAGCCTCAGTTTCAGCCACCACAGAACCTGCATAAAAAACCCCTCCAATCAAGACACCCACAGCCAGTGCATCCTTCAACTCTTTTCCAGCTACTAGGGCACCTAATGCCCCAGCTCCTGCCACAGCAGCCATTGCCATAGGGACATCTCCTGCAACCACGGACCTTGCCATGCAGACAGGCCCCACATAATTTCCAGGCACACTTCTTGGTTCCTTGTAGTATTTATCCATGCTACAATTTAAGCATTTAAATTAAACACAATCATAAACAACTAAAGATGAAAAAAAATAAAAAAACGATCCGTCAACTACTGATTAAACACAATCATAAACAAATAAAGATAAAATGAATCGTAACATTTTTCCATACATTCAACTCAACATCTTCACTAAAAAAGAAAAGAAAAAAAAAAACTCATCTAACATCTATACATCCGTGCTATAATTTAAACATTTGAATTAATATTGATTAAACACAATCATAAACAACTAATGATGAAAAAAATTAAAAACGATCCATCAACTACTGATTAAAAACAATCATAAACAACTAAAGATAAAACCAACCTTAACATTTTTCATATATTAACTCAATATATTCTCTCAAAAGAAAAAAAAACTCAATATCTTAAAATTCTTCCAACATATATACATAATGATATATCCATGCTATAATTTAAACATTTAAATTACTACTGATTAAACACAATCATAAACAACTAATGATGAAAAAAACTAATATATATTCAACTCAATATCTTAAAATATCTTAAAATTCTTCAACATATATGCATAATGATATATACATGCTATAATTTAAACATTTACCTACTACTAACTAAACACAATCATAAACAAATAATGATTAAAAAAAATTATAAACAAATGTTGATCTTAGCTTTGTCCTTAATCTTTGCCTCCAGCCTTAGTTTCAGCCACCACATAACCTGCATACTCTTTGCCTCCAGCCTCAGTTTCAGCAACCACAGAACCTGCATAAAAAACCCCTCCAATAAAGACACCCACAGCCAGTGCATCCTTCAACTCTTTTTCAGCTACTAGGGCACCTAATGCCCCTGCTCCTGCCACCGCAGCCATTGCCATAGGTACATCTCCTGCCACCACGGACCTTGCCATGCAGACAGGCCCCACATAATTTCCAGGCACACTTCTTGGTTCCTTGTTGTATTTATCCATGCTACAATTTAAGCATTTAAATTAAACACAATCATAAACAACTAAAGATGAAAAAAAATAAAAAAACGATCCGTCAACTACTGATTAAACAAAATCATAAACAACTAAAGATAAAACGAATCGTAACATTTTTCCATACATTCAACTCAACATCTTCACTCAAAAAGAAAAGAAAAAAAAAACTCATCCAACATATATACATCCGTGCTATAATTTAAACATTTAAATTAATATTGATTAAACACAATCATAAACAATATTAAACACAATCATAAACAACTAACGATGAAAAAAATTAAAAACGATCCATCAACTACTGATTAAAAACAATCATAAACAACTAAGGATAAAACCAACCTTAACATTTTTCATATATTAACTCAATATCTTCTCACAAAAGACAAAAAAAAACTCAATATCTTAAAATTCTTCCAACATATATACATAATGATATATACATGCTATAATTTAAACATTTAAATTACTACTGATTAAACACAATCATAAACAACTAATGATGAAAAAAATTAATATATTCAACTCAATATCTTAAAATATCTTAAAATTCTTCAACATATATACATAATGATATAAATGCTATAATTTAAACATTTACCTACCACTAACTAAACACAATCATAAACAAATAATGATTAAAAAAATTATAAACAAATGTTGATCTTAGCTTTGTCCTTGCTCTTTGCCTCCAGCCTTAGTTTCAGCCACCACAGAACCTACATACTCTTTGCCTCCAGCCTCAGTTTCAGCCACCACAGAACCTGCATAAAAAACCCCTCCAATCAAGACACCCACAACCAGTGCATCCTTCAACTCTTTTCCAGCTACTAGGGCACCTAATGCCCCTGCTCGTGCCACCGCAGCCATTGCCATAGGGACATCTCCTTCCACCACGGACCTTGTCATGCAGACAGGCCCCACATAATTTCAGGCACACTTCTTGGTTCCTTGTTGTATTTATCCATGCTACAATTTCAGCATTTAAATTAAACACAATCAGAAACAACTAAAGATGAAAAAAAATAAAAAAACGATCCGTCAACTACTGATTAAACACAATCATAAACAACTAAAGATAAAACGAATCGTAACATTTTTCCATACATTCAACTCAACATCTTCACTCAAAAACAAAAAAAGAAAAAAAACTCATCCAACATATATACATCTGTGCTATAATTTAAACATTTAAATTAATATTGATTAAACACAATCATAAACAATATTAAACACAATCATAAACAACTAATGATGAAATAAAATTAAAAAGATCCATCAACTACTGATTAAAAACAATCATAAACAACTAAAGATAAAACCAACCTTAACATTTTTCATATATTAACTCAATATCTTCTCTCAAAAGAAAAAAAATAACTCAATATCGTAAAATTCTTCCAACATATATACATAATGATATATCCATTCTATAATTTAAACATTTAAATTACTACTGATTAAACACAAACATAAACAACTAATGATGAAAAAAATTAATATATTCAACTCAATATCTTAAAATATCTTAAAATTCTTCAACATATATAAATAATGATATATACATGCTATAATTTAAACATTTACCTACTACTAACTAAACACAATCATAAACAAATAATGATTAAAAAAAATTATAAACAAATGTTGATCTTAGCTTTGTCCTTGCTCTTTGTCTCCAGCCTTAGTTTCTGCCACCACAGAACCTGCATACTCTTTGCCTCCAGCCTCAGTTTCAGCCACCACAGAACCTGCATAAAAAACCCCTCCAATCAAGACACCCACAACCAGTGCATCCTTCAACTCTTTTCCAGCTACTAGGGCACCTAATGCCCCTGCTCCTGCCACCGCAGCCATTGCCATAGGGACATCTCCTGCCACCACGGACCTTGCCATGCAGACAGGCCCCACATAATTTCCAGGCACACTTATTGGTTCCTTTTTGTATTTATTCATGCTACAATTTAAGCATTTAAATTAAACACAATCATAAACAACAAAAGATGAAAAAAAAATAAAAAAACGATCCGTCAACTACTGATTAAACACAATCATAAACAACTAAAGATAAAACGAATCGTAACATTTTTCCATACATTCAACTCAACATCTTCACTAAAAAAGAAAAGAAAAAAAAAACTCATCCAACATATATACATCCGTGCTATAATTTAAACATTTAAATTAATATTGATTAAACACAATCATAAACAATATTAAACACAATAATAAACAACTAATGATTAAAAAAATTAAAAACGATCCATCAACTACTGATTAAAAACAATCATAAACAACTAAAGATAAAACCAACCTTAACATTTTTCATATATTAACTCAATATTTTCCCTCAAAAGAAAAAAAAAACTCAATATCTTAAAATTCTTCCAACATATATACATAATGATATATCCATGCTATAATTTAAACATTTAAATTACTACTGATTAAACACAATCATAAACAACTAATGATGAAAAAAATTAATATATTCAACTCAATATTTTAAAATATCTTAAAATTCTTCAACATATATACATAATGATATATACATTCTATAATTTAAACATTTACCTACTACTAACTAAACACAATCATAAACAAATAATGATTAAAAAAAATTATAAACAAATGTTGATCTTAGCTTTGTCCTTGCTCTTTGCCTCCAGTTCAGCCACCACAGAACCTGCATACTCTTTGCCTCCAGCCTCAGTTTCAGCCACCACAGAACCTGCATAAAAAACCCCTCCAATCAAGACACCCACAGCAAGTGCATCCTTCAACTCTTTTCCAGCTACTAGGGCACCTAATGCCCCTGCTCCTGCCACCGCAGCCATTGCCATATGGACATCTCCTGCCGCCACGGACCTTGCCATGCAGACAGGCCCCACATAATTTCAGGCACACTTCTTGGTTCCTTGTTGTATTTATCCATGCTACAATTTAAGCATTTAAATTAAACAGAATCATAACAACTAAAGATGAAAAAAAATAAAAAAAAAACGATCTGTCAACTACTGATTAAACACAATCATAAACAACTAAAGATAAAACGAATCGTAACATTTTTCCATACATTCAACTCAACATCTTCACTCAAAAAGAAAAAAAAAAAACTCATCCAACAAATATACATCCGTGCTATAATTTAAACATTTAAATTAATATTGATTAAACACAATCATAAACAATATTAAACACAATCATAAACAACTAATGATGAAAAAAAATTAAAAACGATCCATCAACTACTGATTAAAAACAATCATAAACAACTAAAGATAAAACCAACCTTAACATTTTTCATATATTAACTCAATATCTTCTCTCAAAAGAAAAAAAATAACTCAATATCTTAAAATTCTTCCAACATATATACATAATGATATATCCATGCTATAATTTAAACATTTAAATTACTACTGATTAAACACAAACATAAACAACTAATGATGAAAAAAATTAATATATTCAACTCAATATCTTAAAATATTTTAAAATTCTTCAACATATATACATAATGATATAAATGCTATAATTTAAACATTTACCTACTACTAACTAAACACAATCATAAACAAATAATGATTAAAAAAAATTATAAACAAATGTTGATCTTAGCTTTGTCATTGCTCTTTGCCTCCAGCCTTAGTTTCAGCCACTACAGAACCTGCATACTCTTTGCCTCCAGCCTCAGTTTCAGCCACCACAGAACCTGCATAAAAAACCCCTCCAATCAAGACACCCACAGCCAGTGCATCCTTCAACTCTTTTCCAGCTACTAGGGCACCTAATGTTCCTGCTCCTGCCACCGCAGCCATTGCCATAGGGACATCTCCTGCCACCACGGACCTTGCCATGCAGACAGGCCCAACATAATTTCCAGGCACACTTATTGGTTCCTTGTTGTATTTATCCAAGCTACAATTTAAGCATTTAAATTAAACACAATCATAAACAACTAAAGATGAAAAAAAATAAAAAAACGATCCGTCAACTACTGATTAAACACAATCATAAACAACTAAAGATAAAACGAATCGTAACATTTTTCCATACATTAAACTCAACATCTTCACTCAAAAAGAAAAGAAAAATAAAACTCATCCAACATATATACATCCGTGCTATAATTTAAACATTTAAATTAATATTGATTAAACACAATCATAAACTATATTAAACACAATCATAAACAACTAATGATGAAAAAAATTAAAAACGATCCATCAACTACTGATTAAAAACAATCATAAACAACTAAAGATAAAACCAACCTTAACATTTTTCATATATTAACTCAATATCTTCTCTCAAAAGAAAAAAAATAACTCAATATCTTAAAATTCTTCCAACATATATACATAATGATATATCCATGCTATAATTTAAACATTTAAATTACTACTGAATAAACACAATCATAAACAACTAATGATGAAAAAAATTAATATATTCAACTCAATATTTTAAAATATCTTAAAATTCTTCAACATATATACATAATGATATATACATGCTATAATTTAAACATTTACCTACTACTAACTAAACACAATCATAAACAAATAATGATTAAAAAAAATTATAAACAAATGTTGATCTTAGCTTTGTCCTTGCTCTTTGCCTCCAGCCTTAGTTTCAGCCACCACAGAACCTGCATACTCTTTGCATCCAACCTCAGTTTCAGCCACCACAGAACCTGCATAAAAAACCCCTCCAATCAAGACACCCACATCCAGTGCATCCTTCAACTCTTTTCCAGCTACTAGGGCACCTAATGCCCCTGCTCCTGTCATCGCAGCCATTGCCATAGGGACATCTCCTGCCACCACGGACCTTGCCATGCAGACAGGCCCCACATAATTTCCAGGCACACTTCTTGGTTCTTTGTTGTATTTTTAAATGCTACAATTTAATCATTTAAATTAAACACAATCATAAACAACTAAAGATGAAAAAAAAATAAAAAAACGATCCGTCAACTACTGATTAAACACAATCATAAACAACTATAGATAAAACGAATCGTAAAATTTTTCCATACATTCAACTCAACATCTTCACTCAAAAAGAAAAAAAGAAAAAAACTCATCCAACATATATACATCCGTGCTATAATTTAAACATTTAAATTAATATTGATTAAACACAATCATAAACAATATTAAACACAATCATAAACAACTAATGATGAAAAAAAATTAAAAACGATCCATCAACTACTGATTAAAAACAATCATAAACAACTAAAGATAAAACCAACCCTAACATTTTTCATATATTAACTCAATATCTTCTCTCAAAAGAAAAAAAAAACTCAATAACTTAAAATTCTTCCAACATATATACATAATGATATATCAATGCTATAATTTAAACATTTAAATTACTACTGATTAAACACAAACATAAACAACTAATGATGAAAAAAATTAATATATTCAACTCAATATCTTAAAATATCTTAAAATTCTTCAACATATATACATAATGATATATACATGCTATAATTTAAACATTTACCTACTATTAACTAAACACAATCATAAACAAATAATGATTAAAAAAAATTATAAACAAATGTTGATCTTAGCTTTGTCCTTGCTCTTTGCCTCCAGCCTTAGTTTCAGCCACCACAGAACCTGCATACTCTTTGCCTCCAGCCTCAGTTTCAGCCACCACAGAACCTGCATAAAAAACCCCTCCAATCAAGACACCCACAGCCAGTGCATCCTTCAACTCTTTTCCAGCTACTAGGGCACCTAATGCCCCTGCTCCTGCCACCGCAGCCATTGCCATAGGGACATCTCTTGCCACCACGGACCTTGCCATGCAGACAGGTCCCACATAATTTCCAGGCACACTTATTGGTTCTTTGTTGTATTTATCCATGCTACAATTTAAGCATTTAAATTAAACACAATCATAAACAACTAAAGATGAAAAAAAATAAAAAAAACGATCCGTCAACTACTGATTAAACACAATCATAAACAACTAAAAATAAAACGAATCGTAACATTTTTCCATACATTCAACTCAACATCTTCACTCAAAAAGAAAAGAAAAAAAAAACTCATCCAACATATATACATCCGTGCTATAATTTAAACATTTAAATTAATATTGATTAAACACAATCATAAACAATATTAAACACAATCATAAACAACTAATGATTAAAAAAATTAAAAACGATCCATCAACTACTGATTAAAAACAATCATAAACAACTAAAGATAAAACCAACCTTAACATTTTTCATATATTAACTCAATATTTTCTCTCAAAAGAAAAAAAAAACTCAATATCTTAAAATTCTTCCAACATATATACATAATGATATATCCATGCTATAATTTAAACATTTAAATTACTACTGATTAAACACAATCATAAACAACTAATGATGAAAAAAATTTATATATTCAACTCAATATTTTAAAATATCTTAAAATTCTTCAACATATATACATAATGATATATACATGCTATAATTTAAACATTTACCTACTACTAACTAAACACAATCATAAACAAATAATGATTAAAAAAAATTATAAACAAATGTTGATCTTAGCTTTGTCCTTGCTCTTTGCCTCCAGCCTTAGTTTCAGCCACCACAGAACCTGCATACTCTTTGCATCCAACCTCAGTTTCAGCCACCACAGAACCTGCATAAAAAACCCCTCCAATCAAGACACTCACATCCAGTGCATCCTTCAACTCTTTTCCAGCTACTAGGGCACCTAATGCCCCTGCTCCTGCCATCGCAGCCATTGCCATAGGGACATCTCCTGCCACCACGGACCTTGCCATGCAGACAGGCCCCACATAATTTCCAGGCACACTTCTTGGTTCCTTGTTGTATTTTTAAATGCTACAATTTAAGCATTTAAATTAAACACAATCATAAACAACTAAAGATGAAAAAAAATAAAAAAACGATCCGTCAACTACTGATTAAACACAATCATAAACAACTAAAGATAAAACGAATCGTAACATTTCTCCATACATTCAACTTAACATCTTTACTCAAAAAGAAAAGAAAAAAAAAACTCATCCAACATATATACATCCGTGCTATAATTTAAACATTTAAATTAATATTGATTAAACACAATCATAAACAATATTAAACATAATCATAAACAACTAATGATGAAAAAAATTAAAAACGATCCATCAACTACTGAAAGATGGAAGCCATCAATTTATTTCTAATGTGTTTTATGTGCCGGGAATGAAAATTAATATTTTGAGTTTGGGACAACTTTTGGAGAAAAATTATGATATACATTTGAAAGATAAAAGTTTGATAATGAAAGATGAAAAAGGAAGGTTGTTAGCAAAGGTGCCGATGATGAAAAACAAGATGTTTTTATTAAATATCCAAAGCGATGTTCCAAGATGTTTGAAATCTTGTGTTCAAGATTCTTCTTGGCTTTGGCATATGAGACTTGGGCATTTGAACTTTGACGATCTCAAAATGATGAGCAAGGAAATAATGGTAAAAGGCTTACCAACTATTGACCTTCCAAATCAACTTTGTGAAGGATGTCTTTTTGGCAAACAAACAAGAAAGAGTTTTCCGAAGGAGTCTTTGACGAGAGCTCAATATCCTTTAGAGCTAATTCACTCGGATGTTTGTGGACCTATCAAGCCATCATCGCTTGGTAAGAATAATTATTTTATTCTATTTATTGATGATTATTCTCGGAAAACTTGGGTGTATTTCTTGAAGGCAAAGTCGGAGGTGTTTGAAACTTTCAAAAAATTCAAAACTTTGGTGGAAAAACAAAGCGGTTATCAAATCAAAGCGCTTCGGTCCGATAGAGGAGGAGAATTCACTTCAAATGAATTCAAGAATTATTGTGAGATAAATGGCATCCATCGTCCTATGACGGTTTCAAGATCACTGCAGCAGAATGACGTAGCCGAGAGAAAGAACCGGACGATTCTCAACATAGCAAAGAGTATGTTGAAAAATAAGAACATGCCAAAGGAACTTTGGGCGGAAGCAGTTGCATGTGCAGTTTACTTGTCCAACCGGAGCCATACTAAAAGTGTTCATGGAAAGACCCCTCAAGAAGCATGGAGTGATTTTAAGCCAAGTGTTTCGCACTTGCGGATTTTTTGGAAGCATAGCCTATGCACATGTGCCAGATCAAAAGAGGACTAAACTTGATGACAAAAGTGAAAGGTACGTCTTTATTGGCTATGATCAAAATTCCAAAGGTTACAAACTGTACAACCCAAACAATCAAAAAATTGTGATAAGTAGAGATGTTGAGTTTGATGAAGAAAATTCTTGGGAATGGGGCATTACAAATGAAAAGTATAGTTTCAGTCCACTCATTGATGATGAAGGAGATGGTGGCACGATGCAACCTAATACACCACCACCAACACCTCCACCACAAAGTCCACACATTGGTGAAGAAAGTTCAAGTAAAAGACCTCGAAAAACTAGAAGTCTAAGAGAGCTTTATGAGGTAACGCAAAATCTAAGTGATATGACTCAATTCTGTCTTTTTGCGTATTGTGAGCCTCTAGATTATGAAGAAGCTGCTCGTGACAAAAAATGGAGAAATGCCATGGATGAGGAAATCAATGCAATTAAGAAAAATGATACATGAGAGTTGGTGACATTACCTAAAGATAAAAGAACCATTGGAGTCAAATGGGTATTCAAGATAAAAAAGAATTCAAAAGGCGAGGTGGAGAGATATAAAGCGAGACTGGTCGCAAAAGGATACAAACAGAAAGCCGGTATCGACTACGGTGAGGTATTTGCTCCAGTTGCTCGTTTAGAAACTATCCGTTTGATTATTTCTATGGCAGCCCAAAACATTTGGAAAATTCATCAAATGGATGTAAAATCCGCATTTTTGAATGGAGTTTTGGAGGAAGAAGTCTACGTTGCTCAGCCTTTGGGTTATGAAGTTAAAGGACATGAAGATAAAGTGTTGAAATTTAACAAAGCTCTATATGGCTTGAAGCAAGCCCCGCGTGCTTGGAATAGTAGAATCGACCGGTACTTCCAAGCAAATGGTTTTTCAAAGTGTCCACATGAACATGCACTTTATGTAAAAATGCATAAAAATGGTGATATTTTACTTGTTTGTTTGTATGTGGATGACTTGATTTTGATAGGAAATAATCCAAAAATGTTTGAAGATTTCAAGAAAAATATGGCAAGAGCATTTGAGATGACGGACATTGGTTTAATGTCCTACTATCTCGGCATTGAGGTGAAACAAAGGGAGGATGGAATTTTTATATCCCAAGAATGATATGCCAAGGAAATTCTAAAGAAGTTTAAGATGGAGAATTGCAAACCAGTTGGCACCCCCCTTGAATGTGGAGTAAAATTGTCTAAGCAAGGAGATGGTGAGAAGATCAATCCTACATTTTTCAAAAGTCTCGTTGGAAGCTTGAGGTATTTAACTTGTACAAGGCCTGATATTCTTTTTGGTGTTGGACTTGTAAGTCGTTATATGGAGGCTCCTACTGCTTCTCATTTAAAGGCGTCCAAAAGAATACTTCGTTATATTAAAGGTACACTTGACTTTGGAATCTTATATTCATCTTGTCAAGACTTCAAGCTTGTTGGTTATTCTGATAGTGATTGGGCTGGTGATATTGATGATCGAAAAAGTACTACCGGGTTTGTTTACTTTATGGGAAATTCAGCTTTTACTTGGAATTCAAAAAAGCAGCCTATTGTGACTCTTTCTACTTGCGAAGCGGAGTATGTGGCAGTTACTTCTTGTGTTTGTCATGCAATTTGGCTTAGAAGTTTAATGAAGGAACTTCACCAACCACAAGAAGATCCAACGAAGATATTTGTTGATAATAAGTCCGCACTTGCATTGGCGAAAAAACCGATGTTTCATGAAAGAAGCAAGCATATTGATACTAAGTATCACTTTATTCGGGAATGCATATCTAGGAAAGAAGTTGAGCTTGAATTTGTGAAGTCTCAAGATCAAATTGCGGATATATTCACCAAGCCGTTAAGGATTGATGTGTTTCGAAGATTGCGAATGTCTCTTGGCGTAATAAATATAGTTTAAGAGGGGGTGTTGAATAAATAAACTTTATTTATAAGATAATGTTAGTACATGCATTTTAAAATGTTTAGATATCTTCCATTCATGAATTGGTCAATGCATGTATAACTTTAGTTCATGTATTTACTTTATGCATGTATTTAGAAAAGGGGAAGAATGTAATTAAATATTGGTACATGTACTAGACTAGATGAGTAATAGGATTTTTTCAATAAATACCCATGTATTCTTCCCATTTGAAAAAAGTTAAGATAAGAAATCAATATAAACTCTATATTTCCTCCACTATTCTTTTGAGAGAATCTGAATATTTTAGTGTTTATGCTCTCCAATTTCTAACACATTTATGGCGGAGCATATATATTGTATGTATATGTTGTATCCATATATCAGTACTGGACACACATTTCTGGCCGAGCTACTCACAGGGGGGTGCATGGACCCCACTGAACTTTTCAATTTGTTTAAAAAATGAGTAGTGTTATGGGTAGTTTTAATTTTTGTATTGAAATCTTAGTGTAATTTTGATTTAGCTTTAAAATGACCCCACTAATTAAAGTTCTAAACAGTATATTAACGGGGTTCATACTTTAATTAGAGTGATATTTTAAAGTAAAACTTTCATTTATTTATAAAATATTAAGAAATTGGATATTGGGTAAAATTACTATATATTTGTATGCATGTTTAATAAAATCTAACAAAGTCAAATGCCACAAATTTGGATTCAACTCAAATACCAATTGTTTTTTTTTTTTTTTTACAATATGTTGAATCATAATAAAATACAAATCACAAAATTTAAGATTGGATGATACTTTTCACAAAATCATAATAAAATACAAAACACAATATTTTGAAAAAGTAAATATCATATATTAATTGTGTTAGAACCTTAATTTTGCAACTAAATGCAACACTACTATACTAACACACACTCCAAAAAAAAAAACGGAACATAAGAAATTCTATAATTCTATACATATACGGTGGCTTGTTTATGGATTTAATAACATACACGATATATTGCGTGGAGTGGCTAACAACTTGATAACCTATGTTGTTCTAATTAAGTATGCATGCATGATAAATTAATAAATTTGTCCTCCCAACTTTAAGATTCTTGTTGAAATCTCAAAAGAAATAAAGAAAAAAAAAAAAAAGGATTCGTTGACTAATCATTTCATCATGTTTAGCATATAAATTTTGGTATATATTTGCAGACGTATTGATGTATGTATACTTAATTTGTAGACGACTTCGAATTGAATACATTGGGCAATGAATGAGAGAACCACATGTTTAATTATTACAGTACATGTAATATGATGTTGGATATGAAGAAACATCCCCACAAATATTAATTGTGTTATTTAAACTTTTTTTAAGACTAAAATACCCCTATTTTAATTGTGATATTTGATTAAATAGTAAATATATAAAAGAATAAAAGTAATTGAAGAGGTATATTTAGATATGAAATCTTATTATATTTATCTCCTACATAAACTCCTAAAATTTATAAATTCTCTTTTACATGAATTTTTGTAATTTTAATCTTAAGAAAACACTATTATTTTAAATAGCCCCTAAAATATATATAAAAATTATTATATTTAGCATCAATATTTATTTAAGTAAAAAAATGTTAATTTAAAGATTTAGCATAACATAAGTCATAAACTCCCTAAAAATAAATATTTAAAATGAAATTCTCTTAAATAAAAAAGACATGTTATGATTTTCTTTTTGAAATTAAAGATAGTAGTCAACTTGCTTTTAAATTGAGCCCATTAACTAATTTTCTTTTGTATTTATAAGACCCATTAACTGACCCACTATGAAACTCATTAAAGACCCATTAATTATAAAGTCGACCCAAGATCAATTCAACCCTACAAATATAAAAATTAAATGGTTGGGTCTGGACGGGTCACGGATCGGCCCGCGGGTCCAGACCCATCTTGCCATGCCTAGCTGTTAAACTTCATTAAAAAAAATTCACTATTCTTGTAGTCCATTTTGTTTTCTTTGATAAATGTAGTCCATGTTTTTTAAATGGTTTATTTGACAAATGCATGACAAGTAAGCCACCTAACCCTAAGATTCTCTAACTTTTTTATTTGCGTGTCAAAATGTGTTTTGATTAAGGTGAATGCGATTTGGGTAACATTACTATGTGTCACAGTACGTAGATCAATCAAGTAATTGCAATTAAACATCTAACACTAACACTAAGGCCATAATATGTATACCAAAACATTAGAAATGTTAGAATTGCATATAACCATGCCCATTATAATTCTCGAATAATATGAAGTCAGACCTTTTTTTCACAAACTCAATTATCAATATTCATGTTGAATTGTTTAACAATTTTGATAATTTCGAATTCAAAAATGAATTATATGCTTGAAATCGCCTGATACTTGAAGGTGATTGTTTGCCGGTGGTCTCAAGTATTTGGAGCCCTGTTTCTTCATTGGGAGTTCTTGGGGCCATCTTTGATGATATCAGAAGATTAGCAATGAGTTTAGAAGACTTTCGAATTCTTCATACAATTCGGGAGAAAAATCTAGTAACACGTCACCTTGCTAAGCTAGCCTCTCAAGTGTCTCATTTTACTAGTTATATTCCTACTTTCATTCTGGACATTTTGTAACCTCTGAATATATATATTTTGATCCCTACTAATTTTCCTATGTTGGGTTCCAAAAAAAAATTGAATTATATGCTACTCGATATTATCCAGTTCTTACAAATAAATTCAATTCCTATTAATCAAGGAAAGATCATCTAGTTGACGTACTAGCTAATTGGCATCCTTGGGATTTAAAATCATAATATGTTATGTTGCTTGATATATTGAATTTATATCCTAAAAGAATTAAAAAAATAAAAAGTTATTTGAAGTGGTATACATTGTTTTCTGTTGCAATTCCAAAAATAATCAAATTTCCTAGTCATGATTCATGACATAATGGGGCGTCTATGTGGTACATGTGAAATATTGATTATAGAAACAATAAGGATAATTAAATGCAACAACGAAAGACAAATGATAAGTTGTTGATTGTAAGACTTTAAATTAGAAGAAGTGTGAAAAAAATGTGTATATTTAATTATATGAACCCATTTAAATATATGACCAGTAATTAATGCAAACCACTAGAATGTCTTTTGAATATATACCTCTTCAATTCTAAAATTTGTGCTTTATAACCTAAATAAAAATTACTAATAGTGACCAAATTTCATAATTATTATTTATAATAGTCTAGAAACAGGTTCACAAGTCAAATTTGTGCAGCAGAATAATCATTTCATAATTAGATGACAGCGACTAACCCATTTTTCTGGGCCTATTCTAGATGGGTTTGGAGCATGGGTTGGAACAGGATTTAAATATAAAAGAATGGGCTTTGATGCTGATCTGTTCTTTTTGCTTAATAGTGAGGGCCGGATTTTAATTGGACTGGGCCAACTGAGTATAGCTAGGACCAGGGGGGAAAGAAAGTCTCGGCGGCCCAACACTTGAATTATTTTGTAACTTGAAGAATCCAAAGGAGGTCCAGAATGAAATAACTAAATGGGCCAACTACAAAAGAATGTACCTCGTTTTTTTCTCTGTAAACCGAATCGTGGATTTCCTCCCCCACATATTCTTTGGCGATTTGTATGATAGATAAGTGTCAGATCAAATAAAGGGAAGAGCATGTTATATTATCATATTGATGTTCATGTGTACGGGGAAACGATGATGAGGATTGGTTCATTGAGTTTTATGGTCACTTGAATATGAGCAGAAGATCAAAATCTTGGGCATAATCACGACGACCTACTTGACACTCTCATAAATATCGGTTTTGCTTCAGGTATTTCAATGCAATGTTATATATCAAGAGGTAAGAAGTGTGGGGGTCAAATTGAAGAACGACTAATTGACAAATATAGGAATTCCAAGAATGTGGATGACGTGAATCTCCACGAGTTAGAGTTTGAAGATTTTTCATTTAATTGGTACGATCGCCATGAGTCCCCTCGAGTGTTTGGAAGGGTGAACGGGTACATCTCTTGGCCGCGAACGAACGCACAATTTGGGCTGAATTAATCACTGAGATTTGGAGCTAGGTGCATGTAGAGCTTTAGAATAAGAACAAAATATTATTTTTTTTTTTTCTTTCTAAAAAGTATTTAAATTCAAGTCCAAGCCCAACCTGATTTAAGGTGGCAAAAACACATGGTGCGGTCACACTCAAGCTCACTTAGATCCTAACATGGGTATCCCGATATATGGCCAAGTCAATTTCAAAACTAGGTATAAAATAGACACAACAAAAATGTAATAAAGCACCCAAATAGCTTAGTTATTGAGGTGCTACCTAAATGTGTCACTAAATAAGTAATAGCTATAATGATGACACTTATAAACAAAGCAGTAAGAATGCAAAGAGATTTTATAGGGTCATCTATCGGAAAATTTTAAGTGTGCAAACTCTTTATTTTGTTTTCATTAAACTGGATTGAACTCATTTCAAGTCATCCATTTTAAAGATAAAGTAAGTGTATTCACTATATCCCTAAGTACCTAACTTTTAACAAGTATATATATGAAATTAATATCGCCATGAAATCATACACATTTTAATTTTTTAATAGTAAAAAAATTGAAACCCACTTAATTAATAAATTAAAGATGAGATTAATCATAGGTTCCAAATTCATCAATTCCAAAATTTCTACCAATTCCTATTTGCTACAGAACAAGAAAAGTATGTGCATGCATATCCTTCTCAACCGGCCCCTTCCATCGTCTTTTTTCTTTTTTTGGAGGGTGATTCATGCTTCTTTAGTCTAGCTTTTAATTAATTTTTTTTTTTACTTTGTAAACAATTAGTGTAGCTCCTTTTAATTTGTTTTCGTTGAATAAATCAAGCAAGATAAATAATAAAGAATTGAAGTCTCATATATAAATCAAAGTGATTTATGCTAAGATTCATATATTCCGTTAAATATCTTATCCACTGATAAAATTGAATATATATAAATCCTACACTAAATATATTCAAATTAGAAAGAAAGGCATTAGAAACGTGGAAATTATCCAAAGTGGAAGGTCACACTGCAACTTTCACATACGTGTAATAAATTATTGGTGATGTTCCCCACTTTTGTTGAGTTCCCAAAGACGAAACGCGTACACTACAGCATAAATGTGACCTCTTGGAATTTTCATCTCTTGGTCCACTCCATGCTACTCGTCCTTACTCCATTTCCATTACTTAGTACGAATTGTTCGGAGCTATCTTCTAGGTAATGTCTTCTTAACTAAGTGAGCAACATGTGTTGATCATTAATTAGTTCTGAATTAAAATATTGAATATTACTGGTCCCTCACTTAACACATATTGCTCACTAAAATCTGTACCTCGACCTCCTCCCCCAACCTCCACACAAACATACCGAAACCCTATTTCTTAATTAATCTTTTTGGGGGCATGAAAGTGAACATGTAGCTGAAAAGACGGATTGAAATGTTTGAAATTTTTTTTAATGGAAGATGTGATTTAGAATTGGTAAACCATATTATTATTAATGCGATATGACAATTATTAAGAAAAAAAAAATACTACTTCAAAAAATTTCTTATTGTTTTAGAATGTTCCAAAAATGAACTAAAAGCAAACAAAGTAGAATGATCAATTATTTTACAAAAATACTGGTTGCAATGTTTATATCATCGTCAAATAATTGGAAGAAATTGACTACGTGCATTGCGTGTGACCATTATCTAGTCTTTTGGAAAAAAAATATTGACGTGCCTCTCACTTTTTGGATGGAAAACTATCACATTATCCGGTGTTTTGGTGGAAAAATGATCATAATGTTTTCCTCATTTTATCACATGATAATTTTTCCTTCAAAAGACAAGATAACGGCCACATGCATTTCACGTGGCTGATTCCATCAATTTTCGTTCAATTATTTTTTGCAACTAAAATTTAAATTGTGATATTAAATGAGTATTTACGTATTCAGTGGTACTAATATTGCAAACTACCCTGTATAATGGTAATACGTACCAAGTATGCAAATTTCCCATAAGATAACCTTCATCTTATTGCGTACACATTGAACATAAATGTTCTGTACATAGTTCGACCACATTAATTTCTGATAGCCGACCTGTCATATCCTGCTTTCATGTTCAAACATTTCTTATATATCTTGCCTAGAATAAGACGAGGTTTGATTTTGTAGGCAAATAGTAGGATTGTGGATAGCCTGATCTAAAGCAATTTAATTATCTTATCCAACATCAGTTTCCTCAATTTAATTTGACTTGACAAAATTAATCTTACAAATATCATCATGTACAAGTCTTAGTTAGCACAATTACATTAAAGATTTATCATCTCTAAGGGCCCATTTGGATGGATGGATTTAAGTTGGGTGGATAATTCCATGTAAAATTCATCATGCTATTTGGATACAAAATTAAATCCATTCATTTGAAATCCTAGATTTTAGTCCAATGGATTTCAGCTCAATTTTAAGTAGATTTTCAAATTTCTCCTAAAACTAGTCATTTGAAATCCATTTAAAAAAAGTCCATATTGTATACTTTCAAAAATTGTAATTTGATCCTAGATTTTGAAAAAACCTAGAATTGCAATTCAGTCCATAATTTTCAAAAAATTAAAATTTGCAATTTGGCTACTCTTTTCAGAAATTCGAATTGCATTTTTGGTCCCTCAATTTTTGGAAAAGGCAATTTTGACCCCAGATTTTTGAAGAATCCATAATTACAATTCAGTCCAGAATTTTCACAAATTAAAATTTTCAATTCGAACCCTGATTTTCAGGAATCAAATTTGCACTTTTAGTCCCTCTATTTTTGGATATTGCAATTTTGACCCTAGATTTTCGAAAAGTCAAGAATTGCAATTCATTCCAAAATTTAAGAAAATTAAACATTTCAATTTGCCCCCTGATTTTCAAAAAAATCAAATTTGCACTTTTGGTCCCACAATTTTTAGAAATTACAATTTGACCCCAGATTTTTGAAAAACCAAGAATTGCTATTCAGTTTAGAATTCTCAGAAAATTAAAAAAAATCAATTCGGACCCAGATTTTCAGAAATTCGAATTTACACTTTTGGTCCCTCAATTTTCAAAAATTACAATTTGACCCTAGATTTTTTAAAAACCCAGAATTACAATTCAGTTAATTTCGGAATGTTAAAATTTTCAATTCAGCCCCAGATTTTCAGAAATCCAAATTTTCACTTTTGGTCCCTTAATTTTCAAAAAATGCAATTTGACCCCATCTTTTCAAAAAATCCAGAACTGCAATTCAATCCATAATTTTCAGAAGATTAAAATTTTCAATTCGGCACCTGATTTTCAAAAATCCAATTTGCATTTTTTGGTCCCTTAATTTTCAAAAATTGCCATTTGACCCCAGATTTTCAAAAAACCCAGAGTTCCAATTCAGTCTAGAATTTTCAGAAAATTAAGATTTTCAATTTGGCCCCAAATTTTCTGAAATTCGAATTTGCACTTTTGGTCCCTCAATTTTCAAAAATTATAATTTTTGCCCCAAGTTGATTTATGCGATTTTATCCCAATATCAACAACAAGAATTAACTCATAGAGCAACTTATAAGGCACGATCGGGAATTTTAAATAACACAAATGATATATACCAAACAATGGATTTCAAATGAATTGATTTGAAATCTTTTGTAAAAAAATTTATCCAAACAAGAGATTGCAAATGAATGGATTTCAAATCATTGAAATATCAAATCCATTCATTTGAAATCTCTCTTCATTTCAAATCCATCCATCCAAATGGGCTAAATGTAACAAATCGATCTAAGGAACTTTTATCAGATGAAATAGCTTAATTTAATTTTGGTAAACACGACGAAGTGGTTATGTGAACATGGTCAAGGTTTTTCAACACACACAAATCACAAAGATTGGGTTAACGGAACTTTTAATATTGTAAAAGAACAGTTTCGTTGCTATTTCAAGGAAAAGGAAATATATATGATGGGGGCGGGGAAATTACATTATTCACTGTTAGGCCATCTCCAACCCGTAGGGCTATCCACAGCCCTGGGGTGTCAATCTCCACCCGGGGAATCTGCACCCCCCTGAGCATCATCTCCAACCGGTAGGGCTATCTCCTCCAATTAATTAAAAAAAAAACTTCCCCACTCTCACCTAGATTATCTATAATAATAATAATAATAGTAGTAGTAGTAGTAGTAGTAGTAATAATAATAGTAATAATAATAATAATAATAAGTTGTTATTTGTATCCACGTACGTGTACAAGTATTTAGAGTAATTTAATGCAAAATTGTATTTCTACATTTTGTCTCAATTATACATTGAACATTAATGCTATATTAAAGTTTAAATAAAATTAAAATATTTAAAATCAAATTTTAAATGTGGCTAAATAAATTATTATTTTATAAACAAATATATAATATCAAAATTAATAAAGGATGAGAATTTTATTATACTATAATTTTTTTAATTTTAATTTCTTGGCAAATTTTTATATCTAATTATGTTACAACTTTAATTTAAAACAAATTGTTATTAAACCTACAACAATTTTTATAATTAAATGTAACTTTTATTTTTAGTTACTTAAAATAAGGTATTGTTAAAATTTGTAATTAATTTTTTTAATTTTTTTTATTAATTTATTTATTAATATTTATTTATAAATTTAGTTAAAAAAAAAAGAAAATGATGGAAGGTGCTTGGCAGGAGAAGGGCTGTGGGCTGGGCTGTAAATCACCTAGCCCACAGACCTGGGCGGTCCATTTGGACCGCCCTGTGTCTTCTCCAACCCGGGAGAAGTGGGCTAGGCCCATCTCCACCCACCCCCCTCCCGGGTTGGAGATGACCTTACATGCCAAAAACGGAAAAGGAAAATATGTTTTCTTAAAGAGAGATGTTTTTGTTATATTGCAACAAGTCAGGGGTGTTTTAGTGCGGCAATGGATAGAAGGCGGAGTTGAAAAATGTTCAGTTAGTCCTTCACCCCCAACCTCCTCTCTGTATCTTCTCTTAGTTTGTGTGAGATTGATTTGATTTTGTCAATCTCCATTTCATGTCTATGGAGATCACAATTTCAGATTGATGGTGTCCAATTGATTAGGTTCAATCCTACACGATCCTTACTATTTTCATTGTAATTCTTAGCTTAGTTTGTAATTCAAGTTTGGATTTCCTTTGATCCATGGATTCGTATTACGGTACGCATCATTCACGGAAGGCACCGAAACCGAAAGTGAATTAATAGTCTTGAAATTGTCCACACTTTTGTAGGTACTAGAAAAGTGCACGTACGTTGTACGTATCTAGTTTTAATTGTATGGGATTTTTTTTTGCATAAGTTAGAATGAAATTAGCCAATTTTATGTCATAATATATCATATATTTATGATTGATCAATTTTTTTTTATAAAATTTATTTTTATTAATTATTATTGATTTATAAAAGAATGATGGCTTTGAATAGGAGTAATAAAATATAAAATGACGACTGATTTAGTAATTACATCTTATAAAATTGGTACTAAAATTAGATCATAAGAACATTAGTTAGTTCATTCAATCATAGTAGTGTTCATGTCACGTTTATCCGTTATTCATCGATGACATGTGTTTTATCAGTTGCTTCATAAATTTCATCCGATCTTTCATCTATTCACGAGCATTTTTTCTTACTGGTTTCACCAGTTTTTTCACAAATTTCACCACTATTTACCAATTTCACCCCAAGTTTAACCGATTCATATGTTTTAACTATTTTATTTTTTTGTATATTTTTTCGCTTTTTTTTATAGATTATAACATTTTCATTGTTTTCCCATTTTTCGTCGATCTTTTTTCCAATTTAAATGATTTTCTTCCAATTTCACCTTGTTTTTGTCGGTTAAAGTTTAACTCGTTTTCACTTATTTCACAGATTTCACATGTTATTCACCTAAAGTTTTTATTGATTAAACATGTTTTCGCTGACTTCAAGATTTATTATCCGTGTCTTTACAAATTTCACTCAAACTTTCATCGATTCATATATTTTCAATGTTTAAGTTTTTTTTATCGGTTTATTTTTTTTAGCGATTTATCCCTTTTTTATTGATTATAATATTTTTCAATGTTTTCTCATTTTTGTTCGATTTCTTTTAAATTTTTTTCCAGTTTAAACCATTTTTCTACCGATTTCACCAGTTAAACTCTTTTTTTAACTGATTTCACTCGTTGTTACCATTTTAACCCCTTTTTACCTATTTTTCATATTTTTTCACTAATTTCACATGTTATTCACCTACATTTTTCATTAATTAAATATGTTCTTACCCACTTTACGTTATTTGACCAATTTTACCCCTCGATTTCACTAGTTCCATCATTTTTCTTAGAAATTCCGTTTGAATTAATTTTCATCGATTTCACATATGGTCACCAACTTTACCTTCATTTTAACCGATTTTACCTGTTTTCATTATTTATCCAAAAATTTTACCTGATTTTTTTATCGATTTCAAATGTATTTACGATTTTTTATGCAATTTTTCCGCCGTTTTAAAATGCACGTACGTTGTACGTGTCTATTTAATTTCAGTTGTATTTTGTTGTAAATCAGAGCATAAAATAGCACATATTAATGACTGATATTTAATTTATTAACTTCATCATGGGTATTTTTCATCGATTTGTTTAGTTTTTTTAGGATTAAACCATTTTTCTAATGGGTTGACTTTGTTTTTGTTGATTGAAATTTTTTCATTTTATTGATTTCACTCATTTTTACCAGTTGAATCAATTTTCACATGTTCTCACCAACTTTAGCCTTTGTCATCGATTTTACCCTTTTTCACATATTTGATCATTTTTTATGTAATTTCATCGTATCACCGACGTCGTCAATTTTTTTTGCGAATTTACTTGAATTCTCATCGATTTTATATGTATTTACTGAATTTTCAACTAAAGTAATTATGCATCTTCAATTACTTTTAAGTATATCTCAAATTATTTCACTTACCATAATATTTAAAAGATATTTCTTTACCGATCTAAGACATTTCACTTATTATATTATTTAGTTTTAATTCAATTTACATTGATTTTTACTGGTTTAATATTTTTTATTGATTTACTCGTTCTTGATCAATTATAACCTATTGTCCATAATTTTTCCAATTTTTCATCGATTTCTTTTATTTTCTCCTATAAAAAAAAATAAATAAAATTCTACTAGTTTAGTTCACATTGTTTTTCTAGATAATCTTTTTGTTTTCCCTAGTTTACTTATTTTTATCAGTTTAACTTATATTTCACTGATTTCACATTATTTTAATGACTTTAATTTTTTTCCAATGGTTTAACAAATACTTCGTATATTTCACCTGTTTTTTTCACCAATTTCACCAATTTGTTTCCCATGTTTTCACAAATGTCACCCAAATTTTCATTGATTTCACTTATACTTATCTATTTTACTGGCATTTTTTATTACCAATTTCACCCATAATTTCACATAATTCACCAGTGTTCATAAATTTCATCAAGATTGATTTCACGTGTTTTCATCAATTACATAAATTTATTTCACCGATTTCACCAATTTTCATTGATTTTCATCATTTTTTTCACTTCATTCACACATTTTTCTTGAAAAGATTTCCATGAAAATTAGAGGTAATATTTCTCATGTCAAATAAAGATTACTTAGTTCACTAAGTCATAAGCATTTTTGTTCATTCATATGTAAGATGCGATTCTACTTTAACAGATTATATGATATTTAAGAGAATTTGAATTTTTTAAGTAGTGACATATTGTATTAAATCTTTAAATGAAACAAATAATACTTTTTACGTAACAAAATATTTTTAATACACTATAATAATTTTAAATATATATTTTAGCAGCTATTCAAAATAATAGTGTTTTTTATTTTTATATGTTATAGGAGAACAATAATGAAATAGTAAAAGTGATGTAAGAATTAATTTCTTAATTATTGGAGTTAATATAGGAAATAACTATAATAAGACTTCATGTCTAATTTGAATATACTTTTATTTTCCTTCCACATGGTACTTGGTTAGGAGGAAAAGAAGTTACAAATTTTCTTAAAATATTTTCCTACCAAATTTTTGATGAGAAAATTTATGTTTAACTATATTTTATTAATGTACTTTACAACTTGAATAAGGGCATTTTTATCTTCACAAAAAAAAGAAAAAAAAAAACTTAAATTATTCACACTTTTAGAATTAGTATAGATATTTTCTATGATTTTCTATTTGTTTTTTTCATTTCAAGAATTCAACCATTTATTCCTTAAATTTTTATTACTCCCTCCGTCCTTATCTTTTTCCTCCTTTCACTTTTGGCTTGGACCTTTTTTGGATAATTTTACATTTGTACCCCTAAAAATAATGGTTAAGATTACTTTTATCAAATCATTACTTTATGTGAAATGATAATTTTGAAATTTTTTTTTTAGAAAAGTGAAATAGGAGAAAAAATTTAAAGACGGAGGGAATATTATTTATTTTTTGGTATGATCCAAAATAACAACTCATATGTATAAGTGAAATTATTTTTCCAACAATACTCTCTCATATAAACGAATAATTCGACACAACTAATTTTTAGTTATTACTTTTAGGGGCATATCTGTAAACTTTTATCTAAAACTTCGTGTAAAAAATAAAATGTTAAAAAAATAAATAAAAAAAAAAAGAGTGAATGGAGGGAGTATTAAATTACATATGCGTAGAAACAAACTGGATTAAATTTATTTTTTTTTTTTTTGGTGTAAATCAAAATATGAACGAAACTGTCATGGAAATTTTTTATTGCATAAATTGTTCATATAAGTTTAAATACTCAGTACAAAAATTCTCTATTCAATAAAACTATATTTTCACATAACACGTACACCCTGAAACAAACTGGAAACTGACATCTACTTTGGATAGATAGGAGTAGAATCACGTACTTCATTCATCCTTAAATTTTTGCTCATATTTTTTTTTTTTTACAAGTTCTCAAACTAATACTCCATTCTAACTACATTCTGTCCAATAACATCAAATATCAACAAAATTATTGGTTATGATGAATGTGATAATTATTTCCCCTCTGTTATGATAATTTGATATTTTACTCTATGTGTGTGATAAATTTATACTCTACCAGCATAAGGGAATTTTAATTTTATATGCAATGTTTTCTAATAAATTTGAACTTTTGTTTTAAAGTTCGTTGAATTTGGTCAAAATTATGAAATTACAAGCATGACCCGCACATGGGTTAATTTGGGCCAATTTTGAAATTGGGTCTCAATGTGGATCAAAATTACAACTAAAATTGAAGTTGTGACGCTAAATGTTCCAAACGGATAAAGATGAGGTTGAAATACCAGAGAGCTTAATTTGTGGCACCAAATTACCAGTCATGTGGCCCGAACATGGGTTAATTCGGGTCAATTTAGAAATTGGGCCTCAGTATGGACCAAAATTCTTACTAAAATTCAAGATGTGGCACCAAATATGTCAGCACGCTAAGATATGGGTAGAAACGCCAGTGAATTTATTAAATTGTGACACAAAAAATGCAATAATCACAATAATAATTAAGCTTACATATTGTCTTCCCAATCAAAATCGCATTAAAGCTCGCGCGTCTTTAGCCTCTCCCTTGACCTATAAGCGTGAATATTATCATTTCTGTTTTCTACACCATATTTTCAGACTATACAGTTCATAACTCAATTAACATCATCTTACTTTAATTGTAATTGTGAGTTAAAATAATGATCGAAAGAAATACTCATAAATAGTTATTTGTTGCATTAGTAGGTGTAAATGCATTTTTATATAGAAAAAGATCACAATTACTTATATGTTACAATTTTGTAGGCGTAACAAGTACCTACAAAATTGAAAATGATTTTGCTTAAAAAATTATAGGCATTACAAATTACTTAACCAAAAAAAAAAAAAAATGGTGATTTGGCTTACGAAATTTAAATCGTAAACACCAGCGTGTTTTTAATTGTGAAATTATAGACGTAACAAATACTTAAAGCCGTAATAAATAAGATATATATTTTTTTTTAATTACTCCAGATGGAAAACGGGCGGGCCGATTCGGGTCTGGGTCGAGTCATAAATGGGTTGGGTCGGATCGGCCTTTTAGTCTTCATCTTCTTCTTCTTTTCCTTCAAAAAATTCATAAAAAATTGTTGTAACATGAGTTAAAAAATGAGAGTAATTGATGCCGATATTTAAAAGAATAAAGTTAACATGCAAATTAGGAGACATAATTACATGATTTGAAAATATAATTTTTGTTATTCTCTTATATCTAAGAAATATATTGTGTAAAAATAAATATAAAAACTCTTTCGAGAATCGATACAAATATTTTATTAGTCAAAAGTGGCTATAAAATTAATATAGAAAAGACGAATGATTTTAAGATATTTAATTTTTCTCTCTAAAATAATGGGTTAGTAGTTACAAAATAAGTAAAAGTCGGTTCTAGGCTTTCAAAATTATTATAGCAAACAAGACATGTTATGATTTTCTTTTTGAAATTAAAGATAGTAGTCAACTTGTTTTTAAATTGAGCCCATTAATTAATTTTCTTTTGTATTTACAATACCCATTAATTGATCCACTATGAAACTCATTAAAGATCCATTAATTATAAAGCTGGCCCAAGATCAATCCAACACAACAAATATAAAAATTAAATGATTAGGTTTGAACGGGTCACAGATCGGCCCGCGGGTCTAGACTCATCTTGCCATGCCTAACCGTTTATCTATCGTAACAAAAAGGCACTATTCTTGTAGTCCATTTTGTTTTCTTCGATAAATGTAGTCCATGTTTTTCAAATGGTTTATTTGACAAATGCATGACAAGTAAGCCACCTAACCCTAAGATTCTCTAACATAAATTTTCACCTTTTATAAGAAAGAAAAAAACTGTATAACATTATTGATTTCCCCAAAATATCTAGTACATGCAAAAGTTGATTATATAATTTTGTAAATTTCTAATTCTATTAAATAATCAAATTAATTAGATTTAGTCATTCATCCTTTTATTATCAAATAGAGCAGGATTGAACTATCACTAATGAGGAAAAAGTCAAATAGAGCAGGATTGAACTATCACTAATGAGGAAAAAGTGATTGCTTCCAATTTTTCCGATTGGGGATTCCATGGTAGCAGTAGTTCTAGATCTCTGGGGTCGGGGGAGGCCGCGGGGTGGGCGGAAAAGTGATCTCCAATGGGCGGGGCTCGAGGATGAGGTGGGAACGGGCCACGGCCGGGGCTCGCGCGAGCCTTGACCCCGACCCGGGGTCGCGTAAGTTTAACTGGGGAAGACCTTTTTAAGTCAGGGGACGTCAAGTGGCGTCCCCTGACTGGTCCCTTTTTATTTATTTATTTCTTTATAAATTATTTTATTAATGTTTTTAAATAAGAAAAATTAGTTATTTAAATAGATAATTAATATATTTGAAATTTCCTCCTATATTTAAATTAAATTTGTAGAATTGATGATTTTAATATAATTTGTTGGTATATTTATTGTAGTCACCACTTTTTAATTGAATTATTTAATATAATAAAATTTAATTTTTTAAAATTAAAAATCAGTAACACTTTATTGGAATTGTAATTAAATTTATTTATGGAAAAATTACAAATACATAAATTCACATTTTATTTTAATTTCTTTTATTGTAATTAAAATTTTAATCATTTAATTACAATATTGGTGGTGACTATATATTTTTAAAAATACTGAATTAGTTAGAAAATATAATTAAACACTTAGAAAAACAATTTAAATTAATACTTAAATAATGAAATATTTAAATACATACTAAAACTAATAAGATAAGTAAATTCAAACGATTATATTCATTATTAACCGTATTTTGCATACACGTGGGCAAGTAAGTATTTCTGAAGTCTACGCTTGATTTCCTTATTCTCTTTAATTTTAATATTTTAAAAATTATTAATAATTTAATTACAAGATGCAAATAATTATTAGGAATAATATTAATATTAAAAATAAAATTAAAACTATAATATTAATAGGTGAGAGTGGGCAAAAAAAAATGGAATTAATTCCATTTTAGAGTTCTGCCATTGAAAATGACCAGGCAAGGCCAACCTCGGGATTCCCGAGCCCCTTCCCCATTGGAGATGGTCTTAGGAGCACGGGAGCTCACTCCCTCAATAAGTCTATCCTGCTTCAGGCAATCTTGTTCAGTCTCTTGGAACTAAATGAGAAATACTTATCGGATAGCCGTCCTTCCATGCCAAGTCAGCACATGGAAGAAAGGAGAACCTTTCTTTCTTTTTGTTATTTACAAATAAATATTCATAGTGAACTCAACCAAACAATTACATTGTAATTAAATTTTTTTGTAACATATCATCATATCTAACTAACCTCTACGTAGATAATACTAGTTATGAGTAGATATGGAGGGCATTAACCAATAAATCTTACTTTTCATTAATTCCACATAAAGTCTAAAATAGTGCTAACCATCAATATATTTAAAGGATAGAATGGGTGTTGGGATTTCGTTGGAATATTCGCCAGCGTTCAATTAATGTGGTGAAATTACTTACACTCCAGGAGGGACTCATTTCGAGTTTGGATCAGAGATTGCAATTTATTGAGGTGGAGGCGAATTTCGAAATTGTGGCTAACCTTGTTACAAATAGGGGCATATGCACACCCCTTAGCTCACATTTTGGAGGATGTTCAGTTGCTTATGAGGCAGCCATGAAATGTCACTTTTCGGCACATTAGGAGAACGTCTAATGCAGTGACGGATTTACTTGCCAAATTGAAGCACCAGTGGAAAATTGGAACGAAGATTGTTTGAAATGAGACACCCCTGATGTTCGGGATACCCTTGAAGAAGACCTTATATAGTTTTTTTTCCCTTTATGTCTGAGAAAAAAAAAAGGATAAAAGATCTTGGGATGGGAACGGAAGAAATCTTTCACCAATATTCAACAGATATTATATTGATGAAAAAATTATAAGGATAATTAACTATACACCCTTGAGGTTATAGTATATATCCTTGTCTCAATATTTACGAAAACGCAATTTCGATGTTAGATGCATGCGAGGATCGAAATTTCATTTCGTGTGATATGTTTCAGTCAGTTAAATATTGAAATATTTTCGAGAAATTGATGTATGAATCAAAATTGTCATCTTTTCCATTGAGAACATCGAAAAATATCTATTTTTTAATCAACGGAAATATAACCGACAAAATAAGGTGAAACTGGTAGAAAGATGGTTTAAAACAGAAAAAACAAAAGGATAAAAATCGTAAAAAATAATGAAAATAAGTTATAACCGATAAATAAATCGCAAAAATAATAAAAAAAAGGTTAAACTGGTAAAAATGAACAAAATCAGCAAAAGAACATGTTAAATCGGTGAAAAATTAATTAAGCTAATGAATTAAATAGGTGAAAAAAGGGTTAATTTGCTCTATTTTATGACAATAAAATTAATTTTACTCTAATTTACAAATAATATCCATAAAATTAACTAAATACGCATCACATATATGTACTTTCCTGGTGAAATAAAATATGGTAGTTAAATTCTATTTTTGGCTCCCAAGTTTTCTTATAATCCGAAGTTCATTTTTTATTACTTGTTTACATTGCTAATTTATTGAGATCTTACAACACTGGGACATGGACGTTTTGGGCACTATCCAAACATTTAAGTGGGTTACAAGAAAGTTCAGCCCAATCGTTAATATCTTGTTTATCAAGAAATTTGTAAAGAATTCAATTTTATTTTTCTACAGATTGTTAACAAACTAAAGTTTGAGGTTTCCTTTTTTATTTTTTATTTTCTTAAGAAAAGATTTTCTCTTATATCTCATGCATCCCACAAACTTGATGAAAAATTCACTATAAAATCCTAGCATATCGGCCCGTGATTTCTTCAATTAATGATACTAAATTTCATATGAGTAAATATTAATTAAATAAGAATGATTATGGTAGTTTTGGATTCACTACGTGATATACTGTAAATATGAATATGAAAATTTCCAAAAGAATAGTAAAGAAAGATACGCGTATACTGAACTAATTCTTATTAGTTTTGATCAATCGTATATATATCAACATTGGTGCGAAGGTTTCTGACTTTGAAATTCAAACAATTATGTCGGGAAACGATGTAGGTTTCTTAATTTTACTCATACTGAAAAATAAACATATGCCTGAACTTTATTCTATTTATTTATTTTGGAATTATTTTGATTTACTAACGTTGATGTAATTATTTTTTTATTTCTCCAGCACGCAGAATTCTCTGCAATAGTAATCTTTTTAGGCTCAATTGGCAGTGAATTGATGACTGCAGCGTAAGATTCTATCTCCCTTCTGCAAAAATAAAATAATCATTGTTTTCATCTCGCCAGCTAGCTTGTATATTTCAAATTAATTGAAACATTTAATGTTTTAGTGTAATTCTTTTTCAATTTTGTCCTTTCATTGAGAAGCTCAAGGGTAATTAATTAAAAAAAAAAATAGAAGAAAATGTGTGTAGTAGTTCATTATAAAATTGATACCAATCATTAAAGAGGGAATTTTTGATATTTTACTATTAAAAAAAAATAATAATAAGTTTCTTATTATGTATAAAAACAATTAAAATTTTCAATTAGTAATTTGAAACGAAGAGGGTATCTAGGTTTAACTAATGTGATTTCTCTTCTTTGTTGTTGTAACAGGGGACGTGAAGTAACAGAATTGTACGTTTTTAAACTCCTTTTCATCTGAATTTAATTAAATTTGTAGCTCGAGGTAATACTTTAATCTAATTGAAGTAACGTCCTTGTGCTTGATAGTTATCATCTTCGACAAATGGCAAAGAAAATAGCTTTAGATAGATATGTAGAAGAAAAGTGCTTGCGTGACAGGTAACTTTATTTTGATTCGCTTCATTCAGTAATTCAAATTATATTAATCACGTATAAGAATGTGATAATTAATTCCCTAAATTCATCTTTTTTATCTTTTTTTATGTATTTATCATCATTAATATTTGAGTTAGCTGATTTTTTCCTATATATTTCGATTTTCATTTTAACATGAATTCTTAATTTTTTTTTCTTTTTGAGTGAAGATATTTAGTTGAATGTATGGAAAAATGTTACGGTTCGTTTTATCTTTAGTTGTTTATGATTGTGTTCCATCAGTAGTTGATGGATCGTTTTTTATTTTTTTCATCTTTAGTTGTTTATGATTGTGTTTAATTTAAATGCTTAAATTGTAGCATGGATAAATATGACAAGGAAGCAAGAAGTGTACCTAGAAATTATGTGGGGCCTATCAGCATGGCAAGGTCCGTGATTGCAGGAAATGTCCCTATGGTAATGGTTGCGGTGGCAGGAGCAGGGGCACTAGGTGCCTTAGCAGCCGGAAAAGAGTTGAAAGATGCACTGGCTGTGGGTGCCTTGATTGGAGGGATTTTTTATGCAGGTTCCTAACAAAAAAGTCAACTTGGTACATTGGTTTGTCTTATGCAAGATAAGACATTATACAAGAAGCCAGGGATCGAAACACATGTGGAACTGTTGTTTTATTATTAAATTCTTACACCTTTTTCTTTTGATTTATTATTTTTTCTTTCCGATTTTAATTGTTCTTTAAATATTTCTCTTGGTAATTGTTCTTTGCTTTTTGTTATATCTTAATAATTTTTTTAATTTTATTTTTTTCTTAATTTTTATAATACGGCTTCCTCGTATTATATTCTTGTTTAATACATTACTATACAAATTTTTGCCCCCCCCCCCCAACCAAAAAAATATCGATCTAGCTTTGAATTCCGAAAATGAAAAATCGACGTTGTCAATAATTGTGAATGTAATTGGTGTCATTTGAAATTACAATTAAGATACGTAGATGTTTTGAGATTTTTTGGGATCATAAATGAGTATTATATTTAATTAAAGTAACATGTAAAAGTTATTTTCATCAAACTTCAACTCCTCTTTTTTATAAATATTTTTTCTCTTGAATGAAATATTTTTTAAGTTTGACTGTTTGATTATTTTTTATTTAATTTTTTTGTATTTCGATTATTAAATTTATCGTAGAACCTTAGCCCCATGGATTAAAGTTCCAATTTCTACGTATGTTTCGGTTAGTTGTATATTAGAAATTTTTCAAAAAATCTTTGAAAAAATTGTAAATATAAAAAAAAATAGGTTAAAGTAGAAACTACTCTATATTCTCGTTTTGGGTAGCTCAAATATGAAGACCTTTTAATATTTTCGATGAAAATTATCGAAATTTTGATCTATGCTTCGCCAGTTAGCCCCCACTGTCCCGGATTCCTGGATCCGCCTCTGGCTGGAGACAAAGAGTATGCAGTTTATGTGGTGGCTAAAACTAAGGCTGGAGGCAAAGAGCAAGGACAATAAAGAAGAAACATAGTGTTAGTGTTAGTGTTAGTGTTAGTGTTAGATGTTTAATTGCAATTACTTGATTGATCTACGTACTGTGACACATAGTAATGTTACCCAAATCGCATTCCCCTTAATCAAAACATATTTTGATACGCAAATAAATCCCCAAATCTTTCACGGATCCAACAAGAGATAATGAAATAAAAAGTCAATTTTATTCAAAATTTGAGATCCGAAAATTTACAAAATCAATGAAGTATTAATGAAATAAAAAGTCAATTTTAATCATTAATATTTAAATATTAATGAAATAAGAATGATTATGGTAGCTTTGGACTGTAAATATGAATATGAAAATTTCCAAAAGAATTAGTAAAAAAAGATACACGTATACTAAACTAATTCTTATTAGTTTTGATCAATCACATATATATCAACATTGGTGCGAAGGTTTCTGACTTTGAAATTCAAACAATTATGTGAGGAAACGATGTAGGTTTCTTAATTTTACTCATACTGAAAAATAAATAGAAGATCTTGGGATGGGAATAGAAGAAATCTTTCACCAATATTCAACATATATTATATTGACGAAAAAATTATAAGGATAATTAACTAGACACCCTTGAGGTTATAGATATATCCTCGTCTCAATATTTACGAAAACATATTTTCGATGTTAGATGCATGCAAGGATCGAAATTTCATTTCGTGTGATATGTTTCGGTCAGTCAAATTCTATTTTTGGCTCCCAAGTTTTCTTATAATCCGAAGTTCATTTTTTAATTACTTGTTTACCTTGCTAATTTATTGAGATCTTACAGAACTGGGACATGGACGTTATGGGCACTATCCAAACATTTAAGTGGGTTACAAGAAAGTTCAGCCCAATCGTTAATATCTTGTTTATCAAGAAATTTGTAAAGAAATTAATTTTATTTTTCTACAGATTGTTAACAAACTAAAGTTTGAGGTTTCCTTTTTTATTTATTTATTTTCTTAAGAAAATATTTTCTCGTATATCTCATGCATCCCACAAACTTGATGAAAAACTCACAATAAAATCATAGCATATCGGCCCGTGATTTCTTCAATTAATGATACTAAATTTTATATGAGTAAATATTAATGAAATAAGAATGATTATGCTAGTTTTTGGATTACCAACAGGTGATTGGTCTAGTGGAAGGGAATAGTCACTACAAAATAGCGGACTCATGTTCGAATCCCTGTTGTGATAGGTTCCCACTTTATGTGCCTGACGCGCCTCGAAAGGTATTAAACCCTTAGGAAACAAAAAAAAAAATGGTAGTTTTGGATCGTGATATACTGTAAATATGAATATGAAAATTTCCAAAAGAATACTAAAGAAAGATACGCGTATACTGAACTAATTCTTATTAGTTTTGATCAATCGCATATATATCAACATTCGTGCGAAGGTTTTTGACTTTGAAATTCAAACAATTATGTCAGGAAACGATGTAGGTTTCTTAATTTTACTCATACTGAAAAATAAACATATACTCAAATGATACAAAATAGGCAATTCTAACCATATGAAAATTTAGAATATACATATTGTACTCAAACATTTGTGAATATTGTTCCTGCCTATATTTACCACAAAAGAAAGGAAAAATTCAAAGTCAGTATAATATATTTTTTTAATTTCATTTTCGTATCGCATTTAATTGTCGAGATAAAAAATATCAAATAGACATAAGAGAAAATTGTAGGTAAGTGTAGTAGTATATCTAAACAATTAGTTCAAATTGACCAACCAATAAAAGAAGTTATTAAAAAAATATAGAAGTACCGTAAAAAAAATAGATACCGACCATGAAAATAGACCATACTAAGGCATAAAAATCACGTTGTTAGTTGCCCATATCTACAGAAATTAGATAATGTAATTCGAAAGAGAAGAAAGAAAGCAAATCCAGATTTGTGTATAAACCACATTTCTTACACTGAATTAAAATTTAAAGAAAATCCACAAGCACAGAAACAGAAGCTGTGGTTCTTAAGGTGAGCATTATCTACTCTACCTTTACACATTAAATACATGTACATATTCTTTCTTCTCACCACTGTTGTAGAAACTTAAAAAAGGTGAAATCTTGGTTAAAGGGTCATCTCCAAAATGGCCAGTTGGGTATTATCAGAATGTGGTCTAAGGCCACTTCCAAGAATTTATCCAAAACCCCAAGCTTTCTTGAATTCTAACCCTTCAAAGCTAAGATTTTCAAGAACAGATTTTGGAAATGGTTCTTCACTCTGTTTCTCAAATGGGATTAATAATAATGAGAGAATTTGGGCTTTGAAAGTGAGTGTACCATTGAGAATTGAGCAAGTGGAAGAAGAAATAAATGGTGGTGGTGGTGGTGAAGAATTTGACCCAGGGGCACCACCTCCATTTAAGTTGTCTGATATTAAGGCAGCAATTCCTTAACATTGTTGGGTTAAGAATCCATGGAAGTCTATGAGTTATGTTGTAAGAGATGTTGCTATTGTTTTTGGATTGGCGGCTGTAGCTGCTTATTTCAACAGCTGGGTTGTTTGGCCTTTGTATTTAGGGGTGGGCATTTGGTATCGGGAATTGGGAACCCGAACCGTATCGATCGGGTTTTTACCAAAACGACAAAAATTTATGGGTTTTCCAGGTTTTGGGAAACCCGATTTCCCAATTATTATAAATCGGTACGGGTTTCGGGTAGGAGGTCCTACCCGATCGGGAACCCGATTTCCCGATTATTGTATATGAGTCAATTTTTTATTTGTTCATGTCCAGTTTGTCCACCCACGTTTTATCTTATAAACTAATCTAAATTTTTTTTGGGATGAGATAATATATATATATATATATATATATATATATATATATATATATATCACTCGATTATTGTATTCATGGCAAAGTCAGACTAAAATAGCACTTCTTTGTTTGGGATGAGATCATGAAATTATTTGGGCCAATCTAAACTTTTTTTCCTTGAAAAACACATGATTTATGGGCAATCTAAACTTTTTTTCCTTTATTTTGGGCCATGAAAAGTCCAATTAAAAAAACTGAAAAATTAAAAATTTCAGCACTATCGGGTTTCCCAAACCCGTTCCCGATTTTCCGATTTTTTTCGGGAACCCGAAATACCGGGTAGAGGATTAATCGGAATGGGTTTCGGGAAGGAAAATTTGAATCCCGAAACCCGAATACCGATCCCGAAATTCCCGAATTCCCGAAAACCCGTACCGATCCTACCCCTATTTGTATTGGTTTGCTCAGGGGACCATGTTTTGGGCTCTTTTTGTTCTTGGCCATGATTGGTAAATCTTCAAATTTCTGTTGAATTTTGATTTAGTTCTTGAAATATGTGTTTGGGTTTAATGTTTATGATCTTACTTTCTGCAGTGGCCATGGAAGTTTTTCAAATAATCACAAGTTGAATAGTGTGGTTGGCCATCTTACTCATTCTTCAATTCTTGTCCCATATCATGGATGGTATGTTATCTACTTCTGTTTAATGAATATTTCAGTTCTTAGTAGGTGTGTGAATAAATAGAGTAATGTCGAACAACATATTATTTGAGCTTGGTTTGAATTTTTGATCGAGCTTCCTGAGTTTGAGCTTGATATTTTATTGACAAATGAATCAAACTCGAACGAGTTTTAATAGAGTCAAGCTAGAGTAGTTTGATATTTTTACGTAAATTTTGTAGCTTTTAAGCTTATAGAGTCAAACTCAAACCAGAGTTCAAAGTAATAGAAAGAAAAATAAGTCTTAACTTCATTTTTTTAAGCTTATAGAGTCAAGCTCGAACAATCCTTTGCGGGATTTGAGTTTATTTTTTTTTTAAAGTGGAAGTGCCATAAATCGCGAACCAAGAATCATGATACGAATTCAAAAATAAGAATCAAAAAGAAAAAGATATCGTGTTCCCTCCTTGGGGTATAATGTTCTAATTTTTGTAAATTTTATTATTGTTGGATTACAAAAATATAAACTCCAATTATTGTTGGATTACAAAAACTAGTATTTAATTAGAAAAATACTTACGTAAATAAGTGAAAATCGAATTCAAGACCTCAACCTTACCAATTACCATTAGGCTATAACATCCTCGACTTATTTTTTTTTATAACTTATATGGTTTGAATGTTTAAACCCATAAATTTATGAAATACCAAAAAACTAAGTTATACACATGGGACTTACATATACATATATAATATTGTGAAAATATATAATTCATGTAAAAGAACAAAAAAAATCTTACATAATTTTACCAATTTATGGGACTAAAGAAGGTATGTATGACATGACACATGAGCATGTGGGGAAGGACAATTCACAAAACATTATTAATATTTAATAGTGATTGAAGAAAAGACAAAATGGAAAGAAAGAAAGAGAAATGTAAAGTAGGCGTGCTCTGCTCAGATCATTCATTTGATGCCTTATTTAATGCTACTACTTGTTAGTCTCTTTCATACGCACTCCAGAAGCTTCATTTTTAAAACTAGTTCTAGTATACATATATACTAGCATATGCCCCGTGCTATGCACGAGATAATATTAAATTAAGTTAAAAGTTTAATCCATCTAAGAGGAAACCTTAATCCAACTCGTTGGATGGATTCATGTGAATATAGATCTTATACATTAATTGTTAGTTCTAGATGTAAATATAATTAATTAATTTTGTGAAGAAAAAAAAAATGATTGTGATCATTTCAGAGTAAAAAAATAAAAATTTAAGGTTTTCTAGAAAAGAGAACTTTTCTGTCCAAAACAAAAGAAAAAAGAACTACAATGAAAATCTTAGCAAATCCTCATATTGGTTTTCACCTGACTTGTACTCTTCTATGCAAGTTTTTTTTAGCTCTAAATAGGCACAAATACTAACTTTGAAAAATCTGTATTGCCTTGCATACGACCACAAAAAAAATTACCAGATGCTTCAAATAAATCCCCACAATGCTTCCTTCTTCATATTTCAAGTCTCATTTGGCAGCAGAAAGCACAACAGTCAAACCACATAGAACCAATACCTCCATGCTCTGATTAGATTGGATAACCGCATTTTTTGAACAACTTGCGTATTCCATGTTCCTTAAATAATCAATATAGTATGGGGAAAGTAGAAGCAACGCTCACGCATCAAGATAATGCCAAAAAGAAAAAAAATTATGCCGAATGTTATTATTTTTTAGGCCAAATAATTAAGGAACAATACACCAGTGATAAACGCAATTTTCCATAAACTTGTGTAAACCATTCCACACAGAATCATTAAAACACTCCCATGCAACTGATATATGGATATGGTTAAATTTAAGGCTAACTGAAATAGTGTGTGTCAAATCATTGTAAAATTACACATAAGAAAGTCTTATTGGGAATAGAGAGAGCTTGAGAGTTTCTAAGATCAATTCTTGCAACAGCGATGGGGAAGTTCTTCAAAATGAAAGCCTAAGCTGAAAGCGTAGCTAATTATCCTATGTTGTGGGTTTTGCAGCATTTTTGCTCATAGGTGTCTACTATGTTTAGGAATGCTCAGAAATCCCAGTGCCGAAGTGTAGTTTGACCTTGAATTTATTGTACTTCCTAAGATGCATGCTGACTTTTATGGAAAAAATAAAGAACATAGTACACGTCAGTATGCCACTAAGTGCAAACTCTTGTAAATTGAATTCATCTAGTCCGTCCAAAGAGTGTGTAAAATAGATGAGAAACATAAAAATATTCCACAAAGCGCAACATTATAGGGGAAGTTTCTCCCACACTAAAAAATTGAAATTTTTTTCAAAATCTTCATTGATTCAAAACAGTAACTGAAGAAAGTGCTCACCATATTTAACTTATGCCTCTTGTTTTTATAAATCAGGAAGGTCCCAAAGGAATTTTAAGTTCTGCTTAGGAATAAACAAATACCATTAACAAATTTATGTCAATCATAAAATTAAATAGAAGCACAAGCTATATATATTGATAACATACAGAGTTTCTTGCTAAAAAATGATAATCTTTAGTCGCTGCAAAACCATAATCTCACTGTCTTGGCCGATACCATTCACCCCTTACTGTTTTCCCATCCTACGGACCTTGCATACACCTTGGCCTTCGTTTTTCTTCTTCTTCTTCTCCTCCTCATTTTCCCCTTGTCTTGTCAATCAAAAATTTGATTTTGGACCCAACTTTTCTGACTTTTTCTTTCTATAGACAACATGTTACAATTACAATTTGAGAGAAAAATTTACCTGAAAGGTTCAAGCATAGATCTTCATATCTCTTCCAACTGAAAGCAGTTGTTCCATCTACATCATAAATACAAATCAACAAAGTGAAGTATCCTATAAATCAAAACATTTTGCATCACAGTAGAGAGATCTTTCAGTTAGGTGATACAATTGAATCAGCTTATAAAAGACATGGAAATATCAGTAGCAATAATTACAATAATTGTATGCTATTTTTGGTTAGTTATGTTAAAGGAGGGGGATGAAAATAAGATATTGATACAAAAATCAGAGTTCAAAATAACAATACATGTTACGGATCTTACGGTCATTTAGTTGAACATTTTGCATTCACGTCGGAGTTGGAAGATCCAAATATGCACAAAAAACTAAAGAGTAGAATTATTCCGTTAATGGAGTCGAACTTGAATACAACAATATCATAAAAATTACACCATTCCTCGCTGAATATCCAACTTGGGCGCAGAAAAATGTATTTGCATATAAACATGGCGTCCGAATTAGTAAAATGCAAGTTATAAATCATCTGCTATGTTTGAAAAAAAAAGGTAAAAAAATTCTTACTCAGAAAAGGCAGTGGCATGCCGCTGCTATCAACGCCATCATCTTCTCCAATCAGTCACTTTTTTTCCCGTTTTGCCCTCCTCCGAATTTTGCATCCGAATTTTGCAGTCGGTTCCTTTGTCCTGCTTATTTTATTTTCAATTTTTTCTTGTCTCGTAAATCTTAAATTTAGTGTCGATCCCAACTTTCCTAATGTCTTGTTTTTTCATCGAGAGGGGAGAGGTTATCAAATTTTGATTTTGATTTTGATGGCAGAAGTCATCAGTTTTTTTCTCTGTTTTTACGAAAGAGGGGAGGTGGAAGAAGTTGAGGAGAAGTGGGCAGTTTTTCTTTTGAGAGACCGAGGGAGGAGTGATATTTGGAATAATTGAAGTCAAAGACCGCTGTGAAATATATTATAAGTAGATATAAGTTATAAGTTTAATTGACTAATTTGCATTTATAAGCTAACGCACTCTAATTAAGGAAAATAAAGAGATAATTAAGTTAACTTAATTAGTGAAATCTTCATAACATAAGTTAACTTAATTATGCAAATTCATTTTTACCATTAATTTTTTTTAATTATTTTACCCCTTTTTTATAAGTTATAACATATTTTCACTATTTTTACGATTTTGTCCTTTTGTTTTTTTTTTCCGTTTTAAACTATTTTTCTACCGGTTTCACCTTTTTTTGTCGGTTAAACTCTTTTTTTTTTTTTTTTTTACTGATTTCACGCGTAACCCACTTTTAAATGTTTGTATCATATTAACCAGTTTTCACCTATTTCACATATTTTTTCACTGATTTTACATGTTCTTTTCATCAATTTCACCTCAATTTTCATTGATTTGTCACGTTTTCACATACTCTATTAATTTTTCACGAATTTCACCCAAATTTTCATCAATTTAACATGACATTATCGATTTCAGTTGAACTTTTTTTTTTACCGATTTCACTAGAATTTTTATCGATTTCACCATTTTCCACCAATTTCACCCATTTTTCACAAAAAGAATTCCATAAAACTTCGAGGTTATGCATGTTTTGATATTATTGAATATTCTTTCTTAAAAAAAAAAGATATTATTGAATATTCTTTATATTTTTCTATCCTAGCCAAAGTAAAATTACGTAATTAGCTAAGTCATAAGTATTTTTAATTCATAGTAAGATGCAATTCAGTCTTATTTTTTTTTTTTGTTAACATAATGATAATTAAGAGAATCATTTTGAATTTAATATCTAGAGTGTTAATGACTTATGGTGTACTAAATCTTTAAATTAACATTTTTTTACTCCAATAATTATTGATGCTAAAATATAATAATTATATATGGTTCGTTTTTATCTATAAGTGAAGAAGATTAAAATTACAAAAAAATGTTGTAAGATAGAATTTCTAAATTTTAGGAGTTTATGTAGGAGATAAATTAAATATAACAAGACTCCATGTCTAAATATACCTCTTTAATTACTTTTACATATTTACCATTGAATTACAATTTAAATAAGGGCATTTTAGTTGCACAAAAAAGTTAAGAAATATTCATGTTTTTATAATAAAAAAAATAAAGAATAGAAATAGAAATAGAATAGAATAGATAGATAGATAGATAGACTAGATAGATAGATAGATAGATAGAAAAGTGCACGTAGGTTGACATGTCTAGTTTTAATTATATGGGTATTTTTTCGTAAGTATGGAATAAAATTAGCCAATTTTATGTCATAATATATCATATATTTATGACTGATCAATTTATTTTTTATAAAATTTATTTTTATTAATTATTATTGATTTATAAAAAATGATGGCTTTGAATAGGTGTAATAAAATATAAAATGATGACTAGTTTAGTAATTACATCTTATAAAACTGGTTCTAAAATTAGATCATAAGAAGATTAGTTAGTTCATTCAATCATAGTAGTTTTCACGTCAAGTTTATCCGTGATTCATCGTTGACATGTGTTTTATCAGTTTCTTCATAAATTTCACCCGAACTTTCATCTATTTTACCCGAACTTTCATCTATTTCACGAGCATTTTTTTTACTGGTTTCACCAATTTTTTTTCGTAAACTTCACCATTATTTATCAATTTCACCCGAAGTTTCATCGATTCATATGTTTTAACCATTCTATTTTTTTGGATATTCTTTCGCTTTTTTTTTTTCGATTATAACATTTTCATTATTTTCCCATTTTTCGTCGATCATGTTTCCAATTTAAACGATTTCTTCCAATTTCAACTTATTTTTGTCAGTTAAAGTTTAATTCGTTTTCACTTATTTCACATGTTATTCAATAAAACTAAATTTTCACATAACACACCATGAAACAAACTGGAAACTGACATATCTATTTTTTTTTTTTTTTTTTGATAACCCAGGTGTACAAGCTTACACTTGACTAATCCTGGACCCTCAGAACCCTTGCCCTAGAATCACGTACTTCATTCGTCCTTAATTTTTGCTCATATTTTTTTTTACAAGTTCTCAAACTAATACTCCATTCTAACTACATTCTGTCCAGTAGCATCATATATCAACGAAATTATTGGTTATGATGAATGTGATGGTTATGATGAATGTGATAATTTTTCCCCTCTGTTATGATAATTTGATATTTTACTCTATGTGTATGATAAATTTATACTGGAATTTTAATTTAATATGCAATGTTTTCTAGTAAATTTGAATTTTTGTTTTAAATTTCGTTGAATTTGGTCAAAATTATGAAATTACAAACCATATGACCCGCAATTGGGCCAATTTTGAAGTTGGGTTTCAATGTGGACCAAAATTACAACCAAAATTGAAGTTGTGACACCAAATGTTCCAAACGGATAAAGTGCGGTAGAAATACCAGAGAGCTTAATTTGTGGCACCAAATTACCAGTCATGTGGCCCGAACATGGATTATTTAGGGTCAATTTAGAAATCGGGTCTCAGTATGGACCAAAATTCCTACTAAAATTCAAAATGTGGCACCAAATATGTCAGCATGCTAAGATATGGGTAGAAACGCGAGTGAATTTATTAAGTTGTGACACAAAAAATGCAATAGTCCCAATAATAATTAAGCTTACATATCGTCTTCCCAATCAAAATCTTAAAGCTCGCGCGTCTTTAGCCTCTCCCTTGACCTATAAGCGTGAATATTATCATTTCTATTTTCTACACCATATTTTCAGACTGTACAGTTCATAACTCAACTACATCATCTTACTGTAATTGTAATTGTGAACTAAAATAATGATCGAAAGAAATACTCATAAATAGTTATTTGTTGCATTAGTAGGTGTAAATGCATTTTTATATAGAAAAAGATCACAATTACTATTTTGTAGGCGTAACAAATACCTACAAAATTGAAAATGATTTTGCTTAAAAAATTATAGGCATTACAAATTACATAACCAAAAAAAAAATGGTGATTTGGCTTACGAAATTTAAAGCGTATACACCGGCGTGTTTTTAATTGTGAAATTATAGACGTAACAATTGACAAATACTTAAAGCCGTAATAAATAAGATATTTTTTTAATTACTCCAGATACAACCGTTTACAACCTATAAATTTTTTAACAAAGCTTTTTTTGTTACAACTTTATTACCGTAGCAAAACATTAGCTGCTTCAGCGTTCCTTATGGCTCCAAAATCGTAACATACCTATTATCAAAGAGTATTTATTTCGAAATATAGTTATTTAATTATTTATTACAATTTATTAGGGGTGGAAAATGGGCGGGTCGGGGCTGGGTCGGGTCGGCCTTTTAGTCCTCATCTTCTTCTTTTTTTCCTTAAAAAAATTCATAAAAAATCGTTGTAACATGGGTTGAAAAATGAGAGTAATTGATGCTGATATTTAAAAAAATAAAGTTAACATGCAAATTAGGAGACATTAATTACATGATTTGAAAATATAATTTTTGTTATTCTCTTATATCTAAGAAATATATTTCGTAAAAATAAATATAAAAACTCTTTCAAGAGTCGATACAAATATTTTATTAGTAAAAAATGGCTATACAATTGATATAGAAAAGACGAATGATTTTAAGATATTTTAATAATTTAATTTTTCACTCTAAAATAATGAGTTAGTAATTACAAAATAAGAAAAAGTCGGTTCTAGGCCTTCAAAATTATTATAGCAAACAAGACATGTTATGATTTTCTTTTTTAAAGACAGCAGTCAATTTACTTTTAAATTGAGCCCATTAATTAATTTTCTTTTGTATTTATAAGATTCATTAACTGTTCCACTATGAAATTCATTAAAGACCCATTAATTATAAAGATGACTCAAGATAAATCCAACGCAACCAATATAAAAATAAATGGTTGGGTTTGAACATCTTGCCATGCCTAACAGTTTATCTATCGTAACAATTTTCCAAAGTCACTATTCTTGTAGTCAATTTTGTTTTATTCGATAAATGTAGTCCATGTTTTCCAAATGGTTTATTTGACAAATGCATGACAAGCAAGCCTCCTAACCCTAAGATTCTCTAACATCAATTTTCACCTTTTCTAAGAAAGAAAAAAACTGTATAACATTATTGATTTCCCCAAAATAACTAGTACATGCAAAAGTTGATTATATAATTTGGTAAATTTAATCAAATTAATTAGATTTTGTCATTCATCCGTTTACTATCAAATAGGGCAGGATTGAACTATCACTAAAGAGGGAAAAGTGATTGCTTTTCCAATTTTTCCTATCGGGGATTCCACGATAGCAGTAGTTCTAGATCTCCGGGGTCGGGGAGGGTGGGGGAAAAGTGATCTCCAGTGGGCGAGGCTCGGAGGTGAGGTGGGAACGGGCCGCAGTCGGGCGTGAGCCCTGACCGTGGCTCGGGGTCGTGTCAGTTTAATTGGAGAAGACCTTTTTAAGGATCGAAATTTTATTTCGTGTGATATGTTTCGGTCAGTTAAATATTAAAATATTTTCGAGAAATTGATATATGAATCAAAATTTTCATCTTTTCCATTGAAAACATCGAAAAATATCCCTTTTTTAATCAACGGAAATATAACCGACAAAATAAGGTGAAACTGGTAGAAAGATGGTTTAAAACATAAAACACAAAAGGATAAAAATCGTAAAAAAAACAATGAAAATAAGTTATAACCGATAAATAAATTGCAAAATAAAAAAAAAAACGTTAAGCTGGTAAAAATGAAGAAAATCATCTAAAGAATATGTTAAATCGGTGAAAAACTAATTAAGCTAATAAATTAAATAGGTGAAAAAAGGGTTAATTTGCTCTATTTTATGACAGTAAATTAATTTTACTCTAATTTACAAATAATATTCATAAAATTAACTAAATACGTATCACATATGTGTACTTTCCTGGTGAAATTATATATGGTAGTTAAATTCTATTTTTGGCTCCCAAGTTTTCTTATAATCCGAAGTTCATTTTTTTATTACTTGTTTACCTTGCTAATTTATTGAGATCTCACAGCACTAGGACATGGACGTTTTGGGCACTATCCAAACATTTAAGTGGGTTACAATAAAGTTCAGCCCAATCGTTAATATCTTGTTTATCAAGAAATTTGTAAAGAAATTAATTTTATTTTTCTACAGATTGTTAACAAACTAAAGTTTGAGATTTCCTTTTTTATTTATTTATTTTCTTAAGAAAAGATTTTCTCGTATATCTCATGCATCCCACAAACTTGATGAAAAACTCACTATAAAATCCTAACATATCGGCCCGTGATTAATGATACTAAATTTTATATGAGTAAATATTAATGAAATAAGAATGATTATGGTAGTTTTGGATTCACTACGTGATATACTGTAAATATGAATTTGAAAATTTTCAAAAGAATAGTAAAGAAAGATACGCGTATACTGAACTAATTCTTATTAGTTTTGATCAATCGTATATATATATCAACATTGGTGCGAAGGTTTCTGAATTTGAAATTCAAACAATTATATCAGGAAACGATGTAGGTTACTTAATTTTACTCATACTGAAAAATAAACATATGCTTGAACTTTATTCTATTTATTTATTTTGGAGTTATTTTGATTTACTAACGTTGATGTAATTATTTTTTTATTTCTCCAGCACGCAGAATTCTCTGCAATAGTAATCTTTTTAGGCTCAATTGGCAGTGAATTGATGATTGCAGCGTAAGATTCTACCTCCCTTCTGCAAAAATAAAATAATCATTGTTTTCATCTCGCCAGCCAGCTTGTATAACATGATTGCAGCCCCTCTTTGACATTCCTTTTTTTTAGTTAATGTGTTATATTTAAAATATAACATGATTAAATAAAATAAATTATTTTGGGCCGAAAATAGCAAAACTAGACTTGTCCGAAATAGGATTTTCGGGACGACATTCGTGTCCGCAGGTCGCGCACGCACAAGTCTTGAAGGGCCGTGTGGTAATCCAATCCAAGATTTGCACCCCCCCTGCGCGCGAGGAGGGAGCCTTCTAGTAATAATTTCTTAACCCTTATGGTTTAGAAATCCTATATAAACCCAAGTTTTTCTTATCACACATTCAATGTGGGAAAAGTGCATTTTTTTCCAATTTTTTCCATTACATATGTGAACTTTGAGATTTAATTTCTCATTCACCCGTATTCCGATTTGGACGTACCATATACCATTTTAATCTACTCACGGAGTAGAATGTAATTCCGTCAAGACCCGACTCTTTACTCAAAGTGGGTCCCACTTAAAATACGTCCAAAATGGTCCATTAACTTACTTTTTTCAACACTATGTTTATGAGGTTTATAAGGAGCTTTAGGACTATTTTTATTTTCTTTTCCTTGATTATGTTGTGTATTGTTGTGTAATTAATGTTGTGTATTGTTGTAATTAATGTGTTATTTTAATTAATACTCCGTACTTAAAAAAATAAAACTATAATATTAATAGGTGAGAGTTTACGTATTATGTATTAATTTTAAGTTACTTTAATTAAATATTCTATTTAATATTAATATTTTAATATAATTAATAATTAAATTACGAGTACTAATATAATTACTATTATTAATATTAATATTAAAAAATTATAAATCTATAATAATAATAGGTGAGAGTGGGCAAAGGAAAAAAATGGAAGTAATTCCCCCACGGAGCCCCAACTGCTGGAGACGACCAGCAGGGCCCCGGGCTGGCCCTGGGCTGCCCCGGGCTCCGGAGCCCGGGGCTAGCCCTCAACTGCTGGAGATGGCCTTATGGGCTCCATATTCGGGCTAAAAGAAGATTGAAGGAATTATTATCTCTTAGCGCTTATATATTTAAATAAATATGTAGTAGTGTCTCATTTAAATTATGGAAAATATGAACAATAATATTTAAATTTATATTGTTTAATGTTTGCTCATCTTATAAGAATATGTTGCAGGGCTTGCGTCAAACAATAAGTAAAAATGATACTGGAGAGTATGGTGCACATAATCTCGATAGTAGTTCCATGAACAATCCTTTGCGGGATTTGAGTTCTTTTTTTTTTTTTAAAGTGGAAGTGCCATAAATCGCGAACCAAGAACCATGATACGAATTCAAAAATAAGAATCAAAAAGAAAAAGATATCGTGATTTAAGTCTTAACTTCATTAAATTTGATGGAAGTGTCAAAGTTTCGCGAGGCCAAAAGTCTCAAAATTTTAATTTATATTTTGAGTAAAGTAATTTGTTCCATCCTTGGGGTATAATGTTGTAATTTTTGTAAATTTTATTATTTTATGAAATGCGAATACATTTATTTCACATAAGAAAATTTTCAATAACTATCAAATTACAAAAATATAAACTCCAATTATTGTTGAATTACAAAAACTAGTATTTAATTAGAAAAATACTTACGTAAATAAACCACTAGGCTATAACATCCTCGACTTATTTTTTTTATAACTTATATGGCTTGAATGTTTAAACCCATAAATTTATGAAATACAAAAAAACTAAGGGCCTGTTTGTCTCGCTTTTCCGAAAAAAATTTCGCTTTTCCGAAAAGCGAGACAAACGGCCCAACTTGTTTCCGAAATAAATGCCTACAGTAAAAATTTTCAGAAATAAGTTTCTGAAAAAAGGCCCATTTTGAAGAAAAAGCCCTACTCCCTACTCCCTATCTCTACTCTATTTCTCCTCTATGCGGCTGTTTCTTTTTCTTTCTTTCTCCTCTATCATATCTCTTTCTTCTTCCATTTTTTTTTGTCCTTGCAGAAAAATCAGATCTGTCTTTCTTTTTCTTTTCTTCCCCTATTTTCTCTCTTTCTTCTTCCATTTTCGTTTGTCATTTCGACTGAGTGTGAATTCGGTGGTCGAGTTGGGGATTCTTGGAAACGAGAAAAGAAACCTGAGAATAAATCGTTCATTTTTTAATTTTTTTTCAGAATTTATGAATTGAAGATGCTGGGAGTGGATCTGGTGAAAATAGTGGGATTTGAGATTATGGATACTGAAATTGAGATTGGAGTGGGTTTTTATGATATTGATTTCGTAGTGATGAATAATAATTTTATTGAAGTAGGCAAAAATGGGGTTGAATTGGTAAGACGAGACTAGTCAAAGGAGTCCCCTGCTGCTGTGGTTTGTTTAATTATATAAACTAAAAAGATTGATTTATTGATTTATTGAATATTAAGAGGAAGAAAAGTCAACTTAATGTTTTTTCTATTTTCTAAGAATTTAGATGAAGGAGGAAGGATCGTGGAAAGTGAGGATTTGAAAAGAATAGTGCAGGCTGAACTAACCACAATTGAAATATTTTCGTAAGTAGATTATTATGGATATTGTGTAATAACTATTAGGTAAATATTTTAAGGATATTGTGTAATAACTATTAGGTAAATATTTTAAGGATATTGTGTAATTTTTAGCATATTTAATATGTCATTTGAATGAATTCATCGGTAAGATAAAATGATTAAAAAAAATTTATTATAATATTTTTAAAAAAAAAATCAACAAAATGAAAATTAATTTACTTTATTTTTTATTATTTAAGAAAACACAAATAACTAATTATAAATTATTATTTATCACATATATTACATATAATATATACATCAATAAATTAATTATATATAACTAACTGATGTGACATAAAGTCTTACACCTAATTAACTAATTCAAACCTACAAAAAAAATCTACACCTACTTTTTTTCTCAAACAACTCTCCCAAAACCCAAACAAACAACATTACGTAAATCGAGATTATTTCTCAAACCTCTACCACTTTCCCAAACCACTCTCCCAAAGGCCAAACAAACAGGCCCTAAGTTATACACATGGGACTTACATATACCTATATAACATTAAAAGAAAAAAAAATATTACATAATTCTACCAATTAAACAAAGGTATGTATGACATGACACATGAGCATGTGGGGAAGGACAATTCATAAAACATCATTGATAGTAGTTGAAGAAAAGACAAAATGGAAGGAAAGAAAGAGAAATGGAAAGTAGGCGTGCTCTGCTCAGGTCATTCATAAAACATCATTGTTAAATATTCTTATGTATATATATTCATTTTTAAAACTAGTTCTAGTATACATATATATACATATACGTATACATATATATGTATATATATATATATATACATATAAATATGTATATACATATGCATAGATATATGTGAAAGAGTCTCCATCTCTCTTACTTCCCTTCACCCTCTCTCTTCCTCTTACCCAGCTTGATATTTGAAAAAAGTAGCATTCTTATGCTTTCATGTAGGTGCGGGCTGAGCCTCCAACTCGAAAGAATGGGCCTTTTACTTCAGATTCAGAAATGAGTAAAGATTAATATTTAAAAGGGAAATAAAGAATGTTGAGGCCAAAAATTGAGGGGATAATTCTTGACCAAACCGAGGTAATTTCCCTTTTCTCCAAAGGCTACATTAGATTTTAGTAAGTAAAAACATCAAGGAATATATTTTTCTTTCATCAAACGATAAAACTCGAGGCTTTATTTATAGTTCGTTTTGACTTTTTTCTATCATTTTCCTCACTGAGCTTCAAGAACCAACCATAGCCTTGCAAGTTTATTCTCATGATTTTCCATTCAAATATGACTTAATTTTTGCGGAACTTAACTCCTACATCATCCAGTGCTGACTTGCAGAATGCAATTGAGAGTGAGAATTACAATTTGGCAGCTGAGTTACGAGATGAAATCTCCAAACTTGAAGCAAAGTCTCTAGCTGCATCAGTGAAGGCTAGCTCAAGCATATGAATATGAAAATTCCCAATATGCTTACCGTTTGGGTCAGAAATTAAAGCATAAAATATTTGGTAATTTAACGCTCTTGTGCTGCCTTGTTCTCTATAAGTACATAATTAAAAAAATTCTGACTAAACAATATTTTTTTTTGAAGATGTGGTGCAAGTCCTATTCCTATGAGTCAACCATTTTATCAGGTTTGACCAAGATTCATTACGCAATTTCGTATTTTGGTGAACTTTGCCCTCGTTTTATCAATAATTAATCAGAGGCATTGCTTTGCGTGTGGGTTCAAATGTTTCACTCTTTATCGAATATGTTGCATTAGGTGGTGAGCTTATATCAAAATTCTTGGAGTTAAATTAACGTACTGTTATTTTGCAGGTTTTGGTAAATGTGCAAGAAGACCCCAACCTTTTACTTTTAGTAGCATATGGTAAGCATAAATAAATAAAATATAGTCCATACCATACGTACTCAGTTTTAGATTAATTTTGTTGCAGCAACACTTCTTGCAATTTTTTTTTTTTTTGTGACGGTCCCTGTCTAAAATCCATTAATAAAAAGCGTAAAGTGTGTTGAATCTGTTTTGTAATGGGTCTGGTCCAACCATTACAAAAATAAACTCAGTCTACACATTTTCTATGCATTTCATTGGTTGTGTACTTGGTTAATATTATCTTGATTGGGTTTGGGAGGCACATGTGGATCCAAATAAACTCAGTCTACACATTTTGTATGCATTTCATTGGTTGTGTACTTGGTTAATATTATCTTGATTGGGTTTGGGAGGCACATGTGGATCCATGTGAAATGAGTGAAAAAGTGTAAATTGATCCATTTGGATTTCGATTATCCAAAATTAAAATTATTGTTTATTTTATCCCTAAAAATTCAATAAAAATTTAATACAAGAAAATCGAGATCATATCAAAATTTCCTCAAGATTTTAAGATCACTCTAATCTTAATACTCTCTCCATTATTGTGTATATTCGTTGTTTTGAAAGATTAATTGTATACACATTAAAAAATGTAATAAATAGTCATTTTTTAAAGAAGAAACTCTCAAAACACCAATTTAATCAAATAATCACAACATAAATAAAAAGGGTAAAATTGACATATATGAATTAATCTTGTATTGAACTCAAACAATAAATAAATGTAAAAACATTGTCAAATAAAAAAAAACTAAGGGAATATTTACTTTTTAAAATAGAAAAGATGGAAATTATAAAAAAAAAAATAAGTAAAATAGGAAATTTGGTCTCATTAGTTCCATAAATCCATAGAAACAACAGAAATAATGATTAAAAGTTCAGAAATACGTAATCGTGGAACAAATTTTTTGTTGCATTGAAATTCGAAATACTCCGTAATATTTAGCTGGAAAAGTAACAGCCGCGTGCTCTGTGCTCAGATCATTCAAATAATGCCTTATTTAATAGTACTATACTGCTACTTATTAGTCTCTTTCGTACGTACTCATATATTTAATACTATGTTCCTTATTTAATACTACTACTCCAGAAGCTTCATCCATCTATATATATATATGTGAAGAGTCTCTTACTTCCCTGACCCCTCTCTCTCTCTCTTTCTCATTCTCTCTAGTTACCCTTCAGATTAGTTGTAGTATTGATTTTTTTTTTTTTTCAAGATTGATTTTAACTAGCTAGATGTGTTTTTATATGTTTGGAAGTACAGCTTATAGCAAAGGATTTGTTCAGGGTAGTGAAAGAACAACATGGAGGAAATTTAAATTCGTTTCTTTCAGAAAAAGTTAAAGTTGTACCTGTACATACGAGAATTTGGGTGTAAAAGATTCAGATTTGTTGGAAGAGATGTGGAAAGAAGTTGATATTGTTGTTAATTTAGCTGCAACAACCAACTTTGACAAAAGATATATATACTACTTTTTCAATTAAAGGTGTGTTTTGATTAAGGTGAATACGATTTGGGTAGATTACTATGTGTCACAGTGCGTAGATCAATCAAGTAAATACAATTAAACATCTTAACACTAACACTAAACTAAACACTATGTTTCTTCCTTAGCTTTGTCCTTGCTCCTTGCCTCCATCCTTAGTTTCAGTCACCACAGAACCACCAGCCTCAGTTTCAGCCACCACAGAACCACCAGCCTCATTTTCACCCAGCACAGAACCTGCATAAAAAATCCCTCCAATCAAGACACCCACAGCCACTGCTTCTTTCAATTCTTTTCCAGCTACTAGGGCACCTAATGCCCCTGCTCCTGCCACCACGGACCTTGCCAAGCAGACAGGCCCCACATAATTTCCAGGTACACTTCTTGGTTCCTTATCCATGCTACAATTTAATTTAAGCATTTAAATTAAAATTTAAGCATTTAAATTAAGTACAACTAAAGATGAAAAAAAATAAAAAACAATTCAGAATTCATTGAACTTTTATAATAATGTAATTTAGTCCATTGAAAATTCAGATTTTGGATAGGAAGAATTATAACCAAATATTCTTTGGATCCCCTGGGATTTAGGGTACAATTCTTCAAATTAAATCAAATTTGAACCAGAACGGTGGATTGGATGTATGTCAATTCTCCATTGACGGCTCTATATACACACTTCTCAACAAGACAGGGCAACTCTATAAACAAATAATCACATAATTAATACCAGATCCTGAGATTCGAACTTTCTACTATTTTGACAACAATTTCACACAATCATGCATAAACAACTAAATATAAAACGAACCGAAAGAAAAAACTCCTAGCTATTCAACTCCTAGCCCCATAAGCCCTCAACCAATATCTGAAGTACTGTATATTTTGTAAATAATGATTACGTAGGTATATGAAACTAGAAATGTTATTTTTCAAAAGGATTCAAGGTATTTAACACATGAAATTATTTGAACATTTAAAAGTCAAAATTATATACATATATACATAAAACATATATACAGAAAACAAATAATGATGAAAAAAAATCAAAATTATATACATATATACATATATATACATAAATAAGTGTTACGTAGGTATATGAATTTAGAAATGTTATTTTTTAAAAGGATTCAAGGTATTTCAAATGTTATTTTTCAAAAGGATTCAAGGTATTTCCCACATGAAATTATTTAAACATTTAAAAGTCAAAATTATATATATATATACATAAAACATATATACAGAAAACAAATAAATTATAATACTAAAATACCATAACACTACTCATTTTTTTAACAAATTGAAAAGTTCAATGGGCCAAAAATAATACTAAAATTTCAATACAAAAATTAAAATTAAAATTACCATAACCCTGTGAGTAACTCGGTCAAAAATATATGTTCAGTACAGATATATAGATACATTGTATAAGCTCCGCAGGAAATGCATGTTCCAGTACTAATATACAATATATATACACAATAACACATACAAAACAAATTAAATCACTACACAAACCCTCATTTCATCAAATCATAAATCAATCAGATCAAAAAAAATGAAAAAAGCAGACCCAGTCTTGAAACTCTACAAAATACTCAAAGAAAAAGGAACTTCAACTGCTCAAAAAGTAAAAACAACGGTTGAAAAGGTAAAAACAACAACAACCACGGCAAAAGAAAGAGTTAAATCAGAGCTCGAAAAATTGCAAAAAATTGCTAATGTAGCAACAATCGGTGGAATGACAAAGCAAAGGAAAAATCAGCATTTATTTGTAATTTATTTGTTTTCTGTATATATGTTTTATGTATATATGTATATAATTTTGACTTTTAAATGTTTAAATCATTTCATGTGTGAAATACCTTGAATCATTTTGAAAAATAACATTTCTAGATTCATATACCTACGTAACACTTATTTATGTATATATATGTATATATGTATATAATTTTGATTTTTTTTTCATCATTATTTGTTTTCTATATATATGTTTTATGTATATATGTATATAATTTTGACTTTTAAATGTTCAAATAATTTCATGTGTTAAATACCTTGAATCCTTTTGAAAAATAACATTTCTAGTTTCATATACCTACGTAATCATTATTTACAAAATATACAGTGAAATACCTTTGCTTTGTCATTCCACCGATTGTTGCTACATTAACAATTTTTTGCAATTTTTCGGGCTCTGATTTAGATCTTTCTTTTGCCGTGGTTGTTGTTGTTTTTACCTTTTCAACCGTTGTTTTTACTTTTTGAGCAGTTGAAGTTCCTTTTTCTTTGAGTATTTTGTAGAGTTTCAAGACTGGGTCTGCTTTTTTCATTTTTTTTGATCTGATTGATTTATGATTTGATGAAATGAGGGTTTGTGTAGTGATTTGATTTGTTTTATATGTGTTATTGTGTATATAATATTGTATATTAGTACTGGAACATGCATTTCCTGCGGAGCTTATACAATGTATCTATATATCTGTACTGAACATATATTTTTGGCCGAGTTACTCACAGGGTTATGGTAATTTTAATTTTTGTATTGAAATTTTAGTATTATTTTTGGCCCATTGAACTTTTCAATTTGTTAAAAAAATGAGTAGTGTTATGATAATTTTAATTTTTGTATTGAAATTTTAGTATTATTTTGATTTAGCTTCATATATTTCACACACAAAAAAGTGAGATATATGATTTTTTTGGCGGTCGCAACAAATTACCATATATTTGGATAGAAAATTTTCAAGTTTTCATGGCACTTGTAGGATTAATGAAACTTGTTCTTGTAGCATATGGTGCCATGGTCGGATTAATTAATAGATTGTTTATGATAATATATAAAATTATCAATTAGACATTTGATACCAAGCAAAGACTATTGATGTCCAATGCCAATAACATGAGAATTTCAATGAATTTATTGAAAAGGATCGGAGACCCAATTCTTTCACCAATTTCAATGAATTTCAACGTGATGACAGAACTCAATTTCTATCCTAGCAACAACGAATATATTTCCCAAGCTTTTTCCACTTTACATGACATATGGTCTCCAAATTGGAAAAGTAAACTAAAGTACGGGTAATTTTTAAAAATGCCATATTTGAAAGTTTAATTTACAAAAAGGTCAATAAAAATTTAAAATTTTCAAAAAAGTCATTATTTAAAAAAAAAATTTATTGACTGATTTTAACATTTGGCATTTGACATTTAATATAAGCAAGGTAATGCTTATAATTAAATTTAGATGTACAAGAAGTGGGCCTGATGAACTTGATGTTTTCTTGGATTAATATTTCTTAAAAGACTTTTGGTATTTGGAAAGATTTGTTTTGAGCTATGACTTCGAAATGAATTTCTTACGTAGATTTAGTCTAAAAATACACCGCATTATTTAAAATATGTGAGTATGATTTCACAAAAAAAACTAACTTATGAGTCGGGAATGATCATACCTTTTGATTGTTTTCATACTAATTGTAACTAATCGTATCTTGAAGGTATTTATACCTGCCTTTGAGTGGGGAAAGGTGATCCAAAATCCCCACATTGTATGAAAGAATTCTTGAATAAAGCAAGTGGTTGAAATTTTAATCTTCCCATGAGAATGGGAGGAATATTTTTGTCCCCAAAGGATGGCGTCGCGATGTCGTCAATCCCAAGGTATTGTATAACTCAGCTCGCTTAAGGGATGGTGTGATGGCGAAGCCGTATGGCGTAATAACGAGATCCTTGACCCAATTAGCCAAGAGTTGATTTACTCCCACATCAACATTTAAAAGTTGATTGCAACAATTCTCCAGTGAATTGGAATCATAGTCCAAAACTCAGTCTTAGCTAATCTTGCTTAGTATTTTGCAAACATAGTACATAAAACATAGTACATATATAGGAGTTTAAACGAGTCAAGCAAAATCTAATCATACATAATTGTTGGAGTTTTAATTTGAGTTTGGTTTGCTTAATTAATGTTGAACTGAAGTTGAACAAACTTGAGACCAACGAAACACGATTTCATCTCGAGTAACTTGATATATATGTTTTGTCATTTTTTGACTTTATTAAGTCGAATTCAACCAGAGTCTAGAGCAAAAAAATTCTACTAAAAAAATACTCCTTAGTTCACTTGAATCTGGATCGATCGATAAGATGTGAACATTTACCAATACTAATGCTATCTCATTTTTCCTTTTAGGATGTTTCAAGACAGGACTTAATTTTCATAAATGGATTTATTTTTCTAAAATATTCTCTTATATAAAATGTAAATTTTATATCACTAACTTTAAAGATAACTAGAATTTCAACTTTTTATTTTATCTAAAACTCTAAAGTAGAAAGAAAAACGGATGGGGAGGGCTGAAGGGTATATAAGTAAAGGTCGGCACTGATATAATAGTATTGTGTAGAGTTTATACAGTTATACTTGCTTTTGATTAATAATAATAGTTAGGATAATAATAATAGTTAATACATAATTGGGGACTTAATTTAGTCGTGAAAATGATAAATGGATAAGCTAAATCAACTAGGAGAAAAATCGTACGTAACGGTGGATCTTTTTACATGAATATGTGTTAGAACTTGGAAGTCTTCGGAACATGAGTTGCTTTATAATTAATTGTTAGATTAAATAATATTTTAGACAAATTATTAAGGTCGAAAACATGTTCAAAGAGTAGAAGTATATATATATATAAGTTTAGAACAATATTATCTTTTGATAATATTTTGAAGTTTGATATGATTCGATAAACTACGAAGTTAAATATGCAAAAATATGAGGCTACTTAATATTCACTTGTTTTCGAGCTTTTTTTGTGTGCAGTAATCAAATTTAACACACACAATTTCAAATTTGACATAGCATGATCCATACACAAACATATTTTACTTAAAATTGCTCTATTGACACGTCACCTTGCTAAGTTAGCCTCTCAAGTGTTTCATTTTACTAGTTATATTTCTACTTTTATTCTGGACATTGTAACCTCTGAATATTTTGATCCTTACTGATTTTCCTATGTTGGGTTCTAAAAAAAAAATTTGAATTATATGCTACTCGATATTATCCAGTTCTTCCAAAGAAATTCAATTCCTATTAAACAAGGAAAGATCAACTAGTTGACTTACTAGCTAATTGGCATCCTTGGGTTTTAAAATCATAATATGTTATGTTGCTTAATATATTGAATTTATATCCTAAGAATTAAAAAATAAGAAGTTATTTGAAGTGGTATACATTGTTTTCTGTTGCAATTCTAAAAATAATCAAATTTCCTAGTCATGATTCATGACATAATGGGGCGTCTATGTGGTACATGTGAAATATTGATTATAGAAACAACAAGGATAATTAAATGCAACAACGAAAGACAAATGATAAGTTGTTGATTGGATTGGAAGACTTTAAATTAAAAGAAGTGTGAAAAAAATGTGTCTATTTAATTATATGAACCCATTTAAATAAATGACCAGTAATTAATGCAAACCACTAGAATATCTTTTGAATATATACTTCTTCAATTCTAAAATTTGTGCTTTATAACTAAATAAAAATTACTAATAGTGATCAAATTTAATAATTATTATTTATTATGGTCTAGAAACAGCTCAAACTAACCTAAAATGTTCACAAGTCAAAATTTGTGCAACAGAATAATCATTTCATAATTAGATGACAGCGACTAACCCAATTTTTCTGGGCCTATTCTAGATGGGTTTGGAGCATGGGTTGGAACAGGATTTAAAAAAGTGAGCTGGAAGTGAATTATAAAAGAGTGGGCTTTGATGCTGATCTGTTCTTTTTGCTTAATAGTGAGGGCGGGATTTTAATTGGACTGGGCCAACTGAGTATAGCTCGGACCAGGGGGAAAGAAAGTCTCGGCGGCCCAACACTTGAAATTATTTTGTAACTTGAAGAATCCAAAAGAGATTTCTGAATTTTTTTTTTTTTGAGATGGTTGGAAACCAAAAAAAAAAACACTATATCGATTCGAAATTATTTCAATGATAACAAAGTGAACTAATTGCTAGTATTAAACTAGAGAAAGACTAGTATGAAACTAGAGAAAATACTCACATTCGTGGGAGTTGAACCCATGACCGGCCTCCTGGTCATGGAGCCTCATCCTTAACCACTTGGTTAAGGCCTCATTTGCAGATTTGGGCTGAATTAATCACTGAGATTTGGAACTAGATGCATGTAGAACTTTAGAATAAGGTAAAAACATTAATTTTTTTCTTTTCTAAAAAGTATTTAAATTCAAGTCCAAGCCCGACTTGATTTAAGGTGGCAAAGACACATGGTGCGATCACACTCAAGCTCACTTAGATCCTAACATGGTTATCCCAATGGCCAAGTCAATTTCAAAACTAGGTATAGAATAGACACAACAAAAATGTAATAAAGCACCCAAATATATAGCTTAGTTATTGAGCTGCTACCTAAATGTGTCACTAAATAAGGGATAGTAATAGCCATAATGATGAAACTTATAAACACAACAGTAAGAGTGCAACGAGGTTTATAGAAGTATACAAACTCTTTCTTTTGTTTTCATTAAACTGGATTGAACTCATTTCAAGTCATCCATTTTAATTTAAAGATAAAGTGTATTCACTATATCCCTAACTTTTAACAAGTATATATATGAAATTAATATCGCCATGAAATCATACACATTTTAATTTTTTAATAGTAAAAAAATTGAAATCCACTTAATTAATAAATTAAAGATGAGATTAATCAGAGATTCCAAATTCATCAATTCCAAAATTTCTACCAATTCCTATTTGCTACAGAACAAGAAAAGTATGTGCATGCATATCCTTCTTCAACCGGCCCCTTCCATCGTCATTAACCTTGGAACATACCCCTCATGCTTCTGTACACAAGGTGAGTCACTATTCTCCTTTTTTTTCTTTTTTCTTTTTTCTTTTTTTGGAGGGTGATTCATGCTTCTTTAGTCTAGCTTTTAGTTAATATTTTTTTTTACTTTGTAAACAATTAGTGTAGCTCCTTTTGTTTTCATTGAATAAATCAAGCAAGATAAATAATAAAGAATTGAAGTCTCATATATATAAATCAAATTGATTTATCCTAAGATTCATATATTCCATTAAATATCTTATTTTATCCACTAATAAAATTGAATATATATAAATCCTACACTGCATATATTCAAATTAGAAAGAAAGGCATTAGAAACGTGGAAATTATCCAAAGTGGAAGGTGACACTGCAACTTTCACATACGTGTAATAAACTAGTGGTGATGTTCCCCACTTTTGTTGAGTTCCCAAAGACAAAACGCGTACACTATAGCGTGAATGTGACCTCTTGGAATTTTCATCTCTTGGTCCACTCAATGTTACTCCTCCTTCCTCCATTTCCATTCAAATTGTTTGGAGCTACCTTTTAGATAGCTTCTTCTAGTCTTAAATGGGTGTTTCCAAATGCTTTTGGAAACCAAAAGCAATTGGTTAAAGCAAAAGTAAAAAATAAGTGCTTTTATTTAAAAGTAAGAGGTGTTTGTAAATATGTAAAAAAAATTATTTTAATTATTACAAAAATGTCACCTAGAAGAAGCACCTCATTGGTTGCTTCTTGCTAACTTGCTTTTACTTGCTTTTCAGTTAAAGAAGCAATAGCAGAAGCACCTACTTGCAAACACTATCAAAGTGCTTTAAACAAAAAAAAAAAAAAGTACTTTTTAAAAGCTCTTGCAAACACCCCTTTAATGTGTAATATGTGTTAATTTTTAATTAATTCTGAATTAAAATATTGAATATTATTGATCCCTCATTTAACAAATAGTGCTCACTAAAATCCGTATCTCGACCACCTTCCCCCCAACCTCCACATAAACATACCAAAACCCCATTTCTTAATTAATCTTTTTGGGGGCATGAAAGTGAACATGTAGCTAAAAAGACGATTGAAATGTTTGAATTTTTTAATGGAAGATGTGATTTAGAATTGGTAAACCATATTATAATTAATGCGATGTGACAATTATTGAGTAAAAAAAAAAAGAATACTACTTTAAAAAAATTTCTTCTTGTTTTAGAATGTTCCAAAATGAACTAAAAGCAAACAAATTAAGTAGAATGATCAATTATATTACATATTGTTACAATGTTTATATCATCATCAAATAATCGGAAGAAATTGACTACTTACATAGCACATGACCATTATCTCATCTTTTAAAGGAAAAATATTGACGTATCTCTCACTTTTTGGAGGTAAATAAAAAGGGGAAATAATTATGGCAACATGAGAAAAATATTGACGTGTCTCTCAAATTAAAATGAATTCATTTAAAAATAAGCCAAATGAGCAGAAAGCTTGTACAAAAGTTCTATATCCAAATTACAAAGTCATGCCAAAAGTACATTCGTAAAATTTATTTACTACATCCCGAAAAACAACAAATAAAAAGGCCTTAATTATTTTTAATCTAAAGGTTTTAATCTTCGAAAAATCTTATCAAAAGTAATCTAAGAGATAGAGGGACTCAAAGAACATTACATTTAATCTTTTTCTTATATTCCCCTTATTTTCCTGATTAGACGCCTTTGTGTAGGAAAAAGACACGTATGCGAGTGATAAAAGTTGAAGTCCTAATATTAAAATGTCTTGGATTCGAATATTAATTATATGGATATTATTCTTGTTTAATACTAGTACGTGCTGGTAGTAAAGATGTATTACCAACAGGTGATTGGTCTAGTGGAAGGGACTAGACACTACAAAGTAGCGGATTCGGGTTCGAATTCCTGTTGAGAGAGATTCCCACTTTATGTGTCTGACGCGCCTCGAAAGGGATTAAACCTTTGGGAAACCAAAAAAAAGTAATGATGTATTTATCGTTTACTCGAAAAAAGAAAATTAACCAATTTACTCTTTGGGTTAAAGTTGCTCTATTTAAAGCTGTTCAAAGTATGTTTTTCCTATTTTTGAAAGGATGCATTTACATGTGTATAACTAATGAAAAAAAAAATTGTGCAATTTAAGTATAATATCCTGATATTGCATCTGTTCTAGAAAAGAAACATTGCAAAGGACCTTCGTCCAAGATGACATAATATCAACTCAGTAAGTACATAGTATATTTTATTTTATCAGTAGAAAACATGTACTACGCAATGTTTTCAGAATCGGATCGGACAATGAACTGGTGAGCCAACTAGTCACTGATTTTACTGATCGAATTGGTCGGACCGGATGATGTCATAATGATATAATAAATATATTTAATTTTAAAGTATATACAATATGCATAAAATTTAAACATTATCCTACAACTGATTAAAAATATACAAAACTTAGAATATATTTAAATTAAAACATATAATATTTATCTAACTTATATCATAATGGTAATATAATACTAATTAGTAAGGTTGTTGGATGAAGATGAAGATGAAGTGCAAAGAAGTTAAGAAGATAAGGTAAGGTTTTGATGATTTCCAAAACGTCAAAATCAGCTAAGTATGGAAAGCTTAGGTCCCTTAGAAGAATTTTGAACAAGTGAAGAAGACATCAGAAGAGTTCAAAATTCGAAGCCCAGAAGACTACTGATCTCACGCTGAAACAGCAATCAGAAGGGTAGGTCATCAGCTGACTCAAATCAGATTAGTTCAGTATTTGATCAGCAGAGTAGAAGAGATCAAGAGATTAGTCCAACGGTAATAAATGCACTTGGTGTAATAAATGCTGCAAGAGAAGGGTATTAATGACAAATGATTGAAGAATATTCTCGGATCAGCATGGTGCATTTAATGCAGCTACAGGAAAGTACAGCAGAAAAAAGTACTGTAGCAGGAAGCCGTTCTGAATTTGGGCTAAGGCTATGGATTTGAAGTGTGATTTGCTTCAACGGTCATATTTTCAAATCCAAGTATAAATAGAGCTGATATCGAAGAGAGAGACACACAACAACATTTCTGAGATTTCGTTTTTGAAGCAGAAAATTTCTAAGTCTCAAGAAGCTCGAACAGCACACTCGTCTGGTGGAAGTCATCTGTTGACAGAAACCCAGTTGAAGAAAATAGAAAAATACATTCTGAGTGATTTTGTATTTAGCTGAGTGTTGTGCGAAGTTTAAATCCGTCTGTGTGAGTGATTTAACTTCAGAGGATAGGTTTTCTTTGTGATTTCCTATTGCGAGCTTATAGTCTTTTCATTTGTTGTCTAGGTGTAAGTGGAGATATATTGTAAACTGTGTGTTTATAGTATAACCCAGAATCTAAGTGATCTGGAAGAGTGGACTAAAGGATTTAAATCCATATAACCACTATAAAAATTCTTTGTGTTATTCTTACATTTAAGTTTTCTTGCATATTTTGAAATTGCATAAGTTTACACTTTGAATTGCTAAAAGATTTTAAAAGGAGTTTAAAACTGGGGATAAAATCTTTTTAAGGACTTAGTCTACTTGTAAAAAACACTTTCAAACATCCGCTGCAAGTATACTCTTGAAAAACTAATTTTGCTGTAATTAGCTAAGTTGTTATAAAATAAGTGGTCACTCTGTTGTTCATCTACGATCAGCAAAGTAAGCTTATTGTTCTTCATAAGCTTAGTCTGCTGACAGACGACTGAAAAGTTTTTAAGTCCAAAAATTTTCAGAGGTCTATTCACCCCCCCCCTCTAGACCTCATCTGACCACTTGGGACCAACAAAGGTCATATAAATATAATATGATTATATTTATTAAATTAAAAATATAATAATATAAGTTAAAAATACAACAAACTAAGAGATTAATAAATTTTAAAATATGATTATTTATACAAGTCTAATATTTAAAATCAAATTTGCATAATATATCTATTTGACTTTCAAACTTTAACACCCTTTATCCTAAAAATATATAGTTAAAAAAGAAATATCTTATAGAAAAACTTTTAATAAGAAATTATTTCATAAAAATAAATTTAATTTTAATTTTCATTGATAATGTGTAAAATATTTTAATTTGAGTTAATTATCATAATCTAATTTATAAATAAATTTGGTTACAAGTGTTCTATAATGTATAAATTTCTATACTAAAACTTCAACAAAAATAATGTAACTCAAATTGTAAGGATGTTATGTTTTGTTTAAGAGGTTAGGTGTGTAAATCCCTCGTTCTACAAAAATGTTCAATTTATTTTTAATATTAAAAAATCGAAAAAAAAAAAAAAGAAGAAAAAAAAAAAGAAAATTAAAACCGGATTGAAATCGGTCCAAACCGGTTCAACCCGGTTCAAACTGATTTTTAACCTTACTGGTTTTAGGAGGTTAACCGGACCGGACAGGTCTCCGATTCGCAGTCGAACCGGCCGGTCCGGTCCGGTTTAATAACAATACTACTTACAAAAATTATGAGTTCTATATAATTGCATTTGCACCTGTAAATTGAATTAATATATTTTGATTACTGGGGAACGAAATTCACCACTTTCAAAGAATACAAAGGTAAACAAAAAAAAAAAAAGAATAAAAAGGTAAGAATTATGAAAAAGTAAAAGAATTCATTTTTTATATAAGTTTTAATAACATTGTTTTATAAACTTACACATCATACAATCAACGAATAAATATTCATGTATCATACATTCATTAAGTGCTATAATTTTCTTGAACACGTTAACTGAGTCACTAAAAGTTTAAAACTAATTAAAACATAAACCAAAAAGAATAAACTATCTACTTCTTCCGAAAAAACTATTCAAAAAGTCCATTAATAGATACAAGAAAAGGAACCATTATAAAAAATGTGTCTATGAATGAACCAAAATTAACTCAGCTCCAAAAAAAAAAAAGGGGGGGGGGGGTGTAAAATATGAACCAATTTTCAACTTATAATGAAGTTGTAGCCTATATATAGTAACTGGTGACATAAAGTTTAGGGGATGGCTAATAGCATTTTGTGTTGTGAAAAACTATCGGTAGTTCACCATTTTCAGCTATTCATTGCACCGGAAAATTAAATTAGCTGCTCTCCATGATGCAACAATCCAGAATCAAGTAAATGCTGCTGTCCAAGATTGGAATTGGCTATGGAATTCTGCCTCACCACCTAAGGTTAGAACTTTTTTGTGGCTTTGTTGTAATAATTCCCTCCCTGTTCGTGTGGCCCTTAGGAGAAGAAAGATAATTGCTGAGGATGAATGTACTAGATGCAATAATGGAGCTGAAAGTATTTTACATATTTTAAAGAATTGCACCTATGCAAGAATTATTTGGGCCATCTCAGGCATTCCTTTTGCTGTGTATAATAGTGATAAAGAAGACTTGGTGGAATGGTTCAAAGAAGTTTATTCTAAAACTGAAGCTACGGAATTCGGCCTATTTTCTATTTTCTGTTGGTGGTTTTGGTATAGTCGCAACAAGTGGATATTCGAGAAAATGGATTTTCTTCCACATGAAGTAGTGGCATTTGTAAAAGACTTTCATAACCGCTTTACTGCGGCTCGTATTGCTGTCCACATGCCTCTATCAAACAGAAGTATGTCTTCTTGGCTTCCACCAGCCATTGATTCTGTCAAGATTAATGTTGACGCTTCGGTAGATTCGGTCTCGGGCTGCTTTGGAGTCGGCTTCATTGCAAGAAACCACTTGGGAACTTGTTTGAAATGGGGAGTTCAACGTTATGAGTTTCCACTTGAACCGGCAGCAGCGGAATGCATGGCAGCACGCCAAGGACTTGAATTCGGTTTAGCTAATGGCTGGAGCAATATCATTTTGGAAGGGGATTGCAAGTCCATAATCGACGGAATAAATGGATTTCAACCAAGTGTTCATCCTTTGGGCCATTTATTTGATGATCTTAAAGTTTTGGCTAGGAATTTTGAATCTTTTAACTGTTTTCATGTTTTTAGAGAGAACAACTCGGTTGCTCACGCTCTCTCTAAAGTAGCTTTTAGTCTTTGTCCTCCTTTTGTTGAGCTTCCTAGCTTTATCCATGACCTTGTAATTGATGATATGCCTATTTAATGAATTTACCTTCGGGTTTCCTCAAAAAAAAAAAAAAATTTAACATTATTTTATTTATTGCAATATGGAGAATAGATCATATTAGCAGGTCATATTTTTTGTTGATTTGTAACACCCCAACCCCACATTGATTGTGGATGAATTGTTTGAATGGTTAATAAAGACTTGACCTACTTCTACTTGTCAACATGGGCTTAAGCATTTTGGGTTAGTGGACTAGAGCCCAACAATGTTGACAAGGCCAGAAATGGATCATGGTCTTTAGAAATGGTATCAGAGTCGACTTTGTGGTGTTATCCATGAGGTCGGTCTTGGGCTATTGATCTGGACTCGACGAGGGCGTCGAGTATTTGAATTGGGGAGATTGTAACACCCCAATTCCACATTGATTGTGGATGAATTATTTGAATGGTTAATAAAGACTTGACCTACTTCTACTTGTCAACATGGGCTTAAGCATTTTGGGTTAGTGGACTAGAGCCCAAGACAAATAGAAGTAGGTCAAGTCTTTATTAACCATTCAAAAAAAAAAAAAAACAATTCATCCACAATCAAATGTGGGATTGGGGTGTTACAATTTTGATTTAGGAGACATTACCGTAATACCATTGGCCTAATAAATAAACAAAAACAAGTTCAAATACAACTCTACTTCCCTATTTTGGCTCCACTTCCAGTTGGATTTGCAGCACCATCCCCACCACCGGAAACGGTGTCAACCCGACTAGAAGCTTCAGAGCAGCTAAATAAAGTGCAACTCATCACATATTTTGTGAATTTGGTTTTATTTGATGAAAAAGGAAATTGATAGATTTTTCTTGGAATTTTGAAGAAGAGAACTATGGACAGCTTCGGAGCTGCTGTAATTTACAACAATGAAAAAGTTTGGGATGACTACTAGATTTTCTGGTCGGACCACTCGTCAGAGCGGCGGCGGCAACGGCAAAGGCACAATCTGACGAATTGAAGATACATATGTGTTCGCAGCGATTAGACGAACAAAACCCCTAAGCTAATTCTGGTGAACAGTCACCGAAAAATGGTGGTCAAGGCTGAAGAAAACAAGCCTTTTTGCTTTTTTTTCTTAAGAAATTCTTTTTTTAATATATAATTATATAATAAAGATTTTAACATTTTTAGAAAATGAGGATGAGGAATGAAAGTAGAATATTAAATACATAATTATGTGCAAATCTTGTATAAAACTATTGAATTTAAAATGAAAATGTATATGTATATGTGCAAGCTAAACAAATTTAGTTTGAATTCAGTTTAATTTAGTATTTATGGAAGAAAATTGTAAATTTATAAATTTGATTTTATTATTTTTATTGATCTAATACTTAGCTTGATATTTAGAAAATCAAATACAATTTCAATTTTTTTCAAGCATTTATATATTTTTCTCCAAAAATCATAGTTCATATAAAGTTGGATCAAAATGTATGGGGATATATTTGGATTACTATGTGATACTATAATTTATTACAAATAATTCAAATTATATTTGATAATTTTATGTTACTATGATAATTTTGATAACTTTAATTTATATCCTTTAATTATTTTTATTAATTATATTTTTCTTATTTGTAATTTTTAATATTATTAGTATATACTCTTGTCACGATATAATGTACAAAAACAACTACTATAGGATAATATATAACTATGTTAATCGTAATTCAAATCGAAAAATAACTCGATTAATTGATCAAAGTCAACATTGTTGACCTTTGGGTAATGTATAATTAGGTTAATTATAATCCAAATCAATAGTTGTCCCAATTAATTGACTAAGTCAACATTGTCGACTTTAGGGTAATGTATAATTATGTTAATCGTAATTCAAATCTACATGGCTCAATTAATTGACCAAAGTCAAGATTGTTGACCTTAGGGTAATGTATAATTAGGTTAATCGTAATTCAAATCAACAAATGACTCGATTAACCGATCAAAGTCAATGTTGTAGACTTTCACGGTTATGTATAATTAGGTTAATCGTAATTCAAATTGATAAATGAGTAGATTAATTGACCAAAGTTAACATTGTTAACCTTAATGTAATATATAATTAAGTTAATAGTAATCCAAAATATAATAATAAATCTCATATATATATATATATATATATATATATATATATGAGATTTATTATTATATATATATATATATATATATATATATATATATATATATATATATATATATGCAACACATCGTTAAGAATATTTGATTATTCATTCCTCATTAAGAAAATTTAAATATTGAATAAAGAATGAGTTTCTCAAAATAAAAATAAAAAATTCTCAAATAAAAAATTTATATAATAGCATTGATTTATTTAATATTTATTAAAATATTAAAGTTATATTATATTATTAAAAAATAATTATAATTTAAAAATATAACTAAACCTACCACCCCACCAAAATAGCCCCGTCCCAAACCCCAAAATTCTATATATTGTTTTACTATTTATCAATAATGGGACATATATGAATTATATAATTATTACATTGCGTTTTGCTCCCTTTGTTAAAGTACTCAGTCAAACTTTTTAATCTTTTAAGTAACTTATCATGTTAAATTATTCATATTTGTTGTGTGTTAAACCTTTTAAATATTAACATATATGATATCATATGATATTATTCACCTATTAGTGAAATCTATTAATTAAATTATTTATTATAATTTTTATAAATTTAGTCAAGTGAATTGGTCAACTGTATCAAGGGAGAAAAATAAATAGGACGCGGAAGAAGTATATTAATAAATTATTTAGTAACTTCATGTAAAAATGTGAAATTGAAAAAAATCGATAATATGCACAATTTGAACTAATTAGTACTACTATTGATCATATATATGATTTTATCTTACATGGTTTTGTTTTGTTATGTTTTCATTATAATAAAAGAATTGATAATCTGCACAATTTGAGCTAATTAGTACTAAATATGGGCTCATAACCTTAACTATGACGGGTAATGACAAAATTGAAATATTACCATATTTAAAAGATGTTGGATATATTAGTTTTGAGAATTACAAAAATAGATTTGAAAGAACAACCAAATATGGATTATCTAATTCCACAATTTGACTATCTAGCCAAATATAGTTAGTATAGTTTAATGGTTGTAACAACTTATACTTCAAATAATAAATAGTATTTATTTTAATAAATATATTATATACATTTGTTCCATTAAATTTACAGTTAAATTTCAATAGAGTCGTTAAGATTACAGAACCGTTAAATTTGATCCAACTTTATATGAATTGTGATTTTTGGATTTTCTTAATTAATTAAAATCATATTCGATTTTATATCAAGCCACAAACATATCAACAAAATTAATAACATTAAATTTATAACTATGTTCCATAGATGTAAAATTAAATTCAATTCAAATTAAATATGTTTAATTGACAAAGATACATTTTCATTATGACTTAAATATTTTTATACTAGATTTGTACATCATTAAGTATTTAAAATTTTAATTTCATTCCTCATTTTCTAAAAATGGGTTAAAATATATATTATATAATTATATATATTAAAATAAAGAAAAGAAAAAGAAAAAAAAAAGCTGTTGTTTTCAACTTTCCTTCACCGGTCCGGTGAAGCTATCTTCACCGGTGATGGAAGCTTCACCCGTACTAGAACAAAGGCTGCAAAACAGTCATTGAACTCGCCACCACCACAAACCCCAGCCATAAAATCCGCCACCATTTCTGCCTCACCAAAATTCAATGCTGCCACCATATCCTCCCACAACCATAGTATTCCGGTGGCTGTTAGCCGGAATTAGCTTGGGGATTTTGTTCGTCTTGTCGCCACAAACACACACGTATAATCAATTTACCCTCGTTCCCAAACTAAAAGAAAAATTTATTTGTCAAAATCAAAACCCATCTCCTTATGTGAGGTTCTTGTTCTCCCCAATTTTTTACACTCAAAATAATAATTTTTTTCCACTTTCTACATTGCAATGAATGAAAGCTCTCCTATGTTGAGAAGGGGCCAAGCTCAAGATGCTTCTTTGAAACCACAAATGAAAGGAATCAGATCCGTAGCAAATACATGGGCGATTACGGAAACTACCATCTTGCATTACCTTTTCTAGATTCAAAGAGTATTTTTTGAGTTTTAGTTCTCGAGTGGGATTTGGTTCTTTTCAATAATAATGCCATCAATGGAAATAGAATAAATTAACAAGGATATTTAGGACAATTCGTACCGTTCCATCTGAACTTGTATAGCCAGTTGCAAGTAAATTTTTTGCCATGTGTCATCATTTGAATGGTGAACTATCAACAGTTTAGCCAATGTTGAACTGTTATTAACCAACCCGGAAAGTTTAATTAAAACTTTTACTGTAACACTAAATCTAGCTTATAAAGGCCATCAAAACTACTAAAAAATGTCCAACTTCTTAACAATTCAAAACTTAGAAAGAATCATAATTTCCAAAAAAGAAAATTAAGTGCTAGCCTAGCTAGCTTGTACCCTTATTGAATAAGTACACTATTTTTCTTTTCTGCAAATATGAGTGTTTTATAATTTTTTGTCTTAATATATATATATATATATATATATATATATATATATATATATATATATATATATATATATATATTCACACACTAATAAAAGTTATACATATGATTAAAAATAATAAGTTCCATATCATAACAAAGTTGGGTACTCTTTTATTTTTCAGCATTATATCTGTGCGTAAAAATTATAATATAATTTTTTTTGGGATGAATATAAAAATTATAATTTCAATTCACTTCGTTGACACATTAACATGTCAATTTTTCTAAGTATATTGTTGGATATATATTTAATTTTTCAAAAAGGAAAAAGTAAAACAATCATAATAAAAAATAATTTAATAAAATAAATATGTCATATCTATATATTTCCCATATAAGAAGCATAATGAATTTCTAAAGATTAAGAAATTGGAATTGTATACTAATACTATATGTGTAGACAGGGGGAGCGACACCCCCCCCCCCCCAAAATATTTAGAATAAATATTATTAGTAGTAATGTTTTGTGTATTATCTATGTTGGCCGGATGGTTAGGGAATTTGAATTATGCTGGAGGCCTGTGTTCGAATCCTGCTTGATGCAATTGATTTTTATTTCAATTCTTAAGCCATTTTTTAGAATTTTTCTTTCTTTTTTTTTCAATTTTTAAGCTATTTTTTTAAAAATTTCTTTCTTTCTCAATTTCGCCCCCCCAAGTAAATCGCTCTAGCTCCGCCACTGATAGAATAACTAACAACATTCAGTTATGGGCGAAGAAATATTATGAGATTTGTTTTAAAACTTAGGGCTCCTTATGGTTTTGTTTTCGCTTGATTTCGTGAAATAGCGAAGTTAGGGCAGAGTCAATTCAACACTCATTTGAAAAGGTTCAAGTAAAACCCAACCCATATATATCACCTACTTTTTCTCATCTTAAATATATAAACAAAGTCATAATCTTTCATTTTTTCTCTATTTTTCATCTCAAAATATGTAAAGTCCATTGATTTAATAAATTAAATCACATCTCAAATCCCAAATTCCAAATTGCATCTTAAGTTCTCAAAACCTTCGAAACCCAACCTTCAAACCCAATTCAAACTGTATTTCAAATATCCTCAAATCCCAAATTCCAAATTGCATCATAAGTTCTCAAAACCTTCGGAACCCAACCTTCAAACCCAATTCAAACTGTATTTCAAATATCCTCAAATTCCAAATTGCATCTTAAGTTCTCAAAACCTTCGGAAACCCAACCTTCAAACCCAATTCAAACTGTATTTCAAATATCCATATCAATAATTTGAAATCAAAACCAACTGATACACATCCTAAATCTCTTATTAATATTCAATAAGTCAAGTCTTTTTTTTTTAAGGATTTAGCTAAGTCCCATGGTTTTGTGAAATCGATCGAAAACTATTTCAAATGAAGTCTGAGTACAAGTTTTGCGCAATCCCAAAATAATTAACATCAAACATGTAAAATACAATGATTTAATCATACTATCTACTTTATTTCTATAAAAGATATTAACTTGACACATAATTTCATCTCAATCTCAACATTCAAACTCAATTTTTAGAGACCAAAATCAAGAGAAACCGAGTCAAAATCTAACCAAATAGGCACTTATTACTTGTGATGAAATGATACCGTTTGAAAAGGATTCTTTGGGCAGCACTTATTTATGAAAAACAAATAATCAAGAATCACCAGAAAGAGAAAGAAAAAACGAAAAAAAGAAAAATCCTACCAAGCGCGGCCTGCACTGCAGTGATATTATTTTAAAGATGATTCCAGCAAATGTGTGAACCCCACACGTGACAGACAAACCCGTTATGGCGGTATCATATTGGATTCCTCAGCTCCCACGTGGGACCCACCGTCCAAAGATAAATTATGCGACTAGAAACGAAATTTAGTCTACTCATATTTCAATCATATAAAACTTCTGAAAAACAATTATAAGAATATTAGAAAATTATGAAAATTTTATTAATCTAAGGGAATTGAGAGAGTATGAAAACAAATCGAGAGTTTTAAAATCATACCTTATTTCCATTATTTGTTGAATGATATTAGTTAATCCCTCATTTTTTTAATTGTCTGAGAATTGTATGCGGATTAACGGATATAATAAATAGTCATTTTTTTTAAAATAACTAATTCAAAATATTATTTTAATTAAATAATCATAACATTAGTTAGCATTAATTACAAGTATTGATACAATTGATAGAAAAAAAAATTACATTAAAATCCTAAAACGATAAATAAAAATAATTAATTTTTAATTTTTAACTTAAAATAAAAAAACAAAGAAACAAAGAGTACATCTTTATATCAATATTATTAAATCAAAAATATATTCGGAAGAGGTCGTAGAAAGCGGACTACGACCTCGTTGATTAAGAGCACAAACTTTTCAATGTTATCGATCATAACAATGAAAATTTTAATCTATTTATATACTCCACTTAAAATGAAAACCTCTTCACCTGTATTGCATTTGCATTCCACTTACATTTGCATTTGCATTTCATTTCACTTATATTTCACTTATATTTGCATTTGCATGTTCATTTGAATCTCAATTTGAGTGGGTTTATTTTATTATTAAACTTTAAAGTTGAAAACCAGTACGACACAGAAGAGGTGTGAAGGTTGGACCCACTTTTTGAACATTGACTTTGACTAAATTGAGAAAAATTGAAACTAATTTAATGATAATAAGAAAAAATGAGAAAAATAAAAAAAGAAAGAAGCAAGAAGAAAAGTCACACTTTCCTGCCCCCTTCCTCCTCAAGCTCATGCCTTTTGTGTAGTTTTGAATAATATATATACACCTTCAAAGACTCCGCCTTTAACAACGTATAAGTGTGTATAAACACAACCCTCAACTCATACGAAACTTTTATCACAATTTGTGAAATTTCAAGAAGGCACTTATTCTTATAACACAAGGTATGTTTTAGCAGGTCAAAGACTCAATTTTTAATATTTTTAAGTAATATTTTCTGTTGTCTGATGCTTGTATGTTTCAAATATTGATTTTTATGATGTGGGTTTTTATAATTCTGTGAAAAAAGGTGTAATTTTCCATCGACCTTGTCTTATGTTTGAACATGTTTCTGTTGACACCCTGGCTATATGTTGGAATGAGTCCTTGATTTTTAAGAAATGAAAATTTATTATATTTAGGACAGCCGTTTAAGATATCTTTTCAATTGGTGGGATTTTTACTTTGGATTAGTTAATCAATATTCAAATATAAATCTTTGAAATTTGGAGTTTTTCATTAAAACTTTGAAAGGGTTCCTAAATATCATTTTAATTTTGTTATATTTCAGGGTTTTATGTGCAGTGGTTCAAAGAGCAAACTTTACCCTTTTGATTCAAAAATGGAGTCTGGATTTACAGAAGACATGCCTAGAAACTGCTCAAAGTTGCTTGAATTAGCAGCCACAGATGATATAACTAGCTTTATTCATGAAGTAGAACAAAAGGGTTGTGATGTTAATGAGTTAAGCTTTTGGTACGGTAGAACCTTTGGTTCTAAAAAGATGGGGTATGAAGAGAGAACCCCCATCTTGATTGCTTCTTTATACGGTAGCATCGAGGTTCTGGAGTATATTATCAAAACAGGGAAGGTCGATGTCAATCGAGCTTGTGGCTCAGATAAGGCCACAGCTCTTCACTGTGCTGCATCCGGTGGGTCGTGGTCTTCAGTCGAGGCTGTCAAACTCTTGATTAACTCTGCAAGTGATATCAATGCTATTGATGCTAATGGGAAGAAACCCCGTGATCTTATTCCTCCGTGTGTCAAATCTTCGAGCAATTCCAAGAGGAGGACACTCGAGATGCTCTTGAATGGTATCGGGTTTGAATCCGGTGTTGATGAGGAAGAAGAAGGAAGCATCACTCCACATGCGGTTAAAGAAGGGGGGAATGAGAAGAAAGAGTACCCAATTGATGCATCTTTACCGGATATAAACCATGGATTATACGGTAGTGACGAGTTTAGAATGTATAGCTTTAAGGTGAAGCCATGTTCAAGGGCTTACTCACACGATTGGACCGAGTGTCCTTTTGTCCATCCTGGCGAGAATGCTAGGAGACGTGATCCGAGGAAGTATCATTACACATGTGTCCCGTGTCCCGAGTTCAAGAAGGGTACTTGTGCGAAGGGGGATTCTTGTGAATACGCACATGGCGTTTTCGAGTCTTGGCTACATCCGGCTCAATATAGAACAAGGCTTTGCAAAGACGAGACCGGCTGCTCGAGGAAAGTGTGTTTTTTTGCTCACAAACACGAAGAGTTACGCCCTTTGTATGCTTCCACAGGTTCTGCCATGCCTTCTCCGAAGTCTCTTTCGGTTAATTCAATGGACTTGACAACTTTGAGCCCATTGTCTCTCGGTTCAAGCCCACCTATGTCCCCTTCGGTTGCGTGTTCTTCACCCATGTGGCAAAATAAGGTGAACCTTACGCCTCCAACCTTGCAACTCCACGGAAGCCGACTCAAGACCAGTTTTAGCGCTAGAGACGTCGAACTCGATATGGAATTTCTCGGATTGGAGAAAATCCGAACCCAACATCAACAAAGGCAACAATTGGTAGAGGAAATGGCTAGTCTTTCTTCTCCATACAACCGAGTTGGAGATCTTAAGCCTACCAACCTCGACGATTTTTTCGGATCACTATCTCAATTGCACCAGAGTCACTCACCCAAGTTTAACAACAACACTACCAGCTCCCCCACTGGGCATCAAATTCGCCAACTCCGTGCAAGCTACCCCTCGAATAATATCTCATCCTCGCCATCGAGGAAGCCCTCTCCTTACGGGTTTGACTCCTCTGCTGCAGTAGCTGCAGCTGTCATGAATTCAAGAACTGCAGCCTTTACAAAACGAAGCCAAAGTTTTGTCGACCGTAGTGGAAATAACAATAATTACCGTTTTGCCCATCCGGGTTCTCCTAATTCACCGAGTCCGATTCAATCTAGACCCTTGGAATGGGGCTCGCCCGATGGGAAGTTAGAATGGGGTTTTAACGGTGAAGAGGTGAACAAGCTTAGGAAGTCAGCTTCTTTTGGTTTCGGAAGTGGTAATGCTCCTCCGTCGTTGGGGGCCATGGCGGGTCCTTCGGGTGTTGATGAGCCCGACGTGTCTTGGGTTAATTCGCTTGTGAAAGATGTTCCTTCTGGTGGGATAGGGCTGTACAGTTCGGAGCAAAATCGTGAAGTTATGCCGCATTGGGTTGATCAACTGTACAAAGAGCAGGAACAGATGGTGGCATAGTAAGGTTGATATTCTTTTGGATTCTTACTGATATACTTTATGTATTTTTAGATAGTAGATTGAAGGGGGACTTATAACAGATTCTTGGAAGAATGACTGACCAAATATTGCTTAAAGTGTTTGAAATATTAGAACTGAAGAATGATATTATTTAATTTTTTGTTTTTTTTGTTTTTGGTTTCATAAAAGTTAAGTATGTTTCCTTCTGGGAACAGTTTTATGTAATTCTCAATTTTAAGAGATAAAAGGATAAGCAATGAACTTCTGATTTTCAATGAGTTTAGCCTGTTGATTTTGTTTATTTCTCACTTTTGATATATTCATTAATTGTTGTTGTGATACAACGTTGAATCTTCTGCCTGTACTGGGATTTTCGTGTATTATGTCATAAGATAAATTGTTTAAGAATCTGTCTGGGTTGCCTCATGTTATTCGGATCAAAATTCATCTGTATTTAGTATCATTAGATGTTAAGACTCAGACCTAAGTAAAATTTGAAAACTATACAAGACAATGATTTAACATGTACACATATTTTAAAGTCTATATAAAAGATCTAATCGAAACAAACCGAACTAAGATTGAAAACTAAAATTAAGAGAAACATCAGACCCATTAAGAATTTTTCTCTATCTCCATGTTGATTGAACTTGGATCAATTTCTAATAATCTTCTAATTTCTATTTTGTGGGTGTTTTCACTTTACATTTGGTGATGAATCTAAGGCCATCTCCAATGAGTATGGACTCCCCTTCCCCTCAGACTCCCATTTTTCTCAAACTCCCCTTCACCTTCAGACTCGTCCTTTTATAGTCATTTTCAATGATTCAATCTTTCCATTTTATTTAAATTGAATTCTCAAAATTTTCCACTCTCACTTAATTTAATGAAAATAAATATATAATAATTATACTAATAGTAAATTGAACTCTAAAATTAATAATAAATAATTTATCATTGACATTAATTATAGCATTACATGTAATAAAATAAATTAATATTTAAGTTTAAGATTAAAAAAAACATTTTATATAAATATTATTAATTTAACTAAAAGAACATTAAAAAAAAGAAAAAAAAAAGTATGTGCATGGCAACGACAAAGGTGGGTTGGGAGGTCTGGCCACCCACCTCCCCACCCCCCCAGGAGGTGGTTATCCACCTTCGAAAGATTCCCCCCTCTCCCGCCCCCCTCCTCACCAAAGTTCATTTCTTCACCCCTTCTCCCATGGATTCCCCCTCCCCCCTCCTCAATGGAGATGCTCTAAGGTATTTGTCTGTAAAATTATGGCATGGCAGCCTAACAAGTGTGCAAAGAAATGTTGCATGTTTCTGCTAGTGGAATAAATGGTCTAATCATCCACTAATTAAACAATAAGGATTTGTGGAATAAAAAGGTGGGTGCGGATGGATGGATGGATGGCTTGAAAGAAACCTAACAAATAAAGCGCATGCACAATTGAATTGAATTGAATTGATTGCCACAAATCTACTTTTCCATAAACTTTACAAATTTACCGGTGCCCTTTAACGTGCATTTGATCGATCTTTTATGATCAAAACGACTCTAATTTAATTCATTATCATAATAAGTGTACTTTTATAGCTTTTAAAGTCTTCAGTTAGACATACTACATATTATTCGGAAGCAATTGATTCCTGCAATACGATGATGATGATGATGAAGAAGAGGTGTTCATTTAATATGCCCAAAAAAATTTCAAAGTGAATTACATAAATACCCCTAAAGAAATGACATACTACATACTTAAATACTTATTTCTTAAGTTTTATAATGCGTATATCTAAGGTGTTGTTCCCATATTACATAGCCAAATCCTTGTATTCTATGATATCAGTATCAAAGTGATGTAACATGTAAGGTAGTTTTCATAGAAATAAACGGACTACATACATATTTGTTTTTGCAAAATTAAAAAAAATTGTGCTTATTTATGAACCGTACAAAATTAAAAATAAATTTAAGCAGAAAATTTCAACTTTGACAAGTCATGCACATAGAATATTTTTCGTTGGAACAATAAAAGAGTTTGCAATTCCAGGATGTCCAACTGTATTTTAATTACTAAATGATGATATTTGGTCGAAGTCGTCAAGTTGGATTGGGTGAGAAGAATTTTATTTGAATTGCATTACTAAAACTAAAGCTTAGCTGTGTTTTTTTGACTTTAAAAAAGACAGGATTGCTGCCTCACAATTAATTCTTCACATTCCCATAAATAAAGATTTGATAATTTCAAAGTTGTGGGTCCCAAATGTTTATATCAATGTTAAATTATTGCTTTGTTTTGTTTGCATAGCCGCCCTATAATAATAACTTTATTCTCATCTTTCCACCACACAAAAGATACCCAATGGATCCTCCATTATCTCCTTTACTTTCCACTTTTTTTTTTTCTTATTAATAAAAGGAGAAAGGAAAATGAAAGTAACAATTACAAATGTAGACTTAAATTTTGGCCCTTTTGATGGAGATTGGGCTTTGGATATTGGCTCAACCCAGTTTTCATGGAGGTGCGGGCCTGATTACTTAGATTTGGGCCTCCAACTCGAAAGAATGGGCCTTGTACTTCAGAAATGAATAATGATTAATCTTTAAAAGGGAAATAATTAGGGCTGTCAATGGGCGGATTACAATCCCGATCCGTCCGAATCCGGTCCGATTTATTAGTATAATTATCCGATTAGAGATTCGATGGACCTGATCCGATTATAAAAATCTGTAGTCCGAAACTCATAGAGCGAATATGGATTTAGGTCGATCTGATCCGTTAAAGATCCGTATCCGATAATAAATAAAAAGAAAGATATATATACATATTTTTTTATAAAAGTAAGTATCATTAATAATATTTCACCGTCAATTTAAGAAGATAGTAATTTATAACTCATTTATAAATTTATTTAAAACAATATTTTTATAATACAAATATGAATATAGTAAAAAAAAAACTTTGAAAATGTGATCTAAAATTAAATAAAATTGAAAAGTTAATAAACTTGTTTTAGGAAAAATATTAATTTAACTTTTTAAATGAAAATTTATTGGATCCGAAAAAGATTCGATATCCGGCTAAATCCGATCAAGATCCGTTGGATAAAAAAATCTCGATCCGAGCACAATCCAAATCCGACAGGATTCGATCCGATATAAAATGGAACCGGATTTGGATGAGGCTGATCCGACCAGAATTCGACCCATTGACAACCCTAGAAATAATGAATGTTGAGGCCTTAATGCAAAACTTAAGGGGGATAATTCTTGACCTAATCGGATAAGTCGAACACAATGCATATAGCAAATGCATTACACTTGTTTGTAGAGGTATAATACTCCATCAATCTCAAAACACACAATGCACTTAATTTATGATTGATGAGTTCTGTCAAATCTAATTTAAATAATAATTTTTCAAATTGAAGGTATCAGAAAAATATTGTGTGTTTTTGAAAAGCATATATATTTTTTGTTTTAAAAAATTGGTGTATCATAGTCTTCTCTCAATATTATATATTATAACTTAAAAAAAAAAAAAACTTATATCTTACCCTATTACGTTAAAAAGAAAATCGATTTAATATAAAATAATATATTTCTTTTCTTTCCATTATCTGGAAGGAAAAAAACCTTCAAATTCCAAAAATTAAAATTATTGTTCATTTATCCCTAAAAATTCAATAAAAAAAATTAATACAAGAAATTGAGATCATATCAAAATTTCCTCAAGATTTTAGATCACTCTAAAAAAGAAGTAAACAAACTCAAATATTTTAGATTTGATTCTTACCATAATTGTGTTTTTTTATTTGAGGTTATTTTGTAATTTCATTCTAATCTTAATAATCCCTCCGTTTTTTTATTTATTGTTTTGGAATATTGCACACTGATTAAAAAATTAAATAAATAGCCACTTTTTTAAAGAAAAAATCCTCAAAATATCATTTTAATCAAATAATTACAACTATAAACAAAAAGGGTAAAATTGACATATATAAATTAAATTTGCATTTAACTCCTAAAACGATAAATAAAAGTAAAAAAAAAATGGAAATACTAAAAGATTTTTGAAATAAAAGGGAAGAAATAATTACTTTTTAAAATAGAAAAGATGGAAATTATAAAAAAAGATAAAGTAAAATAGGAAATTTGGTCTCATTAGTTCCATAAATCCATAGAAACAACAGAAAATAATGATTAAAAGATCAGAAATAATCGTTGAACAAATTTTTTGTTGCATTGATATTCGAAATACTCCGTAATATTTAGCTTGAAATAGTTGCATCAAATTTTCCATTCCTAACCCGAGGAGATATAAACCACCGATCTTATCTTTTGAGCAGTGCACAATGTATGCATATGGGTGTACGAGTTTCTGCAGTACAGGTGCTTGTGAAAATTCCTCAGTTAAATTAAAAAGATAAACTTATCGGGAACCTTTTATAAAGATTCACAAAAATATTTGTTATTATGTCTTATGTGAAATGGAAAATTTAGTTGATTTTGTTTAACGATTTCAATAATTTGTTTGCAGGAAGCGACTTGAGAAACCAGCTTCGTCCAAAGTTGTTTACTTTGCACCAATGTCTAGGTAACTCAGAAATTATTGGCACTAGTCTTGATTGGTTTGATTGTATTTGGTCGAAATGAGATTGTTTTAGTGATTATGTTGAAATTAGGAAGAAATTAATGAAAATTTAAGTTGTATTATTAAAGATAAAAGCTTTGTTTGTATATTGTGTTCTAGTTTCCGAGATTGTTTAGAGTGATCTTAAACAATGTCATGTTTAAATATCCTTATGTTTTGTCAGCTTTGGGAGACTACAAACTGTAAAGGCTAATGTAATATAGCTATTGAAATTGGTAGAAAATTTGGGTTCTAATTATACAGTAGAGGCATCAACCCTGTCCTGCAGTAGTGTATATTTTCCGAGACTCCATATAAGTGTTGGAGTATTTAGAATAGCCTTAATAGGTAATATTTTGGTTATTATCTTAATTCTATTGCTGACTCAAAAGTATGAGAAAAATAAATATATTGACACATATAATTTATAAATTAGCAGGTCCAAACATACTAATGTATGGCTTGCCTAGCATGAAACTGTTAATATATTATCAAAATGCATGGATTGTCCCTTCAAGGAATTGTGAAGTGACAACTTCAATGGAAAAATATTTAAATGTCAGTGTTGGAGTCTAGTATATATTGGAACTATAGAATGTGAACATCCATGTGTAATAGTATGGTTTCAGTATATAAATTCAGATAGTTAAGACCTTTATTGTTACAAGATCTAGACAAGGTATTTTCTTTAGGGAAAAGTGTAATGTTAGTTAAGTCCCCATTTGGTGTCACAGCTCGTCTACGTGGGTATCCTCATCAGCACTCATGGGATTGCAACATTTACATGCATGTCTGCACACTCCTGCATTATTCTCCGAAGTATGTTATTTTACTTGTATCAGCTCATTTGGTAGATTAACAAATAAAATGTCATTGATGCTAAATGCAGTTGTTAGAGTTAGAGTTAGACTAATAGCACGAGTTAGAGTTATAGCGTGTTAGGAGTATTAGGTTTAGGTTGGGTATTTTGGTATTTAAGGAGTCTTATATCTTTGTTTAAATACCCCTGCTTGGGTTCATTATTAAGAACAACCTTACACTTTCTCCCAACATCTTTTCTCTTATAACAGCAGTAATCCTTCTTAAGTTTGGCATATGGCAAAATTTGTGTTTTTTTTGTCGCATTTTAGTTTGACCTTTTCAGCTGATGCTAAAAGAAAGTCGTAGAGTTGATAAAAGAAGAAATTGGTAGCCAATCCAATTATATATATATATATATATATATATATATATATATATATATATATATATATATATATATATATATATATATATATATATATATATATATCCAAACCGTAATAATGCAGAATGCAAGTCCATCATATGCACTTGTAATTTCTTTCAGGACTATGCTTCATTGTAACTTCTATTTTAATTTACTATGCAAATGTAGGTAGTCGCTTTAGACTCTTGTCAACAATATAGAAATAAATAGTATTAGGGGTTGTAGATATGTTAGAAAATTAGGAGTTGCCTCTGGTTTTAACATCTGCGCCGTAAATTACCCATCAGTTTTACCATCGATTGCAGGTATACAATGGGAAGAAGTGCAATTATCAAGCAGCAGAAACTTTCCAAAGATGAAAATAACATGTGCATTGGATCAGTCAACAAAAGATTCCCATTTTCACAAGGTACGTGATGAGAATAAAACTTTGGTTAAAATGTGTGGAATCACGTCAGCTAGAGATGCTGCTTTGGCAGCAGAAGCCGGTGCAAATTTTATCGGGATGATTCTTTGGCCCAATTCAAAAAGGTCTGTTTCACTTTCTGTTGCAAAAGAGATATCAAAAGTTGCACGCGAGTATGGGGCTGAGCCTGTTGGGGTATTTGTAGATGATGGCGCGGAGACGATATTAAGAGCTTCTGATGAAGCAGACCTTGGATATGTGCAAGTTAGTACTTTTTATCAGCATTTTTATATTGTCAACTTTTTCGCAGCTTTTATTAAGCTTATTTAATTTGTGTCATGCAGCTACATGGAGATGGTTCTCGAGATGCTTTCCAAATCATACTGAAAGAAAACCGAGTTATATATGTTCTTCATGCAAATGAGGATGGGGCTCTTTTGAATTCTATATCTAATGAAGAATGTTCTCAAGTTGATTGGATCCTTGTGGATAGTGCTCAAGGGGGCAGGTATAAATGTCCTATTCAACGCTTCTTCTTTTAATCTTGAACTGGCTATAAATTTTACCATCTTAGATTTTATTTATCGGTTTGGTGAATCTTTTACGAGGAAATTTAGGGTGTAATTATGATTATTTTGCTACAACAAAGTGTATGTAGTCATGTATGTACTATGTAGAAGTAGGCAAAGTCAACAATCAATCTTTTCTCTTTTTCCCTTACATCACATTGAGGGTATCTTTTGTTTAAGAATAGCAAACAAACTCATCTTCTTTCTTTCTTCATTGTTCATGTATGCTCATAAGAAGTAAGTCTTTATTTCTAATAATTTGACTTTAGTTGCATTAGAACAATCCACCCCTAACAGTGACCTTTCCTTGCTTTCTCATCTGGGTAGCAAATGAAGTTACATTTGGTGCTTTTAACCCAACTCAAGCTGAAGAACCTATTCCATGGTCACTGCTAACTGCTTGAAAAAAGACTACTAAATAGCTTTGATGGACAATTTTGTCAGTGTACATTCATGAAATAAGTTAATATGTCTTCTACTCGTTTTTGTAATTTTCTCGTTTTCAGGTTGAACTATTTGTCAATCTATGCAGCCATGACTATAGATGTTCCTTTTTTTTACATACTTTCAGTGGTAAAGGTTTTAGTTGGTCCAATTTTAAGCTCCCGCCTATTAGGAGCAAACATGGATGGCTTTTAGCTGGGGGTATTAAGCCTGAGAATGTATATGAAGCTCTTTCGACTCTTAAGCCACATGGAATTGATGTTAGTAGCGGAATTTGTGCTCCAGATGGTATACAGAAAGATAAATTGCGAATATTATCCTTCATGAAGGCAGTGAAATCTGTGAATTATTGAATCATTAGCCATGAACAATGTGGTGGTGAATTTGCTAATACACTATCTGTTTTATTACAGGATCTGAAATTTTGATGTACAAGTATCATTTTTTCTCTTTTAGGAGCTCTATATTTGCAGTTCAAGTAACCTTCATTCTTTTACAACATTATTTTGGGACAACATTGTTTTTAGGGAAATCAAATTGTACCCTCACTTTGAGGCCTTTTTGCATTTCACGAATATTTTGTGCATCTCCCATCATCAGCTTAATACTATCCTTTTTTTCTTTTTTATTCCGCGGTGGACACAACGCGCAGTGATAATTGTGAGTAATTCGTAATTTTTCTCTAAATTTGCACTTGACTTTCAAAACTTTTTATCTGTTTCACACTAACCTCTCAAAAGATATCGTTAAATGACTAGTATTGTGAATTGCAACAATTTGAAAGTTTTGTACATTTTCCCCAAAATCATGAACTAGCTCATATTTAAAAATTGGAATTGGAAGACATTGACCAGCTTGACAAGTACCATTTTTTGGTATAGACTTGTCAATAGTATTATACAATACATGTAATAAATATCTAATATTTGATGTTAAAATGGAAGAAACATTACAAGTGTGAACATGTGGCTAGTGGCAATAAAACAAAAGCATAGAGGTCCAGAAAACATACCTCAAATTTCTAAGGACGATAATTTATTGTCCTTTTAGTTTCATATTGATGCGAGTTGTACTAATGGGGCCAACTCCAACTCTAAATTGGTTGTGTCCAAAATAACTAACACTTAAGATAGAAATTCAAACTCGTATACTGTTTTGACAGTATATGCTACATGTCAATTGTATTTCTACACGTAGTGGCACTCGATCACATAACTTTTGTTGTGGACTTGCTTTATTAATGAATTGAGTATGACCAAAACGGGTCTGGACCCAAGTTTCCCTACCGCCCATAGGACACACAAACATGTACAAAATCCACATAGAAATGGATTGTGCTAACACAAATTCTTGAGAAAACAAACATGTACAAAATCCACATAGAAATGGAGGGAAAATTCTTGTATAGACCTGATCTATTAACTTTTCATAGACCTTGTGATTGTAAATGTGCCACATCATACATTTTGATGATGTCATGCTCTCAAAATGTATGATGTGGCGTATTTACCACCACAAGGTCTATAAAAATCTCATAGACCAGGTCTATGCAAGAATATTCCGAAATGGAGTGTGCTAACACAAATTCTTGAGAAAAATCTTCCCTTCAAATTACAAGATACACTACAATTTCAACATGTCCTTGCACTATCCTTGTACATTGCACATCAATTGTTCATAATATATATGTAATATCTATATGCTACTCCATCACCGGAGGAATAAAAAATCCATTTTATTGGTGATAATCAAGAATCCTCGTGTCAACTCGTGGTTATGTGAGCTCGTACGAGTGTGTTTAACAACCATAAATAATAGTTAGTCAAAGAATCAATTTCTTGGAGATAACTTCTCAATTCTCATCCAATCGATATATCATTCGATATCCATTACGATTTCTGAGCTCCATTGAGTTGAGGATCGGTTTGATAATATACAATATCGCCGGTGTCACTCACATAATGATCCTTCTTCATGCTTCTTAATAGTACTCCCAGTAAGTAGAATGGAAGAGGGCCGGATTTTTGCGGTTCTTTATAATACTTCCCTAGCACCGGCTTAGCTGCTTCAGTCTGCATCGTAACAATTACCAACCTTTCAAAATCGAGATTATATTATATGATCATGGAAGCTAGTTTCTTGATCAAAATCGACACTTACAGCTTCTATCAAATGATAGTGTGGGATTTGAGGGAAGAGATGATGAATCACATGTGTTCCTATGTCATGGTGAATGTTGTTTATCCATCCATAATCACGATCAAGTGTCGTAAGCCCCCCTCTTAAATAACTCCATTCCTTTTTTTTGGACAAAAATAATTAAGTTACAAAAGTAATATCAGAATATATAACACATAATCTTTAGTGTTTGAGTGAACTTGCAAGTTTTTTTTTTCTAAAAAAATTGATTTACCTTTCCACGGTACCAAGGAAGCTTCTCATCGTGACCATGGTGATGTAAGTAGGTAACAAAATCGAGCCACATTACAAAGCCCTGCATCCAATACAAATTCCAAGTTTTACCAAAGTTTAAAAGTCCGATAACAAATACTAACGACGCCAGTCATAGGTAATTTAAGTTAAAATATTCGATAAAGAAATTGAAGGAATAAAAGTAACTAACCAAATAAGGTATGCCATAGAGTTTGAGCAATTGAACAGGACCCATAGCAAAAGATAATCCTACAAGTAATGCAACCATTGCGGTCCAACAAATTGTTGAGGTTATTATATCTTTCCTCTCATTAGGGACAAATAAATCACTGTCTGGATGGAAATGAGACCCTTTTTTCCCCGGACTTCGACTCCACTGTCATAAAATGCATCACAATTGATCAATACAATTTAATCAGGAAAGCTTATGTCTTGCTATGAAATGAAGAAGCAAAATAACTTACCAGATAGAAGGGATAAGCTAGCATAGGGAAAGGCAATGTGAATCTCAATATCTTCGTGGCCTTATCTAAATTCTTGAAAATCTTCTCAGGCAACTGGAATTAAATGAAAACGAAATACACAATAATGAATTCGATCTTCTGCTAAAAACAAAAGGAATCAAATGGAAATGACTTTATTACCGGGTGCCAAGATTCATCGTTCTCAACATGTCCATGGTTTTGATGATGTGTCCTGTGACTAATTCTCCTGCATAATTCATAATAAGAGTACACTTCAGTTTTGTTTTTCGGTTTCAAGAACTATGCATGAAAATCAAACCAAGCTACTCATTACGAACTCGAGCCCGTTTGAGCTCCATATGTTACACACGTCAAACAAGCTTAAACAATATTTTTCATTCTATTACTTTGAAGTCTGATTCGAGCTCGATTCTATAAGCTTAAAAACTACAATATTTACGTAAAAATATCAAATTGAGCTCGACTCGATTCAAACTCGTTCGAGCTTGATTCATCTGTCAATGAAATACCAAGCTCAAACTCAGGAAGCTCGATCAACAATTCAAACCAAGCTCGAACAATGTGTTGTTGGACATTACTCTATTTATTTACACACCTACTAAGAACTGAAATATACATTAAACAGAATTAGATAACATACCATCCATGATATGGGACAAGAATTGAAGAATGAGTGAGATGGCCAACCACACTATTCAACTTGTGATTATTTGAAAAACTTCCATGTCCACTGCAGAAAGTAAGATCATAAACATTAAACCCAAACACATATTTCAAGAACTAAATCAAAATTCAACAGAAATTTTACCAATCATGGCCAAGAACAAAAAGAGCCCAAAACATGGTCCCCTGAGCAAACCAATACAAAGGCCAGACAACCCAGCTGTTGAAATAAGCAGCTACAGCCGCCAATCCAAAAACAATAGCAACATCTCTTACAACATAACTCATAGACTTCCATGGATTCTTAACCCAACAATGTTTAGGAATTGCTGCCTTAATATCAGACAACTTAAATGGAGGTGGTGCCCCTGGGTCAAATTCTTCACCACCACCACCACCACCATTTATTTCTTCTTCCACTTGCTCAATTCTCAATGGTACACTCACTTTCAAAGCCCAATTTCTCTCATTATTATTAATCCCATTTGAGAAACAGAGTGAAGAACCATTTCCAAAATCTGTTCTTGAAAATCTTAGCTTTGAAGGGTTAGAATTCAAGAAAGCTTGGGGTTTTGGATAAATTCTTGGAAGTGGCCTTAGACCACATTCTGATAATACCCAACTGGCCATTTTGGAGATGACCCTTTAACCAAGATTTCACCTTTTTTAAGTTTCTACAACAGTGGTGAGAAGAAAGAATATGTATATGTATTTAATGTGTATGACGTATCTGCAAGAATGTAAAGGGAGAGTAGATAATGCTCACCTTAAGAACCACAGCTTCTGTTTCTGTTGTGGATTTTCTTTGAATTTTAATTCGGTGTAAGAAATGTGGTTTATATTTATATACACAAATCTGGATTTGCTTTCTTTCTTCTCTCTTTCGCATTACATATCTAATTTCTGTAGATATGGGCAACTAATAACAACGTGATTTTTATGCCACAGTATGGTCTACTTTCATGGTCGGTATCTATTTTTTTTAATGGTACTTCTATTTTTTTAATAATTTCTTTTAATGGTTGGTCAATTTGAACTAATTGTTTAGATATACTACTACAACTTACCTACAATTTTCTCTTATGGCTATTTGATATTTTTTGAGAAGTGCATTATATATATTATATCTCGACAATTAAATGTGATACGAAAATGAAATAAAAATATATATAATACTGACTTTTGAGTTTTTCCTTTCTTTTGTGGTAAATATAGGCAGGGGATATGTATGATTTGGAGTCACTAACAACTTCCCTTAAAATAGCAATTACAATTTTGTGGCTTTTCTTTGTTCTATTGTAAGGTTGTGTTTGCAACTGCGGGTTAAGCAGATATTTAAAGCGAAAATATGTGAAAATGTTCTTTTTTTAACTTTTAGTATTTGCATTTTCATACTAAAAAACGGTTCCCGTATTAAAAATCGAAATGACCTGAAATTTTAGAAAGAAATTCCTTTTAATATGTTCATATTTTTGTCTTCAAAATTGGTTAAGTCAGTAAGTCATACTCCTACGTTCTGTTGGAAAAAAGGAAAAAGAAAAACTGTATTTTAAATTTTTAAATCATCTAATAACAGAAAACAGGAAAAACAAATGAGTTAGGACTTAGGACGAGGATTTTTTTATTTTTATTTTTATGTTTTTTAAATGGTTTCCAAACGTGTGTAACTAGAAAAAGATGACTACGTGGTCAGACTTGCCTCTCATACTTCCCAGTAGAAGATAATTGGCTGCAAATTAAAATATGGTGGTCAAATTTCCATTTCGTAATTATTCATATATTTTATGACTTTGTTGATGCATGTCAAAGTCTGTGGGGGCGGGGGCCTCCAATGTAAAGGAAGCTTTTTTCCATATTACCGACCAGGTAGGTAGAGAAAGCTTATTAATAATTGCACTTAGGGGAAAATTAAATTCTCCATTACCACGCCAAAGCAAATACAGCCTTTTTTTTTTTTAATCAAGTTGTCCAAGCTTACACTAGATCTAATACTGCTTGTATGTGCATATAATATGTATTTAATTTGAATTGTTGTGATTTATTCAAAAATTTTGGAAAGACCAAAACTTATAAGGCTTGTTTTACTGAACTGGCTAAAGTTTCAACTTTTAAAGATCTTGAGTATTTACTTAATTTCTACAAATTTTACATAGTAATTGTTTTCATTGTAGTTTACAAGAACAATTCAATTAAAATTCTGATGAAATTCATGGTTTCTAAAAAAAAAATTATATTAGACTATGTTTGTATTTTGATAAGTTTGCTTAGTTTCATTACATGTTTGTGTTTAAAATAAATATGTTATTGCCAAATATAAATGTTTAAGTGAAATAATATACATCCAGATTGAATTGCTACTGGGTGAAGTGTGAAATGTTAAATAGGGTGGCTTTCACGATATTAATTTTTTTTCTAAACTTAACCGAATTTTGAGGCCTTTTGAGAAGTTAAATTTTTAAAAATGACTTTTAAAAGTTAAAAATTTTAGAATTGGCCTTTCTTTAATTAGTTAATAAATTAATTAATTAACCTATTAACTAATTTTTAAATAAACAATCAAAATAAAATAAAATAAAATAATTAAATCGGGCAAATCGTCGAAGAACATTTGAAGATGTTCTTGGACGCTCAACTGAACCAGTCACCCAAGGACAGTCCAGGCGACTGGCCAGTCGCCCAAGCGCCCAAAAACATTTGAAGATATTCTCGGACTCTTGTCAGTCGCCCAAGAATATTTTCAGGCGTAAATTAGAAAAAAAAAAAAAAAATTCATATTCGGGCACGGTTGTTGCAGATTCATCACAATCACATATTTATGTTGATCACCATCATTTGTGTGAGAGATGTGGAAGTTATGAGAGAGTTTGAAAATGAAGAAGAAGAGTTGAGAAAGTTGGGAGAAGAGAAAAAAAATTGGGAGAATTTTGAATTCGAATTTGAGAAGAGCGAAAAAAATAAGAGAATTATTGAGAATATTTAAGAGAAATAAGTGAGTTTAGTTTATAACGAAATTAAAAAGAAATTAAAAAATAAGGGAAAGATTATTTTCATAATTTTAACATTTGGAAACGCCCTTAAGAAGAAATACTCGTATTGAGGAACATTTTTTTACTAAAATGACATAGATTAAGCAAAGAAGGGAGTATTTCTTGTTCAACTTCTAAAATGCTTAGTGCACCGGCCATATTCTCAACACTCGAGAAAATGTAACCCTAGAATTTTCCTAACTATAAATAACAAAACCCTCTCTTTTGGTCTATCTAACTATTTCTTTTTCCCACTAAATTCAAGTTTTTAATTATAGCCACTAATACTTTAACTAGGACACTTTTCCCCGAAAAATGTTATGAATTTTTTTTTGTTGAAACTTAATTTGGTCAAATCAATTCAATCATATGACAAATATATTGCACTTATTTTATGATTGATCACTTTCTTAATAATTACATCAAATCCCAAAATAAATAAATTGCACTAGCCATGTTGTTATTATAGCTCGGCCAAATCCAATCCGAGTAAGAATTTTCCAAATATTATATGTTGGAATGACTTCAATTTACGAGAGAGATTATTTTTAGTCTCTAAATTCGAAGTGTAACCCAATATCTTCTCTCACCATGAACTAATATGCCAAAAAAATGAATTAAAAAAAATCTAAATTAAAGAGTAGCTCAACGTCTCTCCCGCATGAATTAATATCCAAAATTTTGAATTAAAAAAAAAATCTTATCATATTGCACCTTGTAATTCATGCAACTAATATACGAAAAAAACCCCTTATTTTCTTGGAGACGTTCTTATTTAGTAGAGGCTTATCATCTATGAACATGTGTATGTTATTTTAAGTTCACATATTTTGATATACGTATATATACGCACGTATACTTGATTATTTTGATACACAAATCATATTGAAATTAGACCTCTATGTAATTCATCAAAAAAAAAAAAAAAAAAAAAAAGAATCTATGGAGCGAAATAATCAGCTAAGGTCCATAAACAACAAAAAAGATTTCTTACCTCATATTAGAGTGGAGATTCGAAGGGGTAATACTCAAAACCAAAAACCAGGCAACATTGGAAATATACAGCCGTGTAAATTCTTGTATTGAAAACAAGATATAAATGTATGACTTAAAGATCTTGCTAATTAAAAGCGAAGTTCCTTTTTCTTTTTCTTTTTTCTAAACTAAGCTTTCTACTTACATATGAAGAACGATCCTGACTGAAGGACGACAGACATATAAAAAATGTTCAAATTTAGAACTTACCAGTGAAAGTTCTGCATTTGAGTGATCTACACAGTTCCTTCATTATCGGAAATAACAATTGGATGTGATCGTCAGCCGCCGTGCAATGAGGTTGTCAACTTGTCATCAAACAATGCTTAACGATGTTTGTGCAGTCATATATTCCACCATTTACGTTTTTCCATCGCCTTAGCAAGCTCATGTGCCATTGATGCAAAGTTCTCAGCACCACTTTGTAACTCTTCAGTCCGTTTGCTAAGTTGCTACAGAAATCAGGGAAGCACATAAATACCAAAAGTCTTAGTTTTAGGAAAATGAATCATTTTATTTCTCTCTTTTCTCATTGAAGCCTTAAAATTATGAAATTTTAGGATTCACATATCCATTGCATTTAATTTAAGGAATTTGTTATAATGGGATTACCTCGAGTTTCTCCCCGCGCTCTAGAAGTTTATCCTTTGCTTGTGACGCAGCACCCGTAGCATCCTGGAACCAGGGCCAATTTCAGACGATGCAATTCCTAGTTAAAGCACATGGTCATACAAATGATACTTGAAGTAAAGGACTTACTCCTGTGTTCCTATACTTGGCAATGATTTCTTCACGTGTTCGAGCCTTTGGTTGGGCACCAGAGGAACTACCTTCAAATAATTTCTCCCTCTCTGTTTCCTTTTCTGGATAGGTTCAAGAAAAGGATTAGGACAGGTTGAGCTTGAGACCACTATATCAGTACAAATAACGTTGTAAATTTACCTTTTATGCTATCACTACTTTTTGCCGAAGGAATAACAATAACAGGTTCATCAGTTACAATAACAGGTCCATCAATATCAATGTCATCTGCAAATGATAATAAATAACTTTAGGGGCAAAAAGTCATCTACTTCTAATGTGTATTTTCTTTGCAGACAAGAAGATGACTAGATCTAGGATTAGTATTTCTGACTCAAACTCACCTATATGAAGTTCCATCTCATCATAAGCATTAATGGAGTCCGAGAAAGGGAACCTTGAAAATATTTTCTCCAAATGTGCAGTCATGACTGCACGAGCTTCTGTGTTATTGAAACCATGCCCTTCTTTATCCCCTTTTAATCCCTTTATCATATTACTGAAAAATCCAGGAAGAGTGCTCTGCACATCGAAATAGGCAAAATCTTTAAGAGATTTATGAAAACGTGGGAGAACATGGGAATAAGTAACTTATTTTTGACCTGTGTCTGCTTTTGGTCTTGTGAGAAATTAAAATTAGCATCTGCAGCTGCTGCTAGGACTTTATCGTGTAGGCAAGGTAATGACTCCGGAATCCTAATTACATATAGCAACTTCTTATCAGGACTTTTGAGATTTTATCAGAGAAAGTGAGAGAGAGGGGCGGAGGGGTGACCTGAAATCATTTTCAAAGGCCAAAAGAGACACAAAAGCAAATTCACTCCCATTGACCTACATAAGTATACACACCATCAGTTGATCGTTATATAATCAATGTGACTGAGATACAACTACTCATCAAGCGGGTAAATTCACAAAAGACATTGGAATACCAATATATTTTTAATTACACTCAAGCAAGATGTCCAAATATCGGGGGCAAAAAATATGATAAATTGATGAACCAATTATTCTAGAATTAAGTCAAGAAGTGAAAGTTGAAAACTTGCTCACAGAAAACTAAGTTAAATTCATAAATTTCTTAATACCTTGTTGCAATCTTTCATGAATAGGACCATGTAAGTGATCGGGTAAACTGAGATAGAACCTACATTTTTTATCCTAATGGCACCTCGATATTAGATGAGTCAAATCTCAGATAGAGCCAATAAAAATTGACAATAGTCGCAAACCTGCTGGATTTAAGAATATGAACGAATCAAGGTACTCATTACATTATTTTGTCGAGGCCTCAAACTCATTTCTCCCACAAAAGTTCCACTAAGTCAACTTCAGATCTGAAACGTCTGAAAGGCTTCCATCTTCAGTTCTCCTAATAAAAGTTTCTTTTTAAGGCAACCTAATAAAATCTGATGATAATGATATATCTTTATCCACAATCTCATTATCTCGTCAATTAACAGAACCAATTCATTCATTGCAACTCTATTTGTTTTCCTGTAAACATTAGCATTTAAAACCATCATCCATAATGGAAACCTCCATTTATGCATTCCCAGTATTTGATTGTGTTTGTTGAGTATATACATTCTGGATTTTGGTATTGGCAAACTGGGGGTTCATGGCTTGATTTCTTGTTTTTCATACTTCTATTTCCTTTGGTTTTAATAATAGAAATTAAGTATTCATAGTGGTTTAGATATCTAAAATTATGACAAAGTGGTATCAAAAGTTACAGTAACAACATTAAATTTTCCCTGTACTTTTACCAGCCTTGTATATGTATCTTTTGTTGATCATAATGATTCACTTTGCACGGTCAGATAGATGGGGAACATAGATAATCACCATTGGCTTTGTTGCTCTTATATGATTAACAGGAGTTAGCCAGACACAAGTCAACCCTTTCTTGGTGGTTATCTCTTTCTTTAACCAATTTTACCAAAAAAAAAAAACATCATTAATGATAGCCTGTGCTATTGTTACACCTGGAACTAGGAGCTTAATTGGTCTGGGCCCTCATCGAAATAGGCAAACATCTAGGTGATATCTCAGATTCATTATCGCAAATAATGGCTGCTAAAAAAATCATGAGTCATTGTTTGAGATTCTATATTAATTATTTACTTGTGTTTGCACCTGTAACAACTGCATCACTACTGAGTTAAAGGGTTTGCTGCTATAACTGGTTACTCTCAGCTTAAGAGGGTTCCTAAAGTGATGTTTCACATCTACTCCATTCATTCTGAATGAACATGCACAAATTATTTCAACAGTTGGTTCAAATCAATTAGCTTAGAGCAACATGCAAAAAAAATTGCAGTTGATACTCGTTCTTGATAAATGAGATACACATTCACTGTTCAATGGTGGTCCCGTGAATGGAGTTAATTTCTTGAGCTAGAAAAGAGGGAACCTATTGTCTTCTTTTAGAAGCATGTTGTATATCTAGAAAGAGCAAATGTTGGCACTGAATAAAGGCATGCAAATACAGTATAAGTTCATATGCTTTTTATCTCTGTGTAAATGAACCAACCAGGGTAATCTGGGCTTTATCAGAAGCGCTCATCGTCTTAGCCATATTGTTCTTGAAATTCCACCTAAGTATTGACATCATTGAGGTGTTTCCCAGTACTTCAAGACCTGGCAAAGACCTAAAAGATAGAGTAAATAGTATTTATCAATATCTAAATTTTTCTCCCCATGAATGAAAGTGAGAAACATAATACATACAATATATTAAAAAAAAAAATTACAATACTATTTAGCACATAAAATAGTTGGGAACTAGCCAACTGGGCTAAGATGCTTAAGCCCGTATCGACATAGACCATTCACGCCTTCTGTCCACAACATCGTGGGAGGCGGAAGCGAACTTCCTCTTGCCCACTACATAGGTGCAGGCTCATCAATCGAATACCATCCGTAAGGACCAAATTAAATTCCTGGCCTCGCCAACAGTCTTGGCACTAACTAACTAGCCAAATTGCTTAAGCATATTTTGACAGACGGAAGTACTAAAGGCTTTGTAATCCACTCATTTTCTCACAAACTATGACAGTGTTTCAAGTTCCTTCCAAAATAAACAACATTTTAGCAGCGTCCAATCCATGAACCCACTCCACAAGTTTAGTCTAACCCAAGAGGATAGTACCACTGAGTGGCTCTGACACCAACTGTAAGGCACCAAGTTACACTCCCAAACTTATCAACATTGTTGCTCACTAGCCAACTAATCCAAAATGAAAGTTCCTGTTTGATCTGCACTTTCTTTCCACAAATGATGTGGGATGGGAAACTTATGGTTGCAAGAGAGGTGTTGGCTAATAAACAGTGTGTTTATCAGACTTTAATAAATAACATGTCCATCAAATTTAATTAATCCCACTTTTTTCCAAGGAAACAGGCACCAGATATGACAATAAGTTAATAACCAATAACATAGTAATCTTTTGGAGAACATCTAAGTATAAAACAAATCAAGCTTCTTGCTATTCCGAACTTGATTTCAGGCTCTCATGTGTACAAGTGGGTTTGATTAGTTTTCACCACCAAATTCCTATCATTTTCATGTCGTGCAAACTAAATCTTTTTGTAAATGTGTTTGATCATAGATGTCTTTCAATCCATTCTTGAAATCTGTTCTGAATCTAATCTTGGTGTAACGTGTATCCCCCAACAACTTACAAATTTCATTGTAGTGTGCTCTCCAAAGAGAAACTCTTCTCAAAATCTCACTAAAAAAATAAAAAATTAAAATTAAAATAAAGTATCATTTGATTTCAATTTTAAAATAGATATATACTTAAAATAATACTAAAAATAAACCAATACTACTACTTGTATATATTAGAATGTTCAGGAAGGTCTTCATTCATCTATATCTATTTGCCAACAATCTAAACTCTAAAGTAGCTAACAATGGAAATTATGAGAAAAGTTGAGCATAGTGTGACTGTATGTCTCTCCCACAACCCCGTTTTCATGGTACAACCATACAAGCTCTCTTCATCATCTCTTTGTAAACTTCCTATCACTGATATAAGTGTTTTTGACTTAACTCTCTTGAAAAGAATGCACGAGTAGTTTTGTACCTTTTATGACTACTTCAAAGAGTTCAATTATATAAATGAAAAACTTTTTTCAATCAAACTTAAGTGTCTAGTTTCAGCGCACTTAATTCAACAGCGCCTTAAATGGAATGCAATTGTTATTATGCCGTATACATATCAATCAAGAATCAAGTACAAACTGATGCAATAGGAAAAGATAGATACAGTAAAGAATTAAAGATGTTTACCTTATTTCAATTTCTCCAGTTTGATAAACTATGAGGATTCCATATTCTTCTGAATTTTTCTTGTAGATTGTACACCAAGAACACGGTTTCTCAAGTTTCAATTCATGGACAAAGTTATTGTCCCCCTACAGTTAAGGGAGTTCTTATAAGGAGTGGAAGAAATAAAATAATTATGTCTAAAACTGAATTCTGAATCACACAACAGAAAAACCTGAATCACAGACTCTACAGAGTAAATGTACAAAGCATCCTCGCAACAAAGTAAAATCTGGGAAGCCAGTTTCTTGTGCTGTAAATTGAGATGCATAGTATCTTCAATTCTTGATGAAATGCTCTGATTTTCACAACTAGTTTGCAAAGGCTGAATCTGAGCTTCAATAGGCTGGGAAGATGCATTTGAATCCTCTTTGCATTTTTCAGTTAGAGGATGCTTGCCTTCTGCATGCAAAGAGGTTCAAGAAGACGTGAATATCTGATTTATGAAATTCTACATAAGATTGTATTATGCAAAGAATAAAACACTTGCCTAATAAGTACAGGCTTATTGCCACTGATTTTTCCTTGGGATGTATAGGCTGTGAACTGATTAAATGGCTAGTGGTGCTATCTATCAAGACCATCCGTGCATCTCTGGTCAAGACAAAAGCAATCTCTGTTGCCAATTCATTTCCAGAGCTATTTACACTTTTCTCAGCTGTATGAGAATAATTTTCAATGGCCAGAGATATGATAGGAGACTTTGAGCTAGACACACAGTCTGTCACAAATAAAACTGATAGTGAACTAGTGTCAAGCACTGCAACCTGTAAGAGGACAATAATAATCTTAGAATAAATTTGTCGCATTGCAGATACCTGAGAATGGGTATGGGTGTACCAGGTGCATTTAATCAAGTGATTTCAAGTAATTACAAAGGTTACCTGCCCACACTCAAATCCTGCAACAAGTCGGACTCCAGAAGTTGCAAATTTTAAGGCATGCACAGGAGAACTAAGTATGGAATATATTGCAGAACATCTATTTGTCTCTTCATGTGGCAAATTGTGAACTGCAAATAAACTATGTTATCGTAATGATATTTATAAGAGAACCTATCTGATAAAATACTTATAAAGGCACCAGCGAGAGAGCATTAGAAAGAAATTTTATAGAAGCTTTTTTGCTTCCCCAGACACCAATTGCAGCAGGAATGCCAACATGACATGACAACATACAGAAAAAAGTTTATAAACTATGATACCACAACCTAGATATCTGTTCAGGCTATTTTTGTGTATGTATGTGCATCTGTATTTGCCGAGATTTTTGGAAGGTGTCGAAGAACTTATGTAGAGTCCCTCGTGCTTAGGGAGAATAACATAAACACCACTTGATGTATATCCCAAAATAAAACTAATACATATATATTACAGGTCCACCTTATGGCATAAACCACTGACGGTGTTTACTAAATCAGCAAATAAAAAGAAATGAATATCCAAAATGGCCTTGAACCACCAATCATTGATGTTGACTCGAGGCAGTATCTGCGTATTAGCCCAAATCTCAGGAACTACTGTTGTAATATAAAAGTTTTTATTGACAATTTTACTTGTAATTTTTGAATAATTTTGAGAGTGGGTAAAAGAACTTGAAGTGGCACTGAGCAGAAAAGCATGAATCTATGGTGTGTCATTCCAGTGAAAATATACCTAGACCCCCCCACCCCACCCAACCACCCCAAGTAAGCTGGGGACAATAAATACTAAATATTTTATAATATAGAATACAACGACTAATGAGGAATTTGATAGTATGTTCTTGATACTGCAAGATGGAAAGAAATAAACTGTACCCAAATTCTCAATTGCTGATGGTCCTAACTTTATTTGTCAAAAATTGTCATCTACAAGTAAAACTAGCCCCCATGTTAACATGTTAAATGACTGATAGCAAATGCAAATCATCAAACAACGAACATGGACAGAATTGCATAACCAAAATGGAATAGAAAATCATACCTTCATGCTTAGTTTCAGTTACTATTGTCACGGTGCTTTGATTGGAATTTCTTTGTAGCTTATATAGGAAAATCTATATGGAGATACAAAATTATAAGAACTATTATTTATCATCTCTAGTAAAGCGGGTGACAGAAAAAAAAATGACACTATTTCTTACCACACCACATTCATTGCCAATAGCTAAAGTTTGGTTGGCAGATGAAAAGTCCACTGCTGATACCGACGCAGTTGCACCAACAACTTCAATACCTTTATCCTGCATACATAACGAGTGTTTTGATAAATATTAGTATGTTATGAACTCAACAGATCAGCTATTAATCAATGTATATAGAGATGTTATTACTAGAACAGAAACAAAAAAAATACAAAATTCACAACTTGCAGCAGTGCACTAACCTCAAATCCTAAAACAGAAACAAGTGACAGAACTGGAGAAGTGGCGTCCCAAATTCGAACAGATCCATCTTGATATCCTCCTATGTATATTCTCTCAATTTTATTATGCTCAGTTGCAGACATTAGACAAGGAACACCACCTGTCAGAGGCCACTTCGTTCTACTCTCAGTCAACATATCATCTGATTGTAGTTTTGCAGGTAAAACTGTCTAATAGAACTAGAACTGATCATTAAAATGAAAAATGCATGATAGAATTAATCTCCAAATGATAGATGATAACATCCAGTACCTCTGAGAGTGTGATGAACGAATCCTTTTCGGCACCTATATAATATAGCTTTCCCAAAGTCATATATGGTTCAACAGTGGGTATAACAGAATGGTATTGAACTGCATTTACTGAATGATTATGCCCTCTTCCAGACTTGAAGATAGACAAAGAAGCATATTCGTAGAAATGCAATTGTCCTGGGTTGGTCAATACAAATACTGACGTCACATTACTATTGTCCTCCTCATAAGCATTTGATATTAAAATCACATCTGCAAAAGATCCATGTAAAGTGAGGTCAACACGCTCGATGCACTTCAACTTTGTTAACCCTGAGGACCAATCAAGATCGAGGATCTGCAATAACAAAAGCATTTTCACAAAAATGATAAATCCAGCATAGAATAAATGAAATAAAAAACTGCTTGCCGTTGACGTGGTCACATATCTTCACACAGAATGTAGACAGTACGATTTAATATTTAGAAAACAAAAAGTAAAAGAAGGGAGAAATAAAAGGGAGATGTTATGCTGCAACAGTTGGAAAATAACTAAGTTGTTAACAGAAATAGTTCAGTACAAAGCTTGGATGAGCTTAAGGCATTATTTTGCAATCAAAATCAGTTAAAATCTCTAGTCTGAAACGATAATTGTGTCCGACCATCTTAGAAAATCTTAAAGAACTGATAGAAGCAAATTATATCGTGTTTGAGAGAAGCGAATCAAACATGTTTTCTTGTTTCTGAAATATATTTATCATCTCTCAATTTTCTCAAATTACTCTCCCAAAAGCCAAACAAACAACAATTTTCTTATCTCTAAAAAAATACCTAAAACTCTACTTTGATGTGACATAAAGTAAGCACCTCTTACTCAACTTATCTCACATAACAAACATGATTTGACATAAAGTTATTCCCAAAACCTCTATCTGAAAACTCAAACAAACAATATTACGCAAATCGAGATTATTTCACAAATCTCCACTACTCTCCCAAACACCAAACAAACAGGCCCAATAATTTTCTCTTAGAAATAATGTTAGCTCCACATAAGTAAATTGCCAAAGTGTTATAATTATTGGTCAAGGAGGTTTGCTTGTACTGTCCATAACTACATGTCTAGACTTATTCATACCTTTAAAGAGCATATTATTTGGATATCCAAGAGATATATTGCTGATCTTTATCTAGGGTTGTTTCGAAGGGAGTCCGAAGATGAAAGTTCCAGAGTGACTTAGTAGCCCTTACTTCTAACAGTTCAAGTAATACATCATCGAGCATGCTATCCAAATATGCAGTTACAAATATACAGTCAGTCTGCACTCTCTAGAACAGCATACACTATGCCTCAACCTCATTACACAAAGACATGTTAGAACTACAGGAGAGAAGAATAAGTGAAACGGTACCTTTTTAAGACTTAAGTTTGGAAACACATCTAGCTTGAACAGCATACACTATGCCTCAACCTCATTACACAAAGACATGTTAAAACTACAGGAGAGACAAATAAGTGAAACGGTACCTTTTCAAGACTTAAGTTTGGAAACACATCTAGCTTTTTAAAGAGTAAAACAAAACACTACCAATAGTATTAAAAAACTATTTATTTGAGAATACTAAAGCTTGTTGCCAATAGAAGAGAAGCACTCATGTTTATACCTCAAAGAATGCGAAAAGATAAATTACAATAGGCGGAGCAAGATCATACCGTTAATACTTCTTCAGATCCAATATCTTCACCACCATAGGCAAAAAGTTGACCTCCACGGCCATTTAAGGCTTTGTTAGAAAACCAGTGCAGAACAATGACAGGAAGTCTTCTATCCCCCGAAGATAATTGTATCTTAAGACAATCTATAGGTGACTTTTGAGTGCTCTGACCTTTACCACTGTCTGAAACAGATAAGTTCCACAACAAAATATCCCCATCCACATAACCAACAGCTAGTACTGATCCATCAGGAGAAACCCAACAGAGAGAACTTATTTCCTTTTCTCCTTCTTCTATAACTAATGAGTCATTCAGGTAAGTATGGCTTTCATTATTCGAAAAATTAAAAACCATTCCCTCTTTCAGTTGGAGATCCTTATAGCCTCTAACATGAACAGCTCTATCTTCAGTTACATCCCAAAGAACAATCAACCCATTCTCATAAGCAATCAAAACCCTGCAAATAGGGAAGTGTCATTGTTGTAAATCTCCTAGTTGCCATGAAAACTCCAATCTCTATCTGTCCCTAGATGGACAAACTTTTTTTATATTTACAAACTATAAGAACGCAATAGATATATTCCAATGTCCAATATATCAAAGATATCCATCATTTTTCAGGAAAACATCTATGATTAAATGGACGTCTCATTTTAAATGTTTAATAGCTGTTTACTGAAAAAATAATATTATATCATGAGGAAGTCCCTAATTTCAAGAGGTTTAGCAAAGAGATAGCAGTTATCTAGATAATTCTCGGGAACTTAGAAGGAACAACAAGAAGGTCAATTTAAGATTCAATCATTTTCACACAGATCTAATGTTAAACTCATAATATCAAAATAGGATGTAAAAACTCTCAACACATAATCTATATCTTGTTTAAAAATTAAGCTCTATCCTATAAGTACCTCGACTGGTTATTTACGCCTGTTGAGACAGATGACTGGCCCAATATTATGGCAATTATGAGCCTTGGGTAAATGTTGCCTTAAGGGCTTAGAGGAACAAGGGCCCACGATTTAAAACTTCTAGGAATGCAGTGCCAACATAGAATCCTGGGAACTATTAATAACCATGTAAATGCGTGATAAAGAACTACGCTTCATTGGCGTTGTGGGAAACACCTCTTAAAACGTAAGACCAGCCTCTAACATCCTGAGTACCACATGGTCGGAAAGGAACAACTCTAAATCAAGCTCCAATGATCAACATTTTGGAAGGAGACAACAAGATCTCATAATGAATCTAGGAGATTCTAGTTTAGTGGATAGTCTTATCAATTTCCAATACAATCAGTTATTATCAGATTAAGATTAAGGGTGAGTTTGGCCCTGCGTTTGGATAAGTAATCCTATAAGATTGATTTTAGTAAAATCAAGACAACAATTGAATTCCATAAATATTAATTTTAGACGTAGCCAAATGCTACATTTTGTACCTTAAAAAATAATGTTAATTTTTGCATTTGGACTTTGGATATGTCATAAGTACATAGTTTTGGACGTCAGACGCCACAAAAGATCACAATAGTTCAAACATTTCATATAGACAGTCAAAAACCTTTGAAATCACGGTAGAGGTCTAAACATGATTTTGAGAGCTACCACCGCCAGGATAAACTCACTCTAAGTGGATTTCAGTACCATGAACATATGGTGCAAAAGAGCCACATGAACAAGTAATAGACATCTGATTCAGTGTTTTTGCTTCATAGGTGAAAAATAACTAAACAAAATAAAGAACGTGAGATCTCATCAATGTTTGTTATGCCTTCCCAATGCAAGTGATCAAGTCAATGATATATAAACTTGAACAGGATAGAGCCTCAACAGACCTAGTAGCAAACACAAGGTCCACGGTATTATTGCAATTCTATATTATCAATACATTTAGGCTACTAAGGAATTAAAACCTTTGAAGAAGAAAGTAAAGAGAGACAAGAAAATTTGGATAGGAAACTCAGATGCTAAAATTCACGACAAGGAATCTTAATGAAATTTTAAGTAAGGATTTCTGTCTCTTACCTGTTTCCACATGAACAAGGTTGGGAAAGCACACCAACAATGGACAGCTGATCAGGCAATGAGATTCGAGCTCCTTCTACAAAATCAATGATATTGGAAACTGTAAGATGTACTGATCCTGCCTGAACAAGGGCCTACGGAATATAAAGCTGAAATGTAGAAATCATGATTCCCCTCAGCATTGACCAGCTTAGCCTCTGAGATGACTGGGTTTAAAGACAATCACATCTAAAAGTGTACTGCTTCGAATTAAAGTTCACACTTTTTGTTTGTGGTAATAAGATAAAAAGCTTGATTATCTCTTAACATTTAATTTATTACGACTACAAAAATGGCCCAATAAGTTTAACTGTTGCAGACTTCTTATGTCTGCATAACTCCCACAGGTAATGTCTTACTACAGCCTTACTTTTTCAGAAAAAAGGACCTGGTAGCAGCTTTCAACCTTATAAATTAGGCAAATAGATAAATATTACTTTAAACAGTTATCTTGAAACCCATTTACCAGCAATTAGATTTGGAGGAACATGGTATGTCAGTTGATCAATATTCCCTTCTTCAGCATCATACTTCAGCACAGACAGATATCCATACTCGTCCCCCACATACCTGATTGTCTCAGGATAGTAAGGAATATTAAAGCTGTGTCTCGGGAAATTCATCTCAGCTAGAAGAGAATAGTTTAAAAGCAATAAAATTATACTCTCAGTCTCTTACATGTATTGGGTACCGCATATAACAGAAAATGCAGTTATATTGGACTCCCACTGTAGACTAGTAGATATAATCCTCTTCTCTAGATCCCAAACCTGTCAAAGTTACAACCACGTGTTTGGATTAGCAAAAGAAATTGGTAGGTTCATAAGAAAATAAAATTTAGAAATGGATAAATGAAAATAATCATGATGGGTGTTGCTCATTAGCTGATGTTTTGGAAAGCCTTGTGGAAATGAACAATTGTAAATACTTGTTCGAGATATGGAAAGTTTTCAGCATAAAAAAATCGGATAGCCAGCTTATAGCCATACCTGAATTTCATTTTCATTGGAAACACTCACTAGAAAACCTTGGTTTTGCAGGAACTGAAAAGAGAACAAAAATAAGTTAAATACTTCAATAAAACAATTTATTATTCTATAACCCAGCAGCCAGAGATAGAAACATCAGTAAGAGTCATCGTATCTTCTTAATTTATTTTCTTTTTTTTAAAAAAACAAAAAATGATTATGCTTTTCCCATAAAAATTATAATGACATACATAACTTCCAGATAATCATAGGTAAACAAGATGTTGTTGCACCATCTAATGACAAAAATAAGAGATGCAGTTCCAATTATGAGGAAAAATCCAATTTTAAACTAAATTGACAAACCTCTAGGTTCTTAAATGGTAAGGCTTTAGGAGATATAAGAAGACCTTCAATGTTATCACCACCAATCACTTTAATCCTTCCATCCCTGCAATTCCAAATTAATTAAAAGAAAATAATGAAAAACAGAAAAAAGCAAGGGCAATTTGATTTAAACAACTTCAACTCACAGTGTCCCTATCGCCAATAGGCGTTGGATTGGGTCAAAAGCAAGAACTGATGCAGTTAATGGGATGCCATAGTGAACGGAAACACGAGGAGCCAATTCTGATAATGTCATGCTTTGATTCGAAACATTCGGCTGAGAAAGAAAAAAATGTTAAAATCATAAATAAATACTCCAACGCAAAATACTACTTGCATCATTACTGGAAAACAGCTCTGAAGAAATATTTCCGTCATCGAAATTAAAACATTGAAATTTCAACGCATATAAATATAATTAAGCATTTGGATTGGATGAAATCGATTTACCTTGGAAGAAGGAGGTGGCGATTGGGATTGACTGGGTTTCTGGAATAATTTAGCTAGCATAATTAATTCGGAGCTATGAATATTTAACACTAAACTTTTACTTTTATATATGATGATGGAAATCGGTGAAATTATTTATCTTCAGATCAACGGTCGTGACTCGGAGTAGTTAATATCACTGTTATTGCTTATTGTGTGTTGCGCTATACGATAATATGGAACGCAGGCAGCTGACTTGGTTTTTGAACTAAAACGAGATTAAAAAGAAAAGGAAAAAAACAAAAAACAGCCACAATATTTTTTTCACTATATTGGCTATTGTTGTGGAGAAACTCTCTTATTTAATCCAAAATATTTATTTATTATATTGTAAATGCAATATACTTATCGGGCCGTTTCGTAGGGTGTATGGAGTTAATGTGGATTAGATTGGAACAGAACTGAATGTCATATTAAAAATACGTTTGATATATTTGATTGAGTCATATTAAGCAATCTACCGTAATATGTTTTGTAGAGTTATGAGTTTAGACATATATTAATATATTTTCACTACTTAATTGAACATATTATGTTAATTAAGATACATAAATCCATGGAAGTCATTCATTTAATATGTATAAGAGTATGAGTTGATAAATATTTGTTCAATATTTTAGTTTGAATGCTTCCATGTTAATTGTAAATTGATATAAGTTTTAATTTGAAATTTATTTATGTATAATATTTTTTCATTTTCAGAGATTTGAGAAGAATTTATGATATTTAATGATATGTTACAAGTGAAATATGTAATTTAATCCATTTAATCCATTTGACCCGATATTAAAGCAATATAATCAAACGTTATATTAATTCATATTAACTCATATAATATTAACTAATAACCCTTATTAGACCCTATCAAACGGCCCCATCATGTAATTGTGTTATGTTCTCGACTCCCCAAGTCCCCTATAGTTTTCCGTGTCGTAAAATTCCAATTCCAATTCCAATTTCGAACTAAAATTGGAGCCAGTTTGGTCTCACATTTGGGTAGCCCAAATCCACCAACTTTAGGCTTCCAGTGGCAAGGTTAGAGTCCAATTTTGGACTGTTCGGCTACTGAAAAAAATGGTCAGGCTTCGTGATCCAACAGGCCCAGCTGCGGATGGTTTGTTCTAGCCAACTACCAACATCGATATATTCTTTTGATAGTACCTAAGAAAGTTCGGCGGTCTTCATATACCATACAGAAAATCTCACAAATATATTTTGAGATTGTATTACTTTTGTTCATAGTCTATGAAAACCCTGATCTATACAAGAATTTTCCAAAATATTCAATATTTACCAGTATTTCGGCGCTATACATCTAGATAATAGATCCTTTCAACAGTTTTAAAATTAGATTTTTTTTCAAAGTTATTTCATGAACTTTGCTACTAATTTTGTTCGTCTTTTTTAATTATAGCATTATTATATATATATATATATATATATATATATATATATATATATATTTATTATAGTCTTGTGTTTAATGTGAACGAGTAATATTTTTGTTCTTGTCAAATACAAATACAAATACGATTAGTTTTAAAAAATTAAGAAATTTGAATTTCTGAGATCAGCTTCAAATAATGAAATTAAACGTGAAATAAATTCTAGAGATAACAATGTTGAACTAGATTTAGGAATTCCTTCTATTTATCACAATAATATTAGGGGCATTTTGACCTACTTGGGACAATTCGTTATTAAAATGAAATTTGCCAATAATTGTTTATAGTAAAAATTAGTTATAAAATAATTATTTTTGTACCGCTGAAATAAGTGGACATCTTGCTTTTAAAAATCCAAAAGGTGGTTATATTTGGGTCCAAACATCATAAAAATTAAGATTATTTATTTTGTGGATATTAAACACCTACGGAATAACGATAAAATTCTAGTGATGCTTTTTTATTTCCAGAATCAATCATCGAATAATTGCTCTTTTCCATTGCATATCGATTGAAGGAGCAATTATGTTGATTCTATTAAAATTATTTTTAAATTTTTTTTTTATTACAATAAAAATTAATAATGGAATAATTGTTTTTTTAAACATACCAATTTTTTTACTTTTGAAATAAGTTGTTTTCTTGCTTTTGGATGTTCCAAAAGTTATGACAATATCATGGGTTAAACATCAAAAAAATAACAAATTATCAAAAATGTTTTTTATTTTTGGGGGCCAAAAAATTTCAAAGTAACGATTACGGTCTTAAATTGCTCCCATCGCAAGACCAAATTCACCGCTATATGACTTGAAAGTCATAGGGTGGGAGGGGTTGGGGGCAAGTGGTCAATTTATTTTATTTTATATTAACTATTAACATTTTGTTTATACTGATTTTCTGTTATTGAAACATTATTTAAAATTTTTTAATTTTATTTTTATGAACATTTTTATGTATTTATTTTAACTTATTCTATTATATATATAAATATAATTAGGTACTTAAGGTATAACTGATAATTCATGACTTGAACACTAACGGAGTTACTTCCACAAATGGAGGATGGAGACTGTGCAAAGAAAATTAAATATACAATAATCTTATATGATAAACATTACAGAGCTAGATAAGTTTCATGCATGTTTCGTATAAAGCGGAAACATCTTGTTGATATGGAATAAAAGAAAAATACAACCAAATCCAGATGATAAAGAGATCTAGCTACTTCGGGATCTGAGATGACTGATATTACCAAAGACCGATGCATGCTACAACTCTTGGAACAAGGGTCCTAAGCAAACAACTTGAAGGGTTCGGAACCCAGGAAGTCGTATAAGCCTTAGCTATGAAACTTCTTAGGAATCACTCTGAAAAGATCTAGTTTGTTAACATGCCAAACTAGTAGTGTATCAAGAAACCGACCTCAAGAATCCGCAGGCCTCCACCTCGAGTATCCCCACGTTCCCTTTTTTGTCCTACAAGGGGACGAGATTGGCAAAACAATAATTGATGCTCCTACATTCCTGACAGTGACATCATACGAGGTCATACAAATTACCACAATATCAACTTCATTTATAATCAATGATGAAAACCGTCTTTGGGGGCAGTAGAGAATCATTCCCCACAATACACTTGTTCTATCAACCTTGATATATTTTGGATACAAAATAATTAAAGGTACACTATATAAAGGTACACATTGTCATTTAAATGTACACATTTAAAAATATACTTTACTTTTAATTACTTTTCCTTTTTAAGTTTAAGATCATATGTTTTATTTAAGCATCAAAAGCGGCTTCTCCGAGATAAACCCCAGGTTAGACTCTAACTGTAAGTTATTTTCATTTAGTAGGCAAACTCAAGAAGAAAAAGTTGAAGCTTAAGATCGGAAATAATATTTTGATGATAGTGGCCGGGTTGAACTAAATTGATCCAAAAAATATATTTTTAGTCCTCATCACTTGCATTTATCCCATTAATTTTAAAATAAGGGTAAATACCACTTTTGGTCCCTCTTATCATTAACTTTTTACAGAGTGGTCCCTCTTATGTTTTTTTTTCCCACTTTAGTCCCTATTACGAATTATTTGTTTCATTTTAGTCTCTACTATGAATTATGTGTTTCACTTTAGTCCTTATCAGGTGGTTCCGATAACACGTGACATGCATATGAATATTTTTTAGGGTATTTTCGTCTGTTCACTATTGAGACTATTTGAGATATTGTTTAATTGGTGAGCAATTTTGGTGTTTGAAAAAGATTTTAGGAAAAAACTTTAGTTTGGAACGAAATATACGATTAAGTTCGATTGAAATGAAAGCCTAGTTTGAAAGAGATTATATATTTAGTTTTTTTTTAAATAATTAGAAAGACGAAAATATCCATGTTAGTTTACTTGAAATGACAAAATTGCCCTCATGAGCATATCACATGTTATCAGAATCGCCTTAGACCACTTGAAAAGGACTAAAGTGAAACAAATAATTCATAGTAGGAACTAAAGTGGGAAAAAAAACATAAAAAGAACCACTTTATAAAAAGTTAATGATAAGAGAGATCAAAAGTGGTGTTTACCCTTAAAATAATATATACTCTATATCTTAAAGCTACATCACGCTTTCAAATTAAATATGTGATGCAATTTCTGTTTTCTCATTGAATCACGTGTATAATGAAGAACAGAAAAACATGAAACCCACACCACTTAATTATGCCTAGAGGCACATCTTCCTGCAAGCATGGGGGCAGCCTGCCATTCACCTGCAAAAGTTACTGAATTATTAATTAATTAAGCAAAATTATGTGGAGAATATTAAAAAAAATAAAAGGAAATAAATCATGGAGTACTACTTCAAAAGATAACAACTATGTAACGAGGTGTTTTTGGTTCAGTTGAATAAATAATTATTACATTTAAGAATTAGTTGGTGCTTAATTAAGGCATAAATTAAAAACTCTTATTAAAATTATTTTTTTATTTTTGTTTTTAATAAATATCATATATTTTTAATTATATCGTTTATTATTTTAATAAATATTTAATATTATAATTAAATCATATATTTGAAAATAATGTTATTTTAATTTTTCAATATTTATGTTAAAATATTATTTAATTTATTAATATTACTTATAAATCAAACGGCCTGGGAATTGGGGAATGTGGGGTTAAGGGGTTTGGTGGGTGGATGGGTTGGATTTTAGTTTTTTTTAAAAATTATTTATTATTTATTATTTTACTAAATATTAAATATTTTTAATTATATAATTTATTATTTAATTAAATAAATAGATTAATACTATTATATAAATTTTATATTTGAAAAGAATATTTTTTATATATTTTTTATATATTTATACTAAAGTATTATTTAATTTATTAAAATTGTTTATAAATCAAATTAGTTATTTATATAAAATAACTTTTGCACGTTGGCTTATTCGAGTCAATTTTAAAATTTGGCAACAATGTAGACTAAAATCGTCACTAAATCTGGAGATGTGAGACTTTTTTGATAGCCTAAAATGTTATGTTGAAAAATTATATGTTAATATAAATAATGACATCAACTTTGCAATTCGACTTAACAACCACGTAACCATTTAACGACAATTTTAATAGTTGTACCAAATGTGTCACAATTTATTAAAGTCTTGTACCATATGTGTTGGATACATAAAATTGTTGTACCAAAATAAGTGAGAATTGACCTAAAGCTCATGACCAAAAATGCAATTCTCTCTTTTATATTCTTAGATGTATTTTGTCAACTTTTAGCTTATACGGTCTAACTCAAAAAACTCAAAATATATCAAACAAAAAATATTGTTCAAGTTTATTAATGAATCACGCTCAAATACAAAATTTTATTGAACAAGCTCTAATCAAGTACCAATTTCAGCATCTGTCTACACAATACGTACCAGACACAAATTAAAAAATATAGGAATAAATTAAATTAAAGATGCATTTGTGCTGAACAGGTGTAAGTTTTAAAATTTTAATGCACTCTCCAAAAACTAATCATTGATTTAGTACGAACAAGCATATTTACCATTTCACCCTCCTCCCATATAAACGCACACAACGAAAAACATTTCTCCATTTCTATCTCCATAACAGCTACAGCAAACATGGCTTCCTCAACTCAAAAACCCCACCACCACAACCTCCCAACACCCTACGCCACCACCGCCGCACCACCGCCAACTCCCTCCACCTCCTCAGACACCCGGCCCACCCCCACCATCGACGCTCTCTCCCATCTCTTCCACCGCCTCCCACCCACCCTCTCCCTCTCCCTCCCCACCCGCCGCTCCTCCAACCCACCTCTAATCTCTCTCACCGACCCCACGCCACCCCTCCTATCCGCCGCCACCCAACTCGGCTACTTCCACTTAACCCACCACCACTCCATCCCCCCTTCCGTCGAATCCGCCGCCGTATCTCTCTTCAACCTCCCCCAAGACCAAAAACAACTCATTTTCCCCAACAACTGGCCTTTCGGCTACGACGATGACGACGTCAGCGCCGGTAATGAGTCGTTCTGCCTCGACCCGAACGATTTATCGGGACTTGACTCGGGTTCGGACTCGGGTTGTTTGTACGAGTTTGGGCGTGAGATGGAGAGGATTGGGTTGAAGGTGGTGGAAGAGTTGGGTCGTGCTGTCGGGTTTGAGAACCCGGCCCGGGATGAGATGTCTTCTCAGTTGTGGATATCGGATACGGATGGGATGGATAGACCGGGTCGGGTTTATCCTTATGTGGTGGGGTTGCATTGTGAGTTGAGGGGGTGTGGTAAGTACTCGTTGTGGACGGATTCGGGTTGGGTTAATGTGTCGGGGCGGGTGGATTCTGTGCTGGTTACACTGGGAGACATTGCTCAGGTCAGGCTCCATATTGTTGTACTCTATTCTCTTTTTCATTTATTAATTTTGTATTAGTTGTCCTTAATCTAAAAAAGGAAAATATAGTTTTAGAAAATAATAAAAGATAATGAAATGGAAAATGAGTGGCTTAAAGATTCTTTTTAATGAAATAATTGCACATTTCCGATTGGATTAATCTTGGTTCAAGAAATTTGAAGTATTGAGATTTGGTATTGTTAAAAAATACTTATCTAAACTTGATTTACATTAAAAATGTAATATTTAAGAGAAGTAATCTTAATTAAGGTTTTGTGGGCCGGGTTTGAAAATATAAATGTATTAACTATTAACTGATGCAATTATTGTGCATCGCATAAATGGGAGAATTTTTTTTTTCTATATGTATACTAATGTTAGTTGTTATATCTAATTATTGTAACTTGATTTCATTGGAATCCGATATGCAATTATGATGTAGTTTTATAACTTATTGTTTATCTAAAAAAACTAAAATAATATATTTATTGCTGGTATTTTTGAAACTAAGTAAATAGTAATAGAATTTAAAAGTTAAGTACTTTTAAACGTTAATAAAAATACCAGGACAAATTAAATTAAAAGAAACAAAAATGTCATACTTTAAGTTAGTAAAATATATTTATGAGCTGAATACGGGAAATTCTTACCCAGACCGGGTTTGGTCAAACCCAAAACAACTATATGGCAAGTGTAATACACTTGCTTGGTGATTGGATGTGTTTGACCAAGCCAGGCTTGGACAAGAATTTTCCGCTGAATACAACATAAATATATATATTCATCCTTGTGCCAAATGTTGTTGTCCAAATAAACAAAACCAATTTTCTCACGGAACAAAATCTACAACTGCATATGTGTAATTATATATTAAAAAAAATCTACAACTGTGTACATTGATTGACGATATAAATATAAATTATTATTAGGTTAGATTGATTTTTCTTAACTAATCGTGGAGATGTTGATAATTATTAAGACAACCACACGTGTGATGAATTTTGTTTGGAGGGATGGTTGAGATTATTTGAAATGACCGTCACAACCAGCCATTAGGAGTTTGGACCCCACCAATAAATATATTCTTTCTTCTCACAAGCAAACGACTTGATTAGTAAATTTTTAGGAGAAAATTAAATACTGAGTGAATATTAGTTGGCTGTGCCTGTGCGCCATTATTTATTTTAGCTTATTTTCGAGAAATTAATTACATAACACCATATATATATATGCTCGTATATACTCTGTTTATTGAGATGGCCTGCCCGAGGAGAGATTATTTAGTACAACCGTTGCATCACGTCATCAAGTACATGTGGTGTAGCCCACCAATACACTTGGGACATGTGAATTGATAATCCACATCGCCCCATATTCTAGTCATGTTTCAAAAAAATAGGGATTCAAAAAATCGTGTTCACATTGTCAGAACATGGGTGATGTGGATTATTAATCCACATGTTTCAAGTGTATTGGTAGGCTGCACCACGTGTACTTGATGACGTGGTGCAGCAGTTGTACTAAATAATTTCTCCTGCCCGAGGCCCATGGCTCAACCGATATATTTGAGTTAAGCCTTATTTTTAAACTCAATTAATTTATGAGCCGAGTGCAGGTTTACCTAGCTTGCAAAATTCCTTAACTAATTTCATATGTTCTATAGTATGAATCTTTAATTGAAGTGTACTGATATATATCTCTTATTTTTATACCTTTAATAATTCTTGCAAGTATTTTATATACCTATATGTGTCATTGTAGTATTTAGAAGTTGACTTCTATTTTTAATATTATGGACCATTATACATATTTTTGTATGTTATATAAAATAGTTCTATTTATCCATGTCGAAATGATGCATAATTTTTAATTGAGCTTGAGTCAAATTCATGAGTCAAGTGTGGGACCATGATCATTAAGCTCGATGATATTTGAGTTTGAGTCAATCCAATTACGATTCATAGAACTCAATTGACATGCCTAGGAACGCATATATGCTTTAATTTGGGACTTGGGAGTAATTGCAAAACCACTTTCTAAACTTTACTTAAATGGCAAAAACACTTTCTATACTTTACTTATGGCATAAAATCACATAGTTATTTTACATAAGCAATTTGAAAACCTCCTCTCTAATTAAAATGCTGCTACTATATTCAAAATCAATTTTCCATAAATTTATATAGTTATGTAATTTATTTCGTAACAGGTTTGGAGCAATGGGAAGTTCAAAAAAGTGAGAGGAAGACCTGTGCCAATGAGTTTAGAAAATGACAACAAACTAAGTTCACGTTACATAACAATGTCTTTGCTTATTACCCTCCCTCTCGAAAGCACGGTTTCTCCTCTACTACCCAGCCCAGCCATCAATAATGGCGTCGATGAGCAAGAAAATGATGAAGAGAGTCGCGATAACTCTACCAATTTGATGATCACCGGAGAAGAAAGACAATTCCGTTCCTTTTCTTTTGAAGAGTACGCATGGAGAGTATATCACGAACGTCTTCTCCTAAAGGATCCACTTATAAGATATCGCGTATGAATTGATTTCGAGTTTCTAATATTGCATTGCAACATGCCTTTGTTTTTGAACAAGGAAACAATGTTTCCCAATGGAATTTTGAACTTTCTGCTGTTGTTGTGTTATTTCACCTCAGGGTTGGTTAGTTTGTGTGTAAATTGATGTGATTTCATGCCCATTTTCATTAGCAGAATATGATGGTTTTTTTAGATTTGGAACTATGTTGGGTCTCCTTTTTGGACATGTGAGCCCTGGCATTTTGGGGGCCTAGGAGAAATTTAACTATGGGACCTTATGCCATAACAGAAATATATACTTCTATTTTTCAAAAAGATGTTCTTGTTTTATCTATTTTTTTTTCCAAGGGTTTAATTCCTTTCGAGGCGGGTTGGACACATTAAGTGGGTACCTCTCCCAACAGGAATTCGAACCTGAGTCCGCTACTTTGTAGTGATTAGTCTCTTTCACTAGACCAATCACTAAGGCCATCTCCAATGGAGATGGCCGGGCTGCGGGGCGGGGCCGGGCTTGGGAGGAAAACCACTGGAGACTGCTACGGGCTGCGGGGCGGGGCGGCACAGGGCTGGAACGGGCGGGGTGCCGGGCTCGGTGGAGCCCTGCGCCCAGCCCAGGGCGCGCGTCCAGTTTGTTCAGCACAATACGTCCCAACTTCTTCATTTAATCAATTTGTGCATCAATTAACAATTCTTCCATTTAATTTCTATTTATTTTATGAAAGTCAGAGAGAAGAAGAAAGGTCCTGGTTATTTTATTTGGAAAAGAAGATACTTGGAGAAGAAGAGGGGGCGCGTGAAATTGGCTCCTTTCCTTTTTTTTTTTTAATTTTCTTTTAAGTGTGTTGATTATAATTAATGTAATTAATGTGGTCTAATAAATGTGATATTTATGTTAATGTGATATTTATGCATAATTAATGAGCCTTAATTTATGTGATATTTATGTTAGTTAGTTGTATAATGAATGTATTACTTTAATTAATATGATATATTATAATTAATGTGATATATACTATATATAATTAATGTGTTACTTTATATAATTATGATATACTTATATATATAAACATTCAGTTAATATTACCTAATTAAACCCGTAAATTATGCCAACACCATGATTTTATTATGCATGGTAAGAAAGTCATAAAATCAATTTATTGCTAATTAAACCCTAAATTTTTGCCATCAACCTTAAAATTAAATTTTTTACCATGTTAACAAAATATAATAAATAATTACATTTAACATAATATGAATATTTAGCCTCAAACTAGGATGTTTCTTTTTTCTTTTGGTACATTATTTTTTTAATAATATTGATTTGGTAATTAATGACTTTTAAAATTATAAAATGATTTAATATTTAATGTGTTATTTTAATTAATGTGTTATTTTAATTAGTGTTTTATTTTAATTAATGTCTTGTATTTTCCTCCTTGTTATAAAAATGTTTGTTTGCATATTATGTATACATTTTAAGTTACTTTAATTAAATATTCTATTTAATATTAATATTTTAGTATAATTAATAATTAAATTACGAATACTAATATACTTACTATTATTAATATTAATAATAAAAAAAAATTAAAACTATAATATTAATAGGTGAGAGTGGGCAAATGAAAAAAATGGAATTAATTCTCCCACGGAGCCCCAACCATTGGAGACGACCAGCAGGGCTCCGGGCTGGCGGCCAGCCCGGGCTCCAGAGCCCGGGGCTAGCCCTCAACCATTGGAGATGGCCTAAAAGTGTGAATAATTTTAGTTTTTTTTTTTTTTTGAAGACATAAATATCCCTTATTCAAGTTGTAAAGTAATATTGATAAAATAAAATTATATATGAATTTTCCTTATATTTTCTCACCAAAAAACTGATAGGAAAAATATTTTAAGAAAATTTGGAACTTCCTTTCCTTAATCAAACACCATACGGGAAAATAAAAATTAACTTTCCAAAAAATGAATATGGAAGAAGAACAAAATTATATATTCAAAACGTCATCATAGGTATAATTAGACATGAAATCATTATAGTTATTTCTTCCATTAACTCCAAAAATTTAGAAATTAACTCTACATCACTTTTACAATTTCATTATTCTGCTCCTATAACACAAAAAATAAAAAAAATAAAACTATTATTTTTAGTAGTTGCTATTATATATATGTAATGTTATTATAATGTATCATCATTATGTTTTTAAGTAAAAAGAATTATTTGTTTCATTTAAAAATTTAGTACAATATAACACTCATAAAAAATTAAATTCTCCTAAATATCATAAATGCTACTAAAAAAAATTAAAGTAGAATTGCATTTTACCTATGATTGAACAAAAACTATTTATGACTTAGAGAACTAAGTAATCTTTCTTTGACTTGAGAAATAAAATATAAAGATTGTTCAAAAACATGCATTACCTTAAATTTTCATGAAAATATTTTCGCAAAAAACTTGTGAAATAAATGAAAAAAATGGGTGAAAATCAATAAAAACTGGTGAAATCAAGAAAGTAAATTCCATGTAATTGATGAAAACATGTCTAATCGATCCGGGTGAAAGTTGTGAACACTGGTGAAGTTGGTGAAAAAATAGATAAAATTGGTAATAAGAAGTGCCAATAAAATCGATAAATACATGTGAAATCTAGAAAATCTAGGTGACATTCATGAAAAAATTGATGAAAAACGATTGAAATTAATGAAAAATTGGTTTCATAGGTGAAAAAAATCTGAAGTTTGTGAAGACATGTGAAATGAATGAAAATTGTGGTGAAATTGGTCAAAAAAATATGTGAATGAAAACTAAGTAATCTTTGGCTTGAGAAATAAAATATAAAGATTGTTCAAGAACATGCATTACCTTAAATTTTCATGAAAATATTTTTCACAAAAAACGTGTGAAAAAAGTGAAAAAATGAGTGAAAATCAATAAAGTAAATTCCTTGTAATTGATGAAAATATGTCTAATCGATCCGGGTGAAAGTTGTGAACACTGGTGAAATTGGTGAAAAAATGGATAAAATCGGTAATAAAAAGTGCCAATAAAATTGATAAATACATGTAAAATCAATGAAAAATAAGTTAAACTGGTAAAACAAGTAAAATCAGTTAATTGGTGAGAAAACATGTGAAATTAGTGAAGATCGTGTGAAAATTGGTTAAACTGGTAAAAACGAGTAAAATCAATAAAAAGAAAAAATTTCAACCAACAAAAACATTGTCAAACTATTAGAAAAATGGGTTAAGTAAAAAACTAAAGAAATCGATTAAAATGTGGAAAACAATAAAAATAGGTTGTAATCGAAAAAAAACTGGCAAAAAGAATTTTTTCACTTAAATTGAATGAAATCGGTAAAAAGATGGATTAAACCAGTGAAAAACGAATTAAACTAATGAATTGAATAAGTGAAAATGACCTAGGTCAGTGAAGAGATGTTGTACAAAAAAAAAAAAAAAAAAGAGAGAGAGAGATGCTTTTCAAATGATAGTGCAAGAGAAATCTTTCATTTGATCAAAAAATAGGATTTCAAATATTTGTTGTCAAACAATGCAAAAAAATTGGATGGGTTATTAATATATAAATCAACATAATTATTTTTATTGTATCATACTTGATGCCACATTCACATTATGATTTGTGATGATAAAAATTTCCTGTGTTTGACAGATACAAAGACAAATTATATTAATTTAATATTGATAAAATAAAAAAATTAAAGACGTTCAACGATGTATATTCCTTAAAACGGAATATAGAATGAGCTAAATAATTTTCTTATGATATTATTTTAGAACAAATTTTACAAGATTTCGTGACTAAATTATTCATTATTTTATTACAATTTGAAAGCCATGACTAAAAAAAATATAGAAAATAAATTGAATATGAATCATTTTTTTTAAGGGGGGGGAATATGAATCATGAATATGTGTTATTTTATGACATAATGAAGTTATTATTACTCTAATTCACAACAAATACCAAGAAATTAACTATTACGTGCACTTTATCTAATTAAAATCGTCCTTGTTATACCTATCTAGTCCTTTATGACCATGTGTTCCTTCAGAAAACGTTTCAAGGACTGCTTCTCTTTTTAGCAATGGCAGCTGTGCCACAATCCATAGTTTTGTAACCAAAAAAAAATTATATATACTGTAAATTTTTATGCCTGGGGACCATCTGGTAAACAATATATAAATGCATCTATAAACGGGAGTCCCGTCGATTGGATCCTACCCAGTGGATTTAATCTATTGGGGTTGGATGAATGACACATGAGTATGAAAGAACAAAAATTGTCCTTTTATGCTTACGTGGCATTCATTTAGCACCCGAGTGGTTTAAATCCGGGTAGGTACTAATTTTCCTTGATTGGTATATAAACATGACCGCGACAAAATTTTATAGACCAGTCTTCTATCCAAGACAAACTTAAGAAATAATTAAATGGTTTGAAATCACATAAAAATAGCCCTTACAATGACCATCCAAAACAACCTCAAGCAATGGTTTGGAATCAGGGAGGTCAGTTTTTCAATTTCTGGTCTGGTCATTTACCGTAAACACATGGTCCTTCACACTTGTAGTAGTCATAAGATAATGTTACAAGAGGAGATATTTGAATCTCTTAATGTGTGAATAACTTTGTATAAGACTTACTATCACACTAAATTATTCAATATTTAACTCAAGTATGAGAAAAAGAAATTGAGTTTGGTTATCAAATCTAGCTTAAAAAGTATATTCGAGTTTGAATAGATAAGTATTAACAAATATATGTAAAATAGGGTAAATGACATTGATGAGCCTCCTTGTCTATAATTTCATCCAGAGTCGTCTCTCTCGTGCTTTTTTTTTTGCACATTAATCCTCACTTCGGGTTACTCTCTCCGTTTTAAAACATAGGTTAAGAAACTTAATAATTAGTCATTTTTATAATGTGGAATGTCAAATATACCATTTTTAATGATTGCTTTAATTAATGTCATTGATCTTTATGCACTCTACTTTATTGTGTAAACCTATAAGTAAAAAAGTGTAAAATTAAAAAAAGATGTATTGAGAAACCAAATGTGACAATTAATTTGAAACATGAAAATTTTATAAATGTGCCAATTAATTTGAAACGGAGTAAGTATTTGTGTCACTTTGAACTTTATCAAGCGGTCCACGGCGACAACGAGCTCACGTGACATGCATGTGCGCACATGCTCGAGGGGTATTCTAGTCGGTTCATGTGATAGTGTTACACTTAATAAGTCGCCATAACACATGTTTGTATCAATTTAGTCCGTCATTTTTATGATAAATAATATTTTTAAAATGAAAAAAGATTTAATAGAAAGTGTAAATACTATTTAGGGGCAAAGTGTTTTTTTCCCCTTCCATTTCTGAAGTTATGGAACTTCTTCTTAAAATTTAACAAATACATGAAATTTTCAACAAATATATGTACTATATTTAGTAAAATAAATAATCAGGTAAAGTTCTTCAAATGTCCTTACTAGCGTTTTGATTTCTTCTCGGTCTCCATATACAATACTCTGCTATATTCTTAATTAGTACTCATCATTTTATTTATATTGGTCGGGTTCGTTTTCGCAGCTTAGAAATCAATTGAATTGACTTCATCAAAAGATTAGAAATATTTGTTGTTTGTCTGCTTCAATGAGGAAAAAGGCGCGAGTTACTGAACCCAGGGTTAGTTCTTCGATTTTTTTTTTTAATTTTGGAACTTTTTATGTTGGTAGAGTGATAAATATGATAATTTTCTGCACGCCTAATTAATTCTCAACGTATATATGATTGATGGTATTGGTATATGGGTTGAAGTAACTCTTGCATATAAACTTCAATTAAGATATTATCGTATACTGAATTAAAATAATATTTTAGTTTTTGATTGATAATGCTAACCCAATTTTGGTTCATAAGAAAAAGGCCCAACCCTTATGTTGTTTTTTTGCTGATTTTGGATTACTTTTTCTGATGAAGGCTGAATGTGATTTCGAGGATTATGTCAGTTCATTACCAGATGAAATTCTTGTTTCAATATTATCCCTTTTAACACTCAAGGAAGCTGCAGTTACTAGCAATTTATCAAGGCGAATGCGGTACACGTGGACTCATATAACTGGATTAGACTTTGATGCTAATGATAAATTGGATAAAATCGCGGCAGACCCAAAATCACGCACAACTGAGAGGCCAAAATACATTAATTGGGTTAATCGTGTATTGAGGCAGCATAAAGGGTCGAAAGTCGATTCCTTTCGTATTTGTTTTGATTTGGACAAGAGGTCAAAATGTGCTATCGATCATTGGGTTAAGTTTGCTATCACAAAGGGAGTTCAGACTCTTGAATTGGACTTGTTGGAAAACGGGGAAAGGCTTCGCCAGCCAACACGTAACTATACTTTTTCGCAAAAACTTTTGAGTCATTGTAAAGGTTTTGCATTCAATCGTCTAGAAGGTCTCGTTTTGAAATGTGTGAATGTGAGTGAAGAAGCTTTGCAGTGTTTGATTTCCAACTGCCCTGTTCTGAAGTATTTATCTATGCACGGGTCAGGGGATTTGATGAATGTGAAAGTTAGTGGCCCATCACTTACGTTGAAGTATTTCGAGATAGTCTTTTGTTTGAGTGTAGAAACTATCGAAATTTCTAACGTAAACCTTGTCGCGTTCTCTTATTTGGGTCCTCGAGTCGATTTAAATATATATAATGTTCCGATGCTTGATGAGATCTCTATTGGGGAGGGGTATACTGGATTGGAAAACAATGTCTTTGGCCAGCTTTCCTGTTGTCTATATCAATTGGAGGTTCTTACATTGGATATATATTGTCCAGAGGTAAGTAAATGCATACTTTTCTGATTTTTTACTTTTTTTTTTAAAGATATCTGAATACGTAATATGAGTTCCCGGTTAATTTATCGTCTTTCAGGAAAACATAAAGTTAGATATGGTCCCTGAGTTGCCGAAACTGAAGCAGTTAATTCTGAGAGTTGGAGCATGGGATGATGATAGTCTTCTTGAATTTACTTCCTTTGTAAAGGCATGCCCCAATTTGAATAGATTTGTGTTGCAGGTATGAAATTGAATTTAATTATACAGCTCAATTAATACCTTGACAACCAGACAAAAATGTCTTGGTCCTTAGAAGATCAAACAATAGGTGGTTACTTAAGCCATATTTTTATCTACCTTTCTGTTTCTATGTAGTTTGGCAGATAATCTTGGCTATTACAGATTGTTAAATCATAAATATAAAATTTTAGTCTCCTCTATCAGCTTCAGCTTATAGATCACTTGACCGTGTTAAATCATAAAAATTAAATGTCTGTCCTCTCTTACAGCTCAAGTGTTTAGATGAGTTGGACATTCAATAGAAATGTTATGAAGATAACTATTTAGATGAGTTAGACATTCAATAGAATGTTATGACATCTTCGTATTTGAAAATTTGGTCTCTCTGCATACATAATGAGACCTTGTTTTATCTTATTATTTCTTTCACAGTTAATATGGATGTCACTTTCAAAGAGAAGAAGGAAAATAAGAGAAGCTGCAAAATATACCCATCGATTCTTGAAATTGGTAGAGATTGTTGGGTATTATGGCCGCACAAGTGATGCTGAAATCGCCATGTACTTTTACGAGAACGCTGTTGCTCTCGAGAAAATTATCATTGATCCTCGCTACCAAGTTATGGTAAGACCACCAGTGGGGGTTGACCAAACTATGAAAGAGGAAAATGCTCGAAGACGTGCTAAGCAGCAACTTGAAGCCATAAAACCTCCAGGAGTCCAATTAGTAATCCTTTAATGTTCGTACTCGTTGACCGATAGTGAATGGTATATATGGAAGACAATTGGTTTTGTTGGCCTAGGTATATGACAATTATTGCTTTTGTGAAAAAGTTTAAGATTTGAATATCATTATTGCTATATGCTATAACATTTAAATACCTCACCCCTTGAGATGTAAACAAAAAAAATTAGATGGTTATCTTCTTAATTTAACCTTTATGTGCCTAGATTCTACACATGCATTCTTGAAATGTTGAGATTTTGTTGTTTCCTGCTGCTATTCGTTAGTTACTGCTACCTTTTAGAAAGATGCATTCAGAATCCAGTCTAGGTTGAACCCAATTCAGAAAAAAGGAAATGGAAAAAAGAAGAGCCTAAAAAGCATTCAACTTGAAACTGGAACAACATTCAAGCACAATACACCTGAGTCCTGAATTAAAAAAAAAAAAAGAAAAATAATAATCAAAGATAGATCTTTCTCAGTACAAGACAAAAGCACCCCTTAACATGTATATTTCAGGTTTTAGTTCTTTATTCAAGACACAAACTATGAAGGATTATTATATCATTGGTTTCAGTTTCGACTTCCAACATCTGAGCGACTGGCATTACTCCTCTGGAACTGGGCATCTCTTTGCATTCCGAATCTACGGAGTTGCAGCTGCAGATGAGCCGCAGCTGCCAAGAACCTCACCCCTTGAGTAGGTTTCAGAATCTCCATCAGCTTTTTGACAGTTTTCATTCTCAGAGAATCAGCACACTCTACCAAAGCCTCCATCGACTCCCTCAGCCTCTCAAAAGCCGACTCAGTGTTATCCACTTCCCCATTCAGTGGCCTCCCCAGGTTCCTTGCTAATTCCACCATTAATTCTGATGTCTGAAGATAGAAAAATGAGTTTATGCAAACATTGGCTTGCATACATAATATAGTTAGTCCATGAGAAACTTGTTTGACTGTAGAAAGATCTGTGGGTGAGTTTGGCAGAGCTTTTGAAACTAATTTATAAGAATTTGCATATAAAATTTGATTTTACAACATCCATTGTGTTTTGGATTCGACTTCAAGAAAATAACGCTGTTTTTACATTTAGCAGCTCAATCGGTGACGCGATTATGGCTACAAAATCTTCTAAAAATAGTGTTTATATGTAAATTTTCTATTTTTTTTCTTTTCAAAATGCCCTGCCAGACTCCCCCTTAACGGTGGATGTGCTTATATATGTAGTTAATTAGTTTATAATATGACACAAATAGACAGTAGAAAAAATACCAGTCCATCTTGTATCCTACATAGCTCATCTGTAAGTGCCTTCTCATCCTCCTTAACCTCGATCATCAATGTGCTTATTCTCTGCGACTGATCTTCTGTTAAGCCGATTAAGTTGTTAGTGATTAGTCGGAAAGCCAGTCCTACCCTAAAGCCACCCATCCAAAGAAAAGATCGCTCGAAGGAACTGAACCATGGTGGTGCAAACACGAGGAACACATTTTCACGCACAACTCTTGCCTTGGCTTCATAGTATTCTTTGTAGTGTGCCATCACTTGGTTGATAAGTTGTTGACTCTGGAGAAGGTCGTTTTCATCATCATGGTTGGTTTCTATTAAACGAAGGAGTACTTGTAGGTAATGCTCTTGGTTTATCAACCAACGCTCGAAAAATGCCTCAAATGTTAGAGAATTATGGTTTGTTTCAAGTACTCTAGTGGGATGATCCATGATTTTTGGAAACTCGAAATATTTGTGGACTTGAACATAGGCAACATGGTTCATCTGAAAATCTAATTCCATCCTCCTCTTTATATAGTACATAGTTACTTATCCAGGATGGCTTAAGGGTGTCCTTTAGGCTTGTAGAATGGCGAATTTCAAGTCTGATGGTGAAGGGGAAGGGGCGTCAAACAAAATTTAGATGGTGAGATTATTAATCTCAGGTGATTTTATCCAGTAAGATTATCAAAAAATGAGCATTGATTTGTTGGGAGTTATGGATATGAACAGATAAATTGAAAGAGGATGTTGGAATTATATGCAACCGCTTGTGTGTGAGAGGCTTGAAGAAGATATTTAACACGAGTAATAAGGGGTTTTGTTCTCTAGTTCTATACTTGTATTAATTAATTGGATTTTTGCACACCACCCCCCAAACAAGTTTTATTTTCGCACTTTCCCCCCTAGAAGTTGATAAGTGAGTGCACTTTACCCCTGGTCAATAATTTGTTGGATTTCAAAGGGTAGAAATGTAAATTTGGGATTTAATGCAATAATTTTAATCTTTTGGGGGCTAAGTGCACAAAATATTATTAATTTAAGTGATTAGAATATTAACATTTCAAAGCACCTTTTTATAGAATTCTTTACCTTAATAATCACATTGTAATCTAATTTTAGTCTTAAAATATATTTTCTATTTTAATGGCTTTGCTTTCAAACTTCTTTGATTTGATTAAAATATTTTTAATGTAGAGATGATTTACTTGTAAATAAATAAATAAATAATTAGGACTAATGAAAATTTCGTTAAAAAAACTTCTAACTTTGAATTTTCGTACAAAATTATAAGTAAATATTTTTTTTTTATTTTTTTCTTTTTTTTCAAATTGCAAGTCACATTTGGATATTTGAAAATTTTGTGCACTTAACCCCCTCAAAATTTTTTTTCTATTGCACAAAACCCCCTGACTGATGTTTTTATCTTTTGAAAATTACTTAAAAATGATCAGGGGGTAAAGTGCACTTATTTGTCAACTTGTAGGGGGCACTGTCATGTTTTTTCAATTACAGGGGGGAAAGTGCGAAAAGAAAACTTTTCTGGGGAGTGAGGTCATCTCTAATGATCAAGAAGCTAGCTTCCCCCTTGAAGGGATAGAGATGACCATCTCCATTGATTCAAGGGGAGGTCCCCTTGAATCCAACCACTCATTGCTCAAAGGGGTGGTGCAAGCCAAGGTTGGCTTGCCTCATCCATTGAATCTTGAAGGCAATGATTTTTTGTTTTTATTTATTCTTAGTTAATAAAATTCTTTCTTTTTTTTTTAAATAAAAAATTTCTTTAATTTATGATTAATTTTAAAAAGGTTAATTTTAATTTAAAAATGTAAACTTTAAATTATGAAACTTAAAAAAAATTTAATTTTAAAAAATTAACATTAAAATTAAAAGAACGTAACTTTGATTTATGAAATTTAACATTAATTATTTATAAATTTAATAACATTGTAAGAAACTTAAATACAATTTATTATTATTAAGTGATAGTGGAAAAAATGAGGATTGAAATTAAATGAAATTGATAGATTGAGTCATCGAAGATGACTATGAAAAAGAAAGGGGAAACTGAACTTGAAATCTGAGGGGAAGCTGTACTTAGTCTGAGGGCATCACTGAAGATGCCCTGACATGCAAAAATCCCTTAATTAATAAACTCTTATTTTTCTTGTTTCATTACAAATTTACAATTTACAAGTCTTGACCTCTGACAAAGAATTTTTGCAGGTATATTCCCTGCCTTGTACTATATATAGTATTAGTCTAGAATTTATAGAAGAATGTTTCTACCTTGACGGTTAAGATATGAGCTAAACAAGAATTTTAATATCACTTTATGAGAACATTGTTTTTTACGCAATGTACATTCGAGGTCAATCGGGAAATTTACATTAGTACTCTACCAGATATGGTAAAGTGTTTTTTTTAACCAACGGGTGATTGGTCTAGTGGAAGAGACTAGTCACTACAAAGTAGCGGATTCAGGTTCGAATCCCTGTTGGAGAGGTTCCCACTTTATGTGCCCAACGCACCTCGAAAGGGATAAACCCTTGGGAAGCCAAAAAAAGAAAAGTGCTTTTTTTTTTTTTTTAAATTATAGAAAGGTAAATTGAACATTATATATAATACGGGAAGTAAATTGTCATTTACTCCTTAAAATTCACTGCATATAGTCAAATTATGTGAACTTCTCTTGAAATTGACTGTCTTACAATTCTTTTAGGCTTGACTTGGGATGAGAAATTTGGACCTAAGTATTTCAAATCTTTAATGACACATCTATAACATTTGTATGGATCATTTTAATTTTGATGTTTTTACCCCCTCAGATTTTTTGGATAAATAGTAGTACTAATTATGTTCTTGTATAAAAATTATAGTGGTTAGTAAGTGATAGTGTGAAAGTAACAACGTGAGGTTCGAATTTCAAACCCATGAAGGACCCTTTTTTGTTGTATTTTAATTTTTTGTCCTTCTCAATATTATTTCAATATTTTATGATTCCTTACTAATATTTTCAATATTTTATGTTAAAAAAAATTCATTCTCAATAATATTTCAAAGTTTTATTTGTTATTAGTAACTTTTTTCTTCTTAATAATATTTCGATATGATGTATTTTTTAAATATTTTCCTTAATAATGATTATAAAAATAATATGAACTTTCATTGTTTTTGTAGTTCGATTTTTTTTCCGTAAAATTCTTAATAATTTTATAATGAATACAATCTTTTATTTTCTTTATAATACGATTTTCTCGTTATAACAGGGTATCATATGTAACTAAAGTAAATTATAGGGGTTAATTTTTCGTCAAACTCTACCTCCTTTTTTTGTATCGCGTCATATATTTTATCATGAATAAATTTAAATTTGACTGTATGATTGAATTTTTTTCGTATTGACTTTAAAATTCATAGATCCGCCTTGCTTACAAATAAGAACTCACATGAAAGATCCTTGAGAAAAACTAAACAAATTGTTGGATATTTTGTGAGATTAGTGAACAAGAACAACAAGAAAATATTTGGAGGAATTAGGAGTATGTCTCTCCTTTTTATTATGCTTGTTGAAAAGTTGATGATTTTACAAGCACTCACTTTACACCTATTTATACTAGTCTAGGCATGTCACATACATGTAACAAATTTAATTAAACTTATGAATACTAGGTAGTCAAAGCATGCACCTAAGTATTCATGTATCCAATCATACAATGGAAATAGAAGTTCATGTATGTGGATATTTATTCTAGGGAATACATTAATTTTAATACTCCTCCTTAATGTTTTTCCCGACAACTCCTAGCTTTTCCCTTAGAATTTGAAATTTTTCCCTTGGAAGTGCTTTTGTGAAAATGTCGGCTAACTGCTCGTCAGTGCTGCAATACTTAAGTTGGATGACACCACTTGCATCTACTTCCCGCAAATAGTGATACTTGATGGCTATATGCTTAGTTCGACTATGGTACACTGGATTCTTTGTGATCGCTATTGCCGACTTATTGTCACAGTATAATTCCACCGAACCTTGCTTCTTTTCTCCCATATCTTTTAGGATTCTTTTTAGCCAAACTGCTTGATTTGCAGCTCCCGCAGCTGCTACATATTCAGCTTCTGCAGTTGATTGTGCCACGTTGTTTTGCTTCTTTGATCCCCAAGAAAGTATGCCTGATCCCAAGCTAAAACAATATCCTGAAGTGCTTCTCATATCATCCAAAGATCCTGCCCAATCACTGTCGGTGTATCCTACTAACTTTGCATTAGGAATAGTTTTGTACCAAATGCCAAAGTTAGACGTCCCCTGCAAGTATCTAAGTACTCTCTTTGAAGTTCCGAAGTGCACTTGACTTGGGCTATTCATGAACCTGGATAGCAAACTTGTGGCAAACATTATATCAGGTCTAGTTGCAGTTAAGTAGAGTAAACTACCTACTAGACTTCTGTAAGTTTCGACATCCGCCTTTTTGACTCCGTCTTCTTTCTTCAACTTCTCACTGGGAACCAATGGAGTTGCTACTGTCTTACACCCAAGCATCTTGAATTTTGACAGTATGTCTTCAATGTACTTTTTCTGTGAAATGAAGATGCCTTCTTTACCTTGAGAAACCTCCATTCCGAGAAAGTAATGCATGAGTCCTAGATCACTCATCTTGAAGGACTTCATCATGTCACTTTTGAATTTATTAATTATAGCTAAGTTGCTTCCTGTAAAGATTATATCATCTACATACAAAGAAACAATAAGGATATCACCTTCTTGTGTTTTTGTGTAGAGTGTAGGCTCACTTTTGCTTTTCACAAACCCTTGTTGTGTAAAGTAGCCATCAATTTTTCCATACCAAGCTCGGGGAGCTTGTTTGAGCCCATACAAAGCCTTTCTTAACCTGTACACCTTCCCTTGCTCCTCCATGAAACCTTCGGGCTGTTCTACGTAAACCTCCTCTGCAAGTTCTCCATTAAGGAATGCTGACTTGACATCAAGTTGGTAAATTTTCCAACTTTTCTGGGCTGCAAGTGCTACAAGAGTCCTAATGGTGTCGAGTCGAGCGACTGGAGCAAAAGTTTCGTTATAATCAACTCCATATTGTTGAGAATACCCTTTTGCTACGAGCCTTGCCTTGTATTTCTGTATGGTCTTGTCTGGATTCAACTTGACTTTGAAGATCCATTTCACCCCAATTACATCTTTGTTACTTGGGCGATTTACCAACTCCCAAGTATTGTTCTCTTTGATCATTTTCATCTCCTCCTCCATAGCTTGGATCCATACATCATCCTTAGAAGCTTCTGCAAAATTGTTAGGTTCAACAGAAGAGAAATTACAATTTTCATAAATCTCACGTAATGACCTCATCTTCCTAGGTGGTGTATCTGGTGAGGAAATTTCATCTTCCACACTCATCTTCCTAGGTGTTGTTTCTGGTGAGGAAATTTCATCTTCAACATCTTGTGGAGTTGCTTCTTCATTTTCCTGATTTAAGTCAAAATTGTCCTCTGGGATTGTGGTGCTCTGATTTGCAACTCGGTCATCCTCCCAATTCCAGACAGCCTGCTCATCGAAGACAACATCTCTGCTTGTAATGAGCTTCTTAGTTTCAATATTGTAGATTCTGTAGCCTTTGGAAGAAATACTGTATCCCAAAAAAATCCCTTTTTCTGCTTTCTCCTCCAGCTTGGTTCTTTTCTTTGATGGTACATGGATATAACACACACATCCAAAGACTTTGAGATATCTCGCAGACGGTTGTCTCCCACTCCAAGCTTGAATTGGAGTTTGATTAGGCACTGCTTTGGTGGGACACCTGTTCAACAAGTAGACGGCAGTGTTTACTGCTTCAGCCCAAAACTTCTTAGGTAGATTCTTCTCATGAAGCATGGATCTTGCCATCTCCATGACTGTTCTATTTTTTCTCTCTGAGACTCCATTCTGTTGTGGGGTATATGCAACAGTCAGTTGATGCTCTACACCTTCTTCTTCACAGAATCGATCAAACTGATGGGAATTGTATTCAGTTCCTCTATCACTTCGAAGAGTCTTCAATGTATGACCGCTTTGATTTTCTGCAAGTTGTTTGAACTTCTTGAAAAAACCAAAAACTTCGGATTTTTCTTTCAAAAAATACACCCATGTCATTCTAGTAAAGTCATCTATAAACAACATGAAATATCTTGACCCGTTATTAGAAATTGTCCTCATAGGACCACACACGTCGGTATGAACAAGTTCAAGAGGTTTAGTGGTTCTCCATGCTTTACTAGAGGGGAAAGGCTGTCTGTGTTGTTTGCCTAGCATGCAACCTTCACAAACAGAATTTTTAGCTTCGATTAGAGGTAAGTCACTGATCATACCTTTCTGATTAAGAAGCCTCAAGGCATTGTAGTTAAAATGCCCGAATCTTTGATGCCAGAGTGTTGAATCATCAACTGTTGCCGTCATAGCTTTAGGGTAGTGCCAATGTAGAGGAAAATTTCTACTTCTTCCCATTTTCACCTTTGCTATTTCCATATTATTTTTCTTATCAAAGATTCTACAAACATTTTCCTCAAAGTGCAAAGAGTAACCGTGTTGCATCATTTGACCAACACTTAACAAATTTTGATCTAAAGAAGGAACTAGAAGAACATCTTTAATAAATCTAGTACCTTTTGTTGTTTGAATAGCCACGGTACCTTTGCCTTTGGATTCCACCAAGTCACCATTCCCCATCTTGACATTAGTCTTGATAGAACGATCTATGTGAGTGAAGATGCTTTCTTTAGCTGTCATGTGATTACTACATCCGCTATCAATGAACCATGTATCATTGACTTCTTCTTCCACAGCTTGACAAGCAAAGAACATGTGCTCCTGATCTTCTTCGGAATAGTTAGCTTGGTGTTTTGTCTCCTTTAATCGACAATCTTTTTTTAAGTGGCCGAACTTTTTACAATTTGTGCATCGAGGTTTGCCTTTGTGGTAGCAGTTCTTCTCCAAATGATTTGTTCTTTGACAAACACCACAAGGGGAATATTCACCTTGTTTGGCTTTCCCTTTATTTTTCTTTCGGGAATTTTCTCCTTGACTTTTACTCTTTTTGTTGTCACTCGATTTTGGGTTATTCAAGTTGACTTTGGATTGAAAAGCATTTTCCAAAGACTCTCCACTCCTTCTGCTCAATCTTTGTTCATGTGCTTGCAAAGATCCCATGAGTTCTACGAGGGTAAGTGTAGATAAATCTTTAGATTCTTCAATCGCTGCGACAACGTGGTCGTATTTTTCTGTCAAGCTTATCAAGAATTTTTGAACTATTCTTTCTTCTTGAATAGTTTCTCCATATGATCTCATTTGATTTACGAGATCAATTACCCTGGTGCTATATTGCATAGCATTCTCAGAATCCTTCATTTTGAGATTTTCCATTTCTCTCCTCAAACTTTGAAGCTTGATGGTTTTGATCTTAGAACTCCCTTGAAATTCTTTTTGCAAGATCTCCCATGCCTGTTTGGAAGAGGTGGCTCCCATTAACCTCGGAAAGATGACATCACTTACGGCTTGTTGAAGGAAAAATAATGCCTTAGCATCTTTTTGTTGTTCCTTTTTATCAACAGTAGTAGTGGTTCCTTCCGTTGGTGCTTCTAGTCCCTCTTCTATCACATCCCATAGATCTAGTGATAGAAATAAGGTCTTCATTTTGGTACTCCAAAATTCATAGTTTTCACCGGCAAAGATCGGAAGAGATTGTGATACTCCAGAATTTGCCATAAGTGAAGTATTGTGATAAACGCCCCTTTTCTAGATCGAAGGTGCTCTAGATACCACTTGTTGGATATTTTGTGAGATTAGTGAACAAGAACAACAAGAAAATATTTGGAGGAATTAGGAGTATGTCTCTCCTTTTTATTATGCTTGTTGAAAAGTTGATGATTTTACAAGCACTCACTTTACACCTATTTATACTAGTCTAGGCATGTCACATACATGTAACAAATTTAATTAAACTTATGAATACTAGGTAGTCAAAGCATGCACCTAAGTATTCATGTATCCAATCATACAATGGAAATAGAAGTTCATGTATGTGGATATTTATTCTAGGGAATACATTAATTTTAATACAAATAGTAAAAAAGTACAGGTCAAAATTAACCCTCAACACATGAACTGTGATAGCTCATTACATGATATTGGTTCAGTTTCTTGATTTTCTAGCTAGCAGTTATGTTTTAACCTCCAATATCTGAGACGACACTGGCTTCTTCGTAGTCTCGTTGCATTCCGAACCTTCTGAGTTCGAGCTGCAGCTGAGCCGTGGCTGCCAGTAATCTCAGCCGTTGATTAAGTTTCAGGATCTCCATAAGTTTTATGACAGTTTTCATTCTAAGAGAATCAGCACACTCTACCAAAGCCTCCATCGACTCCTTGAGCCTCTCAAAAACAGCCACTTCCCCGTTCCGTGGCTTCCCCAAGTCCCTTGCTAATTCCACAACTAATGAAGATATCTGTAAATTCATGTAGAAATTATTAGAATTTATATGTCCTGTATCAATTGTACGTTTATAACAGCTGCTGCTGCTGCTTAAGCTTTTAGATCAGTTGGACATTCAATATGGAATAACAATTAATTAGTACCATGTCCTCTTGAAGCTTATTAAGCTCATTTGTAAGTTCATTCTCGTCCTCCTTAACCTCTATCATCAATGTGTTTATCCTCCGAGACTGATCTTCTGTTAAGTCGAACACATTGTTAGTAACTAGTCGGAAAGCCAGTCCTACCCGAAAGCCACCAATCCATAGAAACCCGCGCTCTAAGGAGCTGAACCATGGTGGTGTAAACACTAAAAACACATTTTCATGTGCAATCAGAGCCTTGGCCTCGTAGTACTCTTTGTAGTGTGACATCACTTGATTGATAAGCTGTTTACTGGTCCGGAGAAGCTCGTTTTCTTCACCGTTATTGGTTTCTATTAAACGAAGGAGTTCATGTAGGTAATGCTCTTGGTTTATCAACCAACGCTCGAAAAATGCCTCAAATGTTTGAGCAATATGATGATTTGTTTCGAGTAATGTGGGAAGAACCATGGTTTTTGTTGGTGCATCATTCGAAATTCGAATCGATTTTATATAGTACATGGTTGCTTACCAAGTAAGTCTTTGAGGTATCCTTTAGGATTGTGATTTGTGAAATGGTGATTTTTAGGAGATTCAATGAGGTTTGATAGGAAAGGGGAAGAATATTAATTAATTTGATCAGGTGACTTTATTTTTTTTATCCAGTAAAATTAATTAATTAACAAAAATGAGCAATTAATGATTCGTTGTCATTATGGACATGTGCACATATATTACAGACATATTGAAAGAGGATTTTGGTCTTATTTTCGACCGACTGAACGTGAGTCTAATGACTAATATAATATGGGCTATTGTTAATACTAGTCGGCATATTACTTTATTGGCTTAAATACAGTTTCCTACTGTACGAGAATGAAAAAATTCTTGTCAAAGTCTAACTTGTCCAAGTCTAACTTGATCAAACACATACAACCACCAAATATACATATTGTACTTATTTTGTGATTTATTACTATTCTTGAAGTTTTATCTAATCACAAAATAGGTGTACTTCCACTACAAAAAAAATGAATTTTAGTGATATAATACTGACATTATTGAAATTGTCATTTTTTACATGTATCTAGTGATAAAAATATTAGTTTTATCACAATAATAATAGTGGCAAGTGCAGTGGAGACAAAATATTTTTGATATATCATTAATGACTATTAATGACAAGTGTATGAATCTTAAGTTGTCACTATTGACAATTAGTGACACTCTTTTAATGACAACTTTTTAGTTGTAACTTTTGGGTATCATTTTTTTTTAAATTATAATTATTTTATATAATTTTTTAATAAATATTAAATATATTAATATTATTATATAAATTTTAAATTTAATTAAGATTTTATCGAATTTATGTTAAAGTATTATTTGGTCTGTTAATATTATTTATAAAATTAAATTAGTTAAATAAATATGTAAATATATCAAGTAAAATCTCTAAATTGGTCCCCACGTGTCTTTTTCGAGCCAATTTTGAAATTGGGCAACAATATGGACTAAAATTATCAATAAATTTGAAGATGAGGGGTTATTTTTACAACTTGAAAAGTTAGGGGTATAATTGTAAGTCAACATAAGTAATGATATCTGCAATAAAACTTAACTGTCACGTCATCAGTTAACGTCCATTTTTAACGGTGGTATCAAATGTGTCGGTCCCGATTTTTATGGTACCACAAGTGAGAATCGGTATATAGTTTGGTACCACAATTGCAATTCTCTCAGAAGAAATTGGTTTAACCCTAATTACATGATAACTATCGATATTAATCATGGAAATAAATTAATTAGTATATTTTTCAATTTTTTTGATTTAAAGGTTATAACTGTCTTTTATTAATTGAAGATTATCTCAACTATTATTTAAAATTAAAATCAAAAAGGGTAAAATGGTCTATTTACAGAACGAGTCAACTCACCGAGTTACATACTAGTTACGTGCGCTACATGGCATGATTTCAGGGCCGTCCCGCATGTGAGGGCGAGTTACCTTGCCCGCACCCTAGATGCTCCGCACTAAATAACAATAGTGATAACTTCTGCACATTTTTTGTCACTAATGTATCTATGCACATTATTTTAATGACAAAATTAAAATTTTTGTCACTAAAATTTAATTTGTATGTAGTTACTTTATATTCGACAAAGTTTGGTTTGGACAAAAATCTCTTATAAGAATGTACCAATTATCCCTAATTTTTTTTAACAGGTGATTGGTCCCCCTATTAGCGACAATATATTACTTTTTCTTTTTTCTTTTCAAACATGAATATTAATAAGTGATTGGTTAGTGGAAGAGACTAATCCCTTTAATATGACAAATCCAAATTCGAGCTTTTGTTGGGGGCTGCTTATACTTAACTTATAAAATAAAAGAAGTTGTTGTAATATGGACTTTTGTTCTTTAGTTATGTTAATAAATTCCCTTTTTTGTTCAATGGCAATTTACAATTGTAGTGACAAGTTGTATGCGTAGCTACTTGTCATGCATGACAAGTAGCATGACAAGTAGCTACGCGGTGAGCACAAAGCTTCTTTCTGCAGGATATATATATGACAAGTAGCTACGCGGTGAGCACAAAGCTTCTTTAGACAAGTACCTACGCGGTGAGCACAAAGCTTCTTTCTGCAGGAACAGATATCTGACGATAAAATTTGCAGGTATATGTTAATATATACTATGTATACAAGAGTTTTTTTAATTTCTAGGAGACCATCTCTAACTTGGGTGTTAAGACATGACTACGAACAATACTTACCTACTACCATGGATCAAAATTTCGGTTCAAATGTATGTTTCGGTCAGTCAAATATTGGAAATTTTTCGAGACTATTCGGAAATGTTTCGGAAACACTGAGGAAAATTTGTAAAAAAAGTTACTAAATTTAGGAAAATAACAGGGTTTAAGACAAATAAATACTTTCGGAATTACATCTTGTTTTCGTTTCGCCTGATTCAAAAATGGAAACTTTTCGATGTTTTCAATGGAAAAGATGGAAATTTTGATCCATGCCTACTACTCCCTACATTTTAAATACATGTCATTTTAGTAAAAAAAGATATTTTAAAATATATATCATTTTAGAATTTCAAGAGAGATTTAAATTCTCTTTTAACATTTTTACCCTATCACATTAATTAATAACAATATGGAAAGTTACATAGTATTTTTTTAATTTCTTTTTAAGGATAGTTTTGAATTATTAGACTTTTATTCTCCTAAAATTTAGTTAATTAATAATTTTATTAATCACTGCATCAACCATCAACGACATATATTTTAAAATGAAGGGAGTATTAGTTAATGGGACAATTATATTTCTCCGCAAGGTGTATATTTCCAATCTTGCCTTAACTTTGACAACAAAATAGCACTGTAGCCACGGAGCGGATTTTCTATCATAAATTGGTGTTATATCGCATGTTATTTTTTTTTTATTATTATAATCAAATTACTCCCTCCATTCCATTTTAATTGTCGTTTTAGGCTTTTGCACATATATTAAGAAATCTAATAAATTAGTCTAAATTTTAGAAAAAAATTAAAGTTATACCTATAATACCCCTCTTCTCTCCAGACTCTTATTCTTTCTCCTTCAATTAATGATTTCTTATTCTATCTCCGTTAATTGGTTAAAGTAGAATAGAGGAAAAAAAGAGTAATTAAGGGTAAATTGGAAGATCGATATGTAATTAACACTACATGAAAAATGAATTTTAGTGACAAAATATTAAGTGATATTATTGAAATTGTCACTTTTTGCATACATTTAGGCTGCGTTCGGTTGTCAGAATTAGCCCCAATTGAGATGAGATTGGGCCATGACTAAATTTAATTGAGGGCTAATCTCTTGTTCGGTTGGGCTGAGAAAAAGACGGGCTGCCCGGTGTTTTCGGACCGATTTGTGGGCCAGACCTCATTATTTGCCCAATTACAATCTGGTCTCCCACCCTCCGATTAAAATTTAATGGCCCAAATTAAGAATTCTCAGTCCAAATTACCCTTCCTTTTTCATTAAATTACAAAATGCATGAGACAAATAATAATAAAATAATTCCATGAACCCACCATTTTCTTCCATTTCTCTTTCTCTGCCAGAAGCCCTATATCCACGGCCGCGAGGAGCTGTACAGATGAGAATGTGATTTCTTTGTCAAATTTAGTTGTAAATTGCACAAATGAACCCAATTTACTCCAACTTCATAAATTTGTGAAACTTTAGCATAGGATGAGCTTGAATCAAAGATTGTGTTTTCTAATTTTTGAAGGAGGTGGAGTGATCGAGCTATTTTTGAAGGAGTCCATAAGTAATTTACCTTGAGGTAATCTTTGCTCAATTCATGTTTTATAACTAATTATGTGTACGGATTGTTGAATTTTGTGTATTTTTGAACAATTTTGTGTATTTACTATAGATAGTAATGTCAAAATATATTAATTTTGTGTATTTTCAATTTTTGTGTATTTTACACAATTTTGTCTATTTTTGTGTATTTTGTACCATTTTGTGTATTTTGTTTAAAGATAGTAATGTGAAAATTTAACCTTTAATTTTGGACATATCATATATTATTATCTATATAAATATTATCTCAATTTTATTGAAATACAATTTGATTGGTTTTAATAAATGGTTTATCTCAACGGCCAAGATTAAACCAATTGAACGGACATATCTCATCTCGGCCCAGGGGTAAAATTGTCCACAAAAGTTAATTGGGTCAACCGAACAGATAATCATTTGGACTGACTAAATTATTACGGGCCACTATAATCCGCCGAACGGGCCATTATTAATGGAACTGATTATTTTAATGGCTCAAATACACAATTGGGCTGATTGGCCTATTTGACAAACCGAACGCAGCCTTAGTGATAAGAATATTAGTATTGTCCCAATAATATTATTAACCGGTTTTAAAAACATTGATTATAAGTACGTATAAATATATCCAAGGACGGATGTAGCCTATTTTTGGGGGGGCCTTGACCCCCCAAGATTTTTTTAAAAATATATTTATGCTTTATATGTATATATGTGTATATATACAAACAATATCTTAGTATTAGTATGTAATTCAATTATAAATTAATTTAACTCGTTATAGTGGATGTTTATTGCCCAAATTACAAATAATGATGCATTGCTACTAGCTAGTTTATTCGTTATACAATAGAGGTGAGTTATTAATTATATAATCTTGAAATTATAAGAAAATCAACCATGATTGATGCATTTTATCAAACAAAGAATGTTAAGAATCTGGAACCTAAATCCTAACGTATAAAATTGTGTATTGAAGGTTAATCCATCATTATGGTTTATCCCATCGAAAAATTATCTTCATAAAATGTAACGATTGAAATAATAAAAAAAATTCTAGAGTTATGTAAAGAAGTGAATTTGAAAATCACTATAAGAAAAATAACAGTAGTGAAATTCGGCCCCCCCAAGACTTCATTCCTGGATTCGTCCCTGAATATATCTAAGCCAAGTTTTTTAATATTCCTATATCTAAGAATTGAATCTAGGCTGAAAGCCCAAGTCCGAGTCAACAAAGCAGTTTCTTTAACAATTTAATTTGAATGGGATTTCGCCTTGTAAGATTTTTTTTATGCGTTTCAAAATTTATTTAAGCGATTCGAAGCAGAAAGTAATTTAGAATTATTTTGGATATTTATATGAAAAATAAAAATAGATAAAAAAAATTATTTTAAACAAACTAGCAAGCTTTATGAGGAGACAAATCCTAAAAGATAGATTGACTACTTCCCTAATTCAATTATTCTCCCCCATAATGGCGAGATTTTGGACCACCTCTTGATCATATATTCATGAAACCACTTTTAGAATTGTGAGATAACATTACCTAAACATTTAGAGTATTATAATTATTTGTTATATTCTTTCATAAATATTTAATTGTATATATTCGAAACTTAATTCGCCTAAATGCAAATACTATATAAAGTCTTCCATAAAACAATTTTTTTTAAATAATGTGAATATATTTATGCTATTTGTGCAAGGATTTATGTACTTCTCTTTTTATTTATAATTAGTTTGGTAGCACTATGTGTGTGTGTTTTTTTTTCGACTTTTTGTCATCTCACCAAAATCCATCAAACCCAGTGACTTGGTTCGGGCATTACATAAGCCTTGTAGAGTTAGGGCTCCAATAAAATCGGACCCTACACAAATGCTATCGGGCTTCAACGTATTTATTGAATTTTTAGGTGGTGTAAAAAATTTAAACAAATACTTTCTAACTTTTAAAACAAAAAAATATATATATTTAAGTAGTGTTTACATAATGAAACTCTACTTGGCGTAATTTGCAAATACAAGTGATTTTTCTTCGACTTCTTGACATTCTTTACAAATATTACCTACTTTTACTTTTCTACAACTTTTAATCTTTTTTTTTTAAATTCTAAAATTTAAGTAGAATCACATTTTTCTTTTTTCAAACACCACTTCAATGGGCCAAATTCTGAACCAGAACAGATCGAAATGAGCCCAATATATCGCCGAAACTTGGAGAACTTTATGTTGAAATAATAATAAGCCGAATAAAATATACTATGATTTGAAATTTTAGTAATAAATATTTGTCGAATATTAAACGAAGTTAATAATCTTTTCTAATCCAACTTGCCACCTGGACATTTAATTTTAAATGTGAACAAATAGAGCATAGAATCGATGTCACCAAGTTATTTATTTGGTAACCTATGATTAAAATATTGAAGAGCAACCACATAATCTACTTGTGACAAAAAATTATTGTAATCATTACATGATTTATCAGAATGAATAAATAAGCGCAAGAGAGAGAAGTGCTCGTATCTTTGAAGTTTGAAATCTGAAGTTTTAAAGTAAGAATTATATTTGAAAATTGATTTATATGAAAAACAAGAAATGTGTGTGTTTAGAGAAACATGTAGGGCAAATTAATGTTTGAAAATTTTAAAAAATTTAAAAGTTTGTGTTGTTAGGTTTCTCGGGAACAATTATTTCTGATTTAAAAAAGTTAATATATATATGCATGATTGTATCGTTTCAAATCTTGTGTATTGAAAAATATGTGAATTCATCTAGAAGGTCTAGCCTGATATCAAGAGTGACACTCTATCACCTAAAGATCATGAGTTTGAATTTCACCTGAAATGTGAGTTTTTATCTAGTTTATTACTTATTTTGTGCCCTCAAAATCGAGTTGTGATCCATAGTTTAGTAGATAAAAAAAAAACATTATTTGTACTTTCCTATAGATCAAATTGATTTACGAATAATGATATAATTAGTGTTTCATAGTTTCAATAAAAGAAAAAAAATATGAATTTATATATATTACCAATAGGTGATTGATATATAGTATGAGGAACAGTTAGTCCTCACAGTGTGCATGACGAACCAAAGTTCAATTCCGTTGAAAAAAATTGTCACGTAAATAATTGTTGCGGCTCGAAAGATAATAACCCAGGTATTGAACACAAATATCCTTGGAAGAGGGAGAAGAAAACTATCGATCTAAACGGTACCACACATATTTAGGTTTTGATGGGAAAAAATTGTGAAAATTCAGTAAAATAAAATTAAGAATGAAGCTACTGGAAAGTCTAAAGTAAAATACTTTGTTCAGACTTTATGCTGCTGCCTTAACTTTTTGAACTATTTTTTCCTATTTTTTTTTTCCTGCAGCTGCCTTAACTTGAAATAAAAGAAATGTGTGACATTTAATTAAATTATACCCCAAACTGAAATGGGCAACTACAGGATCAAAGTTTAGGTATACCATCTGTATATACAAAGGTTCCTTAGTCTTTACTTTTCTAGAAAAAAAAGCTACCCATAATTAAGATATATTGACCTCCATTTAATCATTGTTTAGAATCTTAATTATGCATCAACTGAACTAAAGTGGTTAGTGACAATGAAAGACCATGTGAGAATTTTTTAAGATTAATTACGTCAATATTAATTAGTAGAGAATAATATTTTAATATGCTTACTTTTATTTCGATTAGGCATTTAAAAGAGGTTGATTTAGTGGGTTCGAGCCCCATTGCGATTAACATTTTTCTAAATCCAGAGGTTATAAAATCCATTTTTTTTTATATATTTGAAATTGTGATTTTAAGTCTAAAGCCAGCTTTATTCTCTATTTATTTTTATGTATGTTCGTCAATATATATTATACTAGGACACCGAGCAATAAATTAGTTATGTTTGCTGTATTAATATCTGTTAATTATAATTTGATAAAGGTATATTGACCATGAAACATAGCTAATTTAATTTACATATTCAACCAATATGAAAGCTACACTATATTAAATTAATTCGGGACTCAAATTATACTTGATTGGCAGGCATGTAATAAATTGAAAGGGTAAATTAGTCAATCTAATGAAGAAAGAAAACTCTTGTCTCTAGTCTCTACTCGGGATCATTTAATCGCTATATCCCTTGAGATTTGATTTATATGCAGTTTGTTCATTGATTTTTTTGCACTAAAAGATGAAAAGTAGCTTGATATTATTTATCACATCGTCCATTTATAAAATATTTTTAGTGTCATAATTATTCAACGTTTATTCAAATTAAACATGTTTGTCTCCGGTGTTATAATACAACAAAAATTATATCAAGTGTATGTGTGACATATGTTATTTATTTTCATACTATATAAATTTAATTAGTTCAATAAATGTAAATTAACCTAATTAAGAAATAATTCACCCTTCCACAAGCCTCGTCTTCTTGTCAACCCTCATACTAACTAATGAAAACGACATTGACGATCACCTCAAGAAATCTTCAACAAAACTTCTCTTCTCTTCTCTCCATCTCTTTCTTTTTCTCTCTCTCTCACACACAAACACACACACATTGACTATGTGTGCCAGAGTAGAAGCAAATAGAAAACAGAGTGGTTAGCGACTGAGAAAGACAACCCTCCCTCCACCGATTAACCTAATCTGTTTCTTCAAGACAATCCCATTTCACCAAATCCTCATCTCAAAAAATAAACTAATTAACCAACTTCAACAACAACAAATATAAAACAAAACAAACAAACAAACAAACATGTTCATCTCATTCCCATTCACTCTTCTTCTTCTTCTTCTTCTTCTTCTAAGTCTTACTAATTTGATCATAATTTTTTCCCTTAAAACCCCTTTCTCGTTTCCTTCATTCACATTCTCATGCAGCTCTCCCTCCGCCGTAAACTCACACCGGTGCTTTTCTCCTCCAACTCTTTCTCCATGAAACCCGCCGGAGCCGCCGCCAGAAAAGGCGGCAACCTCTCTGTTTTCGTAGTCATTTTCTCAATCTTCCTCTTCGGTTGTTTCATGTACAATGAAGACGTCAAATCAATCGCCGAATTCCCATTCTCAAGGCCCAAGAATCAAGAAATACAAAAAGGGTTTCAAGAAAAACAATCAAGTAGTGAGCTTGATGATGATAAAAAGAGTACTACTACTACTACAGTCTCTGTTGTTATGAATTCAAGAACCGTAGTTGAAACAGAGGTAGAGAGTAGTAGTAATAGTAATTCTATTGAAATGCCAATTGAGGAAGAAATTGATGATGAGGATATTGAAATCCCATCTAAAGATTGTGATTTATTTACAGGGAATTGGGTTTTTGATAATTCTACACACCCTCTGTATAAAGAAGAACAGTGTGAGTTTTTGACTGCACAAGTTACTTGTATGAGGAATGGAAGAAAAGATTCTTCGTACCAGAATTGGAGATGGCAACCTAAAGACTGTTCTTTGCCAAAGTGAGTAATTTTATCACAATTCTTGAATTTTTTTGGAGTAATTTGACATTTTGCACCCATAAATACATCATTCGACACATTTTGCACCAATTAGGAAAGTGCATCCTTTACCAGTGTAAATTACCTATAGTTTTGCCAGAAAGTATATAATTTGAGGGTTCAATGTGCCAAAATCTTAATTTTGGGGTGCAAAATGCTCAATTATTTTGAATTAATTTCTTGGTTTTTTATTTTAATTGATCTGTTTTTTTATGATTGATTTTTATACAAGGTTTAAAGCAAGATTGTTGCTTGAAAAACTGAGGAATAAGAGACTTATGTTTGTTGGAGATTCTTTGAATCGGAATCAGTGGGAATCAATGATTTGTTTGGTTCAATCTGTAGTACCTCCAGGAAGGAAAAGCTTGAAGAAGAATGGTTCTTTGTCTGTTTTCAGAATTGAGGTTAGAGATTTTATCTTTATTATTGCTTAATTAAAAAAAAAAATCAATGTTGATTAGAAATTGGAGTATATTTTTCTCCTCAATCATAATGATTAGGTTAGGTGCATCGATTACTTTAGCATTTTATTCTTTCTGTCAAGGGCCGGAATGGAAAACTTGTTAAATCAGCTTACTTTTTGTTTTTAATTTACAAAAACACTGGAGTTGAATTGTCCACATTTTGTCCCACTTTTTGACTTGGATTGATTTGAACTATGGAGAAAGTGGGTGTGCATGTTGCTTAATTTACAAGTACCTAAAACATATTTTAAGTGGTAGTAAAAAAAATTATCCTATTATTCGTCTTGTAGTACTTTGGATTGGATTGGATTGGGTTGGGTTGGATTGGGCCGGATAAATTGTCAAATTTTCGTGATGAGCTACTATTTTTAAGTTGCTTGAATTAATATGGCAGGATTATAATGCTACAGTTGAGTTCTATTGGGCTCCATTCTTGGTAGAGTCAAATTCAGATGATCCCACAATGCACAGCATTTTGAACCGGATCATCATGCCTGAATCAATCAAAAAACATGGCAAGAATTGGAAAAATGTGGACTATCTCATTTTCAATACATACATTTGGTGGATGAACACTTTTGCCATGAAAGTTTTGTAAGTAATAAATCAAAATTTTCTTCATTGATTTGTTACTTTTCATTACTAAATTAATGAATAATTTTGAGAATATATGTAACGAAACAGGCGAGGATCGTTCGATAAGGGCGCGACGGAGTACGATGAAATCGAGAGGCCTGTGGCTTATGGAAGAGTGTTGAGAACTTGGGCTAAGTGGGTGGACAAAAACGTTGATCCCAATCGGACACAAGTATTTTTCATGAGCATGTCTCCTCTTCACATCAAGTAATATTCAACTCCATCTCTTCTTATTTTTCTTAGCTTACAAGCTAATAGTATTATTCATCATTTTCTTTTTATTTTTCATTGATTTGGATATTATTTTCCTTTTGAAACTTCTAATAGTTCATGGTTTTGAATAATCACATATATACATTACTATTACTTCGAAATTATTAGGTGAATAAAGTAAAAATCTTCTTCAAATTTCAATAATTACTTAAATTTTCATATTTTAAGTTTCAAATTACAATTACTAGCCAATGTTGACAACATTGCATTTCTTTTTTATATTTACCCGTCAATTTAATGAGTAAATTTTTAATTAATGGGATTTAGGGTGTACGTATATGTGATTATAATAAGTCTTAAGGGGTCAATTTGTAACACCCAAAGATCTCTAAAGATTTTTGAAAATGATGGCAACTTTATATTTATCATCCCTGAAATTTGGATTAGTTCAGAATTCTTATTCTATTATAGGTTGGTAAACCACTCCCAAGTCAATCATTATATATATAAATAAAACATTATTGTAACAAAAAAAATTATTTTATAAGATAGGACAAGTCTCAGAATAATCCCATTAATCTAACATTTGCTACATGACTTTAAACCAAGAAAATTTCTTGAAATTAAAAATTTGATGATTTAATATTTTTTACATGTGACAGGAGCTTGGATTGGGACAACCCTGATGGGATCAAATGTGCTCTGGAAACAGCCCCAATACTCAACACATCAATGCCACTAAACGTAGGCACTGACCGTAGACTCTTTGTTGTTGCATCCAATGTCACAAAATCAATGAAATTTCCAGTCCATTTTCTCAACATAACCACACTTTCCGAATATAGAAAAGACGCACACACCTCGGTTCACACCATCCGCCAGGGCAAAATGCTCACGCCCGAGCAGCAAGCCGATCCAAACACGTTTGCTGACTGCATTCATTGGTGCCTTCCCGGTTTACCCGACACGTGGAACGAGTTCCTCTATGCACATATTATTTCGAGGTCTTGACCCTTTTTACTAATGAAGTTTTAGCAACATGGGGTGTATAAATGATTCACCTAAGATTTTTGGATTTTTTTTAAAAAAATTGCTGTTAATAGATCATTTTACATTTTCTTCATTAGCTTGTATAATTTTGAATCTTTGATGGGGCTTGTTGTTTATTGAGTTTATTCATTTGTTATAGCCCCCACCATCATTAACCAAATGTTGAGACCATAATTGTATAATGAATTTGGTTCAAATGGAATAAAATGAAATCAAAGTTTAATTCTATTGATGTCAATGCCTTGCATTTAGTTCTTCTGATGACTTAATGATGTATAAATGCTCTTCTTTTTATTCGTTTACTTTTAGCAATAGAGATTATCCCTCCATCATAAACCTAATTACCTAATATTCAACTCAACGTACCATATATATATTCTTGTGGACCCGTCTAATATTATAGTTGAGAGCATGGATCAAAATTTCGCTTCGAATGTATATTTCGGTCAGCCAAATATTGAAAGTTTTTCGAGACTATTAGGAAATGTTTCGAAAACATTAAGGAAAAATTGTAAAAAAAGTTACTAAATTTAGGAAAATAACAGAGTTTAAGGCAAATAAATAGTTTCGGGATTACATCTTGTTTTCGTTTCGCATGATTAAAAAATGGAATATTTTTGATATTTTCGATGGAAAAGATGAAAATTTTAATCCATGGTTGAGAGTCAATATTGATTCAACGTAGATTTTGAATTATATAAAGAAAATATAAAAATAAATACCCCTCTTCTATAATAACTCTCTGGGGTAAGCCGCTACATAATTACATATACTACTTCACATAAAGCTAGGGATTAACTGTTGGTTAATGCCAAATGGGGGGTAAACTGTTAACAATTTTTTTTAAATAACTATGATGTCGAGGTATACACACTAGGGAATTTCTTTTTTTTTTTTTTTTTGGCACCAGGCTTAATGCGTTGGGGAAAAAAATATTCAGAAAAAATAATATAATCATAATTTAAAAAGTCAAGGGTTATAAATGTCAGTCGTTTCGTTTAATAATATTTTTCTATTAATTTAATTATATAGCTAACAAACTTAATTTAGTAAAATTATTGGTAAGAATTTCGAAAATAGAAATTTTATTGGAACAAATAAAGATATAATATTTGACCAAGTTCGAACAAGATCCGACGGAATGTTGGAACAAGATCTATATTCGACCTGAAGAGGATCCGCAAAATGAAATCGGATTTGAGTTGGACGCAATCAATCCTGAATGCAATCCATTGACAATCCTAATATTGAGTATGTACAAATTAGTAATTTTACACAGATTTAAGTTTCACGGTGAGAGAAGTAGCAATTGGCCGCTGGACTGTGTTTTTAGTAGCCCAGGCCCAGCTAATATGGTTCTTACTGAGTCTTCTGACTTGTGATTTACTTCGGCCCAATAATTACGGTTCGGCGTTTGGACTTCAAACGCGGAAATGGGTGGTTGCAACGTACGTCAGCCAAAACGTGATCTACTCCCTCTTCATCATCGAGAAATTATGTAGTACAACCGCTGCACCACGTCATCAAGTACACGTGGTGCAGCCCACCAATACACATGGGACATGTGGATTATTAATCCACATCACCCCATGTTCTGGCCATGTTCCAAAAAAATAGGGGTTCAGAAAGTTGTGTTCACACTGCCAGAACATGGGGTGATGTGGATTAATAATCCACATGCCCCATATGTATTGGTGAGCTGCACCACGTGTACTTGATGACGTGGTGCAGCGGTTGTACTACAAAATTTCTCTTAAACAGATGAATATCTAAAAGTCAAACTATAAAAGTCAATTTTTTTTTTCAAAATATGACCATCTCATGTGATTAATCATTTTACAATTTTCATGTAATACTACATTCCAACCTTAGTATTTGTCACGTGGATCAATAAACCAACTAAATAATTATTGAATATTCCATTTTAATTTTACTGAAATTGATTGGTAAATAAGACCAATAAAACATCTGATTTGGGACGTAAAGATTAATAATTATAAAAAAAAAGGAGTAATTCTCGTTGACAACTTGCCATGCATAATTCAAATTTACGTAATATTGAATTCATGATAAAGAAATAATTAATTGCATATATAATAGGCAACCTTTAAATCAATACACCAGCCGGATACCATATTTTTTAAATTTCAAATTATGATTAATTGGTTTTAAGTTTTAACCAACATTTGGTCAACTATTTTGGTCAATTTTTTTGTAAACTTTATTTCATTATAGAAACAATATTCACATTGTTATTAACTTAATTATTTAGATAATTTCTCAATCTTGTTTACTATACATTATTTTTTCTCTGAATGGTGTTTACCATAAATTGGGACCGACAAACCCTCCAAAAGAACAACTTATTCATTATTTTGCACAAATAATTTAATAAATATGTCTAAATTTTGCCCCATGGTATTTGGTGTCATTTTTCTAGTTCTAGTTCATAATGTTGCTTCTTACAAGGGCTATGGAGCAGCCTTATCTCAGTCTTTGAGGTTCTTTGAAGCACAAAGATCAGGCTACTTCCCGTATAACCAGAGTGTCAAATGGCGGGGAAACTCTGCACTTAACGATGGTCGAACCGCAGGGGTAAAATCACTTTTACATTAATAAAAATTAAAGTTCCATAGTAATTTAAATTGGTGTTTTGCAATTCAACATTAAAATAAATTATACAATTTACTCCCTCTTTAAAAAAAGAAAAAGGACAATATGCAATTATGCATCTTGAAAGCATGCAATGTTATTTACGCCGGTAAAATGCCACTAATACTATATATTTTAATGTTGAAAAAAACAAATTAACCTCGGCTATATGCTATATCTTTTTAGTAATTCGTCTTCTTAAAACAAATATTCCTATGTAGCCTGCCTCCATTTAACAAAATAATAATAATTTTTGAATTTAATATAGTATATATGAACAATCTAGTCTTAACACACAAATTTCTTGCAAGCTAATGTAAATTGTGAACCGACGGCCTAGGATTTCTTGGGGTGGGGGGATTTACGGGGTGGGTGGGTTTTTTTTTTTATTATAAATATTTATTAATAATGTATAATTTTATTTTTAAATAAATATAAAATATATTAATTAATACTATTATATAAATTTTAGATTTTAAAAAATGATTTTTTTGTCGGATTTATAATAAAGTATTATTTGATCTATTAATATTGTTTATAAAATAATATTAGTTAAATAGATATGTAAATATAATAAGTCAAAATTGGTCTACATGTGTCTTATTCGAGCCAATTTTAAAATTGAAATACAATATGGACTAAAATCATCAATAAATTTGAGTATGTTAGGCTATTTTGCGAACATGAAATGATATGGGGTATAATTGTCCTCCAAATTGATCCACACATGTCTTATTAGAGTCAATCTTGAAATTGGACAACAATGTGGACTTAAATCGTCAGTAAATTTGAAGATGTATGGTTATTTTGCCAACCTGAAATGTTATGGGATAGAAATTGTCAGTCAATATAAGTAAAGACATCTATTTATGATGTAACAACCACATCATCACCTAACGGTCATTTTTAATGGTACCAAAGTGATTCAATTCTTAAATTGTGATACCAAATATATCCATCTTAATTTTTATGGTACCACAAATAATAATTGACACATAATTCAATACCATAAGTACAATTCTCTCTTTCCAAATTCAAATGACTTCCAACTCATATACGAACGTACACACTCCATAAAAATGTTCTTTTTTAAAACAAATTCCATAAAAATGTCATATTTACTCCCTCTTAGATTAAAACTGAAAAGGAGAGTTGCCATAAAGAAAAATAGCAATATTCAATATGCAGAAAACAAAAATTAATATCAATTATCATACTATTTTATTTTTACCAAAAAACAACAAAAAACATCCAAATTATGAAATTTACTAGTTTTTTATTTGGAGGGGAAATCATGATTATAAGAGAGAACAAATATGGATTATGATTGGGGGGAAAAGGCTTCCACATCTAGCTATGACTATGGACTATGGATATAAAGAACAAATATCAACTTAAATAGATATATATTTGCAAGAGAAAATTCTTTTTTTTTTTTTTTTTGAGAAAAATATATTTGCAAAAGCTCTGATTATAGTTATAGAAGTTGACAGTATTTTTACTTTTTACCCATTGGATTAAGTTTTCTAATATACACTCTTTATCTAACATGAAAACAAAAATAGAACCATTACAAAAGTGTTTATGAGATAGATTCTATCATAATTAGATTCTATATTTATGATGGTCTTTTTTGTGAGTAAATTTTATATAACAGACAATTTACGACCTTTTAGTTTTGGGAATAAAATAGGTTGGTTAGTATTTATGGAAATTCTTCCACTTGGGCAGTCTGCATATTTATTAATTATTGGTAAACAAATTAAAGAGAGAAATATATAGAAAGGAAAAAAAAAAGATTCTATTGATTTTAAGTTAAATATAGAAAATAAGAATATGTATGAGTTGGTTAATTGAATATAAAGAGCTAAAATGGAGAATTAGATAATCTCTCAATCTTGTTTATTATACATCCTTTTTTTGTCAGGGTGTGTTTGCTATAAATTTGGACCGATAAACCCCCCCAAATGAACAACTCATTCATATATAGTTTTCCAGAGATAATTTAGCAATTATGTCTAAATTTTGCCCCTTAGTTTTTGGTGTCATTTTTCTAGTTCTAGTTCATAATGTTGCTTCTTACAATAACTATGGAGCAGCCTTATCTAAATCTTTGAGGTTCTTTGTGGCACAAAGATCAGGCTACTTACCGTATAACCAGTATGTCAAATGGCGGGGAAACTCTGCACTTAATGATGGTCAAGCCGCAGGGGTAAAATCACTTTTACGTTAATTAAAATTAAAGTTCCATGGTAATTTAAATTGGTGTTTTGCAATTCACCATTAAAAATAAATTATACAATTTACTCCCTCTTTAAAAAAAAAAAAAAAGGAGGAAAATATGCATCTTGATAGCATGCAGTGTTATTTACGCCCGTAAAATGCAACTAACACTATATATTTTAATGTTGAAAAAAAAAATTAACCTTGACTATATGCCATATCATTTTAGCAATTCGTCTCCCTAAAACATACCTCCATTAAAAAGAAGGTTAAGTTTTAAATTTAATAGTATATATATATATATATATATATATATATATATATATATATATATATATATATATATTTTTTTTGTTTCCCAAGAGTTTAATCCATTTCGAGCCGGGTTGGACACAGTAAGTGGATACCTCTCCCAACAGAGATTCAAACATGAGTCCACTATTTTGTAGTGACAAGTCCCTTCCACTAGATCAATCACATGTTGGTCATTTAATAGTATATATGAACAATCTAGTCTTAACACGAATTTCTTGATCCGTAATTTTACCAGGTTAATTTTGGTAATTTAATTGTATATACGAACAATCTAGTCTTAACAAGTGAATAGCTTTCAAGGTAAATCGCTTATTTGTATCAAATATCATAGAATGGTATAGAAATTGTTATTAATCCATAATTTTCATAAACTATTTCAATCTTTATAATATATGTTCCGATCCATATATATATTCATGCTTGCATGAACAAATTAATTAATTGCGTTGCAGGTTGATCTGGTGGGAGGGTACTACGATGCGGGGGACAATGTAAAATTTGGATTTCCCTTGGCGTATACCATTACAATGCTGGCATGGAGTGTGGTCGAATTTAGGCACCCATTATATGCCCGAGGAGAGTTGTCGAATGTTCTTAAAGCCGTGAAATGGGGAACGGATTATCTGATCAAGGCCCACCCGGAACCAGACGTGCTTTATGGGCAAGTGGGAGATGGCGGGTCGGATCATGCATGCTGGCAAAGACCCGAAGACATGACCACTCCGAGGAACGTCTACAAGATCGACGCGCAAAATCCCGGAGCTGACCTGGCTGGTGAAACTGCCGCCGCCTTTGCAGCTGCTTCTATTGCTTTCAAAAGATTTGATTCTCCTTATTCGCAGGTGCTTCTCAACCATGCAAGACAGGCAAGTTTCTTTCTTTAATTTAATTAAGTTTGAGATTTCTCAATTCCTTTTTATAAAGGTAATACATAGGATAGGGGACGTTTTTTGTCATAACATTTAAAAATATTGATGAATAGTAGTATTATTTATGTGTGATGCAATTTATATATGACATGCAGTTATTTGACTTTGCGGTAAAATACCCTGGTCAGTACCAAAACAGCATTCCAAGTGCTGGACAGTTCTATTCAAGCAGTGGATATCAGGTACGTACAAATTAAATAAATATATAAGTAAGTATTTATTATATATCTTCCATCAAATCAATTAAGTACTATATCTTCCATCAAATCAATTAATTTGAATTTTTTAATTGTTTGGTTCAAAATAAATAGGATGAATTATTGTGGGCTGCTGCTTGGTTAGCACGAGCCACAAACGAGAGAACATACCTTGATTTCATCAGCGGATCGAGCTCCGGTGGTACCAGAACTATGTTCTCATGGGACGACAAATATGTCGGCGCTCAAGTTTTAATAACAGAGGTTAACAATTCACCCATTAATGTTATAAACAAAATTAATATCTATTAGACATATATATAATATATATTGTATTGAGATATATATTTATTAATTGATGAATTGAAATGAATTGCGCGCATGCAGCTTCTTTTAGAAGGGAAAGTAGATAGCAACTTGGATGAAGCCAAGGATTCAGCGGAACAATATATTTGCAATTGCATTGGAAAAGGGAATGAAAATGTGAGAAGATCAAATGGTGGACTTCTTTGGTTTGATCAATGGAACAATCTTCAATATGTCACCAGTGCTTCATTTATCATATCTGCATACTCCGACATTCTTGCGGTACATAAGACTGATGGAATCCAATGTGCTGGCGGTTTTGCTTCGCGTGATGATTTAATCCGTTTTGTCCAATCACAGGTACGTACCTACGACCTACGTACATACTAGAATTTTGATTTCAAAGTTTTATTAATTAATATATATATATCATGTGTGTACTTACGTATATAGGTTGATTACATATTGGGTGCAAATCCAAAGCAAATGAGTTACATGGTAGGATTGGGATCCAACTATCCCAAGCAGGTTCACCACAGAGGAGCATCAATTATATCGATTAAGAAGAGCCCAGCACCAGTGAGTTGCCAAGGTGGTTTCAGTCAGTGGTTCGATAGAAATGCACCAGACCCTAATATTCTCGAGGGGGCTATCGTAGGGGGACCCGATCAGAGCGACCAGTATAGAGATAGCAGAAATAACTTCCAGCAAGCCGAGCCTGCAATAGCAAATAATGCACCATTTGTTGGGGTTCTCGCACGCCTTGCTGCATGAATGTCATATCATTGACGTTTTATTCTCCATTTTTGAGACGTGTTAGGTTTAACAATGACATCATACTTTACGTTGTAATCTTACATATAGAAGTAGGAGGATCAATAAGATGATTGTGTATTAATATTGTACACAAATCAGATAATTAGGAGGATCAATATATATAAGAAAATCATAATTTTTTTTTCCTAAAGAATTGTATACAGATTAATAAATATAATAAAAATAGTCATTTTTTTAAGGAAAACTCCAAAACATCATTTTAACAAAATAATCACAACATTAATTAGCATTAATTACAATCATAAATAAGAGGGTAAAATTGATAGAAAAGAATTAATTTTCCATCGAACTCCTAAAACGATAAATAAATTCTTTTTTTGTCAAAAGGACAAGTAAAATAAAAACGGAGAGAATACTATAATTGTTCCGATAACTTTGCTTCTATTTTTTTTTCCCATTAGTCGTAGAACTCTTATCGATTATTTCATAAGTGACTAGTGTGACAATTTATATCACGCTTATTCGAGTTGACATGTTACCTTCACAATTACTAAACTTTCGGTAACTAAGTTGCAGTCGGGTCCAATTTCAAAAGACATGGTCCGGCCAAGCCACAATTTCTAATTTCGAGATTTTGACTTTTGGATCTAATTTTTTTACTGCATAAAAAAATGATAATTTATTGAGATTTATGTCAAAATATTATTTATAAATTAAATTAGTTAAATCTTCAAATTTGTTCGGATGTGGTCAACTTCACCTTCTAACTCCTTTCTCTTATATATATTCTCATATGACTTCAATGATCCAACAAATAAAAATCCTTTCTTCATCATGGATGTCATCATATGCCGCCAAGTCATTCTTTTAGGGTGATTCTCTTTATGCGGTTATGATGATTTTAAGTCCATCCTCCTTCCTTTAAATGGAATACTAGTCAAGTTGATTCCTCTTCGACATTGCGAAAAATTGGTCGAAATGGGAAACGAAGAAGATGCCCCGACTTCAACCCATAATCTAACTAAACAGGAAAGCTGGGTGTTAAATGGAATGGTCCATGTTTTTTGATTCAGTTACTATAATGCATGAGTTTTGATTTTATACAAACAAAAAATAAAATCGACCAATTTACTTTTAAATTATTATGGACCAGGTCTATTGAGAATTTTCTTAAACTTAATAGTTAATTCACTATAAACTTCTATATTCAGTGACATAGATGGGCGTTTATTTTTGTCGGACGCGACGTACTGGGCGAAAGTTAGGTACCCCCAATCCGACCACTAGACACACGCGCGATTAATCTGAACCATTAATTTTGAGATCAAGGCAACCGGTTCAGTAGGTTGACGTACTATTGAGAGTACTGACGTACTCAGTTCAAAAAAAAGAATTAGTTAGGTACCTTTCCAATATTGCCCTCATCAATTTCCAAAATAACATAACAGTTTAAAACACCCATCATTCCATCGCCCCTCACCCACCCACTCAACCAAAACCCTTCCTTCGTCTCCTCCAAGCGGACTGCCGCCGCCGAGACAAGCTTTCACCCTTCCCCGTCTCCTCCAACCCTTCTCCCTCAATTTTCTTGTTAGGGCAAAAGATTTTCAATCAATTTTCTGGAATTTTTTCAAATGGAGTTCAAGTATGAAGAAGATTTTGATTTTGCTTCATCTACCGAGGAAAAGAACAACTCTAATATAAAGGAGCAGGAAAATATATCTTCAGACGGTGAGAATAATTTGTTCTGTGATACAGAAACTAGAAATTTCAACCGCAATTTCGAGCTTCTTCATAGCAACAAGATACATGAAATAAGTTTTGGTTCTATTGAAGATGCTGACAAGTTTTATATTGAATATGGTAGAAAAATGGGGTTCGATGTTCGTAAGTGTCATGTGAAAACTGGAAAAAATAATATTGTGAAGAATAGACATTGGGAATGCAATCGGGCCGGATACCCGCCTCCTTCAAATAATCATTTTTCACGACGACGTAAAGATACAAGAAGGTGTGGATGTAAAGCTCGATTTCGAGTAGCTCACGATATTAATGATGGATTATACAAGGTGAGCTATTTTTCACCCCAACACAACCATGAATTGGAAACTTGTGAAACACAGCATCGGTTGAAATGTAACAGGTACTAATTTTAGGATAATAGGTTTATGTTTAATTAATGTGTGTGAAATTTGTAAGTTGATATATTGATTAAGATAATTTTTCAATAATGTTAGGTATATGTCACCAGCTCATAAGGCATTGTTAAATGGTTTGACTCAATCTGGAGTTAGGACTTGTCAAGTCCTCAATTATTTGGAGAGATGTGAAGGAGGAGCATCCCAATTACCCTTTAATAGGAGAGCTGGATACAATTTCTTGCATAAAAGCAGAATGCAACTCATCAAGCGGGGAGATGTGAACACTGCACTTTCTTTCCTGGAAGGCTTGAGGGTACATGATAAAGATTTGATAGTCGAGTACACAGCAAATGAGGACAAATCTCTAGAGAGGTTGTTTTGGACGGATGGTTGTTCAAGAGCTGAGTATAAGTTGTTTGGTGATGTACTTATATTTGATAGTACCTACAAAACAAATACTTATCGTTTTCCTTTTGTTGTTTTCTCTGGTATAAACAACCATATGAGCACATGCATATTTGGCGCTGCCATGTTATGTAATGAGACTGTTGATTCTTATACATGGTTGTTGGAGAAGTTCAATGAAGCAATGGGAAGTCAAGCTCCATTATCAATCCACACCGATCAAGATGCAGCTATGCGTGCAGCTATCCAAAATGTGTATCCTGATGCAAAGCACAGATTATGCAGCTGGCATTTAGAGCGTAATGCCCAGAACAAAGTTTGTATCCCGTCATTTACAACTGGCTTTGGAAAGCTACTCAAGAAGAATCAGTCCATCGAAGAATTTGAGCAAGCTTAGATAAAGTTGATCCAGGATAATAGCGTAGAAAACCATCCATGGGTTATTGATATATATTCTAAAAAGGAGTTATGGTGCGAGGCATATTTTCGCGGCTATTTTATGGGAAGGACTAGAAGCACCCAAAGAGCCGAATCAACCAATGCCCATCTTAAGAGTGGGGGTAGAAAATCCTACAGGATTGCAGAATTACTTATGCACTTCCACGAATGGCTTGATAAATGTAGATCATCTTTCAAAAAGAAACAAGAATCATGTGAGCGAGTCGACAGTAAACCACCACCTGTGTTCACTGCAATACCGAACCTTGAGATTCATGCTTGGCATCTGTACACTGAAAAGGTTTTTTATGTGGTTCAAAGGGAAATTATGAAGGAGCAAGCACTCTTGCTTGAATCAGCAAGGAACGAAGATGATAGAATATTCCATTTCACATTTGGGCGGTATGGCAAGGCAATTTCTAAACGGGTGTGTGTAAGAATTGATTGGGAATCTGGAACATTTGAATGTGAGTGTAAAATGTTAGAGTCTGAGGGCCTGCCATGTAGGCATTTATTTTCGAGTTTCAAGTTTATGCAGATCTTTAAGATTCCATCCCCTTGCATATTTGAGAGGTGGACAAAAAATATTGCCCATGAATTGCTAGACATCATACCAAAGACAGCTCCGTTGATAGAACCCCAAAGGCAGAGATTCTTGCGACTTTACAATGAGAGTTCTAGTCTTTGCGTAAATGCTTCTCAATCTGAATCAGTGACCAACATGTCCTTAAGGCGTATTAGAACGGTTGCAGAAGAGGCGAAGAAAGCTTATATTGATGATATGGAAGATGAAAAGGGAAAGCTGGCAACTGAAAATGGTTGTGATAAATTTGATTATATTAATGATCCAGTCAAATTATCCAAACATCCTGAAGTTCATGATCCTAAGAGGATTAAGTCAAGGGGAGCTCCAAAGGCAGTGAAGCAGAAATGTGGCGCATGCGGGTATATGATTATATTAATCCCATCTTTAACCTTTTTTTTTCATATATGTTCAAATTAATTTTATCCTAAGTTGTTAAATTTTTCATTTTAATTAGGGAGCCTGGCCACAAAAGTACCACGTGTCCTAGTAAAACATGTTGTGAAGGCATTGACAACCTCAACAAAAAACAACATAAGAAGGCGAAGGACACAAAGTAGAAGCCCTAATGTCACGTAGTTCATAATGTCATGTACTTTCGAATTAAATGACTTTATATGGTTTCAAGGATTTAATGATCCATATTAGGGAAAATACTTCTCTATTAATACTATTTCCAGTTGTTTGTTGTTAATGTATTGGGACAATAATAACAATAACAATATGTAAGTTGATGATAACTACATCCAAATCATCGACAAATTCATCTTACTAAAGTTATCCACAAATTGATCAAAATTAATCAGGCAAAATATCCACAAAAATTCATTAGTAAATTATCGACTAATCCCAGCATAATTTAACATCCAAATTATTCACAAATTCATCTAAAAAATATTACTAAAGTTATCCACAATTGATAAAAAATTGAGCAGCCAAAATATCCACAATACCTCATTAGAAAATAAACTACCAGATTTCAAAATGTATCATAAAATCTAACAAACATGCAAAGTCTTGACAGAAATTAGTATAGCACGACCATCTTGATGAGCATAATCTAAATCTAAAATATCAAATTGACAATGATCCCCTAGGTCAATATTGTTGTCGTTGCAAAAAGAATCCCACCCACGAGTTATTGCCACACGCCGCTGTCCCTTTTTGTAAAACTTGATTTCTGCTTCCCAAAACATATCTCTACACCCAAAGACACACAAAACAGCTATTTTCTTGTTTTGGAGCTTGAGTGGCTTCCATGTTGTCGGGGGAATAACCTGCATGAAAAGTGAAATGTTAATTAATAATATAGATAAGCATATAAAGTTTATTAATTAATAATATAAGGAAATTAATGAACTTGTAAAACACTGAAATGTTAAATAAACATACAATGCGCGAAATTGAGACTTGTTTACATTCTTCGGTGTTGTAATATTGGATGGTTCTTTCAAATTGATAAGGACTCGTAATGCCTCCTCTAACATCTGATTGGGGTGGGAGTTCCACGATCGTCTCAACTGGAGTTTCAGTTTCACAGGGGCAAACAACCTTTGTCTCCATCTCCTCGGGTTCTTCTACAATTTCATAAATTTATTATAATTTACTTCATTTTTGATAATAAATCAAATAATTTACTTCACCTTTAATAAAAAAATCAAATAATTTAGTTTACCTTTGATAAAAACCTTTCCGTTCAGCATGGACCGAAGCTCGCAACAAGATTCGTCAAACACAAAAGCCAAAAATGTCAAATTATCACAATATTCAAAGAAAAGTACAGAGTTCTCATCCAACCATAGTTCTTGCACAAAATCGATCCAGCAAGGTCCAAAAAATTCTGCTATACTATTGTTCTTTTGAAGATTTATCCTCCAAATCCCCCAACGTGTAATAACTTTGGCATTAACAACACTGCCATCTTCGATATTCAAAAATCCAGAAAATTCAGCAGGCAACATCTGCACATGGGCCAACATTAGCAAAGTACTTGATTGGTGTATAAAAAAATAAGAGACGAAAATTACCAATTTTGATTCATAATCTTCAGACATCCCTGTACAAAACTTTATCGGTATCCTCTTTAGAAACTTATCAATTTTCGAAGGTCCCAAAATAGTTACATTAAATTTCATATAACCAAGATATTCAAAAAAAAGTATATCATCTCGTCCGACAGAATAAATATGCAACCAATTTTCAAAATCCCTTCCACAAAACTTGAACTTTCTCTTTATCAAATCAATTCCAACTTTAGTAACCTCTACTGCTTTAGTATGAGTCAAACCAGTAGTTCTAAATAAAGCCTTCATTACAATTTCATTCCTCGTCAACTCAACAAACTCTTGAGGGAGATCCAATGCCTGATATAATCATCAATAAGAAATCTTCAGTAGATATATTTCCTAAACCCTAGATAGGTAACGTGACTAAATATCATACCTTTTGAACTCGAGAATCAATTCCTTTTATAAAAAACCTCATGCCTACAGCCATCCTTTTGGTCATCTGCGTTTATATAACACAAAATCACATAAATTTATAAAAAAAAAAACAGCTTATAAAATTTTCAAATATTATGTAACATAATTGCTTTCTTGCCTTTTTTCTTTGTTGCCTTGGCCCGATCTCTTCTACGTGAAGAATCAAGATGAAAGAGTGTCTAGTTTTGTTTTGAAGTGGGCAAAAATCCAGAAAATTCACGGAAGACAGAGGGTTTGTTTTTGTTTTGTGTATAGTATATGAAAAAGGATATGAAGAAGACAGATCAATTAATACGACTTGGACAGCTGGGCATCAATTAATACGACTTGGACAGCTGGGCATCATTAATCCTGAGTGAGTTCTGAAGCCCTAAACTTTTCAGACTAGATCCAGTTGCCTCTTTTTAATGAAACCCTAGGTTGGAATGGAACACGCAACCTAATTCCCCTTAAATGTACATAGTAACCAAATTTGGATGTTTATTTAATTAAAGCAGGTCCATTTATTAAATACTACTCCTATTTCTTATCATAATGTTTAAACCTCATTAATTAATCTAACGTCAAATATATTTTCAAATCACGTAAACAACATGATTTACGTTTTTAATTAAAAATTTAGAGAAAAAAAAATAAAACAAAAATAAAAGAAAATAAGGTAAGAAAAATTAGATTTAAAAAAATAAAAGAAAATTTTATACAAGAAAAATGAAATGGTCATTTCTCTTAAATTCTCTATCATTTATATAAAGCTAAAGCTACTAATTAGCAATTTAATAACAGTTAGGCACTTTCAACATTCAACATTCAAAACAAAAAAAACATCCGACATTAAAATTACAAATTAAAACCCAATTGACTTGAAAATAAAATAAAATAGAAGAATTTAACATCCTAAATTCGTGACCCCTCATCAGGCACCGAAAGGAAATAACTGGGCAGCAGCAACCGTGAGAATGGTGTGCTTGTCCATCAATTTCTCACACATAGAATCCGTTAAGAAAAGATCTTCCTTCGTTGCAATCCAACCAAACATTCCTTTTGCACGAACTCCATTACATCTCATTAACTCAGCCAACAACTCAGCCTTACCACGCCCTTCTTTAACAAAAAACTGATTGAACATCATGGCATCATGCAAGCCAACCATATCTCCTGTGTAATCAACAAGATGGTAGCTAGTTTTCACAGTGTCGTTCTGGGTGAATACCTCTCGGGTATCACCCGGGCCTAGCATCTTCTTAGTAAGATATTCTTTCACAGTGAGAGAAGTCTGATCGGACAAATCATCAACACAATAATAAACAATTCCCGTTGGGGGCCAGATATACGCGACAGAGTTTGATAAACTGGCAGTAAATGAAGTTTGTCTCCTACCATATTTTTCCCGTTCCAAGAAGATGCTTATAGCATGGTGACGGGCGTTAGTGAGTAACTTTCCTCTCATCTGGCCTTTAATATGTTGTTCAAAATCCAAGATACCCCATCGTTTTTCTTTTTCAGCCATATACTTAGTATCAGGACAGTGGGTGATGGTTTGGTCAACATTTAAGTTGTAATTTTTTTCAAGATATTTTAGAAATCCTCTGGTCTCGCATCTGAACTCTTCATCGGGAATCTCTTCAAGTTCAGTATATACAAGAGATTGAAGTGGGCTTACGTATTTTGGTATTTTTGTTGAAGGATTCATTTTGAGGGGATGAATAATTTTGATAGGATTGCCAAAGTAGACTGAAAATTATCATAAATTTTCTAACAAAATCAAACAGTAATTGAGCTCTTTATATGGGAGAGTCTTGCACGGACCTGGTCTAGGAGTTATAACTCCCAACTCCTAGACCATGTGGTCCACAATTTTTCCTACAAGGTAATAAATTGTACATAAGGTAAAAATTTTAATTTTAAGCTTGATGGCAAAAATTTCGGGTGTAATAAGCAATTGATTTTTACCCATATGGTTAATTTGACCAACATCCTATTTTTTCTTAGAGTTTTGATTTTTTTAATCCTATAAAATTTTATTATTTGTCACGTAATTTAAGTAAGGATGTAACTAATAATCAACCTTTCCTCCAGAGTTTAAAAATTTTAAATTCCTAAAAATCAGCCTAATAAATTCATTATATGTTCCCCTTAAATTTAGCTATTACTTACCATAAGTCTTAATGAATAAATTAGGCTGATTAATAAAATAGGGTTCTTATATCAATTGTTCCCTTAAATTTTACAAAACTTAAAGTATTAATTTGAATCGTCCATGTTGAATTTTTTTATTTCTATTGATTCAATTGTTTAAACTAAAAATCTCACATTATTTGTTCTACATCTTCATTGCAGGGCGACTTTGAAGTTGTTTTGAACTTCACATTTGATGATCTTTCTACATCAAATCCCATTTTTATATTTATTGGTTTATTTTTATTTATTTATGTTTTCAATAATTTTTAAACATAAGTTGAATATGATTTTTCCTACTTTATAAAAAGGAATTATATATATGTTTATTCTTTTTCATATTCTTATAATATACCTATATGATTTTAAGATTTTTATTTAGAAACATTTTCCCTTTTTTTTTTTGCTTAGTTTTTAGGTTTCATTTATGCTTAATTCAAATATTTAATGTTTAATTCATCAAAATTCTTAATTTGGTTTAGTTTTATTAATATTCGGTGCTTCTTTGCTGTCTAATATTTTTTTTATGTTTTTTATAAATACAATTTTGAAGTCATAATTTTCAATTTTATGTTATTACAAAAGCTTTGAATTAGTTTATTTTGTCATTGTAAATTTAACGGATTTATTGACCTTTTAATTAGATAATAATCTTTGAGACTGAAGTTGGAAAACTCAAAACTTATCGGATTTATATATGTTATCGGATTAGATAATCATGATCAAATAAATCAAATTTATATATTTTATGAAATGTTATCGGATTTTGTAGTTTGAAATACGAAGATGTTCTCATATGTCTAATATGTCTCGAAATTTCCTGAGTGATATAATCTATTGCAATAGCTTATACTTTTATATGATATAATCTAGTATATAAGTATATCATAATTATATATAGCATATAACACATTAACTAAAACATATCACATTAATTAAAGTAACACATTAATTATGCAACTAACTAACATAAATATCACATTAATTAAAGACCATTTAACTATACATAATACATCTAGTATATAAGTATATCATAATTATATATAGCATATAACACATTAACTAAAACATATGACATTAATTAAAGTAACACATTAATTATGCAACTAACTAACATAAATATCACATTAATTAAAGACCATTTAACTATACATAATACATCATTAATTTAACCAAATCAACTATAAGGTAAGTTATAATAAAAAAAAGAAACAACAAAACCTTAAATAATTATTTTTTTTCCTACAATTGAAACAATACCTTAAATAATTATATAACAAAACCAAATCAACTAAAATAAATTGAAGCTGCCGCTTTTAGTATCTCCTACTACAATTTTTTTTCCTCTGTTTTGTCCTCTCTGTGTTCCTTGACTTCAAATTTACAATTAGCTTTTATAAATTTTTTAGGTGCATTTTTTATCTCTTTAATAATAATCAGAAAAGGCAAATTAAATACAGACAATTATTAAAAAAAATTAACAAAATAAAAACTTAAATATATTAACAATAATTAAAATACCAAAAACTTATATTAAACGATTTAAAAGTTCACATTAACAAAATAAAAAACATAATTAACAAAATAAAAAAACATAATTAGCAAAATAAACATAGCAGCCAGTACATTTAGAGAATAGATTAAAGGTATCCTTGAAACAACACCGACCCGACAGTCACCCAACCACAACCTTAATAAGATCCACCCGGGCAACCACCTGAAGACCCGACCGAGCAGCTAACCTCCTTCCAACCCTTCTTTTGAGCCTCAGCGATGGTAAGGCATGATTTCTGGTGCATTAATTTCTCAATCACACGTCCGGGAAGATCCAATGTATCAGTTACGGTTGCAAGCCAACCATACAACTTACCCCTCACCTTTCCTCCAGAATCTTTGAACAACCTCATAAAGTCCTCCCTCCCACAGCAGACGTCCTTGAAAGATTGGTTCATCAACATGGCATTATGTAGTCCAACCATGTCTCCAGAAAAGTCAACCAAATGAAAACCGGTACGGCCCGTTTGTTTGGGTCCCCAAACTTCCCTAACGTGGACAGGGCCAACATTTTTCTCTTTTAAATTTTCCTGGACGATAGGAGATGTCATAATTGTTAAGTCACCTTCGTAATAATATAGAATCGCAGTAGGAGGCCAGACGTAGACAATTGTGGTTGAAAAGCACGGAATGCTAAGAGATTTCTCCTTCTCAGCATCTTTTACAGACTCAATAAGTTTAAAAATGGCTTGGTGACGAGCATGTTTCAAATGATCACCAACCATGCTTCCCTTGACATGCTGCTCAAAATCGGAAAAGCTCCAATTTTTTTCTTTCTTCCATAAACAGGCGGTGTCCGGACATCGAGGTATAGTTGCATCAATCTTCAATACAAAATATTTTTGAAGATAAAGATAAAACTCTGAAGATTCCAAATCAAATTCCTCTTGGTCGATTTCTTCATTATCTGAATATTCCATAGACTGTAGGGGGCTAACATATGGTCTTTTTTTGGTAAACATTTTTATGGGATAATTTTGGTAAATGTGCATGTTGATATGAAAAAGATTAATCTATTTATAAGAGTATAAAAACCGACCCACCTCTTCATTAAACCGACCCATAAAATGAACCGTTCAGTTAATATAAGCGACGGTTTAGTTTTATAATTTATAAAATGAACCGTCACTCAACAATATACAGCCGCGTTCAATTTAATATTGTTGGGAGCGACGGTTCAGTTTTTTAGAATACAGTCGCTTAAAAAACAAAATTAAAGAAAATCGTGCGCAACCGATTTTATCTCTCGTACTGTCACATGAATTTGGATTTGACTAGCCGACTGCAAATATTCTCACACGAAATCCGGAATCAGAAAATTGCTACACACGCTTCATGTCATCATTACTCCGTATTATTATAATATTTTGATTGAGTAAATATTTCGGATATTGTGTATAATATTTTATTCGGGATTTGGTAGTCTGGCCTATATATATACAAACACCCACACACAGATATATATATGTATTAGAAAAAAAGAATATATTCATAACAAATATTTAATTAACATTAACATAATTATAAAATTCAGTTAACATAGTTAACAATTTAATGTGATATAGTATAGGATAAGTTATATATATATATAAATTCGATTTGAAATTTGAAAACCTTTAACTTTAAGCTTGTAGATACAAATAAAAAATTCTAAATTTATAAGATAAGATATAGTATAGGATAAGTTATATATATATATATATACACGTTATTTTTATAATTAAGAGGGCTGCATTGGGAAACGGAGGGAGTAGATTCATTGTCTGATACAAATCAAGAAGTTTGACAAACAAATCCACAATCACGTTAATGGGGGCAACGCGTGTTCCCAAAAAATATGAATAGCAAATAGATACAGAACACTTATTCGGAAAACTTCTTCCTTTAATCACTAAAACGTCCTCTGCAGAAATTGTCTTTCATACCTTTTTTCCTACCTTTTTGTCTAAAAAAGGCTTATTTTTGTGCCATAACCCCTATAATGGAGAAAAATCTGTACACGTTGTTGATTAGTGCCGGAGGAGTCTTTGTAGAAGGCAAACGAGGCATTGAGTATGAAAAGCTTAGGAAATGTAGGGTGCGTGAAATTGATAGAGACATCGTCAACTACTACCACCTCGTTGATGCACATTTAAAGATGAAACTTCCGGTACCGGCCGGTATGTGGTACCGCATACCAAATACACACTTACGTGAAGGACTACGCTGCATCAATGGTGATGAAGATATTGTGCCCCTCTTCGACATTTTTCAGTCAGCTGGGTTAAGGGAAATAAAAATTTACACTCAATCCCAGATAAAACATCTACCCATAGGAGTGCCAAAGCCAAAAATTCGCCGGGACGAAATGCTAATCAGGAAGGCAATTAGGAAGCTCAATGAAGACTCGTCGAATGGATTCGCCATTTTACCGTCCGACATAATCAAGCCCTATAAGCCACCTCGTAATTATTATCGGCGTAAACATTATTCATCGGGTTCTTCATCCGATTGTTCATCCGGTTCTGCATCCGATTGTTCTTCATCCGATTTTTCATCCGGTTCTTCATATGGATCTAACTAGAATTATTAATAAGTGCCTTCTTTATTTAAAAAGTCTTATGGAATTTGTATCAGTTGAATTTTTATTCCGAACGTTAATTATGTAAATATTTAATGTGACATTAATAATTTGTGTTGGCTTTTTAGAATTAAAACTATGTATTAGTCGAGTAACATAAATTTTATAATTCAAATTTTATAAATCAAGCAATTATGCTAGACATAGAACATAAACACACAATCCAAAAACTCGACACAATTTGGATTACACTCCAAACATCAATTAAGCTGCATAAGTTTGGAATTCAAAATCACACCAGTACCATGCATGAACACGAATACCAAAACAATTAGAAATAGGGCACTTGCCAAACTTGCTTTCTTCAGTCTAGATTCACATAATTCCAATTTTGTCTTGTAAATATTAGTCTTCATCTTCCACAACTGCAGTTTCTCTTTATGCTTACGCTTCTCTGTCTCCAAAAGCCTGAGCATATTCGTGTCTTTCACTTTTTCATCTTCAAGATTATTAATTTTTTTTAGTAGTCCAGGAATTATTTTTCTAGCTCTTTCACAAACGCTACTATCATACCACTGAAAAAAACCACAACCTGATGGTGTCTGAAATTGAATCAAAATTAGATACGGCTATTGTGATTTTTTAATATATCAATTTTCAGAAAAAAAGATGAAACTTACCCCATAGTTTGGGCATCTGTGAAACCTTCTCCCGGGGTCATCTTTCTCCCAGTAGGTACCTAATTTTAAAGCATGTCCACAATCACATCTCACGACTGGAATTCTCTCACCATAGTGCCAATATGTTGTGGATGTGGACGAGCTATTGGAAGACATATGGCTCAAATTTGTGCTAAAGAGGAGTAAAGAGTTAAAATATTGACTGTTGAATGGATTTGAAGATATAAAAAAAGTTCAGAATGTGGCAGCGGGCGGACTTTATATCCACAATACCCTAAATCTGTAAAACCCTAAACCCTAAACCCTAAACCCTAAAAAGGGACTTAATCGTAAAATTTTCAAGAATCGTTACGTGTTCTCAAGTTACGGAGGACATAGTGTCACATGACCTTATACTAGACCGTTTCACCGAAAAAGGGACTTAATCGTAAAATTTTCAAGAATCGTTACGTGTTCTCAAGTTACGGAGGACATAGTGTCACATGACCTTATACTAGACCGTTTCACCGAAAAAGGGACTTAATCGTAAAATTTTCAAGAATCGTTACGTGTTCTCAAGTTACGGAGGACATAGTGTCACATGACCTTATACTAGACCGTTTCACCGAAAAAGGGACTTAATCGTAAAATTTTCAAAAATCGTTACGTGTTCTCACGTTACGGAGGACATAGTGTCACATGACCTTATACTAGACCGTTTCACCGAAAAAGGGACTTAATCGTAAAATTTTCAAGAATCGTTACGTGTTCTCAAGTTACGGAGAACATAGTGTCACATGACCTTATACTAGACCGTTTCACCGAAAAAGGGACTTAATCGTAAAATTTTCAAAAATCGTTACGTGTTCTCACGTTACGGAGGACATAGTGTCACATGACCTTATACTAGACCGTTTCACCGAAAAAGGGACTTAATCGTAAAATTTTCAAGAATCGTTACGTGTTCTCAAGTTACGGAGGACATAGTGTCACATGACCTTATACTAGACCGTTTCACCGAAAAAGGGACTTAATCGTAAAATTTTCAAGAATCGTTACGTGTTCTCAAGTTACGGAGGACATAGTGTCACATGACCTTATACTAGACCGTTTCACCGAAAAAGGGACTTAATCGTAAAATTTTCAAAAATCGTTACGTGTTCTCAAGTTACGGAGGACATAGTGTCACATGACCTTATACTAGACCGTTTCACCGAAAAAGGGACTTAATCGTAAAATTTTCAAAAATCGTTACGTGTTCTCAAGTTACGGAGGACATAGTGTCACATGACCTTATACTAGACCGTTTCACCGAAAAAGGGACTTAATCGTAAAATTTTCAAAAATCGTTACGTGTTCTCACGTTACGGAGGACATAGTGTCACATGACCTTATACTAAAAAAAATTAACCCAAATATTATTTAATTCATCAAAACCCAAATATTATTTTATTCTTGAATTTAAAACTTGTTCCAAATGTATTCTAATTTATAGCCACATATGCAAGATTTTATTTAAAAAAAAAAAATTTAAATACACTGTTTAGAACAGAACGAGTTGGCTTCCACTTGCCAGGTGTCGGCCAAAGAGAGGATGGGATCAATCCAAAAGTGTAGTAGTATCAAAGTAATTCGAATGAATGAAGCCAGTTTTTTTAAGTTCCCGCTATTAACTTTGCAATTAATGTCAATCACCAAAATAGGTCTGTTCAAGTTTGCATGAAATGGGGAAAGGCTGAATAAACCTTCCCATTTTTGTCGATGATATTTACTTTACAATATTTTATAGTACACCAGAAATAGAAACCTTTAGTAAATGTCTCAAATCGGGGCTGCTTTTTATGTCATTGACACACTGGTATAATTAATTAAGTTCATAGATGTCTACTCATAATTCAGTCGGGGCTTCTTTTGATGAATATAAACAACCACCATAATATTTGAAAATAAAGAATAAGAGAAGAAGAAGCCATTAAAGAAGCACAAGCAACCACTTCAATCATAATAGGAGTGCTACCAGAAAGCATTAAAATTGATGTAAGTCACATTTATGTGTAGTATTAAATATTGGATGTAATTTTTTTTTTTTTTTTGGTACAAGTCACATTTATTGATTTATTACAGGGATAAGAGCAATCAAAAAAGAAAGTCGGATGCTCCAATCCCAGATATTAAATGTAAAAGTGGGAGTGCACGGGCTGGAGTAAAATGGAAAGATCCTATATGTTCCCCTCCATCAGTGAAACCTACTATGTTTGGGATGCCCCCACCCATGTTTGGAATGCCCCCACCCATGTGTAAAGGAATGTCACCACCTAATACTAATAAATGGGATGTTGATAAAGAAGGATGTACTTCACGCTTCGGGAAATCAAGATTAAGGGCCAACGCTTGCATCCCACATGAAGTCAGTTTTAATTTTAGATTAAATGCACTATATTGATGTGAAGAACTCCCTCAAATGAATATTCGTAGACTTATTTGTTTTTGTTTGTATTTGTTATAATAGCAGCCAAGTACACCTGGAACTCCCTCAAAAGAAAATTATACATTCAATGCCCAAGACAATGTTGGTTTGGACCCACAGGTAAGGACCATAGGCACATACTCTATTTTGGGACATTGCATTTTGGCCCCCTTACCATACAAATATTGTTCTCGATTCCCCTATGCATAATTAGTGTCTTAATTTCAAATGATCAGGTTTTAAAGGCTGAACACAGAACCTCGCTCCCCAAACTAGTTGAGGTTAATGAGAAGCTAAGTCAGGGACAATTAAACGCAGTTAGGTTGATGGGCTTTGGTAGCTTCACCCAAACTCGTATAAAATCTGTGGATAAGAATATACTACACTTCTTAATTAGAAGCTTCGACACTAGTACAAGTGTATTGAGCTTGTTTGGTAGAGATATTCCCATCAACACTAAGACGGTTGGTGATGCATTTGGAATCCCTATTACTGGAATGTCCATTAAGGAAATTGGAAAGGGGGGTAAGAAAATGTTCAGCATATTGTTTGCACAAAATGATAATGAAGAGCATATGGACTTGTCTGGATTAGTATCGAGAATATCAAGATGTACTACACATGGCCGTGAGTTCAAAGTACTCTACATGAAGCTTTTATTTACTACAATATTTCTCCCCCGGTATGGGAACAAATTAGATATGGAAAATTTGGAACTCCTAACTGATTTGGACAACATGTCAACATACAACTGGGGAGAGTATGTTTTGGAGAAACTTATTGAGGGTGTCAAAACATACAAAGACAAGAACTTGAAGTATATAACTGGATGCATCGTATTGTTGAAGGTAAGTTCGATGTTTTTTCAAATTTTAATTATAAGTGAAGTTACTAATGAGATTTAACAAATTATGTTCACATGTTATCAATTGCAGTTGGTGTTCCTTTCGATTTTGTCGGAAAAGTACTTGGTTCGTGACGGGAACAATTTACACAACATTTCGTACATAGAGAGGTGGGATCAACAACAAACAAGTGAAATGATAAAATTGTTCACAGACAAGGGCGGCTTCTTCAATAAAACTGTACGTATCAAATAGATTAATAGATTATCAACAGATTATCAACCAATATTAATTTAACAAATTTCAGATTTAGTTAACATATTTCATATCTAGGATTGGAGTGTTCCTATAAAGAAATCAAATATCTCTTTTAATGATGCTACCGGCAAGCAAAATGAAGGAGTCATGCAATTTTTGTGCAAGGTATTTGTGATAATGAACCAAAGACTCACAGGTTTGGAGAACCTAATGATCAACTTGTCGAGTAGCGGAAACATTGGTAATTTGAGTGTCATTACTGAAGAGATGCAAATGATAAGAGCCCAACTGACGACATTGATAAGTTCGGTCAATCTGGACATCCCACAAAAACGGGGGGGAGATGAGAAACAAGCTAGTGAAGTGCCCTGCAATAATAGCACAACTACGAATTCTAGAGTGGAAGGGGACCTAGAAAGCATTGTAAAACCTCATGTAATGGAATTTGAAGAAGAGGAGAATAACAATCAACGAAGAATTGACTGTTATGAGCTACTTTGTCAATTCCTTCAATCTGATAAAGAAGCAGAAAAATACATATTTCAACCACTTTTCAGATCGAGGTACTATATCAACAAATCATTTCCTCGTTAAATTTAAACAATTTATCACTGATCATGGATGTGGATTTATTTTGTACAGACAAATAATTGTTGATTTTGGCGATTGGACAATAACTAGGGAGCAAATGTTATGCTTAAATGAAAAATCATGGATTTCAGGATGTGTAAGTACATTAAAAAAAACCCTTGCATAGTTCAATTCGGCTTACCTTACTTGACGCAACCAGATCCTGTATTTACAGGTGATTGACTGTGTTGCTTTACTTTGTTGGTCTGAAAGAATAAGACTCTTCCAGGATTCTCAAAATTGGTTTATCCCCGCTATGTTTTGTGTAAGAATTGCTTTTTAATAAGTGGAAACGTCTTACTTAGACTTAACTACATCATCTACTCACATGTAACTTGTTATTCTTATAGAACATGGCTTCTTCTGACCAATACACTGACAAGGAGATTCATAAAGCAATATTTGGTAATTGTGATCGTTTCCGGGGCCCAACAGAAAAGTGTCGAACCATTACAATGCCCATCAACGACCAAGGATCACACTGGTATATGGTCACCGTTGGGATCGATTTAAAAACAATCACCATATATGATACACTACGTACTTCGTCCAGTGATGAACGAAGGCAATCAACGGTAAAAAAATTGGTAAGAAAATAACCCATAAATAAATTGGCCTTCAACAAATTCTTAGATGATTTATTTCTGATTACTTGGTGACTAAAGCTGGAACGTTTGGAGAGAATTACTGTTTCAGAAGATGCTAATGAATTTAAAGAAAAGCATTGGTCAACATCCTTCAAATGCATAAACTACAACAGTATTCAACAAGATAATAGGTAAACTGCTCCTTCTTCATCATATATGTTTTTCTCATAATTAATTACTATCTAAAGCTTTATACGTATTATAATCAGCTACGATTGCGGCCTATATGTGTGCCTTATGATGCTGGTATCACAACCTTACCTTGTTGATCGTGTATTCACAAAGGTATCAATACAATTCAGATTAACTATTTCTTGTGTGTCTAGTCATAATTGTTTTGCAATTGTGTAGGAAGAGTCTAAGGAACTACGCAAAAGGTTGGCTGTGAAGCTTCACACATGCAAAGAAAATAAAGCTGAAAAAGGGTATCGTTAAGAATAATATTTCAATGTTTATATTGAAATATTCATTTACATAACATGGTTTAACAAACAATTTGTTGCTTATTTTGTTCATAGGCATGCTGTGAACATAGGAATATTAGAAGAGACAACATGTGTCAATCTGGGTTACTATGACGACTCCTTGGATGTAAATTTGGAAGCAATAACAAATCGAGCATTCGAGATGAGATACCGCAATCCACCTCACATAGAGTTTTATGAGGTAACTGTCAAGGGAATTCCACACGATCTCAGACACCAACAAAAAGTAGATGATAGAAATCTTATACCAATAGCTGATGACAGAGACTTCAAGAAATTTCTTAAATCTTACACGGACGTAGGCAACGATATGGTGGATATAAAAGTGGAATTCCTGGAGAGATGCAGATTGAAGTCAACAGATCATGATATGGACAAGGAGCCCTCAGATTCTTCTGATTTGCTATGAATAAACATATTTTGAATATTTTGAATATGGTTTGTTTTCAAAATTAATCTTCTCTTTTGCTATCGGAAGATTAATCTTGAATACTGAACAATTTTTTGCTATGCATTTGAATACAACGGTGGTTTGTAATTTTTTCCTATCATTTCAATTATCACTAGGCTATTTTGCTACTACAAGCACAATGATCGTTTATCAATTATCATTATTACACTTCCAAAATTTATAAAAACAAAGTGATAACAGTAATCACCCTAATCCAAATAAATCTTCACATTTGCTTAAATACAAATCCCAACAATAGCAGTCATTGAATGCTTTTGGTTCATATAAAAAACCCAACTAAACAATGATTAAACAACAGCCACGCCAATAAAACTGAATACCTAAATTCGTTGTACATTAGAACTACGTTTATATGCTTCATAAACAAAACCAAACTCAACAAACATAACAGCTTTTGATGTCTTGGTATAATTAAATTCATACTTGTCTGAAGCAATGTAAATAAAGAAATACATCAAGAGTGCACTAAAAAGGCATAATTAAGAAGAAGGCATTAAAGAGGCAAAACCAAGAACTACTAATACTCATGATTTTATCACAGATACCTTGCTATTGACATCTTCAAAACTTCAAGGACCTATACTGGGAAATTGGGAATGGAAAACTTCAAAAGATTGGCTGTTGCAAAATACAAATGAAAATTGAAAAATTGATGGACATACCGGACCTGGAATACGCTGAATCAAACATATCAGATCATTCTTAAAGGAAGCTCTCTCTAATATACGATACCCCCAGTTGTGCCACCGCCACTTCAAAAGATGGCCTGCTTCGAAAGAGAAATCCCAATATACATGAAATACGATGAATCAAATAAAACTTCAAGAGATTGCCTGCTTCGTGAAGAAATTAAATTTTAGGAGAAAAAAGTTAAATTTTAGGGAAGAAATTAGGGCTACGATTATTTTAAAGATTTATTTTACAGATTTATTGGTTAAGGGACAGTGTAGTAAGTGCACGTAAGTCTTAAGGGACAGTGTAGTAAATGCACTTAAGTCGTGTCACGTTTTTCTTGGTAACTTCAGTATATCGCAATTTCTGGAATGAGAGGACATAATGGTAAATTTGAGAATTTTGGGAAGCCGGTTTCACAGGTAACAAGTTAAAAATGGGACACGTGTCGATTGGCCTGGGGGTACCTAAAGTTACCACAGTATTTCGGGGGTCTACAAAAATAAAAGGCCGACATAGATTCTAATCATTCTATCTATTCAACTTGCAGCAGACAAACATTTTTTGGCAAACCTGACAAAGGCAAATAACACTTGGACAAGCGAAAAATGCAAGAAACTCACTACAACAAAAATAATATTTGGTGGCATCAAGCTTGATGGCATTTTGAAGAAAATGTGAGAAAAAATTAATACAGTTACATTTTTTAAAAATGTCAGGAATTATAAATGTTAAATATACTATTTAGTGACATTTTAATATATTATGGCATTTATAATGTTACATGTTGTTATGATAGTGACATTTAACTTTTAGCCACACCGCTACAAGTGGCAGTTTGGAAAATGTCGTTATCTATAAAATGTCACTTGCAAAGTGTCACTTGTAGCGGTGTGGCTAAATGTATCAATGTCACAATTATAATTAAAAGTAACATTATAAAATATCACTATAGTTTAAAAATGTCACTAATCAGTAAAATTAACACTAATACTTTGTGGCACTTTTAAAAAATGTGACTATATTAATAATTTGTGACATTTTTTTTAAAGTGTTATCAAGCATGGTGCCACTATAGATCATATTTGTTGTAGTGACTCCATGTGTTACATGAATTTCATCCGCACGAAACTACTATATGAAATATTTATTGTAGAGAATCCATTGTCCTATTAAATATTCAACACAAAAAACTTTTTATATAGCTCATGTTTGATAATTGCGGGGAAACTCTGCACTTAACGATGGTCGAGCCGCAGGGGTAAAATCACTTTTACGTTAATTAAAATTAAAGTTCCATAGTAATTTAAATTGGTGTTTTGCAATTCACCATTAAAAATAAATTATACAATTTACTCCCTCTTTAAAAAAAGAAAAAGGACAATATGCAATTATGCATCTTGAAAGCATGCAATGTTATTTACGCCGGTAAAATTGCCGCTGCAGCTGAACAGTGAGGGAGTCTCGGGTGGAGCTCCCGAGCGAATCCAACTAATACTATATATTTTAATGTTGAAAAAAAAAAATGAACCTCGGCTATATGCTATATCTTTTTAGTAATTCGTCTTCTTAAAACAAATATTCCTATGTAGCCTGCCTCCATTTAACAAAATACTAATAATTTTTGAATTTAATTTAGTATATATGAACAATCTAGTCTTAATTAACACACAAATTTCTTGCAAGCTAATGTAAATTGTGAACCGACGGCCTAGGATTTCTTGGGGGGGGGGGGGGGGTGTTTACGGGGTGGGTGGGTTGGGAGGGATGGGTTTTTTTTATTATAAATATTTATTAATAATGTATGGTTTTATTTTTAAATAAATATAAAATATATTAATACTATTATATAAATTTTAGATTTTAAAAAATTATTTTTTTTGTCGGATTTATATTAAAGTATTATTTGATCTATTAATATTGTTTATCAAATAATATTAGTTAAATAGATATGTAAATATAATAAGTCCAAATTGGTTCTTACTGAGTCTTCTGACTTGTGATTTACTTCGGCCCAATAATTACGCTTCGGCGTTTGGACTTCAAACGCGGAAATGGGTGGTTGCAACTTGCAACGTCAGCCAAAACGTGATCTACTCCCTCTTCATCAGATGAATATCTAATAGTCAAACTATAAAAGTCAATTTTTTTTTTCATAATATGACCATCTCATGTGATTAATCATTTGACAATTTTCATGTAATACTACATTCCAACCTTAGTATTTGTCACGTGGATCAATAAACCAACTAAATTATTGAATATTCCATTTTAATTTTACTGAAATTGATTGGTAAATAAGACCAATAAAACATCTGATTTGGGACGTAAAGTATAATTATAAAAAAAAAAAAGGAGTAATTCCCGTTGACATGCATAATTCAAATTTACGTAATATTGAATTCATGACAAAAAATAATTAATTGCATATAGGTAGGGCTGTCAATGGGTCGGGACTCGGACCGGATCAGGGCAGATCCGGATCCGAGTTCGATTTCCATTTCTTCTATCTAGATCCGGATCCGGATCCGCTCGGATTTGGAATATTAGCAACCGGATCCCAATCTGGCGGATATCCCGGATCCGGATAAATTATCCGGATCCATTTAGCAAGCTAATTTTTTTTTTCCGTTTTCCTACTATTACTTGCAGATTCCACCATCATGAATTAAAAATGTAAAATTTTACTTACTTCATCGAAACTATTGCCTAAAAATTGTAGAAGATGGAATATGATGGACAAATATAAACGATAAAAATTATAACAAAAGAATAAACAAAAATATAAGTAAAAAAGATATAAACTGGGACAAAGAGGAAGAAAACTCAGTATTGAGAAATGGAAGAGAAGATAAAAATTGAAGGATGAATGGTTATGGTTTGATTTTTCTTATTAAATAGTATAAATTAATATGTTGTAGACCCAATTAGTTATCTGGTCAGTCCACCAACATCTCTCATACATTTCTTTATAAAATTATTTTTAATATAGTAAAAGATTTTAGTGGAACATAGATAGTTTTATTTTTATTTTTATTTAAATACATAATATATAAACAACATATAGTAATATATATCGGATACGGATATGTAACGGATCGGATCAGCCTAGATCCAAATTCGCTCCATATAATTCGGATTATGGATCTTCTTAATCGGATCAGGTCCATCGGATCACTAATCGGACAATTATCCTAATAAATCGGATCGAATCCGGATTGAAATCCGCCCCATTGACAGCCCTACATATAGGCAACCTTTAAATCAATACAACAGCCGGATACCATATTTTTTAATTTTCATATTATGATTAATTGGTTTTAACCAACATTTGGTCAACTATTTTGGTCAATTTTTTTGTAAACTTTATTTCATTATAGAAACAATATTCACATTGTTATTAACTTAATTATTTAGATAATTTCTAAATCTTGTTTACTATACATTATTTTTTCTCTGAATGCTGTTTACCATAAATTGGGATCGACAAACCCGGCCTCCAAATGAACAACTTATTCATTGTCTTGCACAAATAATTTAATAAAAATGTCTAAATTTTGCCCCATAGTATTTGGTGTCATTTTTCTAGTTCTAGTTCGTAATGTTGCTTCTTACAAGGGCTATGGAGCAGCCTTATCTCAGTCTTTGAGGTTCTTTGAAGCACAAAGATCAGGCTACTTACCGTATAACCAGAGTGTCAAATGGCGGGGAAACTCTGCACTTAACGATGGTCGAACCGCAGGGGTAAAATCACTTTTACGTTAATTTTATAGTAATTTAAATTGGTGTTTTGCAATTCACCATTAAAAATAAATTATACAATTTACTCCCTCGTGGAAAAAAAAGAAAAGGACAATATGCAATTATGCATCTTGAACGCATGCAATGTTACTTACGCCGGTAAAATGCAACTAATACCATATATTTTAATGTTGAAAAAAAAAAATTAACCTCGACTATAAATATGCTATATCTTTTTAATAAATCGTCTTCCTAAAACATATATATTCCTCTGTAGCCTGCCTCTATTTAACAAAATAATAATAATTTTAGAATTTAATATATTATATATGAACAATCTAGTCTTAACACGAATTTCGTGCAAGCTAATGTAAATTGTGAACCGACGGCCTAGGATTTGGGGAAGGGGGGGTACGTGTGGGTGGGTTGGGAGGCATGGGTTTTTTTTTATTATAAATATTTATTAATAATGTATAATTTTATTTTTTAAATAAAAAAATATATATTAATATTATTATATAAATTTTAGATTTAAAAAAATATTTTTTTGTCGGATTTATATTAAAGTATTATTTGATCTATTAATATTGTTTATAAAATAATATTAGTTAAATAGATATGTAAAGATAATAAGTCCAAATTGATATACACGTGTCTTATTCGAGTCAATTTTGAAATTAAAATATAATGTGGACTTAAATCATCAATAAATTTGAGTATGTTAGGTTATTTTGCGAACATGAAATGATATGGGGTATAATTGTCCTCCAAATTGATCCGCACATGACTTATTAGAGACAATCTTGAAACTGGACAACTATATGGACTAAAATCGTCAGTAAATTTGAAGATGTGGGGTTATTTTACCAACTTGAAATTAATGTTATAGGGTAGAAATTATCAGTCAACATAAGTAATGACATTTATTTATGACGTAACTGCCACATCATCACCTAACGGTCATTTTTAATGGTACCAAAGTGATTCGATTCTTAAATTGTGATACCAAATATGTCGATCTTAATTTTTTTGGTACCACAAATAAGACTTGACACATAATTCGATACCACAAGTGCAATTCTCTCTTTCCAAATTCAAATGACTTCCAACTCCATAAAAATATTCTTTAATGTTCTTTAATTTAATCACCAAATTCCATAAAAATGTCATATTTTCTCTCTCTTAGATTAAAACTGAAAAGGAGAGTTGCCATAAAGAAAAATAGCAATATTTAATATGCAGAAAAAAATATATTTTCAATTATCATACTAATTTTTTTTACCAAAAAACAACAAAACTCATCTAAAATTATGAAATTTACTAGTTTTTTATTTGGAGGGGAAATCATGATTATAGAAGTAAGAGAGAACAAATATGGATTATGATCAAATGGCAAAGAAGACCAAGATTAGGGGGAAAAGGCTTCCACATCTAGCTATGACTATGGACTATGAATATAAAGAACAAATATCAACTCAAATAGAAATATATTTGCAATTAAGAGATGTTTTTTTTTTTTGAGAAAAATATATTTGCAAAAGCTCTGATTATAGTTATAGAAGTTGACAGTATTTTTACTTTTTACCCATTGGATTAAGTTTTCTAATATACACTCTTTATCTAAAACAAAAATAGAATCCATTAAAAAAGTGTTTATGAGATAGATTCTATAATTTATGATGGTATTTTTTGTGAGTAAAGTTTATATAACATACAATTTACGACCTTTTATTTTTGGGAATAAAATAGGTTGGTTAGTTTTTATGGAAATTATCCCATTTGGGCAGTCTGCATATTTATTAATTCTTGGTAAACAAATTAAAGAGAGAAATATATAGAAAGGAAAAAAAAAAAAGATTCTATTGATTTTAAGTTAAATATAGAAAATAAGAACATGTATGAGTTGGTTAATTGGATATAAAGAGCTAAAATGGAGAATTAATAAAAATCTGCTTTGGTTTAAAAAGATTCTTAACTTAATTATTTAGATAATCTCTCAATCTTGTTTACTATACATTCTTTTTTTGTTTGAGTGCCGTTTGCTATAAATTGGGACCGATAAACCCCCCAAATGAACCACTCATTCATAGTTTTCCAGAGATAATTTAGCCATCATGTCTAAATTTTGCCCCTTAGTTTTTGGTGCCATTTTTCTAGTTCTAGTTCATAATGTTGCTTCTTACAATAACTATGGAGCAGCCTTATCTCAGTCTTTGAGGTTCTTTGAAGCACAAAGATCGGGCTACTTACCGTATAACCAGAGTATCAAATGGCGGGGAAACTCTGCACTTAACGACGGTCGAGCCGCAGGGGTAAAATCACTTTTACGTTAATTAAAATTAAAGTTCCATAGTAATTTAAATTGGTGGTTTGCAATTCACCATTAAAAATAAATTATAAAATTTACTCCCTCTTTAAAAAAAAAAAAAAAAAAAGAGGAAAATATGCATCTTGATCGCATGCAGTGTTATTTACGCCCGTAAAATGCAACTAAGACTATATATATATTTCAATGTTGAAAAAAAAATTTAACCTCGGCTATATGCCATATCTTTTTAGCATGCAATTCGTCTCCCTAAAACATATATTATTCCTATGTAGCCTACCTCCATTAAAAAGAGGTCAAGTTTTAAATTTAATAGTATATATGAACAATCTAGTCTTAACACAAATTTCTCGATCCGTAATTTTAATTTTGGAAATTTAATAGTATATGAACAATCTAGTCTTAACAAGTGAATAGCTTATGATATGTGAAGTAACCATTTTTTTTACAAGAAGGTAAATTGCTTATTTTGTATCATATATCATAGAAAGGTAAAGAAATTGTTATTAATCCATAATTTTCATAAACTATTTCAATCTTTATAATATATGTTCCGATCCATATATTCATGCTTGCATGTACAAATTAATTAATGGCGTTGCAGGTTAATCTCGTGGGAGGGTACTACGATGCGGGGGACAATGTAAAATTTGGATTTCCCTTGGCGTATACCATTACAATGCTGGCATGGAGTGTGGTCGAATTTGGGCGCCCATTATATGCCCGAGGACAGTTGTCGAATGCTCTTAGCGCCGTGAAATGGGGAACGGATTATCTGATCAAGGCCCACCCGCAACCATACGTGCTTTATGGGCAAGTGGGAGATGGCGGGTCGGATCATGCATGCTGGCAAAGACCCGAAGACATGACCACTCCGAGGACCGTCTACAAGATCGACGCGCAACATCCCGGAGCTGACCTGGCTGGTGAAACTGCCGCCGCTTTTGCAGCTGCATCTATTGCTTTCAAAAAAGTTAATTCTCGTTATTCGCAGGTGCTTCTCAACCATGCAAGACAGGCAAGTTTCTTTCCTTTAATTAATTAAGTTTGAGATTTCTCAATTCCTTTTTAAAAATATTGATGAATAGTATTATTATTTATGTGATGCAATTTATATATGACATGCAGTTATTTAACTTTGCCGTAAAATACCCTGGTCAGTACCAAAATAGCATTCCAGCCGGACAGTTCTATTCAAGCAGTGGATATCAGGTACGTACAAATTAAATAAATATATAAGTATTTATTATATATCTTCCATCAAATCATGAATTAAGTACTTTAATTAATTTGAATTTTTTAATTGTTTGGTTCAAAATAAATAGGATGAATTATTGTGGGCTGCTGCTTGGTTAGCACGAGCCACTAACGAGAGAACATACCTTAATTTCATCAGCCGATCGAACTCCGGTGGTACCAGAAGAATGTTCTCATGGGACGACAAATATGTCGGCGCTCAAGTTTTAATAACAAAGGTTAACAATTCACCCAGCCATTAATAACCAAAATTAATATCTATTAATTAATATTGTATTGAGATATATATTTATTAATTGATGAATTGAAATGAATTGCGCGCATGCAGCTTCTTTTAGAAGGGAAAGTAAATAGGAACTTGGTTCAAGCCAAGTATTCAGCGGAACAATATATTTGCAATTGCATTGGAAAAGGGAATGGAAATGTGGGAAGATCAAAAGGTGGACTTCTTTGGTTTGATCAATGGAACAATCTTCAATATGTCACCAGTGCTTCATTTATCATATCCGCATATTCCGACATTCTTGCCCAACATAAGACTAATGGAATCCAATGTGTTGGCGGTTTTGTTTCGCGTAATGATTTAATCCGTTTTGTCCAATCACAGGTACGTACCTACGACCTATGTACATACGTACTAGAATTTTAATTTCAAGGTTTATTAATTAATATATATCGTGTGTGTACGTACGTAGGTTGATTACATATTGGGTGCAAATCCAAAGCGAATGAGTTATATGGTAGGATGGGGATACAACTATCCCAAGCAGGTTCACCACAGAGGAGCATCAATTATATCGATTAAGAAGAGCCGAGCACCAGTGAGTTGCAACGGTGGTTACAGTCAGTGGTTCAATAGAAATGCACCAAACCCTAATATTCTCGAGGGGGCTATCGTAGGAGGACCCGATCAGAGCGACCAGTATAGAGATAGCAGAAATAACTTCCAGCAAGCCGAGCCTGCAATAGCAAATAATGCACCATTTGTTGGGGTTCTCGCACGCCTTGCTGCATGAATGTCATTTCATTGACGTTTATTTCTCATTTTTGAGATGTGTTAGGTTTAATAATAACATGATACTATACGTAGTAATCTTACAAATAGAAGTAGGAGGATCAATAAGATGATTGTGTATTAATATTGTACACAAATCAAATAGTTAGGAGGATCAATATATACATATATATGTTCTCTTATACTTGAAATAAAATTTATTTTACTTATATTTGAGTTTTCCATATATACTCCTTTCATTTTTTTTTATCCAAAAATCATTTTAATAAAATAATCACAACATTAATTAGCATTAATTACAATCATAAACAAAGGGTAAAATTGGAATTAGGAGATGCTACATTGTGGGTATTGCCTTCCATATCCCTTTGTTTGACATGTGTCCTAAGTGAGTAATTCAAAATTCAAAATTTATGATTCAATCATACTCACTTAGGACACATGTCAAACAAAGGGATATGGAAGGCAATATCCACAATGTAGCATCTCCTAATTCGTAAAATTGATAGAAAAGAAGTAATTTTATATTGAACTCCTAAAATGATAAGTAATTTTTATTTTTTTTTTGTCAAAACGACAAATAAAATAAAAATGGAGAGAATACTATAATTGTTCCGAAAACTTTGCTTCTAGTTTTTTCCCCATTAGTCGTAGAACTCTTATCGATTATTTCATAAGTGACTAGTGTACGTGGCAATTTATATCACACTTATTCGAGTTGACATGTTATAACCTTCACAATTACTAAACTTTCGGTAACTAAACTTATTAGAACTTAAACATTATTTACCGAATGTTAGCTCAATCGACAAGTTACAAAGCAACAAAATATATATAGAAGCGTCGTCAACCTTATTAGAACTTCACTCGTGTTCGACTCAGTTAAAAAGCTTGTTGAGCTTGTCCTCTTAAAGTCGAACCAAGTTCAAATATAATAAAAAATTAGATAAGAATATCAACTCAAGATTCTTTTACCAACATATTGTTCGTGCAGACACTGTGAACCTCGGACATGGAGTTTGCCTGCTTCCATAAGACTTATGATGATTTCAAGATAAATCAATGCGCTAATTATTGCTTGATTGAGTTTGGCAAATGTCAGCTCACAAAATCACATTACTAGAGTTTTTTTTTTCTTTGACAAGCACATTTAGAGTTATTCCTAAAACTGTTTAACCTAAACTAATGTCACTTTTATTCTATTGTGAATTTTCTTTTCAAAGTTCCCAATATATTTTGGTTAGTAGAGGACGCAACTTGACTCATTTATTCCCAAATAAACAAGTACTTAGGATTCACAAAATATTGAGATTTATGTCTATATTATATATGTCAAAATTACAATATATTGAGATTTATGTCAAAATATTATTTATAAATTAAATTAGTTAAATATAATGCGTAGAATCTTCAAATTTGTTCGGATGTGGTCTTAATTGAGTAAATTTTGAAATTTGACATATATGTGGACTATAATAGTCAATAAATTTGGAGATGTGAGATTATTTTAATAGCATGGAATGTTTTGGGCCGGGTAAAAATATCAGCTAATTTTAAATAAAACTTTACTTCCACGTCACCACTTAATGGTGATTTTAACGACGATATATAACAAATGCGTTACAATTTGTTAAATGATGTACCAAATGTGTTGGACAAAAAAATTGATATACCAAAACTGATAATTAATACAAAATGTGACATCAAAAATGCGGTTCTCACTGTAATTAATTAATTATATGTCTATCTCCTAAATTTAATTAAAATTACACCATCATGCATAAAGTTTCAATAATTTAAATCACTTCGCGCATGTCATGTAATATGGTAGAGATGGACTTATATCAAATATCAAAATGAAATACTTAATTTGACCCTTAATGGAAGAATAACCAATTTGAGAATACTCTTTATTATGTAGGGTTTTATTATAATTCATCACATGAATTGAGCTAAGTTCAATGTCCAACCTTGTGAATTTATGACATGTGGGTGAAGACCCAACATACGAATAAAGACACTTCAAGTCTTGATTAACTGGAGGAATAATGACAACCCAAATCTTATTTATCTGGGCGAAGTATGTGGGTAGATATTGAAACCCATCATGCATACAAGGAGGAGCCCATCACGGAAGGATGTGACCCAATTTAACTTGGGCTTTGATACCATATTAGAACTTATCACATGGATTGAGCTAAGTCCACTTACATGACTTGGGCCTAACTCAACCTCAAAAGCTAGCTTGTAAGGTGAGGATTGTCCAAGACATTATAATGTGGACTTAGCTATTGTTTTCAACAAATATGGGACATTTAGTCTCGAAAGATTTCTACATAAATGCAATATGAAGTACGTGCAAGAAAAATTGTATATAATTAAATTAACGACGTGTCTTAAGTACACTAAATTAAAAAGCCTCTCCTATTACCATTTTTATCAAAAAGCTTAATTCTTAATTTTAAAAAAAATATATTATTTAACCTATCTGTTGAAACAAAAAAATAATAATAATAACTTATCAGTTTAAAAAAATTGGCAAAATCAATCCACATGCATGTTAGACTAATATTCTCCCATCATTTAGCCAGTCGATATTTATTTATATATAGGCATCACAATTCACCAGCATCTTGTATCAAACATTACATGAACTGAATTAATGTATATATGTTCGAGTCTCTAGCCACACTTTAGCCTAAAATTAAATACATGTGATTGGTTAAAAATATAAATCGAGTCGTTTTCATTAGATATACAGACCCATATCCATCTAATAATTTTGTTGCTACCAAAGCAATAGTATTATTTATTTATCCATTTTACCCCTATCATCAACCCGCTAGCTTTTCTTCCCCAACCGGCCGGGCATCCTTCCCTTTTTTCTTTGTTATATTATTTCTTTCCCTTTTGTCCCCTGGCAAAAAATTTATAGTCAATCTCTAGCTAATAACCTTAAAAATGTGAATATTATGATAACCCATTTCAAACAAATAATTAATGAAATAGACTTGGAATTAACTAGGAACAATGGCCCTTCTGTTAGAAATTAGTTAACTATATATATATATATATATATATATATATATATATATATATGGGTTAAGACAAATTTACAAGGGATTTGCGGGATCTAGAAAGACTTGAATTTATGTTTGACAATATATGTAAAGTTGTCAAATAAATAAAATTCATCTTGATCTGACATTATGGTCAGCTTTATTATAAGGGTGCCCACTTAATCAATGCAAGTCTTTTCAAGAATTTAATCGGATATTAATAGTAAAAGTTAGTTCAATATCCATTCTCATCCAGATGAAAACTAAACTTATATATAGCTATACAAAGTCAAATATTTTTTTTTTTTTACCAAGATATACTATACTACTTTGACAAATCAGTGGTATAGTCGATAACTCGAACCTTTTAGCATTATTTATTATTATTATTTTCAAATTATTAAAATTGATTGGTCAATAAGACCAATTAAACATCTATTTTTGGAACGTAATAAATTAGGAGTTATTCTCGTTGACGGGATTGGAATTTAGTTTTTATTTTTTGACCTTTTTATAATAAAAAATTTTACTTTTGGTTAACCGCTAAATCTTCATTCTCTAAATATTCTTCTATATATATAATATATAAAATTTGAATAGCTTCATAATCTCTAGATTCTCTACCATAAAGATAATTAACAATATAACCGTTTAATACATCCGGATGCCAAATTCATTAAACATCAAATTTAATTAATTGGTCTTAACCAACTTATGGTCATCTTTTCTGGTCATTTTTTGTAGATTCCCATAGTTAATCAATCATAAACTAATTATCGGTATTAACCAACATATGGTCATCTTTTCTGGTCAATTTTTGTGAATTCGCATAATTAATCAATCATAACAGGATTAGAATTTACTTTTCATTTTCTTACCTTTTTTTTTTATGATGAAATTTACTTTTGTTTAACCGCTAGATCTTCATTCTTTAAATATTCATCTATATATTAATTAATAAAAAAATATATTCATCTATATATATATGTATACTTTCGTCCAATATAACGTGAATAGCTTCATAATCTATACCGTAAAGATAATTAATTGGTCTTAACCAACACATGGTCATCTTTTCTGGTCAAATTTTGTAAATTTCCATAATTAATCAATCATATCAGCCGTGATTTAAGTTCAAAAGAGGATACATCTTTTTCATTGTGGAAATTAATTTTACATTACAATTAACTATTTTAGACAATCTTTTAATCTTGTTTTCTATAAATTTGGACAAACCCCTCAAACAACTCATTCATTGATCTGCACAAAGAACTTTGCAATTATGTCAAAACATTACCTCTTAGTTTTTGGTGTTAGTTTTATTGTTCTAATTCATAATGCTACTTCAACAAACTATGGAGTAGCCTTAACTAAATCTTTGTTGTTCTATGAAGCCCAAAGATCGGGCAAGTTACCGTCTAACCAACGTATTCAATGGCGTGCAGATTCTGCACTTAACGACGGCAAAGATGTTGGGGTAAACTCTATAATTTTATGTTAATTTATACAAAATTTATCTTCATGAAATATGAGATATATGTATAATGCAATTGAGAACTTGAGACTATATATTATTTGTGTTGAAAAGACAATTTTAACCTTAGATATATGTAATAGTATTATTTAACAATTTGTCTCCCTAATATATGTATGCTTTGGACGATCTATCTCCCTTCATATAACGAATATACATAGAATAATTTAATTTTGTTAGTGATATCCTATTATTATATTCTTTGTAATTATTTCAATCTTTAATGATGATTCATATAAAATACAGGTTGATTTGGTGGGAGGCTATTACGATGCAGGAGACAACGTTAAATTCGGATTTCCTATGGCATACACCATTACAATGCTAGCATGGAGTGTGGTCGAATTCGGGTCCCATTTAGAGGCACAAAGTGAGTTGTCGAATGCTTTGAGGGCCGTAAAATGGGGAACGGACTATCTTATCAAAGCCCACCCGGAGGCTAATGTGTTTTATGGGCAAGTGGGAGATGGCGGGTCGGATCACTCATGCTGGCAAAGGCCCGAAGACATGACCACTCCGAGGACCGTGTACAAAATCGACGAGCAACATCCCGGGGCCGACTTGGCCGGTGAAGCTTCTGCGGCCTTTGCGGCTGCGTCTATCGCTTTCAAGAGATTAAATCCTAGCTATTCGTCGGAGCTTCTCACACATGCAAAACAGGTAGGTTCATTAAGAATATGAAAAATCCTAATTTGGGCACATTTTAGTCAACCTAATTTCTAATGACATTGTTTGAATTTAATTAGTGTAAATAAAATTATGTAAAAATTTCAAATTTAAAATTTCTCCATTTAAATGTATAAAAAATATTTTGGCTCACATGCTTTCTTCATGACATCCCATTATTTAAAAAATTAGAGAAACCTCATTTACAATATACGTACTTGATGGATATTATTGATGTGTGGTGCAATTTTGTACGACAGTTATATGATTTTGCCACAAAACACACTGGTCAATACCAAAACAGTATTTCAAGTGCCGGACAGTTTTATTCAAGCAGTGGATATCAGGTAACAATTAAATACCTAAGCACAATATAATTAAATGATTATTATTATGTTCCACCAAATAATATTAACATTTTAATATTGAATTTTATTGCTTAATTCAAATAGGATGAATTATTGTGGGCTGCTGCTTGGTTAGCACGAGCTACTAATGACAACACATATCTTGAATTCATCATTAATCAATCTTCGAATTCCGGTGGTACAAGACCAATGTTCTCATGGGACGACAAATATGTTGGCGCTCAAGTTCTAATAACAAAGGTAAATAATTAACAAATTTATTGGTAACATTGCATTTTCAATATAGTTACTTTAATACATTTTCAATGATTATTATTAAACTTATGAAATGAATTGCTTGCAGCTTTCTCTAGAAAGGAAAATTTCCGAAAATGGAAATATGGGACAAACAAAGAATTCAGCAGAGCAATATATTTGCAACTGTATAGGAAAAGGTAATGCAAATGTGAAAAGAACAAATGGAGGGCTTATTTGGTTTAACGAATGGAACAATCTTCAGTACGTCACCAGTGCTCTATTTATCATTGCTGCCTACTCCGACATTCTCGCCGCCACTAATAAAAATATCCAGTGTGCCGGCGGTGCTGTTGGGCCTCAAGAATTAATCCATTTTGTCCAATCACAGGTATATTCAATTACAATATATAAATATAATTTAATTTGAATTCAATCGAATCAGATTTGTACTTGAATTTTTTTATATATATAGGTGGATTATATATTGGGTTCAAATCCAAAGCAAATGAGTTACATGGTAGGATTCGGATCAAACTATCCCAAGGAGGTTCATCACAGAGGAGCATCAATTGTGTCGATTAAGCAAAATTCGACCCCGGTTGGTTGCCAAGATGGTTTCAGCCAATGGTTCCACAGAAATGCGGACAACCCTAATATTCTCGAAGGGGCTATTGTCGGGGGACCCGATCAGAGCGACGAGTACAGAGATAATAGAGAAAATTTCCAACAAGCAGAGCCTGCAACTGCAAATAATGCGCCATTTGTTGGGGTTCTTGCACGCCTTGCCGCCTAATATTTTATGAATGGATGATTGTCGGGCTTTTTTTCTTCATTTTATAAAATTAGAGTGTATTCATATGTTACATACACTGGATTAGGAGGATCAATATATATATTCTCCTATATCCCTTAAAAGGAAATGTATGTTACATGTATTCAAATTATAAACTAAACTTTATAAGAAAATTAACAAAACTCATATAATTACATGGATTTAAAGTTAATAGTTTCCTGATTAATTAAAATAGAAGATGATTCTTGTTAAATTATTTAATATCACGTGTATTTGAAATATTTCTAAATTATTCGTATTTTTCTTAGGTCTCATGCTCATTTATCTCATGTTATAAAATTAATTAGTATAGTTATAATTATCTGACTAATTAAATTAAGGAGTCTTTCTTTGTTTCAATGTTACGTACCCACCTGCTATAATCCTTTTTCCCAAAAAAAAAAGGTTTGGAGGTCATGGCTCATGTGATTATCTTAGTAGGAGATAAGAGAAAAAGAAATTCAAGAAAACGTTATTATTTTAAAATTGAGATTAAAAATTGTACAGTATGAAGAAACTTACTTTTTTTAAAACAATTAAATTATAGGAGTATATGATAGAGTATGGTAAAAGTACTTCATACTACTACTACTACGTTACTACGTGTTGCTAAATTACAAGATTACTGTATACGTGAAAAAATGGCTATGCTATGCCCAAAATTTAAACAGAACTAGCATATGTCATGTGCTATGTACGGATTTTAAAAAATATATATGTTAATTATTTTGTTTAATATATTAATAATATCTATTATACGACATGATTAAATATATAAAATGATTGTACCATATATATATACATATATATATATATATATATACATATATATATATATATATATATATATATATATAATGAGAATAACAATATTTAAATACAAAGAAAAATAATATGTTAAATATTAATAAAAAAATTATAGAGGACGAAGTTATATTCTTTACAAATACATCACTCTGGATATCTATGCTATATAGGAATATTTGCACACCATCAATGTTAAACTAAAACCTGCAAAACGAATGAAATATTAAAGTAAAAATTCTGTCATATTTATGCGAGTTTTATTTTTTGGTATCGACATTATATTAGTGAAATTTTCCAATTTGAATTTGTTGAATGTTAATATGGTAATTGATCATGTGATTATTTGGTGTCAATTTTTGCTTTGCTCACCCGCAAGTATTAAATAAAAATACTACTTAAATTTTAATACAAAGAGACAAATTTTAAGAAAAATAATAATAATCAGAATGCTTCACATTAAAATATAAAGAAAAAATATAATTGAATTGCGTAGAACCCATGTCGGGGTATAGGGTCAAAAGAAAAAATATAATTGAATTGAGAAATTGGAATGATTTCAAATATATTTTACTTTACATGTTATCTTCATGTTTGTAATCAGGTATTCTATGCATTACGAAGAAGATTTAAAGTCCTTAAATGTTTTGATTTTTTTTCCCTTATGATAACAACACTTGATAAAGGGATATATATATATATATATATATATATATATATATATATATATATATATATATATATATAAACGACATAAGAATTAGTGGCATATAATACTTACCTCTTTGATTAATAAATAATATCTTCAAAATCTTCTCAACTGCCTGCTTAAGATATACTTTACTTCATTGTTGTTATCATAAGAATAGAAAAAATTAAAAACATTTGAAGACTTAAAATCTTGGCCAAAAAAATTTAAGAGATAAAAAAAGCTAAGCTTACCTCTCGATTACAAAATAAAGAACACCACTGAAATCCTCTAAATTTTTCATCTATCCCTTTATCAAGTGTTGTTATCATAAGAAAAAAAATGAAAACATTTAAGGACTTGAAACCTTCTTCCTAATGCATAGAATACCTGATTACAAACATGAAGATAATATGTAAAGTAAAAGACATTTGAAATGACTAAGAATATTAAGAACTTAACCCATGTAAAAAGAATAAATATCTTAGTCAATGTATTATATATGCACTAAAGCAAATTGTTCAGCCAAATCGCATAAAAAGAAATGAAAAGTGCATAACATAATGAGTTAAACCGTGTACCATACTTCAAACACCCCTGCTTCATCTCTTGTTTCTTTACTCTAAAAAGTATGAACGCGTTGTTGCAAGTAAGGATAATATAAAAATTTGAAATTAAATTTGAAAATATTATGAAACTGAACAATTAATTTCTTAATCAATCAAATATCGCATTATGAAAATCGAATATTTTTTAAGAAATAAGTTGTGCAACCGTCTAGAGCAAACTGTTCAGTCAAAAGAAATGGAAAGAGCATAACATAATGAGTTATCGTAAGTAATATATTAAAATCAGAAAGATGAAAATATTATGAAACTGAAAAAGAAATGATTAAAACATATTGAAGAGAAGATGGAAAAAACTGAATTATAAGTGGGTTTGGAATTGTATGCGGGTTAGGTAGTTAAATTATTAAGTAAGTAAAATAAATCAAAATAAGGAGAAAAGCGTGGGTGTGGGTTTGAAGGTGGTTATAATATGTACGATGTAATTATTAGGTAAAATAAATTAAATCAAAATTGGAAGAAATTAATATTTTGGTAATTGAACTCAATGACTAAAATATATTACAAGTAAAGTAGATTTCTCAAAATTCCTGCAGCAGTGTTTCAGCTCCACTAGGGTTCCACAAATCCCCAATTCCAACGCAAATGGATAATCGCAGTGCTAAAATCTCAAGCTCTTATCTTCCCCAAGAACTTTTAGCAAATATTGCCAAAGCCATACCCACCGATACCGATCTCCGCCGCTTTCGCGCTGTGTGCAATCCATGGCGCTCCTCAATACCAGCACCACTGAAGAAACCACTCAAAATTCCTTTTCCCATCAACCCTGAGTTATGTCGTCAACCCAATTATGACGGCGCATACTTCGATCTCACTGAGCGGACAATTTATCTTCTCCAGCCGTTAGAATTGGAGAAGGAAAAGGAAAAGGAAAAGGAAACCCCCAATTGCTGGATTCTTAAAACTGAAAGCTCCGAAGATGGAAAACTTCACGTTTTAAATCCGGTAAGTGACAAGAGAATCAAGGTTTTTCCGGAAAACGTTCTCCCTAAAGTGTTGAACACTCTTAATTTTCGCATTTTTGAAATATGCAAGTCTTATATTCTTCGGTATATGCAACCTTCGGAACCTAATCACGATTATCACAATGTTACTTTTGCTAAAAAAGTTGTTGTTTCGAGGTGCGGTGATGGTGACGAGTATGCGTTAATGGTTATTGATAATGTTAATAAGTTGTGGTATATTAAATCTGGGCAGGAGAAATGGACTAGGGTGCCTAATTATTATATTAATAGTTTGTTTCTTGATGTTGTGCATTTTAAAGGACAGTTCTATGGGGCTGATTTTGCGGGGCGTCTTTGGGTTTTTGATTCGTCGTTTAAGAAAGAGAGGATCATAGGTCCGCTATACACTGATGCTTCGAAACGACACCTGGTGGAATTATATGACGGAGAATTGTGTTTGGTGGAAGCGATAGCATATAGAGATAAGCGACGTTGCAAATGCGATGATATCGATGGAGGATGTACATGTGGATTTTCCAGATCTCTTTTTAAAAATACCACTGAGTTAATAATCATTTATAGGATGGATAAGGAAGAACAAGAATGGGTTGAGGTTAAAACGTTTGACGATCGGATTATATTTGTTGGTGATGATTGTTCATTTAGTCTTTCTGAAAAAGAATTTAATGGCGGCTGGAATGGGACTCGTGTGTTTTATACAGATCAACATATCTTTTTCAGAACTGAAGAGGAGAAGCCACAGTGGGTGTGGAACAACTTCGATGACGATGACAGTTATTGTGATGCCTATGATGACCATTATTGTGATGCCTATGATGATGATAGTAGTAGTTCTTGGGATTCTGATGATGAAGCTATAATTGACGATTTCATCCCAAAAGATGATGTTAAACTCAAGTTTAGAGGATTGCATGGTCATAACATAGGTGTATGTGATCTTGAAAATGGTAAAATAGGGTCACTTATGAAATTTCCTGAATATGCAGACATATTTTGGCCACCTCCATCCTGGCTCAGTCGTGATTAGTTCTTCTTCAGGATGCATGTAAGTATGTTATGTGATGAAATATATGGTTGTATCTAAATATGCATTTAGTCTTCTTAACACGTATTTAGTTGTGATGCACTGATTCTCGCCGATAGATCACTGTTTTTAATGCACAATATAAGCTCATACTCGAGCTGGATTTTGGTTTTAGGATCAAATCTATTAACTTTCTTTTATTATTATTATGAGTTTAAGACTTCGGTTGTACGTAGTTTTATCCATGTGCCGTTATGCTAGTTTTTATAACAAAAGATATTTTGCAACTCATTAGCTGTCGGACATTTATCTTTTGAAATATGACTTCATATAGTACCTGGAATACTAGAACTGTTTTCATTGTGCATGATTCTTGACTCAATCAGAATAGATTTTATAAATCATCCTCGTAGAGTTTGAGGTTCCTATTTAATTAAACAGTCTTGGGATGTAGGCACATACTAAACTTTATATACTCATTTAATAGTTCTATTTCATTTCTTTTATACTGTTAATTTGATTAAATTTGACAGGTTTTTGTATCTGGATATCATCTAAAGAGAAGGTGGTTTTCGGACTGGAGCAAAGGAGATTAGGATCTATATAGTTTCAGTGTATTTTCCTTTATAACTGTTTTAGCTAGGCTTTGTTTTCATTTATAAATCTATATTTTGCTACAAACGGCACTTATCATTTTGACTTTAGTAGTTGATTACTGTACAGATGCTAAAACTTGTTAGTTTAATTATATCTGCAGTTTCTCCATGTCATTTATTGTTTAATTATTTGATTGTTGCATATAACTTTTCTATTTATTTGAGATATTTTATGAATTGTTTTTGCAGTTCTAGTGGTACAAGATCAATGTTGTCATGGGACGACAAATATGTATGAGCTCAAGTCTTAATAACAAAGGTTAATAGAATAATACTACTAACTTAACCAAAAAATTGAAGAAATGAATATTCCTACTAATTTGTTGATACAATTCAATTTGGAATATCAGTTTCTATATATACTTGAATTTTTTTATATATAGGTGGATTACATATTGGGTTCAAATCCAAAGCAAATGAATTACATGGTAGGATTCGGATCAAACTATTCCAAAGAGGTTTATCATAGATGAGCATCAATTGTGTCGATTAAGCAAAATCCGACCCCGGTGGGTTGCCAAGATGCTTTCAGTCAATGGTTCCATAGAAATGCGGACAACCCTAATATTCTTGAAGGGGCTAGTGTCGGGGGACCCGATCAGAGCGACGAATATAGAGATAGTAGAGAAAATTTCTAGCAAGCCGAGCCTGCAATTACTACAAATAATGTTCCATTTGTTGGGGTTCTTGCACGCCTTGCCGCCTAATATTTTATGGATGGGATCATCGGACGTTTTTTCTTCATTTTATAAAATGATAGTGTATTCATACGTTACATACACTGGATTAGGAGGATCAATATATACATATATATATATATATATACATATATATATATATATATATATATATATATATATATATATATATCTCCTATACCCCTTGAAAGGAAATTTATGTTTCATATATTCAAATTCTTAACTGAACTTTAAAAAAAAAATTATAAAAATTCATATAATTTTACATGGATTTAAAGTAAATAGTTTCCTGATTAATTAAAATAGAAGATGATTTCTTGTTAAATTATTTAAGATCCGGCAAGTCACCGTCTAACCAACGTATCCAATGGCGTGCAGATTCTGCACTTAACGACGACAAAGATGTTGGGGTAAACTTTATAATTTTATGTTCATTTTAACAAAATTTTGTTTGTTTTGTTTAGCAATTTACCTTCATAAGATATGTCCGTATTGAAAAGACAATTTTAACCTGTATATTAATGCAATTGAGAATTTGAGAATATATATCTGTATTGAAAAGACAATTTTAACCTTAGATATGTCTAATATTCTTTGACAATTTGTCTCCCTTATATATGTATGATTTGGACAATCTATCTCCTTTTATATAACGAATATATACATAATAATTTAATTTTGCTGGTGATATATATCCTATATTCTTTGTAACTATTTCAATCTTTAATGATGAGTCATATACAATACAGGTTGATTTGGTGGGAGGTTATTACGACGCAGGAGACAACGTTAAATTCGGATTTCCTATGGCATACACCATTACAATGCTAGCATGGAGTGTGGTCGAATTCGGGTCCCATTTAGAGGCACAAAGAGAATTGTAGCTTTGAGGAGCGTAAAATGGGGAACGGACTATTTGATCAAAGCCCATCCGGAACCTAATGTGTTTTATGCACAAGTGGGAGATGGCGGGTCGGATTACTCGTGCTGGCAAAGGCCCGAAGACATGACCACTCCGAGGACCGTGTACAAAATCGACGAGCAACATCCCGGGGCCGACTTGGCCGGTGAAGCTGCTGCGGCCTTTGCGGCTGCGTCTATCGCTTTCAAGAGATTAAATCCTAGCTATTTGTCGGAGCTTCTCACACTTGCAAAACAGGTAGGTTCATTAAGAATATTAAAAATCCTAATTTGGGCACGTTTTAGTCAACCTAATTTCTAATGACATTATTTGAATTTAAATAGTGTAAATAAAATTCATGTAAATTTTTCGAATTTGATATTTCCCCCATTTAAATGTATAAGCAATATTTTTGCTTAGCCTATAATACGACATGTTTTTTTCTTGATGGATATTATTGATGCGTGGTGCAATTATTGTACGACAGTTATTTGATTTTGCCACAAAACACGCTGGACAATACCGGAACAGTATTTCAAGTGCCGGACAGTTTTAATGAAGCAGTGGATATCAGGTACAAATTAAATACCTAAGCACAATATAATTAAATTATTATTATTATTATTATTTTCCACCAAATAATTTAACGCATATGTTATTACCCATAAAAATATATATTTGGCAAATTAACGCTATGTCATACAATAAACATTATCTCATTTGAAATTAAAAAACGGGTAAAATGTCTTCTTAAGGTTTGTAATGTTGTTCACGCAAAAAAAAGAAAAAAAAATCTGAGACTTGACTTTTTAGACATGAAAAGATCATAATTAATATCGTTTCTTACATTAGATAGTATCGATATATTATTCAGGAAAAATTGCAAAAAAGTTCCCAAACTAATAGTGATTTTGGATTTTCGTTCCAAGATATATCACTTGGTCAAATTAGTCCGATAATTTTATATTTTTTTGGAATATCGTCTCACTTGCCACATGAATGTTTACATGTCATGACGTGGCAAATTTTATCATAAATAATTATATGAGATTTCAGAATTCGTCCCAAACTACTTATAATTTTTAATTTTTCGTCCCAAACCATATCAATAAGCCGACTTCCGTCCCGTAATTGAAATGAAATGGGATAAAAGTTTGTTCCAAACTAATTATAAATATTTATTATCTATTAATACAAAAAAAAATTCACAAATTTTCTCTAATGAGCTGAGATAGGATTATTTTCTCAAAAGCGCACATGAATTTCAAAAATCAATACTTTTTTTCTCTTAAAAAAAGTTAATGGCAATTACTTCCATGTAATATTCTTAATATTCAATTTACCTTAAATTGCTTCTTTTCAAATTATAAGAGGTAAATTGAACATAATGAATATCATAGGGGATAAATTGTCATTAGTCCCTTAAAAATGTAAAAGATGAATCGTCATTTTCATAAAATTAGAAATTTAATAATGGACTAAATTCATGCCAAATGACAAATTGTGAGATGAAATTCGGCTAATTAATATAGTTTGGGACGAAAAATCAAAATTTATAATTAGTTTGGGACGAATTTTGCAATCTTATATAATTGTTTATGATAAAATTTGTCACGTCATAACATGTATGCATCCATTTGGCAAGTGGGATAATATTCCAAAAAATATAAAATTACGGGACTAAAGGCTAAGTGATATAGTTTGGGATGAAAATCCAAAATCACTAATTAGTTTGGGACCTTTTTTGCAATTTTGCCTATTTTTCAACATGATATATTAATTAATTTTTTTTCGAGTGAATAACTTAACTCCCTGTGATAAATAAAAGGGCAAAATACCTCCTTGTGATATTTTAAATAGGCAATTTAACTCCTTGTGATAAGAAAAATGGCAAAATATTTTATAAAAGAAGCAAATTGCATCCGAATAAATTGCTCATTAATTCATATCACAGGGAGTTAAATTGCTCATTATTTCATTTCACAGGGAGGTAAATTGCCTATTTTTATTTCACAGGGAGTTAAATTGCCCATTAAACATATCACAAGGAGTTAACTTGCAAAAAAAATCATTTTCTTACATGAAAAGTTCATATTGTCTGGTCTAAATCCAACTTAAAAGTTACATTTTAAGATTAGAATTGCTCAAAACCTTAACTATAAGAGAAACTAGCTATTCTTAATATCATATCCAATCTATGGATCAAAATTTTCATCTTTTTCGTCGAAAACATCGAAAAGTTTTCGTTTTTGAATCAAGCGAAACGAAAACACGATGTAATTTCGAAACTATATGGTTGCCTTAAACTCTGTTATTTTCCTAAATTAAATAACTTTTTTACAAATTTTCCTTAGTGTTTCCAAAATATTTCCGAAAAATCTCGAAAAGTTTTCAATATTTAACTGACCGAAATATACACTCGAAACGAAATTTTAATCCATGATCATATCTATCCATATAGTTCTTTTTGTGGGGGTTATTTTTGTCAAACTTCACCTCCTCAATTTTGTATCTCGTCAAATTTTTTTTTTTTTGAATGAAATATAATTTTTAAGTTTGAGTGTTTTGGAACTTTTATTTATTTATTATTTACTTTAGTCCCCCTACATGAAATTCTTGATTCCGCCCATGTTAACAAGTGATTTTTTCTCCGATAATATAATTTATTTAAGTACCAAGTTTACATGTACATAATTTTCCATTTTCGAAAAAATATGTTACTAAAGTATTGTGGACCCTTTTGTGGGTACCAATAATTCAATTTATTTCCAAAATGTCTATGATTATTATTAAACTTATGAAATTTAATGTTGTTATGAAATGAATTGCAGCTTTCTCAAGAAAGGAAAATTTCAAAAAATGGAAATTTGGGACAAACAAAGAATTCATCAGAGCAATATATTTGCAAGGGGCTATTGACCCGATCTATCAGAGAAAATTATCAACAAGGGGCCATTTGTTGGGGTTCTTGCCAATGTTTTAAAAACAGGACCGGACATCGAATCGGCAGTCTTACTGGTTACTGGATAGATCAATTTAACCGTTTTAACCACAGTTTCAACCGGTGTGACGTCATTATAATATAATATTTTAATTTTAATTTTAATATATGTAATCAACTATTTAAAAAAATATATTATTCATTTTTTTCAAATTTATTTTCATAAACTAAATATTTATCTCATGATCAATTATTTTTCCTACAAAATTTGAGTTAAGAATGAATGATGGCAAAAAAATTACAAGTATGATAACATGATATCAACGCAATAATTCAAATTATAATAAACACCATATTAAAAACAATAATTTTATTGCTAGTCACCTATGAAAAAGAGAAATTATTGACGAATTTTGTCATTGAATTATATAAAAAAATAAAAATACTTGAAGTTTGTGAAAAAAATGACTTTTGTAATGAATTTGGTACTCAAATATATTTATATATTATATATAAGATTTTTTTGTTTCTTGTTGATTTTGTTAAATTCAATGTTAAAAATAGAGATTGTTGAAGTTTAAAGGTCGCGGAAGAGAAATAAAAATTCGTAGTGTAAACTTTTTATTTTTATAAGTGAACCAGTGGTTCAATCGGTTCACTGGTTCATTGATTTTACAGGTTTTTGACCGATTTTTTTCGGTTCAAACTGATCAGGAATAAAACTGATTTTGGAGGGTTAATCGGACCGAATTGACAACTGATTATCGGTTAAACTGATCGAACCGACCGGTCCGGTTCGGTTTTAAAACACTGGTTCTTGCACGTCTTGCCAACTAAATATTTCATGAATAGAATGATCAGGCGTTTTTCTTCATTTTATTAAATGATAGTGTATTAATATATATCCTTATATATATTCTCCTGTATCCCTTTAATGGAAATTAATGTTACATATCAATAATTTAGCTTGTTTTTCTTTTCTACCGTGGAACTCCTATTGAACTTATAAAAAATAAAATAAAATAACCACGATAAAAGTGTCTGAGACATACACACGATATTTATCATTCAGATGCCTCCACTTGCTAAATTAATGTACACTACTCCCTCCGTCTCATAATATATATCGTTTTACAGAATTACAGAATTAGTGTACTCTACTCCCTCCGTCTCATAATATATATCGTTTTAAAAAAATTACTTTTATTTCAAAATATATATCCCTTTAGAATTTCAATGCAATATTGATTACTTTTTTTTCTATTTAACCCTTATTTATTACACCAAAAGCTCTCTCTTATTTATTTCAATGTAATATTACTTAAATATCATTTTAGATATATCTTTTATTTTTTATATCAAAATTCATATTATTTATTTGAATTCTTAACACACGTGCATCACTCTAGAACTAAAATGGAGGGACTACAATGCTACGTGTAAGTCTAAGTATATTTTTTAAAATAAAACAGAATATAACAACATTCCCGCAGCAGTGTGTCTGCTCCAAGTCCCACTACAAATCAGTTCTCCTTAGGGTTTCACAAATCCCCAATTCCAACGCAAATGGATAATCGCATTACTAAAATCTCACGCTCTGTTCTTCCCCAAGAACTTTTAGCGAAAATCGCCAAAACCGATACCGATCTCCGCCGCTTTCGCGCGGTGTGCAGTTCATGGCGCTCCTCAACACCACCACCACCGTTGAAGAAAACACTCAAAATTCCTTTTCCCATTGACCCTGAATTTTATAGTCAACCCAAATATGACGGGGCATACTTCAATCTCATTGAACGGACCGTTTATCTTCTCCAGCCGTCAGAATTGGAAAATGAAACCCCCAATTGCTGGATTATCAAGATTGAAATTTCGGAAGATGGAAAGACTCGTATTTTCAATCCGGTAAGCCACAAGAGAATCAATGTTTTGCCAGAAAACATTTTGCCTAAAGTGTTGAACACTCTTAATTTTGGCGTTTTTGAGATATGTAAGTCTTATAATCTTAGGTATATGAATGACTCAAATCCTAATCACGATTACCATGATTATAATTTTGCTAAGAAAGTTGTTGTTCGGCGGTGCTGTGATAGTGATGATTATGCTGTAATGGCTATTGATAAAGATGATAGGTTGTGGTATGTTAAATCTGGGCAGGAGAAATGGACTAGGGCGGTTACTAGTTATTATAATAATACTGTGTTTCAGGATGTTGTTAATTTTAAAGGGCAGTTCTATGGGGCTGATTTTGCGGGACGTGTTTGGGTTTTTGATTCGTCGTATGAGGCAGAGAGGATCATAGGTCCGGTATACATCATAGGTCCGGTATACAATGATGCTTCGAAACGACACCTGGTGGAGTTATATGATGGAGAATTGTGTTTGGTGGAAGAGATAACAGATAGAGATAAGAAACGTTGCAAATGCGATGATATTGATCTATATCTCGAAGTTGGATGTACATGTGGATTTTCCATATCTCGTTTTAAAAATACCGCTGAGGTAATAGTCATTTATAGGATGGATAAGGAAGCACGAGAATGGGTTGAGGTGAAAACGTTTGACGATCGGGTTATTTTTGTGGGTGATGATTGTTCATTCACTCTTTCTGAAAAAGACTTTAAGTGCGGCTGGAAGGGGACTCGTGTGTTTTACACAGATTGTCACATCTTTTTCAGAACTGAAGAGGAGAAGCCACGGCAGGTGTGGAACAACTTCGATGACGATGACAGTTATTGTGATAACTATGATGACAATTATTGTGATGCCTATGATGGTGATAATAATAGTTATTGTGATCAGTATGATATGAGGCTGACTGATTCTGATGATGTAGCTATAGTTGACGATTTCGTCCCAAAAGATGATGTTAAACTCAAGTTTAGAGGATTGCATGGTCATAACACAGGTGTATGTGATCTTGGAAATGGTAAAATAGGGTCACTTGTGAAATTTCCTGAATATGCGGACATATTTTGGCCACCTCCATCCTGGCTCAGTCGCGATTAGTTCTTCTTCAGGATGCATGTAAGCATGTTATGTGATGAAATATCTGTTTGTATCTAAATATGCAATTTGTCTCTTTAACACGTGTTTAGATGTGATGCACTGATTCTCGCTGATCGATCACTGTTTTTAATGCACAATATAAGCTAATACTCAAGCTGGATTTTTGTTTAAATTCAAGTCTATTAACTTTCTTTTATTAATATGAGTTTAAGACTTCTTTAGTACATAGTTTTATCAATAATGCCGTTATGCTAGTTTTTATAACAAAAAAATTTTGCAACTCATTAGGTGTGGGACATTTATCTTTTGAAATATGACTTCATATGGTATCTGGAATACTAGAGTTGTTTTCACTGTGCATGATTCTTGACTCAATCAGAATAAAAAATCATCATAGAGTTTGAGTTTCCAATTTAATTAAACATTCTTGGGATGTAGGCGCATACTTTAATTTATATACTCATTTAATAGTTCAATTTCATGTCTTGTATACTGTTAATTGATTTAATTTGACAGGTATTTGTATCTGGATATCATCCGAAAGGAAGGTAACTTTTGGACTGGAGCAAAGGAGATTAGGATCTGTATAGTTTCAGTGTAGTTTCCTGTATAACTGTTTTAGCTAAGTTTTGTTTTCATGTATAAATCTATGTTTTGTTACCAACGGCACTAATATCATTTTGACATTACTACCTGTACAGATGCTATAACTTGTTAGTTTGATGATTTCTGGAGTTTCTCAATGTCAATTATTGTTTAATTATTTGATTGTTGCATAGTACTTTTCTGTTTGCTTGAGAAATTTTATGCTTTATTTTGCAGTTTTAGTGGTACAAGATCAATGTTGTCATGGGAAGACAAACATGTCTGCTCTCAAGTCTTAATAATAAAGGTTAATAGAATATTATTATTAATTTAACAAAAAAAAAAGGAATACCACTACTAATTTAAAAATTCACTCGTTTTTCAAATATGCAATTTTAAACACCACATCTAAGATTCTAAGTTTGACAATTTCAGCAAATTTTGACGTAAAAGCTCTATGTAGAAGAAGGCTTGGGAACATTTCTTTGCTCAAAAGAGCCTCATTATCACTTCTAAGGCAGCTGTTATTGGTCATTTTTGGTTTCTCCCGCCTTTTGGTTAGTTAAAGATGAACACGGATGCATCTTTTAAAGATGGTTTAGCTTCAATTGCAGTCATCTTCCGCAACTTCAAGGACTACATTCTATTTGCCACCTCCTCTATGAAACCATGTGTATCTCATTTAGCGATCGAGGTCCTCTCGATCCGCACTGCATGTTTGCTTCTCATCAAGTGGCAGATTCATGAGGTGTGTATTGAAAATGAATGCCTCCAAACCATTTTTGAAATTTTCAATTCTTGTAAAGTGTCGAATTGGTCTGCCCAGGACTCATTATTGAAATCCAAAAAATTTGGACTTGGGCCTAAATGGAAGTTCAAGTTCTCTCCACTAAACTCAAATCTTGCCTCGTGGGCTTTTAACTCCGGTTGGTCGGATTGATTAACTTGTATTCCGTTTTCCTTAATTCTTCTCAATGTTTATTGTGATAGAGGTGCACCTCTTTTGACTTTATTGAACCGTTTTATTAAATATGAAATGAAATTATTTATTAAAAAAAAAACCCGAAAATAGCACATATACCATCCATTCCTTGTAGTACCTATGATTCTCTGCAAATAGTTATATAAGAACCAAATTTTCGTGTACGTGTCCATATGTGATAATAAAGGTAAAATTGCAAGTCATTTTAAGAAATGGCAGAGCAATATATTTGCAATTGTATAGGCAGAGATACGGCAATTTGAAAAGAACAAATTGTGTGTTCTTTGGTTTAATGAATGGAATGGAAAATCTTCATTCCGTAACCAGTGCTTCATTCATCATATAAGTGTTTACTCGGCTAAATTACACTAATCATCCCCAAGTATAAAATTATTTACACTTTCGCTCCTAATACTTATGTTCCTCTTATAACATGTGGATTACATGGATCCAATTTTTCTGGCCCAGTAAAAATGACCGCACGTGCATATCACATGCATTTCGGGGTTGTTTGGGATATCAGGTTTTCTAATATTTTGTTATTGCACTTACGCCCCTCATGTACATAGATTGTTCATTTTGGTCCTTTGGTGTGGATAATTATTTTTCCCTCCAGATCCATTCGTTTGATAAGCTTTGAAACTTAGCTCAACACTCGACTCTAGTTCATTCGATAAAAGTTCGTTTCAGCTCAATTCGTTTGACAATAATCAGACCAAGCTAAAAAAACTCGACACAAAATTCAAATCAAGCTTTAATAATGTGTTGTTCGATATTACTCAGCTCATTTATATCTGTGTGTACGAGCAACACAAACCCTCAGTTTGAGGAAAATTATCAAAACAAGTTAATTCAAAATGTAACTAAAAATCTGATATTAAACTATTGAAGTTCAGGGAAAGACCTTTCTCATTCCCTCTCAACCTCTCGTTTCAAGTATTGATTATTGAACTCGTACAGACATATGTCTCATTTCACTTCATTTTTAATTCACATTTACGTTTAGAAAGACAAAATTTTAGGTGTATATATGATTTATAGCAGGTCCTCTCCAATTACCGTATCTTGTGATTCTCCACCAAATCCTCCCAACCCCTACCCACCTGACCTCAAACAACTTCCGGCTAGAAGGGATCAAATCTACGAAAAATCATGAACATATCAGAATTTTTGTGGTGGTCAATCACCACTTTAATTTATTGTTGACCAAATCTCTTTTTGTGTGTTACTTGTTATGGACTAGTTATTAAGGGCACAATTAGGATCTCGACCAATATAATTTTATCAAATTATACTTTCACTTAGAATTCAATATAGCCTTTATGTCATAATATAAGACTTAGGATTATATTGGATTAAATTTTACAAGAAAATAAATCCGTCAAATAATAATCTTAATAAACTCATGTTCAATATCAAAAAGCCCAAAAAAAACGCCTTCAAGGTAAAAGCCAAATATGTCCATCAACATGTCACGGGCAGCCAAAGTAATGTTACATTCAAAGATTTTGAAGACTCGGACATCTGCCTATAAATAGCTGGAATCCCAGCTTTAGAAAGCATCTTTCACTATTACTACTAATAAACTAGTAATGAAAATATATATAACATTTCTTAATACTTCTATTTACATATGTTAAAAATAATATAAGGTACAAAATTTAATGATCAATTTAATATATTCTCTACTTAGTACGTATCTTATTTCATTTAATATTAAGTATGTAGGTCATATTTTGATAATAATATTAGTAAATTAATTCTTTCAAATAGTTACTTGCAGTACTTAATTATTTCAAAATTTTGTAGGATATCTTGTTCTCGCTTATTAATTAATATGGCGTTGCAATGGAGAAACGATTAACAGAGCTGCATCAGAAATTATTCAAATAGTTAAATTAAACTTATAGTAATACAGGAAGCAGGAAACAGACACCACTTATATATACACACTGGAAGTCTCAACACTAAATTTAAAACAGAAGTACGTAAAACAAACAACAACATGGATCGGAACACACTAGCTAATAAAAAGACTTCCTTTATTAACAAACTGCATGAAGGAAATTAACCTAGCTAGTTAATAAACTCAACTACACGGAGCCGGAGTTGTTTATTCATTCATTCTAGGTCCTGAACTTGGATTCATCGATCTCGATACCTTCTTCTTCAGCCCTTTCACCGCCCGACTTGTCTACACTGCTCAGCCCTCCTTTGCGGCCCATCTCTTGGTACCCTTCAGTCCCCAATTGCTCCCTCCTCGTCTGCCCTCCTTTGCTCCTCCCTGAGGTACCAACCAACATTAATTACTTAATTAATTTCAAACATGCACATTTGTATTTACAAAAATTAATCTTAATTAGTTTATAAAAAATACTCAGTATAACAGTTATAGGAAAATTTGCATATTTGGTGTGTACCATATAATAGGACAATTTGTAACATTAATGATATCATTGAATACGTAAATGTATATATAATACCACAAATTAAATTTTCATTAAATTTTCATACCACCGTCAAATAATTGATCAAAAATAAACGGACCATTCATGTTCACCCACTTTTGCCGTTATCTCAAGGAAAATAATCTAGGGAAAAGTGAGGGAAACGTTATTACGTACTTTGTACGTGGCTAATTCTCTGCATTATTCTTCAATTATTTGAAGATAGAAAGAATATTGTAGTACCAATTATTTATTACGTATACAATAATACTGCAAAATGCTTTATTACATGGTACGTACCAATCATGCAATTACCCTAATAATTTTTTTTTTTCAAAATTTAATCCCTTTTAAAAGACATGAAACACATTAAGTTAAAATCTCTCATAACAAAAATTCGAATCTAAATTAAAATTCGAATCTAAATTCGCTACTTTATACAGTGACGAGTCCCTATCCATTCCCAATACTTATATGACCAATTAATTTTATACTATATTGTACCTTCAGCAAGATGTTCTTGTGCCTCGAGGCTCTTGCCGCCGGTGCCACCGGGGACCACCGTCTCTCCTTGTTTCGCCTTGGCGTCCAGCTCCGACCTGTCCATTTGTCGTGAACTCATATTTTTTTTCCCTTCTCTTTAAACTAACTCCGATTACTTAGTTTAGTACTCTTTGATGTGTTGTTTTTGCTTATGGGCTTTTGGAGGATATATTTTGGAGGATATAAATTAAAGTGGAGTACTATATATATATATATAGGACAGATCGATTATTTAATTTGATCATCTGTAGAAGTATTATTCAGCATTCATGTGGTGAGCAGATGACAAGTGGCGGGAAAAGAAGGGAGCGGGGTGACATGGGATTGCAGAAGGAATGACACGCATCTCTTCTCTTTTCTTTAACCAACACGTAGTACGTCTTCATTTCTACCTTGTAGCCCAAAATAATCTTCTGATTTCTAATTTTCTTTTGATAATGTACAATAGTATTTATGAGTGGGTGCGTGCATCTGACCTATTTCATAAAGTGTCGTAATCTAATTTGCATAACCGATCACTTACTTTAATAATATGTATATTAAAAATATGTATAATTAATTTACTTGTAATTAATTATCTGATCATTATACTTCTTGGAAAATGCTTATTGTTGGTTTCAAGCTGGTGTGAGCTCAGTCATATCATGAGTTTAATATCTTATGAAGAAACGCTAATTTTGATTATTTTTATTAATTATTAAAATTTATTCAATTGTTTTAATTATGTAACCTAAATTGGAGTATGTAAGACTTTACTAGCTAGGGGAATTCTATGGTGACTCTTGGGTAAGGAAAGAGTCACCACAACAAATCAATCCCAGCCTTTGAAGGAAAAAAAGAAATTATCTTGTCCATTGGTTATATACAAATATATACAATTATATATTTTGTGTATTAAATTCAGAAAGTTAATTATTAATACATTGTAAATAGTAAATTTACATTATTACCCTAAAATAAAAACAACAAGAATACTCCATTTTTACTAGAATATCCCTGCCATTTCTTCTCCCCCAATTTCTCTTCTTACCCCAACCCCTTTCCAAACCCTAACCCACAACACCACCATGCCGCCGCCACCTTCCTCCTCCCCTCCCTCTCTCTCTGTGCTTTTATATCGGCGGCGAAGTGCCGCCTCCGTTCTTGTGAAAACAGCAGATATATTTTCTCCAAACCCTAACCCATAACCACCACCACCACCACTATCATTCTCCTCCTCTCTATGTACCTATTCCAACGAGGATGACGACGGCGAAGTGTCCTCTCCCATATGGTCGCACCAGTCCGGCGGTGTAAGGTCGCCGCCGTTCTGGTCGCGACCAGAACGGAGGCGGCACATCACTCGCCGTAGTTCTGGGCACGACCAGAACGAAGGAGGCACACATTGCCGCCTCTCTTGTAGCGGCCAGAACGCGCAGCCCTTCCCCCCAGTTTTGGTCTCTGAACAAAACAGTAAAGCTTCACCGGTCCAGCAGTGAAGCTTCACCGGTCCAGCGGTGAAGCTTCATCCTTTTAATAAATAAATTTTTCCTTTTTTATTATTATTTTGATTTTTTTTTTAAAATAAGAAATGACTTAAAATATTTAATAATGTACAATTATTGTAGAAAAATATTTCATTATGAGAATAATGTATTTTTGTAAATAAAAATATTCATTTTAATATTATATTTATCGAAAAGAATTATATATTTGAATTTATTATTTTTATTAGCTTTGTATTTGACTTGGTAAAATCTAATATAATTTCAATAAATTTCAACCCGACAGTGTATACTTAAAATTTTGATTTTTAACTTTCGTGATTTGTTTTAGATTGTCATTAACTACATGTTTTAACCCAACAGTAATCATAAAAATAAAATTAGTAGATTTGCACATGTATATAATAAATAAATAAAAAAGATAATTTGAATTTAATTTAATTTGAATTGATAAAAAAAATACATAAATCAAATTGTTTGATGTTCATTTATTTGATGTTGTGACTTTATTAATTAATTAATTATCGATTTTAGCTCAAATATCAAACCTCTATATAACTTGTTTAACTTTACAAATTAAGGTATATTGGACTTTTACAAATATAGAATAAGGGTATACTGGTACTTTTACAAGATCAAGTGAGTTGTAAATAAATTAATTGGGATTGTAATACTTACATGTGTCCAAATTTAATTGGATTTCAAAGAGGTTGTTGGTGACTCACTCTTAATAGTGAGTCACAATAGACCATCCCTACTAGCTAGGAGTTAATTTATCTACTTTGTTTGAGACCATAAAAAATGTGAACAAAATTGATTTTCCTTTCTAATTATTAAGAAAAAGAAATAGATTTTACTTGGGCACTTTAAAGTGATTTTCATTCCACTTTACTAGTAAGGAATAAGGATAGAATTCCAATTAAACGAGTGAAGAGTCACTTATCCCACATCGAATGTAGAGCAACGTTTTCAGCTTCTTCACCTACCTCAAGTTGAAGGTTGGAAAAGGCTCTCGAGGCTACTACGATCTTAGAAGGAAGAGAACCTTGTGTGCTTCGTTTACCTTCCGTGTTTGATCGACACAATTCATGAGGCATTCAGGCATAGTCGTGTGTTTGGGTCTTCGGGTCAAACTTAAATACTTTGTCATCTCAGTCACAAGAGATAGACGAGAGTGTAGCCTCATCAATACCACCCATCTACATAGTAAAAAGATAACATAATAAGTCAATCATTTATATTTGCATGGACCGCTACAAACATAGTGTCATAAAGCATCTCAAATAAACATTATTATACAAAAAATGTGTCACACTCTAGCAATGTGAATATACTCCAATAGCAAATATTTTCATTATTGAGTGTCTACCTGATTATATATAAACATGCTTGATAAGAATGCAGTAGACACTTGAGTCATTGTTCATAAATATAAGAGATTACACAAAGTCGCATTTATCTTGAATTGGAAGACAAATATTTCATTTAAAGTACTATTACTAATATAAATATTAAATACTTAGAAAACTCAAGCCTTTTAAAAAAAAATAACCAATTTTTTTTTATCAAATTTTTTTTTTTATTTTCCACAATTTCGGAAAAATAAAAAATCGCAGTTGCCAATTGCGATTTTTTTCACAAGAGGTACATTTAGAGAAATACTCTTCAATTTGAATAATTTTGAAAAATACTTTTATTTAAAAGATCATATTGAAAAAAAAATTCAAACTTTTGATTAAAATTTTGAAAAAGGACAATTACATATACTGGTTTAACGAACTTATAAGCAAAATCTTAGGCTTGCTATTTGGAGAAGAAGTTATATGATGCAAAATGGGGAACAAATACCAAATACGTTATATTTAAGCAAAAATGAAAAATGTCAGAAGTGGGATTTGAACCCACGCCCTCTCACGAAGACCAGAACTTGAGTCTGGCGCCTTAGACCACTCGGCCATCCTGACTCTGATTGACAAAACGGAGAATAGTATTTTATTTCTCCCAGATTAAGTCGTGAAAAGAATTCTGCACTATAAAATTCTCGAATCTTTGCCATTTGCTATCAGATTGAGATTTCAAATAAGTTGTAGCACTCTCGAAAAGAGTTGTATCATTTAGATTCCATACGGATTGATGTTCACACAATTTTTTGGTTTGGGGAAATTGGATCAACCACATTTCAAACATGTTTATGTTTGAGTTTCACAAAATTCATGTTTCAACTTATCTAATCAAATTTAAGGAAAAATTGCAAAAAAAAATCTCAAACTAATTACTGATTTTGGATTTTCGTCCCAAGCTATATCACTTTGTCAAATTAGTCCCGTAATTATATATTTTTTCGGAATATCGTCCCACTTGCCACATGGATGCTTACATGCCATGACGTGTCAAATTTTATCATAAACAATTATATAATATTGCAGAATTCGTCCCAAACTAATTATAAATTTTGATTTTTTGTTAACCACAAAATCCAAAATCAATCCAAGTGATCTATTAACCACAAAATCCAACATAGAAAATCTAATCAAATGAAAAGTTTCACCAAAACTACCCAAATCATATTTTAAAATTGAGACCCATTAAAACCGGATCAAAACACTTCAAAATAAAACCTTGAGTCAACTTATTGAGAATTTTTTACAATATGGCATTTTAAATAAAAGTATTTCCATAAATGTACCTTTTGTGAAAAATCGCAGTTGCCAACTGCGATTCTTCATTTTTACGAAATTATGGAAAATAAAATAAAATAATAAATTTACCAAAAATCACAGTTAGCAACTGCGATTTTTGGTAATTTTTTTTTTGTTGCTTTTTTTATAAAATGGATTGAGTTTTGTAACAGCCCAACCCGAGAATGACCCAAAATGGTCATCCTTGAGCCGTTGCGACCCAGAAAATACTAAAGAAAACTCTAATTTAATCATAAGAAACTTACACATTAAATTTGAATGAGTACAAGTCAAATTGGAATTGACGAAATTCACTACAATGCTACGTCTAAAACTATCCACACAACAAGTTGATACCTAACTAGAATTTTGTTTCAAATGATATCAGAGCACGATAACATTCAAGATACGAACCCTTTATCACTTCTCGACTTCCTCGCTTTCCTGTAACTCTGAAAATTAATAATTTGAAAGTGTAAGTTGAATAAATCAACTTAGTGAGGCCGGTGCACATGCACAAGTGTATTTGTATGCACGTGCTAGAAGATTTGTTATGACAAACAAACACAATAAATGACAATTTAAACTTTCAATAACACGTCTTTCACATTGATAAATTATATAAATAACCACACGTTCAAGAAAACAATAAAATATTCGAGATAGCTATTCATTCACTAAAAGGATATTATCCCACTTTATCACTAGGTAAGGGGCCAATCTTACCAACCCTCACTAAGTGCATTGCTGCCAATCTAGGTCCCGTATACTTAGATATACAAGACCAAGATAATGATTGATTGCGGAGTTAACCTGACAAGTCTCCACTTGTTCCAGATTTATCCAAACCTACCATTATCGCTCACTATAAACAGGGAAGATAAGGTAATATACACCATCTCTTAACAATAATCATTTAAGAGCAAGCAATACGAGCATCATAGATTGCACATTAGCTATTCTATTCAACGTTAACAAGTATTGCGACTACCGAAATTGAATATCTCTAGCAATCTTAAAATAACTCAAGTAAGCAAATAATGCGAACATCGCAGACAATTATTTCCATTAATTTCAAAATCACCCAATTAATCACATTACAAGTATATAAGTACATAAATAATTCACATAGCACAAAATATGAGCATTTCATATACTCCAGCAATCTTAATTATAACACATAATCACCGATTGAGTATTCAAACGATCTAATTATACATCTTACGAAAGCAAGTATGCAGCTCTCACCTTGTTCTTTAGGAAAGATTGACATCAAACATGAAACATGAAAGTGCTTGTCTAAACCTCGATCATTGACTCCGCCTTGCTTATAATCACCTATTCGCAATAAATATACTCATAAAGGCATATTTTAAAACTCATTGTACTTGCAAAAAAAAATTCAAACATTCTTGTGCTCACTTATATATAATCAAGTCTAAACCAAAATATGCCTTGAAGATTTTGTCATCTAAATATAAACTCCTACGTAACATTCAAAGTATACATTAATTAGATAACCTAAATGAAGTAATTAAACCCAAGAGATCTCTAATTCAAGACACGAATTTTAGTTTCTCATCAAGCAAGTTTGTTTATAGCAAACTTAAATTAGTTTTGATAGAAATCAACTAAAGCTCAATGTAATTATACTTCACCAAAACTTATTTATCAATATTCAAGACCCAAAAATGACTATTACCCCATAAAAGTAGAATGAAGTCAAAATATTCAAAGTTTAACCAAAACTTCAACTAGAATCATATATTCATTCAAACCATGAAACTCAATATCAATGAAACAAGCCAATTCTTCCTAAAAGAGTAAAATTTATCCTCAAGAACCAAACTAAGCAAGAATGTATACCATATACCTAAGTTAATAATAATTTAAACAAACCCACAAGAATTATATTAGCCAATTCAATTAAACCAGGAGCTTGAGCAATTCTATCAAATTCTCAATTCAAACCTATCAAAAATTCGACATTCAAATTCCCAAAATTGAACAAGAATCTCAATCCCTCACTACATAGCCATAAAGGAGAAATGTATATAGTAAAAGAGATGAGAATTTTTACGTACCAAACATTCAAGGGGATTTGGAAATGAACCATATTTGCTTCTCCGTTTTCTTCTTCTTTCCTCTCTTTCTTCTTTCTTTTCATTTTTCTTCCATTACTCTCGGCTCCTGCCTCACTCTTTCTCTTCTCTCCCTCTTTTGTGTTATGTAAATCTAAGTGACTAAGTGTGAAATTGAGAGAAAATGGAAAGGGAATAATGGATTTTTTGACTTTCAAAAATGATTTTCATTAACATATGAATAGAATGAAATAAAGAAGGCATGAGTGGAGAAATGTTTTCATCCACCTGGAAGTATAACATACAACAGCAGGGTACGTACCCTGCTGCTTACTATATCATATTTTTTTTCAATTTCTGCCAAAATTGCATCTTGGCCCCCATACTTTTTAGAAACACAATTTTAACCCTTAAACTTTCTTATATCGATATTTTGACCCTAAACTCAAATAATTTCAGAAATTAGAAAATATAAATTTATTTTGCCTCCAACCATGAAAATTAATACACCTTTCAAACAAGAAACAGAGTAATTAAGGGGTATTACAAGTTTTGTAAGTATTTGACCTTGTGTAAACTATCATATCTATAAATAATAAATCAAGTGTCTGATCATATCTGAAAATTAAAATATGCTCCGTGACGATGAAATATATATCTGTGGAATGTATTAAAGGTTGTTGATGTTGTTGAACCCTTGAAGAAAAAAATTTAGCCTCAGCACTTCAGTGATCTATGTTCTATTAATTACCCTTAGAAGCCAGACAAAGATTGAAGTCACAAGAGACAGGCGAGAGTGTAGCCTTATCAATACCACCCATCTATATAGTAAAAAGATAACATAATAATTTAATCATTTACATTTGCTTGGATCGTTAAAAACATAGTGTCATAAAGCATCTCAAATAAACATTAATAACACAAATAAAAATGGTGTGTGGGAGAGTAGTGGATGTTTGAGAAATAATCTCGATTTGCGTAATCTTGTTTGTTTGAGTTTGAGAGAGTGGTTTGAGAAATAAAGTAGATGTAGGTTTTTTTTTTTTTAAAGAATTAGGTTGTAGGTGTAAAATGTGTAAGACTTTATGTCAAATCATGTTTGTTGTGAAATAAATTGTGTAAGAGATATGTTACATTATGTCAAATCATAGTAGAGTTTGTATAGGTTTTGTTTAGAGATAAGAAAATTGTTGTTTGTTTGGGTTTTGAGAGAGTAGTTTGAGAAAATTGAGAGATGAAAAATTTATTTCAGAAAATAGAAAACATGTTTGTTTGTCGTTTCCCAAACACGAATTCTTTTTGGAAAACGCCAAACAGACAGGAGAAATTATTTAGTACAACCGCTGCACCACGTCATCAAGTACACGTGGTGCATCCCATCAATATACTTGGGACATGTGGATTAATAATCCACATCACCCATGTTCTGGCAATGTGAACACAATTTTCTGAATTCCTATTTTTTTGGAATATGGCTAGGATATGGGGGGATTAATAATCCACATCACCCATGTTCTGGCAATGTGAACACAATTTTCTGAATTCCTATTTTTTTGGAATATGGCTAGAATATGGGGTGATCAATCCACATATCATTGGTGGGCTGCACCACATGTACTTGATGACGTGGTGAAGCGGTTGTACTAAATAATCTCTCAACAGGAAGGCCCATAGACTTGTTTAACGAACTTAAAGCAAAATCTTAGGCCTGCTATTTGGAGAAGAAGTTATATGATACAAAATGGGGAACAAATACCACATACGTTAAGCTATATTTACGCAGAAGTAAAAGATGTCAGAAGTGGGATTTGAACCCACGCCCTCTCACGAAGACCAGAACTTGAGTCTGGCGCCTTAGACCACTCGGCCATCCTGACCCTGATTGACAAAAAGGAGAATAGTGTTTTATTTCTCCCATATTAAGTCGTGAAAAGAATTCTGCACTAAAAAATTCTCGAATCTTTGCCATTTGCTATCAGATTGAGATTTCAAATAAGTTGTAGCACTCTCGAAAAGAGTTTTATACCGTAGAAGAGTTGTATCATTTAGATTCCATACGGATTGATGTTCACTTGTCACATGGATGCTTACATTTCATGATGTGTCAAATTTTATCATAAACAATTATATAAGATTGCAGAATTCGTCTCAAACTAATTATAAATTTTGATTTTTCGTCCCAAACTATATTATAAATCAAAATTTATAATATTTTGGGATGAATTCTGCAATCTTATATAATTGTTTATGATAAAATTTATCATGTCATGACATGTAAGCATCCATGGGGCAAGTGAGACGATATTCCAAAAAAATATAAAATTACGGGACTAATTTGGCTAAGTGATATAGTTTGGGACGAAAATCCAAAATCACTAATTAGTTTGGGATTTTTTTGCAATTTTGCCCAAATTTAATTAGCCTCAACCTTGTAAAACATATTGATTTGACACATACCACTTTTTTCACTATAAAATGATTGATTTGAAACTTATCAATTACTTTCTCTTTCAAACCTAACATTCAAACTCAATATATAATAACTCAAAATTTTAGAATCAATGAACTCAATTTTTTAACTCAATTCAAATCATGTTTTAAAGTTTTTGTTTTAATTACCCAAACTATTTTTTTAAGCCAAAACAAACAAAATCGAGTCAACACCGATCCATATGTCGTCTTAGTGTCTTCTTGGAAAAGGTATGGTCTAGTATGGGCTCCCTTAAACTAGGACAAATTCAAGCCTGTCGAATTTTTAGAGAATCGTTAATATAATTACATCAATATCATTGAATCAGAAATCTATCGAATTTTAAAGAAAGTACAAATAATATCAATCACCAAACATGACTATCATTAAACTATAAAGAAAAACCCACATTCTAGATAACTTAACCGAAAACCTCTTGAATTTTTAAATAACATTATTCTTAAAATTTAGTAGGGTTTTTCTACAGTAAGGTCTCGATTGTTGAACTTGATATTAGATCTGTCTAAAAATTGCGACATGTGGATAAAAATTTACCGGCTACCTGAAGTAAAAGATAACTATAATTTAAATTTTAGACCAAAAAATCCATATATATATATATACACTTAAATAATAAATAAAGGCCGTTGAACAGGTGAAGTATTACTGGAGGAATTATTAAGATATTGAAATTTGATTAAACAAATATATATGATGATATATGAATTTTCCTCTTACTAATATTATTAATTATCAACGTGCAGGAGGAAATACTAATAATATAAAAATTATGGAGTTACAAGTTCGAAGGCCGGGCAATGGTGGAAGGGGTTGGGGATTGGGAAAGGGTTGGTGACGGGATGAGGATGATGGTTTTATTTTTATTTTTTTTTGAGAAAACGATGATGACGGGTGTTTTTTCAATTAAATGGTGTTTTAGTAATGTTTTAGCATTTTAAAAGAATTGAAAATGCAGAAAGTACAATAACCTTCTGTTTTGTCATCCAAAAAAAAGGGGATGAGATCAAAATAACTTGATCTAAATGTAATTAAATGGGTGCTAATGAATGTTGGAATCTATATTCTATATTTGAATAAAATTAGTTGAGAGTAAGGGGTCGTGTCTGTTCGATCTGAAGAGGTACCCTTTGGATCGAAACAGTACAATCCAAACATTATGTCTCTTGCGAAAAGACATTTTTTTAGTCTATAAATAGGAGACTTAATCTGGCCAATTAAGTATCCTATTTCCGACAATAATAAAAAAAAACTCTCATCTCAACTTTAAGTTTATGTCGAATTTTCTATTTGCTTCGGTTCGCCGTGGGTTCATTATTTGTGCAAATAATGAACAACAGACTGTTGTATCTTGGGAGACTACCGGGAATCAAACTGTATGCACCGTGGCAGCCCCGGAAATATTGTCTTAAGGAAATTTGTTTCGGCAAGCCTCAGTTTAATTTCCTTATTTTTTACGTAAAGATTGAAGTGATCTTTGATTTCGATACAAGTAAGTATTTCTCACTATTTTTTTATGTTAGATTGAAATATTTAAGTACACAGATTGTTAGACACCAACAATCTTAAGACAATATTAAATCTTGTTTAACTAATCTGTGAATAGACGTAAATTTTACACAAATCATTTTTTTTTGTATTTGAGTGCTGAAAAGGATAAAATGATTTTCTTTATAAGTGTAAAATTTGACAGACTTTTTTCTACCAAAATAATCAAGGTATTTAATCTATAAAATAATACATTGTCATTGATTATCAAAATCTCATGTGTATGCAAATTAATATTGCTCTGTTAATGTGTGTTGATTTTACAACAAAAGATATGAATTCTTCATCGAAAGACTTATCCGATTGACAATCTGGATAAGATATATTTCTGGCAAGAGAAGTTATATATTAACAAGTGGGATAATTTACTCCAAAAAGGAAAACGTTTTGATAATTCATATCTTTTGTTGTTATAAGTAACATGACTTTGATAATTAATTCTTAATTGAATCCCTGTCAAAAAGAAATTAATCCATCTTTCTATTAGATTATGATGTTTTATTCATCCTAAATATGAAAGACATGGATTGCTGGATTCTTCTTGTTTTCGAATGATATGAACAGAAGAAGAAGAATTGCATTTGTCCAAATTATTAGTAATCAATCAAAAGTTGTCACACTTTTGATGCCTTGTTGGCAGTTGTACGTGAATAGGTGCGACTCATCCCACTGTATACAAATATAATTTGGTTTCGGAAATTACTTCCGAAAGTGGAATCTGTTGTTCCATATAATTGAAAAATTAGAACGGGCCTCATATTCACTGGTACATAAAATTTAAAATGAAGATGTGCCATGTAACCAATCAGCATGAGTAGTGCATTATATTGGTTCCTTTGTAGAGTCGTGTATCTACAAAATAATGAGACCTCTAAATTCTATTTGTATATGCAACATCTAAATATTAAATTAATTGGCATATTTGTGAAGTGGTGGAATACTTCATCAGTGGTCAATGTTTTTCATTGTTAACATTATGCGATTCATGGCTCATGTACAATTGCTTAATAAGTGCGACCTGTATATATGTGAGATATATTAGAAGTGTATACTAATAACTTTTATTTGGAGATAGAAGATTAATTAGTATTTACTATCAAATCATTATTTTAATTGAGAAATAATGATAATTTATTTGTGAAAATATTTAAAACTTATTTGCGAAATAAATGTCAATATTTATTGAGAAATATTGATAATATTTGTAATTTATCCGCAAAATAATTATAAATTATTTGTGAAATAGTTATAATTTATTTGTTTGCGAAACAAATATGTAAAAGTTCAAATTTTTTGAATTAATCCAAATTAATTATGTGATTTTAAATCATTATTAACTCGTGGAGTTTAAAATGAATTTAATCCCATATATATTTATTGAGTAATAAATATGAGGCAATAAATGTATTTATGAAATACGAAAAAATACATTTGTGAAATACAAAATTTGGATGATGGAATAAGAAAAATGAAAAACTCTTATATCCAAATTGTGGGGGTAAATACGAATATATTCATTTATACAAGATTCGGGTTTACTTGACAACTTGTGGGGGAAAGCTCGCTAGATATCTACAGTCGAGTTTCGTACAAGAAAGTCAATTATCATTCCATATGAGTTATGGAAAGGGAAGAAAAGCCAAATACCTTAAAATGTGGGGGGTATTTAGGTCAGATTTCGGTTTCACCACCGAAAAAGAAAATAACTTAAAAATATTAATTACTACTAGCTTTTGCGATAAATAGTAGTAGTTCATATCTTTGGTATTTAAATCTGACATAATTGTAATCATGTGAACCGAGTCACGTGATGTAGCAATCATTGAAAATGCAAGAAGGATTTGAGAATCATTTCTCATAAATTGATCTTTCTTTTGTTTCAGATTTATTTTCAGTAAGTGTGATTTACTGATATTAAAACGATGATAAAGTAATATTATTTATTATATTACTTACATAAACATTTTTACAGTTTATAATTAGAGTTAATTATAAATTGTTTATTCTGAGAGAATAAACACTATAGTCTAACCCTTTTTAGACTAGAATATTTTTTAAATTTCATAGAATATTTTGCGAAAATATTTAACTAATTTTGATCAAGAGGGTCAACTTTGTGAAGTTTATAATTATAATTAATTATAAACTACAATATTCTACGAGAATATACATATGAATCATTTATTTCAACATGAGTTTGTTGACGAGTTGAAGAGACAAATGAGCTAAAAGCTCGAAGTTATTTGATCCAAATATTCTCACTTACATGTTAAATGATTAACCTCAAACATAAATAAATTATGTCACATTCCAATATCGTGGATTGGAAAGAGGCGATTGACAGCGAGTTACATTTATAAAATTGGTAGACCTCGAGGAGTGAACCAATTAAATGTAGACGGATTTTTAAGTTCAAGAGTTTAACAACTTTGATAAGTCAATCGATAAAAACTAGGCTAGACGAGTAGCCAAGTTGCCTTATAAAAGAAATAATTTTACTTCTTTAACTCATATTCACTAGCGATTAGGATGACATCCATTTGAATGTTAATAGCTCTAATAGCTATATATAATGGACGTTGAGATTATCATTCTTAATGGCGAATTAAATGAGAAAAATTTATAAGGAGTAACCAAAGAGTTTAGTTGTTAAATGAAAAGAAAACATAGTTTGCGAAACTTTTGTATTTTCTTGTTGACCTTTAACAAACTCCTAAATAATGACACGAAGAATGTGATAGTGTCATAACAAATCTTGACTGTCATATTAATAAATATGACTAGTTTGTCTATATAAACTAACTGGATAATTGAGTATCAGAGTTTGTTTATATGCAATTGATATGTTAATATTTGAGACTAATACTGTGAGTATTAAATCCATTGAGAAAATATTAACTTATGATGTGAAAAACTTCGGTTTAATCAATCATGATTAAGAGGTCATGTGATGATATTAAACCATCTTAAGCACATTACGTGGATGAGTTATAAATAGTTTAATACTTATGAAAAGGGAGTTCATAATTATATTTAATTCATACCTTGTGTGCTATACGAGAATAAATGTGATAGAGTATCACAATTTGAGTATGCTCATATAATTAGATGTCATGCATATATCGTAAAATGCAAGAGGCTAGACATCGTCTCTTTAGTTAATAAACTAAGGAGATACATGAGCAATCTTAGCAAGATTCTTTGGGATGCATTAATGAGAATGCTTGAATCTTGATAGAATATATACATATGTGCATTAAATTTGAAAAAATTTCAACCGATCCAGGAGGGATATAGTAATGCAAATGAAACTTCTGATTTAGATGAATCTAAGTTTAAACGCGGATATGTATTCAATTTTGGAGGCACCGCTATTTCCTGAGAATCTTCCAAACAAACGCGTATAGCTCAATCCACTATGAAATTAGAGTGCATAGCATTGGATAAAGCTAGTAAAGAATTTGAGTGGCTTCACAAAATTCATGGAAGATATTTTAATATGACTGAAAATTGTGTTAGTCATACATAAAATGCGATAATCAAGCGGTGATACACAGAGCTCAACAAACTCTATGTATAATGGTAAATTCACGACATATTAGTTGTCGTTGATACAATACCGAGAGACATCTACTTTCAAATAGAATGGACTTTATGAAGTCAAGAGATAATCCTGATTCCGGATATTAAAGGTTTATCTAGAGGTAGTATGTGCATCGAGGGGAATGGGATTAAAGCCTAAATTAGACTAAGTTACCTCGTATGGAAACCTAACCTGGCGACTGGAGATCCCACGGACCAGGTTCAATAGGACAACCAGTCTTGGCTAACTTAAAAGAAAGCACTTAAGAGTATAACTCTATCCCATTCTTATGATGCAATAAGTGCAAGCCTACCGCGTTTATAAGGTTAAGCAAATGCTTTTAATGACGTCTATACCTTGTCAAGAACAAGTAGAGTATGGTAGGATACTCTTGATAGATGCGGTCACCTATGTTAGTGTGAGTTGGGTCGGCTCGTTGAGAATTTCTTTATAGGCTGAAATTCTCTAAAGCACTCGCATAACCAAGAATGTTCAGGGCCAAAACGAACACAACCGAGAACTTGAAACAAATCAGTTTAGTACTGTGTTAAGTTTATTGTCTTGGTTTACATAAACAGTCGACGGTTCAAGATGAAATATTTCACCGATTGGCTAAGTAAATCCGATAAGCTTTAACTAGGGAAGGTTCAAGATGAAATATTTCACCTATCTCGATGCAGTATTATTCCTAAAGAAATTTTGACATGATGTCTTATGTGAAGGAACTAGGAGAACTATTTTATTCATGTGGGGGATTGTTGGAATCTATATTCTATATTTGAATAAAATTAGTTGAGAGTAAGGGGTCGTGTCTGTTCGATCTGAAGAGGTACCCTTTGGATCGAAACAGTACAATCCAAACATTATGTCTCTTGCGAAAAGACATTTTTTTAGTCTATAAATAGGAGACTTAATCTGGCCAATTAAGTATCCTATTTCCGACAATAATCAAAAAATTACTCTCATCTCAACTTTAAGTTTATGTCGAATTTTCTATTTGCTTCGGTTCGCCGTGGGTTCATTATTTGTGCAAATAATGAACAACAGACTGTTGTATCTTGGGAGACTACCGGGAATCAAACTGTATGCACCGTGGCAGCCCCGTAAATATTGTCTTAAGGAAATTTGTTTCGGCAAGCCTCAGTCTAATTTCCTTATTTTTTACGTAAAGATTGAAGTGATCTTTAGTTTCGATACAAGTAAGTATTTCTCACTATTTTTTTATGTTAAATTGAAATATTTAAGTACACAGATTGTTAGACACCAACAATGAACACTTAGCAGGAAGGGTACTAAAAATAGAAAAGCCCAATTTAGTACTCCATTTTCTTTTATCTTCGCGTGTGTGGAAACAATTTTTCTTGCATGTGAATCACATTCAGTGCGCTCCATCACACCTTAACATATTTTCATTGTGCTTTCCTTCACAATACGCGCATTACTAGAGCTTATGCAGCACCCATCATCAAATAAACCGTAAATGATTTACCTATGTCTTAGTAAGATTTGGAGGAAACATGAGTTTATAAATTAGAAAATCACCATACGTTATGTATAGAAGCATCTAAAAATGCTTAAATATGAAGTACTGTTTAGAAAAATAAAAATTCACATGCATTCTTTTGTGCCATCATAATTGATTAACCAAGTATGGCAAATGGTTGAAGTGACTAATATTCATGCATACTTATGTAATTTGTCTTTATCTAATTATTAGAATCTTTCTTTTGTGACACTTATAACAACATGCAATATTATAAGTTATTTCTTTAAAGAAATTCTGAGTTTAATTTATTATTTTTTCCATGTTCACTTGAGGAGTATCAATAATTTGGAAAAACTGACTTACATGAGAATTTTACTATTATATTATAGGTTTAAAACATATATAACACTTTTACAAAAATCATGACATTTTCCTTTTCTTGGGTTAAAATCATCCATCTTCTTGAATAAAATTAATCAAATAAAATTTTATAAGCTCTCCATATTTTTTTGGTACAATATATAATTTTTCTTTGTTTCCAAACGATGCTCTTTCTAACATATTAACAAATTTCCTTTCTTAAGAGTATCATATTTACGATTTAAAATGATTATTGATTATAAATATCCTTCGAAATAATCAATGAGATCATAATAAATTATGAAAAGAATTGAGGTTCCAACATCAACTACTATGAATATATTTCCTAATGCAATGATTTTATTATTGTTTCTCTAAAAAAGAAAGATTACCTTGGGGAAAGTATAGAGAAAGAGAAGAAATTAACAGTGCTTTTTCCTACTGATTTTTCCCCTTTTCTCATCAAACCGAATTGCAGGAATAGGAAACAAAAACAAAGACGACTAATTTAAAAGAAAAACACAAATTCGTCCTCTCTCTCCTACGTTTCAGATCTCTCGCTCAAAATTTCCGAGTCACCAAATATTCCATTTTCGCCATCTCATATATGCAATAATACTAAATAAATAAATAAATATACACTTGTTTACTAATTTTCGCTCTTTAGAAGAACCCTGCTCCTCTCTTTCTCCTTTCTTCCTCTCTCTAGATCTCTCTCTGCTTCACCGAGGGTACGAGGGTTTCTCTTTGCTGCTTCAGATCTCGGAAATTACCAGCTGATACGCTGTCGTTTCGACACACGATTCCCTGATCCTTTTCCAGATCCGGAGCATTAGTATTGAAGCTTCGATTCGTTGCCCGTCATGGCGGCCGCCAACGCTCCGATCACCATGAAAGAAGCCCTCACGGTATTTTTATTGAATATATAATTGATATTTTTTATATTTTTCCTTAATTTCCAACTCTTTGACTACTTAGTTGGACCATTTTAATTCAATTTGGCTCGATTATTAGTGACGATAGATGAAATGATTGCTGAGTTCATGTTTCAATTAGTGTTGTTTAGTTTAATTTCAGATCTGTTGATTTTGTTTTGGAGTTGCTGTAATTGAGTTGATTTTAGTGGAACTGAAACTTAAGTGTGTGTGATGTGATGATTGCAGTTGACTAGTATAGGGATCAATCCGCAGTTCATTACTTTTACCAATGTGACGATGGAATCTGATAAGTATATATGTGTCCGCGAGACGTCACCTCAAAACAGCGTGGTTATAATCGATATGAGTATGCCAATGCAACCGTTGAGGCGGCCTATTACTGCTGATTCTGCACTCATGAATCCAAACTCCAGAATTCTGGCACTGAAAGGTGAATTCATTATTTGTTAACCTCTTGTCGTATTTGACAATCTCCAATCTCAATCTATAATGTGAAATACTTCTGATGAATCAGTACTTCGCAAATATAAATCGCAGTAGAAATTCAAATTATGTTTGATTTCCGGGTGTCTGGGTATGATTTACTACATGAATTCGTATTTTAGGTAGTTAGGTTTTCCACAGATGAAATAGAATCTTGTGGTAGAAGAGAAATAGCGTATGCATATTAGGAGAGATATGTTGATTTTGAGCCAGGGAATATTAGAATAAGCTTTGCAGATGTGAGAAAAGAAAGTAGCTGTCTATGTTCTTAGAAAAGGATTTGAAGATGATTTTCTTTCCTAGTTATTTCAATAGTTGCTGCACTTTGTTATGTGAAAAGTCTCTACCTTTTCTCAACAAATTCGTTGGTATAATGAGAAATTTTGACCCATTTATTTTGACAAGCCTTGACAACTGTTTAAAGGATATGAATGTGATAGCTATTTAGTAGTTGTGTCAATGCTTTCTACACATTATAATTGTTTCTTGACCTGCTGTCCGATAGGTTATTGGTATGGGAAATATCAACAATCACTTGTGGTATTTTGATGAAAATATATTTGGGTACTTGATGTTATTCCTATATTCATTTACTAAATGGCTTGCTGGTTATATATGTTCAAGAGTATCTCAAATTAACGTGTCATCTAAATGATCATGCCTTCCTTTTCTCCTAAACACTGAAATATCTTTTTTCATTATGAAGCTCAACTTCCGGGGACCACTCAAGATCATTTGCAAATTTTTAACATTGAGGCAAAAGCCAAGATAAAGTCACATCAGATGCCTGAGCAGGCAAGATCTTATTACGTGCTTGAATGTGTTAATGCTTCAGTAGCAGCACATATCATTTGACTGATCTTTTATTAAAGCTAAAGTCTTGTGAAGTCCCTTACATGGATATTATGCTCATTGATAGGTTGTATTTTGGAAGTGGATTACTCCTAAGATGTTGGGTTTAGTTACACAATCCGCAGTATATCACTGGTCAATTGAAGGTAAGGTGTCACAGTTTGACCTTGTTCTTAACTCAATACATCATTTAGTTTTGCATTTTTTTTAAAATTTCTGGTGTTAGCTTGCGGCATCTTTCTTATGAGTCTTTTTTTTTCTATCTTTTTTCTGCCTAGGTGATTCTGAACCTGTAAAAATGTTTGATAGAACTGCCAATTTGGCAAACAACCAAATAATTAACTACAAATGTGATCCTTCTGAAAAGTGGTTGGTTTTGATTGGGATTGCGCCGGGTTCACCTGAGGTGCGTGCTTGCCAGTTATCTTCTTTGCTCAACTAAAATAGTTAAGAAAACAACTATGTGTTGCGTAGCTACTCTTAGTATTTACTAATACTACGTGAATAAAATCTTTTACATTCTGCAAGAGTTCTCCTTACACTTATTTCGGTAATATTACCTCACAGTATGTTCTAGTATTATAGTTTTTTTATTTCCCCCATTCAGCTATTGTGATTGTTGGCATATTAATTTTAAGACAGAAAAGTATGATTAATAACACTACTAACATATAGTCTTGAAATAAGACTTCAAAGTTCGTGTATAGGTAGAAGACTTGTTCTACAGTCTGTAATCTGTATAGCATACAGCAGAATGCGCCACCAATTTGTTTGCAGCCAAATTCATTTTCTTGGCTTTGGGACATATATAGAGTTCATACAACTTTATGTGTTTATATAACCGTATTTACATGTTCTCCGTTGTCGTAATCATGTCAAGGCAGTGTTATTAAATCTTCTAGATTTTCAAACTGTAATTTGGTGATATTCTTATATTTAAGTACGGGAAGAACAATGTTAGTGACAATGAACTGATGAGACATATGGTAGGATGTGTAGTGAAGTGAGGTATTTGCCAGTTCAATATTATTGCTGAAATTTAGTGGCGATACTTGTATTTCTCCTGGCAAATTAAAGGCTAATGTAGCATGAGGTTAATTGTTTTTTGCAGATTTATGGATTTCATAGAGCACGTTTTTTTTTTAAAAGATTTAGATGAAAGAAAACTGATTATACCAGAAATAAATCTTGGAAAGGAAGAATCACACTGTGGCAGAGACGCATAAGTCTTTCTCCCAAGTGCGATGCTCTCTTTGCTTATACTCTGTCATCGCTCTTGCTCCCAAATAACCCGGATTTCTGGTGAAGTTGTATATACATATGTACGAACTCTCGTCGTATTATTGTTCATGTGGTATAGCATTGTCTTTTTCTACCTTGATTAAAAGATGAAATGATTTTTCTTTTAGGTAATTAAAAGATATAGTGATTGACAGTCTCAATTAAAGCTACTTTGGATTTTAAATTGATTCTATTCCACAAAAGTTTCCTTACTCTTGTTTATCTAGTGAACTGCCCCTGCTTGAGATATTATTTGTAATTGTCTATACGCTGGTTTTGTGTCAACTTTTACTTTGTGTGGTGTGATGCTATGCGTTGTTCAAATGATAACATTCCAGATCACATAGTTTTCCATTCCCCTGTGTGGACATTTCTAGTAAAATTCGTATCGTGATGTAGCTTGCCGGTATTTTTGTTATATGGGTTTAACTATCATTGATCATAACGAGATGAAATTCCTTCTTCAGCGACCTCAACTGGTAAAAGGAAATATGCAGCTGTTTTCTGTGGATCAGCAACGTAGTCAAGCTCTTGAAGCACATGCTGCTTCATTTGCTTCAATCAGGGTACATGTTCCTTTCTTAAGATTTTGTTCTGTATGTCATTTCTATGACTAATGTTTCAATTTCTGTTTGTATTCCTTTGAGAAGGTTGCAGGAAATGACAAGGACTCTATTCTCATATCTTTTGCATCAAAAACCTCTAATGCTGGTCAGACTACATCTAAGTTGCATGTTATTGAGCTCGGCGCTCAGCCAGGTGGATATATGATTTATTTATTGTGATAATTTTGATATACTTTACAATGCAATTCTTAGGCATGTTACACAGGTCTTAATTTGCTATTTTTTCTTTCTTTCTTTTACGTACCTTTTGCGGTTATGTTGATGCTAGGCACATGATTTTGCAGGGAAACCTTCTTTTACCAAAAAGCAAGCGGATCTGTTCTTTCCTCCGGATTTTGCTGACGATTTTCCAGTTGCCATGCAGGTATTTTCTTCATAGAGTATCTTAGTTCTCTCTGTATGGTGTATCTTACTGCGTCTATGGCTGTCTACTTTATATAGTTAATGTAACTCGCTGCTTTTTTATTGCAGATATCTCATAAGTATAATCTTTTATACGTGATTACGAAGCTTGGACTGCTTTTTGTGTATGATTTGGAAACTGCCACAGCCGTCTACAGAAATAGAATCAGCCCGGACCCCATTTTCCTTACGTCAGAAGCTTCATCCGTTGGCGGTTTCTATGCAGTTAATAGACGAGGCCAGGTCTTACTCGCTACCGTAAATGAAGCAACTATCGTGCCTTTTGTCAGTGGCCAAGTATGTTAATCACTTTGCTGTTTTGAATAACTTTTTACGTTTCTTTTACAAATATTGAGATTTGGAATAATTATTGCCAGTTGAACAATCTGGAGCTTGCTGTCAGTCTTGCCAAAAGAGGAAATCTCCCTGGTGCGGAGAATTTGGTAAGTTGATTTATGCTTTTGATGTTTTTTTTCACTGAAATATATATCTTTGGTAAGACCAATTTTCAGCATTTCTATGATGGGCTCTTGTTTTGTGAAGATTTTTATTTTAACCATGTTTATGGGGTGGAATTTAGTTAAATGAGGTTATTCTCTTGTTTGATCTTGCTTTAGTGATGTACTAACCTGCATCTGACACTTCTATTCGTTTATGATGATATGATAAATGTCAACCCTATATGTATAGATTATCTCTCTAACTTCTTTGTGATTGTTTGTTTAGTTATAATTCTTACTGGATATAGCTAAATTATTCATTCCATCTTAAAATGTCTCAGGTTGTTCAGCGTTTCCAAGAATTATTTGCTCAGACTAAATATAAAGAGGCTGCTGAGCTTGCTGCAGAATCTCCCCAAGGCATCCTGAGAACACCTGATACTGTCGCCAAATTTCAGGTACTTCTTGTTCATTAACTAAGAATTGTTTTTTGTCAAACATGCAGAATATTGGAAGTAAAAATATCCTCCAGACATTCTTTCCCACACCGAAGTTTACATCAGCAGCAATCTGATCTTACACATGTTTTTACATAGAAGAGAGTTCATTAACACGATGTCCTGTCTTATTTTCAGAGTGTTCCTGTTCAAGCAGGGCAGACACCACCGTTGCTGCAGTACTTTGGAACATTGTTAACCAAAGGAAAGCTCAATGCATTTGAGTCTTTGGAGTTATCTCGCCTTGTTGTCAACCAGAACAAAAAGAATTTATTGGAGAACTGGTTGGCTGAAGACAAACTGGAATGTAGCGAGGAACTTGGAGACCTTGTGAAGGTTACGTTTCCATTATAAGTTTGAAATTTCCATTCATCTTTACCAATCTTTTTTAATCTTCCACCTTTTATTGCGTTATATAAACTTGCCCCTTGTATATTTAATAGACTGTTGACAATGACCTTGCGCTGAAAATATATATCAAAGCTAGAGCTACGCCAAAGGTTGTGGCAGCCTTTGCTGAGCGTCGAGAGTTTGACAAAATCTTGATATACTCGAAGCAGGTAATTCATATAAATTTACGATTTTTTTTCTTCCTTTCTGGATATTTCCCTTATATTTGATGCCACATAGATAAGGACCGTCTGTCTTCTGTTTGTTATTTTAAGGTTTACACTGTTATGCAATTTCTTCCATTAAAAATCTGTTTGTCTTGAAACAGGTTGGGTATACACCTGATTATCTGTTCCTTCTGCAAACCATTCTTCGATCAGATCCTCAGGTATGCTTGATCTATTTATTTCACTCTTATTCTTTAAAATCCGTGTTGCTTCAGTAATCTTCTTTCTTCAATTATGATATAAGGGCCTCATTGTAAGGGCTTATTCGTTAATTGAATCTGGTGTTTGCAGGGAGCTGTTAATTTTGCTCTAATGATGTCCCAGATGGAGGGAGGTTGTCCCATTGATTACAATACCATTACTGATCTCTTTCTTCAGGTCTGCATGATTTCTTCTTCTTGTTTATTTGGAACCATATGCTACAATTCTTACTGTTTCATCGTTCTGTATGTTTCACTTCTTTTATACTTGAAAGCACGTTCGAAGCATTTCTTTATATTCTTCAAGTTTGAGACAAATGTAACATCTTTTTCCATTAAACATTTTGACATCAGAGAAACATGATTCGTGAAGCAACGGCATTTCTATTGGATGTTCTGAAACCAAATTTGCCAGAGCACGCATTCCTGCAAACTAAGGTCAATCTTTATTTTGCCCTACTTTTAAGAACCAACATCAAACTTTTTTATTTTATTTTGTTGACACATAGCTTCACGCCTTCCTTCTCTAATTTAGGTCCTGGAGATCAATCTCGTGACCTTTCCCAATGTAGCAGATGCTATTTTAGCAAATGGCATGTTTAGTTATTATGACAGACCACGTATTGCCCAACTCTGTGAGAAAGCTGGTCTTTATGTTCGAGCACTTCAGGTTAAGTATAAACTTGTTATGTACTTCTGTTATTATATACATATAATTCATATATATTTCTCATCTAATTAAACAATTTACTGTTGCTTGCAGCATTATGCTGAACTGCCTGATATCAAGCGTGTTATTGTGAACACTCATGCAATTGAGCCACAGGTTACTAAATTTTAGTTACTGCGCTTTCTTTTCTTTAAATGGTAATGCTAGTGCTTATTCATGTTATCATTTCAGGCACTTGTGGAATTCTTCGGTACACTTTCCACCGAATGGGCGCTGGAGTGTATGAAGGATCTTTTACTGGTTAATTTAAGAGGAAACCTTCAGATAATTGTCCAGGTAGGATTGAAGGTTTTGAAAATCTAAATATATTTCTTCCATTTTGTGATGTCTAATTCTTTGCCATTCCAGAAGTGTGTCCAACAAAAAAGCAAGAAATTTGTAATATAAAATATAGCTTTGGTAACTCAGTTGGAAAGACTTTAACTGGTAATATAACTTGTAGGTTGCAAAAGAATATTGTGAGCAATTGGGAGTTGAAGCATGTATTAAGCTCTTTGAGCAGTTCAAGTCATATGAGGGATTATATTTCTTCTTGGGATCATATTTGAGCTCCAGGTAATCATTTTAGAAAGGACTTGACTTCTAACTGCCTTGGGACTACCAGTTTCAGACATAACCTACTTGCTAATTTGTGTATTATTATTGGTCTCTGGCAGTGAAGATGGAGACATTCACTTTAAATACATTGAAGCAGCTGCCAAGACGGGACAAATTAAAGAGGTGGAGCGTGTAACAAGAGAATCAAATTTCTATGACCCTGAAAAGACTAAGAACTTTTTAATGGAAGCAAAACTTCCTGATGCACGACCTCTGATCAATGTCTGTGACCGCTTCGGTTTTGTTCCAGACCTCACGCATTACCTGTACTCTAACAACATGCTTCGCTACATTGAAGGTTACGTGCAAAAGGTATGCTGCATACTTACTGAGTTTTTATTTCCATTTGAGAAATACGTCATTCATGCTTGTGAGTCTTTGCTGTCTTTATGTTTAGGTCAATCCAGGAAATGCTCCATTAGTTGTTGGGCAGCTTCTAGATGATGAGTGTCCTGAAGATTTTATTAAAGGCCTGATCCTCTCTGTCCGTTCTTTGCTCCCAGTTGAGCCTCTGGTGGAGGAGTGTGAGAAAAGGTGTCTTTTCTACTCTCATAACTTTGATTTTGAGACAGCTGTCTCATAGTATCCTTATGTATGATGTTTAACGTGTGGTATTCAGGAATCGACTTCGCCTACTCACTCAGTTTTTGGAGCATCTTGTGAGTGAAGGTAGCCAAGATGTGCATGTCCACAATGCTTTGGGGAAAATCATAATCGACAGTAACAACAATCCGGAGCACTTCCTCACCACCAACCCATATTACGATTCACGTGTTGTGGGTAAATACTGTGAGAAGCGTGATCCTACGCTTGCTGTTGTTGCATACCGGAGAGGGCAATGTGATGATGAACTTATTAATGTGACAAATAAAAACTCTTTGTTCAAGCTGCAAGCCAGGTTTGTGATTTGTGTAGTTTTGGTGCTTGGTTAGTTTCATGTCTTGCTATGAGTTGATCTTTGGTCTTTCAGGTATGTGGTTGAAAGAATGGATGGTGATCTCTGGGCTAAAGTTCTTGATCCTGAAAATGAATTCAGAAGGCTGCTCATAGATCAAGTTGTGTCCACTGCATTGCCTGAAAGCAAAAGTCCAGAGCAAGTTTCTGCAGCTGTCAAAGCTTTTATGACTGCTGACCTTCCTCACGAACTAATTGAGTTGCTTGAAAAGATTGTGCTTCAAAATTCGGCATTCAGTGGGAACTTTAACCTGCAAAACTTGCTTATCTTGACGGCAATCAAGGCAGATCCATCTAGGGTTATGGACTATATCAATAGACTAGATAATTTTGATGGCCCGGCTGTTGGTGAAGTGGCTGTGGAAGCCCAATTGTACGAAGAAGCTTATGCTATTTTCAAGAAGTTCAATTTGAATGTCCAAGCAGTGAATGTGTTGTTGGATAATATCCGAGACATTAACCGGGCTGTAGAATTTGCTTACCGTGTTGAAGAAGATGCTGTTTGGAGTCAAGTGGCTAAAGCTCAACTTAGGGAAGGACTAGTGAGCGATGCAATTGAATCATTTATCCGTGCTGATGATGCCACCCAGTTCCTAGAAGTCATTAAAGCTGCAGAGGATATGGATGTTTATGACGACCTTGTGAAGTATCTTCTCATGGTTAGGCAGAAGGCAAAGGAACCCAAAGTGGACAGTGAGCTAATTTATGCGTATGCCAAGATTGACAGGCTGGGTGAAATCGAAGAATTTATTCTCATGCCAAATGTAGCCAATCTGCCTAATGTTGGTGATCGCTTGTATGAAGAAGCTTTATACGAGGCAGCAAAGATTATTTTTGCCTTTATTTCTAACTGGGGCAAATTAGCGATCACACTAGTGAAGTTGAAACAATTCCAAGGTGCTGTTGATGCAGCTCGGAAAGCTAATAGCGCAAAGACATGGAAGGAAGTTTGTTTTGCCTGTGTTGACGCCGAGGAGTTCCGCTTGGCTCAGATATGTGGTCTCAACATCATTGTGCAGGTATAGTTTAGATTCATTTTTCGTTTATTTTACTCTAATATGATCCACATCTTCCGTTTATTCAATCAGAGATCTAAGCCACTAATTGTTGTCACATCATTTTGGCCTTCTATAGGTGGATGATTTGGAAGAGGTTAGCGAGTATTATCAGAACAGAGGATGCTTTAATGAGCTTATATCTCTAATGGAGAGTGGTTTAGGATTGGAACGTGCCCATATGGGCATCTTTACAGAGCTTGGTGTCCTCTATGCTAGATACCGTCATGAGAAACTCATGGAGCACATCAAATTGTTTTCAACCCGTCTCAATATTCCTAAGCTGATACGAGCATGTGATGAACAGCAACACTGGCAAGAACTAACTTACTTGTACATTCAGTATGATGAGTTTGATAATGCTGCAACAACTGTCATGAATCATTCTCCTGAAGCTTGGGATCATATGCAATTCAAAGATATCATTGTCAAAGTTGCCAATGTGGAACTCTATTACAAAGCTGTGCACTTTTATTTGCAAGAACATCCTGATCTCATTAATGATGTTTTGAATGTCCTTGCACTTCGTGTGGATCACACTCGTGTTGTGGACATTATGAGAAAGGTTCACACTTACTGCTTGATTTGTCACTTCCCGTCCCACTTCATAATCATATAGTTTGAAGTCTCAATGTTAACAGTTTTCTTAAACTATTCTTAAATTATTTGATGTTGCTTTATGCAGGCGGGCCACCTGCGTCTCGTTAAGCCGTATATGGTAGCGGTTCAAAGCAATAATGTATCTGCAGTGAACGAAGCTCTCAATGAGATCTATGTAGAGGAGGAAGATTATGACAGACTACGTGAATCAATTGAGTATCACGATAACTTTGATCAGATTGGCCTTGCTCAAAAGGTGAATTGTAATTTCACTACACTTTTGTGGTGTCTGTTGAAGGCTTATATAATATGTACGCATGTTTTTGTGTCTGAGCAGATTGAAAAACACGAGCTTCTTGAGATGAGGCGTGTTGCAGCCTACATCTATAAGAAGGCAGGCAGATGGAAGCAATCAATTGCATTATCAAAGAAAGACAACCTTTACAAAGATGCAATGGAGACAGCTTCACAATCCGGTGATCGCGAACTTACGGAAGAACTGCTTGTTTACTTCATTGAACAGGTATATGATTGATCATGGTATCTTTGATATTTATAACAAGGATTTTCTTATTTATCTCTAGATAAATGTCTAATATTTTTGATGATGTCTTAAATTTTGTTTGTATGTCATGTAGGGGAAGAAGGAGTGCTTTGCTACATGTCTCTTTGTTTGTTACGATTTGATTCGCCCAGATGTTGCTCTTGAACTTGCCTGGATGAATAACATGATTGATTTTGCCTTCCCATATCTATTACAGGTGATTCTTCATCCCTACATTGGAAAATTGCTTTAGCCCTTAGAGTTCTCTTTTAATGTTTGGTTGACCCTTATATATATATATATATATATATATATTAATATTCTTTTTCTCTCTCTTGCAGTTCATCCGTGAATACTCGGGCAAAGTAGACGAACTGATTAAGGACAAGATTGAAGCTATGAAAGAAGTGAAGGCTAAAGAAAGCGAGGAGAAAGATGTCATTATGCAACAGGTATTATATACGTATTCTTGAAACAAATCTTCTGGATCCGATGAATCATTACATTTCAAATGCTCGGAAATTTATGTGGTTACTAACTTGGTTTTTTGGTACAGAATATGTATGCCCAGTTGCTGCCTCTTGCATTACCGGCACCCCCTATGCCAGGCATGGGAGGTCCTGGGATGGGAGGAGGTTTTGCGCCGCCTCCACAAATGGGTGGTATGGGAATGCCACCAATGCCGCCTTTTGGCATGCCACAGATGGGGTCCTATTGATTTATTCATTTGGAGGCTCGCAGAAGGTAGTCGTGCATAGTATAGTGAGAAGAGGACTCCGACGAGGTTGGGCTTTATGTTTATGTATCATCTTCAGGCCTGTTTGGTTTTCACTTTCTGGAGGCTAAAGTTAGAGAATAATGTGACTTGGTGTTGTTTAAGGTGTGTTTATATCTTTGTAATATTCTTTGGTAGTTGAGGGCTATTTTTTGCAGCTTTAGGGCGGCAAGATGAGGATAATTTGTGTATTTTGTAAAAGCAAGTGGTCAACATTATGATAATAGACATTCTGTAATGATTTTTGAATTTTATTAAATTTGTATTGATAGCTTATAACAAGTTATTATTATTTGGGCTTCCTTGAATATGAAAACCTTTTCTTTTTCTTGGTACAATCGGATAACTTCTGCTAGTAATCACGCATATATTTCCATGTTAAAATTTTAAGTAATAATAATAATCATTATTATTTAATAATAATAATAATACCTTTAAATTATTATTATTATTATTATTATTGTGAGCCGTGATTCGACATATATAATACTTCTTTTGTTCTTAAATTTTCAATATTATTTTATTTTTGGGATGTCCCAAATAACACTTAAATATAAATGAATCAATTTTTTAAATTAGTTTTTTACATAAAAGCAATAATTTGACCCAATTAACTCTCATTCACTATTTTTAATAGCATAAACACAAAGATACAAAAAAAAAAGAATATTTATTTTTTATTTTGTACATAAAACTCGGTTAAAAAAGTAGAAATAGCAAAAGATAAAGGACAGATGGAGTATAATCTTATTTTATTACTACTACATTACAGAATACAGATGATGATATTTGGCATGGGTCTGAACCATCCATTTACCATTAGCCTCTTTCTACTCGTCACTGCCACAATCTCCCTTTTCTCTTCTAAATGGTTGGCCCTTGAAAATTCAATCACGAAAACATATCAATGGCGGTTTCATTGAACTCAGTCATCAGCTTCAACCCCACCGTTAGTCTCTTTCTCTTTCTCGATTTCGTATTTCATCTCATCTTACCTTTCCTTTATTAGGTTTCCCGGCTTGTTTTTTTTTTTTTTTTTTCCTTTTGGCGCACTAATTGAATTACTAAAATTCAGTTTATTTATTTGAAGCTGCAACTATTGATTACATGAGTTTAGTTGAATAAAGATTAAGCTATTATACTCTGTTTCTGCTACATAATGATTTTCTGTATTTAACCTTATGTAATAAACAATTGGAATGTGAACCTGTAATAGGGCTTTGGCTCCTAGTTTGATAATCTGTAAACCATTAGAAAAATGATCTGTATCTTTTTAATTTTGGTTCAAATGTTTTTCAAATGAACTGGCTTGGTGTTTTCAGAAGAAATCAAAAAGAACCGAAGAGGTTCTTTTGTAGTTTAGGCCTCTTGTAACCAAAAAAAAAAAACAAAAAAAGTAAGATGAGGTGGAATTACACCACCGTTTCATTTTGATAACAATCCACGGGCCGATCAAAGTCATTCCTGAGCGACCCTTGATAACAATCCACACTCTGCTTAACTATTTTAATTGTGCAAAACATTCATTTCTTGTAAGTTTCAGGTGGAACCTTAAAATTTCCTAGTTTTATTGTGTTCTTAGACTTGCTTTTCTGTTGGTGACATTGTTTCTAGCTACAAAAGTCCGAATAATACTGCTATGTAGAGTTTATTTTCATAAACCTTTTCAGTTTTTATACTATATTCTGAGATATGATAATGCTCATAAAAGTCAAAATTATTTTTGAGTCAAATTATAACATTGAATTTGCTAATTGCTTCCACAACTATAGAATGATGGATAGGTTCATAATTACTTTTAAGTATCTTTAAAACATGTTGACAACTAAGAGCTGCTATAGAATTTACATTATCTTTTTTGTCGCTCGAGTTGCAGGCTAATTACCAGCAGGCCACAAGAAGTAATATCAGAGCATTATTATCTAAGCTCCCCTCTATCACCTCTCCCAGGGAAGCAGTTCGATTAAGACATTCAACACTAGGAAAAAGATCGAAACTCTACCTTTTATCCGCTAATGGTGACAATGTCGTCACAGAGACCACGGTTAAGGATTCTATTGATGTGTCCTCCGATAATGTCTCAAACGTTAACTCTTCAGCATCAGACGAGAAAGTTCAACCGAGTCAAGAAAATGGGAAAGCCAATGAGCCAGAGTCATCTGCAGCAAAGTCGAGTCCGACTTTGAAAAGAGCACCTCTAACAGCAAGAGAGAGACTTAGGGCAGCCAGAGTACTTAATCGTTACACGGAGCCAAAGCGATCTTCACCAGCACTTACGAGTAAGTTAATGGAGGCTTTACGAGAAACTGATAAGGGTAAAAAACGACCTGGCCTTCCGGAAGCACCTACAAATATGTTAGATGACAGCAAAAGAGGATTATCGCAAGGTGGATGGAATATAGTGCTCCCAGAGGGTATGGATGTCTTTCTCATCGTAATTTCGTTTGTGTTAATTAGCACGTTAATGTTTGCAACTACATTTGTTGTCTGGAAAGTTGGTGCTATCCATTTCAATGAATATTAAGGACGATTTTACGCGGCCTTTTGTTTTTGAATTACCAACCTGCCTTCTCTAAATCTGCAGGAGTCACAAGTTCAATGATTATTTAGGATTCTCAATCATTAAATCTTTAATGATTTCTTCTGTGTGTTAGTTGGTTGTTCTTAGGATTTTCCTTACTAAGAATGTATCTATAGATATTAGTTTATACTGATGAGATCATATTCATACATACTAGGTAAAAGTGTAATGTAAAAATGATGGAATGTTGGATCCTGATGTATTTTGGCTGAATTTTTCATTTTCGTATAATTATGATTTCGTCTCATGAAAGAATTTTGATTTCTCCTCTCTCTTTTATATCCTTAGTTTAGATTAAGCGGTTTTGCTACAAAAAAATAGAACTTCCTACCCCCAAATTATGAAATTTCTGTCAATCTTCACCCTAGTGCCATTTCCGGCCACAAAACTGGCTGGCAAAACGGAAAGCAAATTTTGAAAGGCAATAATCAAGCTTAACAAGCCAAACCTTGTGAAAATAAATGCAATTTATGGTATTGTCCATTTGAGAATCAATAGTCTTACTCTTGATGATATTTATAAGATCAAATCAGGGCTGCTGGCTGAAATATATTATGAGTTTGTGCCCAATTTTCATGAAGTTGATTTCTATTCTCCATTTTTATTCATTCTTTCAACCTATTGCACCGAGTGACCAACAGCCTTAAGCTATATCAGGATCTCCTTGTGATGAAGTCGAGGGGAATTCTGCTATTATTACAGACAACCCTGGGCGCTATTTATAAATGGCAAAGAATGAGCTCGCTTTACCAAACAAGTTGTCATGTAGGATAAGGAGGGACTTGCTCGACGATAGTTGCAGAGGCCAGCCCATATAAAACGTCGGAGCCTGGCTGCACGAGCTGAAGGTTGAGGGTAGGTTTGGTGGTTTGTATTGTAAGTGGGTGAGTCTGGGATAAGGTGGTGAATGTACGTAGCTTACAAGACAAAAATGGTAAATTTATAATATAAAACAATCAATTAGAAACTTTTCGGAAGAATCAGAATTAATTCGAGAATATTTGAAAATTTTGCTTCATTTCAATTAACTAGGGAAAAAAAAGGAAGAATACTTTGATCTATGAAATCATGAAATCGTTTCATGATTGAATCAATCATTCCGAACGGTATCAAATATAATACATGATTTTTCTGCGTATCAGGTGGCCCTTGATTTTATTAATTAAATATCATACAGACATATAATAATTATATGGTGATACATAGAAATAAAATTATGTTTATAATCTCTAAATATAAGGATTAATAGTCTCAAGGATATCATCCCACTGTCAATTGATATGTAAAAGTTGAATAAAATAAATCTCACGACAAAATCATTTCTCTTATCTTACCTTTATCCAAACTTAAAATAATAACTCGATCTATTGATATCATACTTTATATGCCCTGAACAGGAGTTCCACGGACGTGTTGTGAAGATCAAAATAAATATGACAGAAAATGTCAGGTTGACAATTTACTCTATCTACAGTAAATTGAAATTATGGGCTCTCTATATAAACTCACAGAGTTCAAGTGGGAATTATGGGCTGAAATTTATGTGTCACCAGCATTCTGCAGCAGTTGAATGAAAAATTATAACTTAGTATTTAGTTTTATATATATATATATATATATATATATTTAGAAAAAAAGAAAAGAAATGTATAAGTGCAATATAATTAACAATATTGTTTACTTATAAGAAAATGACTTGTCACATGTGAGTTCGTAGTCAGACTATGAATAAAACATAGTAGGAGTATATTGTAGGCTTAATTAATGCTTTTCATATTGCGTGTCTAATTAAGATTTTGTTTTCGTGTCACGATATTAATCAAGTGGATTACAAACATGCACATCATCTAACTATTATGAACTAATCACTTTTACGTACGTACCAAACTATATATAATGCGATTAACTGATTTTATAGTCAAGAAATTCGGTAATTAGATAAAAGTTAAAAAATATCGGTAAAAAGACAACAAATAATTAGTGAAAGTTATGATACACAGTTATCATTATAAGTAGGTAAAAAGAGTTGGAGATAAAATAGATTCAAAAGCTTCCACTAAAAGCAAATTTAAATGCTTCTGTTTGGAGTTGTTTTCATTTTGTAAATAAGAGAAACAAAAATTATCTATATTTTTAGAACGCACAGTCTATTCTTTATTGATATGTCAAACGTGACTATGTTTCGATTTGCCCCTTCTTCTACAAACGGGATTCGTGAAACAATTTAATTAATAAAGTAAAAAATATTTAATTCACGGATACTCCTAAAAATATACTCCTTAACTTCTCTATATACTCTTAATATATGGCGCATCTGAAAATTGAAATAATTAAATTGAAAATTTTGGATAAGATAGGAAATATATCTTGGACACACGGTGGAAGCATCTTGAACACGATTCGAGGAGTGGGAGTGGTTGTGTTTTCAAATGCTTGAACTTTTACTTAGACTAGAGATTTTTGAAAAATCACTTAAAAACAGTTAAGAATAGAGAAGAAAATATTTTATTGGGTAGGGTTAGCAAATTAAGAGTCCTTTTTAGTTTTTTTTTCTAGAGAATCTAATGGAGAAGTTGAAATCGAAAACACACCATTAAACACTTTTGAATAAAAAAAAAGCAAAAATGTAATTTTATAAGCTTTTGAAGACACCACCTTCATACATCTCAAACCTGACGAAGTTTTTTGTAATACTTTAATGTCTAATACAAACCTTCTTTTGGCAATCACTTATTTTAAGTGTATTTTTAGATTTTAGGTCCAAAAAAGCAACACATATGGACTATGGACAATTTGCAAGTAAGTTTGTAGAATCTGCTTCTCTTAAATCAAGTGTTGGACCAAGTGGTAGGTTGGTAGCAGTTTGTGATCCTCATATATGAAATTTAAGAATTGTAAATACAAAGTTTAGTTTGTGATCCTCATATATGAAATTTAAGAATTGTAAATACACAGTTTAGCAGATAATTAAAAATAAATAGATGAAGAAGTAAATTCAGACCCGCTAGCTTCTGACTTATAATTTGGGTATTAAGATAAAGTAAAGAAAATGGCAATATTAGAAACATTTGATTCTCTACCGATTTCTTCTCTTAAGCTTAAGCATGATCTATTGCAAAAACCACTGTCAATTATGTCAGTTAAATATACATAAGCATGTTTGTTTCACTTCTTAGGTGGAGGAAATCAAACTTTTTTTAGTTTGAATTAAAAAAAAAAAAAAAGAGTGACTGACACTTTTTGTCTTTATTATGGGTCAATTTTCGCACATTCGTCATGATCTCTTTTGAATTTGTCGTAGCAGATTCGTCCCTCTTATCAATATAGTGTAATACATTTATCTCTCTTCAAATTTTCGCAGCAAATGTGTCCCTCTCATCAATGTAGTGTAACACATTTGACCATCTTAAATTCAAAAACACCCTAAAATAGACAAAAATTGATATATTTTGAATTTAAGAGGGACAAACTACATTGATAAGAGGGACGCATCTGTTACGAAAAATTTAAGAGGAACGTAATACATTGATAAGAGGGTCTAATCTGCTACAAAAAATTTAAAAGAAATGATTGAGAAAAAATTGATCCATAAGGAGAACGAAAAGTGCGATTCACTCTAAAAAAATTAATACAACAATTTTCTACACATGAAATAATATAAAAAACATTATAATAAAAGCCATTCTTCTTAACTTAGATCATTAACTATTAATAATAAATTAAAATATTATATTCTTTTAGGTTTAACTTTACAAACAAAAATAAAATATTAAACATAAAAGTACTATATTTCTTGATTGACAACATTAACCTGACAATGACTCTTCATAACTTTTAGATAAAATCCAAAACCAGTATAACTTTATTTTTAATTTTATCAACGTAACTCTCATGAAACTTCCTAATAGTTATTTCAAATTGTATTCTTTATAACAAATTTTTGGTACATTTACACATTTCACATCATACATTTCAAAATGTCAAATTTACTCAACCAATTTGCTTAGTTCTTGAACTAATAGAACCCTCCAATCGTGTGCAACATTTTCCATGGGGTAATTATCGTAGCTGCTGATGGTGGAGCTGCGCCTAAGGGGAAGCGCATTTTTTCACAAAAACCTAAATTTTTGTGTTTTTAAATTTTGCTGCGAATTTGTATGATTTTGTTATTTCTTTGCTTGTGTTGGTAGTGTTAGTTTAAAAGATAGATGTTGAATCTGATTTTGTGGTGGTGGCGCCAAGGTGGAGGGGATACTTTTCGTCCATAAATTTACCGTCAAATCAAATATGAAAAAAACCACTCAATTTTAGTATTAAATATATGTCATTTTAGAAGGTATGATATGAAATAATAAAAGTAACAAAAATTTGGTGTGAAAAGTTTAATTCCATCATTATTTCATTGTACAAATTAAATACATTACTTTATACAAAATCCAAATTAATCAGAACTGAATTTCTGTAAATTACACTTAAAATCTTCAAATCTATCGTTGTTAAAATAGTCAAATTCGAGCTCGAGTACGATGTATAACATGGTGATGAAAAGTTAATGATGGTCAGCGATTTGAAAAACTAGGACAATCTCAAAACAGTACGAGGTCAGTTAATGATCTCCCAACTCGAGCGATTATGAAAATAATTGACACCCTATGTATTAGCAATATAATTAGGTCACCATGAAAATGATTAAGAAAGAAATTATAAAATGTATTTATCAATTCGAAGAATATCTAGGTAATAATGGACTTTCACACCACGTACAGTGATTGTACGGATCTGATTCAACGAATTAGGAATAATAATATCTAAGCATGTACAAACTCCTAAAGTTTCAATGGACCCAAAACCCAAAACCCGATCCACTACTCAAAAAAAAAAAAAAAAAAAAGGAAAAGAAGAAGAAGAAGAAACATCTACATCATCTAGGGCATATCTGGGTTTGTGTTAGCTGAACAAACTTTTTGTGTGTATCAAATGAGTTAAATACGTTTGTATTTGTACAAACCAAACCAAATGAAGTGTACGCTTGTATGATCAAATTAATTGCTGAAGGTCTTATAATTTCTGAACCAATTAAAAGCAATTCATGTTTATGTCGTAATGTGAACACACTACGTAGATTAAAACAAAATCTTTTGTTGATGAGAGTTTTAAGGTATACTAAACTCAAGAACTCAAGACTTGGTCTTCTCGATCAGTCAAAATACTATATTTTCCTTTTCTTTTTTAAAATTCCCAAACAATTTCTACTAACCACTCAACAAATAAAAACTTGAACTGCAATGATGATTAAATTAATTGTAATTAATCCAATCCCCAAAATTAAATAAGATATCCCAAAAATGGAGTAATAATCAACACAAAATTAGTCTTAACTACGAGAAAAAAGAATACCTATATAGTAATTGATTGATTTAGTGGAAATAATTAGCCTTTCACAATGTGTATAGAAATATGTCCAACAGATCAAACTAGCGGGTCAACTTGGATCGGAGCACGACAAAGCGGGCAAGTGGAGTGACCCGAAAGCCACTTATCCACACACTCGGCGTGGAAACAATGACGACAACCGGGCAAAACCTTCACTTCTTCTTTATCCTCAAAAATCCCAAGACATATACAACACTCCGCTTCGCTAAAATTACCCGAGGCCTTGTACAACACGATCTGCAAATTGTTAATTGTGGCTGAGTCGAGCCCACGCACAAGCGCACGCAGTGGCGGGTGAACACTACGTGGTGGAGGAGCAGAAGAGCTGAATCGGCAGACCCACCGCGCGTAGAGGAAGAGTAGCGTCACCAATAGTATGACGGAGAAGAGTGCGACGATGAAGAAGAGTGTACGGCCATGGATTTCGAAGTTGCTGTCGTCGAATTCGTCGTAGTTCCATCGGAATCCCTGATGCGTTGATTCTGATTGGTAAGACATTTTTGGCGGCGGGAGTAATAATGGATCTGAAGGGGGGAATTAATTAGTTTACAGAAATGGTTCAGTTCCACTCCCAGTTGGATGAGTAGCTGTAAATTCAATTTTATACCTAAAGATTAAAGAAACAGGGGTAACGAATAATTCAGACTTTTATTAATGAAGCTGCAGGGCTTATTATTGGTCCACGTAACGTAATTATTACTAAATGGTAAAAAATTGGACCGGACAGGCCGGGTGGACCGGTTTAACTGCTAACCGGAGCCTACTCCTTATGTTTTAGAATCGATTAAGAGAAAAACAAAAAAACCTAACTGCAGAGTGCAGACGTTTCCAATCTAAGGAACAAAACAAACAAGAGCCCCTAATTTTTTTTTTTCTGAATTCTTGTCAATTTTAGTTTTGGAAAATTGGAATCATTAAAATAGATTACTATGAGAGAAAGTAAAAGAGAGCAGGGTAACAAAAATAAAGGAGATTTTGAGAAGGAAAAATGAAGGAAGAAGAAGAAGAGAAAGACAATAAGTAGAGGAGGAGAAAATAAAACAAATGAGGTTTGCAGAAGTAAAGGAGAGAAATGCTGGTAATAAGGGGTAGCTGAAGATGAGAAGTTTAGGTTAGATTTAAAAAAAAAAATAATGCACGTAGCAAATAGGCCCATAATATATATATCATTACATTGTTTTGACCAAAAAAAAAAAATCATTACTTTGAGATGGCTCATTGATTTGTATTATATTTTTAATCTCTAGTTAATTACGAAATGTAATAAAACTTCCAGATTTTGTTGCCATGATTTAGGGATTTAATATATTGCAAGTTGTAGATGTGGTTAATTCGGGTTACCTTAAGGAATCTCCCCTGATTTTTTTTTTTGGGTCTAGACTTTTGGATCCCCACACATCTAAGGGCATATGAATAAATCATCTAAATTTCCTGGCATGAATTGTGTAACTTTTTTTTTTTTTGCAAACTCAAGAATTGTGTAATTACCAATGTGTCGCTGTGAAGTTCCTGGTCCGATCTGTAAATTAGGTAACCATTTTTATGGTCCAGAATTTGGGCTGAACCAAACTGAGAAATTGGCAGCAGCTACGGGCCTAGTCATGTTGTGGTTAAAATAATGTCTGTCAAAATTTCTCAATTATTTATATTTATTAATGTATTGGATAATTTCGATCCCTACATACACAGTTGGGCCTAGCTCAATGTTAAAGAACAGCCACAATTCATTGAAAAAGAACTCCATAACCATAACATTTCCTTTCCCCCAACCAACATTGCGTTTTATTTCACACTTGATCAATATATTTAGACTCTAGCTTCTATACACGTTAAATAAAATTCCTTTATATTGAGAAAAGAAAATTTAATTTTTCAGATTTAAAAATAAATTATTATATATATATGTTTGATATTAGTTACTACTTAATGGTTGTAATGAAAGTTTTCCAAATAAAAGTAAAAAGAAACGGAATCTTTTTTTTTTGACCAAGTCTTCCATGTCGTTGCTATATCAGTCAAAGCAATTAATATCCCTTAAAACTTCTAACAAAAGTTTGTTTAATATTCCACATTTTTCTGATTTCAAATTAAATGAAACAACTCACATTTGATTTTAATATGTTTATTCGAGTAAATCGCGTTTTTGGTCCTCCTTATGGATTAATTTTTGCCTTTTCGTCCCTCTTAAATTTTTTGTAGCAGATTGATCCCTCTTATCAATGTAGTATATCACATTCGTTCCTCTTAAATTTATTATATCAAATTCGTCCCTCTTATCAATATAGTGTAACACATTAATCCCTCTTGAATACAAAATACATCGATCACTTAAATTCAAAATATCTTCTAAAGTGGACGAAAGTTGATGTATTTTGTATTAAAGAGGGAATAATGTGTTACACTACATTGATAAGAGGGACGAATTTGCTACAAAAAATTTAAGAGGGAAGAATGTGTTATAAGAGGGACGAATGTGATACATTACATTGATTAGATGGACCAATCTGCTACAAAAAAATTTAAGAGGGACGAAAATAAAAAATTTAACCCACGGAGAACCAAAAATGCTATTCACTTATGTTTATCCTATGTTCACATTATAATAGAACCATATAATTGGTTCAAAATATGATCTATAAATAGAGACCTCCAATAATTCATTTGATACATGCACACACAAAAAACGAAAAAACAAAAACAAAGAAACAACTACATTTCATTTGTTTTTTTAAAACTAAATAAGAGCTAAATAATAGCTAACGAGTCAGTGGCATGTTGGCTGAATATGAGGTCTCATGATCAAGAGGTCATGACCAGTTCCATCTCAATTAGTGTAAATATTTAATTATTATAATTAGTTTATCTTTATATTTTGATATCAATAAAATAACTTCGAATAAATTTTCTGATATAATAATTAATCTAATGATATATTCTTATAACTAGAAGTCACTTTAGAAAAGTAAACCAGCACCCACATATTTTCCAACAATCAAAAGAAGCCTTGAGCTTCAATTTTTCCTCTGTTTACAAAAAAAAAAAAAAAGAATTTACAAAGTTTTATTTTCTTTTAGAAACATTTGGTAATTTTATTTAATTCTCAGTTTTTAATTACTACTACTTACTCGGGAAGTATTACATTTTTGTGTCACCACTACTAGAAAAAGGAAAAATTTAGACGGAAAAATTTCAACGGAAAAAAATCCGTTGAAATTTTGCTTAAATTTTCGACGGAACAAATTTCTGTCGAAATATTTCGACAGAATAAATGTCCGTCGAAATTACTTTCAACTGATGTAATGTCCGTCGAAATTACTGTCGAAAATACAATTATCTTAAAAAAAGAAAAAAATAATTTTCGACGGATTTCAAATCCCGTCAAAATTTATAAAATTTCGACGGATGTATGTCCGTCGAAATGCAAATTTTTTTACAAAAAAATAATTAAAAAAGAAAAAATAAAATAAATTTCGACGGAAATTGATTCCCGTCGAAATTTTTATAATTTCGACGGATTTGCTTCCGTCGAAATTATCTAATTTCGCGAAAAAACTTAATAAAAAAAGAAAAAATAAAATAAATTTCGACGGACATTAAATCCTGTCGAAATATTTAAAATTTCGACGGATTTGTTTCCGTCGAAATTGTATAATTTCGCTGAAAAAATTAATAAAAAAGGAAAAAATAAAAATATTTTGCAAAAAAAAAAGAAAAACCATTTCGACGGATTTGCTGTTCTGTCGAAAATTTAACTAATTCATTTAATTTCACCCAAATCTCTCCCACTAGCCGCGCGCACTCCCTTTGCCCTAATTAAAATCAGATTTTCTCCCAGCCGCGCGAGACAAGTCCCAGCTGCTAGCACCGCCGCACCGCACTTCCCTTCGTGACCCAGCCGTCACCTTCTCCGGAGAATCCACCTCTGCCGCGGCTCAAGCTCTCCAGATCCGTGCAAGGCGTCTCCGGCCAGCTCCGACTCCGGCACCAACACCACCACAAGTCTTCTTGAAACATTCTAACTAAGGTATAATTGCACTTTAATCCTTCAATTCGGTTTTTTAATTGCTACTATGATATTGGGGGAATTAGGGTTTGAATTAGTAGATTAATTTTTTCTAATCCTTCAATTCGGTTTTTGCATTGTTTTTCAGGTTTTGTCAATTTTTTTTTTATTATTAGAGATCTATAATATGTTTGATGAAATGCTCATGTGAAATGAATACAGATTGTGTTGACGATCTTGCCCCTACCATAGGTACAACTCGATTTTCTCCTCTTTTGTTTATTAGCTGGTAGATTTATGAAAATTCCGAATGTGCTTTGTGTATTGTATTGTTTCGCTGCTCCATTTTTGTGTAAGCATGAGGTTTAGTTTGTTGTTACCGTGCTTATTGTGGATAGTTTGATGTTGGAGCTATATTCATCATGTTCTGTTGCTGTTCGTAATTCGCATTGTGTGTGGAATAGAATACCTGTTTTATCTTCCTTAGGACATTGAGTGAGCTTTAGATAAATTGTTGTACTCTTATGAGAAGGGGTTTCATAATTTCCGTAGGGCATTTGGGATATATAACTTAATCAATTTAGTGTGACAAAAGTCAGCATTATCTTTTTCTTTTCTACCATGGTTATACTTTCCTATGATATGTCAAGTGTTTCAAATAAAATATCTTAGTTCATATAGCTTTTTCTAGAATAAACTGTAGTATTGGTTCCACTCTTATTTAAGCTATGTTTTGGATGTCATAACATGATAGGTGTGGATTTTAAGATCAAGATGTTCTCTGTTGGAGGAAAAAGAATAGCTATAAATATTTATCTAGCCATAATCTATATTTTTTGTCTGGAATTTCCTATCTCCTCACTTAGTTGAAGCAGAATCCATGTAGTGTTCTTGTTTTTTGTTTGTTTTGCTTTTGCCCTCTTCCTAGTAGGTATAACGTAGCCAATACAACATTTATTGTCTTTCTTCTTAGTAATAGTGAATTTTTGGCATCAAATACTTTCCTAATGTTCTTCAATATATCCCATGCAGCTGATCCACAACCATCTCAAGCTCCGTCTCAGTCTCAGCCCCCGGTTCAACAAGGTCATGGAAATGACACTTGTGTTCCCGAAACACAAGATAATTAGTTTTTTTGTTTGTGATTGTTATGTAAAACTTGGATTTGTAGTAATTGGAGTTATTTACTTTAATTAGTGATTGTATTTCGATTTTCTACGTAGTTGGATGTTTGATCATTAACTAATGTATGTTTTGAATATTGAATTATGTTTATTAAAATGTTTTGAATGTTATATATATTTATTTTTTGTAAATGTTATATATAAATGTTTATAATTTAGGTATAATTAATCGGGGGAAAAAAAATGAAAATTTCGACGGAAACAAAATTCCGTAGAAATTTCAGGAATTTCGACGGAAATTTTTTCCATTGAAATTTATGAAATTTCGACGGAATTAGTTTCCGTCGAAACATATGAAATTTCGACGGAAACAAAATTCCGTTGAAATTTCTATTTTCGACGGAAAATACTTTTCGTTGAAATTTCTGTCGAAACTACATTCCGTCGAAAATTCGGTCGAAATTTCCGTCGAAAATATTTCCGTCGAAATTTTGATTTCGACGACACTTTTTTCGACGACCCATTTCCGTCGAAATTTCGGTCGAAATTTACAAATTTCGACGGATTTTATGAAAAATCCGTTGAAATTTCCGTCGAAATTTTGCTGTTTTCTTGTAGTGTTGCATGTATAGCACGAGTTCTACTAATGCAAAACTATACTAATTAAATTTAGTCCCAACCTTTTAATATTGTGAAATTCATGAAAGCCAAATATTCACCAAAATAAATATTAGAATTCATTTTTAGTGGAACGTTAAAAGAGAAAATGGAAAGGAAAAATTAACCTTACATTTCCAAAGAGAAAACGTAAACTAATACATGTAAACTTATATCCCAAAAATGATTTGATCGACAATATACTTGAATTGTGATTGAAGTATATATGATCAATCATAAAAGTACATACAATACATAAACTAATAATAGGATGGTTTTGAACAAATCAAATTTGGGTGAGTTTAATCATTTATGTACATTTTTTTCTTCTATAAAAACGTTTTGTTTTTACAACTTTCTTCTAATATTCCATTTATACAACAATATATGCAAAGAGAGTATACAATTTAAATAAAGTCTAGTATATTTAAAAATAAAATAAAATGAAGAACTAATAAAGATGGGAAATGGGGTAATTTACACTCAGACCTCCTAAGGTTTAGTCATATTACAAGGAACCCCCTGTAGTATAAAAAATTACAAGGACACTAAGGTGTTTTTTGTAAACATTTTTACAAGTTGTAGGGGATGTCCTTGTAAGACTTGTTAAATCACAGGGATGTCCTTGTAATTTCTAAAACTACAGGGGATTTCTTGTAATATAACTAAATCTCAGGGGGTCTGAGTGTAAATCACCCTAGGAAAAATGCATTTTAGTCCTTTATTTTTTATAAAATGGAGATTTTGGGCCAATTTTAAACAATTTCAATCCTTTAACTTTATAGTATTGCCAATTTTAGGATATTTGACTATAATTCAAGCCATTGCTCCCAGATTCAAAGATTCTCCTGGAATTTACCACGTGAGCAACACATGACCAAAGATATAGGAATTTTGCTTAGTTGACATCCACACACCAATTATAAATTTAGATAATTTTTTAGAATTTCCGTAGCAATGGGCAAAAATTGTCCAATGACCTAAAATTTCAAACGCTAAAAGACTGAAGAACTGGAACTGCAGCCAAATGCCCTAAAATAAAAAATGCCAAAAAATTTAAATACAAAATTAAATTGCTAAAAATGTACTCTTGCCAGTATAGAAGTTTATTGAAAAAGAAGTGCAGGATAAAACGTTAGAACTAAAATATTTTATATTAATTGCACATATGTATATAGGAAATGATAACCACATAAATAACATTTGAACAAACCATAATTTTGAAATTAAACCAAGAAAAAAAGGCACCAAAATTTTCGAATTTTTTCTTTTCTTTATTTCGTCTCTAATTTTCGAGAATTAATACTACATGAAAAGAAAAAAGCATATTAGTTCTTCAATTTTTTCCTTTTCACACATACTTAACTGATAAAATAAGAGAAAGATGTGGCTAGAAGGAAATATATAGTATCTTTCCCCTCAATATATAGTACTATTTTTCTTCTTTGCATATTGCATGCAACTTAATTAAGGGCCATTTGCAATAACATATAGTAAAAGAGTAAATTAAAAACCCTTCAAATACTAAATATCAAACAAGAACGGATTACCATAATCCCATATACTACTCGCCGTGTACTCATCTTCAATACTACCCGACGGCCACGACGGGGACGAAACGTACCCATTCAGCACCGACGCAGCCGGATCTATGACCTCCGCCGCCGGCATAGGTTGATTAGTTGACGTTGGAATAGACAAATTCAACCCGACAGAGTTAGAACCAGCAAACGAACTCAAATCATTGTACACAACACCATCCAAATGCTGTTGTTGTTGTTGTTGTTGTTGCTGTTGATGTTGATGATAATGATTGCCATTAATTTGATTCGGATAAGAATTAGACATTCTTCCTGAAGATTCCATAAATTTATGGTCAGGATCAAACGTCAAATCATGACTTGAACCATACTGTTGTTGTGGTTGTTGATGTACGAGGTTATTAGAGTACTGTACGGCAGGGTACAACCCATACTGCACGTAATTGGGCACAGGGGGCGGGGTGGAAAAAGTTAGGCCGAAGCCAGATGGACGAGGCAATAACGGGCGAAGCGTTTGAATGGAGGAGGAAGAAGAAGTAGAGTTTGTGCGTGAAGAATTAGATTGAGAAGACGAAACGTTACCACCAGCAGCATCAGAGCTGGATTGGAGATTTAACTGAGCCTTATTACCGTACAACACAATAGCTGCGCGGTCATAAGCACGCGCCGCGTCTTCGGCGGTGGCGAAGGTACCGAGCCAGCGGCGGGTCCGCTTCCTGGGCTCGCGGATCTCGGCGACCCATTTGCCCCAACTGCGTTGCCTTACACCCCTGTAACGGAATTTGTTGTTGTCCGGACCACCTTTGCCTTTACCCTTTTTGTTGTTGGTGTTGGAGATTGATTGATTTTCATTATTGATGTTGGGGTTGGGGTTTTGTTGGGTGAGGTGAGGATTAGGGTTTGAATCTGCGCCACCGCTCATGGTGAGTGGATAGTAAAGGAGGTGTGAAATAGGTAGTTATGATATATGCCTCGTTCTGTGTTTACCCAATAAGTCCACACAATATGTAAATGGTGGAACAGGGCGGTGGTCATATATATATATATGAAAGACTCTACCTTTTCGGTGGGGATATATTGCTCTCTTCTGAAGAAACATTTACATGCAGCTTTTTCAAAAAAAAAAAAAAAACTGTATATATTTCTTTATAATTAATTGAAGCTAGCTCTATAATTAGTTAGTTACTGGGTTATTAAAATTCAATTATTTCTTAGACTAAATTCTTAACCTACTAAGGATATAATTAATTAAGTAGTATATATACTTACTTCCGAAATTAATATTTTCTCCAAAAAAAAAAAAACCTTCCGAAATTAATATATATATGATATATGAAGCATCATACCATTTTAATTTTCACATTAGTCGTCAGCAGCTAGAAATTTAGTGCAAGAACTAATTGGTAACAAAATGGCAATATTGGCCGAGCAAGCTAGGTTGTTGTCAAATTAAGATATAAGTTACGAGAAATTGTTTGATGTATCAACTGCACGGAGAACATTTAGTTCATCAATTTTTTTAATTTACTGACTATTTATAATTTATTTCTTTATTTAATTTGTTATTTTTTTAAGCATTTTTCTTTGTTTAATTAATCAATTATATAACCATGCAACTTAATATTATTCTATTATTACAGTATCAGTTTCTTTTTATTATTGATTAAGATCTCCAAAAATATAAATATATATATATTTGCTGAACAATTGTCAATATGTGATCACCATCTACAAATTTAATTAATCTATGGAATTATGTCTTGACTTGATTTAAGAACTTGTATATAAGAGCAACCTTCAAATTTCAATGAACTCATTTGTGATTTACTTTGCATTTTATGATAATGATAAATTTAGTTTGTAATTTCTTTATACTTGAATCGCACTCCAAGAAACAATGATGTTATGGTACAAAAAATAATTTAGTATTTCTTGGTATTACGTACTTTGATCTATGCCTTTTTCTTTCTTTGTTCATTTTGTGAAAATCTTACTTAATGGAATCCGAATCTAGATGCTCCGAATGTTGGATCTGAGATGATAGATTAATTTTTCTCTAAATACATGTTTTCGGCCTGCAAAATAGGGGGTTATTAAATAAGTCAAGGCACGCTTAAATAACAATTTAATTGTGAAACTTTAGTTCTAGTATTCAAATGGTGTTTGAAAGTAATTAAAGTGAGATAATTAAGATTAAATTTAATTAAATGTTTAGGGTATTTAAATTCGTAGATGAGATATATATGTAGCATCTCACGAAACCATTTTCTGTCTTTGTACTCACCCTTGAGTATACCTCCCCATGTAGTTGGACTTGGGAGGTTATTATATAGTTCTAAAAGTGGACCTGTTTCCCATGGTTTAATGCATGAAGACAACATTTTCTCTCGTTTCGATCTGTTTTGGTTCCTTCGTTTGTGTCTCGACTCTTGTGTTCTTTTTATCAAATGTCATTAAAGTTGCTGTTGATAGGTTTGATCAATCTTTTGATTTGTTGTTGTCATTAGTCCTGTATTTTAGTTTGTACATTTTCTTTTGGATAATAAATAAATTTTACTTTTTACAAAAAAAAATACACGTACGTAGACAGCTATTTTGCACATAATTTGATCTATCATAGGAGAGCTCTTGCGTTTTGGAACAATAATTCTCTTTTGCATGTGTAGGGGAGCATCAAATTTAAGTAAGCGTCCTTGATTTAATTGCGATTTTCAATCCTATATATATATATATATATATATTCAAGTAAGTATTTTACGATTTCATTTGATTTTAATTTCTCTATATATAAAAAATCCATTCCTTCATTGCGCGCCACAACTATTGTGTAAATCAGTTTAAGAGGAGTGAGTATAGGTCATAATTAATTAATGTAGTTTGACTATTAAGATCGATCTCTTCGAATTAATAGTACTATATATCACAACCTCATGCACACAAAGTGGCTTGTAAATTTGGAGTTTTCTTGGGAAAGAAATTCAAAGAAATCATAATTTAAGTTGGTCAAATATATCAACCAATTTGTCTTTGTATTTAGCAAATAATAGTAATAAATTGAGACCGAAGAAGTAATTTAATTAGTATGGGAAATGGTAAATGAATGATTTTATCGAGACCTAACTTCGTGAATAAGGTTTGCCACGGATAGGTTTTAAGGAGTTGAGGAAAATACTTTTCTGAGAAAAATTCCTTCGTTGCTTTTTCCCAAAACAATTAATTAAAAGGCACGTCGTGTCTTATTCCATATTTATTGTTGTGGATTTTGCATTTACTATCTACATTACATTACATGCAATTGTTAATGTTGAGCGTATGGATTAACTATATATGGTAATAAATAACCAATAAGTAGTCGAAAACATTGTGGTATATATAAGAATGTGATACATATATTAGAATATGACTACCCAATTTAAGGTTACGATATATATCACTCGTTTCGTGTCACATGACAATTAATAACTCATTTTGTATATCAATTGATGTTCGATCTAGAGAAAGTGGTTAATCCCCATAACATGGTAAACTTAAGTTCTAGTTCCCGCCGAAAGAGACTATCATATAATGTGTCCGTTACACTTAAAATTAAAAAATATTTAATCAACTTTAAAACATGAAAATCCTTAAAAAAAACTATGCATAATATAATATTTGATTATTCGAAAATTCAATTCATTATATCTATTCAAATAAACCTTTTTTTCTTGTTTGCAATTAGTGTGTTTTCTTTTATTCAAATAATCATTTGGTAAATTGCATTAAAAACTAGGATTAAATTAACTTTTAATGGTTTAATTTCACTTTGCACTTTAGAAATTGATCATCTTTTAATTTGCACCCTAAAAAGAAAAAGATTTAGGGTGAGTTTGGCCTAGCGATTCGAAAAGTAATTATAGGAGAATTAATTTTACTAAAATTGATTTTGGTAATAATTGATTATAGTAAAAATTAATTATAGAATAATTGCTTTTGTATAATAGCTTTTGCAAAAGTAACACTTTAGCAACTTCTAAAATAAGTTGATTTTTTGCTTCTCGAGATCCCAAAAGCGATTATGATCTTGGGGGCCAAACACCATGAAAATCACGATTGAGCAAAAACAATTTTTATAATCTGGGCCAAACACTTCAAAAATCACAATAGAGATCTAAAAATGATTTTATGAGCTTCAACCGCTAGGCCAAACTCACCCTTAATAGTATATTGTACTCTAAAAACTATATTTTCGTTTATATTTGTAACCTAAACATTTTTTTGGTCATTTGACGCACCGTAGAGAGTGTATTTTAGTCCATTCTAGTTAAATATCATCCTCTCTATTACTTTCCTCTATCTCCCAATATATACTCGTAGTTTAAGGGCTTTCTAACTTCAGTCTAACATTTTCAGCAGAAAATGATGGAGATCTTGTTTTGAATTTGAAGTTTGTCGAGTGAAAAATGAAATCTCATGAACTCTAACACATATAGTTGGGAGATTCCTATGTTGCACGGATACATATACGAGGATACGGATACAGTAAGATACGGAAACGATTATACGGATATTTAAAATTTTTTGGATACGATACGGCATGGATACATATGTAAAAATATAATTTAAATTTGTTTATAAGCAACTAGATCATTCAATTTAAGTCCTAAAAGCAAAACTAATCCAATATGATATATACACAAAAGTTATATAACTCCAAAAGCAAATCTAATTCATTCTTAACATAGCGCATCAATGGAAAGAAATCATTTTTGAGATTTCACGACCTAGGAAATAGATTTGAATAAAGTGATGGAGTAGTGATACTGGTCGTCTATGTTTGACCCTAGAGACTTTATCATTTTTAATAACTTTAAATATGACTCGAAATATTGCATAAAAAATCTATCGGTGTATCTTGATGCCCAACTAGTGTTTTCGATACATATGTATTTTAATTTTTATTTATTTGTATTACCAATACGCCATGTGGCGTATCAAATACGTATCCCACGCGTATCTTATGAGTATCGGTATCCCTCGTGTATCCGAAACAATACTTTGTCTTTTTTCGGAGTATTCGTGTATCATAGGGAGATTCAAAAAGAAATATATATTATTTGTTCAGGGTTATGTTTGGATAATTTATTAGTTTTACCCTTAATTAGTTGCACGTCTCACTCATATTATACTATTTTTCGAGGGAATATGAGGTGATATTTAACGGGAATAGACTAAATTACCCTTCAAACGGCAAGTCAAATGACAAGAAAAACAACCATGGTGCAAAGTAAAACAAAAACGTGAAAAAATAGCATATTTCGAGGATGAAAGTGGGGTTAAGCCATTTTTAATTGCAAAAAACATGAATTCACATTCTTAAAACAGCCCCCTTCAAAGTATACAAGCCTGTCTCCGAACCTTATTAAAGCCGGCCAAAAGAAGAAAAAAAGAAAGAAGAAGAAAAAAAAAGAAGAAGAAAAGGCTTTCCGAAACCAGGCATCAACTAGACCACAGACTCAACTCACTATTTTACTTACTTTTTATTTCTGTTTCAATTAGTTTGTCAGAAATGGTCCCAACTACTACTACTACTATACTGTTACCATTTCCAATGCCAATGCAGCTTGTTTCGTTGCTGCCTGCAGCTTGAATCCCACATCACATGCTATTTAATTTAATTTATTTTATTTAATTTTGCTGCAACTGCAAAGATACCCTCCCCTCCTTTTCAATCGCCCTACAGGCTAACACGTCGACTATCCATGCATGCAGTTGCAGTGCATGTCTTGATCATGGCCACCAACATTAATTCTTCATCAATTTTCTCTTCTTCTTCTAGCTCTAAATAGAGGATAAGATCATAATATATATACCTCCTATCCTTTAGTTTGGTAATGTTTTATGTAAAATTTAAAGAATAAATTTTATTGATATTTATATTTCTTTTTTTATACTGATATTTCTATTTCTACTCATGAAAATGATGATTAAGGTCAAATTATGATTATTATAATTCACCACATGGATTGGGCTAAGTCCACTTACTTGGCTTGGACCTAACTTAACCTCAAAAGCTAGCTTGTAAGGTGATGATTGTCCAAGTCCTTATAAGATGAACTTAGCTATTATTTTCAACCATATGGGACATTTAGTCTCAATAATGATTTTCAGATGAAGAATAATTTTAAGAAAAAAAAAAACTATATCGTGAGAAAATATGTTTGAATATAGGGTAAATTACGAATATCCCCTCAGGTAAGGCATAATTACAAAAATCACCCTCACGTATCGGGTATCACAAAAACCCTCCTCAGATTTGTCACATTCTTACAATTAACTCATTGTCACTAAAACTTGGGTGTTATTTGTATTGTTTGTAATGTCTTATAAATGTTAAAACTTAGTATCTAATTATTATATCTTATAAATTAGAAAAAATGATAATTATATATTTACTACTAGGATAATTGATAAAATTTATAACTGTCCATAAGTTTTAATAAAATTGCAAAAAAAAAGGTATTTATATATTTATTAGCAATTTAAATTGTAAAATATTAAATTAAATAGAATTTTAATAATATACTTTATAACTATGAATTGTTTACACATTAGTTAAATGAATTTATTTTATAAATTAGTAAATTTAATAAATTATATTGTATTATAAATAAGATATTTTAATTTGTTAAAGTTTATATTGTATTATAAATTGAAATGTGACTTTCGTTTTCTTGTAATACATGACACATTGACTCTTTATTAAAACTATTTTTAAGAAATTAAAGTTTCATTTTAATGACAGGTAGTCTTGCTTTAAAGCACTTCAAAAATATTGGAACAAAAATTTTGAGACAGCGAAAATACAATTAAATGAACTAGGTCTAGGTGGGTTATATATATTATTCGAGCGACAATATTACAGTTGTATCTTTATTGTTTCATTAAATAGTAACATACACATACATATATAATTCGTAAATATTTTATCATATAAAATACAATCTAATTAAATTGGATTAAATATATTCGATCTAAATTAAATGATCCAAAATCCAGATAATTAGAAATGGGTCGTTTGAAATTTGAATCCGTTTATTATTGAAAGAAGCCCAAATGAAGGAATGTAATTCATCTAAAAAAAAAAAGGAGAAAAATGTATGGATGTATATATGGGCTTTGACCCATATAAGGAATTCTCGGCCCAGTCCATCCTATTATCCAACCCCACAACATATCTCATTCTTCAATGGCTGAACATCGCCAAATACGTTTACTCTCTCCGTCAGTTGAGTCAAAACATGTTAGCTCTTCGCAGACTTGCTAAAAATTCCCAAAATGTAGCGCCTTTTATCGTTGCCACCGCGCGTCATTTTAGCAGCCCAAACCCTAACCCTATCCCAGTTCCATCATCCGCCAGCTACGACGACCTAATAAATGCCGCAGGCCGCAAACGAGATTTCGCCACCGTGCGCCACCTCCTCGCCAAGCGTGTAACCGACGGATGTTACAACACCAGCAAAACCTTTAAGTTCATAGCGGCCGACTTCTCCGCGCTCGACGATCTCCTTCTAAACCTCGCCGCTCTTAGCAACTGGTTCACACGAAAGCACGCACACGACGCGCTGGTGGCTCAGCTCGCGAAATTGAATCGCACGCGCGAAGCACTGAGCGTGGCTGAAACCATGGCGAAGAAGAAATACGGTGCCACTCAAGTTACGTTTCACCCTATAATCAACGTGCTGGCGAGGAAGAAGGATATTCCCGCAGCTTGGCACGTGGTGGAGGTGATGCGTGAGTGCGAATTACAGCCTGACTTGACAGCGTTTAACTATATTTTAACGGCACACTGTTTCCTCGGGGACGTCACGTCAGCTGCTGACGTGTTGATGAAGATGGAGGAAGAAGGGGTGGGGGCGGACGCGAGGACTTACGACGCACTGGTGCTGTGCGCTTGCAGAGCGGAGAAGGTAGAGGTTGCGGTGGGGCTGATGCGGCGGATGATGGAGGATGGAGTGGCGGCGCTGTATTCCACGCATGCGCACATTATTAAAGAGATTATCTGTCGTGGATACATAGCGCAGGCAGTGGAGTTTGTCAGGATTTTCTCAGGGAGGGAGGTGAAATTAGATGAGGAGAATTTCGGGTTTTTGGCCAGACATTTGAAGAATATGAAAAGAGTTAGTGAAGCCAAGTCAGTTGTAGAGGAGATGGAGAAAAGAGGATTGCCGATTGGTAAAGAATTGATGGATTTGTCTCCATGTAAAGTAAATTGAAAGTGTTGGATGCAATACCTAATTTTGTGACTTAGTATAGCAAGACATGGTATGCTTGCTTTTGTTGTCTATTTAACTGGTATTTTTATTTGAGAAGTTGAAATGTGTGTGTTCGCAAATGCTTCCTTCTTGTCTGCATTGTTGAAAATGGTGAAAGTTTAGCATATTAAATATGGAAAATTGATTTAGTTTCCTGATTGATATTTTCACATTTATTAATTTCATTGCATTATGAGTAACTCTGATAAATCTAAGAGTGAAGCTCCAAACAGGACAACAGAATTATAAAATTTCACAGGTATAGCTGATGCTATGATTGATTATGTATTGAAGCTTGTCTGCATGGTTCTTTTAAGTGTTGATTGGAAGACCAGGAGGATGCGTTTAGAAGTTGCTGGAAGAGATGATAACTTGTAAATTCTTAAGGCAAAATCAATTGATTGGGCTACTCAGTTTTTGTTCAATTCAATAATTGGTAAATTATTGCTAACTGATTTTCAACACGTATAATAAAGATGTAAAAGGTACTTCAAAATATGTTTTATTCTCTGCTAAATCTCTTAATATCGCTTGTGAAATTCCTCTGCTAAACATAGGAGGTATTCTTTCGCATGAAATTTATTGTTCAATATTTTAGTAATCTAGTGTTATATTTTCAGTTCAACATTCTTTTTCGAGTGATGTATTTTGTATGATGAACCATTGAATATTACTCTATAAAGTTCGTTTTCAGTGTTGCTCAGATTAGGTCATTTATCTTAGCGTCAGGCATCCTAATATCAAAATTTACACTTGGGACTTGGGGATGTGACGTCTCTTGTACTCATAGTAGGTTTATTTCAGAAGCTTCAATGATGATGATTGACATTGTAAAATATACTACATATTACTGCTCATCTCCTAGATGAAAGATACATGTGTAGCAAAAGGGAAAAACTTAATTGACGGAAGGTATGTTATGTTTGAAAACTTAATTGACGGAAGGTATGTTCATGCAGATGAAAGATACATGTGTAGCAAAAGGGAAAAAATGGGAGAAATAAACTATACAGTATTTGTTGCACTTGACCTTTGTCGTTCTTTGGATTTGAAGGCGAGGTGTTTGAAGTTGTCTGTATGTCTTTTGTGCTGTTGAAAGCATGAGTTGATCCTTTTCTCTCGCATATCTGAACTTTTGTTACTACGTATATCAGCTTGTTAATTAGTTCCATATGTAAAACATAATTCTAACTCATTTTATTTCAAATACTGACTTCAAGTTTAGATGTCTAGTTGAAGCCTGTTGAGGAAGAATTGATGGATAGTAGAACTACTGCAGTGAGTTGAGGCACAAAATCGAAGATGGTGGAAGTGGTTTGTTTATTTTTTAATCTTTTCGAACAATGAAAGCAGTCTGAAACTCCTAATCATTTTTGAAATATTTTTCATCTGTATAAAAGAATTAATTTCCGTTGATGTAACTTTGTTTGAGATGTGGATCAACTATTCTAGTAATCCGCCAACTGGAAGAAACCCTGCGGAGACCTTTAGAGAAGGTGCAAAACATCCATGGCTTTGAACTTTATTGAGCATGACATTTTGTTTTCTTTCGTATTTAGTCATTTGGAGAAATCTTCTTCATTTGGCAAGGCCATGTTAAAATAATTTGATAGAATTGACTCTTTGTATATGTACGGTATATGTAGATGACAAGAAGATGGCTGGTGGGAAAGGAAGTTTGAATTCCTGGACTGTGGACATTTGGAGAGCATACGAGCCTGCAGGGTATGTCATGTTCCCTTTGTAAATATATATTCATTAAAAAAAACTCTACGCAAAATGTGTTGTGCAATACTTTCATTACCTTTGGTGGCTTTAGAAGTTTGAATTTCTAATTTTCTTGTTGATTTCACCATACGATTATTAATTAGAGAATGTTATACACTAATACCTACTAAGCTTGATACATCTTATTCATTAAAGATAAGAGAGAGGAGGATTTTCCTATGTTATGGTTTTTGTTTTCTTCAGCAAAATGGACAATGTATATCTCACATTCACATTAAAACGTTGATTAGGCAACAAGGTGCAACCTTTAACCAAGAAATACGTAAAAAAAAAGCAGAACTGGAATCTGGACAAACTAACTAGAAATAAAGGAGAAAATAGGTATCAAGTAATAGAGAAAATCGAGGAAAAATCCTGCCTGAAGAACGTCATGTCATGGTTCATTCAACTTTGTTGGTTAAGTTGTATCATATGCTCATTTGTCAGTTTGAGTCGTTTTGCTCTCTAAGAAGTCGGGGAACTTTTGCGGTTGTGAGTGGCTAGTTCAGTTGTGCATTCTTCAATATCTATAGCTTAGTTGTAGAAAGTATGTGAAAGTAAGGAAAAACTGGTTTCCCTTTCACATACATATAGAGTGTTTTGTTGACCAAATTACTTGCATTCTCTTGGAAAACACTAATATAAGTTTTAATGGAGGCCTTGTTTCTTGCAGTAAAGCATACTAGAGTTTATGTCGAAATCTTTCAGTATATCCTATGGAGTGATGGGTTTTGATTGGGTTTCGATTGAGGGGATTTCCATAGTGACGGCAAATGGGTTGCATGGCTAACACCGATTTGGTCCAAGTCTCAAATTTTATTATTGTTGGGTCATATTGGTTTAAGATTAGCGAAGGACGAAGTAGGGTTTGAATAACAAGTCAAGCGTATGAGAAGTTTGACTCTAGGATTGAAAAAATAATTCAACGAAAATGGTTGAGTAAAATTGATTTCAATTAGTAAATGAACTATTGACATAATGAGAATGGGAGTGATTCATGTATCAGTTATTCGTTTGTTTCCGAATCTAGTGTAAATCTTTTGGCAGAGTAAAAGAGAAAAATGCAAGAAATTCATCTTGAAATCTACTCTTTACCCTATTATGGAATCATGATAGTCCATAAGAGCCCCAGTTGTCTAAAGATAAGAGAAGAGCTGGCCCATTAGCCTGTCTGTACTTTACATTAATTGAACTATTGAAGCAATTTTCACATTAGGAATGAAATTTCATATCCCAATAAGTACATAATCTGTAACTGGGCTGTCGATAGAGCAAATTTTTATTTGAATGCTATCTGAATTTGGACCGATGTAATCCTATTAAGAGGATCTAATTCGACCAAGAAGATTAATCATTTGAAATCTATTAAGCGTATGTAAGTGCAGGGGCGGACCTAGACAATTTTATTTAGGGGGGGGGGGGGGGGGCGGCGAGATTTATTTTAATAGCAGACGATATTTTTTAGTTATTATGATAAAATGACAACTAAATGAAAATAAGTAATATTATATATTTATCTAATAAAAGGTGAAGAAATATATTAGTAATTTTTTTAAAGAGTCTCATTCAATAAATGGCTCAAAATATTAAGTAATCTTAAAACACATAAATATTTTTACAACATAAATTCAGTTCTGTAAAAAAAAATGCATAAAAAGTACCAAAATTAATATTAAAATTTATTTTTCTTTATTGTAGTGCATTTTATAAAATCAGATATTTACATTAATTTTAGTACATATGACCATATTATGTTATATATTGATAGTATAGAAGAAAGATTGATATATAACTCATAATAAAAAGAAAGAAAACTGAGACCCAAGGAATTCGAATCTAAGCTTCATTGTTGTAAGTGAGGCATTCCACCAACTACTCTACTGATAGATTTTGAAAGTATTTGATGAATTTCTATATAGATACTTGTTTCAGAATTTTCTTGCACCTCTAGCGGTCCGCCCCTGTGTACGTGGATCTAAGTCGATTCAATCCGTTAAATAATATATATAATATTAGTAGTTATGTTGGAGTTCAGAGCAATACGAAGAAAATTTAAACACGCAAGTTATTTACGTCGAATGATAATGTAAAGTTTACTCAATTCGACCTCTTAGACTCCATCACCATATTGTATGATGATGGAGTCTCAAATTCTTCCAAAAGCAAGTGAAAAATCGAAACGTGCTAGCAGCAATTTTCGGTGCCATAAAGGAGGTGGGAGACTAAAACCAAATCAAGCTACAGTTGCTTCACACTAATACACACAACATTCCAAAATCTTCAAAATACCCCAACACCTAAGTGGGGTGCCTCTTTGATTTCATATCAAATGTGGGCCGGGCCCGTAAATCCATGTGGACAGAAAACGACCCTCACGTATATCGTTTTATGATGTCTCTTTGAAGATACCAAAAAAGTACAAGTCTTGAGTATTATATTTTCATTGGTGGAATTCGTTTTTTGGGAATGTTTTGTCTCAGTTAGGATTCTTAGAAATATTTTTGGATAGGTATTAGGAGGAGGAGGAGTCATCTAAAGCTTATGTCGTGATTTGTAGATAATAAACAATTATATGATCAAAACAGAGGAATTCAAATCAATGGATCATCACTGTCTGTCATATATAGATGGAACCAAATGAGTTGTATCATGATTTTCTTCGAAGTAGAGAGTCTTCCTACGTGCATTAATACTTAATTTAATGATACTAACCATTGTTTTAGAAAGAAGATCATGGTAATGTTAAAGCAACCATAATTTTTTTATATACAGTACATTTGAACCTCTAGTCCTATGTGGACAACATGAATTGGCTATCTATCACCTAGTGGTTACACATACTTGATCAAGAAATACAGGTGACATGAGAATATCAGCTCGGGATCGGACACAATCTCCACTAGGATTCAGAGTAAGACAGTTAAGTAAATCTCTAACTATTAGAACACATTGGGGTGATCGAGGTTCAGTTCACCATATATATCCCAGGTTGTAAATTCAAGATAAGTACAACAAAAAAATTCGTAATCGCCATAATGTACATTTCTTAAACCTAAGCCTTCTCCATTGACATAATCGCTTCTTTTAACGTCTTTTGCTAACTTAAGTATAAGATTATATTGTTATCGTTTTAGTTGTTCGATCTAGTTCTCCCTTGTTTTGCATGTTATATTAGCATTAGAGAAGAAAAAATCAATATTCTACTCGATCCTTGATTAATTCTTATCCGGAACTGTTTGCTAATAATTTTGACACCCGCATTCCTTGATATCGAGGGATTGACATCGAGGAATACCTTGACGATATCGAGGGATTGTTTGTATATAATTTTGATTCGATTATACCCTGCTGTCAAGGGATTGCCTGCGTGGAAATTTCATATCGAGGGATACCTCGATGACATCGAGGGATCATCAGCATTGAGAGTGTTGAAATATTGTTCGCGATGAAACTGACGTCAAGAGGTGTTTGGCATTGAGGGATTGAAATCGAGGTATTATTGGCATCAAGGTGTGCCAAAGCATTGTTCATTGCAAACCTGTCAGTGAATCCCTCGACGAGCCAATACCTTGACGAGGAATGCCTCGATATGATATGGAAAAGGTGCGGGCGTGCCAATGCTTGTGCGTGCAAACATAACGATTCGAAAATAGACATATTGATATCGATACATTGATAATATAGGTGTCCTGACAAAGACATATTGATATCGAGATACGTTGTCCTGATAAGGCTGACTTCTAAACGATTGCGACAGAGTAGGCAAACACTACCCCTAGTTCTTTTCTATGCCTGCCTGGCCGCAGGACTTAACAATTTATGAAAATCTCTCTTGAATGCCATATTTTTATAGCCAATTGATGGCCTGTTTATCATATCAGTGAACCTAATACCTTGACGATCAATCAGTTTAAGCATACACCTTGACAGAAAACAAAGGCTTGACAGAAACAGCATATCAATGGAAATTAATCGACGTAAAGCATATTTTAAGTAAATGGAACAAAATATACGAACCAAATCACTTCCATTAATAATAAAAGAAAATTAATTCGTTTCCCGATGTACAAACATTACAAAAATATGCAAAACGGTGAAGTTCTCCTTTCATGGCAAGGTCTGCCAAACGAGTTGATAAGTTGATTAAGTTCTGAAAAATGACTCCTTTATCGGCAGGGAACCCGCCGATGAGCTGATGAAACAGGACAATGCGTTAAGTTGACAGACAGAAAGTAACACTGACGACGGGGGACCACCGTCAGTGGTTCGCCCAACCTTGATGGATATCCACCAATCGGGCTCCTGATCAGCGGGTGGCCACTGACCAAGGCATCGACGAAGCAGATGGCTACTTAGCCGATAGCCGTCAAGCAGATGGCTACTTGACGACGAGCTCATCAAGCAGATGGCTACTCAATGAGTTTGTCACATAAATACGTGGGCACTTACATGACAGTTACCAGCGTGCTACTTGGTTGATACGAGTGGTTTCGCTCGAGTCAGTGTCAGCTGACGGCGGAAGAGAGCGGCGGCGGCGGCGGCGGCTTACTGTGAGCGGCGGCGGCGGCGGCGGCAAGACTTCAGGCTGTCAGGGATCACTGGTGGCTGAGGAGGGACAGACTGTTATCAACGAGTTGACAGACTGATAACTTGACAGAAAACAGCTTGTCAACTGCCTGCTATCAAGGGGTTTCGCTCGAGACAGCGTCTGGACAGCGGAAGCAGCGGCGGCGGCGGCTTAGTATCGACGGCGGCGGCTTAATGTCGGCGGCGGCGGCGGCTTATTTTTAGCGGCGGCGGCGGCGGACCTTGGGCGGCGGCGGAGGATTTTGGGCGGCGGCGGCGGCTTAACTTCAGGCTGTCGAGGTGGCTGGTGGCTGAGGAGGGACGGTTGATAATCAGGGGTTCTACAGGTGTTTGCTGAAAAAGAAGCAGCGGAGCGCTGGACTTCCGGAGAGGCGTTGAGCCGATCAGTGTAGACTGAGTTTTTGTAGATTGAGTTGTGTGTGTCCTGCGCGACTGACAGTATCAAGGTATTTATAGCTGCTGGATCTGGAGAGCTGATGGCCAAAAGCTGATGCCTTGACAGCCACTATCCCACTTTCTCCACTTCTTAAAAAACCCTCCACTACCTACACTACTTTGATGGCAGTTATTTTGTGCTGAAAATTAATGTTAGTGGTGGTTTAGAGAAGAAGATACGTTATGTTTGAAATTGAATTAATAATAATAACTAATTAAGAGATTTTTAAGGACTTAGTGTTTTAAGCCAACTACTTAGCCCAATCCTTATCCCTTAATTAATTAATCATTAATTAAATAACAAAGCAACAAGTGGGCCCAAAAATGAAGAGTGGCCGATCTGGAGTGGGCCATGGTCGACTTGGGCTGCTCGGGCCATGGTTGGTCCTGGGTCGAGCCCTGATGTCTAATAAGTTGTCCAATTAATTACCTCTTTAAACCCTTAATGGCCTTTATTCATAAAAATAGGCCGATTAATTAGACTTGGCCCAATTAAACTTAATTAATCAGTCCAAAATCTTCATTAACCAAAGCCATCAAGTGGGTCGAGCCCGTTTGTAATTAATCATTATTTGGCTTTAATTAGTAATTAATTAACTTTAGCCTATTAATTAATTTCATCAATTAATTAATATATTTTTGGCCCAAATGTTAATTAATTGCAAAATTGGGTCGAGTTTTGAAATCGGGCTCGTAGCCAACCCATTGGCTCGATTGGACCCGTTTTCGGTCCAAATTGGATCCGATTTGGTTTGATCCGTTTCGGAGTGACTTGATTCGGCTCATATGCTATTTTTGGCTTGTTATATCGAGCCATCGTTCCTCGATTAATCGAGGGTGATTTTTTGGGTACAAACAATGCCCCCCGTAAGTCGTATTCGATGTAATTAATTTAAAAATTAATTTTATCGGATAGACTTAGTATTTAAAAAATTCCCCCTTTTTTACCCCTCGATTGGCATTTAATTTTATCATGCTTTGATAATTAAGATTGGCCATTCTTAGCTAGCCAATTAAATTATATCAGCATTTTTGGGATTTTGGAATTTTTCCCAATCTGTTAATTCCTTTGCCAGATGTCAACTCCCCAACTCATTCCCAACTCCCGGGTAAATTCAATTGAAGCCTGACACTTTTATAGCTTCTAAATTAATTAGAAGTCTATTCTACACACACTTCCCAACATATCCACTTTATTCCTTTTCAAATAAAACTCTTACACTTCCCTGGGCCCCACAACTTTTTCCTCTACTTCTCCTTCTCTCTTTCTTCTTCACGGCCGACTCCTCACTTCTACCCAACTCCATAGCCGATTTTCTCTTCCAAAATTGAGCCCTTTGCTTCGACTTTCACCTCCCAAAATTGGTAAAATCGGATTCTCCATCACTCAAGGAATCTAAAGCTATCATCATCTCCCCCAAAAACCCTAAAATCCGAAAAACCCATTCAAAATCCACCATAGCCAAAAGCTTCGAAGCTCTCGGATTTGGGCCGCCCATTTCGTCTCTTTGCTACCCACGGCTTCTCCTTCATCCAAGGTATGTAAAAACCGAACTCAAAGCTCCAAAAATCCCCAAACCCGAAATACCCACTCCAAGAAATCCTCCATAACCGAAAAGCTTCGGTTTTAGCCATTTATTGCGAAATTTTTGCTTCTTTTGCAGGGTTACTATGGCTCGGATTAAGCGGAAAGATGTTCGGATCATTACTCAAGCCATCGAAGACACCCCCTTTGGAGTTACAATCGGCCCCTATCATACTCAAGCCGATTTGCCTTCGTCGGAGCAACACCCAATCATACGTTCGGTAGAGTCACTCCCATTCGCTACGGGGGTGAAAGAATTTTCGTCTACCACTCGTGCTTGGCCATGGGCGGGTTCACCCACACATTCCGATTGGGTTGCTTGGTGTACCCGAGTAGAAAAAACTTATGCTCCGATTTGGCGGGACAGCGGCATCTACGATGTCATTCAATTTTGTAAAACGGGAGTGTCCCTCAATCTCCCCTTGATTCGCGCAGCAGTTCAATTTTGGTGCACCGAGGATAACACTTTTCACTTCGCCCATGGTCCAATGACGCCCACTCTTCTAGATATAATGGCTATCAGTGGCCTTGGTCCGATGGGGTGTTATGTTGATCCAATACCATCCGCGAACGACGAGGCTTTACATTTTCCAGCAGCTGTGGGTGGGGGGGACCATGCTGTGTCGTACGGATCCGTGGTCGGCCGGTACAAAGGTCTGTCCGAGGCCGTCGAGGTAACGCATACGGAGCATGTACACTTTCTAACTCTATGGTTATCGAGGTACCTTTTCTGTCACCCAGCTTTGTCGGTTACGAAAGAATATAACGCCCTCGCCCTCTCCCTTGCTGGGGGTGAACGAGTAGCACTTGGGCCTGTCGTTTTCTCTACTCTTTGTACTGGTATCGAGGGATTTTTGGCCTCGAGTTGTTGTTCTTTACAGGGGCCTATTTGGTTGTTGCAAGTTTGGTTACTTGCTTATTTTCCGGATTTTCGAGTGTTTGATGGTTATCCTGCTAATGATGAGATATATGCCTCGTTTGTGGCTAGACAGAGAGCGCCACCTTGCAATTTTTACTACTTTTTCAGCAGGTTGTACAATCTTGAGAAAGGTCTCGCACCAGACTTTTCAGTTTTCTATCCGTCGGTGTTATCGACCTATGATCCTTCTATGTCGGCGGAGGCCCTTAAGGAGTATCAACGGATGTGGGCCAGTTTCTTGACATCTAGGGACCTTCCGTCGGGGTTCAAAGTCACTGCAGCCAGAGATCCGTCAAAGCGCAAACCTTACAGGTGTTCAGTCCGCTTTTACCCTGCGCACTACGCGGCCCGCCAGTTTGGATTGGTACAGATGATACCCCGATATGGTGACTCCTTGTCTGAAAGGAATGATAAATCGATAGATGTGAATGATATGGACAGCTTTGATGAGTTACGGCGATGTTGGAGAGCCGCCCGTGATGCTTTTGTGTTCCGATCCTTTGTTCCTACTCCCATTGCTTCTCCTGATTTCACTGATTGGTGGAGGGATTATATTGAATCGACCCGCAGGGACCCTGTTCATGTTGCTGTCGCGGAGTACGAGGTCCCCAATCACCCGGAGATCATTTCCACCGACGGCCCATTCCTTGACCAGTCGGCGGCTGCCACCGTCAAGGCTTCTAAGAAAGGTACACTGTATGTTATTTCTCGCTTTGAAAAATTTTACAATGTGATCTGGGACCCTGATTGTAGAGATAGGGTGTATGAGCAAGCCATTGCCAATTTTGAATCGATGAAAAATATTAGAATAGGAAAAGCCATGTTAGCCCATGCAAAATTAGCCAAAAAACGGGGAGGTCCCGGCGAGGTCCCTCCTTGGCACACTTTTTATAAACCCTTTGGCCCTTCTCTTCCATTACTCCCTGATTTCATCGAGTCATCGGGATACGTGGCACCCCCCGTTAAGCCTAGCACCAGTTATGTTTCACGGCCTCGTAGTCATCAAGGTACTTCCCAAGTTACCTTTACGGGGTATCGGGCTGATGACCCTCAGGCCATGTCAACGATTTATATTTTGTGTGAATACAAGGATGGGGGTACCATCGCCCTCGATTTGCCAGGTAGCTTTCTTGTTTTTCTTTTCATTGTTCGTCGCTATGTATTGACATGTTTGTCGATTTTGCAGGAAAGAAGTCGTCGACCCCTGTCGCCGATAAAAAGGCTAAGGTTGTTAAAGAAAGATCCATTCCTATGGCCATTCCGCTTCAAGTTATTAGTCCGTCAGGACCATCGCCTGTTGTATCTCAATCGCATCAAGGGTCTGAGGCTCACTCATCCGTTGACAAGGTAACAGATCTCGTTATGTTCGTCCGGCGCTCTCGTCGGCTATTTCAGCAGCGCGGTGGCACGAATGCCATAGTCGTGAGCAGTTCCGACGAGGAGGTAGCCTTTACTTGTTTCACTTTATTATATTTTCGAACTTACTGTGATACCTTGTTGTCTGTCAGGGAGTTAACTCGCAAGGCAAGCGTCGAGTTGTCAAGGAAAAGGATCTGCCTCGCAAGAAGGTTCGAAGAATGGCTGATAGTTCGACGGACAGCGATGACAGTGCGTCGGAGTTCGAGAGAGTAGATATCCCTCCTCGTCGCCCTTCACCGATTGAAGTTGAGGAGATCCCTGTCGAGGGTACTGTCATCGAGGCCTCGAAGGGTGTGGCTGCCAACCCTCGTCAAGCTGAGACCTTTGATCATCAAAGTGATCCTGTCAAGGACTCTCCTGTTTTGGCTTCCCCTGCTGTGCAAGAGGTCGGTTTTATCCCTTAGCCAATTGTTAGATTTCCCCGTTTCACTTTGCTAACCTTCGTTTTAATTCTTGTCTTGCAGGTCCAACCCCTAGATATCTCTCAGCGACTTGCTCAAGTATTGGCTCGACTTGCCAATGTCCGAACTCTGTCAGCGAGTTCGTCCTCTCACTCTCATTCGACGACGTCAGAGAAGTCAAGCTCTATAACCTTTACCCCTGACGAGATTAATCATTTCAGGGAGTTGCTGTCGGGCTACCGGAACCAACCCCTGGACGTCCTGATGATTAACATGGGGCCGTCCCTTGACGAGTTGATGAGCAAGCTGTCCTCCGCGGTTCTTCCGAACGACAAGGCGTCCTTTTATTCTGAGTACGCAGCAAGGTTTGGCCAATTGAGGAGTAATTTCAAGGCCAATGATCGGGCTATCAAGGTGGAAGCCTCGTTCTCGTCCCCTGCCAATGATCTTCTGGCGAAGTTTGACACTCTATTTACTCGAGGTTCTATACTCAGCGACTCCTTGAAGAATCTCAAGGACACAGAGGCCGAGGTGGTTAAGGCCATTGCTGAGTTGCAGGGGGAGTTAAACATGCTTAGGGGCAAGATACAGATTGCCTCGACGGAGGCAGAGACTCTTACTGCTCAGCTGTCCGACACCAATGACCTGCTTGTCGCGGCAAGGGCTGAAGAGGATCGGGTGATGACCCAGGCAGCCGCCGCTAGAGTCGATCAAGCCAAAATAGAAACGGATCTCAAGGATTTTCTGGAGCGCTTCACTCAAGATTTCCTTACTTAGTTTTCTGGCCTGCGAGCCATTGATTTCGGCGCCTGTGCCTTAGTACTTTGATTTCTCAGACTTAGTTTATTTATCTGTTTATGCATTGGCCTGATGGCCACAGACTCATTTACTTTTCTGTCGATGTATTGGCTTGATAGCCATAACCTGATTTTCTTTAGTAGACTTTTCTTTTGGCTTTATATCGTCTTGTCTTTATATTGAAGCCAAATAAACTAAGTACTTAACCCCCTGTTCCCTTGATTTGATCCCTTGACGGACCATTTCTCGCAAGTGAAACATAACTTGATTGCCAATAAAATCGAGCCAACTTATTGAACTTAAACCAAAATGCCTTGACGTAAAAGGTTTGCAAATCGGGAAACAAATATAAAACTTAAAAATGGAAGTATTTGAATTAAAATCGAAAGTAAATACATCTAACAATACTAATTCAAAGGTTTTCAGACTAAACAAACAAAAAACGAGGTAAAAAGGAAAGCTGAAAGTAAATCCTACTTATATTTACAGAGGTATCGGCGCGTTGAAGTACTCTTGACGCCGTTCGATTTCAAGCTCCAAGGCTCGCTGATGTTCCAGACACATCGATTCCCAAAGGGTAGGCTTAAACTTCTTCAAGTATCTTCCATTAATGGGGTCCCGACAGAGATTCCCATCTGGCTTTTTCAAGATGTAGCCCCCACCTCGGGTTATCGAGTAGACTTCATATGGTCCTTGCCATGTCGCGCTCCATTTACCATACTTTTTCTCGCGCTGATGAAGTGGCAAAACGACTCTCCAGACCATGTCCCCGACGTCAAAGTGTTTCCTGCGTATCTTTTTATCGTAGCATCGGGCAACTAGCCTTTTTTGTGCCTCGATCTTGTCTAACGCGGCAACCCTGATCTCGTCGAGCTCATCAAGCTGCTGGAACATATTTTCATTATACTCTTCGGGCGTCAGCTCGTTTTGCTGCATCACCCGCAGAGATCGGACGTTGATTTCCATCGGTAGAACGGCTTCCTGTCCGTAAGTTAGCTTGTACGGAGTGGTGCCTGTACTTGTCCGTTTGCTTGTCCGATAAGCCCACAATGCCTCTGACAGCATCAAGTGCCAAGCTCTTGGGTTTTCCTCTATCATTTTCGAGATAATGTCCTTGAGGACTCTGTTAGAAGCTTCCGCTTGGCCATTCCCTTGTGCATAGTACGGTGTTGAATGGACCAATTCAAAACCCATTGATCTGGCAAACTCCTTGATTTCTTGACCGACGAACATCAGTCCCCTGTCAGTGACAATGGTCTGCGGCAGACCAAACCTGTGAATGATTAAGTCCTTGATGAACTTCATCACTTCGGCCTGATTGGCCTGTTTGAGCGGTTTGGCCTCTACCCACTTAGTAAAGTAATCCGTGGCCACAATAATATATCGATGGTGTTTGGAAGACGAGGGATGGATCTCCCCGATGATATCGATGGCCCAGCATCTGAAAGGCCATGGCTTGATTATCATGTTCATTTCTTCGACGGGCATTCTTTGGACTACCCCGAAGCGTTGGCATTTCTCACAACCCCTTGCCAATTGAATACAGTCTCCCACCATCTTTGGCCAGTAATAGCCATATCGGCGCAGCAGCCATGCTAACTTGTGGCCATTTTGATGGGCCCCACAAATTCCTTCATGAGCCTCCATCATGATTCTCATGGCCTCTTGCTGATCGACGCATAACAGGAGCACGCCGTCATGGCTTTTTCTGAACAGTTGATCACCTATCAAGACATAATTGACTGCCCTGAGCCTCGTTTGTCGAGATGCTCGGTCCGACGGATCAGCCAGATATTTTCTGATCGGCTCTCTCCAGTCATCAGGGTCCTGAAACACACTCAAAACAGTCAGTACGTTATCTCGATACATGAATGATGGACAGTGTCGTCTCCTGACGACGTAGAGGGATTCCTCGATGTCATCAGGGAGATCAACACCAGTCGCTAGTTGGGCCAAACTGTTGGCCTCGCTGTTGTTTCCCCTCGTTACATGGTAACATGTAACATCAACAAACTCCGACAACAAGGACATCGCAGTCAAATAATATTTATCAAGTGTTGGGTTTCGGCATTTATAAGTACCTTGTATCTGCCTGATAACCAACTGCGAGTCCCCGACGATGACGACAGACTTACTGTCGAGCTCTCTAAGCATTTCCAGTCCAATGATCAAGGCTTCGTATTCGGCCTGATTGTTAGTACATTCAAAATCAAATTGAATTGATAACTTAGTTTTTACATTTGACGGAGAAGTCAAGACTATACCTGCTCCGGACAGCCTGTCGGTTCTAGACCCATCGAAGGCCAGTGTCCATGGCCTGATCTCCACTGTCATCGAGTCCAGTTCCTTGAGAACGGCTTGATCGATATCGAGACATGGATGGTCAACCAGAAAATCAGCCAATACTTGGCCTTTGACGGCTTTTTGCGGTACGTATTGTAATTGATACTCCATCAGTTGGATGGCCCATCGACCGATCCTTCCCCTCATTACAGGCTTAGCTATCATGTACTTTATCACATCAATACCAGAAATAACTAATACTTTTACAGGCAACATATAATGACGTAATTTCTTGCAAGAGAAAAATAAAGCGAGGCATACCTTTTCTATCGGGGAGTACCTCTGCTCCGTTTCTGTCAAGTGCCTGCTCAAGTAATAGACTGCTCGCTCAAATCCGTCCTCGTCGTCTTGTGCCAGAAATCCGCCGACGGTGTCATCCGTGGCAGATATATATAGTTTCAAGGGTTTCCCCTTGACAGGCGGCATCATTACAGGCGGCGTTGTCAGCTTATCCTTGATATCCTGAAACGCCTGCTCATGCTCCGTTTGCCAGCAGAACTCTTCTTTGTCCTTCAGCTTTAACAAAGGCGAGAAGACCTTCGTTTTTCCAGCCAAGTTAGAGATGAACCTCCGTAAAAAGTTGACTTTGCCAAGGAACTGCTGTAATTCCTTTTTCGTCGACGGAGGTCTGGCTGTCAGGATAGCCTTGGACTTGTTTTTATCGATCTCAATCCCCTTGCGGTGTACCAGAAAGCCAAGAAAATTGGCGGACGCCACTGCAAAAACACATTTCAAGGGGTTGAGTTTCAATTTATGTTTCCTCATTTTGGCAAATGACTTCGCCAAATGTATCAAGTGTTCATCATAACTAGCCGATTTAATAATAATGTCATCGATGTAAATTTTTACAAAGTCATCGATGTACTCACTGAAAATGCAGTTCATGGCTCGTTGATAAGTTGCTCCGGCGTTTTTGAGTCCGAATGGCATCACTTTCCATTGGAAGGTGCCTATTCCGCCGGGACATTGAAAGGCCAGTTTTGGCACGTCGTCAACAGCCACGAAAATCTGATTGTAACCTGCACTTCCGTCGACGGCTGTCAGGAACATATTGCCAGCGGCAGCATCGATTAGCATGTCCGCCATTGGCATCGGATACTCGTCTTTGGGAGATGCAAGATTTAGGTCTCTGAAATCGATGCATATCCTGATTTTCCCGTTCTTTTTCATTACGGGTACTACGTTCGCCACCCACTCCGGATATCTGGCCACCTCGATAAAACTGGCCTTTAACAGCTTCTCGATCTCCTCCCTGATCAGTCTGCAGACCTCGACAGACATCCTTCGCAGGGGCTGTTTCCGGGGTAAGTACCCTTCCAGTATCGGAATACGATGTTCCACCAATTCCCTGCTTAACCCAGGCATTTCGTCATAGTTCCAGGCAAAACAATCTTTATACTCCGTCAATACTTGGATCAATCGATCCTTCTGGCCATCATCAAGCAATGCGCTGATGTAAGTTGGCCTATGATCCTCTTCGGTACCTAACTCAATCTCGACGACAGGGTCTTGCACCTGTATCTTGATGTCATCGAGCTTGGCTGGCGCCGTTGCTAACTCTTCTAACTGAATTTCATCGCCGACCGACGGTGGCGTTTCTTCCTCGAAGATGAGATCACCTGTATAGCATTCGGCCACATAGGCCCGAAACTTCCTGATCAAATCGGCACATGCTTCCTGTTGCGGCCCGACAACAACGATCTCATCGATTTCCAGTTTATCGGCCTCGCAGGCCGATGGTCTTTCGTCATCAGGACAATTCATTGATCCTGACAGTGTTCCTCTTGCGGCCCTGACTCCTTGACATTGCAGGGCCGACTTAGTTCCTTGGCTAAACAAGCCATTTCCATCTGTGTCAACTTCTTGCTTGACGTGACTTCCTTCGGTCGTCCGTATTTGTCCTGACCGATGAATCGATAAGGACCTACATCATCCCGATAATAAGCTGCCTCGACAGCGTTGACCTTAGCGGTGAATGGCCTGTTGTCGGCCATAATAATTTCAGGTTCGGGGGAGTCCCCCCAGATCAGCAAGCATTGATGAAGAGAGGACGGTACACAAAGGGCTGAGTGAATCCAGTCCCTTCCCAACAACGCATTGTAAGAGGTGGCAGCATCCACCACAAAGAAAGCGATCCTCAAACTGGTTTTTCCAATCTTTACCTCGACGGGCAATATCCCTAACGTGTCAGCTTTTCCCCCAGTGAAGTTGCTGACAATCACCTTAGTCTCCATCAAGTCCTCGCTGACCTTTCCCAGTTTGTGCATCGTCGATGCAGGCATCACGTTGACGGCTGCCCCGTTATCGACCAGCATTCTGTCAATGGGTTTCCCGTCGATATGCCCTGATATATACAATGGCCTGATATGTCTGGCCATAAAAGATGGTGGCTTTTGGAATATTGTCTCAACTCTTTTATCCCAATCGGTCTCTTTCTCGTCATCGACCGATAACAGCTCTAGGTCCTCTGCCATTTGTACCACTGGCATACTGTCGTCCCAAAAGCCATCAGAGGCATACTCCAGCTCCTCGTTGACGAATTCAACAAGCTCAGAATCGATAGCGTTGCATTCCATCACTGTCGAGCCGTTCGTCGGCTGACTGGTGGTAGCATTGTCTACTGTCTTTATTTCTGTTTTCTTATCGACCGCTTGCTTAGTGACCTCCTGTTGCTCGATTTCCTGCTGTTCAATAAGTCGATCAACCTGTTTCTCGACGGACTGTTTTTTAGTAGGTCGATTGACCTGTTTCTCGATTCCCTGGCCAGTTTTGGCCTCGACAGTCTGGTCAGATTTGGCCTCGTTTTCCTTATTGCCTCTGTCGTTGTAGATCTCGGCAAATTTTGCCTCGAGATCGTTTCCGTCTTCCCCGTCAGACAACAAGTCGTCATCTGCCATTATCTTTTCTATGTCGATTGTGCCAAACTTGGCTTTCCCAGGAGTCCACTTGGAAGTGTCGATTTGCGTCGAGGCCTTGGCCTCGATACTGATCCCTTGGCCAGATTTGGCCTCGTTTGTTCCCCGTTTCAGTTTCTGTTCCCTTGACGGAGGTTTCTTTACTGATTCTGTCATCGGGGCCTTTCCCTTAGCAATTTCTAGTCCTTTCCGTTGGCGTAAGAAACGCCTATATTGAGTTCGGGTCATTTGGTCGACCCTTCGATCTCCAGGAAATTTCGGGTGCCTGACGGGAACCCATCGATCCACCTGTGTATCGGCAGAAGTATGAACTGTTCGCGGCCTTGATGGGCCTGGCGGTGTAGTCTTTGGCGACGGACCATGTGTCCTGTCTCTGCGACTGGCGGTCGATCTGACCTGCCTAACTGGTGTCCTGTCAGGGGATCTCTCTCTGATTCTGCTGTTGCGGCTGGTACCTTCCTGATGCTGTCGAGGCATCATGGTTTTAGCCTGTTCCCGACGTTCCGTCGATGATGTTGCGCGTTCAGTATTTTCCATCGGAGTTGGGACTGGATACGGCCCCATGGGTCTAGGTGGTGGTGGTGGTGGCATCGCCTGCGGTTGCGGCGCTGTTTGGGGATTTGCCTGTGGTTGCGGCATCACCTGATAAGGATACCCTGACGGCATTACATTTGGCCAAGGCATGTATGGGCCATATATCGCCGGGTTGATGAACAGCGGGACTGTCGCCAATTCGTTTTGGCACCTCGCACACAGGCCCATTTGTTTGTTCCTCATGTCATAATCTGGATCATCGTCTGAATACAGTTTCTCGCCTGTCGGTAACTCCGTGATTGTTATGACATTTATCCCTACTTCATTCTGTTGGAATGGGTTGGTGTCAACCGTCATCGGTTTCGTGATCTTCCAATCCGGGGCAAACCTCAAGATGCCCTTGTCAAGGTGATCCTGCACCATCCACCTGAACACTAGGCACTCGTTCGTTGCGTGAGTCCAAACATCATGATATTTACAATACGTTTTACCTGATATTTTCATTGATGGTGGGATCACGTGGTCTCCTTTGAGACGGAGGATCTTGTCGGCCAGCAACTGATCGAATATGGCCTCTGTTTTCGAGACGTCGAAAGAGTATCGTCTCTCTCTGTCAGTCTTATATTCAGCGTCTCGTCGCACCAAATTATTTGGCACCTTGATAGTAGGTTGAGGTTCTTTCGGCTTGGCGAGAGCCGTACAGACGGTGTTCTTAGGGCAGACCACTTCTGCCAGTCCGATCTCGATACCCTGTTGCTCAATCGGTCTGCTGACCTGATTGATCTGCTCCTCACTGGAGTCGGCCATACCCACTTGATAGTAGCTTCCTCTAGGCTGTCGGCCGTTCTCATCCCTCAATACTCTTTCATAACGGACCGCATGATCGGTCAATTCAAACAAGTCTTCGTGGTATTGTGCCATCATGATCTTTCGTAACTCGAAATGCATGCCATGGATGGCAATTTTGATGCATTCCCTTTCTGGCAGCGGGATGGCACAGAACCCCCTAGCCCTGATAAACTTCTTCATGTATTCCTCGACAGTCTGTCCTGTCAGCTGCCTCATGTTCGACAGCTCGATGACGGACACCTCGAGTGGGGCCTGATAGTGGTTCATCACGAAGATTTTTTCCATGGATGGCCAATCAAGGACCGATCCAGGCTTTAAATTGGCGTACCAGTGGAACGCCATTCCCGTCAGGGAGTTAGGAAACAGTTTCAATTTCAAATCATTAGTCATGTTGCCACATTCCAAAGAAAATCGAGCAAGGTGCTCCGTGGCAGATTGTGATCCCTCGCCAGAAAACAGTGTAAAATTCGGCGGTCTGTAATTCAACGGGAATGGGATCTGGTCAATATACTCCGGGTGAGGCTTATTATACCTCGCTGCCCTGTTCCCTTGTCTCCTGACGAACATTTCTTCGGCTTGGTTCACCGTCAAGAGGTCTTCTGGACCATCTGCAGCGCGGTGAACTGTCCTGTCATAGGCCGATAGATTGGCCTGATGTACTTCATGGCCGTACCCGACGGCCTCTGAGCGGTCCTCTTCGGACCTGCCCCCCGAGTGTAGATGATTTCTTGTTTTAGAAGTACTTCCTCGTTTATCCGGGACATTAGATTGTCCATTTCCTTGCTTGAAAGGCGATTCGTCCCTCGATGAGTTTCCTCCGATATGGATTGCAGGGCCCTTGCCCTTGTCAACGGCAGTCCGCTGCGGCCCAGTCCAGGCCTGCGTTTGGATGCCATTGGCGAGCATGTTGATGCTTTCAGTGAGGGACGTCAACTTTGCCTCCAAGTGTATCAAGGCATTATTTACAGTGTGGCTGGCTTCTGTACTGGCCTGACTTGCGGCAGTGGCCGAGCCCAGCATGTTCTCAAACTTACTGACGATGTTAGACCAATCCTCCTGTTTGGTCTCAAGGTCCCTGGTGAAGCTACGGACCTGTTCAGTCAGTTCATCGATTCTGTCGGCTCCTTCCATAGTCAGTGGAACCGTTGATAGATTTTCCAATGTATGCGTTAAGTCAGACTGTGTTCTTGCCAAGGTTGATCGGGTCCTTCGTGGTACCTGTGATGTCATCTGTCGATAACAAAAGAGCAACCACTTAGTATCAACTGATTGACTGTTTGGCAAAGAGATAATCAAGCTGTCAGCTAGCCAAAGTTGGCTGATAATCGTTTCATGGCAACACAATTAAAACATAGAACAATTTCATGCCCCCCGAGCCATAGACTGTTTGGCTGGTGGGTTTTTCAACAAAGAGACTTTCATGTCCCACCGGGCGTGCCAAAATATTGTTTGCTAATAATTTTGACACCCGCATTCCTTGATATCGAGGGATTGACATCGAGGAATACCTTGACGATATCGAGGGATTGTTTGTATATAATTTTGATTCGATTATACCCTGCTGTCAAGGGATTGCCTGCGTGGAAATTTCATATCGAGGGATACCTCGATGACATCGAGGGATCATCAGCATTGAGAGTGTTGAAATATTGTTCGCGATGAAACTGACGTCAAGAGGTGTTTGGCATTGAGGGATTGAAATCGAGGTATTATTGGCATCAAGGTGTGCCAAAGCATTGTTCATTGCAAACCTGTCAGTGAATCCCTCGACGAGCCAATACCTTGACGAGGAATGCCTCGATATGATATGGAAAAGGTGCGGGCGTGCCAATGCTTGTGCGTGCAAACATAACGATTCGAAAATAGACATATTGATATCGATACATTGATAATATAGGTGTCCTGACAAAGACATATTGATATCGAGATACGTTGTCCTGATAAGGCTGACTTCTAAACGATTGCGACAGAGTAGGCAAACACTACCCCTAGTTCTTTTCTATGCCTGCCTGGCCGCAGGACTTAACAATTTATGAAAATCTCTCTTGAATGCCATATTTTTATAGCCAATTGATGGCCTGTTTATCATATCAGTGAACCTAATACCTTGACGATCAATCAGTTTAAGCATACACCTTGACAGAAAACAAAGGCTTGACAGAAACAGCATATCAATGGAAATTAATCGACGTAAAGCATATTTTAAGTAAATGGAACAAAATATACGAACCAAATCACTTCCATTAATAATAAAAGAAAATTAATTCGTTTCCCGATGTACAAACATTACAAAAATATGCAAAACGGTGAAGTTCTCCTTTCATGGCAAGGTCTGCCAAACGAGTTGATAAGTTGATTAAGTTCTGAAAAATGACTCCTTTATCGGCAGGGAACCCGCCGATGAGCTGATGAAACAGGACAATGCGTTAAGTTGACAGACAGAAAGTAACACTGACGACGGGGGACCACCGTCAGTGGTTCGCCCAACCTTGATGGATATCCACCAATCGGGCTCCTGATCAGCGGGTGGCCACTGACCAAGGCATCGACGAAGCAGATGGCTACTTAGCCGATAGCCGTCAAGCAGATGGCTACTTGACGACGAGCTCATCAAGCAGATGGCTACTCAATGAGTTTGTCACATAAATACGTGGGCACTTACATGACAGTTACCAGCGTGCTACTTGGTTGATACGAGTGGTTTCGCTCGAGTCAGTGTCAGCTGACGGCGGAAGAGAGCGGCGGCGGCGGCGGCGGCTTACTGTGAGCGGCGGCGGCGGCGGCGGCAAGACTTCAGGCTGTCAGGGATCACTGGTGGCTGAGGAGGGACAGACTGTTATCAACGAGTTGACAGACTGATAACTTGACAGAAAACAGCTTGTCAACTGCCTGCTATCAAGGGGTTTCGCTCGAGACAGCGTCTGGACAGCGGAAGCAGCGGCGGCGGCGGCTTAGTATCGACGGCGGCGGCTTAATGTCGGCGGCGGCGGCGGCTTATTTTTAGCGGCGGCGGCGGCGGACCTTGGGCGGCGGCGGAGGATTTTGGGCGGCGGCGGCGGCTTAACTTCAGGCTGTCGAGGTGGCTGGTGGCTGAGGAGGGACGGTTGATAATCAGGGGTTCTACAGGTGTTTGCTGAAAAAGAAGCAGCGGAGCGCTGGACTTCCGGAGAGGCGTTGAGCCGATCAGTGTAGACTGAGTTTTTGTAGATTGAGTTGTGTGTGTCCTGCGCGACTGACAGTATCAAGGTATTTATAGCTGCTGGATCTGGAGAGCTGATGGCCAAAAGCTGATGCCTTGACAGCCACTATCCCACTTTCTCCACTTCTTAAAAAACCCTCCACTACCTACACTACTTTGATGGCAGTTATTTTGTGCTGAAAATTAATGTTAGTGGTGGTTTAGAGAAGAAGATACGTTATGTTTGAAATTGAATTAATAATAATAACTAATTAAGAGATTTTTAAGGACTTAGTGTTTTAAGCCAACTACTTAGCCCAATCCTTATCCCTTAATTAATTAATCATTAATTAAATAACAAAGCAACAAGTGGGCCCAAAAATGAAGAGTGGCCGATCTGGAGTGGGCCATGGTCGACTTGGGCTGCTCGGGCCATGGTTGGTCCTGGGTCGAGCCCTGATGTCTAATAAGTTGTCCAATTAATTACCTCTTTAAACCCTTAATGGCCTTTATTCATAAAAATAGGCCGATTAATTAGACTTGGCCCAATTAAACTTAATTAATCAGTCCAAAATCTTCATTAACCAAAGCCATCAAGTGGGTCGAGCCCGTTTGTAATTAATCATTATTTGGCTTTAATTAGTAATTAATTAACTTTAGCCTATTAATTAATTTCATCAATTAATTAATATATTTTTGGCCCAAATGTTAATTAATTGCAAAATTGGGTCGAGTTTTGAAATCGGGCTCGTAGCCAACCCATTGGCTCGATTGGACCCGTTTTCGGTCCAAATTGGATCCGATTTGGTTTGATCCGTTTCGGAGTGACTTGATTCGGCTCATATGCTATTTTTGGCTTGTTATATCGAGCCATCGTTCCTCGATTAATCGAGGGTGATTTTTTGGGTACAAACAGGAACCTTTTCATATAATGAATGTTAGGGATGAAAGTGCATGGGTTATTTTATTTGAATGAATTGATTTTTATTATTATTGGAGTTGAATTTGGAGGAGTGGTGGTGGTGCAAGAGGTGACACGGCTGTGGCCTCCGTTGTTTGTTGGGTTGGGAAACGACAATCATTATATCAACACGTTGGATCCCTACACCATTAATTATTCATTTATCTTTCTTTCCCTTTGTCATTTTTCTTCATCTTCCGTCTTGTTGAAGTGACTATTTTCCCGTTCCGTTTCAGTATTGCTTTTTCCTTTTCAAGATAAAAACTCTTTACCTTGTTTTTCTTTATTTGTTTTCTGGCAGGAGTAGTATCTTGTAAATTATAGTACTATTGTTTTTTTATTCTGCGCGCCCATTGAAAATTTTCTACTTCTTTTTAATTTCACATTGGTTGAAAATTATTCTTTGGCTGATTTATACTCGCTCTCCCTGAGGTTTCGCAAATTTATAAAAAAAAAACCCTCATGTTTCAGAAATTGCAGAACCACCACCTGAGGTTTGTCCTACTTAAAGAAAACCCCTTACAACTTTAAGATTGATGATGCCATCAACTTCTTTTTATTCACTACAAGAAAATTGAGCTTTAAGTGAAAAAATTAAGTGATAATGTTGAAGTTGTCCCTCTTTATATGCAATAAGTGATAAAAATATTAATTTGTCATAATAGTAATGGTGACAATTGCAATTGTGATGAAATATATTTTTAAGTTGTCACTAATAGCAATTAATGACAAATATATTGCGACTTAAGTTGTCACATTTGACAATTAGTGACACCCTTTTAGTGACAACTTAATGACAATAAATATTGTCACTATGGTTTAGTGACAATTTTTTTGTTGTCACTTATGGGGTATCGCTAAATGTCAATAGTAACAACTTCTTCACAATTTTTGTCACTAGTATGTTTATGAAAACTATTTTAATGACAATATTTGAGTTTTTATCACTTAATATATAGAGTGACAACTTTAACATTGTCATATAATATCACTAAAATTAATTTTTTTGTAGTGATTGATATTCCAAATATACCCTCGGTCAACTTTTTTTTATGTTGACTCTCCTTTTTTACAGACAAAAATATCCTAGAGGGCGTGCTTGTAATATAATACTATAATAAGAATATAATAAACTTGGGGGTTTCCTTTTAGCCAAAGCAATGGCCATTGGAATGTTAAAGTTGGCCATTTTCAGCTATACATAGCCCCCACAAGTGGATTTTAATCATTTGATCACACAATTTCATCATATCTTCGTCAACCTCAAGAGGTAGTTTGAGTGACTTAAAATATAGAAAAGAAAATTTTAAACAAGTAAGGAGAAGACTGCACCCATAATGATTGCGAATATGAATTCGAACCCGGGCATACTCTTTCTATTATTGTCCAGGCCATGAATGGTGTGATTTGTGTGAACCAACAGAGGAGCTTTGGAGCAAGTTTCGTGAAAACGAAGCTACTAGTACCCTTAAATCAAGAACAAATGATGTAACAACATATGCTAATATTGATGATGAAATGAGGTCGATTCGCAAACTATTGGTCATAACTTTGATCCAATTTGCATTGTACATGATATGTCAAAATAGTTGTAACTATTGCAAGATAAATTATTGCATTTTTCTATAATGTAATGCAGTTTCCTATAATGTAATGTATTTTTGTACACTGTAATTATGCATTCTCGTAGAATGTACTCATTTTCCTACAATGTATTTCATGATATTTTCTCTCCTTGGAGCTTAATGGGAAAAAGTCTTTTCTAAGAAAAAATAAATCATTTTCTAACTAAAAGATTTTACGATGCTAACTATGATCATGTAATTACCTTGTAACATTACTTCATTTACCATTTTTTTAGGGTTAAAAAAAAAATCCACTAATGAGAGCATTTGTCCACACTAATGTGGGTTTTACATTCTAGTTAATTTCTAATTTCTATTATTAATTTGATCTAATTGTCTATTATTTGTAATTTATTTGTATTCCAGCAATTATTGAAATGATGAGTGTAATTTAAAAAAATTCAAATAAATAACATTTCTTTTTTGAGAATTTCGATTCTTCTTTGGGAAAAACTCAAAAATTATTTATTTCAAATTCACAAAAAAATAAGGAAATCATTAAAGCTCACCATATCTCTTCTTTCTGAAATTCAAACAAGTGGATCCAATAGGATCAACAAAATAAATCAACTCAATATACAGTTAAAATATGAAGAGACAGGTGGATTTTCATATATATTTTGCTGCTAAATTTGCTACATTTGTATTTATGTAACTTAGCCAATGGATCTAGCAGCTTTTGTTTTATTGATCAGCCTTCGCTTTTCTATTTTTGTACTTTCTTTCCAACAGATAAATTTATTTTCGATCTACTCCCAAATAATTCATGTTTTTCTCTGCTAAATATATTTTTGTTTTATGTCATTACACTGTAAGAATGAGATCATCAGGATAAGTTCCGCTTAAATTCGAGGACAACTACGTCATGCTCTCCAAGCAAAGTGAATGCACAAAATATTTTCACGGATCAAAATTTTATCTTAAGTGTATATTTCGGTTAGTTAAATATTAAAAACTTTCTGAAAATATTAAAGAAAATTATAAAAAAAATACTAAATTAAGAAATTTATAAAAATAATTCAAAGCAAATAAATAATTTCAAATCGTTCTATCTTTTAAAATCGAAAACTTAGTCGATAATTCGATCCATGAATATTTCCGCGTCCAGGCCTTGCCTCCTCTAAATGTGGGAGAATCTAAGTTAATATTTTTTACAAAAAAGTCTAATTATGCATTATTGCACGTGTACATTATAATAATGTCACAAACACTTAATTAATTTAGTGGTGAGGCATTAACAAAGTAAATTGAGAGGTCAACACTTAATTAATTTAGTTGTGTTTTTCTTTTTAATTCTTGGAAGTCACTTAATTATTGAGTCTTTGCGGATATATATATATACTCCAATCATATGTATATATATATAAGAGAACATCTTTTAAATTTTACGAAGAAAAGCTAGACCATAAGCAAATCGACCAAATTCAATTTCTGAGTGTTTTTATTGCAATGAAGAATGAAGATCTTAATTAGAAATGTCTTTAGAATATATAGGTTTCCATTTGATGCATGAATCCAAATGAGAACTAGGGTTTGCTTTTCATATAAAATCATTTTTCCATTTATCAATAGATATGTGAAACATCTCATCTTTGTTGATGAGTCAATACATAGGCCCCCATTATATTCTCATGAAGCCACAATTGTCTCGTCTACTTTGTTTGTGAACTATCATATCCCATCAAGCATGATTAGAACACCTACATTATTCACCATTTCTTTTTTGTTTCCCTTGAGCAAAAAATAATAAAGGGCTCAAATCTTGGGCCATGTGGTAATAATGTTTAGAAGCGAATCCTTAATTTTTGTTTAAGTCATGGTATTTGCCTGATTAATATTCGATAGAACTGATCTGATTACGAAGATTCGTAATTAATTTGAAGTACATAGCGAATATGAATCTAGATTAATCTGATCCGTTAAGGAATCATATATAGTAATAAATAATTTTTATATATATACATTTATAATGTGTTTATTAAGATAAAAAAAATCAATTTAAGAAGACGTTAATTAATTAATTCATATTATCATATTTAAGCATATTTTCATTTGAAAATATGAATAATATTTGATACATGAGAGCTATATTAGAATACAATAAATATAATTTTAAAGTTAACTGGAAGAAAAAATACTGGGGTAAATTTTGGAATAGAAATTTTATTGATCTAACAAAATTGGTGTCAAATTATTACTTTATATGAGAAGGTGGTTTTAAGAAAAATAATTTCACTTTAGGAAAAAAAAAATGTTGTTTTAAGGTGAGAATTTGAAGGATAATGTGAGTATAATTTAATATTAGACGAATTTTCATAATTTTCCTTCACTCATAATTTGCAGAATATTAGAAAGCGTCCTATTAAAATGAATATTGAACATGAGACATCACCGAATAACAAAATAATAATGGCCCATGCAGGTTTCGAACCTGCGACCTTCGCGTTATTAGCACGACGCTCTAACCAACTGAGCTAATGGGCCAATTTGTTTAATAGAGAATCATAAACTTATTTAACTTAGTTTTGCAACACATTGAGCTATAAATAGAAGGGGTAAACATGTGGGCACAAATGCAAAGCAGAACCACTATGAAGAACCAAGAACCTCGTTCAATATCTTCTTGTGCAGCCTGTAAGTTCTTGAAAAGAAAATGCACCCCTAATTGTCAATTCGCCCCATATTTTCGGGCCGACGAGCCTAAAAAGTTTGCCAAGGTACACAAAGTGTTTGGAGCAAGCAACGTTAGCAAGATCCTCAATGAAGTGCCCGAGAATCAACGCGAGGACACAGTGAACTCGCTTGTTTATGAGGCCGAGGTGAGGCTATGTGACCCTGTCTACGGCTGCATTGGCGCTATAGCCTCGTTGCAACATAAGATGGTTGAGCTACAACATGATCTGATTCTTGCACAAGCTCGACTTGCTTGTTATGTTGAAAATCAACCATCTTCTTATTTGAATGATAGTATCAATATTATGGCTCCTAATACGGACATCCAAGAGTCTAGTAATGGCTTGGTGGAAAGTTTGAATTATAATTCTATGCCCTTTGATCAATTTAGCCAATTCCAATTTCCATGATATTCACTTAATTTAACTTCTTTGTCTCATCATTTCTCTATGGCTTGTATGGTGCTTTTGTTTATATATAAATAATGAAGCTTCTAAATTTCAGGTGGTATATATATAATTATATATTAACTTCATTGTCATTCATTCATGGTTCCGTTGATTTTCCTTACTAATTCATGAATATGCCTAAACTATTTCAAATAATTCTATGTTAATATTTGATAGATCATTTTCCCAAATCAATTTCAAAACGAACCCTTTTCAATCTTAGCCCTTGCAAAAGGAATATGTAGAATAGATACATTTTCCCCAACAATTTCCGAAGAAAACCATATTGTGTGTACTTTATCTATGCACCTATATTTACCATGGAATAATTCTCGAGCACCAAAAAAGGGATTTATTCTAATGCAAAGTTGAGTTGTACATCTTATGTAGGGCTGTCAATGGGGTGGATTTCAATCCGGATTCGTCCGAATTCGGTCCGATTTATTAGGATAATTGTCCGATTAGAGATTCGATGGACCTGATCCGATTATAAAGATCCGAAATCCGAAACTCATGGAGCGAATATGGATTTAGGTCGATCCGATCCGTTAAAGATCCGTATCCAACAACAAATAAAAAGAAAGATATATAAACAAAATGATTTATAAAAATAAGTATCATTAATAATATTTCAACGTCAATTTAAGAAGATAGTAATTTATAATTCGTTTATAAATTTATTTAAACCAATATATTCATTCTACAAATATGAATATAGTAAAGAAACTTTGAAAATGTGAGCTAAAATTAAATAAAATTGAAAAGATAATAAACTTGTTATAGGTAAAAAAATATTAATTTAACTTTTTAAATACAAATTTATTGGATCCGAAAAATATTCGATATCCGGCCAAATCCGACCAAGATCCGTTGGATTCAAAAAATCTAGATCCGAGCACAATCCGAGCAAGATCCGAATCCGACAAGATTCGATCCGATATAAATGGACCCGGATCTGGACGAGCCTGATCCGATCAGAATCCGACCCATTGACAGCCCTAATCTTATGTAGTATATGGTAGTAATATGTAAAAATCTGAATTCTTTTATCTTTTTAATTTTTCTTGAAATTTAATACCAATATTTCAGCTTTAGAAATAACATGAAAATCCTAGAATATATATAATTCAGACACGTACACCCTCTAAATCATATACAATAATAATTAAGTTTATTAATACATGTATTTTGCTTGACCAATCAGAACTTATTAAACTTTCATGTAAATGATTGATATATGAGAGAATCGAGTTTAAGTTAGAAATTTCTTAATTTCTTAATAACATTAATTAATTGTCATGCCAATGAGAACATTTTACTGATGGAATGGTCATTCGTGATAAGACCATATCATAATCTTCTTTACTTTTTCATGATCCTAGTATTCCACTAAAAAGGACCAAAGCTATATATCAATTATCTTTCTTGTCGTAAGCATGTGAATTATGGTCAAAGTATGTTGAGACATTAATCATATTGTTTGCAACATCACATTATCAAATACTAGCTATATATATATACTTTCAGCCAAATTAAAACGAGAAACATAATGCAAATTACTTAGCTCTATGACTAGCTATAATCAAAACTCTTCTAGAAACCATTATTTTGTATTTCAATGGGCTGATGGATCGATTAGAAAAATGTGGGCTATGTTTATGGGAGCAAAAGCCCATGTGTATCACCTTCTTTTATAATTGGAGTCGGATTAATTTGAGCTTTTAAAAAATGCGCAGAAATTTATGTTGAACTTTCTTTGGAATTTCGAAGAATATTTCATGTTTAATTTAAATCTGGGTTAATTCATTTTGAGACTCAATTTATGTTAAAATTTAATTTATAAAAACAAGTACAATATTTTATTGATTTCAAAATTAAAAGTATCAGAAGTAGTTATATATATATATATATATATATATATATATATATATATATATATATATATATATATATATATATATATATATATATGTGTGTGTGTGTGTGTGGCACCGCTTCACAATTATATATATGTATGTGGGATCCCGAGGCTTGGTGGAGACACATCCTGCGATTTACATTCTTCAGGGTTCTAGGGCAAGGGTTCTGAGAGTACAGGATTAGTCTAGCGTAAGCTTTGACACATGAGTTATAAGAATAAATAAAAAAAATAAAAAAATGTTAATATCCCAATTTTAAATCCATCGTTTGATATCTTCATCTTAATCGTCATTTCCAAAATAAAGTATGCTACTAACCAGACGATCGAGAAGTCATAAGTTCAACATCCACTAATGTGAGTATTTTTTCTGATTTAATATTAATATTTATATTTAATTTACCTTGAAATTTTTTTTGAGTTACATATTTACTTTAATACCAATGTAATATTGAATATAGTATTTGATGTAATGATATATTTACTATTTAAAAAAAAAAATAGACAGTATGCTACTCTATTTCCTTCCGGAGTGCGTAAGGAGAGTAAGTACACCCCCCTCCCTCTCAAAATAAGAAAAAGAAAAATTGATACCTTAAACCTTTGACAAAATAAAATATTGTGAACAATATGACTCAATTAAAATTCTACACCTTAAATCGTTGTCAATGTATGTTTGATTTTATGGGGAAAAAAAAAAATCTCCGCTGAAAAGTGTCACGGGCTGAACTTAAAATATTAGAAATCCAGATTTTTGTTTGAAGAATAAATCTACGGTAAGAAAAATCCTTACAACTACCTGACATAAAAAATATCCATTTGATCTTCCAATTGCGAAGGTGACTTGAGTTGAGCCCATCTCATATTCAATTTCAGCCTCACACCGCAATTCTTTTTTTCTCTCAAAATTCTTAAGTTCTTCACAGCTCACGTCACGCATTCCATTTAATTTCCATTCTAAACCCATCTAATTTTATTTTTTTAAATATATTTACCATCAATCATTATATCATAAATTATTTCAATAACCGTTGAAATACAAAATATTACAAACAATAAATCAATACAAAAAAACACTAGTATTCTAAAATTCACATTAGTAAGAATTAAATTCAGAATGTCTTGATCTATCTAGTTTCAATTTTCATTTCCATTTTTTAGTATACATATTACATCAATATCATAAAATGATAAATATATTAAAGTACAATCAAATTACAAGGAATGATAACCTCAAAACAACTAATATTAAAACTCGATCACATTAATTGGAGTTGACCTTTGGGACCTCGGCCTTACTGAATTACTATATTAGTACAACATAGTAGTTTACAAAAATATCATTACATAGCGGAATTTAAAGTACGAGCGCAATAAAATTTTTATTTTTATTATTAAGGAAGAGGATAACATTTCCACTGTGATGAGAAAGTTTGAGGCAAGTGTTATATTCATTTAATTTGAAGGGAACTTTGCCCTTTTTTCCTCCAAAGCTTGGATTTACAATTTTGAAGCCAAAATACAAAATTCCCAATTTTTAAATCTCATATGCTCGGCACAAAACACATTTCAGCAAAAATTAGGAATTTTGATCAAATTGGACATATCTGACGATGACACAGTAAAAATGTTAATTGATATGACACCAAAAAAAAAAAGATTTTTGAAACGCACCCTCTTTACAGGAACAAATTTTTTTTTTTTTATCATTTTATTATGAAAATAAAATTATAGACCTAATTAATTTCATATATAAAGCAAAACAAAAGAGTACACCATTAATTTCTTCTCCATGCATGAAAAAACTGATTTGCCCTTCAATTAATTATGTCTAATTGTGATTTGCACCACCTTATGATCATTTAGCAACAACAATATTAAATAAACATGAATCTTTTCATTCTATACCGGTAGATTATAACCATAGGGGTTGGATGATAAATGCATGTGCATAAGATGATAAAAAAATTATCCTCTCAGACACACTCGTCGCTCATCCAACACCCAGTGGATTGAATCCACCGAGATAGGCACATAATTTCCGCATCGAGTGACGGAGTGCGATAGTACGTACGTTGAAGAGAAAATGCAAATCTTTAATCATCTTCAGCATTTCAGAAATTTATGCTGACAAGAACCAAAATACTATATACTCGTATTAACAATTACACTCCATTATTCGATGCACAGATTCATGTTTATATATTGAATATTGTTATTGCGAACTAGATAACCACAATTAGCTAGTTAAGCTATCTATTAAGTATAATTATATATATTAATTGTATTTATCTCTACAAACAAATCGAATATATATATTCAATTGTTTTTATAAACAAGTATATTAAACATTACCTTGATTATAATGATATTCTGTGACAATTTAGTACTTGAAAAATCCCACTTAGAGATTAATTCGTCTCACTCACAATGTCAGATCTAAATTACTTCCAATCTTTGTACTCTTCCTAACACCATCAACAGTTTCCTTTGAGGATGAAGAAAACAAGGAAAGAGATAAATTAATATCAATCTCATTATCATCATTCAAGCTTGATTTCATAATTTTTCGCTCGTTTTCTGGTGTCGCTTCTAGTGCAAGATTGAGATCAAGATTCACTTCACATGAAGACTTTCTTTTCAAAGTTTTGTAACTACTACTCTCTATCTCTTCTTGAGCCATGTTTGCCTTTTCCGTCATTGGAGTCGTGAACGAATCTTGGTTTGCCAAAGCCCTTGCAGTTTGAGCTTGCCAAAAACTTTCACAAGATCTTTGGTGATGATCATTTTCAAGGAATTTCCAATTAGAGGACTGTTTATGGATTGCATGAGGAAAATTTGAGTTGGGATTTGATCCATATAGTCCATTTGATCTTGTTAAATTTGTTGTTGTCAAGCTGCTACTATAAGGGCTACAAATTGAAGTTTGATTACCCCAAACTGTATCTCTATAGCTGCAAAATAAGAGAATAAAAATTAGGGCTTGAAAAATTATATAAAAAAGAAATGGCCATCAATTGTTGGAAAAATTATTCGGTTCATCTGCTGCATTATGACGCGGTGCAATTACATTGACGAAATTGTTTAGTGCCTAAATTTAAGGAGCAAATTGATTCCAAGATCTCATCACCAATCATATATTGGCATGGAAAATTCAAATTGAATAAGTATCATTTTTATGTTGCATCGCGTCACTCGTGCAACAAATGTACCAAATATCTCCCCGGTTGTCAAAAAAAAGCATTTATTGTGATCATACATACCCTAAAGTAGAAATTGGTCCGTTTGAATTTTGTAGCATTGGAAGTTGGCTGAGTTTATAGATATGGCGATCACCGGCATCAAATAGAAGTCTTTGTTCCGAAATATCTATATGAATTAAAAAAACATTGAATCTCAAATTAGAATTGAAAAAATTAACCAATGAACAGAAACCCTAATTTTCGCTTGATATGTCTAATTACCTTGATTAGAATTATCAATTTCCTTGCTTCTGTACATCTAATTAAACAACATCAATAGATTTATCATAGTAAATTAGCAATTAAATTTATTAATCAAATTCTAATAATTATAATTATATATACATACCTGAAGATGGCTCTTGACATGAGCAATACTAAGACCTTTAACATTCATCAACTGAAGTACCAATTTAGGTGTTGCCCCTGCACCAATTAATTAAAGCAATTACCATAAAATAAAAATTCTTACTTCTTGAAGATGATATATTGTACTAACTTAGGTCAGTTAATTAATCAAGAGAAATCAAATATTTTTCCAAAGGTGCTCACTTTCTTGCCCTCCAAGTCTTTCAACTGCATGAACAAAGCAAAGATGGAGCTCCGGCGTCCATCGAAGCCGGGAACTTTTCGAGCGGACATATTGCCTCACAGATCCACTAGTACTACATTTGCCCCTTTTATTACCACTCTCTTCAACTGTGCTGTTGCCTGAGCTATTGTCGTACCTATCGTTTTTGTCTGTATCTATATTTTCTTTTATCTGGATTGGAGGGCTTGTTTTGGAATTTTCCATAGTTTCACTTTCCAGATTTGGAGTAGCTATTTGCATGTTATATATGAAGATTGGATATATGTAATATGATCAGAAAAAAAATTAATCATAGTTTTTCAGTGGATTGAAAATCAGGGGTTTAAGTTGTTTTTTTGAAGAAAAATGATCTGACCCAAAAGTCTTTGTATTTTGTTATGAGTAGATGGAGATGGAAGAATAACATTTCAGGGAAAGTTGTTAGAATTGGGAATGAAAATACTTAATTGTGTAAGAATATAAAGAAGAATTTCTCCCCCCACCCACCCATTTGCTTACTTTTCAACATGAGTGATCATGTTTATTGTACATTTATGTACATGAATTATTTTAAATGAGTGTGATATATATAACCCCTCTTTTGTAATGAACATGATATATCATATGATTAAAAGTAAGGTAAATATAAAATCATGTGTTAGGTAAAATCTCATTAAAGAATATTGAAATAAAAAACGTTTATTGATGATCAAAAATCAAAAATGAATTCGAATACGACCAAGTTAGAATAAGCAACAACAACTGCATTTGAAAAATTCCTTGTATTGGGACCTTCACGTCGCACGAGTCAGTGTCGCAGAGCAGTAGGGCAAGCTGACCAAGAAGCCGGATCAAAATATGTCGTCCTAGCCAGTTAGAGACACGATCCAACTCAAGTGATATCATTCAACCCGCATAACCTAGATAATATAGTGGAAATGCGTAAGTCCTAGATAGATACTTAGTGCATTAATTCTAGCAAGCCCCATAAAAGTCAGGTAGCGTATGTCGTTCGTAAAGATTATCGATCAATCTATCCCTATATGACCATTTCTTGTTATGTAGTAATATGTGCATGACACAAAGCTAGGGCAAACGCCTTAGGCCTAATCCACCTAGAATTATCGGCCTCATTTAATTAATGGGTGAATATCGATCCTAAATTTATCATATAAAATATATAATAAACATTATTGTACAAAGGATACGTATTAGCATAAACTCTAATATTCTTCAATTTATTTGATATTTTACATATAAGTAACCTAATTTAAGCATTAGAGGGGTTCCGCATAAATCACTCATGTCTTCACGTACTTTTATTTTATGGCTTTACGCTATTTGGCAAGGGCAGATGCCAAGATCGTTAATATAATTGAGATTTTCGTAAATGTAATTAATCTAGTTTAATTTCATGATAAGCAAATATATGTCCATGTTTGCTATCCACATATTGTACATTACAAGTTTCATGATAAACCACAAGATCATATATCGTAATTTAATTAATACTTCTATAACATCGTCGTCTATGGTCTTATAACCTTATGTGTTAATTAAGAAAAATTAACCACAAGTAATGTCTTGTCCCTAGCTCACTCCACAAGTAGTCACCATGATTTACCTCCTCTCACAATCCCGTCGGACAGGGGGTGAGGGGCGCCCGGGGTGAGCGATTTCACCTTTTGGAACGAGTATATATATATATGAATGTGAGAATGCTCGTGAGTCGCGCCCCTACATGTGCACACAGCACACTGCATACATGTATATTATCATGTATATATATAGAAATAACAGAGAGTATCCATTCCATGAGAATAAATATATACTCTCTTCATCCCTATTTTTTTTTTATTCTTTTACTTCTAACGTGGAGTTTTAAATAAAAGTTAAAAATGTAAAACTTTTAATTAGGCATATATATATATATATATATATATGGTGTCAAATCATTACTTTATGTGAGATGATATTTTTAAGAATATTAATTTCATTAATAAAAAGTGAGTGTTATTTGAAATATTCCAAAAAAAAAAAAAAAAGTAATCAAGATAAGTCTCTTAGTCGAGAATCAAGGAAATTATACATCCGTTAGGTTCTTGGAGTTTAGTATCGTTTATTAATATGATTATAAATCATAAATATAGGACCATCTCACTGATCCCATATATATATGTATGTATAGATTATTACAAGATTAGTACATGCACTAATGACAAACTTTTAATATTAATTATTGGCGGGCATCTAACAACTCATATATCTCATATCTACATGTCAGATTGATTAGTCAACTTCTAGATTGTTTCCTTATATGTTAAAGTATGGTTGGCTAATATGAAGAATATATAAAAAAAGAAAATGAAAAATAAAATTAATTGGATCTAAAAAGACCAAGGTCAATTGGGTATTTATTTTTAATGGGAGGTTCTTGAATAGACGAGGTCTAGAAAATATCTTTCAGACTTGTTAATGTACCATATTATTATTGTGAGAGTATTAAATCATCAAAATTAATAATATGGTGCATTTTTAACCATAAAATTTAATAAATTAAATATCTTCTAAATCTAACTTTGTCAAGAATTTTTCCTTTTTAATGAACAACATACTTGCACTTCATGTGAATTTTGATTATCCTCGCTTTTTGAGGGAGTATGTGTTGTACATTAACATATTTAATATTTTCGGCTTAATTTGTCAATGCTTTTCATCTTTACTTTAAGACATTCACACAACCTAATATGTATGCATGAAGCTTTTGCGTATATTCTACACTCGTGCGCGTAACTAAGAATGGATTTAATGGACTTCAAACATATATACATAAAAGTTTTTTCCACAACAATTTCAACTTTTAAAGAAACAACTTTTGTATGTATGCTCACGAGCATTTTGCCCAAATTTACAGCAGGCCGTCACATAAATATGTGCATATGGCCCTTTTGTTCTTGTGACATTTAGCGAAAGATAAGGGCCGAGCCTTGCTTTTCAATACACGCACAAACACATATTCGAGCATGAAAAAGTAGCTAGCCTAATTCACGATGATTGTCATACAAAAAAAAAGCATATACATATATGTATAGTCATTCCTAAAGCATGTGCATTGAACTTGTCATTTAATTATTTGACGTATGGTAAAACCTGATCTAGGTAAAAATTGCTTGGAGTATTTTTGTAACTGCAAAATAAGTTATGTATTTATAGACATATTTACAAAAATTACAACTATTTAATTTCTTAGTGGTTTGTGCTAAGTTATCTATATTATTCAATTTAATTTGATAATATAAGTTAAAAAAGGAAAATTCGTTTAAGATGAATATTCATGATTTCCAACTTAAGTTTGCCATGTTATGTTGCGCTTTAATCCTTGCATAAATTGTTTACTTTGCATTTCAGAAAATTGGAGGGTAATTAAGTTGTGTTTGCTTGTGAACAATCTGAAGATTATAAATTTAAATAATAAATTAATAAAAGGTCCCAGTAAGATTTACTTCCTGCAAGTAACCCAACCTGTAAAGTCAACTTTGAACAGTACTTATGTCTACTTAGTACTAATGTTTTCCTTCTGTCAATTCTTTTTTTTTTCCTTCTATTAATTCTTTTTTATTCCCAATTTTTTATTTTTTTAATTAGTGAAGCTATTAATGCGGATCTATCATCCCTTTGGAAACTTAAAAATAATTATCAAACAGTATGTCTGTCCTTATTCGATTTTTATTAATTAATTGCAAGTGTGGCAGTAAATATAATAAATTAATAATCTTCAAATTCATATCCAAACCAAGCCATATTCCTAACTTTCCTTTGTTGTTAAACATACACATTTAACAAAAAATGAAATGTCGGGACACATGTCAAGCTGTCTACAATGATTATCGATGTATATGCTTCTTTGAAAGTGATTTGGATATATGGCCTTATGGAAAGTTTAATTTGTAAAACTAGTTTTTTCATTATTTTATTTATAAAATTAGCTTTATTTAGATTAAGTTATTAATTAATTTTAAATTAAATAAAAAATTACAAAATAAATCCAAATTTTTATCACTTGGTGTCCAAGTGACAAGCGACAATGCCGGCGGGTTGCTTGGGCGTTCAAGTGATCCGGCGACATTATTGCCGCCGGGTCCCTTGGGCTCCCAAGTGACAAGTGACAAAAATTTCAGGTGAAATTTTTATAGTGAGAGTTTTTTGAAATTTAAATTGGGAGCGAAAATGAATTTTTATAGATGTTTTGTATTATTATTATTAGATTAATTAGACTTAATTGTATTTAATTAGATTTAATTATTATAAAAACCAAGAAAAAAAAGGGAAGGCTATTTTGAAAAAAAACATTTGAAGTAAGGCTATTGAGCCAAATATCCCTATTATCATGTTTTCTTTTGTAATCTTGACTCGATAAGAAGAAAATAACTTCACCTATGTTAACTTATCTTGTATTTTCTGCTCAATTAAAGTTCAGCCATTTTTTATGAGCTAGACAAACAATTAAGTTCGGACGTACAAAGCATATTGGCAAATTAAAATAAATTAAAAATAAATAGTGAGTTGTTGGACTCAATTTGACTAATTATTTATAAACACTATTAACAAGCGGCGGGACTAGCTAGTATAATCACTTTACACTAAATCAATTAATTATTAATTATTAATTTTCTTCAATTGAAACGGTGTTATATCATTACTTTAGAATGCTTTAATTGCACTAATAAATTTTAATATAACAGCAAAAAATACTCACAATTAAATATTCCAATGAAAAGCCATATATAAGTCCATAGAGACACAACTACAACTATATATTAACCTACATGATATCATAATTTATTCCCTCTAATTCTCAGTGTCACCTCCTACTATAAAAAAAATTCAAGTAAAGGTCATTAATAATCATCATATTTGAATATTTTGAACCATCGATTAATTTGGTCGAAGTTGTTAAGATTCAACGGTGAACTTGTCTCGTGGAAACCCAAAATAGGAGTATAAATATTCCATGCATAAACCTACAAAGAAGTCACTAAATTAAAGTATAATTTCGGGAATTACCTAATCCCGAAATACGTATGCATGGTTTTAGAGAATATTGGTAGAATACTACTTTAGTTAATTTGGTATAGTTCAATAATTTTTTTAGTTCTAAAGGTATTTCTCGTCTCCTAGTCAAACGTTTTCTTTGTCCCACGTGAGCGACATCTCACCAGCCACGTTCAATCTCATTGTTTCAGAATTAAAAAATATGTTAATTAAGGAGTATTACTAATTGAATGCAATAGATGAATAGAATTTTATGTAAATATAGATGAAAGAAGCCAAGTCCAAACCTACCCATCAATTTCCCCAATCAAATTGTGTCTTGAGTGATGCCTCCTTCCATAAAGTTGTCACCCAATATGTTAGTAAAACGATGAAAAAATACTTTTGATATCAAATTTTAGTCCAAAAAATATAATGAATATCAAGCTTTTCGGAAAAATACCTTTTATATCATGATTCACATCATCTTCACATATTTAGTTTTGCCGTCAATTTTTGGACGGAATTCAACACCTGCTACTTACGTGCCCGTTAAGTTGATAATGGGAGGAAAAACATGCATGAGTTTTAAAGACCTACCATTGTTACGTGCTGAATTTCGCCCGAGAATTGACGGCAAAACTAAATGTATCAAGAGGGTTTGAATCATGGTATGAGATTTGTAACACCCCAATCCCACATTGATTGTGGGTGAATTGTTTGAATGGTTAATAATGACTTGACCTACTTCTACGCGTCAACATTGGCTTAAACATTTTGGGCTAGTGGATTAGAGCCCAACAATGTTGACAAAGCCAAAAGTGGGTATGATCATGGTTTTTACAAATGGGATTAGAGCCGACTTCGTGTTGCTATCCATGGGTGCGGTCTTAGACTATTGACCTGGACTCGACGAGGACGTCGAGTATTTGAGTTGAGGAGATTGTAACACCCCAAACCCACATCGATTGTGGATGAATTGTTTGAATGGTTAATAAAGCATTGACTTACTTCTACTTGTCAACATGGGCTTAATCATTTTGGGCTAGTAGACTAGAGTCCAACAATGTTGTCAACGCCAGAAGTGGATCAAAGTCTTTACAAATTTAGTTTTAAAAAAACTTGGTATCAAATACGTTTTTTGGATTAAAATTTGATATTAAAAGTGTTTTTCCCTCGTTAATTAATGTATATATGGGGAAATGTTTGCATATGCTATAAATTTATAATTAAAATTATAAATTTAACTTTAAGGTTTTTACTTTCTTGGAATTGGTACCAAAGACAATTCTTTTGTTTCTTGGTGCAGAGGTGAATATACATCATTATATCAAGGAAAATTGTTTAATTTTATTTACTAACATATTAGAAAATTAAAATATTCGATGTTTTTTAAGGTATATTGATGATACTGCTTCTAATTCATAGACATAAATATTAAATTATTTTGGATTCTTAAAAAAATGACTTCATAAATAATTTGAATTGTGGACACACAGTTAATTGTTAATACAACATGAATGTATATACAAAGATAAATAGAAAGTCTTAATCAAGATTTGTGCATTTGTATTTGCATAGTCGATCTCACACATTCTTTAATTTCTTTAAAAAGGAAAAATGACTATGAAATGTTGTGATCCAATTATTAGAATCACGTTCCACGCAAGAAATAGACTACATCAAGACTGGCTTTCTAAGAAAGATATTTCTAGATTTTGGCAAGAGGAGTAAGTAATTTTCGAATTATATATATTAACAAACCATAGGTTCGTGAAATAATTAATATTTTTGATGTACGACATGTTACCTCATGTAGTAAGCAAGAGATTCCTTGTTTGGACCATGGTCCGTATATCTGTCACACTCTAATCTCCATTAATTATTTTATAAACTTTCATATAATTATCAAAATATTAATGCAGTAGAAAACATGGATCAAAATTTCGGTTCAAATGTATGTTTAGGTCAGTCAAATATTGGAAACTTTTCGAGATTATTTGAAAATATTTCGGAAACACTAAGGAAAATTTATGAAAAAAATTACTAAATTTAGAAAAATAACAGAGTTTAAGGCAAATAAATAGTTTCGGAATTACATCATATTTTCATTTCGCCTGATTCAAAAACGGAAACTTTTCGATGTTTTCGATGGAAAAAATAGAAATTTTGATCCATGGTAGAAAACAACATTATTTTACACATATACGGTAATTATGATACCGACCCGAGAATTGGATATTTGCATATTTGGTATTCCTATTTTATTCTCAAGTTATCCTTGTTGCCCGTCTTAAGTCATAAGTAGGAAATATCTTCATTCACCTTCCTTTGGATCTCAAAAAAATATCAGGCCCACTTATCTAAAATAAAAGGAATCAGGCCCAGCCCATTTTTGAATTTTCAATTACCAGGTTGTTAGTACGTAGAATAGATTCTAAGTTCCAACTCTTCCGCTTAATATCAATAGTTCATGTCTTAGAGTGGCACTTGATATCTTATCTCCATTATTACAACTTTTTGAGTTTATTGTTGATTTTGTTCTTATGATATTGATCACTAAGGCCATCTCCAGCCGAAGGGGGAGGCAAGCAACAGCCCCCCGTCGGCTGGAGAAGAGCTCCCCCCGGATGGGCAAGCAGGAGTTGCTTGCCTGCGGGCAGGCAGGCAGGCATTGCCTGCCTGCTTGCCCGCAGGCAGCAGCTGCTGGACACACGCGTGCGCTGCACACACGCGTCCAAGTTCTTTTTTTTTTATTGTTTTAAAAGTTAAGTTAATTAAATTAAATTAAATATAAATATAAATATGTAAAAAATATATAAAAAAAATTTAACACTCATTAATTATGTTTTAATGTTTTTTAAAAAAAAAACTTGACCATAATTTTGAAAGATATAATGTTTTCTCCTTCATATTTATACTACTAGAAGACCACTCAAACACTATTTTCAAATCAATGTGGGATAAAAACTTAACTCTCCTTATCCCACATTGGTTTGAGGATAGTTTTTGAGTGACATTCAAGTAGTATAAATATGAAAGATACAATATTATATCTTTCAAAATGAAATGAACATAAGTTCAAAAAATTCATTTGAACTAAGAAATACATTATTCGTTCAAAAATATATAAGTCATTATAAATATAGATTTGTAATTTAAGAAATATATATATAAGAACGAAATTAGACTTTCCTCATGATCAAATATAACGATATTTCTCAATCTAATGGATTAATCCAATTAATATTACTTCATAAAACTACTACTTTATTCGTAAAACAATTGTTGTTGTTTTCCATTAATTATGTTTACTAGTATTTTTATTTTTTATTTCTATGAATCCTTTATTATTATTATTATTGTTGTTGTTGTTATTAAGTGAGAGTGGGGAAAGTTTGAGATTGAAATAAATGTTTTGAATTGTTGGTTCGGTTGGAAATGACTGACTTGACAATGCCGACAGACAAGTAGGCAAGCAGGCAAGCAGGCGGGCATGAGGGGGCTATTGCCTGCTTCGGCTGGAGATGGCCTAATGCAATATTTACTTGGTTTGGATTTTTTCTCGATAAAAAATTTCTATATATTTTAATTAATAATATATTTCAATATTACGGTCATGTTTGTCTTACTTTTCAAAGAGCATTTTGATGCTATGTGAAAAGCCAAACAAACAATAGTTATGATTTTCATAATTAAAATGTTCCTTTGTCAATTAATAAAAACAATTTCATCTAAAAGATTTCGCTTATTTCCTAAAAAAAAAATGAAGAAACTCTATTTTGATTTGACATAAAATAACATATCTTATATTAAATTTGTGGCACTTTATCTTTCATGTGTTATAATAAATTAATATGGCACTTTACCACTGTTTTAATAAATGAGACATTTTACTCCTTATGTTATGACAAATATTGCTCTTTATCCCCTCATATACAATAAAAATACTTTTATGTCCACTCTCACTGAGGAGTACTATTCGATTGAAGAATATAAATTACTCTTTTAAAATTGGGAGAGAAGGTAAATTGCTTATTTCAAATTATATGAGAGATCATTATGAATATCATATGAGATAAATTGACATTAGCTCGAGAAACCTATATGAGATAATTCTTCTATAGATATGAGACAACTTAAGAAGCAGCATGTTTGGAAGAATTTATAACTGATTCGCGGCTTACAGACTCAATATACGTTAGAATACTGAACCAAATAATAAATACCAAAAAAAAAAAAAAAAAAAAAAGAGGAATAAAAAATTGAAATAAATTAGTCCTCATAACATCTCATGGTTAAATAAAGTAATATAATAAACAGAAGTAACAAGTGATGGAGTAGCTCAAGGCTCCGCCTTAGGAGCACAAGAATCTGAACGAAAAGCCAATGGACCTGCAGCATAAATCACAGCCTCGTAATTACTCCCAACCAATCTCTTATCCTCGAAACGAAGTGGGGCCCCATAGAGTCCCTCATTGATATTAGTGAGAAGGTTACAACTCTGAATAGGCGAAGAGACCAATTTAACCTTGCATGAATGGAGAGGATGGTCCAAGAAAGAGTGGCTCATCTTGAAATCCTCAAGCTGTGCGTAAAAGTAACCGTTTTTATCGGTTTGAAATGCTTTGTAGTAGCTGACTCGATTCCTATGGTCTTTGCAGATGACGCTAATGGTGGCGGCTTCAATGGGCTTGGCTTTCGTCAGGCTCCATGTTCCTTGATACTCACAGCTCTGGCAGTAGATCACTCCTTCGACCACCACGTCTACCGGTTTTGGTGGGACCGGTTCGAGGCCGGTTGTTGAATGGATGGCTAGGATGAGAAAGAGGAAAGGAACGGTGGAGATGATTAATCTTGCCATTGTGTTGTGATCAGATTTGAATTAATGTTTGATATGTGTTGGAACTAATGGTACGTATATATATAGTTGGTGTTTGGTGTTTGGTGTTTGGTGTTAGACGTGGGAACTACTAAACTGTGTTTGGAGAAATTGGTTTCCTAATATTGCAAACGTGATGGCCACCACCTTATATTAATTTATTTTGTTTATTGGACCATATCTGAAGTAATATATTATTGAATTTTTTTTTTTTTAAAAGCAATATATTATTGAAATTTGCACAGTTTGTATCGAAGCACCTAACAATTAAATTTATCGAATTGTAGACAATCTAATTGAATAAATCATATGCTTCTCTTTCATTTATTTTTACATTTTTCTAGTATTATGAATTTATACATTTAGGTGAAGTCATAGAAATTAACCAAGGTTAGGGTGTGTCTGCAAACAACTTTCGAGTTTTTTTGACCTCAATGAAGTAATTTGGTGTTTGAGAATAATTAGCTTAAGTTTTAGCTTCTCTCATAATTAGCTATTTTAAACTAATAGGTTGTGACTTGTAAGCTTCTCTTGAGGTGCTTCTGATTATATCGAACTTAGCTTCAGCTTAATTGTTAGAGTTTGTAAACACACTCTAAATCTCTCTTTTGGAGTAAGGGCATACCCAAAAGAAAAGAAGAAGAAAACATGGTAGTTTAGAATTAGGGATTAAAGGTGAACAACTCAAGTTTAATCAAAGGTAAACATTTATTTAAACTTGATGTAATTGTGAACCAGATTGACCTTGAATGGATTTCAAACATGTTCAAGTAGTTTCACAATCTTATATATTCACTGATTAAGTCAATTTCAAACATGAATTTAATGGTTATCAAATGATATCCCAAAGATTATTCATTATATAATATACATCAAACTCAGCTCAGACGAGTTTTTATTGATCGATCTCTCGACTACCTTGTTATGATTTCAGCAATACTTGAAGAATCTCCTCTACATTGTGTTAGTACCTTTTTAGTTTTTACCTTGTCATCTTCTTCCACTTGCATACACTACATCTACACATCATGATGTGAAACTACACATAATGAGCAGCTTTCTCCCATCTTTGGGGACAAAATCCATTGCCTTTAAGTGCATATGCTCCTTATCTTAATTCACAAAATTATACCTCACAGAAAAAAAATTCAGAATAAAAATATGATCACCAAATCTTTCCCCTTTCCCCATTTATATTACACCACCCTTCATAACTAAAACACCTCATCAAGAAAATAAGAAATAAAACAAAAGCTCTAATAATTACAAGATCAACACATTGATCTACTCAACTAGCTTCAGTTGAAAGAATCTCGAGTTCAGCCCACCAAAGAGGCGACAATTTCGGTATTGCTCCATCGGGTCCTATCCCCGTGATATGTCTCAACCTAGCGCAAACTTCCTTCATGGTCAGTCTCAGTCTCGGGTTTGGGTTCACACACGATCTTATCAAACCACCAATTAGATGAAGTTGATCTTCGCTATATGTTCTTAAAGTTGGGTCAACCATTTGACTAAATGGTTGTCCTCTTAGATAATCAGACGCCCAATCTTCAAACGAGTCACTACCCGATGAGTAAGGTAGTTTACCCGTTATCATTTCGTATAGCACGACACCGAAACTGTAAACATTGCTTTGTAGATTTGGTTCTTTCTCGGGTGCAGCCCCTTTTTCCCAGAAGACGAATTCCGAGATTTTGGCAGCATAATCTTCGGTTAAGTATATAGATGAAGAAGTCAAGTTTTTATGGGCTATTGCCGGTGTTAATTGGTGCATGTGCTCAAGACAGTACGCTATGCCCATTGCTATTCTCAATCGTGTTGCCCAGTCGAGGTGTTCGGCTTCTCTTACTGCAGAATTTTGTAAATATGCACATTAGCAATAACTACCAAATTTTGACGACATCGAGAAAGAAAGAAAAAAGAGCTTACAAGAAAAATGGATTTTAGTGACAAAATATTAAGTGACATTGTTGAAATTGTCACTTTTTGCATACATTTAGTGATAAAAATATTAATTTTATCACAATAATAATATTGACAAGTGCAATAGTGACAAAATATATTTTTAAATTATCACTAATGGCTATTAGTGACAAGTTTATGGAACTTAAGTTGTCACTATTGACAATTAATGATACCCTTTCAGTGATAAAAGTGACAACTAAAAAGTTATCATTTAATCATAGTGACAATAAATATTGTCACTATGATTAAATGATAACTTTTTAGTTGTCACTTTTGGGGTATCACTAAAAGTCAATAGTGACAACTTTTTCACATTTCTTGTCACTAGTGTGTCTATAAACATTACTTTAGCGACATTGTTTAAATTCTTGTCACTTTGTTATTTACTATTTTGTCACTAAAATTTAAATTTTTTGTAGTGTAATTAAAACTTCATTGTATTTGTATACGACATTAAGCCTATGTTCGAGCGAGTACAAAGATAAGGAAAATTAAAATATCAAAAATGAAGCTCAGTGTCATGCAAAAAAACATTTTTCTCTTGGCGTATTACTCACGAGAAATGAGTGAAATGCAAAAATACCCTCTACACTTAGCTAATTAGCAAAAAGCCCCCTGATTATTTTTATTTCCAGAAACCCACATGTACTAATCTTTATTAGTACAAAAACCCTCCCAAGCCAAAATGACAAGTATACCCCTGCCAAGAAGATGCAAAAACACCCCTACTTAAAATAGACAACCCCCCTGTTCACTTAAAAAATTGACAATAACTTCCCTATAATTTATGAAAGAATTTCAAATGGGGTTTTTTCCTAATAAAAAAAGGAACACGGGGGTATTCTTACTAATAAAAATAACACTATTTTTTTGCCATTTAGGCAAAGCACTTGGGGATATTTTTGCATTTAGCACCACTAAAGATTAATAACCATACATGGCCTAGTGTTAAACACTTACTGTGTAGATGTTCAAAGAGAGTTCCGTTTGGAGCATACTCGAAAACCATCATCCTAGTGAAAGGTTTATCATCCACACAATATCCGAGTAGGCTTACGAAATTCTTGTGATTCACTTTTGATAGTGTCGCAATCTGAAACAGATAACATGCAATTGAATTCAATAGTTAAGTTCAAAATTTCAATAATTTTAAGAACATGTCTCGATATAATTATTACAACATAGATATATATACCTTCTTCCTGAACTGAGTTTCCAAACTATGTGACCAATCCTTTGCAGACGCCACTGCGATAGACGCAACCGCTATCTCTACTCCGCTGGACAATGTACCTTTATATAAAGTACCAACCGACAGAGAACCAATCACGTTACTAAAATCTTCACAAGCAGCCTCGAGTTCAGATCTTTTGAGCTTTGGGACCCCTGAGACACAAAAAAAGTTACCTTATCCATTTCCACTATGATTGTTTGATAATAGGCTAGCACATGAGGTAATTCTTGCCTAGACCAGGTTTAGCCGAACCCTGACAAGTGCAGTACACTTGCTTTGTGGTTGGATGGGTTAGGCCAAATCAGGTCCGAATTAGAATTTGTGTGGCATGTGTTACTAAAAAGGGTAAAATTGTACGCCAAAAAAGTTACCAGTTACAAATGCTCTCTGGAGTTGTCCGCTTAAACCGGTAGCCCATGGCTTGACGGTAGCAACCTTACCGCTTTTCCAAATAAAGATACCAATGAGTAATAGTAAAAGCAATAGAGAGCCACCAATGGCTGTAGAAAGTATGAGAACTCGAGGCTGATTTGATCTTGAATTATTAATTGGTGGATTAGGCTGGTCTTCAGGGGAAGGAATATTAGTGAAAGGAGGAGGGGACAAGAATGGGACCTGAGGAGATGGTGATGGTGATGACGATGGCGATGGCAATGATGGCGATGGCGATGATGGCGATGGCGATGGTGATGGTGATGGTGATGGTGATGGTGATGGTGATGGTCGTCGTGGTGGTGATAGAGTAGGAAATTCAAAAGGTGGTAGAAGTGGATCTTCTTGTTGTAAGATTTTTCGCCTCGCCAAGTGTCTTGTTTCCGCAGAATTCCTGTGAATGATATTACGAAACTGAGTGTCAATCAAGAGGATTACTAATCTAGATTTATCGTCAACGGAAATTTTTTGAAGCAAAAATGCATTTTTAGTTCCACAGCACTTTTACTCCTGTGCTTACAGAAATAGCACTTTTGGGGTCAAGATTTTAATATTTCTTGCATGTTTTGTCATTTCCTCCATTTACATCTAATTTGGGACAAAAGCTCAAGAAAGTGACAGTCTCATAGGCCAAAAGTGCAAAAAATGGATTAGAAGGGGACAAAAGGACGAAATGTACAATGAATAAAATATAAAATGTTGGGGCCAAAAGTGCTGTTCCTGAAAGCATGGGACTAAAAGTTCATAGTGTCATGTCCAATATGGGACTAAAATGCAATATGGAATACACTTACAATGGGATTAGCATGCTATTACAGGAGAATGCCCGCTTGGCGCTGTCTCCTTGAACTTCAGATATCTTTTGAAGTTCGTAAATTTCGGGATTTGTGCTGACGAGAAGCTCATTGTTGTCCAGTAAACTTCATTACAAAGAGAGCAAATAAAATCAAGATGACAGGAAAGCAAAAATTTTCTCTAAAGAAAAACAAGTTATATTGGAAACTTACAGGATAGAAATCGAAAGATTATTGCCAAGCTGACTAGGAAGCTGTCCACTGAAGTTATTATATCCAAGGTCTAATACCTCCAATTCTTTTAAATCTGAAATATCTTCTGGGACGACACCATAAAAAGAGTTGTTCCGCAGAATTCTGTCAACAAACTTTCAGTTAACAAAATTTGGAAACAAAACAGAATTCTGAGAAAAATACCATGGGACTAAACTGTTGTATAAGTAATTAATTTTGTGTAGCTTACATAGCCTTCACGTGTACTAGGTTCCGTAGATCAGGAGATAGAGTACCTCTTAGACAAAGATCCTTCAGGTTCCTGCCAATAGTTGTTAAGAAATTATAAATACGTATTTAAAGTTGAATAAATTCTGCAAATAACATAAATATTACAAATTTTTATGAGCTCAAAGCAGCCCAAGAATTTTCAGTATATGAAAAATTTCTAAATCTCATTACTTGTCGATGTTTATATTAAAAAATACAATATGTTTTCTCATTGCTGATAAATACCATGCTTCACATGGATGTACTATTTATACAAAATGAAATTTTTGTTACAAATTCTAGCAACATGAGACTTTCCAAGAACATATTATCATGTTATACTATAGTCTATAGAATATTGTTTAAGATGGTTTGCATATAATGTTTTTAACTCCTTCGCGTGGCCAATGGCCTGATGGGAACCCGATATTTCACATATACAATGCAAGAACAAATTTTCTATCTCGAAAATCATATTTCATATAGTGTATCCCTCATTACAGCATTAAATTAACTTTTGAAGGATGTAAAACATTCGTTATGCCTACTTTACACCCAACTTCCAAATGATTGACTAATTTTTACCAGAAGTAAGAGCTTTCGGTTCTTTATACTCTTTATGAAATTCATTTAGGCTATGTTTAGTTCTTGAATTGCAGCGAGTAAAACTCTAAGGAAAATATACTATTTTTGCACCAAGAGAGAAGGCTATCTTTGATTCCGGGAACTCAGTGAGTAAAATAATAAGGAAAATGAAAATTAACAAGAAGTAGATGCAAGAAAAACATTCTTCTTCGCGTTTTACTCACTGAAATAGTAACCAAACATAGCCCTGCGTTTAAGCGATGTTTGGTTCCTGGATTTTAGTGACTAAAATGATAAGGAAATTGAAAATAACAACAAATTTAACTGATTATTCTATCATTTAATGATAGAAAAACATTTCAAGAACCGAACTTAAAGCTTCATTTTTTGTTCATTTCAATCTCCTTATCATTATACAATCCAGGAACCAAACATTTCCACCGTATGTAAATCAAAGTAAAATTACCATGAATCACATATAAGTCAAAACATCAAAGAGAATAAAACAAAAATGGGGACTTTTTTAGATCTAAGCCCCAAGAAAAGGAAAAAGATGAGCAATTTAGAGCAACAATATACTTACAAAACTACAACAAATCCTTCTGAGCATTCAACACCAAACCAAGAACAAGGACTCTCCTCTCCTACTTCATCATTCCAATTTGATAAAGCACCTTTTGGATCACTCACAATTTTTTCTTTAAACCTCAGCAAAGCCACACCTTAATTCATACACCACCAAATAAAAATCTAAGTAAAAAACAAAATTAAATTCTTGATTTCATTTTCTCCAATATTCTATCAATCAAAATAAAGCTCATACGTACCTTCATTATTGAGACACAAGCAAAAACTCAAATTCAGCAGATAAAGATAGAAAATCAGCAATGGCATCAAGAGATGACTTTTAGATCTCCAAAACTCTTTCATTTCATCAGAAAATTAAAATAAAGCCAGTAGAACAAGTTTCTTGAAAATCCCTTTTACCACAAAACAGAGTTGACTGAGTCCAGCACACAAAAGCAACCCAGAAAATTTTAGAATAAAAAATTGAAAAAATGAAAGAATAGTAGAATAGTGAATTTGCAATTTGCAGGTGAAAGGGATAAGAGGTTTGAAAAAAAAGAAGAAGAGTGTTGTGGGGTGATTTTGTACAAAATAAATACTACGAAGACTGTTTCTTGAAAACGCGTATGATTGGTTGTAATGAGTTATGACACCGAATTTAGGCTAAATTGCACTTTGACTGCTTGGGAAAAAGAAAAAGAAATCAAAGGCATGTTTGTTTCATTTTTATAGTGTATTTTAGAAATTAGAAGTAATTTTCAAATATATTTTTATTTTCTAGAAAGTTGAAGGAATTTTTAGAGAGCATGAAAAGAAGATAAATAATGTAAGATATATATTATTTTATGTATATGTAAAATTAAATTTGTTATGCGAGATAAGTAGTGTGAAAAAATAGGTTGAGTTCTGTCAAGTTAAAATAAAATTATTTTTAGATTTTCTTTGAAAGAGAAAATTTTTTAAAATAAAATTATTTTTTAAATTTGAAAGATAAATTATAGGATATGCTTCAATCTAACAAGCAAAAAATTACTTCCTCCGTCCCTTTTTTTTATCTATTGGTACAGTTGATCAGTTAACTTGATTAAATTTATAAAAATTATAATTAATATATTTTCCTTATAAGTTGATATTATCATATGACACCATATAAATTAATAGTTAAAAGGTTAAAAACATCACAAATATAAATAATTTAATATGATAATTCACTTTGAAAATGAAAAAGTTTAATCAAATATTATAATTAATAGAGTAAAAATAATGGGACGGATGAACTATTTGTTTAACTTCTTAAAAATTACCGAAATTCCAAAAGGCGAATCAAACGGGCCTATATTTGGTTGAATTAATTATCTCGTGCTGATTTGCATGTATGCGGTGAATTTAAATGTTGGGTATTGAATTTTTCTTTTTTTGGAGATGTGTTGGATATTGAATTTTGGAGGATTACTTTTAGGTGCCACTGCAGGCTGTTGACTTTTCAATTTCAAATGTTTATTCTAGTGTTCAGCACAGGCTGCTAAAATAAGAAAAAAATAAATTTTCTATTGTTTGGTTCGAGAATTTGAATAAATCGTTTCAATATTCTTACTATCTTCACTTTCTGCAATGCCTTTTAGGCAAAATTTAAAAAGGTAAAAGTTTTATATGTCATTACATTTGGTGGAGAATAAGGATGTGAAATTATTATTTTAAACGAGAAAAATAATTATATTTTAGAAAATAAAGTATTGAATTGGGACATTTTAAAAATAAAATAAGAGTAAGAATTATGGGACAAGGGAATGGCATATAAGGTATTTTTGTTTAAATTTATGTACACCTACTATTTATATTAATTAATTAAAATATACTCCTATGATTTACCCAATAATATCGTTATTAAGATTTAGTAGTGTTATATATTGCTTTATGTGGGATGTTAATATTGGGAAATTATAAATGTACTATGTAAAGAAGAAAAAGTACATCACCTTATAATCTTTTTATTTTGTTCATGTATTTTTTTTTATTTAGTGGATTAGATCGATAAGAAACCAAATACTATTTTGTGTATTTTAAATCACAAATTTTATTAATCAAGTTACATTCATACAATAAGATCGAATACATAATTCAAATTTAAATCCGCGCACCTCTATAAAAAAAAAGGACCTACTATATTATTTGTATTGAATGTGTAGATTTTATTGGTGAGCTATCATCTTCAACTACTTTCTTAAAATTTTGCATATTATTATTATTTGAATTCATAAGATGGATTGGGTCAAGTCCACTTATTTGATTTAGGCCTAACTCAACCTCAAAAGCTAGTTTGTAAGGTGAGGATTGCCAAAATGCTTATAAAGTGAACCTAACTATTGTTTTCAACCAATGTAAAATATTTAGTCTCATTAATTATCATAAAATTTAAGAGATAAACAATGTTTACCTTAGATCAAGCAGCTAATTTATATTTTAATAGACTACTTGTAAACAAGCACACATCACTACATTCCAACATATAGTTTATATTTTAACAAACAAATTTTAATTATTATCAAATTCAAATGATATTCGAATTATAGAATATTAAATTTTATTATTTCAAAAAAAATACTTTCTCTGTCCCAATTTATGTGTCGTTTTAGAGAAATTTTTTTGTCCCAAATTATTTGTCACTTTAGAATTTCAATGCACTATTAATTACATATTTTCCCATTTTGTCCTTATTTAATGTATCTAAAACTCTCTCTTTAAGAAAGTAAGAGAGAAAATGTAAGGATATTTTAGGAATATCATTTATTTTTTCCCTAAGATTGAGGCAATTTAGTAGGTGCCTTAATATGTGTGAAAATACCTAAAACGACACATAAATTGGAACAGGGAAGTATTAAGGTTGTGTTGCCTGTGCTCTTTTTCTGCATTAACTTGAAAATCGTTTTTCTTTTTCATGTGTAATTTTTGAGTTTTACATGTACCCTTAGGGCAAACCCAATGGGGGTGGTCCTGCTGGGGGGAGTGGCCGGGGTATTAATAATTAATGGAGGGGGTGGTGGGGGAGGTGGGGCTAGTGGGAGGGTTGGGGGTGGCTGGGGAGCTCTTTGGAGCTCCCAAGCTACCTTGGCAAGGGACGTCTTCTTTTTTTATTAGTTTTGTTTTTAGTTTAGTTTTTAATGTGTGTATTATTATTTAATAGTGTAGTATATTTATGTAATTTATGATATAATTTTTATTTAAAATTCTTTTGTTCTAACTTTTATTGTTCATATTTTTTATGACATCTTAATTTATTGAATTAAAATTTTAATTTCATTTTAAAAAATAAAATTACAACTAAATAATTTAATTAGAATATAGGTGGTTATATATATTTTAACAATATAATTTTCAATTACTTTGAAAATATAATTTAAACACTTAGACAAAAAAATTCAAATTCATACTTCATCTATAAAATTTTTGTAAGCATATTTTTGTGTTGAAATTTTTAACAAATATATTTTATCATATTAAATCACCAACGTGAAATTTAATAACTTGCAATGAAAAATAATTGGAACAATACGATTTAATTTAATTGGAAAAACGTGAAGGAATGGGTGATTTTGATCTTAATTAATTAAAATCTTATCATATCTTATTGCCAATTATGTGAGTTCTTGTATTTTATTTTATTAGTAATAGTATTATTATTATTCATATTGTTATTATATAATTATTATAATGGTGAGAGTGGAAAATAATTAAATTAAGATTAAATAAAATGAGAAGCTCCAGGGTTGGATTTGGACAAGGAGGGGTGGAGGCAGGGGTAGCTGGGGAGCTCCGGAGCTCGACCCCTAGCCCCTAGCATTGGGTTTGCCCTTAAAGGCAGCCTTTAAAGGTTATAAAGCAGCGATGAATAATTGAATATACATTTAAGATAATCGGATGGTGATGTTGACGGTGTGAGAAAACAAGGAGGCATGTACATTTCACTATTTCATTAGTGGGGCCTAATTGGTGCGGTTGCCGCTTTGTGTGTTTTGGAGTTTTTAATGATGTTGTCTTGCTTCGAAAGTTAGGTGGGGTCCAACGGTATAGTTGTTGGATCTTGCCTCAGTCTTTCCTTTGTTTTTTTGAAAGATAAAAAAATTAAATAAAAATGCAAAACACCCACTTTGTAATTTATAGTAAAAAAATAAAACAATAAAAAAATATGTGCTAATAAGAAAGAGGTATTTGCTTTTTTTTAGAAAAACTAGAAAAGTGCACGTACGTTGTACGTGTTTAGTTTTAATTTCATGTGTATTTTTCATAAATTAGAGTAAGATTTGCTATTTTTATGTCATAGAATATCATATATTTATAAAAGGTCAATTTATTCTTTAAGAAATTTATTTTTATTAATTATTATTGGTTTATAAAAAAAAAAAAAAGATGCTTTGAATAGTTGTAATAAATGTATAATTTTAATTTCATGTGTATTTTTCATAAATTAGATTAAAAATTGGCTATTTTTATGTCACAGAATATCATATATTTATAAAAGGTCAATTTATTCTTTAAGAAATTTATTTTTCTTAATTATTATTGATTTATGAAAAAAAGGATTGCTTTGAATAGTTGTAATAAAATATAAAAAATAAGGACTGATTTAGTCATTAAATCTTATTAATTGATTCTAAAATAAGATTATAAGAACATTATTTAGCTCATTCCATCATTGTAGTTTTCATTTCAAGTTTATCCATTATTCACCAATGTCACATGTTTCATCCTTTTCTTCATAGATTTCTCCCGAACTTTCATCTATTTCACGAACATTATTTCTTACTGGTTTCACCAATTTTTACCAATTTCTCCTGAATTTTCATTGATTCATATGTTTTCACTGTTTCATTTTTTTTAAATCAAATTTTTCACTTTTTAATCGATTATAACATGTTTCATTGCTTTTTCATGTTTCGTCGATCTTTTTTTCAATTTAAACTATTTTCTTCCCATTTCACCTTGTTTTTGTCTGTTAAAGTTTAACTCGTTTCCACCTATTTCACTGATTTCACATAGTATTCACCCAAATTTTTCATTGGTTAAATATATTTTCACTGACTTCAAGCTTTTTGACTGATTTTATCCGATTCTTCAAAATTTTCACCCAAACTTTAATCGATTCATATGTTCTCACTGCTTAAACTTTTTTTTACCTATTTATTTTATTTTAGAAACTTTTTTTTATCGGATATAATATTTTTCATTGTTTTTGTTTTTTGTCGATTTCTTTCGTTTTTTTCTTTAGTTTAAACTATATTTCTACCGGTTTCACCAATTAAACTCTTTTTTAACCGATTTCACTCGTGTTTACCATTTAACCCGTTTTACCTATTTTTCATGTTTTTAAACTAATTTCACATGTTATTCATCTGAATTTTTCATTGATTAAATATGTTCGTACCAACTTTCCGTTTTTGACCGATTTTATCCTTTTTTCACCAGCTTTACCCAATTTGATTGGATTTCATTGGTTTCATTATTTTTCTTAGAAATTTCATTCGAATTAATTTTCATCTATTTTATATTTTTTGACCCGTTTATTTTAACTGATTTTATCCGTTTTAATCTATTTTTCATAAATTTTATCCGATTTTTTTATCGATTTCAAATGTATTTAATTTCACATCCATTTTTTTCACCGGTTTAAAGTGTACATACATTATACGTGTTTATTTAATTTCAGTTGTATTTTGTTGTAAATCAGAGTAAAATTAATTCCATTATGTCATAAAATATCACATTAATGAATCTTATTCAATTTATTGATTTCATCATGTGTATTTTCATCGATTTCTTTAGTTTTTTAGGTTTAAACCATTTTTCTAATGGTTTGACATTGTTTTTGTCGGTTGAACTTTCTTCATTTTATTGATTTCACTCATTTTACCAATTTCACATGTTTCACTCAATGATTTCACCTGTATTTACCGAATTTTCAACTCATTTTAAATCTAGATGAAATTTATGAACTGGTGAAGGGTGTGAAAAAATGGGTGAAATCGGTATTAAAAAGTGCCGGTAAAATCGATAAATACATGTGAAATCGATGAAAATTCAGGTGACATTTCTGAAAAAATGGGAAACAAATAAGTGAAATCAATGAATAATGGGTGAAATATATAAAGAATAGGTTAAATCCTTGAAAAAAGGCTAGAATATGTGAAATAATGTGAAATCAATGAAAATTAATTCCATTATGTCATAAAATATCACATTAATGAATCTTATTCAATTTATTGATTTCATCATGTGTATTTTCATCGATTTCTTTAGTTTTTTCGGTTTAAACCATTTTTCTAATGGTTTGACATTGTTTTTGTCGGTTGAACTTTCTTCATTTTATTGATTTCACTCATTTTACCAATTTTTACATGTTTTCACTCAATGATTTCACCTGTATTTACCGAATTTTCAACTCATTTTAAGTGTATCTCAAATTATTTCGCATACCTTATCATTTGGTTTTAATGCTAGTGCTTGTCTCGTGATGATACTCCGTTATTTGTCCGTCATATGTCAAAGAGTTGGTGATGAGTAATGTTATTAATTGTAACTTGAGTGACTATATATATTATTTCTGAAAGTTGAGTGACTATTGTGTGTTTAATTTTAAACTTGGGTGATTAAATATGCATTTTTTTGCTAATTTGAATATACCTTTTTTTTCCTTCCATATTCATGGTGCTTGGTTAGAAAGAAAGGAAGTCATAAATTTTCTTAAAATATTTTCTTACCAACTTTTTGATGAAAAAATTTAAGGAAAATTCATGTCTAATTACATTTTATTAATATACTTAACAATTTGAATAAGGGCATTTTCGTCTTCACAAAAAAAGAAAAAAACTTAAAACATTCACACTTTTAGTAGTAGTATAGATAATAATAGTTCTTTAACTTTGACATAGACGCGGAATTTATAGTTATGACAAACAATTTACATCCTTTATATTTTAAGTTGTCGTAATTTTAGTCCTAAATCCGTTTGAATTAAAATTAGTGCCCATATATTTTCACATATGCGAACAAATTGAGATATTATAATATTTTTGCGCTAATAATTAATAGGTAGAAAAAGAAAAAGAGAAAAATAAAGTGTTATGTTTCCTCCAATTTAAACTAATTTGACAAGATGACGTTGTGAATTATTACTGTGTGAAAGCCACAGGGACAACCCCCCTTTCCCCCTCCCCCCCCCCCCCAATTTTTTACTTGCGTAGCAATATATGGGTACTAATTTTAATTCCGACAAATTTAGGACTAAAATTACGGATAAGTAAATTAAAATTGCAACAACTTAAAATATAAATGATATAAATTGCTAGTCAAAACTACAAATGTCTCATTTATGCGTTTATGCCAAAATTAAAAAGACTAAAATTATTTGCTTGCCCATTCTTTGGAGGCCATTACGCATCTTGTTCTAAATGCGAGTGTTTTTCAAGATTGTGTGGTAAGTTACAAATACACTTATTTTGTGATTGGATGAGTTTGATGAAGTCGGATCTGGACAAAAAATTTCCTAATTCAACCCTCTATAAAGTTAATAAAATATAAGTCGAGTCCAGTGTTCAAACCAAATCAAATGTTAGTTAACCCGAATTAACTTGATATGTTTCACTATATTTTAGATGATAAGGTAGAACTTGAATATAATTTTCAAACTTTTTGTACTATGTACATTATTGACTTTATTAGACTTGTAGTATACCATTATTTATATCATGAAAGTTTAATTAGGACATTTATGTATCGTATAAATTACTCCATGTTTAATTATGTTGCTTAACCTCTTTAAGTACTGACAAGTCGTGTTGCTATGACTACATCTAAATGGGTGATAAATTTGATAAACACCATAAAATTACCCCCCTTTTTTTTTATTGGTGAATACATTGTTATGTCAAACACAATATCGAATCGAAACTATTACAATGATATCAAAGTGAACTAATTACTAGTATTAAACTAGATAAACTAGAGAAATGCTAGTATGAAACTAGAGAAAATACCCACATTCGTGAGAGTTGAACCCATGACCTCCTGATCATGGAGCCTCATCCTTAACCACTTGGCTAAAGCCTCATCGGCACCATAAAATTACCTCTTATGCTTCCAAAATTAAGTGTATATTTGAATTTAAGGTTGACCATCTCCACATGTATCAATTTTCCTTTGTATATATCAGAAAGGTGACCTAGTTGATGGAGCGAGTGAGCACGGTATCTTTGATCTGAGTTCGAATTCCCTTGTCAACACCTCCTAGGTAAAGCTTGTCACATCTAGTTTGTCTAGTGTGATTTACATATCTCATATTGTTTGAGAGCTATTGAATGAAGACTGGTTTACCTGATCCACTTCAATGACCCCGAATTTCCTTATTAAAAATAAAATAAAATATTCCTTTGTATATACTCAATTAATTGTCCTAGTCTGTTTTGTGTAAGATGATAAATCAACTAATATGTCAATTAGGCTGATCGCCACAGCAATACATTGTTGACTTTATTGATCCCTCTCTACACTAATTAAATACTCCCTACGTCTCAATTATCTTTATTCCTTGGTACAGTTTATCTGTTAATTTGATTAAATTTATAAAAATTATAATAAATAATTTAATTAATATATTTTACTAATAATTTGATAATATCATATATATTAATATTTAAAAAGTTTAATACACCATAAATATGAATAATTTATTATGATAAATTACTTAAAAGATTGAAAACTTTGATCAAGTTCTATAAAGAAGGAAGCAAAATAAATGAGACGGAGAGAATTAGATTACTGCTAACTGAATGAGACTTGATCTAGTATATGGTGTCAATATGATGCAATTATTTAATAATTAAAATCTATATTTTTTACTAGACCAAGTTACACTAACAACACAAAAACATTCTCTAGTTGTCAGATGTCCACAGCCATGGAAATCTTTGAAAACTAGAAAATTATTTTATGAGTATACGCATATAAGATAAATCAATTATATGTTTCCTCACATTCCAAAGTTGAAATTAATCTTTTTATTTTAATGAATGCAACTGCATAGAGAAAAAGTTGAGTTTGTCGTACAACTGGAAAAAGGATTCTACAGAATTTTTACTGGTAGATTTATTTTTCTTCTAGTAGAATTACGATAATCTAAAGAAGGTAACACCATTAATTGTCCTCTTATTATTAACTTCTGACATAGTGATTCATCTTGTGTATTTTTCTCATGTTAGTCCCCACTATGAATTATTTGTTTCACTTTGATCATTTACAAGAGTATTTTACTTATAGTGTTGCACTTTAATCCCTCATAAAATTTTGTATCAACTTAGTCCCTCATAAATAATATATTTATTAATGTAGTCCCTCATAAAGTTGTTTTGACACTATAGTTCATATTGAATCACCTGAAAATAATCAAAGTGAAATAAATGATTCATAGTGAGCATTAATATAAAAAATAAATAAAAAATAAAAATACAAGATGAATCACTCTATAAAAAATTAATGATAAAAAAGATCATTAGTGGTATTTACCCGTCGAAAATTTACTCCATAGATATGTAACTTTTAATAAGTTCAATATTTGTATGTGGACAATCCAAAGTAATTATAGTAGACAAGTGTGGTTTAAATATAAATTTAAGGCAAAATTGCAGAAAAGGTCCCAAACTAATTGGCAATTTTGGGTTTTCGTCCCACACTTTATCACCTCACCGAATTTCGTCCCGTAATTTTTTTTTTTTTGGAATTTCGTCCCGCCGTTAAGTATTAGACGGAAATTGCACACGTGGCCGTTAAATTGCCACGTGGCTGCTTACGTGTCATGATGACGTGGCAATTAGCATGACCAATTATACAAGATTGCAGAATTAGTCCCAAACTAATTACAAATTTTGGTTTTTCGTCCCAAACTAATTACAAATTTTGATTTTTCGTCCCAAACTATATCAATTAGCCAAATTTCATCCCGTGATTTATCATTTTGCATGAATTTAGTCCCACTATAAATTTCTAATTTAATAAAAATGACGATTTAATCTTTTACATTTTCTTTTTCAAGAAAAATAATATGAATTTTCGAAACTCCTATGCTCTTTTGAGAAATAAAATTCTCATGTCATTTCATTAGAAAAATATTGTGCATTCTTTTTTAGTATTAAAATATTTTAATATTAAAATATTATAAATATTGACTATGTTATTCACATGGTCATAATGTTTCATTTTTTCTCAATAAATTTCATATTTCCCAATTTGCAAATATGCTTGTTCTGGAAGAAATCTTTAGTTTGGATAATAATTGTGCTGATGAAATTTTGATTAGCGCCTAATCAACATTGATATTGTGTTCTTTTTTAGTATTAAAAATATTTATAATATTTTAATACTAAAAAAGAACACACAATATTTTTCTAATGAAATAACATGAGAATTTTATTTCTCAAAAGAGCATAGGAGTTTCGAAAATTCATACTATTTTTCTTGGAAAAGAAAATGTAAAAGATTGAATCGTCATTTTTATTAAATTAGAAATTTATAGTGGGACTAAATTCATGCAAAATGATAAATCACGGGATGAAATTTGGCTAATTGATATAGTTTGAGACGAAAAATCAAAATTTGTAATTAGTTTGGGACGAAAAACCAAAATTTGTAATTAGTTTGGGACGAAAAACCAAAATTTGTAATTAGTTTGGGACTAATTCTGCAATCTTGTATAATTGGTCATGCTAATTGCCACGTCATCATGACACGTAAGCAACCACGTGGCAATTTAACGGCCACGTGTGCAATTTCCGTCTAATACTTAACGGCGGGACGAAATTCCAAAAAAAAAAAAATTACGGGACGAAATTCGGTGAGGTGATAAAGTGTGGGACGAAAACCCAAAATTGCCAATTAGTTTGGGACCTTTTCTGCAATTTTGCCTAAATTTAAATATGATTTTGTTACCTTGTCTTCAACTAAACTTATCCAAAATTAGTTGACCCGTAACTGGAATAAATTGCTACGGACTGTGTCATCGTGAAAGCACTTGAAACACGATACTGACAAGTGACAACTTATGATTTATTTCCGAACAATCAATCTTAATCTTTATTATGTCAGCCGGTTAGTAATTAATAAAAGTTAATAATTGGCTGCAATAATTCGCAGGCCAATTTGTTTTGCCAATCAATGCCCAAATCATCCAGCTGCATCTCATTGTACAAGCCATAAAATTGGAATATTCGTCTGGGTAGCCACCATCTATCATATAAGGTCACTTTTAGAGACACTTTTGCATAAAAAAATGTCCTTATAAATCTCTAACATGGCGAATGATGACTATCTCAAAGAGTAGCCACGAAAATTTCCATAAAATTAACTCACTAATTAAGTCACATGAACTTTAAGGGAAATAAATGTATATATGATGAGTGTCCTCTGTCTAAGAAAAATGATTGTTAAAAAAAGTTCTAAATATTATCGATTAGGATGTTTTCAATATCTCTTTGTCTCTAAAATTTTGTTTCGTCAGCCACAATGCGGAGATAATTTTTTTAATATTTTAAGTGAGTTATAAAGTTGTTTAATTTAACATATTTATAGTATTTCAAAGTTGTAAATGTTAACATATATGGTATTATGTAATATTATCAAATTAATATTAGACACTATAAAACACAGTTGAGACTTGAGAACTTGAGATAAAATAGCCTGAAATTATTACGTCTGATTGGGCCATATTGTATAGTTAATCTGGCCCAGTCCATTGTTGGATGGGCTGTATTTAATCACGAAACGTACACGTGATTGATGATATATTTACTAATGCATAGATCCCAAAATAATGAATACGATTAGATCATACCAGGTAATTTGCTGGAAAGACAGGGACAATATAGTAATTACAGCTTTAAACTACAATTTAGACTACTATCAAACAGAAAAATGAAGATATAGGATTTCAATCAATCCAGCAAATGAAATAATAATCAGGCCAATATTGGCGGTACTATAGACTGGACACAATCTGTACCAAGCTACCAAAAAGCTCATACTTCAAGAGGTTGAATTCAAAGAGTACGTATGAAAACTTAATTAATAATCTAATGTTAATAGTCAACTAACATAGTAGCATTCAAAATTTCTAATCTAAATATATATGTTAAACCTGCTCATACTTCTCCGTGACTATAAACATCTCCCAGTTCACATCTTTACACCTCGGGAGATTAGTATGTCTCCATACGGCACCTTTTGTTCGACTTTTATGAAATCTCGTGTTGCAAGAACTGTCGTGTAAAAAAAAAAATCGATTATGATAACTTGATAATACAAATATATTATATATGAATGAGAGGAATTCAAATGATCATGTGAAGATGGGTACCACAAGTTTGATAGAAAAGACACGCTGCTCGTTTTTTGTTCATTCCATGAGCTAAGTGGATCAGGGATTCTACTTTGGCAGCTCCTGGTGTGTCAAAATGAGTCTTTAAGTGCCTACAACACATAAGATCCCATATGAAATACTTAAAACCATAATTTCTTTAAAAGAATTATGCAATTTATTCTTGAATAATAAGTAGTTGAAAACTTGAAGAAATAGACTACATCCGGATGGAATTTGTTATCTGGTCGAGTGGCTGATTGATTATTGGATTTTTTTGGGTTTGCGTTGGTCCAGTTTCTTCCATAAGATCTGCAAAATTAATGAGAAATCTCACATTAAGGTAGAGTACTACAATTTAATAAGAATAATTAGTTACTGGCCCATTTACCTTGAGTGAAATGCATAAATAGCCCCTATGCTTTGCCTAGTTATAAAAAATACAGCTATGTTATTTTATTACCAAAACCCCCAGTGTTAATTTTTTTTTTTAGCAAAAAAAACTACCAAGCCAAAATGACAATTATATTCCCACTTAAAGAAAAAAAAAGGATGCAAAAACTCCCATATTCACCTAAAATATTGGCAATAATCCCCTTGTAAACTATGAAAACGGGCAGTAACCCCCTGTTCACTTAAAAAGTTGACAATAACCTCCCTATGATTTATGAAGGAATTTCAAATGGGTCTTTTTGCAAATAAAAATAACATGGGGTGTTTTGATAACTAGGCAAAGCACAGGTGGTATTTTTGCATTTAGCTCCATTTACCTTCATTTGGTGTTAAGCCATATTCAGATAGTTTAGCTAACTTGACGGGTGGATCAGGATGCTGCCATGAGAGCTCCTCGGCCACTGGTTCAAGGCCATTTCCGCTGTTCTTAGAAGCAGAGAAGGGTCTTTTCTTGCTGGACCTGAACCATGTAAATGCAAAGCTCAAATAAGAACTTAATCAGTTTGTTGATTCTTTGGGTAACAACATTTTATTACATGATATGTTGAGTGATGTGCAAGAGATATATTGACTAGACTCACCGCCCTGAATTGAGGTCTGAATTGTTTGACAAGAAAGTATGTCCTGACCCTGAGCTGGGGATTGACCTTATCTCATCACCTATAGTAAGTTCATATTGTATACATGTTCATTTAAGAGTTCCATAAATCTACAAATACCAAATACAACCACTTACTTACCAGAATTTCCAGGAGTGACCATCAGATTCGCAGTAGATGCACTTCCTACACCATTGTTTTTTAGGTTACTCCTGAGCGCCTCCATTAATATTTCCGGTGGCTCAATATAATTGTCAGTTGCTCTTTGCTTTTCAATGGAAATTTTCCCTTTTGGGGATCCAAATCCACTTTGAAAATCTTCAAAAGGCTTTTACATTCAAGTTCTTAGTTAGATGAAACGAAATGATTTTCTATCAAAAGTTTAATATAGAAAGTTGGAGTGGCTTACGTCTTGCAGTGGTTCCATAAAGTGTATTCTTTCAGGTGGAGATAACGATGATGGTTCGGGTGGCTGGGGAGGGGAAGTTCGACCTGCAGGAGATGGGTAAACCTTAACCAATCATTTATTCTTTGAAAAGAAAATCATACAAGCAGAGTGAAAAAAATCTAACCAGAAGGGGAATCATGTGGAGGTTGGGTAATTTTCGTGTACAAGTCTAGAAGGCTTGCTGGATAATGAATTTGTCTATTTCCATTTGTGAATAACCTCTCAAACAGCACAATAGAAGGCAGGTCCATGAGAGTGGATATTTTCATTGTAGACAATAGATCCAGGGGCTGATACAAGTTGACTTTAATGTTACTCACCTTAAGCAAATCATGCAACTTCAAATAAATGGAAATGGACCGACTGATTGAGCATTCTATAACATGTTAAGCCAACAGAATAAAGGATTTTCCGATGACACTGCTTTACTAAGTTGAATTTGTTTTGCTTAGCTTAAAAAGTTGAATGAAAAAAAAATTTAAGCGGTTGAGGAAATTGGCGAAAATGCGTAGTTACCTTATTTCGTTTCCTTCCCCTTTTTGATACAATATCGGATGAATCTCTGAGCCAATTTTGATATATGTGACCGGGAATGATATTTTGAATGTTGTCCATTGCAAGAGCTGCAGGCCTTCTTACTCTCCTCCGAGCAGGCCTTAAGATCATTTGACCCTTTAAATTCCAAGAATGCATATTAACATTAGAGTGAATATGTCTTGCTTATGCATCATTTATGATTTGAATACATACTAGACTACCTGAATAGCTTCATTGCTTTCACCAGAAGGCTGCTTGACTTGTTCATTAGGATTTTGTTCTTGGATTTCATCAGATGCAAATCAGACATTACAATAATGAGGAATTAATACTCTCACATGCAAGTACAATAGTCAGGAAAAAAAGAGAAATAATTCTCATTATCTGCACGACATAACCCACCAAAATAAATATTGCAAGATCTATTAATTCCATCAACCATGTGTTTGAGGGAAACAAACAAGTTATCTGCAAATATCTGATGATAAAGAAGCTCCTAGAGTTTTATTACAGGCCATTGTATTTCAAAAACTGAGATGGAAGATCTATCAATTGGTAAGCAAACAGTACATTGAATTAAGTTAATCTAGTCTCGGTATTGTGTCAGTCTTTTATCTCAAAGTTATATTTTGCACGGAGTAGTGCATTGCCTGATGGTTCAGGGTGCAGGATAACGTCTTTAAGGCTAGGCAGGCTACTGATTCCCTCTTTCTGCTTTTCCATAGTGCAATAGTACTCAAGTAAGCAAGGGAGAAAAGATAAGCACAAGCTTAACTTCTTTTTCTTCCATGAGATTTGCAAACTTAAAAGTGTGAATCTTTTCTGCATCAACTTTATGAAGAACATATTTGACAAAAGAGGAAACTAACTGCTGGTATCACAGAAGCGAATATTTATCTAGTGAAGATAAGTTGAAATCACATGAGAGTGCCTCAGCTCCCCGAACATATTTACTAACAGGCTACCAACAACAAACATGTATTTTTACCTTTATGGGACTCTTCTTGTGGAGGTGGTGATGGTATGAGACTACCAGGGATCTCAGTGTGCTCTGGTGGAGTGAAATTCAAATGTGTCTCATCATCCCCTTCAATATCAAACCTGTCATAACACTCCCGAGTTCAGAAACTTAGATGTATTACTAGCGAAAGCAAATTGAATTATCTAAAGCGCCCCAATGATTAAATAGTCAGATTTGAAGGAATTAATGGAAGGTTTCTGGAGTGTAACTTTAGTCATAAAAATTCTTACAGAGACATCAAAGTAAATTACAGTTTCTATTTTCACCTTTCAAAGCGATTGAATGCACTTGTATCTGCCTGATGTGAATCATAATTTTCAAATAAGGTAATATTAGCAGGATCAACTGAGATAACAAAACATTCAGGGATTAGCTTATTTATACGAACTTAAAATCTGGGAAAGAAATGACAACAGAAAGTTCGTAGCCAGCAGCTCCGGAGTCTAAAGGGGTCCAAAGATACCTTGATGGTGGTCCTGGTTTAGATAATCCTGTGGATCTTGATTTAAATAAGGCTCATCCACACTATCCAGTCGCTGCACTGAGCAAATTTTGTGTAAGTACTTAGGGGTACAGTGAATTCATTGTAAGAGTAGTTTGCAAACATCATTGCCTTGATTAAGGCAACATAACACACTCAAATTGATGGTTTGTCGTGATACATAATAAAACTAGAAGCATAGAACAAACCATTGACGTATGAAATCTTTTAAGACACTTATATGTTTCACTTAATGAAAGAACTAAAATCAAATACCATTGCGATATAGGAGGTGTTTTGAAAACCCATGACTGTATTAGAATATGGAAGAGAGCGTTCAATCTCTCCCAGGTCTTCAACACGATTCTCAGGCAATGTAATAGCTTCATATCTAGGATGAAAAATATTGGAGTGTCCATCAAAATTTATTAGTCTTCAAGGCATACATAAAAAGGAGAATGTCGACACTAACTTGGCTTGAAACTTGTTTTTAGGAAGTCTAGTTGGATCTGATGGAGCTGATTTAACCTTCCAAGCTTCGTTTATTTCCACCTGAACAAAACAAAGATATTAGATGAAAATTTTAGAAGTCTGTCTTAATTCCCATAAATTTCGAGTCGTGTTATTACTAGCAGGCGGTTGACATCATCTGGAGAAATAGAAAAGAAAAATGATTAGATAGGTACCCTGTATTTCAGAAATCGGACTAAATTTGGAATAATAAAAACTTACCATAGAGGAGTTTCACTTTTCTTTCGTAAACAATCACGACTCCACCTAAAACATAAAAGAAAAACTGGATTACAATTAAATTTGTCTTCACAAAACTGAAAACAGGAGAAGAACAAACAGAAGCCAATTAACGAAGGTGAACATAATACCCATAAGAATTCCCGAAAGCCTGAGAGCCATGGGAACTGAAGGATTTAAAATTTCTTCACTGTGACAAAATCAACGAAATCTAGTAAGACAGACACATTGAAAAATTAAAAAACTGGAAAGGAATTTTGCTTCACCAGATTTTGATGATGTTCAGCTTGTCTAACTTTTTCCTATTAATCTTCGCATGCAATGTTGCCGCCATCCTAGAATAAACAGAGTAAGCCGAAACAAACATCAAAACCCACAAGAAACAACACCGGAACAATTGAGCTTAACTGATAGTAAACTCCGATTCATCCACAATCAACACGGAACACCATTGCAGAAATCACGATTTCAAAGTTGTATCACTGTAAAACCAAAAGCTAGAATAAACAGAAAATAAATTGAAATGAAATTTCACCATATTTGACCCAGGGGAGCTTTGCGAGCTAGGAGCTGATGAGAGTAAAACATTCCGATTGGTTTTTTTGATCAAATTTCAGTGAAAATTGAAAATGTCTGTGCTCTCCATGTGTGAGTATATATATAGAGAGAGAGATAAATTTAAGTGAAAACTATATATGTTTGTGCTCTCTGTTTGTATGTATGTATAAAAGAGAGAGCGAGGTTTTCTGTGTGAGTGTGTGTGTCAGTGTGTGTTTACGGGTGAAGTGGTAGTGTAACAAACCGAGTGCCCGCCAAGAAAGAGAGATTTTGTGCAGAGAGCAATGGCATGTGGAAGGAATGTTATTTGCAATTTTATTGTTTATTATGTAAAAGAAGTTCCAAATTAATTTTAATTTTAATTTGTTTGTGATTAAAAAAAAAAGTTCCAAATTAATTAGAGTAAAATGTAAATACCCAAAAAAAAAAAAAAAAAAATACTAGTGTTATTTTTGTTAAAAAATAATTTTTAACACATTTTTACCTTCTAGATATGTGTTTTATGGAAAATTCTTGTTCAAGTCCGATTTGATCAAACTCATCCAACCATCAAGTAAGCGTATTGCACTTTCTTTGTGATTGGTCATTCTTTCGAGAGTTACAATCCAATCCTAAAATAAGTGTATTTTATTTACCATTTAGTTACTTTGAGTTCGACCAAACCCAGTGTTTGTAAAAAAAATTCCCGTATTAAATTAGTTTTAATCTTAAGTGACAAATATACTTTTTTTTTTTCTCTTTGAAATTAATCAAGAAACTCAACTGATCATTCCAAAATAGTAAACGTGTTTGATTATCGGAAAAGTTGGTACAAACTTTTAATCAGATTGTTATGCAAAATTCCTCACAGATTTAACAGATACACTACAGAAAAATTCAGTGCGTATATTTCACTATTAAGCAAAAGGTGTTCATTAACCCGCCCGACCCGCTCAACCCGACGGTTTTTATTCTTATAAAACTAGTAAAGGGTTGAAATTGTGATCACCCAAAAGTTATGGGTCGGGTTGCAATTTTAATGGTTAAAAATTGCCCCTAACCCGATCCATCCAAATACTATGGGTTAATATGGAAGTAGTTTGACTGAGTTTGGTCTTGGTTTGGTCTGAATAAGTGGTTTCAAAAGTTTGGCGAAACTTTTGAAACTCGATTTGGATAATGGTTTCAATGGAATATTGAGATTATAAAATATTATTAAATAATAGTTAGTGGGTTTTGAAACAATGAGATTTGATTTGGATTGGAGTTTGGTTGTAGGGGTTTGGGGGAGAAAAATAGGTAGTATGTATCAAATCAATCACTTGATATGTGTAAATGGTAGATAACAGATGTCAAATCAATAATTTTATAGGTCTCAAGTAAGTTGTTGGAATTTATATAGATTATAATATTAAATAATACTTATTATATTATGATAAGTAGTGGGGGTTGTTATTATATTATGAAAAGTAATGGAGGGTTGTAGCAATAAATTTGAAATCATGAAATGTCTAATGGACATGTGGCTTTATTCATTTGAACGGTTTAAAAAATGAAACAATGCATACCTTTATGAACAATGCATTTTTTAAATCATTTGAACGGTTAATTAATGAAACAATGCATTTTAACCGGGAACTAGAATGCATCTTTTCATAATTAGACATAAGCTACAATGATTCATGAAACATTACAACTCTAAGAATATTATAAATAGAGTTGTAGTGCATAAAATTTATATCTACTAAATCATAACTATTCTCTCCCCAAATTTATTTCATCTCCTAAAGCACACAATTGATAGAGAAATTTATAGAGAAAGTTTAGAATTGCTATATATCTTTGTAAGTGGTTTTGTTGTATCCTGGGAGTGATTTGCTACTTCAAACCCATTAGCAAACTCAATCGAGTGGGGGCAAATATCACTTTAAAGATATTGTCATTAAACAAGCCTCAAAGCCACAAAGTTCTTGATATATTTAATTCCCCACAAATTACTTTCCCAACATAAGTCTGCGTATGTTTCGTTTTGAACTGAAACCTAGATTTGAGCTGAGACTTATTCAAACTCTTTACCATATGGGGTTTGACCCGATTTGAGTGAGACCAAAACCAGGCAAACTCATTCCATACAGGCCCTATATGTTTTATCTACCTAACACCACTTACCAAACAAAACACTGAAAAATAATTAGGATTTTCCATCTCTAAGCTTCATGCCTGCTCCACTCTCTAGTTCTATTCTCCATCGCGCCTCTCCTCAAAAATCAAGATTCAAAATCAGTTCTCAATTTTCATCACTCATAAGTCACACCGAGCCATACGTGCGAGCCAAGGGTAGGAAATTTGAGCGAGCAAGAGGAAAGAGGAACATCAAAGGTTTCGAAGTTTAAGTTATTCATAGTTATTAACCAAGTACCCAATTCCGTTTGTTGGATATTTAGTTTAAAGATCTTGCCACACCTACCTTATTTTATGTGCCCTTGTTAACCGTAGATCCCTTTCTTTTGTAGTATACAAAAAGAGTTTGGAGAACATTTGAATTTATAATATATTAATATTAAATTTTTTTTAATTTCTATAAAAAAAATGAGTACTGTAACTTATGCATCAATTAATTAATTAATTTTTACACTGTATGTACGTAGTTTCTTCTTATAAAACAATTATAGGAATTGATCCTACCCATAAAGATCACCCTAAAAGTGATTAATTTTGTTGACCAAACCGGATTGGAGAATTGTTTAGGTAAGAATTATAGTTGCGTTTGGCAAAATGGGCCATTAACCATGAGTTTGCCCAATTTTATTTTGTTTTTATTCTTCATAGTCAGATTGAATTTTATGTAGTATTAGTTAGTTGAATATATTAGATTCAACGGTTCAACCCGCCAATCGCCCGCGCCTGCCTTACCCGAACTTTGCGGTTTATGAACTTGATAAAATGGGTGTGGTTTGAAATTTTGGCAACCTGGATATGTCGGGTCGGGTTGATTTTTTCATTGTCACCAGCTAAAACCCGACCGCGTTCACCCCTAGTATCAAGATTATAAAATACAAACTCTACTTGATTGTATTGATCGATGAATTGTAAAAGAAATATGTTAAACATGAATTATAATTCATGATTTCTGATAAGTTAATAATTCTATAATTATCTGATTAGTTTTTTCAGAGGTCGACTAGAAAACAAATACTATATTGCAAGTACGCAACATCTGCGTCATGATTTTGAGATAAAACTCTTGGTTAAGAACAAAAAATGAGCAATTTATCTAAGATATTTGAAAATGAGCATTTTATCCTCGTGTTATCTTATAAAAATTTTATATTTAAATTTTTAAAAATACGAATTGACAAAACAATTTTTCTTATGTGTCACCTTATCCCCTTGTATTATGATAAATGTGACATTTTACCCCTATGTTTTATGATAAAAATATTAATTTACTCTATGTATTTTGATAAATGTTGCACATTATCCCATTTTATGAAAGCACTTTTTATGCACTTGATTTTGACGAATAGATTAAACTCTCTTGCTAAAGATGGTAAATTGCTCTTTTAAAATTTTTATAGGTAAGTGTTATTTTTCATATCATGGTAAATTGCTCTGCCACTAATTCAACCCCAGGTTAACATTTCCCTGCCCACTTCATTTTTGCTTGCTCATATAATATAAGTAGTCACAACATCTCCCTTCCATAACAAACTATCCAAAATTTCCCTTCTTCTAATAATATTGCTCTGCCACTAATTCAGCCCCGGTTAACATTTTCCCGCCCACTTCATTTTTGTTTGAGCCATTTACTTAAAGGCCATATTGGAAAATAGATATTACCCAAAGGCCATAGCCCTTTCTCAGTTTAAAAAAAAATGTTAATAAAATTTAATATGACCTAATTATTGCACTTCACCCCCTCAACTTAATAAAATGTTAACAAACCCCACAACCCTAAATAACAAAAAAAAAAAAAAAAAAAAACACAACTCCTTTCTCAGTCAAACCGATCGGCCACAAAGAAGAAAAAAAACTTCTCTTTCAATTTTTGTCTCTAATTCAAGCAAATCGGAAATGGCAAACCAGTTGATTATCGATGATGGCAACATAAACGATCGAGAATGGCCATTTGGGGTAAGATTTTCATGTTTCTTTCACAATTTAATTCGGGTTCGTGTGTGTGTGGCGTGTGGTACTCCCACACGCCACACACTACAAAAAAAAGCATTTTATGTGACAAATTTTTTGTGACGAATCTGAAATTCGTCCCAAGATATTTATCTATCGTGACGACTCTATTTTTCGTCACATAAAATAAGAACTCATGTGACGATTTCTAATTTCGTCGCATAAACTTATGTTTTATGTGACAAAGGTGAATTTTGTCACATAAACGAAGTTTTGAAGCGACAAAAATTAATTTCGCCGCTCAAAATTGTATTTTATATGACAAAACTCATAATGTCACGTAAACAAAAGACTTCATGCGACATATTTGTATTTCGTCACATAAACTGATGTTTCTTGCGACAATTTTTGACTTCGTCACATAACCTTCAACTTATGTGACAAACATATTTATTGTCACATGAAATTGTTTTATTCCCTCCAAAAATTTCCCTCCTTTCTTAAATTTAGATATTGTTATCTAGAATAATGGTTCCCTCATTTCTAATTTTTCCTTTTATTTATGTGATAGAATTAGACTATTATCACTTAAGCTATGACCTTAAATTATGTGGTGTGCACATGTAAGTATTAAGATTTTACATAATTGAATCCTAATAACTACGCAAAATTTAAATTTTCCTAGCTAAATGCATATCATATCAATTATATATTACAATTTGCACCAATTTTAATTGATTAATAGTATATCATTTTTTAATCGATTTAAACATTTATTTTTGGCCACTTTAACATTTAATGGATTTAATATATAAAAAGGGGTTAAATCGATCGACGATGTTAGTGAAAAAATTGGTGAGACATTTAACATGGACTTGTAAGTTTTAATTACTTTTATGGGAAAATTGCTTTTTTGGTACCATAGGATAGGGTGACTTGCACTTTTGGTACCATTGGATACGAAAATACAAATTTGGTACCATAGAATATGTTTTCATCGCAATTTTGGTACCAAATCCAATTTTTCTACAAAGTTAATGGCAATTTACCCCCTATGAAATGCATGATGTTCAATAGGTGATATCATTCTTAAATTGCCATGAACATTGTAGAAAAATTGGGTTTGGTACCAAAATTGCAATGAAAATGAAATTAAACCTATCCTGTGGTACCAAATTTGCATTTCATATCCAATGGTACCAAAAGTGCAAGTCAACTTATCCTATGGTTCCAAAAAAACAATTTTCCCTTAGTTTTATTCATATTTATATTAGGCGGGGTGAGAATCACAGTAATACTAAGATGTAATTACTAGTTGAATCAAATTTGAATGATAGTTGAATCAAATTTATTAAATATTTTTCTAAAGGAATCAATTAATGGCAATTTATCTATCCCCCCAAATGATACTCATAATGTTCAATTTACCTTTTTGTGATTTGAAAAAAATCACTTTACCCCTCTCCTCCTGGTAATTTAATTTAAATATGTTTCACACCGCCTCCATGACAATTTTATATATGACACTTTACCTCTTGTGTTACGATAATGTAACAATTTACCCTTATTGTTATGATAAATATGGCAATCTACCTCTATATGTTACAAAATACTTCTTATGCATACTCTCAATTTCGAAAAGCGAGTTACGCTCTCCGACTGAATGGGCTAATTAAATTGCTTCTTTAAAATTTTCATAATGGATAAATCGTTATTTTTAAATCACGGGGGGCTAAATTAAATATTATGTATTTGTAGTGGCAAATTGCTATTAACTCAATTATAATTAATAACACATGTTAGTAGACTATATACAAGAGCCGATTATTTTATAATGATCAAGGGGCATTTTAATTTAATTTAACACACTTTAATCAATTAATGAAAGTTTCAATTTACATTACCCAAAAAAAGCTCCCGGTTTTTTTTCATTCCTTCCCTCCTTTTCATTGTTATATCACAAAATTACTATTTTGTCCCTTAAATCTTATATTGAGATAGTAAAATCTAGACCTTTCCACTTCCAATAGTTTTCTTCCCTAATGCCGTCTTCAATATCTCAAGAAATTGCTTTCTCAAGAAATGATTCCGATTGAAATTAAGTTTGCTTTGTGGGTATATTCTGGAATTCGTTCCCTCTACTCTCCCTTTCTAAGCTTATTTTTTTAATTTCATGATTCTCACATTTGTATTTGTAGGTGAGTTTTCACTAAATTGAGAAGGAAGAATATAGCCCGGCCTATTCAGTGATTTTATTTCAAAATTTTCGAATTCCCAGCCATAAAATTAAGGTATGTGATGCAATTTTGCCAATTTCTATCTTAATAAATATATTCTCATCCATAAAATTAAAGTATGTTCTGTATATACATGTGTGTGTGTTTAATTGTGAATATATGATTATATTTTGTAAATCTTTGACTATTGTTGATTTTTGGATACTAACCTTTAACATATTATTATCCTTAAGAATGAAATGTAAAAAGTTCACACTGTCTCTTGCATTTGTTAAGCTTTAATGAAATATTACAACGGTCCTATGCATATTTCTATTTGGTATGATAAATGTATAACAATGATGTATACAAGTGTTTATGATGACAAGAGGGTTTATTGGATGACCATGTAAATTAGATGAATCTAGGTACTGGCAGTATTACTGTGTGGAGAAGGAGTAATTTAATTTAGAAACACAATGGATAGTTGCTTGTATAAATAACATAAGGGGGTATTTTGCAAGTTAGAAGGAACAATGGATAGCCTCCTCTTTAATGCCTGAAATGAATAACTTTAACATAGGTATTATTAAGTTGGGACTGAAATGGCGCATAAATATTATGTAAATCTGAAAAATTCAGGGATTAAAATGCATATTCAGCAAAACAGAAACTCAAAGGAAGATTTTGAACAGTTAAACTAGGGGCTGGACTAAAATTATTTTTTCCTTCCCAAATCTAATAATTTGTTCATTCATTTCCAACATAAAGTGTTAGCTAGCTCTATGCTAATTTTTATAGCATTTTCAGAATGGAAGGTTAAAAGTTCTTTCTAGGATAAGTATAACTCGTATTATGATAAATGAGAAATCGTAGGTACTCACCGACTCTAATAAAATGTTGTTGTATTACATGATCTCCTAAATTGTTTATTTCACAGGTACGTAGGTGGCAATGGACAAAAGTTGGATTAAAGATAGGAATAGATTTTCTAGTTCATATATTAATGGAGTCAAGTCATTTATTAATTTTGCAAAGCTGAACGTAATGGGGTCTGATAACTTGATTCTTTGCCCATTCACTTTCAAACTTTGATGTTTTTGTTTTTAATTTTATCTTTTCCATCTGTTATGTGTTTTTCTCTATTAGATTCAGCTGCTGAAAAAAGAGGTGTTCGTGGTGCAAGTAGAGGCATTAATCTAGACAAGATAATAAAGCGGGTAATTTTTATTAATCTTGATAAATTTGAATTAATTGAAAGGATGTTAACATTCTTAATCTTTTGTAGCACGGGAAGATAAAAATTGCGTTCAATCCACGTGAGAGGATATCGGCTCAAAATGAAGATTTGTTTTCCGAGGGAATTGGAGTTGCTGTTAGAGCACATGCACAACTTGCGGATGTATCTTGGTGGAGGCAAATTCCTGAAACAAATAAGGAACAATGTCGAAAAAGATTATTGGTAATATTTAATATATATTTTAAGTATAAAATTATATCATTAATAAATATTTCTTCTTATCAGAGTAATCATAACATGTTTGATTTTCTAGGATTGGTTTGAAATTGAAGATTGGAACACTGAACGTGTCCAAAAACTTGTTGATCAAATGTTTCAAGATTGCTATAGACATTGGAGGAACAGATTGGCTAACTATTACAAGGAATTTGTGCGAAAGGGAAAGAATCCGAGGGAAAAGAGCCCACGGTCAGAGGTGACATATATAACATGGGTGAAAGTGTGTGACTGGCTCGAGAGCACCAAATTTAAGGTTATATTCACCTTTTATTAATTTTTCACATTTTTTTTTATCTCCTATGTAATAGCAGCCTTTTACTTATATATGCTCTTGAGTGGTTTACTATGTTGAGCACTAATAATAGCTGAAATTTTATATCAAAAAATCCCATGAATGTTTGAACATGTTACAAGATATTTTATATTTAATGCAGGATCGGTCCTTGGTTAATTCGACCAATAGAAGTAAATTGCCTTACAACCACACTTCAGGGAAGATTAGAGTGCTTACTCGTTATAGAAAAATGGTGTGTAATTTTGTTTTTGCAATGTATAAATTACATACTACAAATTCAAAAGTTTATATAACAAAAGTTTTTTGTGCTATTTCCTTATTCCATGTAGGCTAATCCAAGCAAGGTCGAAATATGGAGGACTACTCACATTGACAAAACTGGTCAATTTGTGAATCCTATTGCTGCAGCATTATATGTAAGATTCTTTGGACTTATTTATGCAAGATTATACTATTGTACATTTTTTATTCTAATGAAATCTAAAATGACTCATTGTAGGATAAAATGGTTGAATTGGAGGATAAGTCGATGGAGGAAGGAGAAACTCCCATGTCTGAGGATGAAATACTAGCAGAAGCACTTGGTCATCGATCTGGTTACCAAAAAGGCATGGGATATGGGGTAGAGGTTGCTCCTCGTGGCAAAAGTTCTTCATCCACTACTCAACAAGATTCTCAAGTCAATGAGAAGCTATCTGAAACTCAAAATAAACTTGAGAATGCAGAGACCAAAATTAGCACACTCACCATTGAATTGGAAGAACAAAAAGAGAGAAACAAGAACAATGAAGAGAAAATTGAGACATTGCAAGCACAAATGCAACAAATGCAACAACTTTGGTTAAGGATGCAAGGCAACAATACTACGCCAAATTGTACATGGTAAGAATACATACTATTTGTCGATTTAATCTTCAAGTGTAAGGAGTTTGGGAAATCATTAAATCTTAAATATTGGGACTGATCACTAACATGCATGTTAATTAATTGATTATTAAGTTTTATGAAGTTAGTCCTTTATTTCATATATGTATAGATTGTTTTGTGAGTCATGGATTCGAATTGTTCAAGTCCAAATATTGTTAGCCTTACTTTGTGACATAAATGGATGAGGTTTTGGATAACATAATTATCTTTTATTTGCATAATTTGGTGGTAGAGAATGTTCTATATGGGGTTAAATGAACAATAGGACTCAATAATCATCTTTTCGTCTATTTAGATTTGATATGAATTGTTGGCTTTGAAAGCTCAATGAATAATTTGCTATTTGATATACTTAATGGGATAAGGTAGAATCTATTTAACTATGTTATGTGTTTCACTAATTAAAGTGTGGTCTTCATGCAGAAAATACTATTGCTACTTTGGATAGCTAATGAAAAACGTGGTGGAGCTATGTTTAGAGGCTTCAAATGCTAAAGGTTCAAGATATTGAAATTAACATGTGTTCGAGTTTTGGAAGTTTGGGTTCAAAAATTTGTTTTTGAATTCCTTTTTGTGAAACTTAGTAGGTTTTTGACAAGTGCTATCATTTTGTTTAATGTAGTTGGTGAGATATACGCTTGAATATGAATATTATTGTCGTTTTTTAACTTAAAGACTATGTAAGTTGGTTGTTATTGTAATTTGGATAATCAATTTTATTTTTTGTAATATTACTGTTTTAATTTAATTATCAATGAGGTGAAAAATGTAAATTTTGATTTCTATTAGGTTCATTAATCGTAAAATTTATAGTGACAAATTATATTGTCATATAAGCATTTGTAGAATTTTAAATTAATTTATTTTGTGACAAAATAGTTTCTCATAAAGACTATTTTTTGTGACAAAATATATTGTCACAAAAGATGTGAAGAATTTCGAATTAATATTTTTTGTGACAAAATAATTTGTCATAACAGGCTAGTTTTTTATGCGACAAATAAAATCGTCACATAAAGCTTTGTCAAAATCATCTTTGTTGTGACGAAACACAGTTTCAGTGACAATTTCTTTGAGTATATGTGACAAATTTGTCGTCGCGAAACTGTGTTATTTTGTGACGAGAAAAATTTCGTCGCAGTCTTACGCGACGAATATGAGTTTTGTCACTTCAGACTTTATTTGACGGGGCCTATGTGACGAACCTTGCGACGAATTTTTTTGTCACGTAAACCTGTTGTGACGAAAAACTTGTGTTTCATGACGAAATATTTCGTCACATAAAATGCTTTTTTTTGTAGTGACACGCCATAAATATATTCATGGCTTTGTTCATGGCGTGTGGCGTGTGGGAGTGGCACTTCCACACGTCACACGCCATGAATTTACTCATGGCGTGTGGCGTGTGTTACGCCACACGCCACAAGCCACTCACACGCCACATGCACACAAGCACACGCCACACGCCACCCATCAATTTGATCATGGCGTGTGGCGTGTGGTGTGTTGCGTGTGTTTTCCCAACACATAACACGCCACACGCCAGAACAGAACATTAATTTTGACTATTTTTGTTGTTTGTTTTGTAGGGATACGTTACATTACCCACCTCGGCCCTACGGGAAGTAATACCCACCTTTCACTACTCTACTGTGATAGTAAAAGGAGAAACAACACAGCGTTGTGCATGGAGCGAGATTCCAGATATTGTAAGATTGCTCAGACCCGAGCACTGGCTGATTATAAATGAGTACCCCCAGATTGGGAGTTTTCTACACCTAACCGGGAACGGCAAATTCAAGTCATCGGTGTTGCACTCAATGATCCTCCGAGTATGCCAACACGTGAAGAAAAGAAGTAAATACGAATACTGGTTTTTGGTAAATGGAAAGCCAGATAGGTTCGGCGTCGAGGAATTTAGCCTCCTATCGGGGATTCGATTTGGGGGAGTGAGTGATGATGACTCCCAAAGTATCGTGCAAGGGAGTCACTTGAAGACCCGATACTTTGGCAGCTGGGGGCAGAATGAGGTTTCTGTTCAAGCTCTCAAAACGAAGATCATTGACTTGTTGGGTCGCCGTAATGCAAATAACGAGGCCGTATGCAAGTTAATCTTCGCATAGGTGATATCGGCCTTGTTGTTACCAACTCGGCCCATGAAATCGGTTAAAAACGTAACATTCGCGGTAAGTACACTTTAATTTTAATTTTTATTGTTTCTTTAAAGTTTTAAAAATAACAAAATTGTAATTTGTATATATTGAAGGTATGTAACGATCTCGCGATTTGCGAGAGATATCCTTGGGGAGATGAGATATGGAACAAAACTTTTGGTGATATTGTAATACATATGGGCACTGGCAATGAGGACATCCGTAGATGGAATGCGGGCGGCTTCCCACACATTTTTCTGCTATGTTTATAAAATCAATTGTTGATTTCCATGTATTTTTTTTTTAATTATTTTTTCGTAAATGTTGGATGTTTTGACTAATATTTTGAATGTGAACAGTTTTGGGTGGTGGAAGCCATTGAAGGCATGGCCGATGCGGGCAATTTTGTTGCAAGGCTAGGCCCATCTATTCCGAGATATCCGCGAATGTTACGTTGGGATTTCGGGAGCCGTAATCCCAACTGTAAGGAAATAGACAAGTTCTTGCAGGATGTTCATGTATGTTAATCGTTTTTATTAATAATTTTTTTCCAACATATCACTTGAAATATTTATTCTAAATAACTTGTATATATTTATTTTTTTCAGGTTCTGATCCCACGGCTACGGCCGAATAACATGGAGTTGGGGATGGAGTACTATGAATCAGCTAGAGTGTTATCCGAAGGCATCATGCCTCATACCCTCCTTCCTAGTTATCGCTGATTAACTCAGTTTTTCGGACAGCTTTATGTGGTTGTTAGGGATGATGAGAGAGCTCCCGAATTCCCCAACCGGCCATCCGCCCTAACTGATTCTGCTCTAGCAGAAGGTGCTGCCCCAGATGCCGATGCTCCTGATTCTACTCATGTGCGCCGACGTCAGAAGCGTGTCCGAAGAAGCCAAGATGGTGCTTCTACTTCTCAATCTCAACCTGCCTGGGCACGTGATATGGAGCAGAGACTTGTTGGTCAAATGAACGAGATAGATCAGAGACTTAGTGGGCAGCTCGACAATTTGACAGTAATTCTGGATCAACTCTATCAAATGATGTTGGAAGACCGAGAAGGCCGAAAGGGTAATGAAGGGGACGACAATGAAGGGGACGGCAACGATGATGACTAGGGGTGAGCATCCGGTCCGAACCGAATTTCGGTTCTACCCCGGTTCAGTTCTAAAAAATGGTGGACCGTTTACCGAACTGAAATAGTCGGTCCGGTTCGGTACAAAAACCGACCGATCCGGTTCGGTCCGGTTCGGTCCACTGTGTACCGAAATAACCCTAGAATTATTATTTCATATACCCAATTTGGCCGGTTCGGTCCGAATCGGTCCGATTCGATCCCAATAGTGAGGGACTACAATGATGAATTCAGACCTTGTTTTTATTTTTATAAAAAATTCTGCAAATAATTTTTTTTTTATTTACTCATCAAAATGTTATACATTTTTCTGAAAGATCATACTAGAACATGATGTTGATTTAAATATGGAAAAAGTATTATTATATAGAAACAATTTTTGCAAAAAAAAAAGTATTTTTATGTTTTATTTGTAATAAAGAGATTAAGGGAATAGATCTAAGAAAAAAAAAGAATAATTATATGAAAAGGTGATGGAGAAAGAAGGATTGGATTATTATCAACAACAAGAACAACAAGAAGAGGGACCAAATAGCAGAAAGACTTCCACTAAGAAATAGATCTTCACTTGTCAGGCCTTGCTGCGTGTTTATTGTGTGTATATATAAACAAAGAAAAATTGGCTTTTCCATGTTTACAACACAGCGACTTCACACACAAAACGAATTAAATATTAAAACCCCCCTCTAGCGTCTCTTCTACCCTTCGGTGCTAAAAGCGGAAAAAGTGTACCTTGAAGCAGTACATGTGAAAGCAATAATTAATCAAGAATACTTTATTTTGCTCTAAGAAGAAGATGAGAATCGGGCGGCGGCTGGAGATTGGGCGGTGGCTGGAGCTTGGGCGGCGGCTGGAGTTAGGAGAAGAAGAGGAAATCTTGGGAATTTGGGCAAGACACAAGCAGGTATTGGGTTTGGGACGGGTAATAGGAAAATTAGGGAGTGCTGTTGGTCCGAAAATTGGTATTGGTTTGGGTAATAAGAAAAAAAAATAACATTTTTCGGTTCAATCGGTTGGTTCGGGGAGGGGTCGGTTCTGAGGCTAAAACCGATTACCGAACTATTTTTTCGGTTCGGTAATCGGTCCGGACCGATTCGATCGGTTCGGTCCGGTTCGGTCGGATAACCGAACCGGGCTCAGCCCTAATGATGACGATGATGATGATGATGATGATCAGGTTTAGTTGTTGTCTTGAATTTTATTTTTCTGGATTTTTTTTAGAGATATTATTGGAATTTATTGTTCTGAATTATTGAATTTTATCTAAATTGTTTTTAGACTATATTGTTTATTAGATTGATTTTGGAGTTGTGTTTATCTAAATGGTGGATTTATTAAATTGGTTTTGGATGGTGTTGCACAAATTGGTTTTGGATAATGTTTGATATGAATTCTCAATATATGCATTTTCAGGGTGATCATTTGGGTAGGAGCGAACCTACGCATTCTCAGGGTAATAATGCCGAAGATACTTGCCTTCATGGTGATCACGAAGTCGATAGTGATAATAATCTGGGTAGGAAAGAACCAAGGCAAGAAAGAAGAGAACAGAGGATAAGAAATCCTAGTAGGCTTTTAAGAACTCCTTTTACCGCTAATGTGAGGAAAACAAAATCCACTAAGTAATTATTATTTTTTTGTAATATTTAATTCGGTTAGGGACCATTTGTATAAAATTCGGTGGTAAAATTGTAATTTTTGAATGAACATCTTAATTTTGTGCATCTAACGGAATAAATATCAATGACGAAGTTTTTATATATTTTGGGGGTAAAATTGTAATTTTTGAAAAGTTAGGGACCAATATGCAAATATGTGTTAAATGCAAGTTCGTAGTGAGTGAACATTTTAATTTTGTACAACTAATGTTACTGAATCGCAATTATGAATTTGGCCTAAATTTTGGGGGTAAAACTGTAATTTTTGAAAAGTTAAGGACCAAACTGCAAATATATGTTAAATGCAAGTTCATAGTGAGTGAACATTTTAATTTGTGCAACTAATGTTACTGAATTGCAATTATGAATTTGCCCTAAATTTTGGGGGTAAAACTGTAATTTTTTAAAAGTTAGGGACCAAACTGCAAATATGTGTTAAATGCAAGTTCGTAGTGAGTGAACATTTTAATTTTGTGCAACTAATGTTACTGGATCGCAATTATGAATTTGGCCTAAATTTTGGGGGTAAAATTGTAATTTTTGAAAAGTTAGGGACTAAACTACAAATATGTGTTAAATGCAAGTTCGTAGTGAGTGAAAATTTTAATTTTGTGCAATTAGTGGATTGAATCGCAATTATGAATTTTTTATTATTTTTGGGGGTAAAATTGTAATTTTTGAAAAGTTAGGGACCAAACTGCAATTCTAGAAAATTGGCCAATATGTACGAAGTTATGAACAGAGGATATAATGTTCCTGTAAGTGTTACTTCTCCATTTGGGTGATAAATTGACCAAATCTTAGAAAATTGGCCATTATATACGAAGTTATCATTTACGGAGGATATAATGTTCATGTAAGTGTTACTTCTCCATTTGGGTGATAAATTGACCAAATCTTAGAAAATTGGCCAATATGTACGAAGTTATGATTTACGGAGGATATAATATTCCTGTAAATGTTATTTCTCCATTTGGGTGATAAATTGACCAAATCTTAGAAAATTGGCCAATATGTACGAAGTTATGATTTACGGAGGATATAATGTTCCTGTAAGTGTTACTTCTCCATTTGGGTGATAAATTGTAGGGGTGTTCAACGAAACCGCTAGACTGCCCCAACCGATCAACCCAACACAAACCGACCGCAATTTTACGGGTTGAAGGTTTGATGGGTTGATCCTGGGCATCATGAAAAAAAGACCGCAATTTTCGATTGGGTTTGGTGTTATACTTTTTTAGACCGCATAACCACATTCGACCGCACTTTATATTAATGATGATGTATATATGTTTTATTTTATTTTATTATTTAATTTAGTCATATATTTAAGAAAATAAGAAATATAATATAAGTAAATACTTTAACAAATTAGTCGTGTTCCACAACCCAAACCCAAACCCCAATTATATTAGATAAACCCTACAATCTTACGTAAATCTCCAATTTGAAGTACCAAAAAGATAAAAAAAAAAAAAAAAAAAAAAAAAAAAGATCCAAAACTAGATCAAATTAGTTAAAAAATATTCTGCGAAAAACAAAAAGTAAAGCAAAAAAAAAAATATCAATCAAACTTTTCATTGCCCATTAACTATGTTGCACGGATACGGATACGTCGAAACGAGTACGACACGACACGGATATGGCGACGCGGATTTTAAAAAATCTACTAGATACGATACGGCATGGATACGAATATAAAAAATATAAATTTATTATAATTATGCATATATAAATAAGTAAAATAATAAATATGTTTATATTCATATATATTGCAATAAGTTAACTTAAGTTTCATAAGTACTAAATTGCATAATTTTCGAAAAAAAATATTATTTAGTAATTCAATACTATTAATTATACATAATGTTCATTGTTTTATTATGTTAGATAAAACATGTTCCGTTATAGACAAACTATCATGTATTGCACTTGTTTATAATACAAAGTGTGATTTGACGCCTTACATTGTTGATTGTTCTAACCAATTGTGGTTACTTAGCAAAATTTAGAATATAAAATGTGTTGGATACGTCTAAATAAGTATCTGATACGTGTGTCCAACTTTTCTTTTTAATTATATTTACCGACGCGCCACGTGGAGTGTCGAATACGTATCCCATGAGTATCCGAGGAGTATCGTATCCGAAAAGAGTCCGACACGATATTTTATAATTTTTTGAAGTATCCGTGCTTTATAGCCCATTAACCACCAACACCAAATTTGAATATAAAGATATTTTTCTCTTTTGTTTATTCTTTGGGAACAATATGATTTTTGTGTAATGAAAACTTGTTAATTTAGTGTTCGGGTTTGTTTTTAGCTTTCATTAAATAATGTATTCATTGAAAATTATATTTTAATTGATATTTTACATTATCTCATTTATATTTTCTATGAAAGTTTACTAAATTTAAAAACAAAAAATTGTAATTAATTAGTGCATTTATATTTAACTCATCAAATAATAAAAATACAAGAAAGTTGATAATTGAGACTTCAAAACCCGCCTCGAACCGCCCCAACCCAAATGAACCGCATAGTGCAATCTCAAGACTTGTTGGGTTGAGTTTGGACTAGAGATTTCAAAACCCGCAAATATTGAGTTGGGTTTGGACAAGTACAAAACCGCATTAGACCGCACCGCGAACACCCCTAATAAATTGATCAAATCTTAAAAAATTGACCAATATGTACGAAGTTATGATTTACGAAGGATATAATGTTCCTGTAAGTGTTACTTCTCCATTTTGGTGATAAATTGACTAAATCTTAAAAAATTGGCCAATATGTACGAAGTTATGATTTACGGAGGATATAATGTTCCTGTAAGTGTTACTTCTCCATTTGGGTGATAAGGTTAGGGTTAGGGTTAGGGTTTAGGGTTTAGGGTTGTGGCATTTGCAGTTTGGTCCCTACGAACTTGCATTTAACACATATTTGCAGTTTGGTCCCTAACTTTTCAAAAATTACAATTTTACCCCCAAAATTTATAAAAAATTTCATAATTGCAATTCAATCCATAATTTGCACAAAATTAAAATGTTCACTCAATACGAACTTGCATTTAACACATATTTGCAGTTTGGTCCCTAACTTTTCAAAAATTATAATTTTACCCCCAAAATTTATAAAAAAATTCATAATTGCTATTCAATCCATTAATTTCACAAAATTAAAATGTTCATTCAATACGAATTTGCATAGAACACGAAATTGCATAAAACATCAATTACATCAAACATTGTTCAATAAACATCAAATACAACCTACAAATTTACTAAACATCTAAGATTCACTTTCATGATTGCCCGAACTCTGGCCGCGTTGGGGACATCTAATTGCTTTGTGATCGGTACTTCTGCAAATTCCGCACTTGTATTTTCTCTTCGAATTTTCAAGGGATGATACATGTCGTGACTTTTTAGGCCTTCCACGGGTTATTTCGGCGACTGGAGGTAGCACTACTCTCGCCATAACATCATTAGGGATGTTCATCCATTGGTCTTGCGATGGAATGGGTTCTATGAGCTCAAAGTATGCTTGACGCGTATTGTTGACCGTGTAGTATTGGCTTACAAGCTCAAACACATACTTACCACTATCTTTTGGTCGTTTGTCCATGACAGCTGCAATTATGTGCTCACACGGTATTTGCTCAATCTGAAAGACGCCACATGAACAAGTTCTTCCCGCTAAATCCACAATTCTGGACCACTCGGTAGATTCCACTTTCCATGTATCATACCCTAATTCACATTTGCGCCACCCATACGCATTTTCATATCGCTCATATATCAACTTCTCCTTCGATAGGGTAAATACAGATGACCATCCATCAGCCTCAGCACGACGCTCTCTAAACCACTTTCTCATCAAATCAACAATAAATTTGAGAAAGTAACATATGGGAAAATATTTGGCATCTTTGATCCGATTATTAAGGACCTCAACATGGTTAGACGTCATTACCTCATATCTGTTCAAGCAATGGTGGATTCTCGCCCATTTCTCAAACGTTACCTCGTTATGTAGCCAATTTGCACATCCCGGGCTCTTGCTTTCACGACACCAAAATATTTTTTGTACTCACTCTCGCTGTACGCGAAAGCAGCTTGGTGAAAGTTCCTGGTTACCCCATCTCTCCCAAACTTTTTTACCAAGTTCTCTTTGAGGTGGAAGTAATATGCCCCATGATCAGCTAAAGGGTAAACATCTTTTACCGCTTTAGTAAGCCATTTGCCCCTGTCTGAAACAATAACCAGATCGTCTCTGTCTGGTACACCCTCTTTCAAGCACTCTAGGAAATAAGTCCAACATGCCGCATCCTCGTTGCCCTTAGCTACCCCCCATGCAATTGGATAACAACTATTTTCACTGTCCCTCGCATTTGCAATTAGAACGCTTCCTTTATATCTTTGCCCCATAAATGTTGCATCAATTACAATTCATTTCTTAGGAAATGGAATCCTCGAGTAGCAGCTCCGAAAGAAATGAAGAAATACTTAAATTGGTTTTCGGAGTTCGTATGGATGCGGGTGCGCGTGCCAGGATTTTTTTGCTCAATCATGTAAGCATAGGAGGGTAGATTGGCAAAGTTTTCTTCGAATGTACCCATAATCTCTGCTTGAGCAACTTGTTTCCCCCTCCAAGCTGTCATATAGCTAATGTTAACCTTTTCTTCGGCACGCATGAAGTTTATCAGTGCATTTGGTGTTGGGGCTTCATTGGCATTCAGAAATAATCCCGACGTCCGTAAACCAACCATCCGACTTGTTGCTTGGCTATGACCGGCACCTCTATTCGCTATCCCACAAGTGTGAACATTTGTATATGTTAGAATAACAAATTTTGGGCACTTAGGTTCCTTAGTCGCATATAAACGCCATGGACAACCAGGAGTCTTACACCGAGCTATCTTCATATTAGGGTCAGACTTATACGAACTAATTTCCCATTTTTTTGCTACAGCAGTGTCATTAAGTGTATCCATGAACGCTTTTTTGTTTGCAAACCGAACTGTCCATCCTGATTCATCACTCCTCCCATGAGAATAATTTTTGCAACAGAATCAGCGTTATCAAAGCCTTCGTGACTAGGTGGTTCGTAAAATTCGTCATGGCTAGGCGCTTCACCATAACCACCACCACCACCTACATCACCACCAACATCACCATCTACATCATTACCCACATCACCACACTCGTTGTCAATGTTACGGTGTTCACCATTTACATCAGCACCACCATAATCATCTTCGCCGTCAAAGTTACGGCAGTCATAACGAACATTATGACCTTCATTGTCATGCGGAGACCATTGACTATATGGAGGAGAACAACGTAGTGGTTCAACTTCCTCCACTGTACGTAAAGTTGGATTATAGGCAATGGTCTCCTCATCAACATCATCTTGTGCACTTGATCCTCCTATAACACATCCATCAAGTTGGTAATTGAAACTAACTTTGTTCTTGAGTTTTTTTTCCTTTACCCCGGGTCATAAGTTTCTTCGATTTCTGTTTTCTACCCGGAGTTGTCTCTATCCTCATAATTTCTTCTCTCGGAGAAAAAATCAAGTACAAAATTAAATCAAAAGAACTACGGGCATAGTGCTTTGTTATCTCCCAATCTTCTTCATCTGATACTTTCACTATCAGGTTATTAACACATTCACGCATAATCTCAAAAATATCAGTATGCCGATCTAAATTCAACTTCTTGCAAATTTTATCGAGTAGTTCCTCAAACGAAATTCCCCTATCCACCATTATTGTTTTCACAAAATCTCCACTCCAATGTCATTTATCATCCATTTGGCGTGTAAAATCACCGACATATCAAAGATATACTATAAGTTTGTCAATTCCTACAAGTAAAAACAAAAATTAATACATAAGCTATCTAAATAAAAAAAATGTATTAATAAGGACAATACTGCCTTGTTGGCGTGTGGCGTGTGTAAATGGCCACACGCCACACGCCATGCACAACTTCATGGCGTGGGCATGTGGCAAGAAGACACCCCACACGCCATGCTTATCTTCATGGCGTGTGGCGTGTGGCCATTTATACACGCCACACGCCAAAAATCGCGAACTTCAGTTCGATTCGATTTCTCAATTTTTGTTAACTAAATCACTCGATATTACATCAAAACTTCAAATAACTTGCAAATGCTTATCTTTAATGTTGTTCTTACTCCTTTTCTTCCTTGAGTGAATTTTGTGTGAAATTTGTGTAAATTGGGTTAGGGTTTGGGGTTGATTTTGGGATAGAAATTGAATTTTATTTTGGGGTGGGTTGATTTTGAAGTTTTTAAAATTTTGGGGTATATTTGTTAAAGTTTAATTTTATTAGGAAGAGTTAATTAATTATGTTTAGTTAGTTAATTAATCCTTTGGCCTTTGAGTAATTTTTAAAAATTTAATGGCCTTGAGTAAATAAAATTTTGTTTTGTGGCTCTTTAGAAAATGTTTGTTTTTGTTTGCTCATATAAGTAGTCACAACTTCCTTAATTCTATCACAAACTCTCAAAAATTTCCCTTTCTCTAACAACGGTGACATATAAGTAGTCACAACTTCCTTAATTCTATCACAAACTCTAAAAAATTTCCCTTTCTCTAACAACGGTGAGCTGAGAGAAAATAATACTACTCAAACTCTTTTTTTTTTAACGTTTGAGCTTTGAGTGAAAAAATTAATCACTAAGCTTTCGTTGTTTTGTGGAATCTCAGGTGGTTGCATAGAAGGTGAAGGAATCGAAGATCACATAGCAGGATTCACTTCTACTTGTAAAGCATTTTACTCCGTTCCGCTACTATTTTCTCGTGTTTGATTATAAATGATTGGAAAAATTGTTTTCTAATTTTTGTACGAGGTTACCTATTTCTAACTTCAAACTTCGAATCGGTTATATCTAGCTTTATTTTGATGTAGATTGTGTTGTTTCAGGAGAAAATTAGTTGTTATTCATTGTGTTATGTTATGCTTATGCTTTTTGCAAAATCCATAATATCTGAGGTTAATCTTGAACTATAATATGTTTTGTCAATTATTTTCTCATTTTTGTATGAAGTTACCGATCTACTTCAAATCGGTTATATCTAGTTTCATTCTGGTGTAGTTTTAGAGAAAATAAGTTAGTTCTCTATTATTTCACTATGTTCTGTTTTGCTCTGTTTTTTATATAACGTTGATATTCTACGCCTTTGGTTAAATCCATACCATCTGAGGTTAATCACAAATTCTAATATGTTTTGGCTGTTATAATTATTTTTGTGTGATTTAGATCGAAAAATATGTCTATTGTGTAACTTAATTCGTGAATATTGTGAATTCTCTTAGGGCTTTTCAAAATCTGGAGTAATCGAATTGTTCTGTGTGTTTTGTAATTGAGTGAGAGTCAACATTGTTACTTAATCATCAAAGTGCAATACATAATGCAGAATGTACTAGATCTGGTAAAATCTTCAGTAAAGCGTTTTGTATGGTTTTTTGTACGAAGGTATTTAGATGTTATTCCTCTATTCACTATTTGACACCGTTGAAATTGTTATTTGTAAATTACTAAATTAGTTCGTCTAGAAGTTGATTTACTTGCAAGTTCTTGTACTGATTTAAACTCTAGGTTTGCGATTTATCTCTAGCATATTTGTCATAGATAGATAAAATAACAAATCAACTTAATTATTTTTAAAAATTCAATTGTAATATGTTTTTAAATTATGACAATTAATTCTAAAACCCTTCTAAAAAACAAATACTACAAGTATTCTGGATATAATTATATAACTACTCTACGTTATTAGAGTTAATTTTTTTATTTGTCAAAACCATAAATAGGTATAATATAAACCTAGTATTATTATGCTCTCGCAAGTCGCAACTATGTTACAAAAGAGGCTCCTCAATCTTAGTTGGGGGTGTCAGTAAAATCGAACCAAGTTGTACCAATTTTTGGTATCTAGATTGGTTAAGTAATATTTTAAATTGTACCATATGCCAAACCGAACAATTTGTAGCTTGACCAAAAACAAAAAAGTGTAGTTTTGAATCGTTTTTGTAAATTTCCTATAGATTATTTTTTAAAATTTGTAGCTTGACCTAAACTCATTGAATCAAGTTATATATCAAACCTAATTTTAAAGTGATCCCAAATTCTTGCATCTCCATGCCCAGTTAATTCTCCTTGTATGTCTCAAAATCTTAAAATCGACATTATAGGTTTACTTCGTAAATCAACCACTAATAATGAAATCGAATTGTTTGCACAATCAGTTGATAATTAACTTGATTTCGGTACGATTCAATTGATTTATCGAATTGTTTGCACAATCATACTCTTCATGACTGTAAACTAAACATTTATGCTTAAACTAAAACTTAAATAAAACTAATCAATATTTGATTCAAGTTAATTTCAAAGTTACGATCTATCTTAATGTCACACTCCGACCATGTGTCCGACACAACTAAACCATCATATGACGCATTAAGGCCAATAAACCATGTGTCCGACACAATTAAACCATCATATTACGCATTAAGGTCAATAAGTGCCCCAACAATACTTGACCAATTAAGTTAAACCCAACAAGTTATCTCAAGTTATGCATAGAAGTTTCTATGGCTAGTAATTTTGCTTGTACATGGTTCTATATTTTCAAAGTTCCATGTAGATAATTCTAATAGGTAACTATAGATATTTCTCCATTACACAATTATAGAAGAATCCATAAAATATCTAACAAAATTCTATAGATCATTATTTTAGTCATTATATCAAGTTTATCTTCACCGTCCGTTCGAGAATGTGGTCATATAAATAGGGCAAAACCTCATTTTTACATTATCCAACTTTGTTAACAATTAAATAATTTAAAGTATTCTTACAACCTTCTTACTCTTTTCCACAACTCACATTTTATCTTCTCCAAGAATTAAGTTGTCTTGGTTCGAAAGTTTTTACAACCTTATTATGTGCAATTTAAAACTTTAATTATCTTATAAAGAATTAATGTTTGACAATAAAATATAGATCATTATTAAATTAAAAAAATAATATACATACATATTTGTAAAATATGGTTTCTAAATAATTTTTTTTTGCATGTAGTCACTTCCACAGTGGTTTTTCGATCTCCATTTGTTAAATGATGTAGGCGATAATTTTAGATTCGTAATACTTCGCAATGCTAATAATGAGACGTGGGTTGTAGAGATAGCAGCTTCGCGTTGGAGGTACCGAATCACTACGGGGTGGGATGCTTTGCTCAGGACAACGGGCTCGGGGTAGGTGACCGACTCCGATTTGAGTGGTATAACCATGGATTTGGTTACCATGTTACTATTCTGTAAAAAAAAAGAAACAATTGTAATACCGACTATCTTCATCTTCTAAACTCAAATATATATATAGTTAGAATATATGAATAATTACATACAATTGGTGGATCATTTACATAAGTTTGTTGAGTGCTTTCATGACTAAAGTTTTAGTTTTCAAAAACTAAGAAAAGAAAGAGGATAACTAACTATACATATATTTCATACTATTCACAAGAAGGGGGTGACTACATCATATTTCATAATTGATCACCAAACTCGTTCCTCCTATTTCATTTGCCATGTTGTGGATTTAACTCTTACCTTCCACTTAGATAAGTAGAAAATCATGAAGAACCCATTTTCTTTCTACGCAATGTAAAATTAATTATAGATATATCCACTGCACAATGTGTAATAAAATTCATTATTGCATTCTGTATTTTTATTAAATTGAAAAATGACACCCAGATACAGTAATGGGAGAAGTGACTTATTGAATGGTAGATCAACGTTATTTATAACAGTGAAAGCTTTGATGATAAGTTTACTTTCAGAAAGATTATCAGTCAGCATAACACATCTGATCAGATCAAAATGGATACAACTGGAACTTAGTTATTATTCTCCAAATCTTTTCGAATTTAATAAAATCTTCAATTTCAAAATTTACATCAGTAAAATTTCCTAAAATAAGCTTGTTGAATTTATATTTTTTTTTATCATATTTAGCTCACATGTTCAAATTTTGCTAACTATACTCTAATATTCATGTTTTCAAATGAAAATATGGGGCTTTTGGCATTTTGCACCCTGGAATTATAGAATTTTAGCACTTTGCATCCTGACTTAAAAGTTTTAGCATTTTACACCCTGTAAATAATTTATTTGGCACTTTGCACCCTAATGTGTGTTTTAAAGAGAAAATTCATTGGTAGAAGGGTGGAATAGATTTTCAATTTTTTTTTTCACTCTTCAACTTGGCAATATAGATTTTGCACCCTTAAAATATATAATGTTGGCATTTTTCACCCTAAAATTATATAATATTAGCATTGTTCACCCCGATTTAAATTTTTTAACCCTTTGCACCCTAAAAATATAATTTGTATGGCATTTTGTACCCTAATGTATTTTTCTTAAAAAAAACTCATTAATGTCGGCGATGTAGAGATAAAATGGTTCTATGCACACCAATCATAAACTTGTTGTTCTAAATTTATTTTACTTTATAATTAACATTTTCTTTCGATCAGTAAAATTTAGATTTAAAAAAAGACATTGTCTTCATTTTATTTTCAAGTATCCTCTAGATTATTTACTTTGTATCTAAAATACACGTTTACATATCTAACATATTATTATATTGCATATATTTAGTCGGGGTTAAAAATAGCAGAAATTATATTTTTGGGTGCAAAGTGCCTATATTCTATATTTCAGAGTGCTGAGTGTCAAAATCTATACTTTTAGGGTGCAAAGTGCCAAAACTTTTAACTTAGAGTGCAAAGTGTCAAAATCCTATAATTTTAGGATGCAAAGTGCCAAAAACCCAAAAATATGCATAAAAATGAATTATTAGCTACTATCTTCTTAAACTGATAATTATTTTAATAACATTTTGTGTGTGTGTATATATATATATAGATACTCCATTTTATTTATTGTTGGATACGGATCTTTAACAAATGGATCGACCTAGATCCATATTCGCTCCACGTAATTTTTTTAACCTGAGATGATTCATCGAATCTTTGACCGGATTAAAATCCTAATAAATCGGGTCGAATTCTGATAGAATTAAAACATGCCCCCATTAACAGCTTCATTAGGCTTGCCAATGGGCCGAATTCGGGTCGGGCCAGGTTCAACCCAAGCACATTTCCATTTATGTCAGATTGGAGTTTGTATCTTGCTCGGCTCTATTTATCTCGAGTCTAATAAATCTTCGCCGTATTTGGTCGAATATCGTATTTTTTCGAATCTAATAAAATTTTCACTTTCAATTCATACCAATATTTAAAATAAATCCTTAACATTGCTATTTTATTTAATTTAGCTCACATGTGCAAACTTTCTTAACTAATATTCCTGTTTTTAGATGAAAATATGGAAAAAATTGAAATTATGAGTGAATTATTAACTGTTATCTTCTTGATGTAATGGTAAAATATTACTTAAGGTTACTTATTTTAATAAAATATTATGTATATGTATAATGTATTGTCGGATACGAATATTTAACTTACCGAATTGATCTAGATCCATATGTGTTCTACGTATTTCGCATTATAGATCTTTATAATCGGATCTCGGATCTTTATCATTGGATCAGATTCTCCGAATATCTTATTGGATTAATATCCTAACAAATTGGGTCGGATTCAATTCAAATTCGGATTCATATAAAATGGTGTGTAAGAAATAATCTATTGAGTTCGGTGGCCCAAATGCAAAGCTTCTTTATCCGGTTGAAGAAGAACAAGAGAGGCTTTTTGTTACGTTAGATGGGTCATGGATGCACCTTAAACGATATATATTTTTGATTTTGTGTAATAATAATTTTTTTTTCAAAATGAGCCGTTATTTATTAAATTTATGTTTGTAGGGCTTGAATACGTGTGTGAATGAGTGATTAGATTTCAAATGTTCTGAAAAGGGCTAAATGGCTTAATGGTCCCTCAGGTTTAAAGTTAATTACGCTTTTTTCATTTATAGATAAAGTGTTATATTTTCGTCTATCTTATAATGTGTGTTACACTTTCGTCCCTCGTAGATAAAACGTTACTCTTTCTTCTATCTTAGATATTATGTGTTACAAATTTCGTCCCTCTTAGATAATATGTGTTAAACTTACCCTCTCATGTTACACTACTATACATACATCCTTTTATACAAAATATTAACATATGATGAAAATGAAATAAAATATTAACATGGGGGACATAACTATAACACGTGTTATAGAAGAGGCAAAAAAGTGTAATCTTTTTCTATGAGGACGTAAGTATAATACATATTATGGAAGAAGAACAAAAGTGGAACACTTTATAATTTATGGGGACGAATGCGTAACCAACATTAAACTTGATGGACTATTAGTGTGGTTTTGCCTTTAGAAAGTATAGAGATGTTAGGCCATCTCCAGCGGGAGGAGGCAGGCAGGCAAGCTACCTTCGATTGGAGATGGCAAAAAATCAAAAGGCAACGGGGGGGGGGGGGGGGGGGGGGGGAGAGGCAGGGAGAGGGGCAAGCAGACAAGCAATGGTTGCTTGCATGCCTGTCTGCGGGCAAAGCAGCGCCGTGCGGCTTAAATTTTTTTAATTCCAAAAATTAATTTATATGTGTGTAAAAAATATGTAATTTTTTGTAATACTTGTGTAAAAAAATGGTCAATTTTATTTCATTGGTAACTTTTTTTTAAACAAAAAACTTATATATATATGTATGTGCGTGCGCTCGCGCGTAAAAATTTGTAATACTTGTGAAAAAATTGTCAATTTAGTTTCATTGGTCACATTTTTTCTCTTTAAATAAAAAACTTATATATATATATATATATATATATGTGTGTGTGTGTGTGTAAACTTTACATCAAGTCTTTTGTTTTTGTTATTTTTAATTATGAGCGAAAAGAATTATAAAAAATGCTTTTTTTTAAAAAAAAAAAAAAAGCCTACACGAAAATTTTCTTTGGTTATAAAAATCATAATTTTATTTACTTAACAAAATAAGTTTCATTTAATTTTTTAAATGGAACTTTAATTTAAGAATATAGAATTTTAATTAATAAAAATAAAACTTTAAAAAATATTTCTTTAATTTAATTTATTACTGTGTGAAATCTAATAACTTTGTAAGAAAAGATTAAGTTTTTTTTTTTTTTTTAATTTATAAATTTATAATTTCTCTACGAGTGGAAAATTAAATAAATTCTAGTTTATCATTTATTTTTTAACTTCAATTTTAAAAAACAAAAATTTAATAAGTTTAATATAATTTTTAAAATGAATTTAAATTCATGATTAAGGAATTTTAATTAATAAAGTTTTAACTCTAAAAAAATATGTTTAATTTTAAAAAATTAAATTATAATTAAGTAAGCACTATTATTATTATTTAAGCATTAATAATTTTGTTTATTTTATTTATTTATTATTTATTATTATTATTATTATTATTATTATTATTATTATTAAGTGAAAATGGAAAAAAATTATTTAAAATTAAATAGAAAAAGGAAAATTGATACATTAGATGGTCTCACATATTCACTCAATCAATGAGCTGAGATAACTATTATCAACTTTCATTTAAATCAAATATGGAGCAAAACAGTGAATCAATTAAGTAATATCTCATATAATTATGACAAAAAATTGCATGCTAATTGCTAGTGACGATATACTCTAACAAGGTAACACAATTAAACCTTATCTGTAATTTGAGGTCGTCGTTCTGAATTTATTAATGGAATTACTAAATCTTTTTTTAGTGTGACATCGTTGTTGTTGTCTTGTCTATTTCATCTAATTTTTTTCACAAAATTGCAATTTATTAATTTTGTTCTTCTGACCCAACTAGACTTCTTGTCTTTTTGGTTTGGGCACATCTTGCAGCCCATTATAAAATTAGCATTGGTTAGTATTATGTTAAACATCTTCCAATAAAAATTCGAACTAGAAATTACCACATTGAGGAACTAGTCACTTCCACTGTACCTATTACTTGTTAGTTGTAAATGTAGTAATTATGGTTGTTGTATGTTATAAACTAAAAATTACTTTTAGAAAAAAATTGATAGAGTTATGCTAAAATTGCAATTTATTAATATTGTTCTTCTGACCCAGCTAGACTTCTAGTCTTTTTGGTTTGGGCACATATTGCAGCCCATTATAAAATTAGCATTGGTCTTGATTGGTCTTGAAATAAGTTCCAACAGATTTACCCATAGTTGAAAATGCGACCTTTTTTTATGAACAAACAAGTAGCCCCCGAGGCATTTCTCCGATTTATAAGACTTGCTCCAGCGACAAGGATGGGAGTTCAAATCCCTTTTGGAACTTGGATGAAAGCATTATCATGAATCTGTCTAAGGGTCGTTTGTGGTCAAACCCCCTTTGTGCGTAGAGTGTACAACAATGTGAAGGAATCCCGAGGCTTGGTGGAGACACATTCCGCGATATACATCATTCAGGATTCTAAGGGTCCATGATTAGTCTTGTGTAAACTTGGACACCTAGGTTATTAAAAAAAAAAAAGTATTTATACATTGGCTTAAAATTAATTATGGGAAATAGCTTTAATATTGATAACACCGGCGAAGTTGACTGTTAATTCAATTGTAGAGAACTAGAGATCAAGTAGACAGACACGTAGCTTTGTCAACATTGTCGAACCATGGGTCACCTTAATAGGTCACAGTATTTGAGAGCCACCTAAAGATTAGTTCTTATATACTGTATTTAGCTCTTTAGTCTTTAGCACTTCTACCGTCCAAAATGAATTAGTCGAGGCTACCTGTTGGATATTGTCTTCAGCTCTCTTTAGTTTATATGTGTCCTAAGTATGTCTACTTTTTGAATATAAAAGTAGAATGAGTTGGTCCACTTTGGACATATGTCATTCATAGAAACTTATAAGGCAATACCCAACATGTAGCCTCGACTAATTCGTCCAAAATGATGGTTTCTAAAAAAATCGAGTTCAGTCTAGATAGACCAATTAGAGTTGGGGAAGTTTTACAAATTATTTTACAATATTTGTTGGAATTATTTGGAAATCATCCTGATAAATACTATTCTACTGTTAACTAATGGATAGAAACTTTACGTGCAATTTCATTTCAGTCGAATTACGTAGCCAACTTTATTGTCATGGGTAGGAAAAACTAATTATTCAAGGCACATAATAATGATGAAAAAATATGGAGAAGTTAATTCGACTGATCCATATTCGCTCCACGTAATTTTTTTAATTTGAGATGATTCATCGAATCTTTGATATAATTAAAATCCTAATAAATCGGGTCGAATTCCGATAGAATTAAAATATGCCCCATTAACAGCTTTATTAGGCTTGCCAATGGACCGGATTCGGGTCAGGCCAGGTTCGCCCCAAGCCCATTTCCATTTATGTCAGATTGGATTAATATCTTGCTCGGCTCTATTTATCTCGAGTCCAATAAATCTTGACCGTATTTGAGTCCATTGAATAGTTCTAGTTCTGATAACAAAATATGTCATTGTAATTCCATAGATTTCTGAGTAACTTAAAATTCTTGAGATGAACATGTTTGGCAAAGTCATAAAATATTGATCGGTCAAGGCCTATGGTCACAGATATGTCCTATAATTAATGACTTTAATTTTCTCCACATGAGCTAATATTAAATAACCAAAAAAATTCCAATGTTATTATTTTGTCTAAGAGAGAGTATGCTAGTTTTCGATCAAAGGTCATGTTTAATTTATTTTTGAAAATTGGATCGATTGTTTATAAAATGATAAATACCACTTTTAGTCCTTTTTATGCACTCTTTTTTTAACAATTTTGTTCTCGTTATATTTTTCTTAACATTTTAATTCTCATTATTAATTATTTGTGTCATTGTAGTCCCTTTCAAATAGTTTCAGGGAGACTCCGTCATCACTTGATTTGCACATGGACTAACATGAGGGTTTATTTTCTGGAAATTCACCCAAAAAAAAAAAAAAAGATTTTCAGGCTTGTTTAACCACATCAATGACATGTACTTCAACTTTTTAGTCAACAAAAAGTATGAAAAATCTGTTATTTTGCATGAATTTACCCAAAAAACCCTCATGTTAGTCACATGCAAACCACTCGACGTCGGAGCCACCCAGAAACCGTCTGAAGGCTGAAATGAAATAAATAATTGATAGTGAGGATTAAAATATTAAGAAAAACTCAAAGTTAACCAAACTGTTAAAAAATACATAAGGAGGACCAAAAGTGGTATTCACCCGTTTATAAAATTATAAGATAACGATGATTTCCTATATATATATATTTGGTTTTGTGAAATAATTTTTTATTTTAAATGAACCGTTATGTATCAATTTTATGTTTGTAGGGCTTGAATATGTGTGTGAATATTGAAAAAGTGATTAAATTTCAAATGTTTTGGAAAGGGCTAAATGGCACTAATGGTCCCTCAGGTTTAAAGTTGGTTACACTTTCGTGCTTTATAGATAATGTGTTATATTTCGCCTGTCTTAGATAATGTGTGTTACACTTTCGTCTCTCATAGATAAAATGTTCCTCTTTTATCTCTTTTAGATATTGTGTGTTACAATTTCGCCCTTCTTAGATAACATGTGTTATACTTACGCCCATCATATTACACTATTGAACATACATCCTTTTATACAAAATATTAATATAGGACGAAAATGAAATAAAATATTAACATGAGGAACATAATTGTAACACATATTATATAGGATGAAAAAAAAGTATAACAATTTATCTATGAGGGACATAAGCGTAATACATATTATGTAAGAGGGACAAAAGTATAACACTTTATCTATGAGGACGAAAGTGTAACCAACATTAAACTTGATGGACTATTAGTATGATTTTGCCTTTGGAAAATATAGAGATGTTAGGCCATCTCCAAACGAAGAGGAGAGGCAGGCAGGCAAGCTGCCTTCGACTGGAGATAACAAAAAATTCGAAGGCTACAGAAGGGGAGGCAGGGATAGAGGCAAGCAGGCAGGCAGGCATGCCTGCCTGTTTGCGGGCAAGGCAACCCTGGGCGGGCGGGCGCGTGTAGCCTTTGGTGCTTACCCACTAATTTAAAAAGAGAATTAAAAAAATTAACAAATCATTAAGCAAGTCTATCTTATTGTACTTGCATTATTATGTGTGACTATATATAAATTGAGTTAAACAACAACAACAACAATAATAATAATAATAATAATAATAATAATAATAATAATAATAATAATAATAATAATAGTAATAGTATAATACGACTCTGGACTCTTGAGCTATTGATCAAGTCAAGAAGGCATGAGAACAACATTGAGTTCAAGCTCAATGCAACTATAATCAACTTCCATTTAAATATGGAGTAAAATAAGGGATCAATTAAGTAATATCTCAAAACCACCATCTGAGATCCGACCTAATATATATCCCAGTCCATTTCGCGGTCCTTTAATTCCGCTCGAATAAACGAATTACTTATGGATAAATCCGATTCGGATTAATAACCTAAACCAATTGACTATGATTTATTATCTATATATAATACGTGTACACATTGACCATGCAATTTTTCTATTGGAGATGATCTAATCTGGAATATAATAACTTCACCTATCTGCATTTAATAAGCAAGATACCTTATTGTGAAACATTATTATTCAAATAGCTATATATTATACTAAAAAGATATATTTTATTATTTCAAATAGTTGTCTTATTCAACTCTCTAGTAGTGGCGTCGTGGTAGGAGTATTTAATAGGCCAAGAACATCAAACCACGTACGAAAATCACAATCCACGATTAATAGAAATAATATCATCAATTCAATTGGAAAAAAATAGTAATTGTGTATAACTGTATATTGTATGGTTATTTTCATAAAGAGATTTATTTATCATATCCGAATAACATTAAAAAAAAATTCTGTCAGGAAACCGAGTGAGGTCGAACATAATTTGAATTAGATTATAATTTTCAAGATTCAATTCTGAAAAGTTAACGCTAGTACTTTTTATAAATTTCTCTAGTACCTAAGGGAAATTTTAATACATTTAATATTGTTGACGACAAAAGTTATATTACTCCTAAAAAAAAGACAAAAGTTATATTTATGAAAAAGGACGTAATTGATTATCTAAAAAAACTTTCATACGGCATATTAATTTCCAAATTGTTACAAGTCATTCAAATGGATCTAGTATTTGTGTATAAGATGATGAAGTAATATAAATAGAAAAGCTTTATGATGAAAATCAAATTATATTAATGATGAAAATCAAATTATATAAATAATGATCATATTTTCTAGAATATAAAATTTAGCTTGGGTTGAACTTTTTATGAGCTTGAAATTAAAATTGAGTTTGCTTTAATTTTTAAACTAACCGAACTCGATCAATTTTTATAAAACAAGCTCAAATCAAATATTGAGTTATTTAATATTTTTCACATATTTCGTCAATTTTTAGCTTATTGAAGAGAGCTCGGTTCAAACGGAAAATATTATTCAAACTTGTTTGATCTATATGATGAACGAAGCATAAAAAACCATTCATCAAACAATCGAATAACTTGAATTGATAATCAATTCTAGTCGCATGTAAAAATATTTAGGTCATAAGTCCATTAAAATTACTTTCTAAATGTGTTAGTTTCTTGATGGAAGATTAATTTGTACAAGTAATTGGATAAAATAAAATATTTATATCCATAAAATAATCCTTATTTTTAATTTTTAATGACTCAAACTCAAAGCAACCGACTTAGTCTTAAACCCCCCGCCTTTCTCTCGCCTCATCATCTTCTTCTTCTTCAACATACTATTATTAACTAACCTCCTCTCCACTACTACTTCCAAGTTTCCACACCATGCATTCTCCACTCCTATTGCTATTACTACTTCTTCCACTCTCCGCCACCGCCTCACCACCGCCGGACCACCAATCTCACTTCACCAACCGTCACCTCAACTCCACCACCACACAACCACCTCAAGAATACATAGAAATCACGCGCCCACTCCCTTTCTCCAACCTAACCCCCACCTGCACCCTCCCCATCCTCACCCACTCCTTCGCCAACACCATCAACCTACCCCCCACCAACACCACATACTCCCCTCCCCTCAACTGCACGTGGTCACGCGCCGCCCTACACATCTCCGCCTCCTCCAACGGCTCCCAGTATGACCGAATCGCCGCCGTATGGCTCGCCGGAGCAGAAATTCTACGTACAAGCACACCCGAACCAACGCCCGAAGGAATCTTCTGGAATGTTCGGAAGGATGTTACCAAATACTCCTCACTCCTCCGTCAATCGAATCTCACTCTCTCCGTTATGCTCGAGAACATCGTTAACGATGTTTATACCGGCGTTTACCACGTTAACCTCACTTTCCTTTACTACAACGACACTAAAATCGTTACTCGCCCGTTTTCTCGAAGGTCAACAGCCATTATTGAGGAGAACAGGGGAATACGACGTCGTAAGTTGAAATTAAATAAGAATTCTACTGATTTGAATGAGAATCCTGCGGATTTAATTATTCCAATCTCTACGATTGGGGATGAAGGGTTTTGGTTTAGAATCGAGCGAGAATCGGATGTTGTTTATCAAGGAATTCAAATTCCGTTGAACACGTACAGAGCTGTGATTGAGGTTTATGTTTCCTATCATGGAAATGATGAGTTTTGGTACTCGAATCCACCGGATTCCTACATTGAGATGAATCGTTTGCCCACAAAACGAGGGCACGGGGCTTATCGTGAAGTGTTGGTGAAGCTTGATGATAATGTAGTTGGATCAGTGATTCCGATTCCTGTGATTTTCACTGGAGGGATAAATCCTCTGTTTTGGGAGCCTGTAGTTTCGATTGGGGCTTTCGATTTACCTTCTTATGAAATCGAATTGACACCGTTTTTAGGCATGTTGCTTGATGGGAAAGTGCATTTTTTTGGGCTCGGGGTCGATGGTGCTATTTCGTTTTGGCTAGTTGATGCAAATTTGCACTTGTGGTTGGATCATAAGGTGGATAGAGTTCAAGCTGAGGCTGTTAAGTATAGTAGCCCTAGTACTTGTGTTGAACGCGAGTATAAATTTCAACAGCTTGATGGGAAATTCGAGATTGAAGGGAAGAGGAAGAGTGAGTTTTCAGGGTGGGTGAATTCGAGTGCTGGAAATTTTACAACCTATGTTACACGTAAATTGAAGTTTGAGAACACGATCAAGTTCAAGAACGATGGAACGGAAAAGAATGTGGAGCAAGAAGTGAAGTTGACAAATGAAGTGAAGATTAAGTCGAGTACAGGGGACTTGATTTCAACCTCTAAGGTGGAGATGAAATATCCTCTTGAAATGTCGACTTCGACCTTTCCTGGATCGGTTAAGGATACTTATTTGATGAAGACGAAGCTGGAACATTCTTTGAAAGAAGAGAAGTCGGAGGGGACCTTCAAAAGTACTTTGGTTAACAGTCAGAAATCCGAGGGGTGGATGTTTGTTCAGGACCATGATGTTCTGTCTGGAGCTGCGAGTACTGATCAGAGTTATTCCGTGGAGGATAGTTTTGGTTGCTATACTCGAAGTGTTTCAGTTTCAAGTGGAAATATCACGAACGACTCCACAGGTTATCTCTGTGCATCAGCATCTCCCTTGTGATTCAATAGAAAGGCATTTTGGACTGAAGGAATGAATACCCGAAACTTCCCCTTTTTTTCTCTTCCACGTTTTGATAACTATTGCTTGTGATTTTGTGTGGATGAGTCAGTGTGGTCCTATCAGAGATTGAATATTTGTTCCTTTTTTTAGGAAATTTGTAATAAGATTTGGCTCAAGTTGTGGCATGCTACTTTTGTTTTCTTTGCTAATTCTCTAAATTCTCTTTGCCAGATCAATCTTAACTATACAGATTTGAAGATATAAATGCTTGGCTTTCCAGCCTCATATATTAAAGAACACACTTTTCCTGACTGAGGAATAGATTTTTACTATCAATATGTTAAATCCAACATTCCCTTTATCAACTGAAAAAACAATGTGAAAAGCAGTAGATTTTGTGGTAAAGATTGTATACAGGTAAAGTACAAAATCCTTCATACACCGGTACTATTTGTATCTTTTGGTCGCCAAAAGTCTTTCTTACCAGTAAGAAACTGTTGTTGATGTACATTTACTGACCAATGAAGGGATTTCAGAATTGGGGTAAGCTTGTTTATCATTTCGATGGAGTCTTGAACTAGCAGATATCCACCTGGTCTCAATATGCGATCCATCTCCGCAGCTACTTCTATTATATCACACCTGACAAACAAAGAATTGCACAATTAATTTAAGTTCTGGTAATATTACTGCATAATCATATTTCATACAGAAAATCTTCAGGATATATTGTGATAATGCAATTATATGAAGCTTTAGATTTTATTTTAAGAAAAAAGTAGATTAAAACGTACCTCTTAGATAGGTTTCCGAGGAGGAAACTGGAATGCAGAAGATCATATGTTCGAGGGTATGTGTTAAAAGATTCACACCAATCATGGTAGATTCCGATCAACCCTCTGTCAAAAATGACAGGTAATGTGTCTGGTTCGTGAATGGGGACAACGTTCATCACCCATAAAGGTAGATTGATAAGCGCAGCAGCAAACCTGAAACCAACGTGAACGATGAGCCGATTTAGGAACAGAAAGATAAGGTGAAAAGCCCATCTTACCCTCCATAACCTGCATTCATATCCATCACATTCCTCACACTTGACCAATTTATTGCAAGACCTTCAATATAGACTTCTGAGACAAGTGCAGACCAGTGTCTCGTATCCCCTTTATACTTTTCTTCAGCTTCTGATTCTGTATATAGGCTTGGAGGTTTATCACTGAGCCTCTCTGGCCAGTGTGAGGGCCACTTGTCTGAGTTATCTGGAAGTCGCACGAGACAACTATCCAGAGGCACATACCTATTCGCTTGAACACAAAAGATTAGGTACATAATCAAGATAACTATCACTTGGTAATGAGTCACGGTACTAATGACCATCTAATATTTGCACACAAAAATACCATGAATTGTTTTGCCTACTGCTCTGATCACATAAAGGTGGATTATTCTCTTTGCGATTCTTGTAGCAAGAGGAAGACACTGGTTTTTGATATATAACTATCCCTACTTGAGAAGATTCAAAGAAAGTCTTTGCCACCACCTTCCAACAAATTGCTTCCGTCAAAGCTTCCATAGCTGCAACAAACAGGAATACGATTTCCATAAATCAATCACTCTAATGTAATGCATCATTGTTAAGAGCGCAAGACACACTAGGACGCAAAGGTGTTTCAGGCTAAAGCGCAAGCCACAAAACAAGGCCCCCACTCATCGAAGTAAACACTAAATAGATAGTTTAGTTATATAAAAAATCCCATAATTTTAACAAATCTTAGCATTTCAACGAAAATTTCAGAACTAATCACTAAAATATAATATAACGCGCTTGGTGCATGTATCGTCTAAGACAAAAAGTGCATAACATGCTTTTCGCGCTTAGGGCGATAACACGTACTTTTAACATCTATGCTTGATTCTAGAAATTAATCTTAAGGAAATTAAAGAGGAAGCATATTGGATACTAACATTTCCAGACATTTTGATGTTTTTCATCTTTTCTGTACACAGGTGTGGCAGACCATAGGAAATATCCTCCAGGCCTAAGAACTCTATTCAGCTCCATCAATGGTTTTCCACCTGCAAAGTTATAATCAATTCTCATATATTAGTAAACTTTACACCCAAAGATAGAATTCAAATGTTAAATAGAATGCTACCATCAGCATCCCAGTGAACCCGGCAACGTGCACAGTGGATTAAATCAAAAGAATTATCAGGAAATGTAAGCTTTTGCGTTCCGATGACTGAGAGAGTGGCGGGTATTCCTCGTTCAAGAGCAAATTGTATCTGAGCCTCGTGTTCGTCCTTTGGGGCAAGAGACATGGTAATTACATTTTTATCCAGCAAAGAACCACCAAAGCTAGCAACACCACATCCAACATCTAAAATTACCCTTGTCTTTTTCCCCCACTCGATTACCGGTAATGTCTAGAGAAACAAAAAAGGTAAAAAAACATAAGCAATATGCAGAATGCTAGTATAGATAGTATTTGCAAAGAATTCAAAATTGAATTAGAAACCGCAGCTAATTATAGGACTACCTTTCCTATAGATTCAATATACAGACTGACTCCGCGTTTGAACTGTGTACCGCCGCCAGGAAAAATAAAATAGTCACCTGATTTCACGACCCAACGCTGGGCCTTCTTGTACTCAACAAGTTTAGGATGAGGAACATTGCTGTACCATATCTGTGAAAACAAATCAAGTAACATATGTTATAGTCCAAAACTCTTCCCATCAAAGAAACATTTTGTTCCCAATAGCAATTGCTTAGTTAAGCCAAATCACAACTCAAAGAATCTTCTGTTAATCATATCAAGTTCTTGATCCAAGTAACTCAAACAAGACCATATAAATCTTACCACCAAATAATTTTTTTATTCTCACCATGTCTCTGCTCTTCGGCCACGGCACCGGGACCTTATACCCTGGAGGCATAGGAACCAAACACCTCGGACTCGGGTCGGGGCAATGCCTTTCCCTACGCTCCATATGCCTTCGTGATGTCAACTCCTTTATCGCCTGCCAATTATCCAAACACGGTATATAATCCACCGCACCGGGTCCCTTACACAGCTCCCAGTCCACACCCACCACACTATCATCATCACCATCACCATCACCATCATTAACAACAGCAACATCAGTGTTTACATTTGCATAAGTACTGGAGGTGTTCGACGAAATGCCGCTTTGAGGTGAAGGGTTTTCAGGGGCGGAGGAAAAGGGGGTGAGATCGCTGGCAATGGAAATGGAGGATTGAGAATTGGAGATTAGGTGGTAAGTGAGGAATACGAGTACGAGGAAGAAGGCGAGTATGTATGGATACTTTCTTTCTTTGAAGATGTTTTGTAAAGATATTGCCATTGTTGTTAGTTAACTTTTTCCAGTTTCTCGAATTGGATCCTGATTTTCCAGAAAAGAGTGAGTGAGTGTGTGTGAGTAAAAAAAGTAAAGGAAAAGAGTAAAGGCGGTAAGTAAAAAGGGGATTTGAAATGTGGTTAATTATTAGGACTAGAAACAGAAGATTCAATAATTGTATGGTTAGAAAATGACTGTTTTTGTGCATGATGGGGGTCTGAAATCTATTTTTTAAATAAGAATTCGGAAAATATTTGGTTGAGAATTAATTATTTTTTATATGCTCAATAGCTTGGAAAATAGTTTATTTCTATTTTATAAGAAAAGGTTGTGTAATTGAAATGAGAAAAAAAGGTTGGGTAATTGAAAAGACTGTTTATGTAAATGAGTTTCTGGATTTATTGCAGGTCTTGTAGCTGTGTACGTTGGAGTTTCCAGGGAGAGTATATTCCTAGATTCAGCATCAAAAATTTATTAGATATTCTTTGGAGTTGCTCATCGCATAAACCTTAAATATATAAATAAATATTATTTCGGACATCCACTCAACGGATGACATGGTGTAATATAAACGTGGTTTGATGTAAATTATGTTTGTTCCTATAAAAAAAAATTAATTAAGATGTATTTTCACAGTGTTTCAATATACAAAAATTTAATCAAATAATTTTCTCCAATTATTATACCACGTTATCCAAACAACAATGCACAAGATAATCTCTCCAAATATAGAGTTGAAAAGTCAAGGACCAGGTCTTGTTTGGATGTCATGCTTCATTATTTCAGATTTTTGTAATTAGAAAAGAAAAAAAATTGAACTTAGTTCTATGTGAGTTCAAATGTGTATTTTTAATGTTCGAGTATTTAAGGAATATATTATCTACATGACAACGAAGAAATTCGAAATTTTATAAAAATTTAGCCAAAATGGATTCATATATAGTGAAGTTAATTTAATTATTTTAATAATATAACATGAAAATCATGGAATATTGATTCTTCTAAAATTTAAAAAACACCACAACGTCGCCTGATGCTTGGAAATTTTGATTTTCTGTAAACTAAATACTAACTACTATTTTGATACCAATGACAACAACAATAATAATAATAATAATAATAATAATTTTCGACTGATCTGGGCTCGTGAGCTATTAGAAGATCAAGTCAAGAAGGCATGAGAACAACATTGAGTTCAAGCTCAATGCAACTATTATATATCAACTTCCATTTAAATCAAATATGGAGTAAAACAAGGGATCAATTAAGTAATATCTCAAAACCACCATCCGAGATCCGACCTAATATATGCCAGTTCATTTCGCAGGCCTTTAATCCCGCAAGAATAAACGAATTACTTATGGATAAATCCGATTCGGACTAATAAACCAAACCAATTGACTAAGATTTATTATCTATAATAATACGTGTACACATTGACTATGCAATTTTTCTATTGGATATGATCTAATCTGGAATATAATAACTTCACCTATCCGCATTTAATAAGCAAGATACCTTATTGTGAAGCATTATTATTCAAACAACTATATATTATACTAAAAAGATATCTAATCTAATCTAATCTAATCTAACTTACTATTATTTCAAAGCAATGTTTTAGTAAAAAAAGTTGATTTTGACTCAATTTCTTTTTTCTCCTAATTTTGAATTTTTTTTAAAATTGAAATGCACTAATTTCACAAATTAAAATCGGATAAACTTCTTTCCCACACCCCGTCCACTTCTTTTGAAACCACCGGATGTAACCTCTATCAACTTCCCCTCAACCTCTTTTGATATAACTTCTTTCCAACTTCAATCCCCTGCACCTCCTAAGAAATCAAAACCATGAACTACCCCATTTTCTCATGTTTCCAACTTCCATCTTTTTTATATTATAAATTCATATTATCCCCGAATTAAAGTTTTCTCCTCTAGAAAATCTAACAACAATCTGGACCAAACCTCCGCCGACATGGAGACGGAGAAATTCTTCTCTTGCGATGAAGTTCTCGATTTCTGAACATGTGTCCGCACGTATAGAGCTAAGTAATTTTCTGAACATTTTGATAGATATGGAGAGATCCCGGTATGCCTTCTGAGGTAATTAATGGGAACATTAGTTAGTTTCTCCTATGTTCACTGTAAATTTTCTAAGCTTTTTGGTGTCTATTGTCTTAAAATATTATCACCACTCGATCACCTTTGGATCTCTACATCATTGTATCATATGTTCTCTATGCCACTTTTTTTCTTCTCTTTTTATTGCATGCGCTGGCTAGCTTTTTCTTTCTGTCTTTTTAATATGTACTATTATTTTTTCCCTGAGTATTGACACATTGATTTCCCTTACTCCACATGATGGCAGAATTTCGCTAATTTCAATTAGACATATATATAATATGTCACATGTAGCTTGATTCTTGATAATATTTACATGACATGGTAACCGGTTATGAACTTTTGATTCATTTAGTATTGCATTTCGATGAGCCATGAGCTACATTCACACTTTCAAAGCTTATCATCACTGTTGAACTCTTTTTTCTTTTTTCTTTTTTCTTCTTCCTTTTTTTTGCAGATAATTGAATGGTCAAGTTACATTTGTTTTAAAGCTTCAACTGTAAGAATCTCTATTTAAATGCAATATTTGGGACACTCAATGATTTTATTGCAGGGAACACTTTTATGAAACCTGAACTTCTTGATCAAGATCTTAGGAAACAGCCTGAACCGGATTAGAAATGATCAAGGCAAGCAAACCATTTGGGGGAGAGATTGTCACATTTGAATGTATTGCAATTCTATGTAACATGACAATGGTTTTTACGTACTAACTGTAAATTGTGCTATACATGAAACTTTACAATTGATAGGTATTGTTAACAATGTTTGTAGGGGCATTCTATTCTAAGATTTTTTTGTCATTAGGTATGGATTGTAATTGAAGTGTGATTCCATAAGTGTTAACAATGCTTTTTCCAAATACTTAAGTTACACATACTTTTTCTTTGGTCATCACTTATAGACCTTTTTATCTTTTGATTTAATAAAAAAATTACTTGGAGAATGAAGATAAAAAGTATATATATCATTTGCATCAGATAAGAAGTCATATATTTTATGACATGAATGTATAATATTCGTTCTACAGAACTAAATTCGTTTAAGTTTTAAAGTATATATTTGTTAGAACCATTTGTTTGTAGTAACTTTCAATACTACTTAAGATTTACAACTATAGAAAATTAACTTTGTTTGAGTAACACACGCAAAAGCTTACTACTAAATGTGTGTTAAGTATTAAAGTAAATTTTGTCGGAACCATTTCTTGGTGGTAATATTTTTAATATTACTAAAGATTTATAGCTATAGCAAATCAACTTTGTTTAATTAAAACACTCAAAAGCTTACTTGCACAAGCGGATATAATTTTTACCTAATTGAAGACCATGAGAATTATGAGGAAATAAATAAAATTATTTTATGTCTGTATTGAATAAATATTTTATAATAAGTTCCTTGATAAAGCTATGCTATTATAAGTTCAAAAATAGTTTAATTTAAGAAAAATAGTTTTCATTAATACATATTTGGTTCAAATAAATTAGGTGAAGTTGGTAGTATAAACAAGCTTCACTTTACAAATGGTGAGATACAAGCTAAACTTTGTTGTGGGCAGTTCAGCCTTGGCTAAACTGCCCACAGTTCACCATACACTTGTTGCCATGTGGCAAACAAGTGACTTGTAACCGGCCCAATATATATACTACACCAACATGAGAAATTATTTCAATACCCTGGCCAATTTATTATACTATTAGGAGTTGAGAAATTACTTGTATGCCCGGTTCTTCTTCTTCTCCTACACAATAAAATATACAAAATCATTTCCACCGACTTCTCACCCAAATTTCCTCTCCACCTTGAAGACCCATTTGCTAGGTGATTTAGTGTTTTTTAAGACTTTGCCATTGACTCCAAAGACACTGCCATTTTTAAGTTTAGCTAAAAATTAATGGTTGTTCTTGTACTGAAGTTAGTTCATTGAAGACCCAGGTCGCGGGAATCAATTTTTTAAGACTTTGCCATTGACTCCAAAGACACTGGCATTTTTAAGTTTAGCTAAAAATTAATGGTTGTTCTTGTACTGAAGTTATTTCATTGAAGACCCAGATCGCGAGAATCAGTTTTGAGGGTAAGTCATCCTTCTCAGAATCATATTGGATTTAGATGGATGAATATATGATTTGAAGCATTTGAAAACTTTTACTTAGCACAGGGGGAGATAATCTTTTAAAAGCCAAATAATATCTCAACCCGCTAAAAGAATAGGGTCACGGCTAAATTCCCAAGGTTTAAGCTGTGATGTTGTAGCTTTCTCTTTATATTAATACTATGTTTCTAAAATTTAGGTAAATCTTCCACTAATGTCATTTGTATGTACTTATCTTTATATTTCAGGTGAACTTGGATGCAAATGGTTCTAACAGTGGACAGTTCTCAACCGTAGAACCCAGCAGGGGAGTAGTCAGTTTGTCAGTCGAGGAAATGAACGAACGGATGGACCAGTTCACGCACATAATGCAGCAGAAGTTTTTATCAGGGGAAGATCATCAGAATCTGGGCTACTCCAAAATTGATGAGAATGAGACATTAGATGATCACTGGATGAAACAAGTAAATCAAGATGCTGAATAAAAGTACTTCGACGATATCTGAAGAATTGTAAGTAGGCATAAACTTAACTAGCTCATAGTTTTTTTTGTTTCTCAAAACTCGCACTTTTCACTTTCTGTAACTACTCGCTGCTGTTTTCTAGATAATAAAATTAGGGTAGCTTTACACAAGTATCCTTTGAGCTTATGTTTGAGAAAGTACACAAACATTTCATGAAGTATGCTGCTAATTACTCATCCTACTCATGGCCTCAATTTATAATGCAGGACAATGACATTATCCGAACCGCAGATTCCCAAAATACTCTTGATGAAGCTGTTTGTGTTATTGTTTTAAAACCACAATGGATCTCATATGAAATAACTCAGGAGTCAGGAGGGTTGTGTAGTTTTTACTTGAAATACATATAACAAACATGCACATGGAAAGAAAAAAAAAGAATTGGTTTAGAAAATAGATATGAGTTCACAGATTATTTGTTAGTTGTTTGAACCAATATGATATTACTGTATGAAAAAAGATGCAATCCGATAGTTTCATGTTGTTTCTATATAAGATGAGTCTGGCATTAAAAGGGGCTTATATGTGAGTATTATCGTATTATATATACTTTTGATAAATAAAATTCATTAACATTAGTTAGTTGAGCCCATTTTGGCAACATGTGGGCAGCTTCATTGATTCTTCGCTAAGCTCCATTTGGGATGACAAAAGAAAAGGGAACTTTTGTTGTAGGAATATCTAATTTTCAGTTCATTACGATTTCATTCTCACATTAACATATCATCTAACACCTCGAAGAAAATCATTTTCGAAAATTCTCTACGACTTGAATGCTTCGAGAATTGCTTTGATATCTCTAGTTGTCGCACGGGCTTCATTTTCCTACCGAACCAAAAGTGAATCGAGTCTTGGTTGGGTTTTATATTGGTTTGATCTTAAATATTTGCTGGAAGTTCTCGACGAAATTTTTAAAATTTAATGTGAACAATAATTTCAGTGAAATATTGGAACTGTAAGATATTGGTAAAATAATAATTAGAGTCTGGGGAAGAAAATGAGATAGTAAAAAAAAAAAAAAAACTCAGTAATTTTATAATGTTTGAGTTACAATAATAACTTTTGATAATGATTTAAAATATTATAAATAATAAAAAATATATTGAGGCATGGGGTTTGGACCTCTTTCCAGATAAGGTTTGCCTCGACAGCCCAACCTTAGAACCAGACTGGGCCAAACAAACATATTCCAAAATAGGCCTATAATTCCTAGCGATGGCAGTCTCTCCTAAAATGTTGCATTTGCATCTATACTAATCTTAGAGAATTTAGAAATTACACCCAATGTATTTTCATATTACTTTTGTATTAAAAAGTTTATATTGCGGGTTATTAATTGAAATGACAAAAATCATTCGATACATTACAAGTTGTATAACAATCATATAAGCAGTTTTTTATCCCGATGAATAATGGAGGAGGATCCTATACAGACAAAGTTGAACTATCAGATAACATTTTACAGACATTTTACAGACAGTGGAATATCATAAGTTGATGGATCGACGCAAAAATAGAGAATAATCGAAGTTCATTTTCGAATTAGGCTCCTTTTGATATGTTTCATTGTTTTGACCATAATTTTGGCTACAATTGTTAAAATTGTGATTAAGACTCCAATCAGGAAAGCTCTCGACGGCGCACGTCTCGCGAATTGTCTAAAAACCATTTCCCCAATCCTCAAATTCATTCGTTGTCCCTTTCAATTTTGCGTTTTTAGTTATTTTTTATTATTTTTGGTAATATGTGACTAGTTATTTTGGAGGTCGATTTGATTTTAATTGGGCTAAATTTTGGCCGAGTACCTTATTTTATATAGAACTGGTTTGATTTTCGAATTTTGCAATTTTTAGCATATATTCTGTTTTACTCTTATTGGCTATTTAGTCCGACCTGTGGACTATTTCGAACCAGCTTACTATTTCGAGATATTAAAATTGAGAGTTTCTTCTACAGTTTCGTTTTTTGCAATCTTCTTCTTATAATTTTATTGTTCATCTTTAGCTTACAAATTGATCTCAAATCTGTTTCGGCTCCAATGAATCAAAACTCAATTAAACAAAGTTAAAAGGAGTGCAAAGTTAAAAAAAAAGAGGGGATCCTCCTTTTGTAACAATGTCCCTCCTTTCGACTCAAGCAGCTCATCCAAAGTTTATCACCTTCTACAGCTATTTTATGTTTTAGAAACCAATGCAAGGTAAAATCTGCAGTTCTCCGAAAACTAAGACCTCCTGCAGATTTTGGAAAACAAAGGCTGTCCCAACATTTCAAGAAGAGGCAATTTCCCTTTTGCATTTTCACCCGAAAATACTGTTCAACTTCATTTGAATACATTTTATTTGTGTGTTCGTCTTCCACCTATCTGATAGATTCAACAGATTACACGAATATTCCCACACTATATACGTTCAAATGTCTAGCATTCAATAATTCAAGCAAATTTGCTAATTTAAACACCAACACCATGATGGTTAAAAAGTTATATACATAAATAAAAGGTAACTAAATTGACTAAATATTGATTAATTATTAAAGCATTCGAATTATTGGAACATTGATTGAAACTCAGTCCTTCATTTTCTTTGATCAATTGCTTCAATTGCAGGCCGGTAGCATTTGCTGACGAGGTGTTGTGCTGGCTGATGAAGGGATATTTCGTCCGAATACTTGGTCCAATTATATCTTGCCACGTGGATGCCGATATCCGTTCTTCAGTAAGGAGCTCTTGTCGGTCAGATCGAATAGAACTCCTCTTTTGGATCCTAATCCTGCGTTCAAAGGAACTCGTCAGGTGTTGCCGGTTAGTTGATATGGCGTTGACCCTCTGATGATAAAGTCAGTACAGATGATGATCAGAATAGCAGAAGTATATATTAGTCGTCGTTCGAAATTACCTCCTTCGAAGAGCCATAAATGCCTTCTATTTATAAATTTCCAAAATGGATATTTAGGGTCGGATCTTTCGGGTCGGATCTTTTCGGGTCGGATCAAATGATATTTTGTGGTCGAAGGAGTTGTCTGGTGTGTACATCGAATTTGTAATAAATCAGCTAGGACTATATCTGACATGTATCGAACAGACCAGTTTTAACTAGGATTCAATGTCGAATAGACCAAAATAATCAGAACTGGATGTCGAACAGAACAGATTAATCTGAACTGTGAACTGGATGTCGAACAGAACAGATTAATCTGAACTAGATGTAGAATATAATCAGGTTCATTATATACAGACTAAGTTTAATCCTAATATTGATTTATTTATATGACGTGGAATATGTCAAGTCAGTGATCGAATATTTGATATATCAATAGTCCCCCAAGTTCAAGTATTTTGATTTTTAAATTATCAAAATCCTTGAATTTTGTGAAAGGTTTTTATTTATGTGTGGTATATCAATTATACGTGTAATTTGAAAGGATCGTTTGAGCGACTTCTTCATAAACAATGTAGCATTCAATACAGCATTTTGAACATTAAGTGACTTAGACAAAGATTTGATACTACCGGAGTTAAAACTAATTAATGTGCCAACACGTCATGCTCAGCATAATTTGTGTGGTATATCAATAGTCCCCCAAGTTCATGAAGTCGATGGGATAATATCGAGTTTGTGAAGTAAATAACGAAAAAATTCGTGTGACAAACATTTGTAATATAATCAAAGTCGAAGCACTCATTCATATTGAATAATATAAAGTGGGATTAATTTCATAATTTATCTGAATATATAATTATTTGATGTTCCCAAAATTTATCTGGATATATATTTATTCGATGTATATATAAAAAATATCTTCCACCTCTCAATTATTTAACTTTCCACCTTTGGTCGAATTCCCAATTATTTACTTTCCTAGCTCTGGTCGAACAGATTCATCGAGGCACTCTTAGAAGGAGAAATTTTTGAAATTGGTCGAAGAAGGCAACCTGAAATTGGTTGGAGTACACCCAAAACTGCTCGAATAAGAGCACTTGAAATTGGTTGAAGAACACCCAAAACTGGTCGAATAAGAGCACTTGAAATTGGTTGAAGAACACCCAAAACTGGTCGAAAAAGAGCAGGTCCGAGATTTGATCGAATTAGTGAGATATTCGATTTGTCTTCAATCCGGGTAAATTTTCTTCACCTTTTTCGATTGAACACCTTGAATCTCTAAACCCTAAAACCCCCCTTAAATATTCTTCGTATGATTTATTCGAATAGAATGGATAATGAAATCGATAGTTTTAGTGTTGAATCTTTGTTTGATCGAAATTTTGGAATCAGATATTGTTGAAGACCCTGCTTAATTCGATGAGTATAGTGATATATATATTATTTATCCGGGTCGAACAATTGTTAATTCGATTAAACAGTTCGTCGAAACGTACCTTTGAAGTTCTTTCGTGAACAAACAATCAAATCTAACTTATATCATTTTGGTCGAATGTGATATGTTTAAGCTGTTCGTTCGAGCTTGTTAATCATTTTGATCTTGCAACTCTTTGGTCGAAGACATATGAATACAAGTTAACAAATTTTGTGCTTGAATACTTTGGTCGAAATTTTGGTCGAACAAAACATGAGTAACATTATTTTGGTCGAACGCAACGGCCTGAAGATGCATCGCTCAACCTATTCCTGTTCGACTTACTCCTTGAACAAATTTATGATTAAATACTTTGGTCGAAATTTTGGTCGAACAAAACGTGTAACATTATTTTGGTCGAACGCAACGGCCTGAAGACGCGTTGGTCGAAATTTTGGTCGAACAAAATGTGTAACATTATTTTGGTCGAATACACCTTGGTCGAACACTTTGTTAACGTCTCGAAGATATCGTGTTGATCATGTTTGAAAGCTAACCATTGTCAGTTATCACTTTCATAGTGTAAGGATTCGACGCTTTGAAAGCTGTCGATTAAATGATTGATGCTTTGAAAGTTATCAAATGTCACTTATCACTTTTATATTGTAAGGATTCGACGCTTTGAAGGCTGTCGATTAAATGATTGATGCTTTGAAAGCTATCAAATGTCACTTATCACTTTTATAGTGTAAGGATTCGACGCTTTGAAAGCTGTCGATTAAATGATTGATGCTTTGAAAGCTATCAAGTGTCACTTATCACTTTTATAGTGTAAGGATTCGACGCTTTGAAAGCTGTCGATTAAATGATTGATGCTTTGAAAGCTATCAAATGTCACTTATCACTTTTATAGTGTAAGGATTCGACGCTTTGAAAGCTGTCGATTAAATGATTGATGCTTTGAAAGCTATCAAATGTCTTGTCAGAATCATCACTATATTTTTGCAGAAAAGATAATTCATTTCCATTGATCGTACACCGTAATAGTACAAGTTCACAAAATATTGATCGATATAACGATCAATGTGGTACAAAATATAAGAACTAGTCGTAAGTGACAGTCTTATCTTAATAAAAGAAAATCCTACGTATAGTATTTCCTCAAATTTCTTCCATTCCAAGTTCTTGGTACGGGCTTTCCATTCAGATATTCGAGTTTATACGCTCCTTTTCTTCCAACTTCGATGACTTTAAAAGGTCCTTCCAATTGCATGTGAACCAGACCAAACCTCAATAGGAGTTTTACCTCCAATTGCAGCAGACGGCAGCCGGCTGATTAGATGACATGCATAATTAACCGCTTCTGCCCAAAAAATCTTTGTCAAACTGGAGTTGGATAGTATACACCTTACTTTTTCTAGCAAAGTCCGGTTCATTCTCTCTGCTACACCATTCTGTTGTGGAGTTTTTCTCACAGAGAAGTGTCTTACTATCCCTTCTTGTTTGCAAACTTCATAGAATGGATCAGACGTGTATTCACCTCCATTGTCTGATCTCATGACCTTATTCTTCATTCCAGTTTGATTTTCGACCATTTTTTTCCAGATCAAGAAGGTCTTTAGGACTTCATGTTTGTGTTTCATGGGTTATACCCAGAGTCTCCTTGAGAAGTCATCTACAAAGGTAACAAACCAGCGCCTCCCACTCAAAGATGCAGTCTTTGTTGGACCCCATACATCCGTATGCACATAATCTAGGATCCCTTTTGTTTTGTGGGTGCCGGTGCCAAATCTAACTCTAGTTTGCTTACCCAATACACAATGCTCACAAAAGTTCATCTTGCAAGCCTTGGCACCTTTCAGAAGACCCTAACTGATTAGGCCTTGCATGGTTTTCTCTCCCGCGTGACCAAGCCTTATGTGCCAAAGCTTGGTTGAATCAACATTCTCCACTGCAACAGCTCCACCTATTACAGCCTTCCCTTGCAAGAAATACAAATTGTTTCTTCTAAGGCCTTTCATAACAACCATAGAACTTCGTGTGACTTCCAATATTCCGGCTTCCATAGTGACTTTGAATCCCTTCGATTCCAAAGCACCCAAAGATATCAGATTTTTCTTCAGAGCTGGCACATACCATACGTTTGACAGAGCCCGTATGGTTCCGTCATGCAACTTCAATTTGATCACACCGACTCCTTTTCTTTCGCAGGCGTGATCATTTCCCATAAGGACTGTTCCGCTACTGGCAAGATCCATACTAGTAAAATAGTCTTTACTGGGACACATATGATAAGAACATGCCGAGTCAAGAATCCACTCGGATGCATTATCTCCAGTAGTAGTAGCCAGAGCAAAATCTGAATCATCATTTTCCATGAGGACCACATTGGCGTTCGTATTTGAGTTATCCTTTTTCGCCTTTGGACAATCCTTCTTCCAATGGCCCTTCTCTCGGCAATAAGCACATTCATCTTTTGCCGGAAATTTTCGGTCTTTCGCCAATCTCGACTTGGGATATGATTGGGTTCCACCTTATTGTGCTTCTTACCTTCAGATCTACCCCTTGTCAATAAAGCCTCGGATGTATCATTTTGGGCTTGCTTGTCACGTTTTCGAAATTCGTTGTTCATCAACGCATTTGATACATCCTCGAACTTCATTGAATCTTTTCCATAGATCAAAGTGGTAGCCAAGTGTTCGTATGAATCGGGTAGTGAATTCAACAACACAAGGGCTTTATCCTCATCTTCGATCTCCTCATCCAGATTTAATAGATCAGCTATCAATTTGTTGAAGACATTCAAATGATCCAACATCGACGTACCTTCTTTGTATTGGAATCGAAAAAGCTTTCGTTTTAGATACAAACGATTCTCAATACTTTTCGTCATATACTTGTCTTCAAGTTTTTGCCATAGCACCTTCGCCATGGTCTCTCGCATTACAAAGTATTTGATATCCTTTGCAAGGCAGAGACGGGTAGACCCACATGCCAATCTATTAATTTTCAACCATTCTGGTTCCGAATAGACTCTGGTTTTTTCTCCAAAGTTATGTCCAAGCCCCGCGCACTGCCACATGCCAAAACTATTAGTTCCATCAAATTTTTCGACTTCAAATTTAGCGTTTGAAATCAACGTTTTGACTGTGAATTCCAACTGGAAGATGTTGACTGAGATTCAACAATCTTCTCCATATTTTCATTTTCGTCTGTAGCCATTTGCCCAAGTTTTACCTTGGGCCCTGATACCACTTGTTGTGCGGAAGCGTGTTATCAAGTGATTAAATAAATGCTAAAACGAACAAAAAGGAATTCACAATCCCAAAAACACAAATTTAACAAGGTTCGACAAAAATATGCCTACGTCCTCGGGAGCAATATGGAACTAATCAAATTGATGATGGTGAATACAAATGGAGATAACCAAACAAGAAAAAAAAAAAAAAAAAAACACTCTAATTTTTTTTCTCACTCAAAACTCTCCTCAAATTCTTTTTTCTCTCGGCTTCAAATGTGGGATGCTATGGTTGATTTTAAAATGCCTTCAGATTACTTCCTTTTATAGAAGCCAAATTGCAAGTTTCTTGGTGTTCACATGCAACCTCCAAATGCATTATTAAATGTTGGCATGCATGCAATTCCACTCCATGCAGTAAGTTTTGAAAAAAAACTGTAAATTGCCGTAAACTTTGACATGCCCTTTGTCAAAGTTACTATTTACTTTTACAAATTTCCAAAGCTATTGTGTTTTCATTTAATTGGGGTGGACACCCAATTTTCAACAGATTATAGTGAAGGTGAATGAAATGCAGAAGAAGAGTAGAACTGCTGTTTTGGATGGTGGGTCGTCTCATGATTCATTGGGTCGATTTATTGAAAGTGTCGTCAAAAATATTTCTTAAATTTTCAAATTAAGGACATAAATAAAAAAGCTCATTCAATTTGTCAAGACTTTCAACAAACGGAAGATTCCACAATTAGGAAACAAGTCCGCTCGCAACCTTGCCAAATGAGCTAGACTTTGTAATTGGAACGGTCAGTGTTTTTTCCGGTAACATATTTTGATGTTCTCGATTCTACTGAATGCATTTATTTCTATAAAAAAAAGTGAACATCTTCATGTTATGATTAGTTTAGATTATGAATTCTAATTAGATAATGTTTCTTAAATGTAATGGTAAAAAAAACCAAAATTAAACATGTTTATTAGGAACTCCGAACTCCCACATAAGAGGCGATGCCAAATATAATGTTTTCCTTCTAATATTCTAAAGCGAGTTCCGGGACACAAGTCCAAGCCATTGTAGTATTAATCATATATTTTGAAGGGAGAAAGTTAAGAAACAATCTCCTTAATTGGTCAAGTATTATTGGAGCAAATATTAGTTTTAATGTTTCATGTGCTTACTCGGATGTGTCGTGGACATGATTGTAACGTGACAATATGCTAACTTTTAATTATTAAATTAAAGTGAATCCAATATTATTTAGTTTTACATGAGAGACTAAGCATATTCTTGTGAAGAGTAGGGTTGTGCATGTTTTAGTAAACTGATTGAACTATGTGAATTGAATGTTTGGTTCATACTAAATACCGAATCAGAATATCAATTCATTATTCATTACAAGATTGCAAGCCTATTTATTGAACACTATTCATTTTTGGTTTTGGTACTACTGTTAGGTTTATCAACGGAATCCTTAATACCAAAATGATATATTTGATATCTTACTTTTAATTCTATTGAAGTAGCTAACGACTATTTTAGCCATTGAAAAAAATATCCCCACTTCAAATCAAATTATAACCCCTCCCCCCCCCCCCCCCACTCTAGCCTTTCTCACGAGCAAACTTCGTCCGTCCGGCCATCTTTTCATCTCTTGGCAAGAATTCCTCGTGCCCAATTAATCAGGATAATTGAATTTTTAATACTAATAATTTAAAGGAAATTTTATCAAAAAAGACCCTAAATCTATACTTTTCAAATTTATTTTGGTACAATTATAAATTACCGAACCGATCTAAATACAAAAAATCAATACGATGTTACCATTTTGTTACATAATTGATAGAGCTTACAAACTCTACTTTTACATACATATATTTAATAATTTTTACAAAAAATTGACTCAATTAACATATATTACTCATGCAATATTCATTATACTTGTAGTATTTGCTTTTCTTGTAAGATGTGTTAAGAGTTAAAAATGTTTATTAAGATTGAATTAAAAAAAAATTAAGTTGATTCCATAATAAATATGTTAAAAGAGTAAAAACATGTAAGTGAAAAAATAAATTTTAATAATAAACCTTTCTCATGTAAAATAAATGAGGTCACCTAAGCTCCCAATTATGTCGGACCGGCCCCGGTCCAAGGATACAACTTGTACAGTACAAAAATCCTTTTTTTTTTTTTTTTGGTTTCCCAAGGGTTTAATCCCTTTCGAGGCGCGTCGGGCACATAATGTGGGAACCTCTCCCAACAGGGATTCGAACCTGAGTCCGCTACTTTGTAGTGACTAGTCCCTTCCACTAGACCAATCACCTGTTGGTAATCTTCTTCTCTTATAAAAGATAAAAACGAACCATTAAAAATCCTTATCATTAAAATTTATTTTTTCACTTACATGTTGTAAGGGTTTTAGCGTAATCTACATTATCAGAGCCAAACAGATCCTTATCCTCCAACAACACCTCCTCATTATTCTCGTAAGAGTAACTGCCACCATCGTTATAATCGTTGTGAGCAGAAGACGACCTAACTTCACCATGATTTTCGTCGTTATCATGTTTTTGACTGCTGCTGCTGTGATTGGAGGACAATGCGGAGGAGGATGAAGAGCCACCGGATGAGGAGGAGGAAGAGCCACCGGAAGACGAAGACGAGGAGCTCCTCTGTTGCTTTTGCTTCTCTCGATCGTCTTCTCCTTCGGAATAATTATTGTTGTTATTATCTTGTTCTTCTTCGTCAGATTCTCCGAACAAATTCAGGGATTGCTCTGCCAAGTCCATTTTGCTGTATTGCTATTTGTTAATTTTGAACTGTGAATTGTGATTTATGTCCCTCTTTAAATTTGCGACTCTTTTGTGTTTGCACAGCTGCACCCTAAGCACAACTCATTTTTTTTTTTATTCTTTTTTGGTTGTTGTTTTGTAAATAGAGGTTTACTTGTTTTAACTGACTATTTCTTTTAGAGAAATCATACTTTTCTCCTTGAATTTACAGTCAGGCTGTATTTTTTTCTTTAAACTTAAACTTTTACGTTGTCTATCAAGAAATGTTTTGTAAAACTTTTTTTCAAGCACTTTTTCGATCAAGTAGGTTGCTTGATAGTCCGCTGCGGAACTCCTGTCCCACGTGGGTGTTCCAAATTGTGTCCCGTTCGTAATTAATTTACCCTCTTCCCCTTCTCCACCTCTGCACAATCGCCACCCTAAATCTGCTCAGTTTCATTGGAATGAATTTGGAAAAATATTAATGTACGTCAAAATGAATCTAAAAAAACAACGCATCCAAATTAATTATTGTTCATCAATTTTTTTTTGTTGAATTAAACGTTTATCAGAATAAACTTGAAATACAACAAAAAATATTTTGAATTAATGAAATTTCAATTTAAACGAATCATTCCAAAAAACCTGCAATTTATAATTTTGAGAGTGGGCGACGAGGGTCACCACGACGAGAAATTATTTAGTGTAACCGTTGCACCGTCATCAAGTACACGTGATGCAACCCACCAATACACTTGAGACATGTGAAGTAATAATCCACATCACCCATGCTCTGACAATGTGAACACAATTTTTTGAAACCCTATTTTTTGAGAATATGGCCAGAATATGGGGTAGTGTGGATTATCACTCCACATATCCCGAGTGTATTGATGGGCCGCACCACGTTTACTTGATGACGTGGTGCAGCGGTTGTACTAAATAATCTCTCTATCTCATTTGTATACCTAATATAATTGTTCTAATTTAATTTTTTTTTATAAATTCAACAAATAAATTACTTGATGATGCACTTGAGTTTTTCACGAAAGTACTGTAGCGGGCATGAGTTCATGTGATGATAAATATATTTTATGGATGGTAAGGTCGTGGTATCCTTAATTTACGAATTATTTTAATTTTGAGACGGTTTAGTTCTGCAATCAATGGCAGAATGATATGAATTTTAGAAACAAAGAAGATTATAAGGAATCAAATAATTGTGATTGTGTGTGATGCAACTAAATAAATTTGGAGACTTGACTTTAATTTATTATCACTTACTATTGTTATTGTACTTTTATCTAAGAATAAAATTCTTGAATGTTTAATAATCATATGAACAATATTACCTATGAAGCACGGATACTTCAAAAAATAGCAAGCTGAAGAGTCGGACTCGCCGGGGACTCGGACTCGCCTTCGACTCGGCTGGGATGAGCGTCGGACTCGCCACGTGGCGAGTCCGAGAAAAAAAATAAAAAAAAATTCGGATACGCGAGTCGACTCGGTCAAGCTGAAGAGTTGATAAGAATACAAAGTGTCAAGTTTTTATGCATTATTATTTGCTATTTAATATTTATTTGACACCAAACCACACTCATTATTCTTATATTTTTATCTAGGATACAATTGGAGGCATTAAGTGCAAAAGAAGTTAAGTAGACAATTTCTGGACAGTTTTGACACTACTTCGTATTAAGGGCGTAAAATCCTCATACGAAATCCAAATGAGATGATTCAAGATGCTTTAGATCGGCAAGAGGAACGTCTACAACTTTCATCTTTGGGGATTTTCAAGATTCTGAAGGGATCCTAGACGAAATCGGACTTAAAGTCGCTATACCTGTTTTATGGAAAGTTTCCTAAATATCTAGTCTAATATATTGACTTGATATTGGGGCAATCTTTGATGGACGATTTTGGAAGGATTAAATCAGCATTCTCCTATTTACATTAAGATAATATCCTATTTTTTATATTATTCTTATAATATAAAGATTGGATATCAATTTTAGAGGATTCTTTTAGGGTTGTGTTGGCTTCTTTTATAAATAGGACTTTAGAAGACCACCTAGTTAATTCTCTCCTCCCACATATACCTAGAGTTATTAATGGCCTTACGTGGCTAAATCTTTGTTATTGGTCGAAGAAAACTGAAGCTTCGGAAACAAGAAAACTGTGAGATCTAATTAGTTTTATTATACGATTTATGTTTTGAATATCGATTGCTCTTCTGTTATAATTAATATGGTTGTTTTGTTTAATTGCTAGGAGGCCTACTAGTATATTATTCTTTTCAATCTACTGCTTGATTAGATATCAAATCCGTAATTGTTTGATCCATCTAATTTTGTGAAGCATCTAAGATTCAATAATTTGCTGCGTCAGAAATTGTTAATCTTAAGAAGATAAATCGACAAATTAAATCCAACCGCTTGTGTTTGAATTGTTTAGTTTCATTGATCTCTCTAATTCTTAAAGCATCTGCTATATTAAACCTTTAGTGCTTATCTTGGGTTATTTAGTAGTTAGGATTAATTGGATATCTTCTTCTGATTAATTAAAACTAAGGAGAGATAGGGGATTAGTTTTCACGGTGAATATTCAAAGTGTGAATTGTTATATATATTTGCATCGATGATCAGTTATATGATTCCGACAGTGGATGTTGACTTGGACCAATATTTGTTACTTTGATTAAATTTAATTTTCATCACTTCTTAATTATTGAATTCCATCACACTTAAACCCCCATTTGTTTTAATCCATTTAGCATAAAATTAGACTAGATATTCTCTGTGGGATCGACCCTTACTCGCCCTACTACATTATTAGGAGTATAGGTTTTATTTTTGGTTGCGTACGACAGCACACCAAATTTTGGCGCCGTTGCCGGGGAATTTTCTAGTTGATTTTTTGCTTTTTGTGATCCTTATTTATTTATTTTTATGTTGGCAACTCGATCTTCTAATCAAAGTGAATTGCAGTACGATCCAGAAATTGAGAAAACTTTGCGCAGGTTAAAGAAGAAACTTAGAGAAGACACAGAAGAAATCAATCCAACTTCTGATTGGTCTATAAGCAATTCTGATTCTGAAGAGAAAGAAATCATGGCTGGAAATCAAACTTTGAAAGAGCTTGCTGCCCCTGATTTGAATCAACACCCTCTATGCATTACTTTTCCTACTTTAGATGCTGCTACTACCTTTGAACTAAAATCAGGACTAATACATCTTTTACCAACTTTCCATGGTTTTGCAGGGGAAGATCCTCACAAGCATCTAAAGGAACTACATGTGGTATGCACGAGTATGAAACCTGTGGGGGTGACTGAAGAGCAAATAAAATTAAGAGCCTTTCCATTTTCTTTGAAAGATTCGGCTAAGGATTGGTTGTATTATCTACCCTCTGGGACCATTACTACATGGAACGAGATGAAAAGGATGTTCCTAGAGAAATATTTCCCAGCTTCAAGAGCAGCAAACATTCGAAAGGAAATTTGTGGTGTAAGGCAGCACAATGGAGAATCCCTTTACGAATATTGGGAACGATTTAAGAAATTATGTGCAAGCTGCCCCCATCATCAAATTACTGAGCAATTACTTATCCAGTATTTTTATGAGGGTCTTCTACACACCGATAGAAACATGATTGATGCCGCTAGTGGAGGAGCTTTAGTGGATAAAACTCCGGAGGCTGCTAAGAACTTAATTGCAAATATGGCAGCAAATTCCCAACAATTTGGCACTAGGCTTGACGTTCTACCAAAGAATGTTAATGAGGTAAACGTTTCTTCCCTTGAACAACAAATTGCTAGTTTAACTTCTCTTGTTCGTCAAATGGCTGTAGGTAATGTGCAAACAACAAAATCTTGTGGGATTTGTTCGGTAGTAGGGCATCCAACTGATTTGTGCCCAACTCTTCAAGAGGAATCCGTTGAGCAAGTGAATTCTACGGGTGATTTTCATGGACAGCCACAAAGGAAGTATGATCCCTACTCAAACACGTACAATCCGGGATGGAGGGACCACCCCAACCTTAGCTATGGGAACCCTCAAATGAATCAGCCCGCAAGTCAAACCCGTCAAAATTACCAACAATATAAGCAGCCATACCCTCCTAGACCACAACCGATCCAACCTTCTAATTCTGGTATGTCGTTAGAAGATATTGTTAAGTCTCTTGCAACTAATACTTTGCAATTTCAACAGGAGACCAAACAATTTCAACAAGAAACGAGGACCACTATTCAGAACTTGGATAATCAAATGGGTCAAATGGCAACCGCAATTAGTCGGCTAGAGGCTCAAAGTTCGGGGAAATTACCGTCTCAAACGATAGTAAATCCAAGAGAAAATGCAAGTGCTATAGTTTTGAGAAGCGGAAAAGAGGTTGAAATTCCAACTGAGGCAGTTCATGCACCGTCAAAACAAGAAAAGGAGAAAGAAACTATAATGGAGAAAGGCATTCGTAAGGACGAGGACATACCTAACCGTAAGTTTTTGCCTTTTTCCGATTATAAACCAATACCCCCTTTTCCTCAAGCATTAGCAGAATCCAGGAAAGATGAAAAAAATAAAGATTTGTATGAGACTTTCCGTAGATGCGAGGTAAATATTCCACTTTTAGATGCTATTAAACAAGTACCTCGTTATGCTAAATTTCTAAAAGAACTGTGCACACTCAAACGAAAACAAAAACTTAAGGGAAGTGAAAAGGTGAGAGTAGGAGAGAATGTTTCTGCAATTATTCAAAGAAAAATACCTACCAAATGTAAAGATCCAGGCATGTTTACTATCCCTTGTAAGATAGGTAACACTAGATTTGAAAAGGCCATGTTAGATTTAGGAGCATCGATCAATGTCATGCCATATTCTGTGTATGCTTCTCTAAAAATTGGACCTTTAAACAAAACTGGTGTTGTGATTCAATTGGCTGATAGATCTAATGCATATCCTAAGGGAATAGTTGAGGATATTCTTGTGCAAGTTAATGATTTGGTTTTTCCTGCTGACTTTTATGTACTTGATATGGAGAATGGTGATCAAGCTACACCTATTTTGTTGGGGAGACCATTTTTAAAGACATCCAAGACAAAAATAGATGTTCATAGTGGCACACTAACTATGGAGTTTGATGGCGAAATTGTCAAATTTAATATTTATGATGCCATGAAATATCCTAGTGATGATAATTCTGTTTTTTCTATTGATGTCATTGATTCTTTAGCACAGGAAATTTTTGAACTTGATGGAGAAGATAAATTGGAAGTTGCTATTGGTAAGCATATTGAGAAAGAAAATGAGGAGTTAGCCTTGAACATTGATTTACAGGAAACTGTCGCAGCGTTGAATGAATTTCCAAAGTTAAAACAAACAGGTAACATTTCTTATATTACGCTACCAGTTTCTAACGAGAAACCTTTGCCTTCTATTTTACAGGCCCCTATTCCAGATTTGAAGCCCCTTCCTAATCATCTCAAGTACATGTTCCTTGGAGATGGAAATACACTGCCTGTGATCATCTCTAGCAAACTTAGTGTACTACAGGAAGAAAAGCTCGTGAAAGTACTTAAGGAGTATAAAGAAGCCATTGGTTGGACCATTGCGGATATCAAAGGAATTAGTCCGTCTACGTGCATGCATCGAATTTTGCTTGAAGAGGGAGCAAAACCATCTCGACAAGCGCAAAGGAGATTGAACCCACCTATGATGGATGTAGTTAAGAAGGAGATCCTCAAACTCCTTGAAGTTGGGATGATTTTTCCTATTTCAGATAGTAATTGGGTTAGCCCGGTTCAAGTGGTTCCTAAAAAGACCGGAATAACTGTCATAAAAAATCAGAATGATGAGTTGATTCCCACCCGAGTTCAGAATGGGTGGCGGGTTTGTATAGATTATAGAAAATTAAATAGTGTAACCCGCAAAGATCACTTTCCTTTACCTTTTATTGATCAAATGCTTGAGAGATTAGCTGGTCATGCTTTCTATTGTTTTCTTGATGGTTTTTCAGGTTATTTTCAGATTGCAATCGCCCCAGAGGATCAAGAAAAAACGACTTTCACATGCCCTTTCGGTACTTTTGCTTATCGGCGCATGCCCTTTGGCCTTTGCAATGCCCCTGCGACTTTTCAAAGGTGTATGGTTAGCATATTTTCAGATTATATTGAACACATCATAGAGGTCTTTATGGACGATTTCACCGTTCATGGAGATTCCTTTGATAATTGTTTGCATAACCTTGCACTTGTTCTTAAAAGATGCATAGATACTAACCTTGTTTTGAATTATGAAAAATGTCACTTTATGGTTGAACAAGGAATAGTTTTAGGCCATGTTGTTTCACCTAAGGGAATAGAGGTAGATAGAGCTAAAATTGATATTATTCAATCTTTACCTTACCCTACTTGTGTGCGGGAAGTTCGTTCTTTTCTTGGACATGCAGGTTTTTACCGAAGATTTATCGAAGGCTTCTCCAAAATAGCAATACCCCTATGCAAGTTGTTACAAAAGGATGTGTCGTTTGAGTTTAATGAAGCATGTAGAAAAGCGTTTGATAAGCTGAAGGAGTTGCTAACTTCTGCACCAATCATCCAGCCCCCTGACTGGAATATTCCTTTTGAAATAATGTGTGACGCAAGTGACTATGCAATCGGTGTTGTTTTGGGTCAAAGAGTTGGAAAATCATCTCATGCCATTTATTATGCTTCACGAACTTTGGATGATGCCCAAAGAAACTATTCGACTACTGAAAAAGAACTTTTAGCTATTGTTTTTGCTTTAGAAAAGTTTCGATCTTATTTGCTTGGTACTAAAGTTATTGTTTACTCTGATCATGCAGCCATTCGATATTTGATGACAAAGAAAGAGGCGAAACCAAGGTTAATAAGATGGATACTTCTCTTAAGTGAATTCGATTTGGAGATAAAGGACAAAAAAGGGATAGAAAATCAAGTGGCGGCTGATCATTTGAGTCGCTTAGTTCGTATGGAGGATGAACTTCCTCTACATGAGACCTTCCCTGACGAGCAACTACTTTCCGCGAGTGTGACATTACCTTGGTATGCAAATATTGTGAATTTTTTGGCTACTAATATGTTACCTCCTGGTTTATCTAAGGCTCAAAAAGATAAGATGAAAAGTGACGCAAAGTATTATGTATGGGATGACCCGTACTTATGGAAGCATTGTGGTGATCAAATAATAAGAAGGTGTGTCTCTGATAATGATATTATTTCTGTTCTCACCTTTTGTCATTCTTATGCTTGTGGAGGTCACTTTGGAGCAAAAAGAACAGCAAGAAAGGTACTAGAATGTGGTTTTTATTGGCCATCTTTATTTCGGGACTCATATTTCTTTTGTAAATCATGCGAGCATTGTCAAAAAACGGGTAATATTTCCCAGAAAAATGAGATGCCACAAACTTCTATACTATTTTGTGAAATTTTTGATGTTTGGGGCATCGACTTCATGGGACCCTTTCCTGTATCTTTCGGCTATGTTTACATATTACTTGCTGTTGATTATGTCTCGAAATGGGTTGAAGCTAAATCCACTAGGACTAATGATTCTAAAGTTGTTACAGATTTTATCAAGTCTAACATATTCTCCAGGTTTGGAATCCCAAAAGCTATAATAAGTGATCGAGGCACTCACTTTTGCAACCGTACTATGGAGACTTTGCTTAGAAAGTACCACGTGACACATAAGGTTTCTACTGCATATCACCCACAAACTAATGGACAAGCAGAAGTATCAAACCGAGAGATCAAGTCAATCCTTGAAAAGACTGTCAGTCCAAATAGGAAAGATTGGAGTTTGCGCTTGGATGATGCCTTGTGGGCATATCGAACTGCATATAAGACACCCATTGATATGTCACCTTATCGATTGGTGTTTGGGAAGCCATGTCACCTTCCAGTTGAATTAGAGCATAAGGCATATTGGGCTATCAAGAGTTTCAACATGAAGATGGATGAAAGTGGAGAACATAGGAAGTTGCAACTACAAGAGTTAGAGGAAATTCGCAATGATGCCTATGAGAATGCTAGGATTTACAAAGAAAGGACGAAGACTTTTCATGACAAGATGATTAGTAGGAAGGAGTTCAAAGTTGGTCAAAAAGTCCTTCTGTACCATTCTCGACTTCGTTTGTTTCCAGGTAAGTTACGTTCTCGTTGGATTGGACCTTTTGTTGTCACTAATGTTTTTCCTCATGGTGCAGTTGAAATTCAAAGTATGGAGACCTCCAAAATATTCAAGGTGAATGGCCATAGACTAAAAACCTTCTATGAAGGTTTTCAAGTAAACAATGTGGCTACATTGGACGTTGAGGATCCAATTTATTCTGACTAGAAGCATTGGGTCGAGCCAACGACTGTAAACATAGGCGCTGCTTGGGAGGCAACCCAAGGGGAGTACATCTTTCTTATTCTTATTTATTTATTTATTTATTTGGTTTGGTTTGGTAGTTTTTTTGGTACATTGGGGACAATGTCAACATCAAGTGTGGGGGGGAGAAGTTTTAGTTTTGTCATGAGCAAAAGTTCGATTGAACTTGCCTTAAAGTCATAACATGATTGAATAAGTAATCTTACAACATAAAATTGATTAGTTTTGATATTTTCTTCGAGAACGGTAGTAACTAAGTTTTGTAGACAAAAAGCCGGTGAGGTTTTGAGCTTTTAGATCGACACATCAATATCGATCTCATTTTTTTTCATGAGAGATATTCTTCCATGGTCTTGTTTCTCTAGAACTTGCATTGATTCTATTTGAGGCCATATTGACTCATGCATACGTGAATATGATTAAGGCAAATTTTTTTTTTTGTGAGCCACTTAAGCCAAATAGCCTACCTTGAATTAATTTTTCCCTCGTTCAGCCCCTTCTGAGCCTTTCTTTAGCATTTTCTTGTTTTTTCTAACCCACATTATAAACTTTAAGCCGAAAAAAAAAAAATGACATCTTTACCCAAGTCTTAGAGCTAGTGGAGCATCATTCATCACTATAATTGGGTGCCTGAAATAAGTGTGGGGGTTAATGAAGTTGTAGTATGTCAGTGTTTTGAAAAAAAAAAAAAAGAAAAAAAAGAAAAAAAAAAGAAAAAAAAAGAAAAAAAAAAAGAAAAGAAAAAAAAAAGAGAGAGAAAATTGATTGAAGGGAGTTTATAATGTTTCATATGATTTAAAAGCATGGTCTTCTCTCAGTGCAAGGATTTTATGTGGTTAGTACTTTAGAGCCAAAACAAACAAATATGATAAATAGAGTGTTTGGTTATATTGAGATTAAACCGATTACTTGCTCCACTAGTTTCAATGACTTTTAAGCTCAGTTCCAAATGTTCATTCCTTGTCCCTAAGCCCCGTTACAACCCCTAAAAGTCCTTATGATTCTTGTTATGCATGTGGTCTCAATGGAGGAGAATGAGAAGATATGCAAGCTTATGGTAGATCATTTCCATAGGAATGAATTTGAGCGAAACACATACCCTTCAAACACATGAGAGTTGAGTGTACATTCCTGTAAGGGTCTACATATTTAGTCTACTGTATTCTCAAATGAAAATACTTGCTATTTAATTGTAAGTTGTTTAAGAATGTTGTTCATGATGTGTTATGATTTTGGAAAAGTTTGGTTGTTCTTTGTTAATGGCATTACAACCTTGATGTTCTTTTTTTTGAGGAAGTGAATTTGAATTTTGCCCGAGGACGAGCAAAGAACAAGTGTGGGGGAATTTGATAAGAATACAAAGTGTCAAGTTTTTATGCATTATTATTTGCTATTTAATATTTATTTGACACCAAACCACACTCATTATTCTTATATTTTTATCTAGGATACAATTGGAGGCATTAAGTGCAAAAGAAGTTAAGTAGACAATTTCTGGACAGTTTTGACACTACTTCGTATTAAGGGCGTAAAATCCTCATACGAAATCCAAATGAGATGATTCAAGATGCTTTAGATCGGCAAGAGGAACGTCTACAACTTTCATCTTTGGGGATTTTCAAGATTCTGAAGGGATCCTAGACGAAATCGGACTTAAAGTCGCTATACCTGTTTTATGGAAAGTTTCCTAAATATCTAGTCTAATATATTGACTTGATATTGGGGCAATCTTTGATGGACGATTTTGGAAGGATTAAATCAGCATTCTCCTATTTACATTAAGATAATATCCTATTTTTTATATTATTCTTATAATATAAAGATTGGATATCAATTTTAGAGGATTCTTTTAGGGTTGTGTTGGCTTCTTTTATAAATAGGACTTTAGAAGACCACCTAGTTAATTCTCTCCTCCCACATATACCTAGAGTTATTAATGGCCTTACGTGGCTAAATCTTTGTTATTGGTCGAAGAAAACTGAAGCTTCGGAAACAAGAAAACTGTGAGATCTAATTAGTTTTATTATACGATTTATGTTTTGAATATCGATTGCTCTTCTGTTATAATTAATATGGTTGTTTTGTTTAATTGCTAGGAGGCCTACTAGTATATTATTCTTTTCAATCTACTGCTTGATTAGATATCAAATCCGTAATTGTTTGATCCATCTAATTTTGTGAAGCATCTAAGATTCAATAATTTGCTGCGTCAGAAATTGTTAATCTTAAGAAGATAAATCGACTAAATTAAATCCAACCGCTTGTGTTTGAATTGTTTAGTTTCATTGATCTCTCTAATTCTTAAAGCATCTGCTATATTAAACCTTTAGTGCTTATCTTGGGTTATTTAGTAGTTAGGATTAATTGGATATCTTCTTCTGATTAATTAAAACTAAGGAGAGATAGGGGATTAGTTTTCACGGTGAATATTCAAAGTGTGAATTGTTATATATATTTGCATCGATGATCAGTTATATGATTCCGACAGTGGATGTTGACTTGGACCAATATTTGTTACTTTGATTAAATTTAATTTTCATCACTTCTTAATTATTGAATTCCATCACACTTAAACCCCCATTTGTTTTAATCCATTTAGCATAAAATTAGACTAGATATTCTCTGTGGGATCGACCCTTACTCGCCCTACTACATTATTAGGAGTATAGGTTTTATTTTTGGTTGCGTACGACAGCACACCAAGAGTCGACTCGGTCAACTGCTGCTCTTACTAACGCACGCCGCGGAAGAAATATTCAACCCTCTGCTACTGTGCTTGACTGCTACGGCGGCTGCCTGAGCAGCGGCCACGGCAGCCTCAGCAGCTCAGGCGGTGGCGGTAGCCACAGCAATAGCGTGCATTTTTGCTTCGTCATTGTAAGCCGTAGCTCCCGGAACAACGCCGTACCGAGGTTTTCGGTTTTCCTCTTTTGACTTTGCAAAGCTCCATTTTTTCTTGGGGGAAGGTTTGTCGATTGGAGTTGGGTCGGGTTTTTTGAGTCCGAGGAGGCCTCTGAACCACTTTGAAGCTTTGCCCAGAGTATTTGTGATGTGATTTTGGGTTATTTAGTCATGAAAAATAATTTTGAGAGCATAGTTGTTTGAGGCGCAAGGCGACGCGACGCGACGAGGCCGAGCCTTGCCTTAAGGCGAGGCGAGGCGCAAAGCGCGGGCTTTTTGGGGGCTAAAACGCTTGTATATGAATTTATCAATATATATCAAATTATCAACAATAATTATAAAATTCAAGACTTTTAAAGACAATATAATAAACATATTTGTCATGCAACATCCCAAAAATCAAATTCATAACTCAAAGTCTCAAAATAAATTTAAGGTGTCAATAGTCAAATACAAAATAGTCTTAAATTGAGCAAATAAGTTCAAAAGCAATGTACAACGATAATAAATCAATCCATGTGAATAAATTGACTATATTTATGTATTTAAATATAATTAAACAAAATTACTTAACTATTTATGTAAATAAATAATTGTATTAAATAGTGTCTATTAATATGCCTAAATTATTAAATACACATACAAATAAGAAAGTGACAAAGAAAATGAACAAATAATCTTAAAATGTGTTAATGGGTAGATAAAGACAAGTGGTGGACCCATGTTCCCACTTTGTATTGTAAAAGAATGAGTTCTACATATAATAAAAAAATAAGAGTACAGAGACGGGGTTCTTCTTCTTCAACTTAATTCAGTCGGCAACAGCCATGGCCAGTGACGGCGCGACGGATGACGAGTGTGAGAAGGGCGGGATTGGTTTCTAGAAAGAGAGAGGCAAAATTGGTAATTTACTTTTAACTTTAAAAGTAAAAAAAAAAAAAAAAAAAAAAAAGAGGACCCCCAAAAGGCGCCGCCTTGCACCGCCTTAAGGCGGCGCCAAAGGCGAGCAAGGCGACGCCTTGCGGGGCATTTCGGGGATGACCGTGGCGAGGCGATGAGGGCTCGCCTCGCCTCGCCTAGGGCAATTGCGCGCGCTATGTGCGCCTTCTATAACTATGTTTGAGAGAGAGAGAGAGAGAGAGAGAGAGAGTGTGTGTGTGAACTGTGAAGTGGGGGCGAGTGAGAGAGAGAGAGAAGCAGAAATGGTGGGGTGAATTTTAATGCTAAGATGAAGAGTCAATAATAATATTTATTTTTATAATTCTATTACAGCTAAATGAAGAGTCATTTATGAGACTTGTTTTGATGTTTTTTTGCATATGAGACTTATTTTGAATCATTTACCATGTATTTAGAGTGAATTTAGACATCTTTTTTGATTTTTTCTTTTGATTTTGTGTTATGAATATTAGAATGAGTGTTTATTCAATGACTTTGATGCTAAGGTATTTTTTTTATATATAACTATATAAATTTATTTTATTAAAATATATGTATCCATGTCGAGTCGTATCTTAAATTTTTTTCGAAAACGAGTCACCGAATCCGAATCGTATCGAGTCCGAGTCGCCGAGTCCGTATCCGTGCAACGTAGAATATTACTTTTTCATAATTTTTAGCTTTAATTTTTTAACCTATTTAAAGTCTACATTCGCTATATAAAGATCAATAATTGTTACTCAAATACAAAACCGAACAAGACTTTTTCAAACAATAAACAAAAATAGAAAATACTTTTAAGTTGATATTGGTGGTTGTCAATCAATAGAATTTAACTTGGATTGTTAATAAATTGTGTCTAGTAATTTTAGGGGATAATTTAGGCTTTATGGTTGAGACGGTAAATTAAAAGTATGTATGTGCTTAAATTATACTAACTAATAAAACACAATTTGTTATTTCATATACATGCGGTTGGGTGCGGTTTATGCGGTTTTTAAAATATAAACCCAAACTCAATCTTAATTTGCGGTTTTTTTTTTTCACGAAGTCCAAGACCAACCCATTCATCATTCAACTCGCGAATTACGGTCGGTTTGGGTTGGGGCGGTTTGACAATTTTATTGAATACCGCTAATCGATGGAGAAAGCAAATCATGGGCTGTTTAATTTTCTCAAACACTATCTAAATGCAAACACAAATTGCTACTGAAAGTCAAGAAACTATTTATGGCTTCCAAAGCAGTTGCAAACACTCTCTTTTAACAAAGTCAACAAAAAGTTGCATCAATTTTTATTAGATATTATGTTTAAGTTTAATCATAAAAGTTCTTTTAATAGCTATTGAATTTAAATTTGAGATCTACATAAGATTATGACAAAGTGTGAATCACATTTTTCGTAATCTTTATGGATCAATTTTTGTAGATTTGTCCCTTAATTTTTATTTTTTATTTTTTTTTATAATAGAAGCATCCCTCTTATTCATTGATTAATTTTTCGACTATTATGCATAATTGAAGGGCATTTTCGTCCCTTCACCTAAAATTATAATTATAGTGCCAGAAGACCTATGAGTTTTAAAACATGTTATTGCATATTTATCCATAAAAATTATAAATTGAACAATTGGACTATATTTAAAATTGATAACTATATATTTACCCCCAAAAGTTAGATAAAATTGTGTGATTTTTAAAGTTTCAATAAATATAAATAATTGGTGATACCGTAATTTTTTACATTTGAAATAAATTGGTGTAAAAGTTTATAATTGTTTATTTATGTCAAAAATGCATCTATAGTTATATAAACCCTCCTATTGATTTTCAGGAAAGTAGAATGAAATTATTTAAGTGCGAAATTAGTCTAAAAAGCTCAGGCCCATAGATATATAGGGCCTGTTTGTCTCGCTTTTCGGAGAGTGGTTTGGGAAAGTGGTGGAGGTTTGAGAAATAATCTCGATTTGCGTAATGTTGTTTGTTTGGGTTTTGGGAGAGTTGTTTGGGAAAAAAAGTAAGTGTAGGTTTTTTTTGTAGGTTTGAATTAATTAATTAGGTGTAAGAATAGTGTAAGACTTTATGTCACATCAGTTAGTTATATATAATTAATTAATTGATGTATATATTATATGTAATATATGTGATAAATAATATTTTATAATTATTATTTGTGTTTTCTAAAATAATAAAAAATAAAGTAGATTAATTTTTATTTTTTTTATTTTTTTTATAAATATTATAATAAAATTCTTTTAATTTAATTATTAAATATGCTACAAATTACAAAAGATCCTTAAAATATTAACCTAATAGTTATTACATAATATCCAGATTAATCTACGTACAAAAATAACATATTAAGTTGTCTTCATATTGTCTAGCATAATATAAATTAACGGCAATTTTACAATTAATGTCACTAATTCCACGAAGGTGGGAATGAACCCCATATGTTATCCAACCAATCATGACTATTATTTTAAAATTGTTTTTATAGCATTTTTAAAACACCCTTAATTGTATAATTGACCAAGGAATTTTAATAGGGTTCAATTATAGAAACAAAACGTACTCTTGAAGAGTTTTGAAGTTCCCTCCTAGAAACAAAACCTAACGAGTATATTGAAAATTTATTTCTGTTAATAAAATCGTTTTTGCATTTTTGTTAAATAAATAACTTTGAGGTAAGGAGTAACTTTAAGGTCTAAAGTAAGGTTTTACCATAACTGTATATTTAAGTTTTGTGTCAAAAATCAAGGAATTTTAATATTAATTAATATTAATTAAACCAAGAAAAAACCAAGGAATTTTAAATTCTAATTAATATTAATTTTATGATAATTAAAAAAATGGCTCACACTTAATTATTTATTTCTATTTAACTCTAATGTAATCTAGTTGGGTTAGTTAAATTTAATAATTGAATTTTAAGTAATTATAAATGATGTGGCATAATCTAGACCATAAGGTCTACCACTCAGCTTATAGACCGGGTCTATCTAAGAATTTTCCCCAATCTATACCTACCGCTTGATTTGAGTAAGAAATTAAATAAAACAATCTTTTAAGAACGTAACCCACATAAACTACCATTCTTGAAAAACTGCATCAGATTATGAACTCAAAAGTTTAAAATTACAAGAACTCAAACCAAACCCAGAAACCATTAAAGAAACAAATTGCTTTACAAAATACAGAGTGGATTACCAAAGTTTCAATTGCCTGGAAATTTCGTCCACACCATGAGATCATTTTCTTGAACAAAAGCAAAAGGTAGTTTCTTTATTTGTTTTTTTTTTTTTTTTTTTGGGATAATTCGAACAAAAGGAAAATTACTAAAGGGTTATATCATATATGGTTGGTAAGTCTGGGTTTTCTACACGGCACCCTGACTAATTTTAATTGTCAAAAATTCCCTGTGTTATTCTCTATTGTCATAAAGCTCCCATGAAAATGGAAAAATCAAATGAAAAAAAGGTGAAAAGTATCTTGGTCCGTGATTTTCTGCAGAGAGGACAAAAGAAAAATGAAGGAAGACAGAGAAAGAAAAGAGGAGAGAAGAGAAAAGAAAAGAAAAGAAAAAGAAGACAGCCGCAGGTGATGAGAGAGAAATAGAGGAGTAGAGATAGCCAGATAGGGAGTAGGGTTCTTTCTAAGTCAAAATGGGCTGTTTCATAAACTTATTTCCCAAAAAATTTACTGTAGCGTACATTTTCGGAAAGCACTTGGGCTGTTTGTCTCGCTTTTCGGAAAGATGAAAATTTTTTCCGAAACGCGAGACAAACAGGCCCATAGAATTCAGCCCAACCCATTAAGTAAAGTATTAATTTAAAATTCGACACTGTGAAAAACCCTAAATTGAAATTCATTCGACACTCTTTCTTTCTCTCTCTCTCTCCGATCCGATGGCTAAAAACCGTGAGGAGCCTGTGAAGCCCCTCGGACCTGAATCGGATCACGGTGAAGAAGAAGACTCTGAAGAATCCGAACCCCAATCAACACTAGCCAAGAAACCCTCGGCGTTGAAATCGGTTCCACAGCCGCAGGTTTCCTCTTCACAAAAACCGGGTAAAAAGCCACAATCCAAGACCGTTGTTTCTGAACCGGCCACTGGTGAAGAGAAAGAAGATGCGGTATGGAGCGAGGAAGATGACGTAGATGAGGAAGTTGAGCATGTGATTCATATAGCTATGGAAGATTGCATTGCTAAGAAGAAATCAAACCCTCTTGCTGATCCTGATGCTCTTCTCGATTATATTAATAAGAATTTACCAATTAGGCTGAGTAAAAACCAGTTGCAGGAAAAGCTTAGGAGACTTGAGAAATATTTAACGAGTAAGAATGAACGTGATTTCTTCAAACCCTCCGAGATGGAAATCATGTTGAAAGCAAATGGGGGAAGAATTATTTGATGAAAGCATGTTCTAATGGGTCGGGTATTGACGAGCGGGTTTTGATGATTGGAGCTGCCTGAGTTATTTGCTAGTTTTTGGTTTTTTAGTTTACTGTTAATGTTCATCTTTAATTGTTGAATTTCAGTACTTGTTTTGTGTGATGAACTTGGTATCACTTTTTTAGCTAATATCTTTTTGCTCATGTGCCTTGTTTATCTTTAGCTTAACTATGATTGTTTGATGTTTATCTCTTCTTGTGCCCTCATATTGTTGGTTAAATATTTGAATTAATTAATTGATAGTACAATAGCGAATGTTGATTGGAGTGATTGAAACTTGAAAAATCTTGTTTCACAAGTCAAAATGTTTGGAATGATATTTGACCTAGCGAAAATATCGAAATGCTTGGGCCAAAGTGAATCCAAATTAGACCGTAACTTTGAATTAATAATACAATCCTTTTGAATCCTATTTCTAGACCTTGACTTGTGAATCCGATCTGCCACGGGTTAACTTGATCTGTTAAAGAATGGTTCAAGTCTGTTCAAACTTTTTTCTTTTCAGTTTTCCTTTTTTCCTCTTTTTTTCTTTTTAGCTCTGATCCAAATTACTAACTCATATTTGTGTTCGTTCGAATTTCGTCTTGGTAAGAATTCTCACTTATTTTGATGGGATATCTTACGAAATGTAAAATCCACCACTATTTTTTTTTCTATAGGGCTTTTCTTGAATCAGGATTTGACCACCACTATTTATTTACCTATGTATCCTTGAGCAATGTATTTTGTCAATTCTTCTGGACGTAAACTAATAAACTGGATACTAAATATTCTTCAATATATCATTCATTGCGTAGGATTAGTAAAGCTGGAACTTGTACATTAGTTATATAGTTATTGAATAACAAAAATACATAAAAGTTGAGAATGTAGAGACTGCAAAATCTGTCTTATGTACTCCGAATGGATCACAACGGGCAATCTTAATACTTGTTGAATTGAACGTGGACTAAAATTTGGAAAACCCGCAAACAGTGGATTGGATTCAGACGAGTACAAAATCACACTCCACGAACACCCGTAGTCAGTAACCTACATATAATATAATATATAAAACTTGTTTGTATGATACAATCTTATGCAAAAACAATAGTTTAGTTGCATTAATGGAGTATTACACATTCTCCTACTAAATATATAGAGTAAATGAATCTTAGAAGAAAGGTCCGGTGATTGAAATTCTTTATTTTACTTGATGCAACTACCACAACGAACATTAGTGCTTGACCACATAAACATAACTATAAAATTGGAAAAATAGAAAATTGGAATACTGTTTATTTGTTTTATGAAAGTCAACCAAATTTAGTAATCATTTTCAACGAGGATTATGCATAATTAAACCATTGATTTTGACTGGTAGTTATCGTATTATAAGATTAATAAAAAATTCATGCGTGTTGTATGTGAAACTATTGGGATACCATGTGTATATAGAGTGTCATTGTAATTTGAACAGTTCTACCATTTTCCATTGCAAGGTTTAAGTTATCCATTTTTTATTTAGCGTTACACGATATCTCTATCTATTGGTCAATTAATGATTCTATATTGTAGGAAAGTACAAAATTAAGTTGAACGAAATGACAATTACCACGAAGATATGTAGTATAATGGTAGTCACTGATAAAGTTGATGCCCTAGGACCAAGATGTCATGAATTTAACTTTTATTAATGTGAATTTTTTCTAGTTTAATACTTATTTTTTGTAATGATTTATTATTTGCAATTACTTTGTACTTAAGCAGTTACTGAAATTATCGATAAATATATTGAAGTAAACAACTAGATCTGATAAATCATCAAAATTTATCTTGTATGATCGATGCAAAAATTTAATACTAATAAACTTATGAATGAAACTGTTTTCTGAATTATAGAAAACAGTAAGTCATAGTTACGTTGGCCCAAGAAATAACTAGTCAACAAGAGTGCAACTGAGTGCATATATGCTTCGTAGCTAAAATACTTATGATTATCTCATTTTACTGATACTTCTTACCAATGTTATTAAAATCGCCGGTCCGGCCGCGAACCGGAGGTTGGTCCGGTCCAATTTACTCCCTAAAACCGCCTTAGTCAAAAATCAGTCTGAACCGGGTTGAACCTGTCCAAACTGGTGAACCGGTATGGACCGGTTCAACCCGAGTCTGAATTTCCTTTTATTTTTTTTTCCGATTTTTTAATCATAAAAATAAACTAAAAATCCTTATAAAAGATAAGATTTGAACACCTAACCTCTTACATGAAACATAATTTCCTTACCATTTGAACTACATTATTTTTTTGAACTATTAGTACAAAAATTTATCAATTATAGAAACTTGTAGCCAAATTTATTTATAAATTAGATAATTAATTTCAAATTAACATTTTAAACATTATCAATGAAAATTAATACTCAAATAATAATTTTTTATTAAAATTTGTTCTATGAAATATTTCTTTCCAATATTATTTTAGGATAAAGAGTCAAATCGATATATTATGCAAGTTTGATTTTGAATATTAGACTTTTATACATATTGTTGTTATTATTTTGTTCTTCTTCGTCAGATTCTCCGAATAAATTCAGGGATTGCTCTGCCAAGTCCATTTTGCTGTATTGCTATTTGTGAATTTTGAACTGTGAATTGTGATTTATGTCCCTCTTTAAATTTGCGACTCTTTTGTGTTTGCACAGCTGCACCCTAAGCACAACTCATTTTTTTTTTTTATTCTTTTTTGGTTGTTGTTTTGTAAATAGAGGTTTACTTGTTTTAACTGTCAATTTCTTTTAGAGAAATCATACTTTTCTCCTTGAATTTACTGTCAGGCTGTATTTTTTTCTTTAAGCTTAAAACTTTTTACGTTGTCTATCAAGAAATGTTTTGTAAAACTTTTTTTCAAGCACTTTTTTGACCAAGTAGGTTGCGTGATAGGCCGCTGTGGAACTCCTGTCCCACGTGGGTGTTCCAAATTGTGTCCCGTTCGTAATTAGTTTACCCTCTTCCCCTTCTCCACCTCTGTACAATCGCCACCCTAAATATGCTCAGTTTCATTGGAATGAATTTGGAAAAATATTAATGTTCGTCAAAATGAATCTAAAAAAACAACGCATCCAAATTAATTATTGTTCATAACTTCCAAGCTTAGATTCCGAGATCAAATTACGATCTCAACTTTTTATATCAAATTTCAAACTCAAATTCCGAGCTCCAAATATGTATTTATCTTGTCTTTCAATCTTCTCACACTTTGACTAGAATAAAATTAATTTCAATAGAAGTTCTTTTTGCAACTTGCGTTCTTTGCAAAACTATGTATTTCTTATCAAATGATCATAGTAATTGTTTTCTTTTAGTTTGGGTAAGTAACTTTCTTGATGATATTATAATGATTGCCTAATTTTACTTTATTTATAGGATTACTTTCAAAAGGGTTATAAAGAAAAGATCTACAAAGCAGTTAGTTATCTGGAATTCCCTATGTCATCAACTGTCTGCTTTCTGCTTGGTGAGTTTTCTTCATAGATTTACAATTAATTACACTAATCACTGAAGTGAAGCTGCCTTTTTTAGTTAGTAATTATGTTATTTTGATTTATCTTGTTCTTGGTGCAAAATTCAGAAGCTAATGGGTATGGTCTGCCTTTTGTATCACCTAACAACCTGTTAGTGTTGACTGCCATAGAATCCGTTTACGTGCTTATATTTCTCATATTTGCACCAAAGAAGGAAAAGGGGAAGATATTTGGACTGCTTACTCTTGTGCTCACTCTATTTGCAATTGTTGCCCTTGTTTCCATCTTTGCCCTACACGGAAATACCAGCAAAGAGGTTTTGGCTAGAAAGCTTGCAAGTAGTAAGATTTCTTCATTTTCAGTGTGTGAAGGTGCTGGAAGAACACTTGAGGGAAGATATTTAAGCAGAGAGGGTAAGAAATGTTCTCATTAAAACTGGTTTCCTTGGATCATAGCAACCTATAATATTTTGATTTATTTATGTATTTTAGTTGATTGATTCTAATTCTGCTTCTGAAATTGTTGTTCTCTTGGGAATTATTACCATAGACGGTTTAATCTCCATAATCCAAAATTGGGATCAAAATAGGAATCCAAAATTGGGATCAATATATTGCACCATTGAGAAGAATTACCTCCAAATCTTAGATCTCATCTTCTGTTCCACTTTCATATACTTAACTTGGCCATGTAAAGCCATACCCCTAATTAATTTCTCTTATGTCTCAGCCAACTCATATATATTTTTTAAAACTATGGTAACCTTGTGGCAATCCTTGAGCAGTGTACTTTTGAATTCAAGTTCTTGTTGTTTCCTAACCATAAGATATAGCAATTGCAGGTCTATATTATACAAGGGGACTAGAATCAGTACTTTTTCTCACTTCTCTTGCTTTTTCTCTAATAATATGTCTCAATCACTTGGGTTATATTCTTTTTGGTGCATTTATGCTGGTAGTATCCTTTTCATGTGGTGAAATGATAAAGTTGTTTCATTTTCCTGTAACTTAAAAGTGGTGTGTTAGGGAGAGGAGTCAAGTAGAAAAAGCAGATTCCTTTGTGTTTTGTAATGAAGCTGCATAATGGGCAATTATCCAATTAATTTCTTTTCTTTCTCAGTGAGAAATTGACAAGAGACTAAATTTTTGATAAGTGCTGCAGATCTCATGAGAAACTAATTTATTTGTTTTGCAGCCTCAAGGGGAGGATTATGCTCATCCAAAGATATGCTTCTTCCATGTTCTTTTCAAGGTTTTCTGACCTTTAGTTAGGTAAAATTTTCATCTCTTTTGACTTTGTACATATTTCTACATAATGCTATTGATTTCTTTTATTTTTACAGGCTGCAGCTGCATTGGCATTTTATATCCTTTCAGCTCTCTTTGTCGATAGTTTTGTCATAATTTTTGTGGTGACTGTACTTCGAGCTGCTCTTGATTTTTGGGTTGTCAAGAATGTAAGTGGACGAACCTTGGTGGGTCTTAGGTGGTGGAATGAAATAAATGATCTTGGTACGTGAAAGTGTGTGGAAATTTGAATGTCTTGACCAAGAGGTGAGGATGTTGGCGCCCTCTATACACATCTTTATGTTTGTCCTTTTTACTGGCTAACAAATGTTTTACCCATCTTTCCCCCTTTTCAGTCACTGGCTAGGATGAACAAGAAGGATTAATCTTGGCTGTTCTGGTGGACGTTATACTTTACTGTAAGTAAACAATTTTGAACTAAACCATCTTCTATCAATCACAAATCGTATTTTTAATGTAAATTAGAGATAAATAGAGCAGATTTGAAGCAGACAGAGAAATTGTTTAAGCAAATGCTTTACCTGGGTTTGAACTAGATGAGCAAGAAAAATAACTGCTAATTGCCATAATAGTGAACTTCAAGAGTAGGCATGTGAACCCATCCATTTGCTGTTATGAAACTTGCCCAAAGCATCGTCTTTTACTTGTAGTTGTAGGCGGTCGTGTGGATCTTTTTCACTATATTCTCTCTCATCAGGTTTCAAGCTGATTATCTTCTTCTTGTTGGCGTATGTCTGACCCTCAGCATTGCCAATATTTTTGAATATAAATATGTACTTATTATGGATGTAAATTTAAATATAAAATTTTAACTTTCACATACCGCATTGTTCTGAGTTTTCAATCATCAAGAATATCACTTACAAAGCATTTTAAAGAAAATTGAATAATTATTATGAACAAGTCTAATGGAGTATAATTAAACAATAAACTGAAATCTTAACGTCAAATATTCAAATTATTTATTATACACGAACACTCAAAACAAGATTCATCAGAACTCAATGCGAAAGAAAATTTGTGTTGTTTAAACATGGAAGTAATTACTATTCATTACAAGACTTAATAGGTGACACAAACATAAACAATTATTTCTTCACTGAATTAATTCATAATTTATTTATGCAGAAATAATTATTTTAGATAAGATTGTAAAGTTCTTATACTCTCAGTTTTCTTAAGATTTGTTTTAACTTTTTTATTTTCCCAGTTTTTAATAACCTTTCATTTTAACTGCAAAATCTTAATTGAAGAATACGAAAATATAACTAAATCAATGGCGCCCCCATTTTGTCCCATAGAGTCTGGGCACCATTTCCACGCACAGCGTGGACCTTTTCCCCTAGTATATAATATAAAGGAATAGAAAAGAGGAATAAAAAACAATTTTCTTTGTTACACTCTCCTTCTTTTGTTGCTCTATGTGGCCATGTCTTTTCTTATCATTTTTTTCTCTTATCCTTTTCTCCAACTTTAACTTTTAGAGCGAGTTTAAGATCATCTTGATTCTTGAATATAAATTTATATACGTTTCAAATTGTAAGTATATACATTATGCTAATTTTTATCCTACATGATAAAGAAAAAAAATTATCTACTCAATCTTAAATATTGAAAAAAAATTCCTTATTCCAAATTTATATTTCTCAATCCGAACACAAAGACAACTTAGTTACTCTTTAATTTTAGCATTAATGTAAAATATAGTGTCATAAATTTCGATAAAGTTATGGTACTGTTTGGATGGTACTGTTTGGACAACTTTTTGAGATTTTTCTTATTTTAAATATAAAATTAAAGACATTGGTCTATGGATTTTACATCCAACAATTCATTCATTTAGAAAAAGAAAAACTGAAAATAAATAAATAAAACATTATTATAATATTGTCGCTTTAAACGCTTACAATTTTACAAAAATAAAAAAAGCAAAGAAAGAGAAAATTTAATTTCTTAATTTGTTTTCTAGAGGCTATCCAAACACGGCCTCTGTTTTCTTAAGATGGGGGATTTGGAAAAATGAACATTGGTACAGATAACTGAAAAGTCTATAGTCAACAACTCACAGGGCAATAATAATCTCAAATTCTCAACTCTTGAGTTGATTCTTTTTTTTAATATTTTAAAGAGAAAAGGGAATTGTAAAAAGATCATAGAAAAATAAAGGGAAAATCGCACTTTGCCCCCCGTCCTTTAGACCTTTTTGCACTTTCCCACCTATCCTTTCAAAATTTGCAGTTACCCACCCCACCTTTTTAAGTAGTCGCAGATTCCCCCCCTGAAGCAATTGGAGGTGGTATTTCTGCCCAGATTTTGTCATGTGCCGGTCACATGCAACTTTTCAAAGGGTAAAATCATCTTTTAAATCACACATTTATTAACTTATCTCCTCCAATTTTTTCTACCCTGTTAGTTTACATATAATGAAAATAAACAGCATTTTGGGGATCAAAATCAAACCAAATTACTCATTATTCAACTCGAGATTGTTTGAGCTCATTCCGTTACACATTTCAAATTATTTTTTGTTCGATAATTTTTTAAATTTGGTTCGACCTCGACGATAAATTACAAAAGTGACAAAAAAAATATGTAAATATATCAAGATACCTCCTCTAATAACTAAACTCATACCTCCTCTTCAGCATATGTTCAATAAAATAAATTGATCCTCAAGCAATTTCGGGCAGAGAGGATTGTCCGACTAAAACTGCATAATTTACCAAAATTGAACATATTAAGTGTATCTCCTCCCTGCTAAAGTTCGATCCACGATGTTCTCTTTGTCAATCGATTTGCAGACATTTGAGCTTTGTCGTCAATTTGCTGTTTATTTTCCTCATATGTAAACTAACAGGGTAGAAAAAATTGGAGATATAAAAAGGCGATTTTACCCTTTGAAAAGTTGCATGTGACCGGCACATGACAAAATCTGGGCAGAAATACCACCTCCAATTGCTTCAGAGGGAAATCTGCAACTACTTAAAAAGGTGGGGTGGGTAATTGCAAATTTTGAAAGGATAGGTGGGAAAGTGCAAAAAGGTCTAAAGGATGGGGGGCAAAGTGCGATTTTCCCAAAAATAAATCAAAAGAGTATTGTGTAATAAAGCTGAAACATTTACTTCACATACAAATATGGGCTTTTCTCGGGCCAGGCCCCGTTTGTAGTGTTTAGCATCAGGTCCACCTTAAAACTGGGACATTTGGAGATAAATTTACCTGTTACCTGCTACCAAAAATTGAGTTTTGGAAAAAAAAAACCATGTATTATAAATATATATATAAATTATGAAAAAGAAAGAATTACACCCCTACCAAACCACTCCCCGGCCACCCGAAAGAAAAAGGAAAGAAAAAAAAAACCCACCCCTTCCCCTCCATTACGAAAAATTATGTAGTACAACCGCTGCACCACGTCATCAAGTACACGTGGTGCAGCCCACCAATACACATGGGACATGTGGATTATTAATCCACATCACCCCATGTTCTGGCCATGTTCCAAAAAAATAGGGATTCAGAAAGTTGTGTTCACACTGCCAGAACATGGGGTGATGTGGATTAATAATCCACATGCCCCAAGTGTATTGGTGGGCTGCACCACGTGTACTTGATGACGTGGTGCAGCGGTATACTATATAATTTCTCCTCGAGTGAATTTAAAAATTGGCCTTTTGGAAAATTTAGTTTGCAAAAATGGCCTTCAGGGGCCTTTTTACTGTAGAAGTGATATTTGCAATAGTTCCTTCTATTTCTTTTATCTATCATTTAAGTACCCTTTGTATTTGTTTATTTGTTTTCTATATGATATATTAATCTTTGTTTATGTAATTCATATTCGAAATCAGTTTTTCGTCTTTCTAATATATTTATTTTAAATTCTATTATATCTGGGGCATAAGATTGAAGCCTTAGAAATTGTGCATAGGCTAAAATAGCTTTATTATGTTCAATTTCTTTATTTATTCTTTGTAAGTTATCTTGTATTTTCTGTATTTTCTCCATTTTCGTTGCTTGGCTCTGATACCAGAAATTGGTCAGAGGCAGCGGATATTTGTTGATTACATAGTTCGCACGAATTTCTTGCTTCTTTTATTCTTTTTTCTAAAATTTCTTTATTCATCTTATATATTTTAGTACTAATAACTGTTGTTCTTAAATATTCTAATCTTTCATTGTAGTGTTTAATTAAATCTGATATTTCTTTGCACTTATTTTTAGGATTATTATTCATAGTTTTTCTTTTAAAAACTTACTTAAATCTGATATTTCTCTTTCTAATCTTATATATTCACTTTCTTCTTTTGTAGATTTTTCTGATTTTTCTAAGGTTAGTTGTTTTACGTAAGGTTGCCTGAATGAGATTGATTTTCTTATTTGATTACTAGTTTCTCCTGATGTATAAGGTTGCCTGAATGAGATTGATTTTCTTATTTGATTACTAGTTTCTCCTAATGTTATTTCTTTCATAGGTGATTTCTTGATTTGGGCTATTCCTTCAAAAAGTTTATCTAGATAAATGGATTCTTGATCCAAAAAGTTTATACTATGATGACTGTTGGTTAATGCATATTCAACCATATATGTTAAACTGAATGGTTGATCTCCTTCTTCCATTAAATCTTTTCGTGTAAATTTGTATCCTAAACAAATACTATTATCTAGATTCTTTGTTGATAATGGAATTGCATATTTAATTCCTAAATTAAATTTTAAAGTTTTATAAGCTAAATTTCCCATGGTTACTCCTAAAACTGAATCTTTAATTTCTTTTATCCTTCTATCATAAGCTATTAAAGCTATTGGAGAGTCTATTCCTTCCTTAAAAGTAGATCTAATTAATACTTGTATAGTAGCAATTTGAATATATCCAATTTTACTTCTATCTTCTTTACTACGAATTTTTTGTATTCTGGTTGCTATTTGTTCTCTATCTATTAAAGGAATTACAATAGTTCCTCTAGTACTTTTCATATCTATAGGTATTTCTTGGGTGAATAATCCGTGATATGTAACATTCTTTCTTTTTAATCTGTCAATTATTGATTTATTGAAATGTTGTCCTTCCCTTAAATCTAATTTTGCTTTTTTAGTTTTTTCTATTTTGTGTTCAATAATCGATTGAGCTGAATATGTTCCAAAAATTTCTTCTTGTTCTAGTATCTGTATGTGTTCATCCATTTAAAGATTTTTGTTTATTTCGTAATGTGGTAACTTAATTCTAGGAATGGGTATGTTGTTTATTGTTATATGCTTAGAGTTTATTTGATTATCTATTTTTTCTAAAAAGTCTGCTCCTAACAAAACATCTGCTCCTACGTTATTTTCGTCGATATAGATAGCTAGTTTAAAGTTTAAGTCTTCATGCAACATTAATTCTATATACGTTTGTTTACTATATTCTTTAAGTCCATTTATGGTTTCTACTGTTATAACTGGTGCTTCAGCAATAAGTGTTGAATATTTAGGGTGAATGTGTGAAAATGATGATCCTGTATCAATTAGAATAGATACTATACGTTCTCTATTGAGTACTCCTAATATATGATACTGTAAATGATTATTAGTAGAGACAAGATCTAAATCTATAGAATTCATCTTTTGCATACATCTAAATATCTGGGTAAAACATAAATCATTTTTGTAATAAAAACATATTCAAGATCTATGTTATTATTTTCGTGGTTATTATGAATATTAAATCGTGCCATACCTGAAAATGATTTGTTTTTGGCTGCTCGTTGCTTTGTTCTGGTTGATTTGTTACTTCTAGATAGCTTCCAGCTGATGAATGAATGCTTTGAATTTTTGGTTTTTAATGGTGTGTGTGTATGAATTGTTTTTCCCTATTCAGAACTTATAAGAAGTTCAAGGAAGAACTCTCTTAGAAAGAGAAAATAAGCAAACACTTATTTATTATATTTTTCACTCTGCCCTTCACTTACATAGATGATACCTATTTATAGGCGGACTGAATGAATTCTGTCCACACATTACAAACCGAGTGGAGGGATAAGAGTCCCTACACCTTTATTATAGAAATGACATAAAGTAAAATAAAAAGGTACACCTGTAGACCTATCTACAGTAGCTACATTATAATATCTTCAGATTTACTATTTACATTTTGTTGTCTTCTGCTGATATTTATTGATCCTTCATTAATCCTGCCGACACTTTGCTAATCTTTCATTACTTCATAATCCTTCTGCCGACACTTATTAATCCTCTATAATTGGATCTTCATCTTTTCTGCTACAGTGGCTGCATGTATGTCCTTTGAAGGGTTTTATCTGCTGACATAATTTCTCTTTTTCTTCTTCATTAAGTTTATCAAAAATTCCTTTTATTTTCATCAATGCTTCTTCGAAATCTAGAAGGAATTCAAACTCCTCTGGTCTAAGCTTGTCCTTAAAATGAGAGTATATCATTACAGATTGATTCTTATAGTTAATTTTATACTTGGATTCATCTGTCATTTTCTGGAGTTGTACTAATATTCCAAATAATAACTGGTAATTAATTTCCGAAATGTCTTCATTTTCCTGGGTAGGTTCATCTCTTAGTGGATATTGGCCATTTGATACTCCCATGTTGACTAGTGAATATGATGGTACTCGGACCTCTTTTTCTTCATTAAAAAATGGATAAGAACTATGAATTCTTAAAAATACTTCCCGATCTTTTCCAAAATGCTTCCTATAGTTATTTACGGTTTTTATTATTCCAATGCTTAATTCTTGGATGATGGTGTTTCCTTCGTCGATGTATATGGTGTCCAATAATCCGTAATGAAAAAATTTGTATACCATAAGTGGGCTAGCTCCGCTTGTGACGACTGCTTTCAGGCTGAATGCTTTAACTGTTGGATAAAAGAACTTGTTTAGATCATCTTCCTTCCAATTCTTAATTAAGTTTAGATGATACTGAAAATCATCGAAACTTAATGTCTTCATCTGAATATGATCTTGTCTAGTTGGTACTTGGGTTAATTTTGAGATTTTTCCCAATGTTTGCATTTTTGTTAGCTCCTTCGGCGGTTCAACCAACACTTTTTTGAAAGTTTGGTCTACTTTTTTTAGCTCTTTATTGTTTGCTACTGCTTGTTTGGCTTCTTCCAGAGTGCTGTATGATTTGTAAATAATTCCTTTCTTTCCCATAGTATGCATGGCTGCCTTATGCCATTCATCAAAAACAGCATTCTCCATTGGGCCATTAAATATTACATAAAATGTCTTTCGCTTACTTGATGATGCTCCTTCTGTAGGTGTTTCTAATAATGTTTCTTCTTTTGATTTTTTATTTTTGTCTTCGTCCACCACGCTTAGCTTGCTAAACTCTGATAGTTGGTATGTGGGGTCAAACATTTGTAATGCTTTTTCTATGCTTTGTAATTCTAGAATTTTTGCTTCAATATTTGCCTTTAGCTGCTTGCATTGGTTTTTCATTGTAGCTACGGCTCCTTCCATAATTCCTGAAAACGAATTTTTATATAGGTTTGAATTCTCTAGTAAGTGTATCTGCTATTATATTTTTGGTACTTTTAATGTAACGAATTTTGGCTGGGTATCTTGAAAGTTCTAGTTGCCATCTAATCAATCGTCCCTGATTGTAATTGGCTTTTAGGTTATATCGGATGAATCCAGTTAAGTATGTTGAATCAGTTCGAAGTTCGAACTCTTTAGGTAGTAGGTCGATTCTCCATTTTTTGAATGTTTTTAAACAGGCTAATGTTTCTTTTTCATGGATGGGGTATCTTTTTTCTGTTTCTGTAAAGGTTCCAGAAATATATCTGCATAATGTTTCTTTTGATTTATTAGACAATAGATCATTTATGTTAGACATAAATGAAGTATCCTCTAAATTTTCACCATTGAAGGCTTTTGATACTTTTTCGCCATTTAAGGCTTTTGATACTTTTTCACCATTTAAGGCTTCTGAATACGTTAATGCTTCATTTGTGCTTTCTTTGTCATTATGTTTCTTAAAAATCATATCTTCTTTTTTAATACATTTCATACATCCCGACCATATTTCATCCGAAGCATCTGTCTCGACTATTATATAGTCATCATTAGTTGGATTGTATAATTTCGGTAAATTTTTGGTTTCATCTTTTATCTTTTCTACAATTTTACTATCTTCCTGATCCCAAAACCATTGCTTTTTTGTGCTAATTTTTTCTTGTAGTTTTTTCTTTTCTTTTGCAAAATTATTTAAATATCCTAATTCTGATATATAGTTTAAACAACCAAGAAAACGTTGTAGTTGCTTTCTATCTTCTAATTTACTGGGAAACATATGTAATTTTTCTAAAACATGTTTTTGTAATTCTATTTCCCCATTTGATTTTATAGTAGTTCCTAAAAAATCAATTTCTTGTTTACAAATCTGTGCTTTTTTCTTACTCAAAACTAATCCTTTTTCCTTGCAACGTTTTAAGACCAATAAAACTTTTTTCAAATGATCTTCTTTGTTTTCATTACTAAAAATTAATATATCATCAATGTAAACCAAACAAAAATCTTCGAGACCTTCGAGATTTTTGCTCATATATCTTTGAAATATACCTGGTGCTTGCTTTAAACCGAATGGTAACACATTCCATTCATAATGCTTTTCTGGGGGACAAGTGAATGCGGTTAGTGGTTTTGTATCTTCATGTAATCGTAATTGGTAGTATCCGGATTTGGCGTCTAAAGAGCTAAACCATTTCATACCTCTAACTTTTTCAATAATAGAATCTCTCCTTGGTAATTTATGTGCATCACCTATTGTTGCATCATTCATTTTTTTATAGTTTATAACCATTCGTCTTTTTCCACGTTTTATTTCATTATGGTTTTCTACGTAAAAGGCTGGTGCAGCATGTCTACTTTTACTGTCTCTTATTAATTTTTTATCTAGTAATTCTTTACAATCTTTCATAAATTCTTCAATATCTCTTTTTGAATAGGGTATTCTATTTGGAACATTTACTTCCTGGTTTTTATCTTTTAGTTCTATTACTACTAACTCTTCATTGGTATTTATTTTAACATCTAAAGGGTCTTCTGAACAAGTTTGTTCTAGCAGATCTTCTACTTCTCTTTCAACTTGACTTTTAACATTTTCTTGTAATGTAAATAACGTGTTTTTTAGTAAATTTATAATCTGAATTTTTATTCTAGAAAAATTATCTATAATAGGAATTGTTATTATTTCTTCCTTTTGTTTTAATTTTTTAATATAGGGTGCTCTAATCTCTATTTCTTCTAACCATTGTGTAAATGGATAATAAAGTCTTAAAAAATTGTTTCCTAATATTATATCAAATCCTGATTCTTGTCTATAGAGAGAGGGTATCATAAAGCTATATTTCTTCTTATTCTTATTTTTATTTTCAATTTTTATTTGATTAAAATAACTTACTAGATTAATTTTATGAGTGCTTCCATCTGCGATCATTATTTTAACTGGTCGCTCTGTTTCATTCCAAATTAAACCTTTTACTTGTTTGGAGGCAAAACTAATACTGGCTCCTGTGTCAATATAGGCTGAATAATAATTTCCTTTTAATTCTATTTTTATAAATGTTGAATTTGGATTTTTTCTATTCTGAGTCGGATGCTTCATACTCGCTATCCGTTTGTAGCATATAGAAGTCTTCTAAATCTGATATATCAGATTCTATTGGTTCTAGATTCTTTAATTCTGCTATTTTTAGGATTTCTCTTTTATGACTATTTTTCTTTTTTGGGCATTCATTTGCGTAATGTCCTTCTTCCTTGCATAACCAACACCTACATTTTTTCTTTCCTTCTGGACAGTATTTTTTAGATTCTTTTTCTTTTTTCCTAAAAAATCTTTTTGGTTTTCTTTTAAACATTTCTTTATATCTTTTAAATGGTTTCTTTTTCCATTTATATTTTTTGTATTTCTTATAATTTTTCTTTGTCTTTTCACATCCATATTGTTGTGGAATGTCTGGGTTGTTGCTGCAACACATTTTATTATATGGTTTGATTACTTTTATTTCATTTATTTCTGTACACTTTTCTACTATATATTCTTTTCCTACCAAAATTGCTCCTCCTAGAGTGTTGGCAATATGTCCTTTTTCTACTCCTGCTCTAAATCTATCTAAACAAGATTTATTTATTGGATAAGGTAATTTGGATAAAAATACTCTTTTCATTTGTTCTTGATCAGTTTTTTCTAACATGTAGTAATATTTTGAAAATTCGCATACATAGTTTTCATACTCACACATATTGCATATTTTAATATTATCTAAATGCCATAGGGCTTTCTGTCTAATTCTTTCGGATGTCTCTTTTTTATATTCGTTTACATCTTGACCAACAAATTCTTTCCAAATTCTTCCTACAATTTTCCAGAAGAAATCTTCTGTACTTATGGATGAATCTTTTAAGATTTCTTTTTCTAAAAAGGTATATTCAGATAAGTAATTAAATACGTTTCCTTTAGTTTTATATAAAATTAGATTCCAAATTGTGTCTTTTGTAGCAGTTTTAAATACTTCATCTGTTTGTAGTAGTAAACTAATTTGACTTGCCCAATCTTGAATTACTGATTCAATGCTTTTAGCGCAATTTATATCTAATACTCCTTGCGTTACTTTTTGATAGTGTGGTATATATTCATCTGGTATCTTTTTATATTTTCCATATTTATTTCTATAGTAACCATTGTTTTCTGTAGTATTTTCAAAATGTATACCTTCCCATTCATGCCATTTTGTGTCATTTAATTTTCTTTTTCTTACTTCAGATTTTATATCTGGCATTTCTTCTTCTTTAGTTCCACTATAGTCACCTTTTTCCATATATGCTGGTATTGATTCGTCTGATTCGTACCCAAAAATTACTTCTTCATTTTCTATTTTTTCTACAAACTCAGTTTGAGTTTCTTTTTGTTCATTTTGTACTATTTCTAACTGATCTATCATTCGTCTAATTTCTTCTATTTGTTCCTCCATTATTTTATTAAATTCTTTGGCGGTTGCAATTCTTTAAATAAATTAAATATTTGCTCTTGCTTTTTTATTAGAACTAAGTTTTTACTTTGTTCTTTTATTTTTTCTAATTCGTCAGCTAGATTTTTAATTTTCTCCTTAGGTATATTTTCTTTTTCTTTAAATTCATTATAAAATTCATCAAAAATATTAAAAGTTTCTTCCTTTTTTAATACTTTATTTATTATACTTAATTGTTCTTTTAATTCAGTAAGTTCTTCAGTTATTTCTATTAATTGTTTTTGTAAATCGGCTATTTCTTCTGTTATACCCATTTAAATAATTAGCTATTGGTTTGTTTGTTTCTTTTCTAACTGTAGAAGGTCTTCTTTTGAAAATAGGGATTGATGGGTATATTGCACAAGGCTATTTTTGCAAAACATTTTTGGTATAAGGCTATTTCGCCAAATAACCCTTTCTCCTCCATTACGGTGGACTTCAAATGATCTTAATTGATACTATAGGATTTGTTGAGTTCTTCAAATTCAAGTGAACGAGTATGATAATTTACCAATTTCCCTTTACCTTTCGCCTATTATTAATTTGAGCAAACGAGATATTTTTAGTTTATGGAATTAATCTGGTTGTGACGACGGGGGAGGGTGGTGGAAGGGATGGCGTGGTTAGGGCCAAGGGACGTGGTGGGTTGGGTAGGTGAGAATGAGAGTGAGGTAGAAGAAGGCTTTTATGCAAATAATGAAATTTAGAAAAATTGTGTATTTAATCCTAATTTTTAAATAATTATACTATTACGTCCAAATTAGTTATCAACTAAATCGCAAATCATACAAAATAAATCAATTTCTTGACATATTAAATCTGTTGATCGTAAAACTTTCAACATTAAAATTTAAGTACCATACATAGTGTAAGTACTTGTAAATTATCCACTTATTTCTTTCGAAAGCTAAATTTTAAAATTTAAAACACGAGGATTATATTGCAACTATATGTATCAATTGGGATAGATGTAACATTTCTCTAAAGTAGCAAACAAAATAATTTGCTTCATAAATTCTAATTATTTACTGATCATAAATTCAAAATGTTAGGAATGAAACTAATTTAATTTAGAAGTTTTATGACTCAATTTAATAATTTAAATTGGACTTAATAATTAAACAAATATTATAAAGATTAGGACTAAATGTGTAATTTAAAATCACCTCACCCAATCCCCACCCACCCACCCACCCACCCACCCATTCCCCATACCATACCCCGTCCCCTTGCTGCGTAAAGCAATATATCCAGAAGCCAAAAAGTTAGGATATTTTTCAATTGAAGGGTGTTTTTTTTGTTTTGTTTTGTTTTGTAATATCCTTATTTAATATTTTGGCTTTTGGCACTTTGCACCATGAAATTATAGGATTTTGGCACTTTACACCTTAACTTAAAAGTTTTGGCACTTTGCACCATGGAAATACAATTTAGTTGGAACTTTGCACCCTAGTGTGTGTTTTGAAGAAAAAATTCATTGATTGAAGGGTATAATAGTTATTTTCGAATATTTTTTGCACTTTGCATCCTAAAAGTATAGATTTTGTTACTTTGCACTTTGAAATATAGAATATTGACACTTTGCACCGAAAAATATAATTTCTGGCATTTTCAACCACCGACTCAATATGATAATCTAAATTATGTAAATAACATGCAATATAATAATATGTTAGATATGTAAACGTGTATTTTAGATATAAAGTAAACAATCTAGAGGATACTAAAATGAAGACAATGTCTTTTTTTTAATCTAAATTTTACTAAGAGAAAATGTTAAAATAAGTTATTAAAAAATAAAATAAATTTAGAATAACAAGTTTATGCTTGTTGTGCATAGAAATGACCATTTTATCTCTACATCACCGATATTCATGAGTTTGTTTTTTTTTAAAGAAAAATACATTAGGGTGCAAAATGTCATACAAATTATATTTTTAGGGTGCAGAGTGCCAAAAAATTTAAATTGGGGGTGAAAATTGCTAATATTTTATAATTTTAGGGTACAAAATGCCAACATTCTATATTTTAAGGGTGCAAAATCTATATTGTCAAGGTGCAAAGTGAAAATTACTATTCTACGCTTCTACCAATGAATTTTCTCACTAAAAACACAAAGTAGGGTGCAAAGTGCCAAATAAATTATATCTATAGGGTGCAAAGTATCAAAACTTTTAAGTCAAGGTGCAAAGTGTCAAAACCCTATAATTTCAGGGTGCCAAAAACCCTTTAATATTTTAAGAAACTGAAAATGTAGAAAGTACAACAGCCTATTGTACAGGTTGCCAATTAAAAAGTTGAAGGGTTGAGAATTTATACTTAGCACAAAGTATCCTAATAGCAGAAAAGCCCTGCAAATATACAATACAACAATTAAGAGGTCATATACAGAAACAACCCCTCTCTTCACCTTCCATTTTCACCTCCCTTTTTCTGTGAATCATTTATTGAGATTCCTTTTTCTCTTTTTCTCTTTTTCTCCATTGGATTATGAATTATAGGTCCTTAGCTTATTAACCCATCTCCTTATTTCATTCACTGTTTGTGTAGAGCTAGCTGTTTTTTTGCTGATTTCTCTGAGACTTTTAAAAATAGAAAAGTTATTGCGTATTTACTTTTATTCCTAAATATTGCAGAAAAGTATTGAAACCCAGAAACACATATGCTATAAAAGGCTAAAAGACTAATAAAAGCTATTTATATATGGCAAATTGTTTGATTGAAAAGGCTCTTTTTTTATACACAAATTAGTTTCCTTCAACTTTTTATTTTTTATTTTTGTTCTGCTCTAGTGATTTTTCTGCAAATTGTTTGTTTTGAAATCGGGGAAGAAAAGAAATGGGAAAGCATGGACCTTGCTATCATTGTGGTGTTACAAGTGAGTTTTTTAACTATTTTTTCCCCTATAGATTCGTGAAAATATTGCAGAAAATATGAATTCCTTTTAATGTTTGATTAACTATTCTTCAAAGGAAATCATACTTATTGATTTGATTAGTAGTTCAATCATGGAAATAAATATTTATTACCTGAATAGTTAGGTACAGAAGAACAATGTTTGAATTTTCCATTTGTATTGGTATTTATTTGGAATCTTTCAACCCTTTGCCTTTGAATTCTATTGTTTTGATAATATTGGTATCTCATTGGGTTCCCAAACCTTCTTTTCAGTTGTGGATACTACATTATACTACCTTTGACTCTCTTGAACCATTACGTATAAAGAGGAATTTAGCTGATCTTTATTGTTTCCCAGTGCAATTTACATGTTTTTAGTCAAATTCAATCAATGCCTAGTCAACCCGTAGTTATTTTTGCTTTTCTTTGATCAGAGATTTACCCTACTGTTGTATAATCTTTATGTGCATATTACATTTTTTGTTTCTTTAATGTATTGAGATTTTACTTGTCATCTTGCTGCATAGTGTTCATTCATTCCTTATATTAATTTATATTGTCCACTTATGGAATGTTTATTATCCCGTAGGTACTCCGCTGTGGCGTAATGGGCCACCGGAGAAGCCAGTTCTCTGCAATGCATGTGGGTCGAGGTGGAGAACAAAGGGAACTCTGACAAACTATACACCTCTACACTCTAGAGCAGAACCTGATGACTTTGTGGATCATAGAACCTCTAAGGTGAAAACCACATCTATTAAGAACAAAGAAGCCAAGGTTCTCAAGCGAAAGATCAATAATGACATACCTGAATATGGAATAGTTCCTCTCGACTATAACAATGGACTCCGTAAAAGATTTGATGAAAATACAAGTAATAGATCAAGTTCCGGCTCAGTCATATCGAACTCCGAGAGCAATGCACAATATGGCTGTGCTGATGCTAATGACTTCACAGCTTTGCAAGACTTCTGATTCATTAAATTTTGAATAATATAAATGGAATGTATATCTAAACAATGATGAACTTAGCTTTTTCGCTTTTGGTTCTGATGTACTTCTAAACAGTGCATTGAATGATATCTTAAGCTTCGTGATGATGAGCTTTACTATATTGTTCTGCATTATCTGGTTGCTTTATAAAGGTCCACCTCAGCCCATTGTGTGGGATTCAACTGTGCCTTCCAAGAAGAGAACATGTGTCACTCGTACAAAGCCATCTTCTTTTGAGAAACTTACCAAAGATCTTTATACCATATGGCACGAACAGCAGTCGTCATGCTTGTCTGGTTCTTCAGAAGAGGACTTGCTTCTTGAGACTGACAAACCTATGGTGTAGGTTGAATTTGGGCATAGAAGTGTACTCATTAGGCATCCGAGCTCTATAGCTCGAGATGAAGAATCAGAAGCCAGCTCACTGTCAGTTGATCGGAAGCCTGTGACTTTTCCATGGATAGAGAATATGAAGAAGGCTGCCAATCATGGGACAGAACAAGAGCGATTGTGGAGGTACTTACATATAAATTATGGAAGTTCTGAAGGGCCATTATGTGATTATGTAACAACATTTATGAGCATCTTAAGTTCATGTACATTGCCTGTATATGATGATTATTCCTTATTTTACTTCTTTGATTTCAGAGACAAGGATGAACATGGAAAAATACAGATTTTGACACATCATAATTCACCCTTATGTTACATAGACCTACAAGTAAGTTGTAACCATAAACATTTTTTTATTGTATTTCATAAGCAATATCACTTAGTTCTTCTCTTCTCTTCTGAGTTGTTCAAATTCAAGAATGTATAGCTCTTCTCTTCTGAGTTGTTCTTATCTAGTTTGTTACTCGTGCAATGAATAAGAAATACATTTTCATTATGATTCCGGCACTAGTTCTTATTTCTATTTCTTTAACTATTTAAAGGGTACCAAGACCACATCGGGTTATCACCTTGTAGTTAGTAGGCTTAGAATTTCAATGGATTATCAAAATGCAAAAACTTCTGTCTAAAGTAAATGTTTTCTTGCAGGAACAAAAATTATAAGGAAATCGAGTCACCTTGTAGTTAGTAGGCTTAGAATTTCAATGGATTATCAAAATGCAAAAACTTCTGTCTAAAGTAAATGTTTTCTTGCAGGAACAAAAATTATAAGGAAATCGAGCTATGATCACAAGGAACAAATAGAGAAAAATGAGTCTTTCTTCGGTTAAAAAAACCAATTCTTTTCATGGCAAAATGGTAGCAACTCCATACTAGGCTCTTCACATTTTGATGTACCGTATAATAGCTCCTTCTCATATAAACGTCACATGAAAGCCGAACCCGAAATTATACATATCGAATCTTAGCAAATGACCCTGACCAACCTCGTTATCTCGGGCGAAGGCGTCCCATCCTTCTGTAAATCTATACCTACCACGCGACTCCGCGATTTCCACCACCCAAGTCTCATGATTTTGATTCCGGAGATGAGATTTTGATTCCGGAGAATGACAAATCTAAACTCACCCGGTCCAATCTCATCTGCTAAGTGCTGTCTAGCAAACCACTGCGGTATGGACTGCCAAAAAAAAAAAAAAAAAAAACAAATTAGATAACAAATAATTTATCAAATTAATTGGGAAAGCAAGTTCAATTACTGACCACGCAGGAACTGCGGTCCAATCTAACCATGCTTCGACGCATTAGTTTCGTGAAACTCATTGCTATCTGCATTAATACAAATTAAGTGACTTAATAATCATACTCATAAAATGGAAACACATAGCTCAAATTTGGATAAATTATATCAAAGCAAGATGAGTTTTCCCTGTCAACATAAACACATAACTGCATTACAGTCTATGCAATATACAAAATAAGGCTCCATCATATTCAATAAAGTTTCAATTGAATTGAGCAATGTTAACAGCTTATAAGAACTATAAGAATGGAAACACGAAAAGCCCTAAGTGAATTCACAATATTCACAAACTTCATACAAAAATGGAAAAATAATCAATATTCCTAAATGTTTGATCGTGTGCAACTCAGTCAGACGAGAAACTTTGAATTACTATTGAGTAGTGGACCGAATTGCAACAAAATTTCTCTGGAAAATTAAAAAGTCAAAAACCAGAAATGCATTCAGTAGATGGTCGAACAATCAAAAGTATATTGCATAATCAAAATTAACTAATAACAAATGCACTTTTGCCGCATACAAAAAGTATACGAACTAAGTTACACAATACACATATCTTCGAACCTCAGATGGTAGAATATCAACTTTATATGAAAACAGAGCAAATAGATACATGCAAACGCAAGAAAACAGTAGAGTAAAATACTTTACAGTAGAAGGAGTTCGTGATCTCCGATGCTTTAAACTTCTGTGCAACCACCTGATTAGCCAGAAATCAAAAACGCATACAAATCAGTTTTTTCATTCAAATGTAGAGAGAGAGAGAGAGAGAAAAAAAGAGAGGTTTTCTGTGTTACCAATTATTTTTTCACTGCTGATAATTGCAAATGGAGGCAATGTCTGCTATCGTGTGAGTATATATAGAGATAAATTGAAATTGTGCTCTCTGTGTGTATGTATGTATAGAGAGAGACAGAGAGGTTTTGTGTGTGAGTGTGTGTGTCAGTGTGTGTTTACGGGTGTAAGTGGTAGTGAAACAAACCGAGTGCCCAGAGATTTTGTGCAGAGAGCAATGGCATGTGGAAGGAATGTTATTTGCAATTTTATTGTTTACTAGGAAAGTGAATGTACTATGTACGTGTCTAGTTAATTTCAATAGTATTTTTTGTACGTTAGAGTAAAACTAATTTTATTATGTCATAAAATAAAGTAAATTACCCGTTTTCACCTATTTAATTCATTTTTCACCAATTTAACCTTTTTTTTAACCGATTTAATTTATTTCTACCAGTTTAGTTTTTTATTGTTTTACCCATTTTTATCAATTATAACTTATTTTCATTGTTTTTATAATTTTGTCCTCTTGTTTTATCCGTTTTAAACTAATTTTCTACCGGTTTCACCTTATTTTGTCTGTTAAACTTTTTTTTTATTGATTCAAACGTTTTTGTCATATTATCCATTTTCACATATTTCACACATATTTTTCACTGATTTCACATGTTCTTTTCACCAATATCACCTGAATTTTCATTGATTTGACACGTTTTTCGCCGACTTTATTCATTTTTCACCGATTTCACCTGCTTTTCACTATTGTTGTCGTTTCACCGGTTTCATTTTTTTTTCACGAATTTCCAATGATTTCAGGGTATTTTTTTGTATCATTTTCAACCAAATTTTCATCAACTTCGCTAGTGTTCACCAATTTCACTCGAATTTTCATTGATTTCACTTGTTTCAATGATTATATTTTATCTATTTCACCATTTTCCACGAATTTCACCCATTTTTTTCACGAAAAGAATTACATAGAGGTTATGCATGTCTTGAAATTATTGAATATTCTTCATATTTTATTTTCTAACCAAAGTAAAATTACATAATTATCTAAGTTATAAGTAATTTTTCTTCTTTCATAGTAAGATGGCGATTCAATTTTAAATTTTTTTTTTTGTAACATAATGATATTTAAGGGAATTTTATTTTAAATATTTATATTTAGAGTGTTTATGACTTATGTTGTACTAAATCTTTAAATTAACATTTTCTTACTTAAATAAATATTGATGCTAAAATATAATAAATTTTATATTTTTTTAGGGGCTATTTAATATAATAGTGTTTTCTTAAGATTAAAATTACAAAAATTCATATAAAAGAGAATTTATAAATTTTAAGAGTTTATGTAGGAGATAAAAATAATACGACTTCATGTCTAAATATACCTCTTCAATTACTTTTATTATTTTATATATTTACTATTTAATTAAATATCACTTTATAATTTAAGTAGGGGTATTTTAGTCTTCACAAAAAAGTTATTTTTTTAGGGGCTATTTAATATAATAGTGTTTTCTTAAGATTAAAATTACAAAAATTCATATAAAAGAGAATTTATAAATTTTAAGAGTTTATGTAGGAGATAAAAATAATAAGACTTCATGTCTAAATATACCTCTTCAATTACTTTTATTATTTTATATATTTACTATTTAATTAAATATCACTTTATAATTTAAGTAGGGGTATTTTAGTCTTCACAAAAAAGTTAAGAAATATTCATGCTTTTATAATAGTATATAGATATAGATATAGATATAGATTATTATGTAAATGAAGTTTGAAATTAATTCGATTTACACTATGATACATGGATACTTCAAAAAATTATAAAATGCCGTGTCGGACTCTTTTCGGATACAATACTTTTCGGATACTCGTGGGATACGTATTCGACACTCCACATGGTGTATCGGTAAATATAATTAAAAAGAAAAGTTGGACACACGTATCGGATACTTATTTAGACGTATCCAACACATTTTATATTCTGAATTTTGCTAAGTCATCACAATTCGTAAGAACAATCAACAATGTAAGATGTCAAACCAAACTTTGTATTATATACAACTGCAATACAGGATAGTTTGTGTATAACGGGACATGTTTTATCTGACATAATAAAACAATGAACATTATGTATAATTAATAATATTAAATTACTAAATAATTTTTTTTTCCGAAAATTATGCAATTTAGTTCTTATGAAACTCAAGTTGATTTATTTCAATATATATGAATATAAACATTTATTATTTTACTTATTTCAATATGCATAAATATATAAATTTATATTTTTTATATTCGTATCCTTGTCGTATCGTGTCCAGTAAATTTTTTATATATATTGTCATTATTCAGAAACTCGAGCATTTGATAAATTGAAGAACAATTTAGAAACTAAATAAAAGTAAAATGATAATTTTCTCTGAACCAATTAATGAGTTTGTTAAGTGAAAATATCACTAACTTCTAGTACTTCTATTAAATTTGATTTTCTTAATTATCTATACTAGTTATAAATTTATGTGTCAACTCTAAATATTAGATCAAGTCTAGTTGATTTTCAACATAATGATATAAAAACATAATTTACACCAAATCAAACAAGCAAAGACATAAACTATATATATATATATATATTTATATGTGTGTGTGTACTTAATTCGATGAATTAATCGGAGTACTTAATAAAGCATAGTCTTTTAATTTACTAAGATAAAATAAAAAATAAAAGGTGATACCTATAACAAACATGATGAGAAATATAATAATAGGCAACACAATTTGTGCCCTTTGCATATTTGAGAAGTGAAATGAAAATTGTATTCCCTATGTTTATTCCCTATGTTTGTCCCTCCATAAGATAGTTCACAAATCATTTCTGTTAAATAGTGTCTAAAAAGACCAATTTACCTTTCCATCCTTGTTTTAAGAGAAAATGCGTTTATGTTTAAATTGAGGTCTTCCATGGTACATGCTTAAAGTATTTAAACCTTAATTAATTATCTTATTATCCATAATTAAGATGATCTGGTCCAAAATTATAAAAAGAAAAAAGAAGATAATCTTGTCCGTATTGAGGGTTTGTTGTCTAGCTTTTTCAGAGAGTATTTTTGTGCTTTCTAAAAAGCCAAACAAATAGTCTTTTTAATTATGAGAAATAAACTAATACTCTCTTAATTTTCAAATATAATTTCATTTAACGACAATTATTTTATCTCTAAAAAAGAAAAACTCTATTTTTATTTGACATAAAATAATGTATTTCTTACACTATTTATCTCACAATACATATATAATTACATAAATTAACTTATCTCTTACACTTTTTTTGTGTTTTTCCATAATCTCTATTTCTAAAATTTATACCTACAATTTGTTTCATTTCCAAAAATTTATTGGTTCCGATTTTGCTAAAGATCTATCTAACTAACTCTTGGTTTGATTTCAATTGTTCGATTTTGTTTCTTCTCTTCCTCTACCTTTTCCCAAAACCAGTGTTCTATTTCTTAAGGAAAGTCGAAAATCACAGGCTCGACATCTACGTGTGTGTGCAGGTAAAAATTATATCGGCTGTCTAGATTAATTAATTGCACTCTTCGACCAATTCGGGTCAACGCAGAGGAGAATATGGGTAGACCCGAACCCTGCGTGCTCTACGCCCACACATTCGTTCACCCCCAACTCGACGAATACGTCGATGAGGTATGCTTACCCCTATTAATTTCACTTTCTCCGACCTATTTAACTTTTTTTTTTTTTAAATAATATGCTTTAATTTCTTTAACTTAGGTGTTCTTTTTAGGAAGTGTAAATTACTTATGAAAATTATCTTTCTGGTTTTTATTTCTACAACAGTAGTTAGAAAGCTCTAATAATGCATTACATTATCTGCTTCTGAATATTCACGTGGATAAATTTTCTGAGTATATGGATTGTTTACGATTTGGAAGATATATAAAATTACATTGGGGTTTAGGTCAGATGGTGTATTTAGAATTGAGAGATTGGCAGGGCTCTAAGAAGGGATATACAAAGGTTGAGAATGAGTAATCACCAAAAGGGGGTGATGGAATAACCATAACAAATCAACGGGAAAGCCTAAAGGCTTGTATAATAATGCTTAACTAGGAGTATTTTCATCCTTCTTTTTTGGCCAGAGCATTCTGTGGGAAAAAACAATTTTTATTAGTAATTCAACCTTTAGACTGAGTTACTTTGAGTTTGGAGAGGGTGTTGCTGGGAAATTTGGGTTAAAATAGAAGAGATTTTTGTCGATGGCCGTTTGAACAGTAGCCATCATTTTTGTTTCCCTTTTTTTTAATTGTTTTAATGCTAAAACGACGTCGTTTTGAGCAATTTTGGTAGATTTTGTGCTTGATCAGTTTTTCTTTTTCCTTTTCATTTGGCGGCTAAATAGATGGTCCGTATATGCTTGTGGGTCCTTTTTCAACTCTTCATTCTCGGAGCTGGCTGCTTGCTTTCCCCTTTAATTCTTTCAATTAGGCAGTTGGTTAATTCCTCAATTCCTCTTCATTCTCTCGGCGGCCACCTCCTGTTTTCACCCTTAATTCTTTCAATTTCATCGTGTTACTTCCTGCTTTGTCCACGGGTGTTTCCTCAATTCCTCTTAGGTCGTGTTACTTCCTGCTGTGTCCACGGGTGTTTTCTCAATACCTCCTATCTCGTGTTTCTTCCTGCTTTGTCCACAAGGGTGTAATTTTTTCCTTGGTGATGGGGGAGGCAGTATCTGTATTTCATTGCTATCTACCCTTTTTTTATTCAGTTAATTTTCTTTCTTGTTTTCAGAATTACAGAAAATCTTGTTTATTTAGTTGTTCTTGTGAGTTTTGGTTAAATGGTTTTTTGCTATAATTTTTTTCTCGTAGAAGATGAATTCTTATGTGTGTTCATTTGTATTGTTTTGCAGGTTTACTATCGTCTTATGAGTTCTGAGGTTGTTGAATTACTCTTTCTCTATAGGTAATTGTACTTCTATTTGTCTCTTCTTCTTATGCTTAGTCTTGAATTTTTTTGGTTGGTTTGCCTGGTTATAATCCATTGCTGAAATGAAAAAATAGGGTCAGTCTTAAATATGTTAGACATTCAAATCTTAGTTTAGTTTTGAAACTGAAAGCAGTATATTATCCTTAAAGTCTAAGTTATTTTATCAAAATTAGGAAACCACATCTTAAAACTGATTTAGGATTTCGAGTTGCTGCCTGCTTTATCCCCTTAAAAAATTTCAATACGTTTTACCTATTACTACTACATAATACTTGGGATTGTGAAACTAATTGCACTCTGACTTTTTTTTGTCTTTATACCAAGTAGTGTCCAAATGTAAGATTTATAGCAAGTAAGGTAGCCATATGGTTGGTTGTCCATGAATCTAGCAATTAGGATCATATTATAGCAAGGAAAGATGCATTGCAGCAAATGACCGGGGAGCTTTAAAACACCCGGACATGAGTACATCTCTGATTTTGTGGAACTTTTTTAATCTTATGGAAACTGTTTTTTAGTTGATTTGCATGCATTTGTTAAGAGTTTAATTATTTTCCTTTCTGTTTAAGTTAGCTTTTAGGATCTAAAGATTGAGTTTTCCAATTCTAGAAGTCTGAACAAATCTTTGTAGTCATTCTTGTTCATTAGAAGTGGTCTTTTAAGAAAGAAATAAAAAAAATATATATATAAGAAGAGGAAGAAGGGGTCTATTATGTTAACTTTGCATTAACTGCATTGAATTTCACATGTTATGAACTTATATTCTGCATATCAATTTTAATACTCTACTTTTCAAGCGTTGCTGAACTTAATGATATGCCCATGGATCGATTTCCTGGACAAGTTATACTTGGTTTGTATCACTCATGAATGATGAATCATGTTTTTTGTTAGGCTGATTATATAGAACTCTGTGTTGAAGTGTATTTTGGTCCTGGCATTTTGTTATTGTGTTGAAATAAACTAGGAGAGGACAGTTATTGGTCTATATTGTTCTGAGTTTGAACTTTCCATACTAAACTCTTATTCATAATATTTGAAGGAAGTCATATATAAGTGCTCATCAAAGAAATCCAGTTCGAAAGTCATTTTCTTCTATTTTTCTCTGACTTAGTTTATTTGATGTGTTTATCTGGATAAGTATTTAGTTTTTTACTATTTATTTATGTGTTGGATAATTTTCCTTCAATTTTAAAATACACTTATACCAAGATACCGAGTGGTTTCTCTGATTTTGAATTAGCAGGGTTCTTACAGTTAGTGTTGCGATAGCTTTTCTCTTGCATTCGATGAGTGAGTCATCTATTTGAGTAACCGTGTTTCCATTTAAATGTCATTTTCATAAGATGGTTATTTTTTTTATTCTAATTTACTTAATATTGTCTTTTTTCTTTTCAGAGTTCTTGCAGCCATTGTTGGTGCTACTGTGTCTCATGCATTTTGACAGGTGATTGTTTTAGTTGGTTAATTTTTCTTCTATCTTTTTACGGTTTAGAATTAAATAGGGGTGGCAATATGGATCGGATCCATGGATCTGATCCAGATCCGATCCAAATCCAAAGGATCTGATCCATAAAGATCCATTAAATTTTCACTCGGATCGGATCTCATAAAATCTGGATTCATATTGGATCAACACATACAAGTAATGGATTGTGATGGATCCACTAATGGATCCACTAAAGAATCCACCGGATCCATTATTGGATCCAAAAAAAAAATTATTATTGGAATGTGAAAACCTTTCTCTCTAATACTTATTTTTGAAAATTGCAATTTTAACCCCAAATTTTTAAAAAACCCAGAATTTAATAAATTCAAATTTTCAATCCGGACACTGATTTTCAGGAACAAAATCTGCACTTTTGGTCCCTCAATTTTTGGATATTGCAATTTGGTCCCTAAAATTTTTGAAAAATCAAGAATTGCAAGTCAGTCCAGTATTTTAAGAAAATTAAAAATTTCAATTAGGCCCCGGATTTCAGAAATCCAAATTTGCACTTTTGGTCCCTCAATTTTTGGATATTGCAATTTTGACCCTAAATTTTTGAAAAATCAAGAATTGCAATCCAGTCCAAGATTTTAAGAAAATTGAAAATTTCAATTCGGCCCTTGATTTCAGAAATCCAAATTTGCACTTTTGGTCCCTAAATTTTTGGATATTGAAATTTTGACCTAAATTTTTGAAAAATCAAGAATTGCAATTCAGTCCAATATTTTAAGAAAATTGAAAATTTCAATTCGGCCCCTGATTTCAGAAATCCAAATTTGCACTTTTGGTCCCTAAATTTTTGGATATTGAAATTTTGACCCTAAATTTTTGAAAAATCAAGAACTGCAATTCAGTCCAGTATTTTAAGAAAATTGAATATTTCAATTCGACCCCTGATTTCAGAAATCCAAATTTGCACTTTTGGTCCCTCAATTTTTGGATATTGCAATTTTGACCCTAAATGTTTGAAAAATCAAGAATTGCAATTCAGTCCAGTATTTTAAGAAAATTGAAAATTTCAATTCGGCCCCAGATTTCAGAAATCCAAAATTTCACTTTTGGTCCCTTAAATTTCAAAAATTGCAATTTGACCCTATATTTTCAAAAAAATAAGAATTGCAATTCAGTCCATAATTTTTAGAAAATTAAAATTTTCAATTCGGCACCGGATTTCAGAAATCCAAATTTGCACTTTTGCTCCCTCAATTTTCAAAAATTATAATTTTGCCCCAAATCAATTTATGTGATTTTATCCCGATATCAACAACAAGAATAAACTCATAGAGCAAATTATAAGGCATGATTGGGAATTTTTGAAAATATAGGGTCAAATTGCAATTTTTGAAAATTAAGGGACCAAAAGTGAAATTTTGAATTTCTGAAAATCAGGGGCCGAAATGTAAATTTTAATCTTCAAAAATACACTGAATCGTAATTCTAGATTTTTAAAAAATTTAGGGTCAAATTGTAATTTCTGAAAATTGAGGGACCAAAAGAGTAAATTCGAATTTCTGAAATCAGGGGCCGAATTGAAATTTTCAATTTTCTTAAAATACTGGACTGAATTGCAATTCTTGATTTTTAAAAAATTTAGGGTCAAAATTGCAATATCCAAAAATTGAGGGACCAAAAGTGCAAATTTGGATTTCTGAAATCTGGGGCCGAATTGAAATTTTCAATTTTCTTAAAATACTGGACTGAATTGCAATTCTTGATTTTAAAAAATTTAGGGTCAAAATTGCAATATCCAAAAATTGAGGGACCAAAAGTGCAAATTTGGATTTCTGAAATCAGGGGCCGAATTGAAATTTTCAATTTTCTTAAAATACTGGACTGAATTGCAATTCTTGATTTTTCAAAAATTTAGGGACCAAAAGTGCAAATTTGGATTTCTGAAATCAGGGGGCGAATTGAAATTTTCAATTTTCTTAAAATACTGGACTGAAATGTAATTCTGGGTTCTTCAAAAATTTTAGGTCAAAATTGCAATTTTTAAAAATAGAGGGACCAAAAGTGCAATTCAAAATTTTGAAAATAGTAGCCGAGTTTCAAATTTGAATTTTTCGAAAATTCTGAACTGAATAGGTTTCTAGGTTTTTTGAAACTTTGGGATCAAAGTGCAATTTTTAAAAATATACAATGTGAATATTTTTTTAAGTGGATTTCTAATGACTAGTTTTAGGAGGAATTTCAAATCCATTTAAATTGGCTGAAATCCATGACGGATCCACTATGGATCCGTCATGGATCTATTCGGATCCATGGTGGATCCGAATTTTTTTCACCCGGATCCGGTTTGGATCGGATCCTAAATGGATCCATCTAGGATCCGATCCATTTGAGATCAGATCCAGATCCGATCCGGGTGATCCATTTGCCACCCCTAGAATTAAATAAGTTTACTTCTAACTCGACAGCGTTTAGAATTAAATAATTTTGTTCCTATCTTGATTCGGTTTTGTTGGATTGTGTAATTTTACTCTATTTTGTTGAATTGGATATGTAACTGTCAGATATCCTTGGTATGTTTTAAATTTTTTGTTATTGTCAAGAGGAATAATTACGATGTATCTATTTTTAACTTTTTCGATCATTTGTTATCTTTTATAATTATTAAATTATGAATTTTGCAGGCTTCATATATAGGCTACAGAGTTCTGCTTGGTTGTGAGGATTGGTTTGTGGTGCCGAGATTTGTGTATTTCTTAAATGATACACTCCGTATAACTTAATTGCTCTTTATTATTTCTCCGTTTCAGTATTAAAATCAGTTTTCTGTTTACTGGTCATTGCAGAAAGTTTATCTGAAGAAATTGCAGGATTAAAAGAAATGTTCAAATTATTTACACATATAAGTGGCCAATTCACTTTCGAGGAACTCAAGGTTGGCCGAAGAAGATTTGGAGCTAATCTTATTGAGTCTGGGATACATGATTTTATGAGGACTGTTGAGTATCGTTCAATCACAATAGCATCTTTTGAGCATCTCATACATTATAATAGCACATATTGTTGCCGAAATGAAAATTTTTTATTGTCAAAGCCAAAACTTTCAAAAGCAGGTTTTTGGGTGTGGAAGTGGATGAGACTAAGGTGGTTTGGAGGCAACAAGGTTAATGAATGTGACCGGTTTGGACAAGGTTACCTTTGAATGCGATATTATCAATTGTGTCATGACTCTTTCCTACCCAAACCGGATCACAATATTGTCTGCTATATTGTCAAATGCGATATTGTTAACTGCTGATAGATGAGATAAAATAAATTTGGAATTGATGGTCATAAAGGAGATACAAATATGTTTCTAGGAAATATTAATTTCGCATGTTTTTTATCTGATGTTTTCCTCTCTTCACCCCCTTTGTAATCTTTTATATTTATTTCAATGCCCCAATAATTTGAAGAGTTGAACACTATTCACAATATCTTATGTTGTAGCTCCAAAAAATTGATGATCATATTTCATTCATCATCACAATCCTTCAACAATTAATTATTACAAAAAATGCATAGAGCAACACTGCGAATAGTGGGCACAAGACACCGCGCCTTGCGCGGGGCAATCCCACCTAGTATATATATATATATATATATATAGGATCAGTTATATACATTAGTTCGAATCAGCTAGCAAAGATAGATGATTTGCATTATACGACGTCATACTCGATATATAGTTTAGCCATCCCCATTGTTTTTCTCAAACAAAAACTCAATAATTTGATTCAATATATGAAGAAACCATTAATTGATGTACATTTACTGACCAATGAAGGGATTTCAGAATTGGGGTTAGCTTGTTTATCATTTCGATGGAGTCTTGAACTAGCAGATATCCACCTGGTCTCAATATGCGATCCATCTCCGCATTTACTTCTATTATATCACACCTGACAAAGAAAGAATTGCACAATTAATTTAAGTTACTGGTAATATTACTGCATAATCATATTTCATACAGAAAATCTTCAGGATATATTGTGAAAATGCAATTATATGAAGCTTTAGATTTTATTTTAAAAAAAAAGTAGATTAAACCGTACCTCTTAGACAGGTTTCCGAAGAGGAAACTGGAATGCAGAAGATCATATGTCCGAGGGGAGAGATTCTTCAGTAGACCAGGCCTAGGAGTTTAACTCCTAGACCGTGTGGTCTACATTTTTTCTTTTTCTTTTTTTTTATTTTCTTTTTCATTCTTTCTTTAATTTTTCCTTCTTATAACAAATATCTTTTACCCAAATCAAACACATTTATATACTTTTGTTGCAAACTTATAGTAATATATTTTTCCTATCAAAATAATATTGTACAAAAAAATATAATTTTAGTAACAAAATATTAAATTACAAAGTGACAAAAATTTAAATATTGTCACTAAAATGATGTACATAGACACATTATTAACAAGAAATGTAAAAATATTGTCACTATTGAGATTTACTGACGTCCCAAAAAATGACAACTAAAAAAACATCATTAAATTATAGTGACAATATTTATTGTTACTAAGTTATATGCAAAAACTGAAAATTTCTTGTAGTGGTAGTTTTTTTATATATATTATGTATTTTTCGTAATCGTTCAATGTTGTTCTAGCTATATTTATATTTATTTCCAAAGATGTGAATTTGCAAATTCATTGTATCATTTTGTGCTATAATTTATGAAATAATTAAGATTGATATTTTTTTTATAGAATTAATTTAAACATGAAATATTTTTAAAGAAGAAATAATGCGTGGAAAATGCAAATAATAATTTTGATAGAAACAAACATCATATTATAAATTTACAACACAAAATATGTCAAATTTTTTTAATTGTATAAGATAATTTTAGTTATTAATTAAGAAAAGAAAAAGAAAAGAAGAACTAAATCAAATTCAAACATAGAATCAATATATTGCTGGAGTAAAAAATGAGCATTAAAGAGCTCCGTTTTTAATTGTATAAGACAATTTTAGTTATTAATTAAGAAAAGAAAAAGAAAAGAAGAACTAAATCAAATTAATTTAAAATGATGCTCCGTTTTTAATGTTTATTGCTGGAGTAAAAAACTTTTATGCGGGTATCAAAATACTGTAGCAAGCATTAAAGAGTGATTTGATGCTGTTTTTTTATGCTGTCTTCTATAGATGCTCTTAACGAATTTAAAAATTGATGTCTACCCTAGTTTGAATTATAATCAATTCTACATTTTTCATATATGAACCCAATTAATTCAACAACTAAATCAAATTCAAACATAGAATCAATATTTTCTGTATTAATACAAAAACCACTATAACATATATATGTATGCCGAGTTTATTTTTCTTATTCAACAATAGAAATTATAACATCTCAAAAAAAAAAAAAAACAATCGAAATTATAATTTTCTTGACCTTGATTTTCAGAGTTTAATAGTATAATTTAAGCACTTTCGTGTCACAAGTAAGAGTTACGAATGATATGTTAAAAGTACTACTCTAAAGGTCTTGGGCTCGAGGAGCATATCAACTGTGAATATTTTTCTAATTTTATATTAGGTATTAGTTATTTATTCTAATTGATTTTATTCACTGTAATTTCTAAATGTATTCAACTGATTACGTAAGATGTAATTCACCGTTTCAACTATAAAAGAAATATAATTTTTTTTTGTTTTTCAAGGGTTTCATCCCTTTCGAGGCGGGTTGGGCACATTAAGTGGGTACCTCTTCCAACAGGTATTCGAACATGAGTCTACTACATTGTAGTGACTAGTCATTTCCACTAGACCAATCACATGTTGGTATAAAAGAAAGATAAAAAAAGAGAAGAAAGAGAAAGAGATTGAGATTAACTCGTTGGATAAAAAAGCCCTTTTTCCCAAGTTTAGTCTAGCGTTAGTGAATATGTTAATTCGTTAATTCTGATTCTCCAGCTGAGTGAATAGGTCGATCGAAGTAATCCTTCTTTATTAGTCCCGTAGCCTTTTCCGTGGAAGAATTTTCCGTCTGAGTGAATAGGTCGATCGAAGTAACTCCTGGACCAGGTCCGTGGAAGAATTTTCCGTCCGAGGGTATGTGTTAAAAGATTCACACAGAAAGATAAGGTGAAAAGACCTTCTTACCCTCCATAACCTGCATTCATATCCATCACATTCCTCACACTTGACCAATTTATTGCAAGACCTTCAATGTAGACTTCCGAGACAAGTGCAGACCAGTGTCTCGTATCCCCTTTATACTTTTCTTCAGCTTCTGATTCTGCATGTAGGCTTGGAGGTTTATCACTGAGCCTCTGGCCAGTGTGACTGTGAGGGCCACTTGTCTGAGTTATCTGGAAGTCGCACGAGACAACTATCCAGAGGCACATACCTATTCGCATGAATACAAAAGATTAGGTGCATAATCAAGATACCTATTATTTGGTAATGAGCCATGGGACTAGCGACCATCTAATATTTGCACGCAAAAAATACCATGAATGGTTTTGCCTACTGCCCTGATCACATAAAGGTGGATTATTCTCTTTGCGATTCTTGTAGCAAGAGGAAGACACTGGTTTTTGGTATATAACTATCCCTACTTGAGAAGATTCAAAGAAAGTCTTTGCCACCGCCTTCCAACAAATTGCTTCCGTCAAAGCTTCCATAGCTGCAACAAACAGGAATACGATTTCCATAAATCAATCACTCTAATGTAATGCATCATTGTTAAGAGCGCAAGACACACTAGGACGCAAAGGTGTTTCAGGCTAAAGCGCAAGCCACAAAACAAGGCCCCCACTCATCGAAGTAAACACTAAATAGATAGTTTAGTTATATAAAAAAATCCCATAATTTTAACAAATCTTAGCATTTCAACGAAAATTTCAGAACTAATCACTAAAATATAATATAACGCGCTTGGTGCATGTATCGTCTAAGACAAAAAGTGCATAACATGCTTTTCGCGCTTAGGGCGATAACACGTACTTTTAACATCTATGCTTGATTCTAGAAATTAATCTTAAGGAAATTAAAGAGGAAGCATATTGGATACTAACATTTCCAGACATTTTGATGTTTTTCATCTTTTCTGTACACAGGTGTGGCAGACCATAGGAAATATCCTCCAGGCCTAAGAACTCTATTCAGCTCCATCAATGGTTTTCCACCTGCAAAGTTATAATCAATTCTCATATATTAGTAAACTTTACACCCAAAGATAGAATTCAAATGTTAAATAGAATGCTACCATCAGCATCCCAGTGAACCCGGCAACGTGCACAGTGGATTAAATCAAAAGAATTATCAGGAAATGTAAGCTTTTGCGTTCCGATGACTGAGAGAGTGGCGGGTATTCCTCGTTCAAGAGCAAATTGTATCTGAGCCTCGTGTTCGTCCTTTGGGGCAAGAGACATGGTAATTACATTTTTATCCAGCAAAGAACCACCAAAGCTAGCAACACCACATCCAACATCTAAAATTACCCTTGTCTTTTTCCCCCACTCGATTACCGGTAATGTCTAGAGAAACAAAAAAGGTAAAAAACATAAGCAATATGCAGAATGCTAGTATAGATAGTATTTGCAAAGAATTCAAAATTGAATTAGAAACCGCAGCTAATTATAGGACTACCTTTCCTATAGATTCAATATACTGACTGACTCCGGTTTTGAACTGTGTACCGCCGCCAGGAAAAATAAAATAGTCACCAGATTTCACGACCCAACGCTGGGCCTTCTTGTATTCAACAAGTTTAGGATGAGGAACATTGCTGTACCATATCTGTGAAAACAAATCAAGTAACATATGTTATAGTCCAAAACTCTTCCCATCAAAGAAACATTTTGTTCCCAATAGCAATTGCTTAGTTAAGCCAAATCACAACTCAAAGAATCTTCTGTTAATCATATCAAGTTCTTGATCCAAGTAACTCAAACAAGACCATATAAATCTTACCACCAAATAAATTTTTTTATTCTCACCATGTCTCTGCTCTTCGGCCACGGCACCGGGACCTTATACCCTTGAGGCATAGGAACCAAACACCTCGGACTCGGGTCGGGGCAATGCCTTTCCCTACGCTCCATATGCCTTCGTTGATGTCAACTCCTTTATCGCCTGCCAATTATCCAAACACGGTATATAATCCACCGTACCGGGTCCCTTACACAGCTCCCAGTCCACACCCACCACACTATCATCATCACCATCACCATCACCATCACCATCATTAACAACAGCAACATCAGTGTTTACATTTGCATAAGTACTGGAGGTGTTCGACGAAATGCCGCTTTGAGGTGAAGGGTTTTCAGGGGCGGAGGAAAAGGGGGTGAGATCGCTGGCAATGGAAATGGAGGATTGAGAATTGGAGATTAGGTGGTAAGTGAGGAATACGAGTAAGAGGAAGAAGGCGAGTATGTATGGATACTTTCTTTCTTTGAAGAAGTTCTGTACAGATATTGCCATTGTTGTTAGTTAACTTTTTCCAGTTTCTCGAATTGGATCTTGAATTTCCAGAAAAGAGTGAGTGAAAAAAGTAAAGGAAAAGAGTAAAGGCGGTAAGTAAAAAGGGGATTTGAAATGTGGTTAATTATTTGGAGTAGAAAACAGAAGATTCAATAATTTTAAGGTTAGAAAATGACTGTTTTTGTGCATGTCTTTTGGGATGGGGGTCTGTAATCTATTTTTTAAATAAGAATTTGGAGAATATTTGGTTGAGAATTAATTATTTTTTTTATGCCCAATAGTTTGGAAAATAGTTTATTTCTATTTTATATGAAAAGGTGGGGTAATTGAAAAGACCATTGATGTAAATTATGTTTGTTCCTATAAAAATAAAATTAATCAAGATGTATTTTCACAGTGTTTCAATATACAAAATTTAGGGTCTATTTGGCTCGGTTTCGTGGGTCTCGGTTTAAAAAAAATGGTTTGGGTGGTTTCGATGAAACCTTTGAGACCTCATTTGGATGAATTTTGATTATTGAATTTTGTGGTTTAAATAAGTTGAAACTCCAATTGGACTGGGTTTGGATGTTGGGGTTTAGGGAAAAAAAGTAGGTAGTAGGTGTCAAATCAATATCTTTTTTAGTGAAATTTGGGAAAAAAAATAGATAATAGGTGTCAAATCAATGTTTTATAGGTTTGAAGAGTTTGGGTGGGAATTTTTGAATAGATTTTTGATGGTTTTATAGCTTTGGCGAAAACTCATTTGAAAGGCTTTTGGCTCGATCTCGCGAAACCCGCGAGACCGGGCCAAAACCCATCCAAATACACCCTTAATCAAATAATTTTCTTCAATTATTATGCCACGTTATCCAAACAACAATGCACAAGATAATCTCTCCAAATATAGAGTTGAAAAGTCAAGGACCAGGTCTTGTTTGGATGTCATGTTTCATTATTTCAGATTTTTGTAATTAGAAAAAAAAAACATTTGAACTTAGTTCTATGTGAGTTCAAATGTGTATTTTTAATGTTTGAGTATTTAAGAAATATATTATCTACATGAAAACTAAGAAATTTTATATTTTATATTTTGGAAACACAAAAAAGTTGGCCAAAATGAGTTCATATATAGTGAAGTTAATTTAATTATTTTAATAATATACGATGAATATCATGGAATATTGATTCTTCTAAAATTTAAAAAACACCACAAAGTCACCTGATGCTTGGAAATTTTGATTTTCTGTAAACTAAATACTATACTAACTACTATTTTGATACCAATGAGTTCGCCAATTGATGGTAACAAAATTAATTCTATGTAAACTAATACCAACTACTATTAATTCTATTAAACTAAATACTAACTACTAGTATTTTGATACCATTATGTGGATTGAACAAAAGAAAATTCTCACTCTGCTATGGCTGTTCCATTATTCTCAAGATCGATGTCTCCCATGCCAGTATCTTCCTCCTCTTCACTGTCTTCATCGCCACTAATCTCCTCGTTTTCACGTCCCAACTTAGCCATTTGCTCAGCAAGTAATTTGTCCTCCCGTTCACTCACCTGAACACATAACAACAACGTTATACGCGTGTAAAAGCAAGAGAGAAGCAATTGATTCTTGAACATATTTAACATCTAATTAAACAAATTTGTATGATCCTCACCGCTCTTGGTGCCTTCTTAACAGTAAGTTTTCCCTTGTGAAGCTCTATTTGTTTTCTGCAAGCTTCAATTGCCTTGTTAAGGATTGCAATACCTTGCTCCTAGATCAAGAATATAAAACCAAGTCCCTTCAGAAACTAAACAAACTCATATGTATTATTTTCAAGTGGCATTTTGGCTTTGCTCACTAGTAGTCAGTGTTATATTTCTGCAACGCCGTGACGCCAATAGATGCAGTTAATTTTAAGTCAATACAACTCATAATTTTATTTAAAGAGAATATGAACCCCCACCCACACCCCTTTTAAAAATGCATATAGGATAATTTGGAGACAAACACAAGACATTCTGCAACAAATTAGAAGTTAATGGTTCAATTAAACCAATAAATTGTAAAAGAAATCAGCGGCACCACAAGTTTTTCTAAATCATCTGATTGACAAATTTATTTTTTCAAGCATATTCCGTACGAGAATGGACGGCTACAGATGGTAACAAGAAAAGAACACAACAATTTGAGGTTATTGGCAATTTCAAACTATCAAGCCAAAGCATGCATGTAGTTACCTTGTCAAGAGTCAGTGTATTGAGGACATATGCTGGTGGAGCAACAAGTTTAATTTTAACAAGGCAATCCTTGTTTCCAGCAGCTTCAGCTTTACGCATTGCCTCCTTCAGAGTTGAACCCAAGTTAGTACTCGAAACAAAGAACCATTTTTTTTGCACTAACATTGTTTAACAAATCAGGTAAGTATTTGAACGAAAGATACCTTTATGTGCAGAACGCCATCGAACTCAAAACATTTCATTTCAACATCTGCCCGAATCTTCAAAGGTTGTGGTGTCATTCTTCTCCTAATATTTTTAACTAAAGCATCTTTTATTTCCTCTGTTATAGCAGGAACCACCTTTATCACCTACATGTTTACAAGATTGTAAGAGGTCATCTCAACGTAGTAAAAACAAACAAAATTTAAGGGAAGTGAATGAGGACTACCTCTTGTCCGTCAGGACCGATTTCTTTGACTTCACGAGTTAGGGAATTAAGCACGGAATCAGGATCACTGACAATTACTTTGAATGCCTGCAATTTGATACATAAATCAATATGAGTAAATGTTTATAATACTATGAAAAGTGTAAGGTGTAAAGTGTCTCACCTCAATTGCATGACCATATTTCCTGTATAATGGCCAGCCAACATGAATATAGAGATCCTGCCATAAACAATTTAGTATTAGTAAAGACCACATGGAACTAGATAGCAAAATGTTAAATACAAATGTGAGTACACCTGTCTTAGCAAACTATAGATATCTCAAGAGAAACACAGGATCAAAGAGTAAATAGGACAACGAGAGTGAAACCAAACTCTTAGCAAGATCCAAAGAATGCAATGTTTCCCACAAATGAAAAGTATATTTAGCAAGATAATCTCATGACTCGGTATACTTCGAGTCTTCACTTTATTTAAAGAAGAAAGGGAATGCCCGCCATCGTCATAACTAGCAAAAGGACAGCACACATTCTTTACTTATCTCTCGTACACACACAACAACGCCAGCCTTTTTGCGCACATCATATAGTCTAGAAGAGAGTTAGTTATGGAAAGAAGATATGTATTTCTGGAAAGTGGTTATTACTTATTACTCAGGTAAATTCCTAAAAGGATATCTGAACCTCCGAAACCAGAATGAATTTGAGAGGAGGGAAAGGAGGTTGAAGAGGCTGAATTTCACTGATTATAACAGTAAAGCACATATATACACAATATGAACATATACTTGGATAAGTTACCAGCTGCAAAAATCTAGAAAATCACACTTTCGAGTTGACTTCAATCAAATATTATGTACAAATCTAAAGTTCAATTGAATTTTCCATAAGTGAAAATTTTATAACAATTTTGTACTGAAACATCACAAGCTAGATTTCTCAAGTACAGTATTTATAAATTATTGTTCATCTCAAACAATTATCCTCCTTTCACTGTCTTAATTTCACCAAATAACAAAAGAATTAACAGAAAATTAATAATTTAGTACCTCAAGATCAGCCTTGAGTGCTTCGGCGACATGTCGCATGATTGAATGCACGAGTTTACTATTGTTGAACCGCTCCTCGCAGCCCAGAATATCCTCTTCCGAAACACGACTTTTGCTGAGATCGACGTAACCTTTCTCTTTATTAACACGGAGAACCAAAACCGGTTCAATCCGACCCACTTTAATGAGTTTATTAATGCTCCGAATACGGCGGCGGGAGAGCTCTGAGAAGAGAATCATGCCTTCGATATTGTTGTACTCGAGGAGTGAGACGTACGCGCAGCTTTCAGTCATGCTCTTCACCTGTATCATTACGGCGTGGTCGACCTCTGGGTACTTTGCCTCGTACATACGGCACTCAAGCTTCGTCGCCATCGATTTGGAGAGTGCTTATTAGGGTTCTCGTTGGAGGTGGAGGTTCGCGGGTTTTGCGGCATTAACAATTAGATTGAGCTATTATATATACTAGTTGATAATATACCGAGGCCAGAGCAATTCGTATTTAGGAAATTTAGGAAATCTTAATTCTGAGTTATTATCGGCAACAAATAGGAGTTTTCCTTTCCAATGTTAATAGGAGTTATTCTCGGCAACAAATAGGAGTTATTCTAAGGAATTATTTTTAGGGGTATTTCATTAATTATCGTATTTTTTAATATTACAATATCAATAAATTAATAAAGAAACTGCACTTATGTCACTCATTAAAAAAACCATTTTGCCCCTATTTAATTTTTCGCATTTATGAATTATGAAAGAGGACTCTTCATCTCCCTCACTTTTTCCTATAAATAGCCCATAAATATTAACAAAAAAGGTAAGTTTAATAAAAAATAAAGAATTGTTCGGAGCTACCTTCTATGTAGTGCCTTTTGGACTTAATGAGCAATATGTGTTGATCTCTAATTAATAATAAACTACTCACTCTGTCTCAAATTATTTGTCTTTTTAGAGAAAAAAATTGTAGAATTTCAGTACACTATTAATTACTATATGTTTTAGGTATATAAGAGAAAAAGTAAAAGAGAGTGTAAAACTTGAATAACAGGTAAATGGCTAATGGTGAGATAAATAAAAAGTGGGTACCTTAATATGTGTGAAAACATATAAAATGACAAATAATTTGGGATAGAGAGAGTAATATATAGAATATTGTTGATCCCCAATTTGACACATGTTGCTCATTAAAGTCCAGAAGGCACTATCTAAAAGGTAGCTCCGAACAATTCGAAAAAAAGATAGCTAGATAGTTTTTTTGAAGTTTGTTCCGTGCAAATCAGAGCTCGATTTTAGAAAAGTTCTAAGAATAACACCGGATCATTTAACCCAGAATTCTAACTTCTAATATGAATATGTTTTTTTTTTATTAGAGACCAATAACAATTATCATCTAACTTTTATTATATATTATTAAAAAGGAAAATCCAAAGTTCTGAAATAGAATACTGCTTGTAAATTATCTATAAAAAAATCATCTTTTGTTTTTTTGATCAAGATTAGTATAAACTAATTATTTATATAGGTATTATTACAATAAATACATATGTTAAACTCAATTGAGATTAACATTTGTTGCTCATCTAATTTGTTATGTGTGAGGATTTAGATCTAAAATAGTTGTGTATATAAATAGGTCTCCTCTCATTCACATAGAGAATAAAGTTTAATTTTTTCTACTGCCGAGTTGCCCCGTAATATTGTACATGACACGAGCTCTATGAAAATCAAGGAAGAGCTCTATTACATGAGGTAAGTTTTGATGCGATACAATAAAATTGTGGATGCTATCTAATTTTAAGAACCATCTATGAACCCAAAGCTGCATCATTAATTTACAAGGCATTCCCTGTTGTGGGTCTCATGCAATTAAGAATCAGTTGAGTTCTAAGGACTTAATTAATTGCATCAGTCAGTCTAGATTATAAATTTTAATAAGAATGTGTTTGTGCCAAAAAAAAATCACCCTCGATTAATCGAGGAGTAGTTGCTTGATAAAGGGCCGAAAACCCACAATAGGCCGAACCCAATTGATCCAAACGAATTGGATCGGATCGGATCCAATTTGGTCCAGAAACCAGGCCGACCGAAATTAAACGGGTCACGAGCCCAATTCGAAATCTGGCCCAATTTTATACTAAGAATTGATTATGGCCAAATATAAATTAATTAATAGATAAATTAATTAATTTATGGGCCAAAATTAATTAATTATTAAAGCCAAATGATGGTTAAAAACGAACGAGCCTAATGAGCCCAATGGATTATTTTGGCTATTATGAGTTAATTAATTAATTAAGTCAATTAATTAATTAATTGGGCCAAATATTAATAATTGGCCCATACAATAGTTAAGGCCAATAAACCAAGTAATTAATTATATAATTAATTACAATTGAGCAAATAAAGGTTAATGGCCCGAATGTCAAGGCCCAGCCAATCCACATAAGTTAAGTTGAGAATGGCCCATTGTCAAAGATGGCTATTGAATGAGTCATAGGATAAGCCACGTGAGATGTAGTTGGTTTAAATATAACCATTTCCTTAATTATCTCCTAGGTGGTTACAAACATTAAAAGACTAAAAGATTAGGCAGAATTCAAATTAAACTGCCAAGTCTTCAATTGAACGTGGAATAGATGAGATAACCACCATTAATGGAGAAAGTGAAGGTAATGGGTAATTCAAAAGTAGTGGGAGAAGTGGGAGGATAGGCCATCAGCCTATCAATTTTCGGCCATCAGGAGATCAGTTGACAGAAACAGCTATAAATACAGGAGGACAGCCATTCGCGCAAGACACACACAACTCAATCTACGAACTCAGTCTACACTGATCGGCTCAACGCCTCAACGAAAGTCAAGCGCACCGCTGCTTCTTTTTTCAGCAAACACTTGTTAATCCCTTGATATCAACCGTCCCTCCTCAGCCACCAGCGATCCCTGACCGCCTGAAGTCCTGCCGCCGTCTTCCGCCGTCAGCTGATGCTGTCTCGAGCGAAACCCCTTGATAGCAAGCAGATAACAAGCTGTTTTCTGTCAAGTTAGCAGTATGCCAACTCCTTGATATCAGTCTGTCCCTCCTCAGCCACCAGTGATCCCTGACCGCCTGAAGGCCTGCCGCCGCCGCCGCTCAAAGTAAGCCGTCGCCGTCTTCCGCCGTCAGCTGACGCTGTCTCGAGCGAAACCACTCGATATCAACCAAGTAGCAAGTTGTTAACCGTCATGTAAGTGTCCACATATTTATATGACAAACTCATCAAGTAGTCATCTATCTGATGAGCTCGTCGTCAAGTAGTCATCTGCTTGACGGCTATCGATTGAGTAGCCATCTGCTCAATTGATGCCCTTTTCAGTGGCCACCCGCTGATCAAGAGCCCGATTGGTAGCCATCTGCCAAGGTTGGGCAAACCATTGACGGTGGTCTCCGTCGTCAATGTTACTTTATGTCAACAGACTGCACTACAACGCATTATCAGCTCATCGGCGGGTTTATCTGCCGATCAAAGAGTCAATTTTCAGAACTTACTAGACTTATCAGCTCATTTGGCAGATTATGCCAAAACAGGAGATCTTTATCGTTGTGCATATTTTTGTAATGTTTGTATATCGGGGAACCTATTAATTTATTTGATTGAGACTCGGTTATCACTTATCACCCATAAATTTACGTTATATACTCCAATTGATTTATTTGATTGAGACTGGACATGTGCATAAGAAAATTCGGTTTGAATTCAACAAGGTATGTACAATTTTCTGTGTTTTCATGTTTCTTTAGGAAGAAAACTAAGAAAAATATGTTTTACCAAAATTATGGATCAAATTTTTCATCTTTTCCGTCGAAAATACGGAAAAGGTTTCGTTTTTGAATCAAGCGAAACGAAAACAAGATATAATTTCGAAACTATTTGTTTGTCATAAACTCTGTTATTTTTCTAAATTTTGTAACCTTTTTTTATAATTTTTCTTTAGTGTTTCTGACACATTTTCGAAAAATTTCGAAAAGTTTACAATATTTAGCTGACCAAAACATGCACTCGAAACGAAATTTTAATCCATGACCAAAACTTATTTTTTTACCAAAAATATACAGATGTTTGAATTGTAAATACGAAAGTGGGTGTTCAATGACTCCAAAAGTTGTTTTTTTATGCTTGTTTGTTTAGAAGGAATAACGAAAACTGTAAAAATCAAATACTCCTACTATAAATCTGTTTTCACTAGGGGGAGAAAAAAAAAAAAACTCGAGAAATACTTCTCATAAACATTTGCAAATTTGGCTTGTTCGCATGATTAGATTTAAGAGTGAATAGCAAATTAATTCCCTGTGTTATTTTAAATAGGCAATTTAACTCCCTGTGATAAATAAAAGGGCAAAATGACTTCCTGTGATATTCTAAATAGGCAATTTAACTCCCCGTGATAATAAAAAGACAAAATACCTCCATGTTTTTATAAAAAAAGCACATTGTCTACCTCTAAATTACTTATTAATTCATATCATAGGGAGTTAAATTGCTCATTATTTCATTTCACAGGGAGGTAAATTGCCCATTATTATATCACAAGGAGGTAAATTGCTCACTATTTCATTTCACAGGGAGTTAAAAATTGTCTATTTTTATTTCACAGGGAGGTAAATTGTCCATTAGACATATCACAAGTAGTTAACTTGAAAAAACCCTTAGATTTAATATAATCAAAGTTAGTCAAGAAGTATCTAGAAATAATGTAGGTATTGAAAACAAAAATATAATATCAGATATTTATCTTTATTTCTGAAAAATCAAACATCAATATGAATATAAACTTTCTACTAGGACTAAAACATTTAGCATAGGAAACTGAATGATCATTAAATTAAATATTAAATCAACTTCTATTTGATTGAATTAACCTATAAATGACACATAATCAAATAAAACATATGAGAAGAGTAAACAACATAAACCGAACTCGATCGATTTGAATCATTCTGTTTCATCTTGATCATCGAATTAGTTGAATATTAATTAAAAAAAAAACACTAGATCTGTGTCCACGATGAGATTAACTAAAGTATCAGATCCTTGATCGAACATTTTTACGAAACTAATAAAATTATTATCAACAACCCTTTTTTATAGTCTAGTGGAATTAAACTAAAATAGTCAATTGCAATCCAATCTTGAACATATTGCTGAATTTCTGAGGGAATGGTCTAATTGTTATTTGATCAAACAATAGTAAATTTTCAAAATAAGAGATGGTGGCCCAAAGTATCATTTAAATCAATCATATGATATAGGCACAGCAGAATTCGAACCTGTGCAGGCAAAAACCAACAGATTTCGAGTCTGTCTCCTTAACCACTCGGACATATCTACAACTCTTTATCATTTGGAAAAGATAAATGTAATAGCATCGAGAGAGAAGGAAAAAAAAAATTTCGCCCACCGAGGGGCTCGAACCCTCGACCACAAGGTTAAGAGCCTTGCGCTCTACCAACTGAGCTAGACGGGCTTGTTGTTGTATCCTTATATTTTTTGGAGTATAAAACTGGAACATCTCAAGTATCTGACATGTATTTAAACTTTGGAAGATTTTTGTAAAATTTGGGGCTTATTTAAGCTTACTATTGTCCCTGCTAAATATCAAGAAACTAACCAATATAATTTTTATAATTATTAGGCAAACTCAAAATTCTTAACAACCTAATCAGTATAAAAATGCGCCAATGGGACTTCTTCCCAGCTTTATTAATAGCCAAAGCATAATCATCACTCCCAGAACAATTACCATGGGCTTGTTAGCCTTAATTGGCTGAATACAACAACAACTACAAAAAAAACTTTATTGACATAATGCTTAATTATAGTTCATATCTGGTGATAAGCATGCATCATTCATACATGAGAAGTACCAACTCCCACCCCCTAACCTTTGATTAAATGAACATGGACTCACACTGAAAGAGATCGATTGTCGTGGTCAACAACGCATCAAGTCAATGTTCAACCTAATTAACATCATGAGACGGTCACTGATGCGTTGCAAAGGTCAACCACGATATTACTGATTTTCGGGGGAGTGTTTGCATGGAAAGAATACTGATAAAATATAGTAAATATTTATATTAAATAATTCAAAACATTATTCCGAACTAAAATTTACATTTCATTTAATTAAGTGTTAAAGACTTAGAGATGAGATGAGATGTATTTAGAAAAACTAACATATAACATAGGGGTGTATTTACAAGGTATAACTTAAATCTCCTCTAAAGAAAAGAAAAAAAAGAAAAACAAGGTATAATTTTTTTCTTTTTTTTTTTTTTTTTGCCAGAAAAACGAGGTATAACTTAAATCAACAATAACACAAGAGGTATAGATGAAGTCAAAATCAATATATTTAGCTGAAGTCAAAATCATCATTAAGCAAGAGGAAAATAGACATATATTATTATTAATTTTTTTTTTAGTTAATAGACATTTAATTTAAGTTTTAAGTAGCTTCTGAATAAAATACTTTTATCAGGTGCTTCTGAATAAAATAGAAAAAACTGCCAATTTACGAAGAAAAGAAAAAAAAAGGGAAAGGTTTAAACTTTGCGTTGGTGAGTAAACTTCAAACCCCTCTTACCTTACCCGAGCGACAGAGAGATGGTGGAGTAGTTCAAACACGCAGTGTCGGTTGGGTTCTGTTTGTTTGTTTCGTTCGGTTCAAAACTAAAACTAATATGTAGATTATAATTATCTAATCAATTGTTTTGTAAATATAAAAAAAAAATCAAAATTATCACAATTTAGAATCCAGTCAAAATAACAAGATTTCGGTCAAATACCATCTTGCTATTATATATAGTAATTAAATCTGTATAATAAATAACAATCAATATATGATAATTTTTCTACTAAACAAAATATATTAAAATTTAGAAATCCAGAAATTAATTACAGATTTACGATCAACAGGGAGTCCTACTAGGATTCTAATCAAATAAGATAACGCAGTAGTTTTACATCGTCCAGTTCTTATAAAAGAAAGGAGTTTTACATAGTTAAAGCATAATTATTCAAAAATTAGAGATGAAAATTGAGAAGCAGATATCAAAGAAGATCAAAGTTGAGCATGGAGAAGAGAGATTTTTACCGGATGATATAATTAGGGAGATACTATCAAGATTGTCTGTAAAGAGTCTTTTGAGGTATACGTCCGTTTCAAGACATTGGAAATCTTTGATCTCCAATAATTCATTCAAGAAATTACACCGTCAAAAGTCCCAAATCAACAATCCACCATCAATGCTGTTTTTGCATTATAATTTTAAAAACAACCAATGTACTCTAAAAACTCTCAATCTCCACTTAGATGTAGTCCAACAATGGAGTTTTCCTATAATTTCTTCATCATCAAATCTGGAAATGCTTCCCATTCCATCCCAAGCTAAGTTGGTGTGCTTTCGCAATAAAGAGAGATTCTACTTGTGTAACCCCAGCACTCGGCGGCTCTTCTGCCAGCTGCCTAACCCTCCTTCTAATCCCGTACCCGACACAGAAATTAACTATCCATTTGGTTTTGGCTATGTCCCATTCAAAGATGAATATGTAATCGTGCAGTTAGTCAAAACAATGAGGAATTGGAGTTGTGAGATCCTCACTGTATCCACATCCAATGACGACCAAGATGAGCTACATAACAATTCTTGGAGATTAGTTGAAGCCACGACTATCGGCCATCTCAACTGGTATCATCCAGTTGGGTTTTTTGTTTGTGAGGCTTTTTTTTGGATGATGTATGATGCAGAGTTCAAGGTATGTCTCCTCTCCTTTCACATAGAGAGTCAAGTATTTTCAACTGCCGAATTGCCCCATAATAAAATTAGACATGACGGAAGCTCTAAGTCACTTCTGGAAATCAAGGGAGAGCTCTATTACATGAGGACAAACTTTAGACGCGATACCATAAAATTGTGGGTGCTATCTGATGTTAAGAACCATTTATGGACTCAAAGCTGCATCATTGATTTACAAGGCAATCAGGAAGGATTTAGCACAAAAGTATTTATGTATATGAGAGAATATGGCCAGTATTACAATAAATCATATGACATATTAAGAGACATGAAGAAACTGTTCACACTGGTAAATAAGCCATTATGGCCTCGTTGGGGTGTGGGAATACACACGAACATTTTCTCACTTTGAGGTACGGTTAAATTATAAGAAATTCTCTCACGTATTGTATATTATGAAAATCCTAGCTTATTAGGATTGTCACCGTCTTACAATCAGCCACTTGTCCTTGAAAAATTCCAATTTCCCCCTAAGGGATTATTAATTGTAATGTTTGTAATATCTTATAAATTTTTAAAACTTGGTATTAATTGTGATATCTCATCAATTATAAAATTGTTAATTATATATATATTTACAACAAAAACTTTAAAAAAATGTAAAATTGCACATATTTCAATAAATATTAAAAAAAATTACATATTTATTTATAAATTTAAGATATTATATATTTATTAGCAATTTGTTGATTTTATTTTCTTCATGAGAACTTTCGATAATGTGACAGGACCGACGTAGTATATGTGCAGAGGTCACTTAAATATATCACAAACATCGAGTATAACTATAACACTAAATAAAGTATTCTAACACAAAATTTCAGAATTGTTAAAGCATGTATGTATATCATACTTGGTTGGAAACTTGGAATTAAATCGTAGAACACTTGAATCAATACGTAAAAATAGAAAATAAGGTTGAGGTTTGCCGAAATAATTTTTTTTCAATTAAGACAATTTCCTTCCTCTTCTTTGCATCTTGTAACTTTATTACCTCTAGAGAAATTTCCTTCCTCTTCTTTGCATCTTCGGATCTTTGGCCTCTTCCTTCCTCTTCTTCGCCCTTTCACAACATTTTTTAACTTCTTTCTCATTGTTTGCTATAAATTTTGCATCGATTACAATACATGGCATCAAGGAATTGTTTGCATATAAATTCAATATCGAGGAACACCTCGACGACATCGAGTGACCGTTGACATCGAGAAGTACAAAAAATATTGTTTGCGGTAAAACCGATATCAAGGGATGCTTGGCGTCGAGGGGTTGACATCGAGGCGTTGTTGGCATCAAGGTGTGCCAAAATATTGTTCGTTGTAAACCTGTCAGTGAATCCCTCGACGAGCCAATGGCTCGATGCGAAATGCCTCGATATGATATGAAATAATGCGGGCGTGCCAATGTTCGTGCGTGCAAACATAACGATTTGAAGATAGACATGTGGATATCAGTAGATTGATAATATAAGTGTCCTGACAAGGACATGTTGATATCGAAATAAAGTGTCTTGATAAGACTGACTTCTAAACGATTGTGACAGAGTAGGCAAACACTACCCCTAGTTCTTTTCTATGCCTGCCTGGCCGCAGGACTTAAACAATTTATGAAAATCTCTCTTAAATGCCAAAAACTTATGACCAATCGATGGCCTGTTTAACATATCAGCGGATTTGAAAATCAGCAAATGCCTTGACAGTCAATCACTTAAAGTATACACCTTGACAGAAAACATAAGCTTGACAGAAACAGCATATCAAATGAAAATCAATTGACGTAAAGTATATTTATGTAAAAGAGTCAAGACATACGAGCCAAACGACTTCCATTAAAAACAAAAGAATATTGGCAAGTTCCCCGATGTACAAACATTACAAAAATATACAAAACGATGAGTCTCCTGTCTCGGCATAGTCTGCCAGATGAGTTGATAAATCAGTTAAGTTCTGAAAATTGACCCCTTGATCGGCAGGTAAACCCACCGATGGGCTGATGATGCATGATAAAACAGCTTGTCGACAAAAAGTAACATTGACGACGGAAGACCACCGTCAATGGTTCGCCCAACCTTGATGGGTAACCACCAATCGGGCTCCTGATCAGCGGGTGGCCACTGACCAAGGCATCGACGGAGCAGATGGCTACTCAGCCGATAGCCGTCAAGCAGATGGCTACTTGACGACGAGCTCATCAGGCAGATGGCTACTTGATGAGTTTGTCATATAAATACGTGGGCACTTACATGACAGTTAACAGCGAGCTACTTGCTGATATGAGTGGTATCGCTCGAGTCAGTGTCAGCTGACGGCGGAAGACGGCGGCGGCGGCGGCGGCTGACTGTGAGCGGTGGCGGCGGCGGCGGCAGGCCTTCAGGCTGTCAGGGATCACTGGTGGCTGAGGAGGGACATACTGATATCGAGGAGTTGGCGGGCTGATAACTTGACAGAAAACAGCTGTTAACTGCCTGCTATCAAGGGGTTTCGCTCGAGACAGCGCCTGGACAGCGGAAGCAGCGGCGGCGGCGGCGGCGGCTTAGTATCGACGGCGGCGGCTTAATGTCGGCGGCGGCGGCGGCTTATTTGTAGCGGCGGCGGCGGCGGACCTTGGGCGGCGGCGGAGGATTTTGGGCAGCGGCGGCGGCAAGACTTCAGGCTGTCGAGGGTAGCTGGTGGCTGAGGAGTGACGGTTGATATCAGGGGTTCTACAGGGTGTTTGCTGAAAAAGAAGCAGCGGAGCGCTGGACTTCCGGAGAGGCGTTGAGCCGATCAGTGTTAGACTGAGATTTGTTGATTGATTGTTGTGTGTGTGTTGCGCGAATGGCAACCTGTTTGTATTTATAGCTGCTGATCGATGAGCTGTTGCTGGAAAAAACTGCTCCCTTGATGGCTGATAACTGCTGAGCTGATGCACTTTCTTCCCCACTATCTCCACTAATTCTTTAAACTCCACTTCCTCCACTACTTGGCAGTTTATTTCCTCCATTTTCTTCCTTATTCAATTTTCAGATTTGAGTGTGAGAGGAAATAAACGTGTGCTGCCAATTACTTTGTGTAACCACTTTAAGATAAATTAGGAAGTGGTTATGGTTAGAGAGATTATTGTGGCCACTACTTAACTAACTGGCCTTATCTCTTTAATTAACCATTATCTAATTAAATATCCATTATTTAATTAAATATCGCATGGGCCATTCGGATTATTGGGCCATTTTGGATAGGTTGGAGTAATTGGGCCACTTTCCTTAAGAAATAATTGTAATTAATTATTCAATTAATTACTTAGTGGCCTTAATTATTATATGGGCCGATTTATACTTGGCCAAAATAAATTAATTATAAAACATTGGACCGTATCTAAAATTGGGCTCGTGACCCGTTTAATGATTTCGGTCGGATCAGTTTTCGGACCAAAGTGAATTCGGCCCGATCCAATTCAATTTGCTCTATTGGTTCGGCCCATTGTTGATTTTTGGCCTGTTATCGAGCATCTACTCCTCGATTAATCGAGGTTGATTTTTTGGGTACAAACAATGCCCCCCGTAAGTCGTATTCGATGTAATTAATTTAAAAATTAATTTAATCGAATTAGACTTAGATTAAAGTTTTTTCTCTCTTTTAAAGATGAAAAATTGGGACAATGCTTCAGTTAATAACCCACTATCGGCTTTATGAAACCAGAACTATCAGTAGATAATAGACCATATTAGAATGGCCTTGATGATAGCGGATCTCTCGACATCAGATCTATGTGGATCTCTCGATATCAAGACATCTCTTGATATCAGGACACCCATTGATACTAGCACGTCGATATCAGTTGGCCTCTCGATATCAGTCAGCCAAAATTTTGACAGCTAACCAAATTCACTTCTTCAAGTGACTGATGCAATGGCCTGATGGCCAAAGACTCCTTTTATTTTCTGTTGCTTCGCTTGATGTAATGGCCTGATGGCCATAGACTAGTTTTCATTTCCTTAGTAGAATTTCTTTTGGCTTGGTTTATTTTCTGTTTTTCTCCAAAACCGAAACCAAATATGACAAAATACCAAAAATCGAAGCCATTGATTTTCCAACTCAACAAACAACTTCGCAAGCAAAAACACAACTTTCTTGTCAACATGACTTAATTGAAATCAAATCAACCCAAGAGACTTAACCGAAATGCCTTGATGTAAAAACTTGGAAATCGGGAAAACAAAAATTTAAAATAAAACGGAAGTATTTGGAAACTTTTTTTTTTTTTTTTTTTTTTTGAAAATAAATGCAACTACTAGTACTAATTTAAAAACTTAGTCTAACAAAACGGAAAGGTAAATAAAAACAAGACTAAACATAAACCTAATTTATACTTACAAAGGGATCGGCGCGCTGAAATACTCTTGACGCCGTTCGATTTCGAGCTCCAAGGCTCGCTGATGTTCCAAACAGATCGATTCCCAAAGAGTGGGCCTGAACTTTTTCAAGTATCTTCCATTGATGGGGTCTCGACAGAGATTCTCATCTGGCTTTTTCAAGATGTAGCCCCCTCCTCGAGTTATCGAGAAGACTTCATATGGTCCTCGCCACGTCGCGCTTCATTTGCCGTACTTTTCTCGCGCTGACGAAGTGGCAAAACAGCTCTCCAGACCATGTCCCCGACGTCAAAGTGTTTCCTGCGTATCTTTTTATCGTAGCATCGGGCAACTAGCCTTTTTTGTGCCTCGATTTTATCTAACGCGGCAACCCTGATTTCGTCGAGCTCATCGAGTTGCTGGAACATATTTTCAGCATACTCTTCGGGCGTCAGCTCGTTTTGCCGCATCACCCGCAGAGATCGGACGTTGATTTCCATCGGTAGAACGGCTTCCTTTCCATAAGTTAGTTTATACGGAGTGGTGCCAGTACTTGTCCGTTTGCTCGTCCGATAAGCCCACAATGCCTCTGACAGCATCAAGTGCCAAGCCCTTGGGTATTCCTCGATCATTTTTGAAATAATGTCCTTGAGGACTCGATTGGAAGCTTCTGCTTGGCCATTCCCTTGTGCATAATACGGTGTTGAATGGACCAATTCAAAACCCATCGATCTGGCAAACTCCTTGATTTCTTGACCGACGAACATCAGTCCCCTGTCAGTGACAATGGTCTGCGGTAGACCAAACCTGTGAATGATTAAGTCCTTGATGAACTTCATCACCTCGGCCTGATTGGCCTGTTTGAGTGGTTTGGCCTCTACCCACTTGGTAAAGTAGTCCGTGGCCACAATAATGTATCGATGGTCTTTGGAAGACGAAGGATGGATCTCCCCGATGATATCGATGGCCCAACATCTGAAAGGCCATGGCTTGATTATCATGTTCATTTCCTCGACGGGCATTCTTTGGACTGTCCCGAAGCGTTGGCATTTCTCACAACCCCTTGCCAATTGGATACAGTCTCCCACCATCTTTGGCCAGTAATAGCCATATCGGCGCAGCAGCCATGCTAACTTGTGACCATTTTGATGGGCCCCACAAATTCCCTCATGAGCCTCCATCATAATTCTCATGGCCTCTTGCTGATCGACGCATAACAGGAGCACGCCGTCATGGCTTTTTCTGAACAGTTGATCGCCTATCAAGACATAATTGACTGCCCTGAGCCTCGTCTGTCGAGATGCTCGGTCCGACGGATCAGCCAGATATTTTCTGATCGGCTCTCTCCAGTCATCAGGGTCCTGAAACACACTCAAAACAGTCAGGACGTTGTCTCGATACATAAATGAAGGACAGTGTCGTCTCCTGACGACATAGAGGGATTCCTCGATGTCATCAGGGAGATCAACACCAGTCGCCAGTTGGGCCAAACTGTTGGCCTCGCTGTTATTTCCTCTCGTTACATGATAACATGTAACATCAACAAACTCCGACAACAAAGACATCGCAGTTAAATAATATTTATCAAGCGTTGGGTTTCGGCATTTATAAGTACCTTGTATCTGCCTGATAACCAACTGCGAGTCCCCGACGATGACAACAGACTTGCTGTCGAGCTCTCTAAGCATTTCCAGTCCAATGATCAAGGCTTCGTATTCGGCCTGATTGTTGGTACATTCAAAATCAAATTGAATCGATAGCTTAGTTTTTATATTTGATGGGGAAATCAAAACGATACCTGCTCCAGACAGCCTGTCGGTTCTAGACCCATCGAAGGCCAAAGTCCATGGCCTGATCTCTACTGTCATCGAGTCCAGTTCTTTGAGAACGGCTTGATCAATATCGAGACATGGATGGTCAACCAAAAAATCAGCCAATACTTGGCCTTTGACAGCTTTTTGCGGTACGTGTTGTAGCTGATATTCCATCAATTGGATGGCCCATCGACCGATCCGTCCCCTCATCACGGGCTTAGCTATCATATACTTTATCACATCAATACCAGAAATAACCAACACTTTCACAGGCAACATATAATGACGTAATTTCTTGCAAGAGAAAAATAGTGCAAGGCATACCTTTTCTATCGGCGAGTACCTTTGCTCCGTTTCTGTCAAGTGCCTGCTCAAGTAATAGATTGCTCGCTCGAATCCATCCTCGTCGTCTTGTGCCAGAAATCCGCCGACGGTGTCATCCGTGGCAGATATATATAGTTTCAAGGGTTTCCCCTTGACAGGCGGCATCATTACAGGCGGCGTTGTCAGCTTATCCTTGATTTGCTGAAACGCCTGCTCGTGTTCCGTTTGCCAGCAAAATCCTTCTTTGTCCTTCAATTTCAACAAAGGCGAGAAGACCTTCGTTTTTCCAGCCAAGTTAGAAATGAACCTCCGTAAAAAGTTAACTTTCCCAAGGAATTGTTGTAATTCCTTCTTCGTCGACGGAGGTCTGGCCGTCAAGATAGCTTTGGACTTATTTTTGTCAATCTCAATCCCCTTGCGATGTACTAAGAAGCCAAGAAAATTGGCTGACGCAACTGCAAACACACACTTCAAGGGGTTAAGCTTCAGTTTATGTTTCCTCATTTTGGCAAATGACTTCGCCAAATGTGTTAGATGTTCGTCGTAACTAGCCGATTTAATAATGATATCATCGATGTAAATTTTAACAAAGTCATCGATGTACTCACTGAAGATGCAGTTCATGGCTCGTTGATAAGTTGCTCCGGCGTTTTTGAGTCCGAATGGCATCACTTTCCATTGGAAGGTGCCTTTCCGCCGGGACATTGAAAAGCGAGTTTTGGTACGTCGTCAACAGCCACAAAAATCTGATTGTAACCTGCACTTCCGTCGACGGCTGTCAGGAACATATTGCCAGCGGCAACATCGATTAGCATGTCCGCCATTGGCATTGGATACTCGTCTTTGGGAGATGCAAGATTCAGGTCTCTGAAATCAATGCATATCCTGATTTTCCCATTTTTCTTCATTACGGGAACTACATTTGCTACCCACTCCGGATATCGGGCCACCTCGATAAAACTGGCCTTTAACAGCTTCTCGATCTCCTCCCTGATCAGTCTGCAGACCTCGACAGACATCCTTCGCATGGGCTGTTTCCGGGGTAAGTACCCTTCAAGTATCGGAATACGATGTTCTACCAACTCCCTACTTAACCCAGGCATCTCGTCATAATTCCAGGCGAAACAATCCTTGTATTCCGTCAACACCTCGATCAATCGATCCTTCTGGCCATCATCAAGCAATGCGCTGATGTAAGTTGGCCTATGATCAACCTCGGTACCTAACTCAATCTCGATGACAGGGTCCTGCACCTGTATCTTGATGTCATCGAGCTTGGCTGGCGCCGTTGCTAGTTCATCTAACTGAATTTCATCGCCGACCGACGGTGGCGTTTCTTCCTCGAAGATGAGATCACCTGTATAGCATTCGGCCACATAGGCCCGAAACCTCTTGATTAAATCGGCACATGCTTCCTGCTGCGGCCCGATAACAACAATCTCATCAATTTCCAGTCTGTCGGCCTTACAGGCCGATAATCCTTCGTCATCAGGACAATTCATTGATCCTGACAGTGCTCTTCTTGCGGCCCTGACTCCTTGATGTTGCAGGGCCGACTTAGTTCTTTGGCTAAACAAGCCATTTCAAGTTGCGTCAACTTCTTGCTTGAAGTGACTTCCTTCGGTCGTCCGTATTTGTCCTGCCCAATAAATCGATAAGGACCTACATCATCCCGATAATATGCTACCTCGACAGCGTTGACCTTGGCGGTGAATGGCCTGTTGTCGGCCATAATAATCTCGGGTTCAGAGGCGTCTCCCCAAATTAATAAGCATTGATGCAAGGAGGACGGTACACATAAGGCTGAATGTATCCAGTCTCTTCCCAGCAATGCATTGTACGACGTGGCGGCATCCACCACAAAGAAAGCGATCCTCAAACTGGTTTTTCCAATCTTTACCTCGACGGGCAATATTCCTAACGTGTCAGCTTTTCCCCCTGTGAAGTTGCTGACAATCACCTTAGTCTCCATCAAGTCCTCGCTGACCTTTCCCAGTTTGTGCATCGTCGATGCAGGCATCACGTTGACGGCTGCCCCATTGTCGACCAGCATTCTGTCGATGGGTTTTCCGTCGATATGGCCTGATACATAAAGTGGCCTGATGTGTCGAGCCATAAATGATGGTGGCTTTTGGAAGATAGTTTCAACTCTTTTATCCCAATCGGTCTCTTTCTCGTCGTCGACCGATAACAGCTCTAAGTTCTCTGCCATTTGTACTACTGGCATACTGTCGTCCCAAAAGCCATCAGTGGCATACTCCAACTCCTCGTTGACGAATTCAACAAGTTCAGAATCGATGGCGGTGCATTCCATCATCGTCGAGCCGTTCGTCGGCTGACTGGTGGCAGCATTTTCCACTGATTTTGTTTCTGTTTCCTTGTCGATCGCTCGTTTATCGACCTCTTGCGTCTCGATTTCCTGCTGTTCAATAGGTCGATCGACCTGTTTCTCGACGGACTGTTTTTCAGCTTCCTGTTTCTCGACTTCCTGGCCAGATTTGGCCTTGTTTTCCTTATCATCCCTGTTGTCGAAAATCTCGGCAAATTTTGCCTTGAGATCATTCCCATCTTCCTCGTCGGACAGTAGGTCATCATCTGCCATTATCTTTTCCATGTCGATAGTGCCAAATTGGGCTTTCCCCGGAGTCCACTTGGAAGTGTCGATTTGCATCGAGGTATTGGCCTCGATATTGACTCCTTGGCCAGATTTGGCCTCGTTTGTTCTCTGTTTCAGTTTCTGTTCCCTTGACGGAGGTTTCTTTACTGATTCTCTCATCGGGGCCTTCCCCTTAGCAATTTCCATCTCCTTTCGTTGGCGTAAGAAGCGCCTATATTGAGTTCGGGTCATCTGGTCAACCCTTCGATCTCCAGGAAACTTAGGATGCCTGACAGGAACCCATCGATCCACCTGTGTGTCGGCGGGAGTATGAACAGTTCGCGGCCTTGATGGGCCTGGCGGTGTAGTCTTTGGCGACGGACCATGTGTCCTGTCTCTGCGACTGGCGGTCGATCTGACCTGTCTGATTGGTGCTTTATCAGGGGATCTCTCCCTGATTCTGCTGTTACGGCTTGTATCCCCTCGATTCTGTCGAGGCATTCTGTCCTCAGCCCGTTCTCGGCCTTGTCCCATTGTTGCCAATGCATGCTCCGTGTATTCCATCGGAAATGGAATTGGACATGGCCCCATCGGTCGAGGTGGCGGTGGTGGTGGTGTCGCCTGCGGTTGCGGCGCTGTTTGTGGCGTTGCCGGCGGTCGCGGCATCGTTTGATATGGGTACCCTGTCGGCACTGTATTCAGCCAGGGCATGTATGGGCTGTATAACGCTGGATTGAGGAATAAAGGTATTGTTGCCAACTCATTTTGGCATCTTGCGCATAAACCCATCTCCCTAATTGCCGGCGAGCGTTCTGGTTCCTCGTCAACGTATAGGTGTTCACCCGTTGACGGATCTGTAACCATTATCACATTAATCCCCACTTCATTTTGTTGGAAAGGATTGGTGTCAACCGTCATCGGCTTTGTGATTTTCCAATCCGGGGCAAACCTCAAAATGCCCTTGTCGAGGTGGTCCTGCACCATCCACCTGAAGACTAGACACTCGTTTGTTGTGTGAGTCCAAACATCATGATACTTACAATACGTTTTACCTGATATTTTCACTGATGGTGGAATCACATGGTCTCCTTTGAGGCAGAGGATCTTGTCGGCCAGCAACTGATCGAATATGGCCTCTGTTTTCGAGACGTCGAAAGAGTATCGTCTTTCCCTGTCGGTTTTATATTCAGCGTCTCGACGCACCAGATTATTCGGCACCTTAATAGTAGGTTGAGGTTCTTTCGGCTTAGCGAGAGCCGGACATACGGTGTTCTTAGGGCAGACCACTTCTGCCAGCCCGATCTCGATACCCTGCTGCTCAATCGGTCTGCTGACCTGATTGATTTGCTCCTCGCTAGAGTCGGCCATACTCACTTGATAATAGCTCCCTCTGGGCTGTCGGCCGTTCTCGTCTCTCAATACTCTTTCATATCGGACCGCATGATCGGTCAGTTCAAATAAATCTTCGTGGTATTGTGCCATCATGATCTTTCGTAACTCGAAATGCATGCCATGGATGGCAATTTTGATGCATTCCCTTTCTGGCAGCGGGATGGCACAGAACCCCCTAGCCCTTATAAACTTCTTCATATATTCCTCGACAGTCTGCCCTGTCAGCTGTCTCATGTTCGACAGCTCGATGACGGAGACCTCGAGGGGTGCCTGGTAGTGGTTCATCACAAAAACCTTCTCCATGGATGGCCAATCAAGGACCGATCCAGGCTTTAAATTGGCGTACCAGTGGAACGCCATTCCCGTCAGGGAGTTAGGGAACAACTTCAGTTTCAAATCATTAGTCATGTTGCCACATTCCAAAGAAAATCGAGCAAGGTGCTCAGTGGCAGATTGTGATCCCTCGCCTGAAAACAGTGTAAAATTCGGCGGTCTGTAGTTCAACGGGAATGGGATCTGATCGATATACTCCGGGTGAGGCTTATTATACCTCGCTGCCCTGTTCCCTTGTCTCCTGACGAACATTTCTTCGGCTTGATTCACCGTCAAGAGGTCTTCTGGACCATCTGCAGCGCGGTGAACTGTCCTGTCATAGGCCGATAGATTGGCCTGACATCCGTCAAGGCCGTACCCGACGGCCTCTGAGCGGTCCTCTTCGGACCTGCCCCCCCGAGTCTTGACGGGTGTTCCTTACTTTGGAAGTGCTTCCTCTCTTATCCGGGACATTGGATTGTCCATTGCCTTGCTTGAAAGGCGTCTCGTCTCTCGATGAGCTTCCCCCGATATGGATTGCAGGGCCCTTGCCCTTGTCAACAGCAGTCCTCTGCGGCCCAGTCCAGGCCTGCGTTTGGATGCCATTGGTGAGCATGTTGATGCTTTCAGTGAGCGAAGTCAATTTTGCCTCCAAGTGTATCAAGGCGTTATTTACAGTGTGGCTGGCTTCTGTACTGGCCTGACTTGCGGCAGTGGCCGAGCCCAGCATGTTCTCAAACTTACTGACGATGTTAGACCAATCCTCCTGTTTGGTCTCAAGGTCCCTGGTGAAGCTACGGACCTGTTCAGTCAGTTCATCGATTCTGTCGGCTCCTTCCATAGTCAGTGGAACCGTTGATAGATTTTCCAATGTATGCGTTAAGTCAGAGCGTGTTCTTGTCAAGGTTGATCGAGTCCTGCGTGGTGCCTGTGATGTCATCTGCCGATAACAAAAGAGCAACCACTTAGTATCAACTGATTGACTGTTTGGCAAAGAGATAATCAAGCTGTCAGCTAGCCAAAGTTGGCTGATAATCGTTTCATGGCAACTTAATAAAAACCCAAAAATCACTTTCATGCCCCCCGAGCCATAAATTGTTTGGCTGGTGGGTTTTTGATAAAAACATTTTGAGAAACTTTCAGGTCCCACTGGGCGTGCCAAAATATTGTTTGCTATAAATTTTGCATCGATTACAATACATGGCATCAAGGAATTGTTTGCATATAAATTCAATATCGAGGAACACCTCGACGACATCGAGTGACCGTTGACATCGAGAAGTACAAAAAATATTGTTTGCGGTAAAACCGATATCAAGGGATGCTTGGCGTCGAGGGGTTGACATCGAGGCGTTGTTGGCATCAAGGTGTGCCAAAATATTGTTCGTTGTAAACCTGTCAGTGAATCCCTCGACGAGCCAATGGCTCGATGCGAAATGCCTCGATATGATATGAAATAATGCGGGCGTGCCAATGTTCGTGCGTGCAAACATAACGATTTGAAGATAGACATGTGGATATCAGTAGATTGATAATATAAGTGTCCTGACAAGGACATGTTGATATCGAAATAAAGTGTCTTGATAAGGCTGACTTCTAAACGATTGTGACAGAGTAGGCAAACACTACCCCTAGTTCTTTTCTATGCCTGCCTGGCCGCAGGACTTAAACAATTTATGAAAATCTCTCTTAAATGCCAAAAACTTATGACCAATCGATGGCCTGTTTAACATATCAGCGGATTTGAAAATCAGCAAATGCCTTGACAGTCAATCACTTAAAGTATACACCTTGACAGAAAACATAAGCTTGACAGAAACAGCATATCAAATGAAAATCAATTGACGTAAAGTATATTTATGTAAAAGAGTCAAGACATACGAGCCAAACGACTTCCATTAAAAACAAAAGAATATTGGCAAGTTCCCCGATGTACAAACATTACAAAAATATACAAAACGATGAGTCTCCTGTCTCGGCATAGTCTGCCAGATGAGTTGATAAATCAGTTAAGTTCTGAAAATTGACCCCTTGATCGGCAGGTAAACCCACCGATGGGCTGATGATGCATGATAAAACAGCTTGTCGACAAAAAGTAACATTGACGACGGAAGACCACCGTCAATGGTTCGCCCAACCTTGATGGGTAACCACCAATCGGGCTCCTGATCAGCGGGTGGCCACTGACCAAGGCATCGACGGAGCAGATGGCTACTCAGCCGATAGCCGTCAAGCAGATGGCTACTTGACGACGAGCTCATCAGGCAGATGGCTACTTGATGAGTTTGTCATATAAATACGTGGGCACTTACATGACAGTTAACAGCGAGCTACTTGCTGATATGAGTGGTATCGCTCGAGTCAGTGTCAGCTGACGGCGGAAGACGGCGGCGGCGGCGGCGGCGGCTGACTGTGAGCGGCGGCGGCGGCAGGCCTTCAGGCTGTCAGGGATCACTGGTGGCTGAGGAGGGACAGACTGATATCGAGGAGTTGGCGGGCTGATAACTTGACAGAAAACAGCTGTTAACTGCCTGCTATCAAGGGGTTTCGCTCGAGACAGCGCCTGGACAGCGGAAGCAGCGGCGGCGGCGGCTTATTTGTAGCGGCGGCGGCGGCGGCGGATTTTGGGCGGCGGCAAGACTTCAGGCTGTCGAGGGTAGCTGGTGGCTGAGGAGTGACGGTTGATATCAGGGGTTCTACAGGGTGTTTGCTGAAAAAGAAGCAGCGGAGCTGGACTTCCGGAGAGGCGTTGAGCCGATCAGTGTTAGACTGAGATTTGTTGATTGATTGTTGTGTGTGTGTTGCGCGAATGGCAACCTGTTTGTATTTATAGCTGCTGATCGATGAGCTGTTGCTGGAAAAAACTGCTCCCTTGATGGCTGATAACTGCTGAGCTGATGCACTTTCTTCCCCACTATCTCCACTAATTCTTTAAACTCCACTTCCTCCACTACTTGGCAGTTTATTTCCTCCATTTTCTTCCTTATTCAATTTTCAGATTTGAGTGTGAGAGGAAATAAACGTGTGCTGCCAATTACTTTGTGTAACCACTTTAAGATAAATTAGGAAGTGGTTATGGTTAGAGAGATTATTGTGGCCACTACTTAACTAACTGGCCTTATCTCTTTAATTAACCATTATCTAATTAAATATCCATTATTTAATTAAATATCGCATGGGCCATTCGGATTATTGGGCCATTTTGGATCGGTTGGAGTAATTGGGCCACTTTCCTTAAGAAATAATTGTAATTAATTATTCAATTAATTACTTAGTGGCCTTAATTATTATATGGGCCGATTTATACTTGGCCAAAATAAATTAATTATAAAACATTGGACCGTATCTAAAATTGGGCTCGTGACCCGTTTAATGATTTCGGTCGGATCAGTTTTCGGACCAAAGTGAATTCGACCCGATCCAATTCAATTTGCTCTATTGGTTCGGCCCATTGTTGATTTTTGGCCTGTTATCGAGCATCTACTCCTCGATTAATCGAGGTTGATTTTTTGGGTACAAACACTCATATTCAGCTCTGTTATTCCTAAACTGATCACCGGCTAATGTATTTAGGGGATCATAACCGTTTGGTTCACGTAACAGTAGAGGTAAAAAAAAATCAAACACGGTTAAGACAGAATAATTTTCCAGCCAATCTTCGAAGAGAGTATTTAAGCACACAATTCCTATTTCTTCGTCGACGTTAACATGATACATCTTGTCTGCAAATTTTATGACTGGGGCCTCCTTCGGGTACGTATTTGAAAATTGGACGCGCACTTTCCATATTCCACCTTCATAAAGAGCTAAAACATGCAAATACCATATTAATTAGTTAAGTAGTTCACATCAAGAAAAAAAATTAACTATAATGTAGTTATGATCGATATATAACAATGCATATCGATCATAACTATATTATATATATATATATATAATATAGTTATATGAATATTAAACATGCATACTGTCAACGGGGCCAGGAAATTGAACAAGTATTTCTTCAAAACAATCCTCACGTAACAGCTCAACCTTGTATTTTTTCATCCTGAAATTAGAACCACAAATAAATTATTTATTTGATAGGTCATGAAAAAAAGAGAAAAAAAAAAATTTGATATTTATCTCAATTACTACTCACAATTCTGTGACATCAATGTCTATTTTGATGTTGGCCATACCAGATTCCAATTCAGTATTGCGGATTTTTTTATCTGTTGTAAACAAATACAAATAAAAGTATAAAAATTCAATAATATTTGAACGTTTACTGCATTTAGGTGGCCAATTTTTAAAGACCTATTGATGACCAAAAATTAATATGACCCAATTAACCCAAGACCACTGACCACATCTCCCCGCCCAATTAAATCTTACACTCCAATTAACCAAAAATCTTAAAATCATATATAATATATAAAACCATCCACATCTAGTTCCACCGGATGAAAAGAAAAAGGAAAAAAAAGAAATAAAATTGATGGTCTTCGATATGATCAAGACTTCAACCGTTTTAAGAATCTTTAAAAAGGACAAATTGATCGTACTCTTAAAATTTACTCTATTCCCAACATTTTGATCTCTCGATCATATATATAATTTATCAACGTCAAATTAATTTCTTCAGGAACTAAGAAATAAAGAAAGAAAACAAGTTCATTGGTACTTAATTTCCCTACATAAATTCAAGATATATTCAAACATAGGTTTAATTAATTTGAAAATTATAATTAGCATTTCAACCCTCAACTACGTACCAAACATGCATGCAGAAGAAAAAAGAAATAGTAGTACGTACGTGTTGCATTGCAAAGTAGAAACTTACCAGAAGAGCGCAGGAAAAAGGATAGAAATTGGAACTGGGAATTGATGCTTCAAAAAATTTGCATGTTTTCCATTTTAAATTGTTTTGAAATATCACTATTGACAATTATGCCCCTGGGGCCATTCTAATTGGATTGAACGAGTTTTATATTCAAGTCCAGCTCCAGTTGTGACGCGTTGGCTTTTTTTTATCTAATAGAGGAAAAATAATATCCTTTTAACTTTTTTTTTTTAGTATTTCTAATTGGATTTCCCAAAAAACCTGAAAATAAACCCTTTCATTTTCCTTTTTAAATTTTTTATAACGTACATCATTTTCTTTACAATGAATACTTCTTGACGTACCAAAAAAAAAAAAAAGAGTAGAGATATATATATATATATATACTTCTTGATAGTTACTTAACAGAAGACAAAAATCCATGTAACTGGTCCTATAGAGATGATTTAACTAACTCTACCAACTAAAAGAGACCGAAAAGAAAAAGGGAAAAGAAAAAGAAAAAACCGCGAAAACTAAACTAATAACCGTATTATAAGCTTTAAACAAAAATAATCAACGGCTTTCTTCATTTCATCATAAAAGCAACAGAAATTGCCCTTTTCAATTCAATCAATTGCTTTGTCCGTCTTCTTCAATTCTTCTACAATTTGAGTCTTCTATGAAAAAAGAAAAAGGAAGCTTTGAAAGATAAAATTACATTGCTTTAATCATATCTATGGCCAGTTCATTCGTTTTTATGAAAATAAAATTGTAGAACTCGTCCCAAATTAATTGTGGATTTCGGTTTTCGTCCCAACAATATCACCACGAAATTTCGTTCGGCAATTTAATATTTTGTCCAAACTTCGTCCCATCTTTTCATTTTTTATGGAAAGTACTATGAAGTGTAATGTTGCCGCTAAACAAATAGGCAAAATTATGGAACTCGTCTCAAACTAAATATCGATTTTGATTTTCGTCTCAAACTAATTACTGAATTTGGTTTTCGTCTCAAACTAACAATCAATTTTTGTTTTTGTCCAAGCTACATCAACTCGTCAATTTCTTCTTGTAATTTAATATTTTGCCCAAATCGCATCTCGTAATTTCTCTTTTTTTCATTTATGAGAGACTAAGATACAATTTGGCAGAGTTTTTATCTCTTTGTTTTTAACATACGAAATAAGAAACGAGCTAGAATGTACGCATGCATACTCTTGGAAAAGAAAAAGAAAAAGCTGGTTCATCACTTGAAGAAAAAAAAGACTCCATTATCACCCATAAATCTACATTATATACTCCAATTGATTTATTTGATTGAGATTGAATTTTCCCGATGACATTCTACACGCGCGTAAGAAAAATATGTTTTGAGGATATTCTACACCTGTTGAGGATAAAAAATAAACAATAAGTTCGTCGACAGCAGGATTCGAACCTGCGCAGGCAAAGCCCAACAGATTTCGAGTCTGTCTCCTTAACCACTCGGACATATCGACAGCTCTTTATGATTTGGGAAAAGATAAATTTGATACCATTGATAGAGAAGGAAAAAACAAAATTCGCCCACCGAGGGGCTCGAACCCTCGACCACAAGGTTAAGAGCCTTGCGCTCTACCAACTGAGCTAGACGGGCTTGTTGTTGTAGGATATCTAAACTATATTTTGGAGTATAAAACTGGTACATCTTAATTATCTGACATGTATTTAAACTTTGGAAGATTTTTGTAAAATTTGGGGCTTATTTAAGCTTACTATTGTCCCTGCTAAATAACAAGAAACTAGCCCATATAAATTTTGTAATTAATTATAAGGCAAACTCATGATTCTTAACAACCTGCCTGAAGGAACTATTCTTAACAATACTCAACATTCATAAGTATAAATAAATAATACTCCTTAGTTCAATATACAAGTTGCCTGAAGGAATTATTCTTAGCACCACCGGCGGATCCACATAGGGGCAGGGGGGGCTATAGCCCCCCCTGGAAATTTTTTTTTTTTATATATATATATGTTATAATTTTTTTTTTAACAAAAAATTTAATATATTAGCCCAATAGCCAAATATAATTTCAAGTCCAATTAATATACACACTTTAACAATAACTTACTCTTTCAATTGTAAGCCCCAATTTTAAGCCCAATAACACACGTTGGGATCACATTATGGTACTTTGATGTGTGTAATTCACATGTTCTCTTCCGTGATTGACATTCTTGGTTTCATAGTTGAGGAGTGCACCGATAAGAATGGAGAAGCAAGCAATCTATTGATAATATTGCAATCATTTTTCTTTCTCTTCAATTTACATTTGATGTCGTCGATATTGAGGATCACTAATGACTTGTCTCAAGCTTTACAAAGAAAATATCAAGATATAGTGAATGTTATGAAATTAGTCAAATTAGCTAAAGATCGTCTTCAAGAGACAAGATATGATGGATGTGAAACTTTGTTAGAGGATGTTACTTCTTTTTGTTCTAAACATGAAATTGAAGTTCCTTCAATGAGTAATGTTTATGTTCCATATGGGAGGCCAAAGCGTAGGATTGAACAAGTGATTATCGAACATCATTACAAAGTTGAGAGATTCAATTCGGTGATATATAGACAATTGCAAGAGTTGAACAACCGTTTCAATGAAGTAAACACGGAATTGCTTCTTTGTGTTGCATGCTTAAACCCATCCAATCACTTTGAAGCTTTTGACAAAGGAAAACTTATTCGTCTTGCCGAATTTTATCCAAATGACTTTTCTTTTTTTGAGCTCTCGGCTTTTCCCAATCAACTTGAAAATTATATTATGGATGTTCGATCAAATGATGATTTTTCTAGTTTGAAATGGATTGGTGATCTTGCTAAGAAGATGGTTGCAACTAAAAGACATGTCGCATTCTCGATGGTTTACAAACTTGTGACATTGGCGCTTATTCTACCCGTTGCAACTGCATCAGTGGAGAGAGCTTTTTCGGCTATGAAGATAGTAAATAATCGACTTCGTAACCGATTGAGCGATCAATGGCTAAATGATAGTTTAGTTGTCTTTATAGAGAGAGACATATTTAGTAGTATTTCAAATGATGATACCATGGACCGGTTTCAAAAGATGAAAAACCGTCGTGGTCAATTATTAAAGTAAATATGTAGATATTTTGGGTTCTTATGTGAATAATATAAACTTTATGTTTAACTGTTTGATTTTTTTTTTTTTTTGTGTGTATAAGTTTAGCCCCCCCTACCCAAATTCCTGGATCCGCCCCTGCTTAGCACCAATTATATTCCTCTCAAAATTCCGAGCAATCTCAATCGTAGCAAAAGTTACACTATCAGGTTTACATCCATTCCCCTCCATTGCCTTAAACAAATCCATCATCTTCTCTACGTCACCAGCGTTGCCATAAGCACTTATAGCACAATTAAAGAAAGTCGTATCTATCACCATATCAGAATTCTCGACTTGCCTTAAAATTTATTTATTTATGTCTTTAATGTGTGTTTTGCAATTTACACTATCAATTTTGAGTTTTTCCTTTTTAGTCCTCAAAGTCGTGGGGCAATTTAAGAAGTCCCCCTCTTTTTTTTTTTACATTTCAATCCTCAAAATTACATAAGATTGAAGCATTTATAATTCGTAATTTGCACAACAATAAGAATTCAAATGAATATCAATTTAAATCACTTCAGATTTAAAAATATGCCCACTCGTTGAATTTTTTAACAACATAGATATGAATTTTAATTTCAATTATCAAATCTACATAATTAAAATTATCAATTTCAATTAAATTAAAATTATAGGAAAGAAAATTCATAAATGAATTTTTCGGGATTTTACATAATAATTCTATAATGAATTGAGAGGGTACATTTTTGCTATTAATAACTAGGGTGAAATACACTTTCCTCCCTTAAAGTATGGGGGTGGCATCTGTTACCCCCTAAAGTATCAATTGTAACACTTACCCCCCTATGTTATAGTATTAAACATTTTATTCCAAAAATATCCCCGTCCATTTTGAAACATATACATTATTTCTTTATTAATTTATCAAAAAATATTTATGTTAATTATGAATTCATCTATCCACCAAATAATATTATATTTTCATTTCTTCATTTTTTCGATTTCCTTCGATTTTATGGTCTCAAAATTTTTCTTTATTTTCGTCTCATTTTTTTCTTGATTTATGTTTCAATTTGTTTCTTTTTATTATGTTTCAATTTTTTATATTTCTATCTCAAATTTTTCTTTATATTTTTCTATGTTTTTATTTTGTGATAATTATCTCATTTATTTTCGGTATGAATTATTATTGAAAATATTGAGTAATTCTCATTCGAATTCTTTTCGCAAAATTCACGGTTGACACCAAGCATTATTATGTTTTAATTTCTTCATTTCTTCATAATTTTTTATTATTAATTATGAATACATCCATTTACCAAACAATATTAAATTCCAATTTCTTCATTTATTTTGCTTCTTTTGGTTAAGAAGAAATTTGAGATTGAAAAAAGTATGGTAAAAAAAATGAAGAAATTAAAACATAATATTGTTTGGTGGATGAATGAATTTATAATTAATAAAGAAACAATTTTATTTTTATAAATTAATAAAGATATTTTTATTTAGGAAAGGGATGGGGATATTTCTGGAATAAAAACTACAAAACTATAACAGAAGGGGGTAAGTGTTACAATTGATACTTTAGGGGGGTAACTGATACCACCCCTATACTTTAAGGGAGGAACTGTCAAGTTAATTACACTGTAAACTCGCAGTTCGCAGTTCCCAACTGCGAGTTTACGTAAACATGCAGTTAGCAACTGCGAGTTTAAATTAAAACTCGCAGTTGCTAACTACGAGTTTTGATGAACTGAATTTAAACCCTAGACGCGACACAGACTCCCATTTTTCATATCCATCTTTCAACATTCATCTTTCAACATTCGGCGATTGAGGAGCGGCTAACACATATTTACTTACTTTTCTCTCTCTCGATCAGGTATTAAATCATATTCTTACTAATTTACTTATTTATCATTATATTATATCTTGATATAATACTAATTTTAGTATTTTGAGGATTTATAATGCAATTTTCGTAAAATAAGGTCTATCATTGTTTCAACATGTAGATTTGGGTTTGTGTTTTGTTTTGTATGGATTGATTGGACAAATGAAATTTTTTGTTAGTTTTGACATAATATATAAAGTATAGAATTGACCTATATTAACAAACATGAGTATGAGAATTACTAAAATTATTCAAAAGATGATTTATAATTATTTTTTTAAATGAGTATGAGAATTAGTAAAATTATTCAAAAGATGATTTATAATTATTTTTTTAAATGAGTATGAGAATCGTAATGGATGGCTTACCGGTTACGTTTTTGTGCTACTGGGGAGAAAATATATTGAATCCATGTAATGGTTGTGAGTATGACATTCCACCAAAACGACCCCTTAGGCAAATAGCAGATGGAATTTGTACATTAAAGAATAAATAACAAAGCTTTAAGAACCCAAATGAAAAATCACACATTTATTAACAAATTAGTAAAACACCAGTTCAGAGATCACACATTGATCAAGAAAATAGTAAAAATCCAGTTCAAATACCATACATCTATCAAAGACTATACAACAAAATGGCAAAATTCCGGTTAAAAGATCACAGATTTATCGAAACCCAATCACAAAAAATGAATTTTGTAGAAAAATTAAAGTTTTGGAAAAATCTCAAAATACATTCAGCCTGAGAGAAGGGGGAGGGGGGTGTTTACCTCTCAAAATATCAAGTAAAACTCATATCTAATCTTCCCAATGATTTCACAGCTCCATCATACTACCAATTTCCAACTAGAATTTTCATAATATTAATTCTCCTTTTCTTCGTAACTCCACGAAATATTAAAAGAGCAACAAACCTTTTCTTCGTAACTCCTTGTCCCTTCCGTATGCCTTCGTAACTCCTTGTCCTATCGTAAACCATTTTCTTCGTAACTCCTTTTCTTCGTAACTCCTTGTCCTATCGCAACAAACCAGTTGAATAGGGAAGACTGCTAACTGCGAGTTTGTATCGCGTAGGGTTTAAAATAAATTTACATAAACTCGCAGTAAACTCGCAGTTGCAAACTGCGAGTTTACGGTGTAATTAATTTCCCCTCTTCGTTAATTAATTCTTAATATTTGTATTTTTTTTTTAAAATTTTAAGTAAACTCGTAGTTGGCAACTGCGAGTTTAATTAAACACGCAGTTGCCAACTGCGAGTTCAATCAAAAGGTCAATTTCGGATTTCGGGAATTAGTTTGGTAATATGGCCATTTTAATATGGCCATTTTGATAATTTTTTTGGCCATGAAGGCAATTTGGGAAAAAAATTCGAGGATTTTCCCTGATGAAATTCTAGTCGTGCGTAAGAAAAATACGGAGTATGTTTTGAGGATATTCTAGATTACCTGTTGAGGAAAAAATTAGACAATAAGTTCGTCGACAGCAGGATTCGAACCTGCGCAGGCAAAGCCCAACAGATTTCGAGTCTGTCTCCTTAACCACTCGGACATATCGACAGCTCTTTATGACTTGGGAAAAGATAAATTTGATACCATTGATAGAGAAGGAAAAAACAAAATTCGCCCACCGAGGGGCTCGAACCCTCGACCACAAGGTTAAGAGCCTTGCGCTCTACCAACTGAGCTAGACGGGCTGATGTAAGCAAATCTCTTAAATTTCTAAGATAGATTGAGTTGCACTTTTCTTCTTCTTATAATTAAACCTGAATATTGTTTTATCCATATCTTTTTTGAATTTGTAAACTATATTGGGGCATAAAACTGGGACATCTGAAGTATCTGACATGTATTTAAACTTTGGAAGATTTTTGTAAAATTTGGGGCTTATTTAAGCTTACTATTGTCCCTGCTAAATATCAAGAAACTAACACATATAATTTTTGTAATTAATTATAAGGCAAACTCATGATTCTTAACAACCTGCCTGAAGGAACTATTCTTAACAATACTCAACATTCATAAGTATAAATAAAAAATACTCCTTAGTTCAATATACAAGTTGCCTGAAGGAATTATTCTTAGCACCAATTATATTCCTCTCAAAATTCCGAGCAATCTCAATCATCCCTCGTGCACGAAGGACATCGAGAATAGTAGCAAAAGTTATACTATCAGGTTTACATCCATTCCCCTCCATTGCCTTAAACAACTCCATCATCTTCTCTACGTCACCAGCGTTGCCATAAGCACTTATAGCACAATTAAAGAAAGTTGTATCTATCACCACATCAGAATTCTCGACTTGCCTTAAAATCGAATCAACTTTACTCAAAATCCCTGCTTTACCATAAGCGTAAACAAGAGAGCTATAAGTAATACAATTAGGCTTTGCACCTTCTTGTTTCATTTTCAAGAAAATCTCATCCATCTTTTCAATATTCCCAGCCTTCCCAAAAGTCTCGATTATTATATTATAAGTAACAATTGTCGGAGAATATAATCTCTTCCTCATAAACTCGACAACATATCCCATTTTCTGAAACAAGCCAGATTTCCCGTACGACTTAATGAGAATGTTAAATGTCATTATGTCGGGTTTCAATCCCATCAGTTGAAACTCATCAAACCACTTTTCCATTTCATTAATCCTTTTACATCCACCGTAAGCTCCGATTACTGAGTTGAAAGTGAAAATATCCGGATGGGTTTCCCCCGTTTGAATCATCTCAACTAAAGAACTCTCCATGAGTTCAAAACGTTTAGCTTTACCATATCCATCGATCAAAATGTTGTAGGTCACTGTCGTACATTCAATTCTTGAAAGTGACATCTCATCTAGAATCGGTTTAATCATATCAAAGCGATGGAGTTTGATGCAGTGTTTGATAAGGATCGAGTAAGTGAAAGCATCGGGTTTGCAATTGGGGACGGACTTCATATCTTCGAGAATACTAAATGCTATGTCGAAGTGGCCATTGTGGGCAAAAGCACCGACTAGTGCCGTGTAAACATCGAGTGTAGGTTGGAGGCCATCCGAGAGCATGGTCTCGAGAAGTAAGCTAGCTTGGTTTGGCTGGTTGGATTTACCAAGCATTACTAAAAGCTTTGCATATGTTTGACATCTTGGCTCATACCAATCTTGTTGTCGTAGAAGACCAAATATCTACAAGCATGAAGAAAAACGTATGTTAAAGAAAGACGAAAAGGTTCACATTAATCAAATTGAAAAGGAGCAACTCAATCTTAGTCATGGATCAAAATTTCAATACGTTTCAGCGGAAACATTTCTGTTTTTTCTAAACTCTTTAATTTCTTTAAGAGACTCTTAGTTTCTTAATTTAATTATTTGTTAACAATTTTCATTGTGTTTCCAAAATGTTTACGAAAAGTTTGTAATATTTAGCTGACGAAAGTTTACACTAGAAACGAAATTCGTTTTAATCCATGGTCTTAGTGATCCGAGTTATATATTAAAAAAATACTCACATCTCTATAAACATTAAGCAACAACTTCCAAGCAAAAATAAACCCCAGCAATCAAAATTCAACAACAATATCTTCAAATATTTTTTTACTTGTTTCTGAACTTTTGGTGTAAATGTAATAGCACCCCATTTATGAGCAACAAAAAATCATTTTTCACAATCCCAAAAGCTAAAAACCCAAAAAGCAATCAGTATACGCATTCAAAGTAAAAATGTGTGTTTCCAAATATTATCGAAAACCCATAAAGCATAAAAAGAAGAAATTAAGAGAAAAAACCTTAAGAGCAGATTCCCAACGGTTTAGCTTAATTGCATGGTCCAAAGCTTCTAAAACGGGTTTGGGCCAAAGGGTTTTGTACTTGGAAGAGTTTGATTTTTTCTCAATGGCTTCAACGGCTGCGTCAGTTCTCAAAATTCTTGAAAGCTCTTTCTTGGAAAATTGAAGGCCCGCAGAAGGAGGATGACTGGTTTTTTTATGTGGGTTTTTGTTGGATGATTTTACTGTGAATGAGGAGAGGCGGGTTTCTGGTGGGTTGAGAAGTCGGAGCTCCATTGTTGCTACGGGCAGCTTTTGTTTAAGCAATGGCTGAAATGAAGAGATGAACTCCAAAGTGAATGTTGATGTGGGTTTGTATTTTGGTGGCACTTTGCAGTTTGCCCCCTCAAATATTAAAAATAACACTTTAAACCTCTAAATTAAATAAAATAAAAAAGGAAAAAATTCCACTTCGACTTTCCTCGCAAATTAGGGATGAAATAAGTCGAAGACTACTGACTTCAACAAATTGAAAAGACCCAAACCAACCAACAACATCAAGTATCAAGTTTAATGAAATTTATTTATGATCTGAAAATAAAACTCAAGAAAATTTAAGTACAAACGGAGAAATCACAATATTAACGAAAGAACAAGGAAATTTATTTTCAAAACAAACCTCATGATCTCTAGAACAAGAGATCATTAGAGATCACAATTTTTCTATGAAGTTCATTTACCATTTTATCGACGGTTTAGGTTTAAAATTATCCCCATTTACTTGAGTCCAATTTTAAAATTTAAAACAAAGCTTAAAAAGAATGGCTTATAATTGGACTTTGTTGTGTAGGTAGTTTATGTCATGGTTTGAAAAATTAAACAAAGCTTGAATGCTTATTCATTTTCTTTTCTATTTATTAAAGAACTTCGAATAAATAAAATGGATGTATTAATTAATAGATTATACAATACAACATACATATGCAATGGAGAAATAAATTTTATTGGGTATACAAAACACTATTTTAGTTTCTATATTATGCATACTCATACATACATTTTAGCATTGGACATGCCATAACCCTAACTCATTTGTGGATACAATAAAAGTTAATATCAAATTTATTTGACAACGACAACGTGAATTTAAAATAATGTATGAGTGTTATGTTATGGAGTATAGAATCAAGATAAATAAATAAAAAAGAATATATCTTTTGTATTACGAAAACAAGCTGAAAATGAATCATAATTGGTAAACAAGCTTGAATAAGCTGAGATTTGAATTATTCACCTCAATAAGTTTTTCTTAGACAATTGGACCTGAATTTGCAACCTTGTCTTTCTTTTATTTTCTAATGCCCTAAGGGGCAGTATGCTATTCTCTGTAGTGCGAATGAAACATTTTATGGCCTAGTAAAATCAAGAAAGGGTGAATTACGAATAGGTCGAATTACAAAAATCACCCTCACATATTGGATATTACAAAAATCTCCTTCAGGTTTATCACCTTCTTACAATTAACCCCTTGTACCTAAAATGTTCCAATTTTGCCCTTGAAAGTTATTTGTAATGTTTTAATATGTTATAAATTTTAAAAATTGGGTGTTACTTGTTATATCTTGTAAATATAAAAATAATAATCATATATTTACCACCAAAATAATTGATATAATTTATATTTTCTCATAAAATTCAATAAATATTTCAATTTATAATACAATATAAACTTTAACAAATTGAAATATCTTATTTATAATACCATATAATTTATTAAATTTACTAATTTATAAAACAAATTCATTTAACTAATGTGTATACAATTCATATTTATAAAATATATTATTAAAATTCTATTTAATTAAATATTATACAATTTAAAATTGCTAATAAATATATAAATATCCTTTTTTTTTTGCAATTATTAAAACTAGGGCAATTATAAATTTTATCAATTATTCTAGTGGTAAATATATAATTATCTTTTTTTCTAATTTATAAGATATAATAATTAGATCCCAAGTTTTAACATTAATTAGACATTACAAACAATACAAATAACACCCAAGGGCAAAAGTGGAATATTTTAGGGGCAATGGGTTAATTGTAAGAAGATGTCAAGCCTGAGGGGGATTTTTGTAATACCCAATACGTGAGGGTGATTTTTGTAATTATGCCTTAACTGAGGGGAGTATTCGTAATTTACCCAGTCAAGAAATGGACAAGCAACATTACGTTCAACATCTAAATTATTTGATGTCCCTAAATTCATCCAAATTCCTAATGCTTAAACTGTGAAAATGATCCTGCAACTACAAGTCCTTAGTTTTTTTATTTTTTATAACTCTATATACAAACAATTACCATAGGCTTGTTAGCCTTAATTGACTGAATAATTACAACCAAAAAAATTTAATGCTCAATGCGTAGACAAAATATTAATAGATCATCGATTTGATTTTGGTCTGTTGTATTGGAAACTTAATTATAGTTCATATCTGGTGATAAGCATAATTTTTTTTTCTTCTTTTTGATAATTTTGATAAAAAAAATTGTTATAAGAGTCACTTATGAAACTATTCTATGGGGACTAATATTAAAACAATATATTTCAAAAGAAATGATCATTTTATCTCCGTTAAATATCAATTAATGTCACTTAAAGCCCTATAAATACTTTATTCATACAAGAGAAGTACCAACTCCCACCCTTTAATCTTTACTAAATGAAGGTGAACTCATGTTAGAAGAGATCGGTTGTCTCGTGATTGACCTCAACAACGCATCAGGGTGATGCTGAACCGAAGCGGTTGCAGTTGAGCATCACCTTGATGCGTTATCGAGGTCAACCATAATAGAACTTAAATTTGGAGGAGTGTTTACAGGGAAGTACTATAAAATATGAATATTTTTATCAAAAAAATTAAAATAAAAATCGACATTATTTCGGACTGAAATTGACATTTTATTTAATAAGTGTAAGTGATGATGAGATCATATTTTTTATTATAGAAACCGACAGAGGCTGTGTATTTAAAAAGACTAACATAAAGTCAAAATCAACATTAATCAAGAGGATAGACATTAATTCAAGTTTTAAGTAGCTTCTGAATAAAATTATAAAAAAGAAAAGAAAAAAAAAAGTAGCTTCTAAAACTCTTTTATCAGGTGCTCTGAATAAAATAGAAAAAACTGCCAATTTAAAAAAAAAAAAAAGGAAAAGGTTTAAACTTTGCGTTGGTGTGAAAACATCAAACCCCTCTTACCTCACCCGAGCGAGAGAGAGAGATGCTGGAGTAGTTCAAACACGCCGTGTCGGTTGGGTTCTGTATCACTGTTTGTTTCTTTCTTTCGGTCCAAAACTAAAACCCCATTTCCGAATTTGGATCTGCAGTAAAGGTACCAACCCACCTACAGTTTCAACTTCCCCTGATCTGATTGTAAATTTGTAAGTAAAAATATTTGCATACCTTGATAATTAATTTTCCTATCTTCAATGCATTTTTTTTATTAATTTGTGTGCGTTTTAGTTGTTTATTTTCTTGTGGGTGACTATCAAAGAAAGATCTGCTGTCCCATTTGGATTTTTTAGACGATCTTAGATATGTTAAAAAATGTATCAGAGTGCGATGGATTGATTTATTTCCTAGTCTACAATTCATATTGATAAGGTGAATCTTTTAATCTGGGATTGCAATATTATACTACTCCCCGCTAAAGATCCTATCTTGATGAGTGTAGTTGTTTAGTATAAGAGATATAGTTTTAAGATTTATTTGGAGGAATATAGACTGGGAGAAGCTGTGTTGATTGAGTATTAAGAACAGGTTTTAATCATAATCTCTCTCATGAATTTCTCTGTTTGATAATGCGGTGGAAGAAGATTTAGGTACTGATCACAAACAAGTATAGATACGGTTTTGATAATTTTGTGGGTTGAGTGAAATTAGCCCATCAATTGCCAACCATGCAATTCTATTTCATTCTATTTTGAGGTCTTCGATAAATAACGATTTGATCTTTAGTTCGGATAGTAGCCATTTTGTTTTTGGAAAATTATATATTCATCTCCTTATACGAACTGCAAGATTTTTAATATATCTTTGTTCCTCTGCAATCAATTAATGTGAATTTTTTTTATCATGTAGATGTGCTCTATCTTGTTTACCTTGTGGCAGAAGGAGTAATAACAGTTACTGAAACAAAAGATCATTTAAAGCGGCAAACATGGTCTTCAGCAAAATTTCCGAAATTATTTCTTCTACAGCAACTCGATTTTCAGCCCCAAAGGCCTCAAATCTTTCATATAAATCACCAGGGTTACCCCCTATTCCAGGTTCTCTTCACAATTATACATACTCCACTCCTGAGAAGAAGAACAATTTAAGACTATCATCATCCCTTCAAGATTTTTCCACTTATCGCCATCTCGATTTAGAGGAAGGTGACCCGAACAATGAAGTGGTAAAAGCTTCAAATTTATTGCAGAAAGAAAATGGTGTATCGAGTTTTTCTAAGGAGAAGGCACCACCGGTAATTTTGCCTGTCCGTAAAAAGTGGGTCCGAGTTATATGTGTTCTTTTCTGCTTATTGTTATTTGCTACTCTTTCCTTCACCTTGCAACTTCTTTACTCAAACTGGTCTAAAGGACCATCTAAATACTACGTAGTACTCGACTGTGGTAGCACTGGGACCCGCGTTTATGTGTACGAGGCATCGGTTAACCACAACAAAGAATACAATCTTCCGATTTTGTTAAAGTCGTTGCCTGAAGGTTTCCAAAAGAAATCCGGTTCCCAAAATGGTCGGGCTTACAACCGAATGGAAACTGAGCCTGGATTTGACAAATTGGTGCATAATATATCAGGGTTGAGGAAAGCAATGAAGCCTCTTATTCAATGGGCCGAGAAACACATTCCGGAGAAGGCGCATAAGTCGACCTCTCTTTTTCTTTACGCTACAGCTGGTGTTCGTAGGCTACCGAGTTCGGACTCTGAATGGCTTCTTAACAATGCTTGGTTGATCCTGAAAAGTTCGCCGTTTTTGTGTAAAAAGGAGTGGGTAAAGATTATTACAGGCATGGAGGAAGCTTATTATGGATGGATAGCTTTAAATTATCACACGGGGGTATTAGGGTCCATTCCGAAAAATGAAACTTACGGTGCACTTGACTTAGGTGGCTCATCTCTGCAGGTTACTTTCGAAAGTAAGAAAAACCAAAACGAGGAAACGAGCTTAAAGCTGAGCATTGGCCCTGTTAACCATCATCTCAGTGCTTATTCCTTAGCTGGGTATGGACTCAATGACGCTTTTGACAAATCGGTTGCTCATCTTTTCAAGAACGTTCGTAAAATTAATAAAGCGGAGGAAAAAGTCGAAATTAAGCATCCTTGTTTGCATTCTGGCTACAAAGAGCGGTATATTTGTTCAAATTGTGCAACCATTAGCCAAGAAGATGGAAGTTCTCCTGTTGGAGGGATAAAATCGAGCGAAAAAGGGAAGTCAGGAATTCCTATCTATCTTACTGGAGTTCCTAATTGGGATGAGTGTAGTTCACTTGCTAAAGTTGCGGTTAATTTGTCTGAATGGTCGGACTCGGATCATAATCGAGGAATTGACTGTGAGTTACAACCATGTGCACTTGCGGAAAATCTTCCTCGTCCTGTGGGCCACTTCTACGCCATGTCGGGATTTTTCGTAGTGTATCGTTTTTTCAACTTAACTTCTAATTCTTCTCTCGATGACGTACTAGAAAAGGGTCGTGAATTTTGTGAAAAGAATTGGGATGTTGCAAAAAATAGTGTCGTTCCTCAACCGTTTATTGAACAATATTGCTTCAGGGCACCGTACATCGTGCTTCTATTGAGGGAAGGGTTGCATATTACTGATAGCAATGTGATAGTTGATTCTGGAAGTATTACTTGGACACTTGGGGTGGCTTTGTATGAAGCTGGAAAGGAGTTTCCATTTTGGGGGAAGTTCCATAGCTATGAGATATTACAAGTGAGAGTGAATCCATTTATTCTTTTTGGGATTATGTTTTCTTCGTTGTTTGTCCTACTTTGTGCATTTTCTTGTGCTGGTAACTGGTGGGTACCGAAATTTCTACGGAGGACATATCTCCCAATATTTAGGCATAACAGTGTTACATCCTCGTCGGTTTTAAACATCCCAGCTCCTTTCCGGTTTCAACGCTGGAGTCCGATTAATACAGGTAACTCCTCTTTTGACACTCCTAGTCCCATAGGAATGACATTCAGAACTTTCAGTTTCGCGTTTTTAGAAGTCGCTCATGTGGTCCCAATTATCTTTTTCCGATGTTTAGTCATTTTCATCATTCTATCCAATTGCTTCTCGGTCCCATATGAACTTTCTCTGTTTTGCACTTTTGGTCCCAAACCGGATGGAAAGGGAGAAATCACCAAATGAGCATAAAATAAAATGATTGGGACCAAATTTGCAATTTTTTGGATTAAAAGTGCTGAATGTCTAGTATATACAAGTGTGTTATATGGTCCATTTGATTATTTTGTTTCAGGAGACGGAAGGGTAAAGATGCCATTAAGTCCGACAGTTAGAAGTCCACAGCAACGACCATTTGATACTGGGCTTGGTTTCGGTGGTGGTGCCATTCAGTTTACTGAATCCTCGCTATATTCTTCTTCTAGCAGTGTAGCACACAGTTATTCTTCAGGGAACTTAGGACAGATGCAATTTGACAATAATAGCCTTGGTTCTCTATGGACTCCCAATAGAAGTCAAATGCGTCTACAGAGTAGAAGATCACAATCGCGCGAAGATCTCGTTTCTTCAATTTCAGAGGCACATTTGGGGAACGTTTAAGCCCTTTGAGAAGTAATAAATGCCAAAGAAGAAGCATAGAGATTGCTGAAAGTCTCTATGGCTATGTCACACGAAAGAAAGACGATTGGGGTAATTCAGTTGAATAGTCGAAAGTTACTTCGACTGGTTATAGAATCGACTCAAACTTGACGGCGAAGCTTTTGACCATTGCTGCAGATGAGAGATCTATTGCTAAACTGCAGTAGCCTTATGAGAAAAGTTGAGGCCATTAATTAATTTGGGGCAAAAAATTGAGGCTAGGTCCGGTCCGACATATTGGGTTGGGGGGGCAGACGAAATTTAACTCGAGACTCTGATCTACTAAATGAAAATTCATTATTAATATTTATTTATTACTTTGAAAATTGTAAAAGTATTTTATATGTATTTACATGATTTATTTTTAACATATATTTGTTATATAGATGGATAAAATGGCAAATCAATTTAATTATGTTAAATAGTAATATGCTTTTAAATTATAACAGTTAATTCTAGAATCCTTCTAAAAAAAAATACAAGTATTGTAATATAATTATATAACTTATATACTTTAGAAGAGTTCATTTTTACTTGTCAAAACAATAAAAAGGTATAATGAGAAGATAGTATTATTATACTCTTGGAATTATGTTACAAAAGGAGTTTCTCAATCTGAGGGGTGTGTCAGTGAAATCGAACCAAGTCGTACCAATTTTTGGTAATTGGACTGATTAGGTAATTTCTGAAATTGTACCATATGTCAAATCGAACAATTCAAAAAAAATCAAAAGGTGTAGTTTGAGTCTTTTTGTAAATTTTCTATTAATCATTTCTTTAAATTTGTAGCTTGACTTAAAGAAAATCCTGTCGGCGCTGAAGTTGATCAAACATGGTAAGTAATTGGTTAAATGAATTATTAAAAAAAAAAGACAGTAATAAACGTAACAAATATCAACATTCGATATAGCAAGGGAAAAGAAGAAAAAATGTTAAAAGCATTAAGAAACCAGTCTCACATATAGAAGCAAAAGAACCAGACCCAGAGAATAAAATCAACCCAAGATAACTTAACTGGAAATTAAAATATTAACATGAAATTTAAGTTGGGTACTAGAATTTCTCAAGGATATAAAAGCACCTTTTTTCTATACAAAGTTCTGAGCTTAGCAGAAAGAGTAACCTATGAAGCATGGAAAACTAGACTGAACTCTTAAGTTTAATCAGAAGGTGTTGTCCAAAATTGTTTGAGAGTCGACCGTATATCTCCACAATCTATAACTCAGCTTTCTGAGATGGTATAGCATCAGCAGCAGCCGGGAAGATCCAACTAAATATTTGCGATAACTTGCTCATCCAGGATACCTCGTCTGATTGTTTTGGCTGCGTGCTGCAAAGATCATTGTAGTTGTGCTTTAAATGTAGAGCAGCTATTTTTTCCTGAGGGATCCAAGATTAACGTGTTAAGTAAATAAGCAGCTGTACAACAGTCATTCTTGAGGCAATTTTCAAGATAAAAATTAATAAAGAAAAACATACCTTAAACACTTCAAAAGGGCAAAAGTCGGAGTTTCCACAACCCTATGTAAAAAAAAGAGGGATGCATCATTCACATATTGCAAAATATACATGCAGAAAGCAATCAAGGTGAGGAAAAGTCCACAGATACCCATATTCACTTCATAAAATTTTAGGCTCGTGAGGACCATGCTTTATGGTGAGGAAAATGATTAACAAAATTGTTTTTATTGTTTCAATTAATACATCTTTGGGGTTTTTTATGGCTCCGTTTCACTTTCCTTGATTATTTTCATTAACATTTTCCTCCAAAGACCAAACCAGCTGTTGTATCGGAAAAATAATTGCACGAAGCAAGAAAAACTATTCCGACATAGCTTCAACAAGAGACGGTACAACGTGGATAACATTATATACTTGGACATATAACAATTTCTTAGAAGAAAATGGATCTCTCTTTTTGTCATGATTTATAATAACTTACTGGCATTGGAATAGGATGTTCATTGTGCAGAACTTGCACAAAGTATTTGCTTGAGTTGTTGGCTGGGCAGCTATGAAGGACTAACATATTATTTCCAGCAAATGGGGCGACTTTGCTTCCATGCCATGTTCTCTTTTGTGGAGGTTTTGGAGGTAGTTGCAAAGGTTGATCTTGTAGTATTTGTTCAAACTCTGTAAAAGACAACAGAAACAGTCTAAGGATAGACTTACAGGCAGGCACTGCTAAAGAAAACAGCCAAGATAGAACAGAGAATATTTCAAAGTGAAAGCACTCACCAGATCCATCAAGAAATAGCCCAATCAAACAGGAAAACGGGAGAAGAGTCTCTGCATGAGCGAAACGTAGTGTGGCCATTTCATAGCTCCCAGGAACAAGTCCAGCTATAGAACAGGTGAAGAAAAAAGATTATAAATGGAAATAGAAGAACTAAAAAATAAACAAGGACAGCTTACATGAACATTTAAGTATGCAATTTAAACAGTAAGGAACTCTTTAACTTATACACATATATACATATATAAAAAAATAAAAATAAAAACTGTAAAAACTGCGGACCTCTGGGGGTGTCAAATCATTTAATCAGAGCCCAGCAAACAGTATTTGTAGCTATTGATAATGAAAACATCTTAATAGATGGAACTAGGATTACTGGTTTAAATTTCCTCAACAAGAATTAGTCCTGTTAGTTCAGTCTAATTTTTGGTGGATTTTAGATGCATTTTCAAAGTAAGATACAAGGAAATGAAAGAGGCAATACATATAGATCAAAGAAGCTGTATATTTATCTCAACAAGTCAACCAAATATCAATCAAGGATAGAGGGCGAGGAAGGTATAGAGATACATTTAACTACTCTTGATATAATTTTGAGCAGTGATCGAATTTACAATATTATTGCCCAGAGAATTCTCGCTATCTATTTTCTTTTTCCTTTTTGAAGTATTCTTGACATATAGCGGCAGAGTGAGAAAGAATTTTTGTGCTTCCACATGCCTACCGGACACATGACTTTGTCTAGATTGTTATTAGATACAGACTCAATCTCGGAAGTTACTGAAATGTTACCAATGGCAGGGAGTGTTATGTATGAAGGAAATACCTTATGTTTTTGCGAAAGCACGGCAGTATGTTAATAGAAAAGCATAAAAACAGTGAAGAAATCTTAAAATAAACAACTTGTGAGCCAACCCACATGTTCACTCAAATTAGAACTGTCAGGCTTCAACCTGCATATAATTTTTGGACCTGTTGGTGGCAATGTCTAAAATATAGATTATTGGCAAATAGCCGCGAATTGGTAAAACGAGTCAAAATTTATCACCTAAATATATTGTTAAGCAATGAAGATTGCATTATGAGATAATTTTATTTCTGTTACAGTCTGAAAGTTGTTGGTTATCCCTTGTTAATAGGTTGACTCAGTTTATTTATTGTTGCTACCTATCAAGAGATAAAAGTTGATAAAGATATAATCACACCTAATATTTGCTAATAAAAGAGTTCTAATTAACAAAGGGAAGTGGAACAGATACCTTCTTTAGCCTTAATAGCTTGCTCCATCGACCGGACCACGTCTTCAAGTAAGGGTACTCCCATCCGGTAGTTTAATGAATAACCATAGCCCTTCAGTATAAATACCTCAAGATCATCTGTCCACTCCATCAAACCAACCTAGAAAGAACATATTTTGCATGAGCCTATATCATAATAAAGGGGATTTGGATCACTCATAAGGTGGTCTCATTGGAACACTATAAGATATTTTTTACATAGATTCAATTTCCATCATAATAACACATCTATGAAGAGGAAGCCACATGCACATGATTGCCAGAAAAGTAAAATCAAAATGTTACAGCCGTAACTGCTCAATCGTTAAAAATGGGAAAAGTAACCAATATACCTCAGATGGACTGAATAGAGCACAAGCTCGATCTGTGGTGTTTAATAACGATGCTTCCTAAAATCCAATATAGAATAAATATAATCATATACCAAGAAAAAACAATGATTTATTTAAGTGCTGGACATAAAATGGGAAACATATTACTACCTGTTTGCATAGAAACCACAGAGTTGATATATCCTGCCGTGTGAAATTTAGACCCCAACGTGTACCCAATTCTTGTGTTATTTCATTTAGTACCGGTTCCTTGAGCTTATCAACAGATGGTTCCTGACTTTTCCTGAAGGACTGTATTCACATATAAAACAACATTGCAATTTTTCAACAGTCAGCATCAACATAATTCTCCAACAAAGTATAATTATTAACATTTAGTTGACTAAAACTTCTTGATAACATTATAATCATCCTTATCGAACATTTTTCACAAGACTTCACCGTCAGTATTGACAATAGACTTCTAAACAACATTAAAAAAAAAAATTCAGAGTTCATAAGAAAGAAAGTCAACCAATGAGTTTAAACAGAGTAGCCATGTTACTATGTTAGTATCAAATAATTGTATTTAATGTAACCCATATAGACTAGAGAGTGGATTAAGCAGCTAAGTCGTTACATGCATAAATATTGCTACAGTCTCAATGTTGTTTGCAACAAAGAGGCTACCATAATTTTCACTGAGGTTGCTATCACAAGCTATTCCTAATAAAGGGGATACTTCTGATGGTCTATCGTCATTAAACAGGGGTTTCAATTCAAGAAACCTTAATGATTTGAATTCCAGAAAATCAGCCCTAACAATAACATTATTTACCCCCCAGAAAAGAATTCTCTGAAACTCCAGACTTGAAATAACCTAGTCTAATAACAGGATTGAAATCACTTTTTAACTAAATAAAAATACCCATTAGTTAAGTTGGATGTCCTTATTCTAAAATAATCAGAGAGGATAGGTTTATACCTTGATTTAGGAGCCAGACCAAACTAAAATAACATATGCTATAACGCAAGTGTAGCATTCGTCAAAATGACGAAAAATTATCTCACCTTATAGTTTTGACAACAATCATGGAATCTCAATATTGTATCACTTGCACGGCTTTCACTAATAACTGCAAAAGCTCGATGACGTCCTGGTCCAAGACTTCCTCGATCACTAAAGAGCCCCATGCCAAATGCTACAGCACTAGCTGAAGCTCGAGGAACCTAACATTATCCATCACATACAAAATTCAAGAATGAACAAGTTACCCATAGAAGTAATAAGTGCATAACGATCATCTATCATACCAAAAACCTCTACAGATGGCCAAAATAAGACCATTGTGATAGTTGAAAATATACTCCTTTAGATTCTAATTAATCATAACATGCACGTTACAAAACCAGATCAAAAGAATAAACTTTAACAGCATTTACAATATTTTCATGTGATTCACCACCCCATAGCAAGGGCAGAATCTAAAATATAATATTAATAGATCAAGTGAAATGCAAGTGTTAGGTCTCGTTCATATGTGAGTAAATGAATTGCTAATGACAAACCTGAGTGGCTTTGATTGGATAAATATCAGAGTGATAGTCCTCGTGAAACAATTCCGGAAAATTTTCTCTTGTTCTAATACCAAGTTGATACAGTTCTTTTTCTCCTTCACTAATCAACTCTCCACCCTTGTGCTTCCCAATCCAAGGAGATTTCCATCCCCAAAACCACGCTGGGATCTTTTCTACAGATGACTTCTTCTCTTTCACATTTTCTAAAAGGAGTTCCAGGCGAGAGGCAAAGGCTTCAAGTTCTTTCAACCTTTTCTTGGTAGGAGCCCGTGTTCCATGCCTTGCCTGCCAAAATTCAATCATTAGTACTCGTCACTCTGGAAAAACATACTCTATGTAAGAGTGTACAATCATCAAAGAAAAAGCACATAGAAAGATTCAACACAGCGGATAGGGTTTCATCAATCCACTTATGGTGGATGATCCGTCTATATAGCAAAATACTTTATACTCCATATGTATTCTCTCAGTGGACCTAGTGAGATAAGACTTATACTTTTCTCACAGTTCAAACTTTTGCATAGTTTATCCGTCTAAAAGCAGTTTTTCATAGTTTCTAAAATTTTGAACATTTTTCACTCCTCGCTGCTACTTCTTCAATATTGTCTTTTCAACACTCATATTCCAGAGAACTTTCCACCAACTAACATGATATATTAGAAAAGTTGCTATGAACACTGCACTTCTCTTTCAGCCTGAACTTCCATTACATTAACTAGTAGAACACTTTAAGTTAAACCACCATTTAAACAACTGTGCAGTGAAATAATTACTGAGCAATCTAAAATTACAACACAAAAATGAGTGAAAGATCTAGTCTACCAAATCATGAATCAGGGAAAGAACAACCATTACAAAATATTCAAACTAAATCCTCAACTGAAGCACAAATAAACAGAAGCAGCTAATTAAAGAGGATTACCAAAAGATTCAAGTGAATAGGTTTACATTGATCCCCAATTTTTGAAGGAACAAATGAATTCTCAGAAATATCCTTGGAGACATGATATCTACACAGAAGATGTGTATGTCAGTGAATTAGTCCATATACCAGTAAAGATAGAGAAAAATCGTAAATTAAACTGAAAATTGGGAAAGAGGAAGAGACCTGGTTGCAGTCGATAAATGTCGGCGAACATCGAAAGGTTCTTCGGCGTCCGAAAGAAATGCTGATGTAGAGAACAACAGAATAAGTACTGCTATAATCTGCGGAGGTACTCCCATGGCTTCTCCAAAAAGCGGGTGACGGAATGTTATTTGTTGTTTGATTGAATTTATTGTACGTGCACTTTCACATGGCATTCCAAAATAAGTTATATATATAGACGAGGAAGTCTTCCTTGCTTCTGGGAGAAAGCATACGACACCGTGTCATGGAATGTAGTGCCTGAAAGCTTAAATTGGCTACACCTGGCAGATGACTATTGGGTGGCTGACGATGGAAAGTTTTTTTCCCCTTTTCTTTCCAAATTACTTTTTTTTGGGAAAAATTCTTGCCCGAACTCATCCAACCGCACTTGCTTTGTAATTGATCAATTTCCTGGAAGTTACATCAAATCCCAAAGCAAGTACTCTTGTCATGTAATTAGTTTGGGTTCGGCCAAATCCAGTCTGGGTAAGAATTTTCCTTATTTCGAACATCTATGAGTAATCCACAAAATTCAAGATGTCATATTCTTAATGCTTAAACTGTCAGGTAACATCTCCTAATTCGAAAATGATCTGCAACTACTAGTCCTTAGTTTTTTTATTTTTCATAACTCTATATACAAACAATTACCATAGGCTTGTAAGCCTTAATTGACTGAATAATTACAACCAAAAAAAATTAATGCTCAATGCGTAGACAAAATATTAATAGATCATCGATTTGATTTTGGTCTGTTCTGTTGTATTGGAAACTTAATTATAGTTCATATCTGGTGATAAGCATAATTTTTTTTCTTCTTTTTGATAATTTTGATAAAAAAATTGTTATAAGAGTCACTTATGAAACTATTCTATGGGGACTAATATTAAAATAATATATTTCAAAAGAAATGATCATTTTATCTATGTTAAATATCAATTAATTTCACTTAAGCCCTATAAATATTTTATTCATACATGAGAAATTGAGAATTACCAACTCCCACCCCCTAATATTTACTAAACGAAGGTGAACTCATGTTAGAAGAGATCGGTTTCTCGTGATTGACCTCAACAACGCATCATGGTGATGTTCAACCGAAGCGGTTGCAGTTGAGCACCACCTTGATGCATTATCGAGGTCAACCACAATATAACTTAAATTTGGGGAGTGTTTACAGGGAAGTACTATAAAATATGAGTATTTTTATCAAAAAAAATCAAAATCGAAATTATTTCGGACTGAAATTGACATTTTATTTAATTAGTGTAAGTGATGATGAGATCATATTTCTATTAGGGTCCATTTGGATGGATGGATTTGAAATGAAGAGGGATTTCAAATTAATGGATTTGAAATTCCAATGATTTGAAATCCATTCATTTGCAATCTCTTGTTTGGATAAATTTTTTTACCAAAGGATTCAAATCCATTGTTTGGTATATATCATTTGTGTTATTTGAAATTCCCAATTGTGCCTTATAATTTGAACTATGAGTTAATTCTTGTTGTTGATTTCGGGATAAAATCGCATAAATCGATTTGGGGCAAAATTATAGTTTTTGAAAATTGAGGGACCAAAAGTGCAAATTCGGATTTCAGAAAATCTCGGGCCGAATATAAAATATTAATTTTTTGGAAATTCTAGACTGAATTGGAACTTTGGGTTTATTGAAAATCTGGGGTCAAATGGCAATTTTTGAAAATTAAGGTACCAAAGTGCAAATTTGGATTTTTCAAAATCAGATGCCGAATTGAAAAGTTTAATCTTCTGAAAATTATGGACTGAATTGCAGTTCTGTTTTTTTTTAAAATATGCGGTCAAATTGCAATTTCTGAAAATAAAGGAACCAAAAATGAAAATTTTGATTTCTGAAAATCAAATGCCGAATTGAAAATTTAATCTTCCGAAATTAACTGAATGACAATTCTTGGTTTTTTAAAATTTGGGGTCAAATTGTAATTTCCAAAATTTGAGGGACCAAAAGTGCAAATTTGAATTTCTGAAAATCAAGGACCGAATTGAAACTTTTTATTTTCTTAAAATACTGGACTGAATTGCAATTCTTGATTTTTTGCTAGGGTCAAAATTGCAATATCCAAAAATTGAGGGACCAAAGGTGCAAATTTGATTCCTGAAATCTGGGTCCGAATTGAAAATTTTAATTTATGAAAATTCTGGACTGAATTGTCATTCTGGGTTCTTCAAAAATCTGGGGTCAAAATTGCAATTTCCGAAAATACTGGGACCAAAATTGTAATTCGAATTTCTGAAAATAGTAGCCGAATTGCAAATTTTAAATTTTTGAAAATTATGGACTGAATTGCAATTCTAGGTTTTTTGAAAATCTGGAATCAAATGTGGAACTTTTTTAAAGTGGATTTAAAATGACTAGTTTTAAGGGTTTTTTGGCATTTTGCACCCTGAAATTATAGGGTTTTGGCACTTTGCACCCCTAGTGTGTGTTTTAGATAGAAAATTCATTGGTTGAAGGGTAGAATAATCATTTTTTTTATTTTTTTTTTCACTTTGCACCTTGACAATATAGATTTTGCACCCTTAAATTATATAATGTTGGCATTCTGCACCCTACAATTATAAAATATTAGCTTTTTTCACCCCGATTTAAATTTTTGGCACTCTGCAGTACCCTAAAAATATAATTTGTATGTCATTTTGCACCCTAAAAAAACTCATGAATGTCGGTGATGTAGAGATATGGCCATTTCTATGCACAACAATCATAAATTTGTTATTTTAAATTTATTCTACTTTATAACTTATTTTAACATTTTCTCTCAGTAAAATTTAGATTAAAAAGACAAAGATATTGTCTTTATTTTGTTTTAAAGTATCCTCAAGATTATTTACTTTATATCTAAAATACAAATTTACATATCTAACATACTATTATATTGCATGTTATTTACATTTTTTAGATTATCATATTAAGTCGAGGTTGAAAATCACAGAAATTAAATTTTTGGGGTGCAAAGTGCCAATATTCTATATTTCAAAGTGCAAAGTTTCAATATCTATAATTTTAGGGTGCAAAGTATCAAAAATATTCGAAAATAACTATTCTACCCTTCAACCAATGAATTTTCTCAGTAAAACACACACTAGGGTGCAAAGTGCTAAATAAATTATATTTAGAGGGTGCAAAGTGCCAAAACTTTTAAGTCAGGGTGCAAAGCGCCAAAATTCTATAATTCCAGGGTGCAAAGTGCCAAAAGCCCAGTTTTAGGTGAAATTTCAAATCCACGTAAAATTGGTCTGGAATCCATTGGACTAAAATCCAGGATTTCAAATGAATGGATTTAATTTTGTATCCAAATATCATGATGAATTTGATAAGGGATTTCAAATCCATCCAACTCAAATTCATCCATCCAAATGGGACCTTATAGAAACCGACAAAGGCTGTGTATTTAAAAAGACTAACATAAAGTCAAAATCAACATTAATCAAGAGGAAAGAAGTACTATAAAATATGAGTATTTTTATAAAAAAAATTAAAATCAAAATCGACATTATTTCGGACTGAAATTGACATTTTATTTAATAAGTGTAAGTAATGATGAGATAATATTTTCTATTATAGAAACCGACAGAGACTTTGTATTTAAAAAGACTAACATAAAGTCAAAATCAACATTAATCAATTTACATTGATTGTAGTTGTTTGGTATAATATGAATGCGAATTCTGAATAAAATCAAGAGAAAATAGTCTACAATTCACATTGATAAGGTGAATCTTTTAATCTGGGATTGCAATATTATACTACTCCCCTCTATAGATCCTATCTTGATGATTGTAGTTTAGTATGAATGCGAATTCTGTCAAGCTCGATTTGAATTAAAAATTTCATACATTAACGGCATAAGATATAGTCAACTTTTTATAATAGTATAACTAAATTTGTGTAATAAATATAATTTAATAAATTACTGTCAATATGTGGATAAAACGGCAACAGATCCTCTATACCACATAAATGTACCATATTTATGTACCATCATTATAAAATTGACACATGTCAAAACTAAATAGCATGCATTGCATAAAATTATATTCTCCACCCTTTCTCCTTCTTATCTCCATTTTTGGTTTTAACATCTCTTTTTGTAAATAATAATACCGCTTTTAATGAAATTAGTGAAATAACAACTCAATAACATGCATTGCAATTCTAGGTTTTTTTAAAATCTGGAATCAAATTGCAATTTTTTAAAGTATACAATGTGGAACTTTTTTAAAGAGGATTTCAAATGACTAGTTTTAGGTGGAATTTCAAATCCACGTAAAATTGGCCTGAAATCCATTGGACTAAAATCCAGGATTTCAAATGAATGAATTTAATTTTGTATCCAAATAGCATGATGGATTTGACAAGAAATTTCAAATCCACCCAACTCAAATCCATCCATCCATCCAAATGGGCCCTTAAACCGACAAAGGCTATGTATTTAAAAAGACTAACATAAAGTCAAAATCAACATTAATCAAGAGGAAGGAAGTACTATAAAATATGAGTATTTTTATAAAAAAAATTCAAATCAAAATCGATATTATTTCGGACTGAAATTGACATTTTATTTAATAAGTGTAAGTGATGATTAGATAATATTTTCTATTATAGAAACCGACAGAGACTGTGTATTTAAAAAGACTAACATAAAGTCAAAATCAACATTAATCAATTTACATTGATTGTAGTTGTTTAGCATAATATGAATGCGAATTCTGAATAAAATCAAGAGAAAATAGTCTACAATTCACATTGATAAGGTGAATCTTTTAATCTGGGACTATAGATCCTATCTTGATGATTGTAGTTGTTTAGTATAATATGAATTCGAATTCTGTCAAGCTCGATTTGAATTAAAATTTTCATACATTAACGGCATAAGATATAGTCAACTTTTTATAATAGTATAACTAAATTTGTGTAATAAATATAATTCAATAAATTACTGTCAATATGTGGATAAAACGGCAACAGATCATCTATACCACATAATGTTGGGATTCGGTAAGAAAAACAGCCCTAGGCACAGCGGAATATAAAAAATTTCTAGGGCCTCTTAAAGAATCTTGCCAGGATATTCTCTAGTTGTATATATATGAATATAAATCAATGACAGTATAAGTTTTCTCGTTTATACCTGTCTCCTTGCAAATCCTCGGCTAGCAATATGAGCTCTGAATTCTGACCCCGGATGATCGACCCACACCTTTTGGTAGCGCCCCACGTGTTGCGCCTCTACGAGTTGATACACCACAATATCACGAAAATTAATATACCTAATCGACTAGAACATAGGCTATATTAATGTCTAGGTTTTAGGAACGATTTGGGAACAAAAACGAAGACGAAAAAATTCTTCCACAGGGAAGAACAGTTCGGCCGATCTGGTAGGGAGAGGGAGAGAGAATTTTGCTTTGCTCAATTTTTGCTTAAGGAGTTGTGTGAAAAATAACTAGAAGAAAGCTATTTATAGTTTTCTTTCTATCCTAGTCCTATTAGGACTAGGTCTTCTCTCTCCTACATGGGCCATGGCCCTATTTAATTAGAAGACCTAGTCTCCTAATTAATTCATGGCCCATATTAATTAATCTTTCAGGGCTTTATTTAATTTCCCAATTAAATAGCCCAATTAATTAAATCATCTCCCAATTAATTAATTAAACTCCAAGTCTAATTAAATTAATTATTCCATTAATTAATTAAATCCTAATTAATTAATTTACTCATAAATTAAATTCTAATTTAATTTATAATCTTGATCCAATTCCAATTGGATCCATTTTTGTTCCATATGGGTCGACCCAGTCGACCCACCCATTTAATCGACCCAGTCGATTTTGACCCAGTCGACCCAGTCGACTGGTTCGTTCCTGTTTCCTCGCTTTCGCTACTTGTGTATTGTGTATGCCCCCGTAGGTTCACCACATAATTGGCCGTGGGTTGTAATTAAATATTATTTAATTACTTGAGCAATTAATGCTCTAAATTAATCGAACACTCTGTCGATTAATCATTCCAAAATTAGCACCCCTGCTAATTTGGGAATTCTCCCACACTCCACGGTCGATGTCCAGTCACAAGCCCATGGAGCCCAATCACTGGTGAATTAATTCAGTGAACCTTTTATCATTTACAATTTCCATATACGACACAATCTCTCCATCGATCAATCTCCCAGTCGAGACTTAAGGGTATGGTCTTTCATCGGATTCCCTTATCTTTTGTCTTGACCTTATGTTCTCTGATCTCGAAATAAATTCTTTCTGACTCGTTCTTTATGAGCTACTTACATAAAGTCGTCAGTTACCTTGGCCAAGGATTTCATCAGAATTAATTTCTCACAGAAATCCATAGGAGAATTTCTCGACCTATCAAGTCGAGTCAATGGATCCTTTGTTGATGATATGAATCTGCATACGAGTTCCTCTATACCCAACATGAGTCCACAGAGACTTTCTGGTAATCCCCAGTCAGTCGGAACTCATATCAAAGTACAGACGTTCTCGTACCAGATAAACCCTATCATCTCAAGTAGTTAGGGATCGTTCCTCGTATACTATCGTAAATTGGAATAACTTCAACCCCGATATGCGACTACCGCTTCCATGGTGAGTTATTTCCTAATTGGGGTATTCAGTGCGCTTGCCATCCCAGCAAGCCACCCACTTATGTGTATCGACTATCCCAGTCACGCTCGTGGACCCCAGCGTCCTCCAGTTCATCGGAGTATACACAATAGTGAGAGTCTAACCGAATCCAACGATGTCCTATCTCGATTGGATTCTACGACTCTTGAATATATTCTAGATCACGGCCTTAGAGATCAGTCCACGGGTTGTCCCATAGCCCTGTGATCTAAGGACTTCTATCCTTATGCGTAGACAAATATTACATAAGATAAAGTTGACCATTTAATAAAAGTGCATTTATTAATCTAAATTGAATAGTTCCTCATTAATTACAATTAATGCTAGCCATACAGCTGGCTTGCAGGACACTATTTCTATCAATCTCCCACTTGTCCTAAAGCCAGTCTTTTATGTTCTTGAGTCCCATCTTATGCAGATGTTTCTCAAATGCCTTTTGAGGCAGAGGCTTCGTTAGTGGGTCCGCCGTATTATCTTCTGAGTCGACACGTTCCATCTTAATGTCTCCTCTACCAATGATATCTCTTATCACGTGGTATCGTCTCTGTACGTGCTTGGATTTCTGATGAGATCTCGGCTCCTTTGCTTGCGCTATTGCCCCATTATTATCGCAGAAGATAGTAATGGGCTCAGCAATGCTAGGTATTACATCCAATTCCTGGATGAAATTCCTCATCCAAACACCTTCCTTTGCTGCGTCACTCGCGGCAATGTATTCTGCTTCAGTGGTTGAATCCGCGGTTGTTTCCTGCTTGGAGCTCTTCCAGCTAACCGCACCACCATTGAGGCAGAAAACATATCCTGATGTCGACTTGAAGTCGTCTACATCACATTGGAAGCTTGAGTCTGTATAGCCTTCCAATTTCAATTCTCCTCCACCGTATACCAAGAACAGTTCCTTAGTCCTTCTCAGGTACTTCAGAATTGCCTTTACGGCTATCCAGTGCTGCTCACCTGGATCAGACTGGTAGCGACTTGTAACGCTTAGAGCGTACGCTACGTCTGGTCTCGTACACAGCATACCATACATTATGCTTCCTATCGCGGATGCATACGGTATTCGAGACATATTGCTTCTCTCCTCTGGCGTCTTTGGGGCCATAGACTTGGAGAGTGCAATTCCATGTCTCATTGGAAGCAATCCTCTCTTGGATTCTTCCATACTAAATCTTTTCAAGATTTTGTCTATGTACTGGGATTGGGAGAGGCCCAGCAGTCCTTTTGATCTATCTCGGTAGATCCTTATACCTAGTACAAAGGATGCTTCTCCCATATCCTTCATTGAGAATTGTGTAGACAACCATGCTTTAGTTTCAGACAATGCTTTTACATTGTTTCCAATGAGAAGAATGTCGTCAACGTAAAGCACCAAAAATTCAACTGTACTCCCACTGATCTTCTTGTACACGCAAGGTTCGAACATGTTCTTGATGAATCCAAAAGTTTGGATTGTCTCATCAAAACGAATGTTCCAACTTCGGGAAGCTTGCTTCAGTCCATAAATGGACCTCTGGAGTTTGCACACCTTGTGTTCATCTCCTTTGGATGCATATCCTTTTGGTTGCTCCATGTAGATCTCCTTATCAATGTCTCCATTGAGAAAGGCAGTCTTTACATCCATCTGCCATATCTCGTAGTTATACCACGCAGCTATGGCCAGCAAGATCCGAATGGATTTGGGCATTGCGACGGGCGAGAAGGTCTCCTCAAAGTCGATACCTGGTCTTTGAGTGTATCCTTTTGCCACTAGTCGCGCCTTGTAGGTAATCACCTCTCCGTTCACTCCAAGCTTTCGCTTATAGATCCACTTGCAACCCACGGGAGCCACTCCCACTGGTGGATCTACCAAGGCCCAGACCTTGTTTGAGTGCATGGAGTCCAGTTCGGATTCCATGGCTTCGCGCCACTTTCCCGAGTCTATGTCTAGCATAGCCTCTTCGTAAGTCCTTGGGTCGGTTAGAGACTGTCCAGTCTCATGCAGCAGACCGTAGTACCTCTCGGGTTCTCTACGTTGTCTTTCTGACCTACGAAGTATCGGTGTACTTTCTGGTGCAATTTCATGCTCCTGTTCTCCCACTGCCTGTGGTGACGGGTCAGCTTGATCGACCTCTAAGGTCTTTTCAGCTTCAGTGACCTCATCTAGTTCTACGTTATTTTCTTTCTTGTCCACCAAGAAATCCTTCTCCAAGAAGTGAGCGTTCCTCGAGACAAACGTTGTTTGTCTTGTAGGATCGTAGAACTCGTATCCTATTGAGTTTTCTGGATACCCCACGAATTTGCACAAAGTGGATTTCGTCTCCAATTTATCTCCCACTAGCTTTTTAACGTAAGCGGGAGATCCCCATATGCGCATGAATGCGTATGAAGGTGCCTTGCCAAACCATAGTTCATATGGTGTCTTTTCTACGGATTTCGAAGGTACCATATTCAGTATCTTCGTTGCCGTGAGGAGGGCATGTCCCCAAAATGAAAGAGGTAAGTCAGTGGCACTCATCATGGATCGAACCATGTCCATCAATGTTCGATTCCTTCTCTCTGCTACTCCATTTAACTGGGGTGTTGCAGGAGGAGTCCACTGCGATAGTATTCCATGCTCTACAAGATAATTCAGAAATTCGTTACTAAGAAATTCTCCACCTCGGTCAGAACGAAGAGCCTTTATCGTATGACCAAGTTGATTCTCTACTTCCATCTTGAATTCCTTGAATCGCTCAAAGGCTTCAGACTTGTGTTTCAACAAGAACACATATCCATAACGACTAAAGTCGTCAGTGAAAGTGATGAAGTAGTCATAGCCACCACGGGCGCTTTTTCTTAGTGGTCCACATACGTCAGTATGTATTAAGTCCAATGTTTGCTTGGCTCGCTCAGGGTTTCCTTTAAATGGCAACTTAGCCATTTTACCCTTTAAACATGGTTCACATGTTGGCATTTCATCAATGCGATTGATTTCAATCGCGCCAGAAGATGCTAACTTTTGAATCCTTGACTTAGATATATGTCCAAGTCGAGCGTGCCACAATTGGGCAGATATTTCATTATCTTGTTTCCTTTTGTTTTGTTGTACATGCATCACTAACTTAGGTGGTTCAATGGTATATAGTCCATCTTTTAATGTACCAGTGAAAAACATATTATCATTCATGAATAATGAAAAAGAACCTTTATTAATAGTAAAATTAAAACCTTCATTATCCAAAACAGGAATTGAAATAATATTTTTCACCAAACCAGGTACATAAAGAACGTTCCTAAGGACTAATTTATTACCACCTAAATCTAACTCCACTTCGCCTATGGCCTCGGCAGCAGCTCTAGCTCCATTGCCAAATCTCAGGATCCAATCCCCTGGCCTAAGTGGCCTTGTTGCTCCCATCACCTGTAAATCATTACAAAGATGAGAACCACAAGCAGTGTCTAGCACCCATGATGCACAGTTAATTGATAAATTAACTTCAACAAGGAATATACCTTTCGAGCTCTCCAAGAACTCTTTGCAGTTCCTCTTCCAGTGTCCAGGTTTCTTGCAGTAGAAACATTTCTGTTCACCAGACGAAGCTTTACGCTTCTTTCCCTTCCCTACGGGCCCAGATGGTGCTTTGCCTTTGCTTGAAGAAGCATTTCCTTTCCCCTTCCCTTTCTTTGTCCTTTTGGACTTGGATTGGGTTGAGGTAGCAACCATCACTGGCTTCTCTCTTTTCATGGAAGCCTCGGCAGTGGCGAGCATATTAGCCAACTCGTGAAGTTCAACATTCATCTTGTGCATGTTGTAGTTCACTACGAATTGCTCGAATGATCTAGGCAATGACTGGAGGATTATATCCTGGCAGTAGGTCTTGTCCATCTTTACGTCAAGATGACTAAGCTTTTCAATGAGCCCAATCATTTTGATGCAGTGAGATCGAACATCAGCACCTTCAGCCATCCTCGTTTGTTGCAAAGCCTTAGCAGTTTCATACCGCTCATATCTACTTTGCACCCCAAATAGACCATTCAGGTGCGTGTAGATTTCAAAAGAAGACTTCATATGCTCGTGCTGCTTTTGAAGCTCATTCGACATGGATGCCAACATGAGACAACGTGACTGCAAGTCATCGTCAAGCCATAAATCAACGGCTTCTTTCTCAGTGTCGTCGGCATCCTTAGCAAGTTCGGGAGGGGGCCCATCAAGGACAAAACCTCGCTTTTCAGAAGCGAGAATGATCTTAAGGTTCCTGACCCAGTCATGGAAGTTTGGTCCAGTCAATTTGTTATGTTCAAGTATGATGGAAATCGGATTCTTAGACATTATATCTACAAAACGACGATAGAAGAAATAAATACGCGAAAGATTAATTTAAAAATGCACAATTCACAAACATGGATTTCATTTGCAAATTACTCCCACTATTTTAATCAAAATCTTATGCCCCCACATAAGTTTCGGGAATTTAAAATATCCTAGCGGGCTTAAGGCCCAAATGCAATCTCCTAGTACCCACGACTCGTTGGCCATACTATTTGATCCACTTGGTGGTCGACTATGTCAACGGTTAACCATCGCAGCTAACCCTTAAGTTCATTTAGCCTCGTTTTTCGATATGGACCCACGACTCGTGAGACATCCATATTTACTAGCGTTAAATCATGTCCAATACTCGTGAAGAGAAATAGTTCAATCCTAGACGCCCCACGACTCGTGAGACAGCGCCTAAAACCTCGCTATCCCCTTCCTTGGCACTTAACTCGTGCATCGAGGCAATAGACATATTATCTTCCTATAGCTCGACCCACGACTCGTGAGACATCGAGATATATTCGTACAACATGCCTAAGACCTAGTAATTGGATAGGCTCGGACCATAGACACTATTCATATGCGCCCGTTATTCGATTTAATATTCTAATTGAATTTTAAGTTCAATTGGAGGTTTCTAAGTGTGCGAGGTCTCATCAGATTATTCTTATCTTGTTTACGTTTTCTATCCTAAGCATGCATCTCATACATCAAAGAATAATGTGCGAAAAAGTAAACATTCATCACCTAGCAAGATATGATTGGTCGATTGCCCATCCTATGCGATCCATCACGAGCCACGTGATGAATCAATTGGTCAGTCTAGGGTGAAAATTAAATGTCCTAACTATTACAATTTTTAAACCCATACATCATGGGCCTTCTTGTAATATTCAGCTTGATTGGGCCTCCATGTAATGAATTGGGCCTCCATGTCCTCCAAGGTAAATGGGCCTCCATGTGGATCTCCAAGTCTTCATGAGGTCTTCTCGGCTCCAAGCCTAATCTAAGCCTAGCTTACATAATTTAAATGGTCCTATTCTATTACATTTGTTTGCGCAAGCAAGGGCACCAATCAGGCCCATTTAATTACAACCCATAAAATAAATAAACCAAAACTACACAGGGCTTAAGGGCAAAATCGACCAATCCACATATTCACTCAAGAACATGCATAAATTCACATAAGGGCAAAAATGTAAATTTACCGGCTTCTTTAATTTTAATTCATAAAAATTATCCAAGTTAATTAATTTTTGAATTAATAATTAACCTCTAAGATTAATTAGCTCTTACTTGAGCTTCAAGTAATCTACAAATTCTATCTTGATTAAGATTGGTTAATTAAGGTAATCTAAATCTCTAAGATTCTTACCTTATCCAAAACTCTAAGTTTCCCAATATTCCTAAATCTCCAAGATTCTCAAGATAATCCTATTTTGATTAGATTAGTTTAATTAAGGTAGTGATTAATTCTAACAGAATAACTACCTTATCCAAAAACTCCAAGTTTCCTAATCTTCTAAAATTCTCCAAGATTTTCAGGACATCCAAAATAGGCAGAAATTGAATCCAACCAAAATTCAGCCACGGAGTGACGAACAGGGTGCCGCCACGTGGCAGCACACACGCGGCCACGGAGGCCGCGCGTGAGCCGCACGCAGCGACTGCTGCTGCGCGTGACAGCACGCAGCAGCGTGCTGCTGCGCGTAGCCAACGCGCGGCAGACTGCCCGTAGGCAGCTGCCGTGCGCGGCACGCGCAGCCAGCGCGCTGTGTGCGTGCTGCCGCGTGCGGCAGCGTGCGGTGGCCGCCCAGCCGCGGTGCGCTGCTGCGCACCGCCGCGTGCCACCGCGGTCGAACACAATTTCAAAAATTTTTTTTTTTTTTTGTTTTGATTACTTTTGATTTAATTTAAAAACAGTCCCAATTAAATCATAATCCAAAATTAAAATAACATGATAAAATTACGAATCTAAAATTACCCATTAACTCCAAGTTAACAATAAAGTCCTAAAACATGCAAAGTTATAGAACTAGCCACATAAATCAAACATATGATTTAATAAACACAGAATTCGCAAATTCATATATATACAAAGCCTAGAGTTGGCTCTGATACCACTGTTGGGATTCGGTAAGAAAAACAGCCCTAGGCACAGCGGAATATAAAAAATTTCTAGGGCCTCTTAAAGAATCTTGCCAGGATATTCTCTAGTTGTATATATATGAATATAAATCAATGACAGTATAAGTTTTCTCGTTTATACCTGTCTCCTTGCAAATCCTCGGCTAGCAATATGAGCTCTGAATTCTGACCCCGGATGATCGACCCACACCTTTTGGTAGCGCCCCACGTGTTGCGCCTCTACGAGTTGATACACCACAATATCACGAAAATTAATATACCTAATCGACTAGAACATAGGCTATATTAATGTCTAGGTTTTAGGAACGATTTGGGAACAAAAACGAAGACGAAAAAATTCTTCCACAGGGAAGAACAGTTCGGCCGATCTGGTAGGGAGAGGGAGAGAGAATTTTGCTTTGCTCAATTTTTGCTTAAGGAGTTGTGTGAAAAATAACTAGAAGAAAGCTATTTATAGTTTTCTTTCTATCCTAGTCCTATTAGGACTAGGTCTTCTCTCTCCTACATGGGCCATGGCCCTATTTAATTAGAAGACCTAGTCTCCTAATTAATTCATGGCCCATATTAATTAATCTTTCAGGGCTTTATTTAATTTCCCAATTAAATAGCCCAATTAATTAAATCATCTCCCAATTAATTAATTAAACTCCAAGTCTAATTAAATTAATTATTCCATTAATTAATTAAATCCTAATTAATTAATTTACTCATAAATTAAATTCCAATTTAATTTATAATCTTGATCCAATTCCAATTGGATCCATTTTTGTTCCATATGGGTCGACCCAGTCGACCCACCCATTTAATCGACCCAGTCGATTTTGACCCAGTCGACCCAGTCGACTGGTTCGTTCCTGTTTCCTCGCTTTCGCTACTTGTGTATTGTGTATGCCCCCGTAGGTTCACCACATAATTGGCCGTGGGTTGTAATTAAATATTATTTAATTACTTGAGCAATTAATGCTCTAAATTAATCGAACACTCTGTCGATTAATCATTCCAAAATTAGCACCCCTGCTAATTTGGGAATTCTCCCACACTCCACGGTCGATGTCCAGTCACAAGCCCATGGAGCCCAATCACTGGTGAATTAATTCAGTGAACCTTTTATCATTTACAATTTCCATATACGACACAATCTCTCCATCGATCAATCTCCCAGTCGAGACTTAAGGGTATGGTCTTTCATCGGATTCCCTTATCTTTTGTCTTGACCTTATGTTCTCTGATCTCGAAATAAATTCTTTCTGACTCGTTCTTTATGAGCTACTTACATAAAGTCGTCAGTTACCTTGGCCAAGGATTTCATCAGAATTAATTTCTCACAGAAATCCATAGGAGAATTTCTCGACCTATCAAGTCGAGTCAATGGATCCTTTGTTGATGATATGAATCTGCATACGAGTTCCTCTATACCCAACATGAGTCCACAGAGACTTTCTGGTAATCCCCAGTCAGTCGGAACTCATATCAAAGTACAGACGTTCTCGTACCAGATAAACCCTATCATCTCAAGTAGTTAGGGATCGTTCCTCGTATACTATCGTAAATTGGAATAACTTCAACCCCGATATGCGACTACCGCTTCCATGGTGAGTTATTTCCTAATTGGGGTATTCAGTGCGCTTGCCATCCCAGCAAGCCACCCACTTATGTGTATCGACTATCCCAGTCACGCTCGTGGACCCCAGCGTCCTCCAGTTCATCGGAGTATACACAATAGTGAGAGTCTAACCGAATCCAACGATGTCCTATCTCGATTGGATTCTACGACTCTTGAATATATTCTAGATCACGGCCTTAGAGATCAGTCCACGGGTTGTCCCATAGCCCTGTGATCTAAGGACTTCTATCCTTATGCGTAGACAAATATTACATAAGATAAAGTTGACCATTTAATAAAAGTGCATTTATTAATCTAAATTGAATAGTTCCTCATTAATTACAATTAATGCTAGCCATACAGCTGGCTTGCAGGACACTATTTCTATCACATAAATGTACCATATTTGTATACCATCATTATAAAATTGACACATGTCAAAACTAAATAACATGCATTGCATAGAATTATATTCTCCACCCTTTCTCCTTCTTATTTCTATTTTTTGTTTTAACATCTCTTTTTGTAAATAATAATACCGACTTTTAATGAAATTAGCGAAATAACAACTCAAAAATCTGAATTAATTTTTGGTAAGAAAATAGAAGAAGAAATATGAGTTGATTTTGGGGTAAAAGAAATCATTGTATGAATAAATTTTTGGGGTAAAAGAAATCAGTCTATGTATAAAATAGAAGAATAATTTGAGTTGATTTTGGGGTAAAGAAATCACTGGAGATCTCATTCAATTGAATTATTGAATTAAAAAATTCGTTGAATTAGGAAATGATTTTTTCATTGAAAAATCTGATGGGTGCCGTTATTCAATAAACTTTTTTTCCTTATTTATTTATGAAATGAACTGTAATTGTTGAAGTATAATTAGAGAAATTGTAGGGTTAATATGCTGGAACATGGGATTTAAGTATAATTCGGATTTTTGAGTTGTTATTTCGCTAATTTCATTAAAAGTCGGTATTATTATTTACAAATAATGGTACATAAATATATAATATCATTAAATCGCAGCCTAAATATATAAAAGTCAGGTATTATTATTTACAAAAAGAGATGTTAAAACCAAAAATGGAGATAAGAAGGAGAAATGGTGGAGAATATAATCCTATGCAATGCATGCTATTTAGTTTTGACATGTGTCAATTTTATAATGATGGTACACAAATATAATACATTTATGTGGTATAGAGGATCTGCTGCCGAATAAAACGTATTGAAGAAAGCATTGGTATGTTCTTCGCATAGTTGTAGTATAGTAGTGTAACTAAAAGTCTAAAACAAAAATATCTTATATATCTATATGATACGATTTTCTGACTTTAATGGATGTAAGAAGGACCATAATCTTACTTTAGGGAACGTAAGATGGACCACAATCTCACTTTAGGTGGAGAAAATCATAAATTCATATTCATTCCATAACTATGAAAAGAATACAATGAGTGCTTATATAGAACTCAAACACTAAACAACTAGATAAATATGAAAATAGACTCCTATGAAAATAGAATAACTAAAAGAAAATAATCCTAATAACTACATTAAAAGTTCATCTCATTTTCATTCAAAATCATTTGGGTTCTATTGTTGTAATTTGATGTTTATATGGTTATTAATTTGCATAATTTCATACGCAAAATAATATTATTCACAATGATGAGAAAATGATTATGTACTTCTTTATGTTAAAAAAATGTAATATTGCATTGATTGTTAAAAAACTAAAATAATGAATGTTTTCAATTAAAGCATATAAATGTAATTCTATTAAATGTTAAACAAGAGTTCAAATAAGTAATAATAACAAAAAATCTCTATATTTAAAAAAAAAAATAAGTGAACCACTGGTTCATTGGTTTTGCCGGTTCACTGGTTTTATCGATTTTACCGGTTCAAACTGATTAATTAGAAAACTGATTTTTAGGGATAAATCAGACCATTGAGGATCGATTAGCGGTTAAACCAGATTAACCGACAGGCCCGGTTCAATTTTCAAAACACTGGTCAAAACAATAAAAAGGTATAATAAGAAGGTAATATTATTATACTCTCGGAACTATGTTACAAAAGGAGTTCCTCAATTTTAAGGGTGTGTCAGTGAAATCGAACCAAGCCGTACCAATTTTTGGTAATTGAACTGATCAGGTAATTTCTGAAATTGTACCATATGTCAAATCGAACCATTCAAAAGAAAAAAAATCAAAAGGTGTAGTTTGGGTCTTTTTTATAAATTTTCAATTAATCATTTTTTTAAATTGGTAGCTTGACTTAAAGAATATCCTGTCGGCGCTGAAGTTGATCAAACATGGTAAGTAATTGGTTAAATGAATTATTGAAAAAAAAAAAAGACACTAATAAACGTCACAAATATCAACATTCAATCTAGCAAGGGAAAAGAGAAAAAAAGTTAAAAAGCATTAAGAAACCAGTCTCACATATAAAAGAAAAAAAAACCAGACCCAGAGAATAAAATCAACCCAGAAATAACTTAACTGGAAATTAAAACAATAACATGAAATTTAAGTTGGGTACTAGAATTTCTCAAGTCAATGTCAATGACTGATATAAAAGCACCTTTTTTCTATACAAAGCTCTGAGCTTAGCAGAAAGAGTAGCCTATGAAGCATGGAAAACTAGAATTAACTCTTAAGTTTTGTCCAAAATTGTTAGAGAGTCGTCCGTATATCTCGACAATCTATAACTCAGCTTTCTGAGATGGTATAGCATCAGCAGCAGCAGGGAAGATCCAACTAAATATTTGCGATAACTTACTCATCGAGGATACCTCATCTGATTGTTTTGGCTGCGTGCTGCAAAGATCATTGTAGTTGTGCTTTAAATGTGGAGCAGCTATTTTTTCCTGAGGGATCCAAGATTAACGTGTTAAGTAAATAAGCAGCTGTACAACATTTTTGACGAAATTTTCAAGATAAAAATTAATAAAGAAACACATACCTTAAATACTTCAAAAGGGCAAAAGTCGGAGTTTCCACAACCCTATGTAAAAAAAAAAGGAATGCATCACACACATTGCAAAATATACATGCATAAAGCAATCAAGGTGAGGAAAAGTCTACAGACACCCGTATTCACTTCATAAAATTTTAACCTCATTAAGACCATGCTTATTGGTGAGGAAAATGATTAACGAAATTGTTTTTATTGTTTCAATCAATACATCTTTGGGGTTTTTTTTGCTCCGTTTCACTTTCCTTGATTATTTTCATTAACATTTTCCTCCAAAGACAACCCAGCTGTTGTATCGGAAAAATAATTGCACGAAGCAAGGAAAACAATTCCGACATCGCTTCAACAAGAGACGGTACAACATGGATAACTTTATATAATTGGACATATAACAATTTCTTAGAAGAAAATGGATCTCTCTTTTTGTCATGATTTATAATAACTTACCGGCATTGGAATAGGATGTTCATTGTGCAGAACTTGCACAAAGTATTTGCTTGAGTTGTTGGCTGGGCAGCTATGTAGGACTAACATATTATTTCCAGCAAATGGGGCGACTGTGCTTCCATGCCATGTTCTCTTTTGTGGAGGTTTTGGAGGTAGTTGCAAAGGTTGTTCTCGTAGTATTTGTTCAAACTCTGTAAAAGACAACAGAAACAGTCTAAGGATAGACTTACAGGCAGGCACTGCTAAAGAAAACAGCCAAGATAGAACAGAGAATATTTCAAAGTGAAAGTACTCACCAGATCCATCAAGAAATAGCCCAATCAAACAGGAAAACGGGAGCAGAGTCTCTGCATGAGCGAAACGTAGTGTGGCCATTTCATAGCTCCCAGGAACAAGTCCAGCTATAGAACAGGTGAAGAAAAAAGATTATAAATGGAAATAGAAGAACTAAAAAATAAACCAGGGCAGCTTACATGAATATTTAAGTATGCAATTCAAATAGTAATGAAACTCTGTAACTTATACATATATATACATAAATTAAAAAAAAAAAAAAAAAAAACTGTAAAAACTGCGGACCTCTGGGGATGTCAAATCATTTAATCAGTGCCCAGCAAACAGTATTTGTAGCTATTGATAATGAAAACATCTTAATAGATGGAACTAGGATTACTGGTTTAAATTTCCTCAACAAGAATTAGTCCTGTTAGTTCAGTCTAATCTTTGGTGGATTTTAGATGCATTTTCAAAGTAAGATACAAGGAAATGAAAGAGGCAATACATATAGCTCAAAGAAGCTGTATATTTATCTTAACAAGTCAACCAAATATCAATCAAGGATAGAGGCACGAGGAAGGTATAGAGATACATTAAACTACTATTGATATAATTTTGAGCAGTGATCGAATTTCCAATATTGTTGCCCAGAGAATTCTAGCTATCTATTTTCTTTTTCCTTTTTGAAGTATTCTTGACATATAGCGGCAGAGTGAAAAAGAATTTTTGTGCTTCCACATGCCTACCGGACATTAACTTTGTCTAGATTGTTATTAGATACAGACTCAATCTCGGAAGTTACTGAAATGTTACCAATGGCAGGGATTGTTATGTGTGAAGGAAATACCTTATGTTTTTGCGAAAGCACGGCAGCATGTTAACAGAAAAGCATAAAAACAGTGAAGAAATTTTAAAATAAACAATAAACAACTTATGAGCCAACCCACGTGTTCACTCAAATTTGCACTGTCAGGCTTCAACCTGCATATAATTTTTGGACCTGTTTGGTAGCAATGTCTAAAATATAGATTGTTGGCAAATAGCCGCGAATTGGTAAAACGAGTCAAAATTTATCACCTAAATATATTGTTAAGCCTTGAAGATTACATTATGAGATAATTTTATTTCTGTTACTGTATGAAAGTTGTTGGTTATTCCTTGTTAATAGGTTGACTCAGTTTATTTATTGTTGCTACCAATCATGAGATAAAAGTTGATAAAGATATGATCTCACCTAATATTTGCTAATAAAAGAGTTCTAGTTATATAACAAAGGGAAGTGGAAGAGATACCTTCTTTAGCCTTAATAGCTTGCTCCATCGACCGGACCACGTCTTCAAGTAAGGGTACTCCCATCCGGTAGTTTAATGAATTACCATAGCCCTTCAGTATAAATACCTCAAGATCATCTGTCCACTCCATCAAACCAACCTAGAAAGAACATATTTTGCATGAGCATATATCATAATAAAGGGGATTTGGAACACTATAAGATATTTTTTACATAGATTCAATTTCCATCATAATAACACATCTATGAAGAGGAAGCCACATGCACATGATTGCCAGAAAAGTAAAATCAAAATGTTACAGCCGTAACTGCTCAATTGTTAAAAATGGGGAAAGTAACCAAAATACCTCAGATGAACTGAATAGAGCACAAGCTCGATCTGTGGTGTTTAATAACGATGCTTCCTAAAATCCAATATAGAATAAATATAATCATATACCAAGAAAAAACAATGAATTATTTAAGTGTTGGACATAAAATGGGAAAACAATTACTACCTGTTTGCATAGAAACCACAGAGTTGATACATCCTGCAGTGTGAAATTTAGACCCCAACGTGTACCCAATTCTAGTGTTATTTCATTTAGTACAGGTTCCTTGAGCTTATCAACAAATGGTTCCTGACTTTTCCTGAAGGACTGTATTCACATATAAAACAACAATGCAATCTTTCAACACTCAGCATCAACATAATTCTCCAACAAAGTATAATTATTAACTCTAGTTAACTAAAACTTCTTGATAACATTATAAATATCCATATCGAACATTTTTCACACAAGACTTCACCGTCAGTATTGGACAATAGACTTCTAAACAACATTCAAAAAAAATTCAGAGTTCATTAGAAAGAAAGTCAACCAATGAATTTAAACAGAGTAGCCATATTAGTATCAAATAATTGTATTTAATGTAACCCATATAGACTAGAGAGTGGATTAAGCAGCTAAGTCGTTACATGCATAAATATTGATACAGTCTCAAAGTTGTTTGCAACAAAGAGGCTACCATAATTTTAACTAAGGTTGCTATCACAAGCAATTCCTAATAAAGGGTATACTTCTGATGGTCTATCATCATTAAACTGGTGTAAAGCTCTTGCTTTCATGCAAAACTTCAAAAAGCTCATTCTAAAGTTTTATTTGGCCAAAGATACAGGGGTTTCAATTCAAGAAACCTTAATGATTTGAATGCCAGAAAATCAGCCGTAACAATAACATTATTTACCCCCCGAAAAGAATTATCTGAAACTCCAGACCTGAAATAACCTAGTCTGATAACAGGATTGAAATCACTTTTTAACTGAATATAAATACCCATTAGTTAAGTTGGATGTCCTTATTCTAAAAGAATCAGAGAGGATAAGTTTATACCTTGATTTAGGAGCCGGACCAAAATCAAAATAACATATGCTATAACGCAAGTGTAGCATTCACCAAAATGACGAAAAATTATCTCACCTTATAGTTTTGACAACAATCATGGAATCTCAACATTGTATCACTTGCACGGCTTTCACTAATAACTGCAAAAGCTCGATGACGTCCTGGTCCAAGACTTCCTCGATCACTAAAGAGCCCCATGCCAAATGCTACAGCACTAGCTGAAGCTCGAGGAACCTAACATTATAGAATGAACAAGTTACCCATAGAAGTAACCATAATAAGTGCATAACGATTATCTATCATACCAAAAACCTCTACAGACGGCCAAAATAAGACCATTGTGGTAGTTGAAAAAATACTCCTTTAGATTCTAATTAATCATAACATGCACGTTTACAAAACCAGATCAAAAGAATAAACTTTAACAGCATTTACAATATTTTCATGTGATTCACCACCCCATAGCAAGGGCAGAATCTAAAATATGATATTAATAGATCAAGTGAAATGCAAGTGTTAGGTCTCGTTCATATGTGAGTAAATGAATTGCTCATGACAAACCTGAGTGGCTTTGATTGGATAAATATCAGGGTGATAGTCCTCGTGAAACAATTCCGGAAAATTTTTTCTGGTTCTAATACCAAGTTGATACATTTCATTTTCTCCTTCACTAATCAACTCTCCACCCTTGTGCTTCCCAATCCAAGGAGATTTCCATCCCCAAAACCACACTGGAATATTTTTTACAGATGACTTCTTCTCTTTCACATTTTCTAAAAGGAGTTCCAGGCGAGAGGCAAAGGCTTCAAGTTCTTTCAACCTTTTCTTGGTAGGAGCCCGTGTTCCATGCCTTGCCTGCCAAAATTCAATCATTAGTACTCGTCACTCTGGAAAAACATACTCTATGTAAGAGTGTACAATCATCAAAGAAAAAGCACATAGAAAGATTCAACACAGCGGATAGGGTTTCATCAATCCACTTATGGTGGATGATCCGTCTATATAGCAAAATACTTTATACTCCATATGTATTCTCTCAGTGGACCTAGTGAGATAAGACTTATACTTTTCTCACAGTTCAAACTTTTGCATAGTTTATCCGTCTAAAAGCAGTTTTTCATAGTTTCTAAAATTTTGAACATTTTTCACTCCTCGCTGCTACTTCTTCAATATTGTCTTTTCAACACTCATATTCCAGAGAACTTTCCACCAACTAACATGATATATTAGAAAAGTTGCTATGAACACTGCACTTCTCTTTCAGCCTGAACTTCCATTACATTAACTAGTAGAACACTTTAAGTTAAACCACCATTTAAACAACTGTGCAGTGAAATAATTACTGAGCAATCTAAAATTACAACACAAAAATGAGTGAAAGATCTAGTCTACCAAATCATGAATCAGGGAAAGAACAACCATTACAAAATATTCAAACTAAATCCTCAACTGAAGCACAAATAAACAGAAGCAGCTAATTAAAGAGGATTACCAAAAGATTCAAGTGAATAGGTTTACATTGATCCCCAATTTTTGAAGGAACAAATGAATTCTCAGAAATATCCTTGGAGACATGATATCTACACAGAAAATGTGTATGTCAGTGAATTAGTCCATATACCAGTAAAGATAGAGAAAAATCTCAAATTAAACTGAAAATTGGGAAAGAGGAAGAGACCTGGTTGCAGTGGATAAATGTCGGCGAACATCGAAAGGTTCTTCGGCGTCCGAAAGAACTGCTGATGTAGAGAATAACAGAATAAGTACTGCTATAATCTGCGGAGGTACTCCCATGGCTTCTCCAAAAAGCGGGTGACGGAATATTATTATTATTATTTTTTATTTATTTATTGTTCTAGTTATATATATAGACGAGGAAGGCTTGCTTGCCTCTGGGAGAAAGCATACGACACCGTGTCATCGAATGTAGTGCCTGAAAGCTTAAATTGGCTACACCTGGCAGATGACTATTGGGTGGGTGATGATGGAAAGCTTTTTTCCCCATTTTTTTTCCAAATTACTTTATTTCGGACATCAACGAGTAATCCACAAAATTTAAGAGGTCATAGTGGTTTACATCCTTAACTTGGCATTTTCATATATTAATTTTTATTTTATATGAATTTTAACACAAGCCTTATTTTATTCTTAATTTGACATGTTGATACATTAATTTTATTTAATTTTTTAAACGTCTTTTTGTAAAAAATACACATTTTTTAGCAACTAAGATCAAAACAATTAAGATTATAATTATATATATAAGCTATTGACTAAACTTTATCGAATCAAATGGATTAAACTAGAATATTTTAAATCATATTTATATTTAATAATAATGAATTAAAAATAACAAAAATATTAACTAAGTTTTGTTAAATTAAAATGAAGATGTCAAAGTTATTTAAATCATTAACTAAATTTATATCAAATAAGAATAAATACTATCATAAAATAGTAACAAATCAAATTAACAGTAAGATATTAGTGAAAATCAAAATAAACAAACAATAAAAAATTAAACAAACAAGTTGAATATAAAAGACTAATAATTACAAATTATCACTCTAAAAAAGCTTATAATTAGCAAACAAATAAAAATAATAAAACCCTTAATAAAACCCTAAATAAAACTAAAATTTGCTATAATAACTGGAAACTAAAAAAAAAAGAACAACATATTTTGAATTGAAGATGACACAAAAACAAAAACAATTTTTTGTTGTAAAAAGTGAATATCACATTTTTAGTAGTCATTACACACCAAAATATAAATAAAATTGTGAAAAGTAAAAAAAATAACCTCAATTACATAAAATAGAGAATGAGGGTACTGTTGAAATTAAGAGAAAACATTAAGGATATAAATGTCGCAAAATTGCTTCTTTTTTTTTTCTTTTTGTTTTCCCAAGAGTTTAATCTCTTTCGAGGCGGGTTGGACACATTGATGTGGGTATCTCTCCCAATAGGGATTCGAACCTGAGTTCGCTACTTTATAGTGACTAGTCCCTTCCACTAGACCAATCAGCTGTTGGTTTGCTTCTATTTTATTACAAGAATGTTATCAGCCTCAAAAGTAGATCACAACATGCTTTTCCAAATGCAACTTTTAATTGCTTTTTTATTGAGAAGCAAAACCAAAGTTTGCAAACACCCCTAAGTGATTTATCATTGTACTTTAATACCAATAAAATATATTCAAATAATTTTCATAAAACAATATATTCGCCGTCTCAAAAAAATAAAAATCACAAAAAAAAAAATGAACGTATTTCACTTATTTTTTTGGTTAGATGGGTTCTTCCAAGCCCGATTTGAATAAAAATTTTCATACATTTAACGGCATAAGATATAGATAATGGTATAACTAAATTTTTGTAATAAATATAATTCAATAAATTACTGTCAATATGTGGATAAAACGTATTGAAGAAAGCGTTGGTATGTTCTTCGCATAGTTGTAGTATAGTAGTGTAACTAAAACTCTAAAACAAAAATGTATATATCTATAAAAGAGAATAATCTTCTTATTTTGATGCAATTCTTTTTTCAGAAAATTTTGAATTATTTCATTTTCTTGAAAATTTTGATTGGCCAACATATAATTATTTCAAATTTTAAAAGAATCTTATTAATTGTCATCATACAAGAAAATAATTTATTTTCTTGTATGCAAACTAATTAATTAGATGGTTCAATAATTAATACATAAAAGGATAAACCAAATTTGGAAGAAGTGCTAAAACGTTTTCACCTTTTCTAAAAATTAAAATGTTGATTTCCACTTAATTAAAAAAATATATGTAAACTATTTTCTTAATTTTTTAATTATGCTAAAGAACCAAGTTTGACAATTTTATAATTTTAATAGTGGTTCAGATAAATCATATTAATAATCTTATAAAAAATGCATTTCATAACATTACTATTAATTTTGTATAAATAAGCTAGTAAATCTAGATTCGAGGAAAATCAGGTTAAGTTCGAACAAATAAGAAGATATTTAAATAAGATATCCACAAATAGCCACATTACGAAAGCATTGCGATTATAGATGTGTGCCAACATCTACTAGCTCAACTAGCATACAAAGTGAGATGGTAAACAACCTGGCCTAATAACCTGTGTTCATCACCTCCAGACCTATTTAGTCATATCGATTAAAATCAACTTTTAATTTGAATTATAATAAGATTTCAGGACTTTAGCCATATTATTACGCGCATCCAAGCCTATGATATTATGTACCTACCCCAATTGATTCAATTAACTGGGGTGATGGATTATCGACAAGTACGTATGAAAAGACAATTTTTTGCCCTCTTATGCATATATGTTTATCATCCAACCCCCATGTATATAATCCACCGTTGTAGGAAATCACCACAACATAGCTTTGATTTAATATGACCTCATTCAGCTCACAATTAACTAAGGCATACATCTCAGGATCCTCGTACCAAATTAAGAGAACATAAATCTCCCTTACGTTTCCCACAGTCAATATATGTAAATATTGTGCTCAAGATATACACCAGTGATAAACATGCAAATTCACAAGGGCAAATACTACAGATAAATTTTGCTCAAGTTATACAGCACAACCTACAGAAATATAGATACTGCAAAACTAACATTTCGATAAGCCAACGTAGACTAGCCTTCATATCCGCCTTCCGTAACACCAAGCACAATGAAAAATTACAATGCAAAATCTAAAGCAAGGATTCGCATAATAATGTTGAAAAAGTAAACTCAGGTTAAGCTCTTTCTCAAGCAACAACTTCCTGAAGCAGCATCTGATCAAAGTGCCAGACACCTAAAATCACAAAAGACAGATAGTTACGATGACAGAAAATTTACCCTTTTAACAACAACTGGTTTAGAATAAGTATTACTATATTTCATACTCGTTCATAAAGAAATAAAATGAAAATTGAACAGATGTTGGTAAAGGAAGGGTGGTTTTATACATACCATGGCCTTTGCCAACTCTTCTCAACTGTGCAACATATTCTGATATCTTCTTGATAGATTCCACCTGTTAATAAGGAAACACTTAAAGTTTATATTTAAACACCATGGTGGCTTGTGAAATTTGAGTGAATCTATTTGTAATTAAAAGCTAATGATGGAGAAGAATCAGAACCTGCTCAACCAAGAACTCGCTCTCAACAAAATCAGTTAGCTGCACATCATTGTTTCGGGAGGCTACCTGTCATTGAAAAGTTCAGACAAGTCAGCAACACATACCTTCATCGCTCACCTCTATAAATCAAGATGTCAAATGACACATTATTCTATTGTATGGAAATTCACATGTTTAATATACATATCAGTCTCTTTTAGAAAATTGACTAAGTATTCACTATCCTACTTTTTAACATATTGAAATTCTAAGAGCACAACTTACAGCATGCAGGTTCAGAAGCTTCTCATTTGTCAACTTCTCCAAAGACAGTACTAACTCCATAGCTGTAATAGACACAAAGAAACAGCAAGAAATCAGGTTTATTTATATTTTGATAAACACAATACATGCGGAGAACATGAGACTGAGAGTATATTGGACTGATCACACATGCAACACTGAGTTAAACGTTTTCATAAAACGTGATGAAAAATTTACTCCTACGATACGATGGTAAGGAAAGTTCATGTATAAATGGACAAATGAAAATTTTCAACATTAGAAATTTAGAACTTTATCAATTAATTATATATACTTAAATAGTTAATTCCTGTTCCCTCATTAGCATATATATTCAGCAAGTCTGATTAAGTGAAATGTCCATATTGTCCATATTAACGTAAGTAACTTGAAATAATATATTTACACACTTCCCCTTATATAGACAGCAAATATAGTTTAAATATATGCATAAACAACAGAACTGTCAGTGTATTTAAAAAAATCAAGTAGAAAGACCGCATTTATAATTTACAGTCTAATCCATGAGATCAGTAGATGATACATTAGCTTATTAAAAAAAAAGACGATACATTATGTGTCTATACATTATGTACATAGTCTAATCCAATGTCTATGCGTTGGAACATATATGCATATATGAGCACCTTCAATTACACTACTTTATTCTTACGCACTTCTGCTTATTCATGTTTTTCTTTTGGTAACAAATTATATTTTGTCATGTGTCTATCAAATGATATTTTTCTATGCAAGTATTTAGGTAAATTATACCAATAAAGATAATTAATTCAATTCTCAATCAACAAGTGGCCCTGGCCTATTTTCGTGTAAATCACTACGTAAACGGGATGTGATTATATCACCATTTGTTTCTTTGTTATGGGTTGCGTCGTATACATTGCTTTTAAACTATAAGCATCTGGAGAGAGTCAGCAATGGTGGTGTAAGATTTGATGGATTTAAAGGGGATTTTTTGGGCAAATACGAGTCCAAAAGAATTTTACCATTTATTTGTGGAAATAAAATAATTCAGATTCATTTTAAATGGGATGGAGAATCTGCTATTTACATGTCCAAATAAATTTACAAATACATGTGAAATATATATTTTATGCGACTTGATAACTATTCGAAAACAACTCTTAAGACGCATGTGTGATGCAATAACAAAAATCAGTATACTTCCAAAAGCAAACAGAGTGCATATTGAAAACTGGCACCTACTCCTTATTTATTGCAAACGGCAAATACAAAATAGAATCAAGACAAATTATGGTCCCCGCTGTTGATGTCAACATTGGATAGACATCAATATATAGTTTATCATATTTATACTAACAGATGTACCAACACCTGCCATTCAAATAAGAATAAGCATGACCATTCAACACATATCCCTATCTTTATAATTAGGTATTAAAAGTGATAGGAGAAAAATCATTTACCATATAATGCATCTCCCTTTTCAACATGGTCAAATTCCGAAAGTGGCATCAAAATTGATTGCAGCTTAACTTTCCCACCTCGCTTGTTCTGAAAGAAAAAAAAAAACATTAATAAATATTCTACAATAATTGTTAAATATAACATGAGTAAATGATCAAACACCTGGTACTCCATAAACTTTTCCGCGTGTCCTCTTTCTTCTAAGCTGGACTCCTTGAAAAACCTAGCAAAAAAATTTCCAAAATTAAGCAAAATTCACATATAATGAATACAAAATTTCGTAAAGTGATTCCGAGATTTACTTAGCAAGTCCTTTGAGAGCAACGTTATCTCTGTCAAAGTAGGCATACAAAGCATGATACACATACGAAACATTGTACTCCACACTGAAAAAATAAAAATCAATTAGATTCACCGACACCTGAAAATCGAAACAGTAGTAAAACTAAATTTAAAGAGAAATTCACTTGATCTGTTCATTAATTGCAGCTTCACACTCATCAGTGAACTTTTGGCGAGCAAGTGAATCTTGAGGTACTGTAGGCACGAGAGTGAGTTCTTTCTTAACTTCTTCAAATGGCTGGAAAACGACGCCGGTTAAAGGCTTGCTGTTTGTGTGTTTTGAAGCGCAAACGACGCATCCATTTCCGCTCTTCTTCTGCGTAAACGAACAAGACGAAGAGGATGCAGAGGAAAACAGAGGGCTCAGATTTTCACCATGAGCGTTCAATAAAGCAAAACCTGGTGAAGCTTTTAGAAGCATTTTTTCAGTGAAAATTGAAAGATGAAATTTAGAATGATTTTGCGGCTGATTTGAGGAAATGAGAGAGCGTGGGGAGAGAGATATGGATGAATTGTATATGTATATGGGAAAGTGATGGAATGTGCACCGTTGGATAATAAGACACGTGGATGGTGAGGATTGATTTATGGAAGGAAGCGCGTGGTTGGCTCGTGGAATAATAGAAATCCCAAGATAAATATCTGGGTAGTTCAGGCCTCAGGGTACTCTTATTTATTTTATTAAATCTTATTTTATTAAAAATTGTGAGAAAAGGAAAGTAGATTTCTCTTTGGTAATTTAACATTAAAATAATAATAAATATCAAGCTCACTTTGGTAATTTTTCTCTTTTCTCTGTACGTGTAAAAATGTTAAGAAAAGAGAAAAGGTTATGGGAATCTCTAATATTAATATTTTATATTTTCATTTATTTTTGTGGATTCTAAGTTTTAAATAGGACCGACAGTTGAAGAAGTCGTACAAATGGTGAAATAACATTAATAACCCCAGCTAATGCTGGAATTTATTCTGATTTGATTTCCTAATGTATTCCCTTGGATAATTTTTCAATTTCTCTTTAGAGATGATTTTGATTGTTTTGGAACCTGATTGATATTTGGACGTGGAATCTATAACCTTCTGGAACCTATAACCTTCTGTTCCAGATTGTTGGTGGTCTTTCCACAATCTTGGGCCCAATGTGGATGAGTTTGGCCCGATCTTGCTTGTATCGTAAAATTGAATCAAAATCTTTTCAAATGAGTTTTATCCATGAAACACGACTAAATAAATTTACACTCAAACTCTTGAAATATATAAAACATTGATTTGACACGTATCATATTTCTTTTCTTCTCTAGACTCTCTAAAAAATACATTGATACTATTTAAAATCAATCCAAGTGGAGTTTCAATTTTTTGAGAATCACAAATCTAACATCAAAACCAAGAAAATATATATTCTTAAAATCGAAACCTGCAAAACCGGATTAAAAATAGGGCTTTCGTGAATTTGTTTCACATTGGTTCGAAAAGTTTTAAGTCACTTCTCAAATAGACGTTTGCTAAGGATTTTTTTTTTCTTTTCTTTTTGTTCATTTAACCTAGATCTTTGACTCTACAATCCATAATCTCTGTCTTTCCTCGTTAAGGTTGTGCCTTTCAATTTTCCTACCTCTTGTATTTCAACTTGGTGATAGTGGAACCAATTTCGGGAGGTGAAAAATTAATTAAATTTAAAAATTCATTTCAAATTCGATTCTCTCGTTAATTTTGGTATGATCAGATCAGATATATTATTAAATCATATAGTCTTAGATCTAATTTTATTTTGAAATATAATTCAGATACAATCATAAACAAATCTAATTCGAATACAATCAATTAAGAATTTTAGCAACAGTTCCTTCTAAAAATAAAATTTGGGTAAAACACAATTACTAGCTAGCAATCAAAACACAAAGTAGAACAATTCTTTTGCAGCCTTTGGTTTCAACTGAAAACTTCCACACAACTTACAATTAAACCCTGAAAAATTAAAAGTTGAAACACATTTTGTTCTGTTTTTGGGGATAAAATTTCTCTACTCAACTCTCTTTGGTAGAGATAAAGAAGAGAAGACTGATGAAATTGCAGAGAATAAGAATCCGATGAAGAGAAGACTGGTAGACACATTTGCCTTTTGAAGAAAACTTCCAATTACTGAATCAACAGCGTCATCACGGGCCAAGTCAACAGTCAGCCCAAATCCTGCAGCAGCTCCCGTTGCCAACAAGTAGGATATCACCTGCCCATGCCAATCAAATATGTTTACTAAATAAGAATGAACTAATCCAGGACCAAAACTGCTGAGGACCAATCATTTGGAACTAAAAATATGTACAAGCTAGCCGCCCCCTCTCCAAAATCTGAAAAAGCCGCCCTTCCCTTACAAGGTTGGGGTTCGGCCGAACTCTGTGAATTTGCACAGGGTTCATGCAAACTGTTTTCTCTTTCTTCCTTGCTTGATAACTTTTGGATCCAAGTTCTGAGCCTAAGGATCCAAGAGAGTTGCTTCAATCCAGTTGGTGTGGATACCGCTAGAGGCACAACGCTTGGAGTGCTTCTCTCGAACCAAATCCATCAGATCTGGAAGAAGACCGGAGAAAAAACCACCACCGTTGCTGTGGTGAGGTAAATTCTAAAACCCCCTATGGTTGGTTTTATTATTCGATGAAAATCCTTTTCGTATGACTAGATGAGTAAAGATTCTAATTGGGTTATTTAAAAATTTTAAAATTCCGCTGCTTTTAACGTCATGACGTTACCAATAACCCAACAAAAATATTTAGTTTTCCCAAATAAAAATATTAATTGTTGAATGGAATGTCAAATCATATAGACATATATATATACCTTATCTCCAAAAAAGTCAAGGAAAGCGAAGCCATCACCCCCTAGGCGATTTCCAGTGCTCACGGTAAAGATTGTAAGTGCAGTTTGTAGGATTGTGTAAGCCATTCCAATTACACCACTAGCCAGCATATAACTGCAATTCGTAACATTAATCAGAGTTTTAATATTTGGTGCAAATGTTATATTTGATAATGATTAATATTTTTTTAAAAATACAATATAAATGATAGAGATTGGACTAAAAATATATATGTACTTATAATAAACGCTCACCGGTAAGCGTAGAAACTGCTGAACAAAATTTCGGTTCGTGTTTTGCGAGAAACGACTGTGACTTTATTGGTGGCGATAACAACAACGGATATAAATAAGCAAATAAAAGTAATGATTCTGATAATGAGCGCCACAAGTGGTGACACGGCCATGGATGGTGGTGGCGCCATCTAATTCCCCCTTAATATAGTTAATTAATTATGTTTAGGCCTGTTAATTGCATGTACAAAACGCAGTATTAACATTTATGAACTTCTCTTCTTTTATAGTGTGAGCGCCTTCGAGCAATTGCACCGGTTGAGTCACCATGATTTACCTCCTCTCACAATCCCGTCGGACAGGGGGTGAGGGGCGCCCGGGGTGAGCGATTTCACCTTTTGGAACAAGTAACAATATTGTACTAATCAATAGTAGTCGACCAATTAAACTTTCTCTACGTGCGTCCTGTCCTGTGCCGTTTACTTTGAGTCTTCGCCCTATTTTCTGCTTCTGCTTGTGCTCATCATTCTTTTATTTTAATACTTTCTCTTAATTTCAATGTATATGTATATCATTAGTGGAATGCAACTACAAGATTCTCAGCCATTTTTTTTTCGATAATTAAATGATTCTTGACACATTTAAGAGCAACATATGATTAATTATAACTTATATAAAAAGTAATACTAGCTTGGAAGTTAGATAGGCCGGTCTTTTTTTTTGTTACAGAATATTACATATTCTGTTACCTTGTATATTAGCATAGTTATAGGCTAATTAGTAGACTAATTAGTAGGCTAATTACCTTAGATAGATCCCTTGTAATTGTATATATATCCTTATGTTCTTAGAGTGAATAAATTATAATGTTCATTTACAACATGGTATCGAGCCAGCAGTTCAAAATTTTGCAAAACCTAGGGTTTTGCTAGGGTTTCTTTGTGGGTCACTATTCCGGTGAACCCGTGTTCTCACCTCCGCCACAGAAGGGGGCGGGTCGTCTTTTCCGGCCGGACGGTGCATCTCCGGTGACTGGGTGGGCCGCGCGTGAGGCTCACGCGCCTATTCTTTCCGCTGCACACTTCTCACGCGCCGGCGCGTGGAGGCGCGTGACAGCTCCGTTTGCTTTCCGGTTGGTCTTCCCGGCATCGCAAGGTCAGTTCCGGTGTGATTCCGGTGTTTTTGGTGGTCTTTTCTTTTCGCCGGTTGGTGGTGCAGGTATTTAGTTTACCGAAATTATTGGCTGCTTCACTGCGATTTGGTGTTGGGTTGATTTTATTTGTTGAAAGTAGGTGTCTTTTGCTGGAATCTTCCTGTTTGTTGTTTATTTGTGGGCTATTATTATCTTTGGTGTTTGACTACAAGTCTAGTTCTTAAATTGGTTGTGGAATTTTTTTGTTTAAAATGTCGGATAAAAAGGCTTATGTGACTGAACTTGTTCCGGCAATGTCCAAAATTACTGAACACAAATTAAATGGCAGTAACTATTTAGAATGGAGTAAAACTATTAGGGTGTATTTGCGTAGTATTGAGAAGGATGACCATCTACTACAAGAACCCCCTACTGATGAAACTAAAAAGATTTGGCTGCGCGATGATGCCCGTTTGTTCTTGCAAATTAGGAACTCTATTGATAGTGAAGTTGTGGGTCTAATTAATCATTGTGAGTTTGTTAAGGACTTAATGGATTACTTAGATTTCTTATATTCTGGAAAAGGGAATATGTCTCGTATTTTTGAGGTATGCAGGGCATTTTATCGTCCCGAGAAGGAGGCTAAATCACTTACAGCCTACTTCATGGATTTTAAGAAGACTTATGAGGAATTAAATATGCTCCTGCCATTTAGCGCTGATATTAAGGTACAACAAGCTCAGAGAGAACAAATGGCCGTAATGAGTTTTTTAGATGGTCTCCCTTCCGAATTTGAGACAGCGAAATCTCAAATTCTCTCTAGTTCTGAGATCACCTCTCTTCAAGAAGTTTTTAGTCGAGTGCTGCGTACCGAGACCACTCCATCTGCACAACTGAATAATGTCTTGATTGCCAAAGGAGGGGAAACTGATAGTGGAATGAGGTACAATAATAGGGGAGGAGGAAACAAGGCTAATGACAATCGTAACACTAGCTCAAGCAGTATTGTTTGCTACTATTGTCGTGAGGTTGGCCACACAAAGCGATTTTGTAAGAAATTGCAAAATCGCAATCAGAGGACTCCGGCTGCTAATGTTATTACTGTTGCGCCTAATTCTTCTTCTGAGAAAACAATCTTGGTTTCAGCAGATGAATTTGATAAGTTCTCTCAATATCAGGATTCATTGAAAACATCAACGTCAGTTACTGCTCTTGCTGATTCAGGTAAAACATGTCTTATATCCTCTTCAAACAAATGGGTGATTGACTCAGGGGCCACAGATCATATGACAGGTAATCCAATTACTTTTACTACTTTCCGATCACATAATGCTCCCTCTCCTGTTACCATAGCGGATGGGTCAACCTATAATATTGTGGGATCTGGAACTGTAAAACCAACCTCAGCCATTACCTTATCATCTGTTCTAAGTTTGCCCAAACTTGCCTTTAATTTGGTTTCTGTAAGTAAACTTACAAAAGATCTAAACTGTTTTATCTCATTTTTTCCCGATCATTGCCTTTTTCAGGATCTTATGACGAAGCAGATTATTGGTAAAGGACATGTATCAGATGGTTTGTACATTCTTGATGATTGGGTGCCTCGCCCTATTGCTTGTTCGAGTGTCATCTCTCAGTTTGAAGCACACTGTCGGTTGGGCCATCCTTCTCTACCGGTGTTAAAGAAGTTGTGTCCTCAGTTTAATAGTGCATCTTTGTTAGACTGTGAGTCATGTCATTTTGCTAAACATCACCGCAGCTCATTGGGATCAAGAATTAATAAACGGGCCGAGTCTGTTTTTGAATTAGTACATTCTGATGTTTGGGGGCCTTGCCCTGTTATGTCTAAAACTGGGTTTCGATATTTTGTTACATTTGTTGATGATTTTTCTCGAATGACATGGATATATTTTATGAAAAATCGTTCTGAAGTGTTTTCTCATTTTTGTGCTTTTTGTGCTGAAATCAAAAATCAATTTAATGTTTCTGTACGAATATTGAGAAGCGACAATGCTAAAGAATACATGTCAGCTGCGTTTCAGACATACATGACTCAAAATGGAATTCTCCACCAGTCGTCTTGTGTTTACACACCTGCTCAGAATGGCGTTGCTGAAAGAAAAAATAGACACCTGTTGGAGACAGCTCGAGCTCTCTTGTTCCAAATGAAGGTTCCTAAGCCGTTTTGGGCTGATGCTGTCTCTACGGCTTGTTTCTTGATTAATCGGATGCCTTCAACAGTTCTTGATGGCAATATTCCTTACAGTGTTTTGTTTCCGAATAAGTCATTATTTCCAATAGAACCACGGGTATTTGGAAGCACTTGTTATGTTAGAGATGTACGACCATCTGTCACCAAATTGGATCACAAAGCATTAAAGTGTGCTTTCTTGGGATATTCTCGTCTTCAGAAGGGGTATCGATGCTACTCTCCTGATCTCAGCAAATACCTAGTATCTACTGATGTGGTATTTCCTGAAACTACGCCATTTTTCTTCTCACACTCCATTTCCCCAAGTCAGGGGGAGGACGATGAATGGCTATACTACCAAGTTACATATCCAAGTGCTCTTACTGAACAAACAACTGATGGTGCTTCTCTAGAGCAACCGCCTGCTTCAGTGCATCCGCCTATTGTTCAAGTTTACTCCAGAAGACGAAAGACTAATGATACATGTCCTGCACCAACTAATTCGTCATCTGATCCTTCTCCTCCAACTGACCTTGACCTTCCCGTTGGTCTTCGTAAAGGTAAACGTCAGTGCACTCTCCCTAAATCTATTTATCCCATGGCTAATTATGTTTCATATGATCACTTATCCCCTGCGTCTAGTTCTTTAATTGCTTCTTTAGACTCAATCTCTGTGCCTAAGACGGTTAAGGAAGCTTTGGGTCATCCTGGATGGTATAATGCGATGCTTGAGGAGATCCATGCTCTGGATGAAAATCACACATGGGAGTTAGTGGATTTGCCTAAAGGCAAGAAAGCTGTGGGATGCAAGTGGGTCTTTGCAGTAAAGGTCAAACCGGATGGTTCTGTAGCAAGACTTAAAGCTAGACTTGTGGCTAAAGGATATGCTCAGACTTATGGGGTGGATTATTCAGATACTTTCTCTCCAGTGGCCAAACTCACATCTGTTCGCCTATTTATATCTATTGCTGCTTCTCGAGATTGGTCATTACACCAGTTGGACATTAAGAATGCATTTCTACATGGTGATCTCCGTGACGAGGTTTACATGGAGCAACCACCTGGGTTTGTTGCTCAGGGGGAGTATGGGAAAGTTTGTTATTTGAAGAAATCATTGTATGGCTTGAAACAGAGTCCTCGTGCTTGGTTTGGCAAGTTTAGTGAGGTTGTCCAGGAGTTTGGACTGAAGAAGAGTAAATGTGATCACTCAGTTTTCTACAGACTTTCAGAAGTTGGTATTATTCTTCTTGTTGTTTACGTTGATGACATCATTATTACAGGAGATGATGATACAGGCATCTCTTCTCTCAAGTTATTTCTACATACCAAGTTTCACACAAAAGACTTGGGTCAACTGAAATATTTTCTAGGAGTAGAAGTTACAAGAAGCAAAAAAGGGATTTTCTTATCTCAAAGAAAGTATGTACTTGATCTACTCGAACAAACTGGAAAGACGGGAGTCAAGCCATGCAGTACACCAATGGTTCCCAATGTACATCTTACAAAAGATGATGGTGATCCTTTTGACGATCCGGAAAGGTATAGGAGATTAGTTGGGAAATTAAACTATCTCACGGTGACTCGTCCAGACATTGCATATGCGGTTAGTAGTGTCAGTCAATTTATGACTGCGCCTACAGTGAAACATTGGGAAGCTTTGGAGCAGATTTTGTGTTACTTGAAAGGAGCTCCTGGTCTTGGTATATTGTATAGTGATCAGAGACACACTCACATTGAGTGTTTTGCAGATGCTGATTGGGCTGGATCGAAAGTTAATAGACGGTCCACTACAGGTTATTGTGTCTTTGTTGCTGGTAACCTAGTGTCTTGGAGGAGCAAGAAACAGAATGTTGTATCTCGGTCCAGTGCAGAATCAGAGTACAGAGCCATGGCACAGGTCACATGCGAAATTTTGTGGATACATCATCTCCTAGATGAGGTTGGGTTGAAGCATTCGATGCCAGCAAAACTCTGGTGTGACAACCAAGCTGCTCTTCATATAGCTGCAAATCCAGTATACCATGAGAGGACTAAACACATTGAGGTTGATTGTCATTTCATTCGTGAGAAAATTGAGGCAAATCTAATTTCTACTGGACATGTGAAGACCGGAGAGCAACTTGGGGATATTTTCACGAAGGCATTAAATGGGTCTCGAATTGAATATCTTTGTAACAAGCTGGGCATGATTAATATCTATGCTCCAGCTTGAGGGGGAGTGTTACAGAATATTACATATTCTGTTACCTTGTATATTAGCATAGTTATAGGCTAATTAGTAGGCTAATTACCTTAGATAGATCCCTTGTAATTGTATATATATCCTTATGTTCTTAGAGTGAATAAATTATAATGTTCATTTACAACATTTTTTTTTCCCCCTTTTAAGATTTTTATCCAAATTCAAAATGAGGTGTTTGTTAACATGATGAAATCAGATTCATACTCCGCTATGAGATATATATACCCATGATTCCTTTAATGTGCCCGATTCGAAATGAATTAAGTCATGTATATATTTATTGTTTGTATATATGTAATTTCTTTTATATGTTTCAATTCTATATTTTCTAATTTAATTAAGAAAAAAAATCAAAACACTCAATTTATCTTATGACTAGTCAAATGTAAATATATTTCAAAAAATTATATTTAATATATTATATAAATATGCACATTAGTTAGTAGAACAATTAGTAGTTACAATGTAGGGATAAAGTTTTAGTAGTCTTTTAATTACATTACAAAATTGAATCTCACAAATCTGTTATATACCAAGGATGAAAAACTTATTTATCATTTATCATGTAATTCTAACCATAATATAAGTAAGAATTTAACTGAAACTTTTTAAAATGTATCACACTCATAAATGGTCACTCCATTTTTATTGGCCAACCCAATTTATTTACAAAAAAAGTACAATATGATATCAGGTCAAATCATGAGTGAATATAAAATAAAAAAAGTACATACCCCAAACCTTTTTTCATAGGGCTCTAGAATTTCCTTCACAATTAAATACAAGTAAGATTATTATATGCCAATATGATGACAAATCTCTCTTCTGGTGTTAGACGAAAGCCATTCACTTAACCTTTTGATTTATTTGCAATGCTTCTTAAACCATAAACCAATATTTAGGAAGCTCTCAAAGTCGGACTGTGGCCTGAAACAAAAGATGAAAAAAAAATATACATAGATCATACTCCAACTCTCCACATATTTAAAACGTAAATTTAGTTGCATAAGTATAATTAAAACACAAAATATAGTAATGTTGGTGGTTTACCGATTGATGGGGTGTATATCGTTAGGAAAAACAATCACCTTGGTTTCTACTCCTTTCTCCCGTAGTGCCCGAGCGTACTATATGATGCATCCAAATGTATTAGATTATTATATATGATACTGTAGAACGCGAATCTAAGGATCTCGTTGTTGTGTCTATAAAGCTGTCAAAACAAGTTGAATACTCAAACGAGACGAGAAGACGAAATACACTTTATTTCCCATTTTTTTTATAGCAAGAACCAGCTCAAGTTTCTATGGTAGTGTTCGTGATCACAACGGAGGCTTGCGATGCTTGTTGTTTACACTCTTTCACAAATTGTACTAAATTATATTTTCTGAAAGTTGGTTGAAGTGCGTAGCTATCTATTAATAGGGGCGTTTGAAATGGATCGTGTAGGTAATTTAGGCTGGAATTTTAATTTTTATTAGAAAAGAGGTCGGTCATTTGGCTCACAATTTCTCAAAGCATTCTCTTCACAACCTTAGACATAAATATATCACCATTTAAAACTACGTCAATGTTCCGAGTGTAAATTTGAGGATAATGATGACATAAGTTTACCTGTAATCCATCAGTCATTGGTACACGAACATCCCGAGCGCCTAGAAGGAAGAGTGTCGGAGTTTTAACCTGCAAAAGTACACAAGTATTCAGCATAAAACATAACCTAATAAGATTCAGAACTACACTTGTAAACTGCTGCAAATGCCGAGAGATGCGTGCATGGTGAAATGTATCGCAAGGAAAAAACTTATATTGCAAATTATCCAAATAATTCTTTAAATTTCAAAATCAAACCTTAGAGACATGAGAAATTGGAGACTTGCTGTAAAATAGAGCCAAATGTTCTGCCGAAGGAGGTTCTGTAAATCTAGATTTTCCCTCATTTCCATATGCCAAAAAGAAACACCAATCAGGAATATCAGAAGTTCCAACCATCAAAGCGAAGTTGCACACGGGATTCCTTGCAGCTGCTGCAGAAAACTTATCCGGTGCCTGAATAGGCGCAATGATACAATATTCTTACATCATATATTAGTCACTAAGTAAGCAGATAAAATTGTTTGGTTTCCCTACATGTGACCCTGACTCGTAAAAAAATATTAACCAGAAAGGAGAAGTACAGCAACTCATTAAAAAATGTCCTAAAGGAAAAATTACCGACCTGACCAATCAAATGTGTAGCCAAAAATCCACCATGTGAAAGACCAACCACTGCTATTTTGGATGAATGTGCAAGTCCTTTATCAATGACATGGTCTATGGCAGTGAGTACATCATCGACATCCTGTGTACAAGTCAAAGAGGCAAAGCACTCTCTCACATAACTAGAATCAGTTATTAGAAGAAACTTGACATGTTAAGAATAAAACTGAACAACGAGCACCTGAGACCCCACTTTCCCTGGAAGAGACTGCAATGCTTCCTCACCAAAGCCCCGTGAACCTCTACAATAAATGCAGTCAAATTGTAATATGCATGAACTTGAGAAGCTTTTATTTCTTATGCATCTAACCTCACATATAAAAAAAAAACATAAAACCATGTAACTTGACTTGAATCCTATGGCGCCCATAAAACTACTAGTATCATACTTCACTCCGAGGCATATCAGGTTAGTTTTCTAATTGTATCAAAACCCAAATGAAAGAACAGAGATATATATGACGTAAAGAGGCCACCGAACCTACTTGCTAGCATAAACGCTAAAAAGATTTCAAAACTACGGACAATGCCAATTTATGGGAAATCTAGCAATAATCACAAGTCACATTATTTGATAAAAGGAAATATGCTTATGTCAACTTTGATAGAATTATTAGTTATTCAGGTCATTTCACCGCATGATCCCTTCATAAAGCTCTAGAGTTCATGTGTGCATGGTAATCAGGTAGTTTAAAAAGTAATTTTCAGGTATCATGCACATTGAAATTTGTCAAAGAACTTTTTATGCTAGGAAATCAAAAGCTTCTCTAGCATTTATGTTTGGCATGAGCAATTATGAAATTTGGTACATCATTTACATACCATCACTTGAGTCAAAATTTGAAGACGTATATGTTTTGACAAATTCCTATTTTTTAACCATCTCTTACACATCAAGTATGATAATATCATAGTTGTAAATATAGGAAAATGCTAGACACTCCGCTTTGTTATGCAAAATCTGCATGCAACTACCCTATGACATGTTTACTGCATAGATCCCCCCTATACTATTGAATATACACGAACCCCACATCATTACAAGATAGACCGTCAAAATTTGTATGGACAGGGGTTTTGTGCAGAGTATTTAATATTACAGGGGTATCCTATGCAATAAACATTTAAATGGGGGTGGGGGGGTGGGGGGGGGTGGGGTTTTCATGCCAAGTATTTAATAGTATAGGGGGATTCTATCCAATTCATGTAGGTTTCACATAACACAAGGGAGTGTGCATTTATGTTGAAATTATGTGAAATATATTTGAATTGTTGAAAAGTCAGTCAAAAAACACTAATTGAACCATACCTTCATCATCTCACTATCAAACCTAAATAAATGACTACACTGACTCTTAGATAACTTACTCGGAAAAAAAAAGCAATGGAAGGAGTTGCACCTTCTCCTACCTATAATTCACAATAAGTAAGCTGAAACCGAGCAAACAGAGAAAAGCCGAAGTTTTAGAGAAGCTTGACAATGCCACATCATGAGGACCCCCAAGAAGGATTGTGATCAGTGGATCACGCACATCAGACTTCTTAGACGTCGAGGAAACATATATAGCTTCAAATGGGTTGTTTGAACCTAGTAAAAATAAAAGGTTTAACAAACTGAGTAACAAAAGAAAATTATCTTGAGAGAAATATGAAAAAGGATCTATACATCTATTGATAAGTGATGCAGTGCTGCAATGGACACAAGCAAACCAAGTATATCAAAATCCTAGTGCTGCCATCACAAGTCAGTTCAGTACATTTTCATGGACTTGCCTAAAGAAACTTGTTATATACGGAAACTATTGTGCTAACGCACCTTTAGTGAAATTCTCTGACATACCCCTGACCGGAATCTTCAATATGCCAAATTGTAGAGCTGCCAAACAAGACATAGCCTGCTCAAATCATAAGAATCAGTCAAGAGCTTTAGGTAGCAAGTATGCACAAATTAGAAATTGTCAATAGTATAGAGAAAAATGTTAAATTTACATTTTCAGAGCATTTTGTTAGGGGACTTAATATGTCCAACCAACTCCATTCGGCATCTTTTGGTGTCTTCTCGATGTGACTACCATACTTGATTTGAGGAATATCAACTGGGCTACTACATTCTTAAAACAACACAATAATACCATGATTATCGATATAAACTGAAAATAGACAACTTCTGGTCCTTCAATTATATGAATTCACTCATACCAGCAATAATATCGTCACCATCTATTGCAAGAACATTCCAAGAAGAATTTGAAGTTTTCGGGCTGATTCTTGATACTATTCCACTATGAACTTAAATATATCATTGTCATTCATACATTTTCAAAATTGATCAGCAATTCAGCATAGCAACAAAATTACCTTAATACATTCACTGAAAGTATCGTTTGAGTACTACCCCACACAGAAGATAAAACCATTGTATGTCCATCAGAAAGCCAAGGCTTACTGAGAAAGTTAGAGCAATAAAGCCCAGGAAAGCAGCCATACTCTGGACACATCACTACAGGAACCTAAAAGATGCCATTAAGTACAGGATGTGATTATTGTGGAGAAACAAGCTAGAATATGCATACTATCAAACTTTTTCTACGTCGTCTCTTTGCTATTGGGAAAAAAGATAATAGTGGAGCAAGAAGCATCCATATCCAAACAGTGATTCTGACAGCAATATGAGTTGAATCAGCAACAATTTGGTGTTCTTTAGGTAGTACGTACCAAGTACAATTATTTTGGAAACCTTGACCATACAAGTTTGGCAATAGACTCTGGATAAAAAAGGTTCATGGTCTCGATGTGAACTCCAAATCCCCACCTTATTCCATGATTGAAGACTTCGATAAAAGCAAATTTCATCTGATGTGCATGTAATACTTCGTGTACTTCATCCGATGTAAGAATGCTATTCATAAGCATCACAAAAAGTTGGTGTCAAAATGTAATAACAAATACAAGTATAAGAACATATGAGAAATCCAAAGAGAGCCACATGGCCTATCTGTTTGGGTAATCCTGTTATAGTTGATAACAAAATAAAAGCTAATAGATAGAAAGTTTACCACATCAACAATTTCCATGGATGGGCTAAGCTCTCCATCAGAGGGCCAATCAATCTTATGAAGTGAATTTGTCGCCATATGTGCCCCAGAATCAACAGAACTTTTTGCAGACAAAAACACAAGGAATTTCCCATCTGGGCTGAAGATAGAGTAAACAATTGATGTCAAGTGTATGTTTAGGGAAACTAATTACGTTGCACACTGTTAGCTAAGATGCACCGTAGATTTTCAATAAGATTGTATTTTCTTAAGTGACGCCACTAGGTATATATACCTGAACCGTGGGAAGAATGCACTACTTATGGTTCGAGTCAGATTAAATATGGCCAAATCTTCAGCTGAATTACCTCTGAGTAAAACAAACAGAAATGATAGAAAGTGCATAACATAGTGAGCAAGTCATATTTACCAACTTTTTTTTTTTTTTAAATTGTACTAAAAAAGAAAAGAGAGAGAAAATGCAACAAGAAAAAAACCTTATTGCTTAAGCCCAGTATTTTACCTGGTTCGACTGACTTCCAATTTGAACGATGGAGCTTTGACTGCATACAGGGCACAAGGCTTATTATAGCAGTATTTGATGCCTAATTTCCTATTTGAAGGCCACCCAACAAAAACCAGATATTTCGATGGAGCCCATTCAACTTGACCAACACTCAGTGCCAGTCCCACTGCAACGGGGCATACCTCTCCACTGCAGAAAGTTTGTTTTAGGACTTGATACATTAAGTAGTTAAATCTCCAAGCATGAAACATATGCAAATACTCAAACCTATCGATGTCAATAACAAAAAGTGCAGGCTGCCTTTTCCCAGCATACGATTCACCCCAGTCCTCTACCCAATCACCTTGACCTTTCCAGCTACCACAATTCTTATGTGTGGTACCTTCTTTTTGGTAACCAAAACCGTTAAATGTGGGTTTTGTGGTATCAGGTTCCTCAGCAACATAAGCTACGGCAGTTTCATCCGAGTTCCACGAAATTCCCTCAAACCTGCCACCAGAAGACATGTCAATTTGCAGGGACAGAAAATAAAGCAGATCACGAGTGTCACTAGCTCCCTTACATGCAGTAGAATCAATTTAGATGCGTAAGAAAATACAATACCTCATACATGATTTGAAATCAATCTAGAACATATATGGTAATGGACTTCTTTAATTTCAATATAGTAGCCATCAAGTTTGTTACTTCATATTCAAAAGGTAGATAGAAAAGAAAATAGAAACACAGATTATTTTTTTAACACCACCATCTACCTCATCCTGACATCTGCCATCACATCAACCCCTCGGTCAGCTACCGACCTGTCAAAAACCTATTGAAGTGCTTCAGCATTCGACAATTCACTTTCATCAACCTCCACCACTCCCTCCTGACACTACCTCTAGCTCCAGTGCCTCCCCATGCACTAACCGATGCACTATTCAAAACATGAGTCCAACCTCCACAGACCTTTTGTCAGCATTCCCACGAGGACACACAGAAGCACACAACTTGAGGTGCAGACACACATAATTCAGATTTGAACACAGATAATTTAAAAAAAATCAGTTATATAGTAATACTATTTAGTTGGAAAAATGGTTATTGCTAGTGTGACCAATTTAATTTAGTGATTAAATCAAATGAAAGGTTGTTTAGGAAATTAAATCATTCAGTTGGCAGGTTATTCTAAATGGATTTGTATCATTCAATCACAACATGTATGTGTAAATAACTATAAATGTTCTGATATATTTGGTATTCCACTACGTCTTATGGGAAGAATAGTTTGTTGGACAATCAACATTAATGGCTTTAGCAAGTCTCCATAGAAGCTAGGATAGTATGAAGATTCGCACGACAGTATGAAGATATTAAATAACTACATAAACTGATTCTTCATTGCCATCCATTCTATTTTTCCCCTTAGCTTTCTATTTGTCCAATGTTATCTGTTCTATTATTATTCTTATGAAATTCACAGGTCTAACAGAGCAAATGCTGGTAACATTTATTTGATGGGGTAAGATTACCATCCATCTGAATATACTGATCCATGGATAGAGCAAGGAACAACAAACTCCTTCTTCACTTCAGAAGCACCCCATATTTCAAAGTGTGTAGTAAAGTCTCCTTCAGAATTCCGAATAACAAGAAGTTTTGAACCTGAGGGTGAAGGAACCATTGCAGACACACCGGTTATCTCAGTAGGGAAAGGGGACCAGTGAAATTTTACTGAGTTGTTACTTTCTTTCACAGCGTAACTGGAAAGTAAAGATTTTCTCCTTTTGTTGGCCAATAGACTTGGTTGGCTAATCATAAACATAGCATGAGAACCATCTTCTGCATCAGATTGCATATAGAAGCAGCAAGTAAGACAAGAAATTCCAACAAAGGAGATACTGAAATGATGAAGGATTACAAATGAGCAAGGGCAATTTCTTTACTAAACTTTACGACACATAGTAGACATACCACTCCCAAATCGAAAAGACCATGCCTTATCGATGGTGGGGATCTCTATGAATTCTTGAAGTAACTTAGATAGAGAGGCATATTCTTGTTGAGTAACTTCATCTAAACCTTCCGGCATTTCTTTTGCAGGGTCAACTCCAATGTCCATGACTGCAAAAATTGATAACTTTCTACTTCAAATATAAAATTAAGGGATATTGTGTCTGAACATTGGATTGGGAAAAAAAGCATTTAACAAGAATTACATTAACCTCATGCTTAATTTGGAATCTCCCACCAGATTCAACAAACAAGAGCAAATGTATTGAGTTTCAAGAACACACACAGAGTGTTTATGTATAGTAAGACTAGATAGAGAGCACAGAAGCAGAAGACATTTGAACTGAAATGGTAACAAGTCTCCTGAATATTATTAAACATGAGGACTACTATATAGGCTCAGAGTCAAATTTTATTTTCTATCAGAAAATCTAAGACAATACTGAATTAGATACCACGATATTACTTTCAATAGATCAAAAATAGCTTGAAAAGAGTGAAGATAATCTTGAATGAATAATTGATGGTTAACTAATTAACAGGAGAACAATCATTATGAATAACAACTCAACTAAGTATGTAAGTTAAAGAGATTGTGCTATATTATCTATCTCATTTATCCATATCAACAAAGAGAACTTCCAACTACAAACAAGTGAAGAGATAACAAGAAACCCACTGCAGTAACAGTTGAATAAACAAGAAACACAGAGAACACAATTCTGCTCCATGAAATCATTTAAGAACAAATTCTACAATTACACTGAAATGAACTAGAAAATATAGAGAATATTATTTTAATTCTATGAAATCATTTACTGAAGATTGGCAAAACAGAAGTCAATCTAAATCATGCAACACGAACACGCATATTTGATCAGCATATGGTGTGTGCGTGTGTGTGAGAGAGAGACTCAGAGTATACCTGGGCGGAGAAAGAAGGGTTTTTTCTTTTATTTTCTTTCTTTTTTAAATTCTTTATTTATCTTGACATTTCTCTTCATAATTTTTTCTAGTATATTGAAATATTACCGAAATATCTTCGAAAAAATATATACTCCATTATTTAGCTGGTATGATATAGAATAAAAACACCAAATTTGATCCATGATGACGATTTACTCCCTAAATATATGTAATTTTCATTGTAGCTCTTGTGATAAAATAATGAACATTTTATATCTCTATTATTTTTTTTTATCTATTAGATTGTGTATTTATAGTTCGGATCCATGATGACAATTTACTCCCTAAATATATGTAATTTTCATTTTAGCTCTTGTGATAAAATAATGAACATTTTATATCTCTATATTTTTTTTATCTACTAGAAAAGTGCACGTGCTTTGCACGTGATTAACTAATTTCTTTTAATCAAATTAGAACAGTGCACGTATTTTGCACGTGATTAACTAATTTCTTTTAATCAAATTAGAAAAGTGCACGTGATTAACTAATTTCTTTTAATAAAATTGAAAAGTGCACGTGCTTTGCACGTAATTAACTAATTTCTATTAATCATTAATCAAATTAGAAAAGTGCACGTGTTTTGCATGTGATTAACTAATTTCTTATGTTAGTTGAATCATATTATCATTTTTTAATCATACTATGGTCTAAATGACATACCACATAATTTATTTGATTAAATCGCTTTAAAGTTGTTATCATTTTTAGGCTCTTTAATAAGTTATAATTTTTTAAAAATTTACAATAGAAATATTGATTTTACCTGCTTTTACATTGAGTTTATCATTTCTTTTTTGTTATTTTAACATGTTCGTTCACAATTTTTTTATGGTTTATCCAGTTTATTTAAACGATCCATCCATTATCAAGTTAACCCATTAGTTAATTTTCACATTTGTTGATCAGTTCACTCATTCTCTTAACTAATTTCTTTTAATCAAATTAGAAAAGTGCACGTGATTAACTATAAATATCACAATATAATTTAAATAGGGGTATATTAGTCTTCACAAAAAATAAAAAAAATTTCTCTAGACCAACTCGTACTTTTATATGTATATAGATATAGATATAGATATAGAATAGATTAGACCGTGTATTTATAATTCGAATCGAAGAGTACAAAAAATATAAATCCTTATCAATTTGATGTTTACAGTAGGATTTAAACTTTAGACTCGTCACTGAAATTGCTAAGTCACTACCATTTGACCCTCTATATTTTCATAAAAGAATTTCACCACTTACCTTGCACTTTTAAATCCAAAAACAAAAATTTAATTAAAAATTTGAATTTATGCGAAATATTAATCTATGTGTTATATTATTAGTGTTTATTGCTTATGTTTTCTCTGTATGAGATCAATATATCCTCTTTATGATAAATTTTATCTACGCAGCCCAATATTGTTTGAGCCAAAGGGCCTCACGCATTTGTGCGCAGCCCAATGAGGTTTGAGGCAAAGGGCCTCACGTATTTGGGCTTCGTCAATCCGTTTGCTTCACGAAAGATAATTATAAGACTATATATATTAGGAATTTGAGTTTTAAGAAAAGAATGACAAAAGACATAAAAACAAAAAAAAAAAAAAAGGGAAGGGAGAGTTTAGTATATAATCTATAATCCAAACCAGAATTGTCAAATGACTCAATGTGGCAGATTTTACTCTCAACTTGATGACCAGGAGGTCATGGGTTAAGGATGAGGCTCCATGACCAGAGGTCATGGATTCAACTCCAACGAATGTGGGTATTTTCTCTAGTTTTATATTAGTCTTTATCTAGTTTAATACTATTAATTGGTTCACTTTGTTATCATTGGAATAGTTTCGATTCGATATAGTGTTTAATGTAACAATGTATTCACCATCTCAAAAAAACTTTAACTTTAGAAATTATTATTTAAATTGAATTTGTCCGAATTCAAAGTAACTATATGTCAAATATAATACACTTGTTTTAAGATTTGATGTAAAGCTCAGGAAAATCACTCACAAATATAAGTGCAATTGGTTGATGGTGAAATGAATTTAACCAAGTCAAACTTGACAAAAAAAATTCCCACTAGAATCATGCAAAGAAAAAAATAAAAGAACAAAACCAACATGCACAATAACACAAACCAAGATTTACAAAGACTCTAATATAAACTACATATATAGATATGTATACATAATCATGAAAGAGATACTAATTTAAAAAAAAAAAAAAAACAATGGTCACAGCTTCCATGTTATAATACACGACATAGCATCTCGATAAAATTAATTAAATACAAGTTTTTAAATACTTTTTGTGTTGCACATTTAATGCTTGCATTGATGCTCTCGTGGTTTTCTCCTTCTAATAAGGTGGTGGAAGATGTCTGTTCTTTTCACATAAAAAAAATTGTCTTAAAATTTTCAACACACGATCACCAAAAAGGACAAGATTCTTAGTTACCCTATATAGTTTAGGGTTTTGAAATCTAAAGAATCCAAATCTAACTTGGTTTTAGCATAATGGTAACTTCTATCCAAAATAAAAACTAGTTTAATTCTAAGACAACATTGACGTGGTGTAATTTGATATTATTGACAATACACTAAACTTCAATATTTTTTTTGTATGAAATGGTAATTACATCACTATATAGGCTAATGTGTTTGATCACTAACAAAATACAAATAATGTTCAATCATAAATACCAAGAATATCCACAAGACTATGAATAAATTAAATAAAGACCCACACTTGCATTGAGATTCAAACATTCAAACCCATGGCCTAAATTATTAATCCTTTGTACTAGGCGTGATCATGATATATTGATATATTAACATCTTCGATCATTTTTTGTGTAAAATATTTTATTTATAAATTTGTTACAATTAGTGACAATTTTTTCCCTGTTTGATTATATCGTCGTTGATGTCCTCTTTTTATGTAGTGAATTGAATGGATGGAATATTATAATTTGCCATAATAAGTACTCTCTCCTTTTTTTATTTGTGCTTTCGTCAAAAAAAATTGTTTTACTTTTATTTGTCGTTTTAGAACTTCAATGTAAAATTAATTGTTTTCTATCAATATTATCCTTCTTGTTAATGTTTGTAATAAATGTTAATTAATGATGTTATTATTTAATTAAAAGGGTATATATTTTGGGGGGTTTTTGATTTAAAAAAGTGACTATTTATTATATTTCTTAATCCGCATGCAATCCTCCAGAACGACAAATAAAAAAAACGGAGGGAGTAAGTAGTTTCTTTTTGGTAAAATTGCAGAAAACTTCCCAAAATTAACTAGTGATTTTGAATTTTCGTCCCAAACTATATTACCTCATCGAATTTTGTCCCGCAATTTAATATATGTTTGAAATATTGTCCCAAACTAATTACTAATTTTAATTTTTCGTCCCAAACTATACCAATTCGCCGGAATTCGTCCCATAATTTATCATTTTGTATAAATTTAGTCCCAATATTAAACTTCTAATATAATGGAAATGACGGTTCAATCTTGTAATTAGTTTGGGAGCAATATTATATAATTATTCTTGTTAAAATTTACCACGTCATGACACGTAAGCAACCATATGATAATTTAACGGCAAATGCGCAGTCTCTATCTTATAATTAACGGTGGGATGATATTCCAAAAAAATATTAAATTATGGGACAATATTTGCCAATTTGAATAGTTTGGGACGAAAATCGAAAATCAGTGATTAGTTTGGGACGATTTTTGCAATTTTGCCTTTCTTTTTAAAAAATTAAATAATTAATGAGGATCCATTGGATTTAACAAAGAGAAGAATTGTTTTTCTCAAGGAGAGACAAGAAAAGAAATTTGGAATCATGTGACGAACAATTAATGCGAGGATTAGGGTTTCGCACAAGAACATTCAATATCAATTAATCTCTCTCGATGTTGCTTAAATTCATTTACCTTAACACTAAAATTCATGTCATGAGGGTGTCATTAATTACTTGGTCGGGTGTTTGTACAAGATTTGGTATGAGCTTCAACTTATATATCTCTTGAAATTTTTAATCTGCATCAAAGAAATGGACCAATACTAGTACTTTCGATAATGGAGTGGGTTTTATTTGAATTCGATTTAATTGATTAGGATCTTTAATCAATTATGATCTGTTTATTTGAATATATAATGGATTTGGTACATGTTAATTTAGATATTCTGAAAATCCGACAAAAGGCTAGCTAATGAATCCAACTAGATTGAACATGGATGCGACTAAAATAGACAGATTGAGATGCAAATCCAACGTAACTTAATCCAGATCCAACTAGAATAAATAGACGTGTGAAAAAGAGATTATTTAGTGCAACCGCTGCACCACGTCATCAAGTACACGTGGTGCAGCCCACCAATACACTTGAGACATGTGAAGTGATAATTCACATCACCTCATATTCAGGCCATGTTCCCGAAAAATAGGATTTCAAAAAATTGTGTTCACATTGCCAGAACATGGATGATGTGGATTATCACTCCACATGTCCCAAGTATATTGATGGGCTGCACCACGTGTACTTGATGACGTGGTGCAACGGTTGCACTAAATAATCTCGTTGGAAGGAGGGAATTTTCATAATTGTCCTTGATGTGTAATTTTTGGTAATTACATGCATGTCCACATAAAAGTTGTCTCGTTTATGCTTCGCAAAAAATTGGATACCCTTATCTTATAAAACATATATATGTATATATAGGAGAATTAAATGTTACTTTTGGCTGTATGATGAATATGTTTGACCGATTAAACAATATGAGTATATACTATGGCGCACGAACTAAATCATAACTTCAACTAGCTACAGCAAACGCATTAAAAGTGAAAATTTCACAATTATATAGTTATCAGTGCAAAAAAATAAAATAAATCCTGGAGTCAAATTAAAAGTTCCAAAAATTGTTGTGGGAACAATATGAATATACATACTGGAAGCTCTGACACATAAAACATCCATTAAATGGAAGACTGGGAAGTATTGTAAGTTGGAACTTGATCAAAATTGAATGTGCAACTCGATCCAACTCCAGTTCAAACCAAATTACAAACTAGTTTGAGCTAGTCCAATAATTTTAATTATACATGAAAAACAAAAAATTAATTCGAACTATATTTATTGGAAAAGTCTTATATTCCTTTTTTTGCTTGATTTTGTACATAACGTAAAGATCGATACGGCATTAGAAGATTTGTTCATATCTATAAATTACTAGATTGTGAAAACGTTGAATTAATTAAGATTACGATGTCTCTGCTGTAAGATTCTTCTCGATTTCTTTTTTATAATAACCATTAAAAAATAAAATAAATGCAAAATATCCAAGATTTGACTATATATAAGCTTCTGAAAATAGAAGAATCCACAGAATTCCGAGGACAGTTTAAAAATGATTAATTTGTCTCACATGACTAGCTACCTAGCTCGTGAAGAGATAGGCCAAAATAGTTTTGTCTTTTTTAGAAAAAAGAATTAATAACATAATCATAATTAACAATTTATTTACATGTTATAAATCGCCATCAAATCAAAGGCATAATTAATAATTTATTGGTCTATTTTAAAAGAATAATAGCATAATCATAATATTAATGATGCTGTTTAGAAGTAACTTTTCTTTTTTGATGTGATATTTTACAGTGCTACTCCTAGTTACGATAAAATCAACAAATATATAAGCATGTATATGTCACATTTGTGATTTAGATTGGTCATTAAAGAAACTGATATATATATTACAAACCATTTAAAGTTATGCAAGATAAAAAAAAAGAAAAGGAATATTACAATTCTCCGAAAAAAATAAATGTTATATGAAAATTATGTAAATGCTTATTTAGTGGCTTCCCGCTATTTATATAAAATAACATTGTTAACTATATCATCTGGTCAAATGATATTTTCAATCGAGCAAACAAACTTCCAAATACAATTAATGCAGTTCTGTCCATTTCTTGAGATAATTTATTTTTACATTGCATGCTAGGTACGACTAATAATCTTTTACTACTAATTAAATAAACAAATATCTAGATTGCAATATAAATTTGACCGGTGTTTCATAAATTTTGGGGCCAAACACATTTATATGTTTATGAATGTTTGTTAACAAAACATTCACGTTAAGCTCTTCCTCGTGTCGTTATAGACTAGGTTTTATAAAGTTAATATCTATAAATTACCTTTTGAAGTAGTTTATAGGGATTAATTAATGTTTTAGTAATCATTAATAAAAAGGCTACACAAAGAAAGAGGAAAGTGGTCGACAAACTATATGTTTACAACGAATCAATTATTTTTTCGGCAGTCAACACTTTTAAATTTGAATATATTTATTATTTTAAAAATCAAATTCAATATAGTTACTGTTTTCAATTCGATAAAGTGTATTATTTCCTTTGCTACCACATTTTACATGGAGCTCCCAAAATAGTTTTTTATAATGCGAAAAATGCCCCCAACTAAATTAGGGTGCCTTGGGGTAGTTGAGATTTTGATATTATATACAAACATATAAAAGAACAATTTAAGGATTCTACTAGTTGAAGTGTTGAACAGCTTACCCATACTTCATTTGATAATAAGTCTCATACTTATTTTTTTTTAGACTCTAATAAATTTCTATCGAACCACTAAAATTTTCAGTGTACACCATTTTGGGATGGTTATTTTTTGAAGCTACCAATAGACATAATTATCGAAACGAAAAAAAAATCTTCCAAAAGACATTGGTCTATCAATTTTAGAACTTATATCCTTAGAAAACACTGTTAATAAAAAATAGGGAAATTTGTAATTTTAGCATATCTTGGAATAGGTAATCGCAACTTTAGTACCATTAGGCACGAAAATGCATATTTGGTTCAATAGATAGATTATGGGCCTGACAAATAATTTTATTTAATTTGAATTTAGATTTGGTTCTGAAATTTTTGAATTATGAGATCAATTTTTGTAAAATATTAATTACCAAGCATCAATAAAAATTAAACAATAAAATCAACAATGACAGAAAACAAATGCCATTTAAATAACATATTATAAACCCAATTATGTAAAGTAAACATAATGTCAACAAAAAAAACCTAGTAAAGTTAGGGGTGTTCATAAATCCGTCTCACCTGACCCACCCGCTCGACCCGTTCCTTTAGTTTTAAAATAATCAAGTGACGGTTGGTAGTTTCTAAACCCGCACGTTATGGGTCGGGTGACTAGTTTGATGGTTAAAAAATCAATTCATTCGCAACCCGCACTTAATCATCCTTGATGTATTTTTTTATTCATGTTTTAAGAAAATTGTGAAATAAATTACATTTATCAACAAATGATTAAGAACAAATAAAAATTTTTGTTCAAGTTTTTTGTTTATATTAATGGTAATGGTACAAATATGTTAGTAATTTTTTTCCTAAAGAGTTTCTTGTTGAAAAATCGAGAAGAAACTTAACTAATTTGTTATTGTTTGTAAATATGTGAATGATGATTTGTAATTGATTTTTTTGTGAGGATTTGTTATATTTTTTTTTTTGGTGGAGATTGTTGATTAATTAATAAGAAATTGTTGATTATTTTATATTTTTGTATTTTTGCTTCTTGGATTTAATTTCAAATGTAATATTGAATATATTTGACACATTAATTTGTTGTTTTAAGAACCTAAACCCAGGTCTTTTTTTATATACTAGCGACCGTGGCAGGCAGTAATATTCACGTGTTTAATTCGAGAAAATATAAAATTATATTGAACCAATTTAAATTTTAAATTTAATATTTTTCCATCAAACTTAGAGTAAAACTACAATAACATCTATTATTTATTTGTAATCAATTCCATAAAATTAAATAGTATAATATTCATGGTAAAATCGCAAAATCAAATATATAAAAATAGATAATATGTCTTTTGGAGTTTGAAGAAAACACTTACTTTTGCAAAAAAAAAAAAAAAAAAAAAAACACTTACTCTTAGTTTGTACTCCAACAAAGCTATCTCATGATAAAATTATTCCTTCAAAAATTCAAATGTTGCAATTAAGAAGCGAAATTCTGTTATGCAATCAACTGAACAAATACAACAAAATAATTAGAAAAAAAACTTCTGAAAATGAAGCAAAATATATTTAAAAATAGAAAGAAAAAAAATCAAATGAAACTGTGTGCAAGTATGTGAAATTTTTGAGGGGGAAATAATTGAGAAAGGGAGAGATAGAGAGAAATGTACGTTAAATATTAAATGCATCAAAGGAATTACCCATGAAATGTGGAAGTTGGTATTGACAGTTACTGAATTTTGGGTAATGTAGTGAGTGCCAAATTTGGTGCACGTTCAAAATTCAAAATGAGGGTTAATTTTGGAAAGTAAAATATTTTTGGTGTAGCTTGGTGTCATAAACGCCATTTTATGAGTAAAATTCGGCTTTTCTTTTTTAATAGTATAAATACGACTTTCTAAAAAGTTCAATTATTTTTGGACATGTAGATTGGTATAGGAGATTTTATGTCTAATAAGAAGGTGCACATACGTTGCACGTACATGTCTAATTAATGTAAAGATAAAATTTTAAAATATATATTATTTGTTGATTAAACAATATCGTGCAATGTATGTGCATTTTTCTAGATAATGCAAAATAAAAATGCAAAGCAATAAATTAGAGAATAAAATGCAGAGACAAGACTATAACGAAAGAAACTAAAAGAGAAATAAATATATTTAATTTAGTTAACTAGAAAAGTGTAACTATGTTTTCAAGTGTCTAGTTATTTATGGATAATTTTCATAAATTTAATAACAAATCATTTCAACGTTCATATACTGGTTCTAATACATTAACTAAAATTGGAATAATAACCGCGCTTACAATAGCTAGTTTAAGAAATCGTTTGACTACCCTAAAAGCGTCTGGGGTCCTGTCTACATAGACCTTCCCTAGCGTCAATGCTATAGTGCATATTAGGGAGACTGCCACTGCCTTCGTAGTCCTTAGTAATACGTCTTCATCGGGCCATATGTAGCAATAGGCTACTGGAGGCCGTCAGCTAAACAGGAAATATGATACTATTGCTACATATGGATACCATGCCATTTATGGATACCATGCCATTTATGTCCCTACAAAGTCTTTATAGCAGGAATTCAACCCAAAATTTGAGAGAAGATTTTGCAACTAGATTACCTACGAAAGTGAAGATAGGGCTTGACCCTGAGGACCTTTCAAAGTTTGATATCTCTAAAATAAACGGCCTTATGTAGCAATATGTAGCAATGGAAGAAATTATGGATACAATGCCATTGCTGTCCCAACAAAGTCTTTACAGCAGAAATTCAACCCAAAATTTGAGAGAAGATTTTGCAACTAGATTACCTACGAAATATTTTGCATTCATGGATTCACTGCGTTGTGTGGAGCTCATATCAACACAAAATGTTTCTCGCCCATATACTACTGCCCATTTCTTCCTCAATTCAAACATTCTTGTCAGCCACTCATTTTCTTGAAAGCCATACTTTTCAATCATTTCATTCCATGCAGTTATAAAATCATCTTCATCCTCGTAATCATATATACATGTACTGAAATCTGTTGCAAAATCTTTGTACTTGGCAAAAACACTAGAAAGATGAGTAGCCGCATTTTGATTGATATGCCAAACACAAAGACAGTGGTATGTTTCGGGCCACCGAGAAGCCAATGCTTTAGCCATAGCAGCATATTGATCTGTAAGGATTGTCTGCGGTTTTTTCTCTGACATTGCTGAGGCAAATGTGTCAAACAACTAGGAAAACGTGCAGTCTCATCATACAATAAAGCAGCACCAAAAACTACATATGATACTATTGCTACATATGGCCCGATGAAAACGTATTACTAATGACTACGAAGGCATTGGCAGTCTCCCTAATATGCACTATAGCATTGACGCTAGGGAAGGTCTATGTAGACAGGACTCCAGACGCTTTTAGGGTAGTCAAACGATTTCTTAAACTAGCTATTGTAAGCGCGGTTATTATTCCAATTTTAGTTAATGTATTAGAACCAGTATATGAACGTTGAAATGATTTGTTATTAAATTTATAAAAATTATCCATAAATAACTAGACACTTGAAAACATAGTTACACTTTTCTAGTTAACTAAATTAAATATATTTATTTCTCTTTTAGTTTCTTTCGTTATAGTCTTGTCTCTGCATTTTATTCTCTAATTTATTGCTTTGCATTTTATTTTGCATTATCTAGAAAAATGCCCGTACATTGCACGATATTGTATAATCAACAATTAATATATATTTTAAAATTTTATCTTTACATTAATTAGACATGTACGTGCAACGTATGTGCACCTTCTTATTAGACATAAAATCTCCTATACCAACTAAGAAATATGATACTATTGCTACATATGGCCCGATGAAGACGTATTACTAAGGACTACGAAGGCAGTGGCAGTCTCCCTAATATGCACTATAGCATTGACGCTAGGGAAGGTCTATGTAGATAGGACCCCAGACGCTTTTAGGGTAGTCAAACGATTTCTTAAACTAGCTATTGTAAGCGCGGTTATTATTCCAATTTTAGTTAATGTATTAGAACCAGTATATGAACGTTGAATGATTTGTTATTAAATTTATAAAAATTATCCATAAATAACTAGACACTTAAAAACATAGTTACACTTTTCTAGTTAACTAAATTAAATATATTTATTTCTCTTTGAGTTTATTTCGTTATAGTCTTGTCTCTGCATTTTATTCTCTAATTTATTGCTTTGCATTTTTATTTTGCATTATCTAGAAAAATGCACGTACATTACACGATATTGTATAATAAACAATTAATATATATGTAGCAATAGTATCATATTTCTTAGTTGATACTGCAATAGTATCATGGGTCTTTCTAAAATAAGATTTTATAGAACATAAGTGTATATGAGATACCTCATCTCAGCCATTAAAAAAAGTCAACAATAAATCTGAACCACAAATTTTGGTCAAAATGTCCAATGATGATGTGGCATCGGACATTTAGAAAAAATAAACATATATTAAATTACATACTGACCCTCTAATTAATATGTTTAAAAAAATCTCCCTAATCTCTAATTAATATCAAATATCTTTCCAAAACAAAAACAAAAATCGAGAAAATTGCATTTTTCATACAAACTTTCTGCCTACTTTATATATTTCATACCAAACTTTTCAAAAAGACACATTTCGTACAAAAGTTGGATAACTTTTTTTTATATTTCATTCGGCCGCTAGTTTTTGGATGAAAAATATCACGTGCCAAATATGTATCCGTTAACTCACCATTTTTATCTCTCAGGGGAACATTTACAATTGAACACAAAATACCTAAAATCTTGAAGGGGATAATTGCAATTATTGCAACCCCGCCCAATTCCTCTTCATTCACCTCCGAGAGCACAACACCGCCCAGCCCCAATTCCTCGTACCCACACAACCCCACTTTCATTTTATGATTAGGATTTTCTTTTTTTATCAATCTCAATTAGTTCTAATTTTTTAACACAAATCAATTCATTTTAATATCTTTTGTATTATAATACATATTTTGAATTTTATCACCTAAAGTATAAAATAAGTACGTATGAGATCCGTTGCATTTTCCCCCCTTAAATGATTTTATGCCAATTTCGATCGTCGAAAAACTCATATATGCGCCTCACATGTATTTTAAGGGTAAAATTAGTCAAAACATGACGTGCATTTTTTACTTTCTCTTTACAAATAAAATATTTTTCTACTTAACTTCGGATTTCCGGTTCTTTTACATGAGCGAAGTATTTGGACTTGTAAGAAGTGTAGTGACTAAAGGGGCACAATATTTTTCGCCGAACAAAACTTAAATAAAATTATTTTAGGCGGTAATTAAGTGATTATTTTGTACATATGGGTGGTAAAGTGCAACAATATGAAACTTTGGGGGATAAGATTTTTGTCAAATTTTTAAAGTGGACATCATAAATCATATGAAAGTTTTTATCAATTTTTTTTTAAATAACAGGGGTTTATTGTAAAAATCTAATGTTGTAGGGGTTATTGATAATATTTTAATTTAAGGGAATGTTTTTTCATCATTTGATGGGATAAAATTGTCATTTCGACTTGGGAGGAATATTGTTTGCCAATAATAAAAAAAAATAGTACAAGGTTCTTTTTCTAATAAAAATAACATATGTTCTTTTAATTAGAAAAAACACAAGGGGTGTTGTTGAAATTTACTCATAAAAATGGGTAAATTTGTCTTTGAGAAAATAAATTATTTTAACTTAAATTTTAAGAGGACATGTGTCACCAAGATAAATGCTATCTTATGTGCTCTCCATTCCTCGAAATCTCATTTTAGACGAACCCTAGTATCATTTATTTCTCTTTTAGTTTCTTTCGTTATAGTCTTGTCTCTGCATTTTATTCTCTAATTTATTGCTTTGCATTTTTATTTTGCATTATCTAGAAAAATGCACGTACATTGCACGATATTGTATAATAAAAAATTAATATATATTTTAAAATTTTATCTTTACATTAATTAGATATGTACGTGCAACGTATGTGCACCTTCTTATTAGACATAAAATCTCCTATACCAACTAAGAAGTGATACTATTGCTACATATGACCCGATGAAGACGTAGTACTAAGGACTACGAAGGCAGTGGCAGTCTCCCTAATATGCACTATAGCATTGACGCTAGGGAAGGTCTATGTAGACAGGACCCCAGACGCTTTTAAGGTAGTCAAACGATTTCTTAAACTAGCTATTGTAAGCGCGGTTATTATTCCAATTTTAGTTAATGTATTAGAACCAGTATATGAACGTTGAAATGATTTGTTATTAAATTTATAAAAATTATCCATAAATAACTAGACACTTGAAAACATAGTTACACTTTTCTAGTTAACTAAATTAAATATATTTATTTCTCTTTTAGTTTCTTTCGTTATAGTCTTGTCTCTGCATTTTATTCTCTAATTTATTGCTTTGCATTTTTATTTTGCATTATCTAGAAAAATGCACGTACATTAGACGATATTGTATAATAAACAATTAATATATATGTAGCAATAGTATCATATTTCTTAGTTGATACTACAATAGTATCATTTATTTCTCTTTTAGTTTCTTTCGTTATAGTCTTGTCTCTGCATTTTATTCTCTAATTTATTGCTTTGCATTTTTATTTTGCATTATCTAGAAAAATGCACGTACATTGCACGATATTGTATAATCAAAAATTAATATATACTTTAAAATTTTATCTTTACATTAATTAGATATGTACGTGCAACGTATGTGCACCTTCTTATTAGACATAAAATCTCCTATACCAACTAAGAAGTGATAATATTGCTACATATGACCCGATGAAGACGTAGTACTAAGGACTACGAAGGCAGTGGCAGTCTCCCTAATATGCACTATAGCATTGACGCTAGGGAAGGTCTATGTAGACAGGACCCCAGACGCTTTTAGGGTAGTCAAACGATTTCTTAAACTAGCTATTGTAAGCGCGGTTATTATTCCAATTTTAGTTAATGTATTAGAACCAGTATATGAACGTTGAAATGATTTGTTATTAAATTTATAAAAATTATCCATAAATAACTAGACACTTGAAAACATAGTTACACTTTTCTAGTTAACTAAATTAAATATATTTATTTCTCTTTTAGTTTCTTGCGTTATAGTCTTGTCTCTGCATTTTATTCTCTAATTTATTGCTTTACATTTTTATTTTGCATTATCTAGAAAAATGCACGTACATTGCACGATATTGTATAATCAACAATTAATATATATTTTAAAATTTACAATCTACATGTCCAAAAATAATTGAACTTTTTAGAAAGTCGTATCTATACTATTAAAAAGAAAAGCCGAATTTTTACTCATAAAATGGCGGTTATGGCACCAAGCTACACCAAAAATATTTTACTTTCCAAAATTAACCCTCATTTTGAATTTTGAACGTGCACCAAATTTGGCACTCACTATATTACCCAAAATTCAGTAAATGTCAATACCCACTTCCACATTTCATGGGCAATTCGTTTGACGCATTTAATATTTAACGTACATTTATCTCTCTCTCTCTCTTTCTCAATTATTTCCCCCTTGAAAATTTCACACGCTTGCACATAGTTTCATTTGATTTTTTTTTCTTTCTATTTTTATATATATTTTGCCTCATTTTCAGAAGTTTTTTTTCTAATTATTTGTTGTGTTTGTTCAGTTGATTGCATAAAAGAATTTCGCTTCTTAATTGCAACATTTGAATTTTTGAAGGAATAATTTTATCATGAGATGGCTTCGTTGGAGTACAAACTAAGAGTAAGTGTTTTTTTTTTTTTTTTTTTGGCAAAAGTAAGTGTTTTCTTCAAGCTCCAAAAGACATATTATCTATTTTTATATATTTGATTTTGCGATTTTACCATGAATATTATACTATTTAATTTTAGGGCTTTGATTACAAATAACTAATAGATGTTATTGTAGTTTTCCTCTAAGTTTGATGGAAATTTTACATTTTCTCGAGTTACTGCGTGCCACGGTCGCTAGTATATAAAAAAAGAACTTGGGGGCCTACATTCACCATGCAAGGACTAGTTTATTTTGGTATCTTCACGACTTCACCATCCGCCACATGCCTTAGTGACCTCTTTTCTCAAAACTCAAAGGAGGCCAAAAGTACCAATCTCATCATGAACATATATAATTATTATAAATAATAAATAATTAAAATATTCACTTCCAATACTTTCATCACTCTCATTAATTATTTATTGCAATCCGTCGATTGTTCACACTCTTGAGCCATTATAAATAGGCAGTAGCCCTTGTTCCATTCTATGCACAACTTATATACTTAATCACCAACTTTTGAGAGTACTTTTCTTTGTCTTAATTAATTAATTAATAATTAATTGTACCATAATTATTAATGGGTGGAACTGGAAACTCTCCTTGCGCTTCATGCAAATTGCTCCGAAGGCGGTGCGCTAAAGACTGCATCTTTGCACCTTATTTCCCATCCGATGATCCTCACAAGTTTGCTATTGCTCATAAAGTCTTTGGTGCTAGTAATATTAGCAAAATGCTGCAGGTACACATTAATTAATTGATCTCCCTTTTCTTTTCTTTTTTATCTGAAAATTTAATTAACCACATTGTCCTCCTTAATTTTTCTTTTCAAGCTAGTATTTTGTTCTAATTGTCTTGCCAATTATTTGAATGCAGTCGAACTAGTTTGAGCTAGAATTTCTCAATGAGTACCCTATTGGCCCCTAATTATATTTTCATTATAAATCCATCTCATTTTCAGAATCACAAAATAAATATGTATACACATACTTTCTTAAAAGTGGTTAGCACCATGTAATTTGATTCAATCAATTTGGGTTTAAGTGGCTAATTAGATTTTTATCATAAAATGCAGCCTTTCATGGAAAAGTCACATTTCAGTCCCAGAGAACTGAATCCTTGCCACTTTTGACACAGCATGCACTTTCCGAAATTGCATTTTTAATCTCATTTTTCTAATTTTCTTTTTTACTTTTTGGACCTGCACTTTACAAAATTACACTTATGGTCTAAAATATTTTACACTTTTCTCTGTCTCATAAAATAGGCTTAGTTTGCACTTTTGATCCCACGGGACTACCCGACATGGAAGGAGTAAATATTTGGATCAAAAGTACAATTATATAAGCAAAATTAAAGTGATAAGGATCCAGTCCTATAGGACTAAAAGTGCAATCCATCTTAATTTGCATACATCTCCTTAATTTGAATGTAAAAGTACATTCTAATTAATTAACATGTATATATAATTACAGGAGCTTCCAGTGCACCAAAGAGCAGATGCAGTGAGCAGCCTAGTTTACGAGGCGAACGCTCGAGTGAGAGATCCAGTTTACGGTTGCGTGGGCGCCATATCGTATCTTCAAAATCAAGTTTCTCAACTTCAAATGCAGCTGGCTGTGGCACAAGCTGAGATACTTTGCATTCAAATGGAACAAGATCATATAGATCAGCACATTACTTTGCCAACAACTCCACTTCTATTTGATGATCAAGCTGATGAAAAGTCCTTTTTACTTCAAAATAATCTCCCCCAGTTCCTTAACTTTACCCCTTTTAATAATAGTAGTAGTGTAAATTGTGACTCTTTCAAGAAAGGGACACTATATGGACATGACATGGTTTCTTAATTAATAATTAGTCAAACAATAAATAATTAACTCTTTCATCATTTTATGCATCTAGCTAGTTCTTAACTAATTAATTGTCACTATATATAACATTATGTGCTGCCCACTTTCATTATATTGTTTCTCAATTTGGTACAATTCCGTAATCGACCATGTGAATATATTGGTTGACCCTATCAATCAAGTCTAAAACTTGGTTTGAATATGAATTTGATCGACCCGAACCAGACATTACTCGATCGAACATGAAAAATAAAGAAAAATTCCCTAGCCCATTATTGACTCACATAAACCTTAACTAGCTATCCGACCTAACAAGAGTAAATTTAAATTTTATCATGATGATTAATATTGATCATGTGACTGGTAGATCAGATTCAATCCCTTTTGCTATTTTCATCATATATATATGTATGTATATATAAGTCATAGGTAATTAGACCCCAAGTGTGACAAAAAGTATATATTTGCACTCCTACTAGAGTACAAAAATAAGTGATAAGGGTATATGAATTAATTAAATGATTTTTCTCAAAATAAAATAAAATGACAAGTCAACCTAGCTAGCATGTGGAACTGGGCAGGGGAAGATAAGAGATTAACTGCATTAAAACAAGGTTCTCTCCGACCATGTACATTAATTAACTAGTTAATTATTAAGACTAAGGGCGGTGCTTTATCAAAATATATTTAGCAGACATAAATTCTGCATGAAATTTATTTAATTAGTAGACCTTCGTATGTAAACAACTCCCACCCCAACAAAATTTGAAATATTTTTTTTTTTTTTAAAAAGAGTAAGAGCAATAAACAAGTGATCACGATACAACATCAATTATTTCAAGATCAGATCCCAGTGACAAGGTCTTGAGTTCGTGATACGATCTTCTGGCATCATCTTTATATTTCTTACTTTAGTGGACGTAAGAAGGATCATAATCTTACTTCAGGATCATAAGAACAACCACAATCTCACTTTAGGTGGAGAAAACCGTAAAATAATATTCATTCCATAACTATGAAAAGAATACAATGAGTGCTTATATATGACTCAAACACTAAACAATTAGATAAATATGAAAATAGAATAACTAGGAGTAGAAAACAACTAACTAAAAGGAAAGAATCCTAATCACTATGGTAACATAATAAGATCAGGATCGTAACAGTTCGAATCTCATCACAAGTGTATAAATTTTTAAAGAAAATTTTGTATGAGTCTATCAATTGTTAGTTATTTGGTTATAATTATTATATATAATTTGTTAGTGCAATCAATCGATATTCTTAGACAATTATTATATTGAAAAACTTATTTTAACTAGTTAAGGGCAAATTGGGATGCATATCTTAGTATTAACGTTATTATTAACGTGGTGACAATTTGATTAACTAGTTCACGTGGGAGGCAGTGCAAAGAAGTGATCATAATTTCACGGATTCATAAAGAAAGAATTGGATAATTTTATTTAATAAGGTAGCTGTCAATCACTTAATTAACTTTTCCAAATGTTCATTTCATTACACAATTGTATGTCTAATCAGCTGCAGATTGTGTAAGAAATTTAACGGTTTAAAAAGTCAATAAAGATTCCTCAATTTGCTTTTTGTCTAATCTTAGGAGTGATTTTCCAATAAGCGAAGCCTAGAGCATAATGGAACTTACTTTATCTCATAACATTAGTAAAACTTATGTGATAATTAAAAGGTTAAGTGATGTCATTAGATTCCTTTCTTTAAAAAAAAAAAAAAGAATTAATTAGTGAATTAGAGATGATTATGTTTTTAATGTTGAATTTTTCATTCACGTCGAAAATATAAAGTTTTAAATTTATGAAAATTTATAAATAGAAACCGGCGCCCCTGAACTAAAATACATCCAACGAGTTGCCTTCCGTTATAGTAAAAGAATTATTTTATTTTACTTAAATACATCTTATAGTATTTAAAAGTGAACTTCTTCTTGTTTGGGTTAAATTAAAGAAAATAATTGTTTTGTACTTGTTAAATTCATCATGCAACAACTTAAATTTGCCTAGTGGATCCTCTAAACTAAAAGAGTCAAAATAGCATGCAACTCTACAAAGAATTTATGGGGCGAAAACATGAATTAATTAACAAGGTCAAGTAAAATTAAAAAGTAGGTCAAGTGAGTTGAATTTGGTCGAACCGTTTTCTTTTGAGGGCTCGAGGCCAATATGCTTCCAAAATGGTGTTCTGCTTTTTATATTTCAAAAATTCTACATTTCCCTCTTTTCCAATATCTAATTTCTTCTAGTTTTCATTGTAAAGGTAAGTTTGCTTTTGTTAATCATCTTGTGCACTGTCTTGTTGCTGTCGTAATGTTCTGTTTAACCCAACCTAATGGAAAACTAGATTTAATCTTAAATAATTTTTCTGTTGATTTTTCATATTCAGGTCTTATACTAGATTTAATCATTTCAAGGCGTCCCCTCTCGGTAGGAATATGCACACGAATTTGAAGTATATATAAATATATATTATTTTTCATTTATTATAAGATTTAAAATTTTAATAGATCAAAATCGATCTAAGCCTATTTACTGCTCATGTATTCTACTTATAAATATTCTAAGATCGAATTGCAATCAGCCCAATTGGTAATCTCGACAATTATTAAATTGGCCCAACAATTGAATTGGCCATTCGGAAGAAAATAGCGGGTATATTAGGGAATGACCCAATAATTTAATATACTGTTTGTTTGGACTGATTAACACCAAATTCAAATGACAACTATACCCTTAAGTGTCTTTGAAATCAGGTTTTTGATATATTAATAGTTCTACAACCCTTCGGTCAAGCTGATGTAAATGAAAGAAACCTAGGTTATCTCTCACTTGCATGTTGCAACGATAGCCGCTCGGGTCATGCACGGGTGCATTCTCATGAAGACACGTGTTCAATTTCATTTTTTTAAAATCTATCTTGTCAACACTCAACACAAGGACACTTGTCAAACGAAAAATGCACCCGAGTATTGCACGACGTGTAGCATCTAAATTTTCAGTCACTTGTGTAAATTTGTACAAGGGTATTTAAATTCTAGGTGAATTCCATAAAACAGGGGGGTATTTGTAAGGTTTGGGTAAAACTCATAAAAACATGAGGGTAGTTTTTGTAAGTTCTGGGACTTAATCATTTCAAAACGGGGGAGTTGCAAGTTCTGGGGAGAGAAAACATTTGGAGGGGGGGGGGGGGGGGTATTTGTAGAGTCTGGGTAAACTACATCGAAAGAGAGGGTGGGGGTTGGGGGGGGAGGGAATTGTAAGTTCTCAGACTAAACAAATACAATAAATGCATGTCACCATTAATAAACACCCGAAGTTCCACGCCTAAATATTCGATAACAACATAACTGTCAAATACACGCCAAAGTTACTAATTTATACGATATATAAGCAACAATGAACAAACACAACAAGATTCTAAAGCCGGAAAGGGAGGGGATTTTATACACTTTCAACAATAAACCCACATCCTTGGAAGAGTTCTTTCCTCCTTGAATCCATATGCAGTAGTCTGTATTAGATATACGAAATAGGAATTCAGAGACATACTTTACTAATTGAAATCATATGTTATATGTGAACACAAATGCAGACCAAGGTTTTTTTTGCCAACAATGGGAATGAAAAAGCAAACCTAGGGGGTTTTGTCAAGTCTGGAAAAGAAAATATGCAAATAATACAAGTGTAAATGACAATCCTAGTAAAAATATGCAACATAGGGAGGGTTGACCTTCATATATGGGAAATTAAATGCAAACCATGGGGGATTATTCATGTTACAAGAGTGCTTCTACAAAGATCAGTATTCTACGCTACAAATAATTACCTCCTCAACCACAGAAGAAACTAGATACTAATCCAATTGAAACACCAAGAGGGGGGAGGGGTGTTCTTGACATACAACCAATGAACCAACCACGAAGCATTTTGATGTGACTAAACAAGGGGGGATTCATCTCAATTTCCAGAAAAAATGCAACTAATTTCTGGGTTTTTGCTAAACAAAATGGACAATTCTTCACAAAAACTCGTGGAAATGTGAATTGATTATTTTATCTGAAAGCTTGAGGCAATGGCGCATTTTGGCCGTTAATTGATCCAACTACAAGGGCAGTTCCATCTTTTTAATGAATCTGGGCCGAATTGCCTAATTTCTGGGTTGGACCTGCGTAATCGGGACAAAACACAAGGGTGGCTCACACTTTTGTCCGATAACTCCGGGCTGCCCTAGTTTTTTGTCGGACGAACCAAACAAGATAATGTCAACCGACTACCCTAATTTGGCCAAGCAAACACAAAAATAAGATACCTCACCAATCTTATGGTAAAATAATTAAAGATATTTTATTAAATTATCACGCCTGTGAAAGTTACATATCACAACTTCAAGACTGAGGATTTATTTCAAACATGCATTTGGTCCTACACTCCCCAGTAAAGAAGCCCTCTTTCGGCTTTTTATTCAAAATATGGTTATATAAATAAAGGTTATAGTCTTCACTTATATGAAGCAATATCTTGATCACCAATTGACATTATGCACCTTCAACTTTCAATAAATAGGAAGGAGAATCTTCAAGCTTTTGGAGAACTCCGCCAACATCACATACTTGGATTACAAATTTCAAACTAGAAACGCCAGCAGGAACTTCTAATTCAGAAACGTAAAACGACTTCACTATTGCCCCACCAAGATACTCCTGAGCTCCTTCAGACGACGTACCTTTTAGCTTGTTAACATATATATTATACTTGACAAAATCGGCATTGCCCTCTTTCAATTGCCAAGTAATCTTAGCACTGAGGCGTTTAGAGCCTTGAGGACCAGAAGTCCAAACGACAAATTGACTATCAAGAATCCATGACGAAGGTAGTGGGAAATTTGAAATCTGACCCAAAGTAGTAATCTTGATATCACCAAGTACTGCGTGATATTGTGATGGGGCATGAGATTCTTGCTTTGGTCTGTAGCATACTGCTCGAATCTCGTTTAAAGTGTGTCCAGCCATATCGACACTGCTTTCTTGCAAGATCCATCCAGGTTCTTGATCCAGTTTGGTCACTCGACGTGGCATTATTACATGAGTAAAATGTTGCGAGAATTGGTTCATGGTTAGCAAGGTATTTCCTGAGGCGGCAAGAAATACCGACTTTTTCTCTTCTTTGGCAGAAGTGAAATCAACAGCAATACCTAACAGAGAGTTCCCAGTTGATTTAACCTGCATTCATTATTCTCATCTCATAAACAAAAAATAAAGAAACAAAACCAAAATAAAAAAAAGAAACTGTATAGCATAATTAATTCTTGATTGAGAGGTTTACGGAGTATGTAATGTGAATTTGTGATTTCCCCAAAAGAAGGTCTCCTTTAAAGAGTCTTGGTCTGAAGTCAGCACCATCAGCAAGAGTTCCGCTAAATGTGATGTTGCTTCCTCCATTGTAAGACGCTTCCTTGAAACTGTAAGTCACAAATTACATGTTATGTTTCTAGGTAATGTGAGTAAATCCTAAAAAATGAACTTTATTAAGTTAAATTTGCTAAGGGATGTTAATTAAATCAAAAGGACGTTTTCTTCAATGAGCACTGCGCATATGGCTATATATTGTCATCATAAAACACGTATGAATTCACATCACAACATGTTTTAAAGAAAAAAATAATTACTGAAAGGAATGAATAATGCAACTTACTTGATAGAAACTTGGATCGGCTGAGTTGTTGAGCCTTCAGGATACTCAATAAAAGGCTGCAACAAAGTCTACGAGTTAGGAGAATGGACAAGACAAGGCAAGATAATTAACTAAAATGGTCAAATAATAAATTAAGTTAAGATGGGATGATTGCATTTAGGGGTAAATTCTGGTCTCTCTTTGCAAATAGTTATTTGGCATAGTTTTGATAGAGCTAATGCATATGAGAGGAATGACATTAAAGAGTCATATAGATCAGGTTTACAAAACACTGCATTCTTTACTAGTAAGGAAGGGCCGTAAAAATAAGACAGTGCTGTGTGAGGAATACCTGAAAGCTTTGGAGAGAAATGTTGTTCCAAGGAGTGTCAGAGACTTGCTTTCCATCAATATATATATGGTAACCATGACCCTGTGAAATAATGACATAATGCTTGTGTTGCAGTAAAACAAGGTTAAAATGTAAGGAAATTCTTAGAACTCCTCAAGATCTCAGAAGCCCAAATTTGGGATATTTTTAAGTATCAATTTTCCTCTACATTTTTCTTTGTCATAAATTTTAAGATCCATCCCCTCTACCCCCCGCTCCCAATTTCCTGACAAATGTGATAAAAAACAATTAATTTTTCTTTCTCCTAATATTTATTGGACAGCCATTAGAATACAAAAATCAAGCTTAAATTCACACTTCATGATTAGGAATTGTAAAGTAAATAACATAATTGTAGTGAAACATATACCTGATTGAAGTTTGAGTAGAACGGGAGTACTTTAGGATAGTTCTGTACCGTTCCCCATGATTTCTCAACAAGTCCCCACCATCTGTTTATTTAACGATTAATGGAGAACAAAATTCAACCATTGACAGCATAGTTTGGATAGAATGTTTCTCAACACATCCTCAAAGTATAATCCAAAAATTTCATAGAGAGATTAAATTGACAACTAATATATTGTACACATGTCGTCATTTTATTGAGCACAAATTTGACTTGTCTACATATGAATCCAAAAAAAGTTCAAAAAACAAAAATTGTGCGGTGTATTTGGAAAGAGCTTCAACATAATATATATCAATTTTGGTCCGACAATATGTGATCTTTTGTGCAAATTCGTTCACAGAGTAGTATCTTTACCACAAATTCAAAAATTAATCATAAGATCAACGACAAAATGGGATACCCATACTAATTATTTTAATAAATAAAGAAAAACAGATACATCAACACAATGGAGTACGAAAATCACCGATTTTGAGCAGTTTGAAAGTCAGGCGGTTGCTTAGTCTCATAGACCCATCCTGGAGCAAATATGGCTGCTGAAACATTATTTTTCTTTATCACATCAAGAGCAACATTTGTCTGTGCAAATAAAGAAGTTTGTCATTTCTTACATAAAACTTATATAATAGCCGAAAATGTTTCTATAGTTATTGGCCTTAAGGTTGGTAAAGGAGATATTGATCCATAAATTATCTGAAGTATTGAGACATTTAATAATATTCCAAGCCTAGTAATCAGATTTGGAGATACTAAATTAAGAACTTTTAATGCGGCACCTACCACCTACAAAACTAAGATAAATCTGTATCACATATAAGAAGTCCTACAAATTGATGACTATTCATCTCATGTGCTAATGTTATGAAACTTACAGTCCATTGTCCGCCACCAAAAGTACCCCTTCCAAAAACATCAATTCCCATGTAGACATCATACTTTCTTTCACCAGCAACATCAGCTGATAGCTTAGGATAATCTTCCTGTATCACGCAGAAGAAGATTCCAGGTCAAAACAAGAGAGTAAATCCAAATATCCAATTGCACTTTGCCAAATATAAATAAATAAATACCCCCCACGAATAATTTGCAAATAAGCCGTCACATATGTCAAAGAAAGGCTTGTTTTTGTCATTCAATAGATTCTGCCAATTAAGATCACCGTCAATAGTAACACTGTCGTACCTGCATCATTACATTATATATAAACCTTTCAATTATATAGCACCAAAAATGAAAACCAAGGCAATATGTATATTAAGGAAGTTACCATATAACTAAGGACCCAGGTAGTGAAGAGTGCATGGTTTGGCTTAAATGGTTGACAAATTCTTTCAGATTAGGGATTTGTCCAGGATCCAAATTGACTTCCATATTGATCTGTCAATAAAAGAGGGACTGTAAAAGCTAATCCTTCTGTACATCATACTCCGTATTTGTAGAGAGAGCATACTAAACAAAACGATAGTTCTTTTACTGATTAAAACATCACAAGAATTTGTTTTATTTATCATCTCAATGCATTAGGTATGTATGAGTCACTATTTTAAAAAATTATGATGAAGTTTTGTTTGGTTAACTTATTGCAAACATAGTTTTATATGAGAACTATATTGCCGATCATAAAGCACCAGTTTATAATTTTTCTCGGTATGAATAATAAATTATGAAACAATAATGACGCTATAGTTTATGCCAAAAAATAAAGCTAAGAACAGAGATTAGATGTGTGGGGAAAAAAATATTACCAGCCAACCATCAAAACCTAGAGCAACAGCAAGCTCAGTCAATCGCTCGGCGTACAATTGAGCAGAAGCCTTTGTTGATAGCAGTTTATCCGCGAGTGCTTTCCCTTCATCCCACTCCATGATGAAAGTCCCCAATACCTTTTGTATTTTATAAAGATACAATCAGCAAATTATAATGAACAAGAACCAACCCAACAATAAGAAATTTCAATATATAAAACAGAAGCTGGTAAGGGCTTTGAAAGATTCGCCAAAAGATCGGTTCATAATAAGAACAACAGAGAACAATTTCTGTGAAAAATGGTAATCATAAAAACCTTGCCTTAATAAGTAACTATCAACAAAACCATGTAGATATAGTGTCATTTTCATTTAAGAAATACACCTTCAACAAAATTATCATCATCAACATCATAATAACCATACAAAAATATGATAATGACGAGAGGTAGTTTAGGGCATCAACTGAAACAAAAGAAAGTACTCTTTATTTCCACTTTTAGAACATCAACTGAAAAAAAAAAAAAAAAAAAAACATTGCCATTTTACCAAATTCCATAAAGTTAAACATAAGTCATTATCATGATGAGATTTCCTTTTTGAACATAGCAGTCAGAAAAACACATAATTATACCTTTACACCATGTCTGTGAGCAGTATTAGTCCAGCAAGGCGGCGGCAACGTCACTAAATTATGAGAAAAATACACAAAAACATCAATCAAATACCAGTGCCAAATCGCATACGCGTCAGGATTAGCTCCACCCTGTACGAACTTATCATCAGTATAACCTCCCGCCATATCATGACAAACCAAAGTCCGCGGCCTCAGTGGCAAAGCGGCAGCTCCAGCGGCGGCGGACGGCAACTTCACAGTGGATTGATTAAACGGGAAGTGAAACGACTTGAAGTAGGCGCGGGACTCCAATTCCTCGAGCGTTTTGAGTGGATATGAAATTGGAACTGCTGGCGTCAAAGGATTGAACGGCGGTGGAGGATCTGCTGCAGCGGCGGCGGAGCTTTGGTTGTTCTCGTCGGCGATTTGTGCCATTATTGAGTAGATAAATGATCGGAGGTTTTTCAATATGGAGAAGGTTTTGGGATGGTGAGTCTTTATATAGGATCGGAAGGGCATTGAAGGATTGGAATGGAGGGAAATCCATTGAAGTTGACTCCATTAAATTTCTGCAATTAATTAAGCGTTTCTCTTTGGGTTTCAGTTTTGTGTTTTCCCTGTTTTACTGTTATAAGGATGACATTTATCTCAATTTATCTTTTGTAATTTATGATATTGTAATATCTGAGATAAATCGATTATTTATTTTTCTAGAGGTTTATTTAAGAAAATTGTAACCTTTTTTTTTCCCTCCTTCTGATGAATGATAAATTGATAATTGTAACATTACATAATAAAAAAGTGGATGAGATTTGAGTCAATTTGGTTGTGAGTTGTGACTTACGTTAAGCAAATTGCATTAATTAATGTTTAATTGCTATTAAATCTTTCATGTAAATTTGAACAACACGCCTGGATATTTTCAACATTTATGACAATTTCACGAAAACTATTGTCAAGAATTAAAAATTTAAGTTTATGTTTCACTACCTCAAATTAATTGATTGATCAAGAACATAATAACATTTTAGAAATTATATCTTTCAATGTTAGATCAGGATTAATTGATGGTGTCTAACTGTCTCGATCAATCTTGACCCAACTTTAAGCTTTTTATCTTTCAATTTTATTAATTAAATTAAATAAGAGATAGGTAATTTACAATGTCTGAAAATGACATTACATTTACATATGTTTATTCAAGGTTTCGGTTACTACAAAACTTAATTTTTTTTTTTTTTTTTTGAGAACTACAAAACTTAAATAAATTATATGTATTTTCATCAAAACATAAACTTTATAGTTCGCTTTAAGCTCTCCAATGGTTACATCATTTGATCATGTAAGAGAACTTTTTGCATAACAAATATCGCCACTTGAGTCTTAGATTACTAAACGCATATCAGAAAGTTTTGTTATTTTTAGGCACGAATTCAAAATTAATGAGTCGGGGGGGTTCGAATTATTTTATTGGAAGAATTCATTGTCCAGTCCAACATATTTCAGCTAATAATTTGCACTATCGCTAAAACCAACAATACAAAATGAATTGTCCAATAAGCAGTATATTGAATTCATAATGCAAATACTTATCAGGCAAAAAAAGGAAATGAAAAAGAAATTCTTACTGCAAATTTGATTAAAAATATTATCTAAGGTGCATGATATACTATATTTAGTATCGGTGATGTGGCACGACCCTAGTGGCCCACGTGGAACCGTTCCTTAGAATGGGGGAGACGGGGATACGCGGATCGATATAGATGATCGGGCGTTCAAGAGCAGTTGCACCCGATCCACTCTTCACATTCTAATACCGCAGATCGGGGGTCTCAACTGTGTTCCTTTATTGGGTTCATAAGCTACCAATTGGGTATTTCTATTCATTGGATCCATCGGAATAATCCAAGGGCCAGGATTCTCTCATACGTCCCTTTCACCGTCTTACTTTAGTACGAACGATAGTACGTTTCCCATACAGTGCAACCCGAAGTTATACAACCGACCCGGAGGAATAGTGCAACTATAAATACACTTGCCATTTAATGAAGGTACACATGCTTTTCAGTAGGGCTGGGCAAATGGGATCGGGTTTCGGGTACCCGTCCCGTCCCGATCGGGTTTTTCCCATTTGGGACGGGACAAAACGGGTATTTTTTCATTTGGGACGGGACAAAACCCGGTCAAGAAAAATTGGGACGGGTTTCGGGTATTGATCCCCACCCGATCAGGAAACCCGGTCCCGATTACATAGTTTAATTAAAATAATATATATATATATATGTATATATATATATATATATATATATATATATATATATATATATAATCAAAATACCTAATTTAAATAAAAATTTAACTATTCACATCTCCCTCTATGTATTCTTCTTCTATAAAATTCAATCTTAACTCCACCACAACTCAACTCCCGTCGTCCGCCACTGATCCGTTACTCGCCAACGTCCGAATTTTCAACATATATCATGGCAGAGGATTACAATTTTCAAGTTTCTCCAATAATTTTTCAATTATATCTTAAGGTTTTGAGATCCTTTCTAAGTCTACATGTGGTGCATAACTCTAAGTGGCACGTGGCGCAAAATGGTGAAATGGCACACCAATATTGACAAAGAAGATCCAAGACGGTTTAAAGTTGCATTAAACTAAAAAAAATTAATTGTTTATCGGGACACCCGGTCCCGTCCCGAATCTCGAAATTAAATCGGGTACCCGAAACTCTCGGGACCTTGGTTGATCTACCGGGTTTCGGGATTTGAATTTGAAAACCCGAAACCCGATATCCCGTCCCGAAACACCCGAATTCCCGAAACTCCGTCCCGATCCCACCCCTACTTTTCAGCATTCCTACCTCGGAGCACTTAGATCATGTAGCATGGATCGATAAACCCTATATGATTTGATCAGTCCCCACTATTACAAAGGTCTAGTAGCTTGTAACAAGAATATTATTGATTTAGTAAAAGATCATTGACTTTTCTTCATACCTGTATATATAAGATTATTAGCTAAATTAGTGTACATTACGTTCTTTCAAATCATAATAAAGTTTATTTATAATTTACTTGATATAAAGCTTCTCGGCAATTCTCCAGTCAATGTAAGTAATCAAACAATTCGCAAAATATTAATCTTTTATATTGTTTCTAAGCTTACTTTCACCCATTTCGTTACTAAAAATGATCATTAAATTGTTATCGTGGTAACATGAAGAATCTAATATCATACGAATCAGACACCCAGTTAAAGAATAAATCATAGACTTCTTAATACAAATAATTCGTAGACATAACTAAAAGTTATTGATAACTCTTAAAACTAATAAATAAACTTGTTTATATCTATCGATTCGACTAAAATGCAATACTTTGTATAATTGGCAAAAACTCTTTCTATGATTTTTATTAGCAAAAATTCTTCTATACAATTTTTTTATTAGTGAAAGACCATTTTCCAAGAGCAAGTACGTATTTTACAAGAAAATAACAAATATATCCCTTCCAGAAAATGCAAAAACACCCCTACAAAATCTCATTTTTAAAACCATTTCACAATATCCAAACAAATTACACTACAAAACAATTTTAAAAATCTCAATTTATTTCTGAAATTACTTTCAGGATTGTGAGACAAACAGGGCCTTTAATGTGTGCATAAATAAATTTATAGATTTTGTTGAATAAGAACAAGCAACCAAGTGGTATTAGATTAAGACTTGTGAGTTGAGAAGGTACAGCTAACATTTATCTGCCTCGTTGAAAAGATTATTGGGAGAAAAAGAAAAGTCTAACAATTCCACCGACAAATAATTCACACACCACAACATTAAACACACTAAAAACATAGAGTACCAATTATAAGGTAATAATGTGAATGTGGAGTAAAATCCACGTCAAACCCCTGTTTCGTCACTTGTCCCAACAAGTTTTAAAATTTGACATTTATGGAGAATATGGCACATGGACATGGGTATGGTATGAACTTTACTCCAAATCTCATTAAGCAATTGTTTTACTGCATCATGTGTGACTTGATGATACAACATGGCATTTCATATCATTTAACAACCACATCCACTATTAAATAAAATATAGACTTTTTTTTCCAATATAGAGCAAAACTATTTCTTAAAATATCTTTCTTGACAAAGTATTTCCTTGAATATATCTTTTACTAAAAATCGCAGGTGTTAATTGCGATTTTTAAGAAAATCGCAACTAGCACTTGCGATTCTTTTTTCATTCTTAAAAAAAAAAAAAGCTAAAATCGCAAGTACTAACTGCGATTTTTGCTAATTACAGAAATTAATTAACAAGGCCAGCAATTAATGATTGTAATAAATCGCAGGTAATGGCAAGATTAAAAATGTGAAAGAAGGCATAGGATATCATATTATTAAACAACAACCATGAATTGAATTTGGGCTTTGGCCAATCTCAATCCCTTCATACAGAATGAAAACTAGCAATAAAAGCCTGTGGATACTAATTGACTCACTTCAAATTATTTCTCTAGAAGCAAATTCAAGGCCTGTGCAAACTAAAATCTTACACTAATTGACCCACTTCAATAATCTTACACTAATTCAAAACATCTCATTTAGCTAAACCAAGATTCATTTAGCCAAGGAATCCTCGTGAGCCGTGGCCGTGGCTTCCAACTTAGGAGAGAGAGACTTCCGGCCGATGAGAGAGAGAGAGAGAGGGGTTTAAATTGATTGTTAATTAATTTCTGTAAATAAGCAAAAATCGCGGTTAGTACTTGCGATTTTTGCTTTTTTTGTTTTTTAGAATAAACAAAGAATCGTAGGTGCTAACTGCGATTCTTTTGAAAAATCGCAGTTAACACCTGCGATTTTTAGCAAAAGGTATATTTAAGAAAATACTTTCTCAAGAAAGACATTTTGAGAAATTGTTTTGCCATGAAGGCTATACTGGAAAAAAATTCTAAAATATATAGTGGACATAAACATTTACCAGCTGTCTATTTGGAACTAATAATAATCATATATAAATCTTTAATGCAGAATTTCATTGATTGCAAAAAGTATCATATTTACAGTTGCAATGCATAGGGCAACACATAAAACTATAAGAACAAGGCATAAATTACACCAAAACTTTTGAAGATCAATTTAAGAGTTGGAGGAGAACAAACTAGCAGCTAGCGCATGCAATGAGCTCTTTCTTTTTTTTTTTAATATAAAAACATGGCCATTCATCCAGGTACCCCGGTAGCATTTGGCTATCGTTTCTAGAGCAATATGGAGTTCTTAGATTATGAAATTCTCAAAGTAGATCTTCAGTACCAGTTAATTTTGAAAACTCGTCTTCATCAATCTTCCCCTTCTTCAGCTTTTTCAGAAGACGATAGTCACGTTCTAGCTCATCTGCATCATCTGTTGATTGAGTTGCACGTCTCTGTTTTGCTGTTTTCTTCCTCAAGACAGCACTTGCAGCTTTTGAGACTGTCTTAGGCTTCTTTTTTTTCTCTTCTTCTTTTGCAGCTTTTCTTACTACGAGGTTTTTCTTTCTTTGTTTTTCCCGATTTTTATCCCTTTTCATAAATTTTTCGTGTAAGAAATCAATCAACCAGCTATTTAAATGTAAAAAAGATTAATCTTGGAAAGAATCCTTACTTGAATTTGATCTCCTCCAGGTTTATATCTGGGACTGGAACGAAACCTTCTATTGAAAGAGAATGTCGTTTTACTTCAGGAACACAAGGGAGCTGCAATAAACCACATCCCATTCCCAGCTTCCCAAGTTCAAGCTCTTTCCACCTGCACACAGAGAAACAATTTATCAAACAGAAGATCAAGAGACGATACAATAAACAATTTATATTCCACTACCTGAAGATAAAAGAACAGTGATGCTCTTTATAAGCTCGGATATAAGATACAAAAGCACGGAGTCCTTTTTCCATTATGTCACGATCTTTTATCGCAGCTGCACGTATCTACAAAGATAACAAATAATAATTAATACTTCGGAGAACTATTTGAGAAAATGTAGTGATGGGATTTTTTTTACCTCAGGAATAATATCAGGAACCTCATCAGAGCATTTTCTTTCTTCAAGTGGGATTCTTCTTATCCGAAGGAATTCTACATATGCTTCCTCCTAATTGTAAAGAACATATATTTTCAAAAAGACCGAAAAACATTTTCATAATCAAATAAACAAATAGATTAGACCATTTCCAAACCTTTGGTAAGAGGAAGACAATTGCACTTCCTTGTCTTCCCATCCTAGCAGTTCGACCAACTCTGTGAACAAACACATTTGGGTCCTGAGGGGGGTCATACTACATACAAGACATCAACCAATTAGTAAGTTTTAGCTTTGAAAAATCAATCTAGTTTTGGCTTTTCAAAATCATTTCAGAAGTAGGAATTTCTTCCATGCAAGTTATCGAGCAGCGAAATGCCTAAATGTGCGAGCAGGATGATAGTTATTCGGTGGCTACCTGTATGATGCAGTCAACACCAGGAATGTCAAGTCCACGTGCTGCTACATCAGTGCAAAGAAGAATGCCACTTGAAAGAGATGTAAATGATGATAATGCCTTCTCCCTTGCAGACTGCATTAATAATCCGAATAGTGAGAAAATACTCTAAAGCGTTAAATACAAAAAGAAAATTTTACAAACTTTACACGACAATATTTACGAATTACCTGCTTCATCTTTCCATGAAGAGGGATAAGAGAGAAACCCTTCAAAGCAGAAAGGCGTGGAAGTACAGCTCCCCAGTAATCAACACAGGCGCAAGTCATGAAATAGCTACAAGCGAATGGAGATCATATATCAATGAACACTACTTCCAGAATAGAAATAGTTACTACACTTTTAAACTAAAGAAATCAGAAACCCACATTATAATTTTTCGAGCCTTGTTTTTTGTGAGGAGATCAATGAGCTGCAGTGGTTTCTTGTCCGCTTCACACTGGAGATACTGTAGATTCAGGTAACCATAAAAACAATGCAAACATCAGTGTTGTGATTTAAGCGTTACTTGGGTTTTTTAATCTCGAAAAAACTTCATTATCCAATAATGTGAGACAACTGAAGATAATAAATAAGACCTCTATGTGAAGGCCTGAAGGTGTTCTTGAAGATGCGATCTGTTGTGTAGATGTTGAATCCTTTGATCCCTTTACTTCAGCCCTAACTTCAACCCTCACGGGGTTCCTTAATCCTGCTTTAGATAGCTCTTCAACTGCCTCAGTTTGAGTAGCTGAGAAAAGACCAGTTCTACGTAGCTTCGGTAAGCGAGATATAATTGAACTTAGCTGCTTCTGGAATCCCATATCTAATAGCCTATCAGCTTCATCTAAGATCAATATCTGTTTCATCAAACCATAACAATTCAAACAAATACCAATGTGCTTCACAATGCAAAAAAGCATCCCTAGATGATTCTAATTAAAAGAACAGAAAAAAAAAAAAAAAAGAACAGCATCAACATATAATTTTGCCAAAAACATCAACCAACAAAGGGATGGATGGAAATAAGGGGAATCAGCTATCACAAAAGTTGTCTTAACACAGTTGACTATAGAACGAGAATGGATGTGCAATAAATTTACTTAACTCACATTTTCTTCACCTTGAAAAACTAACACCAACATTCCGAATGATTGGGATGACAATTGGTTATGGAAAAGTAGAAAAAATAAATATTTTTGAACAGTAAACGTTGCTCTTTCTCATCGGTCAGGAAGATTTTCATACATATTTTGCTAAAAAAGGACAGCTTTCCATGTCAATAAAAGAATATAATTCACATTTCTTTTTACGTAAAAATAAACATAAGATGGCCTTGTTTATTCTAATACTTAACACTGGATTGAATCTCAAGGACAAGTGCATTTAGGTAATATACAATTTCAGAATCACCATCGATAATTCATCAAAGACTTGAAGTTTTAAACTTCAATGCATAACTAGGCAGAGCTAAACCGTGATTTACCTTTGAATTTTCCATGAACATAATAAATTTAATAACAAAACCACAAATAAAGGCATAAATCTATCATTTCTACGAATGAGTTGAAAAAGGAATAAAACCTCAAGATTCCTGCAGTCCAACATGTCCAAGCGTTCCATAATATCATTCAATCTTCCAGGGGTACCAATCAACAAATTTGCCCCTTCCTCTTCTATTTTCCTCAAGTCATCCTTCACTTCTACTCCCCCAACCAGTAGCATTGGCCTCACATTAGACAAAGTCGAAATAAATGGCTCTGCAACTTTAAATATCTGTGATGCTAACTCCCTTGTGGGAGATATAATTATTCCCATCACCTGTAACATAGAAAAACAAATCAAAGTAGAAACATTACAGAAAACCAAACCCACTCACATGAAATATTAGAGACAGGAAACCACATTAAACATGTTGATTATGAAATACTACCTACACCCGCATGTCAGAATATTTCCTCTAGCTTGGAGAATTCACAAATTTATCATAAATAAGTTAAAATTAAGCAATCCAAAATAGAAGGCTGAAGATGGGAATTAAATATATGGCACATGGATCAAAATTTCAATATTTCCACCTAAAAGTTCCTGTTATTAGACAAACGAAATAAAAATATAGAGTACTTTATGCTTCAATATGTTTCTTAGATTTACAATTTTTCACAATGTTCCCCATAAATTTTCTGAAAATTATATTTAAATGACCGAAACATACACGAAAACTTTTTTTATTACATGATTAAGCATAGAAAAATAAATTAGACATTAGACAGACGTGAAAGTACCACATACCTGAAACAGTCAAAATAAAAACCTTGTATAAGAATAATATCTAGCTAACCTCATAGTCCTAAATTGTTTAAGTAAAGACTATAAGTTACCTAAATAAGTAAGTAATAACTGTTAGAACAGTAAAATAACAACAAAAATTTGCTGAGTGTATTGTACACATTTATTACCTGGTTAAGCTTAGGAGGTGGGGCGCGGCGGAGGATTTCGACGAGGGGAACGACGAATGCTAGGGTTTTTCCGGAACCGGTGGCGGCATCGACTGCGACATCTTTGTAGCTGCAGAGTAAGGGTATGGTGGCGGCTTGGACCGGTGTGCAAAACTCGAATCCGGAAATGGTTAGGGCTTCCAGAACGGAATCCGAAAGCTTCGGGTTGAGGTCGGAGAACCTTGTACTTGTCAATGCTTTGTTTGCGTTCGTGTCGTCGGCGGCCACCATTGCACCGTTTGGCTGCTGCTACGAGAACAACTTGATTGAGGCGGTCTGGTTTGATTAAATTAATGGGCCAAACACGTGATTTAGTTAATATGGTTTGATTAAAATATAATGGGCTTTCAAACACTTGAATTGAGTTAATATGGTTTTGATTAAACTAATGGGCCAACCACTTGGTTGAACAAATATGACCTTGTTAAACTAATGGGCCAAACACTCCTGAGGCTGTGTTTGATTTGATGTATACCGTTCATTAAAATTGATTTGATGAAATTGGTCTGTACCTTGACTGCTCATAGATTATAATTTGGTTTTGGTTAGTTATGTGATATATTATAGTATGTCCAAGAGAGGAGTTAATTAGGTGTTTTTTTTCAAATAAAAAAAAAATTAAAATAAGTTTATTAAGATCAATAAGTTCAAAACAGCTTTCACAATAATATTGAACTTAGTTCCCAAGCGATTTTGACTAAGCCACAAAATAGTTTTTAATTTTAATTTCTGAATAAGTTGAGGGTTATGATTCCGGAACATGTTCAATTTAAAATATGATGCTGAAATTCAAAAGTAAAATATGGGAGTAAATGACACTAAAATTTCAAAAGTTTGGCTAGTCTAAATCATCTTTCAATGTAACCCTTAGATTTTCACTAAAACGAGCATGCTTAATACTCACGAGTTCACAAGAATTCGTTTTCTCTCAGTAACAAATGTACATAAAAAATTACTCACTTCTTTTGCACTAGAGCTTACGAGTGATTCATTATTTCGCTTAATACTCACTATTTACATAGTTTGAAAATGAATGCAATTGTTACTCCTCAAGAGTGGATAAACGGTTAAACCTTAAGCACACATCTTCTCTATTTTCCGCTCCAAGTTCTTATAAAAATTAAGAGCAAATGGAAATAGATTTTTTTGGGTACAACAATTTGGAATTATTAACACAAATGAAAAGACTCACATTTTTTTTGGCATAAACTTTTTTTGACTGGGAATTTTGACCAATTAAAAACAATCAAACTTGGATATTTATTGGTGGAAATTCGTAGAGGATTTTTGAAATATTTTTAAAAATGGTATAAAAACTTACCTCAAAACTAAATGACACCTTCTAAAATTATTAAGCTTCTCTTTTCTTCGGCCTCGATTCTTCATAACATCCTTGGGCTTGAATCTTTAAACTATTTGATTCATCAAAGTCAAGTCCAATATCCTTTTTTGGGCTTCTTAATAAAATTAATATCAATATGACTGCAACTCAATGGTAAAGTTAGAAGACTATTGATCAAAATATTCTAAGTTCGATTCTTATATATAGTGTGTGCTTTTTCTAGTTTAATACTAGTGTTTGTTGATAGATAATTTTCTTTATAATTTGATTGTAGTCGAATTTTCTAATTCATTAATATTGATGTAATGATATAATTATAGTTTTATAAAAAATAAAAATAAAAAACTTGGAAATATTTAGCATAAAAAGTAAAATACATTAGTTCAAATAAATATACAATTGTTTATTATCTTCATATATAGGTCAAAATTAATATTTCGGCTAACAAATTGAGTGCAAATATTAAGAATTAAATCAGACTGCATGCTTTGATACAATTGACACGAATAAAGTAATAAATATAAGAAGTCGCCAAATAGTTTGGCGAGGAGTCCAGGCCATAATAAAATTAAAATGGGTGGCAGAAAGACTTATTATATAAAAATGGAAATCATGCAGCATTAATAGAATTGATTTGATACATATTAGTTGCTTAATTGTAGTATTATTATATATAAGTAGCTGGTAACATTAGTCAATGTTTTTGTTTTTATTGTTAATTGAAGTAGTGGTTGAAACTGAGTTAATAATGGAATTTATATACTCCTTGATATGAGTTTTTATATTGTTTAAACTGATTGCTTATACAAAGCTTATGTCGAACAAGACATTAATGACGTTATACCAGCTTTTTCAATTTTAACTTATTGAGTTAAATATATACCAATTGACTTTTAGATGCTATGAAACAACTAATATTGTTTAAAACTTTAAACTAATTAAACATTCAGAATGAGTTGAACTCTAACAAACTCTTGCAAATATATCAAACTTAAAAGTAATCATCAATTTATTTATTTTTATTTCAATACTTAGGCTACCCTTTTTTTCTTTTTTTTTTTTTTTTTTTGCTTTCTCGTCTTCCATCTAACCTATGGGCAAGTTCACTATTCTTTTTATTGGGTCATTTGCATTTGCATATCTAATTTTGTTGAAGGGTGACAAATATAGATGAATATGATTCGATTTAATTAAGTTGAAAATAAATTTAATTAAAGGGGTCGGGTTAAGCAAATTTTAGTATTATTAAGTCAAAAGTCTAATGTAAATCTTTTTCTGTTAGATCCAACTGGGCCAATTAAGATCCAGTATAGTTCGATCCAGTTGATCTCAACTCACAAAAGATAATAGCTACTACAACCCGAATTAATAAATTAATTTAGGTCCTCATTGAGTTAGCAATATGTCTATTACCATTTTACCACGCTAGCTAGTTCCATTTTCTCCCATCAAATCTAAATGATTGTAGTCTAAGGATAGCGAAATCTCATTTATCAACAAGTGATTGGTCTAGTGAAATGGAGTAGTCACTACAAAGTAGCGGACTCAGGTTTGAATCCCTGTTGGAAGAGGTACCCACTTAATATGCCCGACCCGCCTCGAAAGGGATTAAACCCTTGGGGAACAAAAAAAAAATCTCATTTATTAACTACTTTTTTATATTTTATTTGATTTTTTTAATTCAAATTCGGTAAATTTGTATCTTGCTTGAAGAAGTATTTACTTTTGAAATGTATTTTTCATTTCATATATATATAGTAAAATATAAGGGGACCGCCACTTCCACAATAGTCATAACACATAGTCAAGAAGTATATCTTGTTTTATTAAACAAAAAGATTCATCAATTGCATTATGTGAACCAACCAATGAGATTGAAATGTTACCAACAGCTCAATTATTCACCACCTAAACCATACCAAATCCCTCACACTTTCTGCACAATTCCAAAAGTTTTACTTATTGATAACATTATGCAAAATGGAGAAAATGATTTACTATCTTTCCCCACAACCCGTGTCTTAGAAGTCAAGTGAAATTGAAGGTACCCCCCACTCGTGATCATCATCATAGTTATTAATTGGTTGTAATTCACAATTTTCGTTAGAATATAAAGGTCCACATTTATTCATATAACTAGATTGCATAAATATTTAACTAGTAAATAAGTTATGAATATTTAGATCATGTATATATCAAAATTTGAGTTAAAGAGTCTATCAAGAGTTGATAATTATTCATGTTTCGGTTGATAAATATTGTCATACTATATTAAAAAATTCTAAAAATATATTATTCATAAATTTTAAAAAATGCAGTTCAAATTAATAACAATGCGATCTCACCCGATTGATCAATCACAAATGTATTGTGAAATTGTGATTAATTTATGACTTATTAAATTATAATTATTCTCGTCGTGTGGATAATTGATTTCAACCAAATTCAATTAATCAAACTATTACTCCAAAGTACAAAAAATCCAACATAACATATAAATTAGTCTCAAAGTCACTCATTCTAATTAATAAAACAAAGGTTATGAAAACAATGCATTGCTACCTAGCTCTAAAAAAATCATGATTATTCATATGACCTTGTAAAAAAAAAGGTCAAGGTTCATATTAAAATATTATGCCTCCCCATATAATTATACAACTTAATCATGATATAATAGAGTATTAATTTCTTGTGTCTCACTTCACTATATGTATGCTAATAAAAGAATACCAAAATTTATACCAAAGGTTGTTAAATTTCTCCTACCTATTCCATATATTTATTGAATACAACATGACTAGCTCTACACAACTTAACAATGCATTAACAAACATAAATTTAAAATAAAGCTTCAAAAACAAATGAAGCCACCACCATCTTCTTCTCCTTCCTCCTCCGCCCTCCTCCGAAAAGGCCGCGTCTCCCCTTATCTAATTACCTTATTAGCCTTCATCTTATTCGTCACCATATTATACGGCGAAGATTTCAGATGCATATTTGGAACTCAATTCGATTCTCGTTATACCTCTAATTATCAAACCATATCATCAACAATTAGTGAGTTTTAGTGATCATTTTCAATGAAACCAATTTTTCTTGTAGTGTGTGTATATGGTTTGAATTAATTAAATGTTGTTATTGAGTAATTATTTTATTTTATTTTTGACATTTGGTGTTAGAGAAGAAAGGAGAAAGATTGGCTTTTGCAATTGGAGAAAGTGATGAAAAGAAATGTGATGTGTTTAGTGGGAGGTGGGTTTGGGACGAGGAAAGCCGGCCGTTGTACGAGGAGTCGGAGTGTCCGTACATTCAGCCGCAGCTGACGTGTCAGGAACACGGCCGTCCGGACAAAGATTATCAGCACTGGAGATGGCAGCCTCATGGTTGTGATCTTCCAAGGTATATATATATACACGTGGAATTTATATTTTTCTTTCATTTAATTTCTGGGAACTAGTACTTTATGCAGTATGCTTATTCAATTTCATGTGGACATGCAATTTTTTGATGATTTTTTTTTTGGATTATCTTATGTGCTTGCTTGAGAATTGACATTCACCATAGGAAGGAAAATTGAATAAATGGAAAATCTTATTTTAATTAGTCATTTATGGACACTACTAGCATAACAGTCCTTTATCACAGTCCACTTGTACAGCCAGTAGAATATGAGAAAAATTATTTGAAGAAGTAACCTGTTAAACAGGTAATAGGTAACACAACTAAGTTTGAAAGCATTAAATAAGGCTGTACAAAAGGCTGTGAAGGAATGAGCTGTTATATAATCATTTTCCATATATTTAGGATTGGAATATTTTAGTCGGCACGATATACAAAATTCCACTTTTGGTTATGATATTTTTGAATTTTTTTTGCACTTTTATTATCATAAACTCATTTGAGTCAGTCCTATGGACCAAAGACATAAATATGGGATCAGAAATGTGAAAAAAAAAAAAAAAAAAAGGTTAAGATCAAAATTACACTTTCGTAATGTCCTGGATCAAAAGTATAATAGAATAATTTATAAAATTAGGACCAATATTATAATTTTAAAAAGTTAACTAAAAATATTTGAGAATGCAATTTTACCCTTTCCTTCTGCAGAAAATGAAGAAAAAGACAGTGGGAGACTTATTTTTGGATAAAACTTATCGATCTATATAACAGACCTTCTGGCCTGCCCTTAATGCATCTGCATATTTTTTACTAATTCACTTATTGCTGGTAGAGGCAGCAGAGCGATGTGGTGCCACAGCAATAACTTAGAGTACAATAACATTTTTCGTACTATTTATGTGAAGAAATAATTAAATGTATTTAAGTCATATGGAATTGGAGTTAAAAAAGGAAAAAAAGGTCTTATTATGGAATTGGACTTTAGCATTTATCCTGAACATTATAAATTTGTATTTTTAGTTTCAAATTTTTTAAAATATTTTGTCTTTTTGCTACAAACATTACAATTTACGTTTAATCCTACTTTTTCAAAATATATTTTGCACATAGAATGATTTTTACTTCACTTTTGGCTCCGGTGGGCTTTCTCAGGTTTATCCAAATGCAAAATATTTAAAGAACTTGAGATAAAAAAAATGGAAGTTTTTACTGTGTGGGACCAAAAATACTAAAGGTTCAATTTTGTTAGACCGAAATTGCAATTTGCATGAACCCAAAGAATGGAAGTCAATTTTTTGTGTGATTTAATGATATCATGATCTCACCATCTGTTAGTTCAACGGTTCCATCTGCTCTTAGTATATAGTTGATTAGCATTTATCCTCTGTCAAGTGTCAACCACTTACACATGTAACTAGTCATGAGTTGCTAGAAATTTAAATAGTCTCTGTATGAAATTTTAATTATTGAATTTGATTCACTTTTGGATGGTATAATAAGTTAATAACTAACTTATAAAAGGAGATAATTATATTGCATTTCTTTACTGAGCTTTATGTCAATTTCTACTTTTAGTACCAAACTTATGCAGATCAAAATATTTGGTATCATAATTTAACAAATCGTTCTATATTTGATATCATCGTTGACTAAATTTGAAAATCTTTCTATGTAATTGTAAGTTAACGTTGTATTCATGTCAAGGCATGATGTTAATTCTTTCCTATGGACAATCTTTTACAGTTTCAATGCAACACTAATGCTCGAATCCCTTCGAGGAAAAAGAATGATGTTTGTAGGCGATTCTCTCAATCGTGGCCAATACGTTTCCATGGTCTGTCTTCTTCATAGAATCATTCCCGAGAACGCTAAATCGATGGAAACGTTTGGTTCTCTAACTATTTTCACAGCCAAGGTAAGTACTATTTGTCACATTCATTTCTTGCATAAGTTATTTAATTTTTAACATCAACTCCTTAATTTGGTTTAGGATTACAATGCAACAATTGAGTTCTACTGGGCACCATTTCTCCTAGAATCGAATTCTGATGATGCTGTTGCACATAGAATAAGTGATAGAATTGTACGAAAAGGGTCGATCAACAAACATGGGAAACACTGGAAAGGAGTCGATATAATCGTATTCAACACTTACCTTTGGTGGATGACTGGCCTTGAATTCAACATACTGTAAAGTTCATAAACACAAATCTAGCTAGCTTCTTTAATTGTACATATTAATTTTATTATGAAATCTTTAATTATGGTGTTCGTAAACAGGCAAGGATCTTTTGAAGACGAAGAGAAAGATGTCGTGCGGCTTCCAACAGAAGACGCGTATCGTATGGCGATGAAAAGCATGTTGAGATGGGTCAAGAAGAACATGGATCCCAAAAAAACAAGAGTGTTTTTCACTAGCATGTCTCCTTCACATGGAAAGTAAGCAAAAAATTGTTTTCAAGAGCTTTTATTTTGCAAATAAGAATTGATTGTTGGAATAACACTTTTAGCCCAAAGTTTTTACAAATTGCTATACAGAGATTGCTTTATGAGACCATGACTGCAAAAAATTGATGGAATGGGGAAAAATGACAAAATGGCAAATTTGATTAAAAAGTTAGGACCGCAGAATATATGTTTGGAATCATGAGACTAAATAAGTTGAGCGTCTAGTGTTTGAATTGATTTAACCACTTTCTTGAAAATACACATTTGATTCTTCATTTTGAATAGAGAACTCAAGATTCATCCAACACAATTATGATTCAATTACTTCAAATTAACATTGATTTAATTTTTTCAAATTTGCAGGAGTATTGATTGGGGAGGAAATCCAAATGGGAACTGCTACAACGAAACAAGTATGATACAAGATCCCGAGTATTGGGGATCAGACACTCGAAAAAGCATAATGCAAGTGATCGGAGAAGTATTTAGAAAATCGAAAGTTCCAATTACATTTCTAAACATTACACAACTATCAAGTTATCGAAAGGATGCACACACGTCGATTTACAAGAAGCAATGGAGTCCTTTGACACCCGAGCAAATAGCAAATCCAGTGAGTTATGCGGATTGCGTACATTGGTGTTTACCCGGGCTTCAAGATACATGGAATGAGCTTTTGTTTACCAAACTTTTTTATCCCTGATGCTGTAAGAAATTGTATATGACAATTGGTTGATTCTTGCATAGAGGAATTGTATTCATTTTTTTTTTTTGCTCCTCCTATATTTTGTGTTGTCCCAAAATGGACTCTTTAAATTGGCACAATTGCCACTACATTCTAGGTGGAAGCGAGTTTGACATGGAAATATCATTATACGAAAAATATATACATGGTGGTCAAAAGTTTGGATGCAGGGATCCATCTGATAAACGAGTACAAAATTATCAACTACGATTCTGTTTAGTAAGTATACTGAAAACCATTTGATTCTTCTAAAATCAAATATGATTTTTGGGCTTTAGGCTGTAGGATCCAAGCCCAGGCCATAGGGGTGGCATAATGGGTCTGGACCCAATGGGCCGGCAATGACCCGCCCAGACCCATTAAGACCCAATCCATTAGTGAACATAATTAATTGGGTTGGGTTGGGTCTGGGCACATATTAAATTTGAAAGGTCTTTAACTGGCCCTTTAACGGGTCCTTAACGGGTCTAAATAATTAAAAGTCAAGCCCTATTATCTGCACAAAACAGCCGCCTTTTTTCTCATCTCTCTCTCAGTTTCTTTTCAGTCTCCATGAAAAGTTAAAAGCCAAGACAAAATTCTTTTTCAAATTAAATTAAAATAACTTACGTAGTATTATTATTATTCACACACATGTGACTATTTCAAATGTTTCGTTAATTATGCTCTGCTCCATATATTTTTTATTATTATTAATTCTTGTGCCGCCACCTCAACTTCATTGCAATATGAATATGTGATTGTGTTCCTTTTTTTAGTCTCACCTCATTTCATTTCCAACTAGTTGATTTTTTATGTTGCTACCAAAAAAAAAATATATATATATATATAGGAGTATTTCTTAATCGACAAAAATCTTCAAATTTATTATTATGTTCTACTCGCTTCGCCTCCAAGTATAAATACACCAACCAACCACTATATGTTATATTTAATTAGAATAATAAAATACAAACACACAGTTCTTCATATAAAAAATTGACTAGAAAATTAACGATAAACCCATTCTTTTAAAGTAATAGCAAATAAAATAAACTCTTAATATCCAAATGGGTGCAATTCTTGAATTTATGTTGCAGAATAAAAAAAATAAAAAATAAAAAAAATTCAAAAAAACCGGGCCGGCACAAACCGGCCCGACCCAGACCTGTTTAAGACCCGGCCCATTTAAAACCCGACCCGTTTATGACCCGTTTCAACCAGACCCGAACCCGGCCCAGCCCATTTGCCCAGACCCGACCCGACCCGACCCGCCCGTTTGCCACCCCTACCCAGGCCCATCATTCGTATAAAAATTATAAACGTATATGAGGTACAAACATTTTATACTTAAACAAGGGGGAAAATTGATGATACTCCCCCGTATTATGATAAACCAATAAAAAATTACACTGTAAAATTTTTATTGCGCCAAATTTCTTGTGTTTTTAAAACATCTGTAAAAAACACCAAATTTGTAAAAAATATGTCATTTTGGATCGGCGTATTTCAAGAAATCATTTTTAAAATATTTCAAGTTGGTGTCTACAACTTCACGTGATATAATTTTAAAATTATTTCTTGAAATCTGTCGATCCAAAACGATCTATTTTTCACAAATTGGGTGTTTTTTACCGGGTTTTAAAAATACAGAAAGTTTGACTCAATAAAAATTTCACTGAGTAGTTTCTTGCAGATTTAACATAACACATGGAAGTGTATTGCATTTTCCCCTTAAACAAGGAATTGGTAATCGAGAACCAATGATCAAAAGCTGTATTACAAGGTGATTAGGGCACAATCATCCATAGCATTTTGGAGAGAGGAAAAAAAAATCTCTCGTCCATGAGAACAATTGTTGATGATAATAAGACACTAGCTAGACCTTTCCAGAATTTTATGTAAGATTTGTAGGTCGTTAAGAGAATACAGTGACACATTATTTAGCAAAAATATAATAGTAGTCGAGCTCTCAAATGTCGATGTTTCATATGCAAGGAAAAAGGGAAAAAATGAATTGGAATTTATTCGAAAATAGACGAAAATATAAGTTTAAAAATAAAAGAGTGAAAATGCAAACACGTCTAGGCTCATAAGTCATAACCTGCACCGACTTAATTAAGGGGTAAGATTTTATGTCATTTCTCAACTATTGTAGCAGCATTGTACATAAATCTGTTTGGTGTTTGATTGATATGGTGTTTCGTTTGGTTTTGCTTTTTCCAATTTCAATGACTACTTCAGATCAGACATTTTCTTTAATGAAATTTACTATCTATAATTAAGTAAACTTCCGAAATTGCATTCTGCCACATATTGAAAATAAATTTATGCTCCTTTAACGACCAAATTAAGATCATTTAGCGCACACACACTTTTACTTAGTGAAACATTATTGACTATAATTTAAATAATTGTATTTTTCAAAGATATTTTTATTGCAACATTTGTTGGACAATTTCTTTTTTTTAATCGTATTATCATAATAATTAAAAAAATATTCTCTGCAATACTCAAAGTGTTCTTTTCCTCAACGAAAGTTGTCTAACTTTGCCCCTGTTTGGACGGTGTTGAACATGTTATAAGTTATGACAACAATAAATAAGCATTACCTAAGTTTTTTGTAAGAATTCATATTGTACCACTTGCTCTTTTACCTTACACTTGCTTCCATTAATACCTTAGACTAATTGATATCCATTAAAAATATAGTACCTAAAACGGGAAAAAATTACAACTATGAACCTAATTACCTAAATTAATTAAGAACAGCTCATCACATGCCAGTACGTACTATATATATCAACGTGAACATCATAAATTCCATTGTACTATTTACAGTTACTTCTATGAGCATCATAATTAAAGAAGCATATAGATTAAAAAATATTAATTAAGAAGCATATAGCTCAGTACTAATTTTATTACATCAAGAAAAGTATCAAGTATTTAACTAGACATACCAGGTAGGACCGAAAGTCAAATCAAATTATTTGATATTTAACTCAAACTCATTCGATTATAGCTCACTTGACTTTGATTTGTCACACTTATCATCTAATTTTGAACAATACTTTTAGTTAGATAACTTTTGATCGGAGCACGATATATATAATTTTAAAATTAAATTTTAAGCTTGATACAGAATCGAAATTATTTTTGAACCAAATGTCCATCGGTCAATCTCCTACTAATAAGTCCGTTCATGCCTAATACTAATATTTATTAATATCATGGATCAAAATTTCGCTTCGAGAGTATGTTTCGGTCATATATTAAAAACTTTTCGAAAATATTTCGAAAACACTAAGGGAAAATTATATTTTTTTTTACTAAATTAAGAAAAATAAGAGAGTCCTAGGCAAACAAATATATAGTTTCAAAATTACATATTGTTTTTGTTTTGCTTGATTAAAAAACAAAAAAAAATCGATATTTTCAATGGAAAAGATAGAAATTTTGATCCATGATTAATATTGTTCTACCCATAATATATCAATTACGTCAATATATATATATATATATATATATATATATATATATATACCATTTTTTATTTTATTTTTATAACTTTATATATATACCATTTGCCGGCTCGATTAAATACATGGTTTCCTTTAAAATGCTACAAAAATCAACAAAAAGAAAAGGTACGTATGGCATGCACGGGATATGCATTTTTGTCTATAAATACTCGTTAACTACAAAGGCAAACAAGAATATCATATGAATTTAAAGCCTGCTTGCCCACTTGCAAACCAACTTGCAAATCTCTTCTCTTAACATAATTCAAATTTAAATTAACAATATATGATGGGAAATGAAAAGGAAAGAGCCAAAGGCAATTAACATGCAAGTTGGTTTTTCTTTTTTGTATTTCGTACAACAACTTGTGTGTGGATTTATATGTAGGGGATAAAGCTTTGTCGATTCCCGATTGTAATTAATTACTTTAGCCTTTATTAGTCAATATTAAATTAATATAGTACTCCTACTTCATTAATTAGAAGCTAATTTGGGACTTTAATTATTGCATAGAGAAAGTCCCGCTTTAATTAATTTATGTTCCTTTGGACGTAAGTACTAATTAGTTAAAAGTTCAAAATTTTAATATAAGCATTAGTTAAATCATTTTACAAAATATTTATGTCTAGTGACGATATTTTACTTAAGATTTTTAATGAAAATCTAATGCATGCAATAAATACTTCATAATAGTCAAATGATAACATTTTGGATTTTACTTTGTTTGCATCACTAATAGTGACAAGTTACTATCAATAATTATATATTCATTATATTGTCACTAAAGTATTTTCAAAAATTATTATTACGACAATTTGTTTCATTGTTTTGTCTGTAATTATAACAAGTTGATTAAATAAACGTTTTCTTGTAGTGAGCAATGAGTCCACAAATTGTTTAGTTTTCCAAAAATATCTTTTCCTTTTTTATCAATTCCCAAAGTACCAAATATGTTACCTGAAAAGTCTTCTATTCCATGTAAATCGAACTTTGATTTAAGTAACTCAGTATTTCTCCCATTATAAAAGGACTATATATCCGCGTGGCAGCTAGATTCTCTATACCACATAAATGTACCACATTTGTGTACCACCAATATAAAATAGACACATGTCAAAACTAAATAGCATGCATTGCATAAGATTATATTCTCCACCCTTTCTCCTTCTTATCTCCATTTTTTGTTTTAACATCTCTTTTTATAAATAATAATACCGACTTTTATATATTTAGGCTGCGATTTAATAATATTATATATTTGTATACCATTATTTGTAAATAATAATACCGACTTTTAATGAAATTAGCGAAATAACAACTCAAAAAATCTGAATTGATTTTTGGTAAGAAAATAGAAGAAGAAATATGAGTTGATTTTGGGGTAAAAGAAATCAGTCTACGTATAAAATAGAAGAATAATTTGAGTTGATTTTGGGGTAAAGAAATCACTGTAGATCTCATTCAATTGAATTAAAAAATTCGTTGAATTAGGAAATGATTTTTCATTGAAAAATCTGATGGGCGCCGTAATTCAATAAACTTTTTTTCTTATTTATTTATGAAAGGAACTGTAATTGTTGAAGTATAATTAGAGAAATTGTTGAGTTAAGATGCTGGAACATGGAATTTGAGGATTCAAAATAAGTTCAAAGATTTGAATTTTTTGTTTCAATAATTAAATATGAATAGTTAGTTTCAATAATTTCAATGGAGTTTTATTAAAAGATGAAAATTATCGGTAAATATCAATTTAGATTTCTGAATTGTAAGTTTCAATAATTTTAATGGAATTTGCTATGATTTTGGGTAAAGGTAAATATAAGACATCACATATAGAAAGAAGATTGAATAAGGTAAATAATCCTATGCAATGCATGCTATTTAGTTTTGACATGTGTCAATTTTATAATGGTGGTACACAAATATGGTACATTTAGGTGGTACAGAGGATCTGCTAAAAAGGGGCAAAAATCATTTCAAGTTGATTTATTATTTTTTTGATACCGTGATAAACTTGATTTGAACATATTTTTGCGTTGAATAATAGAATGAATGGCTGTAATATACAAGTACGAAACGAGCCAGCAATTAAAGTTGAAAAATAATCAACATACTCAATATTCAACTAGATCTCATCAGTTATAAACTCAAATTTAATTCTTTATACACATCAAACAACTTGGGACTATATATATATATATGGAAAATTCTAGGGTGTCGCTACGTTACGTGCCGCTAATATCACATTAGGTGGTATTACCACATAATGTGTATCAAATTGTATGGTACTTGATCACATTACATAGTATTAACCCCATATATTTAGTAAGACCCCACATCATGTAGTATTTATTCCAAATTAGGTGGTATTACCACGCAATGTGTGTCACATTTTATGATATAAATTATACTCCTTATACCATACAATGTGATACACATTATGTAATAATACCACCTAATGTGGTATTAGCGGCACGTAACGTAGCGGCACCCTAGAATTCCCCATATATATATATAATTTTTCTTAATAATTATTGAAGATCGATTCAATCTGACTCGATTAGCTACAATGTGACTGAATATATGTAAATATCAAAATGGTCAAATTCAACACATGTTCGGCTCAATTAAAGCTCGTTAAAGTTCAATTAATTAAACAACCAAACTAAGTTTAAACACAATATTTACAAGCTCGACAAAATATTGTATTGTCGAGGAAGTCTAGTCTGATGGTAGAGTTGAAGCTCCATGTTCATGAATTCAACTTCCAACGTGAATATATAGCTAGTTTAATGCTAGTACTTAAATTTAGCTAATCCTTATACTTCAATAGTGAAATAAATTCGAATAAAATTTCTAATGTAATGAATGGCGTAATATGTATTTATCGTTTAAAAAATTAAAAAAAAAATGTTGAATACTATTCCAGTGATTTTCTCCTCAACCTGCAACATGATTTCTACAGAAATTATATATACAAAAGCGTTCAATCCTTATCAATATCAACGATATGCAATGAAACAAAACAACCTATAAAAATTAAGAAGAAAAAAATATTAACCAAAAAATACAGAAAATCAAGTTATAGTGATTTAAATTTAATTAATTAATCTCATCTAATTTCTCAATCAACTTTTCAGCAATCTGAGCCAGTGACTGCAAATTACACTTCACAATCGTATCAATAAACGAGCACGTGTCTTCCTCCGTATTCCCTTCCGGTACATCCACCACGTACGACTCTACCACCACCGTCCCTCCGCCGCGTGCATGTAACGTCGTAACCGATCTATAATTCTTGAGGCGGTGATCGCCCCCCACGACGCTAAAACTCATCACGCGTCTCTCGTCATCCAATATTTCCAATCGCTCTGTGCTGGACCCCGCCGGGAGACCGGAAACCACTAGCACTTCTCGGTGCGAGCCGACGTCGCAGTCGCCGCCTATGACGTGGCAGCTCTTGATGAATCGCTTGTACGCTTGCGGCTTGTCGAAGCGGCGGACGATGGACCACACGGTGTCTATGGGCGCGTCGATTGATTGTACCGCGGCGGAGGAGCACTGGTTCGGATCTATTTGGTGGTTGTGGTGATGGAGAGTATCGATCTGGTCGGGTATGGGGGAGATCCGGGTGGGTTTAGATTGTTTGTGAGGGGTCGACCCATCGCTTCCCACGTTGATTCTATGAAGCTGAACAGAAGATGTCATATTTGTATTTCAGTGAAATGGAGATGGAAATGTGATGCTATATATAATTGCAGGGATGGGTGGGGGTACATATAATTGTATAAGAAAAAAAAAACGTAGTAAATTTTTTCCTAGTTGGCTAGTTGTAAATTGTAATACGACAGAACAATTCCGTCAAATTTTCGGACGAAATTCAACATGTATCACTCACGTGTCCGTTAAGTTAACAATGGTGTCTCTCATTAAACGACACGTGTTGAATTCAATCCAAAAATTGACGACAAAACTAAATGTATTTAGAAGGTGTACGAATCATGGTATGAAATATATTTTTTAAAAACCTTGTCATCAAATGTGTTTCTTGAACTAAAATTTGATATGAAACTTATTTTTCCTCATTGTAATATATGGCACATAATTAAATGTTTCAGACCAACTAGTTGTTTAGGGTCCTTTTTTTTTTTGCTACCAAATTACTCCCTCTGTCCCAAATTATCTGTCATTTTAGAGAAAAAAATTTGTTTTAAATTATCTGTCACTTTAGGATTTCAATACACATTAATTACATATTTTAGGTACTTTTAGAGAAAAAGTAAGAGAGAGAGTGTAAAACTTGAATAACGTGTAAATAGCTAATGGTGGGATAAATAAAGAATAAGAATATTTGAAGTATATAATTTTTTTTTTTCATAAAAGTCATGAGGCCATGTAGTAGGTACCTTAATATGTGTGAAAACATGTAAAATGATACTTAATTTGGGACAGAGGGAGTATGTAATTACAGTTCGGATCAAAAAGTGCATTAGATATAAGTCCTTCTCATTGTGGTGTCTCCGAAAAAAACCGAACCTTAGTTTCGCCTAGCTATGAGGAACCATGCACCTTGGATGCTAGTTCAAAGTTTATTATATCATCTCTGATTTTTTGTTGGCAGCTGCCACACTTTGGTTTTTAATTTCAACTTTTTGACACTTTGATATTTTAAGTCAATAATTTATTGACTTTAGTTCTTCTAGCATAACTATGGTTAAGTTCACATCATTTGCTTTGCACGGGATTCGACAAAGGAAGTACTATGTTCTATAGATGATTAATGAATGACTGATTTCTTCACATTTTAGAGGCATTTTATATACTTGGAAATAATTATTTTAATCACATTCCGACAGAATTTCTCGGATATTTATATCCAGTAATCTGTAATAACACAATCAACATTAAGTACACATTAAAAAATAATGTTGTGCGGTTAATATATATGTACCGAAGGAAAAAAAAAGTCCAATGTTATCTTATAAAAATGTATATTTACACAAAGTTTAACATAAACCAAGTTTGAACAATTGTTATCTTTATTATTTTAAAAAAAAATTAGTAGCTCTTTGAATTATTAATCGACACGAGAATGATCAAATCGGCATTTTAATCAATACAAGTCTAATTTTTCAGGTTTATATTATAATTGTTCGAAACCTAGACCAGCTCATCCATGCCATATGAACATTCCATTCAAATCTTCTTTCTAACCATATAATCGAAGCCTTTTTTTCCTAATAAGTAAAGAAAAATTATCACCAAAAAAAATATAATTAAATATAAAATATGAGCTTAAGAACAAACTTTGTATTAGGTTAAAACTAACAACCATTAGCACATATAAAGGCGAAGGGTAACTTGGCTAAGAAAAAATAAAACTCTGACTAATAAACATCGGAAAGGGGTAAGTGTTACAAGTAATATTTTAGAGGAACAAATTGTATTTAACCCTTCTCTATTTCTGACAAATCTAAATATTGAAGATGCCCTACATTGATTAATCTCTTCATTACACCTATTAGGAAGAGTTGCAACTCTTAATCACCATGAGTCACAATATTAATCAAGACAAACAATCTAAGTATTGGATTCAACTCTTAGGGTGAGTCTGGCCTAGCTATTCGAAAAGTAATTATAGGAGAATCAATTTTACTAAAATTGATTATGGTAATAATTGATTATGATAAAAATTAATTATAGACTATTTGCTTTTATATAATAGCTTTTGTAAAAGTAACACTTTAGTTGCTTCTAGAATAAGTTGATTTTTTTGCTTCTCAAGATCTCAAAAATGATTATGATTTTGTAGGCCAAACACCATGAAAATCACGATTGAACATAAGTAATTTTTATAATCAGGACCAAACACTTCAAAAATCACAATAGAGATGTAAAAGTGATTTTAAGAGCTCCAATCGCTAGGCTAAACTCACCCTTACTAGTTAGTAATAGTCATGCCTATTTGAATAGGAGAGAAGACCTAGCATATTAATCCAAGTTAGCAAATTGGTCTACCCATCGCCAAAATTCGTTAACATTTTGTCATCTAAATAGTTTTTATTCGACCGAATTAATTTCAAGTGGAATTTACGTACGATGTATGGTATATTGGCTGAAAGTTTTTTAGTGGTAGACTTAATTGTGGGTTGGTTACATTCAAGTGGGGGTGGGGGTGTGCAAGTTGCAGAAACATATTTTGGACTGGAGCAGGGGGTTTGATTGTACTACCCCTATGACTAGGCTATAATTACGTGATCTGCCATTGCAGGTCGTTATCCTAGGTTTTCGATTTCTCTGGAGACTGCCTGCCTATGGCTTAATTTGGCTGGTACGATGTTACTTTGATTAATAATTTAATACACTAATATAGTATACGATCTTTGTTTGAATGTACATAATAATATATTTTTATTGGCAGAGGAGGCCGGATTTGCGCTATCGCTTGGGACCGTTGCCCAATGGCTCTCCCAAGAATTTGATTATATTTAGCGTGTTAATTAATTTTCTCCTCATTTTGAATGTCAAATATAAAACTTCAAATATGCTTCAAATCATTTTTTATGTGAGAATAAAACAAGATATACCTCGCGATCCAAATCATGTATTAACAGAAGAGGCCTTTGACTGAGTTTCATACACAACACACAATCCAGCAGACTTTTAGTGTACCACTCTTGTGTATCACTAATAATTAATTGACACGTGTACATGTGACAATTATAGAGTGGTACACTAAAAGTGGCACAGAGGATCTTGAGCCGGCTTCAAGACATACGATTAATATTTCAGATTAATCTAAACTCAATCAGGAGCCAAATTGAAATCATGCACATCAATTTCTCGGGATCACTCCGACCTATTTGTTGTCGTCTGTTCTGCCCACTAGGCAAGACAAGCAATCCTTGATTATGCCTTCATCCGTATACTGTATCAGATTTTGAAGCAAACTGTGGGCTGCCTTTATTTGGATAGATACAATTTCATTTTTGCTTTATGCGCACGGTACAACTTTTGATTCGACCATTTCCTATAACTTTTCTTCCTTAGTCAAGTTTGTATATTCCCAACCACTTTATTCAAGTTGATGGTTTTTTAAGATGAAACATACTTTTTACATGCTGGTTTGCCTACCAACTTTATACATATACGCGATATGTGGATAAGCTTTGGATGATCAGTCTCGTGGATTTCGCGAAACAAGGCAAAAACCTTTGAAAATGAATTTTCATCAAATTCAGGAAATTCATCACAAATTTATACACAAATTCACACTCAAACTCTTGAAGCCTATAAAACATTGATTTGACATGTATCATATATCATTTTCCCCAAACTCTAAAATAAAAATATTCATTTGACACTATCATCTACTTTTTTACCCACAACAAATCCAAATAGGCTCATAGTTTTATACTATCTTACTTATCAATCTCTACGAAAGTCAATTTTATGTAGCATTAACTTATAGATTTTTTTTTTTTTTTGGGGTTCACATGGTTTAATCCCTTTCAACTTATAGATTTTTTTTCTTTTGGTTTCACATGGTTTAATCCCTTTCGAGGTGCGTCGGGCCTATAAAGTGGGAACCTCTCCCAACAGAGATTCGAACCTGAGTCCGCTACTTTGTAGTGACTAGTCCCTTTCACTAGACCAATCACCTGTTTGCATTAACTTAGAGATTAAATATTTGTATATCTTCATAATTTTCAATATCTATGTAGGAGTATTAAATTTTTTTTTACATATATAATTATGAATTGGTCAAGAAAATATCTTCTCTTTTATTGTGAAGACTAACATACTCCTTCTTAGAAGATAATTAAATTAATTAAAATAAGAAAACAAATATAATAGAAAAAAGAAGTCTACATTAGTATAAATAGAATTAAAATGAGATTTGTTTTCTAGTTACCCTAACAAGACCAATTTATTAAAATAAGAAAATTAAATGAAGAGGTATAATAATTAAACATGGAGTTTTATTATATTTTACTTCTTATATTAACTTCTAAAATTTAGAAATTATCTCTTACATGAGCTTATATATATAATTTTATTCTTCTTATCTTATAACACAAAAAAAAAAAAAAGAACCACAAAGAATTAAAAAACCACTTATATTTCAATTAGCTACTCAAATATATATGTAAAAATTAGTATAATTTAGCAACAATATACTTTTAAGTAAAAATTATTATTTGTATATATCATTGGAATATTTATGACAATATATGACATCAAAATCCTCTAAAAATAAAAAATAAAAATAAAATTCTCTTAAACAACAATGTTACACAAAAAAATAGTAGTTCAAATAGATTCACATTTTACCTATCAAGGAACAAAAAAGCTTGTGACTTTGATAAATATCTAATTTTTCTATGGCTAGAGAAATAAAATATAAATAATATCCAAAAATAGCAAGACATGCATAACTTCGAATTATCAAGATATGCATAACCTCAAATATAAATACTGGTAAAGTTGGTGGAAAAAGTTTTAAATCGGGAAATTAGTTTTTCATGAAATCGGTAAATAAATGTGAAATCGATGAAAATTCGGATAAAAAATTGTGAAAAATAGATTAAATCTGTGATACTCGAATTATCATGGAGTTCCTTTCAAGGAAAACTGGCAAAATTGATGAAATCAGTATAATCGATTAAAACATGTGAAAACGATTAAAAAAAATTGGGTGAAATTGATGAACGCTAGTAAAGTTGGTGAAAAATGAGTGAAACCGATAAAAAAAGACCATGAATCGATAAATACATATGGAATTGATGAAAATTTGGATGAAATTCATGAAAATCGGTGAAATAAGTGAAAAACGGATGAAATTATTAAAAATGGGTGAAATCAGTGAATCCGGGAACAAATGTACGTAAAGTTAGTCAAAACATGTGAAATTAATGAAATATGATGTGAAATTGGTAAAAAAAAAACATGTAAATCTGTGGAAAAACGTGAAATAGGAGAAACCGAGTGAAATCTGTAAAAAGAAAAAATAATTTAACCTACAAAAATAGGGTGAAACTAGTAGAATATGATTTAAATTGACGAAAAATGAAAAAAAATTAATGAAAGTAGGATAAACCGGTAAAAGAACATGTAAATCGGAGAAAACATATATTAAATTGGTAGAAAATGAATGAAATTGGGAAAAAAAGAAGGGTTAAACCCGTTAAAAATAAGTTAAGCTAATAAATTAAAAGGTGAAAAACGGCTTGAATATGTAAACAAATGCATTTCAAATTATTTGGTATTATTTCAAATTAAAACAATTAAAAAGTGCTCTTAAAACAGTGCTCTTTAAATGAAAATCACTATAATAGAATGAACTAAATAATTTTGTCACAATCTTATTTTAGAACAAATTTTACATGATCCCATGAAATCATCAATTTATATTTGTCATCATTTTTTTACGAAATACTATTTTTAGTAATAACTAAATTAAATATCAGCCTTTAATTTGTGCTATTTTTCGACATAATAAAATTAATTTTACTATAATTTATAAAATTTATTTATGAAATTAACTAGACATATACAACATACATATACTTTTTAAGTATATAAAAATAGATAGATAAATAAATTATTAGCATATCAATTCCTACAAGGAAAACAAAATTGTCCCATTCATGCAAGTGGAAGTTTTTTGTGTTAACAAATAACAAGTATCTCATCTAGAACAAACAATGTAAGTGATGTATATATCCAAAGGAGAAAAAAAATTGCAATCATATTAATTAGGCCCTTAATAATATGTAGTATGTTGGAAATAGCAATTTGTCAACTTGCAGATCTAATTCAAACTGGATTTTTTTCCAGCTAATGGAATCCTCCATATATAGCTAGTTGTAATTAAATTACTAAATTAAATTAGTTCATTTGAGGACAAAAAGATTTATGTAACTTGAAATGTCATAATGCTATGAACCATAGTACGTGAAAGATTCATATACAGTGTATGTAGTATAAGAAACATTAATTTCATTCTTGAACAAGTCCTTTAATAATCAACTTGAGCAAAATTAAAGAATTCAATTGGATAAACAAAACCTAAATGTGCGTACGTGATGATGAAACAATTTAGATTGTAGCGGATCGGATATCCAACTTACTTATTGCCAGCAACGTTGACTCATCAGAACCCACAACGTGCAGTTATAATATTGATACGATACCCAATGAGGTTATTGCAATTTTATTTTAATACTATATTGAAGTTCTTATCTAATTACAATTTAATTTCTTTAATTGTTACTTAGATTTTTCGTAGTTTATAGAATAATTAGAATTAATAATATACTATTTATTCTTCTTGAATAAAAACTTATATAGTTTATATTGTGAATTATAATACATACTATAGGTTAAATTATGACAATTAACTCAACTGTAAAAGCATTCTGCGAAATTGGTTCTCACCAAAAATAAATAAATAAATAAATATAGTGCATTCGTTCCACTGCCACAATGTTTCCTTCTATCAAATGAGGCTCAAAGGAATTCAATTCACTAACGAAAGAACTCAAAAGGCAACCTGCTCCCGCGACTAGAGGTCTGTCAATGCTGGATATATAACTACCCGACCATACACAGAAATTGCCCACTAGGTTTGGACCCATCGACAAAGGACCGGGTCCAGCTCCAGGCCCAAATCCGCTACTCAAATTGTACTGGATTCGGAGTCAGATTCAGGTCCAGGCCTGAAGCCAGTGTCACTCGGGTACCAGACATTTTTGTATTTTTTTTATTAAAAAAAACTAGAAGTTAAGCACATGGGAAAAAGAATAGAGAAAGCTTTTACTCAAAATAAGTGATTAACCAAAAAGTCAATCAAATCTACAATTTTATTAACTTCAAATTCTACGTAAATAGTGACCCGGGTGCCATTGCATGGATCATTTAAATTCCATTCTTGTCTTAAGATGTATCAATATTATAGAAGGTCAAAATTTTGAAACTATCATGAAATTTACACCTGTTTATGAAGAAACAAAATAATGAATTCTCGAAATATTTATTTTGACTTTAATTATTTCAAGAGTGCTCCATAAGAATATCCAGAAAAACTAAAAATTGTATTTACAATAAAATTTTACGAATAATTTCTCAAGAAAATTATTATGAATAACTACATATTTGATAAGTACCTATTTAGGGTGAGTTTGACCTAACGAAGAAAGCACTGAAAATCACTCCTAGACCTCTATTTGTTTTTTTTAAGTGTTTGGCCACAATTATGAAAATTATTTTTAGTCAATTGTGATTATAATGGTGTTTGACCCTTAATATCATAATCATTTTTGAGATCTCTAGAAGTTAAAAATTCGCCTATTTCAAACATTACTAAAGTGTTACTTTCACAAAAACTATTATTTTATAAATAAATTAATTTTATTATAATTAATTATTGTCAAAATCCATTTTAATAAAATTAATTCTTCTATAATTGATTTTTGAATCGCGAAGCCTAACTCAATCTTAGTATAATAGGAGGACCTAAGAAAACATTCTCAATAAAAAATCTAATTACACAAATGCTTGTATATATTTTTTTCTTCGAAAAGTATCAAATAATAAATATTTTCATATTAAACTAATCGCATTATATTTCTTTGGGGAACTCTAAAATAACGAATAAAGGAGAATGAAAAAGAACTTGAAAAAGTCAAGTCAGGTTTCATGACAATCAAGAGCGATTCAGATACCACTCGAGCTTTATCAAGTCCAGTTCCAATTTCGAGTAGAGTGAATATGAGTGGGTCTGGGTCCAAGTTGGTCAAGTGCCCACCCATTGGTAGACATGAGACGAGTCGACAAATATTTTCAAAATTCCCTTCATAAATTCTACATAGTGAAGAAAAAACCCGAAGATAGAACTGGGCCAACCCTCAGGTCTGGGTTCAACAAGTATGGTTCAGGTTGGGTCCAAGAAGACTTCAATGGGTATTTGAGTTGCATAACAAACCACCCGTACATTCCTACTCGATCCTTGCGGATACTTGTAGCCAAACCATAACCCAATTTGGGTCACCCCTGTCACCGTCCTTTGTGGTCTACAAAATATGATCTCAATCTCAAAATAATATTCATATTAGTGTTTTGAGTTCGACCAAATGTGGTCATAAATTGCTTCAAACTTCCAGCATTATCAAAGTATGTATAATAATGTATCTACAACACAGGAAGACCAAAAAATCGGTGTTCACTGCAGAAAATGAACAGCAGCCACAACTTGAAAAATACAGACCCAATATCTTTTGTCCCAGAAGTATTGCTAATCTAACACAGCATATGGGGATTCAAACAAGAATAACTAGGTTTGGAATCTTCAAGATTAAGAAACATATTCTCAGGCAAAATATTCTCAAATAGACATAAATCAGCCCGAAACAGATCAACGCAAAACAGCGAAGAAAAAAGAACAAAGCTCACTGAATGTAAATCATGAACCACCAAAAGAGCTGCACAAAAGTATGTTCATTTATTTTTAAAGAAGTCCAACTGTTAAAAGTTACCAACCATAGCCACTCCCTATCCTTCAAAATTTGTAGAGAATCAACTCATGGTCACATTTGCCATTAAAGAAGAAAGAACAAAAGAACCAAAAAATAAGCTAAATAACAACCTAAAGGTAAAAACATGTCCCTACCTATATGAGCTCCAACGGAACACAATGTTACAATAGCCTACTACCAAGACCCTTAAACGAAATCCTAATCAACTTCATTACTTTATGGAGCCACGCCCGAGTCCAAATCATATAATAAATCATTCAACGAAAAATTATGATCTTCCTCCCTACCCGGTTTCAGGAAGTCGAAGCCATAGTCATATCCAGCTGTGTGTTCCATATGTGGTGGATCCCGCAACTGGGAGTACATATCTACATTGGCGGCACTGTTGTTACCAACATTGGGTGCTAAATTCTGATTGCCCCAAACATGCTGCGGAGTAGAATCTAAAGATGCAAGAAGCTCATCCACACTAAACATCTCATCCTGCACGAAATTATCCAAATAAAGAGGTCTCTCCACTGCACTTGGCCACGTAAATTCTTTGCTTATCCCCGCGTCTTGTTCCTCTTTAACTGCACCCGATGGAATGCCAACCTCACAAACTTCGTCTTTGTCATCAATCGGAGAAATCCCATCTTTTTCGTGTTTAACCTTTGAATCATCATAACAGATTTCAGAGATGCCAGAACCTGTGGAATCACATCCAGATGTAGTTGGCCTTGAGGAAGAATCTTTTGCGTCTCCTTGTGACAAATTATTACTCGGGAAGTTAAGTCGTGCACAAGGGCCATACATTGCCCTTGCGGCTTCATCATAAGCACGAGCAGCTTCAGAGGCTGTGCTGAAAGTGCCTAACCACAGCCTTTTTCCTCTATTTGGCTCCCTTATCTCGGAAACCCACTTACCCCATGTCCTCTGCCTCACACCTCGGTAATTGCAATGGGAATTCTCGGGACCTCCTTTACCTTTCATACATCCTTTTTTCGATCCCTTGGCAGGAGCTTTACGCACAGGTTTCTCACCGTTATTAAGAGAGTCGAGTTTTACATTGTACTCCTTCCACCTCGCGAGTTTATCTACAACACCTTTAGTTCCGTCTCTACGAGTTCTTGATTTCCTCTTCCTTGTTAGAATCACCGGTAGATATGATAGATTTGAATCTTGATCTATTTGACCCATATCTGTATTTCTGCAGAGCAAGTTTAATAGAACTATGAGTTGCCTAACAACAAATCATGTATAGTAGACTAAACAAACGACACATATATCAGCTCACAAAGCATTCTTCTCTAGACAACAAACAAGATACAGCATCAGGAAAACAAATAATGTAAATGCTAAAACACTTATCAAAAGAGATTAAGAATCTTATACTAAAACCCAGTGTACTAATGGACCCTAGTACCTTTCTTTATGGCAAAGAAACCTAAAGCCCTCTTCCCTAATTAACGCATAAACAAACAATTCAAATTCTAGAAGACCTATTCAACATGAAATGAGTTCATCACTCGTTCAACTCATAAGAAAACCCAGTGTACTAAGAAACGATAGTACTTTTCTTCGTGGCCAAGAAATCTTTCATCTCTAGAATTATCAACAACACAACACAACACAACCAATCAGAAAACCCCTAATTGCTCGTGTAAACAACACATATCAATACAAAACACAAACACGAATAGAGAGCAACACTGACAAATAAAGCGCAGGAAAGGAATTAAATTAAAGCGAAATAATCACATTGAACATCTAAATAACATACCCTTGAACAATCTCTGTTGACAAGCGATAAATTTCCAACGATTTGATATCCCCCAAAGAATTAATCCCTTTCTCAAAAATTTCAAATCTTTTTCCTTTTGTAGCTATCTCCGCGTTTCGTCAAAATAAAAATTGACCGCTTATAGAGTGTATGTATTGTTCGTGTTCTTATCTTTTTGTTGTCGATCTGTTCTTGAAAGCAATTTAATTTAATCCGTAAGAATTTGAATCAGCCTGAGAAGAGGAATCTCAATCCGACATGGGGTATTTATAGCCTTCTCTAGATATTTCCCGAGTATACTATTACTGTATGTAAAAACTTAGGGCTGAAGATATTTTATTGGTGACGTGGCAGTTGTCACACCAGGATTTTGGCACGTGTCGCGTGAAGCTTCTGGAGCCACTCATTTTCTGTGATGGAGGGTTTAGGTTGTGTGCAACTCTCTGTGCGCTGTTTTTACTTGGGGGTAAGCACTAAGCACTTACTGTTTTTCTAGATTTTCTTTTGTTTGTACGACCCCGATATTTTGGTCAAACTTAGATCGTGCCCACGGTTTTCAGGTAATTGCGTCTGAACACCATTAATTAATGAGATAATTATATTGATACCACTACCAACACATTTCAACTATGAAGCACGGATATGTTAAAAAATTATTAAATGTCGTATCGGACACTTTTCGAATACAATATTTCTCGAATATTTGTGGGATACGTATTCGACACATCACGTGGCGTGTCGGCAAATATTATTAAAAGGAAAAGTTGGACACACGTATCGGATACTTATTTGGACGTATCCAACATATTTTATATTCTGAATTTTGCTAAGTCACCACAATTGGTAAGAACAATGTAAAGCGTCAAATCGCACTTTGTATAACGGGACATGTTTTATATAACATAAATAAACAATGAACATTATGTATAATTAATAGTATTAAATTACTAAATAAATTTTTTTTTTCTAAAAATTATGTAATTTAATATTTATGAAACTTAACTTGATCTATTTCAATATTTATGAATATATTCATATATTATTTTACTTATTTCAATATGCATACATATATAAATTTATATATTTTACATTCGTATCCATGTCGTATCGTATCCAGTAAATTTTTAAAAGTCCGCGTCGCCGTATCCGTGTCGTGTCATATTCGTATCGGCGTATCCATATCCGTGCAACAAGCATTTCACACACCAATTTAACAAATTGAGATGGTTAGAGATTTTAAAAAATTCACCATGATTACGAATTAATTAAAATATGATAAAATTAAATTATACTTTTATTCAATTCCTCTGCAAACTTATAAATATTCGATAAAAAAATATTTTAAGAGAACAAATCATGTTAGATAACAACTATTTTTTACATTCATAGAAAAAGTGTAGGTGATGAGAGGATATCATAGTCCAAAGACAAGGCATTCAAGAACTTTTATTGAATTTTGCAAATCGCCCATCACGAAAAATGTTAGCATAAAAATGTGTACGATATCTTAAGAGGAAGTTTTATGAATACCCTGAAGTTGAAGAGAAACTATTTAGTGCAATTAGGGCCGTAATCGAGTTGAGTAGTATCGAACAACATACTGTTCAAGCTTGATTTGATTTTTATCGAGCTTGAAATTTTGTGTTTGAGCTTGATTTGATTTCTAATCGAGCCGAGCTCAAACGAGCTCGAGCCGAGTATCGAGTAGCTTGATATTTTACATGTATTTTTTTAATTTTTAGCTTATCGAGTCGAGCTTCAAAGTTATCGAACAAAAAATAAATGTTCAAGCTTGTTTGATTAGTGTGATGAACCGAACTCAAACGAACCCGAGTCGAATATCAAGTAATTTGATTTAATTTTCAGCCCTAAGTGCAATCATTGAACCATATTATCAAGTATATATGATGCATTTTATGTAAATTCACATCAGTTATGTTCTGACCATATTTAAAAAAAAAAAAATAGAATTTAAAAAATGCGTTCACATTTATGTTATGATTTCTCAGAGTGCATTGATCAGAACATTACATGTACTTGAATAAATATCCCAAGTTGACAATGAAAAAATTAGCAAAGTAGTTATAGTGCCGTCCAACGCAAGGCCACAACACGAGTCTAATGGTAAAAGTACAAATTCAAAAGATTAGTGGATATTTGTTGAGTTCAAAATTCAATAATATTATATCCAAAGTTCCTCTGTTGTTAAGATAAAGTGGACCATCGCATCCTATAAATTAAACCACGGCATGCTTGACTCGTGTCAAAAGCGCAGTTAGTTAAGTGGACAATTGGTATTAAAAATGCATGCATGATGTGGCCGCGTACCATTATTCTAGTGTTGAATGACCTTTCTGCTCTTTTAAGTTTTGATGATGATAACGAGTAGTACTATAGAAAATTAAATTATTAATTAATGTATTTTTGGGAAAGTCGCCGGGATTAATGAAACACACGCAATTGCTGACGAATTTTTTCTCTTACCAAACTACAGAAAAATATATACATATGTACATAGGCAATTTTGCTTCCAAATTAATTAAATCAATGCGATATGAGACCATCTCCAAGAGACAATGTATAACTAAAATTATAAGAAAAAAATATAAATTTTGGTAAAAAATTAAACTCCAAGAGAGTTCTTATATTTTAAAATCCACAAAAAATTATAAGTTTGACCTCTTAAATATAAGAGGCCAAAGTTAAATTTTAAAAGTTCTTCTTACATTGAAAATACAAAACTTTTGAACTTTTGTACTTTCCCATAGAAAATTAAAAATGTTTTAATAGTACTTCATATTATTTTTTAAATAATATTATTTTAATTTTATTTTACTTTTACGAAATATGTAATTTAAATTCATAGAACACGATAATTCAAATTAAATTATTAATATCTTATTATTATATTAAATATATATATATATATATATATATATATATATATATATATATATATATATATATATTCCACTATTATTTATATGTGAATCATAATTAAAAATACTTTATTCAGTATTATCTAGATGTTGGAGTGAAATGGTGGTTTTGTTTAAAATCAGAATCTTAAAATATAAACTAGCTGTTGGAGTGCATAGTAAAAAGTGGGAATGTATAACACTGTTCACTCCTTAAAATTTAAGATAAGAGGTCAGAATTTAAGAGGGCTGTTGGAGATGGCTTTACGCATTGACTGCAGTCAGCAGGGCTCATTTGCTACTTGCTTCCACTCCAGGCACCAGGCTTCTATTATTATTATTAACTTAATAATTCAATAGAAATTTAATTTACTATTGATTTTTGTTGGATAGGCTACGGTGGTTAAATACTTTAGGTGTCGAAACATGTTTGTTGAAGGTTTACTGAATTATACTTCCGATTCATTGCTTGAAATTGAGAAATTGTGAGTTATAAACCTAGTTTGATAATAATGGGTTAAAAATGTTTATGCGAATAAGTTATGAGAACTTTTTTTTATACCTTAATACTTGTATAAGTAGGTAGGCCCATCGTATTCACAAGCTCAATTAATGCGGACTTCGATTATTTCATTTCACTCCAACAAATAATATAATTTGAACCCCACTCATTTACCACACCTACAAAAATACTTTAAAATTACATCAAAAGGTATAGCCTTATAACTATTTCTAATCGCACTTCTATTCAAGTTTACATTGTATCTTGCATGACACGACTTAAGCAACAGAGTACATTAACCGGGGATCTTCTAATATGCTTATGTTTGCTAGTGAAGACAAAAACCAACTCTTTTAGGAGGTCATCAAAATTGATGATCGAGCTTGGACCAGAAGATCAAATTCGAGCATAAACTATCATATCACATCGACACAACACAATGTTTCATTTGGGTCAAATATTGAGCAACACTCCGCTATCTCATTCATCCGTCGAACTCATCTCATGAGTATCACAAAACAAAAAAATTTGTTACGTGACATGTTACTTTTATGTCAAATTATATTTGTTATATACGATACATATATAAAACTTTATGTTGAATTAAAATAGAGTACTACAAGGTAGAGAACCCAAGTTTAAATTCATGTTGGGAGATGCTCCCACTTTATGTGTTCGACGTGTCTCGAAAGAAATTAAACTCTTGCAAAAAAAAAAATGAGAGTTTATTTAGTTTTTATTTTTTACTATTGAGGAAAGGAGCAAGATACGGCTAGTTCCCTCCGTCCACTCCCAAATTAACAAACAGAGGTTGTTGTTCGTTTCAATTAGGGCTGTCAATGGGGCGGATTCTGGTCGGATCAGGCTCGTCCAGATCCGGCTCCATTTATATCGGATCGAATCCTGTCGGATTCGGATCTTGCTCAGATTATGCTCGGATCTTGATTTTTTGAATCCAACGGATCTTGGTCGAATTTGACCGGATATCAGATATTTTTCGGATCCAATAAATTTATATTTAAAAAGTTAAATTAATATTTTTTCCTAAAACAAGTTTATTATCTTTCAATTTTATTTAATTTTAGCTCACATTTTCAAAGTTTCTTTAGTATATTCTTATTTGTAGAATGAATATATTGGTTTAAATAAATTTATAAACGAATTATAAATTACTATCTTCTTAAATTGACATTGAAATATTATTAAAGATACTTATTTTTATAAATCATTTTGTATATATATCTTTCTTTTTATTTGTTGTCGGATACGGATCTTTAACGGATCGGATCGACCTAAATCCATATTCGCTCCATGAGTTTCGGATTTCGGATCTTTATAATCGGATCAGGTCCATCGAATCTCTAATCGGACAATTATCCTAATAAATCGGATCGAATTCAGACAGATCCGGATTCAAATCCGCCCCATTGACAGTCCTAGTTTCAATCACTCATTTTCGATTTCTTTAAATAATAACTAGTGAACATGCATCTGTCTTTCTATTTACATCTTACTGAAATTCTACTAATCATTTATAGAAGAGCGACAAGAAAACTATAGAAGGAAGTTTTTCAGAGACAATATGATTTTACATTAGGGAGAACTTATATCTTATGAGTTAATCGGTCAGAGCAGTTAACATTCAATCTAATAGATTAAAAAATAAAAAGGACACAACATGATATTTTTTAAAATATTGAGTGATTTATTTCTAAAATAAAAAATACTGTATTATTTATTTGACTTTTTAGATTGATCTCTAGAAAACGAGACAAACAAGGTCATGCTCATTTCTAAAATTTATACTTATTATTGCTTTCATCTCTAGATATCAAAACAAACATTGTTAAAAAATAAAATAAAAATTCTAAGATCCCGATTTATTTCTGAACCACTTTTTAAAAACGAAAGAAACACTCCCTTATTTTGGAAACTTGTGGACTTGATGCTTATTTGGAAGCCCAATTATGGAGCCAAATTTCAGCCTCGAATAATCAAATTGGACGATAAGGCGATAAGGTATGATCCGTTCTTACTTTTAAATTAGTTCTAGAAATTGTAGAAGTATTTATTTCCTTTGATTAAATCGGAATGGGTAGAGAATGGAATTCAGGAAGTTTCTACAATTGTTTTACTTGTTCGCTGTATGCTGTTGTAACCACATTGACTCGGCAGTAGTTGATTAACTCAAGTTTCTTCTTCTAGATTTCTTCTTGTTATGAGCAAACTTCCGAAATATTTGCTCAATGTTAAAGAAACTGAAACTGACTACAGGCAATTCGTTGATTGTGTGAAGTAATATGTAACACTCAAAATGTGCTAGCTTTCGTAGATTTATTTTGATTGATTATTGTTCATTTAAATAATGCTTAGGTAATTACCTACTGAGAATAATGCTTTGGCAGTCAATTTAGTTAATAAAATATCTGATATTATAGTTCCCAGTTCGATTGTGGTTGCTGTAGGGCAAGAATTGACAGTTAAATTTGTCGCGGATCAAATAGCTACTTTGTTCTTTTGGTTCTTGAGTTTTGTGTCCATTGTTCGTTTCCATGATATGCACACCTTCAAATTTTGGAATATGTATTTAGGACTTCATAGAGATTTCTGTAATAGGGAGCAAATGATTTTAAAATACTTTCACTGAATATGGTATTATGGTGGTTTAACTGATTGAAAGATTTTTCTCTTGTGATAGTTCAATGCTGAGAGCATATAACTTCTTGAAATAACTCGAGCTACGTCATGTCGAACGTTGAGTGGAGAACTCAGTTTGTGTTGTTATTGATAACCTTTACTTAGCATTTTCTTTCTAATTACTTTATAAAATTTCCACTTGGAATTTCTGAATATTCTTCTTAACCTCATTCTCCATGACATTGCTGATTCTATTAGTGGATTCATGCATTACGCATTAGGCGGGATTCATAGTTACTCTCCTATTTAGTTGTTCATATGATTGAAAAGAGGCTCTAAGAAAGATTATGTTCAAGTGGACATATATCGCAGGACCTTATAATTAATATAATTTGTTAAAAAAAAATTACTTTTAGTGTCTCAGTAGAACAATACAACTACAATATAATAACACGACGGGGTTAATAAATGATGGTGCTTTGCTGGCATGTGTTGCACCATCTTTCTTAGCCCGGTCCTATGTAACCAAGAAAACAATTAGAAAAACAAAAAGTAGCCCCCAATGTGGAGAAAACAACAATAAAACTCGTATAATATAACCAGAAAAATATTGATTGATTGTCCTTCTTGCAGGACACAATTTTCTTGAAACATCTACTGTTGGTTCATCTAACAGAGGGGAAGATCTTTTGGAGGAAGCTCTAATGTTTGCAGCTCACCAACACCGTTCTCCACAAGGAACGCCATCGCTAAACCCCACGTGATGTGGACATCCAAGTGACAATGCATTAGCCAGACTCCTGTTTATGTCAAAAAATTGTGTTAGGGGTATGAACCTGACAAATTATGCAGCAGAGAATAACCAATATAAAAGCATATGCATGAGTTATGTCATGCCCTAACCTGGATTATCTGCGACAAATCTGATTACTGACCATCCACCGACAGGTACACTTGCTGTATTACGAAGAGGTGGATCCACGAGGTTAAATTTTCCTGTATCCCTACTTGGATTGAAGTTTCCAAAGCCTTCAGCAAGTATGTAGAAATCATAACCGTGAAGATGAATTGGGTGGTTCTCAGCAGTGAAGATACTTGTTCCCTGCAATACCAACTGTACTGTTTCCCCATACTTTAACGTATACACCTTGGTCCCGGCAATAGGTTGCCATAGTGACCGGCTAACATTTCCAGTATAATCAAATTGTACTGGTGGATTTGCCGGAAAATCGGTCGTGAAAACTCCAGGGATACCTTGCTGATGTGCTTGTAGTAAAGAAAAGTTGGATGGGAGCACAAATGACACATTGTTCATGCTAGCTGTAAATCGGGTTCCGTTCGGACCCTGACAGGTACTTCTACTTGCGCCAGGTGGGCATCTATTGAGTCCTAAACCAACCGTGAAGAAAAGGTTATGGTCAATTTTAGTGGGCACCAAAACTTTTCTTAGGCTTCTGAAGCTGGTCGTGAAGGCAGTGGCAGTGGCAGTATCGTTAAATGCTGGCATTGTTGGCATCACTGGCTTGACCGAGGTACCTTTAGCAGGGCAAGGGGCAGATTTGTATTCAAGAATAGCTGTAGTGGTAGTATTATCAAATGGTGCGCCTTGAGCACTATTATAGGCACGTGCTGCAATGTAGTATCTCGCGGGTGGCTGGTCGGCTGTGATTAGGACATCGGTGGTTTGGCCAGGTCCGAGCATGAGAACTGATGTGGTGAAGGGTTTCACGTAGGAGGCATCGGCTCCTACTACAGTGAGCTTGTGATTGGCAACTTTGAAGAAAAGTTCTTGATTGAGTGCAGAATTAACGATTCTTAGAAGATTAGTCTCCCCTGAGCCAACTGGTACTATTAACGTATCTGCATTAGGATGCGACAAAATTTGTCAATTTTTACTTGTATAATCCCAATCTTCAACTCAAAAGAATCAGAAACCAACCTTTGCTAGAACAATTGTAAAGATCACCAGGTTGGCCATTAATTGTGTAAGCATCGGAAACATTAGGGGCTGCTCCTGTTCTCGTAGCTTGTCTTACAACATCTATGGGGTTCGCATCCCACCATTCACCTAATCAACATCTTAGTCAGTTCATTCATATTCCAAAAGAATTTAACAGTTGTAATTTATATTTCAAAAGATGAAGGGTCCTCGGTTACCAAGAAGAAGTGCAGTTTCACGCTTTGGCTTAGGGAAAGGATAAGAATCTCCTTCTTTGGGCCTAATGATCAAAGCTCCGTACACGGTTGCTCTTAACCAAGAACTGTGTGCATGCCACCACAGTGTGCCTTCTTGTCCTTGAATCGTGAATCGGTAAGTGTAACTTCCTCCTGGTCTTATAGGGCATTGTGTCACGAATTCTGGCCCATCAGCCCATCCTGTTCTTATTTGCCTCACACCATGCCTATTATACATTCATGAACATATAACTTAGAAGCAGAGAAAACAAACAAAAAAGTTGATAAGTTTGCATGCTGTATGTGTGAATGTATATATATAGCATACCAGTGAATTGTGACATTGTACTGAGCCCTGTTCATGACATTGACAACGAGAGTGTCACCATTGTTTACTTCCAAAGTTGGTCCAGGATACATTCCGTTAACTGTGATAGTGTTGTGAGTTTTGCATAGCCTCTTCACTGGTGTAGCTTGTACAACGAAATCATGGTAGTGAGTTTTGGCATTTGTCATGCTCGACGAAATAAGCAAGAGGGACAAGAAGAAGAAGAGATAGCAAATGGGATTGCTAGTGTTAGTCATTTTCGATTTCTTTTTCCTGTGTAGAATGTGATGAATGTTTTTTCTTGTGAAAGAGTGAAAGAGAGGACATCCTTTTATACACAAGAATACGAAGAGAGGAGGGTGGTTTGAGTTTGGCAGATTAGGTTTTGATAGTTTGATTAGAGGGAAAAAATTTAGTTCAACATTGTGCAAGAGTTGTTGTACCCACTGGCCTACATCAAAACTCAGAGAATTTTCATCCATTTATGCTTACTTTATAAGTCTATCTTTATTTATTTTTGGGGTTGGTTTTCAGATTTCAACAATGATTTGTTATTTTAAGTAATTTATTTCAGATTAATTGTGTGAATACATAATATCATGATTAGGAGGATTTCATTGTTTCTCATATTTCCCACCAAAAATACAGGAATTCATGCCAACACTTCACACGTATAAGAACTTTTTTCCATGCACACACATATTCAAGTAAATTTGTGGACTAGTATATATGTGAACCATTTATTTTATCTTCAATTTGGCAGAGTTCCCCCCCCCCCCCCCATTTTTTATCTTAATATCAAAATACTAATTCAGTTATTTATTCAGTAATTATAACCTGACCTGAACGACTGAACCATCATACTACACACATTATAAAACACTAGTATTCTACAAATAAATCAACTCATTTTTACATTTTCTCTTAACGTATATAACATGAAAATATCTTGCAAATAACCAAAAAAGCTCTAATAACACACGCAAAGTCAAAATCTGTCATCTTCTTGTCGTGTAAAGACTAAAGACATGTTAATATATTAATAATTACCAAGTCAATAACGAGAGCAAACCCGTCTGAAAACGTAAACAAAAATATTAGAATATTTACTGAATGTGATGTTATTATTATTTATTATTACATTTGAAAGTTCCTGAATTAATGTCTAAAGTCTAAACCAAGTTACACCACTGGTCAGGTAATCGATCTAACTTTGCTTAATGTAGTACTACTAAATAGTAGCTTCCTTTTATAGGCAAAAGTTTGCGCGTTGATCCATAAAAAAAGAAAAAAATAAGGTTTGCAGTTGCACGTTGAAGAATTCAACTAAGGTAAAGTTTAAGTCCTTATGTCTTCACTAGTATAAGTTTTTTTATTCCTAGTGTATACATATCTAGAAGATTAATTTGCATGACCTTGAACAAGTATGACATGCATAAATTTAGGGCGGGTAATGGGGCGGATTTCAATTTGAATACATACCGATTTATTTGGATTTTAATCCTATTGGAGATTCATTTGATTTGATCTGATTAAAAAAATCCGTTATTCAAAATATGTATAGAGTGAATGTGGGTCTATATTGATCCGATCCGTTAGATCATGATCCGTAGTTAACAATAAATAAAAAAAATTATAAACACATAACATTTTATTAAAATAAGTAATGTTAATAATTCATTCATAAAATAATTTTTATGCATATTTTCATCTAAAATATGAATATTAGTAAATAAAGTTTGAATATGTAAGCTAAATTAAATAAACTCGTTAACAAATTTGTTTTAGGAAAAAATATTGGTGCATAAAAATGATGATGTATTCAATCCGAAAATGATCTGATATCTAGAAGTTTTTTTTATTCAAGATGCAAACAAGATTCAAATTCAACTCGAATTCGATCCTATATAAATTAAGATGGAGTTGGGTCAAGCTTGTTCCGACCCAAATCCAACTCATTGACAACGCTACATAAATCGACAAAAGGGTCGATTCAGGAGTCCGCGTATCAGTGGAGGCATTGAAACGTTAGAATAATGAATAGTTATGATTCTGAAATAAGGGTACCGTAATTGTCATAAAAATATTTTGAGTTGGCTAAATTTAATGTGAACAACTGAAAGCATAATTAGAGAAATTAGGAATATAATTTTTCACTTACAGACTTTGAGAGAACAAATATTAAGGCACATATATATTATAATCTAAAACGAGTCACTAGTTAGCTCATTAATTGGTAGAACAACATCTGAGGCTAGTAATCTAATATGAAATGAGTATTATTCTTAGACAAATTGAATTAATCAACACAAAAGGTTAAAAATTCCAATTATCATTTGGAGGTCCCTAATTCACTCTTTCGGGCCCATACTTGAATCAATTTTACCAAATATGAATTTGGGCCACAATCAGCTTTAATAAACCCCCCACAAAACAGATAACAAAGTATAGTATTGATTAAAAAAAAAAAAAAAAAAAAAAAGAAAGAAGAAGAAGAAGAAGAAGAAGAAGAAGAAGAAGAAATAATTAATTAGTATTTTCCACTTTTATCATCTATGTTAAATATTTAATTTCCCGATCCAAAAAAAGGAAAAAAGAAAAAGAAACAAGAGCCCTGAAATAGTAAAGGTACATGCATACATACTATCGTTCTTGCATGAAATAATCTTTGGGGGTCTCAACTATAATTTAATGGACTAAAACCCCATTCAGACGACATAAGATAATAGTTGATATATAGTTAAGCGACATAAGCAGAAGGAGAAAGAGAAAATAAAAAAAAAAAGTTAGATGGAGAAAGTCTTAATTTGTCTGATTGATTAATTAGGTTATGAATATACATATATATTGTACAAAAATAAGATGTCCCACATTTGATTATTATAAATTGATTTGTACTTACAACCGCAAAGCCCATAACGAGAAGTTAAAATATTTAACTAATTATTTAATTAGGTTGTCCGTCAATCATAAACAAACAATGTCAACCTTTTCACCTTTTCTTCTATTTCTTCCTTTTTGCTCCAAGAGGAGTATAATTTTTCTTTTTCTTTTTTTTTGATTTTATAGTACAGTATTAATCTTTTCTAATAAATAAGTGTGAAATGTGAATCACTCTATTGTTTTTAAATATAAAGGACCGGTTTGTTTGGTGTTTGGAAAAGTAGTTTAGGAGAGTAGTAGAAGTAAATGAAGGTTAATTTTGGAAGAGTTAGATTATAGGTGTAAGATGAGTAAGACCTTATATCAAATCATATTTGTTTGTGAGATAAAATGTGTAAGATATATGTTACTTTATGTCAAATCAGAGTAGAGTTTATATATATTTTGTTTACCGATAAGAAAATTATTGTTTATTTGGCTTTTAAAAGAGTAGTTTGAGAAAATTGAGAGATGAAAATTTTATTTTAGAAAGTAAAAATCATGTTTGTTTGATATTTTCCAAACACGAAATTTTTTTAAGAAACGCTAAACAGGCCCGTTAATGTCATCTGTTATTACTAGAGTTATATATACAGAAAATTAAACATGTTTTTTTGTTCTAAGATAGAAAATTAATCTTAGTAAAACTGGAGATCACATGAAATGCTTGAGTTTAGATTAAATTTAAATTTAATGTTCCACTAATTAATTTTCTTCAATTTACTGGAAATAAGGTTAGATTAATTGGATCAAGTTTGGATCCAATATGACAAAATGTAATCCATTTTGCCAAGATTTAGAAACAATAATTATATATACCTTTTTTTTTCTTTTTTTCTTTTGATCTAGAAATGATTATATACCTAGATGATGTGTTAAATGAGAAAACCTTAATTATTTCCTAGAAATTTTACTCAATAAAAAAGTGACATATTTCATGTACTTTTGATAAAGAGTGCATATAAGGTAGCCAACTTTTTAAATCAAAAAAATATAGCCAATTTATAGAGCTAATGTCAATTTATCCTCTAAGAAATGCATTATGTTCAATGTATTCCTTTGTATTTTGAAAAAAAAAAGTATTTTACTCCCCTGTAAAAAATTTAAAAGAGAAATTTATTTCATTCAACCGGAGAGTATAACCCGCTCACAGAAATTGAATTAGGCATGAAAAGAATTTTTATAATATAGAGGGTAAATTACAACATTTATCATAAAATAGGGAGGTAAACTATCAGATTTATCACATGGGGTAAAGTGGTATATATAAGAGGGGTAGTTTTGTGAATTCGTATTATTTTAAAGTTTAAAAATATTAGGGAAGTAGTGTGAAACTTTTATAAGATTACAGTGGTTAAATTACTCTCCTTTCCAATCGTATGGAGGTAATTGAACATTATGCAAATCAAGGGAGATAAATTGTCATTAACCCCCGATATATATGATATAGGTATAAAATTTAATAATAAATAACATTAATAAGAGGAAGAGATTCACACAACTAAATATTAACATTTCAAAGCATATTTTCATATAATTTCTTACCTTGATAATTACATTGTTATCTAATTTAAGTCTTATAACATATTTTTTTATTTTAATTGTTTTACTTTCAAATTTATTTGATTTGATTAAAACATTTTGAGTATAAAGATTATTTATTTATTTGTAAAGGACTAATGAAAATTCGTTAAATTTTTTTCTAAATTCAAATTTTCGTACAAAAATATAACTAAATGTTTGTTATTATTTTTTATTTTTTCCGAATTATAAGTCACGTTTGGATATTTTAAAATTTTGTGCACTTAACCGTCTAAAAGTTTTTTGTTATTGCACAAAATCCCCTGAGTGACGTTTTTACCCTTTGAAAATTACTTAAAGATGACCAGGGACAAAGTGCATTCATTTGTCAACTTCTAGAGGGCACTGTCAAATTTTTCCAATTATAGGAGAAAAAGTGCAAAAATAAATCTTTTTTGGGGGGTGACATGCAAAAATCCCTTAATATTAATAAGAGGAAGAGATTCAAACAACTAATAAATGCATGTAACAAATTGTAACGTAAGTCACTTTGATACAAAGAAAAATAGATATCAATTACAAATATTAAATGGTCGAATAAAAATCAAAAGAATCCTATTAATTTAAAAGTTGGTGAGTTTGTTACCGACTTTGCATTCATGAATCAAACAATAATGGAAAACGAGTAACTAAAATTGACAGAAGAACAACTAATTGAAAAGATTAATTACCCGTCAAACATTAATTGCCTTCCACCATTTAGTTTTCATATAGTCAAATATTAGGATACTGTTTTCTTTGGTAGCCATAAGTGGGTTTGAATTTTTGTTCCTTTATTTATTTTGTTTTATGTAACTGGTAATAGATTACTACGTTAAACCAGCAACGAGCATTACTATCACTTCCTAACACTTTAATTATCATCTCAATTAATCTTTGTCTTTAAGTGATCGATGAGGTTGTTCTACATATTAGATAATTCTTAATTTTCTGATCAATCTACATACAACGGAATTGGAATTAATCAAGCTGCTTGTTAATACTTTAGATTCCTTTAATAAAAATAAAATATTGTATCACAATATGACAGTTGATTAAATCAACATACAATAAATAAAGCAAATCGAAACTAAAATATAATAAATACTATGAAACTAAATTACTAATTACACAATTTTTGACGTGGACTCGAACTCAATACCTTAATTATCTTTTAGACCATCTCAACTTGTCATTGGAATAAGGCATCATTGGTCCATCAAATATAGATTTTAAACTTCTTGAAAATGGGTAATTTGTTCAATTAAATATATGTTAAATAAATTCCCAAATTGATCAATCAATACTAATTAGATCAAAATCCTTGATTTTAATATACTCGTGAATATTTATTTAAATACTAAATAAAGGATTTGAATTTTTTTTAGTTCTTTTAATTTTGTGGGAAGCCCAATAGATTATAGACTGTCTAAAGTCTAAACTAGGTAAAATTGTAGAAAACGTCCCAAACTAATTATTCATTTTGGATTTTCGTCCCGAACTATTTAACTTGGCGAATTTCGTCCCGTAATTTAATATTTTTTTGGAATATCGTCAACTAATTACTAATTTTGATTTTTCGTCCCAAACTATATCAACTCACCAAATTTCGTCCCATAATTTACCATTTTGTATGAATTTAGTCCCAATATTAAATTTCTAATTTAATGAAAATGACGTTCAATCTTGTAATTAATTTGGGACGAACTCTGCAATATTATATAATTATTCATGTTAAAATTTACCTTGTCATGACACTTAAGCAGCCATGTGATAATTCATCGGCAAATGCGCAATTCCGTCTTATAATTAAGGTGGGACGATATTCCAAAAAAATATTAAATTACGGGACGAAATTTGCCAAATTAAATAGTTTGGAACGAAAATCTAAATGATTAGTTTGGGACGATTTTTGCAATTTTACCTCTAAACTATCCAAACTTGCTCCATCAGTGATTAATTATGGGCGGGCTTCTAAGCTCAATAAAAGGCTTTAAGGCTAAAGGGCACATTTCATTATTTTTTGCTGGGTCAGATTAATTATCTTGCCTTGATACTACCTCATTAGACTCTAATGGATAAATGCAAGAACAAATTCCCTTTTCCAATATCTAAACACATAACTTGGCCCAATTTTCTACAAGTCAATTTGTGTCCCAACCCTATACTATACAATTTCTGCATTCTAAAATAAATTTCCGATAAAATAAATATTTGTGTGGGGTGAAAATTAAATAATGCTGCTAGAAAAGACAATAATGCTCCTGACTCATTTATTTGTGCACACACTACTCGATTTTCCAGTAATACCCTCGAACAAAGGTTGGTGGTATAAAAAGTCAAACATTGTAACTATTATAAACTTGGAATAAGTTTTTTCTTTGAAAATAAAAAATTATTTATTTGATATTTTAGAGAGCACCAAAATGCTCTTTCGAAATCGAAGCAAGCAGACCCTAAAATATTTTTCATACTATAAAAGTATTAATATGAAAAGACGGGGAAATTTGATTCAAATGAAAAGATTGGATTTTTTAAAATTATACATATATCAGTTGGAGAATGTTGACGTAAAAGAGCACAATAGAGAAGAAGTTCCAGTCGGTGACAAATTGGGTTGCTCATTGTCTCTGGGTTATATATGGGGAAATTCTTATCCAGATTGGGTTTGGCCGAATCCAAACTAATTACATGGCAAGTGTAATACACTTGCTTTGGGATTGGATGTAACTTCCAGGAAAGTGACCAATCACAAAGCAAGTGCAATACACTTGCTTGGTGGTTGGATGGGTTTGGCCAAACCAGGCTTGGACAAGAATTTTCCGTTATATATGTTACAATATTATTAGCACGTCCCGAAAAAGAAGTAGTAATAATTATGCGGCCGAGTACTCTATTACGTTTACAATTTCTCTACTTGCGCATTTCGTCTATTAATTATTGAATTCTTGGAAGAAAAAGTTTGAAAGAAAATTAAGAACAGAGAACAAAATTTAGAGAAAAATTTGTATTGAATTAATTGAATCAAAAGTGTTACAACTGGGTTTTGAACCCGGGTATAAATAGGAGGAAAAAACAAACGGTAACTAAAACTAACTAAACTCACGTGTGCAGCAGCCTATTATACATATTGTGTGCGTTAGTATATACAACAAAATGCACTTCCTGTAACAAAAACATTTATAACGAGGCCATATTTTGTTACAAAAATGACTTATTTGTTACGAAATACAATTGTCTTTACAAAAACCTCTTATTAGGTAACAAACTAAAAAGTTTGTCACAAAAACACAAAATGTTGTTACGAATAATCCCGACTTTGGTATAACCAACTAAGTATCTTGTTACAAAAAGTAAAATTCCTTACAAAAAAATCATCTTTGGTAACCAAGTATGGGTTTTATTACATAAAATAAATTGTCCTCACAAATAAATCTTCTTTGGTGACAAAATGAACGACTTGTTACAAATAATCTCATATTTGGTAACAAAGGTAATTGTTTGTTACAAGTAATTTTTATAGTATTAATTACATTTTTTATTGTGATATAAAGTTTTAGTCACAATTATTCATGTTATTTTTTTTCATTAAGTCAAGTAGCAACAATAAATGCTAATAAACAATAACATGAAAGATTAATATGTTTATCCACCAAAATATGTAGTATATTATAACTTGAATAAACAAAAACCCAAAAAAAAAAAAAATTCAATTACAATGCAAAATTATCATGAGTTATTTTTAATTTTAAAAAAATTATTATTTTTATGAGCAGAAACCCCATACTTTAATAAGTAAAAAAAAATCACGAGTCTTCCACTTGAACACGAGCTTCAAGCGGTGTAATTGTAAATGTTATTTAAATGGCCAAGGAAAGTTACAACAATATCATTTTTCCTTTGAAGTCTCATTGTACTAGCAAAATTTTCAATTACCCATTTGTTTACTTAAAAAATTCGCATTAACCCTCTTTTTATTTGAAAAATCATCAATAATCGTTGAAATTAAAAAAAAAAATTAAACAAGGCTACTTTAGTCCGCTTTCCCTCAATTAACTATTAATAATTACATGGGTGAATAGAGCTAATTAAACTATAACATACAAGAATGTTTGCTAATAAAAAATTTATAAAGGATTTACACCAATTTAAAATAACATAATTTTTGCTTTTTACTGAAAATGAAAAGAATAAATAAAAAATAACTTCAAACTCCATATACTTTTTGCAAAGTATTATCTCGGCAGGAACATTTGCGCCTAAATTTTTTTGCGCCGCTATGTATGTTCTTTATCTTTCTTTTTTCACTTTCAAAATAAGCCAAACTCTTCAAAAAAAAAAAAAAAAAATAGCAAACACAATTAAGAGGAGCTAGGGTTCTCGTTCAAGCTCTTCTATTTTCTTCAATTTTTCCACTAATATCCTTTAATCAGTTCACGGCCGCCTAGATTCGCTAGTATAGATCGATTATTTGAGACATAATTTCAAGATTATTATAATCAAGCATCAACTTGGCCGACACAAAGCTTTCTGGTTGAATATTTTATAGAAATTCATTCCAACCAGGTTAGTCTTCTTGTCTATATGTACTTATGGGTTATTTCGTTACCTCTTTATTTGTTGTTACTGATTATATATGATTCATTTATGGGTTAGAAACTAGAATATCGTTTATTGATTTTTGACATATCTATTTAGTTTAATAAGTCAAACGATGAGGTAATTGAGTTTAGGCTGGAGAAAACTTATTTTTAGGTGTATTATGGTGTAAATCGATAAATCATCCAGTCTCTAATTAACTAGTTTATACATAGCATAGATTATCCGTCAAAGGTAAATTTGCATAGATTATCCGTCAAAGGTAAATTTCATTTAAATTGGGTGCTTTTGCATATCGAAAGATGACATTGAGGGAAATGCATATGCATATGAAGTTATTGAATTGGCAAGACTGATTTTTAGGTATTTATGGTTTAAATCAATAAATCATCCAGGCTCTAATTAACTAGTTTATACATATCATAGATCATCAGTCAAAGGTGAATTTCTTTTAAATTGAGTGCTTTTGGGTATTAAAAGATGACATTGAGGGGAATGCATATGCATATTTTTGCCTTTTCATATTTTGTTTCTCCCAAAAAAGAGATAAGTAGTGCTTGTTCTGTAATCTATTAATTGATGTAAGTGGTCTCTGCTAATTATAATTGTCTTATTTGACCAAAGTAAAATAGAAAGGAGTAACTTTTATTTAAGAGATGATGATAATGCCGTGAAAACGTCATTATTACCTATCTCTTGAAGCCCAAAACATTTTGTTTTGATTCGAGTTTATGTGAGTCTTCGCGTGTTTTCGTGTCTTTTGTGCTTTTGACCCTTTTGTTCGGCATTTGTTTGGTTTTTGTGTTTTTGTTCTCGTTTTGATCGTTTTCTCCGTGGTTTGTAGGTATTGACATCTTAGAGAGATTCAAAGTTGCGTATCAATGATGCGAGTCGCTCTACCTATCCCGCGAGTCAAGCTTAAGCTTCAAAAGAATTAGAATCCGGAGCGAATTGTACAAAAATGTAGATAGATGCTCACTAGAACATACATAAATATTTCATGGATGATCCAAATGAGCTGAATTTTGGATATGTCATAGATGAGTGAGTTAGCTACGCTACGGACTTTACAGATCTGTAATCGGAGTTCAGAATCAAAAGATATGCTGCTTGGAAGAAAGTGCGGCAGAGCAGAAAATCTGCAGCCAGCCTACGGCACAAACCTCGCCGCGGCAAGGTCCGACCTAGCCGCCGCGAGACCTGCTGCCATTTTCTGCGTGTTTTGAAGGGGTTTTTTGTACATTGCCCCTTTTTCCCCCACTTGTAATTCAAACCCTTGAGGGGACTTTTTGGTCTTGTTTCCTTAGGTTAAGAGGCAAAAGAGGACACAACTTGCTATCCAACTTCCACAATCTTACACTCTTGGCCTCCCTTTTTCCTCTCAAGCCTCCCTCAACTTTCATTCTTTGTTTTTCCTTTGTTTTCTTGTTTTGAAGACTCCACCAAGGGGGTAGTTAATCACCACCCTTGGGGAGTGATTAGGTGGTGATCAAAGGGAGGAGAATCCTTGTCTCGATTCTATTTCGATTAGGTGATATATTTTCATTTAGTTGTTTATGATTAGGAGATGAATATTGTTATTTTCTTTTTGGATGAATGATTGAGGATTTGAATTCTCCGGATTTATATATATTTATGTTATTGTTGATTAAATGATGTCTTGATGATTAGTATGGTGCTTATATGTATTTGTTAATCCGATTCTGTGTTTATTGTTCGTCTTAAGGTTTGACAATCTTTGAGATGAGAGTTATTGATTCTTGATTGTTAGACATAGTGATTATTGAGGATTTGATTATGAATTGGATTGTGATTCGATTTTAGGATAGACATATACCTATGTCTTTTCATATTCGTTTAAAGTTTGAGTTTAATGCCATCGATTAGATTTTAGTCCATTTAGGCATAAATTGGATTAGTTTAATTCGATAGGTTGGTATGCTATCGGAAGATACATACGAACGTCATTGAATCCTTGAATAGCAAACACGAGCATAATATATTAACTGTCGAGTCAGTGTTATCGTTTGATTAGTTATTATTGATGTTGGGTTATGTTTGATTTGTTGGGTTTATTGTTTTATCGCACTTTTGGCCATCTACCTTTAATGCAACCTAGACATAGGATGTTGAAAGTTAGGTGAGTGACGATTTGTGGATTTCAACTACTTCTCCCTCAAGCCTTTTTATCTTCAATGGGGAGTCCAAGTGTTTGTTCTTCTTTCCAAAGTGCTAACCCTTCTCTTTTCTTCAAAGGAAGCAAGAGAATGAAAATGAAGTATATAAGTTATGTTGTGAATGATTTCCTCCTAACCTTCTAACCTAGTGAAAACAATAACCTCCACATGCCTAAGTTACCCTCTATTACATAGAAACAAAGGCCAAAAAGTCCCCCAATAAGTTTAGAATTACATGGGAACAAGGGGGAAGGTATACAAAAAAGCCCCTGCTTCCCGCAGACAAATATTTGCTGGTAGCAGGGTCCACGCGGTGTATGCATGATACACCGCGGTGTGACAAGGCTTACACCGCGGTGTAAGTTTCACACACCGCGGTGTGAGTCTGGCAGTAAGTTTCCAACTCTGCCACACTTCCTTCCGAGCAGCATATCTTTTGATTTCGAACTCCGATTGCAGATCCGTAAAGTCCGTAGCGTAGCTAACTCACTCATCTATGACATATCCAAAATTCAGCTCATTTGGATCATCCATGAAAAAATCGTGAATGTTCTAGTGAGCAGCTATCAACAATCTTAACAATTTGTTTCGGCTTCTATTTCCTTTGAAGCACAAGGTTGACTCGCGGGGTGGGTAATACGACTCGCAAACATTGATACGCAACTCCAAATCACTCTAAGATGTCAATACCTACAAACCACGGAGAAAACGATCAACACGAGAACAAAAACACAAAAAACGAACAAAGGCCAAAGAAGGAAAAGCCACACAAACACGCAAAAGCAAGTAAAACTCGGACTAAAACAAGATGTTTTGGGCTTAAAAAGGCACGCGATAACGACTCTACTTAGATTTGTAAGTTGAGTACGGTAAAATGGTGGTGGTAATGATTATAGGACTAAGGTAAGGTGATTATTAAACTAACACTTGACTTAACAATATGTAAAGGCTTCTAGGATTTTACGTCACCTAGTTCAATTCAAGATAAATGACGCAACAAACGATAACTACACTTATGTTTGTTGTTCAAGATTTCATAAATTATTCGTATGTATCTTCCGAATAGCGTACGAACCTACCAAAGTAGACTAATTTAATTTATGTCTAAAAGGATTGAGCCTAAGTGATGCATTAATTTCAAACCTTGTTAGGACATGAAATGACATAGGTATATTCCTATCCTAAAATCAAATCACAACCTAGTTTTACAATCTAATCTTTAATCCACTATGCCTAGCAATTAAAGATCAATTCATTTCATCTTATAGTTGGCCTAACCACAAGTTGACAAAAGCTCAAACTAGTTTAACAAACACTTGTAAGCATAGCAACAACCATTAACTCATCATTCAATCATAGATCAAACATAAGATCAATAAAACCCAAGAAAAGAGGAATTAGCCACTCATAACATTAAATAAATCATCCAATACATTAATGAAAGCCATAAATGTATAAGAACAAAGTATAAGAGTTAGAGTAAGCTTAGTGGATGAGATTTTCAACAACTTCTCCTTCAAGCCTTCTTGTTTTCAATGGAAAATGTAAGCCCAAGTCAAGTCTTCCCAACTTAACCCTCCAAACAATGAGATCTAGAAGTTGTGTTGATTTCTCCCCACTTAACCCTCCAAACAATGGCAACTAAGGCCAATAAGTCCCCACAAAAGGTTTAAATTACAAGTGGGGGAAAGGGATGGATGTACAAAAAACCCCCTGAAAAATGCGCAGAAAACTGGTAGCAGGCCTCGCGGCCGCGAGCCTGAGCTTGCAGCCGCGAGATTTCTGCCGTAGCCTGGATGCCTCACCTCACGGCCGCAAGCTTTCTGCCGCACTTCCTTCCGAGCAGCATAACCTTTGATTCCGAATGCAGATCCGTAAAGTCCTTAGAGTGTTTGTGTGTCTTCGCGTGTTTTCGTGTCTTTTGTGCTTTTGGCCCCTTCGTTTGGCCTTTGTTCGTTTTTTGTGTTTTTGCTCTCGTTTTGATCGTTTTCTCCGTGGTTTGTAGGTATTGACATCTTGAGTGATTAGGAGTTGCGTATCAATGGTGCGAGTCGTTCTACCGACCCCGCGAGTCAAGCTCGAGCTTCAAAGGAAATAGAACTCGAAGTAAATTGTTAAGATTATAGATAGCTGCTCACTAGAACATGCACAACTTTTTCATGGATGATCCAAGTGAGCTGAATTTTGGATATGTCATAGATGAGTGAGTTAGCTAAGCTACGGACTTTACGGATCTGCAATCGGAGTTTGAAATCAAAAGATATTCTGCTCTGAAGAAAGTGCGGCAGAGCTGGAAACTTACTGCCCTTGTCACATCGCGGTGTATGATTCATACACCGCGGTGTATCCCTGCTACCAGCAGATTTTAGCTGCGGGAAAGGCAGGGGGTTTTTTGTATTATCCCCCTTTGATCCCACTTGTATTTTTAGTAGGGGTGCACATGGTTTTTAAAACCGTACCGAACCGGACCGGACCGTACCGTAGTATCGGTATTTTTTCTCAAAATTACAGGTCTTGGTATAGACGAAAATCGTACTGGATATTTTGGTACAGTATAGGTCTTAAGAATTTTATACCGCAAAAAAATCGTACCGTACCAATAAAAATAAATATATTTTATAATACATATATTTGATACATTATGTGAGTCTTATGTTTAATCTAGCCACAACCCACAAAGAATTAGGAATCAAAATTAAGCCCACTAATATCTTAAAAGGCAACTAATTAAACCTAAATTATCTAAGTAAATCACAAGCCATTATCTTATTCCTTGGAAATACACGGCAGCCACAACATCTCAATTTTTTCATTGAAAGTTTTTTCTTATCAAAACTTCTCCAAATTAATTTCAGTTGTTAATTCCTTTGACATCACAAGTAAGTTCAATTACGTACTTTATTTTAGTCTTATTGTTAAAGTAGATTACATAAGCCTTAAATTTGAGTATGGATTATATATTTAAATTGTGTAATGAATGAGTTTACAATATTTTTTTGCAATTTTTTTTACTGTATTTAATATGATTAAACATATTTTGTTAGTTAAATTCACAAAAACTAAACTAAGATCAAAAGCTTGAACATAATTGATGTGAGCTAGCATTTTTTTGGACCTTTTGATGGACATTAATATATTTTTCTTGATCATAATTAGCACTTTCGAATTAGATGGTTTAATTTTGAGATTATAAATTTTTGGTAATACTTAGATAGTTAGATATATTTATAAGCTCATAATAATGCAGTCAAGTTTCTTTTACATAGATGGAAGCACAACCTAGCAAACAAGCTAATAGGGATGATAAGGGTAAAGGGCCTAAACATGTCACAAACGTGGTATCCAAGCCAATTGCAATTGACAGCAGTCCAAACACATCAAAAGACAAATCAGTGATGGTAGATCAAACAAATTCTAATTCCAAAGGCAAATCAGTGATGGTAGATCAACCAAATTCTAATTCCAAAGGCAAATCAGTGATGGTAGATCAACCACATACTACAAAAGGTACAAAACATTCTTTGCCACCACAAAAAAGAAAGAAATCAGAAACCTCAAAATAAGTTGATGAATTCGAAGGAACAATCAATGGTTTGGGAGCATTTCACAAAAATCGAAGGAAAGCTGCCAATTAGAGCTGCATGTAACTATTGCAAAAAAGATTTTGTTGCTGATCCATCATATAATGGAACTTCGGGTTTATGGACTCATTTGTTGAACAGGTGTTCGAAGTATCCATATAGGCAAGACAAAGCTCAAAAGCCTATAACTGATTACACAAAAAAAAAATGATGGTAAAGGTGGAGAAGATTTATTTAAAGTAAAACCACTCAATGTTGAAGAGATTAGGAAGGAGTTGGCTGTGATGTGCATTTTAGATGAACACCCATTCAGGGTTGTGGAAGGAGAAGGATTTAAGAGATACTCTAGGGCTCTTGAACCTAGGTTCACAGTTCCATCTAGAATGACAGTGGCAAGAGATTGTCTAAAACTTTTTGTTGATGAAAAATCCAAAATAAAGAAACTGATAAAGAATCACCGTTTGTGCTTAACTACAGATACGTGGACTTCGATAGAAAATCTTAACTATATGTGTCTTACATCACATTGGATTGACAATGACTGGGTTTATCAGAAAAGGATAATTAATTTCCAACTTGTTGAGAGTCATGTAGGGAGAATTGTTGGTAAGAAGATTGAAAATTGCTTGATTGATTGGGGCATTGATAAAGTTTTTACGGTGACAGTGGATAATGCAAGTTCAAATGACACTTGCTTTGATTATTTGGTGAATTATTGTAGTTGGAAGGAGACCATTTTAAGAAATAAATACATGCATGTTAGATGTTCAGCCCACAACGTTAACTTGATTGTAAATGAAGGCTTAGTGGAACAAGATAAAGCTATTAGTAGAATTCGTAATGCGATTAGATATGTTAGGTCGTCTCATGCTAGGTCCAGCTTGTTCAAGAAGTGTTTTGAGAGAGAAAAGATCTCATATGGTCATCTTGTTTGTCTAGATGTTGAGACTAGATGGAATTCTACATACAAGATGTTAGATCATGCTGAAAAGTTTGAAAGAGCCTTTATAAGGATGGAAATTGAAGACACACATTACAATTCTTATTTTGAGGGTGGTTATGGGGGAGAGGAAAATGAAATTGGGGAAAATGTTGGTAAGAAGAAGAGAGAAAGGACTATCGGTCCACCTAAATGTGATGACTTTCAAGTTGCAAGGTGTTTTGCAAAATTCTTAAAGATATTCTATTTTGTCACGTTGAAATTCTCAGGATCATTGCATGTCACTTCTAATACTTTTTTTAGAGAACTTGTCTCTGTTCATAATTCCATTAAAACCTTATTATGTCATTCAGATCGTGACATGAGAAGAATGGCAGAAAGAATGAAAGCAAAATTTGATAAGTATTGGTCATTTGGAAGCAAAACAAATTACATGTTGTGTGTTGCTGTTGTATTAGATCCTCGTTTCAAGTTGGAGTATGTTAATTTTTGTTTTGGTGAAATGTATGGACATGATAGTGTTTTTAGCAAATTCTAAAACTACTAACGTGGAGGAGACCTTGAAAGATCTTTATTATGAATATAAAGAACTTTATTTCTCCAAAAGAGGTAGAGTTGAAGATGAAGGATGTAGTCACACTTCTCAGAATATGGAAATTGATGATTATGATGAAAGCTTAAACTTTTTAGATTCTCAATTTGCACAGCGCATGGAATCTAAACAAAATCTTGATCATTTATCTGAGTTAACTTGTTATTTGAAAGGAGATATTGAAAAAAATGTGAAGGGTTTTGATCTAATGAATTGGTGGAAAGTTAATGCTTCTAAGTACCCAACCTTGTCAATGATAGCAAAAGATGTGTTAGCCATTCCCGTATCCACAGTTGCTAGTGAACAAGCTTTTAGTACTAGTGGTCGCATCATTGATCCATTTAGGAGTTCATTGACTCCAATAATGGTAGAAGCATTAGTTTGTCCACAAAATTGGTTGAGGAGTACTCCAACACCAATTGACCTACGTGAAGCTATGGAAGACATTGAAAAACTTGAAGAGATTGAAGCAGGTTAGAAAATTCATATATTAAGTTTATTTATTTCATTTAATATATATAAATTGTTCAAGCTAATAGTTTACTTGTTTTATTTTCTTACATCCAGAATTTGATGGCTCCAAAATATCAATGCATAATAATATTCTTGATTGAGTATACATATGAGGTGATGGTGAGTTTTAAATCTAGATTTGAATATGAGATGCCTTTAATGTAATTTTGAATCTTATACAGAACTAATTATGTTTCTTTAGTCTCAAGATTTTATTTTATTGATCTCAGGTATGACATATTAGTTTAACTTTTTTGTGCTAGGTAAAGTGTGGAACTTGACTTCAACAAGTTTGCTTGGTTATTCCTTCTGGAAGAATTGGAGTGTTGGATGAAGTGTGTGATCAAATAGTTCTACAATTAGAAGTTTAAAACAAGTGATTGTTATTGAAGTAGTTATTTCTTTTTATGTTATTAACTAGTCAATTTTTTATTTTATTTGTCATTATATAGAGTTATTCAATGCTGAACTGCATATTTTATTTTATGAGTTCTTATTATATTTTTTCTTAGACATGACTTTTTTTTTTTTTGCATGTATAATTTACCGTCATCAAATATTTGGTTAGCATGAAATCCTCAAGTATTAGCCTATTAAAAATGTTAAGCTTAAACAAAAAATAAAGTTCTTTCATCTAATAAATGCCCATTTTTTTATGCAAGCAAAATAGTTTGAGAACTAAAAAGTTAGTGTAAAATACTGCAAAATCGTACCGTACCGTGCCGGAACCGCACCGTACCGAATATAATGGTATGGTATTCAAAACTTCAGTTTGGGTATGTAACTTTTCAAAACCGCATTAATTGGTACGGTATTAATTTCACTTAAAAAACCTTAGAACCGTACCATGTGCACCCCTAATTTTTAGGCATCTTGGGGGACTTTTTGGCCTTAGTTGCCATTGTTTGGAGGGTAACTTAGGGATTAGGGCTTGTAGTTGTTGCTAGGTTAGAGGCTTAAAGTAGAGATCATCAACAACTCTTACACCATACTACACTTTACATTTCTCTCTTGCCTACTTTGAAGAAAAGAGAAGGGTTTGCACTTTGGAAAGAAGAACTCTCACTTGGACTCCCCAAAGAAGATAAAAAGGCATTGAGGGAGAAGTTGTTGAAGACCTCATCACCTAAGCTTGCTCTAACTCTATCTTTCTTGTTTTGTTCATTTACATTTATGGCTTTCATTAATGTAATGAATGATTTATTTAATGTTATGAGTAGCTAATCTCCTTTATTCTATGTTTTTATTGATCCTATGTTTGGTTCTTGATTCTTGATTAAATGATGAGTTAATGGTTGTTGCTATGCTTGTATACAAGTGTTTGTTAAACTAGTTTGAGTTTTTGTCAACTTGTGGTTTGATCAACCATAGGATGAAATGAATTGATCTTTAATTGCTAGGCATAGTGGATTAAAGATTAGATTGAAAAACTAGGTTGTGATTTGATTTTAGGATAGGAATATACCTAGGTCATTTCATGTTCTAATAAGGTTTGGAATTAATGCATCACTTAGGCTTAATCCTTTTAGACATAAATTGGATTAGTCTACTTTGGTAGGTTCGTACGCTATTCGGAAGATACGTATGAATATTTTATGAAATCTTGAACAACAAACATGAGTGTGGTTGTCAATTGTTGAGTCGTTTGTCTTGAATTGAACTAGGTGACGTAAAATTGTAGAAGCCTTTACATATATTAAGTCAAGTGTTAGTTTCCTTAGTCACCTTAATTGAGTTGTAGTATCAATACCACCATCACCTCACCAACTCAACTTACAAATCTAAGTCGAAGTAACAAGACGTTAGTTGGTAATTAATTGAACAATTCCTCGTGGGTTCGACACTCATTTATCACTTTATTACTTGTAACGACCGTATACTTACGCGATTACGTACTCGTATTTGGAGCGTAACAGCTAACTCACTCATCTATGACATATCCAAAATTTAGCTCATTTGGATCATCCATGAAATATTTATGCATGTTCTAGTGAGCAGCTATCTACATTCTTGTACAATTTGCGTCGGGCTCTATTTCCTTTGAAGCTCAAGCTTGACTCGCGGGGTGGGTAGAACGACTCGCATCATTGATACGCAACTCCGAATCTCTCTAAGATGTTAATCCCTACAAACCACGGAGAAAACGATCAAAACAAGAACAAAAACATGAAAAATGAACAAAGGCCAGACGAAGGGGCCAAAGAAAGAAAAGCCATGCAAACACGCAAAAGTAAGCAAAACTCGGATTAAAACAAGACGTTTTGGGTTTAAGAAGGCACGCAATAACGTCGTTTTCACGGTATTATCACCTACATGTCACTTCACGGAAGAATAGAGGGGATATGCGTCCGTGGACCAGCGAAATTCCCAAGTATCGTCCAAGGTTATTTGTTCGATTAATGCCCAAAATACCCGAGATTTCCCTTTTAGTTCTGTCGCCCCTTATCTTAGAGAAGAAAACTTTAGACATTTGTAGGCTCACCTTGAGACCCGAAGCCTCGCAAAAACGGGGCAGCAAGTTTTTGATACATCTAGCATTGGAGGTGTTAACTTTGGCCATAAGAACGAGGTCATCGGCAAAGAAAAGATGTGAAAGCCTCGGACCCCCTTGACACGGGCTGATCGGTTGCCATTTTCTTTTAGCCACTAATTCTTCGATGAGATAAGATAGCCTTTCAATACAGAGTAAGAAGAGATACGGGGATAGTGGATCCCCTTGACGAAGGCCACACGTAGGAGCAATGGGTTCCAAGGGTTCTCCATTCCATAAGATGCTAAGATGGTGTAGGTATGTATGTGTACATAAGAGGATCCAAATGATGTTGAAAAAAAGCTCAAAGTCATAACTGTTCTCCATCAATTATGTGCTTGCCCAAGAGAGATGATGTAAGTTAGAATATAATCACAATTTGGATATTTTTTGTTATGCAGTCCTCTGTTCATTTGCAATTTTCTATACCCATTTCAAATTTCTTTTATTCTATTTGATACTGGACATCATGAATTTATTGTAGTTTTATCATCCTAATTTCTTCTGGAGTCCTCTAATTTAGTTGTTGTCCACATGGATGCTAAATATATGCCTCAATTTTTCCCAATGATCATCATGATATACAAAATAAGGTATGAGTTTATCATCATAAAATTCAGTTCGTAAATTTACACGATTCTTTGTGGTCTTTGTGGTAGTGTGTATTATAAAAATGAAGAAGTCTGCATAGACCATGTTGTCGTGTCCTGACATTTTGTTGGGCGCAAAATGACGCGACACAGAGGCCCAATGGACGGGAACGCAGCTCTGGGGGAGCTAGGGATAGGGACACACCTACCTTGTCGAATGAATTGCGGGACAAGGAACCAAGGGAGAGAACCTTAGCAGTCAGGCAGAGGGTCGGGCTGGCCAAGCAGCATGGACGGGCAGCCAGGCAGGGAACATGATCGGCCCGGGACGAGGCAGGCATGATAGGCTCGCGCCACGGGATAACCGGCAAGGCGGGAGGTCTAGCCGCGCGTGATATGAGGCACGGACTTACAAGGGCGACGACAAGGCACGTGGGCAAGGAAAGACCTTTGGGTGGCACAAAGGCGTCCTAGGGTCGGCCCCAAGCATTTTGAAGTGCCAAATCAAATCTTGGAGGTTTCGGAGGATTCTAGGGGGTTCAACACAAGTCCGAGACATTCAAGAGAACTCTGGAGGGGTCCGAAAGAGTCCGAATGATGCCGGAAGGTTCTACAAGGTTCCGGAGAGGTCCAAAATGTTCTACAAGGATCTAGAGGGGGTCCGAAATATTCTAGAAGGTTGTGGAGGTTGATGGAAAGTAGTAGAACCTCGTAGAAAAATTCTAGAACTATGTAGTAGTCGGGAGTAGGAAATCGTAGAATGTTCTTAAAGAAGATTGGTAGACTTTGTAGGAACTTGTGGAAGGGTCTAGAGACTTAATCCTAGCCCTTAGATCAAATAAATCTTGGTCGTCCATTAGGGAAGGCTTGTAGTATAAATAGAGGTAGGCATTCATTTGTAACAACCAACCAAGCGGAGATCCCAAGATTACATATAGGGGTTGTAATCCATCCATGTAAGAGTATAAGTATTCTTCCAACTCTTGTGTGCTAATTTATTGTCTCAACTAACCTCCTTCATAATACATTCTTTGGGACGAAAGTGAGGCTGACTTAGTCGATTCGGACAAAAAGGCAAAAACGATCAATGGGGTCGTTCGTGGCTAAGTGCCGCACAATTAATTAAAATTTTAATTTGATTTTCATTTAGTCAAAAAAGTGTTTATTCTAAACACAATGTCATGGACCTGTACGGTTAAAAATTTCCTACCAAACATGCCATTAGTAAAAAAAGCTCAAGGTTTATGTAGACCTGTACGGTCAAGAAATTTCCAACTGCGCATATCGTCCCTGTTTCACTTTTTCATTTTCCTCCAACATGAATTACAATACAGCTAGGATTGTCATATTCCTCGTGCTTGCTGCAGCAGCACATCTATACACATTCTTTACGCTGTTTTACCACGTAATAGCAAAGGATTTAACTTCAAAAGGATGGAGACTACGAGTAACAGGGATATTATCTCCGTTTTTTCTCACACTCCATTTCTCTCTTTACATTTTATTCGACAAACTCTCACAGGAACTAAAAAAATTTGAAAATGGGGCAAATGGGAACAAGTATAAGATTTATGGTGCAGCTATTGTTAGGGGTATCGGAAAAGTTGTTGTGGTTGTAGTTCTTTACGGGTTAGCTAGCGGATATGCTCACTTGTTGCCTAAACCTGCTCTGATAATGAAGTCAGCAGGTTTTTTTGGGATTTCTGACATATTGGTTACTATAGCAACTCTTGGCCACACGATTTTGGATTGGCAGGTGCGTTCGCGGGTGTAGTTCTTAATATGCAATCCGTGGTGTCTCACAAGAGTAAATGGGTAAAATTTGCGTCTTCGGTCTCTGAGTTGTATGAGCAAGAACAAAATGTGGATGAAGCTATTGTTTGCTATGAGATTGCTGCTAATCAGTTCCAAATTGAAGAAATGACCACGTTGGCCAATCATTGCAAGCAGAAAATTGCACAATTTGCTGCCCTTGTAGAACAGTAAAATTTATCTGTCCTTGCTCCATTATTATTTTTCCCATATTAAGGTTTTGTTTGACATGTATATAGTTGGATCTTTAGCTTAATTTATTTTCTTGACTTCACTAGTGTTTGCGTTAAATTTTGTCAATTTTTTCGGGTACAAACAACTAGTTTTCTCCTTTTGTAGGTTATTCCTTCCATTTCCATTTTTACAGTGCTATAATTGCCATGATTAGGTTTGATTAAGTCTTGTCATGCATTAAATTTTCCATGTTACGGTTTGGTTAAGTATTGGTATGCATTAAATCTTTAATTTCCTTGACTAACGAATGCATGTGGACATGCTTCTACCTTTTTTGTTACCTTCCATCTATACCATATAAATGTGAGTTGAGAGAATGTTCATCCACAATTACATTTTCCGGCAACCAAATGCCTTGGTGTAAAACTAATCCCATTCCTCTCTTACTTCTTCTCGCCCTGTTCTCATCATGAAGGTTTGTGATCCTAATAATCATGCTTAAATTTCTGTGTGAAATTTTCTGTTTCAGCTTGAGATCAAGTGTGGATAGTATTCTATTGGATCAAGTTTTGATAACTGTTGCGCTCCAAATACTAATACGCAAACACGGAAGTATACGGTCGTTACAAGTAATAAAGTGATAAGGAGTGTCGAACCCACGAGGAATTGTTCAATTAATTACCAACTAACGTCTTGTTACTTCGACTTAGATTCGTAAGTTGAGTACGGTGAGGTGATGGTGGTTTTGATACTACAACTCAATTAAGTAATTACGGAAACTAACACTTGACTTAATATATGTAAAGGCTTCTACGATTTTACGTCACCTAGTTCGATTCAAGACAAACGACTCAACAATTGACAACTACACTTATGTTTATTGTTCAAGATTTCATAAAATATTCATACGTATCTTTCGATATCGTACGAACCTACCAAAGTAGACTAATCCAATTTATGTCTAAAAGGATTAAGCCTAAGTGATGCTTTAATTCCCAAACCTTATTAGAACATGAAATGACCTAGGTATATTCCTATCCTAAAATCAAATCACAACCTAGTTTTACAATCTAATCTTTAATCCACTATACCTAGCAATTAAAGATCAATTCATTTCATCCTATGGTTGGCCTAACCACAAGTTGACAAAAGCTCAAACTAGTTTAATAAACACTTGTATACAAGCATAGTAACAACCATTAACTCATTATTTAATCAAGAATCAAGAACCAAACATAGGATCAATAAAAACATAGAATAAATGAGATTAGCCACTCATAACAATAATATATCATTCATTACATTAAAAGACATCAATATAAATGAACAAAGTAAAAGAGTTTAGAGTAAGCTTAGTGAAGAGGTCTTCAACAACTTCTCCCTCAATGCCTTTTTATCTTCTTTGGGGAGTCCAAGTGAGAGTTCTTCTCTTTTCTTCAAAAGGGAGGCAAGAGAGAAAATGTAAAGTGATGAAGTGTGAGTTGAATGAATATACCTTCAAGCCTTTAACCTAGCAAACTACCAACTTTTCATGCCTAAGTTACCCTCCAAAACAAGACAACTAAGGCCAAAAAGTCCCCAAAAGAAGTTGGAATTACAAGTGGGAGGAAAAAGGCAAAGGACATAAAACACCTTCAAAACACGCAGCTTTTCTGGCAGCAGGTCTCGTGGCCGCGAGCCCTGAGCTCGCGGCCGCGAGCTTCAGGCAGTAAGCTCTCTGCAGATTTTCTGCTCCGCCACACTTTCTTCTGAGCAGCATATCTTTTGATTCCGAACTCCGAATCCGGATCCGTAAAGTCCGTAGCGTAGCTAACTCACTCTTATATGACATAACCAAAATTCAGCTCATTTGGATCATCCATGAAATATTTATGCATGTTCTAGTGAGCAGCTATCTACGTTCTTGTACGATTTACTTCGGGGTCTATTTCCTTTGAAGCTCAAGCTTGACTCGCGGGGTTGGTAGAGCGACTCGTATCATTGATACGCAACTCCGAATCTCTCTATGATGTTAATACCTACAAACCACGGAGAAAACGATCAATACGAGAACAAAAACACAAAAGACGAACAAAGGCCAAACAAAGGGGCCAAAAGCACAAAAGAAACGAAAACACGAGAAGACACACAAAAACTCGAATCAAAACAAGATGTTTTGGGCTTAAAGAGATAGGTAATAACGATATTTTCACGGCGTTATCAATAACATGATTAAAAATTTAATGGTTCAACTTTTTCTGCAGATATCCAAAGGCTATATATTGAGATCTATGAAGATATAGCACGGCATTCACTCAATGATAACTTGTTGAAGTACGAAGTTAAAGGACACCTTCTTAATGCTGGTATTTGCCAGCTCTGTAAGGGTGATGTTGTTTGCAATCAGCGATGCATTAGAGCGATACCGGGTGCTTATGTTGTACTTTTACATGTACTTGAGGCTATTAAATAAGCGATCAAATAATAATTAGGCTTGCGTATGTTATTAAGCTTCTTAGTAAGTACGATATGGTAATTGTTAAACTAGATATTGGCATTTTGTTTACTTTGGTTACCATTAGTCTTTTAAGTGGAGGTTTGTTGGAAGTGAGAATACTGAGGATGTGACCTATATCTAATGTATTTGATTTAAAGCTTACATATATATTATTAGTCTTGAGTTTAGTTGTAAAAACCTAAATTCCAGAACATACATTTATTAAATTCATATCATAACTTTTGGCTTAGGGCCTTGAGGCTTGTACGTAAATATTGAAGTAGTTGTATGTTTTCGCGTGCTATACCCTTCCACAAGCAGTCTTCGTTTTTGCGAACGCTTCGCTAGACTCTTCTCCAAGAAAATTGACTTTAATAGTCTCTGAGCATCACCAAAGAATGGATAAGAGATCCCATGAATTTAGCTCTTTTTATTTGGATTCTATGTGTCGTTATTTCCCGTGCTCTTCTCTTCATGGTCATGTCCTCCGGAAGAAATCCCAAAGAGATGTTTGGCTTGATGTCAATAATCAAATTCTAAACGCTCTGTTAACTCTCATGTGTTTATACCAACACCCGAAAAGAATATATCACCTCGAGTTACTCATGTGTTACTCGCGTCACAAGTTTCCTTTTACACCGATATAAACCTTTTTTAATTCTAATGTTTGAAAGATGGACATAGAAGCTCGTTAGCTTGGTTTCTCTAGTGCAAAAAAGTTAGATGAGTACTTGAGCTTACATGGGAAATTTCGGGTTGGAAAAATTAGCTATTTTGATTGTGGATGGGTATTTTCTAGGTTATTTTGATAGGACTAAAATTACACCAAAATGCAAGTCCATGTATATATTCCTTCCCCTCGCCGAATGGATCTAAATTTGGACTGATCATAGTATATGTTCCTCTAGAATTGAAATCACGAATGTCCCTTAGATTAGGTCTAATAGGACCCAGCAATAACCTTCCTAATCTAGTGGAGCCAAATAATGCTGCTGGAAAAAAATGATATTGTACCCGACTCATTTACTTGTGCACGCTCTACTTGATTCCCAATACCCTATCTGTATAATTTCTTTTTGAAACAATAGAGCATCTCACAATAATAACTCATTACCTAAATCATAAATGTCACACCCAAAATACAATTTTCCTCACAAAATTGCCTTACCCACAAATGTCACACTTAAATATTTACAACACACAAAGAATAAAAACACAGACAACAATAGTTATCCAAAAAAAAAAGAGAGAGAGAGAATTACAGACAACAAAAATTTCAAGAATGAAAGAATAGTGGAACACATAATAAAATCTTCTTAGCACCTAAATACTTAACTTAATAGTAGAACTAGTTCTTTAATCACTATATGATTGAACTGCTCCACCATCATCCCCTGAACTTGTAGCTGTTTCTTCTTGCCTAATCTCCTCTAATTGCTGCAATACCATTTGAGCTTCCGGCCTAGCAGAAGGCGAAGGATCGACACAATGCAAAGCCAATTTCAACGTATTCAATAACTCGTCCCCAATAACCGAAGCATCCCTCATCAATTCCAAATCGAAAACCTCGTTCGTCCACTCCTCTTTCACAATCGAAGCAACCCATTGAGGCAAATCGACACCGTCCATTGCCTCTCCTGGCGATTTCCCTGTTAGAAGCTCTAATATGATGACACCAAGACTATAGATATCAGTCTTTGTGCTAGCTTTCTTGAGTTTTGAGAGCTCGGGTGCTCGGTACCCTAGAGCTCCGGCGGTTGCGATTACGTTAGCATTTGCGGCAGCCGTCATTAGTCTTGAAAGGCCATAATCCGCAATCTTTGCATTTATGTGTTCATCAAGAAGAACATTGCTTGATGTGAGATTTCCATGAATTATGTTCACATTGCTGTGAAGGTAGAGTAGTCCTCTAGTCATTCCTTTAGCTATCTTCATTCGTGTTGACCAATCGATAGGCGTATCCGGGGCACGAGCTGCAATGAAAAATCGAAACTTTTTTAACTAATTTTCCCAAACTAACACAATTATGAATACCAACAGGGGTTGTGTCTAGGGATCGAAAGTGAAACAAGGAAACCGCAATTATAAATTATAAAAAATAAGGTATATTAAGTATTTGCTTACCATGAAGAAAAGTAGCAAGAGATCCTTTAGGCATATAGTCAAAAACTAGCAACTTTTCTCCTTTTGGACCTAAATAATAAGCTCTAAGTGCAAGAAGATTAATATGCCTAATTCTCCCAAGAAAATTAACCTCAGTTTCAAACTCCTTTTGCCCTTTTGTTATCTTTTCTCTCAATCTTTTCACAGCAACTTGAATTCCATCTTCCATGGTAGCTTTATAAACTGTCCCATAAGTACTTTTACCCATAATCTCAGCTGTAGCACACAAAAGATCATCTGCACTAAAAACCAATGGACCATCAAAATGAACAAGCTTTCCTCCTGTATCTCCACTTGCTTCAACTTCCCCTGCAGTTGGGGGAACGCCCTTCTCTGCTCTTCCTACAGTTTCACCCTTTCTCCCCTCTGTAGCTTCTTTCGCTGCTTTTCTTTTTCTTATCAAGCAACATAGCAAAACAAAACAAATAACAAGAAGAATTATGAGAAGAATCCCAGCTGCAATAAGGATAATATCCTTAGTACTAAGTTTTCGATGTCGTTTTTTCGGTTGTGCCTCGATCGAAGGAGGTTCGGAGGGTGAAATAGGACATGGGATTGAACCATTGTATCCACAAAGCTGAAGATTTCCCACAAAAGCACTAGAATTGAACTTTTGAGAAAGGGTCACAGGAACAACACCAGAAAGATTGTTATACGAAACATTAAATGAATCAAGAATTGGTAAATCACCTAAAGAAGTTGGGATTTCTCCACTGAGATTGTTAAATGATAAATCAAGCTCTCTTAATGAAGAAATGTTTCCAATTATAGATGGGATTTGACCGTAAACTCGATTATTTCTCAAATTAAGAACAGAGAGGTTCTGTAAATTGTACAAAGTAATAGGCAAGGTCCCATTAATCAAATTGTTTGAAAAATCAAGCCTTCTAAGTCTTGAAAGGTTACCAATTTCATTAGGTATGACTCCATTTAACTGGTTATGGCTAAGTGTAAATTCTTGAAGTGAGCTCAAATTTCCAAAAGATGGGATTTTCCCAGTTAAAGAGTTGTGATCAAGGGCAAGAAACAAAAGTGAAGGAGATTGTGTAATACTAAATGGGATTTCTCCAGACAAATTATTGTAACTAACATTAAGCCTAAAAAGCTTAGTTGAGTTCACAATACTTAGAGGTAATGTTCCAGATAAAGAATTATTGGCAAGATCAAGTGTTTGCAGAAGAGGACATAAACCAAGTGAAGGAGGAATTGAACCTGAAATCCTATTGTTAAACAATTGAACACCTCTTAAATTAGGCAAAAATCCTAAAGAGGTTGGAATTGAACCACTAATGAAATTATCATGAAGACTTAACTTTCTAAGAGCTTGAAATTGACCTATGTTTTCAGTGATTCTACCACCTAAACCTCTATATGGAAGCTGAATAACAATAACTTGACCTTTTGCACATTTGATCCCAATCCATCTACCTGAACAAGCACCATAACCAGTGTCGTTCCAGCTTTTCAAGAACCCTTTTGGATCAATTAAATCATGTTTGAATGATTGAAGAGCTTGGTAATCTGCATCCGTGACAATTATGCCATCCCAAGATTGGCTTGAAACAGGGGCAAGAAAAGGGAAAAGTAAGAGAAATGTGAAACTGAAATGGGTAAAAAGGGAATAACAACTTAAACTTGAGAAGAACCGATGTGGGATGTCTTTTAATTTGGTTCTTGATTGAAAGAGCTGATCTTTTTGAAGTTTAATACTGTTCTTGACCTCCATAACCACAAAGAAGTGTTCAATGAGTAAGCAAAGAAGAATATGAAGTAATAAAGGATTTTTTTTGAAAAGGAAAAGTACTAATTTGGCTACTAGAAGTGAGAAACAAAAGAAATGAATACTGTGTAAGAAGTTTTTGTAGTGGGAAAATTGGTGACGGGGAGCCATGAGCCACGTGAAGTATAAGGGTGGGGTACGGTGGGTTTGGGGGGAGGGGGGGTTGGTGAAGGATAAGAGCTAAATGCAAAGATACCCCCTAGAGTTGCTTAACTGATTAAAAAAACCTCTATATTTTTTTATTAGTAAAAAATCATGTCGTTTCTTATTGAAAAAAATTGTAGTATTAACATTTTATTAGCTCACTGCATTCAATTAAAATACCATCATAAGTAAATTGTAGGAATATTGTCAATCTTCTGAATGTACAGAGAGATTATATCAATTTTTAAATTTAATAAGAAAATTATTATTAATTTCTTAGATGAATATTAGTATTTTTTCATTTTATGGTAGGAATGTAATTGTCATATGTTACTGTGAAATATGTACTTCGGATATTTTTGCTAATAAAAAATAATAAAAGGGAGCTTTACTAATAAAAATAACATAGATTTTTTGTCAATTAAACAAAATACAAGGGGTATTTTTGCATTTTCTCAGCAGATAATGATAAATCAAAGGAATCTGAATCTAAATGGGGAGACATTGGAAAGTGCGTTGTCATATTGATTCAGCGTCAGAAGCAGAAGCTGTTTATTTATTTATTTGTTTATTTTTACATTATTTTTAATTTTTTTCTTAACGGCTAGTTTTCCTGGTTTATATGCATGTAAATTTGCACTGTAGTCTAGAGTTATAGAAACTTGGGTCCATTATTTATTACGCAGATTTAGGTTAGGAGGCTCCTGCATTCTAACGGCTATCTTTTTTCATATGGGTCCAGTCCAGTCAACTTTTAGTCTTCATGAACTGAGATTGTTAGTGGGTCCATCTATAATTCCCTTTCAATGTCATTTTAACGGTATTGACGATATTGCCCTTTAGTGTTTTCTAGTTTTGCTTTTGCACATTGGAAGAAGGTATTATATATTTTTATATTGCTTATTGGGAGGTTTTTTTGGTCATACGAGGTTCCGCTATAGCTTTATCTTTCTCCTAGTTTTATTATTTTAGTATTGATTAAATTGTTGATGTGATTATTTGAAGTCATTTTCCTAGGTTCTGACCTACTTATAGACTACAAAAGTACACGAGCATTTATTTAATTATTGACTTTAGGCTTTAGGACGGGGTAAAGTTGTGTAGTTGGAGTAGACAAAATTATACTGAGGGTAATTAAAGGTTGACGGCTATATTATTAATGGAGTATTAAAAGGAGACTTGATAAATTGACCTAACCAAAATTAGTTTATTTTGGGTTTAATTAAGACACCTACATGAATAGAGAAGAACTCATAAAACTTGAGTTGGATTCGGGTTAGATTTGAGCTATAAAGCACGGATACTTCAAAAAATTATTAAATGTCGTGTCGGACTCTTTTCAGATACGATACTTCTCGGATACTTGTGGGATACATATTCGACACTCCACGTGGCGTGTCGGTAAATATAATTAAAAAGAAATGTTAGACACACGTATCGGATACTTATTTAGACGTATCCAACACATTTTATATTCTGAATTTTGTTAAGTCACCACAATTGGTAAGAACAATGTAAGTAGGGCTGAAAATCAAACCAAGCTACTCGATACTCGACTCGAGCTCGTTCGATAAAAGCTCGTTTGAGCTCGGTTCGTCACCCTATCAAACAAGCTTGAACATCTTTTTTCGTTCGATAGCTTTTGAAGCTCGGCTCGAGCTCGACTCGATAAGCTAAAAATTAAAAAAATACATGTAAAATATCAAGCTACTCGATACTCGGCTCGAGCTCGTTCGATAAAAGCTCGTTTGAGCTCGGCTCGATTGAAAATCAAACCAAGCTCAAACAGAAAATTTCAAGCTCGATAAAAATCAAACCAAGCTTGAACAGTGTGTCGTTCGGTACTACTCGGCTCGATTACAGCCCTAAATGTAAGGCATCAAATTACAATTTACACTTTGTATTATATACAACTGCAATACAAGATAATTTGTCTATAACGGGACATGTTTTATATAACATAGTAAAACAATGAACATTATGCATAATTAATAGTATTAAATTACTAAATAATTTTTTTTTCTAAAAATTATGTAATTTAGTACTTATGAAACTTAACTTGATCTATTTCAATATGTATGAATATATATATATATATATATATATATATATATATATATATATTATTTTACTTATTTCAATATGCATAAATATATAAATTTATATTTTTTACATTCGTTTCCATGTCGTATCGTATCCAGTAAATTTTTAAAAATTCGCGTCGCCGTATCCGTGTCGTGTCGTATTCGTATCAACATATCCGTATCAGTGCAACATAGGATTTGAGTGATTGACTTCAATTAGTGAGATCTAATCAAATTATGACTACTAAACTGACTAGTTGGCATAATAACAGTTTGGTGCCACACAACCTCGGGTTAGTCGAGCAAAATCTCCGATCCCCAAAACAACTTGGTTTGCAGTCGAAAAGGACAACTTACAGAAGACATGCCAATCTCAGTGTTATGTAACAGTAAACGTAAGATCGTAACATGTGTCGCAAAAGTTGCACCATATCACACGCGGGAGCACATGATTGTACATTTATGTTATATCAATCCCAAGATATGTGTTATGTACCATGTAAATGTGTCACGTAATTGAGCTACTATCATAAATCCAGTAAACAAAAAGATTATAGTTTGATAGAGTAGTGGAGATTTGTGAAATAATCTCGATTTGCGTAATGTTGTTTGTTTTGGTTTGAGAAATAAAGTAGATATAGGTTATTTTTGGAAGAGTTAGGTTGTAGGTGTAAGATGTGTAAGACTTTATGTCAAGTCATGTTTGTTGTGAGATACATTGTATAAGAGATATGTTACTTTATGTCAAATCAGAGTAGAGTTTATATAGGTTTTGTTTAGAGATAAGAAAATTGTTGTTTGTTTGAGATTTGAGAGAGTAGTTTAAGAAAATTGAGAGATGAAAAATTCATTTCAAAAAAAAGAAAACATGTTTGATTGGCATTTTCCGAACACGAATTTTTTTTTGAGAAACGCCAAACAAACATGCTCTATAAGTTTAATTTGGGGCTCAAACTCTAACCTCATTATATAAGATGTATCTTTATCATTAGGGCATCTCCAATCCTAAGCCATCAAAGTGGGTAATCAAATACTCATTTGATGACTGCTACAGTGTTTTAGGGTCCCTGCAAATGTTTTATATTCCAATGCACAGCCATCAAAATGGATCATCAATTTTTTTCATTATTTAAAATTAAGTCAAATTGATATTAAAACAAAATTAAATCCATTTAAAAATGCAATCAAATATAAAAACGAGACTAAAGTGTATATTATAAATATTATATCTTGCTAACTTTTTATATTATACAACCCTCCACTCCCTCAAAGAAAAAGAAAAATTAAAAAAACAGGAACTCCGTCGCCGCCGCCGCCCTCCCTCTCTGCCGTCGCCGCCGCCCTCCCTCTCCAATTATCCGGTGACCTGAACATATAACTTTTACCTTTTCTTCTTCTACCTCTCTTTCGATCTAATATGAATCTTTGTAACTTTCTTTTTTCCTTTGATTTTAATTTCCTGTAATTTTTTTTATTTATCTAGATATATTGCAAGTATAATTTTGTGATGAAAATGATGTTTAATTTATACACAAAATTTTGCAACGGCTCTTTTTTAAAAAAAAAAAAAGTTACCGTTTCAATATTCTAGCCGTTGGTAGTGTTAAATTTTTCCTACCAAAATTTGGGGCCAACAGGAATTGGCCCTATTTTTGATGGCAAGAGCTTCTGGACATCAATTTGATGGCTCAAATAGGGTCTCCATTGGAGAGGAGTTTTTATGGTTTCAGCCATCAAATTGGAAGTTAATGGGTTTGATGACCCATATGGGGTCTCCATTGGAGATGCCCTTAGCGTACATATATAATGTTTCTCATTCTTTCTTCTCCAATTCAATAGCTTACTTAGGTGTCAAATGAATTTTGCTGGAACCACCCCGGCGGCCCAGCCCAGCCTCATCTCTTTTACAACCCTCTTGCATATGATAGGCAAGATAAAATTAAAGAAAGAATAATGAATAATCCAGTTTTAAAATTAAAACAAACTGAATTATTTTATATTTTTATCCACGTGAGAGCAATATAACTTTTACCATATTAAAAGAAAGTTATATATAATCGGGGTGGGCTATCATTTGGTGGTAACATTGCATGAACATATAGATTAATTGGGTCCAGTAATATTTTACTAGCCTATACTGGGCTTTAAGCTAGCTGTACCTATGGACCTTTTAATATGGCCCAATTAGCTGGTTTCCGAATTTAGCTGGTTTTCTGCTGAAATAGTGCCTTGGATTTTATTTATCAAAATTTTCAAATTTTCTAATTGTATCTACATCTTATATATTCAAATAAAACTATAAATTTAAGTATATCAACTTACACCTCATTAGACTGACGATAAAATAACAATATATTAATCCCTCCGTTCTACCGCTATTTTTGAGCAAGAGAAGACAAATGAAATTTTTGATATTTTTATATTAAGTAATAACCACTTTTGGTCTTCCTTATGGGCAAATATTTGCACATTCGTCCCTCTTAAATTTTGTAACAAATTCGTCTATTTTATCAATGTTGTAGTTTACTCGATTCTTAATTAAAATAATTCATAAGACCTACATACACAAACAACACAAACAAAAATGGACTAACTACCTCTCAATGCCCACAAACTTAACAAAAGTGGTCTCAAACCCAGGGATGGACCAGGTAGAGACAAGTGGGGTCGATAGTCCCTAAGACTGAAAATTAAATAAAGTCATTGGATACTCGATTCAAGCTCGTTTGATAAAAGCTTGTTTGAGTTTGATTCATCAAACAAATCAAACAAGTTTGAACAAGATTTTTCGTTTGATAACTTTTGAAGTTCGACTCGATAAACTAAAAATTGAAAAAAACATATGTAAAATACCAAAATACTCGATACTCGGCTCGAGCTCGTTTGAACTCGATTCATTAAGAAATCAATTCAAGCTCAAAACACAAAATTTCAAGCTTGATAAAATTCAAACCAAGCACGAATAATGTATTATTCGATACTACTCGGCTCATTTACATCCCTATTAGTCCCCACTCAAATATTTAATATATTTATAGTGTTATTATTTCACTTGAGAGAAGAAGCCTATTGAGAGAAGAAGCCTATTGGCTCATTGGTTCGAATATTGGAAGATAACTAACAAGGTCAACGTTTTGATGCCAGGGTTCGAATCCAGGGAGTGCTGCTATCCTATAATTAACTGTTGCACCTTTTTTTTAAAAAAAAAATTCTTTGATCAATTTTTCTTTTAATCTATTTGGATCCATTTTGGCCCAAATGTTCGCCCAACATTTGGGCCAAAATGGATCATTGTTACGTTTGGCCCAGTATTTTTCACGAAACTCATGGTCCAATATGTTTCGTCGGACAAGCCAACAAATACTGCCAAAGTGAATAAGTGCCCAACAAGTCATGGTGTACTGCCAAAGTGAGTAAATGATGTGTAATTGAGTTGACAAGACTTGCACATGCCACATGCACGCCTACTCTTCATCTTTTATGTATAGCTCTGGCTCTCTGGACATGCAGTCTTATAAGTGATATATATATATTTATTTATTTATTTTTTTTGGTAAAAATAAGTGATAAAAATTAATACTATTGTCTATTACTTTATGTATTAGCAATTTAACATATATTATCGTTTATGGTTCATTATTTTTTATGTATTATCTTTTATATATTAGCAAATTAAAATATATATAATAAATTTATATATTATCCGTATTATCCGTATCCGTATTTATATAAAAATTTGACCCATAAGGAGGACTAAAAATGCTATTTACTCTTCAAAATAACTATTTTAATTTATGTACTTATATTAATCTATGTGATAAGAGGGACGAAATAAATCATATGCTACAGGATCTTGAGTTTGGACATGTAATGAATTATTTTTTGTCCTATCTACTTATATTAATCTATGTTATATAGATTTTTTTTTCTCTTAGGTCAATATTTGTATTTCCCTTGAGTTTATGTTTAAAAAAAAATTATTGTCTTTATATAATTTATTCTTTGGATGTGTATATTTAAAAATTAAAATTTTCGTTCTAACTGATCTTATTTTTTCATTATCCTATGCCAAATAAATATATGTAAAGATTAATTTAACTATACATTTACCTATTATTAAATATTTAAATCATTAATAATAATATTATATTAATTACATTCAATTATTATTAATTATCAAAATTAATACTACAATAATATTATTACAATCATCATCTCAATCATAATAATATTATTATAATCACAATCTCAATTATTATACTATTTAATAATATATCCTACTTTATAAAGTCAATGATGTGACATATGTCATGAACTTTTCACCCCCAAACACCAACATCCAAACTCAATCAAAATCATATCTCAAATTCTCAAAACCCACTAACTATTATTTTACTATTATATTACTATCAAAATATTCCAACCAAAACCAATTCAAGTCGTGTTTCAAATGTTTCGCCAAACTCATTCAAACCAATTTGAAACATCGAAACAGGACGAAACAGAACCAAAACCGATCCAAACGGGGCCTTATTCTCTCTTAACAATTACATTTGTTCTTTTAATTTTTATCTTAATATAATTTTTGTTCTTTCTTAATAATTTATTTTATTTTATTCCTTTCTTAATAACTATCAAGAGAATACATTTTTTTCTATAATATGATTTTTTTTTCTATTTAATACATTACTTCACTTGCCTATTCAAATGACGGAGAAGCATGGTAAATACTTCCTGGGTCTTTCCATGGTTTTTGGTAAATCAAACAAAGAAATTTTTGGATCCAAGGTGGGTAAAGAAATACACATTCAGGCGGTTGCCCAATCGATCCAACTTATGCTATGGGTTGCTTTAAGCTACCGAAGTCGCTTATTTGGCACTACACATCTTGCTTTTGATTTGCATAATGAAATAGCCTCCCGTTCTTTTGGTTCTTCGAAATCTGCACATGAGAGCGAGTATCGCTGGTTATAGTAGTGCTCGTTGTTGTAATTATGTGGATGGATACCTAATTAAAAGGTTAGAATCCATAGATAAATGTTATATATATATATATATATATATATATATATATATATATATATATATATAAAGTGGGGAAATAATATTCAAATAAAGATAATTTGTATGTGGGTTTGTCCCTCACTGGTCCAAGACTAATTAAAAGGCCTTGTGAGGAAGTTGAAGAGTTTCAAACTCTTAATTTGTCCCACATTGACTTTTTATAATTGTGTGTACTAGTATATATGAACTTAAGTGTTTAGACTTGATATAAGTCTTTACAAAGGGGATCATATGAATACACCACACGCGCGCCGCCGCCGCCCGCCCGACCCGACTGGGCTGGGGCGAATTGTCCCGGACTTATCTTTTTGGAAGAATTTTGAATTAATTAATTTAAAGTTCGAAATTAAAAATTTTGTAGCTCGAATTTTAAATTAATTTTAAATTCGAAATTTGAATAATCCAGCTGAGAGTGTAACGTTTCAGTTACAGAATTGAATTGATAAAAACGTTTTTATCATCATTGCTGCAGTTTTATTCAAATTTAATGGCCAGCGTTAAATTGCAAGGCTCCCCAAGGCTTTCCCATCAGCTATATATACGAGAGCTTTTCAGCTCTGAAAAACACACCAACAGAAAACAACAATATGTTCTCTCATTTGAAAACACATTTCTGGAAAAATATCTCTTGGTTACTTTTTGCTTTTGAGTGTTCTTCGAGGTGGAATTTCTGCTACTGTGCAGTGGAGGAATTCTTGTAGCCAAATTATCCTGGAAGAAGTGTTCGTGATTCTTAATTGCACCAGAAGTAGGTCGATAATTTCTTCAAGGCAAGCAGAATTATTTCTGCGATTTGGTTGGATCAATTCTGTTACTATACAAAATTGTGAGATAAGTTATTTGAATTTATAAATTCGGTTTTTATAACTGATTATATTTTCGTTTACTGTTCAAATTGGTTTCTTTGTTTTAGTTTCAATTTGTATTCAATTTTGATAATCTTAAAATCGATTTTTACCCAACAATCGTTACATCTGAAAACTAGAAGTATATATAGTTTGAGATCGATGTTCTTTCTTCAGAAAATGAGAATATGTGATAGTAGTAGTATATTATCTTCAAATATATATGCCGCCTGACATTCCTTCTTTGTTCTGACACTGTAAATCTGTTTAATTGGTGAAATTTGGTTCATATACAACAGTGAATAAACAAATGCAGTTTATTAACCATTCATCAATGAGTTGGAAAAATAAATTGCTACAATATCAATGTTTTTAATTGGATAGGAAATTGATCTAAGACCATATCTGCAAAAGATGAACTTACAATACGATATTTTTACAATGTCACGAAACAAAGAAATGAAAACTAAAAACGAAAAAGAATATGCTAATTGATAGTACAATTGTTTTTCTTTTATAGTGTCTTAGTATTTTGAAAAAAGATATATTAAGATATTATTGTTTTACATTAATAATAAAATTTAGAATTTTATGTAACCTAGATTCAACGAGTTTGAATCTAACTATTGTTTTTAGTATTAATTTATAACAAAGAAGGCTCAAACTACATACACATCTCGATTTTTTGGTAGCGGACTGAACCGTTTGATAAATGAACCGAATAGTTCGATTTGACATACTGTACAAATTTTGAAACTATCTCGTAAGACAAGATACCAAAAATTGGTACAACTTAGTTATATACTTATATTGAATGCACACCCAATAAACCGTATGTACGATATACCAAACCAAAATTTCAATTCAATAGATCTCCATATCGAACCATTACAAATTATGATTTTCAGTATTACTAGTAAATTTACTGAAACGGTATGTAGATTTACTGAAGGGATCCGATATACCATTTTTTTTTAATTCCAAATCCTGAAAAGTAAAAACATCGTTCCAAATATCATAAAAATATATTACGATTGCATCTAAAAAATATTAGTTAATTTGTAAAAGTAGTTGCTGAGATCATGAAGAGATTCTTCTTGGTTGGATTGCAATTCATATTGATTCAGCTCTTGCTGCTTATATTGTCTCAACAAAGGCTGGCTTAAAATCAAACTGGAAGGAGATTGCAAGATGGTTTTCGACTGCATCAATGATCCGGAGTATTCGCTTCACAGTTTCGGGTATTTCATAGCTGATATAAGGTCTGCTGCTTCAAACTTGATTTTCTTTCGTGATAGAAATAGGGTTGCTCACTCATTAGCTAGTTTTGATCATTCTGTTTCTTTTGAGTTACAATTCTCCAGAAAAAAAAAAAATTTCCATAAACAACAATGTTCCTAATCACTCAGAGACCAGATTGATTCTACCAATTTTTCCACCATAATATTAATTTCATGAAAATTATTATCAATAATTGGATAAGAGGCAGAACAAAATAACACCCATTACTAAATTCCAAAATATTACATAATAAAATGTCTAAGTAATTAATAAACTAGATCCACCAAAAACTTGACATTGGCGAACCATTCAATAACAGATCTACATTTTTACGTCTTCAAAATTACAAATATAAAAATCAAATTAAATTCCAAAACCCTAACTGACATACCGGATCAAATCGAATCCCACCAACCAATCAGATCCGAGATCACACGCGCGTGGCGACAGACGGAGCAGCGGCAGCAGCAGCATTACCTAAGAACGAAAGAAATCCAGAATTTCCCACCTCTTGTTCATCCAAAAACAAATCCTCAGGCATCCTAAACGCGCCGTGCGTGCAAACTACACCAAGTCCAACAAGCAACGCCGAAATGAGCAGCGATCCAACGCTCGTCAAGAACACCACAACAACGGTAGACACCACCAAAATCCCCAAAATTTCACGATCCGAAAACGTCCGACCTCCAACAACAACAGGCTGATCTGAAGGACGGAATAGGTATAAGAAAAGCCACGCGGCGAGGAGTGATAACAAAACGAGGAGAGAGAAGGGGTGGGTGAGGAGAGAGAGTGCGAGCGAGACGGCGAGGAGTGAGATGTAGTTGATCCGGAAGTAGGAGAAGTTTTTGCGGATGCGTGAGGCGGCGTCGGATAGATTTTCGGGGCGGGCGAAGGAGGAGCGGTCGAGGAGTTCGAGCCAGGGGCGGCGTTGGGAGAGGCCGCTGCGGATGGTGGTGTTGAGGCGGGAGATGAAGGAGCGGAAGGCTGGGGTGGCGATTGGTGGTTGGGATTCCGATTGGGGATTGGAGATCGGAAGCGTCGCTGGAGAGGCCATTGATGATTTTTTAGAGATAAAATTGGGAACGCTTATTATTGGCCTCTCGGATTTACTTTTTGACGTCCCGATCTCTGTACTTATTTTGAGAGAGAGTTGTTTTTTTTTCTTTTTTCTAGTGTTTGGATACTATTTATATGAACTCTAAAAAAAAAAAAAAAAAAAGATACTATTTATATGGAGCCTCCTTATGAATTATGGCTGGCCAAAAAATGCCAGAGCGATTTTGCTGGTGCTTATGGAGCATAAAAGTATGTGTTGTGTTGACAACTATATCCCTATTGCCTATGGCTAGCGATATTGCCAGAGCAGCAATTGTTGCTGCCAGAGCAAAACTAATGCATTTCCAAAACTGCCCTTACTATTAAATGAGGGTTGGAGTTTTATTAATTAATTTCGGAAATTAGTGCATAATTAATGCTCTTCCTTTTTTAATCCTTCAAACCGTCTTCCTCTCCAATTTTCCTGATGTTGAACGAGACCCTCCATCCAAATCAGGCCTTTGCCCTCCATTTATCCAACCTTAATAGCAACACAATCAGTCTTTTTTCTTTTTCTCTTTTCATTTTTGTCCATTTTGTAATATCATAATTACATATATTCTGCTTTCTTCCACACTCTCACCTTGAATAACATTTCTCTATCTCTTTCATCAATGTCTCAATTTAACCATTCCTTTAATCACTTTTTTTCTCCTCTTCTTTCCTGTAAAATTCACAACTCTCTCTCAATAAAAAAAAAGGACTAGTTATTTAACCTAGAATTGAAAAACCGTGACACTATAATTCAATTTTCTAAAGCATCAAGCTTTTTCGTGGATTTCTTTCAAAAACCTGGTTGTATTTCTTCCCTTTTAATGGTTTCGGTTATTTCAAATTTGTTAGAATAAAATTCAAGATCGTCTTTGAATTTCTTTCTGTTTTATAATCGTAAAGTCTTAAGGGGAGCTTGGGATTTCAGTATTAAATTTGTTGTAATTCTCGTAGCACTACAAAATGTCCAAAAATGAAAAGAGAGAGAAAAAAAAAAGTGTTTTATTGTGTTGCTGTTAAGGTTGGATAAATGGAGGGCAAAGACCTGATTTGGATGGAGGGTCTGGTTCAACATCAGATAAATTGGAGAGGAAGACGGTTTGAAGAATTAATAAAGGAAGAACATTAATTATGCACTAATTTCCGAAAATTTATCAATAAAAACTCTAACCCTTATTTAACAGTGAGGGCATTTTTGGAAATGTATTAATTTTGCTCTGGTAGCAACAATTGCTGCTCTGGCAATATCGCTAGCCATTGCCTATGAGGTCGTAGTCTAGTAGTAAGGTTGAGGCTCAATATTAACAGATATGAGACATTATATTATGACTCTTGCCCATTCAAGAGTCACAAGATTTCATGCCCATTTTGGTGTACGGGGAGTACGGGTGTATGAACCTAGCAAAAAATCATGTACACATCAAATTGTCCATTTTATCCCTCTCATTTCATCTCCCTTAATTTCTCTTTCATCCCTAATCCTTTCTGCCACTAGATCCCAGCACCTATCCCGACCCAAAACCATGAATTTTCTAAAAACTTGTCAACAAATTATATAATATTTCTATAATTTCTATTTTCTACCCAAGTTAACTTGTCGCCGCTGTTCTCGCGCGTGCGACAAGAACAGCCTCTGTTGGTCGATTTGATCTATTAATTTTGGTTGAAACTTGTTAATTTTTCTCCATTTTTTCAAGAATCTCATTTTCAGATTTTGATTTCTTAAGTTTTAGCAAGAGGACATGATTTTGGGGGCTGATTTGAGTAAAGAAACATGGAATTTTGAGTTAATATTTTTGGTACCTTCAACAATGGCTGTCCACCGGTGAAGAAGATGAACAGTGTTCTTTTTTTTTTTTTTTTTTTTTAAGTTCCTTTTTCTTATATTTATTGAAAACAATACTTTAACTAATTTTTGGTAAATAGGATGTGACATTAAGATATTTAATGATATGCAATTATGTTACAAAATATTTAAATTATATGGAAAATTTTATGTTGTGTATTTCATCTACTACTGTACGAAGTTGAAGTAGTGTTGAGGAAGATAACATATTTGCACATTCAGTCCATATGCTTTGTCCCTGGTCAAAATCGCCCTCAAACATTCAATTTACTGAAAAATTAAAAATTTTGTATAATTTAATAAAGTTTAAAATTTAATAATGTGATTAGTTTAGATATTGTTAGTTTTAATATTTAAGTCTAAAATTTGAAAAATACGACTTAATTAGAATTTCTGGAAAAAAACTTAAATAAATCTTAATTAATACATAACACATCTTAAATAAATCACAACTGTTTTTCTAAATAGATGGTGGATTTCCTTTTCTTTTCTTTTTTTTTTAAAAATTCATTTTAGATGGTTATAACACTAAGTCCTTCGTAATTTGAAAATATATCGATAATTTTAAAGAAATTGATGACTCGGTCTGGGGCCATTTGAGACCAAAAAATCAAATTTCATTAATTATTTATTTACGGAGGAGTAAATGATACTATGAGATTAAGTTCTCCGTTTGGAGTCATTTGTGATCAAAAACATCAAATTTCACTAATTTTCGATTCATGGAGGGGTTAATGATACTACGAGGTTTAGTTATCCGTTTCGGGTCACTTATGACAAAAAACATAAAATTTCACTAATTATCAATTTTCGGAGTGGTTAATAATACTACGAGATTAAGTTCATTAACATAATATCGATTTTACATCAAATTTCAATAATTATCGATTTACGAAAGGATTAATGATACTATGCAATTAAGTTCTTCGTTTGAGGAGGAGTTAGAGTTACATAACCATCTAATAGACAATTTAATCGAAATAATGACCGACTCATCAATTTTTTAAAAATTATCGACATATTTTAAAAATTATCAATATATTTTCAGATTACGGAGGAGTTAGAGTTACATAACCATCTAATAGACAATTTAATCAAAATAATGACCGAATCATCAATTTTTTTTTAAAATTATCAATATATTTTCAGATTACGGAGGAGTTAGAGTTACATAACCATCTAATAGACAATTTAATCGTTAATCGAATTAATGACCGAATCATCAATTTTTTTTAAAATTATCAATATATTTTCAGATTACGGAGTAGTTAGAGTTACATAACCATCTAATAGACAATTTAATCGAAATAATGACCGAATCATCAATTTTTTTTAAAATTATCAATATATTTTCAGATTACGGAGGAGTTAGAGTTACATAACCATCTAATAGACAATTTAATCGTTAATCGAATTAATGACCGAATCATCAATTTTTTTTAAAATTATCAATATATTTTCAGATTACGGAGGAGTTAGAGTTACATAACCATCTAATAGACAATTTAATCGAAATAATGACCGAATCATCAATTTTTTTTTTAAAATTATCAATTTATTTTCAGATTACGAAGGACTTAGTGTTACATAACCATTTAATAGACAATTTAATCATAATAATGACCTAGTCATCAAATTTTTTTAAATTATCGATTTATTTTCAAATTACGGAGGACATAGTGTTACATAACCATCTAATAGACAATTTGATCGAAATAATGACCGAATCATAATTTTTTTAAAAATTACCAATATATTTTCAAATTATGGAGGAGTTAATGTTACATAACCATCTAATAGACAATTTAATCGAAACAATGACCGACTCATCAATTTTTTTTTAAATTATCGATAATAAAAAAAAAATTAAGATGGTGAATTTCCTTTTCTTTTTTTTTTAAAAAAAAAACTTTTTAGATAGTTGTAAGTTTGTAACACTAACTCCACCGTAATTTGAAATATATTGATAAATTTAAAATAACAATTTTGTTTTTTATTTAAGATGTGTTGTGTATTAATTAAAATTTATTTAATTTTTTTTCTTCAGAATTTCTAATTAAGTCGTAATTTTTTATATTCATACTAGCTCTTTTGTATTTTTCGGAATTTAGACTTAAAAATTAAAACCAAAAATATTTAAATTAATCACGTTATTAAATTTTAAACTTTATTAAATTTTACAAAATCTTTAATTTTTTTGCAAAATTGAAAGTCTAGGAAGATTTTGATCAGGAATAGAGCCTGGGGGCTGAATGTGCAAATATGTCATCTTCCCAAACACAATTTCGTACGGTAGCGGTTGAACAAATGTATTGATCAAATATACTTGAGCATAAACACCAGAGATCCATCCAACAAAAAACTGGGCACAATTAAGCTTATATATACACACATACAAACACAATTATAAATGAAAAGTGACAGTGATGGAGATAACTACAGATACAGAGATCTGAGCTGATAATGAAGAACAAAACCACGAACGATCTGATAATTATATCGCAAATTATGTATCTGATAACCTAATGTTTGTATGTATTTGTATATGTAAACATTTGCAGAGGTTTCTTTCTCCTTGGGAAGTGTGGGAGAGAGAAATAAAAATAAAAAAAGTTTTTAATATAAAGGTATTTTCGACATTTAAAAGGGAAAGTTGGGTACGTACACCACGTACACCTAAGGCAAAATGTTGGTGACTCTCTATGATAGAGAGTCACCTTAGAGCCTCCCAACAGATATTATTGTGTTCCATTCATTTGATGGTATTTTTATGGCAAAAAAGCACTAATGGTCTTCTAACTTTGACTTCCACGAATTGGGACACTTGTAGTATAAGGTTGTATAATTTAATCATCTTATCCACAATTTTAATTCTACGTTCATCGAAATTAAAATTAGTGTCCAAAAATTTCTACATAAGCAAACAAATCGAGGATGATAACATGTTTGCCCTAACAATTAGTAGGTAGGCAAAGAAATAAAAGAAAATAATGTGCTATTTTTCCTCCAATTTAAGCTAATTTGATAAGGTGGCGTGGTGGATTATCACTGCACGACAGTCGGAAGGATAAAACTCTTTCAAGACACTATTTTAAATTTCGACGAATTTATGATTAAACTTGCAGGTAAGAGGACTAAAATTACGATAGCTTAAAATGTTAATGATATAATTGCTTGTTGGAATTACATGTGTCCCATTTTTGCGTACCTGCAAAAGTTAAGGGACTAAAATTGCTTCGTATTTTCCTAGTTTATTACTCCCTTACTTTTTCTTTTTTTTCTACTCCCTCCGTCCCATTTTAATTGTCGTTTTAGGTGTTTTCACACATATTAAGGCACCTACTTAATTGCCTCAATTTTAGGGAAAAAACAAATGATATTCCTAAAATACCCTTACATTATCTCTCTTCCTTTTTCATTTATTCTCTCTATCTTTCTCTTTCTATCTTTCTTGGAGTAATAAAAAGCAAAGGACAAAATGGGAAAATATGTCATTAATAGTGCATTGAAACTCTAAAGTGACAGATAATTTGGGACAAAAAAAATTCTCTAAAACGACACTTAAAATGGGACGGAGGGAGTATTATTTTACGTTTGGTGCGAAATTTTAGGTAAAAGTTAAATATATGAAACTTTTAGGTATTTATACATAGATGTACATAAAAATAGTGGTTGAGAGTTAATTGCTTCTAATTATTACTTTATGTGAGAGGATATTTAAGAAAAAGAAAAATTCTATTTATAGAAAGAGAATGTTATTTTGGTACATTGATGATTGATTTATGAATATAATCATCATAACACAGGAGTAAAATTTCACATATAAGAATATTAAATTTGTAAATTCATATTTTTTTAATGTTTAAAAATGTCAAGGAAACGGAAACAATGTTAAACTTTTTATAATATTACAGGGGATTAAATTACTAATACTCCATCAAAAATTCATTTTACAATCTGCATCCCAATCCCCCAAAGAATCATATGAATCCGCACAGAAAGAGGTGTGAAATTTAATGGCTTGCATCTAATCAAGTTAATCACATTTTAGTAAAAGAAAGAAATGGATTCTTGGTAGCATGACCCTTGCCAAAATAACACTTTCTTATTTCTTCCCTATATATTTATTTAAATTCAAATCTCGACCAAAACTAATCTATCAAACATCAAATCATCAGTTTTTTCTCATGTAAAAACCAATTGCCTGATAATTGCACATAAGATGAGAAAGAAATAGAAAAATTGCAAAAGTGATTATGAAGTATTCAAATGAAAGCCACTTCTCTTCATGTGACTTTACTTGATACCAGGAAACGATGGCAAGACGGCAATGAGTGGATCTCCATAACCAACCGCTTCTGTTAAAGAAGTATACAGTGTAAGAAAACAAATTATCTTAAATAATTTAAAGCATAATTTGAAAGAAAAATGTTCAAGATAATCATACCCCCGTCATTGTAAAGGAGCTTCAAGACTTCTCCGGCTACATCTGACTGCTCACAGATTATTCAAGGATGAGAATGACAGAGAGAGAAAATCACAAAGAAGCCACACAAAAACTAACAAAAACGTCGCTTACTTTGACTGGAAGTTCTGTGCCAAACTGATCCATGAAGGCTATGGTTTGTCCCTCCTTGATCACATCACCCTGAATGCACAAAAGAAAGAACAGGTATATACACCAGCAAGCATTTAAACTTCATATCAATGTGATTATCCCACCTCTGAAACTTACAACCACTCCAAAGACAGAAGGAAAAAGTAACAACAAACGAAGAGGAAATCTCTGCTCACCTCTTTACAAGCAGGTTTTTGCTTCTTTCCTTTCAATGTCCTGGCTCTTCGGAATGAACCAACCTTGTAAATTGAAAGATAAGTTACTAAAGCACACTTGTAGTATGTGCAACTAATCATAAGAGGTCATACTCATACCGTGGGTGATGATACTATAACATAGCCAGGAGATGCAGAGGCCTCCAGTGCAGCTAATTTGGAGGCCTTTTCCACAGAGACATTCGTAAATGGGCTCACCTTTTCTGCAGAAGATTTTGGTGGGGATGGAGGAGAAGCAGAAGTTGATTCAATTACTGGCTTACTTGGAACAGATGGAGCTGTTATTTGGGGAACTATAGGAGCAGCGATTGGCGGACTGTCAATTTTCCGTTTCATGTGGATTTCAAATGCTCCAAACTATTACAAAGGAAAAAATTACATATATATTAATGTGCAAAACATGGACTGGCAACATCTAGACCTACCAATGGAAATATTATGCAAATTATTCCATTAGCATTAATGATACTAACCTCAATATACTATAACGTAGAGTTATGAAATCTGAAGTGACCATTTTTCATGAACCTTGTAATTGAAGCAATACATATACTTGGCAACTAACTAATCGAGAAACTTCTTTGAAGCAAGTTTACATAACATAAAGACAAATAGACCCACTCCCACATTAATCAATACAAGAAATGAGCTTTGATGTTAACATCGTTATTGCAAGACACTAAGGCTATGTTTGATTCTTGGACTTCAATGAGTAAACGCTAAGAAATTTTTTTTTCTCTTGCATCCATTGACGCAACATAGAGCTTCATTTCTTGTTCATTTGCATTTTACTCACTCAAATCCGTAAACCAAACATAGCCTAAGAATTGATGCTAAAATCTTAGATTCGTGATTTTACCCACTTGATACCCTTATTCTAAACAAATCGCAGGTCACTCCAGGAATTATTTCTCTCACCTTTCTAGTGATTCGATCTCTCTCAAGATATGTATAGAAGCTAAATAGTTGTAGACATTCTTTTTGACACAAGAAGAAACTTTCAGGGATTTTGTTATCTCAGTGACATTGAAATTGATTCACATTCTTAAAATGAACCTTATTTTTCTAGATTTAGCATCTTCTGGAATAAAATCATATACACTATATCTTATATAATTCATTGCAAAATAATTATCAGAAGTTGTATGGCAAAAAAAAGTTTACCTTAACTTTAAGCTCAGCGATCTTCGTCTCATCACAGACTTCTGTAAGCAGGGCCTGAAATGAATTAAAAAGCATGTTTGAGTTCCAATACAACAACAGGAAGATCTTATAACTAATACATGACAAAGAAGAATCAACAGAAGAACATTTACAACATAGGGTTGTCCAAAGCATGTGAATGTTATGGATCTCAGGAGTACTATTGCAATGAAGGGAAAGACAAGAAAATTCTACAGAGATAACACTTTTGCAGAGTGGTAGCACAAACTAACACACACAAAAAAGAAAAAATCATCCTACTAGATTATCATAGGAAACCCAATGCCCAAAGAGAATTGCCAAAAAATATACACAATATAATGCTTACTAAATTTTCTCTTGAGTTGATCACATGATATATTTGGAAAGACAAGAGCTCCATGAATCTTCCAGATATAGCAGATTGATATCACTTCTGTTATTCTATTGATAATTTAATGTCCAGAATGCAGAATAGTACTCATGTAACAACCCTTAATTTGGGAAAGACACTCCATTATATAAATCGAACCTTACAGTTTTATGAAGTGCTACAGAAAAGAAAAAGAAAAAAATGCTAAGAGCCAACCACAATATGCTTGAGGTCTGTATGTAAGAGCCATATCAAGACGAGCAAACATAGAGAGGAATAAAAATAATGAAGCCTGAAAGACTACCTCAAAACCATTGGGAAAAGTAGCACCATGTGGTGATTTTTGTAAACCATGTTCTTCACTATCTGACGAAGCAGCTCCATTATGTTCACCTGAATTCGAAATAAAACAATGTTAAATGCAATGGTTACAAATTGATTACAAACAATTGAGCTCTCGAAACATGTTTATTCTGTTATTCATTACAAACACAGGAAATAACTCACTGTTAGATTTCGCGGTCACAGTAGCTTCAGAGGTCTTCAAACATGACATAAGTAATGCGCCATGCCGATTAGTAGATGAAACATTTTTTCCACCGAAAACTGGCAATTTATTTAGGTTGGAGAAGGTTGCATGGTTTATGGTAACAATTCCAGGTTTTTCGAGCATAGATTTTAGACAAGAACTTGTACCCACAGCATCTGAAACAAAGAGGAAAGCATCAAGTAGCTGCTTCAAATAAAGTCAAGAGCAGTACATACATTAGATTAAGTGTAGCTTAGGCAAAATTGGAACAACTATCCTATTAGTTTAGACCAGTTCACATAAATCATATAAATAGAACAATGCAACATCCTTCTATTGCATATAATCTCCTATACTATTAAATATCCGGTTTGAGTATCGAAAAAAAAAATCCGGTCCATAGAAATTGTGATGGTCTATGTAATAAACATTTCACTCGTAACATCGGGGAGTTTCTCGCATTATTCTCCATTTCCTGATCTCCACCCACCCAACAAATAAGAGTGTGTAGGAAATAGGAGTACAACCTCACATACACCATTATTATTTGATTATTTTTACCTAGCTGGGCTCACAAAAAAAAAAAGGATGAATATAACAAATACAACCCCAAATGAAAGATAAAATTAAGCATCAAATATATATCTTAGCACATAATACACAAATGTTCATAAAAAATTAAGCATTTACATACATCCATCATATTTAACAATTTCTTTTAATACTGAGAGAGAAAACTAACATTGAAAAGAGCGAAGAACAGCGGCGGACTCCATAACGATGAAATCGAAAAGATTGAATCTAAAAGAAATCGGGAGATTATCGATTTATAGCTGTTATGAATAAGAAATCAAAATGTGAAGCGATATAAATCTATTTTGAGGGTACGGTGGGGGTAAAAGAGTGTGGTATGTATTGTTGTTGGTTATGGTTACTAATTAATAAGTGGGAGTTTGTTTGTGCTTTGAAATATCCGCCCTTCTCATCAGTTTCGTCACTTACTCGTTTGTTGTGCGCCAACTTTCCTGCTCTTTTAGCCCACGTGGCACTTATTCTACGCCAGAATGAATCACACGACATAGGTGATAAATGCAATTTTTTTTTTCGTTCTGGATTTACTAAACATCTCCAAGGATCATGTATAATTCAAGTTATAATAAAAAATATAAATTTTGCCAAAATTTCTTCAATTTTAAGATCCATACAAAATTATAAGTTTTAAGAGGTCAAAGTTACCTGTTAGAAACTCTTTTTAATTGAAATTTAAACTTTTTTGTACTTTTTCCGTAGAAAATTAAAAATGTTTTAAAATAGTAATTCATATTATATTTTAAAATAGTAATTCATATTATTTTTTAAAATAATAATATTTTAATTCATATTACTTTCACAAAATATTTAATTTAAATTCATAGGAATACAATTATTTAATTTAAATTATTAATATTTTCTCAAAATAATAATATATTATTATATATTAAATAAATAAATATTAACTATATATATATATATATCACAATTATTTATATGTATATCATAATTAAAAATATTTTATATATATAATTTAGATGTTGGAGTGATGGAGTGAAATGGTGGGATTGTTTAAAATTGGAACCTTAAAATACAGACTAGGTGATGAAATGCAAAGTAAAAAGTAATTGTGTAATACTATTTACCTCTAAAAAATTTAAATCACATTAAGAATTTAAGAGGTTAAAATTTAAGAGTTTCGTTAGAAATGGCCTAACGTCCATTAAAATTCTAACATCACATTAAGAAAAAATAATATTATCATTTCGGACCTTCTGCAGTCTATTTTCCCCTATTTTTCTTTTTGCACAATGTGGAAATACAAAAATATTATCCACGATCTCAAATGGCAAAAGTATTTTGTGCATGGAACATTGTCAAAATAATTCACCTAATGTTAAGTCAACTAGAAGAAAATGAAAAGAAAAAGGACTGAACAATTTTAATTGAATTGGTAGTTGTGGATTGAAGGAAGTGATTTGTAGCTCAATCATTAATTATACAAGAAGTTGGGCCTGGCCCAGTACCTTCAACAAGTTCAGTTTGGGCATAGATTTAATTACATACCCATTCAAACATTCTAATTGTAGAGGCAAAGGGCAGTAGAGACTGGTTTTATGTGACAATCACATTTTCATCGTCATTCCCTAACTTTCAACTTCAGAAAACTATTCAAATCTGAATTTGTTAATTGTTGAGACCAATTACAACACTGGAAAAAAATAAATTGGTCATTAATTTATGAGATTAAACTTACAAGTTGCAATTTGCAACCATGAAAATCTTATTATTTGCAATGTGAAACATTTTGATAATACCAAGAAAATTAATCAAGAATTTACTGAATTAACAAAACAAAAAATCTCAAGACAAATAAACTTTTTGAAATCACACCTCATTCATATTTATATTGATTAAAAAACAAAATCTTTATAAAGTTTTTAAAGATTACAATTGCTTGAAACTTTGACTTGCAGCCTCGCCTTTAAAGTTGATTCTAATATAGCACAAAAGCCAAAGAACACATGCCAAAGTTTCACTAATCAACTCATTAGATTTAAATCTAGAACCAGCTACAACCAAAAAAAAAACACCATAAATAAAGATTCAAACACAAAAGCTTTCAACAATGAACAAACTAGCAAATTGTCCATTCAATAATTTCAACAAACCCATTCAGCAGACAAAAAAAATATAAGCACGTTAAATGACAACCCAAAACTCTTCAGTCCTCAGGATCAAGAGAAAAAAATTAAACCAAGAACCCAGACCCATATAAGCTTCACACAAAATCAAAAGCTTCATACGTTAAAGGAACGTTGATTAAACTAAGAAATGAAACTTAATAACCATCGACGAGCTAAAACTGAAAGAAACAAAAACGCGTTATCACATGTTTATGTCGTTTCTAAATCCGAATAAAAGTGAAAAACATCAAAGATTAACCGAATTTTTCAATAATCAAAGCAATCCAATTACAGATCCACAAATCCTCAAAAACAATAACTAGAATAAAACAAGTAAATCAACCCCCAAACCCATACAAGGTGCGCCCCTGCCTCTTCAACGCATAAACAACATCCATGGCGGTAACAGTCTTCCTCCTCGCGTGCTCTGTGTACGTCACTGCATCTCTAATGACATTTTCCAAAAATATCTTAAGAACTCCTCTCGTCTCCTCATATATGAGACCACTGATCCTCTTCACTCCCCCTCTTCTCGCCAATCGACGAATTGCAGGTTTCGTAATCCCCTGAATATTGTCGCGGAGCACCTTACGGTGTCGTTTTGCTCCACCTTTGCCCAAACCCTTGCCACCCTTTCCACGGCCCGACATTTTGTTGATCTTTTGATTAGAATAGAAAGGGATTTGAGGTGGAGATTTGAATATGAGCGATGGAATATTATGGTTTGAGGGATAATTTATAGAGAGATTTGAATTTTAGGGTTTTTGGAGGGGTTAATTGTTTGTTTTGGCGGTGCTTTTTGAGTTTATGGATGGGATCCGAGTGAATTGGTGTGGTTTGCAAATGATCGTTGATTTGAGTTAGATTAACGGTGATGAATGAAGTTAGGGTTTATTAGGTGGATTGATGACGTGGAATTTGCTTTCCCTCCCAATTTTGGGTTCGGTCCGTTCGGATAATTGAAATTCTATTTTTGGGTTGTTTTATGTTGAACTGAAGTGCTTTTTTGCCATTTACTTTTTACTACAAAGTTGTATCGATATGCTCCATAAATCAATATAAATTAAAAAAAAAATTAAGTTATCCAGTTTCTTAAAAATAATCAACATGCAACAAATTAAAACTATTAAGTATCTGTTTTTTTTGGACAATGAATATATTAATATGTCAATCTTTATATTAAAATCTTCCAATAACTACCAAATATAAAAATAAACTAGCTAGCTGCAAATAGTAGGAAAAATCATGGATCAAAATTTCGGTTCAAATGTATGTTTCGGTCACTCAAATATTGGAAATTTTTCGAGATTATTCGGAAATGTTTCGGAAACACTAAGGAAAATTTGTAAAAAAAGTTGCCAAATTTAGGAAAATAACAGAGTTTAAGACAAATAAATAGTTCGGAATTACATCTTGTTTTCGTTTCGCCTGATTCAAAAACGGAAACTTTTCGATGTTTTCAATAGAAAAGATGAAAATTTTGATCCATGGGAAAAATAAATGAATAATCAAGTAAGCTTTCATATTTAATATTTAATAGGGATTTGTGTTTAATTATATGACATGACTCAAACAATTTCATCGAAGTATACAAGTGGATGCAAAACTATTTAAAAAAATAAAAAATAAACTCCCAATCCAAATAGTGAACATAAATGAATGTGATACAACTTCAAGCATACATTATTATTACATAAAACATGCAATATTTGTATAACAACCAATCTAATCTAATCTAATTAATTTAAATCAGAGTAAGATAAACATTTTCTTTAAACTCCAACCTCCTAGTTTCAGTGTAAAAAGTCAAAAGTTTATTAGGCCAATACGTCAACCAAATCCAGCCCTTAATCTCCCACTCCATACTTTTCCCAATAGAATCCCTATCCATTTTCCAATTCACAACATCCCCATACTCATCACCAGCAAAAATCACACCTCCTTTCCTCGTAAACACCCTATGAGCATTAGAATAACGATTCTTAAACCACGCTTTTGGGTGAAGCAACGAACATTTCGATGGCTTCGACGAAAAAACCTCCCTTCCGTTCACACTATCATGTAAAAACCAGTTCAAATTTGCGCTATTTCCGTACACGGATTGTTCGAATTTCCACGGTCTCAAGCTGATTGTGGTGGTCTCTGCGGCTGAAAGGTTGAGGCCTATGGCTTTTGGAGGTTCGAACGAAGCTCCAACTCCTTTTTCAGCACCGATTTCGGTAGAGGGATTTTCGGAAGATTTGCTCACTGATATGCTTATCACATTGGTTTGTTGGGTCGGGGTGATTTCTATAGCGATTCGAGAAGGGAAGTGTTTTTCTGAAGTTCCGGCGCCTCGTTGTTTCATGAGTGTGTCTGTTAAGAGCTTTTGAACATCACACCTGATGATCATCGAGTTTGATTCAAAGAAAAAAGAAAAAGAATAACAAAACAAATTAGGCTTCGCTTTAATGCATACTAATCATTAAAGATGAAATTAAAATAAGCATAATTTACCGATTCCTTCCTCAGGTAAGGCCTAATTACAAAAAATACATTCATGTAGGGTATTACAGAAAACCTCCGTCAGGGTTTATGATTGTTTAACAATTAACCTCTTACTCCTCAACTATAAGGGGTTAGGATTAGATTGATCTTGTTCTCAAATCACACGTTAATTAACCCACTTTGACACAAATATATATATTATGATTCTTAAGAGTTCATATATATTTACCTTATGTTATCTGTATTCACCATGACTTCAATCCATTTTTCTTGAACTTTCACGTTATAATTCAATTGAATCACACCCTCAAGTTGGTGAAAGTTAAGAGAAAACATCAAACGATCATCTGACGAACCGCTAGATTTATCGATGTCCATGGCTATAACCGGAGAGTATAACTGGACTTTCCACAACCCAAATGTTGAAATTGAGTAAGTAAACAATGGAGATTGCATTTCAAAGCCAACATTTTCATCTCGAATTTCAGAAATCCAATTAGTAATCCCAAGATTTATCGAACGGACCCATTCTTCTTCGACATTTGAACCCAAAAGCCTCATAAAATATTTTGCCACTTCTCTAGATTTTGAGCTAGCAAGTTGATCTTTAAGAGTATGAACACATGAAGTGCGTAATTCTCTAGGAGCTTCGTAGATGCATACGATGAAAGTGAGGCTAAGAAATGAGAAGTTGAAGATGTCTTTAAGGTTGTTTTCGGAATATATTCTTGGGAGTTTAAGTGAAAATGAGGATTTAATAATTGGAGAATATTTTAGGACATCTTCAATGAAATTTTTCAAAAGGGTGGAAGTTGTTTCATTGTCTAGTAATTTGTTGGATGTGGACTTTAGTACAAGCTTTTTCGATGTCCAAAGAAAAACGGGAATATTGTAATCTGCATAAATTGAGAGGGAAAAAGAATTTTTGTCAAGGTTTTTGATTGATAAATTGAGGGAAGGTTGAGATGAATTACATGAAGGACAAAGTTTCATGGAATTAAGGATGTCTTTTTTCCATTGAGGGATTGGTGGGAGGTTTCCAATCCATGAAAACACATCAGGGAAGGAACTAAAGGCCATGAAAAATTTCTTCCTTTTGAGGTTTTCTGAATTTTTTTGGAATTAACTTGATTTGAAATTAAAGATACTATGAGGGATATATATAATGACGAAAGTCTAATGCAACATTATTCTTACCGAAAGTCCGAAAATTAGGTAAACAAGATAAAGTATGGAATAAGGGAAAATGTGCAAGAATAGATTTCTATATTTTGAGAAACATGGGATCTGTATGGATTGGTTTTGCTCGGATTTCGCGGTTTCGCAAAACTCGATTACACCATTTAAATGAAGTTTGGGCATAGTTTTCGCGAAATTCACTTTTCAAATTATATATTATAATCTAATAAATCTCAAACCTTTGAAATACATTGATTTTATATCTTCCTTCTATTTTCCCATTCATCCCCAACATTCAAACTCAATATATTCAAATCATAATTCAATTTTTCTAAAATCATAAAATGCAACATTCAAAATCAATTCAAATAATGTTTCAATAATTTCACCGATTCCATATGAAATCAAAACCGAGCCAAAATCAATCCATGCATATAGATCCATAGTATCTTATTTTGTCTCGAGTGATTGGGCAAGAAAATGTTAGTGCATGCGTGGATCTCTACTTTTTTATATGAACTAGCTAGCCATGTGGGGTACGTATGCTAATACTATTCTTCTATTCTTGAGCATTTTGATGTAGTTAATAATATTTGAGAAGTAATTGGAATTATGTCATTTTGACACACCTCAACTCTAGGAGCTTTCAATTGAACTCATGATTGATTAATTCTTAAATTTAATTTAATCCCTAAAGTTTCAAGTCATATCCAATATATCTAAAAACAATTTAAATCTTCTTAATTGAGTATAAAACATATCCATTCTTCTCATTTGAGTCAATTTTATTAATTTATCGTCATGAGTAAATTATTAAATTTAACTTTTAATATCAAAAGATTTGGGGTGCCACATAATATGTACGGAACAAACTCTTTTAGTAGTCGAGAGTGTTCTCTATTGATCTCCACCAATCAATTGATTCAATTCAATATGAGGTTTTTGAGAGTTAAGCAGAAAAATAAATGCTTAATCCTTAATATGTGGAATTGAAAAAATGTTGTAGGAACGGAAAAAACATTTTGAGGAAGAAAATTACTTTCTTCCTTTATTTTTTTTTTTAACGAGATGGTGAATATAACGTTAGATCAAACACTATATCGAATTGAATTTATTACATTGACAACAAAATAAATTAATTAACATAAATACCAATATTAAATCAAAAAAAAATACCAACATTAGTGAAAGTTGAACACATCTTTTAATTATTATTTTAAATTATTATTTTAATATATTAGAAGAAGTAATCTATAAAACTCAAACTTTGACCAATGAATAACACACAATTTTGGGATTGTTTCGGTATTGAATGTTAAAAATAATAGTATAGTTCTATATTTGGTAATTTGTGTTGGGTTTATCCACTCATAGTGGGCCAATCCATTCAATTAATAAAAGTAAAATAAAAGGGTTTTAATAGTTACTACTATATATAGATGCATGTATTTATGTTCCCTAGCTAACTTGTCAAAACATAAGGTACAAGTTCAACAAGTTAACGAAAATTCCAAATATTATTGTAATCATATTCTTCTTGGTTCATGATAGTGATGATAACATACTTTTCCAATAAACTTGATCAACTTGATCAAAGGGTCGGACACTGTATTACACCCTCTCGGGCTGATTATCGAGGACTGCAGGAGACTAATTCGAAATTCATGGACGTGTATTTTAAAGTATACACTAAAAAATGGTAACAGAAGTGCCGATGTTTTGGCGAAATTGGGACATGACTAGGCCATTGGTTGTTGTTTAAATTGGGATTTCCCACCAGAAGGCTTGAATCATGAGTTATTAAAAGACGATTTTGGATAGTTTTTTTTTTTGTTTTTTTTTTCTTCCTCTGTTACCAAAAAAAAAAATTGTATTCATATTTCTTCTTGGTTCATGATAGTGATGATAACATACTTTTCCAGTAAATAAATTACCAAAATGGTAAAAGTTCAAGAAGTTAACGAAAATTCCAAATATTATCGTATTCATATTCTTCTTGGTTCATGATACTGATGATAACATACTTTTCCAATAAATAAATTACCAATTCAATTTTGGTGCAATTCGTACAAAGGTTACTCAATCTTAAAATAAAATTTAATTTTCTCTTACGTATATCATGCTATTGAAATTCAAGTACAAGAATGGATAAACAAAAATCCAAATAAAATAGAATAAGGAAAAAACAATAACAACCATTCAAACAAAGAATTCCATTGCAATCCTAGAAAAGTAAATTTATTTCATATTTAAAATGGAAATCATCTCAAGAATAATAAAATATATGAGTAATAGATCACAAAAGAGATAAAAATTGGAGAAGATAAGAAAAGAAGTGTAGGTCCATATTCAAATCTTGATAAGAAGTATTCTCCAATGTTTTTCATGCTCCCCAATTATGTTTATTGTTCATCGAGTTTCCCAATGTCAAAAGGTGTCCAAAGATATGTTTATCCCCCACCTCCAGTATTTAGATATCCTCTTCCAAGTCAAATTAGGTTTAATTTAATAATATCCGCGAAAATCCTCTGCCTAGCAGAGAAATCGTCTCGCCCCAGTGAGAAGCTGTTATCCAAGAATTCTATATGCTCTATGATTTCACTCCAAACTGAGATATTTTTCACTCCAGCGAAGAGGCTATTGTTTGCACTTTCACAAATCAAGAAAAAATTTGAAATACAAAACTTAACCAATAAAACCACAATGAAAACTACCCCATAATTCAAGAAACTAAGGCCAAATTCCATAAAAAGAGATAGAAATTAAATCTATTTTCTCGAGTTAATAGGCTACGATCTTATTGCCGAAAAATATTTAGTGCAATAGCTGCACCACGTCATAGCAGTGTAGTATACCAACTATAGTTTTACATGTGGATATGGTTCCACACCAGCCATGTTCTAGCAGATTTTGAAAATTGTCTGCACTACGTCATAGCAGTGTAGTATACCAACTATAGTTTTACATGTGGATATGGTTCCACACCAGCCATGTTCTAGCAGATTTTGAAAATTGTCTCCAACCATGGGATACAACATGGCTGATGTGGAATCATATCCACATGTATAATTATTATTAATATGTTGCACCATATGTCATTGATGACGTTGTATCTAGCATTACTTAATTATTGACCGATGGATATATAAAAGTGAGCTAGACAATAGTATTTACTTTCTTAAGTGCAAATTAGCATATTTAAAAAAATAAAAATAAATAAAGCATCATTTCCAATATAGACCATCATATATTGGCATCTTAACTATTAGCTATTCGAATTACCCTCGGGGTTCTCCTAAAAAAGGAAAACAAAAAGGTTTTTTTGGTACAAAGGAAATGCCAAATTTAACATTAAATGAATGTATATTGTTGAAAATAGAAAATTTCATACTTGGCTCAATATTGTACTACGCATAAAAGGTTGAAAACGGATAAGCATGGAATAAACTAAAGATAAAAAATAGAAATACTCAAAAGGCTACAACAAACCAAATGATAAATATGAAATAACAAGCTAGTTGATTTCAGTAATAAGACGTAATTAGTACAAAATTAAAGTATTTAAGATGAATTAGTTGTACTAAAGATAACCATAGATTAATTAAGATATCAATTATAATAAATTCTATATAGAAAAATTAGAAAGAAAAAGAGTACCGAAATAATTACTAATAAAAAATTAGAAAGAAAATAGATGGACGAGTACCGAAACAATTCCTGATAAAAAAAAAAAGGTACCGAAATAACTGAAAAACTTGAACATGTACACTTTGTTTTTTTTTTTTAATGGAAAATGTTAATATGTTAATTAACCAAAAAAAAATGTAATCATTCAATTATGTGCAAGCAAGAAAATTCCCATTTCCAGAGAGGCGGACCGCGGATATGCCTATGCATTGCTTTCTAGTAAATTGACAGGTGAAGGGACATGCATAGTTAAAAAACCACTACACCCTGCCCCTGCCCAGTCATTATGTTTGGCTTAACGAAATAAAATTCCACTCTAATCAAATAAACAGGATTAAGTAGTGTTTATCTTTTCATCGCAAACCTCTTTTTCTTCAAATTAGAGTGGAGCATTAAACCCGTTGTCCAATTATATGCTGACACAAAAGAGCTTCAATGTTAAAAGTTTCATCTATATACCACGTCAATTAGAAAAATGAATCTAGAAAACATATATATATGAGCTTTCTTTGTCAATTAAATAAAACACATGAGATATTTTCATATTTTATTCTAACCCTCAAACTAGGAGGTCAAAGTGTTGATGAGGATAATTATGTACTTAAGAAGTTAAGAGTATTTAAATTTTATGGGAGGTTTAGGTTTCAAATTCCAATGTTGAGTTTTAGAGCATGTGGCATAGATGGTAAAGCTCTCATGCAGTTAGTGTAAGGTAAGTGGTTCGATTCTTTGCATCTCCATATACTATTTAATTCCACTTTATGTGTCCGACGCGCCTCGAAAGGGATTAAACCCTTGGAAAACAAAAAAAAAAAAAATTAGACCATTTATTCTATTTATTGAGATATTAAAAGTATGCTTGTAATAACATTTATGTTCTTTTTTCATAATAGGATTGGCCCTGCATGAGTAGAGAATGTTGTGCCTTATATGGATAGGTTTTGGTCCAATTTTGCGGGTCTCACGAGATTGGATCAAATCTCTTTCAAATGAGTTTAAGATCAATAAAACTCAGTATAAATTTATTCACAAATCTTTATTAAAACTGTTGAAATCTATAAATATTGATTCGACATTTATCATCTTTTTTTTTTTTCATCCAAACTCTTTAAAAAAACATTGATTTGACATATATCACGTTCCCCCCCCCCTTCCCCCCAAATTCCAACATCCAAAATCAATTTAAGTGGAGTTTTATTTTTTCAAACCACAAAACCCAACGTCCAAAATATAACAAAATGAGATTTCAAAGATTTCACCGAAACCATCCTTTTTTTTTTTAAAATCAAGACCCAAAACCGGGTCAAAACCCTTCCAAATAAGCTCTTCATGTTTGTATTATTTTATGGAGCACAAAGGCGGTTTTGCATCTTGTTGTTCTTCCTAGAAATATTTTTTTCAAGTTCATGAAACGGGCAATCCGAATATGAAAAATGGGCAAAAATCATTGTAAATGATTTCTTCTTGATTTTGATGGGAAACTTTAATTGAAATAAAATAATTTATTTTATTATTAGGAGATAGAGAAAAGTAATTATAGATGGTGATATTTAATAAGAACGGACTAAAATTTCCTCCCAACGGTGAGTCAAATGGCCATTAAAACGTCTAGGGTGAAAAATGAAACAATAACATGATTTCCAAGATGCAATGTGCTATTAAATTTTTTCCGAAGATGCAAAATGAAAATTAACCTATTTTCATTTTGCAAAGTGAGATTAAGCCTTAAAATACTTAAAAAAACATTTATGACGTTCTCATAATATAATTATTTTATCCCTACAGGTGTAGAATGTATCTATTATTTTAGGGAGCACAAAGGCTTTTTGTCTCATTGTTCTTCCTATTTTCACATTCATGAAACGGGCAAGCCAAATCTGGCATATGGATCTCTTTCAGGCCATCTTCAATGAAATTGACAGCCGGACATAAAGGGGGATTGACGACAATGCTCGATTGGAGATGGCAAGGGGGGGGGGAATGTTTCGTGGGCAGGGCACTGAAGGGCACATGATTGGCAATGGGGCGATCATTGAATGGAGGTGGGTACGTGGCCACCTTATATTATTTTTAGTTTTAGTTAGATTTAATTGTAAGAATAGTTTTATTTATTTTCTAAATTTTTTGTAAATTAGAATTGTTTAAAATATTTAATTTAATATATGAATTGTAATTAATTTAATTTATTTTGAGTAAAATTAAAAATTTATCTTTTGCGTTTTATTTAATAAATTGATTAGTTAAATACTTTGATTTTTACATGATTGTTTAACTATTAAAAATGATTTTGATTTTGACTAAAATAATAATTATTATTATTATTAATATTTGTTATTATTATTAAAATAAGTGAGAGTGGACAAATTTGTGAAATAAATCAAATGGAGGTCGATTGTCCTTCGGTTGGAGATGAGTTTTTAATTGGAAAAAGGGCAATTGAAAAAAAATGGGTCAAAGAGGCAATTGGGCATTGAGTTCGATTGGAGATGACCTCATGTATTTGTAGCGGGCAACCAAAAGCACCGCCAGGAAGATTTACCCTTTTAGCTCCCGACTTTTGAAAAAATAAAAAAGGAGGACAAACTCCGACTTTATCTCTAGACATTTATCTTTAGCTCAATGTAACAATATACTCCTATTATGGACTTAAAATTGAAACTATTTTATTTACACAAGTCCCAAAAAAACAACTTAATGCAAAAATAATTTAAATAGAGATATTAAAATTGCACGCAAAGTTTTTTCAAATCATAAAATTCATATCATTATGGAGTTCTCAAAGGAACTAATCAAATAATATACAAGGTAATAATTGATTTTTCCATTATTTCTAGGTCTAACTAACATATATGGTACTATATGAAAAAATCTAAAAATATTGGGGGCAGACCCCCCCCCCCCCTCTCATAAATCCGTCCTTGTATATCCCTATGGAATGGATTATAGATATGTTTTTTTTTTTTTTTTTTTGAATTTATAAGAATATATAACAACAACTATCTTACTCAATTTTAACAATCGATTTCAAAAAGTACACCTTCTCATTACAGCAAGCAAAATAATAGCCAAGAGTGACTAGTCAAACAAAAGGGTGACTCTAAAAATCTCTGATCACAATAAATAGCTTTACCATCTTCAACATACCTCTTAAAATCATGCATTTTATTAAGAGGGTGAACAATGTTATATATTTTCATTTTTTACTCTTCACTCCAACAACTTATTTATATTTTAAAATTTTATTTTTAAATAATCACACCATACCACTCCACTCCAACTTTAACACACTACTTTTACTTTTAAAATTTCACTTTGAACTCTCAAATATGAGAGTCCAAACTTATAAAATTTGGCATTCTTATTTTTTAAATACTCATTTGGAATTTATTTTTTGTACAATTCCTATAAATTCTCTTATATTTTGAGATATAAGGAATCTCTTGAAGAAGGTCTAAACGTGACCCTAAATTTGCTCACTTGGAAATGTTATGTGCTGTTGAATAAATTGATGCCCACTTGACTAAGTTAATAACCGAATTTAGTAAAAGGATGGAGCAAATCAAATTTAAATTTTGTAACCTTGATATGTATTTACTTAGATATTAGTACCACAATTTGTAAAAATTCAAATTCAGTGAATGATCCATCATCATCTACATTCTCAAAAAACTTATCAATTATCAATGTATTATAATCTTTGAACCGAGTTCACACGCTCAAAATTTTTTCCGTTGTATAAAGCTTCAAATAGAAAATTTAATAAGCGATACTCTGCTTTGAAGTGTTTACTAGATTTCATTGGGTACAACAATATTGATAAATGATAACGTATCAAAATTTATTCATGACGTTAATTGAGAATTGATGTAAGAAAGTAAAGTTATGAATTTTTTTTTTTACTCGTGAAATGGAAGATAAACAGAATTGTTTATTTGCTAATTTAGGGCTGTCAATGGACCGGATTCGGAGCGAATCTGGGTGACTCCGGATCTGAATCCGAAAATCAAATGTTGTATCCGGATTCGATCCAAGATCCTACCGAATATTCAAAAGAGCTACCGAATCCGAATCCGAATCCGAAAAATATCCGATATCCGACTAAAAAATCCGGATCCGAAAAAAAAATTTATATTTTAACTTTAAAAGATAAAAAAAACTATGAATTATCTAATCCAAAAATATATACAAGCTAAAGAGAAATGAAAATAATTGTAGGTAATTTGTAGGAACAAAATATAAAGTTTACCAATTTTACAATAAACGGTAAAATTCTACACCTACTTATAATCGAGGGAGGTAGATTGTTGGTAATACCAACTTATACATGTTTAATTGGAAACATTACCACAACATAATTTTACCATAACTACAATATCCAAATAGAAGTTGAACGAGGGGATCACATCCAGGGACGGATCCAGGATTATAGAGTAGGGGGGGCCAAGTTTACCCATCGTTAAAATTAATTGACAAAATGATATTCAATATTATTTATTCTCAATGTGAATAATCAAACAATTCGCAGGGTAGTAATATTTCATCTAGTTTCTAAGCCTATTTTTCACCAACTTTATTGTTGATAATCATTATTTCTGTTGTGTTGGAAATATAAAAGACTAAGTAGGTATAATTGACAATTTAACATGAAATATACTTGTCATTTTATTAGAATTGTTGTAACGACACCACAAATATATATAGAGTATAAGAAAAAAAATTCTAAAACTTTGAATTTAATCAGTAATTGAATATAATGTAAACATTAGTACTAATATGTAATATCTCAAAAAAAAAGTAGCACTCATTTTTTTTAAAAAATTCTTGGGGGGGCCAGGACCCCCCCAAAAGGGGGCTGGATCCGTCCCTGATCACATCCCATAAGACTTGGTTTTTTTCATGGTAAATATGTTGTTTTTCCTTTTTTTATCTCAAATCAGGCAACCTATCTTCGATAAATTTGTGAAGTTTATGGAATTATTAAAATTGTATCTTGGTCGGTGGATACTTATAATCAACATTAACGAATTATGTACTTAACCAACATTCTAATTGCACCTGAAAGGTGAAACATCAAAATTAAATATATATATATATACTATTATATCAAATATTATCCGGATGCGGATCTTTAACGAATCGGATCAGCCTAGATCCATATTCGCTCCATATAATTCGGATTACGGATCTTCTTAATCGGATCAGCTTCATCGAATCTTTAATCGGACAATTATCCTAATAAATCGGATCAATTTCGGACCGGATCCGGATTGAAATCTACCCCATTGACAGCCCTATTTGCTATCTATCAAATTTTAGTACTGAATAACAGTGGATGGGCCTAGATCCACATTCACTTTATAATTGAATTTTTAATTTAATAAAAATTCTAATAAATTGGTCTGAATATAAATTAAAACAGGCTCATGACAATCGTAAATTTGTGAAACCAAACACCCGAAATAGGTATTGGGCTATGAACGCATAAAACAACCGACAGTCGAACACCTTACCTTACACTTGTTTAGGCCCAATAAAGAGAAACAAGGAATATACACATTGCAGTCTACTATATGACCCAAACCAAACGGTCCCTGATAGTCATTTTTTAGTTACATATTTTTTTTTTCGAGAAATTTTTTTTAGTTACATATTACTTCTACTTGAAGTCCCATTAAAATTAAGAATAGCGCATTAATATTAAGTACACTTGTTCTATATTATTTTTCTCATCGTTATTCAAACTTACAAACAACTTATATTTTATAAATTTTTATATATTTTTTTGAAATCAAAATAATCGTCTACAATTTTTGCAGGAGTGCCAATGTCACCTTCATACTTTGTCAAAAATATAAGCTAAATTTTGAGCTACTGAATCTTTTTTTGATAAATTTTTTAGCTACTAAATCAATCACATCAATTTAATAAATTCAACTTGCAACGTATAAATGGGATAACTTTACTGAATTAAAATTATTATCCAATTTAATATTGTATCTGCCTTTGATTTGTGTGTTCTCAAATGAATTTTTATAAAGTTGGACAGAGTCGAGCTAAAACTTCAAAAGTTATTGGACCATTATTTGAAATCAAATGAACTAGTATACGCTCCGTGCTATGCACGGACTCTTGCTAAATATATTTTTATCAACTAACTTGCATGATATGCTAAAATTGTGTAACGTACGTCATAGTTAAAACGTATAAAAACAACATTTAAAATGACAATATTTATTTACAAAAAAAAAAATCCTACATGTTAAATATCCTTAGAGATTGGTAGAGGAATGAATTATAATATTTATAGATATAATTTCAACATTTCTCCTCATGCTAGAACGAAACTCCTACACTACAAATTGTCGCATCTGATTTTACTTCCAAATGATAAGAACCGTAAAGGAAACATGGAAAGAGTTCCTCAAAATACCTGTTAGTAGACTCCAATTTGAAAAACCCCGTCCAGTAAGTTTTAATTTGTAATCCTTTACCCAAATCCTTAACCTCTCTTTCAAAAGTTCTCCACCATTTATTTAACTGGAGAAAGAGGGATGAATCAATTACAGGTAGAGAAGTTATCGAATCAATTAACCGAGTTAGAACAGAGTTAAAATCATTAATTAACATTTAAAAAATGCCGAACTGAATTAATTATACTATACACGATCTTGAACAAACTCCAAGTCTCCAACACAGTTCAAGAAAACTGTTTTGTTTTATTCTAGAAAAAGGGTACAGAATCAATCGTAATAAGTGAAAATAATTATAAAAATCAATAACAGACCGACCATGATATTAATCATGCTTAATTTGCTTGGATCATCAGACTGACCAGCAGCCATGTTCATAGCGCATACAATATTTGGTGTAGTTTGGCATAATCGATTTGGTTTAAAACTTAATAATGAACTCTGATTTCTATGGTATAATGGAATGTTCTGCACAAGAAAATAAAATTGCTATCCCAGATTGCCACAAAAGATAATAGACTTTTAGAAGATAGTGGCTACATAACAACATGAATAAACTTGATTGAGCCAAAATTTACGTAGGCTAAGTAAAGAAAATAACAATAACTACAAAAAGCAAAAGTTTCAATTAATCTTGAAGAACATAAAAACCTTCCAAAAACGAAACTTTATTTCTCCTCATGTTAGAACGAAACTCCTACACTACAAATTGTCGCATATGATTTTACTTCCAAATGATAAGAACCGTAAATGAAACATGGAAAGAATCCGTCAAAATACCTGTTAGTAGACTCCAATTTGAAAACCCACGTCCAGTAAATTTTGATATGTAAACCTTTACCCAAATCCTTAACATCTCTTCCAAAAGTTGTCCACCATTTATTTAACTGGAGAAAGAGGGATGAATCCGTTACAGGTAGAGAAAGCCCAATGATTATCCTAATTTAGTCCGTCGTACCTGAAATCGGGAGAAGAAGAAGCCGGTTGCTATAAAATAAATTGGAGTGCTGCTCTCAGAATTGTGGTGGTAAATATGATACTTAAAAGCCTGAAATTGGGAGAAGAAGAAATGGATTTTAGTGTTGATAATTTTCATGGTTGAGGAATTTGAAGGTGGAAATCGTGGGGGAGAAAGAGATCGTGGGTATGTGGGTGTGAGAATTTGAATACTAACTGACTGTGAAAATAATTTTGGGGATTTTAAAAAAATTCTAAATTCTATAAAAATAGAATTGAGTCAAAATTGTATGAGACAGTTATTAGACTGATCTCAAATATATATATAAGAGATTAATTCGATTTTTAAGATATATTCTAGCCCAAGAGGAGGAAATATAATTCAAGGTATAATAAGTTTGCACCAAAATTACAAAAAATGCATGATGACGTTGTACCTTAACAACCACCAAGTCAAACTTAGAAAATCCACCACTAATTCATACACATATCCCCCACGTCAGAAAATCAGATTTTTCCCCAAAATCTCCTTAAAATAAAACCCAAGGCCAAAATTAAACTCCTTTTTTTCTTTTTTTTTCCTATTGGAGGAATCCTCACTATTCAAATTTGATGTAGCATTTGCACAGTGCACTGAAAATTGAGTATTAATGGAGGCTTTAAGCCTTAAACCGCCGGGCTTCTATTTAATTCCCAATTCTTATAAAAACTATACCAATTGCTGCCGCCGCCATGTCAGCATCCCCGTATATTGCAGCCGCGTACCGGAAAATCCAGGCAAAATACGTCCCGCGAAGCGACGAGATGTGCTTATTGCTCCATTCCTCGCCTTCGGAGCTTACGCACTCCGCTCGGCGGTGGCGAAGGCCGAAGAGAAGTCGGCAGTGGATGCCGGAGCACCGCCACCTCCTCCTCCTCAACCACCGTCGGTGAGTTCGGCGGCGGCGAAGGAGGAGGTGATTAGTTCGAGGATATACGACGCGACGGTGATCGGTGAGCCAATGGCGTTGGGGAAGGATAAGAGTAAAGTGTGGGAGAAGATGATGAATGCGCGGATTGTTTATTTAGGTGAGGCGGAGCAGGTGCCAATTCGAGATGATAAAGAGTTGGAGCTTGAGATTTTGAAGAATTTGAGGAAGAGATGTTTAGAAGCTGAGCGGACTATATCTTTGGCTTTGGAATCTTTTCCTTGTAACTTACAGGAACAGCTTAATCAGTATATGGATAAAAGGTCTATATTCTTACTTAAAACTTGATGATTAGTTAATATCGTTTTAGAATGATTTAATTTCATAGAATCATCGTGTCTTGTGTAGTTGATGCATCAAGTTATTTATAGTTAGTAGCATTTTTATGTTGGTTCATGTATGTGTTTGTAATATATGTGAAATGTTATGATTCTTTTGAACTTGAATGATCCATGTTCTTTATGTTGTACTGCAACTGTTTTAATTTTTTCAATTAACACTTTAGATAAATTTACGGTGGTAGCTATGATTGTCGAAATCAAATTAGTACTATGGTTTGCTCCTTTTTTATGCTAGCTTCCACTCTTTAAACTAAGGTATCTGACATATAAAAACCATTTGCACATCTCGTCTTGAGAGTTTATAACATTCTGGCAGGATCGATGGGGAGGCCCTAAAATCATTTGTCACGCAGTGGCCACCTCAGCGCTGGCAAGAGTATGAGCCTCTATTGACTTACTGCCGTGATAATGGGGTACGACTGGTTGCATGTGGCTTGCCACTTGAGGTACTAACTCTGTTGATAAATAGTGAACATGTGAGAATTCACTACAGTTTTAAGTGAAACCACATGCTCATAAGTTTTATTTTGATAAATGCTCTTTAAAGAATAGTACTAATATCCCCGAGTCAAAAACATTAACTAGATAAATATAATTTTATATTTTGGGAAAATATTGCGAAGTTTCACTGAGTCATTAAAATTATTCGTCATCCAGCAGAAAATAATTTCATGTCTTCTATCTAATGCTATCTTTATCATCTTTTGGTCTTCTCTTCCAAGTCGATCAACTTATATAAGTTTCATCTGTTGATAAAGAGGACTAAGGTGCACCTCGTATTATTCTGATCTTATTGGTTCAATAGGTCCTACGAACAGTTCAAGCTGAAGGTGTTCATGGGCTCACTAAAGCTGATCGTAAAAAATATGCTCCTCCAGCTGGTTCAGGCTTTATCTCGGGATTCCCTTCTATCTCTAGAAGATCCACCATTGATATAAATTTTTCCAACCAATCTGCTCCTTACGGGCCAAGCTCATATCTTTCAATACAAGCAAGGGTTGTTGAGGATTATACAATGTCCCAGACCATCTTACAAGCCGTGACAGACAGTGGATCCAATGGCATGCTAGTTGTAGTGACTGGTGCTACCCATGTAACCTACGGGTCCAGAGGAACTGGTTTACCTGCAAGGATTTCCAGGAAAATGCAAAAGAAAAATCAAGTGGTTATATTACTTGACCCTGAACGACAATTCATACGGCGGGAGGGTGAAGTCCCTGTTGCAGATTTCTTATGGTATTCTGCAGCCAGGCCTTGCAATAGAAATTGCTTTGATCGTGCTGAAATCGCTCGAGTTATGAATGCAGCTGGCAGAAAGAGAGAAGCCTTACCCCAGGTTAGTTCAACAAATAGCTCCTTGATATTTTTGTATGTTCTAATTTTTCACATGGGTGGGCATCTTTGGACATATTACAAATATCTTGAAACTGCTGCTGCTATCAAGTTTAGAAAGTAAATAATGGTTCTATCCTTCTCTTTCAATTTAGATTTTCCGAGTAGTAGTCTCCCAAGATTAAAGTTAAAAGCAGAAGATAATTTCAAAAAGTGCATTGGCATAACAAGATACAGAAAAGGTGGTTAGATAGACCTCACTATTGAAAAGGAATATTTTTTGTGTATCTAACAACCAATAGAAACTAGTGAATTGCACATCGGGTTGCCCTTAGCCGTCTATATAGAGGAATGCAAACATCTCTTTGAAGTTTGGCTTGGCAGCTTCAAGGAAGTCTCTCTCGGCTAATCGATAAGTTCTTGTAAATCAAGTGGGGAGCAATTTTTTAGCGTTACAAGCCTAAGATACTGCTGTGTAAGTCAATCTTAATATGCATGAGGAAAAAATACATAAACTGATACTATCTAGGCCCTACTTTCGATTAATAGATTAGTTGTTGAGGACGGTAATTTTTGAGACTTTACAAACCTAGGATACTGCTCTGTAATTCGATTTGAATATGCATGAGGAAAAAAGAACATATATTAATACTATCCGAGCTGCATATGAAATGGAAACAACCTGCAATTCTTCATCAATTAGTTAGAAAAATGAACTATATTGGAAGATTCCCATAAATTCTCGTGAAAATAGAGATTTTAGCTAATGAATCGAAATAACTTTTTTTTTTGTCTCAATTTTATGCTAAACTAAGTTGAAATTATTGAATACGTCTATCAGAAGTTTCTTGCTTTGGTCTGACATTTATGTAAAGCATATAATCTAGAAATTGAAGTTAAATATTATCCCATTGTCCTTCTAAATCTATGAAGTCCGTTATTTCATATGTGACGACAAGTAAGACACAAACAAAATAGCTTTTTTCATTAGGTGTGATCTGTCGAACATATATATCAATATCTTCCTGATTTTTAGTGATGAAACATTTCCTTCTCCTGTGTTACCAAGACACCCCTATGCCTGGATATCTTATCTGTCTTTCCAAGTCCAGCAATTAATTTAACTTTCAACCTTTTTTCCTTCTCCACTCAAAGTAACCCGCCTACTTGACTTCTTATAATATTTTTATCTACCCTAACGATTCTATTATACTGTACCATTACTGAAGGTGGTCGGGTAAGACATGCACTTCTTTGTGATTTAAAAAGTCGCCCCCTTTTATATTATATTAGTCTACTCTCAATAAGAATGCTAGTTATGGCTGTTCATATGTTATTATAATAATTTACCGCTTCACCCTAGATGGAGAAAGTCCATTAGCCGAATATATCACTACTCTGACCTGAGTAAGAAGTGCACTTATTGCCGAAAGTAGACAAACTATTCTTTAACTAGTATCTTGACATTGTCGACTGAAAGAAAGATTCACAAGTTTGAGTTAATTTTCATGTTGCAAGCCTGGTGAGTTGTGTTTATATATTTTCCCTCCCAAGTTATGTCTCAATTCATATTAATCAGACAAATTTATGTGCTTATCAGGACCTTCAAAATGGACTAGATCTTGGTCTGGTATCACCAGAAGTGTTGCAGAACTTTTTTGATCTTGAGAAATATCCTATTATATCAGAATTGACTCATCGTTTCCAGGTACGCGGACTTTAGCTGATCCTTTTTGTTATCCGGGTCTCTAGTTATAATGCAATGATTTTATTACATCAGTGAAGGATGATTGAATCCAGGATACTGAGGTTGACTATATCATCTTAATGCACAGGGTTTCAGAGAGAGATTGTTGGCAGATCCCAAATTTTTACATAGATTAGCTATAGAAGAATCTATATCAATTACAACTACCCTCATAGCACAGTATGAAAGGCGTAAAGAGAATTTCATTGAAGAGCTTGATTATGTTGTTACTGATACATTAAGGGGAATAGTTGTTGATTTTTTCACAGTGTGGCTTCCAGCCCCCACTTTGTCATTCCTCTCTGTTACTGATGACATCAATGCACCTGACAGTGTGGAAGCATTTAAAGGTCTTTTGGGTTCAATCCCAGATAATGCATTTCAGAAAAATCTTGTGGGGAAGGACTGGAATTTGAATCACAGAATTGCATCCGTACTTATTGGTGGTTTTAAACTGGCTGGTGTTGGGTTCATTTCTAGCATCGGTGCTGTGGCTTCCTCCAATATATTGTTTGCACTGCGAAAGCTTCTTAATCCAAGCGTTGTCAGCGAGCAAAATAAACGGTCACCTATACTAAAAACAGCACTTGTTTATTCATCCTTTCTTGGAACATCAGCAAACCTACGTTATCAGGTAAGTAAGATGTTTCTGTTAAAACTTGAACATTGTTTGTTCTACTTAACATCATCCTTCTTATTGAAGAGTAAGTCGATATTTTGTATTTCCTTTAAATGAATTGCTTGTTGGAAAATGATGACATTATTTTGCAAGGTCTATTGCATATGTCCTCCAATAGGTTTCTTGTACATCTCTTTTTCTCCTATATTTTGTCCCACTGCACTTTCCTCAAACATGGTGTCATATCCTAAAAGTGAACTCATACTATTTTTAGCTGCAGGTTAAATTACTAAACAAGTAAGTAATAAAGATCTTCATGATTCAAGGCCTTTTTTTATAGTTAACCAATGCTGTTAGCGTTAATGCTGTGGCAACCTATCATAAAGTCCTGATATTACAATACTTGTTTCATTTAATAATACCAAAAAGTGTTCTTTTTTCTTACAGATTATTGCAGGAATAGTGGAGCATCGGATTTCAGAACAGTTCTCTAACCAAACATTACTTGTAAATATGATATCTTTTGTCGCTCGAACAATCAACTCTTACTGGGGAACCCAGGTAAGCCTTTAATTTCTCTTTTTCTTTTCTTTTCCTTTTTGGTCTCTATTATGGTAAATTTTGTTTCTGATTATATGGATCATATATACCCCACTTTCTAGCCCTCATTTTAAGATTGTTCATCTGAATATAACCTTGAACACGATTGTTCTTGTGCTTCTATAATGAAGCTAAGTGGTAAGGTGCAAAATATTGGTTCCATGGGAGGTCTCCCATGTTATTTTTAAACTAATCATTATTAGATGATCACCTCATATATATAAAGTTAAGCTATTTGAGAAGGATGTGATATACACTCCTTTTGAGTCTAAGCACATGAAGTTTCTAAAAGTGTCAGCAAAAGACCTTTCCTGTCTTTAATTCCTTATCAAATTACATTTCTAACTTACAAATGGTTGTCTCTTTCTATCTTACGTCATGTTTAATGATTAACTTATGTCGATCTTTCTTAATTTCTGCAGCAATGGATTGATCTGGCACGATATACAGGACTGCAATCTCGTAAGAGTGAAGAAATTTCCTTCGAGACTCAGGATCCTCCGAATTCTGCTGCATTAGAGGGCAACGTTATAGAAGATATCAACATTGATGAAACAAACAAGCAATAGATGATACTCTTCTGTCGCTTTATGTATAGCTTCTGGCATTATCTGTAAGAAATGATGTCCATTCATTTCAATTTTCTACATAATGTATGATCTCTCAAATTTTGGTAAAGCTTACACACTACACAAGGTCGAATATTTTTAATAGGAAAAACCACACAACAATAACATTCCATTGAGTATGTTACAAATTGGATACAGTTTGATATAGAGATTTTGTAGCTTTGCTTCTAATCTTTCGAGGTACTAGTACGAATATCTAATGTTCTCTTGACTTGATGTGATGAATTGCAGATATCTAAAGATTATTTTAATGTTCTCGTTTGAAATTATAGTTGGGTATAGTATCCATGATATCGTATTTACCTTCTAGTTTTAAATCTTCCTTGGTCAAGACTGATTACATGATTTTAACATATCCTGTCTCTTAAAGATCAAATATAACTTTATTGTATACAACATCTTTAGATTGCCAAAGAAAAAGGTAAGTGTCAGTATCTGGAAAAAGATGATCATAGGATTCATATATCAAATTACACCACTCAATGGAAAAAAAAAAAGGGAGGAGCCACAGTGATAAAAACATTTTCACTTGCTCGTATTGTTCTTCTTCAAGTGCAGAGTTTAAATTCTCAGTCGAGCTTCTCGTTCATCCTCTTAAACAATTGTTGCTTAATAGTCTCCAATGCAAGTTCTATGTTCCTTAGCTGTGTGTTGTTTATAGAAATCAGATATGTGAATTAGTCTAGAACAATTTTTTCCTGCAAGTAGAAGAAGCTAATAATACCTGTTCTTTAGCGAACCTATTGTGGATAAATAAGCCACTAAATAGATCAAAACTATCTCTGCTTGTACTCTCCTTCTGCATGTATATATAGTCCCTTGTTAACATGTTAATGGTAGCAAAAATGATTTTGCATCAGTTTGCATCAACGTATAGAGTCAGAAGCCATATCTAATTCTAACAGTTTACCACTTCAACAAGCTTCTGAAACGTCTTTGTGTCTATCGGTGTTGGTTCAATTTCCATTTCTGACAAGACCCTGTCAGTGAAGAATGTATAGGTTTATTATTTAGCCCATCTGTTTAACTGTTGGAACCCGAATAATTGATGTTCAGTGAATACCTGCCAACGGTGTGGGTGAGGAATTGACTTCTTGCAGCTAATTTATCATGCTCTTCACAAGTCATTTCCATCATTTTGCAACCCTGTGTAATCAAATCTGATTACATTATTTGTGCTTTGTTGTATGCTTGTACAATTCTTGGTCATAATTTTTACTTAATGTGCTTTTTGTCAATTATAGATATTTTCATTGTTGATTTCTTCTCTAACAAATTAGTTTATCATACCTCAGTTGCAAAAATCTGCAGGAAACTGGAGCATGTGACTTCATTCCTTATTCGAACCTTATCGTACATGAAAGTAAGTTCTTTCCACCCATCTTTCCCGCTTTCCGGCCCGAACATGGGATGTGTGCATAACACATCCGAATCATGAGGCAATACCTTTTGGGAAATAGGTAAAAAAAAAAAAAAACCAATGTTATTCGATGAGTATAAATAAAAGATTCATACGAAGTCAGTGAGATTTTGCATACTTGTAGCATAAGGTCTCTCGGGTACTCCTTCACTGAGAGCACATCGACAAAAAGTGTCGGTTGATTCAAGCAATGAAATGGTACTGACTTGATTACTTGTGATAGTGATAAGATTGATGTACAGAGAAGTATAACATCATTGTTGGATTCAAGAAATGCATTCATGTCTCTGTGATTACATTACATATATATATTATTAGTAAAAAAACAAATTAACATGATTTTGTGTTTTTTGTAGAAATGTGTACCTGAAAAATGAGATGCCCAAGTGAGTGCAAAGGTCTGTGTAATCTGATCTTGAGGTTGCTGTAATGGAATGACCTTGTTTGATCATGGTTTTCGACAAAAATTGTGCAAAAGGGCCAAAACCAATTATGCCTATTTTCAAAGAGTTCTGTGAAGGGAAAGACATTGTTTGTGTGTGTTTTGTGGGTGGGGGGGTGGGGAAGATAGATTTATAATGGCCATTTTAATGCGATAATTTGACAAGTCAAGTCTTTTTATTATTAAAATTCCTTTATCTATATAGTCAAGACTTTTTATTATTAATAAAATTCCTTTTGTTTATACGTATGTGGAATTGCCACTTTGTGAGGTTCTCGATCGATTACGTTGACATCTTTGGATATAGTTTGCATCTTGATTTATAGAAAGAAATCCCAAGAAATTGGAAGTAAATCGGCGGTCTGTCTCATTCAGGCATACAACCTTTGATTTTTGTAATTTCTTTTTTGGGTAGGTTAATATTAACGTGATTCTAATTTGGATTGAACTGTATAAAAAAAGAAGTAAATGAAAATACACTAGATAAAATAAGTTAACAGCATCTCCAACAACTTTAAGTATATATATATATGGTTATTTTATTAAATTATCATAGTGAATAGTGTTTCACATATATTTAGGTAATCACTCAAACCACAACTACAATTTATTCTTTTTCAAATATTAAATTATAAATAATATTTTATTATTTTGTGTACTTCTAAAATAAGTATGCATTTTAAATATTTGTTTATGTAAATAATAATAAATTAAATAATAGTATTTTTTATGAAATTAACGGCTAATGATTTAATTAAACTATTAAATTTAAATCAGCATATAATTTTTTTGATTATGCATTCTTCTATAAGACATTTTTATTCTGCATAAGGGATGAACACAAATTTAAACACTCCTACAAAATATAAATGTACACATGCAATTCTTATATATGGATTGACCAATTAAACTAAACCTTTTCTCTATCAATAGCAATTTCCCACCTATCAATATGATCATTATCCATAGGCACTGCAGCTAAATCACTAACATTATGCTCCGGTTCATGACTAATCACCACCGGATTCATCATTCTCTTATTGAACTTTTCTCCACGTAGTCTTTGTTGTTGCACCACCAGCACCGAGGCCGTGCTTCCGAAATCCGGTGACGCTAAAATATCTCCGACCACCCCAAGTTCCGGGCACTCACTCCAAGCTCCGAGGCCCATAAGTATCCCAGACGCTTGGTGGTGCCTTCCGACTATAATTAGATCAAAATTACTTTCCAAGCCTCGGAGAGATGTAGCTAGGCCTACCCCATCTTTCACGACTTGTTCTTGGAATATAAAGTTTTGATTTCCCAAGTTAGCTTGTCTCACTTCGTCTATCAAATTGTTGTCTTGTTTCCTTTCTCTAGGATTATCGCATCTAATGAGAAGGAAACGAATAAGTGTTAGAGTTACGTTTTTATGTCTCCCCATACGAGCTCCATAAGACAATGCCTCTGCATCATCTGGACCACCTATGTATATAACGACCACATGGTATATAGATTGATTGTTGAGAATAGACAAGGAACCGGTTAGAATTCCCCGGTCTACAAGAATCCCAACCGAACACTGTGCTTTATCCATGACTTTTATGTTCATATTTTGTATACCTCTACTCACTGTACCAATGGAGCCATCGATCTCCCAGTGTCTGTGAAATGGTAGAATTATTATAGTTGCATTCTGGTCTAGTGCCAACCGACAAATATCATCGTGCATTGTTTGTAACTGTGAAATGGCACTAAATGATTGAACTGTAGCACAACTTTCATTGCAAAGCTCGTATTGGCGCAAGGCGTTGATTATGTGGCTCGATTTTGAGTTGCTTGTTTGTAAAGTTCGTGTTGGATGATGAGCCACGAGCATGGGGTTGGCTCGACCTGCAAGCTCGACTAGTAAGACTGCGATGACCGCAATAGGGCTTTGTGCTGTTGCGTTAGAAGCTTCGAGTAAGTTTATCATCGAAGGAACATTGTCTTGGTTTTGGATGCAAAGTAATATCCGGAACTCGTTGTCCCGTTTTGAATGTTGAATCGTCCTTCTCTTAATCGGCCCGTGTCGTGTTGAAGGATCGTAAAGCCATTTGATTAGAGGAGTTATGATTGCTGTGATTCCAACTACAGACACCACACACAGAGCAAACTCTTGATCTGATAAAACCTGTATTCAAATTAGTGTTAGAATTATAGACTATAAAAGGCAAAATTGCATTTCTTACTCTTGTAATCTTCAACATTTTTGATCCCACGTTTTATATGGTTGCACTTTACTTTTTGATCAAATGGAATAGTCTATGTTTTGGCTCCATATGGCCTAAGTTTGCACGTATGTTTCCAAATTCCATGGAAATGGGTGATAGAACCAGAACTGCAGAACATTTTAACGAACTTGGACAAAAAAACACAACTTTTAAAAAATATGCGATCAAAAGTGTTGAAACTACAATCTTATAGGACTAAAAATGCAGTTTTGCCGAACGAAAAACTTAACTTAAAGAGAAGTGCATTAAAATCAATCTTACACCACCATCCCTCCACAAGTTGAACACAATAAGTTCACAAACACCTCTTGCATTCAACATAAGTCCAATAACAATTGAGTCTTGAAAGTTTATATCAAAGAAACGAGATGTCAATACCACAGCAGCAATCTTGATTAGAAAAGAAGATACTATTAGAAACATTACAATCCACAAAGACCGGGATTCAATGGCGAAAATGTTCGTTTTTAGTCCACTTGTCGTAAGAAAAGTCGGGTACAAAAACTTCCCGACAAAGTAATCAAGTTTCGATATCAAAGCTGCACCCAAAGGCGGCCCATCTGGCACCATCAAGCCCAAAACCAAAGGGCCAAGAACAAAATGTTGGCCTATCACTTCACTAATGAATCCAGCCACAAGATTACCCGTAAAACAAAAGAACACATAATGGTCTCCGACTGGTTTCCCAGAAGGTATTCTTTTCACAAGTTTAAGAAGAAGTGGCCTAACGATATACACCATAATTAGCACAAACAAAACTGCAGAGGTAACTGATAATGCTGATTTTGTTGGATGCCTATTGGATTGGAGTATAGCGAGTAAAACCGCGACTAGAGATATTCCGATCAAGTCACAGAACATGGCCGATGAGACTGCCAAACGCCCTATATCGGTGCTCGACATTTTGAGCTCGGCTAAAAGGCAAGATATATTTGGGAATGCAATTAAACTTTGTGATGCTGCTAAGTATGGCAATGAAACCGCTAGTGTGTCGTCCATAGGGACATAGAATTTTAAGATGAAAGAAAGTGAGAGTGATAATAGTAGTGTGCAAACCATCGTTGACATTCCGAGAATCGCGGCTTGTTTTCCTGGCCTTACCATTGAGGTGGGATTCGTCCTCACGCCTATAGCGAAAAGGAAGAACATAATGCCAAATGCCGCGGAGGTTTCGAGTGTTAAGACGCTTCTTGGAGGGAATAATATATTTCCCATTATAGCTGGATGGCCTAATATTGAAGGGCCAAATAGTATACCACCCTATGGAAAATCAATGTAAAATATGTTAAGGTTAGTTAAATAATTCTACAAAACTACTTGCAATCTACAAGTATTTGCATGAGTGATTTGGCAACAAAACTTAGAACAACATATCTTTTGAGTAACTTTGAATAAGCTACTCGAGAGTGACTCAATTTGAAGGTCATCTGAGCTCGGTTCTTTTAACAATCAAATCAAGTTCAAACTAGTATTATCTCAAGCTCGAGAAGAAGTGAAAACCAATAACAACGTAATCTCGGACTTTACTCGACTAATTTACATCACTCTTATACTAAATATCTCTCAAACTTGTTTCAATAGAGTAATGCAGAGGCTATTTGTGCAAAAAGTAAATCTATGATATATCAACAATTGTAATGTTGGAACTTGGAATTATTATAGGATGTTGAAAAAATTGAACAATTGAGCTTCCATCTTCTTGTCATTTCATTGTTTTTGAAGTTTTAAAATAAAAGAGTTTCACTTCTTCAAAGAATTGAATTTTACCACTATATGTTTGGATTCATGAAACTTTTTAAGTTTACTACACATTTCATAAGTAGCAACAAAATGAGATGAAATTGATAGATATAAGAAGAAAATCCTTACGATAACTTGAGCAACGATCGATGATTGTCCGAAAGGCTTAAGGCAACCATCAATGAGCAAAGATGTTAAGGAAATGACCGAAAGTTGCAGTAAAATAAGGGGAACAGAATAATTTATTGGATTTCGATGTAACCATAGTCCAAATGTCGCAATGTAATCTTTGTATTGGCACACAATATGTGTGTTATATGAAGATACAGAATCAACCATTTTATTTTTTCTTGTTTGTGTTGATGATTTTTTCTGTAGATTTTCCAGTTTAATTGATTAGGATGGAAAGGTAGTAAGTAAACAAAAAAGATGAAGAAAAAGAGGTTGAAGAGGAAGTTGGGAGTGCATATTCTCAACACACATACACATACTCATATTCACTTAACAGTTGGGGGGTGTAATGGGCGGTTTCCCTTAAGTTTTGGTAGCAAACTAAATAGAGGTTGGTAATTGCAGATGGTCACAAAGTTTGTTTTGTCTTATATAATTTTTGTATTCAAAAAATTATATTAAAAAAAAATCAAGTGAAATTTGAATGGTTGTTTCCTTCATGAATTGTATTGTTAATTATGTGGGGTTTAGTGGTTGACTACATATGGGTTGAATTCAATTTGAGTATTTATTTTCTTCCATATACGTCATTGTTAATTTTGGAAAAAATTAGTGCGAGCTAGTCTGATACGAGCCCCAAAATTATTTGACCTCTTAGGACTTGAGTCTAGCTAAATAACTTCAACTCAAATATTATCAGGCTTTATAATTATAGGCTCAAACTTGGCTATAAATATTTTGATTTCTCTGGCTCAAACTCGGTCCATGTAATTTTTCAGATTTCAGGAATATATCGGGCTTATATCAGGCTTATTTATATCGGCAAAAATAGTTTGATATATAAAATATTTAGATTACCGAAACACGTATAAATAGACTACTATTACTTAATACACGAGTATATATTATTAAATAATATTTTAACTGAAATATCAAGTTATATTTCATATTTTTTAAGATACATTTGATCTATATGGACATGCAGTAGAGTTTTAAAGTCTCAAGACTCCAATTTATTGACATTTTGTGTTAACTTTTTTTTTTTTTTTTTTTATCTTTCATTAAACTTTTTTCCTTTAGGTTTTGATCTTCAGTACGTAATTGATATACTAACATATAAAAACAGTAATTTGTAACTATTACTGGGCTATATTCCGGCTGAACCTTGTTAGGCTCAAACTCAATTTATAAACTGATCGGATTTAATATAATGATTCAAATTCATCGACTCATTAATATTCGAGTTCGAGACAATTTTAATCAAATCGATCCATAGAACTTCGAATAGGTCCGACTCAATTAGCCGTTTAATAAGACGAACGACAAAAAATGTGACATCAGTTTTCAGATAGTATTTGAGCTTGAACAATTCAAGTTGGGGTCATAAAATCTTATTGACAGCTCTAATCACAAATAAGCGTAAAAAAATAAATGCAAGTGAAGCTGTATAAAAAAATATTTAACGTGCAAATTATTGAACATCAAACTCATAATCTCAAGTTCTCATCGACCCAATTGAGAAAATCGAACTACGAAAGCCCACAAACTCAAATACAGTGGCCCAAATTAATTAAGTTGGTGTAGCCCAATCAATGGATAGATTATTGCTGAAACCCGTTTCAAGATTTCAATCCAACAGTAAGTAGTAACGGGAGCAACAACCACACAGGAGCCACGGTACCAGATAATAATTTCCTGAATAAAAGGATGAGGATGATGGCGTGTCATCCCTCTATCATCTATCTCTCTGGATATGGACAAACGTGGGGGCGTGGGGCGTGAGACTTGTCGGGGTAAAACAAAACAAACTTGAACTCCGTGCATCAAATCAAAATCCAACCATCATATCCCATGTGTCCCACTTGCTTTTTTTTTTTTAATTTAAATTTATTAATAAAGTGTATCCCATGTGTCCATGCTCCATACTACGAAGTGTATATACCTAATAATTGGTAGACATTAAGGGTGTGTGTGGATGAGTTTTTGTCCGGTCTCACGAGTCTCGCGAGACTAGCCAAAACCCTTTCAAATGAGTTTTCGTCACACTCATAAAACCATCAAAAACTTATTTATAAATTCACACTTAAACTCTTCAAATCTATAAAACATTGATTTGACATCTACCATCTACTTTTTCCCCCAAATTTCACTAAAAAAGACATTAATTTGACACCTATCACCTACTTTTTCCCCTAAACCCCAACATCAGAATCCAATCCAAGTGTATTTCAACTTATTCAAACAACAAAACCCAAGAATCAAAACTCATCCAAATGAAATCTCAAAGGTTTCACCAAAACCAACCAAACCAATTTTTTTAAATCGAGACCCGCGAAATCAAGCCAAAACCCATCCAAATAGATCCTAAGGTCTCCTTTGGATCCATTCTCGTTCTAGTGATTTGAGTTTTTCTTGAGAGCAAATAACATTTCAAACAATTTTAATCAACATAACAAGTATTTTACTAAGAATTATAATCTTTCGATCACCCCAATAAGCATACATCATAAAATTAATTAAATTATTTGAAGTTTACATCGATCTTGATTATTAAACGAATCACGTTCAATAACTATTAAATAACAATATTGAGTCGAGTATTGAATAACATATTGTTCCTATTTTTTAGCTTACCAAACTAATTTAAAAATTATCCAACGAAAAAGAAAAGACATATTCTTAATGATGAAAATTCAATGCGAATAAAAAATTAGGGCCTGTTTGTTTAGTGTTTGGGAAGAGTAGTGCATGTTTGTGAAATAATCTTGATTTGCGTAATATTATTTGTTTGGATTTTGAGAGAGTGGTTTGAAAAATAAAGTAGATGTAGATTGTAGACACTTAAATTTTATGCCGGAAAATAAATTTGAACTCATATTGGAAATTAAATTAAATTCGCTATTTCTGGACTTTTGCTAAATTAAATTCCAAAATAAATAGTTAATTTGATTAAATTCCACCTACATTTTATTGACCAATAAAATAGTGACAAGTGTTCAAGATGATGTGTCATGACCAATCAAAAGAAGGCATATCTCCTACAAGTGATAGACATTCAAAAGAGTGCATATTTCTTTTACAAAGAGAAGTATATATGTCTTCTACTACTGAGAGCCAATCAAATCACACCATTCAATTATCTAATTCTAACTGGACTCTTCTTCCTACCACTATAAATAGGGGTCCTCTCTTAGAAGAAAAACACACATTTCTGAAGGAGCACAAGTTGAAGGAGCAAATTCTCTCTACGAGGCGTTCTTCAAAACCTTTTTCATTAACTCAAGATATTCTTCAAAGATCAAAGGAAATTCTGGCGTTTGATTCGAGAATAAGCTAAGAAGCCCTCATTTAAACGTTATTGAAGATCTACGACGGTCCAAAGAAGATCAAATTCTACTAAATTCAAAATATCCACGACGAAGTTCAAGACGTTCGTCGAAGAAATTCAAATCATTTCACGTTTGATCCAGTATTAAGCAAATTTGCCCCTGGATTAACGTTTTTCGAGCACAAATTCATTTTTGAGAAGATCAAATCAACGTTCTCCAAGATCAAGTGCAAGAAACATTTATTTTTCCTTAAGATTAGAATCAGGGGAATTATAGAGATTGTAACCGCTTTATTTAAATCAATAAATTTTAATTTGTACAATTATTTCTTGTTTAATTTATTTTAAACTTGAAATTTTGTTGCTACAAATTTCTGGCACGCCCAGTGGGACAATCTCTACCTTTCATCTCTTTTCTTCATCAAATACAACGGTGGCTATGGCGATAAAGGCTACAACCATGAAGGAACAACTTGCGACGTTGACTAACGCCATTGACAAGCTCACGAAACACATTCAAGAGCAAGACACGAAGCTGGATGAGCTTTTGAACAAAATGGACAATGTCGATGCCACCCACAGGGAGGAAAAGCAATTCGAGGATCTTGAAGAGAGCGATACATCAACAAAGCAACTATTGAGCAATGGAGGCCATATCGAGACGAATCACCTGATGGAAAAACTGCACGAGGAGTTTGATGACAATAAGACACTCATAAAGCAACAATCGGATTCAAATAATAAATTTTCAACCAATAAGATTCAAATCTCATCTGATGGCATGATTCAAACTGCTCAACTGAAGGAGTTCATTTTGGAAGCCATCAAAAGCAAGATGAAAGGAAGCTCGGCGTCTTGCCTCACATATTCCAAGCCATACACTCGAAGGATTGAAAATCTGGAGATGCCAATTGGCTATCTACCACCGAAATTCCAGCAATTTGATGGGAAGGGCAATCCAAAGCAACATGTGGCGCATTTTGTCGAGACGTGCAATGATGCTGGGACGTATGGAGATCAACTTGTCAAACAATTCGTACGTTCGTTAAAAGACAATGCATTTGACTGGTATTCTGACTTGGGGGCAAATTCCATTGATAATTGGGACCAATTAGAGCAAGAGTTCATTAATCGCTTCTACAGCACCCGAAGGACAGTTCGACTACCCGAACTCATTAACACTCGTCAGTGGAAAGAGGAGTCTGTCCTTGACTACATTAACCGTTGGAGAAATTTAAGTCTCAACTGCAAAGATCGATTGTCGGAAATTTCATCCGTCGAGACGTGCATCCAAGGAATGCATTGGAGTCTTCGTTACATTCTTCAAGGAATAAAGCCGATAACTTTCGATGATCTGGCCACTCGAGCATACAATATGGAATTCAGCATGAGTGCAATTGGAAATGATATTAAAGATGAATTAGAAGCCAAAGAAGGGGGCAAATCTTTTAATGAAGCTCCAATTGAAGAATCTATGATATAAATGTCACGCTCCTAGATACGAGCTTAAACTATCTAAGATCTTCAAATCAAGATCTTTTGATTCACTCCTTGACAAGAGTATAAACTGTTTACAAGTCAAAATTCATCACTCCTTGACACGAGTATAAACTGTTTACAAGTCAAAATTCATCACTCTTTGACACGAGTATTACAAGTCAAAATTCATCACTCCTTGACACGAGTATAAACTGTTTACAAGTCAAAATTCATTACTCCTTAAAACGAGTATAAACTGTTTACAAATCTCAAATCAAAGCCTCCAGTAGATGAGATGAAAAGATCTACAAATTTCAAATTTAGTCTCAAATCAAAGCTTCCAATATATGAGACGAAAAAGTCTACAAATTTCAAATCAAAGCCTCCAATAGACGAGACGAAAAAGTATACAAATTTCAAGTCAACTTATCCTGGACATGAGTTGAAAAAAAAAATATATCTACCAAATTTCAAAGTGCAAAAAGCTCCATGACGCACGAGCCTAAACTGCATGTTACTCCTGGCCCACATGAGTATAAAATGTGTACAAAAAAAAAAAAAAAAAAGCGAAAATCCTCCATTTTGAACTACGTTTTGACTTGATTCCTTTATGGATACGTAGGCAGCTTAGTCATTTTCTAAGTTCAGTCATACAAAAAAAAAAAAAAATCTCTTCATTTTGAACTACATGATGATTTGATTTCTTTTGGGATATGTAAGCAGCTTGAAAGTTAATTTTAAGCTCAATCAAATTCCTTAAAAGAAAAAGAAAATGTAGCTTTCAAACTTTGGAAGGACGTGAAGAAAGGTCGAGACTTATCTACTCAAAGCAAAAACATTTCGTAAATAAGTCACGAGGGGGCAATTTGGAGACACTTAAATTTTATGCCGGAAAATAAATTTGAACTCATATTGGAAATTAAATTAAATTCGCTATTTCTGGACTTTTGCTAAATTAAATTCCAAAATAAATAGTTAATTTGATTAAATTCCACCTACATTTTATTGACCAATAAAATAGTGACAAGTGTTCAAGATGATGTGTCATGACCAATCAAAAGAAGGCATATCTCCTACAAGTGATAGACATTTAAAAGAGTGCATATTTCTTTTACAAAGAGAAGTATATATGTCTTCTACTACTGAGAGCCAATCAAATCACACCATTCAATTATCTAATTCTAACTGGACTCTTCTTCCTACCACTATAAATAGGGGTCCTCTCTTAGAAGAAAAACACACATTTCTGAAGGAGCACAAGTTGAAGGAGCAAATTCTCTCTACGAGGCGTTCTTCAAAACCTTTTTCATTAACTCAAGATATTCTTCAAAGATCAAAGGAAATTCTGGCGTTTGATTCGAGAATAAGCTAAGAAGCCCTCATTTAAACGTTATTGAAGATCTACGACGGTCCAAAGAAGATCAAATTCTACTAAATTCAAAATATCCACGACGAAGTTCAAGACGTTCGTCGAAGAAATTCAAATCATTTCACGTTTGATCCAGTATTAAGCAAATTTGCCCCTGGATTAACGTTTTTCGAGCACAAATTCATTTTTGAGAAGATCAAATCAACGTTCTCCAAGATCAAGTGCAAGAAACATTTATTTTTCCTTAAGATTAGAATCAGGGGAATTATAGAGATTGTAACCGCTTTATTTAAATCAATAAATTTTAATTTGTACAATTATTTCTTGTTTAATTTATTTTAAACTTGAAATTTTGTTGCTACATAGATTTTTTTAGAAGAGTTAGGTTATAAGTGTAAGATGTGTAAGACTTTCTGTGAAATCATTTTTGTTGTGTTAAATTGTATAAGATATAGATTATTTTATGTCAAATCAGAGTAGAATTTGTATATATTTTGTTTAAAGATAAGAAATTTATTGTTTGTTTTGATTTTGAGAAAATAGTTTAAGAAAATTAAAAGTTGAAAAAATTATTTTAGAAAATAAAAAACTTGTTTGTTTGGCATTTCCCAGACACAAATTTTTTTGGAAAACGCCAAACAAACAGGCCCTAAGTGGTTAACTTGCAAGTTGCAACTATGATTGAGGGAAGTACTGTAATACATTTCCTGAGCTGAGAAGCACGTGACTCGTCACATGACTGACTCCTTTATCCAAATCCTAATCAAAATCACTATATATAAGCCCCCCAAAATATCTACTTCCAAAAATATTTCCACCCGAAGAAATATCGTTCTTCATCAGGTCCTTTCCCCTCTCATTATCCATCTCTCTCACTCACTAACACTTAAACTAATGCTTACGGAGTTTTGATTTGCGCAGATCTGTTTACAAATGGCGACATCAGTACTAAACCCTAACGCGCCGATCTTCGTGCCGTCGGCGTACCGCGCGGTGGAGGATTTCTCCGATGAGTGGTGGGACCTCGTGCAGTCCTCACCTTGTTTTCGCGACTACTGGCTCCGAGAATGCTTCACCGATCCACAAACCGATTCTCACTTTTCTGATTTCATCACCGATTTCGAACTCCCAAACGAGGAGGTTCTCACCGACAACGCCGTCAAAGGTAAACACTAGTAAAATCGATTAAAGTTGACTCAGTACGAATTGATTCAGTTATTGAATTGGTTAATCGTTTATATTCTGTAGGTGTAGAGAAGGAGGGGAGTGTGGATCTGGATTTGGTGGCGCTGGGGTGGTTGAAGTGGAGGAAGCAGCGTGGAGCGGCGGAGGTGCCGAGGTATTGCAGTAAGGCGCCGAAGATCGTGAATGTGAAGGTGAGTCCAAGGCCGATTCAGCAGCCGCGTTAGAGCGAGTTAAGCAATTTCGTGACTCAGTTAATGCTTCAGCAAGACTCATTAGAGCTTCTCTGTACAGTTTGTTTCTTTTATTTGCGAGAAAACGACTTTAGCTATGCTAGAAACTGCATTGGCGTTTTCATGTGTATTCCGTAATAAAATTTGACCTTTGCAGAAATCATATTTCCGAAATTTGGTGTATATGAGAGAACTGTATGTTTTATCTAAATCTAATCAATTTTAAACACAAGAATAATTTGATAAATATAAGTAACATTTGGATTTTGGATTGTATAACTCGATAAGAGAAATGCCAAATGCACAAATTGTATTGTATAACTCGATAACCTCTTGATTTTTCAGATTCATGAAGAAATGAGAGAAATCAATCTTTCCCTACTTAGATGAAATTAAAAGGGCATTTTGCACGCGGCAGCCCTGTGCTTTCCTAATTGTCAAAATATCTCTTTTGTGAATATTTATTGACTGAAACTCCCCTGCGAAAAGACATTTGCCGCCACCAGTTTATTATTAGTCTTTCACTCAGAGTCAGAGTGACCTAAAGGCTCATTGCTTGTGTGTTTTACGGGTTGAACATAGCAAATACATCCCTGTGCTTCCAATTAACCCCTACCTCCTGGTATTTGAATAATTGGCAATATGCGAAATAGTTATTATTCGAAAGTTACCTATGCGTTAGTTTTAATGAACAAATATACACGTAAAATTAAATGACATCGTAATAATATATAAGTATTGTGCACGATTTAATGTCAATATTTCAAGGCATTGAGCTGACACATAACAATCAAATAACCTCACACGACTTTAAGATAAACTAAGACTCTGGTTATTCAGTGTTCAAATTGTTAAACATGTAATCTTTTTGTTTTAAGAAAAGCTGCAATCATCTCTAAATAAATATGCACCGACAACATAACATACATTAAAAGTTTATTTTATAAGAAAAAATGAACCATATATCGCGATTAATTGTACAAACAAAGCATTTAATGCGTGGAGATCTTATTGCTGTATCTTCAAAAAAAATAACATTCACTTAAAATGGTCAATTTCAATCAACACAAGGTTGTATTTGCAAACTAGAACTAACATAGCGATGTGCTTTGCGTCTGTAAATTCTCAAGGGTATTCCGACCAATTCATGAGCAGTCAAAACTATATTTTTACTTGTGTACGAGGAACCAATGAAAACTGAATGTAAGGTACTTTTTTGCTAACAAAAATAACATAGATAATTTTTGCCAATTACAGAACACAGTGGGTGTTTTTGCATTTTACTCATAATTAAAGTTAAGAACATTCCGTAGTTCTAATCATCTACAATTCGTCGTTGCAAAAAGGTAATTGTATCTTCTTAAAATCCCATAGCACTGAGAAAAGAGGAGACCACAAAAACTACTCTTATATAAGAACCCTCATTTCAAGACGAAAAATGAAACAACAAACTCTAATAGAAATTTCTGAAAGAACCGGTCGAACCAAGTGAGACTGACAGAGGCATTATCACAGTCCAATGATATTGATACAGATAGAGCATTTCGCGGAAAATGAACAAGTACACACAAAAAACATTTTGAAAGTCTAGTACCTGGAAAATGATAATTAAGAAGAACATGACTAGTATAAGATGTTGCTATATATATGTGAACCAGAGGCATATCTTAGCATCACCGTTAACTTTGGGCATTGGGAGCAAAGGCTGCAACGAGAAAGCTTTTGTAAGTACAAATAAGATGATCAAGAAAAATCAACAACATTTTCAAGAGGCGGAGCCAAATCATGCATCATATATGGAGAAGATCGAGGAAATAGTTAACCTAAAATCCCATTATTCATAGTGGCTTGACACTGAGAACACTGAGAAGGCCCTTATTAAAGGGAGTACGAGGTAAAGTATCCATTTAATCAACGTGAAATAGATAGAGGTACAAGGCTTATTAGTTATTATTATCACTAGAACCTAACGATGCCTAATTATAGTGATTATAGTAGGAGCATGTACTAAAATGATTCATCAAAACTTGTTTATGGCCATTAATCTATTGTGTTTTATATGATTAGAGAACAAATATCTAAAAGTCAAGACTGATCCAATAGGCAACATATATATGGTTTATGAAGAACACATTTCCAGCAAAGAGACATAAAAGTCGTCAAATGTTTTTAGAACTAGAACTGAGTCATACACAAAAACAACATAATGTTTTGTAAAGAGCAATACAAGCATTATGCATAGTTCGAGCAAAACTTATCCAACCCATTTTCCCTATTTGCTATAAATTATTTCTGAAACTACCGAAAAACATGTGCAGATATGATTAAAGACAGAAGAGAACATAAAGAAGAGATTTTTAGCTCACTTTGTCATTGCAAGTGTTACAGATAAAAGCCGCATCTTATCCTATTTGGCATCTTCCTTTACTTCATCAGAATCTGAATCACTCGCATTATAGCCTATACCAAAACCGAAAAATCTCAAATCAAGAAACATAAAAAGAATATAAACAGATGAAATCTCAGATGGTAAAATTAAAATATTTTCACACCTGGACGCTTATCACCAACTTTCCATACTGAAGATCGAATTTTCGAAGCCCTATTAATCCAAGCTCTTCCCTAAAATTGAAAAAAAAAACAACAAATCAAACTACTACATTACACAAATGCTCAAACTGATCAATTTTAACTCTTGAAATCAATCTAAAGATACCCATAATTATTTGTATCTATGATCTCAGCAACATTAAACAACAACAATTCACTAAAAAGATCAAATCTTTAACTATTCAATCAACCCACAAGCATACATACAGCATATATACATCAATCTATCTCTCAATTAACCTCGTTCCACAAAAAGATCAAACCTTTAAGCAATTAACAAACATATATACATCGGGAATAGAGTGAAAAACAAAAATACCTTATGGGGATCCCGCACGACGCCGTATCCGCTATAATACATCTGACCCACGAGCACTTGCATGGAAGTATCACCAGTTTTGGCCTCTTTGAGTGTGTCTTGGAACCACCGCTTCACGCAGGCCGCCACCACCTCTGCCAGAGGCAGCCGCTCCTCCGCCGCCGAATCCATTTTTCGAGCCTTAATCCTCAAAGGGTCGGTGATAGGAGGTGAGATGGGTGGGGACTTAGAAACGGGTCGTAATTGGGCCGGGCGGTGGGGCTTGTTGGTATTGGTATTCTTGGAGTTTATGACCCGGGTAAATTGTTGGAGTTTTTGGGCAGATGGAATTGGAATTGATTTTCCCATATAAAATTAAAATTACTATTACTAGAGAAAAGTGAAAGGAAGTTTCTGGTTAGCTGTGTAGCTGCCCGTGTTTAATGAATATTTTTTTTTATTTGTTTGGGGGGAAGGGATTAGGATATGAGAAAGGGAGGAGCGTGAATGGATATGGATTAATAATTAAATGGAGAGGATATATATAAATATCCAGAAAAGGATTAGGATTGTCATGTTTACAGAGTGAACCAACTCATTTTGCTTTTATATTAAAAAAGTAGTCCACTTTGGACATGTGTCATTCATAAAAATCCATAAGGCAATACCCATCAGGTAGCATCTCCTAAATCGTTTACAAACCACCTCATTTTTTGGCAAGAAAGATGTGATATATACCTAGATAACTAAAACACGGAGCGGGTGCGGGAGCGGGAGCGGGAGCGTGAGAGCGTGACATATTAAAATTTTAGAATATGAGAGCGCCTATAGAGCGCCCATTAAAATAATTATTTATAATATAGAATAATTGATTTATGGTATTAAAATAAGAAATATATAATAAAGAAATAAGTTACTAAGGCCATCTCCAAGAGCAATGGTAAAAGTTAAATTTTAAGAGTTTTGCTAAAATTTTGATGAAAAGTACTCTCCAAGAGCTCCTCTATAATTTAGGAGTTGTTAAATTTTATAAGTTTGGTTTGTCAAATACCCATGGCCAAATTAAAATTGCTATATGCAATTGTTTGTAGGAAAGTACAAAAAACTTTTGTACTTTTATACAAAATAATAAATTGGAGGCATTGCTAATTAAATTAATAATAAATTTAAATTCATAGTTTGTACTAATTAAATCCATATTGCTTGTACATTCAAATACATTTTAATTAAATTCAGATGCATACAAATTTGAATTAAAATTTTAAAATTAAAAATTTATAATTAGAATATTATTATAAAAAATTTGTCACTATTGACAAATAGTGGAACCTTTTTATCGATAATTAACGTTGTCACGACGATTTAGTGATAATATTTTGATTATAAATTTTGGGGCATCGCTAAATGTCAATACTAAAAATTTTTTTTTTTTTAAAAAAACTATTTTTTCTATTATGAAATAAAAATCAATTAGTATTATAAATATATTATTATTATTTATATAAAATAATAATTAAAGTTATTTGTTAAAATATAAACTAGCTATTTGAGTGAAATGATATGGTTGTTAAAAAGTAGTCTCTTAAAATATAAACTAGCTGTTGGAGTGCTGAGTAAAAAGTGGAATTGTATAACACTGTTCATGAGTTATATTTTAAGATAAGAGGCTGAAATTTAAGAGAGCTGTTGGAGATGGCCTAACTACATTTTTTAAATTCCCAAAGTACCACGCTATGGTGGTATCTAAATTCTAACATCTAGTACTTTAGTTCATCAAAATAACCAACAAACATTTAAATCAAAAAATAGCCCGACATTGATAAGTAGTTGTCAAAAAGCTAATGCATCAATTCTAGTGTATGCACGGATGCATTATACTATTAGTCTCTAATGACTAAAAGACTAAATTGTTACTAGTTACTACACATGTCGAGCTTGTTTAGTTCTCGTGGCTTGACTTGTGACTTGACCTTCATTTACTTGAAAAGTCGTCCCTTGTGTTAATTTTGTTCTTGAGTTGCTTGGGGAGGATTTGGCAAACTAGAGGAACCTATGTCATCGTGACGACGGGTAGCCATCGCTTCATCTCGATCTTCAATCTCCCTCAAATTAAAGTTTACTAGATTGTCTTCAACATAACTATCCCAATCTTTATATGCCTTTTCATAATCATCCCGATAGCGAGACAATAAGCGAGTATTATAATGCACATAAACAAGAGATTCTGCTCGTTCCACACTCATTCGGTTTCTTGCCACGCTATGGATGAAAGAATAAGTACTCCAACCTCTTTGTTGCCACACATTCACATTATTTGTAAATTACAAATAAACCCATAAAGTTTACAAAATAATGATAACAAGTATTATTTGGGTTACAATTATTTGTAAATTACAAAATAAACCCGTGAACTTTATAAAAATAAGTTACAAGTATTATTTGTGTTATTTTTTTGTATGGTTGTAAATTGATTAGTTTTTAAGTTGTAAGTATTTATAAATGACAAAATAAACTAATAAACTTTACAAAATCTATGTAAAAATTACACTTTTTGCTCAAATTCGTGAATTTAAATTGTGTAGTGCATGTTCTTTGTAAAGATAATACACGCTCTATAAAAATTAAAACGGCGCTCTATATATAAAAAATTCGCGCTCCCAAAATTATAAATTCGCGCTCCCAATTTTATAAATTCGCGCTCTCACTTTCAATAATTCGCGTTTTTTTGGCGAATTTTGCAAATACGCTCCGATTCGCGAATTCAGAGCGCGTCGGAACCTTGGATGCGCGAATTTAGTTATCTAGATATATACGCTCTCAATTCTTTTAAGTTAGTGAGTGAATATATATATATATATATATCCACTACAAAAAAAATTGAATTTTAGTGACAAAATAGTAAATGACAAAGTGACAAGAATTAAAATATTGTCACTAAAATGATGTAAATAGACATAATAATGGCAAGAAATGTGAAAAAGTTATCACTATTGACATTTAGTGATACCCCAAAAGTGACAACTAAAAAGTTGTCACTAAATTATAGTGACAATATTTATTGTCACTAAGTTATCACTGAAAGGATGTCACTAATTGTTAATAGTGACAACTTAAGTTCCATAAACTTATTACTAATAGTCATTAGTGACAACTTAAGAATATATTTATTACTATTACACTTGTCACTATTGTTATTGTGACAAAACTAATATTTTTGTGATTAAATATATGCAAAAAATGACAATTTAAACAATGTCACTTTATATTTTGCCACTAAAATTCTTTTTTAAATCTTTGTCTTAACGAATAAATTTATTAATGTTTAGTAATGCTCCCTCTTTTGACGTATAGGAAATGTCCCAAAAAGTGAAAAAGAATGCAAAAGAGCACTTTCAAGCCCCAATGTCCAGCATATGAAGTAGTATATTAATATTTTATTATAATAATATTTTATTTCATTTTAGTTACTGTTTTCATTCATTTTTTTTTCTGGCAAAACTTTATGTTTCTTCAATTATCTTGTAACAGTTATTTGTTTTCTTACTACCGGATTCTTACTGATCCTAAATATGATTCAACCTTCAAAATTAAAGTGAGCTTAAAAACTATACTCTGAATGGTAGAAGTGAATATGCTGTGGCTTTTTGATATATTAATCTTAAGTATTCAGTTATTTCCTTGATGACAGCTATTAAAAGAATTCCCAAAGGATCTCGTATAGTCGTATCACTAAAGATAGCTCAACTGCTGTGCTTTTATATATATGGGTCGACCAGACCTATTGCTCCGCCTTGTAGAACAGGTAATTTATTTTTTGGTCGAAACAAATTCTTTTCATATCTAGACTATTTTTCTCGAAAAGTAAATTAACAGTTTCATCAATGGAAAATAACCAAACAGGTCTTACCTTATGTAAATGAGAAGGAGGATTATGTATACGGCATGCAGGCGTTTCCCATGCTAGAGGTTGGTCGAATTGAAGAAGCCAAGAAAGCCGGCCAGAAAGGATTTGAGATCAACATGAACGACCCTTGGTCACAACATGCTGTACATTTGACTTAATTCAGTTTATCCTTTTTTTTCTTTTCTTAATTATTAGTATTAAATTTCTACTCGGTAATGTTCCTTTTGGCTTTTCAAAATACGACATTGTTTAGTCGTGTTTGGCTCTAAATGAAGTTGTTTGATTTATGAGCATCTAACTAATAGAGTAAACGGGTCGTGTAGAGTCACACATCACATTGTATAAATATGATTTAATTTTTAAATGCATAGCACAAACGATTAATCAAGCCAAACATGAGTCGAGCTTGAGAAATTAACTTGAAAATTTTACATATTTTATCAATTTTTAGCTTATCGAGCTTTCAAAAGCTCTCAAACAATAGATGATGTTCAAGTTTGGTTTCAAAAATATGATAAATAGAGGACAAACGAGCTCTTAATGATTGACTCGAACCAAATATGAAGTCACTAGTTTTGACAAATATGCATGCTTTCATAAATTTGATAATAAATAATTCAATATTAGCTTGTCTTAAGATTTTCTGATTCATATGCAGCTTTGCCATGTTTACCAATATGAATGTCGTTTCAAAAAAGCTGCGACATTCATGGAAGAGTGTTCAAAATCATGGAGTTCGTTGTCGTCCTTCATGTATGGATTTAATACTTGAAGAAGATACTCTATATATTTGCATTAAGTTATGTTTATTTGGCTAAAGAAAAATTATTTATCAGGTACACACACAACTCGTGGCATGTTGCTCTATGCTACTTGGAAGGTCGTGCTCCAATTGAAAAAGTGCGGGACATTTATGATGATTGTATCTTCAAAGAATTGGAAAAATGCGGTGCTAAGCCGGCAGAGGTCTACCATGTTTTGGCTTGTTTTTAAACGAATTTTGTTTTCATGCCTCTAAATATATTACTTATGTATTCGTACACGTGCAGGTATACTTAAATGCCCTTGGTTTGTTATTACGTGTGTATGTTCAAGGCAAGCATGATTCTTTTGAGGACCGTCTCGAGATTTTAGCAAACAAATTGGAAGATGACGTGAGTGATAACTCGCCTTCTCTTTTTTCTGTTTTGTAGCAAAAGTAAAATATGCTATTATTTGTTTGTAAAATCAGTTTGATGATTCATACATGAACTTCAGGAAGCTCGGGACTTCTGGTTTAGGGAGTGGCACCTTGATGTGTTGATTTTATGGGCCTTATCGAGCATGGGAAAGTTATATAAAGCGAAAGAACTACTTGAAGGCTTGAAAATGAGGTGAGAGATGTTTTTTGTGCTTTCTCAAGGGTTTTGACAAGGTAAATTTTACCCATATATACACGCCTAGTGTCTTGTACTTGTGTGAATCTTTTATGTTTGATTGAACCTAATCTAGGATAGAAATTATCCTTTTGATACCGTACATATGGGTCGGCCAATACATTTTGATGCATGTGTTTTGTTCTTTCAGGATTTCTAAAGTGAGCAAGGAGAAGCAACACTCAATAAAACAATGTGTCTCGGTTCGTTTCTACCGACTACATAATATCTTTTAAATTGGCATTATCATCATAAAAATCCCTTTAATACTTGTGATAATATATATACTCTATAATACAAACTACATTAGTTATATATTTTCTCATATATTTTATACTATATAGCTTGTTCACCGCCTCTCTCTGCCATTATATATAGGTCAATTTCTAAACTCATCTATTTATGTTCATCAATTCAGTGAACTAGCTAGATAGCTTTTTCTTCTTTCATACAATTCCTATTGTGAAATATAATACTCTATTCTAGCTTGCGGAACGTCACGGACTTAACTTCTCGAAAGTTACCGTGCGGCACTTAGCCACTAACGCCTCTAGCGATTGCTCCGCCCCTCTGTCGGAATTGGCTAAGTCAGCCTCGCCTCGCACCTAAGAAGGTTGCTAAGTTGGGAAAGTTGGGAAAGTAAGAAAGTGTACTTGAGAGAACTTAGGGGAATGCTCTTTATTACTTGGAGAATGCTTACAACTTGGTAGTTTACAAATGAGCTCCTACCTCTATTTATACTTGGAGCCCTTCCTAATGGACGGCTAGGATCTACTTGATCTAAGGGCTAGGATTCATTCTCTAGACCCTTCCACAAAATTCTCCCTACACTAGAACTATGTACAATGTTCTATGAAGTTCTATTATGTACAAGATGCTACTACAAGTCTCTTGAGCCTTCCACAAGGCTCTAGGTCCTTCCGGCATGTTCCGAACTCTTCCGGATCCATCCGGCACCTCCCGGCTTCTTCTCGGCCCTTCCGAAACTATGCGAAACCTTCCGGATCTCTCCCGAACGTCCCGGACTTGCGTGGAACTCTCTAAAACTCTCCGGAACCTCATAGGGCCTGTTTGGTTCTTGAAAATGTCAAGGGCAGCCCCTGGGTCGCCATAATGCCTCCCGACGGGTAACATCTCGGCCAACTGCCTTGCCGTCGCCCGTACGAGTCCCTGCCTTGCCCGGGCCGCGCCCCGGGTGCCATGCTATGCATCCATCAAGCTCTCCAACCTTGCCGGCAGTCCCGTTATGTCCCTCTTGGCCTTTGCCTCGGTCATACGCCTAGTCCGCTCGGCCTCCGTGGTCGGGCAAAGTGTCGGGGCGTGACAGGAAGCTCTCTATAACTTTGGAAAGGGAGACAACAAACAAGCACTGAAACTTCTTGGAGATGAATTTGATGCTGTAGACTATAAGGTTTAAAAAACAAAATCATAAATTTGCATATATATAAAAAATTTGTTTTTGATTATAGAAAATCTGAATATTTGTTTCTTGGCTAGATAATTGGGGCATCAGTTGAACAACTTGAAGTATTCACTGAGATACACATCAATTTACTGCTAGATAGTGGAAAAATTATGAAAGGTACAACTTTTAACATTTTTTTCAATATCCTAGACGCGCGGTCGTACAATTTGATCAATCGTAATTTTCACTTTCACAGCTATCCAAAGTATTGAAAAGCAGTTGGAGAAAAGGGGCAGTTTACCATACTTATGGAATCTCCAGGTATTTCTCCAAATCAATATTTTACATATTCATCTATTTTTAATGCATATAAGTTTAACACTACGATGTGATGGATGAGTTTTTACCGTTTGATTTATAAGTCAAAGTCGCTATATTAACATATGGTTGAATTGATAATATAGGAGCAAGCCCATTCGATGTTGGCCAGAGAGTACGGTGAGAAAGCTAGGGATTTAGAAGCCGCACAAAATTGGGATGAAATTTTTAACCCATGCAAAAAGATTCGAAAATGAAACTTATTGCATATGCCAAAATAACTAGGACTTGGTCATCTGGTGAATCAACAAGATTGTGGCAGGGAAGGGACGATAAGTTTACATTTTAACATGTTTTTGTCTAGTATTAATTGTTCTAAAGATAGTTCAACTTTACATATTCATTCGTGTCTGCTGAATTGTGTTGTGGCAAAGGTATATTTCATATTTGCTTAGTTTAAGTAATTGGGGATAAGATTCTGTTGTTGACATATCACTGAATTTCTTGCCAAATTCTGAGCTCTGGTTTCTTAGCCTACTAACAGCTTTATAATCCATGCAGTAGTTTGATATTTTATTAATATAATATAGTAATTTTTAGCTTTTTGAAAGGAGACTGAAATGAACTACTTCATGGTTAGATATGTATGGGGTTCTTTAATATATTTCCTACTTATGTTAGAGAATTCTATAAGATTTGGTTAAGTTAGGTTCCTTTTTCTTTTAATTTTCTAAGATTGAAATTTGCCAAGCCCCCATCCATATATATATATATATATATATATATATATATGTCAAATCATTAATTAGATTCTTAAAACTTTAGCAGATTTTTCCATTTACTTTACTTGATGGTTTTATAAAAATTAATGCATATGATATCGTAGCATGTTGGTTAAAGTCGAGGTCTCAAACCATAATCAAAAGGTCATTAGTTCAATCTATAATTAGATTTGATAAATGGTTGTGGTTAATAGATTCACCGTCTTAAAAAAGAATGTTTTAGAAAGAAAGAAAAATGGCAAGGATACGTTCTTCGCTTAGCTATAAAGTAATGTGGAGTGCAATATTTAAAAGAAAAGAAAGATTTAATAATGGATATATTTATCCATTTGTCTCTTCGTGATGGATTAAATTTTAAAACGATTTAGTTTTCAACAATCTCATTTAACAAATCTATATTTCTAATATACCCTTACTAAAATTGTATTTATATTGTAGTTCGATGACAAAGAGTATATATATTATCTTAATCTAATTATATTTTAATTAAATACAGTATTTTATATGTCTGGGTGTGGGGCCGACAAAGGGATTTGATGTCCGCCTTCTTGTGAATAATACTCCAATAGGCATCTGTAAACTTTGTCATGCTCTTATTTAAATTTCATAATTTGGGATCCAAATTTCAACCTTCCCAATTCTAAATTCGAGCAAGGCTTTCATAATAAGTACAACATGTCCAAATTATATTTATACATATACCAAAAATATTAATATTCTCCGTTGTTTCTTTCTCAATATCATAACATTTGAGTTGTTCGAAATCCTGGATAACTACTTTTTGATGATTCAATATCTTCAAACCCATAGGAGGAGAAATTAGTAATCCGTCCAGACAATCTGCTGCAGATGGCTTTATTGTAAACAACTTACTCCAGCAACTACCATTTATCCCTTCATTTTTCATAATCCAAAAATCAAGATGATTATAATTTTGACCTTTATACTCACTAGCACAAAGAGATTCATTATGGTTACTCAAAATTAAGGAATCCAGATCCCCTACCGGCCCTATTCGGCCTGGAAGTGACGTCTGAAACCACTTTTTCGTAGCCAAATCAAAGGAAAATATATGATACTTGCGTTCCCTCCTACCTTGTGAAATATCAAGTGGGCGACCAGTCCAATGCAGAGCACCACAGGCGTAAACCGCGGGATTTACGTTGCTTCCCAAGTTGTACGATGTTGGGCACTTGTCCTCCCACAAACCTAATTTCAAACTGTAAATATGAATTGAGTAATTTCTTTTTCCCTTGCTAACAATACGCACAATTTGCGCCATTTTGTGGTCGTCCGTTTTATAGTCGTGCCCGAAACCAAATTGATCATACATTATGTTAGCGTGGGACACTTGTCTGTATCTGTGAGTTGCCGGGTTCCAAATAACAAATTGTTTTTTATGTCCGCATATGAAACATATTAGGTCCTTGCAAACTTTGATGAAAGATGGAAAATATGGCCGATAAGGGTAGCCGAGCTTTTCAGTCTTGATACTTTTTCCATTATCAAAATCCAAAGTATATATAGAAAGACATGGTTCATCGACAAGTCCATTACTTTTCCCCATAAACAGAATCTTGTTGGAATTTTGTATGGTGTGATTTAAATGCAGGTTGATCAAGTATGAACCATCAATCAAGTCAAGCCATGATTTTGATACGCATCTATAACGTAACAGTGATTTCACCTGCAATCTGGAGAGGACTAGGGATAATAATTCTGCTGGTAGATACAACAACACGATGGACGAAGAATTAATTAATTTGACTGAGATGGAAGAATCGAACAGAAGAAATCTAGCCTAGGTTTAATTAGGAACGAATGATTTGTTTTGTTTGTTAATAAGGACACAAAATCTCGATAAATAAGGAAAATTCTTGTCCAAGTCTGGCTTGACCAAACCCATCCAACCACCAAGCAAGTGTATTGCACTTTCTTTGTGATTGGTCACTCTCCTGGGAGTTACATCCAATCCCAAAGCAAGTGTATTACACTTGCCATGTAATTGCTTTGGGTTCGGCCAAACCCGATCTGGGTAAGAATTTCCCGATAAATAAATAGATAGATATCCCATTGATCTGGTTTAGTCCCATCGATCTTTGGGCCATAGGAGTTTATACAGAATTGGGCCCAGGCCCATATTTAAAAGGGACAAACTTACTATTTTACTCCATACTAATAAAATTACACGACAACAGTTATAGACACGAAGAAGGCCTCTTTGAAAATTTGACTTCCACCTTTAAAATATTTTCATAGCATTCTCACTTTCACTTTCACTTTTCTCCTAATGTTAAATGGTTCCTCTTTAAGTGATCAAACTGAGGGAATTGTTAAAATGCCCTTACAGCTTTGTTAAATAGGATAAATGCCATTAAAAAAATTAAAATTGTAAGAATGCCATCGGTTTAATTAGGATACATAGTTAACTTAATTAAATCTCCCTAATTAAACAACAATCTAAACAAATACCCCAACATTTTCAAAAATTAAAATCAAACCCCATTCTACCATTTTTCATTCTTTCTCTATAAACCCTAACAAAATTCTCTCACAAATTTTTATATTTTCACACACATTCACTCAAATCAAAGAGGAACATGGAGAACAACAACATATAAAGATATTATTTGCAAGTTAGTTTAATTTTTAAGTGAAAATTTGGTGATTTACGGGCAAAAAGCGAAAAAAAAAAAAAACTGGTGTTGCTTCGCAGTATGAACTCACCGCGGTGAGATATAAACTCACCGCGGTGAGTTTATATACTCACCGCGGTGAGATATATAGCTCACCGCGGTGAGAATATAACTCACCGCGGTGAGTTTATAGCTCACCGTGGTGAGCTATGTTGCAATGTCGTACTGGAGACTGGAGTTTGTCCAGTCTCCAGTCTCCAGAGACTGGAGTTCGGAGACTGGAGATCCAGTCTCCAGTGTCCAATTGAAGTATCAAACTCCAGTCTCCAGCCTTCAATTGGAGTCTCCAGAGACTGGAGTTTGGTAGGACAAATACCAAATATCAAAATAACATATTTGGTTGAATTTTAAATATTTTTTTTTATTAAGATAGGTTGTGAGTTAATTTTAATTGTTTACTTGTAGGTATGGACAAAATTATACTTTATATCTGATATGGCGGTGAATTTAAATACGATACGAATGAAAATTTTGAATATAGTGATAATAGTAGATTTGGTCATATATAGTAAATCTTTGGAAACATTGTTGGTGGATAGGACAATCTCGTTTGGGGAACTAGTTGAAAAAATATACAACAAGTTTGATTTTGTTCGGGAACCAGTCTCCAGTCTCCAGTATTCAATATGACCAGTCTCCAGTCTCCATGTACATTGTAAACCAGTCTCCAGTCTCCACTCACATTTACCCTAAACCCTAAACTAACCCTAATTTAACCCTAACCCCTAAATTAACCCTAATTAACCATAACCTTTAAATTTTGTTAGATTTGTCAATTGTTAACACTTACGATAACATTATATCCTCCGTAAATCACAACTCCGTACATTTTGGTCAATTTTATAAGATTTCGACAATTTATGAACCGAAAGGAGAAGTAACACTTACAGTAATGTTATATCCTCCGTAAATCAGAAATTCGTATAAAAATTGCAATTTTGTTAGATTTGTCAATTGTTATCACTTATGGTAGCATTATATACTCATTAAATCACAACTCTATACATTTTGGTCAATTTTATAAGATTTCGACAATTTATGAACCGAAAGGAGAAGTAACACTTACGGTAACATTATATCTTCCGTAAATCAGAACTTCGTATAAAAATTGCAATTTTGTTAGATTTGTCAATTGTTAACAATTACGGTAGCATTATATACTCTGTAAATCACAACTCCATACATTTTGGTCAATTTTATAAGATTTCGACAATTTATGAACCGAAATGAGAAGTAACAAATACGGTAACATTATATCCTCCGTAAATAATTTCGTATAAAAATTGCAATTTTGTTAGATTTGTCAATTTAACACTTACGGTAGCATTATATCCTCCGTAATAAACCACTTCTTACAATTTGGTCAATTTTATAAGATTTCGATAATTTATGAACCGAAAGGAGAAGTAACACTTACGGTAACATTATATCCTCCGTAAATCAGAACTTCGTATAAAAATTGCAATTTTGTTAGATTTGTCAATTTAACACTTACGGTAGCATTATATCCTCTGTAATAAACCATTTCTTACATTTTGGACAATTTTATAAGATTTAATCGACCCAATATTTCTAGAAATTGCAGTTTGATCCCATATTTTTCAAAAATAGTTAAATTGACCCAATATTTCTAGAAATTGCAATTAACCCCCACAAAAATATGCTATTTTTACAATATTTTGTAAGATTTGTCAATTTACTGAAATTGTAATTTGATCCCATATTTTTCAAAAATAGTTAAATTAATTCAATATTTCTAGAAATTGCAATTAACCCCCACAAATATGTTATTTTTACAATATTTTGTTAGATTTGTCAATTTACTGAAATTACAATTTGATCCCATATTTTTCATAAATAGTTAAATTGACCTAATATTTCTAGAAATTGCAATTAACCCCCACAAATATGTTATTTTTACAATATTTTGTTAGATTTATCAATTTACTGAAATTGCAATTTGATCCCATATTTTTCATAAATAGTTAAATTGACCTAATATTTCTAGAAATTGCAATTAACCCCCACAAATATGTTATTTTACAATATTTTGTTAGATTTGTCAATTTACTGAAATTGCAATTTGATCACATATTTTTCAAAAATAGTTAAATTTAATCTCATATTTGTCGATTTTGTAGTTTTAAAATATACACACTAATAACAAAAAAATCACACAATAATAATCAAATATTATATGAATACATTAAATATTACAAAAATTATTTCGAAGGCCTCTTATTCCTATCATCGGGGGCAAATGGAGTTCTTTGGTATTTACTAGGCTTGATAGTCTTTTTTTCTCTATCTGTCGCATCCCTATCATGAATTCTGGAGATCCAAATGTTCATGAATTCTGGAGATCCAGTCTCCCAGATGTTCGTGCATGCTGGAGACTGAAGTCAGTCTCCAGTCTCCCAGATGTTCGTGAATGCTGGAGACTGGAGACTGAAGTCAGTCTCCAGTCTTCAGTCTCCCAGATGTTCGTGCATGCTGGAGACTGGAGACTGAAGTCAGTCTCCAGTCTCCAGTTCAACAGAACTGGAGACTGAAGATCGGAGACGGTCTCCAATTCACCATGCTCACCGCGGTGAGTTCTAATGCTCATCACGGTGAGCAATAAAACTCACCGCGGTGAGCACATTGCTCACCGCGGTGAGCGTTAAAGTTCACCGCGGTGAGCATATTGCTCACCGCGGTGAGTTTTAGAAACTGGGTTCGAAAAATGCAATTTATTCTGTAATTGAAAAAAAAATTAAACTTAAGTTGTATGGGTGTGGTGCTTGATTTATTTCCTCGCCCTTAATGTAGTTGTTATGTGTCACTTTTTAGTTATGAAGAAATTGAAGTGAAGATTGGGGGAGAGATCTGATCTGTTTTGTTTGGGAAGAAATGTTTTTCTTTTTTTTTTTTTTTAATATGTAAGGTAGTGGAAAAATAAATAAGTAAAGAATAGAAGGTGTGTTTTGCAATTTTTACAAGTTTTAATCGCTTATTAACTAAAATTATGTATAAAAAAAAAGAGAAAAAAAAAAAGAAAAAAAGGCGGTGGCATTTTTCTAATTTCACTATTTGGGGATGGCATTTAGCCCAATTTCCCGATCAAACTACTAAATTAAATTACACAAATGCTCAAACTGATCAATTTGAACTCTTGAAATCAATCTAAAGATACCCATAATTATTTGTTTATCTATAATCTCAGCAACATTAAACAACAACAATTCACTAAAAAGATCAAATCTTTAACTCTTCAATCAACCCACAAGCATACATTCAGCATATATACATCAATCTATCTCTCAATTAACCTCGTTCCGCAAAAGATCAAACCTTTAAGCAATTTACAAACATATATACATCGGGAATAGAGTGAAAAACAAAAAATACCTTATGGGGATCCCGCACGACGCCGTATCCGCTATAACACATCTGACCCACGAGCACTTGCATGGAAGTATCACCAGTTTTGGCCTCTTTGAGTGTGTCTTGGAACCACCGCTTCACGCAGAGGCAGCCGCTCCTCCGCCGCCGAATCCATTTTTCGAGCCTTAATCCTCAAAGGGTCGGTGATAGGAGGTGAGATGGGTGGGGACTTAGAAACGGGTCGTAATTGGGCCGGGCGGTGGGGCTTGTTGGTATTGGTATTCTTGGAGTTTATGACCCGGTTAAATTGTTGGAGTTTTTGGGCAGATGGAATTGGAATTGATTTTCCCATATAAAATCAAAATTACTACTACTAGAGAAAAGTGATAGGAATGTTTCTTTTTCATTTGCTTGGGGGAAAGGATTAGGAGGATTAGAGAAAGGGAGGAGCGTGAATGGATATGGATTAATAATTTAATGGAAAGGATGGGGACTTTTCTTTTCTTTTTTCTAGAAAAAAAAAAGTATTTTCTTTATATCATTTTTCTACATAAATGGCCAAATAGGTAGCGGACTCAGGTTCGAATCTCTGTTAGGAGAGGTACCCACTTTATGTGTCCGACGCGCCTCAAAAGGGATTAACCCTTGGAAAACCAAAAAAAAAAAAAGAATAAGGAGCCTGTTGTGTTTTCTTTTAGAAGCAAGCAAACAAGTATTTTTGTGTTAAAAAAATGGTTTATCATAAAGAATTCTTTCGGCTTTCAAATATAAAATTCTCTTAAAATATATTATTTTATTGCTATAAGAAATATTACAAATTCTGCTTTCATTTGACACAAATATAATCTATCATATTCTAATTATTCGCGTAACAATTTTGATTTGATTCAAAATAACTTATCTTTTACTTTATTTTTTTTGTAATATTTTCAAAAAAACTATCAAATTTATAAAATTCATCTAATATGTAAAAAAATCAAACAAATAATATTTTTCTGATACACAAAAATCAGAAACATCTCAAAATTAAATCATTTAGATTATCACTTAAGAAAAAAGTCATTTAACATTACTTAGTGATTACAAAGTGATATGATTGTGAAAAATTATATATAACAATTGGTCCTTTTGCCTTGATAAGAGTATCCTTTTCAAGTTTAATAAAAAGCAAATCTGATTATTTTATTATATTAATACTTCTGATCATTTAATTTTTCATCAGCATATATTCACCTTTTTTGGATAATCTTAATGGTGGGCTGCCCTTATTCTTAAAGTTCTCTATCTTTCTCTAGTTAATGGGCTAATGGTTCAAAATAGCCAATGTAATTTTACTTTAGTTTCAAAAAAAGGCCCAACCCAATTTCACATAAATTTGGAACGTGAAAATTGACGAACTGCACACACAATTAATGGGCTTTATCACTTGGTGCTCATCGTTGGACAATCATTAATTCCTTTCTCCTTTTTAAATTATAAATAAACATTTTCATAAAGACTTTCATAAAAACTAAGAATGATCAACATCGGCGATTAAAATTTAAATAGACTTCGAAAGGGAAAATTCTTGTCCAAGCATGGCTTGGCCAAACCCATCCAACCACCAAGCAAGTGTATTGCATTTGCTTTATGATTGGTCACTCTCCTGGAAGTTACATCCAATCCCAAAGCAAGTATATTACACTTGTCATGTAATTGCTTTGGGTTCGGCCAAATCCGGTCTGGGTAAGAATTTTCCTTTAGAAAGGTCGAAAGCTACATGTTCCCGTTAATTTCGCAAGTTCGATTTATTCGGTAGAGTTTGTAAAAAACAATCTCAATACCCTATAATATTTCATAACATAAAACGAAATATTTTATTCTAAATGTCCCAATATTCGATGTAATCCGTTGCACAAATAACGTGATGCAACATATTGCTTAGATTATACAATTCAATACACGATGATGATAAAACCTTAAAATTAACTCATCTTTAAATTTGAGGATCAAATACAATTTCAATCATATGTGCATGCTACGTCATGTCATCCGAATAAACAAAATAATTTTTCAGGGAAGATCCCCTTCTCCCCAAAAACCAAAAAAAGGTCATTGTCCGTCCCTTTAACATCAATGATGAATCCTATGCAATTGGTCTGGTTTGGGGACTGTTCATTTACAGGCTGTGGACAAGTCTATTGCATTATTTGATTACGCAATTTTATACGAATTCCTAATTAACTGGGACTTTAATATATCCATTATTGAAAATTATTAGTTGTTATTACGTAGGTGACATAATCTGTAATCGTACACGAAAATTATTATGTTCACATGAGCCCAATTTTATTTAATTATTTTCAAGTACATATAGAAAATGTGTCACGTACCATCCTTATATATAATCCATTAAGCCATAGATGAACATTTGATTGAGAAGATCAAATTACTCTCTCAAAATTGAATTTCACAACAAACTGAGTTCCTCATTAACTTGCGTTTGGTATAAGAAAATGATCTGGGTTTTTAAAAATCGATCTGTATTGTTTTTTCACAAATTAGTTGTCCAAAACCTACTTTTTATTAATACATTTATAATTATTGATATGACAGTACTGTTTTTCTTCCCCAAGTTCCAACAATCAAATATAAATAAATTATATCTCGAATTTTGAACACATTGATAACACAATTGGTTGAATTTATTTAACATACACAAATTCATAGAATTTCATTGTTTTATGATATTAAATTTGCCTAAAGTACAACTAATAAATCAATATATATAATTGCAACAGAATAAAAGGTTCATTTTCAAGAAAGGAATTGTCTGATGGTATAGCATGATCAGTCGTAGTTTAAAGGGCCCAACTATATATTAATGGAGGCTTGTGATGTATTCAACTGGTGAAGGTGTTAATTGTTAATGAAATTTAAATGTCTTGTCTTTCTACCTCTGCAAGAGATGATCAATTGACATGTTACATAATAAATATTAATTTTTTTTTTCTAATCTTAATAACTTATGTAAGTTTATAGATAAATTTAATATTTGATAATTTGATTAAATAAAGGTATTTTATTAGATAGATATTTTGGCAGAAAATGTGCATCACAATAAGGCAAGACACTCCACTGAAAAATTGAACCAGCATCTCAAATCATGTCCTAATTTCTCTCCAAATATTGCAGATAAAGAAGTGAAAAGTTGAATTTTGAGCTCTTTATAATTATATGTTCTGTTGTTTATTGGTCTTCTTATCAATGGTCGTAAGAGTTCATATATTCCTTTACAAAGTTAAAATCAGCTAGCTTTTGGGTATGGTTAGTGGAAGAATAAACTCCTAATCAAAAGATATTTAATAAAGTTTTCGGACAACAAAGTGGAGGACATGTCACACAACAAAATGGACAAATCTGTTTCTACTATAAATTAATACTAGGATTAATGGATATTGAATATATATATCCCCTCCACTAGACAAATTGTGGCCTATTGTCTTCTAAAATATTCTATCCTTTCTGAGATTACAGTATTTCACCTTCTTGTCATAGGCATATAGATACGGTCATATCTCAGAGCCAAGTACTTTTGAACAAGAAATTGTCCAATTTGATTTGAATTTTATCTAACTTGAAATTTTGTGTTTAAGCTTGATGTGATTGTTAAACGAGTCGAGTTCAAAGGAGTTTTTTTGAACGAGTTCGAGCCGAGTAGCTTGATATTTTATATGTATATTATCAATTTTTAACATATCGAGCCGAACTTCAAAAGTTATCAAATGAAAAATGATGTTTAAACTTATTTGATTAGTGTGACGAACTGAGCACAAACAAGCTCAAATTGAATATCGAATAGCTTGATTTGATTTTCAGCCCTATCATAATGTAGCATTCCTAATTATTTGTGACGAACCTGAACTCAAGTAGAAATTATCCTAAAAAAAAAAAAGGTCAGGTAAAAATTATTGTAGGCTATGTTTCAAATTTAAATTATAGTAAAAAAAAAATTAAGAAAGATGAACGTATATAACAAAAATAAAACACATAATATTATAAATTATTTTAAGTAAGAAAAACATTCGTTTTGTATATTTTTCAGATAAATCTATTGTTTTGAGTAAGCTTATTTTTTTATGGTTTTAAATAATTATACTGAACAATGAAAAAAATGTTCAATTTGTATAGTTTACAAAGAGAGGGAATCAGAGTTGGCTTCATTATTCAAGCTTGAAAATCTTATTTAACATCAAAGATTATTTTATGTCAATGCAATATAAATTCTTAATTATATTGGACAATCCAATTTGAGCCATTATTTCTTTAAAAATATCTTATCCTTCCTCAGCCTAATGTAAAATGAATCTCATCCACTAAACTTTATTTGGAATTTATTCCGAAATTCCTAAAATATTCTAATCCTCAAGAAAAGGAAAATATAAATAGGAAAAAAGTAAATTACAAATACACGGGGAGGCGAGTATGCTCCAAATGGCACATGGAATATATATTTATTTTTTATTTTTTTTATCATGTTTTAGTGTCACACTTTTTTATATTTATATACTTACATGAAAATTAATAAGTATCTCAAATTAAATTTTATTTACTTGAGTCCACTACTAAAATTTAAAGTGCGTCTACTTCAGTAGAAACACATGTTAACATCTTTATCTTATTCTATATCTTTGTTTCAAGAATTTGTTTTATTTATTAGGAAACGTTGATTGTTATTTAATAGGTAGGCATATTTCCATCAAAAAAACAATCTATAGACGTAAGATCAATGTTGTAATTAGGCGACCTAACATGTAATTTCGCAATTAATGATTTAGCTGTGATTAGGTGCAAACAATAACTTTGTTATGAAAGCTTGAGCATTGCCGATGATTCGAGTTACTAGCAAATGACCCCTTGTATAGTTCCAGCTTACATCTCCATAATAAATAAAAGGACAAGATACCGTTTTATAATTTTGTAAAATTAGCATATTATCTTTCTCTTGATTTTTACATTTACATTAGACAACATCACATGAGGCTGAGTACAAATGGGTAAAATGAATGGTTACAGTTCTTCTTTCAAGGCATCTTGATGGATCGACCCAAAGTCAATATATCTTAATTGATTTAATTAGTATGAATAAAAAATAAGTTGGGGCCATATTCAAGAGGTTTTGGTTTTAATTTTTATTAAAGTGGTCATGTAAATATTAGTATTAGTTGTTGATTTTCTTTATAGTTTAATTTTGATGCGTTCTTATTTAATATAAAAAATAAAAGTGTACGTGTCATTAGCTGGCAATCAAATGATGAATCAGCATATCATTATAAACAAACAAATGTTAATGTGGATCATAGCTATTTTGGACTCGAGCAACTATAAAATAATTGAGAGGTTAAAAAATAAGATTCTTGACTAATTTCAGACATGTGGTTCTGGACAATGTATTTATTGATTTGAGAAGTTGGTATATGGGGTTTATGTGGAGACCCCAAGAATGACCCATCTAGCTTGGGAAGATGAATGCAAATTAAACTATTTTATTTTTCACCTTGTTTGCATAAAAAAAAAAAATATTTGGCAGGCCTCGATGTGAAATGGCCTCTATTTAAAATATAAAAACATATTTTCTAGGTATAAACACCCGTAAATACAAAGGCAAAAATTTAAAACTATGAAGTATGAACACGAGAAAGAGATACATTATATAAACTCAAAACCGATTTTACTTTTGGTTTTGATTTTTGTGTTGTGAATTAAAATTAGTGTTTATCATACAGTTTTTTGGTACTATACACCGACTTAATCTTATGGTACTATACACCAACTTCATTTTGACATGCAAATGACGTTTTATTGTCTGACCTATCGACAATAGATTTTAGTGATTGACAAATATTTACGGTTTTATTTTAATTTATGGCATTGGGCCATCTCCAACAGCTCTTTTAAATTTCAGCCTCTTATCCTAAAATATAAGTAATGAACAGTGTTATACACTTCCACTTTTTACTCTGCACTCCAACAGGCAACAGCTAGTTTATATTTTAACATATAACTTTTATATATTGCTCCCTCCATCCCATTATTTTTACTCAATTAGCTATATTATCCAGTCAAATTTTTCAATCTTTTAAGTAATTTATCATGTTAAATTATTCACATTTTTGGCGTATTAAATATTTCAAATATTAATATACATAGTGTCATATAATATTATCAAATTAATAGTTAAATATATTAATTAAATTATTTATTAATTTTCTTTTGAATTTAATCAAGTTGACTGGTCAATTGTATCAAGGGATAAAGATTAATGGGACGGAGGAAGTATTTTATATAAATAATAATGATATATTTATAATATTAATTTTTTCATTTAATTTCATAATTAAAAATAGTTTTTTAAAAAAATTAATTATTGGAGTTATGGGCATAATATTTTAATGTTTTGCATGAAAGTACAAAAACTTTTTGTACTTTGTTGCAAACAATTGCAAATAACAATTTATATTGGCCATGGGTATTTGGCAAGCCAAACTTATAAAATTTAGCAACTCCTAAATTATAGAGGTGCTCTTGGAGAACACTTTTTATCAAAATTTTAGCAAAACTCTTAAAATTTAACTTTTAAACATGCTTTTGGAGATGGCCTAGGCGAACTATTTATATTACATAAACATAAATAAAAGGGTGTAACTGGACCGAGAGTTTAAAATTTTGTGCTTGAGTTTGGTTTGATTGTTAAACGAACGGGGCTCAATCCGGCTTTTATTAAACGAACTCGAGCCTTGAATCGAGTAGTTTGATATTTTACATGTACTCCCTCCTTTTTCTTTATTTGTCGCTTTGACAAAAAAAAATTGTTTACTTTTATTTGTCGTTTTAGGATTTCAATATAAAATTAATTATTTTCTACCAATATTATCATTCATGTTAATGTTTGTAATAAATGCTGATTAATGATGTTATTATTTTATTAAAAGGGCATTTTGGGGTTTTTGCTTAAAAAAGTGACTATTTATTGCATTTCTTAATCCATGTGCAATCCTCCAAAACGATAAATAAAAAAGATATTATTGATTTTTAGCTTATTGAATCGAGCTTCAAAAGTTATCGAACAAAAGACTATGTTCAAGTTTGTTTGATTAGTGTGACGAACCGAACTCGAGTCGAGTATTGAATATCTTGAATTTTCAGCCATAATTGTATTTTATAAATTGATTAATTCTCTATATCTAGTCATGCAAGAGTGGATGTCCTATCTAAATTATAATTGAGAGGTTTTGACGAGGAGGAATAGAATTGTACTTGGTTATAGCATTTTATAATTTATAAGTTTAAACGGGATTGTTTAAATTAATTATATAACATAGTTTGAGGTTTAACTTTCACGTTTTGGATAGCGTGGTGGTGACATCCATAGTTTGATAATTATTATCTAAGTTTTCATTTGAACTTTCCGACGGCTGATTGCTACATATATATAGTTGAAAATTTGACTTGTAATCCTTTCTTTATCTTTTGATAAACACTCAGTCTTATCATCTCTAACTGATTTTACTCTTCCATCACACTAAAATATTTCATTGGTATCAAGGGCGGACCTACATAGGGGCTAGCGGGGTCTATAGCCCCCACTCAGATATATAATATATATTTATTAGTAGTAAGTCCAACATGATAACAATATTTGTTGAATGGATAGGGCATTCATATTTCCCGATGAGGTCTCGGGTTCGAACCTGTTTACTTGCTCTTTTTTTAGTTTTTTTCCTTTTTTAAGAAATATTGTTCATATTAATTTATATTAGTTTTACTTACATAAAAATTGCATTTGCTCATTGGTTTTGGTAAACATGTTTATCAACATTGGCCCGAGTTCAAATTCTAGGAATGTCATTTCTTTTGTTACTTATTTTATAGTTTTTTTTTGTTTCTTAGCAATTATTCTTTTAATCTATTTTATTTTCTCAACAATTGTTCTTTTAATTTCGTTTTCTTTCTTAACGATTGTTCTTTAGCTTATTTTTCTTTCTGAATAATTGTTCTTTGATTTTTGTTATTTCTTAATATTTTTTTATTTTATTTCTTTTTTAATAATAATCAAGACCATTCGATTTTTTTTATTATACATTTTATTTAATACATTACTACATAAACTTCGTCTCCCTACTCCCCCCCCCCCCCCAAAAAAAAAATATTGATCTAGCTCTGCCCTAGTTATTATGTACAAATTTCAGAAAATTAATAATCGGTGTGATTAATTGTGAATATATTGGTGTCAACTGAAATTGTATTTCGATTATTTAATTTATCCTAGAACCTTATAGCCGCATGTATTAAAGTTTTATTTTTTACGTATGTTTCGATAAGTTGTATGTTAGAAACTTTTCGAGATTTTTTGAAAATTTTTGAGAAATCGTAGAAAGAATTGAAAATAAAAAGAAAATATGTTAAAGTATAAACTACTCTATCTTCTCGTTTTGATTAACTCAAATACAAAAAGTTTTTGGTGTTTTCGGGGAAAACTTATCAAAAATATGATCTATGTTTAGCCCCCACTGACCCGTATTCCTGGATCCGCCCCTGATTGGTATATCAATATTCAGCAATTTCAGAAATGAGTTAGTAAAAGATATTCAAATTCAAATCACTAGATTTTAAACAACATAAAATATAAAAACTGATAAGAACATAAAGATGGATAGAAAAATATAGTACATGTTTTTATTGGGAAGGGGTAAACACCACATTTTGTCCTCTTATCATTAACTTTTTACAGAGTGGTTCATCTTATATTTTTTTTTCCAGTTTGGTCCCTATTATGTAATATTTATTTCACTTTAGTCCTTTTCAGGTGTTCCAAGACGGTTCCGATAACATGTGATATGCTCATAAGGGCAATTTTGTCATTTCAAGTAAATTAACATGGATATTTTCGTCTTTCTAATCATTTGAAAAAAAAAACTAAAAATTTAATCTCTTCCAAACTAGGCTTTCATTCCAGTCCAACTTAATCGTCCATTTCGTTCCAAACTAAAGTTTTCTCCCAAAATTTTCTTCAAACACCAAAATTGCTCACCAATTAAACAATATCTCAAATGGTCTCAATAGCGAACGGACAAAAATGCCCTAAAAAATATTCATATGCATGTCACGTGTTATCAGAACCACCTGATAAGGATTAAAGTGAAACACATAATTCATAGTAGGGATTAAAGTGAAATAAATAATTCATAGTAGGGACTAAAGTGGAAAAAAAACATAAGAGGAACCACTTTGTAAAAAATTAGTGATAAGAGGGACCAAAAGTGATATTTATCCTATTGGGAAAATTGAGGAAAAAACTTGCTAGTTTTTATTTCTTTCAAATTTGTTATTTGTTTAAATGTTTTTTAATCCTTATTTTATTATTGTGTTAAGAACTTAAGAGTTAAGACAAAGAAAAGATAGAAAATTCTAATACACAAGTCTTTGCATCTTATCCACTTGAAGTCGTTGCATACATTTTCAAGCTTAAGTTATTACATCATATATTTATTTTTGGAGTATATGTTCATTTATTTATACTTAACTAAATAAACTTAATAAATAAATAAAAGAAAATGATATCCATTCATTAGCCAAACACATAATAACAAAACATCTTTAATTAAAAATAGTAGAACATAGTAATAAGAAGAGGAACTCCCAATCATCATAGTATCGGACCGACGGACCCCCTCAAAACTCAAAACTAAATACGAAAGCAGCAGATCAAAACTCCCCCAAATTAATCCCAGCCGTTAAAAATCTCACATCCTATCAGACGCAAGATATAACAGTTCTCCCTCACCCCATACGATAAAAAAAGAAAAACCACACAAAGACACGAGTTTTATCACTCTTTATTTATTATTACTTAATTATCTCACAATATTACGATGAACTTCCACACACGTGATCCCACCCCCCAAATCAGAATATTTTATTATTTTCAAATGGCAAGGACGAGACCGGGTACGGATTTGCCGACCCGATCCGGAAGACTGCTCTCCCAAATCGATGGGCAATGAAGCGACGCAATGCTGCAATCTGATTGGTCGGTTTTCCCGAAACGGGTTACAGTTAGTGACGTGTTGAGATACTCACGGACCTGAGTAATTACCCCATCAGTGACGGTCCAGGCGTGAACCCAAGCAATTGAGCGTGATTGGTCGAATCCCTCGGCTAATACAGTGGGGCCGAAGGCGGAGATGCTGTGGGGGACGAATCGGAAGTTCGTTGTTTCCTTTTCGCCGGTGAGGAGGCGCATCAAAAACTGGTGGGACGGCGGACCATGGAACCACCACTCTAGATCAGGGGCGAGAATCTTCTGGATTTCGTCCACGTGGCGGCTGTTCAAGGCGTCATATAGGGCGGTGACCAACCCTTTGTTCCTAGAATCCTCCAGAGTTTCCTGAGATAACGCCAGTTCCTGAATAGTAGAGAGCAGAAAAAAGTTACTATTTGATTTTGTTCTTGTTTAGGAATTCTGTTTTCTGTTTGTTAATACAAGGGGCTTTTTATAGAGAGGTAATGGGTGTTTTGGGAATTTTAGTAGGGTTTGGAGGGTTGAATTAAAGTTAAGTGGAGGATCTGTGTACATGGTGATTACGTGGCGGCAATCGGTAAGTTGAAGGGTTTATTCGTAATTTCGAATGTTTTGAGATTTGGACCCCCTTTTCAGCGAGCCAGGTAGGCAGGAAATGTCTAAAATTTCTAGCCAACTCTTTTGGACTCACAACCGGACTTGGTGATTGTTAAGTTGACAATGGATCAGAATTTCCGAAAATTCTTGTCCAAGGCTAGTTTGGTCAAATTTATTCAACCACTAAATATGTATATTATATTTGCTTTGTGATTAATTACTTTTCTAGTAGTTACATCCAATCACAAAATAAGTATATTACACTTGTCATATATATTATACGGCTAAACATGATCTGAATAAGAATTTCTTTGAGTTTTCATCGAAGACATAAAATTTATTTATCTATTTTTTAGTTAATCAAAATGAAAGTATAGTGTAGTTTCTATCTTAAATTAATTCCTTGATTTGTACTTCTTTTAAATATTTCTCCAAATTTTTTAAAAATTTTCAAAAATTCTCAAAAAGTTTCCATATTTAACTGATCGAAATATTTTACGGTAACGAAACCTTAATGCAAGAATTGACTTTTGAAAGAAATTGAGGGAGCTGTAGATAGGGTTGAAGACCAATGATGTTTGGTCTAGTAAGAGATGTTAATTTTTATTATATGACAAGTACATGCTCAAATCTTTGTTGGTTAAAGTTGTCAATATAATATACTCGACATCGACTTGAACAATATATTATTTCTATTTGATTTAATTTTTAATTGAGCTTTACTTTAACTTTCATTTTAATTTTGTTTTATTTCTAAACAAATTAAGTTCAAATGAGCTTCAGATGAGTTAGACGAATGTGAGTCCAGTTTGAACGAGCTTTAAAAGTTATCAAAATCAAAATCTTTTGTTCTCTTTTTCCATAAATTAGTTCATATACTAGCAATTTACAAAAATATAATAAGAGTATTAATTATATATTAAATATGACTATCGATATTGCAAAAATAGAGATAGTTGTTAATGATATATCAATATATCTAAATTCCTAATCTACCCTTATAATCAAGGGTCATTAAACCTACATTTACAATATCCATAATACCCCTTATTATTTAATTGATAATTCAATATGCTCTTATTAATTCATCACTATTAATAGAATTATGCTCTTATTAATTCATCACTATTAATAGTTTATATCTTAACAAGAAAATAAATCCCTCAAATGCCTTTCCTCATTAAAACAAAACAAATTTGAATCTTAGATATACCATAATACCAAATACAAACAGGTTACTTAACTCCTAATGTACGTCTTTCTCTATTAGGATTTTTCTTTTTGATGAATATTCCCTCTTGAATTGATTTTTTGCAAATACTGGACAATTTTTTCGTTATGGGATCCTAAAGCAACATATAATTTTAGTAATTTTTTTCTTTCTAAAATGACAGATATTGTGGAACGAAGGAAATAAATAAAACGGGGTATTTGTGGAAATTGAAAAATATTAGTTTTATAACTCTTGATTAGACGGGGCAAATTAGAAAACTAAGAAAAGTGGCACTCACATTAACAATGCATGCTTCGCAATATAGCTAGCCATTTACGGAGTATATATTTTATATTTTAATTACACAGGTACAAAGATAATTTGTTCAAATTTTTTTTTGAATTGATTAGTGCAAAATACCATTTGTCTGACTAATTAATCTTCCCATTATGTCCTAATTTCTCACTCGCCATTACAAAATATTCTACATATATTCTCATTTGCTATGCTATATATATGTACATGGATTAGAAATTAATAATAAATTCACTTAGAAGGTTTTGTACAAGCTAGCTTTTGAGGTTAAGCTAAACCTAAACCATTAATTAATGTGAACATAAGCCAATCCATACATATGAAAAAATTTCTAAAATGATATCAGAGCGTTAGGTTTACGTGGACCATCTCCTCCGTGATAGACTCCTCTTCGCTTAGTGTTTATTCTTCAACAGTCTAAAAAATTCGCGTGTTGAACATCCACCCGACACGACCTTTGATAATCCTCACATATTGAACTAATTTTTTGAGATTGAGTTAAACTCAAATCATCTTACAATTAAATGTCTCTTAGTGGCTTCAGAAGTTGAATCGTGGTTATATTTTTTGCATTTTCTCGCTATTAAATTAATTTATCCATGGTTAATCTATCGCATTAGCCACATTTTAGTATTTTATAGTCTTAGAATTCACATGGGTGAGCACTTGTGTAAATTGGCTGTGATAGGATTTGGACATTAATCACTTGAAAAAGATTGTTAAAAGGCTTATAAGATGAACTTATTATTAAACCATCCATGGTTGGTCCCACTAAAATTAATCGGTTACAAATTTCGACAGCAGCTTTGTTGATAGAGCTTTAAAGCGCACTTTGATATGGTTAAAGTCAAAATTCAAGAAAAGTAAATGGAAAATGACATTTTCTGGTAAACTGATATATATAAATCATGGCATGACAATGGCATCTTCGTGTGGTGTGTTGTGTTGTGTTGTGGATTAAGAAAGTAATAAGGTTTCAAAACCCAATCATCTCATTTATGATAAAAGACTTTAACCAAGTGAACTAAGTAACCTAACATGTAAACAAACTAATAAAACTGATAGTAATATTTAATTTACAAATTTTTCTAGGGACCTGCATATAAAATTTTGGGGCTCCTTCACATTGAGGTCCCTAGGTGCCGACCCAATTTGTCTAGTACTTGGGTCGGCATTGCCGAGGCCACACTGAATGACTATTTTTCATGATTTGCATGGCAAGTAACAAATATACTCTTACATGTTAGTTTTTTTTCTGAAATATAATGTGGAAACTCGACTATTCACATAAATTTTTTGATAATGATTTATTTGTACATTTAAAAAATTGACAATAACCCCATGTAATTAACTCTTAATTCTCAAATAGGTGTAATGTGATAATAAAATAGCGTCGTGGGGTATCTACGGTATTTTTTGTTAATAAAAAAACACAACAAATTTTCTGGCAATAAAAATTAATCCATGGATTGTTTTTGCATTTTACTAAAAATATAAAAAATATCAAGTCAATGATGAAAGCAGTGTTGATTCTACTCTTTGGCCGACGTTGATAGGTTTTGGTTGAAGATTTCAGTTCAAACCAAGTTGTCAATCAATTTTGTAATTTAGTGCAAGCCATTCATCATTTATTTGATTTATGTTTTGGCAGTATACCGGCAAATTAAATGCATCATAAGAAATAATCCAACAAACCGAAATGATGTGCGCACAGCGAAGCCATTCCATTTAAAAAAAACAGAAAAGGGTGAAGTTCCAGTGCAAACGAGCTCGAGTATTAAGAGACACGTAGCAATTAGACCAATTGCGTGCCTTCACGAACACGAGGGCCGGGGTTGTGTCCGTCCCGATAACTTTGCACGAAATTATAAACAAAAAATAAAAAAGGTGGAATACTTGGGTATGTTGCATTTACACTATTAAATGTTCCACGAAGTATTTAAAAATTAGTCGTGTCAAAATTATTATTTTACATGAGATGGTAGCTTTAAGAAGAAAAAAATTATTTTAGAAAAATAGAAATGAAAGTTTTAATGTAATCTCGAAACACTTTGTATCAATGAAAATGAAATGATTAATTGCCGATGTTTATTTAGTCAATTGGTTAGGGATGATGTTTCGCATTTGTAATTAGTTTATTTCGATATAATTATAATAGATTTAATTCGATATAATATTTGATGCAACGATATATTCACGTTCTAAGGGCAAACCCAATGTTGGGGGTAGGGGGAGGGTTTGGGAGCTCCCCAACTGCCCCTGCCCCCAGCCCCAGCCCCTGTCTATCCAAATTCAATCATGCGTGGGCATTCTCCTCGATTTAATTATTTCTCACTATCACCATTGTAATAATTTTATAATAATAATATTAATACTACTACTACTACTGCTAATAATAATAACAAGTATAATAATATAAAATTAAAAATATATAAATCAAGAATAATAATAATAAAAACATTCATTAAATTGTCGGAGTCAACACAAAAGTATATCATTGAATTAAAATTATGTTGGTGATTAAAATTCATGTTTGTGATTTAATGTGATAAATATATTTGTTAAAATTTCAACATAAAAATATGTTTACAGAACTATATGTATGAATTTGAATTTTTTTTGTCTAAGTGTTTAAATTATATTTTTAAAGTAGTTGAAAAATTATATTGTGCGAATATATATATAACCACCTATATTCTAATTGGATGATTTAGTTTTAATTGTCATTTTTAAAAAATGAAATTAAAATTTTAATTCAATAAATTAAAATGTCAAAAAAAATAAGTACAATAAAATGTTAAAAAAAAAATTTGAACTAGAAACTATATCACAAATCACATAAATATACTACATTATAAATAATAATACACAATAAAAAACTAAACTATATATATATAGTTTAGTTTTTATTGTGTATTATTATTTATAGTGTAGTATATATATATATATGATTGCTGTCTGGACACACGTGCCCAGGCAGCTGGACGCGCCTGCCGAGGAGCTCCCAAGCTACCCCTCACCCTCCCTCCAGCCCTCCCCCTTCTCCCTCCCCCCATTAATTGTTACCAGCCCAAACAAACCCCCCGCCCCTCCCCCCTCCCCTAACAGGGCGGATGATGGCTATCTCAGATGGTAGCCATTAAATTTCCATAGTGGACTACTGGCTAATAATTTTGAGAGAGGCCACTTTTGTCGGATGCCTGGCTGATTATGATCTCTAAATATCCAAATTTTAGATTCTATTGATTATATTTAGGAAAGTTGGACACGTGTTAATGATTTCGTGGAATTAAAGATTTGCATATCATTTTTGGTAATTTTTTTTAGATCGTATATATCATTTTTGAGATTTCAGTTACAAATGTTTCGTTCTTAATGTGTTCTTTCGGAGCTAATAGGACTATAGTCATTGTTTTCAAAATATTTTGATTTTTGGATGCGATTGGAGAAATTGTTTTATGTATTTATTGCACTAAATCTTCGAATATTTCTGATGTAACAAGTGATAATACCTTGCGACCCTGGAGACAAAACTCAAGAAAAATAATAATGAAAGAAAAAGAAAACACAGGATCGACCAGGGGTAGAGTCGCGCATCACACAATCAGACAAGAGGACCATTGTCGGTGGACTAGTTAAAATTTTAATGTTTTATATAGTCTACCTATTATTGAAAAGATTTCATTATAGCCATATATCATACACCTTTGTGCTTTCTATTACTATTAAATGCCTACCCACCACATAAATTAAATAATGCCTCAGCATCCAATCATTCAGAAATAAAATCGCAATCTAGCAAGCATGCAATGATCTCTTAACTCTTTCCCACTTTAATGGTGTGTGATTGTTGGGATTTGATTTGTCTCATTTCGAAGCACGTCGAACATTTTACGTAAAAAAATATTTGTATTATTATGATATAGTTTCATCCCACTATACTAATCACTCATTGATTTAGTTCTGAATTCTATTTAATAAGAAATAACAAATTCCTTTGTAATTATATCTTAAAATAATATAATACAAGTGAGAGCATTCGCAAGGCAATAATGTCATATATGTCAATTTTCATACTAATAATATATATCCAACTTTTTACAACAATTAAAATTTGCATAAACATGAGTATGATGACACTAATGACACGATAATCAGTCTTTTTAAGTGGACAAGTGAAGTGGTTTGATAATGAACCTAATAAAACTTGAACCTTTCGTTTACGTTAGAGGACATTAATTCCAAACTTATATGGGGAAGAGGCAATTTAAATTGAAAAGGCATATATGTATATCCTAAATTTCTACGTGATACAAATGCTACATTAATTCTATGCATATTAGCATGCCATATATCAACAATTTGAGCATTTTCCTGGTATGCGCGGTCCTTATGCAACATAGGCAGTGGTCTATGGCTCCTCGTGTAAAAAAATTCCCCTTTTAAAAAAAATATGTACTTATACATGTTTTTAGTATTTATTAATTTGACATTGACATAGAACGCAAATACAAATTAGTTAGATTAGTGTTGAGCTAATTAGGGTGTGTTCACAAAAAAAAAAAAAGTTTACAACTTACCAAAAATAGAAGCAAAAGATGACGACATTCTTATGCTCACAAGAATTTGAAGTTTTGTGAGAAAAAGAATTAAGAAAATGAAATAATTAAATTTGTGCCAGACGATACATGGTTTAAGGATTTATGCCCCTACCCTTCCTCAAAGGACGATATAAAGTAATTGATTTAATTTGTTGGAAATTCTTCAACCAAATTAAAGCAGAAGATACAAAGAGAGGAATTAAGTTTGACCTTACAGAAATGTATATATAATTATATATAATCTCTTATTAAGCATATATATATGGAGTGTTCTTTTTGGTGATGAAGGCGATAGAGTTCTCATTTCTATAATCAGTATAATACATGCACTGCTGCAAACGTGATCATATTACTTTATATATGATCCGTACAATCATAGACATGAGTGTTTGATAATTGTCCTTAATTTTTTTTGTTACAATTGTCCTTAATTTTAAAGATACTGCAGTAGTGACGAATTTAAATGTTTACGTTTAACACAATTTTTTAGGATGAATACATCATTACATCAAACATTATATCGAATCGAATCTATTACATTTGTATCAATATAATAAAATGAAACATGTACTATCAAATATTCTTAAGAAATTATTTATAAAATGACCCAATAAAATAAAACACATTTCTAGTCCACGTAAAATTATAACATTAATATATATGAACTATATAAGTCTAAATGGAATAGACAGAATGAATAGTTGAACAAACAAGTATATGAAATGAATCTCCTCATAAAGCTTTACACATTCTAATTTAATTATACAATTAAGGAGTGGAACTCACCAAATTAATTAATTATATTAGCATTAGTTATGGTTATGGATTCAAAACCCATAGACCCAATAATTGTCTTGTCAATTACATACACTAGTAGGGTCTATTTATTAGATAAATAGATTTTTGCACTTAGTAAATTTGAAAAATAAAGAAATTGTGGGAATTTCAGGACGAAATTAAGCAAGATAATATCACTTGACAAAAATCAAAATCGACAATTAACTTGGGATAAACTTCACAATTTTGTCTATTTTAACCATGCTGGAAATTAACATCATGATCAAAATTTAGCACATAATGTGTTGCCAACATGACATCTTAATGGTACCTCCCGTCATAAATTTAATGGCTAGTTTGAGATGAAAATAAAAATTAACAATTAATTTGAGACGAATTTTTGGACCAAGGGATTTTAACTCATATCATGAGTTTAATCTTATGCTAAAAAACTAATTTATAAATGGAAAATGATTATATAACAGCCCATTTCTTCATAGCCTTATTTAATGCTTTCAAACTTAGTTGTGTTACCTATTACCTGTTTAACAGGTTACTTCTTCAAATAATTTTTCTCATATTCTACTGGCTGTACAAGTGGACTGTGATAAAGGACTGTTATGCTAGTAGTGTCCTTAATTAATCAGTGGATTTAACTAATTAATTTGATGTAATTCAAATATATATAATTATTTAGAGCCCCACAAGGATTCACTTTTTTGACATCATTAAAAGTGTGAATATAATTTAATTCCGAAATAGGTGATAGGCAAAAAGATGTATACACATAGGGGGAAAAATCAAAAGTAATGAGTGGAAAATTCAGTCATCCGACACCGACTAAAAACAAAGTGTTGACTGTTGAGCTATTTATCTAACTCAAATTTGAGAGTAACGGTTGGACTCCGCTGGGGTTAAGCCGTCCATCCCACTCGAGCTTTCATAGGAGGTGGCCGTCCAACCCACAACTACAAATTAATTAAGGTTGTGATTTGGGTTTTTTACACTTTGCACCCTTAAAACATGAACAATTAAGTATTAGCTCCTTTCTCATTTTTTGGCAAAGTTGATTGCAAGAGAAAAAAACCTAGAGGCAAAATAGGTAATATATTTTGAATATTTAACACATTGCAACACTGAAACAAAAAAAAACTGACATTTTACACCCCAAAATGGAATTAAAACTTAGCACCCTCTATTTAAGAACAACTCATCAATTTGCACTACCGAAACACGAGATATAGGCGCTTTGCACCCCTCGAAACACAAAATTAGCACTTGCACCCCTTCGTTTTTTCGACAGAGTTGACTAGCGGGGTCAAAAAAACCTAGGGGCAAAATAGGTAATTTATTTTTTCTTCCTTTGCAAAATACGATTATGAATACTAGAATATTCATTTTCCTCTCCATCTTTGTTTTCATCAATATACATATCCATGTCGTGGATTTGGATTAAAATTTAATTTTTGTGCTATGACTCGGTTAGTAGTATCTATTGAAACTTTCTAGATTTGGTTATGAAGAAAATAGGGAGGTGTTTAAGGGATACTGAAAGGATTAGAGCTTCAACTCTGCGGAAAAAACGAGGGATTGATAGTTGCTGAGTTTTTCTTAATCTGATGGTGTTAAGTGCTAATTTTATATTTTTGGAGGTACAAATTGGTCATTTCTCGTGTTCGGGTGTGCAAGTTGTTGAGTTGTTCTTAGTTCGAGGGTGCTAAGTGCTAAATCAGTTTCGGGGTGTAAAGTGTCAAAGATCCAAAAATGAATCACCTATTTTGCTCTTAATTTTTTTTAGTCTGGTGGTCTACTCTACCGGGAAATGAGAGGGGGTGCTAGATGTTTAATTGTTCTTGTTACGGGGGTGCAAAATATTTATTTCCCATATTTAGGGTGTGGGGAAGTGCAAAATACCCTATATTTTCAAAATCAAGTAAATACGTTGTAGTTGGAGATTGTAAGCTAAGATCAAATAATCAGAAGCAATTCAGGATAAGCTTATAGCTGATTAGCTTAAGAGAATATAGTTTACGATAAGTTGAAGCATAAGTTGTCTTTTCAAATGCTAAATCATTGCATTCGAGATAAGAAAAATTCATAATCTATTTGCAAAAGAGTTTCTAAACACAACCTAAATCCATCGCGGTCAAGGTGGGTGGTGGGGAAGGGGTTGCAGGTGGTGCCATAAGTTTTTGTTTTAAAAATTAATATAAATATTTTTCTTGTTTTATTTTTAGAAAAATATTAATACATGTAAATATATTGAAATAGAGATGTAAATTTGTTTATTTCATTTATTGAAGCTTTAAGTAAGTATAACTATTTAAGTCAAAAAGCAAACATTAGTATTGAAAATTTTAAATGAATATTTTTTAGTAAGAAAAAATATTTGATTTTTTAAGTAAATATAATTACCCGACAATAATTTTAAATTGAATAAGTCAAATATGATTTTTAGTATTTTATTGCATTGATATGGGTTTCTCTATTTTCTAATTTGTCTTCAAATTTATTATTTTCTTTATTAAGATCTTGAATAGGTAAAACAAAAACACCCATTAAGATTTTAATAGTATTTATTTGATTCTCGATGATGAAAATTATTTAGTAGATTTAATTTTTAAAAAAATATAATTTGACATCAGAGATTTAGGCCTCGGAAATGATTTACTAAATTTTGGGCTTATTTTAGTCTTCTGTGAATTACTAAAATGTTATTGGGCTGGGAGTTTCTTTAAACAGTCATTGGCCCAGACTGACTCAATGGCCAAATATTGTGGACCATTTTCACTGCTATTTGTTTTTTTTGGGCAAGTTTTTTACTGCTAATTGAAAGGGCAAGTAAGTATGTTCCTACCTTTTTCACATACATGAAACTTGTGCTCTTACATCAAATTAATGAACTTGATGTGCATATCCTAATATTGTAATTCTTCATAAATACTGAGTAAATGCAAAAGTATGCTCAGTGACCAGTGTCATTTTATTGGAAAAAAATAAACTTTCACTTAAATACATTTGCATCTCTATTGTGTATGCAATTATTTATTTGACATTTATGAGGTGTATATAGACCTATTCTACTCAACAAATTGACACTCCACAAAATTTTTTGCCAATTTTGTCTTGCAATAGTCATAGATCAAATACTTATTTCTAACATTTTGATAAACTTTTTCTTGTGTCGGATCGAGTTTCCAATTCTTTGGTGCATTCCACACATAATTTGAGGAATAGCATTCATTGGGATTAGATTTTTCATAAGGGCAACCACTGATTGCAAATCCACGATAATTAGCCAAAAATGGTCCTTTGTTCCAATCGACGGGTCCGAGCCAAGACGTTCCATTCCATAAACTCGTTTTGATGTTCATTGGAAGTGTTGGGTATCTTGCGCCATTTTTCTTGTGGTTCTTGAACACCCTGATAGGTACTTTGTCTACGAAGAACCTAAAAACGAGAAAAAAACAAATGAATTAACTAATTTAGAGTAAGTAGAACTTCTAGTATGGGTAATTTTTTTTGCATTTTCGTCCCTCTTAAATTTTTTCGTATAGCAATTTCGTCCGTCTTATTAATGTATTGTAACACACTCGTCCCTTTAAAAAATTTCGTAGCAGATACATCCCTCTTAAATCCAAAATACATCAATTTTCGTCTATTGTAGAATGTATTTTGGTACTAAAGGATGTATTTTGGACTTAAGATAGACGAATGTGTTATACTAAATTGATAAGAGGGACACATCTGCTATTACAAAATTAAGAGAGACGAATGTGCAAAAAAATTTCCATAAGGAAGACCAAAAGTGCTATTTACTCTAAATTTTAACACAAGATAAAAAAAAAAAAAAAAAGTGAAAAAGAAAAGTAATATGGAATTACATACACAATCTGGATTTGGTTCCACAAAAGTTCGTATTCATGAAAATCTGACGTGGGATCGAACCAAAGCTTAAATTGTTGTTCTCTATGTCCAGAATCTTGGGCAAATACATTAGTGTTTAATATGTAAGGAGGCCCATTATTGCCTAAAAACTCAAAATCAAGCTCATCGTGGTTGAATCCTTGATTTTTAAGAGCCGGCGAACTTAACTGGAAATTAGAATATTCAATAAGAAAAACAAAAAAATTAAAAATTAAGAGATTATTCAATTCGTTACATGAAAAATAGGAGTAAGGGTTAATAAAATATTTAGTAGTGAAAAATTAATTATAAATCCTTACATAAAACGATGTGGTGATTCCTTTAGAATTCTTTGGAGTCTTAAGGCTCATCCGAAAATAGCCGGATCCGTAAGCGTGTTTTGATGTGAACCCACCTCCTGCATCGCCCAAAGAAAAGGAAAATTAAAAATAAATTAACAAACTATCTTTGAGTATGAAACTAAGAGAGAATGAGATATATAAATATGAATAAATGTATGCATGTGATACAAAGAAAATGTCAAATACATCTTCAAAGTTGAACATTTGATTACCAAATATATGTTCATTATTTTCACCATAACAATTAAGAAATTTAATTACAAGCTTGAAAGTAATTGTCGACATATTAAACATTTTTTAATTACATGCCTACATCCTTAAATTGTGATATAAAAAATATAATTTTTTTTTTATGTTTATGTGAAAGATGACTACATTGAAATCATTTAGTCGATGCGAAAATTAAATTAAATAAAAAGATATAACCGGAGCGTTGGTCGATTCGAATTTGAATTTGTGTTCCTTGATCAAGCATGGTAACATGGTCACCTCCCCAAGCAATATAATAATTTTTATTAAATGGAATTGTTGTTGATTTACCACTAATTTCATAAACAAGAAAGAACATTGCACTGAAAATAAAATAGAGGGAATCCATGTGAAAGTTTTATCTAAAAGTAATTCGTGGAAGTAATAATGATGTGGAAATGTCACTGCTATTTATAAATTCATATAATTTAGAAATGGAATAGTATCCATGCCTTATTTATTTATTATGGAGATTGAACGATTTTACAGGCATGGGATAAATAATTAATTAAATTACTCACACGTTTATGTTGAATTAATTATATGCGCAATTAGAGTCCAAATATGTCTTTACTTTAATAAAAGTCAGATATGATAGCAACAGTTTTATTGAATAAGAAATGTTAATAATATTGTATGGAAACTCCCCAGATTAAATTTTACTTAAATTTATATTCTCGCACTCAAAAGAGAAAAATGAAGTAATGCTACATTTTTAAGCTGATTAAGGGCAACTGTAGAATTGATACATTATTATTAGGGGTAGAATGGAGAATTACAAATTTTTTGCTCTAGTATTTTGAATTTGGGATTGTGCTCCAGCTAATATAACAACCATCAATCAAATTTTGATGGTAAGCAATTAATTTTTACCCATATATATATTCTAAGAATTCAAATATATATAAAATGTAAGTAAGGTAATAAAAAGATATTCAGACATATTTTATTTACATGGTAAAATTTCATTAATGGGGAACGGGCACGAAGGTTTTCTTTCATTTTTTTCTTAAAAAAAAAAAAAAATAGGAGTTTCACGTGCGCATTATCAATTGTGTTTAATCGATATATCTTAGTTGACCTAACCTTTTCTTTTTTTCGAATGTTAGTTCGCGCCTAAACTAATAACCCAATTCCATTGTTACTATAATACAACTTATTTTTTATTTATCTAAAAATATAAGCGTTTCCAAAATTAAAATCAAACAATAAAATGCAATTTGAAATTATAACGAGATGAATATCTCAAGTATACTATTCATTTTCCACGAAATCCACATGCACCATGCGCTTGAACATGGTACATTATGCATTGGACATGCTTAAAATTACAAAATTTTGTAATACAAAAAGTATGCTTGGCAATTGAATTACACAACTAGATAATAAATTTGTAATATGTAGTATTACTGTTTAATTTTTTCACCAAATCTTTACATAGTATATTAAAAAGATCACACACTATCTTTTCCTTGTGTGAAATGACTAACTTGTTAAATTGATTTTACCCATTCTATAAAAATATCTCAAATGCTCAATTCAAAATTGCATATTTCATATGCTTTTGTTATCTCTAATTTTATTTAAATGTACGTTAATTGATTTAATAATGTCTTAAAAAAAATATTAAATAGTTTAACTCGGTCCACTCGACTCTATAATCCTGGATTCTCCCATGCGCTTGAAGTTCTCTATAAAACGAAAGGACTATAGGTGTAAATATAGGTTCATAACTTAAGAAGCTGTTAAAGGTCAATTTTGATGCAGGTATAAACGTTACTTATGGAATTTGTGGTATGAGACTAATAGCTAGAAATTCTTCAAGTGCATGAGTTGGTTGGGGCCGACTTGTATTAGACAACCACTAGATCTGACATAAGCATAAGCAAATGCAGCTTTGTTCGTAATTGAGTTCACTCGTGCTAAACATTGGACAATATCATCTTGGAATGGACTATCGAATGTGAACATATATATCAATTATTAATGGAGAATCGCCTTCACGTGCGGATTATGAAAATATCATCCTGCATATACAGTTTGCCATCAATGACTTTGGATTATTTCGAACAAGGCATATTGATAGAAATGAAAATCAGACGGCTTAAGAAGTGGCACGATTTTCTTTTTGGAAACCTTACCTATTTCTATTATAAATTAGCAAGTTACCGATGAGGTCTTAGCCAAGTGAATACTAGTATTTTCTCTAGTTTAATACTATTATTTGTAATTAGTTTATTTTGATATATAACAATGTAATAAATTTGATTCAATTTAATGTTTACCATCCAAAAATAAGCTAAAATGACAAGACAAGTTAAGAAAGAAAGCAACCATTCGAACTTGAACATTGTGGGCCTAATTTTATTATCTTTGTGTATAAAAGTTGATGAGAAATTTAATTATTACATCTTACAATTAAAATCCATCAACCCAAAATAAACTCTCACTTAATTTAATTTGCAAATATCTATGAGTTGTATATAAATAATTCTACTCAACAATTTGACACTCCACAAAACGATGTGCCAGATCTGCTTTGCAATAGTCATAGACCAAATACTTATTTCTAAGATTTTCGTAACTTTTTTCTTCCGGCTCGACTTTCCAATTATTCCAACCATACCTTGAGGAATAACATTTTGTGGTATTAGAATAGTCATAAGTGCAACCACGAACTTTAAAACCCCGATAATCAGCCACAAATGGTCCTTTGCTCCAATCGACAGGCCCAAGCCAAGACGTTCCATTCCATAAGCTCGTTCTTATGTTCATTGGAAGTGTTGGGTATCTTGCGCCGATTTTCTTATGGTTCTTGAACACCCTGATGGGTATTTTGTCTATGTAGAACCTAAAAATTGAGAAGAAGAAGAAAAAATTAATTAAAATTTTAATACTATATGTGAAAAACAAAGGGGGGAAAGTTTAATATGAAAAAGTGCATACACAATATGGTTTTCGTTCCATAAAATTGCATATTGATGGAAATCTGATGTGGGATCGAACCAAAGCTTGAATTGTTGTTCTCTGCCCCCAGAATCTTGGGCGAACACATTAGTGCTTAATGTGTAAGGAGGTCCGTTACTGCCTAAAAACTCAAAATCAAGCTCATCGTGAGCGATTCCTTGGTTTTCAAGAATCGGCGAAATTAGCTGAATATTGAAATTAGTTAAAAAATATAATTAAAAAATTATATGATTTGTTGTATGATGATCAAAAAAATAAGAAAACGGTCAATAAACTAGAGATAGGGAAAACTCTAAATCCTTACATAAAACGTCGTGATGATTCCTTTAGAATTCTTTGGAATCTTAAGGTTCATCCGGAAATATCCAGATCCATAAGCGACTTTTGACTTGAACCCACCTCCTACCTCGCCCAAAGAAAAGAAAAATAAAAAATAATTAAGCAAACTATTTTTTAGTGTGAAATTAAGAAATAGAGATCTATACATGCCATGGCACATTACAACTATCTCATTAATTATTTTTTGGGTTTTGTATAAGAAATAAATGCATTTTGTATATCATAATTAAGCATGATTAACATTTTCATCAATTTTGTAACTATAAGCTTGTGAGACAAAGAAAATATGACATAGATCTTCCAATCCGAAGATCTAATATATATGGGCATTATTTTTCACTACAAATGTACGAAATAAACAACTAAGCTTGAAAGTATTTGTCCACGTTTTACATGTATACATATTCAAAAAATTACAGTAGTGACAATGCATGCATGCCTACATTCTTAAGTTTGTGATACCAAAAAAAAAAAAGAAATATTGTTTATGTGGAAGAAGATCGACTATATATAACGGAATTATATATATATATATATATATATATATATATATATATATATATATATATATATATATATATATATATATATATATATATATATATATATATATATATATATTATCATGAAGTTATGAAAAATGAATGTAAAGACATATAACCAGAGTTTTGGTCGAGTCGAATTTGAATTTGTCTTCCTTGATCAAGAATAGCTACATGATCACCTCCCCAAGCAATATCATAATTTATATTAAATGGAATTTCTATTGGTTGACCACTAATTGCACAAATAAGAAAGAATATTGCACTGAAAATAATATAGAGAGAGTCCATGTGGTAGCTTACTGTATATATTTGTTGAAATGATAGTGAAAAATGCACTAGTATTTATATTATTCAAAAGGAATTTATTGAACTGGCACTTTTGGTCAAAACAGAAAAATCATTTTCATACTAAGTAGTAACATTTATAGAATGTTGACTATATTGCCAGAACATAAAGTATTGATGTCAAAACAAATTTACTCGTTTTCTAAATTTACACTCCCTTTAAAATTGGCTAATAGTTATATTGACGTAGAATTTTTACTTTATAATTTAGACAATATTCTCTCTTGATTTTCATGTATATATATTTTTTTTCGATACTTTATATTCTGAGGTAGAATAGTTGCCCTCCTTTTTTTCTTTCCCCTAGTTGAAAACTTGAAATACAGTAAATATATGTAGGTTTCATCGCAATACTTTAAATGTATACATTACATATGCACAAACTATGTCTATGATATTTTTTCTTTTTTGGTCTTTTAGTATTAGAGTTTAAAATCAAATTAACTATTGAAAAAAAATCATGTTGGAATAATGATTTAAATTAAAAATTAATGTAAAAAAACATGAAATTAATTTGATAGATTTGGAAGGGATGAATACAAGCTGGTCAATTCTAAGGAAATTAAAGTAAATGAGAGATAATAACATTAATTAAATTTCTTTTTTAATCAATTAATAAGGAAGACAAATATAGTAAATCACATTTAGAAATTTGCCCGGACACCAACAAATTATGCTCTAGAAACATGTCACCACTTCATCATTTATTGGAGGCATGTCGTCATCACAACTAATCATGTGGTGGATTTTTACTAAAAGGAATACACAACTGACATAAACTTGGTCTATATAAGAATTTTGTTATACTGAATTGTCATTTTGTAAAATGAAGTGTTGATATCAACAACTTTATTTCACAATTAATTTTTTTATTAAACTATTCATTTAAGTTATAATCAATAATTAAAATGTGATTTAATAAGTTGTCAAATTTCACAACATTATATTGTTGAACTATTCTAGGTTTTAAATTAATGATAAATTGAATATTGCAATTTCTTTATTTTCACTTCTCTTATACTACATTGCTATATATCATTGAATTACTTCCGTAATAAACTTACAGACTTATGTTTTCTCATTGATTAAAATTTTATTTATTTAATATATTTTGATTGATTAAATATTGTAAATTTTTCGATATTAGAATTTTTTTTCTAGTCTTTAGAAAAAAAAATAAAAAATAAAGAAAGGTCTTGAATGGAAAACTACTCTTTTATTTGGTTTCTATAAATCGACTAAACAACATAAACATTTTGGTATTTTCGATTGAAAGTATGAAATCTTGACCTATGATCCTAATAAACTTGATGATCTTTTCTCTTTGTTTCCCTGAAGCTACCAAAGATGCAGAAAACATCATAACAGGAAGAAGAAGATAAAAATTAGAAAAAAAGAACACGACACACATAAATACACTCAACAATCAAACAAATACATTTCAAGTTCATTTGCATAATATTACAAACAATTTCAGAAAAATAATATGCTGCTAAAGTTCTTCTCTGTAAATTACTGAAGGAACAACAGGAGGAGTCATTGTTTCGTCTCTACCATTTAAAGATTCTTCATCGATCAAAGAAAGCTTCCCTCCTGGACTATTATACCCCTTCAAAACCCGACTAGGGCTCGAGGAATTACCCTTCGTTACATGTGAAGGAGAAGAGCTACTAGGAAGAGAAGACTCAACCGATTCTCCATTTTCGCGAGGCAACGGGGGCATTATCGTCCCTTCACTCGTCTTCCTATACAATTTATCCTCCACGATATCATACAAATTCCCCGTTCTTACTTCCTGAGCTAAAGAACACCAACAGCAGAAAAGCCATAGAGCACAATCGGCCACAGCCGGTTTACCACAACAAAAACCATAAGTAGGCAAATTAAATCTTTTCCTCATTTGAATTCTCCAAAAGCCACCGTAAAGTAACCCAAAAACACACAGGAAAATCCCGGTCACACCTAAAGCCTCACGCACGGTCTCATTATCAATATTAACGGCAGCCAAGTTGAAAATCCAAAACGGGGCCATACAAAACAAAAGAAAAGTCGCAATGTGTACATACATGTTTCCGAACCCAAGTCTCTCCATATTCCATCCAAAAACACAGAAGCTACAAAATAACGAGAGATAAGCTAAAGAAATATCATCCCAAAAATCAAGAACACCTCCACTCCACCTCGGCCGAGCCTCGACCGTTCTTTCCTCGCCTCTCAACGCAAACGAGAATCTCTTTTCAAATGATCTTCTCCTATCTACCGTGGATTCTTTAATTTGTGCTTCTTCATCTATTTGGCTCTCGTACTCTTTCCCAAGAGGGCTTAACATGGTGTAAACTCCGGCAACTGCAGGTGCACCTATAGCTACCGATATGCATATCCCGACACCAATAGCGGGCCTAACGGACCTCCGGTACCCTATATTAAGACCACATAATGCATATTGAGCAAAACAATTCACGTTTAGTAGAACAACAACGACCATCATGTGGGCCCACTCGTGGGGTTTATAGGTACCATTTTTGCAATAAACATTACGGAGTTTCAAAACATCCTCCGCCCTCCACCTCACGAGTAACGCGAGGTGATATATTCTTTTCGGGTGTTGGTATAAACACATGAGAGTGAATAGAGCGTTTAGAATTTGATTATTGACCTCAAACCAAACATCTCTTTGGGATTTCTTCCGGAGGACATGGTTTAACATTCCGGTCATGACCATGAAGAGAATAGCACCAGAAATAGCGACACATAGAATCCAAATAAAAAGAGCTAAATTCATGGGATCTCTTATCCATTCTTTGGTGATGCTCCAGAGACTAGTAAAGTCAATTTTCTTGGAGAAGAGTCTAGTGAAGCGTTCGCGAATACGAAGACTGCTTGAAGAAGGTATAGCGCGCGAAACCTCGTCTCTTTCTTTGGCTATTCTCTGAAACTTTGCTGATGGTGAAGATAAATTACCGAAGTTGAGGAAGTTTAGACGCTTGGAAAGGGCGGAAGAACGATTGGTGGTCCCGTTTTCTTGATTGTCGACACTTATGAGGCCCCTTTGAGATACAGAGATGTGCAGAGGAGCGTGAGTCTTGACTTTACCTCGGTTAGATTCGTCACTTTCACCGATAGCCTCGCCATTATCGGTTGATACCATATTGGTTTTTCAGTTTTTTGCTTGGAAAATTATTATTGTAAGAAAATCATTCTCAACCTTTTCTTCCTATTGGCACTGTTAACTATACCACAGATAGCTGTAAAAACAGGGGAAGCCATGTCAATTAACGAAGTTCTAAGATTTACGTCAATGTCACTCAAATTAGTTAACCTACAAATACTCAAAATTCCTGTAACACATTACACCAATTTTTCAGCCAAGAAAAAATGCCGTATTTTTCAAGACAAAATTGAAATCAAAATACCCACAAGCAGTATTAGTAGTTAATCAACAACAAATAAAAAATCATTCCTCTCTTAAACTCTATATCGAAATTAATCAAAAAATACAGGAGAAAATAAATATTTTAGCAGCAGAATTAAATGGGGGAAATCTATGAAGTGGGTTCATCTAAATAAGATTAGGTCATCATTAAGATACCATTTTCCAAAAATAGAGACAAAAAATTAAAATTAATAAAATAACAGCTGGAACTACACAAGAAAAACAAGAAGACAGTAGAGCTTGTATATAGAAAAAAACTTACCAAAGGGAACGGATTAAACCATGTTAAGTTTAATTGAAAAACCTTTTCCTCTGAAGATTGGGGCTTTGGGTTGTTCAGCTGTTTTTTCATCCATCGCAGCTTCAAAGGAGGAGAAGAAGATTTTTTTAAACAATTTTGATATTTTATATTATCATATTTGTTCTTCTAGGCTAATTTCAAAAGCCCAAACGCGTCCAATTGACAACGCACAAAAGCCCAAGTTGAGAAAAGTAGATAATATGTTTTCTAGATTGAAAAATAATAATAGTACTAATATTTTATTCAAACATTAGATTTCAAGAAGTAGTGTGCTTAGTTTTGATTTTACTGATTCCTCTGACTATTGTTGGTGGCCGTTTTACCCTTTCAACTCTATTCACAAGCTGTCAATTCTGAATTTTAATCTTTATTATAGTTGATCATAAACAATTAAAAAAAGTTATTGTCTTTTTTGGTTGAAATATACAAAATTTATATGTTGTTTATGAAATTAAGAACTTGATTTTGATGTTTCATCATATAAACATGATAAGGTTACCACTTTGGACTTTGTGTTTCATCAAAGAGTTGTTTGGTTTCATCATATAAACTTGAATTAATGTCGATATATCATATTTGAGAATTATATACAAGCTGAAATAACTCTTACCATGTGAATCGATCTGTTTTGTAAGGAATATTGATCGAATATGATAGGATTCATGTGTCTTTACTCGATTGAATCGAGGGAAGATTTGATCACGAACTTTGCGTTAAAGATACCTACAAATACTCTCATAATTACCTAAAAAGATAGTCTTCCTTATTAGTAATTACCTTATTTACATTTTCGTTCGTGTGTGCATAAAAAATACATCGAAAAAGTTCAAATAATTGTCTCTTATCCGCTCCAAGTCTCCAACAAAAAAAAAAATAAAAAAAATAAAAATAAAATAAAAATAAAATAAAAATAAAAATAAAAATAAACAAAAAAAGAAAACAAACAACGCGTTAATTAGTGGAAGAAAAAAACGCATACTACTGCAATTTGTCAGCTCTCTATTTATCAAGGTGTTTTTTTCTTTTTGGTTGTGTGCCTTTCTTTTTGTTAACATCAACCATGCTTAATTGCAATTACTTATCATTTCTCATGGAAATTCAATCAGGACTAATTATAAAAAAAAATGTGACGTTGTTTATCATCATTTTCTAATTGTCTTGCTTTGAATAATATATCATGCTTCTTTCTCCAAAATAAATATTTTTTATTGGAAACTTAAGATGAGATGAGGGAATTAATTTGTCATTTTCTTTTCATTATTAAAACAATTTACAGGTGAAACGGGGGTTAACTCTAGCGTAGTGTACAGGATAAGAATAATAATTGCATGTGAGATGTAGACTTCGAAAAAGAGAGGCACCATTCTCCACCTGGTGGTGATGCCTTTAAACTTTCTCTATTTATTTATTTGCCTTAAACTTTATTGATTTATTTATTTGTATAAAATAATAATTTAATAATATTTCCTTCAAGACTGTTGCTTGGATGCGGAGTGCAGGAGTCCTTTTGATTGAGCAAATAAATTAAAATACGCACAAGTACTTTAATTGATGTATTTACATACAAGCCTCAATGCCCTAAGCCAAAAGTTATTTTGGGCTACGATATGATATGGATTTAATAAATGTATGTTCTGGAATTTAGGTGTTTACAACTAAAATTATGAATTTGAATCTAAGACTAAAATTAGATGTAGGTCACATCCTTAGTGATGAATTATTTGAATCTAAAACCTCATCCCACTTCAATTTATTCATCTCATTGCTGAAGTTGCATTTTGCCAATGGAGCTTTAGAGGATTTGTACCTGTCCCGTTACTCTTAAGCATAATAGAGGTTTATTCTTACAAATTAACAAGGCACAATTATCTGGGCAAAACATACTCAGCGTTTAATAACAAATCCATCCATGTTTATGAGTGCAATCATATTACCTCCAAATAACAAATCAAACTTACACACAGAAACCCAAGATAAGCACAAAAGCATGCATAATGATACACAACCTCCAGGAACAAAATCATCATCATTAGTAACAAATCGGGCTTAAAAATGAAAATAGGTTTAAGTAAGATCATCTTCCTCTAGTTCTTTCGCCTTCAAGGATTCCTTCACTCTCAGTAAAAGTGTCGTCTTCCAAGCATCCTACAAAGTAAACAGTAAACACACAAACTTAGCAATTTGATGGAGCTTGGAAACTAATATTCACCCGAAATTAACAGATTATTTTTCTAAGTTCACAAAAAGTTAAGTGACAAAGGAATCAAATGAAAAAGCTAATGATTTTGTTGGCATTGATCAACAACATTACACTTTGATGACCAAATAAAAGGGAAAAACTGTAAAACATGCACAATCTCCAACAATATCCGTGAAATGTGGCAGTGACATTAATAAATTTGCATTTTCATGTCTAGTCCTCAGTATTCTCACTTCCAACAAACCTCCCCTTAAAAGACAAATGGTAACCAAAGAAAACAAAATGCCAATATCTAGTTTAACAATTACCATATCATACTTACTAAGCAGCTTAATAACATACAAAAGCCAAAGTATTATTTGATCGCTTATTTAATAGCTTCAAGTACATGTAAAAGGCAAGATGACTTCAAGGGTTTATAACACACCACAAGACAAAATAATTTGGATTTTCGTAAAGAGCTTCAACTAGAACAAATTGGCATCAGATTACAAAAAAAGACAGGGTTGAATGAGTCCAAACTCAGCACATAAATATCCATAATCAAATTCAATAAAAAAGGGAACCTAGTGCCATATTTCTCTTACCAGCTGGGTCATGCTATCAAATTCCTTGACAGCATCAGTGAACTTCACGAGATCTTCCTCATCAATTGCAGTAGCTAAATCCTGTAACCAACAAGTAGAACATATCAAATATCAAATTATCAGGTTGAGAGTTACATACTGGAGGCACCAGAATACAAGGACACAAGATATTATCATCAAAGACCACATAAATGCTGACAAACGAGGTTTAAACCCTTCATCAATAGCTATAAAATAATAGGTTGTTTAGTTTAGTGCTACGACAAATGTCACAAATCCATTTTGCAAAATGGGTTGCCTACGATCACCCAAGATATAGATATGATCTAAAGAGATAATAATGCTCGAGAGCTATGACATACAGCTAGCAATTTGTACTCGCGTGTTCCAGAAAACGTAGGATCCAATTCCTACAAACCAAAAAAAAAAAATGAGATGTATATTATTAGTGCTTGCATAAAACAAAGAGCAGGATTGCAAATCGGGACAAAAACACAACAAGCACCTGGTATCGCTCTAATGCATTACTGATTGCAACAACATCACCCCTGCAGAGCTGGCAAATACCAGCATTAAGAAGGTGTCCTTTAACTCCATACTTCAACAAGTTATTATTGAGTGAATGCCGTGCTATCTCTTCATAGATCTCAATAGCTTTTGGATATCTGAGGAAAAAGTTGAACCATTAAATCTTAAAGCACACTATCAAAACTTGATCCAACAGAATACTATCCACACATAATCTTGAGCTGAAAAAAAAATTAAACACAGAAAATTTAAGCATAATTATTAAGATCACAAATCTAAATGATGAGGACAGGGCTGAGAAGAAGTAAGAGAGGAATGGGATTAGTTATACATATACACCAAGGCATTTGGTTGCCCAAAAATGTAACTGTGGATGAACTTTCTCTCAAGTTAAATTTATATGGAGATGGAAGGTAGCAAAAAGGTATAAGCATGTCCACATGCATTCGTTAGTCAAGATTATTAATGATTTAATGCATACCAATACTTAATCAAACCTTAACATGGAAAATTTAATGCATGCCAACACTTAATCAAACCTAACCATGGCAATTATAGCACTGTAAAAATGGAAAATGGAAGGAATAAACTACAAAACTACAAAAGGTGAACATGTGAAGTCAAGAAAAGAAATGAAGCTAAAGATTTTACTATAAACATGTCAAACAAAACCGTAATATGGGAAAATAATAATGCAGCGAAGGCAGATAAATTTTACTGTTCTATTTGGGCAGCAAATTGCGCAATTTTCTGCTTGCACTGATTGGCAGACGTGGTTACTTCTTCACTTTGGAACAGATCAGCAGCTCTCTCATAGTAAACAATAGATTGCTCCAAGTTCTGTTCTTGCTCATACAACTCAGCAATTTCCTAGCAGAACAAAAAGAGTCCTCTTACATTTGTTCGATTCACTAATTCTATCCTCAGTTACCCAGATCTCACAATGAAATTATTTATATGATAAAAGACAGTATTCTTAAGAAATGGAATGGAAACAACAATTATTGATTTATTTTTTAAGAAAAATACCTTGTAATATCTGGCAGACATATTAAGCCTTCCAATATCCAAAAATATGTTTACAGATTGCTCAAGGCATGCTATTGACTCTGTAAAGCATACAATGTAAATTATTAGCAAGTGCAATAACTTCATAGCTTCAATATGAAAAGTAATATTATATCATATGACTAAGTAGAAACAACAGAATGTAAGAAACAAAGCAATATAGATCAACATGCTAATCAGATAGAAGTAGCAGGATCATATAGCTTAAAACGAAATTGCACGATGAAGTGTAGGAAATCAATACAAGAAAAAAACTAACAAGCAAAAAGGTAAAATAACTGCAATAACTAGCTTATATTTGCTTCTGTACTAAGAAACATAATTTTTCAGTATTGATACACTAATTATTGTCCAAGGCAAATGGCCTCATAACATCATAATTCAATAATAAATACTATCAGGTATTCAATAGAGAAAACATCATAAAGAACCAAACCTTTTGTATTAGTCTTTTATAATGAGATTGCACGATGAAGTGTAGGAAATCAATAAAAGAAAGAAACATTAAGCAAAAAGGTGAAATAACTGCAATAATTTGCTAATTTTAGCTTCTGTACTAAGAAACATAACTTTTCAGTATGGAAACACTAATTATTGTCCAAGGCAAATGGCCTTATAACATCATAATTCAATAATAAATACTATCAGGTATTAATAAGACAAAAACCACCATAAAGAACCAGACCTTTTGTATTAGTGTTTTTATAATGAGATTGCATGATGAAGTGTAGGAAATCAATACAAGAAAGACACGTTAAGCAAAAAGGTAAAATAACTGCATTAATTTGCTTATTTTTACTTCTGTACTAAGAAACATAACATTTCAGTATTGATACACTAATTATTGTCCAAGGCAAATGGTCTTATAACATCATAATTCAATAAAAAATACTATCAGGTATTAAAAAGACAGAAAACACCATATAGAACCAAACCTTTTATATTAGTCTTTTTGTAGCAATGAGCAGCATCTGCATATGCATTAGCAGCTTCATGCTTGCTATCCAACTGAAATTATAAATTCGAAGAAGCTTCAGATGCTAAGAACCCTAAATGCGGCCTAGCCTCACAATACTGACTTACCTTTAAGTGACAGTTAGCCAATTTCACATACACTGCTCCAGCCTGATCCCCTGATAAAAAGTTATAAAAAGCATAATGACAACAATATCAACAATCGAACCCAGACGCAACAAAAACTGATAAGAATATTATCTCGAAAAGAAACATTCACACTTAAAGTTTCTTTTGCCTGTAAGATGAAACCTTTAAAATTAAACAATGACTGAAGTCAAATAATTCCAACCTTATACAATAAACCCCAATTACCTATAAATGTACTACATAAAGCAATTTGTAAACAAATAAATCATAAAGTAAAGCAAACAAAATAGTTCTTCGGTGGCAAAAGAGCAGATTTCTCTACGCAATGATGATATAGGGTTTAATCAAAAACTTATATAATCTAAAATCGGGAAATCAAATGCATCAGCAATCATCTTTGAAGCAATCAGTCCAAAATCCATGAGAATTTGGATGAATACTTATGAAGTCATTGCAACATTTCCGTAAACAGAAAGTCAGATCGCACCAAATACAGTTAATCAATATATTCACCAATCAATTAAAACAACCGAAAAACTAATAATTATCATTAAATTGAAAGAGAAATATTTACATGATTTTGCGAGTTTAAAGGCATTGGCGGCTTTGTCGAATAAATCGGCGGCGTCTTCGTATTTGGAGCCGAAGAGACCCCAGCCGCCGAGCTTCTTCTCGGCTTTCTTCTCGAATTCCTCAGCTCTTGCGATTTGATCGCCCATTTTTCTTTCCTTTAACCTTTTTTTTTTTTTTTTTCTTTCTTTTATTTGACGCAAAGGGGAGGTCGAATTTGCTGAGTTTTCAAGGAAGAGGAAAGGGTGGTGATATCAAAAAAGAGAATTGTTTTCTGCTATGTCATTTCATCATCCAATTTTGTTGACTTTTTGACTAGAGATAACGTGTTGATATTAGCCCAATAAGTTGGGCCTAAACAATTCAGATCTATTGTTAGTCGGTTACGGTTAGGGGTGTCAATGGGTCGGATTTTGGTCGGATCAGGTTTGTTCAAATCCGATTTCATTTATATCGGATTGAATTTTATTGGATTCGGATCTTGTTAGGATTGTGCACGGATCTAGATTTTTTGAATCCAACGGATCTTGGTCGGATATCGGATATTTTTCGGATCCAGTAAATTTGTATTTAAAAAGTTAAATTAATATTTTTTTCCTAAAACAAGTTTATTATCTTTTCAATTTTATTTAATTTTAGCACACATTTTTAAAGTTTCTTTACTATTCTCATATTTGTAGAATGAATATCGGTTTATATAAATTTATAAACGAATTATAAATTACTATCTTCTTAAATTGACGTTGAAATATTATTAATGATACTTATTTTTATAAATCATTTTGTATATATATATATATATATATATATATATATATATATATATATATATATTTTACCAACATGTGATTGGTCTAGTGGAAGAGACTAGTTAAACCCTTGGGCTCGGATACGGATCTTTAACGGATCGGATCGACCTAAATCCATATTCGCTCCATGAGTTTCTGATTTTGAATCTTTATAATCGGATCAGGTCCATTGAATATCTAATCGGACAATTATCCTAATAAATCGGACCGAAATCGAACGAATCCGGATTGAAATCCGCCCCATTGACAGCCCTAGGTTACGTTTCTCATTTACGTTTCTCATTTACCTTTGTGTTGGATCTACAGCAAAGTATGAAAGTATCCATCAAAAAATAATCTATATAGTAAAGTAGAGACTAATTGATTCAATGTATAATGTATATGGACGGATCCAGCCCTTCTTTTTTGTTTTTTTTGGAAGAAAGGGGGGAGGGGGTACCACTATTATGTAAATATTTCAAATTATTGACTCAATTCTAGCAAGGAAAGAATCAGTCATTGCATATTTTCATGCTAAATAACCAATTACACCTTAGAATACTTCTTTGGGTCAAAATATAGTTGTATAAATGATAAAACTACCAATCCTTGTACATAAAACTACACTGGGTAAAGCACGTCTTACATGTAATAACACGTAAGAATAAATTGCTACTAGTTGTTAATTTTGTCGAAAACAATATATAATGGTGTAATTTGCTCATGATTCACTAATGTATGTTATTCAATTTCAGCAGTTACTTTGCTGAGTGACCATTTTCTTTCTTCAAGAGTCTTCAAGTCTTAGACATGATTTAATGTTTTTTTAAGGCTTGTTTATGTGAAAACCTATACCAATGAGGATTCAAAGATAGTTTCGCCACATTGTGGAGATTAATATATTCCACTACATCATTCACCCGTTGGTTCACTTTTTTATAATTAGTTGTATTATTTGTTAGTGTTGTGTAATTAAGATTAAAATCAAATCAACCTCCTCGATACTTGACTTGAACTTTTTCGATAAAAACTCGTTTGAGTTCAGTTCATCATGCAAATCAAACAAGCTTGAGTATCATTTTTAGTTTGACAACTTTTGAATCTGGGCTCGAGCTCGACTAGATAATTTTAAAATTGACAAAACACATATAAAAATATAAAAATATTAGATATTCGACTCGAGCTGGTTTGATAGAAACTCGCTTGAACTCGATTCGTTTGTCAAACAAGTCAAACTCAAGTAAAATTTCAAGCTCGATGCAAAAATCAAAAGCTACTCAAACTCGTTTGCACTCCTATAGTAATAGTTTCTTTAGGTTCAAACACGTTAAGGGTGAGTTTGACCCAGCGATTAAAGTTCTTAAAATCACTTTTACATCTCTATTGTGATTTTTGAAATGTTTGACCATGATTATAAAAATTACTTCTTTTCAATCATGACTTTCATGGTGTTTGGTCCACAAGACCATAATCACTTTTGAGATCTCGAGAAGCAAAAAATCAACTTATTTTAGAAGCAATTAAAGAATTAGTTTTACAAAATCAATTATTCTATAATTAATTTTATTATAATCAATTATTATCAAAATCAATTTTAATAAAATCAATTCTCATATAATTGTTTTTTGAATCGCTAGGCCAAATTCACCATAAATAAACTTTAAAAAAATGTGCACTAATAACACACAGCTTAAACTGACTCACATAAGTTAGGGTATTTTTGTCATAAAATAATTTATGAAGGTTTGTGAATGAGAGAAAGTTAGTGGCTTTTATAAAAACAGACGGACGTGTATTGCCATTTACTAACAACTGGTACTCCCTTTGTCCCAATTTATGTGTCGTTTTAGGTGTTTTCATACATATTAAGGCACCTACTAAATTGTCTCAATCTTAGGGAAAAAATAAATGATATTCCTAGAATATCCTTTTATTCTCTCTCTTACTTTTTTTTCTTAAAGAGAGTTTTAGATACATTAAATAAGGGCAAAATGGGAAAATATGTAATTAATAGTGCATTGAAATTCTAAAGTGTTAATGTTAATTTGGGAAAAAAAATTTCTCTAAAACGACGCTTAAATTGGGACAGGGAGTATAATTTTCTGCATAATTATTACTACAATAGAAGAAATTGGGATCCCAAGAACGGACACTGATACAATACTAAATTTAGAGAGGTGCATGGATCTGTTGCCTGTTCCGCACAGAATTAAATAAAGCTGTCAAAATGACCAACAGCTATCCACCGCCCTCCCAGAACAAAACGTAACTACAAAAAAGGAAAAAGGAAAAAAAGTGAAATAAATGAAAATGGATAGACTTTGACAGAGGAAGGACTCTTTGGTGGGAATTTCTTGGTTGCATATTTTGATCTGTTTCTGGTCAGCATCAAGCTTAAAAGGTAAAACTCTCTGAAAATATTAAATTAAAAGATTCTTGGCATTATGTTTTGTCATTTGATGGATAAATTTAAACAAACTTCTTTCCAATGAATTGAAGCAACTAAAACTACTTAACCCTTTTCTATACAGACAAGAGAAACCCCCAAATTTAAGGAAAAGAGTATTTTTTAAGGGAAATATAAATTTCAAACATCTTATTAGAGAGCGATTCTTGGGGAAAGGTAAGAAGCTCATCCCTGAATTTCGTCTTTATCTGTTTGTAGGTTCTGGGATTGCATTTGATTTTTTTTTTAAGAAATCCCCTTGCTCTTTCCATAAAATTCTTGCAACTATGTTGTATCCAATTCCAAAACCTCAATTTCTTAAATTTACTCTATGTACCGAATAGAATAATATCAGAAATGGCATTTAAAGCTAAATTGAGATGCAATTATTGATAAATGACCTGGGCTCATGAATGGGATTGGGCTCATGCCCTTATTAGCTAAGGCATACATCATTTTAGGATAACATAATAGGGTCCACATGGATCGTTTTTGTCTTGATGTCAATGAGTTTTGGTTTTAGAACATTGGTTTGAGTGGTCTTGACGAGATCTCTAAAACACGAATGGGATTGAGTTCAAGTAAATGAATTTTTTTGGTCTTATTGAGACACAGCTTGAATTAGTTAACATATCATAAGGAGCCATAGTGTTTAATTATTTTAGCAGTGCCAGACAAAATCCAACCCATACAATGAGCTTTCAGCCACTGATTTTAGTTAATTATTAAATGTAGTTCCAAAACTCGTTATTCCATCATGTGGGCTTGTGTCCAATGTCAGATTTAATGTCCCTTCTCCTTATGTATATATAGATTTCTGATCGAATCACTGTACAAAGATTATCAAAATTTAACACAACCCTTTTCTTTTTTTAGTAGGAATGAAATCAGAAAAGCAAGATATTGGAGTTGATGCTCCTTTACTCCCAGAAGTTCAACCAACAGATGGTAGACAATCAAATGAGGGTGCATCGGTTTCCGGTGCAGTATTCAACATCTCTACCGGCATGGTTGGAGCTGGGATTATGTCCATCCCCGCTACTTTCAAGGTGCTAGGTGTTATTCCTAGCTTTTTGGTCATCTTAATTATTGCTTATTTTGTCGAAGTCACGGTAGAATTCCTCTTGAAGTACACGCATTCTGGGGATTCGAACACGTATGGGGAACTCATGGCTGAGTCGTTTGGGAAGTCGGGTTCTGTAGCGCTTCAAGTTTGTGTTATGATCACCAATCTTGGGGCTTTGATAATTTATTTGATTATAATTGGTAAGTTTCTTTAGATTGCGATTTGTCCATTTTTGTTTTGTTTTCCAAGGGTATTCGGGTCCTTGACCTGACTTAATCTTTTTGAGGCTCGTCGGACACATTTAAGTGGGAACCTCTCCCAACATGGATTCGAACTTGGGTTCACTGCATTGTAGTGACTAGTCCTTTCCAATAAACCAATCACTTGTTGGTTTAGATTACGATAATTTTTTTTTCCGGGATCTATTTCTAATCGTTTTTTGAATAAATATTGTAGGAGATGTTCTCTCAGGAAGTAAGTCTGGAGGGACCTTGCATTTGGGCATTCTACAAGAATGGTTTGGCATCCATTGGTGGAATTCTCGAGCATTTTCACTACTTCTCGTAGTGCTTTTCATCTTGCTTCCTTTACTTCTTCTCCGGCGAATAGGTTAGTAATGGTAGTTTGTAATTTCTTACCGATTAAATATGCATGGACGCATATGTATAATTTGTTGTGAGGAATGTGCTTAGACTTTGTTAAGAATCAGTGGATATATTATTATACAAGAATGACCAAAACTTGTACAGTTTGTTACTTGCAGATTCATTACGGCATGCATCAGCTATATCTGTGCTACTAGCTGCATTTTTTGTTGCCATATGCTCGATTATGGCAATACATGCTATGTGGGTTGGGAAGACCCAGAGACCAAGATTGGTTCCGGACTTATCAAACGGGGTGTCTGTGTTTCAACTCTTCACTACTATTCCAGTCTTTGCAACCGCCTTTGGATGTCATGTAAATGGTAAGAATGCAATTGCTTACAATGATACATAAGCCCCCACGGTCTCGTACACATTTTAATCTTTTATTTTAATATTTAGACCGAAACATTTATAATTGAAGTTTAGAAGCAAAGAAAAGATGCAATTGGGTTGGTGTTTCTTCTTCATAAAAGACAGCCTATTGAAAAATTGTGGTGAAACATATGCTATATGGACCACTTTCGTTATCTCACTTAACTTGGTGGGGCGTCACAAACTATCTTATTGCTAGAACTAGTTTCATAATCACCGTGATGCGATTATACATAGGTGAATCCGTGCTTATTTCCTTCCCGAGTTGAGAACAGCTCAGAAGATGATTGCCCGTGGGTTGGTACGACTAAGATAAAACATGGGGACAAATATGTTCGGTTCAACTCTTTTGAGGGACCTAGGAAAAATTTAAAATCGGGGTCCACCATAAAAGAAAACTATGTATCTTAAGATATTTATCTTGAATAAATGGCATTTTGCACCCCGAAAATGCATCATTTTGGCACTTTGCACCTCGAAGTGCATATTCTTTGGCAAAATGCATCGGAAATACCAATTGTAAATGATAATGTATTTTGCAGTTCATCCCATTAGAGCAGAGCTCGGCAGAGCTTCTGATATGAGCTCAGCAGTCAGAATCTCACTGGTACTATGTGTTACAATTTACTTTGCCGTTGGCTTCTTTGGGTACCTTCTTTTTGGGGACTCGATCATGGCTGACATGTTAGTCAACTTTGACACAACTTCAGATTCCATCGTTACTACGATTCTCAACGATATTGTCAGATTGAGTTACGCAATTCACCTAATGCTCGTGTTTCCTGTGATGAACTACTCTTTAAGAGTTAATGTGGATGAATTATTCTTCCCAAAAAGGCCTATGTTGGCAGCAGAAAATGTTCGGTTTTTCTCTCTTACGTGTACTTTACTTGGAGTCATATATGGAGCAGCTATAGCCATTCCAAATATTTGGTACTTCTTTCAGTTTATGGGAACTACGACAGTTATGTGCCTTATGTTCATATTTCCAAGCTCGATTATTCTTAGGTATGGTCATTGGTTTCTTTCTATTGTTCTATCATTACATCATTATTTGTGTCTGATTTTTACTTTTTTCTATTTTCTTTTTGTAGAGATGTACATTGCGTATCGACTTGTAGGGATAAGGCGTTGGCGGTAATTGTGATTTTACTGGCGATAGGGACGAGCTTGGTAGCCATTTTCTCAAATTTGTTTGATTATTTTGGCTAGAAACTGCTGTAAGATTTTATGGATGGAGGCAGAGATGCCCTGTAATTCAAACTGTCATTTTCTTGATGTCCGAATAAGTTGTTTGATCGTATAGTTCTATGTCATGTTTGACTCTCATGTGAGCCAAATTTGTTGCCATTTATCTTTCTTAATGTGGGAGATATTACACTACAGTATTCTTAGGAACTCACAGCACATGTTAATGACTACTCTTTTATCTTACATATTGCTGGCAAAATGGTTCCTAAGTCATGGGTCAACTCTGACGTAGACTTGTTCTCGCTCTAACTTAAAAGAAAAGAAGACATGAGGAAACAATTAAATTTAAAATGTGACTAGTTCAATGATCCAAGCCTTGTCAATCAATTAATATCCCTGCACATGAAGCCACTGCAGCTGCGGACTCAATGGCATAGGCAATCAAGTAAGCATGCCAAAAGACTCACACTCTGGCTCCAATCAAGCATGCTTATGTTTAGCTAGCCTAGAAACCATTTGGCAAACACGAATTTTTTAAGAAAAGAAACAAAAATATTTGTAGTTCTTAGCATTCTCTTTCCCATCCTTTTGTAGGTAAGTTTGCAGTCTTATTGAGATTGTGTCGATATGTTTTGTAAGATTGGTTTTGGAGTCTTCCGGCAACTATGTAAGATCAAAATTTCATACAGAAAATAGATAGTTTATACAGTTTTCTTACATGTAATGATGCTACAGAAGATCAGAAGCAACAAAACTGACAAAGTAATGATGTTTATACAAGTTTTCTAACATATAGATCCTCGTGAAGGCAATACCGTTAGGGTCAGCCGGTTACTATTCAAAATAGGAATAAGAAAAGCATAGACATGAGAAGATGAACTTTTATTGCACAAGCATTGTGGATTCAAATCTTCTGTTCTGGATAATACAGAGTGTTACACTCCAAGAGAAAAATAAAAATATATTTATGGCAGATAACATCGCGAATCTAAAGTAATTGTAAAGTAGACATTGCAACTTCTCAAGCTGATGATTCAAAATTCTTATTATCGTATCTCAAGTCTTGAAATCTACCCAGCAAGTTTGACTTGTATTTCTCGATGTCAGTGTACTCGGAGGAATGTGGAGTGGACCTTATAACAGTGATTGCTCCGGCTTCATGTAAAGCACCAACAGCTTCATCTACAGGAGATAGCAGTAAATGAATAAGTATACTAGCTTATCCACATTTCATTAAGTGTGTTCTCTGATCACACAAAAGGGGAGCGGATTATGAAAATAATAATAAAATCTGCTCAAAATTGATTAAGGCGACAATCACGCAACTGTAAAACACAAAGAAGAACATACTGGGTGGAAAAATTGGGTCAACATCCCTACTATCTAATGCTCATAAATTTTCATCAACACAAAAGTAAACTCTTTTGAGTTTTCGTCTTCCTTTAACAGTAAACCAGTCTCTACTACATTAGTTCTTAGGCAGTCCCTAAATTCTCAAGTAAAACACTATGTGGACTACCTCTTTTGCTTTTTTTGAACTGTTCCTTGTCTCCAGCCTGAAACAGATCTTAGCCATTTTTTCACTATGCATAATGAATGATTTTAGAAATGTCGGTGGTAATTCCAAGCCATTCTAAGTTTTAAGGAAATAGATTGCTAAAGTACCTATTTAGCAACTTCAGCAACAATTTAATCTTTTAGTATCTGCATTTCTCTTTTTTTAAATGGTAAAAGTTCTGGTAAAACAAAGAATCATATTTTTGAGACAGGTATATTTATGCATGCTAGTTTAGAATAACAGCAACAAAAGAAACAAAAGAAACTCATGGACTTTCTTTGCTGGCAAATTAGACAAGAGAGGATGGAATTATAATTTATGAGCGAGAAAAGAGGTGGGGGAGGGGAGCCTAACCTGATTTTGAGATGGCAACAAGAGCCTTCAAAGCTTCCTTTCGAGTGCGGTCATCTTTAGCAGCTGCTAACATTTTCACAAGCTCCTGAGCTCCACCCAATTCAACTATTTTCATTCTTCTTTGGTCTGACAATCAAATCTGAATTGGTCAGAAACAGGCAGCACAATTTTCAAAATCCAGGACTTATGCAAGGATCAAAGATAATAAGTGTATTTTCAACCCTCGATAGGGGCACATACTTCTCCATGTTGAGTGCACACTTAGAGCTAAATATACGCTATGTGCAAATTTTAAGCTTGGGATCAAGTTAAAAGGTCCACCTTTCAGATTTTGGTTTAATATACCTATCTTTCTAGTTCCATTTTTCCCCAGATCCCCCTTCCTAAGAAAGCATACGCACAAATTCTTCTTCACTGCTCACTGGATTGAACAATGCATGAGAATTTCAAACAAGATATACAAACTAGTCATATTTGAATTTAGGGGTCAATGCTAGATCTCGTTCATTAATAATCAATAATACTTTGAAGCATAAAATAATTCTTCTCATGAAAGGTTCACTTATTTTCAGTGTTCATCTAGAGCAAAAGGAAAGGAATTGAGTTCCTTTTCGAAGAGAGACCATTATCTGCAAGCTAACCTCTGAAACAAATATTGACATGTTATTAACAAAATCTGAAACTCTTTGCATTACCATCTATAGCGAAACGAGCTAATCTGGATGCTCCAATTCTTTTAAACAAAGGATCCTTCACGTGTAAAAGTGATACAGACTGCTGCATCAAGTTTTCTCCTGCAGATCAAACACATAAACATCTGAACATTTCATATTAAAATCGAATAAATTGCCCAGTCCCTTATCCACTAAACATACCCAGGTATGGAAATAAGTTGTAAGCCACTAGAGTTGCAGTCCCAGCAAATATTACTTTCAATACCCATCCTATTTTTCTTTCTGCCTCCTGTTCAATCGTTCGTTCATCTATCACAAAGGCATTATAAACAAATAATTTAGCAAAATGAACTAACGTCCACTAATATATTATTCCGAATTAAGTGGAAAAACACAATAGCATCAACATAAAAAACAAAATGCAATCTTTTAGGTCACATATATTACCCAAAAAAAAAAAAAAAAAAATCAGTTACCATGAGGGATTTGCATCCAGTCATAAACTAGTGTGACCTTACTAATAGTTAATTAATATAAAAAAAATTAGTTTATCACTTGAATTACGTAAAAAAACAGAAATAAAATAAACCAAAAGTTACCTCCTCTCAACGAAGAACAGAAATTCCGAGATTGCACATTCACTGGATGTCTTATTGATAAATACTGTATTTACAGTCAGGAAACAATTAAAAAAGAATAAAAATAAGAAATTGAGATCAATGAGCAGGTACTTACGGGACTGAGTCGCGAAGCTAATGTGCGCATGATGCGAAATGACGAGTTTTGTTTCAGCTCTGTAATGGAAGCTGAGATTTCTTATGGGGTTTAAGGTTTCGAAACCCTATAGTCGATTGTATGAGATCTTGAACACATTATAAATTTAACTATTCTCGAATTGGAAAAGACGAAATCTTTTTTTTTTTTTGAGAACGGAAAAAACGAAATCTGATGAGTTTAATTCCTTTTTCTTTTCTTTTATCATATTTTTTATAGACTATTGACATTTTTGAAATTTTTTTCTTACAAAAAAACATTTTTCAGATTTTGGTTTCATTTGAGAAGATGGGCTAATTTTTGTGTCAAATTAGCCCCCCAACAATATTTAATTAGCTATTATTATCAAGATCAATAATTCTATTCTTTTATCATATTTTTTATAGACTATTGACATTTTTGAAATTTTTTTCTTACAAAAAAACATTTTTCAGATTTTGGTTTCATTTGAGAAGATGGGCTAATTTTTGTGTCAAATTAGCCCCCCAACAATATTTAATTAGCTATTATTATCAAGATCAATAATTCTATTAATCTTCATCAAATAATATCAAAAATTTCGATTTTAAGTAGATTGTAACGAATATATAGAGTAAGGTCATCTTCAACAATTCATTTATAACTCAAAATATAAGAAAAATTATAAGTTTGGTCAAAAAAATGAACTCCAACAGAGCCATCTTATATTAAGTGCAATAATCACTTTTATTAAATGGTTGAAAACACCACCTAAATATAAGAGGCAAAAGTTGATTGTTAAAAACTCCTTTTGCATGGAAAGCTGTGTAGAAAACTAATAAATATTTTTTAAATAGCAATTCATATATTTTTTTCAAAACAATAATATTTTAATTTCAAATTACTTTCACGAATATTTAATGTACATTCATAGAACACAATTTTAATTTTAATTCATATTATTTTCACGAAAATATAATATTTAAAAAAAATTATTTCATTGTTACTATTATTATTATTAGTACATAAATATTATATATATATATATATATATATATATATATATATATATATATATATATCACTATTTTCAATATATAAATAATTATTTTAAATAATTTATTAAATATTTACTGGATGTTGGAGTGAAGTGGTGGTACTGTTTAAAAGTTGCATCTTAAAATATATACTAGTTTTTGTAGTACAGAGTAAAAAGTGAAAACATATAATATTATTCATCCCTTAAATTTTAACATAATTTTAACATAAGATAAAAGGGATGTTGAAGATGACCTAATAAGTAGTTTCCTACTTCAATATATCGTTTAATTTATATTTTTACAATATAAATCCCAAAATTTTCAAAAAGTTCAGAAAAAATTATAATATTTAAAAGACCACAAAACTCGAGATGTTTAATTTATATTTTCACAATATTCTTTCCAAAATTTTCAAAAAGTTCTGAAAAAAATTATAATATTTAAAGGACCACATAACTCAATATGCATAATGCATCATAATAGTTCAACAATATGAGCTTTGAATTACGGATTTAGACCATATATTAACAACTGGATTTTGAATTAGCAATGGAGTAAAAAAAGGAGTTGTTCCAGTCGACGTCATTCAACCAAATGAAGTAGCAAAAAGAAAAATATATTTTGATATTAAAACCCAAAATTCTCTATATGAATAAATTACCAAGTAAAACTACTACAGGTCATCATATAAGTAAATTAAATGAAACGACTCTGTTTTCCTCCAATTTGAATTTGGCAAAACAGCTTTGAACCAGTCCATGTTTGCAAGAAGGCATCCTATTTCCTGCAAGAGGCACATCAATATCACAAACAAGATTAGGAACAATACATTCTGCAACTACAAATTTTCGACCAAAGAACACTACTTAATTCACAAACCCAAAGATAGACAGCTACAAAAACAAAAATACAAGAGTTTTGAAAATACATACACATACATAATACAACTATTTCAACAGAAAATATGCATCTCGGGTACTATATGAAAGAGTCGAACTGACCTGCTACTCTTCCTTGTCGGGATAACTAGTCCTCTTTTCTCTAAACTCTTAAAACGATCTTTCACAAGGGTGCAACATCCCTATTATCAAAATAAATATTTATATATAAACCACAAGAGAAGACATTCATGAACTTAATTTGAGCACGAAAACGAACCAGTAAAAATCAAATTACGAACCTTCAATTGCCTAAGTGAACCAGTTTTCTCTTCAGATAAGAGGACTTGGAGAGGAGCAGGATCAAATCTGAATAAAATAGTACAAGCATAATTAAGTTTCACGTCAAGATATTAAAATATATTGATAACATAAATAGCTACATTGTCTTTATATTTATATTCCTCCTTCACTACAATATGTGTGAAAGGTGGAAAGAAAGTTAAAAAAAATGTACGTGCATCATTTAACTCCACATACTTGTACTTCCCGAATCGAGGTGGACGAGTTTTCAGTCTGTCATGTTTAGCAACAACCCGTCGAAGACGTCTGTTATGTTTTTCTTCATCCTCTTTTGCAATTTCTTGGATTATATTTGGTAAGCTGTATTCAGAAGAGATGATTAAAAAAAATTGGATTGTAGGAATATAGGAAAAAACCCTTTGAAACTGGATGAAGAATATTATTGCTGATCAGGTACCTGTCTATCTCTTTTGAGAGTGCACCAATTTTCTTGACCTCTGCTTCAGCTTTCAATCGTTCCTTCTGCCTAGCCCTCCGATTCAACTTAACTCGAGTTATCCTTTCCTTTTTAACAGGCCTGTATTAGCACAAGTAAGAATTTCGTAAGACACGTTTTATTTCACCTTTTCTATTTCTTGGGGAAGAGGGTGCTCAAAGGGCAAGGAGAGAAAGGAAATGTAAATAATACGAATACATTCAGTAATATTTCTTGTAATGGCAGTGCTTTAAGAATATTAAACAAAAAGATTTATTGGAAACACTTGTCACGTAGAACTTGATCTGCAATACAAGCAAGAAGCAATACTCATTTTAAATCCAGAAAAGAAAGCTACCTACGAGCTCTTATTCTTGTAGCAAAAAGGTGGGGGGGGGGTAGGATATTAAAATTCAAGGTATATATGAATCGGACCTCTTCTCTACATCTGCATCTTCGTTATCATTCATTTCATTTTGATCATCACCATCATCATCAGTTCCTTCATCCGCCTCAAGGAAATATTTCTGAAACAACAATAAAATTGATGCCAAGTGAGAAAGATTTCATAGGGGTAAGTAACAGGAAACAGAGATTGAGGGATGGATTTCAAGATAACTGGTAGATGAGATACTAACCTCTTCTTCATCAATAGCTTCCCCAGGAACAATTAAAGGAATGGGCTCAGGCCCCAGTTCATTCTTATAAATTTTCTGCATTTCATCTGCAACAGCAAGAGCCAATGCATCCTGCAGAGAGCATAACATTCAAGAGTATAAAGTTAGATCACATGGAATCAGAGATATATAAACAAGTAAGAATATGAAGAAATAATTAGCAAGTACCTGATGGCTATCAGGGTGAGGATTGAATGAGCATCCAGAAGGTTCAATTTCAACCGCAGGTATAGTACATGTCTTTGCTTTCTGTCATTAATAATAGTTAATACACAATCAGCTGAACAAATAATATTATACTCAAATATAAAGATGATTCTCAACATCCTAAAGTCATGCAAATGAACAAACATGGTATATTAATTCTACCTTTTTAGATTTGGCCCTGCCTTCACCTACAAAAGTAAAATTACGACTTCTGTAAGAAATGACATCTCTTTATCGAAATCATCAAGAATATGCAAATACATATTATCAAAGAAAATACCTTTCTCTCCCCATAAATCAACCATGGAAGAACCAGCTGTATCTTCATCCTGTTACAATTTGAGAAGTACTTTTAAGTATGAAACATTCTACTAAGTTTTATTCATAACCACCATGAAATTTACTCCATAAAAATTCTAACCTTTGAACTATTGAGTGCAGCATCTTTGGCTGTTTGAACAGCTTTGCCGTTTTTCTTCGATGTCTTCTTATTCTGTATAGAGGACGGCACTGGTTTAACAAAAGGGTTACGCTGCAACATACTGTCAACGCGCAGAACTTTTCCCCTGCTTTTCTCAATCTTTCGCTTGACAGAGAGATCTGCTCAAAGAATAAAAAACACATTAATATAATTTTTACATTTAAAAATCCAACGAAACAATTTTCGCACATACTAGTCCCAATTCATCAAAACTTAGGAAAACTCCACTGTAAAGTTCCTATTGCAATTCCAGAAAAATTCAAATACTTAAGTGATAGTTTGAGCTCATATATAGGAGGTTCAAACATGGATAAAATTTTCCATACTTCTCCACCAAAAACTCGGATTTTTTTATTTTTTTTGGTTCAATCAAAACGGAGATATAGATTAGTTATCACTTCAACTAGTTACTTTAATTTACAATATTCCCAAATATTTCCGAGAAATTCTAGAAAAAGCTCATAATACTTAACTAACCGAAACATAACAAGAGAATGAAATTTCAAACCATGGATTCAAGCATTCTGATATTTGCACAAACACAAACATAAAACAAACAAAAAATCAATACAACTTGCAACCAATTATTCATTTTCTCTAATGCAAAAGTAGGCCAAGTTCAAGATACAATTTTTCCTAAGGGTTTTGCTTTTACCTCTGGATTTATCGACGAAGAAAAGGGAATCGTCAGATGCTTCAGCCAAAGAACCGCCGGAAAGCGCGTCTTTTGTGGACTTCTCGAAGTAATCCTCCAAGTCTTCGGTACTTATGTTAGCTCTCCATTCCTTCTTCCCTTTCCTTGAGGTTTTTGCTTTCTTCCCCATTCTATCTTTCCCCTAGAATATTCTTCCTTTTTCGCTTACGATTTTGATTTTTGGTGGGAGGGCTGAATGAAGGAAGTAGAAGTTGCAACTCAGAAGTGAAGGAACCCTAAAATTAGCACGTGACTGGCGCGTGTTTTCATTAATTTCTAATTATCTTTATTATTTTTCTCCTTTTAGATAATTCATTTTTTTTTCTAACTAATAAGAATAAATATAAAAATGAGTTTGCATTTGTATTTGTAAGCTTGGCCAACTAGTAGGATAGGTTAGGTTGGGTTGGACATATATCATGTACGTGAAATATTGACCTTTTTAAATATAAAAAATGATTTAAATAAAAAATGATTCGTGTAATTAAATTAGATTGGATTAACTCGTTCTTAAATATTTGTTAATATTATGTATGGTACAAATTAGACATATATAAATTGAAAAATACACGCCAATCACGTTCGATACATGACGTTAACGTTAATTCGAAAAGAAAAATATTTACCTTTTCTCTATAACTGATTAAAATTTATTTATGATCTATATATAAATTTTAACTTAATTTAATGTAATCCACAAACAATAAAATAAAAGTTATGTAGTTTCGAATTTGGTTCAGTAGATCCATGATCTTGACTCATTTTGCTACACAATATAAATACAGTATTTTTCTTTAGCCATTATTAATTAATAAAAAAATTAAATTTCTTTTTCTTTTGGTTAAATGAATAAATGAGCCACTTTAAATCAAAAATTCGGTTTGGCTGCAATTTATGGGCAAGAATTTTCCTTAATTTGAAGAAACAATCGAATTCAAACTTTAATAAAGAACCAACGTAAAGCCCGAAGGAGAATTTTCAGCCCAATTTTGTGATAGATCATGTAGCTTACTTATTAAGAAGTCTAAAAGCGATATAGCTTTGGCAGCTTAAATGTTCGACGAAAGTCCTGATAGAGAAAGTGTCTGATTAATTGAGAAGGGAGCAATTATGCTGTAAGTCGTTCGCTACAGTGTTCACAGCAATTCGTTTTTTCTGCTAAATTTCGGGTTCATTGTCTGTTTATGATCAATTGTATAACTCTAACATACAAATAGAAAAGAAGTAAGCACTTTTTTTGTTAATTTACTACTCCTATTTGTGAATTTTTTGCAGTTATTGTATGGTAATTGTTTGTTGAATTCTTTTACTTTTCAATTCATCATTGGATGCATAAGATAAATGATGGTTTCTATTTACATTTAGATCGTCCCTTTTATCTTCTGAATTCTAGTCTTAAACATATATTCAGAGTCAAAGACACTGTAAGTCCTGGTTTTGTAAAACAAGCATTTATTAAATACAGGGAAAGTATTTGCTGATTCGATTCTTAGTATTTATATCTTCTATTCTTTTCTTTAGTATTTTAAATTGTGTGATCCCGAGCATAAGCATATCAGGATGTATTTTAGAGTAGAAACTAGGAGCATAAGGAAAAGGGAGGTAAATGAGGAGAGATTTTTAGAAATTAGTTTAAGCGACATAATTCAATTTCTAGGACTGTTTTCTCATTCACATATACTTGAATACCTAGACTCAGAATTGGTTTACGGTTACAGCTGAAATCCTATGATATCCGTCTTGATTACGTTGTAAGTTCATTATCCTTGCTAATACTGATATCTTGTCTCCCATCTATACTGTCCACGAGCCAGATTGCTCAAGTATTTACCCTGCAGATAATCGACCTAATAAAGGTCTGCATATATGCTAGAAACTTGTCAGCATTATACTAGTTTGATTATTTATGCTATAGTAAGTAAAGTGGACATCATATTTGTTAATTTTTTTCTACGGATCGATCTATTAATCCGTATATAATCCAACATGCCCATTTGTGAAATAAAAACAGAGTTCCATTTCCCCTGCCTCCATGTATGAATATAGTTGAGGTGGTAGAGAATAGTTAATAGTCAATGATTTACGGAAAAAAAGAAGAAGCTTGACATAGCTGTACAAAACAGAGATCGTCTAATGGGAGTTCTAACCTGACCTAGCTTCCATTTCCATATAAAAGCTTTAGTTGTGGACTGAGGATAGGAAGAGGGCTAAGCTGAACTCAAATATGCCATTTGATCAGATTCTCCTATTGTTTAACGACTAAATGATTGGACCAGAAAGGCGCAGGTGGCTTGGCCACTTTACTGGTCAATGAAACACGAGGAGATGTTTCGGCTTATAATCCTACTAATGTAATCTCCAGTACTGATAGAGGAATCTTCTTCTAAATTTAAGAAATAGACAATTTATTTCAAAGGGTGTGATAAATTCTAAATATTGTTTCAACCTTAAGGAACTATAATGTAATTACACTGATTCAAAAGGTAAGGTAGACATGAATGGTTATATGTCTTATAAGGAGCTTTGATATTCTTCTGTTAAATAAGCTGCAATGGTGTCCACCAGGGCTTGCCATAGAAATAATGTTTATACTTCATACCGCGGGATCCACAACTCGCAATTATTTCTAATACCCGTCATATATGATAAATGATGGCACTATCAACATCAATAAAGTACTATAACTTGGATGTGCTAGTATTGTCACAGATTTACTATATGAAAATAATGAGGAGCCTACCTTATCTATCTTATTCTTATATGAACATTTGTACTCTGCTTATGCAATAATGCCTTCGTTAATTATGCCATGAGAGATGCTTCTGTACGGAGAAGGAAAACTTTTTTTCTCCCTTGGATTTCATTTTGAAAATTGCAATACACTTGGCCAAATTCAACAAATGCCAAATTTTGTGTTCGATGTAAATTTCACTGAAAGGAATCACACCCCAAGAACATCCCGAAATGTCTTGTTGAGTTGGCCTTGGCATATTAACTTTTGGCGTCATGCCTTTGGGCGATTCAGTTTCCCAACATGTGATGTTCTACATGTGAAGAAAGCTGGACACCCGTGTATCGTGTGGAATACTCCATACCTATATTTACCTGCAGCTTAATTTTTTGAAGAAGGGTTTCGGAAATGAATAGAATTGACCCGTGACCTGAAACTATCATATATGTTAACAGAGTTGTTTGGTACAAATTTGCACTCATTCAAATTCTGATCTCTTTTTCAAATGGTGCCAAATGTGTGGCTATTTTAGAAAACTATGTGTGTGATTCTAGAGTGAAGTATATTAGCAATGCCAAGACATTATATCCCATCAAACATTAAAGAAATGTTGGCCATGAATATTACGATTCAGTATTATAGGTTTCAAGAAATATATGTTATGTTTTTTAGTGGAACTTATGGTCCATGATGTTGACCAGTTATTGTATTATTTACAAGATCTATAGTTCCAAAGTTAAAGTTTTATATTCTTACTGGTAGAATGAATGACTTTCATTTTGGTCATCATAATTGTATGATTGAAATCTAAGACTTGAACGTGTTATTCTTATTTGTTTCAGGGATACACATTCTGGTGACGTATTGGGATCGTGCCATGCAATTACCTATTTACTTCTTACGGTATTATTTTCATAAGAAGCTTTATCATTCAGCATTTATACGAAATCCTGGTGGGTGTGTCTGAAGTGTGGAACTGAATTTGATGTTTAAATTCACTCATCTATGATACAAATTCGAAATTTTAAGCTAACTATAGGTCACGAAAAAATATAGCTGTCACACTTCCAGGATTCTATGCACACACGAGTAAGCCTCTGAAAAATAGCATGCATATATGCTCAATCATATGATACTTAACTGAATTGTTTGCTTTAGCTCGGGCTACGGAATCTGGTTTGGAGATGGATTTTTTGTTAATCGCGAGGAAAAATAGTTCTTACATTCTTGGGGTAGCCCCTCCTCGTTAGGGTCTATCAACGGATTAAATGACAATTATTACCATTTATGGATCGCACCTATTCGTTCTATAACGTCGACTGCATTATTTGATTTATAGCTGGATTTAACTATGCGATGCTTTTTACTGTGAATTGATTGAATTATGAAGTTGGTATTGATTAGAAACAGTGGAAATGATAGTAATGTTATATATTTTTGTGGCCCCAAAATGTGTCCAAATGAATTTTGTCTTAAGATGTTAAATCATTCTCAAATGTACGCTATCTAAATGTTGTATTGTCTTCTCATATATGATCTGTGCAATATATATATATACAGATAATTTTCATTCAACTTTATGGTTTAAATAGTTTCGTTTCGCAATGTAACATTTGCATGTGAATGTACTTTCCCAAAGATTAACTCACGTGAGCAATTTACATGGTCTCCAAAATATACCACCACGACTGTTTTGAGAATGATAGACTTTATTGCATATTCTAAAGAGATTCTAAGTACACGGATGCATTACTAATTATTCAATTGATATAATAGCATTCACTTATTCTGAAGGGTCTTTTTTAGGTTACTCATGTGATATGTATACTGGACAATCACATACTTGACATGAAAATATTACTCTTTTCGAAAAATAATAACAAAGGTTTTACCTCTTTTCTCGAAAGAATGTCGAACACGCGCTTGAAATTGCGAGTCATATTTCAGTTTGATGCGAAGATGACTAATTTAACCATTTATTGATAACACACTCCATTCACTTTAACCCATGTGACATGTCTAAATGTCTCATGTTCAATTTACCCTGTTGTGATATTGCCTAATGAACACTTTACACCCGTATGATGGCAGCCAAACATAATGGACTCTATATGTCTTTGCATTAATCAAAGTTATCCTACTCAAGAATGTGGCATGTAGTGCATGAGAACTTTTAATGTACTTCGAACACTCACTAATAACACAATTTGTTGAGTTTGGTTAACTGAAAAGTGGACAATAAAGTGGGATTATACCAAAAATGAGTTGGTCATTCAATAATTCTTAATTAGAATACTTCTTATATCTTTATTTTTTCTTGCGAGAAAACCACGAGTCCGTTTAGGATGTTTAAAGGGTAAAATACTTTAGAAAGCTTAACCATATATGTAGCGCGTGAAACTCAAATTCTGGAAAATTTGGATGTAGAGCCGTAGGGGGGCATAGATAAAACGGTTTTTTGAGTTTTATGAATTTTACTCAGCAAACCACGGTTATTCTATATTCATATATGCGTGTTACGAGTGCAATAATGATGCAAACTATGATAACGAGAAAATGTCCGGTTTGGGTCGAAGAATTAAAATCGATCTAGCTAATAGAGAAATATTTAATTATTTGAAAAAACTACTTATCAAATCCCAATCACGCATTTTTATGGAAGGCAAACACGAGACAAGTTGAAGAAAAGAGTGTATTTATGAAGTATATTGTTTTGTTGTGATGATGAAGGGGTGCACATGTGAATAGGTGGGTACGTGATTTGTCTTTAAGGAATGGAGACAATGTTGGAAGCAAGAAGCAATGCCAACTTATACTTATATATAATGCAGAAGCACATATTTATGCATGTGTGTGTTTTATATATGTGTACATACATATATAGTTTATGACATCTCGTGATATAATCACTGGACGTTGGATATTGTAGTAAAATGTGTTCACTGATTGAGGTTTCTGTAATGGTCATTTGGAGCCAAAAGTTTCATTTTTTGCAAAGACTTGTTTGATTTCTATCCTTTGTTGTAATTGTATCTTTTAATAGGTGTAGAGGATATTTAATTTTGCCTGTATATTGAAGTGTATGTTGGCTAGTTTATCTTGAAATAATTGAAATAAGCAGTGTGCTTTATGGCCCTTGACATGACTAAAAAGAAGAGTCAATTAAATCAAATTCCATGTGCACACTTGAAATTTTAGCAGAAGAATTATTGCTTGTCAATTGTCATCGAATTTCCCGATTCATTCGATTGTGATGATGATGTTGGATCGATGTGTGTGCGAGCGTGTCACTACGTTACAAGTTACAACAAACTGAAATGTATTTAACTTATAGCGATAAGATTGAATAGTAGTCATAGTTATCAAGCTTTGCCCTTCAGAGTTCTTTATCCGTCGTCTGTCCATAGGACTTAACAAATTTATGAATGTCGTGCAAGCAAATTATTTTTTCAAAAAAAATAAATTTTCGTTGATTGCAGTTGAAAATAGGTTAATCAATGAACTTGGACAATCAGAAAAAGAGACTTGTTGAGTTCAACCAAAAGTAGATTAGCAATGACAAACATATAGACTAATCTATTAATATAGAGAAATCCCATTTTCTGAACATATTCTCTGAAAGATAATTCTAAAGGAGCTTGTTCCTTTTGCTTACCTTTAGTATAAGAATTCTCTGCAAGAGAAATAATTGTTTCCTCACTTTTTCTCAAGTGGAGATTTCTTATTACAATAATTAAACAGTGCTCTCATTTCCAAGATTGTATTGCTGTCCAAACCCTTGGCTTTCTTGATTATCTTATTCTTGTTCTATATAGATATGATTCATTAATTATTATTCCTTGATTTTTATACTTTCAACTGACATTTTCAATATGTCACATGGTATTCCAAATATTTCAACTATTTACGAGTTAATCCCTCTGTCTTCTTATTTGTCGTTTTAGAGAATTGCACACGGATTAATAAATGTGATAAATAACTACTTTTTTGAAGTAAAAATTCCAGAATACCCTGTTAATCAAATAATCACTGCATTAATTATAAATATTAACATGAAGGATAAAATTGACAAAAAAAATTAATTTTGCATTAAACTCCTAAAACGACAAATCAAAGCGACAAATAAAGAAAAATAGAGGGTGTAATTTTAATTAGTAAATAGTAAGAGAGTATTAAAAAATGAAGTAAGTAGTCACTGAATAATTTTTTTTAAGATCGTAAGCAACCGTTACATTCGAAATTATCAAACAATACAATAATCACTATTATATGAAAATCTCCAATAACTAACGATAATACTAATAATAAATTATAAGAGACCCACACTATTATGAATTGAACCTAGGAAATAGGTCTTTAATTCTTAAGGCATCAACCTTACCACTAATCCAAAACCTCATCGACTTCAATAAGTAGTTAGGCACATGTAAAATTGCGTGTCAAAATGTATAATTTTGCATTAAGGTAAACATCATTAATGGTCCTCTTATCATTATTTTTTTACAGAGTGGTCTTTCTTGTATTCTTTTTTCCATCTCACTATGAATTATTTGTTTCATTTTGATCATTTTGATCATTTTCAGGGATTCAAGGTGAACAAAAGTGTCAAAACAGTTTTATAAATGGACTAAATTGATAAAGAAACAATTTTATGAGGGACTACATTAATAAAGAAATAGTTTTATGAGGGATTAAATTGATAATAAATAATTATATGAGGAACTAAACTGTAACACTATAAGTAGGGCTGTCAATGGGTCGGATTCTGGTCGGATCAGGCTCGTCCAGATCCGGCTCCATTTATATCGGATCGAATCCTGTCGGATTCGGATCTTGCTCGGATTATGCTCGGATCCAGATTTTTTGAATCCAACGGATCTTGGTCGGATTTGGCCAGATATCGGATATTTTTCGGATCCAATAAATTTGTATTTAAAAAGTTAAATTAATATTTTTTTCCTAAAATAAGTTTATTATCTTTTTAATTTTATTTAATTTTAGCTCACATTTTCAAAGTTTATTTACTATATTCATATTTGTAGAATGAATATATTGGTTTAAATAAATTTATAAACGAATTATAAATTACTATCTTCTTAAATTGACGTTGAAATATTATTAATGATACTTATTTTTATAAATCATTTTGTATATATATCTTTCTTTTTATTTGTTGTCGGATACGAATCCTCAACGGATCGGATCGACCTAAATCCATATTCGCTCCATGAGTTTCGGATTTCGGATCTTTATAATCGGATCAGGTCCATCGAATCTCTAATCGGACAATTATCCTAATAAATCAGATCGAATTCGGACGGATTCGGATTGAAATCCGCCCCATTGACAGCCCTAACTATAAGTAAAAAACCTTTGTAAATAATCAAAATGAAACAAATAACTCATAGCGAGGACTAATGTGGAAAAAAAAAACACAAAATGAATTACTTTGTAAAAAATTAATAATAATGAGAATTATTAGTGATGTTTACCCAGCATTATAAGGGATGATATAGGACACATTTTTTTTATTATTATTATCAGTACAATGTGATGCAGATTCAACGTTTAGGAATTTTTTTTCCTACGCCTGATCTAGTCAATAATTTTTCAGCGGATCAAGAGTAAACCGGGTGGATCAAGTGGAGACAGGGTCATGATTGATAATATTTTTTATATTCGCGAAAATTTTGAAGTAAAATTCCACTAACTTACTCGACTTCCATTTATTTCCGGAGTTCAATTTTATCACAAATAGTTATATCTTGCAAACGGTGTATCTGCAGAATACACCTTTGTGCTCAGCTCGTTCTATTTACCAAATAAATACGTGTGTCTTGTATTTATTAGCACATACCCAAATGTAGATATGTAATTACACATGTACACGTGGTAAGTATATTATGATAATTTATTATCTCTTGTAAATTGTAATTTGGTTGTGAAAAATAAATAACATATTAATAATATGAATCAATGTTGAAGTGACAAAATGATATTTTATTTATTTTTATCTTAAAATAACATGCATTTATAATTTATTTATTCACATCGCCATGTTCACTAATCGCTCGACAAAGGCTTCCTACGTAATTGACATATAAATCTCATTGCTATATATCTATAAGCACAATAAAAACATGCTTAATAATGTAAAATATCTGTATATATATATGTCTTACGTAAAATTAAATTGTCACTATCGCCCATCCGTTTTCATATTATTAATTTTTTGATTTTCCAAGGGTTTAATCCCTTCAAGGCACGTCGGACACATTAAGTGAACCTCTTCCAATAGGGATTCAAACATGGGTTCATTACTTTGTAGTGATTGATCTAGGCCAATTAACCACATGTTGGTTCCGTTTTCTTATTTAACAAGAGGATAATCAACATATAATTTTTTGGAAAGGAAGTAAATGCTCATTTAGATATATTTCAAGAAGGTAAATTTCTAAAATAATATATACGCTATATAGTTAGGGTTAAATTTATCTTTTCAGCAAAGAAATAAAGTTTCGATTGCATTTATATGGGCGTGAATAATTAAACTGCGCTTTTAATTAAAAAGGCGTATATATCATTCGTTTTTTTAATTTAACGAGAAAGTAATTTCATTTTTATTTTTGACAGAGAAGTAAATTATTACTCGATCATTAAACATATCTGAAAGAGGTAAATTGCTAAAAGAAATCGAACATATATAGCGAAAGAGGCGTTTGATGACAGTACGTAGAGTGGTACGCGCAGAAATTGGGAGGATAGGGAGAAGACAAAGGTGACGGCTGTTTTGAGAGGGCACTCCAAATTCCCCGTGAGGAGCTTTTTGGACCCATCCAAATTACTTACATTATTTTTTTCTAATGTCCTTCACTTTTTTCGATAATTCTAAGGTACAAACAAATTATATGTGCAGCCATACAATCAATACATAAATAATAATAATAGTAGATAGTAATTCATAAGTTTCACCCTTCCAATCCAATCCATGATCACGAGCTCATGATTCCTCTATTTGTTTCCTTATTAGTCACTTGCAATATTGCTTTTACCATTTTATCCATCATGCATCAATATAATTAATCTTCTTACCTAAATTGTTAAATTTTCTCCTTCATTATTGAATTAATTGGAAACACCCCATCCCCAACGAATTAGGAGAATACTGTCATTAGGATCGTTTGATAGGGTGTATTGGATTGGAGTTGCATTAGATGTTAGGCTGATTAACGGTCATATTAAGAATATTAATCTATCGTTTTTTGGATTGATAATCCATTACGTGCAAGAGTTGATAATGTCTAGAGTTTGGAGTTATTTTAAGACATCGACAACGTTTGAGATGATTTTGTTATTTTTCTAAGGTATTCAAGTTCGAATTTGATCCAATTCATTTTAAGGCGCATCAGATACCTAATTTCACGTACTTTTCTTTCTCTATAGTATGATGTCTCATTTAATATAATGCATATATCAATAGTACCATGTAACCAACTTGAAGGGTCATGCTATAGGTTCGCCCTATGGTAATTTCCATATGATCATTTGTTCATGGTACGTAGTATACATTGCAAATTAAACTACCATCCTTATTAATTACCAACTTATATATATAATTGCAAAAATATGTTAAAAAAATATTAAGATTAAGTGCTTGTGATGGAATATCCCAACAAAAAGGTGTACCAAATTTAATTGGCTTAGCTGATAAACAAAAGGGCATACAAAAAGAATATATAAAGATGATCACTCCAAAAATTTGAACATTGTTTTTTCACATTAAATTCACCAATTATTAGTGTGTGTTTGTGTGGAAAATTGGAAATCATACCATGCTTCCCACTAAAGTGGCAGTAGTTTTTGGGCATATATATACATCACATGTGTACAAATTGTACGTACCAATTCCACTCTATTAAATACACTAATTATTGTTGCTGCAGATCAGTAAAATCCAAATTAACTACACCTGATTTTTTTTATATATGGTAATTAATTCAATTTCCCGAAGGGCAACATTGTAATTTCACATGAAATTATATCATAGTATTCCCCAAGCAGAATAATTTGATAATTTGTATGTGAGAGACTGGAAAGAGAAACTGACCCCAAGTCATGTGGGAAACAAACAAAATACTACTCCATATGATATTGATTTGAGAGTGCATCACATGAGTCTTTAAATGGCCGGCCTTCAGCCCTTGCATAAATAATTAGAGCAATAAAAAGAAGAAATTTTGCTAAGGAAAAAAAAAATAAAAAGTTAGAAAAGCTGAAATCTAAAAGCTATAGAGAGAATTAATTTATAAGCTGAAGCAATGGTTTCTAGAGAGCACAAGAGGGAAGCACTTCTGCATGATAAGCTGCAACTTCTTCGTTCTATCACTAACTCTCATGCAGTAATTAATTCCCTCTTTTTTCAGATTTTTCTTTTCTTTTTTGTGATTCTATATATTGATTGATTAATAAATTAATTAATTGTATATATATAATCTTCCAAGCACTAGTATAAACAATTTATAAGTTATTAAATAAATAAATAAATATACAGTACCCGAGAATACAAGGCTTCACCAATCGTACTAGTTTCTGTTGGTGAAGCTTCGATTTTCGTTTGATTTTTCAGATGTAGTGATGAATTGAATTCAATTGATATATATTCTACTTTTGTTTAGAATTATATTTTCTTTTTCTTCCCCCAAATTATATAATTTTTTTTTCTCTCCTGCATTTTTTTTTAATTCCTCATTTCTATATTAATTTGATTATACAAAGGCCCATCGTATTAATTGCAAATCAACCTTTTCCTTTTTTAGAAAAAAAAATTGAATTTCTATGTCAAGAAGTTTGAGGAACATAATGACTATTAATCTTTTAATTTAGCAAAAAATAAAAACTTCCACATGCTTCCGCTGCAATGACTATAAATTGATTTTTACAAAAAAAAATTAATTCAAACCTAATTTGAACATATGATCTACTGCAATACATTTAATATTTTAATTTAACATTCCTAGAAAACAAAAATTGAACAATAAAGAAATGTGTCACAATCTTTAAAATTTAGCACGGATTATTTTAGCCCAAAAAAAATATAAAGTCACAATGTGTTGCCACTACATTATTAATTCATATAGAATTATTATTTGTTAATTTGTGTGATTGTGATTGTACTTTAATTTTGTTGCAGATGAATGAGAGCTCGATCGTAGTGGATGCATCAAACTACATCAAAGATTTAAAACAAAAAGTTGAAAGACTGAATCAAGACATAGCAGCAACTGGGTCACAAACTTCTTCAACTAATCACAATGCTTGGCCTGTACGAATTCTTATTTACTATATATAGTGTATATATACTCCCCGTCCCTTGTACTCATCTTTTTGTATTTTTTTATGTTTCAAAACACGTGTCCTTTCCTAAAATAAATTTATTTTTCTCGAATTTATATTCTCATACATCAAATAATTATTTTACATCATTAATTCTCAACCATTATAACATATATAAACCATAAATATCAAAACAAAAAATTTATTTTCTTTACGCTTACCTAAAACTCTGTGTCAGAGACTAATTAAGTATATTATATTTAATTATCTATATATTTCTTGTCTTCTTATGCAGCAAGTAACAGTAAAAACCCTAGAAAAGGGATTTTTAGTGAATGTACAATCAGGCAATACTTGCCCAGGGCTGCTTGTATTTATACTTGAAACATTTGAGGAATTGGGACTAAGTGTACTTGAAGCTAGGGTTTCTTGTGTTAATAGCTTCCATTTGCAAGCTTTGGGAGGAGAAGTAAGAAAATTAAATTCAACATTTATTCTCTTTTATCAATCATGCTATATATATATATATATATATATATATATATATATATTTGTTTGATTCTTGAATTTTAGAAATCAAAAAGTTAAAAAATATAAATAAATAATTTTTTAATTTGTATCAAATAATAGAACATTGAACTTCATTTTCTCGTTCAGTTTCATTTCCATTTTTATTTTACTCACTGAAATCCATGAAGTAAACATAGCAATATTAGTTAATGTTATATGTGCTTTTTTTGCAGAATGAAGAAGATGAAGAAATCATGGATGCTCAAATGGTGAAACGAGCAATTTTAAATGCTATCAAGAATTGGAGTGAAGGTTAACGAAATTATTAAGGACGAGTCAATGGCAATCCTATATAAGATCATGTTTTCTTTGGTTCTTAATCAATGAATTTCACGGATTTATTTATTTATAAATAATCAAATGAATCAGGGAGTTAATCTTAAACTATTTATTATTAAATGATCGAAGATCACTAGGTTTTTATGGAAATCATAACATATCCTTTTGAGCAAGAGAAACAGTGAATATGTAAGTATTATTGTCATCTTCAATTTCTTGCAATGTTACATGCAAAAAATTTAAAAATTTATCTAGTATGGTATATATATGATTCCAGAAATGTTCGTAGAGTATATTTAATTTTACTTTCTTTAATATTTGTTGTTACATTGATAGATCTGTCACATATATTAATTGGTTAGATATATATCCGGTCAACTAGAAAATAATTGTACTATTATGCTTGTAGTACCTAAAATCTTATTCTACAACTGATAATTAATTTTTTTTAGAAATAATGTCCAATAATATGTACACTAAACAACAATGTAGCATGTGCATACCTTGTTATTCATATTCAAAACATGATCAAACGGGATTCGGATTATGTTTATTGAAAAAGAAGGGTAAATATCACTTTTGGTCTCTCTTATTATTAACTTTTTACAGAGTGGTCCCTCTTATGTTTTTTTTCCCACTTTAGTCCCTACTATGATTTATTTGTGTCACTTTAGTCCCTACTATGAATTATGTGTTTTACTTTAGTCCTTATCAGATGGTTCCGATAACACGTGACATGCATATGAATATTTTTTAGGGCATTTTCGCCCGTTCACTATTGAGACTATTCGAGATATTATTTAATTGGTGAGCAATTTTGGTGTTTGAAAAGGATTTTAGGAAAAAACTTTAGTTTGAAATGAAATGTACGATTAAGTTGGATTGGAATGAAAGCCTAGTTTGGAAGACATTATATATTTAGTTTTTTTTTTACATAATTAGAAAGACGAAAATATCCCTGTTAGTTTACTTGAAATGACAAAATTGCCCTCATGAGCATATCACATGTTATCGGAATCGCCTTGGACCACTTGAAAATGACTAAAGTGAAACAAATAATTCATAGTAGGGACTAAAATGGGAAAAAAACATAAGAGGGACCACTCTGTAAAAAATTAATAAAAAGAGGGACCAAAAGTGGTGTTTACCCGAAAAAGAATGAAGTTATGAAACAGTCCAAATTGACATAATTGTGCAAAAGCCAAATATATTCAAATTACAAACTTACACTAAAACATTATATTATTAAATAATATTATATCCATGTGTGCAATCCAAAATATATTAATTTATATATATTCGTGAACTAATAATGCCACTACACGGGAGGATACATAACAGTTGAAACGTAATAACAATGATCGATAGAAAATCGCATTTTTCACTTAGCCATATATGTAGGCCATTGTAATTTGTAGCACTTCCATTAGCACGGCTAGTGTTAGGGCCTGGGCATGCATCTTGAAATATTTTAGAAAAGTTACCGAACTTTCTTTTATGAAATTATTATTCATTCATTTACAAGTTTTCTAGATGTCCTTGGAACATTTCAGAAAAGTTATCCAAAGAATTTATAGTATTTATCTAACTGCCACACACTTTAAAACGAAATTTGAATCCATAATTTAAGATAAGCACAATTCAAATTTGAATTAAGGAAGAGGAGTCGTGAGGTTAACTATGAATCTAGAACATGACATATGAAATTTAAACCTGGATTAATAAGACGTTACTTACTATGTTGAGGTATAAATAGAGATATTAAATAGTATAGACCGTCTATTGATGTTAATATAATACTCCGTATCAAATTTCAAATTAAATGTGTCAGCGAATTAAATTTTTTTTTATAACTCAGGTGTTCAAGCTTACACTAAACTAATTAAATACAAATTAATATATCCAGGATTGTAAGTTTGGAGGGTCGAGCTTAGCGAAGCTTAGTAATAATTATATATAGAATTTGAACACGGTATTCTTTCATGTAAAATTCATCTACGATGGAACCTGTATCAAATTAATTAAGTAATTAAACAACTGGTGTTTGAATTTAAGATTAGGTTAATGTTTGTTATTAAGCCATTAATGATAATAATATCACCTATTTAACCTAATATTAACCTTTTAATGACTGCAAAAAATGTGAAAATTAACACATTTTTTAGTGGTCATAGCGATTCATAATGTGCTTTTATTCAAATAGAAAACAAGTCCGGTACTTATATAACTGTCAAAAGTAAAAGGTAAATGTACAAGAAAATACACATTTTTTTTTAGATCAGAAAATACACATTATTTAATAATTAATAAACTAATTCCTTCTGAAAAAGTTGGGCTCTAGATCATGGCCCAGTCCCAATTCTCACAATAATTATTAATAAATTAATTCCTTCTCAAAAAGTTGGGCTCCAGATCATGGCCCAGTCCCAATTCTCACAATAAAACGTACAAGAAGATCGAACGGCACAAGAAGAATGTTATTTAAATTGTTTTTGACTAAAAATTGATCTGCCAAGCCCCATTTCATGATTTCACCTGTGTAGTGTACTGTAACACCCACGAATTAACCCTCACGCACGCGCGCGCGCGCGCGCGCGCGCACACACACAGAGTATACATTCCCGCCAATTCTACAACACACAATTCACAAACCCATTTAGGTATTTACACAAACACTTGTATGTATTGACAGAAATTCGAAAGGAGAAATGCTGAGTCGGAAGCGAAAGCCCACAGCAGTCGTCACAGAGACTTTGAGGTCGAATTCCAGTTCCAGCAACCACAAATTAAGCTCTGATTCGGAGAATTTGTCCGACATCAGTACCGTTTCACCCAACATTAGCTCCACACGAGATTCCAGAATCGTTAAATTGTGTATGTATTTTTTAATTCCTCTTCTTCCTTTTTAAAATCGATATATATCCCTGTTTTGGAAAGATTGGGGAATGGGTTTCCAATTCCATGTAATTTTACTGTTTATGTGTTACGGAAAGTTCAAATGAATTTGTGGTTATTTAGCTGACATTGAGGAGTATAAGGTATACCAACATGTTCCCGTGCTTCCTTGCTATATTATGTTTCAGTCATAATTAGAATGTAGTGATATGGATATTGGTGATAATGGTTAATAATTGCTATATTATTGGTATTCTAATTATGTTTATGGAATGCAATATGTTTTTAATTGGATGCAAATGGTTAATTAATTTATGCCGAAATGCTTACTTCAGCTGATTTGGGAAGCAATTGGAGACAGAATGTTGAGAAATCTAACAAACAATTAGAGGGTGTTGGCTCACTTGAGAAAACATTTGATAAGGCAAAAGGGAAGAAGACTATTCTCAATTGCCCATCTCCAACTGAACATACTAAGGATGATGCTGGGGGTTCTAGATGCCCTGCTATGGCGAGAACAAAAAATATTCAGTAAGTCTCTCTCTTTTTCACTCACTCACTCAATCAGCATATCATTGTGCATTATCCCTGGAATTTATCTCTGTTCATCCTCTTACTTTAGCGAATGTAAGAGAGTAAAAGGCATAATGCCCCCCCATGTTTTAGCAAAACTTGCATGAAACTCCCCTGTTACCACTTTTCTTTTTTCAAAACTTCGTTCGGTTATATTCATTTTCCACTAAAACCCCTCTTCCCGCCGGGGGTTGTTCTTTTTATGCATGTCACCCGATAGTAAAAATGGAATTACAAACTAATGGAGGTTTATGGTTTATGCAAATAAAAGTTAACAGAAGGGAGTTTCATGCATGTTTTGCTTAACGATGAGGTTGTATATAGGTTTACCTATTTAAGACTAGATTTCAGATTTATTATGTTTAAAAATTCTATGAAAGAAATGTGTCATTAAGCCAGCATTGGTGGTATACATTCCTCTCAATTTCCTTATTTACATACATAATGCTAATGTCCTTTCAATGAATATGCTTACTCTGTTCAGTTGTGGTTTTGATGAAGCTGGAAAGACTATATCTCCAAAGTTGTGGGCTAATAATCCCCGTCCGATAATTCGAAAGGTTTGTGCAATTTTCCTCTTTTTTGAACATTGGCGTTATTATCGTTTCACATTTTGAGTTTATGTCATCTCTTCGGAAGTTGAGTCTCTAGTTTTACAGCTTTCTTCTACATAATATTTCAAATTAGTGGTAACCATGTTACTGTGTGTTTGTAATGTTTTTAGTGTAGCAATGAAATTCAAAGAGATCCATCAGTAACTATACTGACTGCATTCTCATTGAAGACTTATTTTCTTAACTCGCAAAATGTTGTCGTACTTGGACGAAGTTTGATGCAAATCGTAAACTAATTAAAAAATTGTTTCAGTTAATTTGTTCATTTTGATTAAAACATTGCAGACGAGGTACTCGAGGATTGAAAGTTGGAGTGTATTGCCTGTGGATTATGTTCAACAACAGAAGGCGTATTTCGAAGAGGTTGATGCATTTGAATTGCCAGAAGAGGAAGTATCAGAAGATGAGCTAGACTAGAAAAGAAATCAAAGGCAATTAATTAATTAACAGGTTGTGAAAAACAGAAAAGGTGATAGTGGTATAATATTTCAAGCATAGTTCTATTGTACAGTCACTACTCACTAGAACTGGGACTTGTTCAATCTTCATAGCTCTATAATTGTTATTATAATCTTATTTTCTTTTATTTTACTTGACTATATATTCCTGCTTCGTGATTGAAGTTTTCTTTGTTGGGTTTTTATGGGTATTAACCCAATTGGAATGAGTCAAATTGGAATTAAGCCCATTAAAGGAGAAATGAATGAAACTTAGAGAGGAAAAATGCCTTCATCCCAAATGGAGAAAATTGAAAAGATTTTTGCCATTTATAATGCAAAAAAATGGATAAGGGTAGGGCCCCTTGGGGGTACCAAAGTTATAAATATATTGTCTTAAGGACATTGCATTAGCATGTCTCAGTCCACTGTTATTAAATTTTGATTTTGTTTGTTCTGCGAGAATAAACTATACTAAGATTTATATTAATTATAAATAATTATTCTGTTGGAATAACTTACTATAGATTTTATAATATATAATATTTTATATTTAAACATTTTTCAACATTCTTTTAATTGCTAAGTACGTAGTTTACCAAATCCCAAGAAATTATTTCCGCAGGTCTTATAAATCAAGTGAGTTGCTTTCAGGAACTGGTCTTGTTTAATTTTCTTCATTTCCTTTATCTTTTGGGTTAGTTAAATTGGGTCCCTTTATTGGAATTTAACCGACTCATGTACACATTATTGACAAATCTTTCAAACTTGTCACACCTAGCTAATTTATCTCAACATAATAATAATTGAAAAAAAGAGGGTAATAATCATTTAATGGGTAAGACTATATAAGTTCATTGCAAGAAGTTCGCATTAGGCATTGGAATTTTGCTAGAAGATGTTGATCTTTGGGTTTCAACAGTGTTTTCACATATTTGGAGGACTTTTTTATGATTTTTGTTTGAAATATTACAGCTCTTAAAAATAGAAATTATTATTATTTGTTTAGATTTTTGTAAATGTGAAGTGTCAACTTCCTAGAAATTCAAACAAACAGATCTTGCAGTACATAAAACATAGATTAAGTGTTCATATGTTAATAATTTCATTAGTCCTTACTCCTTATTATAATGCATTGGTCATTGCTTTTTGACGACATGGTTAACTAATGTATAGTTAATTTGAATTAGTCACAATCTTTAACTCGTGTTGGAAAAGTCCACTTTTCTCTTTAACCTTTGATCCTCATATATCTTCACCAAATCATTATACTATTATTATTATAATGAGTCACTTTAATTTGTTGACAAAGTGACTCAATCTAATTAACTCGTACAACTGATTTAAAAAAAAAAAAAAGGTCTCTTACGTTGAAATTGACATGCAATTGAGTCTACGAGTTAGGTAACCTGCTCATGCATATGCCCAATTAGCCACTAAAAGTAGTACTAGACTTCTCTATATATACTACAAGTTTTACATAAGCTAATATTAACTCACTTCTTTCTAATTTGTGAGCTTATAGTAAAAAAAAAAAAAATTCCAATGGCTTCAATTTCTTTTTCTTTCAAAGGAGCCATAACTTTGGCAATCCTAATTGTCTTCCTAGGCAGCTCTTCAGCTCAACTTTCCACTAATTTTTACTCGAAATCTTGCCCAAATCTTTTCACCACCGTAAAATCTGTTGTGAATTCTGCAATTCAAAACGAGGCTCGAATGGGCGCTTCTCTCCTTCGTTTGTTCTTCCATGATTGCTTTGTCAACGTAATAACCTTTTCATTCTCTTAAATTTATCATTGATCATTATTATTTTCAAAATTATGATTCTTACTTTTGCATGAACATATATATACTAAGTTAGAGGTTAATTATTCTCAACATGATGTTATCATTCAAAATAATTTTTACCTGAATATCAATGTTTAGTCAAATTCAAAATATTTATATTGTCAGTGCGCGCAGTGTATTCCAGTGTGATTAGATACACTTCTAAAATAGTAATTACTAATCAGAAGACATACTCAATCAACTTGTATTTCGGTTGAATGAGAATCGCTGAAGTCATGTTTGAACTAGAAATAACTGAAGAAAATTAGTTTTAACTTAAATAAGGCTCGCCTCATATATTTTTATACAAAAAAAAAGTACAACACACTTATTTTTTTATTAAATAAATTTTCATAAAACTGTATAATCATAAAATATGTATATATATATTTGATATGTGATTATATAATTAAGATTTTCACTATTCTTACATATGTTTTTAACCTATTGTATGGTAATTTAAAATCATATAAACTTCGGCCTTATCCAACCATTTACTAGACAAATACAAAAGTTTATAAAAATGATCAATCCAAAATCCTGTGCAAAATTTACATTTTCTTTTTTTGTATATGTTGATGACGTGCAAAATATTCTTTGTGGCTGAAATTAAATATTTACATAGTCAAACTCATGAGTCACACTAGAAGTTTCCCATATTGTTCATAATCTTCCCCAAGACAAGTTTCGTTAATTTTATCATCAAGTACAACTAAAGTAAAAAAAATAAAAAATAAGAAAACAATTTTATTTTATTTTGTAGGGATGCGATGGATCGATCCTTCTCGACGACACATCTTCATTCACAGGAGAGAAAAGGGCACTTCCAAATCTGAACTCGGTCAGGGGATTTAATGTTGTAGACAACATTAAATCTGCAGTTGAGAAAGCGTGCCCTGGTGTTGTCTCATGTGCTGATATCTTGGCTGTTGCTTCTCGCGACTCTGTTGTCATTGTAAGTTCGAACTTATCCTACTATAGAACAAACTTTTTGTCACATTTAAGTACTATATGGTGCATAAGTGAAAGTTGAAGAATTTAACATTTTACAAAATTGTTTGGTTAACTCTTATTTAATTTGAATAATTTGGTTTAAATATTGCAGCTTGGAGGGCCTAATTGGAACGTGAAACTCGGAAGAAGAGATGCAAGAAGAGCAAGCTTAACTGCAGCAAACAATAGCATTCCTCCTCCAACCTCAAATCTCAATTCCTTGATTTCAAGATTCAATTCTCTTGGCCTTTCCACCAAAGACATGGTTGCTCTATCCGGTTAGTTTATAATTAAATTTCCTTCAATTTTACCTTCCTCGATCGACTTTCCATGTTATTTATTTAATCCGGCATAATTGAATCCTCAGCACTTCTGGTCCCAAATTTTTCAAAATATTTTGCACTTTTATTTACCGAAAGTGAAAATATTTCAAAGAATTAAGAACAAAAGTGTAATTTTGTATAGTACGAGATCAAAACTTCAAAATATTTAAAAAAACTAAGGATCAAAAGTGTAATTTGCTAAAACACAAGGACGAAACATCATGATGATATAGGTGCTCACACAATTGGACAAGCAAGATGCACAAGCTTTAGAGCTCGAATATACAATGAGACTAACAACTTGGATAGCTCATTAGCACAAACGAGACGAGGGAATTGCCCACGTGTTGCCGGTGTAGGGGACAACAATTTGGCACCGTTGGATCTGCAGACCTCAACAGCCTTTGACAACAACTATTTCAGAAACCTGGTCAATCGAAGGGGCCTCCTTCATTCTGATCAGCAATTATTTAATGGCGGATCTACAGATTCAATAGTCAGAAGATACAGTAATAGTGCCAACACTTTTAAGTCTGATTTTGTTGCGGCAATGATTAAAATGGGTGATATTAGGCCCTTGACCGGGTCAAATGGAGAAATAAGGAAGAATTGCAGGAGGTTAAATTAAATAATTATTGACTTTGAGGAAAGTTACTTAAAAATACAATTATATAATTCTGTGAGAGCCAATTTCCTTCCCTTTTTTTTTTTTTTTTTTTTTGGTAGAAAGTTAAATTAATTTTGAGGTTGTTTATGTTTCCTTGAGTGTTGTGATTTTTCATGAAGGTTTGTAAGTTGTAACCATGTACGCATTGTTATAGTGTTTTGTTAATCTATAATTAATTCTAGTATATACTCCTTGCAAATGCACTCAATTTTTTTTTCTTTTTCTTTTAATATTAGTAGTATTAATGTATTATAAACATTGGGTAAGAAAGAAAAAGTCCAAAATCCATTTCACCAATCATCTTAAAAACTTGACCCACTTAGAATCCCAACCCAAGTTATATATAAGCCCAAAAATATCAATCTCCCAACCCAACACCCAACTCCCAAAACATTCATTTAATTTTATTAGATTAGAATAATTGTCTATATTGCTAGGATCTATTTGTCTTAATTTGAATAGCAATGATTTTGACTCGAAGTAAGGAATGATAAACTTTTATAAAACGTAAATTAGGATGCGGATATTAATTATTATTAAAAGCTGATGTCATTTTCATAAATATGCATCTATATATTTTTGGTAAAAGCTTATATTTACATGTGCATTTTTTTTAAACCTGTTGATGTCTAATTAGCTTAATTTGTGAATTTTTCCGATTTCTTTGAGTTAAAGTGTAACATAAAGTTTGAAAAGGAAGGAATTCATAGCAGTATTTAAGAAGAAATATTATGTTATTGAGACTAAGTATACCACATTGGTTGAAAACAATAGTTAGGTCCACCTTATAAGGTCTTGGGCGATCCTCACCTTACAAGCTAGCTTTTGAGGTTGAGTTAGGCCCAAACCAAGTAAGTGGACTTAGCTCAATCCATGTGGTGAATTCTAATATGATATCAGAGACTCAGGTTGAAGTGGGCCACCTCCTTCCGTGATGGGCTCTTCCTTGCGCGCACGATGGGATTTATTCTTCACCCACACAGTCTAGAAAATCCGCGTGTTGGGATCCACACGGTCTGGTCAAATCCGCGTGTTGGACTCTTACCCACATGTTAATAATTCGCAAATATTGGGCTTTAATATGTCACGTGTTGGGTTTGTTTCATCCACACATTCAGCCCGCCCACACGTGAAGGGGGAGTATTGAGACTAAATGTCCCACATTGGTTGAAAACAATAGTTAGGTCCACCTTATAAGGTCTTGGGCAATCCTCACCTTACAAGCTAGCTTTTGAGGTTGAGTTAGGCACAAATCAAGTAAGTGGACTTAGCCCAATCCATGTGGTGAATTCTAATATGAACGAATTTAAATCTATCAATGATATTATTTTCTAGAAAATGTTGAAATTGTTAGCGTTGAATCAGTCTTAGGATCTGATTTGGTTAGTTTTAATATTTCCTTTTTTTTAGGCATAGGCTGTTTATTTCCTAATTATTCCACGTTGATAGATGTGCTATAAAGCCTATTTCATTCAATAAGAAAATATTCTCCAAATTTCTCTTGTTTTAACTATATAAATTACAGAGGTTTTAACAGAAAATAAAATAATTAAAAAAAATACCTCAAAAAAATATTCAGTTAAATTTAGCAGATTACGGTCAACAAACCGTCTTGTTATAAATGATTATAATTTTAATACAAGAATATATAGATAGATACTAAAATTTGTATTTAATTGCTAATGATTTTTTTATTATAAGTAACAGAACTAAAGAGCAATCTCCAAACTAACGAAGCATAAAACATTTAACGGCACAAAAATATTGGGCATCTCATTATTATTATTATTATTTGAGTGAATATTGGGCATCTCTAATGGCCAAACTTTTGCAGCATTTTGCATTGGCAATTATTCTTATTTTGGTGACAAGTATTTAACTTTAAAAGATGTATGCACTTAATTTTTTGTATATTAAATGATATTAGATTAGTAATTTAATATATATTATTGCATATGGTTGCAATTCCTCCTTGTTTATATATTAGGATATGTAAATGGTATTTTCATGGATCAAAATTTTTATCGCGATTCCCATAAAAAATATTGATTAGTTTCAATTTTTTATCTACGGAAACAAATCTGAAGTGTAACTTAGAAACTATTTATTGATAATAAAAAAAATATCATACCCACTTATGTTTTGTGAAACTAACCACTTATATTATATTTTTGCAAGGAATTTACTTGTATTTTATAATTACAGACCGTTTGGCCATGCGGTTGAGCAACCCAAAATTGCTTTTGGGCTCTCAAGTCTCAACGTAATATTTCACCCGTTTGATCCCCCAATAGAGGCTTATGCAATGACAATCTATCTACTTATAATATATTTCACAGCAGTCTTTGACTTCAATTAATTTGTTTTGATCAAAATATTAATTTCTCCCTATTTTGATTTATTTTATTTTATCTAATAATTACATCATACATATTATAACCATCTCCAAACACACACCCACGTTTTTATCCTTATTTTGATTTTTTTTATTTTACATAATAATATAGTACCTCCAAACCCACGTACAATTCCAAACTTACTTACAATTCAGTTTTTTTCATCTTCTCTTCAATATGTTTTAATCATTTTTTTTTTCAGTTTCATAATATTTTCCCCTTTCTGATTTTAATATTTTCCTTACGATAACTCATTATGTTATGCTATTTCCATTTCTTTTGACTGAACAGTTTGCTCTAGGCGGTTGCACAACTTATTTCTTAAAAAAAATTCGGTTTTCATAATGTCATAATTGATTGGTTAAGAAATTAATTTTTCAATTTCATAATATTTTCAAATTTTTATATTTTCCTTACTTGCAACAGCGGTTCATACTTCTTAGAATAAATGAATAAGAGATGAAGCAAGGGTTTTTGAAGTATGGTAGACGGTTTAACTCATTATGTTATGCACTTTTTATTTCTTTTTATGTGATTTGGCTGAACAATTTGCTTTAGTGCATATATATTACATTGACTAAGATATGTGTTCTTTTTACATGGGTTAAGTTCTTAATATTGTTAGTCATTTCAAATGTATTTTACTTTACATGTTATATTCATGTTTGTAATCAGGTATTCTATGCCTTAGGAAGAAGGTTTCAAGTCCTTAAATGTTTTGATATTTTTTCTTATGATAACAACACTTGATAAAGGGATAGACAGAAAATTTGGAGGATTTTGGTGGAGTTCTTTATTTTGTAATCGAGAGGTAAGCTTAGTTTTTTTTATCTCTTAAATTTTTTTGGCCAAGATTTTAAGTTTTCAAATGTTTTTAATTTGTTATGTTCTTACGATAACAACAGTGGACTAAAGTATATCTTAAGCAGGCTGTTGAGAAGATTTTGAAGGTGTTATTTATTAATCAAAGAGGTAAGTATTATATGCCATTAATTCTTATGTCGTTTATATATATATATATATATATATATATATATATATATATATATATATATATATATATATATCCCCTTTTCAAGTGTTGTTATTATAAGGAAAAAAATCAAAACATTTTGAAACCTTCTTCCTAATGCATAGTATACCTGATTACAAACATGAAGATAACATGTAATGATGTAAAGTAAAATACATTTGAAATCATTCCAATTTCTCAAACAAACTGCTTGCCTAAGATTTTATTTATATTTAATGTTTCAACGATCAATTCTTTTGACCCTATACCCCGACATGGGTTCTACGCAATTCGATTATATTTTTTCTTTATATTTTAATGTGAAGCATTCTGATTATTATTATTTTTCTTAAAATTTGTCTCTTTGTATTAAAATTTAAGTAGTATTTTTATTTAATACTTGCAGGTGAGCAAAGCAAAAATTGGCACCAAATAATCACATCTTCAATTACCATATCAACATTTAACAAATTCAAATTGGCAAATTTCACTAATATACTGTCGATACTAAAAAATAAAACTCGCATAAATATGACAGAATTTTTACTTTAATTTTTCATTCGTTTTGCAGGTATTAGTTTAACACTGATGGTGTGCAAATATTCCTATGTAGCTTAGATGTCCAGAGTGATGTATTTGTAAAGAATATAACTTCGTCATCTATCCTTTTTTGTTAATATTTAACATATTATTTTTCTTTGTATATAAATATTGTTATTATATATATATATATATATATATATATATATATATATATATTTGGTACAATCATTTTATATATTTAACCATATCTTACAATAGATATTTTTAACATATTAAACAAGGTACTTAACATATATATTTTTTAAAACCCGTGCATAGCATGGGACGTATGCTAGTTGGAAAGTTAAAAAACAACGGCACACCAAAAGCAACTAAAAGGTTGTGCTTTTTGTAACTTGGCATCTCTCTTCTTTCTAAATTTTTATTTTGCCCTCATAATATTGTGAAATCACTAATAACCCCAATTGTAAATATGAATAATTGCCACCTCGTTTAATCATTCTCGTGGCTATGTGGTATGTGCTTTAGAGAAAATCAAGTGAAGAGACTTCTCCTCAATTCAAATTTTGTTGCGACCAAATTATTCAATTTTTATCAGTCTTGTGTCATGTTAAAGTAAAATATGATAGAAATAGTGTCCGGCAAGCCAACTGTATGGCTAGCATTTATTGTAATAAATAAAGGAATTATTCAGTTTTGATTAATAAATGCATTTTATTATATGATCATCTTTATCTTATGTTATAATTATCTACGCATAAGGATAGAAGTCTTTAGATTACAGGGCTATGGGACAACCCGTGGACTGATCTCCAAGGCCGTGATCTAGAACATATTCAAGAGTCGTAGAATCCAATCGAGATAGGACATCGTTGGATTCGGTTAGACTCTCATTGTTGTATATATTCCGATGAAAAGGAGAACGATGGGGTCCACGAGCGTGACTGAGATAGTCGATACACATAAGTGGGTGACTTGCTGGGATGGAAAGTGCACTGAATACCCCAATTAGGAAATAACTCACCATGGAAGCGATAGTCGCATATCGGGATCGAAGTTATTCTAATTTACGATAGTATACGAGTTACGATCCCTAAATATTTAAGGTGATAGGGTTTATCTGGTGCGAGAACGTCTATACTTAGATGTGAGTTCCGACTGACTGGAGATTACCAGAAAGTCTCTGTGGACTCATCTTGGACATAGAGGAACTCGTATGCATGTTCATATCATCAACAAAGGATCCATTGACCCGACTTGATAGGTTGGGGATTTCTCCTATAGATTTCTGTGAGAAATTAATTCTGGTAAAATCCTTGGCCAATGTATCTGACGACTTTATGTAAGTAGCTCATAAAGATTAAATCAAAGAGAATTATTTCGAGGTCAGAATGTATAAGGTCAAGACAAAAGAAAAGGAAACCGATGAAAAGACCATACCCTTAAGTCTCGACTGGGAGATTGATCGATGAAGAGATTATGCCATATATGGTAATTGTAAATGGTAAAAGGTTCACTGAATTAATTCACATGTGATTGGGCTCCATGGGCTTGTGGCCAAACATTGACTGTGGAGTGTGGGAGAATTCCTAAATTGGCAGGGGTGCTAATTTTGGAATGATCCGTCGACAGAGTGTTCGACTGATTTAAAGTATTTAATGCTTGAATAATTAAATTAATATTTAATTATAACTCACGACCAATTATGTGGTGAACCTATGGGGGCATACACAATACACATAAAGCGAAAGCGAAGGAAAAGGAAACAACTGGGTCGATCAAATTGACTGGGTCGATTGGGTCGACTGGGTCGATTGAGTGGTTGGGTCGACTAGGTCGACCCAATCGGAACAAATTGGATCCGATTGGAATTGGATCAAGATTATAAATTAAATTGAAATTTAATTTGTGAGTTAATTAATTAAGTTGGATTTAATTAATTATAGGAATGTTTAATTAAATAGACTTGGAGTCTAATTTAATTAATTGGGAGAGTAATTGATTAATTGGGCTTTTTAATTGGAAAATTAAATAAAGACTGATTAAAATTAATTAAGTGGGCCATGAATTAATTGGAAGACTTAGTCTTCTAATTAAAAGGGTCATGGTCCATGTAGGAGACTTGGAGTCCTAGTGCTAGTAGGATTAGGAGAATTTGACACCTATAAATAAGTGGCTAGGTGTCATGACTTACACAAAACTTTCAAGAGCCAAAAAGCCAAGTCAAGAAAAACTCTCCCTCTCCTCTCCCTAGTGAAATCGGCCAACACCCTTTTTTCCTTATGAAGAATTTTTCGATTTCGTTTTCGTTCCAATCTCGTTCCCTTACCCCAGATCTTAATATATCCTGTGTTCTAGCCGATCAGGATATCTTATATTTCGTGATATTGTGGTGTATCAACTCATAGAGGCGCAACACGTGGGGCGCTGCACCAGGGCTTGGATCGAACTACCTGAGGGAAGAATCTGACTTCGTTTGCTGACTGAGATTTGTAAGAAGACAGGTATAACGTAGATCTATTATTACTGTCGTTAATTAAATGTTCATATACATACAACTAGAATAGTATCCTGGCAAGATTCTGTAAGAGGTCCTAAATTATTAAATTCCGTTGTGCCTATGGCTGTTTATCTTACCGAATCCCAACAAAATATTCACTTAGTTAATTTTATTAATAAATATGGTTAAGAATATTATTGAATGTTATATTATTAGCATACAAATAATATTAGTTTTGTAAATTATATGAAAATTGACATTTTTAGAATCATTTTTGAAAAATCAAAACCAAAAGCTAAAGCAATTTTCATTAAAGAAATTATACTAAAAATTGATTATTCTCATAAAAGAAATTATACTAAAAATTGATTATTCGAAAGGCAATTATATGTAATCGCTAGGCCAAATTAGTGAATTAAGAAACACTCCTCGGTAATGGTTAAATAAGGGATAATGATATTCACCTACCCTAATGTTTAGTGATATTAAAAAACCTTAGCTATTTGAAGTTTTTTTAATTACAAAGACCTCCTCCCTCAATACTCAATCACATTTTTACACTTATCATATCCATAATTTTTTAGTTAAACACAATAATAAAAATGGTATAATTATTTTCAAGTTAATAATCTTTAATATATTTAATATTATAATCTATACAACATACTATTTCTTCAAAAATATTTATGTCGAAATTATATAAAAATGTTATCTTAAAATTAATCTTTGAAAAATAAGTTAGTGTAGTGTAGTTTCAGTTAAAAAAAAGGGTCTTAATAAAGGGAAAATTCTTATCCAAGCATGGCTTGACCAAACCCATCCAACCACAAAGCAAGTGTATTGCACTTGCTTTGTGATTGATCACTCTCCTGGGAGTTACATCCAATCTCAAAGCAAGTGTATTACACATGCCATATAGTTGCTTTGGGTTCGGCCAAACCCGATATGGGTAATAATTTTCCCTTAATAAAGATTGTGTTGTTAAATAAATAAATAATTATTCGAACTATTAAATTTGGTTTTGTGACGTTTGTTAGAAGAGCCAAATTAGAAAATTAAGAAAAATTGCTCTAGAAATATCCTTAGTCATAAATTAATTACTAAAACTGTATATGATTGCTAATGTATATATAGTATACGTAAACACAACTAAAAATCAATTTATTTTTATATTTAAAGGATCAATAGGGAAAAAAAATAAGAGAGAAGATTTAGTTATTAAATAAATAAGTAATTATTCGAATTATTAAATTTGGATTTTGAGGCATTTGACTAGAAGAGACAAATTAGGAAATTAAGAAAAATTGCTCTGGAAGTATCCTTAGTCATAAATTAATTAGTAAAATTGTACATGATTGCTCATGTATTTGCAGTATAAGTAAACACAATTACAACCCTTATAATCACAATCTGCAAACTAAGTACAAAAATTTCGAAGGGCACAAATTCACAAATATATTCAGCATTTTCAATGGCCAAACATTTACAGCCTTTTGTGTTAGCAATTATTCTTATTTTTTTGACCGGTACTTATCTTTATATAATCTATGTATGCACTTTAAAATTTGTAATTTTTTTTATAATACTACTCCGTATTAGATTAGTAATTTAGTATATACGATTGCATTTTGACGTAAGTCTTCCCTGTTTATAAATTAGGATATATATTTTGTTATTTTCATGGATCAAAATATTATTTTTTCCCTTCGTAAACATCGATAAATAAATAATTAAATTTTTTTTTTATAAAAGAAACGGGATGATTTCAAAACTCCTTATTTATCTTCAAACTCTCTTATGTTAATAATTAATTTCTTCACAACTTTCTCTACAATTTCCGAAAGATTATTAATTTTTTTTAAATATTTAGTTAAAAAATACGTTTGATTTATTTTTATTTATTTTTTAAAAAGAAACTGTGTTAATCAATCTATATATCAATCATTAAATATATTTACTCTTTATGTAGGGGATTGGATTCATATTGTTAAAAGTGATGTATACTGCTACCTTCTCACTCAGTATGAATGCGAGCCTCAACAATTGGAAAACTGTACAAGATTTTGTCTGACCAGGCTTGGGGTTGCACCAACTTTTGAGAGAGCTGTATGCGATTCTTTAATTGGCAAGCCCACGTGCGTGTGCTTCTATAAATGTAACCCGGGCCGAAAGCCCATTAAATCTTCTCGTCCTAGCAGCGTGACGAATGTATAAAAATTTCATCAAGTTTAAGATATTATGATATAATTATCGTTTTATTCATGAAAATAAAATTTCAATGTAATTAATGGAAATATCATTGGATTTTGATGAGTAATAAACCTATGTCGATGTTCAACATTATTAAAAATTCTAAGCGATTTCGGAAGTAAATATATTCTTGTCATTATTTCTTTTTCTTTTTTATAACTAATAGCAGGAGAAGTGCGTTTAATTATAAAAAAAAATTACTTTATAGAAAAAAAATGAGAGAATTGCACTTGTGATATTAAATTATATGCCGACTCTCACTTGTGGTATTATAAAAATCGAGGTCGATATATTTGGTACCATAATTTAAGAAATCAATCACTTTTGGTACCACCGTTAAAAATGATCGTTAATTGATGACGTGACAGTTAAGTGTTACTGTAAAATTGACACGATTACTTATTATGACTAATAATTTTATCTCATAACATTTCAAGTTATCAAAATTACCCCACATCTTCGAATTTACTAACAATTTTAGTCACATTATTGTCGAATTTTTAAATTGGCTCGAATAAAACGTGCATACCTATTTGGTTTATTAAAAAACAGAGCTATATATTATTAACTAATTAATTAAATTCTTTTGAAAAAAAATATAATTAATTTGTAATAATATATAAATTTAGTTTGTAATAAATATAATATTAAATATATCTATATTATTATATAAGTTTATATTTAATTAATATTTTGTAGTATTTATGTAAACTATTATTTGGTCTGTTAATATTATTTATAAGGGTTAATTATAGTTTTCCACCTTAAAGTATAGGGGTGGTATCAATTACCCCCTAAAGTATCAAGTGTAACACTTACCTCCCTCTGTTATAGTATTGAACATTTTATTCCAAAATTACCCTCGCCTTTTCTATAACAAATAAATTTTTTATTTATTAATTTTTTTCAAAAAAATATTTATTAATTATGAATTTATCAATCCATACACCAAACTATATTATATTTCAATTTTTTCATTTCTTGTGTTTCATTCCGTTCTATGTCTCAAATTTTTTCTTTATTTTCAGCTCATTTTTTTCATTATTCTTGTTTCAATTAGTTTTCTTTATTTTATGGTCATTTTCTTTATTTCTATCTAAATTTGTTTATTTATATTTTTAAGAGTTTTTTATTTGGTGATAGTTATCTCATTATGTATGAATTATTATGCATAATCTTGAGTAATTCTCCTTCAAATTCTTTCTCGCAAAATTCAAGTTTGACACTAAAATATTATGTTTCAATTTCTTCATTTCTTTATAAAAAAAAAAAATTACTTATTTTTGAATTCATCTATCCACCAAACAATATTTGTTTCAATTTTCTCATTTCTTTGGTTTCCCATATTGTTCATATTCTTCCCCAAGTCAAACTCATGGGTCACACTAGAAGTTTCCCATATTGTTCATATTCTTCCCCAAGTCAAGTTTCCCTAATTTAATTTATCATCAAGTACAACTAAAGTTTTCTTTTATTTTGTAGGGACCGATGCGATGGATCGATCCTCCTCGGCGACACATCTTCATTCACAAGAGAGAAAAGGTCACTTTCATATCTGAACTCGGTCAGGAGATTTAACGTTGTGGACAATATAGGATAATTAATTTTACTAAATCCGTGAATAATAATTATTATTAAAAGCTGATGTGTTGATGTCTAATTAGCTAATTTGTGAACTCGGTCATTTTCATAAATATGCATCTATATATTTTTGGTAAAAATATTTACATGCATTTTTTTAAACGTGTTGATGTCTAATTAGCTTAATTTGTGAATTTTTCCGATTTGTTTGAGTTAAAGTTTAATATAAAGTTTGAAAAGGAAGGAATTCATAGTAGTATTTAAGAAGAAATATTATGGACGAATTTAAATCTATCAATGAGATTATTTTCTTGAAAATGTTGAAATTGTTGGTATTGAATCAATCTTAAGATTTGATTTGATTGGTTCCAATATTTCCTATTTTTTAGGCATAGGCTGTCTATTTCCTTATTATTCAAATTCTGTTGCGACCAAATTATTTAATTTTTATTAGTCTTGTGTCATGTTAAAGTAAAATATTCACTTAATTAAATTTATTATTATATATGGTTAGAATATTATTGAATGTAATATTATTAGCATACAAATAAGGTTAGTTTTGTAAATTATATGAAAATTGACATTTTTAGAATCAATTTTGAAAAATCAAAACCAAAAGCTAAAGCAATTCTCTTAAAAGAAATTATACTAAGGGTGAGTTTGGTCTGGCGATTCGAAAATCAATTATAGGAGAATTAATTTTACTAAAATTGATTTTGGTAATAATTGATTATAACAATAATTAATTATAGAATAATTGCTTTTGTATAATAGCTTTTGCAAAAGTAACACTTTAGTAGCTTCTAAAATAAGTTGATTTTTTGCTTCTCGAGATCCCAAAAGTGATTATGATCCTGGGGGCCAAATATCAGGAAAATCACGATTGAGCATAAGTAATTTTAATAATCAGGGCCAAACACTTCAAAATCACAATAGAAATCTATAATGTACTGTTTGGTTGTCGGGAAAGTGAGGGAAAAGAAGTTTTTTTTTCTCTCATTGTTGTTTGGATAGCAGGAAAGGAGGATTTTATTTTCCTTCAACTTTCCTGCAGGAAAATTTTGTGAAGAAAAAATTTTCCCACCAATTTGATGGAAAATCCTGGGAAAATATTTTAGTAAATTGCAAAACTCCCCTTGTACTTTGTCTAACTATCATAATTCTCCATTTATGATTTTTTTCTATCAAAAGCCCATTTGTGCTTATTTATTATTAGCAAAAAAATACCCTCTCAAGTCATTATAACAATTATACCTCCACAAAATGATGCAAAAGCACCCCCTCTACCTAAAATATTACCAATAACCCCCTGTTAACTTTAAAAATTGACGATAACCCCTTGTTAATTTTGAAAATTGATATAAATTCGGTGACTAAAAAATATACAATAGCGTCAACTTAATCTATATATTATAGTTAATATAATGAAAACATTATTATTCATACAATATTTTATCAACAAAGAAAACGTAAATCCTATCTTGAAATAAAAAAAAATATAAATAACAAAAGACTATCAAATTATTTTTACATAAATCTCAACCAAAGAAAAATTAAATTTTTTTCTAATTAATATATACATATATATATATATATATATATATATATATATATATATATATATATATATATATATATATATATATATATAGTGCAAATATACTTGTCATTCATATTGAATTTAAACAAAAATATTTATCAAAAATATTATATTTCAAAATTTTCTTGACAACCAAACATCTGCAAGAAAATAATTTTCCTGACAACCAAACATGTAAAGGAAAATGACTTTCTTTTCCTTTTCCTTTCCTTTCCTTTCCTTTTCCTTTCCCTACAATTTTCCCTCACTTTCTTGACAACCAAACAAGCTATAAGTGCTTTTAAGAGCTACAACCGCTAGGCCAAACTCACCCTAAAATTGATTATTCCTAAAGCAATTATATGTAATCGCTAGGCCAAATTAATGAATTAAGAAACACTCCTCGGTTATTGTTAAATAAGGGATAATGAATGATATATATATTCACATACCCTAATGTTTAGTGATTTTAAGAAACCTTAGCTATTTGAAGTTTTTTTAATTACAAAGACCTCCTCCCTCAATACTCAATCACATTTTTATACTTGTCATATCCATATATTTTTAGTTAAACACAATAATAAAAAAGATTATTTTCAAGTTCAATAATCCATAATATATTTAATATTGTAATCTATACAACATATTATTTCTTCAAAAATATTTAAGCAAATATTTATATCAAAATTATATAAAAATGTTGTCTTAAAATTAATCTTTGAAAAATAAGTTAGTGTAGTGTAGTTTCAGTTTAAAAAAAAAAAAGGGGGTCTTAATAATGTTTTATGCATTCAATTTGGGTAAAATAAGTAATTTGAGTTGTTAAATTAATAAATAAGCAATTATTCGAATTATTAAATTTGGATTTTGTGACATTTGACTAGAAGAGACAAATTAGGAAATTAAGAAAAATTGCTTAGGAAGTATCCTTAGTCATAAATTAATAACTAAAATCGTATATTATTGCTAATATATATATATAGTATACGTAAACACAACTAAAAATCAATTTATTTTTATGTTTATTAGAATTATTAAACTTGAATTTTGTGACGTTTGACTAGAAGAGACAAATTAGGAAATTAAGAGAAATGGAAGTATCCTTAGTCATAAATTAATTACTAAAATTATATATGATTGCTAATATACATGTAGTATACCTTAACACAACTAAAAACCAATTTATGTTTATGTTTAAAGGATCAATAGGAAGAAAAAAGAAATAAGAGAGAAGATTGAGTTGTTAAATAACTAAGTAATTATTCGAATTATTAAATTTGGATTTTATGACATTTGACTAGAAGAGACAAATTAGGAAACTAAGAAAAAATGCTCTGAAAGTATCCTTAGTCATAAATTAATTACTAAAATTGAATGTGATTGTTCATGTATTTGCAGTATAAGTAAACCCAATTACAACCCTTATAATCACAATCTGCAAACTAAGTACAAAAATTTCGAAGGGCACAAATTCACAAATATATTCAGCATTTTCAATGGCCAAACATTTACAGCCTTTTGTGTTAGCAATTATTCTTATTTTGTTGACCGGTATTTATCTTTATATAATCTATATATGCACTTTAAAATTTGTAATTTTTTTATAATACTACTCTGTATTAGATTAGTAATTTAGTACATACGATTGCATTTTGACGTAATTCTTCCCTATTTATAAATTAGGATATATATTTTGTTATTTTCATGGATCAAAATATTATTTTCTTTTCCTTCATAAACTTCGATAAATAGATAATTAAATTTCATTTTTTTATAAAAGAAAACATAAATGAGGTATGATTTCAAAACTCCTTATTAATCTTGAAACTCTCTTATGTTTGTAATTAATTTCTTCACAATTTCATTTTCAAAAGATAATTATTTTTTTTTCAATATTTAGCTAGAAAAATACGTTTGATTTTTTTTTTTTTTTGAAAAGATACGGTGTTAATCAATCTTTATATCAATCATTAAATATATTTACTATTTATGTAGGTGGTTGGATTCATATTGGAAAAAGTGATGAATTCTGCTGGGTTGACACTCACTATGAATGCTATCAGAAGATTCCTGGCCAATTGGAAAAATGTACAAGACTTTGTCGAAGCGGGCTTTTTGTTTCACCATATGCTTTTGCGGTAGCTTCATGCGATGATCAAATTCCCGGCACGCCTACGTGCGTGTGCTTCTATAAATGTGACCGGGCCCGAAAGCCCATTAAATCTTCTCCTCCTAGCAGCGTGACGAATGTATAAAATTTCATCAAGTTCAAGATATGCTCATATTATGATATAATTATTGATTTATGTTGACGGACAATTCGACCGGTTTATAACATTTCAAGTTATCAAAATTACCCCACATCTCGAATTTACTAACAATTTTAGTCACGTTGTTGTCAAATTTAAAAATTGGTTCGAATAAGGAACGTGCATGCCAATTTAAAGATTTTACTTATTATATTTTCATATTTATTTAACTAATTTAGTTTATAAATAATATCAACAAACCAAATAATACGTTAACATACATTTGACAAAATATTAATTAAATCTAAATTTTATATAATAATATAAATATATTTTATATATTATATTTATTAAAAAATAGAGTTATATTTTATTAACAAACTAATTATAATTTTTTTGAAAAAATAGTTATAATTAGTTTATTAATAATATATAAATTTATTTTATATTAAATATAGCTATTATTATATAAGTTTTATATTTAATTAATATTTTATCGGATTTATGTAAACTGTTATTTGGTCTGTTAATATTATTTATAAGGGTTAATTACAGTTTTCCCCCTTAAAGTATAGGGGTGGTATCAATTACCTCCTAAAGTATCAATTGTAACACTTACCCCCTACGTTATAATATTGAACATTTTATTCTAAATCTACCCCCGACTCTTTTATAACAAATAAATTGTTTAGTTATTAATTTTACAAAAAAAATATTTATTAATTAGGAATTCACCATTCCATCCAGCAAACTATTATTTCAATTTATTCATTATTGTGTTTCATTCCATTTTATGTCTCAGATTTTTTTCTTTATTTTCATCTCATATTTTTCATTATTCTTGTTTCAATTAGTTTTCTTTATTTTATGTTTCATTTTTTATTTCTATCTAAATTTGTTTATTTATATTTTTATGAGTTTTTATTTGGTGATAGTTATCTCATTCTGTATGAATTATTATTCACAATCTTGAGTAATTCTCCTTCAAATTCTTTTCTCGCAAAATTCAAGTTTGACACCAAAATATTATGTTTCAATTCCTTCATTTTTTTTATGAAAAAAACTTACTTAATTTTGAATTCATCTATCCACCAAACAATATTTGTTTCAATTTTCTCATTTCTTTGGTTTCCTTCGATTAGAAAAAAAATGTGATGAAAATAAAGAAAAAAAATTTGAGATCGAAAGAAGGAAGGAAACTAAATAAATGAAAAAAAAATGAAACATAATATTTTTTGGTGGATGAATGGATTCATAATTAATAAAGAAATTTATTATTTATGAAAAGGGCGGGGGTATTTTTGGACTAAAAACTATAAAACTATAATAGAGGGGGGTAAGTGTTACAAGTGATACTTTAGGGGGTAATTGATACCACTCAATACTTTGAGGGGGGAAACTGTATTTCACCCTATTTATAAAACTAAATTAGTTAAATAAATATGAAAGTATAATATGTAAAATCTCTTAATTGGTATGCACGTTTCTTATTCGAGCCAATTTTAAAATTCGACAACAACGTGGACTAAAATTGTTAGTAAATTCGAAGATGTGGAGTAATTTTGACAACTTTAAATGTTATAGGCCGGTCGAATTGTCAGTCAATATAAGTAATGGTATCAATTTTATATTAACACTTAATTGTCACATCATCAGATAACGTTCATTTTTTAACAGTGATACCAAAGTGATTGATTTCATAAATTGTGAAATCAAATGTGTCGGCCTCAATTTTTATTGTACCACAAGTAATAATCTGACATATAGTTTTGATACCACAAGTGCAACTCTCTCAAATAAACAAAAAAAAAAATTGTAAAAGAATGCCGGGCTTAGTTTTTTAAAGTACGAAAATATGAAATTGTATTTGGATGTATAATTAAAGTTTGATTATAAAGCGAAATTGGCGTCACACATAACGCTTGTTGGCCTACTTACCTTATATAAGGGCTGTCAAATTATGAAAATATAAAATTCAATGAAAATTCGAGGTTATGCATATTTTGATATTACTGAATATTTTTAGGGTTTTTTTGCACTTTGCACCCCCGAAATATGAGAAATAGACACTTTGCACTCCCGAAACTTAGATTTAGCACTTTGCACCCTTGAAATATGAAAAATACAGCACTTTGCACCCTCTATTATTTTCAAGCAAAATCTCAAGGGCAAAATAGATAATTCTATTGTAAATCTTTGACACTTTCCCCCCCCCCAAATAAAATTAGCACTTAACACTCCCTAATTAAGAATAAATTAACAACTTGTACCCACGAAACACAATAAATGGACACTTTGCACCCCAAAATATAAAATTAACACTTAACACCCTCAAATTAAAAATAAAAAAATAAAAAAACTCAAATATTTTTTCCGCCATAGTTGACAATTTAGGTGAATTTTTTTTAAGGCAAAGTATGTAATTATTTATGGGTCTTTGATTTGTTGAAGTACACAATGAGTCTTCGAGAACTTTACTTGTACTTTATTTAGTTATTTATGGTTATATTGTTAAAAAGAAAGATGGAGAGAGAAATGAGTATTCGAGTATTTATAATTATATTTTGCAAAATTGACGTAAAAAAATGAATTACCTATTTTGTCTTAGATTATTCGAATTATTAAATTTGGATTTTATTACATTTGACTAGAAGAGACAAATTAGGAAACTAAGAAAAAATGCTCTGAAAATATCCTTAGTCATAAATTAATTACTAAAATTGTATGTGATTGCTCATGTATTTGCAGTATAAGTAAACACAATTACAACCCTCATAATCAGCAATCTGCAAACTAAGTACAAAAATTTCGAAGGGCACAAATTCACAAATATATTCAGCATTTTCAATGGCCAAACATTTACAACCTTTTGTGTTAGCAATTATTCTTATTTTGTTGACCGGTATTTATCTTTATATAATCTATATATGCACTTTAAAATTTGTAATTTTTTTTTAATACTACTCCATATTAGATTAGTAATTTAGTACATAAGATTGCATTTTGACGTAATTCTTCCCTATTTATAAATTAGGATATATATTTTGTTATTTTCATGGATCAAAATATTATTTTCTTTTCCTTCATAAACATCGATAAATAGATAATTAAATTTCATTTTTTTATAGAAGAAAACATAAATGAGGTATGATCTCAAAACTCCTTATTAATCTTGAAACTCTCTTATGTTCATGATTAATATCTTCACAATTTCCAAAAGATAATTAATTTTTTTTCAATATTTAGCTAAAAATACGTTTGAATTTTTTTTTTTTTTTTGAAAAGATACGGTGTTAATCAATCTTTATATCAATCATTAAATATATTTACTATTTATGTAGGTGACTGGATTCATATTGGAAAAAGTGATGTATTCTGCTACGTTGACACTAACCATGGATGCTATCTTAAGATTCCTGGCGCATTGGAACAATGTACAAGACTTTGTCGGAGCGGGCTTTTTTTTGACCCATATGCTTTTGCGGTAGCTTCATGCGATGTTCAACCCGGCACGCCTACGTGCGTGTGCTTCTATAACTGTAACCGGGCCCGAAAGCCCATTAAATCTTCTCCTCCTAGCAGCTTGACGAATGTATAAAAATTTCATCAAGTTTAAGATACGGTATTATTATGATATAATCCATCGTTTTATTCAAGAAAATAAAATTTCAATATAATGGAAATATCATTGGATTTTGATGAGTATTAAACCTATATTGTTGTTCAACATTAGAATTTATATCAACAGGTGGAATTATTAAAAATTCAAAGCGATTTTCAAAAAAAAAAAATCTATTCTTGTCAATATTTCTTTTTCTTAGTTTTATAACTAATCGCAGAAGAAGTGTGTTTAATTATAAAAAAAAAAAAAAATCAACTTTCTAGAAAAAAAAATCCGAGAATTCCACTTGTGGTAGTAACCTATATATATGCCGATTCTCACTTGTGGTACCATAAAAATAGATGTCGATATATTTGGTACCATAATTTAAGAAATCAATCGCTTTTGGTACCACCATTAAAAATGAACATTAACGGAAGACGTGACAATTAAGTGTTACTGTAAAATTGACACGATTACTTATGCTGACTGATAATTCTACCCATAACATTTCAAGTTATCAAAATTACTCCACATATTTGAATTTACTAACAATTTTAGTCAAATGTTGCCCATTTTTAAAATTAACTCGAATAAGACATATGCAGATCAATTTAGAGATTTTACTTATTATATTTACATATTTATTTAACTAATTTAGTTCACAAATAATATTAACAGACCAAATAAAATTTTAGCATATATTCGACAAAAAAGTAATTAAATCTAAATTTTTTATGTTAAAAAATAGAATTATATATTATTAACAACATAATTATATTTCCTTATCAAAAAAAATTGTAATTAGTTTGTTAATAATATATAACTTTATTTTGTAATAAATATTAAATATATTTATGTTATTATATATGTTTTAGATTTAATTAATATTTTATCGGATTTATGTTAAACTATTATTTGGTTTGTTAATATTATTTATAAACTAAATTAGTTAAATAAATATGAAAGAAACTATAATAAGTAAAAAATTTAAATTGGTCCGCACGTGTCTTATTCGAGCCAATTTTGAAATTCGACAATAATGTGGACTAAAATTATTAGTAAATTCGAAGATGTGCGGTAATTTTGACAACGAAATGTTATGAGACGGAATTAGCAGTCAGCATAAGGTGTCAATTTAATGATAACACTTAACTGTCACATCATCAATGAACATTCGTTTTTAATGGTGTTACAAAAAGTGATTGATTTCTTAAATTATAATATCAAATGTGTGGGCCTCGATTTTTATTGTACCACAAATAATAATCAGTATATAGTTTAATACCAAAAGTGTAACTCTCTCAAACAAAAAAACAAATTTGTCAAAGAATGCCGGGCTTAGTTTTTTGAAGTTCGAAAATAAGAAATTGTATTTGGATGCATAATTAATGTTAGATTATAAAAGCAAAATTGGCGTCACACACAAAGCTTGTTGGCCTACTTACCTTATACAAGGGCTGTCAAGTGTCAACTGATTGGATTTTGATTGGATCTGGCTTGGATCGGATCCTGTTGGATTCAAATCTTGTTCGAATTGTGTTTGGATCTAAATTTCTTGAATTCAATGAATTTTGATCAGATTTTGCCGGATATCGGATCTTTTTCGAATTCAATAAAATTTTCACTTAAGAAATTACATTAATATGATTTCTAAAATAAGTTTATTATCTTTACAGTTTTATTTAATGTTAGCTCATATGTTCAGACATCCTTTACCAATATTTTTATAAACGAGTTAAATAGTACTGTCTTCTTAAATTAATAGTGAAATATTATTAATGGTATTTACTTTTATAAAATATATTTTTTTAATTTTTTTATCGAATACGGATCTTTAACGAATCGGATCGAGTCGACTAAATTCATATTCGCTCCATTTGTTTTGAATTACGAATCTTTATAATCGAATTACGTCCATTAAATTTTAATTAAACAATTATCCTAATAAATCTTACCGAATTCCTACGGATCCATTTTGAAATCCGTCCCATTGAACAGCCCAACGTTATACTATATATTATATAAGTATAGTTGGGCTGCCAAAATCATCACATCTCAACCCAAAATGCTGGCAGTTTTAGTCCATGTTGATCTCAATTTAAAAAATAAATAAAAAATTCCCCAAATTTCCAGCCTTCAATTTGAGGATTTTTTATAGGATAGCTTATGGAAAAAAAGGAAAAAAAATTACAAACCTATTAGATATTTGGAGCTAAATTTAATTTCCTTTAAATAATACAAAACACAAATACAAATTAATATGAAAAGAAAATACAATTTACTAGTTCAAGATAGTTAATTAATATTAAATATTTATTTTAATTATTATTTTTGCAAGTACTTTGTATGTTTTGTTGTAAAAGTGGCTCTTTTTGCAGTTGAGTTTCCTCATGATCACTAATGGAATTCTATCATTTTGGAAGGAGATTCGAGTGAGATAATTAAAGCGATAGTTGGAGAGCCAAATCTCCATTCGAACTTTGGCAATATCATTTCAGATTTGAAGTCTGCATCAACAAGTTTTGAGCTTTTCCGGACAACAAGTTGGAAGAGAAGGAAACTAAGTGGTGCATGAAGTTGCATGTCTATCTTATACGAATCATTGTGCTTTAAATGTTTTACCTTATCCGATTTTGAACATTGTATCAACTGAATCCGTTTTTTGATTACATTCTTCTTGATTCTGAAAAAAAGGGTAAGTGAACGTTTGTTTGTGAAGAGTTGCATAATTTTTTCATGGCAAATTAAGAAAAATGTGTGTGGTAAATTTGTTAGATTGCATCTTAATTGGTATAAAGGTAATGAGTCTGTTTGTTTTATTCTTGAGAGAGATTTTAGAAATTTGGGAAAGTTTTGCGATGCCCTCGTACATATGAAAGAAGTTATTTTGGATTTTTAGAGATTTTTTTTTTTTTTTTAGAACTACAAGTGAAATAAGAATCACGGATGTTCCGAAGAAACAATGTCTAAAACGGCAAAAGGAGATCAAAAGAAAAGGCAAAGTTATGTTTTCTAGCTAAATAATTCTCAATCTTTCAATCCCAAATTATTCTCTCTATTAGTATGACTGGCTTGGAACGAGGAGAAATTTTTTCCAAGCAACTTGATTTCTTTTGCAAACTAATCTGCAATTAAAACAAATGAAAATTGGTCACATTTCACATATTAATACAGAAAAACGGACTCTTCCAACTTCCAATTACTGTTGCGCAAGTTCAAAGCCAAAGTTTAGAACAAACTTTGCAACAAAAAAGCAACGGTGTTTTAGTTTCATAAATATTCAAAAGAATACTTACAATCCATACAATATAAAGTAATATAAAGAGCAAAATACTTAAAATCTACAAAAGAAAAGTTAAATATTCTGCAATTAACAATGTGGGATTGAAAGATTGAAAATTATTTAGCTAGAAAACATAGACCCATATTGTGAAAAAATTGAGAAATTGGGAGAATGCACAAACTGTATGCACAAAACGAAGGAACTCCAAAGCTACAAGCAAAGTTGAAATATTTTGTAAAATATAAAGAAGAATTGAAAAAATTGAGAAATATTGAAATATATATAGTGTGAAGGGTTACCTTGTGCCTCTTTCTTTCTTATTGGTGTTTGAAGATCTGATAATGGAAAAAGGAAAGTGAGAAATTGATAGTAGAAGTGAGAAATTGATACCTTGTGCCACTTTCTTTCGTTCTGTTTTTTCACCTTGTTTCTTGGATTTGATTTTGACAGTAGAAGTGAGAAATTGAGAAGGGAAAAGAAGAGAAGGGAGAAGAAGGTAAACGGTCTATTTACCCTTTTTCCTTGGATTTTGGTTTATTTTAGGTTAAAATTAAAGTGACAATTCTTCTTAAAAAAAAAGTTAAGCGCCTTTTTTTCGATTCCCGCTAGAGCTGGAATTAATATTAATGCAAGTGTCCCATTAATTTTTTTATTTGGGACACTTAATAATAACTGACTTATAATACATATTATAGGATACTTTAAAAAAAGTGTCTCCTAAAAAGTGTCCCATAACTTATATTTTGTTGTAGTGAGATTACCAAGAGAGAATTCCCTATCCAGAATTCCATTGATTACATTTAAGCAATCACCTTCTATGATAATACGAGGCCACCCAACTTCAGCACCAAATTGGATTGCTCGAAGAGCAACAACAACCTCATCACACTCCGGGTTGAGCGGCAATGGAATTTTACCCGCTCTCCAACATACACAATCTCCTGACGAATTCCTTGCAATCAAACCGAAGCCTATTGCGGTTCCATTATCTGAAACAGCAGCATCCATATTCAGTTTAACATGATATGATGGTAGAGGAGTCCAGGCGCCTGCACAACTGGTCTTGTTCTATTCCGTGATCTTGTTGCCAAAAAACTTTCAAAAAACCTCTGGACAGAATTCACAAGGACTAGAGGACATAAATCATTTGCTTCCCACAAGAGCTTGTTTCGGCTGAACCAAAGTCACCAACAAAGTGTGCCAAAATAGCCAAAATCGTTAGAGTCCAGGCTACTTCTCACTTGATTAAACCAAGTTTCAATATCATATTCGATGCTAAAGTAACTCGAACACGGCAGATTAGAAAGAGCCCAGATTTGTCTAGCATAAGGGCAAGAAAATAAGCAATGAAAAAGAATTTCATCACCATTGCCGCACCGAAAACATGTAGAATCCTCTAATAGCTTCCGACGTTTGAGTTGGAAATTTACCGGAATAGCGTTAGAACAGCAACCCCAAACAAAAGTTTTCACTTTTGGAGGAGCACTCGTTTTCCAAATCCAGTCCCAATTGCGTTCGTTGACTTGGGCCCCCTAGTCGCGATTCCAAGTTGGCAGATTTAAGGTCCCGAATGAGTCTATATGCAGACCTGACAGTAAAAGCGGCCAGATTTATCAAAATGCCACATTAAACAATCTGAAAATAATCGCGAGAGAATATGTTTAGCTTCTTCCTCTGAGAAAATCGATTCGATAAGATCCCTTTTCCAAATACCAAATCATCATCAATTAACTCACTTACCTTCGCATTTTAGAGATAAAATGAATAATAAATTTAAATTATAAAGATTTAATAGATTTTGTTGGAAAACGAAAATTTATTGTGAAAATTCTTTTTGGTAATTTGTAAGAGATATTACTTGTGTTTTTCTAGGGTGATATAACTTTTTAAGAGGAAATTAGTTAACAGAATTGAAATGAAACTTCTGTTTTGAAGTAAAAACAAATAGGCCCAATAATTTCTCCTGTGGTGATGATTTAATAAATTCAAAGGCCCAGACTTTTCTAATCGAACTTGTTAAAACTCTAAATGGTCTTGTATTTTTAGATTGTTTTGTGGCATATAGACTGCCATGTTATAATATAGGGAAAATCCCACTTCGCCCCCCAACCTTTTTATGTTTTTGCAGTCTCCCCCCTAACCTTTAAAGTTTCGCACTTTCCCACCTCACCTATTTAAAAAGTCTCAGGCAACCACCTCATTGAACAAGTCACCCCCCAACCTTTTTAAGTTTTTGCAGTCTCCCCCCTAACCTTTAAAGTTTCGCACTTTCCCACCTCACCTATTTAAAAAGTCTCAGACAACCACCTATAATTGAGCAAGGTAATGGAATCTGGCGGAATATTCCATTTGCTTGAAGTGACGTGGCTTTAGTCAAAGGTAGAATAGTCCTTTAAGGCACAAAAGTGCGAAACTGTAAAGGTTAGGGGGAAAAACTTGAAAAGGTTGGGGGTAAAGTGCGATTTTTCCTATTTATAATAATTTCTAGATCAAAATTTTATTTCGAGTATATATGTTTCGGTCAACAAAATATTGAAATTTTTTGAAGAAATTCTTCGGAAATATTAAGAAAAATTGTGAAATATTCATTTAGTAAGTTATTTCACAATTTTTCTTAATATTTTCGAAGAATTTCTTCAAAAAATTTCGATATTTTATTGACCGAAACATATATACTCGAAATGAAATTTTGATCTATAAATTATTATAAATAGGGAAAATCGCACTTTACCCCCAACCTTTTCAAGTTTTCGCAGTCTCCCCCCCTAACCTTTACAATTTCGCACTTTTGTGCCTTAAAGGACTATTCTACCCTTGACTAAAGTCACGTCACTTCAAGCAAACGGAATATTCCGCCAGATTCCATTGCCTTGCTCAATGAGGTGGTTGCCTGAGACTTTTTAAATAGGTGAGGTGGGAAAGTGCGAAACTTTAAAGGTTATGGGGGAGACTGCAAAAACTTAAAAAGGTTGGGGGGTGCCTTGCTCAATGAGGTGGTTGCCTGAGACTTTTTAAATAGGTGAGGTGGGAAAGTGTAAAACTTTAAAGGTTAGGGGGGAGACTGCAAAAACATAAAAAGGTTGGGGGGCGAAGTGGGATTTTCCCTATAATATATAATATAGGAGTAATATATGTGAGTTTTTTTATGCTTTTATTTTTTGTCTGAACAATAATTATATTATTTTATCAAAGTCACTAAGTTACAAAAATTATATAATACATTCACATTAAAAAAAAAAAAAAACCAAACTACTATTAAACTATAAGGAAGAAAAATACTCAGGCCTAATTCTTCCTCAGTTTGAAGTGAATAGCTAAAATTGAATAGCTAAAATATTGTTTACCATATATAAATGTATAATTTGATATAAATGACTATTTATAGATGATATATATGCTCTTATCTAAATTTGGGTGTCCATGTAAAATTGCACATTGACATTCCACATCAGCAAATAAATTGTTAATAAAAATATTAAAAAGTTAGAAATAAATATTAAATTATAAATGTCAATAAATATAAAAAAATTATCTATTTGAATTATATTTAATTTAAATATAAAAATATTATTCATTTAATTTATTATTTGTATTAATTATATTTGAAAAACATTTGGCTTTCTTAATAGCATATATCTTGTTGGTAATATGTATCAGTGAATAATTATTAATTAAACAGTGTAGTTTCTGAAATGATGGCCCTTAATTAAACAGTGTATCAATGAAATAATATTTAAAAGAAAAGAATTGCATATTAAGGGATAATGATATATAAACTTAATATATACAAAATTTTGTAATTAGCAGGAATTGCAATTTCTTTTTTTTTTTGTATTCTGTCTAAAATGAATTAGAAACACTCCTGGTCAATTGTTGAATAAGGGATAATGATATTGACCTGCCCTAATGTTTAGTGAAATTAAAAAACCTTAGCTGTTTGAAGTTTTTATAATTATAAAGACCTCCTCCCTCATTACTCAATCACAGTTTTATACTTGTCATATCCCTGTTTTTAGTAAAAAAATAATATACAGGGTATAATTATTTTCAAGTTCAATAATCCAAAATATATTTAATATTATAATATATACAACATATTATTTCTTGAAAAATAATTAAGCAAATATTTTCTATTGAAATTAAGAAAAAAAATGTAGTCCTAAAATTAATCTTTGTATAATAAGTTAGTGTGATGTAGTTTCAAAAAAAGGGTAGTAATTAAATTTTATGCATTCAATTTGGGTAAGATTGCAAGAGTGATCCCGTAACTATTGATTGCTGGCAAAAAAATGTATGTAACTTTTCGAACTGACAAAAAATTCCTACAAAAAATAATTTAGCAATTTATTCATATTTTGGCCCGAATTGGAATCTTTTGCTACCGTATCCGCCAAATTATCCACCTCTTGCTAACATGACGTGAAAAAATTATAAAATTGGTCCTGTATGTAATGCTCAATAGCAAAAGTCATTTAAATATATGGACCGGACAATTTGGTCCTTTTTCAACCTAAATAAAGTTTTTTTTCCACTGTGACTGATATTGAGTAAAAATGATCAAGGGACTATTATGATGTTGTATAAAAATGTTCAAGGCAAAGATGAAATTAAGCCCTTCGATCTATAACAACATCACAATAATAATATAAGGTTTGCACACTTATATCGAGAGAAAAATTGTATTGTTATTGTCATAGTAAGTTGGTTCCCTTTGTTTGGAAATAGGGCTACCTATTTATAAGTACATATAGGGGTAAAATAGTCTTTACAGGAAAGACGTTACAAGTAATAAATACAAACACGTTATAGACTTTACAAGAGTTTATGATGAAGACGTTACTAACGTTACAAGATTTAAATGATAAAGACGTTACAAATCTCTCATTTATGTCAACTTAGTGTAATCTCTTAATTGCCCTCGGGTACAAAATTTGGACACATCAGTGACCATCAAATCACCTGCCCCTTCCATGCAAAAAAAATTACGATACTTGATGTACGTTTAACTTAGATTTACTATTATATTCGAATGTATTAAAATATTGCCGAGCTTATAAGAAATTATTGTACTATTATTATTTACGAACATTCACGATATTATTGTAAATATGATACTTGGTTTTTAAAGGCTCAATAGGCAAAATATAATAAGAAAAAAGATTGAGTTGTTAAATAAAGAAAGCAACATTATTGTAATTAGTAAATATAGATTTTGTGGCATTTGACTAGAAAAAGCAAATTAAGAAAAAATACTCTGGCAGTATCTTTAGCCATAAATTAAATACCAATTTTTTTATATGATTGCTAATGTATTTGCAGTATAAATAAACGCAACTAAAACTCTTATAATCACAATCTGCTAACAGACGACGTACAATCTTTTTGAAGGGGACAAATATATTCAGCATTTCCAATGGCCAAACTTTTACAGCCTTCTGTGTTAGCAATTATTCTTATTTTGATGACAGGTATATCTTTATAAGATCTATATATGCACTATAAAATTTGTATTTTTTTATAATACTATTAGATTAGTTATTTAGTACATATGATTGATTGCATTTTGAAGTAATTCTTCACTGTTTATAAATTATGATATATAGTTTGTAATTTTCATGGATCAAAATTTTATTTTCGTTTCTTTTCCTTCATAAACATCGATAAATAAGTAATTAACTTTCAGTTATATATCAACGAAAATAAAAGTTAAGGTCTAATTTCAAAACTCCTTGGAACTCTCTTATTTTCTTTAGTAAAAAATTTCACAACTTTTTATTATTTCCGAAAGATTATAGATTTTTTTATCAATATTTAATTAAAAAATACATTTGAAACAATATTTTTTTAAAAAGAAACGGTGTTGATCAATCTCTAGCTATATCAGTACACATCAATCAATAAATATTTTTACTTGAGTATTTATTTATGCAGGTGATTGGATTCATAGTGGAAAAAGTGAAGAATTCTGCTCATATGACACTCATTTTGAATGCGATCCTGACCGCTTGAACCCATGTATAAGGCTTTGTCGGAGCGGGCTTTTTATTCCAGAATGGGCTTTTGTGAGAGCTGTATGCGTTAATAATTTTGCAGGCAAATTTATTTGCGGGTGCATCTATAAATGTAACCCGGGCCGAAAGCCCATTAAATCTTCTCGTCCTAGCTACGTCACGCATGTATGAAGCTTTCATCAAGTTTAAGATATGCCCATATTATGATGTAGTATAATCCATCGTTTTATTCAAGAAAATAAATTTTCAATATAATGGAAATATCATTGGATTTTGTTGAGTAATAAACCTATGTTCATGTTCAACATTAGAATTTATATAAACAATTGGAATTATTAAAAAATCTAAGCGAATCTTTTCTCGTCATTGTTTCTTTTTCTTAATTGTAAAATTAATACATTACGCACTTATACAGTATGTCGCATTGACCATTTCTTTGGGATACATTTTGTATTATGTGGGGTTTTAAAAATGTAGTCTTACGAGATTAGCCAACTTTATTTGTAGGGGATTACGAAATTTTAGTGTTTCGCATAAAAAAAACTAAAAAGGGAACTTTATCAATCTGCATATATTTAATTTATCAAAAAAGGCAACTTTATAGAAACAAAAGTACAATTTTTTAAAAGAATGCCGGGTTTAGTTTTAGAGTTTGAAAATATGAAATTATTTTTGGATGTATCATTAATGTGTAACCATATGTTTTTATTGAGAGAAAAGCAAAATTGGTGTCACACATCACGCTTGATGGCCTACTTACCTTATATAGTATATAACTATGATTGGACTGCCAAAATCATCACATATCTACCTAATTAATGGCAGTTTTAGTTCAAGTTGAGCTCAATTAAAAAATATTGCCCCGAATTTTGTCATGTATGGCCCTCCAGCCAGCTTTCAATTTGGGGATTTTTGATAGGATAGCTTGTGGAAAAAAAGAATATTACAAATCCATTGAATATTTGGAGCTTTAAATGATGAAAAACACAAATACAATTTAATATGAAAAGAAAAATACATTTTTATTAGTTAAAGATAGTTGATTAATATTAAATATTTTTAAAATAATTATTAGAATTCATCACATAGTTTGAGTTAAGTCCACTTATTCAACTTCAAAAGCTAGCTTGTAAGGTGATGATTGTCCAAGACCTTATAAGGTGGATTTAACTATTGTTTCCAACCAATGTAGGACACGCATTTAGTCTCAATACTCTCCCGTCACGTGTGAGCGGACTGGATGTGTGGATGAAATAAGTCCAACACGTGACATATTAAAGCCCAATATTACGAATTATTGACATGAGTGTAAAAGTCCAACATGCGGATTTGCTCAGACCGTGTGGATCCCCAACATGCGAATTTTCTAGACCGTGAATAGATCTCATCATGGGCGCAAGAAAGTGCCCATCATGGAAAGAGGTGACCCACTTCAACCTGAGTTCTGAAACCATATTAGAATTCACCAAATGGTTTGGGCTAAGTCCACTTACATGATTTGGGCCTAACTCAGCCTTAAAAGCTAACTTGTAAGATGATAATTGTCCAAGACCTTCTAAAGTGGACTTAACTATTTTTTTCTAACTGATGTGAGCCATTTAGTGGCAATAATAATTAAACATATCTTAATCCAAAGTGTATCGAATGAAAATGGTGCCAAGGCACATAAGAAATTTAATTTATGAGGACAATATTGGAAATATATTTATTAATTTAATATTAATTAAATATCCTTAACTAATAAAATGTATGCGCTTTTAATCATTTTAAAGGAATCAATTTTATGCCGCAAATATTTAATAAGTTCGTAATGTGCTAATTTTTTAATTTTAGATGTAAAATGCAAAGTGTAATAATTTTGAGGGTGTGGAAGACAAAAACACCCCTTATGTTTTGTCTAATTTTGAAAAAAATTTATTTATTATTTTAATTTCCCAAAAACTCAACGTGTTCTCAAGTTAGCGCCAAATATACTCCTCAGAAAAAAGAGTGTCACTCAGACGTGGAAATTGCAAGTATATGTTCATACATTGCTTTTGATATGACAATTTTACCCCTGACAACGAAAGATAAAAACATCCCATGTGTTTTGTCTAACTCTCGAAAAAACTTCTGCGTTATTTTAACTCACAAAACCCCCCTGTGTTTAATTTTAATTACCATCAAGTATTATATACTTGGATTTTCAAATTGAATAAATAAATAAATAAAATTAATACATAAGTATAATCTTGTCATTCCGTCAAAAATCAAATTCTACTTGGATCGAGCGTGATAATTAAAACTAAACACATTGAAATTTTATTAAACATTATCATATTATACTACTTTAATTACAAATAAATCCATGGACATGGCAAATTGTGTGGAAAGTAGTAGGACGCCACAAATTTAAGTAATACGGACCTATGACCAAATTCAGTCACATCTCCTCTTGTGAGATGCTGAAATTAGAATTGGATTACACATATCTAAGAATAAGAAGAACAAAATGAAAACGGCAGGGAATTCAAATGGAATCAAGTTCAAAAAGCTAGTTCACAAGTATTTTTATAATTATAGGTCCGATTTCCTATCCTAACGCCAAACAGAGCAAAAACTTGTACACTACAATACAATTAATTTATTATATTATGCAAATTAAATATAGGGTTAGAGCATTTCCGATTGGTATTATAACTTATAAGAGCCGAAGCGGTCAAGAAACAGTACAACATAATTTACTTTTGATTTTTGTTAAATCGATTTAATCGAAAAACGGCGGTGTTTCTTTATTTTCCGGAATTATTTGCTCTTCATTGAATTTCTTTTCTCTTTTTATTTAATGCTTTTTCACCATCCGTTTGCGACCTGTGGGCCCGGCAGAGGAATTTTGGTCATGCGAATCTTTGCCTTTCTTTTTTTTAAAACGGTATACTCATGAAACGACGCCGTTTCGTGATTATACAATTTGCTCTTGCTTGTATTTCGTTTATAGTGTAATTCCGAACTTGCTTTCCGATTTTACTTTAATGATATTTTTTTTAAATCTGTTTTCCTTTTTGGCAAAATAGATTAGGTCATCAGATTCCAACGCAATATACTTTTGCCTAATTTTTCGAAACGGTATAATCATAAAACTGCACCGTTTTTTGCCGGAATTATTTGCTTTTGGTTGAAAGTTTTATACTTTCATTTGGAATCTGAATCTGATCGTGCTTATTGATTTTGCTTTCCGGAATTATTTGCTCTTGCTTTAAAGTTTAATACTTTCATTTCGATTTGAATTCCGAACTTACGCACCGACCTTCCTTTTCCAATCGACATGTTTAATTTTTACCAAAACTCTGTAAGATTGCATACCATTGTCAATATGTAATTCGACGTACATAAATCGAACACAAATTACTCTTGTTTTTTTTAAAATCGGTTTAATCTTTCTGTGGGCCCGGCTGAGGAGTTTAGGTCGTGCAATTAAGCACAATGTCTTTTTGGCTTTTTGTTTTAAAACGGTATAATCATAAAACGGCGCCGTTCCTTTTCGGGATCATTCGCTCTTGCTTGAATTTCGTTTTTCTTTTTGTTTAATACTTTCGTTTAGAGTTTAATTTCGATCTTGAGTTTCGATGTTGCTGTACCAATTTTTGTTTAAATTATCTTAGTTTATTGTTTTAATTAGTTTTCTAACTAATATATTTTATTGTGCGTTTTATTATTGGTCGGAATAATTTATTACGTGTCCATTTTTCTTTTCCTTAATTTTGTTTCCTGACTCATATATTTTCGACTTGGTTATTTAACTGTATATAGTATAGTCTTTACATTTTTTTATTTATTATGATGCGTTTGATACATTATTACTTTATTTATTTTGTTTTCTTTTGTCTCAGTATATATGCGTTTTATTGCTCTTGCGAACTTTTTTTTCATGTTAAATTAGTATTTTAATTATGCTAAATATGTTATTCCTTATTTGTGTTTTCAATTTGTACGTTATATATACGTTTTATTATCGACCATGTCCTTCGGCCTTTATAAACACTCGCGTTTCTTCATCGATACCAAATGTTTATTTCCGATTGGATCAATCTTTTCCACTCTGACCAACTATTGCAATGGTTAATAACTAATTATCGACCGGTCAAATCTTATTGTTCTCGACCGTGCACTTCAACCTTGACAAGACAGTGTTAATTGGCTAATTGAATAGTCAGATATTTGTGAGCGTCATATCATCCTTCTTGTCCGAATTAATTAAATAATAATAATCAAAATAATTAATAGTATATAAGTCGGTTTGTTTTGTTTTTTAAGTCTTTAGATATTTTTTCATTGGCGGTTGCGTGTTACATATTGCTACTATTTTATGGGTTCACCGCATTATTTTTGTTCCTACTTTTTTTTATAAATTTGTTTGTTATGCTCTGTTCTTCCAATGTGATTTCGCTCTGTACTTTTCTTGCTGACCTATTTCCAATATTCGGTACGTTGTTTGTTTGGTTTGTTATTTTCCTTTCAATCTTGGCATTCTCTTGTTGATTTTGCTTGATCTTTAATCGGATGAAATAACTTGTTGTATTTATTACTTATTTTATTTATCTGTTTTTAGTTTGCTCCGTAACTATTGATTGCTGGCAAAAAAAAAAAATTGTAACTTTTTGAACAGGCAAAAATTCCTACTAAAATAATTTAGCAACTTACTCATATTTTGGCCCGAATTGGAATTTTGTTGGCACCGTATCCGCCAAATCATCCACCTCTTGCTAGAATGATGGGGAAAAATTATAAAATTGGTCCTGTATGTAATGCTCAATAGCAAAAGTCATTTAAATATATGGACTGGACAATTTGGTCCTATTTCAACCTAAATAAAGTTTTTTTTCCACTGTGACCATCAAATCACCTGCCCCTTCCATGCAAAAAAAATTATGATACTTGATGTACGTTTAACTTAGATTTACTATTATATTCGAATGTATTAAAATATTGCCGAGCTTATAAGAAATTATTGTACTATTATTATTTACGAACATTCACGATATTACTGTAAATATGATACTTGGTTTTTAACAACCATAATTATTGAAAATCGGTTTTTAAAGGCTCAATAGGGGACAAATATGATACTTGGTTTTTAAAGGGGACATAATATGATACTTGGTTTTTAAAGGCTCAATAGGCAAAATATAACAAGAAAAAAGATTGAGTTGTTAAATAAAGAAAGCAACATTATTGTAATTATTAAATATTGATTTTGTGGCATTTGACTAGAAAAGGCAAATTAGCAAATTAAGAAAAATTAATCTGACAGTATCTTTAGCCATAAATTAAATACCAATTTTTTTATATGATTGCTAATGTATTTGCAGTATAAATAAGCGCAACTAAAACCCTTATAATCACAATCTGCTAACAAACGACGTACACTTTTTTTGAAGGGGACAAATATATTAATTCAGCATTTCCAATGGCCAAACTTTTACAGCCTTCTGTGTTAGCAATTATTCTTATTTTGGTGACAGGTATTTATCTTTATAAGATCTATATATGCACTTTAAAATTTGTATTTTTTATAATACTATTAGATTAGTTATTTAGTACATATGATTTCATTTTGAAGTAATTCTTCCCTGTTTATAAATTATGATATATAGTTTGTTATGTTCATTTTGAAGTAATTATTTTCGTTTTCTTCATATATTTACTCCTACTATTTATTTATGCAGGTGATTGGATTCATAGTGGAAAAAGTGAAGAATTCTGCTCATATGACACTCATTTAGAATGCGATCCTGACCGCTTGTACCCATGTACAAGGCTTTGTCGGAGCGGGCTTTTTATTCCAGAATGGGCTTTTGCGAGAGCTGAATGCACTAATAATTTTGCAGGCAAATTTATTTGCGGGTGCATCTATAAATGTAACCCGGGCCGAAAGCCCATTAAATCTTCTCGTCCTAGAAACGTCACGCCTGTATAAAGATTTCATCAAGTTTAAGATATGCCCATATTATGATAGATATATATAATCCATCGTTTATATCGAAAAAATATATAATCCATCGTTTTATTCAAGAAAATAAATTTTAAATATAATGGAAATATCATTGGATTTTGTTGACTAATAAACCTATGTTGATGTTCAACATTAGAATTTATATAACAATTGGAATTATTAAAAATTCTAAGCGAATCTTTTCTCGTCATTGTTTCTTTTTCTTAATTGTGAAATCAATACATTGCGCACTTCTTCAGTGTGTCGCATTGACCATTTCTTTGGGATACATTTTGTATTATGTGGGGCTTTGAAAATGTTGTCTTACGAAATTAGCCAACTTTATTTGTAGGGGATTACGAAATTTTAGTGTTTCACTTAAAAAAGAAAAAAAATGGAACGTTATCAATCTGCATATTCGAATTTATCAAGAAAGGCAACTTTATAGAAAAAAAATACAATTTTGTAAAAGAATGCCGGGCTTAGTTTTAGAGTTTGAAAATATGGAATTATATTTGGATGTATAGACTATAATTATATAAGCCATCCCTTGTGTAACCATATGTTTTTATTGGGAGAAAATCAAAATTGGTGTCACACATCACGCTTGTTGGCCTACTTACCTTATATAGTATATAACTATAATTGGATTGCCAAAATCATCACATACCTACCTAATTAATGGCAGTTTTAGTCCAAGTTAATGCCCCGAATTTTGTCATGTATGGCCCTCCAGCCTTCAATTTGGGGATTATTGATATGATAGCTTATGAAAAAAAAAACATATTACAAACCCATTGAATATTAGGAGCTTTAAATGATGAAAAACACAAATACAATGTAATATGAAAAGAAAAATACATTTTTATTAGTTAAAGATAGTTGATTAATATTAAATATTTTAAAAATATTTAAAAATAATTATTAGAATTCACCACATAGTTTGGGTTAAGTCCACTTACATGGCTTGAGTCTAACTCAACTTCAAAAGCTAGCTTGTAAGGCGATGATTGTCCAAGACCTTATAAGGTGGACTTAACTATTGTTTTCCAACAAATGTAGGACAAGCATTTAGTCTCAATACTCTCCCTTCAAGTGTGAGCGGATTGAATGTGTGGATGAAACAAGCCCAACACTTGACATATTAAGCCCAATATTTATGAATTATTGACATGAGTATAAGAGTCCAACATGCGGATTTGCCCAGACTGTGTGGATCCCCAACATGCGAATTTTCCAGACCGTGAATAAATCCGATCATGCGCGCAAGAAAGAGCACATCATAGAAAGAGGTGACCCACTTCAACCTAGGTTCTGATACCATATTAAAATTCACCACATAATTGGGGCCACTTTGGACTAAGTCCATTTACATGATTTGGGTCTAAGATGAGAATTATCCAAGACCTTATAAAGTGGACTTGACTATTTTTTTCAACTTATATGAGACATTTAGTGTAAATAATAATTAAACATATATTAATCCAAAGTGTATCGAATGAAAATGGTGCCATGGCACATAAGAAATTTAATTTATTAGGACAATATTGGAAATATGTTTATTAAACAAATATCCTTAACTAATAAAATGTGTTTCTATTATTTAATCGCATAGCGCTTTTAATCGTTTTAAAGGAAAATCAATTTTATGCCGCAAATATTTAATAAGTTCGTAATGTGCTAATTTTTTATTTTTAGATGTAAAATGCAAAGTGTAATAATTTTGAGGGCGTGGAAGACAAAAACACCCCTTATTTTTTGTCTAATTTTGAAAAAATTCATTTATTACTTTAATTTCTAAAAAATTCAACGTGTTCTCAAGTTAGCACCAAATACACTCCTCAGAAAAAAGAGTGTCACTCAAACGTGGAAATTGCAAGTATACGTTCATTCATTCATTTTGATATGATAATTTTATCCCTGACAACGAAAGATAAAAACACCCCATGTATTTTGTCTTACTCTCGAAAAAACCTCTGCGTTATTTTAACTCACAAAACCCCTTGTGTTTAATTTTAATTACCATCAAGTAGTATATATTTGGATTTTCAAATGGAATAAATAAATAATAAATAACATAGATATAATCTTGTCATTCCGTCAAAAGTCAAATTCTGCTTGAATCGAGCGTGGTAATTAAAACTAAACACATTGAAATTTTATTAAACATTATTATATTATACTACTTTAATTACAAATAAATCCATGGACATGGCAAATTGTGTGGAAAGTAGTAGGACGCCACAAATTTAAGCAATACGGACCTATGACCAAATTCAGTCACATCTCCTCTTGTGAGATGCTGAAATTAGAATTGGATTACACATATCTAAGAATAAGAAGATATAGAACAAAATGAAAATGGCAAAAGCTTGTTCACAATTATTTTTATAATTACAGGTCCGATTTTCTATCCTAACGCCAGACAAAGCAAAAACTTGTACGCTACAATACAATTAATTTATTATATTATGCAAATTAAATATAGGGTTAGAGCATCTCCGACTGGTATTACAGATATATATGGATCGATTATCTTAAATAGTATATTCTTTTAATTTATATATTCTTATTTTTAATTTAATTATAGCAGATCATGTGTAGTATGCTTTTCTTCATTTTCAGATGGATGTAGTAAACTAATAAAATATTAAAGCGAAATCTTTTGTTAATAAAATAACATGTGCAATTGAAGCTAAATAAAACTTACCGAAAACAGTACAAATAATTGACAAAAAAATAATAATTCACATGTCATATAATTATTTCACAAGACTAGTGGTACCAATAATTGATCTATTTATAGCTCTTTACATTTTGTTCATAATTAATTAACATATAATTAATGAGGGGTAATTAATTAAATAATTAAATTAGAAGGCCAAACAATTAATTAATACATACGTTCAACCAAAATAGGTGATATTGTTTTCATTGGTGCTAAAGTCAGCAGCACTAGTAGTAGATGTAATTGGAGAGTACATAGATGATGAAGAGGGTGTGAGAGGCGGCAGCGGTAGCGGTGGCGGAGCGGCAACGGAGACGGCGGCAGCGGAAGAATTAGGTGGAAGTAAATTAGTTTGATCTCTATATTTGTATTTGAAGATTTCAGCCTTGACAACATTTAATTCTGCCTGTAAAACTTGTACTTGTTGTTGCAAACCGGAAATTGCACCCATGCAACCGTAAACCGGATCCCTTAGCCTTACATTTGCCTCATAAACAAGACTATTTGCTGCATCGGCTCTTTGGTTTTCGGGCACCTCCTGTATTTATTATTATACTTATCCAACATATAAGAATAATAGGATCAAAATATATATGACGACGGAATTTAAACATATCATTAATACGAAAAATTATATCTAAACGTACAGAAATTTAGTTGATTTAGCTATTCTCCAATATATAAACAAGTAAATATGATGATATAATAATTTAGAAATACACTTTAAAGATGCCAAGTAATAAGATATTACAAAAGGTAAATAATTTTGAATATTTGCATGGAAGTAAACTTAAGTATATAAAAGAAACAATTAAAATATGCGTGCTTTACTTCAAATTATAGTTTCCACTCCAACTATATAGAAATTATATATATATATATATGGGTAAATATCACTTTTGGTCCCTCTTATCATTAACTTTTTACAGAGTGATCCCTGTTATGTTTTTTTTTTTCCACTTTAGTCCCTACTATGAATTATGTGTTTCACTTTAGTCCTTATCAGGTGGTTTTGATGACACGTGACATGCATATGAATATTTTTTAGGGAATTTTCGTCCGTTCGCTATTGAGACCATTTGAGATATTGTTTAATTGGTGGGCAATTTTGGTGTTTGAAGAAGATTTTGGGAGAAAACTTTAGTTTGGAACGATATGAACGATTAAGTTGGACTGGAATGAAAGCCTAGTTTGGAAGAGATTAAATCTTTAGTTTTTTTTTAAATGATTAGAAAGACGAAAATATTCATGTTAGTTTACTTGAAATGACGAAATTGCCCTTATGAGCATATTACATGTTATCGGAACCGCCTTGGAACACCTGAAAAGGACTAAAGTGAAACAAATAATACATAGTAGAGACTAAACTGGGAAAAAAAACATAAGAGGGACCACTCTGTAAAAAGTTAATGATAAGATGGACCAAATGTGGTGTTTATATATATATATATATATAATGTCATGTATGATAATAATTTATAAAAAAAAAATCAGACTTCCATATCAGAAAAATGAAAATGAAAATAAATTTGAAATCAACACTGGGCAGATCGAAGTAAGATCGATTCTATAAAGAGTTCTGACGATGGATCAATATTTAGGTATTCAGACACCGAGACTGGACCAAATTGTCAAGATTAATTAAACTTTTATAGAGTAAATTAATTAATTACAGGACTAATATATATTGCCATTTTTGAAAACCCCCAAATTATGATCAGCATGTCCACACGTGAGTTATCTCAAACCTAGCTTTTTAATCGGGTCTAAATTGGGACTAAAGCTGCTTAAATTTAGTTTCTGTATATATATATGGGTCAGAAAAATGATCAGCCGGAATAAACCTGGATTAAATTTGCCAATAAAATCATGTGACCATTTTTTGGAATCCATTCTATCAAACAAACATTGAAAGAATTGTGGAATTGCACTTGCTAGTTTCAAAAGTACATATATAATTGAATAAATAATTCGTATACTTAATTTGTATATATATATATATAATAGGGGAAATTAAAGTAAAGAAATAAGTACATGTATATAATAATAATAATGAAGAAGAAATAAGGTTTTACGTACCATTAGCATCTTGGAAACATTACTAGCACCAAAGACTTTGTGAACGGAAGCAAACTTTTGAGGTTCATGAGGTGAGAAATATGGAGAAAAAGGACACTCTTGAGCGCATCGTCGTCTCAAAAGCTTACAAGCGGCGCAAGGCGTTATCGTATTTGGCGTTTCGGGAGGCCATAACATAATATTAATACTATTATTATTATTATTATTATTTCCAGCTCCTATATGATAATTATATTGTGTGGACGCATCGGAATATTCTCTCTTTATCTTCTTTCCTATTTCCTCAAATCTCTCCCTGCAGCAAAAACAATTCAATATATTATTATTCAATTTATTACTATTATTAAGCAAGAAAACAATATAAAAGAGTACAACATGCTAATTTAATTACAATATGTAGCATCTAAATAAATACTCCTTAGTATCTTTTGTTAGGTTATTAGTAAATCTTAAACTTACTCAGCAAATATAGACTAGTGAAAAAAAAAATTAGACAAAATATTATACTTATTTCTCTTCATCCCAAAAAAAAAAAAAAAAAACCACTACCTTCTATTTTTCTTTTTGTGTTTTCCATTTTTTTCGTCTTGTATGATTAGTTGTGTGTGTGTGTGTGTTTTTTGTTAATTACCTTTCTCTGGACATTCAAGCATAATATGATCTGTTTGTTGAGCCAAAGAGAGAGAGAGAGAGAGAGAAGGGAAGGTTGAAGAAGAAAGAAATATAAGGGGGATTAGAGTTGAGAGTGCTTAAAAGGCAAGATAAAAAGATAAAAAATAAAAAGATGGTTCAATTTTTTATTAATGAAAACTGCCAAAAAAAAGTTATGATTAGGGACTGAAAAATGAGTTTAAGTTACTTTCCTCACTAGAAGGCCCCTCAACTTCTTAATGTTTACGAGGATTGATTTGAACTACATAAATTGAATGGTAAATTTAATTTGTATTTATTTTGAGTTTCAAGGGATGGAATTAACCTCATGCAGTTTTGGTCCCGCATCTTAAAAATTGCATTGTTGGCCTCGAGTTTCTAAAAAATAAAAAGGAATTGGGTTTTACATTTTACAAAACTATACTTTTAGTTTCAATAATTTAATTCCTTCGTCCCATTTTTCTTTATCTCTTGGTACAGTTGACCAGTCGTCTTAAATAAATTTATAAAAATTATAATACATAATTTAACTAATATATTTCACTAATAAGTTGATAATATCATATGATCACACCGAATATATTAATTTTTAAAAGGTTTAATATACCACAAATGTGAATAATTTAACATGAAATTAAGATCAAAATTATAGTTTCGTAAAGTTAAGGGCAAATATGTTGAGAATCTATTCATATAAAAAAACAAAAGTGACGAAATATAGTGATTTTGAACAAAAAAAAAAAAACAATGCACACACTCAGTTTATCAGTGCCAGCTTTGTCACGTATAGCGTGTTGACTTTTTGGAAGAGCTTGCAGCTTAATTTTAATTTTCGGTAGCATATATATAATCATAAATCATTCTTCGATTTAATATTGATATTCATGAATAAGGTGAACTTAAAACTAGTATGATATAAAAAATAGTTTTACCCTGAGGAAATTAAACGTTTTTATGACGGGCTAATAACAGTGATATGATGTACAAGTAATTGTAAAAAAATAAAAAATAAAATAAAATAAAATAAAATGGTAACTGACACAAGCTTAATTGGTTAATCATATGATTAGTTACTTCATTAAGCTCATTAACTATATGTGTCATTTTTTAGGAGATTAAATTAAAATCAAATCAGTATCTGACATTTTCAGTTACTTTCATGGAAAATGATGTTACACCTTCAAGATAAACTGAGCTTTTTTTAAAGAGACAATCTTAGTTTGTGACTTAATATAGCACGTTCCTGCTTGATTTGGGACATTTCACCAACTTTTCCCAAATGGAAAGTTTTGGAAAAATGCACAATTATTGTACCAAATTCTCTTGTATTTTCGGATTTTGTGCAGATTACCCGTCAGTCCGCTTTCATCAATTTTTTTAGGGAAAAAGATAAAATTGGTCTCATAACTTATGATCGCTAGACGCTAGCAAGTTTGCCACATAAAAATTTCAGTCTTGTAATTTTACCCCCATAAGTCATAAAATTGAACCAAATTTGGGACATTTTTTACCCAATTGAGAGATTGAGCTTCACTCTCGGGCTTATGAAAGTGAATTGAAGAATTTAACAATAATATATTTTTAAAAGAGGGAAAAAAACAATAGTATGGGTTGTGAAATTTGAATTTGTCTTTTAGGAAAGCTTCAATCGCGATTTTGGGACAAAAACTGAACATATTTTTTTCTTGCTCTAACCTAATCGTTGTTTTGGAACAAAAAATTGTCCTAAAATCATAAGCTCTAAAAGTTAAGCTCACTTTCTCAATTGGATAGAAAATGTTCCAAATTTGCTTCAATTTTGTGATTTATGGAGTAAAATCATCAACCCAAAACTTATGTGGCAAACTTGACAACAACCATAAGTTATGGGATTAATTTTGCCTTTTTTTCCATTTTTGACAAGTGTGTATTCCACATGGCTTTGGTGCGATATTTCGGGTATTTTGTCTAATTTCACCTGGCGAAAATTTCTCTTGAATTTTTTAAACTTAGCACATAATCTCCTTATATTTTTAAAGACACGGAATTCTTCGTATTCTTTAAAATATGTACATAATCCCCTTGTACTTTATATATCCAAGGGTACTTTAGGTATACAACTAAAAATAATGGCGTTAAACAACTAATGTAGTAAGGGAAAAGTTTGCAAAGAATAAAATATATAAGGAGATTTTGTACCATAAAAATTTCATCGAATAATTTTGTGCAAGTTTTGCATGACATATGGGAGTGACGTGCATTTTACCCTGGAAGGTTTGATGTGTAAACTGTAAACAATTTCAGTTTTTCACCTTACAACTTATCTAGATATATGGTAAATAATTTTGCCCAAAGGGTCTGTAACAGAAAATAGTTATATTTATATGGTAAGTATAATACATCTAATATTAACAGAAGAATGACCATTTACATGATAAATACAATACACTTCATGTTTCGTAATTGAGTTTACATGATAAATACAATACACTTCATGTTTCGTAATTGAGTTTTGGCAAATAAAAATGTCTATGAATATATTCAAAGGAAAGGTTGTCTAGATTAATTTTTTCACAAAGCTGGTTTGTTTTAAGAAAAAGAATTAGTAGTTAAATTACCTAATACTTGCTAAATTAATATATATGAAACATGGGAAATTAATCATAACCAGATTAGAATATTTAGTTAATTCCAAAGTATAATAAAATGAGACATTGACCGTAGGAAAGCAAGTTTTGCTTGGCTCTGAATTTGTGAAAGGTTTATTTCAAGGTGGGTGGTGATGTAGTAGGGAAATAAAGAAAAGGGGATGTATTGAGTAGATATTAAAATATTTATACAAATAAATTGCTTAGACTTCAAGTAAATGACACCCATTGTAATTCTTGTTTGACCCGTATTTTCAGCCAAATAAATCGCCCCATTGTTCACCCCAACCCCTCACCTGTCACCTGCAAAATCAATCTTGCCCATCTCGTCTTGTGTTGTGAGAGATTATTTGGTGCATTCATTGTAGTAATGTATACTGTAATAAACGATTTGAATTATTTTTACATGCTTAGTATTGTACGGGGATGAAATTATGGAATTAATTTTTTTATAAATTTAAGAATTAAGCGTAATATTTTCAATATGTTGATACCTTGCCATCAGTAAAGTAAATTACACGGATGAATTTTTCTTGTGCTCCATAGTGATTCAAATAAAAATTTATTTATTAGCTAGCCGTACATAATTTGAATTGATTGTCATCTTGAAAATCTTATAGAATGGATCGATGGGCTTCAATAATTATTCTTGTTCTTGGAAATCCAAGTCTTAGGTGTCTGTTTATTATTGTAACTAAATTATTAATCATGTGGGTTTTTAATTTGATCGGATCTTATGGTACTTTTGAAAGTTAATTTTGTGTCTCCATACTTGTTGAAGATTTCAATTATTATAATTTATCTCTATTTAACAATTTCAGTTTCCAGATCATGATGGGATGATCATTAGATATGATATTTAATTAATTAAATAATTATTATTGATATAAGTCTATTAATTAATCACTTTATACTCTTTGAATTCTTCGATCCGAGCGATAAATACACAGTCTAATAGATAAAAAAAAATTAATTAATCACTTTGATAATTAATGGGTATACACAAAAAGAAATATTAAAGACTCTACGTGAATAAATGAACAAATGTGATATTATTGCAATTAATATGTCTATTGCGTCCAAAAAAGATTAATTTTGATCCAATACCTGAATACTCTTATATAACTAAAAAAAAAAATGAAGTACTTAAAATTGAATAAATATATAGTTCATGTATTGCAGTTGATTTGATCTCTCGTATACGTTCAATTCAACTGGACTTTGAATTCTTTATAACACTCAACATAAAAATTAATTTGGACCCAATGATAGGGGTATTGGGCTATCAAAAATGGTACTCGGTCCATTTTTTATTCAATAATAGTATATTTATTCCCTCTAAAATATCTGTTTTACACATTCTCTCTTTTCACTTCTGAAATTTTGATTTAACTGGAAACATCTCAAAAGCATAACCTATACAAGATCTTCATTGATATCTCTCTTTTAAGTGTCAAAAATGTATATTGAAAATGGAAATTATAATGTAAGGGTTTATAACCTCAGTTGGAAACTCCCATTAGAAGCTAAGGGTTTATAAGCTAATAATAGTTATTTGAAGTTGAAAGTTGAAACTATAAATTTCTTACTAATACGACTAAATAAATTTAATTAAGCGGATTCAGCGTGGTCTGAATTTTAATTAGAAGCTAAACTATTCAACACTCCGAGCCACAAATGCAAGGAAATTTGGACTTTTTAATAAAAGTCCATTCATTAAAATTGGGTCAAAGCCCTACGAAAATACAGGCCACCAAAACAAATCATGGCTAAAAGAGAGGTAATTTTACATCCAAATAGGAGGGAAATTCTTACCGAGATTGGGTTTAGTCGAACTCAATGTAGCCAAATGACAAATGCAAATATATTTGTTTTGTGATTAAATGTAATTTACACGAGAGTGATCAATCACAAAGCAAGTGCAATACATTTACTTTGTGATTGGATGAGTTTGAACTAACCAGGTCTAAATAAAACTTTTGGAGAGGAGAAAATAACTGAAAGATCTGCAATGGAGAACATAACATATATGATAATAATTATGGTAAAAATAAAAGGTTTACCAGTAAATGTAGGCAAAATTGTGTTTACATTCATCTTACACTGATGAATTATATCCATATAGACTGGATGGTAAACACATACTGACCATACCTCAATGAAAATCACTTGACGTAAAACATACTTTAATACAATCAAGAGATATGGGCCAAATACTTCCATATATCAATTAAATGTAAAGGAAATAATGAGTCTTAGCCTACAATAAGTTCCCTGATTTACAAACATTACAAAGTATGCAAAACAATGAAAAGTCTCCTGTGTTGGCATATGTTTGCCAAAACGAGTTGATGATTCTTTTAACTCTTGAAAATTACTCCTTGATTGACAGGTAAACCCACCAAATGAGCTGATGTGTAATTTAGTGCAAACTTGTTGACATAAAGTAACATTCACAGGAGGTGACTGCCATCAATGGTTCGCCCAACCTTGGCAGATGGCTACCAATCGGACTCCTAACCAGCGAGTGGCCACTGGAAAGGGTATCTATTGAGCAGATGGCTACTCAACAGATTGCTATCAGGCAGACGGCTACCTGACAACGAGCCCATCAAGCAGATGGCGACTTGATGAGTTTGCCATGTAACTACGTGGGCACTTACATGACGTTTGCAACGTACTATTTTGCTTGAGATCTAGTGGTTTCGCTCGAAACAACTTCGTTGACGGCAGAAGCAGCTTTACGGTTTACTCTTGAGCGACGGTACTGGACTTCAGGCTGCCATATCCTGTTGTCAATAGAGGATTGACGATTGATATCAAGGAATTGGTAATGCTGACTGACTGACAGAAGCAACGTGGACTTCCGAAAAGGCGTTGAGCCGATTTCAGTGTGGATTGAGTTGACTGATTGAGTTGTATGTGTCCTTCGCGTATGGCTATTCTTCCTGTATTTATAAGCACTTGCCGAAACTGATCGGGTGATCCCACTTCCTCCACTTTCTTCAATATTCTCCACTTTCTCCACTACTTTCTTGCTCCACATTCTTCAATTCTCAGAGATTGTGGCAATTTGAATTTGAATTGAGACTAATCTTCAGCCTTTTATTTTGCAACCAATTTTGAGATATTTAAGGGAAGTGGTTGTATTAAACTCAACTTGGCCAGCTATTTACGTGGCCTTTGTTGCTTATCTCAGTGATTAACTTGCTAACCAATTCTGCTATTGGGCCTTGTATTTGGGCCATCCATGCCTCTCTTCTAATTGTAATAATTAAGTGAACTAATTACATGGCCATTGGCCCAATCATTATACATGACACTTCTTAATCTTTGGGCCAATCAATTAATTAATTAACTTAATTAATTAATTAATTAATTAACTCATTTTTAGTTAAGATGGCCTTATAGGCTAATTGGGCCTGTTCGTATCTAACCATTGTTTGGCTCTATTAATCACTTATGGGCCATTAATTAATTAATTCATCTATTAATTAATCCATACTAGGCCAAAATTAAATCTTGATGTAATTGGGTTTGATTCAAATTGGGCCTGCGACCCGTTCATCATTTTCACTTCGGTCGGGTCGGCCTTCGGGTCAAAGTGGGCCTAACCCAATTTTATCCATTTGGCCTTTCGGCCCATTGTTGCTTATTGGCCCATTATCAAGCCATTATTCCTCGACAAATCGAGGGTGATTTTTTGGTTATAAACAGCTTCAAAGGTATTGTTTTTGTTATGCGGCAATATCCAGTTCTTGGTATGAACTGTTTGACTAGGATTGAAGTCTAGGATCTCTGTTCAGGAGTGCACTTGTGGTTTCTTGATGAACTAAGTCTCTCACTCTTGGTTTTATTGATTATGAACTGACTTTACTTATTGTTCAATGTTTGTTATTTGAACCTGCTTTTATATAGTTTATACTTTTTTATAATTGAGCTTATTATATATTTGTTAATACATCTTCTTTGCAGAAACTAATATAAATAGAGATGATGAGAATGCTAAACAATATCCCTCACAAGATTGGATAATTCACTTGGATGCAGATGATGGAGAATCCAATCAACATCAAGACCAAAATAATTGCAGCTTTGCGCATCGCGGTGAAGGTGAGTATGGTTTGAAACTTGGCATGATAGTTTACAATTAAAATGAAGCATATGAGCTTTACAATAGATATGCTATAGAAAAAGGTTTTAGTATCCGAAAACATCAGAAACGATACGTATCTTGTACTAATCAACTTCGCCAGCGAAGTTTTGTTTGTTCCAAACAGGGATTTCGATATGATGATAGAGCTTTTGAAATAATAAAAAGACAACAATTAGATATTCGGACTAGGTGTATGGCTTGTATTACATTTAAGGTAGACAAGTGAGTTTGGGAAATAGTTCAGTTCGATGATGACCATAATCATGCTCTTGCTCCTCCTGAGCACAGACATTTGTTGAGGTCTGGAAGAAGTATACCAAATGCTACTAAAGGTGTAATTGATTCATTTGTTGATGCGGGTATTGGACCAACAAAAGCTTGTAGTTATATTGCGAAGGAGGTGGGCGGGGTAACAAATATAACATTTACATCACGAGATTGTCATAATTATGTACATACCCGAAGATTGAATTTGATTGAACCCACAGATGCCCAAATTCTTGGCAATCATTTTAAGCTTAAGCAAGCTCAAGATCCGATGTTCTTTTACACAATGCAGTTTGATAACGAAAACCGCTTGACAAATTTTTTCTGGAGGGACGGTATATCGAAATTAGATGGTGATTGCTTTGGAGATGTTGTGATTTTTGACACCACCTTTCGTACTAACAAGTATAACATGGTTTGTGCTCCGTTTGTGGGAATAAATCATCACTGGAAAAATTTGTTGCTTGGTTGTGCATTTCTTTTAGATGAAACCACTACTTCATTTATTTGGGTCTTTGAAGCCTTTTTAGAAGCAATGGGAAAGGCGCCAAAAACTATTTTTACTGATCAAGATCAAGCTATGGCCAATGCTATTAAAGAGGTGTTTCCGGAATCTTATCACAAATTATGTGATTGACATATATCCCAAAATGCTACCAAAAGAATTCCTCATCTTTATGGGAAGCCTGATTTTAAGAAAAAGTTCTCTAAGTGCTTTCATGGTTGTGACACGGAAGAGGAGTTTGAATCGACTTGGAAAGAGATGATTGAAGAATGGAATGCTTCTGAAAATCAATGGTTGAAAACTCTTTATAATCTCAAGAAAAAGTGGTGTCCGGCTTTTAGTCATGATTTTTTTCCAGCAAACATGAAATCAACACAAAGAAGTGAGAGTATGAACAACGTTTTTCATTGTGTATCTCGCAAATCACTCACACTTACAGAATTTGTTGACCACTATGAGGAAAGTGTTGAAAAACAACGAGAATCTGAGACAAATGAAGATTTTCGCAGCAATCAAGGAAAGCCTCACGTTCGTATACCAGTAGGGATCCTAAATCATGCAGGGGGTGTGTATACATGCAAGATCTTTAGAAAGTTCAATAAAGAATTTGAGAGTGCAGTGGCAAAGAATATTGTTGAACACTTCAGTGATGGAAGTGTTGATTTTTATACACTTCAAAAAGAAGGCTATCGAAGAAAACACGTAGTTCAATTCAAGCCTTTCGACTTTACTGTTTCGTGTAGTTGCAAAAAGTTTGAGGCCATGGGCATATTGTGTTGTCATATTCTACAAATACTCAATGTGAAAACAAATCTTACCCAAATTCCTCAACAATATATTGTTAGAAGGTGGACAAAGGGTGCTAAAGAAGGCATGACCATCGATAGGTACAATGAACCGATCCGAACTAACTCAAAAGAGTCAAAAACAATTCGTTTAAACAAATTGATGCGCAAGGCATTTTATGCCATGAACTTAGCTGCATTTGATGAGAAGACGGTTTAGATGTCTGAAGAAATCATGGAGCATCTGATTCATAAAGTAACCGAATATAAAAGGCCTTTTGATGGGTCTAGTTTTGATTCAGTTGTTGAGCCTAATGATACTTCCTCTGAAAAGTTAACAGTGTTCAATCCCCCATCTTTGAGACCCAAAGGATAAACAAATGCCAGGATAAAGAGTCGCAATGAAAAGCGTAAAAGAAAAACTACAAAAGTTGTTGCATATGAGGCACCACAATCCGAGGGAATGGTGGAAGGTAACTTAAAGTGCAATTGTATCAGTACTCTTTTATTCTTTTATCATAATTCATTGATTTTCTTTACATCAATGAAATAGGTCAAGTTAAGAGGAGAGTGGATTTATCATGTGCACTTAAATCGGAAATGAAAGTGTGATAGGACATATGGAGGCAGAGTAAATGGAGTATGTTATCAATAGAGGGTATAATTGGTTATCTTATACATCGAATGAAGCCTCATTCCCAATTTTGAGAATATGTGCAACTCCTTGGTCGTCGAGGAATGAGGCAAAACATGTTATTATTTACCACAACTGAGTAATATACTATTATTTTCATATCACATGGAATTAAATTTTGAAAGTGTTGCTTGAAAGTGTTCAAAGATACTGAGATATTGGAGAATGAAACTACTGATGACCTGAGAATATAATTTTATAAAGTTTTTTCATACTACTTTACAAAATAATCCATGGACAAGGCAAATTGTGTGAAAACTAGTAAGACGCCACAATTTTAAGCAATACGGACCTATGACCAAATTCGGTCACATCTCCTCTTGTGAGATGCTGAAATTAGAATAGGATTATACCCATCTAAGAGTAAGAAATACAAAATGAAAATGGTAGGGAAGTGGAATCAAGTTCAAAAAGCTTTTTCATAATTAATGTTATAATTATAGGTCCAATTTCCTTTCCTAACGCCTAAACAAAGCAAAAACTTGTACGCTACAATACAATTTGTTTTATTATGCAAATATAGGTTTAGAGCATCTCCAATTTACCTATCAGATGGATAGCGATTAACTTATATAAGTAAGTATATTCTTTTAATTTATTCTTATTTATTATTATATTGAGGGGTATGTAAATCATGAGGAAATAGCCAACATGCACAATTGGAATGGCTGAAGTAGCGATTTTATCAATTGTAAAACAAGGTGCCAATTACAAACGATTTGACATGTACAAATAATGAAGGATCCTTGAATAAATGAACAAATGGTACAGATGTTTGAAATAGGAATAAGTAGGGGTGGCAAATGGTTGGGTCCGAGCGGGTTAAAAACAGTCTGGGTCATTAACGGGCCATTTTATGTGGGCCAAATGGGTCGGGTTGTTAGTGGGTCAGGTCTTTAACGGGTTTGAATCGACCCATTTAAGTGTGTCAATAGTGTGTATTTTACTAATTTAAAATTAAATGAGTACAGCATAGTTATAAGTAAATTTTAATACAATATTCAATTATAACTAAATGAGATTAAATTAATATGATATCATTTAAATAATTTTTTCTATTTTTTTAAAGCTATTTTAATATTTTATTATTTATTTTAAACTTAAATTTATTTAAAAATTTAATATTGTATCTAAAATCTTCATGAATTTAGAAGATGACAATAAAATAATATTGTTGAGTCAAAATTAAATCATTAAATGTTAATTAGTTTAGCTAAATGTGTATTTTTTCACTAGACCCATTAAAGACTCGTTTATGAACTCATTTAAAACTCATAAAAAAATTTACAAAATTCAACTCAACATAACCCATTAACAATAAAAAAATATATGAATTGAACCGAATCGAGTAAAATTTGGTAAAGAACCACCCAATGGGTATTAACCATCTTTGCCACCCCTAGGAATAAGTTGTGCCGCTAAAAAAAGAGACCTACATTGTCTCAGTCAGTGATGGTAACAGAGGATATGAAATGACTGATGATTAATAATATATAATACTTTTAATAATAATTTTATGATTAATATATAATATTTTTCATAAAGTAGCTCTGAGAATTCAATGTCTGAATTGCTTTGTTTGTCTACGAACCTGATGATAATGATGATGATGAAAAAAATGAGTGATTCCTTTCTATTGGAATTTTTTTTATTGTTTGACTTCATCTTTGTTTATTCCGGGGAAAATTGCAATACATTCATGCATTCATCTAGTAAGGAGAATACATGCACATTCATCTAGTTACTGCGACAAACATGCACCAAAATAAAAGAGCATCAAGAATTGTTCTTACTTCTTACATCACTCAAAACTCACATTTTAGAGACAAAAAAAATCGATAAATATGAACCCATAAACACACAGAAATAGGAAACAAACACAATATCCAAATCAAAACATCACCACTTCTTGCTTCAGCATCCTCTAAAATTTAGACTAAAGTTGATCCACAACACTCCTATCCACTTGAAATGCCTTAACACCAGGATTCGATCCAAAAAATTGTTATATATTGTTCAGGAATCACTAAAGTTACTATTGTTATTTGTGCTCTTCCATATTAAATGGAAGCTTCATGAAGATCCCTATTTACTCCTGTTGTTGGCTAATAAGCAAATGCCCCACAGCTACAATGTTCCCTGTCAAAGGAGAAAGTGTGATGTTGGTTAAGAAAAGTGAAAAACAAGAATTATTTAGAATGCTAACAAATCATTCTAACCGTCTTTGCGAAGAGTAAACATTCCACCGTTGTCGAAGCATATCAAGTTATTCACCTAACAATGATAGAAAGCAATTTATATAAATTACTGACAGGACAGTTTTGTAATTAAACATTCAAATTTCTAACATCATAATAAGCTAACCTTAATGTTGCAAAAAATACGAGTACCACGCATAGCAAACCTAGGATAGTCATTATCTAGTATACCATACCACAAATTTGACCAAGGTTCCGGTGACAACTTAGTAACCTCGCATTCCACCTCAACTGCATGGATATTTAAAACAACCTTGTACCCGGCACAAAAAATACCCTGAAATGTTTTAACACTCGATTAACATTTTGACAATAAACACATTATAAGCATCAATATATATATTAAAAAAAAAAACAATAAGATATAAAAACATACATTACCGAACGACTCCATAATTAACAAGTAGGCTCCAAACTTAGATACAACTTGTATTCCACTATCTACACAAACCAAATGTTTAAATGTCCAAAAACAATTACCCTAAATAACAAGAAGTAAGTTTTAAAGAAAACACTTATTGATGTCACACACTGTGGATCCCATTGAAATATCTTGTTTTCACCGGGTCCTGCACCCAACCCACTGTCACGGACTTAATTTTTCAAGAGTACCATGCGGCACCTAGCCTCGACTTACCCCCGACTTTCGTCGACTCCGCCCCGCTGTCGAAATTGGCTAAGTTTAGCCTTTACCTAATGGTGGGAATGAAAAGTGGCTAAGGAAAGTGAGAACAATGAACTTAAGAAGAACTCTTCTATTACACAAAGAAAGCTTACATCTTGAAGGATGGATTTTACAAATGAGCACCTACCTATTTATACTACTTGCCTCCTCAAATGGACGGCTATGCTTTATTTGATCTAAGGGCTAGGAGTGATTCTCTAGACCCTTCTACAACTTCCTACATAGACTAGAACTATGTACACAATTCTAGATTGTCCTACTATGTACAAGAGAGTTCTACTTGTTTCTTGAGTCTTCCACACGGTTCTAGAGTCTTCCGCAACGTTCTACATTCCTGTAGACTCTTCCGGATCCTTCCGACGTCTCCCGGTATCTTCCTGATCCCTCCGGAGTCATGTGGAACCTCCCGGAGTCTCCTTGAATGTTCTGGACTTGTGTGGAGTCTTCTAGAACCTCCCAGAACCTCCAAGGCCTTGTTTGGGACTTTATAATCTCTATGGCCGCCCCTGGGCAGCCCCTGTGCCACCCGACGGGTCATGACTTGGCCAAGTGCCTTGCCGTCGCCCGTGATTGTCCCGTCGGCATTTTTTTCACGCCCAAGTCCCTTTGTGTATTTGTCTCTAATGGTCATTCTACAATACAAACAAAAACAAGAATATTCAAATTTCCATGTATTGAATAGGATACGAATGAAAAGTAAATCAAAAATCTAAAATACCTGAGTGGAGAATATCCTAAGGGAATATGATTATAATGTATAGCGTCGATTGCTTCATAGAGGCATGAACCATTCCACCACGGACACACATTCATGTCGACCCTAGCTTGGATATTTAAGCCCAAAACACCAGATGTAGGAACAAAACTAACACCTAAATAATCCCATCGACACAAAAGAGTTATTATACAGGATAAATCCTTGATTTAAACCGTACTAAAACAAACTTTTAAAACTTACAAGGAGCTGGTACCACAGACAAAACTCTTGATTTAATCTCATCAAATCTGCAATATCATGAAAAATGATCGAGATGATTTTTTCAAAGGTAAAATCACAAATTGTTTAATACATTCGCTAACAATAACATCATCTACCTTACTTCAACCAATTAACAGTAGGATGATCCATCTTGTTTACAACAACTAGCACGTGATCTATTTGCATAAAAGTTATAATATAACGTAAAACTACAAGAAGCTCTCGGGTCAGTCCACCTCTCTGGAATCCATCTTCAAATTCTCCTTCTACTGCAGAAATTACCTGGACAAAATAACAATGCCAGGTAAATTTGGGTGTATTGAAATTTGTTTTCACATTGCAATGCCACTTACTATCACAAATTTATCTGCTTGTTGTAATCCAGCGACCATTTCAGCAATATATCCTCGATGACCCTAACCATGTTAACATGAAAGTGAATTTAAGAGCAAATAGTGTACGAAGCAACCTTTATAAGCTAATATATACATAACAAAAGCATGTGTGGATTGAAGCAAGAATTACTTGGCAATCGAGTATTGTATATCTGACAATATCAAATTCAAACGAAGCTCTTTCAATTTGCATAGTGTTTCCATAACATAAGAAAATTTTCATACGGCATTTAAATGTCTAAATGAAATCACAGAGAAAATAACTGTTATAAATCAAAATAAATAAGCACCTGATCCCTCTCCGCCTCCAATGTATCCATAATATAAGCCAACCAGCTAATTTTTTAACAAAAAAATAATTAAAAACTCGAGGAAGTCACTAAATAAGAGTTTTTCTCTTTTACTGTCCATCAAGCTTGATTTCTTTCGCGGTTGCCATTTGCCTTGATTCACGTGACAAGTATATCAAACATAATCAAGAGAAACAAATATCTAAACTAAATACTCACCAGTCAGGTGTGTTTCTTTTAATGGCATCTTGAATGCACTATTGGATGGCATCTTCATCAATTAGATTACCAAGAGACATGATCTTCCCATATATAGTTGACTTCCCAGAACCTATAAAAATAAAAAAGATGTGAGACATAAAGATTTGTAAGAATACAAATTGAGGAAAAGGAAAAAAAATATTCCTACCAACATGCCCAAAAAATGCAACATTGAAGTTCCGCTTTCCACTCTTTTGCGTCACTTCTTCAGTTTCAACTGTATTTCAGGATAGAGAAATATTAGACCAAATTCACCAACATTGAACGTTTATAGAATCGGAATTGAATACTACGCATAGATAACAAAAACAAATACAAACTCACCAAATCCCCTCATAATTAAGGCAATTCAATTAAAAATTAACGGTGTCAATGATTAACGAAGAATGGGTGTAATTTGCAGGGTTTTTTGAAAACATAAGGAAGTCTGGTGCAAAAAAAAATTCACAGAGTAGTTTTTTGCAGGTTTCCGATATCACAGGGTAGTAATATGCATTTTCCCCACTGTAAACATATTTTGAGCCTGTAATTATAACGTACAATGTCCTCCGTTAAACTTCTCTGCTACTAAAGTTTTGTATTCAAGACTTGCAAGAGTTTTGACTTCATTAGGTCATTTCATATCATTTTTTTATTTGTAAAATGTAATGATGTTGCTCATGTTGTAAATTATGTGACTTTTTTGGGTTTTTTTTTACAGTTTTTTGGTACCAAATCTTGGTTTAATAGTCTGCTACTTTAATCGTTCATTCATTTGTGCTCTTTTCCTTGAAAAACTACTTATTGTACTCATATTTCAAACACATAGAAACATTATTTTATCAAAAAAGCCTCTCAAGATGACTCAAATTTGTAAAAGTTAATGACGTTATTACAAACTACCAAAGCTAAAAATATTAATAATTCAAATAAGTGCTGAATGAATCATGGACAAATATTAATAATTCATACAAATGCTAAAATTAAGGTCTTCATGTTGGAGCTTCGGAATAACCATCATAAAGGTAAAGCTTAGATTCATTGTTTATATTTAGGAGTTCGAGCAACCATAGTTTTTGGTGCCTTATCATAAAACTTCTCCCAAATTTTCATAATTTAGCATAACTCCGGTCATATTGATATATTTGATATCTTCATTATTACTCTTGCAACATCTTTGTCCAGCTCGAAATGAATACTTGATAAGAGCTCATTTAGCATTCTCATAAATAGTCCAGGTGCTTGATGATTTGGAAAAAGAATCAAACATTAGCTCAACAAAATAACCTATGGCAATTTTTTTTGAACTAAGGATAGTAGATGGATAACTTTTTCAAACTATGTTCTAAACTTACCCATAAACCTATACTTCACAAGATTTTCCACTGTCAACTATCAGTACATTAATTGAAAAGACTAATCAGTGAGACGTTAAGTACCTAAAGATTAAATGAACAAGATATGTCAATAGATGAAAGAAAAACATATTTTCCATGCTTTGTCTAATTAGCAAAGAAAACCTTGTGTTGTTTTTATTACCAAAAACCTCCACGTGCTAATTTTTATTAGCAAAAAACTCTTCCCAAGTCAAAATGACAATTATAACCCCACCTAAAGATGCTGAAACAACCATCTTCATTTTAAAAATTGATTATAATCCCCCTGTTAACTTTAAAAATTGACAATAACCTTCATATAATTTATGATGAAATTTTAAATGGAGTCTTTTGCTAAAAGAAAAAGAACACATGGAGGTTTTGCTAATAAAAATAACACTGGTTTGCCAATTAGACAAAGCACATGGAACATTTATGCAATTAGCTCTATGTCAATATGCCATATCACTCAAATAAGAAATGTCATTTTTGTGTCAGCAAGTCATATACTATCTTCTTATAGCAATTGTTATAGCAGCAGAACAAGAAAATACAATTTGATAATGTTAAATGTTGATAATGTTTTAAACATATTTGATATGTTATGTTACCGATTTTGTGTGGGCCCATTTTGATTGGTATATGGACCCGATGCCAACCTGGACGGCAAGGGCTGGCGGGATTGTCACAGTTACCCATAGGCCTGGCCTTACAATCCAAGTAGGGAGGAACACTTGGGGAGTAATGACGAACTTAGGTAAAGACATGTCGATACACTTTAGATAGTAAGGTCGCTCATTACTAGCCGTACATAAGTTAAATTGATTTCATCTTGAAAATCTAATAGAATGGATCGATGGTGTAAAATCCCTGAAATTCTTACATATATGAAATTACTAAATTTGAATTTGAACTTTAAATCAAGAATATTACTAAGAATTTAATTTAGTCATTGAGCTTTCAACTTGAGACTTGATTGTGCACTTTATGGAAACTTTGGGGTCAAATTGCAAGTGTTAACAGTCAAGGGGGTATTTTTGCATTTATTCCAGAAACTTAATCTTGTGAGTTAGACTAATATTGACAATTCACTTGTATACTTGTCCTCCAGCTGAGTTGTCATCACGGTAAAAATATTGGGGCATGCAAGCCCCACATTTCCCACACAAGTTAAGAATTGGACAAGTTTGATTGGATATTGAGTTTTATGTATAGCTTCTATTCCCTTCAATTGAAGAAAGAAAACTTAGTTCATACATTCCTTCTCCAGAGAATACGGTTATGAGAGGTTTCAAGTAATCATAAAAAGATTTAGAGGAAAGAAAAAAAAAAGAGGGAAAAATATACAAGCAAAACACTTAAGACAAGTTTTCGGATGTCTACCCAGTAGCCTCAATTTTTTAATTGTTCCGAGACCATTAACCATTGGATCATCTTAGAATTTTTACTAAAGGTCTTAAACACTTGGTTTTACGTGCAACCGTTCGGATCATCATTTTCACAATTATAGGGGAAACGGAAGCCACCGAAAGTTGGGGTAAACTTGTGATTGCTTGGTGATTTTCTGAAATTCCGAAAAAAGGGTGAGTGTGGGATTTAAATAACGGAAACTTACCTCGACTCGTCATTTAAACGCGTTAAATGGTATCGGTTAATTTCATTAGTTTCATGGCTTGATACGGTTACTTGAATGCTTTCCTATAGATACTTGGTTAGTTTAGATGCTCAAATAAATAGTGGTATATAGGCTATGTTATAGAGTTAGTTTATAAAATCTTATAATTTTGATAGATGTTGGTCTAATAGCACTAAAACCCTATTCGTAAACTGAATTTTGATAAAGTGGTATATAATAATGCATTGGTTAATAGGTACTAAGATGAGTTTGGTTAAATAGAAAAGGGTAAAAGAGTTATATAAGTTGATAGATAGTTTTGGTTCTGGAACAGTTGCTATTAAGCATAATTTCTATGTGAATTAATCTAATAATGGAAATAAAGTGAACTATTGCTAAGCTTTTAGAATATAAGGTACTAAATTGAGATTTGATATGTTGGTAGAAATGATGTTTGGATTGAGATTTATGTTTTCTAATCTAGAGTTGTACGGCTTGCAGCATTAGTTTTAGGCAAAATGTTTAAAAGTGCTATTTCTTGATCTAAAATTGATATTATGCTTAAATTTTGAAATAGTATATGTACTGCTAAGAAGTGGTTTTGATACGAATTGGTTTATGTGAATTATTTATCTGCTGTTTTGTTAGGCCCATTTTGGCTTGTTCGGTCTTGCGATTAAGTCGAATAGCACGGGCTACTGACTCGGTCCTGAACCCCTGGCCTGTCTTCATATATTCAAGAGACCGGGGTATTTGGATATATGTAGTCGTTGGATGCATTGACTAGTCATGCAGATTTTGATAAGGTATCTCCTTATCGTGGTGTGTTTGGGGAAGAAAGTCTTGAGGAGATATAAGGGGGAAATTTACTGATAAAAATTCCGGTACATGTTCTTTGCTAATTTATTTGAATTTTTCTAAAGAAAGTAGGCGAATTCTCATCTTGCTTTGGTCTTGTTTTCACATCTCATTTCGTGTTTTTTCTTGTATTATGTAGATGCAGGAGCATCAAGGGACTCGACACCTAACAAGCGAAAATTTGACGAATTTATGAGGGGGCTTGATGAGTTTGTATTTGTTATCTATGCGTAGTATTCAATTCCGATTCCATAAACGTTCAATGTTGGTGAATTTGGTTTAATATTTCTCTATCCTGAAATACAGTTGAAACTGAAGAAGTGACGCACAAGAGTGGAAAGCGGAACTTCAATGTTGCATTTTTTGGGCATGTTGGTAGGGTTATATTTTTTTTTTCCTTTTCCTCAATTCGTAATCTTACAAATCTTTAGGTCTCACATCTTTTTTATTTTTATAGGTTCTGGGAAGTCAACTATATATGGGAAGATCATATCTCTTGTTAATCTGATTGCTGAATATGCCATCCAAGAGTGCATTCAAGATGCCATTATAAGAAACACACCTGACTAGTGAGTATTTAGTTTAGATATTTGTTTCTCTTGATTATGTTTAATATACTTGTCAAGTGAATCAAGGCAAAAGGCACCCGCGAAAGAAATCAAGCTTGATGAATAGTAAAAGAGAAAGACTCTTGTTTAGTGACTGCCTCGAGTTTTTAATTATTTTTTTGTTAAAAAATCAGTTGGTTGGCTTATATTATGGATACGTTGGAGGCGGAGAGGGATCAGGTGCTTATTTATTTTGATTTATAGCAGTTATTTTTTCTGTGATTTCATTTAAACATTTAAATGCCGTATGAAAATTTACTTATGCTAGGAAAACACTATGCAAATTGGAAGAGCTTCGTTTGAAACTGATATTGTCAGATATACAATACCCGATTGCCCGGTAATTCTTGCTTCAATCCACCCATGCTTTGGTTATGTATATATTAGCTTTTAAAGGTTGTTGAGTACACTATTTGCTCTTAAATTCACTTACATGTTAACATGGTTAGGGTCACCGAGGATATATTGTTGAAATGATCGCTGGATTAAGCAGATAAATTTGTGATAGTAAGTGGCATTGCTATGTGAAAACAAATTTCAATACACCCAAATTTACCTTGCATTGTTATTTTGTTTAGGTAATTTCTGCAGTAGAAGGAGAATTTGAAGATAGATTCCAGAGAGGTGGACTGACCCGAGAGCTTCTTGTAGTTTTACGTTATATTATAACTTTCATGCAAATAGATCACGTGCTAGATGTTGTAAACAAGATAGATCGTCTTACTGTCAATTGGTTTGAAGTAAGGTAGACCAATTGACAGTTGGATGATCCATCTTGTTTACAACAACTAGCACGTGATCTATTTGCATAAAAGTTATAATATAACATAAAACTACAAGAAGCTCTCGGGTCAATCCACCTCTCTGGAATCCATCTTCAAATTCTCCTTCTACTGCAGAAATCACCTGGACAAAATAACAATGCAAGGTAAATTTAGGTGTATTGAAATTTGTTTTCACATAGCAATGCCACTTACTATCACAAATTTATCTGGTTGATGTAATCCAGCGACCATTTCAGCAATATATCCTCGGTGACCCTAATCATGTTAACATGAAAGTGAATTTAAGAGCAAATAGTGTACGCAGGAACCTTTAAAAGTAATATATACATAACCAAAGGATGGTTGGATTGAAGCAAGAATTACCGGGCAATCAAGTATTGTATATCTGACAATATCAGTTTCAAACGAAGCTCTTCCAATTTGCATAGTGTTTCCCTAACATAAGAAAATTTTCATACGGCATTTAAATGTTTAAATGAAATCATAAAGAAAATAACTGCTATAAATCAAAATATTTAAGCACCTGATCCCTCTCCGCCTCTAACGTATCCATAATATAAGCCAACCAGCTGCTTTTTTAACAAAAAAATAATTAAAAACTCGAGGCAATCACTAAACAATAGTCTTTCTCTTTTATTGTCCATCAAACTTGATTTCTGTCTCGGGTGCCTTTTGCCTTGATTCACGTGACAAGTATATTAAACATAATCCAGAGAAACAAATATCTAAACTAAATACTCACCAGTCAGAGGTGTGTTTCTTATAATGGCATCTTGAATTCACTCTTGGATGGCATATTCAGCAATCAGATTACCAAGAGACATGATCTTCCCAGATATAGTTGACTTCCCAGAACCTATAAAAATAAAAAAGATGTGAGACTAAAGATTTGTAAGATTACGAATTGAGGAAAAGGAAAAAAAATGACCCTACCAACATGTCCAAAAAATGCAACATTGAAGTTCCGCTTTCCACTCTTGTGCGTCACTTCTTCAGTTTCAAATGTATTTTAGGATAGAGAAATATTAGACCAAATTCACCAACATTGAATTTTTATGGAATCGGAATTGAATACTACGCATAGATAACAAATACAAATACAAACTCACCAAGCCCCCTCATAAATTCGTCAAACTTTCGCTTGTTAGGTGTCGAGTCCCTTGATGCTTCTGCATCTACATAATACAAGAAAAAACACGAAATGAGAAATGAGAAGTGAAAATCAAGAAAACAAGACCAAAACAAGACGAGATTTCGCCTACTTTCTTTAGATGTCATGATGCTTGTCGATGGCGAGTCGAAGGTTGAAAGCTCATGGTCGTTAACTGGTTCATGTCATCGACCCCAAAAAAAATACTTGAAAGTGTCCCGACCAAAGAATACCCATTTCCAGAACTTTCAATGTGTCATTGACCCCAAAAACATACTTGAAAGTGTCCTGACTAATCTCCTCAAAGAACTTGCCTAATAAACGCTTCTCTTGAATAAACTTTACATTAGATAAGATCTCAGCAGACAACTCAATTGCCTGGTCGAAACCGTTTTCCCCACCATAACAAACATCCACTATATTCATAATCTTAGCCTGAAGACAAGGATCAAAAACACCAGACTGACTGAGCGCAGTCTTGAAATTGGGTGAACCAGCAAGTATGAGTCCTGATACATTAGGCCGACTCGTCTGAGGATCAATGTAGAATTGTGTAGCTAGCTCAGCAGTTTTCTCAAGATACTTGTGGGGTGTTTCCGTTGACAGACGAGCAAATCGCAAAGCGGACTGCCCTCCTCTTCCATGTTTCATAGGAAGGCCTAAGGTGAATTTGTGAAGCACCTCCTTAGTATTACCGCTCAATGTCCCGAAAAGGGTACCGTTCCAATCCAAAACAATAAACCCAAACTTTTCATCAGATTCCGATAGTTCATGACCATCCCCACTCATTTCCAATTGTGATATTGATGCAGCAGAAAGTTCTAAAAATAGGACAGAAAATGTAACAAATAAGTATAATTCAAAATTGGCTTGAAATTAGATGTGGCAAAATTAGGAAAAGGATGAAATGTAGAGTTTCTGTGAAGAGGGTAAACAACCAAATAAAATAATGCAACAGCATACTTTCAGTCAATCCACACATGATTTACAACAAACAAAATCAAATCATACTTGCAACAGCATCAAGGTACACAGTGTGAGATTCAAAAACTGTAGCTCAATTCGTTCGGCAAATCAAAATTTCCGAAAATCTATAAATCACAAAATAAACCTTTGGACTATTGAACTCCTTACAATTAAACCTTATTCTCCTCAGATCTAAGAATCCCAACAATTAAAACGACACCCAATAATATACACATAAATCAATCTTTCAGAAGCACGTGCTGGATTTAAACATAAAAACGCATAAAAATTGTGAAATTACATTTGTTGAAGAGGTAAATCCTAAGCTCTAAACTTTCCGCGGCCGCAACGCAAGAAAATAATATAATGGGAGATTAGAAAAGAACCCCTAGGAGAAGAGGATTTTGTGCACGTACGTCTAATTGCAGGTGTTTATATAGTACATACTATATAAAAAAAAAGGGAATTATTATTTGGTGATTTGTGTCATTGTGATTGTACTTTGTCACAACCCAGGTTTATTTGATGAAGATGTACGAGGAAGAGAAAGGGAGTTTGGTGATGTACGAGGAAGAGAAAAGGAATTGGGCGTTGTCTGAAGAAGAGAAGATGGAGTGGGATAATGGGTTAAGTTTCAATGGGCCATTGGCAGCTGGGCCAGTGCTGGATGGGCTGTATCAAGATGGATTAACTATAAACGGGTCGACAGAAACTGGACTCACTGAAGGAGGTTTAGCTACTAGATTGGACGTTCTGGACCAGCCCAACATCAATTAAATAGTAGATGGTCCAGTTATATATAGATCACTAATTTTAGTATGCTTTTATTTTAATTAAATGAAGGGAATATTCCCCCCCATGTCATTTTCGGTTGGTTATGCTGATGAGTATGTAAACATGCGAATGGAATGGAATACACAGTTTTTGGCAGTAGTACAATTTCTTCTTTCATCTAATTCTCTCTAATTTCTCACCTATTTTCTACCTTTCTATACAAGTCTTATTATTTTACATACAAAATATACAAAAAATTACAAAAATAGTCTGCAATTTTACATTTGGTAGCCAGAGCAAGGTTTTGTTCATTGGGCTTGTTGGATTTAGTGGCGGAGGGCACCAGATTGAAAGATATGCAGGAGGCCAACAGGATTTTGGAGATGAAGTTGATGAGTGAATAATAATTAATTAATCACTTTAATAATTAATGGGTATACACAAAAAGAAATATTAAAGACCCTACATGAATAAATGAACAAATGTGATATTATTGCAATTAATATGTCTATTGCGTCCAAAAAAGATTAATTTTGATCTAATACCTGAATACTCTTATATAACTAAAAAAAATGAAGTACTTAAAATTGATCATGTATTGCAGTTGATATGATCTCGCGTATACGTTCAAGTCAATTGGACTTTGAATTCTTCATAACACTCAACATAAAAATTAATTAGGACCCAATGATAGGGGTATTGGGCTATCAAAAAATGTTACTCGATCCATTTTTTATTCAACAATATATTGGGGAAATTGCTTTTTTGGTACCATAGGATAGGCTGACTTGCACTTTTGGTACCATTGGATACGAAAATGCAAATTTGGTACCATAGGATATGTTTTTATTGCAATTTTAGTACCAAACCCAATTTTTCTACAAAGTTAATGGCAATACCCCCTATGAAATGCATAATGTTCAATTTATCTCGCTATAATTTAAAAAAATCAATTTACCCCCTGTAAAATTTTAATGAAGCAATTTACCCCCTTCAGCCGGAGATTATAACTCACTTGCCGTAAAAAATCACATTATCATAATAAAAGTGGATTAAGTGCCGCCTATAAAAATATCAGGGAGGCGATGTGAAATTTTTACAAAATTTCAAGGGGTAAAATGTTCTTTTTTAAACCATAAGGGGTTAAATTGAACATTATGCATGGGGTAAATTGCCATTAACTTTGTAGAAAATTTGGGTTTGGTATCAAAATTGCAATGAAAACCTATCCTATGGTACCTTTGCATTTTCATATCCAATGGTACCAAAAGTGCAAGTCAGCCTATCATATGGTACCAAAAAAACAATTTTTCCATAATATATTTATTCCCTCTCAAGTATCTGTTATACACATTCTCTCTTTTCACTTTTGAAATTTTGATTTAGGGTGAGTTTGGCTCAGCGTGGCCGGTGGGAACTCTTAAAAACACTTCTAGACATTCATTGTGATTTTTGAAGTGTTTGGCCCCAATTATAGAAATTACTTTTAGTCAATCGTGATATTAATGGTGTTTGGCCCTCACTATCATAATCACTTTTGGGATATCCAAAAGCTAAAAATCAACTTATTTTAGAAGTAGCTAAAGTGTTACGTTTGCAAAAGCTATTATCCAAAAGTAATTATTTTATAATTGAATTTTATCATAATCAATTATTGCCAAAATTCATTTTAGTAAAATTAATTTTCCTAAAATTGATTTTTGAATCGCTAGGTCAAACTCACCCTTAACTGGAAACATCTCAAAAGCATAATCTATACAAGATCTTCATTTAAGTTGAAAGTGTCAAAAAATGTATATTGAAAATGGAATTATAATGTAAAGGTTTATAACCTCATTTGGAAACTCCCATTGGAAGCTAAGGGTTTATAAGCTAATAATAGTTATTTGAAGTTGAAAGTTGAAGCTATATATTTCTTGCTAATACGACTAAATAAATTTAATTAAGTGGATTGAGCGTGGTCTGATTTTAATTAGAATCTGAACTATTCAACACTCTGAGCCAGAAATGCAAGGAAATTAAATTTGGACTTTTTAATAAAAGACCATGCATTAAAATTGGGCCAAAGCCCTACATAAATACAGGCCACCAAAACAAATCATATCTACAAGAGAAGAGAGGTAAATTTACATCCAAATAGTAGGGAAATTATTATCGAGATTGGGTTTAGTCGAACTCAATATAGCCAAATGACAAATGCAAATATTTGTTTTGTGATTGAATGTAACTTTTACGAGAGTGGCCAATCACAAAGCAAGTGCAATACATTTACTTTGTGATTTGATGAATTTGAACTAACCAGATCTAAATAAAAATTTTGGAGTGGAGAAAATAATTGAATGAACTGCAATGGAGAACATAACATATACGATAATAATTATGGTAAAAATAAATGGTTCACCAGTAAATGTAGGCAAAATTGTTGTTACATTCATGAATTATATTCATATAGATTGGATAATAAACACATGTGCGTAAGAGGATAAAAAATTGTCCTCTCATACACGCTTGTCGCTCATCCAGCATCACAATGGATTGAATTCACCGGGATAGGCACATAATTTCTCAAAATTGATATTTAATCGTGTTACATTATCAGTTTACATTATTAATTGTGTTAACTACCTGCCTAAATTTACGTCATTTATTGTCATTGGCGTTAATTTTTACGCCATTTATTATGCCACTACCTTCAATTTATGCTCTATTTAATTGGAAAAAATTAATTTTAGCAAGGAATATCATGTATCAAGCATATGACACTTAAAAATTAGGGATTTCATATTCAGATTATAAAAGTTTGCACGTCCAAGATATTTTTACTGACACGGTAATTTTTTCTTCTCAAAAAGCACATGAGAATTTTAAAAAACCCATACCATTTTTATCTATAAAAAAAGAAATTGATCCCACATTTTCTTTCCAATTAGATATTTAACAATGAGACGGTAATCGGGCAAAATGGTAAATTATGAGATCGAATTCGGCAAGGGGATATAGTTTGGGATTGAAATCAAATTTTGTATTTAGTTTAAGACAAATTCTTCAATCTTTTTTTTAACACGTGTGTTTTCAACATGACACTTAACGGTAGTTACATTTTCATCATATATTTGACAGTGGGATGATACCCAAGCAAAATATTAAATTACATGACAAAATTCAGTGAAGTGATATAGTTTGGGATGAAAACCAAGATTTGCACTGAGTTTGGGATGCCATATGCAATTTTTTATATATATATATATATATATATATATATATATATAAATTTAGTTATAAATACATCAAGTAATTAACTTGAACTTGCAATTTATGATTTCAGAATCTGAGATTTCCAATTTTTTAAGTGTCACGTGCTCGGCACATGATATTTTCGGCAAAATTAAATTTTTCGGACAAATAGAACATAAATTGACGCAATTAACACAATAAAAAATGTAAATCGATAAGGTATCACAAAAAAAAACCAATATGCATGGCTTGATCATACCAACACTCCTTTGATGAATTATCAAAATTTCATTTAGCTCGAATATTTCGATAAATTAAAAAATATTAAAACATCAGAAAAAACAAATTCTACTCAAGTGATTCCTCAAGCTAACATTCATTAAGTGGTTGGTCATACATTCCCTTAACTAAAATTCTTTGAGAATTCAAATTTGTTCTTCTAACTTTCATTGCATGTTACGAAAACAATCATATTATTGAAAAAAAGGAATATTTATGTATGGAACATGTGAAATTACTACTGTTTAATATCATTAATTAATTGGTACATTAATTAACTTGATGAAAATGTTCTCAAGTAATTTATGAAAATTACCAGGATTAATCATTTATCATCATCATAACTTTTTGGTGGTTGACCTGTGAACAACAATTATTTTGAAATTTTATTGTTTTATTACTTTATACATTGCCAGGGTATATGGGTCACAACTCGATCACAACTCTTGGGCCGACCCTAACTCAATGCAATCTTACTTAGATTTTTCATTTTTGTTTTGATTGGGTTTGATTAGAGTATAGTGACAGACCTATTTAAGAATTAGTAATTGCATGTTTTATCTCTTAAAAATAGAGAACTGGATTATTTGGGATAGTTTTTCTAAAATTGGGTGTTATTTGTTAGTATTAAATTTCACATTAGAAATACTCTTGTTGATATTTCTAATTTTCTATAATGCAAAGGTGATGATATTACAATATTTCAATGTAATACACATTTTAGCTTGACAATTAATGTTGAGTTGAAATTTGATGAAATTACACTATGCATAATTATAACAAGGATAAATTACGAATACCTATTTCCTCACATATTGGGTATTATAAAAATCTCTCTCAGGTTTGTTACATTCTTACAATATTTAACCCATGTTTGTTACATTCTTACAATATTTAACCCATTGCTCCTGAAATATTCAAATTTTGCCCTTATGGGTTATTTGTAATGTTTATAATATCTTATGAATTTTAAACTTTTAGCGCTAATTATTATATTCTATAAATTATAAAAATAATAATCTTATATTTAATAACACAATAATTGATATAGTTTGTAACTGCCCGCATATTTCAATAAACATTGCATCTTTTTTACATATTTATTATTAATTTAATTTCTATTATAAAAAATTAAACAAAATGTATAAATATAAAATTACATTTTCACTAATTAAATAAAGAATATTTTTATTGCATTAATAAATATTAAATTTATAATACAATATAAACTATATTAAATTATAAAAATTGATTTATACAATATAAAATTTTTAGATTTACTAATTTAGAGAATAAATTCATTTAACTAAATGTGTAAACAATATGTTCATATTTATAAAATATTATTATTAAATTTTAAATTTCTATTTTAATTTATTTTTATACAATTTAAATTGTTAATAAATATGTAAATACCGTTATTGTTTAGCAATATTTATTAAAGCTTATGGAAAATTATAAATTTTATAAATTATTTTGATAGAAAATACCTTTAGTATTTAGCAATATAATTATCACTTGTATAATTTATAAAATATAACAATTAGCACCCATTTTTTTAACATTTATTAAATATTAAACATTACAAATAACATCCAAGAGCAAAATTAAATATTTTTCAGCTATTATTAGGTAATTTTATCACCTTTCATATTTATGGGTTAAAATTGCCAACGACGATTAATTATGGGATCAATTATACAAATTTTCCAGTTATTACTTTAACACTTTTAAAACCCGAATACTTGGTAAATCATGAATGTGGCAATGGTCATTTAGTTCAACTTACAAAGTCAAAGAAATGAACTAGTAAAACTTTGTTTTTCATTGTGCTATTTGTGCTACTTAAACGAATCCTTATCTTTTGAATTGTTCTGAGGTTATCGACAAAAAAGATTTGTCTAAGTCACTTCGTTTCTTTTTGTCCAACTCGACGCCCTGCTTCGTGGTGGAAAAATTTGAGTACGTATATTTTCAGACAAACCTGTTACAGTACGATCTGCTGAAATACGTATGGGTTCGGGGAAAGGATCCCCTGAATATTGGGTAGCTTTTGTTAAACATTGTTTACCCCCAAATCAATTTTGGGAAATTCAAACTTTGATAGATAACATTTTTATCCCTTTAAATAACAAAACTTCAATTATTAAAGAAGAGAAGTGGCTAGTGGGGAACCAAGTTGTTGCGATAGATGACATGTCACATTAGGGTTCTTTCAAATTTCCGTTGTTAGCATGGCAAATTTGCTCCTTCAATCACGCAAAAGTTTTCAGCCATCAATTGTGATTGTGAAAATATATATTATATGTTGAATAACATCTTTTTGTGTGATTTACTTTTGTGAAAATCTTTCATAATAAAAATACTTTAGTCAAAATCTAATTGGTGCAAGATCAGATAGAGTGTAAATGGCTAGATTCAAATAAATTACTTCTCAATTATAACTCGCATTGATATCTAAGAGTTATAAACTTGAATGTTTTTAAATTTAACTTGATATTTATAGTGAATATACGAAATTTTATTTATACATTTAGTGTATAATAATGGAGTAACTTCGATTTAATTTATTCAGTATGCTTTTCGAACATGACATATAGGACTAAATTAGCCCTCCTTAAAGAGGAAAGCAATTATAGTGGCCCTTGAAAAAGTGCATCTTTAGATTCAAAAATTACATTTCCAATTTATAATTTCGTCAACAAGATTGTGATCCAATGATAAAGTTGAGACCCGTCTTGATCTTGGGTTCGATGTACATTAGTTGACTAGTCAACTTGACTAAATTTATTAAAATTATAATAAATAATTTAATTAATATATTTTATTAGTTAATAATATCATATGACATTGTATATATTAATATTATAAATGTTTAATACACCATAAATGTGAATAATATAATATGATAAATCACTTAGAAAATTGAAAAGTTTGACCGAGTACTCTAGTTAATGGAGTAAAAATAATGGGACGGAAACAATATAATTGTTTGATAGTTGTTTTTCTTCGTAATTTGGTTGCAATCAAATATGTTTTCTGATTTAGTTATACTAATGTAACGACCTAATTCTCGTTTCCCTAAGAAGAAAATGATTACCTCTCAAAAAAAAAAAAAAAAAAAAAAAGAAGAAAATGATTGTAACTTTTGTTTTCTAGTTTTCATAGGTTTAATCCTTTTCAAGGCGCGTCATACACATTAGATAAAAATCTCTCTCAATAAGAAGTCGAACTTGAATTCGCTATATGTATTAGTAACATATTATAACTTCTTTACTTGTAAAAAAATAAAGCAAATGGTCCTAAAATTTTCCAATAATCAATTGTTTGTAACTTTGTCTTCCACGCTTCTCACTTTTTCTTGGGCTTTCACCAATTCAATGCCCACATCCACACACACACACACACACACCCCACCACTTGTCACTGTGCTGTGTCTTCTGCAAAGTGATGAACTAACTTTTCATATTCTTTAACCTGGTCCCATGGATGGCTTTTACTCCTCAGAACATAATCATTATGTGAGAAAATCCCCATATTCTTATCGATGCGGATCTTTTCCAATTGTATGGAATTGGACCGCTTTGAACAAATCCTAACTCAAATGCTACCTTTTGTCATTCTTTGCAAATTATAGAACTAAAAGTGCAATTTTGCCATTTCCAGATAGTGCTGCTTTCAACTACTATATAACATTCGTTATATTTTCTGAATTCCAAGCGTCACTCACAGTCTCACACTGTAAACTTGGACTAAGGACTTTAGCAATGGCGGAAGAATCAGCAATTACAGAGACGAAAAAGATTATAAACCCTAGAGTTGAAATCGACACTTCCCCGCCATTCGAGTCCGTGAAGGAAGCCGTGGACCGATTTGGAGGCAGCGGCCCCTGGATTCCTCATCACTTGCTTCGTTTAGCTGCACATGTAACTAATTCCTTCCTTTTTCCTGGTTGTTAGTTTCGTATACATTATACATTATTTTGATGTTCATCTGTTCTGAAATTCTGATCCTCTCTGTTTTGCTAATTGATTATTTCTCATTATTGGTAACAAATTATTAAGAAAACTATGCTAATTGATATTTGGTAAATGTTATTATGATTCAGTAGATTTGCAATAATTCACTAAATTGAAGATTTGGAGGTGTCAGAGTAATCTGAGGAATTAACTGGGGCATAGAGGTGTCAGTTTTGTTTTCTTCTTCTGTTATTTGATTCCATATAAAAAAATCAGGGTTGATTATTAGTATAAGGTACAACTTGAATCAACGACATTGGAGAATTACTTGCTGTGTATTATGTTTGTGGGCCTGGCATTACAATGTTGACATATGACAATGAATGGATAATTGAGATAGTGGTGGTAATAGTGAAAGTGGTGGATGATTCTGCTAATGGAGATTCGAAAAGGGGCACTATGCATTAACTTTATGTCGGGCTCTAACACATTGTTGAATTAATCAGCTTCATCACATTGGCTGCACTTTGTGATTCTTCGTCTTGTGTTGGATTCCACTTGGTGTTAGTGCTGTGTTGTCTCTTGTTCGAGATTATACGAAAAGAGCTATTGATTTTACTAGTGCTTTTTATCAAGATTCTATGTTGTCTTGTAGAGAGGTATTAATCGGGTCAAACTTCAGAGTAGATTCTTTCTATTAGCTCCATAAACATTTTCAAAGTTTTCATGCTAAAAGTTTCAAATCTGGCATCTCTATTTATTTCTTTAGTATCAATTCTTGTTATTTAGTTGGCTTTTCATTTTGAGGCTGGTTTAGTGTGTGGGGATTCACCTAATCTATTTTAAATGCATTATTAAATTGCTTGCAGCATGATACTGAGGTCTTTGATGTGGAAAATATGGAGGAACAGGCAGTGCAATTAGAGAGGGATCTGATCATGAAACAACGGGAAACACTCAATGTTTTAAAAGAACTGGAAGCCGTAAAAAGATTTCTTGAAGGCTTAAAGCTCAACTCAATTCCAGAGTTTTCTTCCTTCACAGAAAGTCCTGATCTGAAATTCGAAAACCATAATTCAACTGAGGGGTTGAGCTTATGTCCTATCCTCTCACCTGGTTTAATGTTCATGGAGTTAAATCAAGCAAAGTCAAATCTCAATAAAACGTCTATGGATCTTGCTTTAATTCAAGCATCCGTTGAGTCCCTGAACAAGAAAATGAGAAAAGAAAGGAGAACTAGGATGCAAATACCGAACACAGAAGATAAAGACCAGAAAACTGAAGTACCAAACAATCCCGACATTTCTATGACTCTCTCCAAGGAAGTGAATTTTGAAGCTGAGCAGTTCAAGAAAATGACAGAAGCTTCAAGATATGAAGTAATGAAAGCAATGGCAGAAATAGAAGAAACAAAGAACAGTATAAAGATGGCAGAAATGAGGTTAAATGCAGCCAAGAAAATGGAAGAAGCAGCTAAAGCAATGGAAGCTATTTCATCTCTTTCAAATGGTGATGTTTTATTGCATAAGTCTGATGAAATAACTCTTTCACTTGAAGAGTACAAAGTTCTTACTCAAAAAGCACAACAAGCAGAAGAGCTTTGTAAGACCAAATTCATGGATACAAATGGCTTCCAAAGAACAAACGAAGCTCATTATCTTGAAGTGCCTGTTCTTGAGAAATTTGAAGAAACAATCAATGAAAACAACTCTAGTACATTTAAGTTCAGAAATTCACATTCGGGTTCAAGAAACGGAAACGAATCAAATCCCGCAAAACAGAAGTCAAATCATCCTGGTTTTAGATCAAAAACTTCAATTGGAGACATACTTAGTAGGAAACTAATGTTACGAGATGATGTGGTAATGGAAAGACATGTGGAGAATCATTCAGAAAAGGAACATACTTCTTTGAGCCAAATGTTGAGGGAACAAAGTAGACTTATTTTACATCCTAATAAACAAACAGCAGATGTGAATGTCGAAAAGCAATACACTGTGCAGAGGAAGAAATTTGGATTCATTCAAGTACCAATGCCCACCAAGCAAAGCAAGAAAAAGACTCAGCCTTTGAATTTGAGGTGATTAATTAGGCTTTAAGTAGAGTGATTTGAAGTATATAGTTAGAATCTATGTTTGGTTCTTCTTTTTTTTTTTTCAACGTTTGTGATTTGTGTTTGCGTGTGTTGGGTGTTTCTTGAATTTTATTCATGTATTGAGTGATGATTGTATGATTTATGATTGGACTATGGATTTAGTAAAGTAATGCTGAGGAAAATGTTTTGTTGACTTATTTTTTTTAGGGCTAAAAATGTTACTTGTCCGAAGAGGAAGGAAAAGCAAAGCAGATGAAGCATGCCCATTACCCTTTGGCCTGTCACAAAATCACCATAAGATTTCAAATAGCATGATTTGTAATTCAACAATGTTACCCACACATCTAGCATTTCTTTACATAGTAGCAAGATTCCTTCACTCCATTGAGTTCGTCACTATGGAACTTAGCGGTTCAGCCTTCGGTTTTTACCTTCTGAAGGGATCCGAAGGAGTTCAACTGCTAAGGAAATGAACAACAACTCTTAACAATTCCGTCAAGAATACGTTCTATTGAAAAATCTATGAAATATAATCATTCTTTCACTAATGATAAATTTAAGTTTATCATCAGTTTATGTTAATAAGTTATAATAAAAGTCGATATTAATAGTTGAGTTTGATTTCAATATTTGAAGTTGTGACCAATTACCTATATATATATAGGGCTTTTGGCACTTTGGATTCTGGAATTATAGAATTTTGGCACTTTACACCCTAAAAATACAATTTAGTTGGCACTTTACACATTACTGTGTGTTTTAAAGAAAAATTCTTTGATTGAAGAGTATAATAATTATTTTCGAATTTTTTTTCACTTTATATAATTAAAAGCCCATATATAATTATAAAAGTCAAGTTACATGCTAAATTGGTTGTCGTCGGACTATTTGAAAGTGGTTGCTATCCATTATCGTTCAAATAAGTGTTGTTGTGAGCTTTAAATTCGATGTTGGATGTAAATAAAAATACTATCCTATTTTTACAGCCCAAATTTATGTCAAATGGACCAATGATGTAAAGTCGTATTCGGCTTGTTGTGATAGGGCTTGTACGAACTTTGATTAGTTTTTATTTAATTTATGAAAGCCGAAAAATTGAGTAATCGGGATTCGAGTGGAATTCTTCGACTCATTCACAATAACCGGTTCCGATATAATCGGGCCTTTGAATAAAAATCGGCCCAACTCCAAAACATAAGCCCGCAAAAAGAAGTTCCAATTTTTTTTTTTCTTATTTAACGCTAATTCGCAACTTGTGTCTGGTAAAAATGGAGAAAGCTTTGAGCTTCACAAGCTCCTCTCTGCTTCCCCTCACTCCGACGTCGTTTCCCTCTCACCTCCCTTCTAACCTAAGATTATCGGTCGGTACTCTCCTTAACAACTGTTCTTCTATAATTTTATTTATTTACTTGTATTATTCGTTTTATTAAATAAATATATCAACAGAGGCTAAAAAGGCAAAGCTCAAAAGAGAAGCATCTAAATCATACTCTATTGGTAAGGAAGGCTTTGGGGTCCGGTGAAAGTGGGCAACCCAATGGACTTCCGGCTATGCCCGGCAAGCTTTTCATGGAAGAGGTGATTTCTTAACCCCTCTCTTTACAATTTCACTCTTTTTATTATTACTTTAATTTATTGGTAGTAGGTATAGTTGTTAACCTTTAATTGTTAACTTTGTTAGTTTTTCAATAATGATTCGGTTTCCGGAGATTTTTTTTAGACATTTGGGTAATTTTTCCTCGCTGCCTTTGGTTTTCGTGTATGTTGAAGAAAAATTGTTTGTTTTAGTTTTTAGATACTATTAGTGAGTTTAGGTTTTAGAAACTTAGTAGGTCATCTTAGAGATTATGTGAAAAAGAGAAGAGGGGTTAAAAATATGTTACTTAAAATTAAAGTTTTGTGAGTTATAGATATTAATGAAAGAAAAGAAGTTGGTTAAATAAATACATTACTTTATGTCAAATTACATGTAGGTTGTTTTTAGAGATTAAAAAAAAATTAAGAGGAAATTCTTTTTGAGAATTGAGAGAGAAATTAATAGGATAAGTCTAAAAATTTGGCACTGATGTGTTCTCTGAAAAGCCAAACTTTTTCACGTGTACTTTGAGGAGTGTACATATACATAAGAAGGTTGGCAAATTTTGTATTTTCTTATGAAGCTATTTTAGTAATTTTTACTGTGTGATTTAACAAAAAAAAAATTCCAGGTGATTGGTGCTGAATATGGGGAAGGTTTTGAGACATTTAGACCCGAAGGTCCCCTTAAAGTTGATGTGGTATTCTTTAACACTTTTAAATATTTCCTTGTATTGCATTTTGTTTCTTTCATGATATGCTTATGGTGGGTGTAGTATAGGCAAATATTTATTGTTAGTTTTATTGTTGGTGTCATGCTAGGACTTTTTAAATGATAGAATGGAAGAAGGGTTTCTTCAAAGAATTCGGTATGCAATGAAGCCTGATGAAGCTTATGGTCTTATATTCTCTTGGGATAATGTTGTGGTAAGTTCTGAATTGTTTTATCCCATACCAATTTTATTTATTCCTTGAAGCCATATATCTTATATCAATTGTTGTGGGAAATTTAGTGCTTATATGTATTTTGTTTATTCGTGTGACAGCAAATAGGTCACTGAATCTTGTTTAATATGGTCAATTTGCTTTCTTGTCTAGATATTTTTATATCTTGTGTGTAAAGTAAAAGCAATGATGTTTGAACTAATAATTTTGGTGGTGAACCTTGTTTTTGAATCATGGAATGTGCTTCATTTGATTGACTCACTTTTACTGCACAAGCTAAAATTAGAAGTTAATTTTTTCTTATGAGCGTCTAATGATATGTGTCTGTATATTGGTGGGTGGGGGTCGGATTCTGAGACATATCTGGTATGTTAGTATTTTGCATCATGCATCCAACAATATTATTTTGGCATATCATTACTAGTAGTCTCTAAAGGCAGCAAGTGAGGTATTATTTTGTCTGAAAACATCTAGATTGAGGTCATTGGAAATTCTGTAAAGAGATATATTTTAGGCTCTGCTTTGTATTTACAAAAATAATGTCAACTCAAATTGCAGCTTAACTTTTGTAGCAGAGTGTGTGTAGGGACTTTTAGATTATATAGGAGATTCAGGTCAGATTTGAAATAATGACCAAACTTTGTTGGACTATAACAGTGATGCCGAAATAGACAATGATTTATGTGGAAAATAAAGGACTCAGGGAAAAGTAAATTCAATGGAGAAAGTGTGATTTTTTTACACAAAAGAAGGCTTTTTTTTTAAATAATTAAATTCATTAAAGAGCCCTACTTTAAATAGTCTTTATTAATTAGATTGATAGCAATTTGATGTCAATGGTATATCAGCAGTTCATTAGTTTGCTTGGAGAAGATTATTAGACACTATTTAGGTTTATGTTATGTAGAAATATAGAATGGAGATATTGTGTCAATCTGCTCTAGAGATTGACCTATCATATATTTATAATAGGGTGAAATATAGTTTCCCCCTTAAAAGTATTGGGGTGGTATCAGTTACCCCCCTAAAGTATCACTTGTAACACTTACCCCCCTCTGTTATAGTTTTGTAGTTTTTATTCCATAAAAACCCCGCCCTTTTCATAAATAATAAATTTCTTTATTAAGTAAGAATACATTCATCTAACCAAACAATATTATGTTTCAATTTTTTCATTTCTTTTGTTTCCTTCCTTTTTTCGTTCTCAAATTTTTTCTTTATTTTGATCTCATATTTTTTCTAACCTAAGGAAACAAAAGAAATGAAGAAATTGAAACACAATATTGTTTGGTGGATGGATGAATTCATAATTAATAACATTTTTTTTATAAAGAAATGAAGAAATTGAGACATAATATTGTTTGGTGTCAAACTTGAATTTTGGGAAAAAGAATTTGAAGGAGAATTACTCAACATTTTGAATAATAATTCGTACCGAATGAGATAATTATCACCAAATAAAAACTCAGAAATATATAAATAAAAAAATATAACATAAAATAAAGAAAACAAATTGAAACATAAATAATGAGACGAAAATAAAGAAAAAATTTGAGACAGAAACCGAACGAATGAAATCAAAGAAATGAAGATATTGAAACATATATTGTTTGGTGGATGGATGGATGAATTCATAATTAATAAAGATTTTTTTTGGATAAATTAATAAAGAAACAATTTATTTGTTATAAAAGAGGCAGGGTAGTTTTAGAATAAAATGTACAATACTATAACAGAGGGAGGTAAGTGTTACAATTGATACTTTAGGGGGGTAACTGATACCACCCCTATACTTTAAAGGGGGGGGGGGGGGGAGAGAATGTATTTCACCCTTTATAATAAAATGCGTATTTGCACATAGAGGAATATTGCAGTATACATGGAAAGGAAATCACAATGATTCTAAGCTCCCCATGATTTTAGGATGTTATATAGATATATTTAAAGAAAAGACTTTAATAATTGTCCTATATGGTCTAAAGTAGGTGTTAGAATTAGTTTCTTGAAATGAAACCTTACGATCTCTAGAAAGGATAGCATCTCAGAGTCCTAAAAATCTTTGTAGTCTTCATTTTATATTAGACTTTAACTAAGGTCTACTTTCTTGACATGGAGTTTTTCGGCGGGAATAAGGGTGTAATGTGTTTTGCATCCTTTGATTGTTGTGCACGCCATTTTTGTGCTCTGTTAGTGTTTGTAGACATAGCAAGTTGTCTACAAACACATTTTATTTTTAAGTCATCATTCATTCGTAAAAGTTTCTCAAGCCTGCACATTTAATAAGGTGCAGAAAAACGCATTGGATCGAATTGTGGTACATTTATTCAAATCTCAAATGTATTATTACCAGGGTATTTGATACTTTAAATCCAGACATTATTACAAGTGTCCATGGAGATATTTAATATTTATTTACTGCATTTCGTAATTACTGAACATTTTAATTATCTCAACTCTACAAGAAAAGTAGATTTTTCATCAAATTTCAAAACATATGACCTAACTTCTTTGCTAAAATATCCATGAAGCACCAATCTATAAGCATATCTCCGAAGTTAGATTTGGTAATGAATAAAAAACACTGGATATCTTTACCTGGAAAAAGAGCTGCATAGTTTTGACTGAAAATTGTCAAACATGCTTAATCCATGAGAATTTTGTGGACAGTTCATGTTGAAGGTTGTTCATGCAAAATCCGAGGAAGATTGGAAATCAGGGGCACAAGAAGATTTTAACTTCTTTATTTTTTTCTTGATAACACCATGATGTTCAAGGGCTTTTGCATGTCTTTCAAGGATGTTTGCCTCATGCTCTTAACATTTGGCACTCAACTTCATGATATCTTCCATGGGTACTTCCATATATAAAAGTACCTTAATTTGAAATGAGGTCCATACTTATAAACTCAACTTTCCAAATTCCATCTGCATCATCAAAAATCAAATGGATTCTATCACATCAGTAGTATATACGAGTAGCTAACTTGTTGAAGCAAATAACCCAAAAATAGAGCATTAGTGATTATACTTTGATAGAAATGTAAATTTCTATGTTTATTGCTTTTTTTTTTTTTTGCTCAATCCATGTCAAAAAAATCAATTTTGGATTCTCTTTCTGCTGACTCTGCTACTCCTGGATTATTATGTAACAGGCAGATACTCGAGCTTTAAAGTTGCATGCCTGGAAGCAACTTGCTTATGAAGAAGGTAAGTTATTTGATAGCACACTCTTATAGTTGCAGAATATAAGTGTTTACTCCTTATGCATGAAATTGTAGTACGACTTATTGTTGGGACAGTACTTACTAATTAATTCTATTTGGATTGGCTGAGTTTTGAGTGCAAAGGCATGAGCTAACAATTAGAATTTGTTAAGTGTAATATTATAATTGTAATGGTACTGCTTCTAGTATAGAAACAAGTAAAGTTCAGTCAACGACATATTCTCCCAAAGCTATGCCATTTCTTACTTTCCTTTCAATTCATACAACATAATAAAATCCATAGGCCATTTCTTATCATAAACCTGAAACATACAGTTCATGAAATACATTTATTATTGAAAATTAAGCTTCGCTAGTACCCGAGATCAAGTAAGAAAATGTTCCACTTTTCCCACTTTGAAATAAAAGTACTATTATCATCACGTTGAACTTGAAAGTGAACTATTTTCCTCTTTTCGTATAGAAGTCAACTGAAGTTTGTTAGCTGTGTGTTTAGGAATACTGATGCTTTGAAACTCCTATTAATTGGGATTAGTAAATGATTATAATGCAGAAAAGGAGATTCCTGGAGATTACAATGTGCAACGACAATTACTTTATGCAGGTGCTGATCATGTTCTGCACAAGGTTCGGGAATTTAAGATTATTTAACAGCTTTTTATGACCCCAAATTCTTTATTTATATGTTCTTAGAATATTGAAGAAGTGGACTTATTTCCAGCTTTAAATTTTATCTAACAATACATAAGAATAAAATATTAATTACTGCTCTAGTTAATATTATTAAATATTAATCTTTCTTTTGTATTGGTTTCTCTCATATTGACAAAATACATCTTTTTCACTTCAACCGACCTCCTATTTGCATATATTATGAAGGGATGGAGGTTACTTAAATTTACTTTAGGAAGAAGGCATTACATTAGTTAGTTTATATGATTTTTTTGTTTATTGACCAGTGCGATAATGATGTTTAATACAAGCTAGTAATATATAAGCCGAGATAAACAATACTTTATCAAAGTTGCTCTCTGTTCTTTTTTTTTTTTTAATATCAAAATTCAGGTATTGCTTTGGGGGAAGTCGGAAGATGATATAGATAGACTGAAGTCCAGACTCTCTCAGTTATATTATGATTGTCTTCTCAAAGTAAATATTTTCCGACAAATTTGTTAAATATTTTTTTTCTGACATAGATGCATGCAGTGACGAATATTTGTATGTTTTTTTCCATTAGCTCTCGGAACCAATAGAAGGGTTAAAAGAATGGTTAGATGCGCTGTCTACATCTCGCATCCCTTGTGCAGTTGTTTCAAGTCTTGACCGCAAAAACATGGTTGATGCTTTAGAGCGAATGGGACTAAAGAAATATTTTCAGGTTCTCTCTCTCTCTCTCTCTCCACACACACACACACACACACACTCTCTCTCATATATATATATATACAATTACACATACATACATATGTGAAAAGGCATAGGAAGAACTAGAATCTTACATGAAGACAACTAAATATTCTCTTTTTGGAGTTGCAGGCAGTTGTTTCCGAGGAAGATGGGATGGAGTCCATAGCGCATAGATTCCTTTCAGCGGCTGTGAAGGTACTTTCAACAGTTATTGAGGGCAGTCAAAGGAAAGAGGAACTTATATTACGCCAAATGCACGCACTTTAAAATATCCTTTTATAATAGTTACAAACATCTTGGAAAATGAATAATGGCTTATTTCACAGTTTAAATTTGACATAACCTACTCGAATATTATTCGTAGTTGGACAGGAAACCTTCCAAGTGTGTTGTATTTGAGGACGATCCAAGAGCTATAACTGCTGCTCACAATTGTACGATGATGGCTGTAGCTTTAATTGGTGCTCATCCAGCGTAAGTGTCGCATTAACTATCATGATTTTGACATTTATTATTTAACCACATTGATACACTCAATTTTTAAATAGCTCAATACCAACTTCTCTTAGGATTGGTTACAAGCCAAAAAAAATGATGAAATTAGGAACACCATTGTATAATGATGTCGTTTATGTTGATGCATTTGCAAAATGCAGGTATGATCTTGGACAGGCGGACCTAGCAGTCGCGACCTTTAACGAGCTTTCGGTTATTAATCTGCGAAGATTGTTTGCTCACAAGGGTTCAGCTTTTATGGATTTACAGAAGCAAGTGATAGAGAAAAGTCCTTCAAGGAGGAGGCTTACTACTGACACCATCTTCTAGTTCTGCACCTATTCGTTGTTGTCCTTGTACATTTTGTAATAAAGGACTCATCTTTCATCTTTTTTGTTTCCTATTTTTCTTCTTCACACTTTTCTTACCTTTTTTTTTTTTTTTTTTTTTTTTTTTTTTTGAGAAGAGTTTTTTTTACTCTTGTGTATATATATAACTATGATGTTGATTAAGTGGATAATGAAGAACTTGATTTGACTTTAGATTGAAGGAATTGAAGGAGCTAAAAATCTAAAATGTTTGATTGGGTCAAGTTTCAATCCTTTTGGAAATTGGGTGTCAGACTGTCAGCTGGTTTGATATTGTGAAAATCGGGACATTCTTACTTAGACCTGGTCTAGGAGATTTTCCTAGACCTTGTGGTTGAAAAATACTCCACATCATCATTGTGAGAGCACCACATCATCATAATTAATGATGTGGAGTATTTTTCAACCACAAGGTCTAGGAAAATCTCCAGGTCTAAGTAAGAATTTTCCGTGAAAATCTTATTTACATATGGAAACTAATACATGTATTTGAATTTTGATATTTCATGGATTTTAAATTTTTTTTATTCCCATGATACATGTGTTATCATTATACATATAATAATATCCACATAAATGAGTAAAAACTAACCCAACTTTTACTTTTAACCAAAAATATGCAAAAAAGAATTTTATTGCGATTAAGTTACATATACTTTGTAACAATGATGTGTAATGCGGTTTGATTGCCAATTAATTTTTAAGTTAAATTGTTTATTTGACCAGGTATCATTAGGCCATTTGATTTCATTGAAAAGTATTATAATCAATTTTTTTGTTTAAATTGATTTAACAAATAATTGTATGCTAGCAAAAACTTGTATTTATAAACTTGACCAACTTCGAAAGGAATTAAACCCTTGGGAAATAAAATAAATAAATAAATAAAGCAATTTTATCCTACCAAAAAAGAACATTTTGTAGCCGACTATGTACTGATCATGGATCAAAATCTCCATCTTTTCCGTCGAAAACATCGAAAAGTTTTCGTTTTTGAATCAGGCGAAACAAAAACAAGATATAATTCCGAAACCATTTATTTGCCTTAAATCTGTTATTTTCCTAAATTTAGTAACTGTTTTTACAATTTTTCCTTAGTGTTTTCGAAATATAATCGCATAGTCTCGAAAAGTTTTTAATATTTGGCTAACCGAACCCATGATACTGGCATGAAGAGAGGGAAAAAGAAATTAATTGCTTGAAGAAATTTGACTATAAGTTTTTTTGACTTAATTACCGGAAATAAAAATGGTGTTTTACATAAATATAAATTAAAATATTGCATTTCTTTTTTATCTATTTTTCCTCCAAAATTAGGAATTAATGACGATAACTGATTGAAATACCAAATGTGTTAACAGTCCTTAACTTATGTTATGAAATATGTCGAATTTTTTAAGTTTGATACCGACTTATTAAATTTGGCTAACTTATAATACCAAAAGTGAAATTCTCTCAATATATTAGTCAATTTAAGATAAAGCTTTATAACTTTCTTGATAATAATTTCTATATATATATAATGGTATTAATTTTGTGGTTTTATTTTAAATAATTCATTAGTTTTATTTGGTTATGTGAATGTTGTGTATTTGGCCAGACCCAATTTGAGTAAAAATTATCCCTTATCAAAATATCAATTGGGCTAGGTATTATCATTATTACGTGGCATGAAAATGTTGGTCTACTTTAGACCGTCTAAGTTTATACGGAATATACAAACAGGATCAATAGGTCATGACCATGGGTTAAGTACCTACTAATGTATGTTTTCTTTTAGTTTAATACCAATGTTTAGTATTGATTGTTATTTGTATTTCTTTCTAATTAAACAATTACTTCAATAACTTAACATATATATTGATTGATGATAAATGTATTTAAAAAAAAATTACAAATGATTATCCAATTATGTTACTTTTTTAAAGGCAATTTATTCATGTGATAAATCAAATGATAATATAATCCTTCCTCCTTTATTTTTATAAAATGGGTCTCAATGCTTCCTTATATTCATATAAACTAATGTCTATTGGCATCATCATTATGAACTTTAACTGAACAAAAGTTCATCAATGAAACAAGAGTATAACTAAGCCAAGCTTTCATCAAATTATTTATATATTACAGTAGAAAACATGTATTTGGTATAAGATCTATTTATAGTATTTCAGAATGATCAAATTTTGACATCACTTCTAATTGTCTAGGATAAGTATTAATTTATTTGAAACAGAAAAAAAAAATGATTGCTTGATCTTTTAGTTGGTTTCAGATTGAACTTCCACACCGACATTGCCTATTTCCTAAGACTGGCATTAAATGTATCTATCTATCTACTTTTGGTTCCTTATTTGGTTGTCATGCAAGTAAATTCTCTTTTATCTGGGTTTTGTGCAACCAATCAGGGACATATTATGTTTACAATAATATCTTATTTTCATCTACATTAGTTGACAGAGTGCAAATTACTCATTAATGTTTTTGGCTTTAAATGATTTTTATATATCCTAACTATTACATGGTGTGGTGTGGCTTAACTAAACCTTTTTTATCAAATGTTTCATGGCAGAAAGATCTAGGGATGCCAAAAGAATTTCAATGTACATAAATAATATGGAAAGACTGGGAAGAGAAAAACAAAGCTTAGTAATTAGATTTCATGCTATATAGTATGCCGTATTTGTTTATTTCGATCACATGTTTCTGTGAAGTCCTTGAAAAGTGGATGAAAATGAAACGTGAGAGTGATTTTTGTTCTTTTATTGTAGTTAATATCATATATAAATTCAGAGAGCATTTTCATAAATATGATTTAAATAAAATATATATACTATTTGCGAGTTCATTAACCAATAATTTTATCGTGTTTTCGAAAATGACAGAGTTTGCTTCAATTGCAGGTACAAGAAGCCTTAAACGAGTGTTGAACTCGACACATGCAAGAATTCATTTTTTTTTTTAATTGATAGAGTTAAAGTTTGTAAGATTATTTGTATATCTGATTATCCAAGTTTGTTGATTATAAATTTATAATGTATCTTCACTTTTTGAATTGTACCACTTTACATGAACTATTGTGTTAGGTCTTATTACTATGAGATGATGTTTGTCAAAACTCAAAATCATGAAATAATGAAAGCTATATTTTACATTTTGATAAAGCTAAATTGATTGATGAATATCGAATACTGAAAGATGTTGACAAATATTTCAATCTATATAGTTTAGACTTTGAGAAAAACCTTGATCCACATTTTAGAGATTGAAGTAGAAAATGTGATGTGTGCTAATTATCAATTTTATATGTTGTTTGTGTTTTATGAAATGAAAAGAAGGAATTCAAAGGATTAATTTGAAGTAAACCTTTAGTTGTTTTTTCTCTTATTGATAAAATCGTGTTCTTTTAGAAATCATGTTTTGTTTTTTGCTATTCTAAAAACTTAATATCTAAATTTCATACTTTTATTATCAATTTAATTATACAAACTAATATATAAAATAATTTAACGTGATTCCGTGCGTAGCAGAGGTTTATACTAGTATATATTTATAAGTGGGATTCCGTTGACTGAACCATTGGAATATAGAAGACAAAAAGGAAGTTTGTCATAGCAGTACCACCAATAATAACAATGGCTAGGAAGAATGTAAGGGCTAATGTGCTATAAGAAACACTAATTTAACAAAACTCAATTTAAACCAAGGAACCTCGCAAAAACAACGCTATGCAAATTAAGCTTTTATATATATATATATATATATATATATTTAACCACATATCATAAACACAATATCATCATACACTACTATTTCCTCGGCTTTGAGAGCTAGGTCTAACCAAAGAGAAAGAAAGAGAGTAACCAAAACAAATTACAACAAAATGGCTTTTGTAACGAAAAGCACCATTTCTTTCTCAATAGCCCTCTTCGCCACCAGCATCCTTGTCTCAGCCACCGCTGCCCCTGCCCCCACCGCTTCCCCCTTCTGCGGGCAAGCCACCGACAAGGCCCTATGCAATAAAATAGTAAACGGTTCCACGATATGGTCTGATGTCATGACCAACGGGCTAAGGATCGCCATGCGTAAGATCAGAGCTGGCAAACCATTAGTTGACTCGATCGGGTCAAAGATGCCTGGCGATATGTGGACTGCAACGAGAGATTCAATCGTCTCAGTATGTAATGAAACTTACGACGGCATAATCTACCGCACTCATGAATGCATGAAATATGTAAAGAGCCCTTCACCAGGCAATTACAAATTGGACCTAGAAAATAGTCTTTCTGGGATTTCATTTTTCACGGACTGTCAAGATTCTATGAAAGAGTTCAATGTTACGTTACCCGAGGTGGACAATTTCGTCAATGACCTAGATAAGATAGTTAGCGTGCTCTTCGGCATAAAAGAGACCCAGCTTGGAGCCAACTACAAACCATGAGCATGCATTAATTTGTAATAGAATGAAAAAGAAATTGACTTAAATTAATTTCTCTACTGTAATTGGATTCGAGTATGATTTTTAATCATGATTAAGTATGTATTCTTTTTCTTTTAATGAAATTAATTGTGTCAACGTGTTTGATTGTATTTCACTAGTTACTATTAAATAATAAGGGTTTTTTGTGTTTTTATTCAAAAAAAGTTAGTAATATTGAAGTTTCAACCGGTGACTGTTACGATTTATAATTAGAGCAAGTTTTACGGAGAGTAAAAGAAAGAAAATTGAAAAATGCACATGGACCCACTGCACGTCCTAAGACTGAATTCAGATCAGATTACCAGATTTCCTCCTCCTCCTCCCCTTATCTTCTTCCTCCAGGAGAAGGCAACAAACATTTTCCTCTTCAAAAATGGCTTGCATTTACAGCAGCTCAATTTCCTCAATTTCTACTAAATTAAATATCGCCTCTTTCTCTAATCACAAGCCCAAATTCGTTTGCTCTCTTGGAGGTAACTCAATTCCTTTTTGATTTTTGTATGTAGGTATCGTTGGATTTACAGGTTAATTTAATGTTATCTAGTGTTCTTCATGTATGAAATCTCAACTTTTGCAATTGCTGCCGATCAATTTTTGTGTATTTTTCTAAAAACAACACGAAATGCTGATTTTACTAATAATTATTTGTACTTTTTTGTTGGCGTAAAGTACAACACTATTAAGCATGTCTCATTTAAATAGATTTGAAATGATGATGCAAGCCCTGGTGTTAACAAAATTTCTTACCAGTTCTGTCAGTGTTGGGTAGTCAATTAGCTAAATTACCTTTATCAAATATGTGCATCTTTATACAGGGGCTGTTGCAGAGCCAAAAGCTGTAAATACAACAGAGCCTTTGTTACTTAATGCCGCAAGAGGAAAAGAAGTAGATAGGCCCCCGGTTTGGCTTATGAGACAAGCAGGGAGGTACATGAAGGCAGGTTTTTGCACTACATTGAACTTGTATCCTCTTACACTACATAAGTTGTTTAGTACTTTCTTTCTCGGATGTCCTTTCCTTTGAATTGTAATAATAGATTAACTCAACTCACTTTGTTTAGGCCTTATCCATAGTATGAGAATAAAATTTAGTACTAGTTACGAAGAATTACAGAGGGGCGAGATGAGTAACTAAGAAATAAAGATGTGATATAATTATGGGAACTTTTCTAGTAGTTCTAGTGCTTCAGTTTTTATGGCGAGGTTAGTCCTCAGTGTCTTTGCATTCTATTGATCATAGTATGTCAAATCCTATATATTGAGATTTTTTTGATAAATCTTACCACATTTACTCATGGTAGGAAAGTCTGAGTAAGTGAGTATGGTTGTCCTTTCTGTTGGTAGTGCTTTGTTTAAATAATTATGCCAGAATAGAATATCTGAAATTCCTGAATTCTGTACAAGTTTTTTTTTTTTTTTCTATTATTGTGTATTTCTAAGATTGTATATAACTCAACTGATGCCTATTTTGAAATGTTAAACCATTTAAGTCCCTCTGTGTTAATATTATTTCAGTTTTACTACCCTTAGTTCCAATTAAAATTTAATTTACTTAACGAATAGATGTGCGAGTCTCTTACAAAACATTGCTAGGCCAGCAGTTAATTGAACACCTTCACACAGTCTTGTAGAATGCAATCTTAAACAATTACAAGTGATCTTTTGGATCTAATTCTGACTATTGTACTTGTTCTTATTTAAGTATTTTCTTGTCTAATTTTGTTCATTTTACATGTTATACTGAACCTGCAGTTTCATTTTTTCTCTTCTGTTGACAGAGTTACCAAACCCTTTGTGAGAAGCATCCATCATTTCGTGAAAGATCAGAAAATGTAGATCTTGTGGTGGAAATTTCTCTTCAGCCATGGAAAGTGTTTAAACCTGATGGGGTAAGATGCTTCCTGTTAAAAAGTAATTTTTTAAATGAACAAGCATGATCCCCTTCCAGCTCTTCGCTTCAAGTGAAAGCTTCATACTTTTTATTTAGATAAAACTTTAGTTCCAAATGCATTCTCTACTAATTTTCAACATTACGCAAACTTGTTTACCAATAGCTTTTTGGTTATATTTCAGGTCATACTATTCTCCGATATTCTTACCCCTTTGTCTGGTATGAACATACCATTTGACATTGTGAAAGGTAAGGGTCCTATCATATTTGATCCTATACGCACAAATGCTGATGTCGAGAAAGTAAGAGAATTCACTCCTGAAGAGTCAGTTCCTTACGTTGGGGAAGCTTTGACAATCTTGAGAAAGGAGGTATGAGTAGTATTTTTCCTATCTATTAATGTTAATATCTAAGGCATGCTTCTTTTTTGTACAAGGATAATTTATAGTTACACTTGCTTTGAAGCATGAGTAAATATAAAAAGAAATACTGTAATTTACTATTAACTATTGATCACATGACTTTATCTTTTGTTAGGTAAACAATGAAGCAGCTGTGCTAGGTTTTGTTGGAGCTCCTTTCACTCTGGCTTCATATTGTGTTGAAGGAGGTTCCTCGAAGCACTTCTCTAAAATAAAGAGACTGGCTTTCTCAGAGCCAAAGGTAACTTTATGCTTCGACTAAGAAGTCACTTTTTGGAATTAGTCTAGCTACTTTAGCCATTGTGTTGAAGTTGTTAAAGCAATAAATATTAAAGTTCTGTTGTTTCTGACATATAGGACACTGAATATATACAAATTGTTCATTTTTCCAATTTAATCAACTTGTCATTCATTATTAGGTCCTTCATGCACTACTTCAAAAGTTCGCTACCTCCATGGCCAAATATATCCAATACCAAGCCGACAAGGGAGCTCAAGCAGTTCAAATTTTTGACTCTTGGGCCACAGAACTTAGCCCTGTGGATTTTGAAGAATTCAGTCTACCTTACTTGAAACAAATTGTAGATACAGTGAAAAGGACCCACCCGAATCTCCCATTGATACTCTACGCAAGTGGGTCTGGGGGCTTAATCGAACGACTGCCCTTGACAGGCGTTGATGTAGTTAGCTTGGATTGGACGGTTGATATGGCTGAAGGAAGGCGTCGTTTGGGTCCTAATGTTGCAGTGCAAGGTAATGTGGATCCTGGTGTTCTTTTCGGTTCAAAAGAGTTCATCACTGAACGGATAAAGGATACTGTGAAAAAAGCTGGAAGAGGGAAACACATTTTGAATCTCGGACATGGCATTGTTGTTGGAACACCGGAAGAAAATGTTGCTCATTTCTTTGAGGTTGCGAAAGGGCTTAGATACTAGAATCTTATTTAGGGTGGTGGGTCTTTGACTTGTTAATTTGTAATTGATTCTTTCATTCTTCAACCTTCTTGTTTTGTATTTAAGATGGTGCTTGAAGTTGAAAGAGAATTTTCTGTATGATTATTGTTGCACGCATTGCGTTAGGAATGTACAACAAAGCTTGAATATTTTGGGCATAAACAAGTGGAGTTGTGCGGTACACATTATTCAAAAGAGTGAATTGCACTTTCGTCCTCTTTATGGGTTAATTTTTGCACATTCGTCCCTCTTAAAACTTTTATAATAGATTTGTCCCTCTTAAAACTTTTGTAGCAGATTATTCCCTCTTTTCAATGTAGTGTAACACATTTGTCCCTCTTAAATTTAAAATACATCATAAATGGACGAAAATTGATGTACTTGGATTTAGAGGGATGAATGTATTACACTACATTTATGAGAGTGACGCATCAGCTACGAAAAATTTAAGAAGGACGAATATATTACACTACATTGATAAGTGAGATGAATCTGCTACGAAAAATTTAAAAGGAACGAATGTGTAAAAGTTAACCCATAAAAGGACAAAAAGTGTGATTCACTTTATTCAAAATGTGTTTGATTTTTTCACTAATGAAATTGTCTACGGGCTTGTGTTTGATATACTTATAACATAGGATTTTGTTTGTTCTTTTAGGGAATTAGAAATTGTTTTTAAACTTAGTTTATTTGTGATGTGGATAAAATGTAAGTGAGTTTTAATTAATTAAACATGTTTCGAGTTTTAATCGACTGATATTCTATAATTTCTTTACTTTACTGGATCGAGTTTGAATTGAATTCAAATAATATAATTTGATCAAATTTGATATATAGCTCAATCTCAATGCGAATACCTCTAAGTTTTAATGAATATGTGGACCTCTAAGTTTTAATGAATATGTGGATGTAGGGTAATGAATATGTGGATGTAGGGCTATGCACGATTCGGTAAACCGGTCGAACCTTATCGAGATCGAAGTTTCAGTATGTACCGTATGTCAAATTGAAGTTTCGGCTCGATATACGGTATGAGCTAAATTATCGGATCAGGTTCCCTTTCGATTTTCGGTAATACCAATCAATTTATCGAATCAAACCGGACCGATATACCGATAATTTTTTATTTTTTTTATTCCTAAACTTTACTCTTCAGTTCCTCACTTCTTCATTCAGTTACGGGACTGCCCAGTTTAAACTTTGGGGAAAATGCATATTACTACCCTGTGATATTGAAAACCTGCAAAAAACTACCCTGTGAAATTTTTTTTTGCACCATACTTCCTTTTGTTTTCAAAAACCCTGCAAATTACACCAGTTCCGTCTCCCCCCGTCAATTTTTTGACGTGCTTGTATTCTACGCGCCAAAAATGCGATTTTTTTTTTGTTTCTGACACCCTTGTACCTTTGAATCTTTGCAGAAAACTTCCTTGTGTTTTTTAAAGTTTGCATAAAACCTCCTTGTGTTTTTTAAAGTTTGCAGAAAACTTCCTTGTGTTTTTTAAAGTTTGCATAAAAGTTCCTTGTGTTTTCCACCGTTTGCGAAACTTCCTTGTACTTTTGGAAGTTTGTGTCAAACTTCCTTATGCTTTGAAATGTTTGCAAAAAACTTCTATGTTTTTCTTAATGTTTGTAGAAAAGTAACTCATATGTTTCAATGTTTGCGCAAAAAATTCTTGTACTTTTAAACGATTGTTCAAACTCCCTTATACTTTTATTTTATACCCATAATTTTGTGTCTTTTAAACTTTGCGCATAATATCTCTTCTTCTCTTTGTTGTTCCATATGAGAAGCGAGAGAGAAAATTAGTGAGAGTTTTTGTAATTGTAAAGATATAATTTTTATTAATAATTTTTATTAATATATAAGGGGTAATTTAAGCAATTCAATTAAAAATTAACGGTGTCAATGATTAACTGAGAATGGGTGTAATTTGCAAGGTTTTTGAAAACACAAGGACATCTGGTAGAAAAAAAAATTTACAGGGTAGTTTTTTGCAGGTTTTCGACATCACAGGGTATGCATTTTCCCCGTTAATAAAAATATAATCTTTTATTAATATATAAGGGGTAATTTAGGCAATTCAATTAAAAATTAACGGTGTCAATGATTAAAGGAGAATGGGTGTAATTTGCAGGGTTTTTGAAAACACAAGGAAGTCTGGTGCAAAAATAATTTCACTGAGTAATTTTTTGCAGGTTTTCGATATCACAGGGTAGTAATATGCATTTTCCCCTTAAACTTTAGAAGCAAAACCCACATTCTTCCTCAACTCCCTAACTACCACCACTACTAGCGCCGCCGCGCCGCCGCACCACCACAACCTCCTACTCCGCCATATCTCTCTCGGCCCCGATTAAGATTAGTAATTTACAGAGATTACGTACTCACAATCTTCCTCAATTCAAAATCAATCCCTAGCCACCACACCGCCTTCCGCCGCAACCTCCTGCTCCGCCATCTCTCTCTTTCGGCCCAGATTAGTAATTGACAGAGGTACAATTCAAATTTTAAAACCCCAATTTTATTTTATTTTTGTTAAAAAGTTAATTAATTTTAAAACTCCAATTCAAAGTGGTAAAAAAACACCAAATTTTCAGAAAAGTAAGAGGCCCAAAATTGTTTCGGCCTTTTTGTACCGAATCAAACCGAACCGTACAGAATCAATAATTTATCGAACCGAACCGAAATTTTTGATTTGACAAAAGGTACGAGATTCCAGAATACCGAACCAGTCGGTATACTGAAATTAGGTTCGGTTCGGTTTTACCTTTTGCACAGCCCTATGTGGATGTAGTTTTAACTTTTACGAAACCTAAGGATCAATCTGGTTAAGTTTTTGTTTAGTTTCGCTTAGTTTTTGTTATGAAAAAATGGTTTTGGTGGAATATTTGAAATTCATTTGGATTGAGTTTGGATGTTGATTTTGTGGTTTAGAAAAAGTTTAAACCTATATAGACTATGTTTGGATGTAGGGGTTTTACGGGAATAAGTAGGTGAAAAATGTTGTAAAGACACTGATCCATTTCTAGTCTTGTCAACATTGTTGAGCTCTAGTTCATTAGACCAAAATCTTTAAGCTCATGTTGACAAGCAGAAGTGGGTCAAGTCTTACTATTCAAACAATTCTCCAACGACCTACGTGGGATTGAGATGTTATTGGTGTCGAATCATTTTCTTTTACATGTTTGATATTCGTTATGTTTGAATATATATAACTTGTAAATCGAAACTTTGTCCTCAAGAAATATGTGTTTAGATTTCATTTAGAATCAAAACCAAAAAAAAAAAGTGTTTAGTTAAAATACAAAACCAAAAAAAAAAAAAAAAAAAAAAGATTTCATTTAGAATGATTTTGGCACAATTTCGCGAAATCGAGCCAGAACCTAACCATAAAAGCCCCAATTTCTCTCGTAGATGTGTAACATAGTGAATATATATATATTGGCAAACCCATGAATCGGGTAATTCGCTACTAAAAGATTTAAGGGACCGTTTGGATTATTGTCTCATCTTGTTTCGATGTTTTATAATTAATTTGACTATTTTTCATGAAACTTCTGAAATACGATTTGAATTGTTTTTAATTGAAATATGAATAGTAGTAACATAATAGTTAGTTAAATATAGAAAACTTCACGTTAATTCATTTGCACAAAAATCAACTTCAAGTAACACCATTTTAATTAATTAAATAAAACTCTCAAATTATAATTGACTAATCAGGCTAATTTTTCTTCTATTTATTAAACTAATGTGGATTGTTTGTAATATATATTTTCTTTCAACTTAACGTATCATGTGATGGTTTCGATGTGCCGAACATTTGGTAGAGTATGACATTAAGTTATATTTTCACTATTAAATTAATATGAATTAAATATTATTTTATTTTATTTGAGTTTTAGTTTAAATATAGTTGTCTATTTAAACACAAGCCTATTTGAATGAAAGGATATGGACTGGACGGATTTAAATTCCCCTCACAAGCCTATTTGAATGAATTAAACACAAGCCTTATCAATTTCAGCCCTAAATTCAGCCTTCATTTCAATCGATTTGTGATAAAAAAAAAAAGCCCTAACCTTCCTTTTCCTTCCCCAAAATCGAACCCATCCACTGCCGTCCACCACTTCGTTTCTCCACTGCCGTCCGGCCTCCGCCGTCCTCCACAGTCATCCTCCGCCGTTGTTTTCTCCAGGTATTTTTTATTCTTGGAGGATTAAATAGTGAAAGAGAAAGAACCCAAATAAGAAAAAAAGTAAATGGTGATTTAATAAATCAGATCTATAAAATTGAAGAAGCACACCATTAAATTTTGACTGGATTAAATGAAAAAATTTAAAGAGAAAGAAGCCAAAATCTGTTAATGCCATTCTCACTACAGAATTCAGTCATTCACAATGGAATTATTTTGGTTTCCTATTCAGTGTTTGGAATTTTCCTTCCTTGTTTTCACATTCATAGTAATTAGTAAGTGAATCGTATACAAATTAAGGGGATATAATTGAAAATTTGCTGGCAGTAGAAGGTGGGCTTAGAAATCTTAAAAGGAAAAAAAAATCGATTTTTTTGGATCGAATCGGAACCAAACCGGACCGTTCGATTTTTTACCGAACCGATCAATGGTCTGAAAAGTACCGAACCGAAAAAAAACCGAAATTTGGTCCGGTTCGGTTACTGAACGCTCAGCCCCGAAATCATGAATTTTATTAAATTAATTCAAATAAATGTCTCTAATTCAAATTTTATTTTCCTCAGTAAAAAGCCCTACTTTCACTTTCACATATTTCTCTCAGTTGCGCTGAAGTTCCTACAGGGCCGGTGTCCTCCTTCCGCCTCTTTCGGCTGTCGTCGGCCGTTCATCTCTTGGCAAGGCTTCCCTCATCTCTTCTCTTAGTTCCTTCGTTTTCCTTCCTGCTTTGTTTGTTCTGAATAACAGTGCACATTCTATTGAAATACTCATTGTCTCTGTTATTTAAGCTCCCTTTAGCTAATTGATGTTTTAAAAATGATTATTTCATGTTATTGGTGTCAGATGATAAGTAATCTTTGCTAATTGATAGGATAAGTGTTTCTATTTTATTGTATGTCAGTATTTTGGTGAACTTTTTATGATACTGTAATTTTGATATAATACATTAAATTTAGGAGGTGTCAACTGCGGCATAAGAGGTGTCAGTTTTTTTCCTTTCCTTATTTTGGTATATGGGATCAGCTTAAAAATTAAGGTTAATATGGTCAAGCTTAATAATTTAACTTTCCGGGAATTTAGAAAAAAGACCCAAAACTACACTTTTCATTTTTTTGTGTGACAAACCTACTCGTTCGGTAACTGAACATAATTGTTCGGTTTGGCATTCAGTACAAATTTGAACCAGTCTAGATACCAAAAACTGGTATGGTTCGGATCGTTTTTACTGAACGCACACTTCTTTTGAAATATAGTTTCGAGAGCATAAAGGTTCTACTTTTATATTGTATATCTATTCATTGATTTTGTTAAGTAAAAAGATTTAACTCTTTTAATGTACATTGTAGTATTTAATTTTCTAAAAGAAGGGTTTTAGAATTAGAATTAAAAATATAGTACGATTGAACTCAAAATAAATATTAAGTTGATTAGTACTGTTATCTATCTATAACAATTAGGTTAAGAGGGAAAAAATGTAGATACTTAATAAGTACTTTTACAGTTTTAATAATACATACTTTTTTTTTGTTTGGGTAAGATAGGGCCCTGATTTTAAATTTCGCCAAGTTCCCCTTAATATGTCGGGGTGGCCCTGATTCACTGAATTTATGTAAGAAATTATGAAACAGACTTTACATTGTTGGATATGACTTTCAATTCATGAATATAGCTTCCATGCATTTTGTATATAATTATGAATATTCTTTAATGGAGTATATTGCCAATGACTAATGGCACTTAAAAAAAAAAATCCCTGCTTGTGTGTTAGCTGGTAGTGTTACTACAATCTTATGTTGGACATCTTTTGTTGTCAAACTTGTTTGGACTTGGAATTAGATAATCAGTTAATATATTCTTAATTCTTTTGTTGTTAGTTACTTCTAAACATAGTAGTAACTATCGTACGGTTCATGATTCGAATTTCGATACAGTTCACAGGCATGACTATTTGACTCAATGAAAATATTGCTGGAGCATTTTATCCATTAAATTAATGGTCACTCTCTTTGCAGTTTGAACAATCACAAAAATTAACATTCAACTTATTTTTAAATGATTTTTTATATTAATGAAAGTACGAAACTAGTTTATACTTGAAATTTAGAATTACTAGTAATTACCAACTTATGGAAATCTTCTATTCAGAGGGTGTATAATATCGAGTCGACGGGGTTTAGGGTAGGCTTTTCTCTAATTAATAGTTAACACAATTCTAAGTTATAATAAAAACAAAAGCTTTAGGCTATTGAATCTTACGTCAATGACCCTAGTTTCTATTTGTCACATTTCAGTCATGGAGGAGAATTTTGGAGTAATTACGAAGGAAGATCTGAAAGCCTTAACTTCTGAAATTAAAGAACAGGACTCTCTCCTTAGGCTCAAACGGAGGTAGTTTCACTTTCTTCCTGACTCTGCTTTCAGCATACAATGCCATGAAACAATATATTCATATTAAAGTTTATTTGACAGGTGGTTGATGGATTTACCATTGTTGAACAGTGAAGAAAAACGAATAGAGGAATTGTTGCCTCCCAATGATAGGTATGTTTGTGATTGACTAATTAATATTTCATTTGTATTATCTGAACCGAGCTATTGCAGAATTTAAACTCTTATGCTTTACTTAGTTTGCAAAATTTATGGGCTCAAGGATTTACAGAACAAAATGAGTGTTCAGCGATATTCTTTAAACATAAATAAAAAATGTGCCCTCTATATTAAAGATCTATACTGGCTAAATTTGTTAGGGTGACTTACTTACTTTCCATCAGGTTAACCAACCTAACGACTGAAATTTTGGAAGTAAGAATTATTATTTCTCTTTTAGTTGAAAGTGATTGAAACATAGTTGAAAGTGATTGAAACAAGTAAATATAGGGAGAGATTCTATTTGGATATATTGTAACTTTGAATTGTATCTATTCTGGATGTCAGTTGATACTAAAGACTGAAGTGACTCAATGTGAAGTTACGTGTTGCATGTGTTTGGAGTCTCGGTAGGCATATCCTGTAGTTGGTTTTTCATAACCATTGAGATGTATAATGTATTTGATAATGATGACATTACTTGGATATTAAATCTTATGACAATATGTATTTCCTTATATATTTTGTTCTGTTGCCTTAAGAATAGGCTAGAGAAAAAGAACCACATGCTTCTTAACATTTGAATTGTGCTTCAGTGTCTAAAGTGTAAAGGAGTTCTGGTAGTATTATAATCTAATTTCAACTACATGCGATGCAAATGAGGATAGATTGCCCATAATTGCTGTGCCATAATTTTACCTTTGCCTAGGCCTTAACCACATAGGCATGAATTTGGGGTAAATTTCGATGTGTTTTTTGGGACCATTCCCATTTTTTAGCTATTTTAGTAGTTCCTCCATTTCATAAGCTAAGAGTGGTTCATTCAAGAAGACATAGTAATGTGGGCATTACTACTATGCTCTTTTCTTTGCTTTATTCAAGCTCTAGGCAAGAAAGGACATGAGTACCGTTTCTCTTCTTCAAGCTCGGTCATGCATAGGAATTGCATTATCTTATAGTATTGTTAATCTGACTCCTTTTTATTTATATAATTCTGGTTATTTTTTTGTAGTGATATTGATTGCATCATATAAGTAATTCTCCACTGATTTTTTGTGTTTGCAGGATTCTGCCCGAATCATTACTCAGGGAAGATGATGTGAGTATTCTGATATTAATTTTAGATAATGTGAGGATTTGTTGTCTTTTGTTCTAAAGTACACATTATTTTATCTCAGGTAAGCTACGAGGACATAAAATCATGTGTTGAGATAGGATTTGGAACACATAAGTGTGGACCGAAGCACCAATGTGTTCAGGAAGACGCAGATATATTTAATTCATGTGAAGATTTTAAAGAGATACACTTCCTGGTGGATGATATGACCAATAAAGGCTTATATTCTCTTACTAAGTTACTTACTGGAGGAGAGATTAAATTTGAGAAAACAAAGTTGAGTATGAAGAATACAATCAAAGAATTTCTTCCGGACGTTATCAGTGACAAGAATGAAATCTCCCAAACAAAGTTGAAACAACTTTATCAAGTGCTGAAAGACCCAAATAATTTTTGTGGGAGTCAGATGGTGCTTTCAACTCCTCCTGAAGCCTATTATGCTGCCGCTGTCAAGGTGCTAGATGGGCTCGAGGACTTCTCTTTTGGCATTTTGAATGCAATGCATAGGAAGCTGAAAGGTAAGAGGGGGTTAATGCCTACTATGCGGCCCCCAAAATCTGTACGGGGACGTGATAGTATAATCAAATCATTGAGGAAAAGGTGCACAAAGATGCTATTGGAACTTGGTAAAGTGGGAGAGCCTGCAGAATTATTATCTGGTGCATTGGGAGTTGCAGGCTTAGCTCTAAAGCTATTACTTAAACGTCCTCCCGCAGTAGAGTTCAGAAAATTTTCACCAGAAATGGAAGCACTGCATAACAATATTGCTAAAGCTATTTGGCTACTAAAGGATACAAAGAGAGTGAGCTTGATAGAGCTGAAAAAAGTGCAGATTGTGCATGATCCTGATATTAAATTATCAGTCAGAAGTCTACGTGTAATGATACGTAAATTGTTGACTGAATACCTTTTTGAGTGCAGTGACATGGATATGATCCCTAATTGTCTGATAGAAACTCTTGACATTATTAATAAAAGATCTCGAAGTCCTCATCACAGAAAACAATCCACTTCCGAAACTAATTTATCATCTCAAGAATTATTGGAGGAAATACAAAAAGAGGTTGAACATGTATTAAATGTCAGTGCTCAAGCAAAAGAAGTTGTACTTGACTGTCATTATGGACATGAATTTGACCAAGATTTTGATCATGCATACATGGACAATTTTGACGAAAGTGATACACTCTTCATTTCTGATGACGACAATGAGCAATCAGGGGACAGTAGGTTTCATTCTCATAATCTAACAGAAAGTATTGGTGAGACTAACCACGCAGAGTTCAACTCACCTGTCTCACCGAGTGAAAGAGATGGCAGTGCCCCTCTTCTTTCACCTATGGAGAGGTTAAATGTAAATTCCCCGTCATGTAAGGAATCAGAAGTGCTAGATGGCCAAAGCATGGCCAGGAAACAGAACCCACTTGGATGTGAAAACATAGGACTGACGAACTCTAACCCTATTAAAGTTAAAATTGAGCAAAATTTATCATCTCTATCTCATTCACATAACACAAATTTAAGCCACGACGACTCTAAAAGGGAAGAAACCGTAAATTGCTCATCTGCTGCCCCAAAAGTTGAATATTCCAACTTCCAAGTGGAAGAAACAAACCTTGTCAGTCAGCAAAGCAGGTTTCATAATCAATACCTTGAGGTCCAAGAAGCTTGTGATTCCACAAGTATGGTAGCATATCGTTTTGTGGGTCACATGTTGGATGAGCTTGCAAAGATTGAAGGTTTAGAATTATATGAAGTTGATAGATTGTATCTTCGAAGTTATGCTTCAGTTCTGGAAGATTCTGAAGGTAAAGTGTAATATATGTCCTTATGCTTTATATATATTGCTATTGTTTATGAGTGAGAAATTTTCAAACAGATTACTTATTATTTACTCATTTAATGACTTATTGTTCCATGGGTTCTTTCTCAGAATTGTCCGACGCCTTGTTGACGTCTAAATTCTCAGGGATGTGGCAGAATGTGCTTGATTACTAAGACATTCATCTGCAAGGTATACAAAATTGGGTCTCTGTCAAGGTCACTATTACATTCTTGATATTTTTTAATTTTTGATTTGGAATTCTGGCCAATGATACATGTGTGCAATATACTATAGTAAAAAGCAAAGTAGAAAGAAAAGTTTATACTATTATCAAGTGACAATATGTTCATGGGTAATGCCATTGCACTTGCAAGAGCGCCTTTTATTTGAATTTATACAAGGTTATAAACAATTTTTTCTTTAGCTACACACCAGTAGACTCTCTCCTTTAATTTATTCAGAAGGCATACTTTACCCTTAACTATATATAAGTTTACATTTGCTCTCCCAATTTTAAAGAAGATGCTAAACTTGCTTCTTTTTGCTTTTAAAATTGGTATTTTATTCCTAAAACTCTTCTAAATGGCATAAATCTCCTGCAAATATGGAATTGAAGCCTTTTTTATTTTTCCGGTGGTTTTAATTTTAGACTGCTTCAGGACAAATATTGTGATAATTTACATTCATTCACAGGGTTTATATGATGGAAGCATATATTACCTTTACATAAGCGTGTTTTGTTGTTAGCATATACTTTTTGACATGCACTAGTTCAGAAGGATGAACAAATCTGCATATTGATGATGAAATTTTGAATTATAAATCCATTTTGGTCTATGGCTGTTGATCAAGCATATCTCTTGTTTATGTTTAGACCCAAGCTCTTTCATTCTCTGAATAAAAACGCATGTTTTCTGAGCTTTTCTTTTTAAAATCCCATCATTTGGGGGCTGACTGATTTTTCTCAGTTGACACTTTAGTATTTTTTTCAGTTTGATTTTTTATTTGATGTGGTTTTAGTGTTTGTTGTACAGTGCGAGTACTCCCTTAGAACCGTATGCACGGTTTTAATGTTTGCAAACGGCTTAGTGCACATTGGTAGTTGCAGTTTTAATTTATAATCTTCATAGCACTGATGTTTGAGAGCAAATACCTAAACATTAAATTTTATTTATAATAATCAAGCTGTGTCACTTTCTATAAAACCTCCTCTTGTGGTTACAATGTATTTTTTTATCAACTGGTAAAGATATTTCTGGTAAGCCTTTTTAGTAATCATTCAGGACTTGTATTTATGACTTTAGGTATGGGATTCCACTTCAGCAGACCCTAGGCTGTGCTTCTGAAGTCTTCATATCGCAACTCTGTTGCAGTACCACGACATTGTGACACGAGGAAATTTTTACAGGTGAATAACCGATGACAATATGCATAGTAGTTAACTTTATCTTTGCAAAAATGAGGAGTTTGACAGTTATCTATTAAATTTATCGAAAGGAAAATTCACTGGTGGATTAGGGAAGTGTGTCATATATTGTATTTATCAACGTTATTAGTTGAAATCTGCTGAAACTATTATATATATATATAACTTGCATGTGTAAATTCTGCTCGAAAATTTTATGTGCTTGTTAAGTTCTAGAATTTTTTATTTTCTTGTTGATTTCACACCAATTATCCAGAAATATGCTGTAGTGTTTGTACAGCATACTTTAGAGTATAAGTTTCTTTATACCATTATCAACTATCAATATGTTCATGGATGATGTCATTTTCACTTGCAAGAGCGTCTTTGATTTGTATTCTTACCAACATATGAACACTTGTTCCCTTTAACTATGCACAACTGGCACTCGTCCCTTCAATTTATTCACCAAATTGTACTTTATCCCTTAACTATATACAAGTTTTATGAAAGAAGGAAAAACTCCCATTTGTTAGTTCCTGAAATATTGATATTTGCATTTCCTAAAACTCTTGTAAATGATATAAACTACGTCAACGTGCATATTAGTTTTTTGCGATTTTAGGCTGCCACCAGACGAACTCTGTGATTATTATAGTTCATTCAAAGCAGGGTTATATGATGGAAGCCGAGCGAAATTGCGTTTTCTTTTGCCTTATGTTGATAATTTGCATCTCAGATTTGATTGGCAAAAAGAACTGTGTATAAAAGCTATATTATGATATTGCTACCATCTTTACCTTTAGCTTTCCCTTTTGCAGAGAGGGGTACATGACCAGTTTTTAGCTGTATTACTGGAAGGTGCTCAGTAGCAAAAATATTTGGTGCAAAGTTTACATGGGTATTGTTTATACTACACCACCTTTTTTTTTCTTTTTTTTTTTTTTTTTTTTTAATGACATAAGTTTATGTATTTAGAATGATATTATTATTAGTGAATCTCAAATCATTGCCAATCTTGACTGGTCCAAATGATTGGAGTTGAAAGACTTCCCAAAGTTATTGTATATAATAGTATATCCACATCTGTTATTTATGAGTTCAAATTTTTAATTAATTAATATATATATATATATATAGACCATATGCAAAATAATGTGTTGTTCGATTTCCGCCAAACTGAGAATAAGCTACATCATAGTTTGCTAGATAAATATTTTCTCAAAATAATAGTGTATGCCACAAAAATTTTGTTCCATGAGCTATAGTCTGGAGTTAAATTCTAATATTTTTTTAAGTGACTTATGAAGTTGACTTAATTTTTTAAAATGTCAAGCCATTTCAAAATCTTTCCAATGTCAATATATATATATATATATATATATATATATATATATATATTATATGTTATGTAATACTAACATTAAAGTATTCTTGAAGTATATAAATTATAATATTTGTTATAATTTTAAAATTTAATTGAGTTGACCAATCGATATTATCAAAGATGAATAATTATGGAAATGAGGGACCAGGGAGTAGATTTTCTCATGTCTGCATTATCGATTGTATGATTTTATTTTAAAATTTATGCAATAAAAAATATATCATTTTTAGCAGGGAAGAAAGAAATATATCCATTTCTTGAAAAAGAAAATCTTCTCTAGTATTCATTGTAGGCATGTGCAGTTTCCATTATCAACAACGGGGCGTAAAATTTAATAATAGTCAGAATCAGAATATCCTCTTGTTTCCGGGAGAAAAAAATAATTTTAGTCCTTTAATTTTTAACTTTGTCAAGGACGCAGAAATGGAACACTTCTAATTTTGGAAAGCAATTTACATCTTTCATATATTAAATTATCGCAATTTTAGTCATTTTACCTATTATTTTTAATCATAAATTCATCGAAATTAAAATTAGTGTCTATAAGTTGCTATGCAAACAAATAAGTTTGAGAATTTTGTCCCTCTAGGTTATACGCCGTGGTAATTCACCATGCTACCTTGTCAAATTAACTTAGAGTGGAGGAAAATAACACCGTGTTTTTTTTCCGCTACCTACTAATTATTAGGGAAAAATAAATAATGTAATTTGTTTGCCAAAACTAAAAATGTATCCTTTTTGCGTTTCTGTCAAAATTGAAGGACTAGTTTTGCTATTTTTGCCTCTTGTTTCCTCTTCGGATGAGTACAACATCACATTGCACATCTCATAGCGTTGAAGGAAAAAATCTTCTCAAGAAAGTTTTGCATCACTATATCTGGATATTCTATTCTATTTCCTATCTTGGCCATTCTGATAATAAGCTGCATCAATAATTTGCTTAAAAAGGACTTTCTCAAAATTAAATATCGTCTCAATTTTTTTCCTTCTTTAGCCATATTTTGGAGTCAAAGTTTTCAATTTTTGAAGGGACTAACCGAGTTGATTCTTATAAGTTTATGACATTTGAGAATCTCTTAAATATTAATATATGTGGTCTTATATGTATAAAAATGTTCTTAAATAAATAAATTATAATTAAATTAATTATTATACTTTTGAATTTTAATCCGATGACCAATTATCCATATCAAGAACAAAGAATTAGAGAACCGAGGGACCCACAGAGTAGATTTTTCTTATCCATTATATGAATTTAATTTAATTTAATGTAATAAAAACATGTCCTTTTTCTGAAAAAGAAAATCTTATTTAGTGGTGTGTATTAATTTTACATTTTCAACATTTTGGGAAAATAAAATTATTGTCAAACTCATAATATCCTCTTGTTTCCTCTTCGGATGAGTCAAAAATCAGATGCCACATCTCCTAGTTATATGTTCGTAATATTTGGCGCCACTTGCATGAATTTTTTTCCCAAATCTTAAAAATATTCACTTACTTTGTATTGACATAAGAGAAGAGTTGATCTCAAAACAAATATATGTATTTGCCCTATAATTACTTAGCATTCGGTCGAACTCGATTCTCGGTCGAATTCAATTTAAGTTAAGATTTCCCACATTATTGTTATTACCCAGAATATCCTTATATTAAGGAGAAAATTCTAACCGAACATATTAAAATAGGACAAGTGAAATATATTTGTTTTGTGATTAGTTCATAGTTGGTCCATGATTGCCAAGTGCATAGTCCAAGAAATATAGTCCATCCGCAGACGAGTAAAACCAAAAGTCCAACTACGACACGTCAGCAAATAGCAATCCCTATCCTCAAAAAAAAAAATAAAAAAAAAAAAAAAAAAAAAAAGTCACGCGGAGTAACCTAAGTTAAGATCCGTTCATAAATTAATAAAATAATAATAATAATATTAATTAATTCTCTCTAGTTTTCCTCCGCTCTTTAAAACAGTCTCTCTGTCTCTTTCGAAGGCTTCGGATCCAACCGAAGCTCTCCCATTCACCAAAGGTACGAACGATTCTTTACCTACAACCGCATCTCTGTTTTTCAGTTTTTTTTTTTAATTGAAGATTTGTTCCGTTTTTATTAAATCGGATCTGATTTTTGTTTGAATTTGAGGTTCATAATCATGTATTTGCTTATCGCATATGTGAATTTGTGCTTGTGCTTGTGTATATGCTAATAAAGTTATTTGAATCTGCATATAAAAGATGTAACGCTCAAATGCACGTACGGATTTAAGTATTAGCTTTCCTTTTTCTTCTTCTTTTGGAAACAGATTATGTGCTTGCAATTTACTAACTCTGCTTTGGAAAATATTCTGATTTTGATTGGCTGTTTTTAATTAATACTATTTTCTCGCGTATGTGACTTGTTTTAGCTTGAAGATGCATCTCGACTGTCTATTTTGTTTGCAATTTATTGAAATTAGGGTGTGTGAGCGATACGAAGCTGGTTCTCAACGAGAAAGGCGATGTTTGTATAAATGAGGACAGAGATCTAGATCAAAATAGATAGATTTGTGATGTAATTATATTTCTTCCACAATGTTATGGTTTTATGTGTTTAAATTTATGGGATATATATATAGTTAGACTTGTTGGAGTAATGTGTTTGCCAGATTGGTAATTATTTTGCTTCAATAAGGTAAATTTGAAATCTAATGTGAATTTGCTAATACATAGTTCAAACTTGAATGGAAAATATATACCTTCCGGACATTCAGGAATAAGCATCCAATTTGTGAATAATATGCTGAAAACAAGATTGTTAATAGCACAAGTTGTTGGCTTACATTTATCTGTAAGAGATACTTCTGTTTTAATTGTTGAAAGTTCATAGTAATTTTCTATGGGTTGACTCACTTTAAATCTATCTTCAAATACAGAGTATCCCATACATCATCGACATCCAAGTCCCTGGGAATGCAGGAAGATGTGCTTGATCTCTAAGGATTCTACCTTTAATGTCTGCAGGATTTTGCCTCAGTCGGGATCAATCTTGTTCATTCTTGATAATGTCAGGCATGAATATGACAGCACGATCGACTTTTGCATCCAAAAGCATAATGAAGCCACAAATCATCAACTTGTCTTGTTGTGGCTTGACCTTGTAGAAGACGGTTGATTTCTACGTTTATGAAAGCTCTTGCTTTTGTAAATACTGTAGCCAGCAGGAGAATAAAACTAGGAATTTTTAGAAATGGAGAACAATGGAAACATTTTGATGAAGAAATACGATGTCGGGAGGTTATTAGGACAAGGTACTTTTGCCAAAGTTTACTATGGTAGAAACCTCAAAACGGGAGATAGTGTGGCCATAAAGGTCATAGACAAGGAAAAGGTATTAAAAGTTGGGCTTATCGAACAGACCAAACGAGAGATATCTGTTATGAAACTGGTCAAACACCAACATGTAGTTCAGCTTTACGAAGTAATGGCCACCAAAACCAAGATTTACTGTGTGATGGAATACGCAAAAGGCGGCGAACTTTTTCACAAAATTTCTAAGGGAAAGCTCAAGGAGGATGTCGCGAGAAAATATTTCCAAAAATTGATTTGTGCGGTTAGTTTTTGCCACAGCAGGGGTGTTTATCACCGTGATTTAAAACCGGAAAATCTTCTTTTAGATGAAGATGGCAATCTAAAAGTAACGGATTTTGGTTTAAGTGCACTCTCAGAATCGAGGAGGCAGGATGGGTTACTCCACACGACTTGTGGGACCCCAGCTTACGTTGCACCCGAGGTTATTAGCCGAAAAGGCTACGATGGGGCCAAAGCCGACATTTGGTCTTGTGGAGTGATCCTATTTGTTTTACTTGCTGGTTATCTTCCGTTTCACGACTCAAATCTTATGGAAATGTATAAAAAGATATCGCGGGCCGAGTACAAATTCCCTAATTGGGTATCACCTGAAGCACGCAGGCTACTCTCAAGGATTCTTGATCCAAATCCTCACACTAGAATCTCCATGGCTAGAATTATGGAAAGCTCCTGGTTTAAAAAAGGTTTGGATTCCAAACGTTCAAGAACTAAAGTAAGAAATATAGAAAAACCAGTTATAGACATTGATTCGGTTTTAGAGTGTGACAATGCTGCAGAAACGAAGATTGAGTCTCCAAAAAATCTTAATGCATTTGATATCATATCTCTCTCTAGTGGATTTGACTTGTCGGGTTTGTTTGTTAGCAATGATCAAAAGGATGAAGTTCAATTCACATCAACTAAATCCGCTTATGATATTATGTTGAAGATTGAGGGTATTGCCGGTCATTTGAAGTTGAAAGTGATGAAGAAGGATCAAGGGTCTATGAGATTAGAGACGTCTAACGAGATTAGGAGTGGAATTTTATCAATTCATGTAGAGATTTTTGAAATCACTTCATCGTTTCATTTAGTCGAGGTGAAGAAGTCGAGTGGTGATTCCATAGCGTATCAGAATATGGTGAGACAGGATTTGAGACCAGCGCTTAGGGAGATTATTTGGGCTTGGCAAGGAGAGCAAATGCAGAACTAGTTGACATATCTAGAAGATAAAGCTGCTGACATATTCTAATTTTGTTCAATCTTTATGAGTTATGAACATTTTTGGATATGTATATTTCTGTTTCTTTTTTGTCTTTTTTTCTTTAAATGTAATAATCTTTGTGACATTTGTTTTTAATTTATGTGGATTCTGGCTTACTATTTGATAATTTATGCTTAAATATGTTCAATTCGAGCTTAGTTTGTTTTATATCATTTTGAATTTGATCCAGCTATGCATGAACCAAACTAGATTATTTTAGACTACTCGACTCATTTACAATCCTAATTTCCGTGGAGCAAATGCTTTTCTTTATGTAGCCAACACTTGTTGACCAAAGGTAAACTATGCACAAACATGATGTTTTCAGTTGTCCCCGACAAGCACAAGAATATAAGAAGGATACATACTTAAATTACATTGAATTGATTGATCTAATATACATTCCTTTTTTTTGGTGAGTTAAGTACCATTCCTTTTCTCGTTCCCACCTTTTTGGACTAAGTTATTAATATTGTAAGATTTTATTAGAAGTTGTGCTGCTCTAGTTACTGGGAGAATATCAGATTTGTGGCTCTCTTGTGTAGGTTTCTTGTTATAACTTATAAGCAGTATAAATGTGTTAGGTTTAGTTCAACAACACATTATTCAATTTTTGTCGATCATTTCTTTGTCAAGATAAATATAAGTTGACTGGATTATTTTGAATTTTCACATGTTATATATCTTTATTTATTGTTAAAAAAAAAAAAAAAAATCTACCTTTCTCTGGCTTATTGAATGAAGTTTTTTTAAAAAAAAAATTATTTATATAACAAATTGAGTTCAATCGCACTCAAAGCAAATCTCCAAAAAAAAAAAAATATTTAACCTTTCAAACCTATGGGTATATTTGTCTCGCTTTTCAGAGAGCATTTCAATGATCTTTGAAAAGTCAAACAAACAACATTTTATAATTTTTAAAATAAATTTATCATCTCTCTATTTTCAAAATAATATCATCGTAAACAAAAAAAAAAAATCATTAGAAAAAATCTAGATAGATTCTATTTTGGTTAGATATAAAGTAATATACATGACAAAGATAGTTTGACAAAAAGTAACATATCTATTACAATACTTTTTTTCTTTAAATAATCTCTAAAAAAAATCTACTAATTTCTCAAACCTACACCTACTATTTCATCTAGAAAAATTGAAACAAATAACATTAAAAAAAAATGAGTGACAAAATGTGCTATGATTGAGAGCACTACTCAAACTAGAGGTAGCCACCTGGCGCGATTTGAAGTATACCAAATTTGAATGATTGGGATTAGAATCCCCCAAAGGACAAATTAAGCAATAGCATAACTTTATTCTCGATCAATATGTTCCTAATATTCACCATCAATAGTTATGGATGATGCCTATTTCATACTACATATTTGTCTAATTTGGATGACTATTAATTGATAAGTAATTAATATATTCTCTAGTAAAATTTTAAATATGAATTAGTGGCATAATCAAGTCATCTATTTAATACTTTTATGGTTTTATTTATGGGCATGTTCCGACTAGTTATATATATTATAATTTTATAAATAAGTCGAGTGCTTTCAAAACTTTTTCGAGAAATATGTGGAGATAAATCAAATAAATTTATTGAAGCATAAATTATTCTATATTTTAATTAAAAATATGTTTTATGAAACTACCGAAATTTAAGTTCGTCACATTGTAGAGATTAATTCCTTCCACTAAATAAAATATCCGTCGGTAGTTAAAACCAGATATCCACCTTTAATTTTGTAGTAATTAGTAGAAAAGTTGTGTTTCAAAAGAATTGTTATATTTCATGCCATCGATTTCTTCTACAATGAGGTTAATTTTTGTTAATATTATTTTTTTAATAATTAAAGCCTGTACAGGTTTTTCCATTTCACTCACATAATTTAGACAATGTACACGTGCTCGTGAAAGTTAATCCATTGATCATAATAAATTCCTAAATTATTTGGACATGAAAGATTACTTTTTTACAACTTTATTTTTACCAGAACTTGAAGTACCTCCTTATTAAAGACGAAACTTAAAGTTGATCGTGATGGTTACCTAATGAATAAAGAGAAATAGCCGGTTCTCATCGAATTGCTAGAAAATCACTACATATACATAAAGGATGAGTAAATATATCTAAGTCTGATTTAAAATTTTCATAGAATTTAAATTTTAAAATATATTTAAACTTAAATTGATTTAAGATAAATTGGCTCAAACGAACTTTAGTCCTAGTAGAGCTACATGAACCGAATTCATATATACATATATATACATATACATATATACATATATATACATATATATATATATATATATATATATATATATGTGTGTTTTATCGTTATATTGTTAAATTATTAAATTGACATCTTATTGAACTTTAAAAGTTATCGAATAACAAATATTGTTTAATTTTGATTTGTTATGCATAACGAATCGAACTAAATATGTTTTGATTATTTGAACTTGAATCAAATTCAATTAACTTAATTATCACTCATAATCATAAAAGATATCCTCTATCCTCTAAAATCTTTATTCCAAAGTAAATAGGATATATACAAAAAATAATGGGGCCTTTAATCTTAGTGATGGAGATAATTTTTTACATTAATGGTCACTTTCTCCATTTTTATTGTATTAAAATAATTCGAAATAATATACAGAAATAAGTATCTACGGCATTTCTCGAAAAGACTATTTTCGCCCCACTCATGTTTCACTAGATATTTTGCGTAAGGATATTTTTTAAGTTTTAAAATTTAACACTTGCACGTTGTCCAATTAATTAATTAAATTGGTTATATCACTAAGTCAGCAGCGCTTACAGCTTTCCTCTCATATTTTTCAACACAACATTTTCAAACCTAACTGGAGATTTAATTTGTGGTGAAGTTTGTTTGGATTCATGTCTAATTGTCTATTATAATGTTATAAGTCAAATTGTGAGCTAACTTTTTCATTCCTAATCCTCGACTTTAATTTATTCTTTAATTTGTACGTTTATAATTTATAATAATTGGTATAGCTCTTAATTGATCCGTATCAACTTGGTCTAATTTTTAACTCAACAACAAATGTTATCGAATTTACTGGATTCATTCTCGATCGACCAACTCTAACTCGATGCAATTTGTTCAAAGTAACGCTGCACTTTTTTTTCCTTTTTTTCCTTTTTTTTTTTTTTTTTAAGAAACCATGATTAACAAATTAATTAGTTGGTCTGTTGCTGTCTCTGCTCAAATTCTTAAAATCCCAAATATAATAATTCATTAGGTATATGAAATCTTTTGTCTTTAAAATTTACGGACTATTATTCTAGCTGTTATACAATATACATGGCCTGTTTTGCCCTTGACAAACTTGTCCAATGCCTAGGACCCTCGATCATCCACAGCTATTATACAAGTGTCCGTTGAAAAAATATTTGTTTAAAGTCAAAGTGAGAGTTGTGTATTTTTCATATATTAAAGGTCAACTTATTTTAAAGTTGGGTATTTCTTAAATATTTTTAATCTAGTTATTTCTTCTATTAGGTTTGAACAATTTAAGATTAATCCAAATTTTTTAGATTTTTATGGATCGTCACAACTCTAAAGTCTTTATATAAATAATAAAACTGTGGAAGAACGTTGTATCATTTTTGAATATTTTTACATAAGATAATATAATAAATAGAACAATTCTAAAATTTATATGTCTCTTATCCATATATAGGTATATATATTTGCTATAGAATAATATTTATCGTACCCATACACATCCCTTCTACTGAAAGACGTTTTTCAAAATTAAAATTGACAAAAATCTAATTATTATGATCAATTATATTCAATTATGTCAAAAGAAAAAAAAAAGTGAATTAGTTATTTCTTTCTACTATCTAGGGCCACATTTTGGTCCAAAAAATTCTAGGGTCGACCCTTTAATTAAATATATATCATATCATATAAACATACAAGACAAACTAAAAATTCTTAAATTATTTTGCAAGTCGATATGAAGCATGCAAAAATATTGGAATGAAAGAAAGTATAATTCATTATTCCATTTTATAAAAAAAAAAATCATTATTCAGAAAAGAACAAATTTCTCTTGTCAAACATATTTATGGATGATGTACACTTGTTTGTTCCCAATATTGGACAAAAACAAGTACAATTATAAGATAGAGTCATATCAGTGTGAAACCATAATTATTTTAACTCATAGTTTAGGCTAGCGATATTGTTAGTTGATGATATAGCCAGACCAGCTATCCTGGTACCAGAGCAGTTTTATCTTATTTCCAACATTACCCTTGACCTAGTTCTTTTCTTTTATTGTAATGGTAATTATGTCTCCCCTATAAAAGAGTCAAAAGACCATTTTCCGTCACGCTTGTTCCATATTTGCCATGTTTGTTGAAGCCTAAAGGTATATATGTATGGTGTCCGTGTTATGACATGGATGGACGACGACGAGATCAGGGTCGACGGCTGCAACGAAAAGGAAAATTATTAAATTGAGGGTAATATTGACAAATACCACTTAATGGCTTTGGCTTTAGGAAACTTGATCTGGCTATATCAGTAACTATTTATTGTTATCAAATTTTGCCACATATTTCTTATTGCCAAATTTTCAACGATTCTAAGCCTCAAAAACAGCAAATGCCAACTATATTCATTTAGCAAATGGTTATAAAAAGATCCACTCAACCGTAGAATATTCATTCATACAATTTTGGTCAATGGAACTATTTTCAAAATTTCAATAATTAAAATAATTTTCAACTTCCGTAATGTATTTGTTTATATTTCCTTTTTCCATCTAGCTTGAGATTGAATATATCTTATAGTCAACAAAAAGGTGTATATAATTAATTATCAAGATACTAAACAAATATTCAACTTAGCCCAAAATACATATATGATACATTGCAAATTTATAAACACCTTTTTGTTGACTATATGATACATTGCATATTTAATTATTATTTTTTTTTGACAAAAATAATACTACAAGCATTAATTTTAGGCCGAAATACCATGCAAGATTTTTTATCACACTTTTTTGTATAACAAATATACACATAAACTAACTTAAATATAAAAGTTTAACACGAAAATGTGTTATAAAAGATCTATGCTGCAAAATATAGTTAATTTTTTTAACTAATTTATACCTTTAGGTTGAAATATTTAAAAGAACAACCTATCTTTCTTTCATTTTTTTTCATTCAAATTAAACAAAGAATGGTTAGAAACTTTTGATTGATAATGACAAAAAGTAATACTCCCAATCTAAAGTGGATCAGAAGAATCAGCCATATGATTTCATAAAAGAAAATAAAATTCAGAAAAAGGGTATGTATATATAATATTAACATAAAACAAAATAAATAAATAATGGATCATAAAAATAAAATAGTAAATTACATGAAGCCAAAAAATAGTATCACAAAAACAATATAAAATGATCTCCACAACCACAAACAAAAATAAATCAGTCCCCATAACTCCACTCAAAACCAATCTCTCTCACCACTATCAATGGAAGACATAGATTCCACCCCACCACCGCCCCCGCCTCCGCCTCCGCCCCCGACTCCGCCGCGGTCAACTTCCCAAATAACCCGCCTGAATTCCTACATCTCCACTACTCGAATCGGAAAACGTTTCAAACTCACTCAACGCAACACCACCTTCACCACCGAGCTCCGCGCCGGCACCGCCACGTTCCTCACAATGGCCTACATCCTCGCCGTCAACGCCTCAATCATATCAGATTCCGGCGGCACGTGTTCGATATCCGATTGCATCCCACTCTGCTCCGACCCCTCCGTCTCCGCCGCTGATTGCCTCAACCGCCCCAACCTTCGCCTTATTCCGCCCGACGCCACCTGTAAATTCAGCCCGATCAACCCAGGGTACGCCAACTGTTTGGAAAAATTACGCAAAGACCTAATCGTCGCCACCATAGCTTCGTCCCTAATAGGATGCGTAATAATGGGAGTTTTAGCTAATCTCCCCTTAGCTTTAGCTCCTGGAATGGGGACAAACGCGTATTTCGCATACACAGTTGTGGGATTTCACGGTTCCGGAACGGTGTCGTATCAAAGCGCATTAGCCGCGGTTTTTATCGAAGGTTTAATTTTTTTATTAATCTCTGCCGTGGGGCTACGCGCCAAGCTCGCGAAGTTAGTCCCGAAGCCAGTTAGGATTTCTTCTTCCGCTGGAATTGGATTATTTTTGGCGTTTATTGGTTTGCAGGGAAATCAGGGGTTGGGTTTGATTGGGTACAGTTCTTCCACTTTAGTCACGCTCGGGGGATGTCCTAGTTCCTCACGCGCCTTGTTGGCGCCGGTTATGATGTTGCCAAACGGCACCGTTTCCTTGATCCCAGGTGGAACCGTTTCCGGGAACATACTATGCTTAAACGGAAGAATGGAGAGCCCCACGTTATGGTTAGGCATTGTAGGCTTCGTTATTATAGCGTATTGCTTGGTTAAAAATATAAAGGGTGCCATGATTTACGGAATTATATTTGTTACCGCAGTTTCCTGGATTAGGAACACGGAAGTAACCGCGTTTCCAAACACTCCGGCGGGGGATTCTGCGTACGAGTATTTTAAACAAGTCGTGGATGTGCATAAAATCGAGACGACCGCGGGAGCTTTGAGTTTTAGGAGCATTGGGAACGGGAGATTTTGGGAAGCGTTGATCACGTTTCTGTATGTGGATATTCTGGACACGACTGGAACACTGTACTCGATGGCGCGTTTCGCCGGATTTACGGACGCGAACGGGGATTTCGAGGGGCAATATTTTGCGTTTATGTCTGATGCGTCTGCGATCGTGGTGGGGTCTTTGTTGGGGACGTCGCCTGTGACGGTCTTTATAGAGTCCTCGACGGGGATAAAGGAGGGAGGAAGGACGGGAATGACGGCGTTGACGGTGGCGGGGTATTTCATGTTAGCGTTTTTCTTTACACCTTTGTTGGCGTCAATACCGGCATGGGCGGTGGGACCGCCGTTGATATTGGTGGGGGTGATGATGATGAGGGCGGTGGTGGAGGTGGATTGGGGGGATATGAGGGAGGCGATTCCCGCGTTTATGACTTTGATTTTGATGCCTTTGACTTATTCAATTGCGTATGGTTTGATTGGTGGGATTGGGACTTACATTGTTTTGCATATGTGGGATTGGGGGGAGGGTTTGTTGTGTAAATATGGGGTGATTAAGAGTAGAAGGAATAGTGATAATAATGTGGTGAATTGTGAAACTAAAGAAGGGGTATAGTATTATAGATATATTTTTTAGAGCCCTACACTTTTAGCACAATGTTTCACATAGCTTGTGTAAATATTTTCTTTTTCAATTGAGTGAATTTGAATTATATATACAAAAACAATTTTTATCCACATATACTCTTAGAGAAAGTATTGAAATTTGTATAAAATGGGACAATTTTTACTAGACTTCAACAAAAAAGTTAATAAAAAGGAGAATCTCAAATGATTCTTACTCTTATTATAGGTTTTGTACAAACTTATTACAATATTATTCTTACTTTCATAAATATAGTAAATATATACAATGTAAGCTTAGTTCTCTTAATTGTTTGTTTTGTTTATATCATATCCTTAATCAAACATGATACTTCCTTCGCTTATGTCGTTTTAGAGGTTTTTTTTGGTTTCAAAATATATGTCGCTTTAGGAATTTAATGTAATATTAATTACTATTTTTTCAATTTAACCCTTATTTATCACACCAAAAACTCTATCTTATTTATTCCAATATAATATTAATTAAGGGTATTTTAGGTATATCTTGTTTTTTAACCAAAAATTCATGTCATTTATTTGAATTCTTAATACCCGTGCAACACTAAAAAACGACAAAGAGTCTTATAAAACGGAGGAAGTACATTCTTGTAAGCAATTGACTAATGAGGCAGAATTTAAATAAATTCCACAACTCTTTAAACCACATTAATGTGTGTGCTTTACTTTAATAAATGAGATAATAAAATAAATAACAGATCCTTTTCCCTTATAAATACTAGTAAATGGATATAGGTATTGATTTGTAGTTAAAACAAAGGCTGATACATATATATATAGTATATAGATTTGGCTGTATATAGAGGAATTTTAATCATGTCTGATTGATTATAGGAAATGTGAACCCCTCAAAGGAAAGGTAGTTAGACAAGCTTTAATGTCTGTGCAAGTTCATGTCGTTTTCTGTTGTCCAAACAGGTCATGACGTCTCTAGCGGGCACATACATCAATTAACGTCTTTATTGAGATTTCATCACATGTTTGGATGTAAGTTAGAGTTGGTTATCATTATCCGTGTTCGTGGTGCAATCTAGTACAGTTTTACATTTGTTTAAATTCAACTTAATATTTACAAAATTTTAATATTCTAGGATAAATCTAACCCAATAAATCTTAGATATTACACTTTGTGGTCCCTTCGGGTTGGAGCAGTTTTTTTCGATCCTAGCTTTTTAATGTATTTTTTTTCTAAAACTTTACTTTAATGTATTATCATTTAGTATTTTATTATTGTACTTTTATCTATAAGAATAAAATTCATAGACGTTCTATAATCATATGATGATATGAACAAAGCTACTTTTTCATAACTTTTAACTTTAATTTGTTAACAAAACTTAACGAGATTTTTTCAAATAATAAACAAAAATAAAAAATACTTTACTTATTAAATTGATATTGGTGGTTGTCAACTTGTCAATCTATTGAATATAACTTGGATTGATACTAAATTGTTCCAAAAAAATTTACGAATACGTTTTTTTGTCGAGTAAAAATATTTTTAGTGGATGAATTAGGCTTTGAGGTTGAAACGATAAATTAAAATTATTTATATACTTAAATTATATAATAAATAATAAATTACAATTTAGTATTTTATATACATGCGATCCTGTGCAGTTTATGCAGTTTTTGAAAATACAAACCCAAACTCGATTGCAATTTGCAGCTATTTTTTTAATGAATTCTTATACATCATTTTTTTTTTACGATTTCGTTGAACACTTCTGATTATCCTTATATCTATTCCACCAGAAATCCTTACATAAATCAAGTTTATAATAGTTGAATAGGCGATCAGGAAGTTATACATAATCAATTTGGGGACCATGACATCATAACAATAACAATATTGATGATATGGTGAATAATTTGGCCATCTCCAGCCGAAGAGGGGAGCCAAGCAACAACCCCCATCCGCTGGAGACGAGCTCCCCCGGAAGGGCAAGCAGGAATCCGGGGGGCGTTGCTTGCCTGTGGGCAGGCAGGAGGCTCCTAGATATTAACGTGGGTCACCTTATTCCATGATGGACTACTTCGTGTTCGCATGATGCAGTGGCGGAGCTAGGAACAATTCTTTGGGGGGGCTAATTTTTTTTTTTTTTTGTCAAATACTTTCTTAATATTTTGTGTTTCCTCAATATTTTGATACAATGATAAAAAAAATATGATAAAGCAATACACACACACACACACACACAAAAAAAAAAAAACAAAACAAAAATTGAAAATATAAATATTTAAAAGAATAAGAATCATTTAAATGTAATCAACAATTTTTTATTGAATATAAATAGTTATTATCGAATCTGCCTTATAAGAGTCAACATTTTCTTTTTGAAAAAAATATAATATATGAATATGTAATGGATTAAAAAAAATTCATTTTCAATTAGGTTATAAGATCTACTTCAACATAAAATATTTGTTCCCTAAATATTCTTGAAAAACTAGAAGAAATAATTTGTTAAAAAATAATATAATGAGATATTTTAATCTATATTAATTAGCTTTACCAAGAGAATAAATAAAATATATATAAAATGTCAAAAAATAAAATGCTCCCCCAAAGGAATCGAACTCAGGACGACAAGGAGAAAACATATTGCCTTAACCAGCGCACCACTAGTGATCTTCGTTAATAAGCTACTACATATTTATATATAAACAATATTCATCATCCCCCCCCCCCCCACCCCCACCAACCTCAATGACGCTTCGCCACTGGCATGATGTGCTCATTATTCACCCACACACTTCCAAATAATAAGGTTTGAGTTATCATTACGTCTAGGTAACAAGACATCAAATGTCATTATTCATGTGTTTGACTTTTACTCAAATATTTCAATCACTAAATTCACCTTATAAGATTTGAACAATCTTCAATTCTTGAGCTAACTTTTGAAATGAGTTATGCTCAAATTATTTAAAGTGCATTATATTTAGTCCAATTCATGTGAAATCTATTAATCTAAGACCATAGGATGCAAGAAAAAAAAACATTAATTCATATGGTGAAACTTAAAAAAGATAAAAATAAAAATTGTAAGATCAAACAATTACTAGTTAAATAAAAATTGTAGATGATAACAAATATACAAATTAATAATTCTTTACACTTTTAAACCCGTACAATAAGTTGTCGAAATGATTAAAAAATACCGACCCATCCACGTACCATCTTTATCTACAGTCCACAACTTTTGGTCGTACTCGCCGCAACTAAATTATTTTGAATTTTCATAGCATAACTACCAAGGAGACCACATATTTGAAAACTCAAAGAGAAAGATTTGGTGATATAAATTAATTAATTAAATAACTCAATTTAATGATGGAGGATTTGAAATCTAGCCTAGTATATCCCCCACTCCAACAACATCTCTGAAAAAAATAAATGAAGGGCTATTTAATAGGTTTGGTGGAAGATAGTTAATACTCACAATATATATGGTTACGCCTCAATCATATCTTCTTCAATCATTATGGAAGATATGAAATATATATATATATATATATATATATATATATATATATATAAATTAATACTCCCTCTGTTTCAATTTATTTGTCATTTTACATGTTTTCACACATATTAAGGCACCAAGTAAATAGCCTCAATTTTAGGGAAAAAATAAATTATATTCCTAAAATACCCTTATTCTTAAAGAAAGAGAAAGAAAAAGTAGTATTATTAAAGAGAGAGTTTTAGATACATTAAATAAGGGTAAAATAGAAAAATATGTATTTAATAGTTCATTAAAATTTTAAAGTGACAAATAATTTGGGATAAATTATTTTCTCTAAAAAAACAGATAAATTGGGACATAGGGAGTATATTTGTATTTCCATTTGTTCTTGGTCCCTTATGTAACGAAATATATGCAATAATAGTGGTTTATATATAACCATGTGTCATGCATATATTTAGGCCATTGCTTAGGGCCTCCTCGATCGTGTAGGGGGCCTAGAAATTTTATATATATGAGTTCATATATTTTTGTCCTTTTAATTTAATAAATCATGATACTATATATTTACTTTTATGTCACATATATGATATATAAACAATTCATTTGTCAACCTTGAGTTTAGTTTTTCATTGAGTTTGCGGGTATATTTAATATATAGATTAGAAAATCTGAATTCAAAGAACTCCATCTAGTCAAACACGTTTCGAGCCTAGAGTCGAATTTAAACACAATCAAGTTTCTAAAAGTTTAGAACAATAAATGAGGTGTGTATTAGTGTGGTTGATGGATTATAAGCTTTGACACCTGTGTTATTAAAAAAATAATAATAAAGTCCAAACCAACTATTGTCAATCAAACCGAATATTAATTGAGAGGTTTTTTTAAACCTAAGCGGAGTATTTTTTGTTTCTTCTAATTGTTAAGATAATCATATGGGCCCTTTTTAGTTTTTAATAGCATAAAAGTCGTTTTCACATATTACTAGTGTTATTAATTGATCCACCAGTATGTTAGTAGAGTTAATATAAATTATAATACTATATACAACACATAGTGTTTAAAAGGATAAATCAAAGATTAATTCTTCACTTCTATCGTTACTAATTATGTATATTATAAATGATAAATATATACTATAAATTATCTTAAAACTTGAAGCATTCAACTTTAGTACTTTTATAACATTATTTTATTTACAGAATCGGTTTCTACATTGTAAAATATTTCTTTAATTTGTTTTCTGGGTTCCTCAATACTTGAACCATTTATTGTTTAGAACCTTATTTACCACACACATAGTGAATTTGGCTCCTATGGTTTTCGGGGGATATTCTTCTATAGACCTAGTCTATGAGATTTTTATAGACCTTGTGGTGGTAAATACGCCACATCATATATTTTGAGAGCATGACATCATCAAAATGTATGATGTGGCACATTTACAATCACAAGGTCTATGAAAAGCTAATAGACCAGGTCTATACAATAATTTTCCGTTTTCGGGAACCAATTAAGGTTGAAGTAGAGTATTTTTTTCTCTTCGTGAAAAGAATGCTTAATTGCATTGGTTTGCTCAAGTCTCACAAAGTGAACCTACTTCTATTTTCACCACCCTTTATGTAATTGTTCTTCGTTTCCTTGTTTATATTTGTTTCCGTGTAGTTTTAGAAGAAGTTGGGGTCGAATTTTTATTTTTTTATTTTTTTTTATTTTCTGTACTTAGGCTTTTGCCTTTTTTAATGCATAACTTTAATTATTTATGTTAATGTGTGATTTTGCTGAAAAGAATAGTTGGAGTTTATTCTTCTTTATGTTTTCCATTCCACCTTCAAACTCATTTAACTTTTTTTTTTAATTATTTTTATTAATGTTAGTTAATCAACGTTTCTCATGAACTCTTTGTTTATGCAAGGTTCAAATTCATTGACATATGGTAGATATAATTTTGTTTTAAATAATGAGATCAAAATTACTATAAATTGAAAAGTAGAAAGTATGATGTTTCATTTATATTACATTATATCGATTATTTCAAGTTTTGTATAAGTAACATTTATTTAATTCGATTGTATCTTGAACAATTTGTTTAAATATATTTTTTGTTTGATAAAGTTATATTATTATATTATCTTAATTTAATTTTTATCATTTTAATTTTAATAAAAACTTCGAAAAAAAATTGAATGTGATATAAAAAAAAATATGTATCCAGAAAAATGATCTAACTCTGCCCCTGGTGGGGCTGACACTTTATTCATGTCAAGTGGATCTCATGAGACTCATAAATTCGAGGGGCTTTCACATGTCTGCTTTTTAAAAGCACAATTGAAAGTGCCAAAATAAAGAATTAACAAAAAGAAATGTGATTCTTATCATTTGTGGAGGCTATAAATAATGCAAATGGGTGAAAGTAGGATAAGGGGGTATGGATCTAATGATCATCTAAAAGTTAAAACCCCAAAATTTTGACAATTAAGTCCCATTCCATTATGAGAATGACATTATAAAATTAATTTTATTATCTTCAGGTGGTGATTTGCTTCTTCCACTACATTCAATGTTTCGTCTTTCCATTTATCAATAATGATGCATGTATATAAATAATGCTAAGTTTAAATAACTTTAATAGGCTTATTGGGGTGTACGTGGAAGAGTGTTGGCTTCATTTTGAATGAGTTTTCGTCAAACCCATAAAAAAATATATTCAGAAATTCACACTCAAACTCTTTAAAACTATAAAACATTGATTTGATACCTACCATCTATTTTCCCCCCCAAATTTCACTAAAAGAAACATTGATTTGACACTTACCACCTATTTTTCCCCCTAAACACCAACATTCAAACCCAATTCAAGTGGGATTTCAACTTATTCATACCACAAAACCCAACAACCAAAACTCATCCAAATGAGGTCTCAAATGTTTAATCGAAACCACCTTTAAACTGAAACCCGTGAAACCGAACCAAAACTCATCCAAATAGACCCTTGGTTACCATTTTATTTTTACTGATATAAAAGTTTATGAGATCTATTCGATTTTAGCATAGGTAGAAAAATATGTTTAGTAGGGGTGTAAACGATTGGTATCGTACGAAAAATTGTTCAAGCTTGATTGAATATTATCGATCTTTAAATTTTGTGTTTGGGTTTAGTTTGATTTATTTACGATTTGAGCTCAAAAGAGCTTTTATCGAACGAGCTCTAGCCGAATATCGAGTAACTTAATATTTTTAAATGTGTTTTTTTTTCAATTTTTAGCTTATTGTGTTGAGCTAGCTCTAGCCAAGTATCAAAAGTTATCAAATGAGAAATCTTGCTCAGACTTGATTAATTTGTTTGACGAACCGAACTCAAACGAACTTTTACTTAATAAGCTCGAGCCGAGTATCGAATAACTTCTTTTGATTTTCACCCCTACTATAAGTTTGGTTTAATCGATAATGAGATTTTTGGGCAGATAGAAAAATATATTTGCCTGTTTGGTTTATTCGTTTTGGAAGTGTAAGAGTGTAATTATATAAAATGTAGAATTTATTTTTTAATTTAGATAGAAAGTTACTAAAATCCGTAAGCAAGCATATCTTTTATTATAGGAAAAAGTATTAGTATTTTTTCCCCTTTGTGCATATTCTGCCGTAGTGGGAATAAAAAACGTGTTCAAACCATAGTCCTACAATTGCTAATTGTTTGCTATTGGTTCTATGTTGGATTTGAGGGGTAGCAGATAAGAAAAGATTAGATAAAATGGAATGGATTAATAAAAGGATACAAGATACATATATATACTCCTAAAAGAGAATCAAAGAGTGTTTTAAGTAGAGATTACCAACAACATTTTGAAGTATCTAAAACTTGACAAATAGATTCGGTAGATTATAGCTCAACATTTGTACCTCAAAATCCTATGCTCCACGCAACTATGTCCTGTTTATTCTCAAGAACAAAAGCTACAGAATGAATTCTTTAGGATAATAGTTGTCCTTTTTTCTGCACGTATGTATCACTTCCAAAAAGATAATTAATTATTGGACTTCTTTTTAAGACGACACATTTTAAATTGATTGATTTACCAACTTGTTTACCAACAAAGACACAGCTGAAGCCTCCCGATTAAGCTAGATAATTCAACACATGTCGTAGTCATTTTAAACACGATCAAGGGGAGTATTCAAATAGGGTGTAACGAGCTAATGAAAATGTAACACATTTTTTTGGTAATTACCGAAAAGTTTTCCAAAATGGCACCTTAAAAACTAAAGAGAACAAGAGGAGAATAACTTTATATTTGTAAACTGTAGGCATACACTATCAGGAATTTGATCTTTAAGTTGTGGAAATTGAGTCAATCATTTCCTACAGGCTACAAAATAAGCATTTAGCAATTGAAACAAAAGATTATACAACGTGCACAGAGAGGCAAACATACTCAATTTTGTGCTGATTTGATGAAAAATTCCTCCATTTGGCTTACACAGAACATCATCTTGATTGGGTTTCAGGTGGTGGAGAGCCTCTGAACTTGGCAAGTTGTGTTTGCCGGCGTCCTAAATGGAAGGCCGTAACTATCCACAAACAACACACCTGAGAAATAAACAGGGTCAAAGTAAATAATTTTTCATTTCCCCGACTCGGGATAAACACAGGGGGTATATAGAAAAGGATTAACCAGAAAACAAACTATAATATGGTTTAATTTAATTCATAATAATAATAGTATTTATGAATATACACGTACAGGCAAGGCACAGAGAGACACGGTGGTCGCCTTGCCACCATTTAAAGTGCTGAAAAGTAGCTTGTACATTCCGGCAGCAGTGGCATCTCCAAGCCTCTGAACAATTACATCTATGCATACCTGCGAAAGAAACATCTAATGAGTAATGAATAATACAATCACAAACAACACTACTTTTGGATCCAAGTTGAATTTTCGTGTTGATAAATTAAAGGAAACGGGAAACCAATACCTTTCTTGGAATAAATTTACAAACAGATGAACGGTTAAGATACTTCTTATATGCATCTAATGAAGATTGATGGTATCATGTAAACAACTTCATTTACCTTTCAAAGGAAATATTAATTATTAAGAATTGAAAAAGTAGAATGTGTATGTTTTTTCCCTCACCTTTGCCTTATACTTCTCGTCATGTGTCACAACGGTGAAAAGAAGCTCTCTTCCAGGCCTAGTGACAACATAAGTTACCACCTGATGAAATGGAAGAATAAAAATGTGTGAAATTCAGTGATTCAGTCATTCATGTCTGTATGAAAATATTAATTATGTTTACTTGCTTCGCTTCCTAAATAGGACCATGATTTTAAAGTTTCTAACTCAATTTTTCTAAGGCAATTGAAAAAGTAACCTTTCGTAGGGTTTCAGATATGGCGACTGCAATCCATGAGGGCCACACAGCTAAAGCAACTAGATTGAGGAAGGCAACAAATGGCGCAGAGCAAATAGCTATAGTAACCCCAGCAACAGTGAGAATCCGCCCCTGTGAATAACATAAATTAGTAGGTAAATTTTGAAGGTAATTTATATAATCAGCAAAAGTACTAAAAACGAATAAATGCGTATCCATAACTACATGTGAGCGATCCTTAACAAGAAAGTGGTTACAATTTTTCATCTAGATGTTCAACTTTTCGAAGAGAAGTTGTGGAAGAGCAAACAATTGTTCAAAATGATTATCCTTAGGAGTCGAAGCTTGGATGGAAGGAAAATGTAAAAGAATACTATCAAGGACAAAGAAACAGGACATTGAGCAATAGTTATGAAAGAGCAAAAGCTTTTTCAAGATGATGATCCCCTATGAGGTGGAGCTCAGTTAATAGAATACCTTACTAGTGTACTTATATCCTTGCTTAAAGCAAGAAAAGAGGAAGCAGGAAATAGTATTTTTCCCTAACCACTGTGTGTAGGCTACAAAAAATTAGAGATTGTACTTCACATATTAAATATTGTTACACAAAAAAATGAATATCAAATACTGTAACCATACCGTTAAAGTAAGCTGTCCAGCAAGGATAAAAATAGCAATAAAGCTATTGATTTGTGCAAACAATCTTCTTCTGCCAACAGGACTTGCAACTGTACTGGCAATGACGGTTACTTTCTACAGTCATACAAGGAGAAGAAGTCAGCATTAATAAGTAACCAAGCCGAGTAACATTAATGCATCCATGATAACGAATGAAACTGATCTAACATGGACGCACACAGAGGGGAGAGAGGGAGAGTTTTGAAGACATTATATTAACTTAGTTATGGATTATATCGACTTAATTAGTTTCGATAATTTACATCTGAACTTATTTCTTTAAAAAAAAACATCAGAAACCAAATAATGTGGCTGTAAGTAGATATACTTGCTTTAGCAGAAAATATTAAGTTGTCCAAAAACTGTAGTTGTACAGATAACTTATAGCATGTTGCAGAGAGTAGCTGTGTGCCTCTGTGGTAAAGCAAGCAGCATATCACATGAGCTTGACAATCTATTAAGGTTAAAATTAGGAGTCAATCTACAAGGTTAGTTCAACTTCAACCTTTTCAAACAGATATACCACTAAAAATTAGCAACACTTGTTTAGGAGTTTTATCACCAGTCTCTAAAAACAGTGGACTGAACAGTTCTAGTATCGTCAACATACTGAAAACAAATGACGTATAAGAATTTGTTCTATAATAACCATTGACATATATATATATATATATATTATTCATAGATAAGAATTTCTCGAAGACTCCTCATAAAAGAAATAGATAAAGTTTAAGAAGAAAAATGTATCTTCACCTGGAAGTAGAAGAAAGAAGAAACTACTGCACTTAGCCACAGGAACAACGCAACTTGTAATAAATAAGTTGATGACAATATAAGCTGCAATCCCTCCAATATAGCCCAGATCTGAGGTTTTGCTGCGGGAATAGATGATCTAGGGGATAATGCTTTAAGAGCAGTTACACTTTGCTCAGCTGTCTCACTGCTGTGATCAGTATCAGCTTTTCTACACAATTAAAATAAAATGCAAAATATATTGGTAAGCCCCGCAAAGTTCCTTCATCAAGTTCCAAAATATACATGTATGACTAAAAGGTTGAAATGTTTATTAAGCTTTCCAAATGAGCCCCAGTCAGAATAAGCAAGCCTCATTGATTAATGTCTCCTTTCTGGGCATACAAATCTTTTGCATCTATTGGGTGCTACAGAGAACAATGAATTATAAAGCTTGTAATGTTGCACAAACATCAGTACTTAAGTCAACTCTTACAACAACCTTGGTTTTTGTTCAAATAAAAACTACTACAACATATAGAGTATAGACAACCTTAAGATCCCCAGTTTTAGTGCTCATTCCAAAGAAAATAAAAGTAACCACGACTTCTTATCTCTTCCATTGATTCTTGAGAAAATATTACTCTGTATAGAGCAAGGAAATCATTTTTGTCTATGGAAGAACACCGTTCATGTCATTATTACAAGTACTTTAAAAGGAAAGAACCTTGAATATGGTAAGGCATGAAGCAGATGATAAAGATATAATACCTCATAGGTAATAGTTCTTCTGGAAACTGGGAAGTGTCTTTGTCGATTCCTTTTGAAGACTGTGCAGCAAATTCCAACAAGAGTGCAGCAAAAAGGAGCAAATCTAAAAGACATAATTCAAAGTCAAATATACAGGAAAGGAGACAAAGATGTGAGAGTGGCAACAAAGAGGAGACATACATGGACCTAACCAAGCCATTCCTGTAGCAAACAGTGAACCAAAGAGCTGTCCTAGCGTAGCACCAGCACCAATAAATCCGAACAATCTTGAACCTGACTGAATTCAGGAGAGTTAATTTTGCACATAATCAAATAGCCCCATGGTACAAGATTTAAGTGGCACAAATACTAGCCACCTTAGTGGTCCAAGCTGAGTCAAGGACACGTGCTTTCACTAAATACTTGTGCTCAACTAAGTTAACACTTAAAAAATTTGAATGGATTCTGACAGAAAAAGTGGCAGCATACCGACCTCACTATCCATCACGTCAATTACTCTCGCCCAAGTTGAAGAGATAGTTATAAGATTAAGCAGAGCAACCTATTAATAGCAAATTGTAGAGAAAAATCAGTCCTAAGAGAAAACTTATATATTGTGAGGAAAAATGTAAAAGCTATAACTGGTAACAATCTCAGTTTTGTAGAAGAAAACAGAGCACCATTTTACCCAAAGGAACAATGCAATTCTAACAGCAATGTAAAACCACCCATGGTTTTCCCAGCCAGCAGGATTAGCTGGAATCGTTTGGTTAACTGCAACTTTCAGATCCTCCTTTATAGTGGAGTTTACAGGAAGCATTCCCTACATAAACACACGTCCAACATAAAAAGAGATGATGTAAAAACAAAGAGTTAAAAATGAGACGGTTTACATTCTTGCGTTGAGATTGATTGATGAACTTACAGGTGTAGAGAAAAGCCATAGAATGAAGAATACAACAAGAGAAAAGCTAAAAAACCGGTATATCAAAACCAAAGCCTGGAGCAAGAGAAAATTTTCCAGATGTTAGAAACAGACCAAAATACTTGCAGGAAATAGATAGATCACTAACAAATATGACCTTATAAGTTCAAGTTTGAAGTATACGGTAAGAGGTAATTTATAAGGAAAATCTGGTATGAAAGGCATACATTGGGTAAAGGTGTTGTGTTCTGCCAAATCACCCCCTCCCCTATTAAAAATGTTCAAGATACAGTTGTTAAAATGGGAATAACTTGGAGATTGAGGCAGTCAATCAGTCTAATTCCCTAGTCACTCTTTGGGCAGGGACATAATAAAATGCACAGCTGCGAGCATTTTATAACACAACTCTAATTTGACGAATATGAATACATTAAAAAGATAAATCAGATATTTGAAATACAGCATCAGATGCAGTCTTCTAACCTTCATCTATACCTACATTGATTACTAACATTTTTTCTTAAACCTCAACCTCTCTCTAAATTTCAAATCTCTCCGAGCTGCTAGCACCAAGCAATAGCTGTCACAGACTTCTCATAATCAAGTAATCAAGCACAAACCCTTCAAACTAGAAGAGAGCAATAATCATTCTAGACCTGATTTTTTACCCTTAGACAGTCAGTATATACAGATTTAAAAACGCATCAAACTATAGTAGACTAAATGCAGATAGCATTACAATATTGAAATTAATCTGAAAAGTCAAACTAACAAAAAAATACTAATTCAGTTCAGACCTTTCCTTTGGAAAGATTTGGCAGTGAGAAAATGAGAGTGGAAACCGGGGCGGCAACCAAAGTGAGCAGCAAAGATCCGACGAAAAGCCCCGGAAGTTTATCTAACCCTAACGAAATAGCGCCTTCATCTCGCAAAGGAAGTACCACAAAATAGGCACTCAAAATCTGCAAAATTCAAATCTAGGATGAATCTCAGCAAAATAGAAAAAGAAATTCTAAAACTTGTAAATGCTTACAAAGAAGAAAGAAGAGGTAGAGTAGATCAATGCAGAGGTTTCATGGGGATAAACCGTAACGAATATCGATATGATCGGTTCGAGTCGGGATTTATCAATGATCATTTCTACTTTTACTCTTACTCTCTGTTTAGTTAAAATTATTTTGTATGTATATATCTGTTTCAATTGCATGAAGAGGAGGGATAAATTAAGGAATTTTGGTTTTTTTTTTCATTTTTGGGTAAATAAGGAGTTTTTGTTTAGGACAACGAGCTAGGGAAATTTATTTTAAGAATTCTTAAACTTGAGATTGACCTTTTGTTGACTCTCTGTTCTAATATTTCTTTTCTTCTCTTTCTTGTTTGTTTGATGCAAGTTTGAGTGGCATTTCTAATACGAGATACTTTAATTCAAGCCTTCCTTGAGATAACTTGTCAGAAAATGATACGTGAATTAATTTAATTTTATTTTTAATAGTTTAATATGTAAATTACAAGTTTACCCTTATTAATAAATAAATGTATCTAGTTTTAATTCATATAATTCCAACGATCAGTTCTCAACTCTCTCTCTCTACTGATACTAAAAATTGACTAACCGAGAGTTTTTGTGCTAAAATTAAACGCGCCGCCGCGCCGGAGTAGGATCTGCCGGAGACAAAAAGAACTGGCCATTTTATTATGCAATTGATTGGCATAAGAGTGGGTGATTGATCTCTTTTGAAGGATTCGGGTGGTTGGGAGAAAAAAAATTGTGGAGAGGAACATGAGATTGTTTTGAAGAAAAATTAGTTTTAGGCTAATATTTTTTTCTTTTATATAAGGGTATTATCGTCATTGTGACCGTACAACATTTTATTGTACATGTGCAAAATTATCATGATTATTTGTACAGTTGCACAAATATTAACGGTCTAGATCTACTTTTTTTAAATTTAAAGACTCAGATTGACATATATCAAGAAAGGTCACCTATCATGGAATTTTGTTTTAGAATTGGGGAAGTTTAAGAAGAAAGTAGAAGAAAAAATTGATAAACGGAACTTTTAGATATTTTAATATGCGATTGCATAAAATTCCGATTAAAAAAAATTGTAACAAAAGGAATTCGGTTTAATTCCTGAAATAGTGACATTTCAAAATGATCACTTATTTACTCCTTATGTCACATTTGTATCATATATTGAGATTGCACAAATAAACCCAACAATATTTTAAATTGCATATGATAGGCTTCGAAAGATTAATTATATAAAATGAAGGCATTAACAATCACAAGAAGAACCACTATAATTCTAATAGAACATTTCATTATGTTACAATATGATTGTACCAAGTCCTATGGGTTGAACTTTGAACAAATACATAATCATATTTCTCTTCTTCCTTACTTCACAAGTTCCCTCTGCTTTCTTAGTCCCTCAAGTTCTCTCACCATTTGCCAATGTTCCATTGACAAACACGTCTCGCCAAAACTAACAGACACCAGGCGACCCATTGTAAGCCATCTGCAAGGCCACAGTATCGACAAGCTTAAGAAACAATTTCATACAACGTGAAACATTTACACAAAATCAAGCATCTTAGTGAATAGTACCTGCTAAATTCTTGGCTGCCTAAGCTTCTATCAGCTTGTCTGGCAGCAACTATATCATCTTCAACAACCTGCAATATATTAGATTATAATTATTAGTCCAATTAAATCGAACACTATTTAAGTTTAAGGGGGGAATATATTATTTGAAACCTTCTGCATATGTGGCTCGATTGAATGAGGTAGCGATTTCATGGAAGCCAAGTACCATCTGAAAGCTTTCAGCAACTCAGTATCTATTTCCAGAATGGAGTCAATAGAAGAAGGATGAAAAGGGAGAACTATATCAGCAGGCAGTATATTTGATTTCCCTTCCGAAAAGATCAGTAGTTGAACATCTGCAGCCATCTCCATTTTATAATACGTGAAATCGTAATCAACCTGAGAAAAGGAAAAATGAGTGGGAAATTTTTTATAAGATTGCAAGTAACCACTAGTTAGAAATATGAAATGAACCTTTTGGGACTCCATTAAATTCTTTAATACTTGTGCATTTTCAACCCCTGTGGAGTTAAGGGTCCCATTTTGTAACGGAGTTTCGTCTATGGTTAAGTGAGAGCCTTCAGGTAACTGCAAAAACCCAGCTACCAGCCTGTAAAATAGACCGGCGTACATTAAGATGCAATATTAATAACATGTCTGTCAGCCGGAATGAAAAAGAAACTACTTTATGCTATTTAATTACCTGTCAGTATTGTAATCTTTCTTAGGGGCAAGTGTAACAGTATTGAGATGGTCTACTGTGAGAGGCAAGCATTGTGTGAAAGGTACAAGGTTCTTGATTGCAAATTTAAGCCGGTCTCCAAAAGTAGATGCACTTTCTTTGTTAAAGCAAGTAAGATTTAGAGAGAGCTTCCCAACAGCAATTGAGTCAACTCTGGCATGAACCTGTACAAAACATGATCCAAAACTACTTTGTATTGATTCTATTCTTTAAAAAATCACTACTTCATATTGACTCTGGCTATTTTTCAAAGAAAAATTATTGTCCAGAGATTTCATCTTGATTGAAATCCTGGCGATTAGACCTGGTTTGGCCAAACTCATTCAAGCACAAAACTAGTACATTTGACATGTGATTGATCACTCTCTTAGGAGTGTTTTCCATCCACTAGGCATGTGTACTGCGACTTGCCAAGTAGATAATTTGGGTTCGGCCAAAACCAGTCTCTGGGACAGAATTTCCTGGGTAAAAATGAGGTTAAGTAAGAAGCAAGGGGTGGGACAATATACCCTGGATAATAGGTGCAATAAAATGTATCGAGCAGCCATCCTGTCATTTCCAAGAACAGCGGTAAGATATCCAAGAAGAGCTTCCCTTAATTCTTTTATGGCAATGGGTTTTAACTGCGACATTATAACAAAAAATAATCTTAAATACAAAATTGGCCATGAGTCCTGGTAGGGATTAATAAGCTGGAATTGATGTTATGCATAAGCTGAAAAAACAAATGGATGTACTCACCTCCAATGGGGGACTTGAAAAGAAATCATTTATCACAAGCTTCCGGTGCAAGACACAGTGAAGCCGAGGAACCTATCATGATAGTTCAATGAAACAAAAGTAAGACATGGTTATCGATTATCTCATATCTGGCTTACATGCAGTAGATCTTTGTGACAGTGTGTGGGTGAGAGGTGTGACATTCTTGAGGCTAGATATTAGATTGATTTTCATTTCCTCTATTCAAAGTTGTTTACTTTGCTGCCAAACACAGCTATTCAAGGTTATGCCAAAATATCATCATACATACTTCAAAATTTAAAAGATGCAATGTCCAAAAAGCATCATGCAAAAACTGAAAAAACAACGTGAAACTAACATGTAACAGGGATACCTTGGTAGGGGGTACATGAACCAATGCTCCTTCACAAAAGCTATCTATGAGTTCATCATTATCATCTCTGTCCTCGACAAGGTCTGGATCAGAAGTGAAGATACCAACAAACTCGAAAACTTCATTTAGCTTCAAGTCAGACTCTGGCGAGTCATATATCTGTAGAGCTCCAAGTTCAAGATTCAAATGGTCAGTGTTGTATTAATGGAAAAGTTAAGGCATTGAAACTTAAGTTTTACAGACTAGTTAATTCACCTTTATAAGGCAAGGAAAAGAATTTCTTTCAGCATCAGGGGCCAAACTTGAATTAAAAGAGGTTCCTTCAGATCTAGCCATCTGTGACTCCGAAGAAGGCATTCCATCTTCCCGCTGATAAGAGAAATAAGTGGCAAACAATTGATCATATAGTCCCTCAAAGAGAACTTAAATCACCTTGCTTGTAAAACTTTCCATGTCGTATATGATCACACAACTTCGGACACTCAACTTCATACATAAATCATGATTAAGGAATAATGAGAAAGGCAAACAAAGTATCTCTGCATACCATTTTTTTAGCATTTGGAGAGTCCTCAATGACATCACCATCCTGTTAAAAATGCAATTTATCAAATTCAAATGGAAAATGTGCAGCTTTAATCAAATTTTGCAGTACTAAGCTAAGCAGCAGTTTCCTGTACTATTCAACATGCATAAATGTCACTATATGAACTGCAAACATAACGACAGAATGAAAGTAAAGAACTGCATGGCATATCTTAAAAAGACTAAATACCACTACAATTTTAAACTGAAAAGCACTAAAATACAACAAACATACAAACAAACAAGTAGAGAGTATAGATCCCCCATACCATCCATATAATTCCACACACACCAACACAAGAGTAAAATAAACATCAAGAGCACTAGGTTAAGAGAGAGGATGTACTACCATCATATCAATGTCATTCTCCTCCTCTCTTCTTCGTTTCTCCCTTTGAGGAGATACAGAATTAGTGCACATATTTGTTAGATTTTCTTGGGAAGATTCAGCCCATGAGTTTTGTCCAGGAACCTAAACAAAGAAGCCTACTATGTTAAAGATATAAATTGCAAAAACAAGCATCAACAACCATGAAATAGGAGGACCAGCAGTGATAATACCAACGACCACAATCACAACCAATTTGAGAAATTCAATAAAAAAATAAAAAACAATTTGAGAAAACTGACTGGAACACAATAAAGCAGTCGACGTTCCCAAATCCTCATGTCCGATGATGCATCCATAGGACATTGGGAAGCATCAGAGAATTTATTAGTTTTCCACGTTGCACCATCCTGTACCATAAGAAAATAGAAAAATAATCTTGAGTTCAATCATTTTTTCCTGGAACAGTAGCAGAGAAATCTTTATGTAAAACCCAAAACAAACTGATGTTGTTTGAGACATTAAAGAATTCGAATGTACCTTATAAGCACCAACATATAATTCATTACCCAACATGTCTTGTATCATACCACGAAAGCGGACAAGAGTATTAGGCTGGAGACATTTGATGGTTGAGGCATTAAGCATGGGCACCTAAACATAATACAATCCAACACCAAAAGATCAGCTTCAGAACAAGTGCAGCAACAGAGTGAGGGAAGACAGAAATTTAATCAATTCATATGCTCCCAGTCGCAGTTTCATTCCAAGGAACATATAGCAAAGAAAAAAATAAAGAAAAATATAATTTTTTCAGTAGCTTTGAAGAGCTGTAATTCCTAATATTAAATGATGTAGCCAGTTCTGCAATATAGCAAACCAATTATGGAATTCCACCGCATCTTTCAGGTTTTCAATAGTAAAGCAACTGCTTCTCAGATAATTATAGAAAATACTAAAATTCATGAAAACTAAGGAAAGTTCATTTCCTAGCAGAATTTTCACAAAAAAGTTATAATTAATTTGTTTTCCTTATGATTAAAAAGAGGAAACATAAAAGTGTCCATGGGGAAGTAAATAATCCCAATGAGACAAAGCTAACGGAAAGACGAACATTATCTAACCGTACAAAGGAATAACCCGAGAAGCAGAATATATTAATTACTAGAAACAAATTAACCTAACGTCGATTACACGACTATGATTTCGAACAAACATGATTTAATAAGTAATAACAAAAATGATAACATAGTACTATTATCAGTATAATAAAATGTCAAAACAAACACAATAATACCTTAGACAGGCCATTATCATCGATGAGAAATTGACGAAAGAGATCAGCGGCGCCCCAGTCCTTGCAGTCGAGCGCCGCCGGGTCGAATCTGGACGCTACCTCCTTCTCGAAAGTCAATCGGACGGCTCCGAGTGGGTTCGCTATGCAATCGTAAGGTAGCCCCACCATCGTCTCAGTTTTCAATTGTAACCGATTTTTGCTCTCGTGATAGGGCTCAGTTTGGGTTGTTGAATGAATAAGAAGAACCTTTTCAGGATTCCCGCGCTGTGGGTGATTTCCCGCCAAGTACCTAGTCATTTTTCCCGCCTTTTCGGCCTGGACTGTGGCCATTTGTCCATTGGGCTTAGGGTTTATTTTGATTTCTGTGGACTCGGCCTCAATAGTTCAATTTCAAAGGATCCGAACTGTTAATGGCCGAATAATTATTTTTCTTGTTATCTAGCAAATATTTTTTTTTTTTAAAATTCTATGTATATTAAATTGATATATCTTATAAATTTGAGTTTCATACGCTAGTAAATAAATATGGGTTGAAATACTAATATTGTTCTTGCCTTTTGTAACATTTTTTTAACTTTAATCTGAAAAAATTTACATTTTAGTCATTCAAGCCAATATTTTGTTTACAATTTTTTATAAGATTTTAGCTCTTCTTCTCTAATCTAAATCTATAGGTGGAGATGGATTATATTAATTTTTTAATTTAATTATGCAAATACATAAAATAAACGAGGTATTTTATATTTTTGCCAATTGCTATTGAAATGAGTAACTAAAGTTAAGTTTACGGGGAGTTTTAAGTAATTTAGCAAAATGTCTTTTTTTCCGGTAATTAACCTTACTCTCCGAGGATACCGATGTATTTATATTTTATTTTTAATAAATTCATTATCAATCATTAAATAATGAATTATTTCATTAATTATTCAAATACAAAAAGTTAGGAATAATAAACTACTATAAACTAGTAATAAACTAAAATAAATACCCACATTGATAAGAATCGAATACAAATCGAATACAGTAATTCTTTTCCTGTGATTTACCAGTGTATTATTACCCTCTAATTATTAACCAACAAAATTCAAAATTCAAACAATGAATTTTTTCTTATAAAACACCAACCAAACTTTAATGACAACAATAATAAAAATAAATCCAAAATTCTGGAAAATCGGTGAAACACCATTCTGCCCAATAAATTACATGCAATGCAGATAAGAAATTGATACAAAGTATTTCCCACCTATATTAAAAAATGGTGAGTTTCTTAAGGTTTGAACTACAAGCACCACAACTGAATTAAAATTACAGAACTTAACCAGTCATGTGAAAACTATTCTGCACTCTTCATTATTTTAGTTACAACACCAAGTGCGATAGTTTTCCCCGATGCTCTAAGTGAAACACGCCCCAAAGCTCTACAATCGCTGTACTCTTCCACGCAAACAGACCCCTGCAGAACCACCTGAGACGCGAAAAATATGTTATTATAAAGATAAATAAGAGGTCGACCTTGACTATAAGGTCATATCTAGTATTCAGAGTCTAGTTGTCAACTAGTATATACTAACCTCGATGATTGCATTCTGCTTGGACAATAAACATCTTGGGGACTTCTTTGTTGCCTTCCCTGTTTTCGGATCAAGGATTGATGATATCTTAACAATAGTAGCAGCCTCTTTGGCGTGGTGTATATGAAATTCCAACTGCAATGTCAAAACAAAGGTTTCTATCTTAACTCCAATAGGGTAAAAAATAAATACACCAAGAAAATTTGAACATATAATTGTGTCTATAAATTAATGTAACCTGAGAACCAATCAGAATTGGCGTTGATATATCCAGGACAAGGATCTTCAGTTCCAAGTGGTTCGAGACTTGAACTGGGTAATCCGGGTGACATAACACGCCGCCAGCTGTCACACGATTAGCCTCGATACCTTGTAATGTAACCGTGACATTGTCACCAGCTCTTGCAATGTTACAGACCTCAGAGTCCCGTTCCATGGCACGGATAGTAGCTGTTTCTTTTGAAGGCATGACTAGCACCTATTAACGAAAAATGTTAAAGACTAAGGATAGAATAAATTTCTGTAATAAAATGCAAGATTTTGACAATTCTAAAACAATCCCAAGTCAAAAATAAGGTATTAAGAATTTTGTACCTTAGATCCTGCTCGAATAGCTCCACGTTCCAATTTCCCACATGCAGAAACATGACCTTGTGATTGTAACTTTACAAAATCGCATACAGGCATTAGTAGAGGCTTGGAGTAATCTCTTGAGGGAAGTTGGAGAGAATCTATTGCTTCCAATAAATGTGGTCCCTTAAACCTGCAATTCAAGATATTCTAATGTTTAGTACTTTAGTTAGCGTGTGCTTCAAAATATATTAACAAAAAGGTGAAAGGAACAAAACTAACCAGGAAAATCGCACATCCGAAGGATTTTGTATTAGGTTTTGGTTTTCCATGGCACTCGCTGGAATCCATAATACGGAAGAGTCTTTAAAACCACAAGATCGGAGACATGTTCCTAGTTTTTCCTTAATCACATCAAATCTTTCCTTGGAGTATTCCACTACATCCAATTTGTTAACTAAAACTATGATTTGATCTACTCCGAAGCTTCTAATGAGTTGTGCATGTTCCCTCGTTTGCCCACTATTAACACCTATGCCGGCTTCAAAAGAACCGATTGAAGCATCAACAACGAGAATCGCTGCATCTGCTTGGGTTGCGCCTGATATCATATTTGGAACAAAATCTCTATGCCCTGGAGAGTCGAGAATTACAACATGGTATTTTTTAGAAGTGAAAAAAGCAACAGCCACCGTCATGGTTATACCCCTCTCCCTTTCTTCGGCACTTTCATCTAATGCCCATGCATAAGCAAAAGACCCTTTTCCTTGTTCTTTAGCTTCCTTTTCATTTTTGTGCATCTCCTTTTTAGATATTCTCCCCAAAAGATGAAGCATCCTTCCTGAAAGTGTAGATTTTCCAGAATCGACATGGCCAACCTTTGTACACAGAAAATAATAAATCCTAAATGTCTGTAAATAAATTGCTTTGATATACATGATTAAACATCTAAAATAACTTACGATTGCAAGATTTAGCTGATTCAGTCTACCATCTTCTTTGTTGGGTGTCATCCAAGCCTCGGGTTTATACTGAGAGATTGATTCTGCTCTATCCTCATTCGAAATTTTAGCTGTTCTTTCAGATTTCGATGATATAGGAACTGCATCAAAAGCCTTTGGTTTGTTCATACTTTCCAATGCAGATTTTTTCTCTTTCAGTCCATTATGTATTTCTCGAGAGGCTGAAGATGAAGTCGACTCTGACCCTCTAGCATCAAACTTTGATTCGATTTTAATATTTGTCTCCTCAATTGGAGCGTTATCAAGTGAAGGCTTGTTAAAGTTTGCTGCAAGCACAAAGCAGGCACACAAAAACTTATCAAACACTGAGTTTTGAATCTATATAATATTGCAACAAGTGGAAGAAAGTCAATAGGTATTTTCTTATACATAATATGATGTTAACAATCTCTTATCTTAAAAATTAGTAAGTCAAATCTTATATTTGACCCCAGTAGGTAGTTCAAAACACCATCCAGATTTCTGATACCAAAAAATTTCTATATGTTGCTACAAGGCCACATGACAAAGAACAGTAAATGTATTCATAAGCATTCAAAGGCGAAGGGGGCCAAACAGATAGACAAACAAGAAAAGAAAATTAAGGGCTAATAACTATTCGAAGTTACTTCAGATGAATAAGAAAAGCCTTAAAGACAGCAACTAAACTATAAAAGAAGGATACCTTTGGAGTTCAGTTTCATTGAACGTAATCCATTTGATACCAAATCATCAGGAGACGGTGCATCGAACTTGAAAGGTGCTGCTATAAACATTATTAATGCTAGAAAATGCAAATATGATGGATCCAAAACAGTAACAATAAGACAACCATTTAATGGAATTGAACACATTTTTCGTCTTTGGTCTAAGAAAACTATATTTGCCTGCTGATTAGAAAATCAGCCTCACAACTAGTTCCTACCTATATTAACTTTATGATGATTTTGACCACTAAAAAGCTTATTGAATTCATGAAAATTCCCACGGTCATTTCCAAGTTCATTCTGGGGTTTAAAGAGTACAGAATTTTCGGGCGGTGGGTGCAGCAATGATGCAAAGAGAGACTTGGCCATCACTGATACTCCAAACTCTTTGCAAGTGCCACCAACTGCATGGAAATGATCTATTTTATTTAAGATGAAAATAAACCTATGAGACAGGAAGACATACACGACTGCCAATGAATACAAAGAAATGTGAGCTATCCAAAAGTATCCTATTAAAAGGATTATAAAGATGACATGAAAAAGAAGGAAGTAAAACTTCCCTAAAATAGACCAAACTATGTAGATACCTGTAGGAGGCTTGGAAAGAAAGAAAACTACTGAAGAAGTTGAGAAAGTAATTAGTTTCTTGTTTTTATTATTTCGAAAACTCAAAAGAATGAAAATTTTAATAAGAAAAGTAAAAATACAGATACAAACAATTATACCTGGAACAGGATTGCCGTTGCTACTGATTTTAACCAATGGATTACGTAGAACTCCACATATTTCACATGCAGACATGGTATCTTCATTATCATAGGTACAAATTGGGCAACGCCAGACCCCCGTCTTTACTGTTTCCTGCTTCGCCTTTGTATCAGGTGTGATTCCTGTCGCAGAAAAGTAAATATGAAACACAAAAATTATGAATAACAAACTTTACATTGTTAAACACTACATACGCATTAGATATAACACATAAGGAATAAACAGCAAGTTCAAATAAAACGAGATAAAGTCACATGAATATTAATATCATGCTTCCTTGGGGTTCCGTGTGGTTTTCAAAATTAGAAACACCCCATGTGGAAATTTAACAAATCAATCATATTCAGTAAATGTGATGAGTGTGCTTTCGTTAGGATGGTTCTTTCCAGTCGAACGCGACTCGCCAATATGAGGATCAGCAGGTCGGCTATGCTAGTCCTCGATTTGTATAAGGGATCCTAACCTGAAAACAAAGACAACTACGTCAGGTTAATGCCGGTGGTTACCCGGCGATAACCCTCCGATGCTTAAGTAAGTATCGAGATGAGTTGGGAAGTCGGAGCGTATTTAATGCTTAGAAGTGCGTACCTTTTATCGTATTTATGAGGGGTATTTATAGGGTTCTAAATGGGTCATCGGGTCGAATCATGATTGGACATAATGGTTCGAATATGGATCCTCAGCAATTTATTCGATCCGATCGTAAATGGATTCAACAAGGAAGTACATCGATCACTATGTCGATTAAGCCTAGGAGATCGATGTCGTTGTCCTTCTTTAGGTCATTTCGCTTAGGAGATCGAGGTCGACAACTGTTTATAATGACGAAGACTTGGTACATCAAGAGTCCCCCAAGTTCTAGAGTTTGATCGTAAGTCGAACTCTGGAAATTTGAAGTAGTGTTTGTTTGATTTTTTAAATTCTGCTAGTATCATTGGGAGTCCCCCAAGTTCGAGAGTTCGATTGCAAATCGAAGTCTGGGACTTTAAAGTGTCGGAATAGAGCTTCCCGCCAAAATATCTATGCTTTCGCGCCCTTGCTGATTTAGGGTTTATTTCGGCGGGTAATATTTATATCAGGGGTGGAAGTTCAAACGTCGCGTCTTGTCATGGGGTATTGTGCAAATTCGGCGAAGCGGTAATTTTTACATCTATAAATAGGTCATTCTTCCTGTGCTTTTATACTACGGTAAAATAAATTTCTTGAAGTCGGAGCTCTGTAAGCGAGTAAAGGAGGTCTTCATCGTTTTTAGTTCTAAGATACCCAGAAAATGTCGGACAGCGAAGCATCGACTCCAGAGAGTATTCATGTGCAAGATGTGGTCAGGGATGTTTTTGGTGAGGAAACAAATCGACAGGATGGCAATGAAGGTGGTATATCTGGAAGTGGCGGGCAGGCTGATGACGGCGAAGAAGAAGAAGATGAAAAGCGACTGGCATACCATGAGATTCAAGCCGGTGATTATAGAAAATCGTTGTCGAACTGGCCGTCGTCGTTTTCGATTGCGGAAGGTTGGGCTTTATCGACTCCGAGCAAGGTTCAGCGGATGCACAAGCCTCCGAAGAACGCCATAGCTATACACGAGGCTTCGATGGAGTGTGGATTTCGAGTACCAATCGCTCCGGAATTGGCATCGATTCTCAATCATTTGGGTGTTGTGCCTGCCCAGATCGTTCCGAATGGTATCTCGATGATCCTAGGATTTATCGTCGTTATGAAAGCTTTTAAGCAAGAGCCGTCGTTTGGCAATTTTTGGCGTTTGTTTACGGTGAAGGATTCACCAAAGTCGGGCGAGGGCTTCTATCAAGTTAGGTCTAGGGGGAATAACAGTAGTTTCCTCACAAATGCCAAGAGTTCTCACGGGAAGGGCTGGAAAGCCCGATTTGTGTTTCTTAGGCCACCAAAGGGGCAGAAGCTAAATATCACATCGTCGTGGCGTACCGGGCCTATCGATGTACAGCGACCTCCACCATCTACTCTCTCGCCTCAATTTGTGGGGAATTTGCATAGATATTTCCTCAATGTGAAGGTACTTACCCAAGAGTCGCATCTGCGAACATGTGGGCTATCTGCATCAAGAAGGAGGGGCGACGATCCTTCCCTAGAGGATCTGCTTAGGGGTGCTATAGTTGTACCCAAAGGGAAGAAAAGGGAAGCTCTCGAGGTCGAGAACCAACGTAAGTGGCCACAAGGCTTTGGCGTCATGACCGGATCTAGCGCGGAGGGTCGATCGAAGAGCGTAGGTGATGATGAGGCACGTCGAATTGAGATTAAGCGGGGAAAGAGGCCTCGCAGAGAAGAAGAGACGGTTCTGAAGGCAGGAAATGATCCCGTCGATCCGATTATGGATGTCAGCGACAAAAGCTCTGATGACGACGATTTCGATTTAGATTGGTCAATATCAGAATGGGTAGATTCCGAGCTTAAGTATCCCGGTGGCATGAGTTCCAGCGATTCAGTTCTTCAACGAAATTCAAAGGACGCTGGTTTTCGAAGTTTTATACACAGTGTTTTCAGTCGCGACCAGAGGTGGTTGTCGAGAAAATCTCTACAAAAGAATTTGCACACCTCTCGATATTAATTTGTAATTTCGATAACGGATCATATATCGGAAATCAATTGTTTCGTTTTTATGCAGATAACACAATATCTGTTTCAAGGTTATCTCCAGGCGGATCTCGCGAGACAAGAATTGGAAAAACTCAAGGCCGAGCATGATGTCGCCATGAGAGAGCGAGAACAGCAAATCGAAGATGCTATGAAGCAGCTTAGCATTTCCTCCGGAGAAGTTGATCGACTCCGTGCTGGGTATCCTCCAGAAGCTAGGGTGGTTTCTTCCGCTCAACGCCTGGCTATTGTGAAGGAGTTTCTTGCGTCTCCTGTATATGAAAATCTCGCAGATGCTAGAATGGGAGATGCTTTGGTCGAGATGCACGAAAAGACCATTAAACAATGTCAGCACAGAGGTTTCCTCACTGCTAATTTTGATCCATCGATGATAGGAGCGGGGCTCGATGAGAAATGTCAACCTCCTGTGTTGATCGGTATAGATGAAGAAGTCGAAGCTGCTCGAGCACATGAGTTCGGATGTTTGCTTTCATTCGAATAGTTGTAGATAAGTAGGAGATTTGTAGGATAATGTTATGTTTAAGGTATTTTGAATGTACTGATGAACTATCAACATATCTTTCTTCAATCGATAAATATATATTCGATAATTATATGTTCTTCTATATTTATTGCACCTCCAATTGTCGTTAATCGAATCGTCGTATTTGAGAATTGTAAATGGGCCAATACTTGGGCCAACTTCCTTACTTCGAAAGGAAAGTTATTGGGCCGAAATTGGTGAATCGGTCCATTTTTTAATGAACCGCCATGTCTGTTCAAAATATTTCGTCATTGGGCGCGCTCTTTGGGATTTTCGTCTATATATAGGGTGTTAAGGGCTTAACTGTTCATACTCATTAGAAAACATACTGGGAGATTTATCGTCGGAGCTCTCGTCGATCAGCGATAGCTTGGAGCCCCCTAGTCGAAGTATTCCTGCTCTCTTAGGTATCTCTATTTCTTGTTTTTATTTATGTCTGGTAGGTCGAAGTCCCTAGGAAATGAATCTGTCGGGGAAGGGGAAGGTGTGTCGATAGGGTCGGTAAAACGTTCGAGTAAGGAAGTTATGATTCCTTCTGAGTCTAACTCGGACCGTCATCGAACAAAAGAATTATTTAGTGCCATATCGGCATGTCGACTTCGTATGTCAGACGAGTCGTTGTTGTCGAAATATGAATTCCCTTCAGGTTGGGGTATTAAGATGCCATCTCCGGATGATAGGATGAATAAGCCTCCGAGTGGTTATAGAACCTTTCATATCGATAGTTTGGAAAATGGTCTCCGTTTTCCTCTAGCGAATGAATTCATCGATATAGTTAATGGTCTCGATTTATGCCCTACTCAATTGGTACCGAATGCTATTGGTTATATCATTGCTTTCTGTATAGTAATGAAAGCGATCGGCCAACCCGCTTCTTTTGCTAATTTTTGTGGTCTGTTCGATGTCCGTCCTTCCCCTCAGTCCAATGAAGGTTTTTACTTTGTGCGGTCTAAACCCAGAGTTAGGTTTCTTAGTGATCTGAAATCATCGCACGGTAAAGGTTGGAAGAATAGATTTATTTTTGTTCACGGCCCCGAGAACTACGTGTGGAGGACGAAACGTGAATGGAGGTCGGGTGCCATTCTTTTGAAGAACATACCTGATCCTTCATGGGGCCCCGACTTTCTTTCTCAGTTGTCGGATTCGACCTATGATACTAATGCACTTCTGCGGGAGCCAATTTTGAGTCTAGGAGGAATGTCGATGGCTCCCCTACCTGTCGATTGTCCTACTTTAGGTAGTTTTTAATCGTTCTCTGTGTTTCCTTATATAATACATTGATATATTCCTTTAATATATTTGTTTGTGCAGAAGACATCGTTCCTATGGCTAATCGATACCTTAGATCCATATGGAAATCTCAACATATTGTGAAACCACCTGTGCCTCCATCTCCAACTGCTGCTACTGATAAAGCCGCGAAACCTCCTGGCCACTCGAGCACTGTTCCCCAACCGACCAGTCATCAAGTGGGGGGAGAACAAGAAATTGATAAGGGAAAAAGGCCGAATTCAGCCGAAGTCGACCAAACAGACACTCGTACTTCGAAGAGGCCCAGGCCCGATGATCTACTGACTCCTACAAGCAGCGAGATTCCAGCCCCTGCCGAAGGCAATCTCGAGTCGATTCTCGAGGAGCATAAAAGACTATACGGATCAAGGGCAGCCGGTATCTCGATGATGGATCCTGTGATTTTGGATTCGGCAATTTCTTCACAGGCGTGGCAGAAGTTTCTGTCGATAGTGTCCTTTGAGGACCACGCCACATTGTTGAAGAAAGATGGAGCGGACATCCTACGTTTACAGGCGTCTCTTCTTCTTTCGGTATCCATCTTTCAACATAGATTCTTGCTCTTTTATTCTGTCATACTGATAACGTATTAATTGTTTATTTCCCAGTTAAGCCAGACCATCTTTTCCTCGGCTGCTCGACAGGATGGTCTGAGGAAGCGTTACGAGAAGAGTAAAAGTTCTAGCTCTCATCTGAAGAAGAAGGTTGGTCAACTGGAGGAGAAGAAAAAAGAGATCGATGAAAAGGTAGCTATCCTGGAGAAAGAAGCGACGACTAGAGACGGTCGTATCGCCGAGCTAGAGGCAAAACTTGAGAAAAAAGATCAAGAATTTGCCATGAAGTTGAAGGAAGAGGTTGCCAACAGCTATGAGTTGGGTCGACAAGAAGGATTGAGGAGTCGTAGTGAAGCGAGTGCTGCCGAGAGGAAAGCTATCGTTACTGAATTCTTCAACAGCGTCGTGTATGAGGAACTTGTCGAACGGCAATCAGGAGTTGATTTGATGAAGGTCTTCGAGAAGGGCTGGAAGCAGTGCAGGGCGCTTGGCTTTCTGAACGACCGTTTTGACGAGACGCGACTTAGCGCGACCTCGGATGAAAATGGTGTTCCGCTTGACTTGGGTTTCTTGGTAGAAGATAATTCTAAGGGAGCTCCAGAGGATCATGAATTTGGATTCTTACTAGAGCTGCAAGCGGCGAAGCTGAAAGCCGAGAGTGCTGACCAGGGAGGCGAAGTCCCCCAGACGACAACCTCCTCCGATCATATCGATCGCCTCAATTTCGAGACCCATAATGATTGTTGACGGCATTTGTTTTGGCCCTGAGTTTGAAAAAAGAAAATACTTTTATTTCCTCTAAAGCTCGGTTTGTTGGTTATCGAGTCTCGTATGGGCGGCGTGTTTTGTTTGTAATATGTGTTGTATTTGTCGAATATTTTCTTTTTACTTAATCAATTGCGTACAATCCATTTATCTTTATGTTGCTCGCAAGTGATAAATTCTGACGTACGTGTGTTAATTTGCCTTTTGCTATCAGAGTACGTTCCCTGAAGGTTTTTCTTCTCACATCGCATAGTCGGATATGATCGATTCGATTCGTCCTAATTTAATTTGGTCGACATCGATTGTTCGTTCCCTAATTAATTACACAGGGTAGTTGAGGCGGTTAGCGCATTAAATGGGAACAATCTCAGCCGTTGATCATGGCGTGTCTTTGACCGTTGGATGTAGTCCGCGTCAGTTACCTTGGGTAGCGGAACAGTCGGCTACTTAAATGCCTTTAATCTGAGCCGTTGATCTAAATCATTATTGACCGTCGGATTAGGAAGTCTTTTCCTATAAATAGGTTAGGTATATGGTACCATACTTCATTCTCAACCCAGCAAAATGTCCTTTATTAAGAAATGTCCGATAAAAACATCTTTCTATATGTCTTTTGTTGTTGAGTTATCGAGAGATCATTCTCTTCGTTTCATGATTTTTCATTCTACTCGACCTCCCGATCGAGGGAAGAGAGATGAAATCATTTTCGACTGGGTGGTATCGGTAAAAGGAATGCTTCAATGGGTAGGCCTCGTCGTTCGAATGGGTGGCATCGGTAACGACCACGAGGTCTACCCGGGGGAATCTCGGAATCCTCATTTGGATCGGCACTCTGCAACATAAGCAGGGTGGTCGATGATTCCGTGGTTCTCCCGAGAACTAGGAGGGCAGGTGTGGAGAATAGAGGCTAAGGTTGTCGATTAGGTGGTGGAGGATTTGAATCGCCAAATACTGGTCGATTTTTTCCTCCTCTTTCACCGAGTCGATGTCGAGAGACCCATCACCCATGGTCATCTTATTGACTGTGATGGTGTGTGCGCTCGGTAAGCAACCTGGTATTATTAAAAGATCCACCTGTCTTTCACTGACGCCGAGGACGTCTCGTCCCCTCAAGGCCTCGACCAATGAGAGGAAAAGCTATAGGCGGAAAACCTCCATATTTAAGCCTATAGCTAATCCGAGGTCGGGCGTGATCATAGGTTCTCGGTTGCCGAATTTGTAGGAAATACTCGGGATTTCCTCAACTTGTTAGAACGATCAATGTAATAGCTTGTAATAGGTCTTTTGATAATTCAGCGTAGTCGATATCGATTTGTATACTTGTAATAGTTTTGATATAATTAATGAAATAAATTTCATATTATCTCAACTTTGTTTGAATATTTGAATTTGTCAGTAACTTTGTAGTTATCGAGAGAATGCACTTAACCAGTAACATAAAAGAAATCGATGCTTGACGTAGTTTGTCTTGTAACCGGTTGACAAAATCGACAATCATAGTAGATCGTAATCTTCCTAAAGAAATCACTGACTTTATCTTAGAAGAAAAGATGGTCATAATAACTTCACTTTCCTTTGAAGAAATTGATGAAAATTCTTAGAGGATATCGACGATTAATATTATCGGAGAGATCGACGATTAATACTTAGGTTTTTTAGCCATTCGAGAATATCGGCAATCTAGGAATGTCTGTCGATTTGTCAATTTGACTATCGCATCCTGATGGCTCCGCGGTTATCGGAGATACTTCTGGAGATTTCGATGATTTGGAAATTTCCTCTCGATGCCTCAACGGCTATCGAGGTACGTTTGGAGAATTGTAGATTTCCTCTCGATGCCTCAACGGCTATCGAGGTACGTTTGGAGAATTGTAGATTTCCTCTCGATGCCTCAACGGCTATCGAGGTACGTTTGGAGAATTGTAGATTTCCTCTCGATGCCTCAACGGCTATCGAGGTACGTTTGGAGAATTGTAGATTTCCTCTCGATGCCTCAACGGCTATCGAGGTACGTTTGGAGAATTGTAGATTTCCTCTCGATGCCTCAACGGCTATCGAGGTACGTTTGGAGAATTGTAGATTTCCTCTCGATGCCTCAACGGCTATCGAGGTACGTTTGGAGAATTGTAGATTTCCTCTCGATGCCTCAACGGCTATCGAGGTACGTTTGGAGAATTGTAGATTTCCTCTCGATGCCTCAACGGCTATCGAGGTACGTTTGGAGAATTGTAGATTTCCTCTCGATGCCTCAACGGCTATCGAGGTACGTTTGGAGAATTGTAGATTTCCTCTCGATGCCTCAACGGCTATCGAGGTACGTTTGGAGAATTGTAGATTTCCTCTCGATGCCTCAACGGCTATCGAGGTACGTTTGGAGAATTGTAGATTTCCTCTCGATGCCTCAACGGCTATCGAGGTACGTTTGGAGAATCGTAGATTTCCTCTTGATGCCTCAACGGCTGTCGATCTATACGATAGTCTTAGAAAGTAACAAAAGAACTGTTTCATTAGATTCAAAAATAAAAGTAAGGAAATTACAAGAAACAGTTGGAAATATAGACAAACTAAAGAAAATTTCTTAGGCGTAGAATTTTCTGAGGTTTCTCCCGTTCCAAGTTCTTTTTACGGATTTTCCTCCCATTGTGTTTAATCGATATGCGCCCTTTCTGCCGGCTTCGATTATCTTGAACGGTCCTTCCCAATTACAATCGAGCTTACCCTTTTGCTTGGATACGTCTACTCGTTTTAGGACGAGGTCTCCCACCTGAAAAGATTTTAATCTTACATTTTTATCGTAAGCCCTTGCCATGGTAGTTTTGTAGGCTTGGATTCGGGTGGAGGCTCTTTCTCGTTTTGCTTCCACTTGATCGAGTTCGAAATTCCTTTTGTCCGTATTATCCATTTCATTGTACATACCAGTTCTTGGCGACGTGACTTCCAGTTCAGCAGGAGCAACTGCCTCCGATCCATACACGAGACTAAAAGGCGTTTCCCCAGTCGCAGCTCTTTCCTTCGTTCGATTAGCCCAAACGACCCAAGGTAACTCATCGAGCCAAGCACCTCCTGCTTCGGATAATCTTTTCTTCAAGAGTTTTATGATTTCCCGATTCGTAACCTCAGTTTGTCCGTTTGTTTGCGGGCAACCTACTGACGTAAAACGTAGATCGATTTTGTGTTTGGAACACCAATCCACTACTCTTTTCCCCACAAATTGAGGTCCATTGTCGGAAATGATTACTCTAGGTATGCCAAACCTACAAACGATCGACCAGTAGAAGTTGATTATTTGGGTCTGAGAGATTTGCTTTAGCGGCACCACCTCTACCCATTTACTAAAATATTCCACTCCTACAAGTAAATAGCGCTTCTGACCTCGCGCCATTGGCAGTGGTCCAACTAAGTCCACACCCCACTGATCGAAAGGCCAAGCAATCGATATTGATTCCATCTTTTGCGCTGGCTGATTTGGCATGGTGGCGTGATATTGGCACTTGGCACACCTCCTAGCATAGTTGTTGGCGTCCTTGACCAAGGAAGGCCAATAATACCCTAGACGCGAGATTCGAATCGCTAATGCCCTGCCTCCCGAATGACTTCCACAGGATCCTTCATGGACTTCCTTTAGTATTAGGTCGGTCTGGGGAGAATCTACGCATTTGTGCAATACTCCGGTGACTGATCGTCGATATAACTCATTTCCAATGAGCGCATAGCGAGGTGCCCTATATTTGATTCTTCTTGCTTCGGTGTTGTTCGATGGGAGTGTTCCGTTGAGTAGGTAATCGAGTATTGGAGTCCTCCAACCACCGCGATCATCATCGAGATTGAGTACATCCGCACCAGAGGGACTCTCATTGATGTCGATGGCCGGTTTTTCCGAGATCAAGAGTGTTACCTTCCGAGTTTTGATTCCTTCTATTAGATTTCCGAACTTCGAGAGAGCGTCTGCCCTTGTATTCTCTGTTCTTCTTATATACTCGAGTTGGAACGTTTCAAGTCGTGATACTTGCTTGTTGACCAAAGCTAAGTATCTAATCATTGAATCTTCTTTGGTTTCGAAAAGACCCTTAAATTGCTTTTCCACGAGCTGTGAGTCGGTGTAAGCAATTAGGTTTTTTATTCCTGTCTCGATTGCCATTGTCAATCCTGCCAGCAAGGCCTCATATTCTGCTTCATTGTTGGATACTAGGAAGTCTAATTTCACAGCAAATTCAAGCTCTTCCCCGCTTGGGCCTTGGAAGTAGATTCCTGCGCCACCCCCCGTCGATGTGGAAGATCCATCCACGTGCAACATCCATTGTTCTTCCTTATCTTCTGTAGGTACAGTGCTTTCTAGTACGAAATCAGCTAAAATCTGCCCTTTGACTGACGTCCTTGGCAAGTAATCGATGTCATACTCTCCTAGCTCGACCGCCCATTTAATTAACCTTCCCGACGCATTAGGCTTTGAAAGTGTTTGCCTCAGTGGTTGGTTGGTCAGGACAATAACTTTGTGCGACTGGAAATAGGGTCTCAATTTCCGCGCAGTAGTTACTATAGAGAGAGCAAACTTTTCGATCTCGGAGTAGTTTCTTTCGGGGCCTTGTAAGACTCGACTCACATAATAGATCGGGTTGTTTTCTTTTGCTTCCACTCTAACCAGAGCTGAGCTGATCGCTTGCTCGGAAACTGCAATATAGAGATATAGGTCTTCATTATCTTTTGGTTTGGCCAAAAGGGGAGGTGACATAAGATAGGATTTGAGTTCTTCGAATGCCTGGTCACATTCCTTCGACCACTCGAACTTCTTTGCATTCCTCATTACTTTGAAAAAGGGAAGGCTTTTGTCTGCAGAACGAGATATGAACCGATTGAGGGCCGTGATTTTTCCAACTAGCCTTTGCACTTCATTTAAGTTCCGAGGAGCCTTCAAATCGATGACTGCTTGTATCTTTTCTGGGTTTGCTTCAATACCTCTTTCGTTCACTAAGTACCCGAGGAATTTCCCTGACCTAACTCCGAAAGTACATTTGGCTGGGTTGAGCTTCATTCCATATTTCCTCATTATGTCGAAAGCCTCTTTAATGTGTTCCAGATGATCTTTCTCACTTAGGCTTTTGACCAGCATGTCATCGACATATACCTCCATCGATTTCCCCAGCAGGCCTTCGAACATTTTATTCACCAGCCTTTGATAAGTGGCCCCAGCGTTCCTCAGTCCGAAGGGCATTACCTTGAAGAAATACACACCCATTTCGGTAATAAAAGCTGTCTTGTCTCGATCTTCTAATGCCATAAAAATTTGGTAAAATCCCTGAAATGCATCCATCATACTCAATATTGCACATCCCGCAGTGGAGTCGACCAGTGAATCGATTCTCGGGAGCGGATACGGATCTCTAGGACATAGCTTGTTAAGATCCGTGAAGTCATTACACATTCTCCATTTTCCTCCCCCCTTTGAAACTAGGACGACATTGCACAACCACTCGGTGAATTGTATTTCAGCTATATAGTCAGCATCTAGAAGTTTCTTTACTTCCTCCTTTATAATCCTGTTTCTTTCTGGGCCAAAGTTTCGTTTCTTTTGTCTTGCTGGTCGAGACGACGGATCGATGTTGAGTCTATGAACGATGATCTTCGGATCTATTCCTTGGAGGTCAGTGGTCGACCAAGCGAAGACGTCCACATTTTCCCTCAAGAATTCGATTAGTTGGGTTTCGAGCCCCTCAGAAAGTTGAGTGCCTATCCTCGTTGTTTTCGATGATTCCCCTGGTACCAATTCAATCGATTTATGTCCTTCGGAAGGTTCAATTCTTTCGAATTTTCTCTTTTTGGGATTTATTTCGCTCTGCATTTCGCTTTTGTCATCAAAACATGCCTTCTTTACCTCGTCCACGTCGACCGGTGGCGATGGACTATTCTGCTGGTCCGCTGGTGACTTTTCGTTACTATAAAGAAAGTTATCTTTTTTATGCTGTTTACCTAAAGATACTGTGTAACAGTCCCAGCCCTCCTTTAGATTTCCTCGAACTTCTCCTATTCCTGGTGTGGTCGGAAATTTCATCTTCTGGTGGTAAGTCGAGATTACTGCTTGGAAACTATTTAAAGCTGGTCTTCCCAATATGACATTGTAGGCACAAGGCGCGTCGACAATTAAAAACTTAATCATTCTTGTTCTCGAATTTCCTTCATCTCCCAAGGAAAGAGACAAAGTAAGAATACCTTTGGGAATAACTTGAGCGCCTCCAAAACCTACAAGTGGGGTAGCTACTGCGTCGAGAGGGGTCGGGCCCAGATCCATTCGCTCTAGAGCATCTCGGAAGAGGATATTTGCCGAACTGCCCGAATCTATCAAAATTCTCTTAACAGTAGCTCCCGCGATCTGTGCTGTAATCACCATAGGGCAGTCTGGTACATCTTGGTCATTGAATGACACGAAACCGGGTTGTAGGTCAGACTCATCGAAACCGATCATTTTGTTCTGCTGAGTTGGTCTTATCGAGAACACTTCCCTTCTCTCATTTTGGGCTCTATCCCTTATAACTCGAGATACTACCCTTCTTGAGTTTTTACTATCTCCTCCTGCTGGGCCTCCAGAGATCATATTAACTATTGTTCCGGGCTGTGCTCTTCTCGGCTGGTCTTCTCTATCTTTCGAGCGTTGTTCTCTTCTGGCGGGAGATCTTGATCGAGATCGATTATCTTTCTGTCGATTTCTAGGTTGCTCATTTTTCGATGTCTTTACATACCCAGTGAGGTGCCCTTCCGCTATCAATCTCTCGATCTCGTCTCTAAGTTGATAGCAGTCGTCAGTGTCGTGTCCTCTTTGTCGATGAAATCGACAATATTTTTTGGAGGCCGGGTAATCCTTAATCGGAGCCGGCTTTCTTAGCAGGTTGTGATCCTGAATAGCGAATAAGATTTCGGACCTCAGCTTTTTGAGGGGAGTGTAATTATCGTAATATTCTCTATTCGACCTCCCCAAACCTTGTCTTCCAATGGGTCTCTCTTCTCTATAGACCTTCTTATTTCTGCCTTCATATGATCGATTGGGTTGCGGCCCCTCTTTTGGTCTATCAGGGATATCCGACGATTGTCCCTCTTCAGGCTTCGTGATCCCAAAGAACTTTCCTCTTAATTTATTCATTTCTTCTTCGTTCATGTATTGATTTGCCATTTCCATCAATTTTTCATATGTAGCGGGGTTTTCTCTTACTATTGCACTGGCGAATCCTCGATTTAAAGTGCTTTGGAAAAGAACAGTAATTAAAAAATCAACTCTTGGCATTTCAACCTTAAGGAGCTCGTTGTTAAACCTCCCCATGAAACTCCTGAAACTCTCTCCAGGACTGTGTATGATCGAATATAAATGATTTGCAGGGGGTCTGACCGCTCTCTTACTACCAAACTGACTCATAAACTTGTCGCAGAGTTGGTCATAGTCGAAAATGGATTTCTCCTCTAACCTTCCGAACCAGGATTGAGCCATTCCCGCTAGTGTGGTGGAGAATGCCTTTGCTGCCACATTATCGGAAATGCCATGAAGCTGCATTTGAAGATTAAATGAGGCCAGGTGTTCTTCGGGATCTTCCGTTCCGAAGTAACGAGGTAGCTGAGTAGGTAATCTTTTGTCGAGAGGCAATCTTTCAAAGAATATTTCATCACAAAACGGTGACTTCCTTAATCGAGAGTTCGATATCGGATGTTCATTCTTCCTTTCTTGTTTGTCCAACTTTTGGTGTAACGATCTCACTTCTGAGGCCAATTTGTTGACTTCTCTGACTGACTGCTCCTGCGGGTTTTCCTCCGCGCCATGCCTGACCTGAAATTCATCAGCTCGACTGATTGCTTCGTTTGCCTCGAATCCCGTTCGTGCATCGATGGCGGCGGCACGTGGGGGTCGTCGAGTTTGAATGGCGGTTTCTTTGATCTCCGCGAGCCACTCCTTTTTGGCTTCATCGAGAATGGCTTTTAGATCGTCTCTCGTAAGTTGTATTATCGGGGGAGCCGGCGGTCTTGAAGCCCCGGCCTCAACATGAGGTGCTGGATCAGGATCACGAGTCATTAAATTATCTCCTTGACCTTCTCCATTTTGATCGCGGTTTCCCTCTTTTTCTCGTGCTTGAACTGTCTTAGATCTTGTAGTCATTTTTCACGTTCTCAAAGTTAAGTTCCCACAGACGGCGCCAATTGATGAGTGTGCTTTCGTTAGGATGGTTCTTTCCAGTCGAACGCGACTCGCCAATATGAGGATCAGCAGGTCGGCTATGCTAGTCCTCGATTTGTATAAGGGATCCTAACCTGAAAACAAAGACAACTACGTCAGGTTAATGCCGGTGGTTACCCGGCGATAACCCTCCGATGCTTAAGTAAGTATCGAGATGAGTTGGGAAGTCGGAGCGTATTTAATGCTTAGAAGTGCGTACCTTTTATCGTATTTATGAGGGGTATTTATAGGGTTCTAAATGGGTCATCGGGTCGAATCATGATTGGACATAATGGTTCGAATATGGATCCTCAGCAATTTATTCGATCCGATCGTAAATGGATTCAACAAGGAAGTACATCGATCACTATGTCGATTAAGCCTAGGAGATCGATGTCGTTGTCCTTCTTTAGGTCATTTCGCTTAGGAGATCGAGGTCGACAACTGTTTATAATGACGAAGACTTGGTACATCAAAATGCCTTTTTAGATTTCAATGTTTATAATATTTGGGAGGAGGGGGGTTGACTATCCTATGAAAAATGTTATATTCTCCAGTAACTCAATGTGAAGTTCATTATTCATTTCACTCATTTCGCTCATTTGAAGATAAGAACCTAGTTGGATTAAGGGTACATAGTAGGAAGAAAAGAAGAGAAAAAAGGTAAGGAGCACAGGATATTGATGCAACAAGAAACTAGAAGAAAGCCCCACCAAAGCTGAAAAAAAAAAAAAATACTTTAACAGTTGATATATACATCTTAAAATTCATCAAAAAAAAATATACATCTTAAAAGAACTTAGTAACAGTAACTTGCAGCCGAACAACAGGGTTTTCTTTCAAGGCCTTCACAGAAACTGAAGTAGATGATGTATATGAAACTTCTTCAAGAATAGAGGGAAGTCAATTGAAGGCCTATGGTGCTTGACACTTAAAGAATTCAAAACTTAAGGATGAGTAACTCCAACCAGGAAGCCTAGAGGATACTATAAGCTCAAGAAAAATCATGCAGTTAAAAACTCAAGCTACTCATTAAGAAGAATCTAAAGGAAATTACATAACTGGTTAAAATTATGTACATAGGTAGGTAGTTGAATAGCTTTCAGCTGTAAGATTTAAATTTGTGTTATAAAAAATACACCTTATATTTATATGTACTTTCTGCGATTTCCATAATGCTTCAGCTTCAGTTTTATGATGAATTTATATTTGATCAAGCTGAAATTTTGAAGCAAGTGGTGCATTCTCATTAACCAAGTTTCCTCCTAAAGAGTCCATGTCTTGGTAGAAGTTCTTCTTTTTTAATAAGTAATGACTTTCCTTTAATAAATAATACTACTAATTATTTAACCAACGATTTCAGATGCAATGTAGCTATTATGAGATGTCATGAGATCTTGGTGTGGTGGCTATATTTCTTCTTAGCCCCTCTCTTATGCTCTTTTACCATTTAAATCCTACAAAAATTATTTCACTCTCTTAAGCTTACCCAGACTAAAAAACCACTGGCTCGTGACTCCATGAACATGCTATCTGGGATTATTTACAATCATTTCCAAACAACAACATAATTTTATTTTATTGAAATTTTTTAGCCCTGAAAATTACATCCACCTATGATTACTAAAAGAAATACAGCCAAACAAATTTCCATATCACCAAAATCTCGCACTGATAATGACAGAAACTTCCTTCACTTAGAATTTCCATCTCTAAGGTTCTCATTTCAATGGAAGAAAACAAGTTATGAACAACCAAACCAGGGTCCTCTGCCTCCGGAGACTGCTGCTATTTTTAATATTTCAGCATTTAAGCTTTAAGGTTTAAAATATTAAATTCAATTGAATCATATTTCCAGTCCTCATCCTTGTACCAAAATAATTAAAATTTTGCTGATAATCCAAGGCAAGGTATTAAAAAAAAACCTCAAACTAACCATAATAAAAACCTAAAAGCACTATGCATTCTGTTTTTGTACCAAACAAAGATATAGATGGCACTCACCATTTTCTTCTGCTTCATATGCTTCATCGTCATAGTCATACTCATAATCTTCATATGCATCATAATCATCATCATAGTCAACTCCACGATAAACTTTACGAGGCATCTTTTCTACTCCTGTCATATTTAAATTAACCAAATGTGTTGTAACAAAAAGTTACAAAATATAAATTACTCTACTCTTACCAAAAGTTGTGGACTATAAGGGATAAAAAGTCCCATTTTCTATCTTTATTAAGTTACTTATTACCATATCATTCTACATTAAACACTTGCTCTCGTCTTATGTCACTTAAAAAGCATTCTAGATAAAGGATGCAGGACTCAATTAATCCTAAAAAATTCAACAAATTAAAACAACTATAAGTGAATTCCTTTATAAAGCAAGACACAAGATTCAATTAGCATTCTCTTCATACAAGCATTTAAGATGCAAGTGCAGCAAAATAATGAAAACGAATCAATTTCCACAGGAATGAAATATATACTAACTAATTCAAAATTTCAAACTAATCGAGTAACGCAAGCTATATAATAAAGGAAAACAAATGAAGAAAATTTTAACAAAATTGACAAATGCCAGTAACTGCAAAGTTATGAGTTTTACCTAACCGATGACAGTAACTAGAAAATTGTCACCGCTAGAATACAATACTGAGTCTGAGCGAAAATTCGCAGGTTTTGGAGATAAAATTTATAATGATTGGGAAATTTTGCCGTGATGCGGTGGCTGTAGCGGTGGAGAGGAAGAGTGAAACGGTGGCTGTGGTGGAAGACTGGAAGATTTGGGGAAATTAGAATATATACCATGAAAAAAAATCTGTAACTTTCGCCAATGGCCTTGTCCTAATTAGAAAAGGTTTTGACACGTAATCCTATTAGAAGCATATATTTATATATCTATTGTATTGTTGATTATTTTATTTATCTATGATTTATATCTTTGAATATTTGATGGGCTTATTCAATTAAAAAGATTTATTATTTGAGTTTGTGAGATAATATGAGCATAGGTTAATTGGTTGATAATAATTTAAATTCGCTAATATTTTTTTCAAATAAATAGGAAGAATTACTCTCCTAAGTAGCAATATTTTTTATTATCTCATTTTTATCTATATTTTCACCTAACTAACATTAATTAATTTTGATATACTAATAAAGCTACTTTCTAGGAAAATTCTTGTTCAAGTCTGGCTTGGCCAAACTCATCCAACCACCAAGCAAGTGTATTGCACTTGCTTTGTGATTGATCACTCTCTTGGGAGTTACATCCAATCTCAAAGTAAGTGTATTGTATTTGCTTTTAAGTTACTTTGGGTTTGGCCAAACTCGGTGTGGATAAGAATTTCCCTACTTTCTAATGAACTATATTAATTCATTTGAAGTAAGTGATTAAATGTTAAGATTTGAGCTTGATGAACTATGAAAGAGGTATGAAGACGGGAGTTTAGCTAAAATATGATTAACGAACCCGTCGTAGAGAACAATATTAATATTAATTTAGAAAGTGAAAATTCAATAAGATACTAAATGATTTGAAATTCGATAAAATCCGATAAAATCTGATACGTTTAAAAATATTCAGATTTGAATAAGAATTATATGCGAATATATGTAATAGTATAATATAAATGGAGTTAAATTTGAATGCAGCCTTATTCTACCCGAGTCTAGCCCTACTGATTTTCTTAGAGTACAAATTACATCAATATCATTAAATCAAAATTTTATTTTAAGTATAACAATTACAATGAAAAATATCAAATCTAGAACTTCTAAGTCATAAGGCTTCAACCTTAATGACTTACCAACGGGCTACGGCCTCGTTGACTGGCCCAACTAATGTCGAGTCAATGACAAATTTGGTAGTTCACAAGAAAAGGGACAATGTGATAGTTTTTCCTTTTGATATAGTTCACAATAAAAGCATCCAAAACCAACTCAAATTGTTGGCCCACAATTATGCATTATTGGTTGGGATATCATGAAGGTAAGGTGTAATCATGAAAATTTTCCTCACATATTGGGTATTACGAAAATTCCTATGTAGTTTATCATCATCTTACGGTTAACCCTTTACCCCTTAAAAGTTTTAATTTTGTCTCTAAGAGGTTATTTGTAATATTTGTAATATTTTTTAAAAAAAAAAAACTTAAGTTCTAATTATAATATCTCATAAATTATAAAATTGATAATTATAGATTTACCACCAAAAAATTGATTGTTTTACATATTTATTAACAATTTAATTTTTATAATAAAAAATAAACAAAATTTTATTAATTATAATTAATAAATATAAGAAATCTATTTACACACTTAAACAAATAAAATTATTTTTATGTTTATAATAATAATTTAATAAATTTTATAATAATAAACATAATAAGTAAATTAAAAAATTATATTGTAGTTTAAAATTTTCATATTATTTTTAAAATATATTAAATTAATTAATACAGTATAAAAATAATTAAATATTAAAGAATTCCAATTTTTTATTTGGCCGAAATTGCAACTACCATCCGTTGTTCACAATCATATGTATTATGTAATGTTAATACGGTCAATTACTACAATTAGTTAGTACATAAACAAGACCAATTTTAGAAAGAGGTATGCGATGGCGTGTCGGAAATTGCCTGAATATAAGAATTTGGGGTTGTAGATGGCTACCAAGGCCTAATACTTTTATGGTTTCTTCTCCACGGAATACTCTCCCATTTTTTTTTTTTTTTTAGACGAAAGAGATGATTACATTAATGTTGTAACTCGGAGTTTACAAAATCAAGAATAGAAGAAGGTAACAAATCTGATATAAACGAAGTAGTAGAACTTAATCTAGCAATCTCATGAGCCGCTCGATTTGTTTCTCGAAAAACATGCCGAACTTTGAAAACCTCAAATTTACTAGCCAACCGTTTTGACTCCAAAGTAGATGTCCTTATTGATCCAAATTTCAGTGACTGAAACCAAGAATTGATTTTTGTATTGGCTTGTTTTTTCTTTCCCTCTACAGGATTGTTCTGATTGTTTTCTTGATCTTTTCATCAATAATATCCTTATGTTTCCTCTAAAAAAAAAGTTACATTACTTTGTAATTTGTACATTTTTCAAAATTAATTTTCTCTCTATCAAATTTCTGAATTAGTGAAAATAACCATTTCTTCATTAAAGACTTGTCGAATATTTATACATAAATCCATCAAAATTTGTCACATATAATTGTTAATATGATGTCAATTTGTTAATAAAAGATTGTCACTGCAATTCCTGACGAAAATTTACTGCATTTTTCATGACCTAAACGCTAATTCGCACCAATAGGTGATACTTAGCATTCCCTACTTTCTACAAGTTTGGGTTGCAGTAACTCTTTAGTGCTTAGGTCGGACAAAATATATATACTTGAATACACGGACACTTTAGACTTTGATTTGCGATAGCTCTTTAACGTTTAAGTCGGATTAAAGATGTGAAGTTAAATTGAATGATCATATATAACATTTTTTTTTTTTGTTTCCCAAGGGTTTAATCCCTTTCGAGGCGGGTCGGGCACATTAAGTGGGTACCTCTCCCAACAGGGATTCGAACTTGAGTCCGCTACTTTGTAGTGACGAGTCCCTTCCACTAGATCAATCACCTGTTGGTGATCATATATAACATGATATCATATTTATTGGTAAGATTTATGCGTTGATATCTACAATGGGAAGTTTCCTTATGTATTGTTTGGTTGTCGGAAAAGTGAGATAAAGTGAAGGAAAGTCAATTTTTTTATTTTCTCACTTATTGTTAGGGTTTATAAGGAAAATTACTCTAATCCAATTCGATCTACTAATTAATTGCACAACATAAAAAAGATACAAAATATGTCATAAAACAAATGAAATAATTTAAAATATTCCTTCATCCAAACCCAGTAATTAAAATGTATTGCATAAAAAAATCCCCTTTTGGAGAATTCCACGAAATAGGCAAATAAATGAGAGTTAAAGTAGTATGTTTAAAATAGTTAATTATTAAACTTTTATTCATCCATTGAGCTTACATACAATATCTTGATTGTTAACTGGCTAATAATTGTACATTTCTTTGTGTACCTTCTGCAACAAATTAAAAATATGAAAAATTATTAGAAATCAACACTTTAACAAATCGTAATGGAGTTACAAGAAGATACACACAAAATTACAAAAAAATGGGCTATAGCTAAAAAAGATAAGAAGCAATTGCAAGTAGATCCTACGATTGTAAATATATGTAGGAGTATTAATTAATTAATTACAGACTTAACAAAGAGATGAGACACGTTACACAGGAAAATGGAAGTATATATGAGTAGTATATGGATCGAATATTCGAATTAATGTAATCCTTTTGAACCATATATGAGTTGGAATAAAAATGGGTACAGTACATCAATTCATCCTGAGAAGAGTCTTGTAAAGAAGTTTCCAGAACTTTTTTTCTCTGCGCAAGCCACATGAACATATCTCCCAAACTTGTCTAAATGCCTTGCCTCTCCTTTTGTGTCTTTCTTGCATACTTTGCATGTTTTGTCCACCCATCCCTCTTCCACATACTCCCCATCCACTAAAAAATATAGTATATATAAAAAAAATAAAATATAAATTTCATGACTATATATTATTAATTGGACCATGATGTAATTATAACAGTAACATTAATTAATAAATTATTTAATTTCAATTACCTTCTACATATGATTTGAAGAAATCCTTGTATGTTCCCCCAATCTTCCTCCTAAGGGCTCCATACTGCAAGAAATTAAAATCGATATTCATTCATATTACTAATCCTTTTTCAGACACAATTAAATAATTTTAATGAAACAAATTTGCTAGCTAATTAATTACCTGTTCCATTGTCATCTTTTCACCTGATTTTGTGACTTGTCTAGCTTCTTCGAGGAGTTCGGCATCCTTTTCCGATCTAACTTGTGAAAAATCTAGAGCTTCTGTTACACTCTCAAATAGGGATTGTTTTCTCTTTGCCTTTGGTTCTTCACTACCACTACCACTACCATCATTATTAATATTCTCTTTTTTGGCACAATTTACTACAACTTTTACTTTTGATTTTCTGTAATTATAATTACCATATTGGACTTGATTTTGTGCAGATAATGTTTGAGGAAAAAGAATACCATTTTGTGAAGGTGACAAGGGAAGAGCCCTCAATCCCATAATGTTTTTTTTATTCTCTCAAAGATTAATTCAGTAGTGTTTGAATGTGTGATATATACACATACGTACATAGCTTAAATTAAAAGAAATTAAATATATATATATGTATGAGGTTGAATGTGGAAGTCATTTATTCATGTTGGTGTATTTTCTTCATTTGAAGTCCCAAATTGCATTGCTACCACAAAAAATACCTTATGGTTAAGACAAGAAGACGTGGCCTTTTGGCTGCCTACTGGATTTGAGAAGGAAATTAAATTCTGCCCTTAACAAAGCAATAAGCCATTCAATAAGTATTTTACAAATATCTCCTTGCCTTGTCTCAACAATATTCAATTACTTTAATGAAGAAAATACAACAAAATATAACGTTGTTGATTGATGTGGTAAGAAATTCTCGGGGTGTGCAAATGTAAATTGTCACATATAAGAGCGGTACTTTTGTCAATTTATATTTTTTAAGTTAAAAAATGTTAGGAAACGATGTAAAATTTTTATAAAATTACAAAGCGTTCACAGTACTCTTTTTACAAATAGAGGAAAGTAAATTAAATATTATGCATGAGGTAAATTTTCATTAGCACGTAACAAACAATTAAGATAAAGATAATTCCTACTTAACAATTTTAAGGATCAAGCCAATGTAGGAGGTATTTATTGACAAGCATCGAATGGCTTTTTTGATTTGAAAATGTCAAAATTAAATTTATATTGATTATTGTATTGTTTATTTCAACTATATATTAAACCATAACGAGGGATAAAATTTTAATTTTGAAAGAAAAATCGTTATTATTATTTTCAGTTTTTTTTTTATATTAAATGTTCAAGTATTCTCAAAAGCAAGAATTTCAAATATTAACACTCATGTCAAAATTGTACTAATTATTTCTCAAAAATGAAATGAAATTTTCTATATAAGAGGTAGTAACTAAGCGTACAATTGATACTAAAAGTATTTAGCTATTAGAAAACACCAAACGAGGAACTAACTTTTCTCTGTTAATATTTGCAACACATTTTAATTTTACATACATACAACACTGTACGATGAATGGTTTCAACTAATTTCTCACACAACATAAACCATTCCGACCTCAAGAAGTGATGCCGGAGGAACCTTCAAAGCCACATCTGCTCCCCTGCAATTCCTCCTAAGGAAATTATACCCGAAATTAACCGCAAACCTCTTAAACAGTGACGAACCTTGCTTAGCCCTAACGTGAGAGTGCCCCATTATGAAAGCAGTCCCGGCTTGTTGAGCTTCGTACAAATCTTGCATCTCTTCATTCAACCGAACCTCCATTTCCGATCTCACTTCACTTTCCGGTTCACTATCAACCGCGAACCGGACCCTTCTTTCCAAAACTCCGACTGGTTCCATTTCAATTACATCGGTCACACTATCGACCGTTTGAAAACCGACCGAAACACTAGCAGGTTGGACACAATCATCCAACTCAAAAGCCGGGATGTTAGGAAATGACACGGTTCCTATAACCGCCAACCGGCACTCGCCCGATGATGAACCGGACGTCGACCCGTCATCCTCTATATCTATGATTCCGTGTGTCTTATACCAATCAAACCGTATGAATTCTGATAGCCTAGTCACGAGTTCGGATTCAAATGAATCGACATCTTGGTGAACATCACGGTATCCGTATCGAACAATGCATCTGTACGAGCGATGAGTTGCGGGGCCCACACGACCGACTAGATACCTCTCAGCCGGGGGGACGAACGGTACCGGAACCGATTTTATACATACGAAGACGAGGATGCAGTGGAATGCAGGGAGATTTGTTACGAAACGAGAAAAGTTGGCTGGAATACCTGAGGTGAGATCGGTGAATACGAGGCCGATTCCTGGAACACGAGCAATGCCTAAGCTTGGACCTAAGGCTAGTAGCCATTCTAGTGAAACCTTGTTGTGGAGGTCGTATTCATACTTTTTAACGGTAGCATAGTGCCAAACGAACATGATTGTGACTAGGAAGAGCGCAAGGAGAATCGGAAGCCATGCACCTTCGAGGAACTTAATGACGGAAGCCGAGAAGTAAAGTAATTCGATGGATCCAAAGAATAGTAGAAAACACAAGGCCACAATCGGAGGTTTGTGCCAACAGAGAATAATTACTAAAGAAGTGAGGCAAGTTGTCACTAACATCACCGCCATAACAGCCAAACCTGCAATTGATAGCACAATGAACATTATACATATTGTGGGAACTATTGATTTAAAATTAAGCTACAAATAGAACATATGAGGATTTTCAATCCCTTGACAAATATACAAAGAATTTCAAGTTTATGGTCTTGAGCATAAATTTGAGAAAATCGCACTTTACCCTTTACTTTGAGCTATTTTGCTCTTTACCCTTCTACCCGTTTTGCATTTACACTTTTCCTTCATGTGTTTTAACTTCACTGCGTTTAGCTGTTTGGCAGTGGTTGATAGGAATTAATTCACAAAACTATTGATAGTATAAGGAGTGAAGTGCCATACAGCCGAAAGGTTAGGTGGTAAAGAGCAGTTCTTTTATTAGATAATTGCTAGTATTCTATTATAATGGGGAGATGTGCTTACTACCCAAAAATAGTGAACTGCAACAAATTAAAAAGTTTGGGGCTAGAGAAAATTTACAAAACAGAAGATTAGGGAGCAAAGTGAAAAATTCCATAAATATGATGTTACATTGACAATTTTCTAGTTTTAAGTGACCTACCTGATGCATTTCCCATGTGTTTTATGTCTCGGAATCCGATAGTTACTGCAATGCATAGGATCATGAGCATCCAGTTTATCTCGGGTATGTATATCTGGCCATGTATCTTTTCAGAGGTATGGACAACTTTGACCCTCGGAAAGCAACCGAGTGACTGACTTTGGTTGATTATAGAGAATGTACCACTTATGATTGCCTGGCTACCCACTACGGAAGCGAGTATTGCTACTATAAGTACTGGCCACCTTACACTTTCTGTTGCAAATGTCAGGACACTAATATCAGTAATTACCAGTTCAAGGACTTTGCAATGAAATAATCTTAAGAAAATTTCGAAATTTCTTAAGCATTAGATGGCGGCAAGTCATACCTGGAACTGAGACGTAAAAACCGATATTGTGAATTGTATGATGATGCTTTGATAAGAAAGCTGCTTGACCCATATAAGCTAATATTAGTGCCGGATAGACCAAAAATGTGAAAGCTATCTGCAGCAAAACAAGGAACCATGAACAACCATTTCAAACTAAGGTACAAGTTATAATGTAGAAAATACATATCGAATTTTTACACGGCAAAACTGAATTTTAAGTAGTTAATAATCAACACCTTTGGTCCCGTGCTCTACAAAATTGAACTTTTGGATCAAAATTTTAAAATGTTTTGTACTTTTGGTCCTATCACCACTTTTTTCAACCATTTTTTGCACTCTTGGTCCCATGGAACAGTCTATGTTGTAATTCTGGTCTTCTAGTTTACTCAGTTTTGCACCTCTGTCCCAAATTGCATGGAAAGTGTGCCATATGACTAAAATTGCAAATCGTTCTATAAATTTAGGACCAAAAGTGCGATTTTAAGAACCGAAAGTGTTGAGGATCCAGTAATGGACTAAACATTAATTTTTGCTGATTCTACAATTTTTCACCTGAATTGCTGCATAAGAGAAATGGCCGAGATCCGCAAACATTGCTTCGGAGCCTGCAAGACATAAATTTATTAGAACTTAAACACCTTACGATTTCTAGTTTGTGGAGTTTAAACATTTGTTTATATGATCCTTATCACGTACCTGTTATGCACAGAAGAATTCCACCCAAAGACATCCACCCCCCTTTCCGCGTCTTCTTCAAAAACTTGATCATGTAATATGGGGAAAGAGCTTGATACACTTGTGGATTCCAGTGAAAAATATTATACAAGCCAAGAGCACTTATGCATATCAACCAAGTCAACACAACTGGCGCAAAAAAGAACCCAACCCTATGTGTGCCATAATGTTGTAAAGCAAAAAGGCACACTAATATGAAGCAAGTTATTGGAACCACTGCATCTGCAAACAAGGAACATACACACTTATAAAATGAGTTAATGGCAATTAACCTCCCTGTGATATTCATAATGTTTAATGTACCTCCCTTTAATATGAAAAAGAGCACTTTAAACCCAACCACCCTTCCCCCCAAAATAAACTTATAAAAGTTTCACACTCCTTACTTTTTTAAACCTAAAAAAATATGAGTTGACAAAACTACCCCTCTTATATATGGCACTTTACCCTCCTGTGTCATGATAAGTTGATAACTAAGGCATTTTACCCCCTGTATTATGATAAATGTGGCACTTTACCCTATGTTATGGTAAATGTTGCACTTAACCCCCCTATGTTGCAAAAACACTTTTATGCTCACTCGCAATTTTTGCAAGTGAATTACGCTCTCCGGTTGAAGGAGATAAATTGCTCCTTTAAAATTTTCAAAAAAACAATTCTTGAAAATAGAATTTAACACAAGAAAAGAAGCTTACATTGATGGTGATCCTTAGACATAGATAACTCGAGACCAGAAACAGCAGAGAAAACTACAAAAACAAATAAAATATCACTAATCAGTTAATCAAAATATAACATGCAATACAACAAATTAAGTAAAGAAGAGAAGCCTACCAGATATTGCTGGTGTAAGTAGTCCATCTCCAATAACCATACAAGTGCCTAATAAAACCAATATTAGTAAAGCAGTGTGCAAGAACTTGTACTTTTCAAGGACCATTTTTACCCTCGAGCTATTATTCGTCTCCGGAGGGTGTTCGAGTTTATACGTGGACAGAGATTCATCGGCTAATTGTCGATTGGGAAGAAGGCTGACTTTAGCATGCCTACATATCAATGAATACAGAGCAAAAGTACCCCCTGCAATAAACCATGAATAAAGACTTCATTTTTACATCTGTATGTTAAAAGGGTTCAAATTTAATTTATTTATTAGGAGACTTACCCTCTCCATTGTCATCGGCCCTAAGCACGACAAAGACATATTTGAATAAAGGGACTAAAGTTAAAGTCCAGAAAACAAAAGAAAGGACTCCAAAAATCTCTTCATTTGTTTCTGAGTGATGGATATCTTCTGCAAATGTGCTTTTGTAAACATAGAGAGGAGATATGCTAAGGTCACCATACACCACACCTAAACTCTGGTAAGCTAATAACAGAGTGGTTTTCCAAGATTCCTTCTGAAATTCAAATTCAAATAGAAAACAAACAAAAAAGAAATTATTGTCAAGAATCACAAAACAATGATTTTTTTCTCGAGAAAAATTACTGCAAAATGGAGGAAAAAGTGAAATTGAAGAACCTTTGTAGACCTCCAACACTTTCCATAGTCAAGATCCATAGTTACTGAGGTTCAATCTTGTTTATAACTGCAGAAGAACAATCAAACAAGCATTAGGTGCCATTTATAATGAAGATAATGTTTTTCAGAGGAAAGAAATAAGAAACAAAAATCACCTAAATTAAACAGACTCATAAATCTATTTTCCAACAAGAAGAAAATGAAAAAGTACCAAACTTTTCCCCACTTCTTAAAACACCCATGTGGCACTACTATTGTTTCATCATTTTAGTTTTGCTGACATTTGTTTGAACAATGCAAGAAATAGGACTAAAAAAAGGCCTAAAACAAATCCAATCTAATCCTATCTTATCAAAATCTTTAATAAGAAAATATAAATGCAAATATTGAATTGAAGCTCATCCCATTTATTCTATAAATATTTGCTTGCTTTATGTGGTTGAAAATAAGGGGAAAAGCACCTGAACCCTCATTCACTAATCACTACTACTTGCCCTTAAAATAAGAAAGGAAATAAATAAACTACAAAAATTCCTACATTTCACAGTCAAAAGATAAGGGTAAATTAAATACACATTTATTTACAGTGGAAAAATGAAAAAAACAAGAGAATGGAAGAAGTATGGCAAGAAAACCAAAATCACATGATTCAACGACAATTGCATTATCAAAATCATTCACACCAACTTGAGCCCACGAGAATAAAGGCTACTTTATGGACCATCAAATCAAACCCACCCTACTTCCTACTCACCTATACATACACAAATACATACACATATACTTACACCCACTTTAATTATATTACTATTTCTCACTACAAAAGCAAAACCCAGAACTCCATTATTCAAGAAAATAAAAATAATAACAGTATCCCAACTTTATAGGATAATGTAGAAATGTAAAAATAAAATAAAAAAGTGGCCTTTGGATTGTTTCAAGGAATAAAAATAAAGGTCAGTTATGCATTAAATATTTCTATTTTCATATTTTTAATACCAGTTAATGGAATTGAAGCTGAAAAGGAGAAAAGTGTGCTGTCACTTTCAGCAACTTTCAAGAACTTACCTATCGTTAACGATTGAGGATTGTATTAGAAATCTCTTTTTAAGGAATTGATGTTGCTGCAAAATAAGTAGAAAGAAAGAACACTAAAAAAGAAAGGATGAATGAATGACATTATTTTATTTTATTGTATTTTTGCGAGAATATAATCTTTGATCCTGATGGACAGCAGCGCCACGTGATTAGAACATGGACCCCCCAATTTAGTTTTATAATTGTACTAAAAGTTCCTACTTCGCTGCCTATTTTAATTCTTAAGCACGCTTATTCTGTTTTTCATTTTAACGAGTCTTGTGAGAAGCATGCTTTCACGGATTTAACGTTTAAATATAAAAGCGTGTGAGTGTGGAATCTTTTGTCATTTTATTCTTTGATGAATAGTTGAAGTTTGGATTTAAATTTTTTTTAGGAGGAAATCGTATGCTTTTTTTTGTTTGTTTCTAAATATTCTAATATTCCAAGTAATGGATACTTTGCATCTTAAAAATTCATATTTTTTGAATTTTACATTATATTATACCTTCTTTGACAAAAAGTGCATTTGTCGAGTTCAAAATGACCTCTAGTTTAACCTTTTTACATTCCCTCTCTTTTCATTATTCTAACTTTTTGGAATCTCACTTAAAAATTAATTGAAAATGGATTAAAATAAGATATTATTATATGTTATGTGAAATCTTCTATATGAAATATATATTTTATAGATCCTTCATGTGTTACTAAATATTTAGTACGAGACCCCTCCTCATTCAAACATTTATTGCATAGAATTATCATGTAATATTAATATGCAGCTCAAAATCTCTTAGTCATACAAATCTTGATGACCTATTTTAAATGGATGGAGGTTTTGTGCTGATTTTTCATGGTACAACAAATTTTTTGTTTCATAAACATTTTAAATGATAGTTTAGTATTTATTTCTCATAACATTGAGAATTATCCTGCCGTTTCTCCGGAGAAAAAAAAAATAAAAAAAATATTATAACTATCTTGCATTGTATAGGCCTCTATGAAATTGCCATCAGATGCCGTGGAATTTGATTATCAGAATCTTTCAAGTCAAATTATTATGTTAATCTTCCATTAATTTTTAATTGAAATTTGGGACAATGGATTTAATTTGATGGGACGCAACCTATATTCTATAAATGCTATTAATGATTAATATTTTCTAAGTGTCACAATACAAGCCTTATATTTGATGAACTTAAGTTTCAGGTCAACTGAATTTTTGGTTCCATAAGATTTAATTTGAAAACATGGAACTAATGCCCCTCTTAAGCGTACCCTTACACCCTAGCCCTTATTTCAAAGTATTGCTAATAGCTTTAGGTACTAGCAGCCATTTTTCAGCTGTTATTAATTTGAGTACGGTATAAAATCGATCCGATTTATTACGATTAAGGATTCATGGATCTGATTTAATTAATAAGGGACATTCTTACTTAGATTTGTCCTAGGAAAATTTAATTTAATTAAGTGGTTACCTATGTCAAGAATTGATCATATCTCTGTTAAAGCTTAGAGAATTGTAAAGAAAGTTGAACATGTTAGTTAAGTTGAACGAAAACAAACTTGGTGCATATAAAAAAATATTGGTGAAAGTTTTATTGCATCTGAAAAAAATATGAAATCGATCGAACCCGGGCAAGATACAATGCACTAGAAAATTATGAATTCGAGCAAAATTTGAATCCGACAAATGGAGCTGAATTTAGGTTAGGCTTGGTCCGACCCATTCCTTGAAATAAATATTAATTTGGATATCACTACTACAAAAAGATGTGGTTTTATTGATTAAAAAATAAGTAACATTGTTAAACTTGGTCGATAAGGTCTTAATCAAGTAATTAAGGATGAGGTTCCACGATTTCATTTAATTCGATATAGTGTTGATGTAATATTGTATTCACCTTCTAAAAAAAAGTTAAATTTGTCAGTATTTGCATATATCAAATTACAATGCCGCAAATTTATCACTAAAATAAAATTAGTATATAAGTATATTAGTCACAAGGATTTTAATTATATTGTCACAATATTCACAATATTTTTTGTCCCAAAAAATGATTTCACTTAATTTCAGTAGCGCGCAGCAACTCACATTGCTATACACTTATCACCAATAATTGTTAGTGAATAATGATAAGTTATAAGTAACCTTAATGGCTTTTGCACTTGTCAAAGATACATGCAAAGCGTAACTATTATATTGTCACTTATTATACTGATACATAATTTTCTTATGGTAATTATTAAACAAATTAAACGATAGTCGATGAGGTCGTAGTCTTGCGGCAAAACCTAAGACGAATTAGTGCATGTTTTTCTCTAGTTTAATGCAAGTTTTGTAATTAATTAGTTTATCTTTGTACTCTTATAGTAATAAAATAAGATTTCATAATATAATTTTATTTTGGTTACCGAAAGGTTTTAATTCCTTTCGAGACGGGCACATATTTCATTATATAATTATTGATATAATGATTTGCTCGTTGTTTCACTTTAAAAAAATTTGCTAACCAAATGCGAGAATATATATGAAGAATAAATATAGGGTTTGTCCTTTTTGCTTTCCAAATAGCATTTCAGTAATCTCAGAAAAATCAAGTAAATAATTTTTTTCTTCTCTGTGAAAAAACCTATCTTATAAGTATCAAATTAAAAATAATACTCCTATCATCTTAAAAAATATCTCATCCATTAAAAAACAAATCTACGATACTTTATTTTGATTTGACAAAAGTAACATAAATTTTAACTTAATTATATTTCAAATAATAAATTTGAATTGACATGAAGTAATATATCTCAACACTATTTCTTTTATTTTATTTATCTGTAAAGAAACCTAACAACTTTCTAAAATAAGTACTAGTATTTCATAAAATTGTTTTCAAATACTAAAAAAAATAAAAATATCTAAAATATTCTACAAATTTATCAAAGAACTCCCTAAAATCGAAACAATCATGACCGAAATGTTATTCCTATCTTCTTGGATTTCCCATAGAAGAAATGAAAGTGAGTATTATTTACTACTACATCATATCGTGGTGGGCAGATCTGAAGAAACTTTAATGCAAGCTAGACACATTAATTCCAAACTTTTCAATAATTTATTAGCTGTCATTCTACTAGTACAATTAATTAACTGTTCTGCTGAGGGAAATGAAACATAATGTTGAAGAAATTCAAACACATTTCATATTTTTCTAATTCACAAATTCTCCACCGTCAACATATAGTCCAATTTATAGTACATTAATTCTTCCATACATTTCATATCTTTAATTCTTAATATTGTCTTTTTATGCTTATGTGTCACTTATCCAACACCCGGGTGGATTAAATCCACCGATGTAGGTACTAATTTTCCCTAAAAGTGTTTTGGGTGGAGGGTGGTGGTTACGGGGATGCGGTGAATTTTAGTTTTTTTTTTAATGGACATACCAAATGTTAGTTGATTTGTTAAATTTTGACACTAAATATATCGGCCTGAATTTTATAAATATCAATTCAACAAAATAAAATTTTCTCATATAAAACTACTTTTTTAATGAATCTAACACAATTTTATTTTTGCAATGTTTAGTTAATGTGATACAACCGATCATAAAATATTTTCTAATCTTTAATAATAGCAACACTTCAGAATATAGTTTTAGATCAATATATTAAAATGACCGACGTACATAGCCCCATATCGATCAAACACTCCCGTTGTGTCATACAGTTTTTCTATAAGTGTCAGTCAACTTAAATAATTCTTTTCTCAATAAAAACTTTAATTATTTAAAACCATAATTCTTTATCTATCGCCATTATTGATCTGTCTTTTTTTTTTTTTTATATCCAAAGAATTGTATATATATATTCTATCGCCGGATTCTAGGGGTTGCTTAAATCATACTATAATCACATTTGCTTGGCCTATATGCAATGGGTATATATGTTTTTGTTATAATAATCTCAAACATTGAAACACGCCAATTAATTAGTAATATATATTTTGTGTTCAGAAGTTTGAAAAATGATTAAAAGTAAACTTGTCAAACATTATTAATTGATAGTAATTATGACTTGATAGAAACAACATATACGTAATCAATAAAATAACTCCATTTTAATAAAAACTCTGAGAAAATATAATTTAAAACATATATTTTTATTACTTTTTTTGTTATTACTAGAAACGAGCACGTGCGTTGTACGTGATAATTAATTATGTTAGTTGAATCATCATGTAATTATTTTCCATCATACTGACGTCTTAATGACATTAATTCTACACAATTTTCTAATTAAGTCAATTTAATTAAGGGATTAATATTTATTACCAACAAATTAAAGTTGAGATTATAAATACCCAAAATCAAGACTTAAAAATTAAAAACGAACTATAATTACTAAGTATTTCTAACCTAAAATTACATGTTTGCATAATTATATGTACATTTTATCGAATAAAACTGTTTTTCATTGATTTCACCCGTTTTTACATTTAGTTCACTATTTCTTTTGTTATTTTAACCTCCTTTTTTCACCAATTTACCGCTTTTACATTGATAATTTTTTTTTTTTTTGTAATTTTAACTCGTTGATTCATATAGTTAATTCATTTTTTGTGGTTTATCCTATTTATTAATCAATTCAGTCATTCTCTTAACTTGTGCTTAACTCGTTTTTTATATCTAATTAATTTTTCCATTGATTTTACCATTTTTTTTATCATAGAACTTTCCGAAGAAATATCTATTTTTTATCCGATTTTACCCTGAGTTCACTACTTCTTTTTTGTTATTTTAATCCATTCGTTTACCGATTTCACCCATTTTTTGTGTTTTATACCATCTGATAATCAATTCACTCGTTCTCTCTGGTTGAACTTAATTTAATCCCATTGTTTAATTAATTCACCCATTTTCTTCAATTTAATCCAATTTGTTAATTTATTCACCAATGATCTCCGATTTAATCCAATTTTAATTGATTTTAAGTTTTTGATTAACTAAATAGTAATTTATAGTGATTGATGCTTAGTACATATGTATTTTTTTTCCTTTTGCCCGTGAGAAGGGGAAATGTGATTTATTTACCTTATATGAAGATTTTTTAATGTGTGATATTTTCATATGACTTTTAGAATGATGATTTTTATTTAGGGTAATTTACACTTAGACTCCCTGAGGTTTAATCATATTACAAGGAATTCCCTGTAGTTTAAAAAATTACAAGGACACCCATTATAAGGTGTTTTTTTGTAAATATTTTTACAAGTTGTAGGGAATATCCTTGTAAGACTTGTTAAACCACAGGGGGTATCCTTGTAATTTTTGAAACTACAGGGTTTTTTTTGTAATATAGCTAAACCTCAGGGGGTCTGAGTGTAAATCACCCTACTTTCTATATATATAATGGTATTAATTTTGTGGTTTTATTTTAAATAATTCATTGGTTTTCACAGGCTTGCGTACTCCGGTTGTCATCGTACATGTTTACGAATTTTTTTTGTCCGAATTGGGTTTGGCCGAACCAATCCAGCATAAATCAATTGAAATACACTTGATTTTTTTATCGGTTGAAAATCACTCAATTTCAAAATAAGTGTTTTGCACTTGCTATATGAATGTTGTGCATTTGGTCAGACCCAATTTGAGCAAGAATTACCCCTTGTTAAAATATCGATTAGGCTAGGTTTTCTCTTTATTACGTGGCATGAAAATGTTGGTCTACTTTAGACCGTCATGGAAGAAAGGTCGTATTATACGGAATATAAAAACAAGATCAATAGTTCATGGTTTCAACTCTCACTAATGTGTGTTTTCCTTTAGTTTAATATTAGTGTTTGGTAGTGATTGTTATTTGTAACTTTTTGTAATTGAACAGTTACTAAAATAACTTCATATGTAATGATTGATGATAATCGTATTTTTTTTTTTAAAATACTACAAATTAGAATCCTCAAAGTACACGAATATACGGTAAAAAAAGGGAGGGGGTAGTCATGATCACAAAAAAATAATATCAGTTTACCAAATTATTGTGTCATTGATTCTTTATTTTACAATTCATTAATAGTAAATTACCCAATTGTGTTGTCTCTTTAAAAGGCAATTTATTCATGTGATAAATCAAATGACAATATAAACCTCCCGCCTCTATGTTTTGTAAAATGAATCTCACTGCTCCCTCATATTCTTACTTATTCAGAAAACATAATTGAGAGAAATTACCCTAACTTATAATGTCCCCTAGGAATATCACAGAGGGGGTTAGAGTATTGTCAATACGAAATATCAAAGTAGGGTAAAGTGTCATTAGACATAGCACGTGGATCAGGAAGGATCCTCCATTGGCCATCACACTTTGGCGTCACATTTTTGTGACATGCATTTAGATCTATTGCCAAGTGTGTAAATTCAAAATTTACATCTTCACTTGGAGAGTGGATTTATCACGTGACACTTAAATCGGAAATTAAAGTGTGATAGGACATATGGAGGCAGAGTAAATGGAGTTTGTTATCAATAGAGGGTATAATTGGTTATCTTATACATCGAATGAAGCCTCATTCCCAATTTGGAGAATATGTGCAACTCCTTGGTCGTCGAGGAATGAGGCAAAACATGTTATTATTTATCACAACTGAGTAATATACTATTATTTTCATATCACATGGAATTAAATTTTGAAAGTGTTGCTTGAAAGTGTTCAAAGATACTGAGATATTGGAGAATGAAACTCCTGGTGACTCGAGAAGATAATTTTATAAAGTTTTTTCATACTACTTTACAAAATAATCCATGGACAATGCAAATTGTGTGAAAACTAGTAAGACGCCACAATTTTAAGCAATACGGACCTATGACCAAATTCGGTCACATCTCCTCTTGTGAGATGCTGAAATTAGAATAGGATTATACCCATCTAAGAGTAAGAAATACAAAATGAAAATGGTAGGGAAGTGGAATCAAGTTCAAAAAGCTTTTTCATAATTAATGTTATAATTATAGGTCCAATTTCCTTTCCTAACGCCTAAACAAAGCAAAAACTTGTATGCTACAATACAATTTGTTTTATTATGCAAATATAGGTTTAGAGCATCTCCAATTTACCTATCAGATGGATAACGGTTAACTTATATAAGTTAAGTATATTCTTTTAATTTATTCTTATTTGTTATTATACTGGGGGTATGTAAATCATGAGGAAATAGGCAACATGCACAATTGGAATGGCTGAAGTAGCGATTATATTAATTGTAAAACAAGGTGCCAATTACAAACGATTTGACATGTACAAATAATGAAGGATCCTTGAATAAATGAACAAATGTTCTCAAAAAAAAAAAAAAAAGAATAAATGAACAAATTGTACAGATGTTTGAAATAGGAATAAGTAGGGGTGGCAAATGGTCGGGTCCGAGCGGGTAAAAAACAGTCCGGATCATTGACGGGCCATTTTATGTGGGCCATAAATGGGTTGGGTTGTTAGTGGGTCAGGTCATTAACGGGTTTGAGTCGACCCATTTAAGTGTGACAATAGTGTGTATTTTACTAATTTAAAATTAAATGAGTACATCATAGTTATAAGTAAATTTTAATACAATAGCTTAAATTAATATGATATTATTTAAATAATTTTTTCTATTTTTTTAAAGCTATTTAATATTTTGTTATTTATTTTAATCTTAAATTTATTTAAAAATTTAATATTGTATCTAAAATCTTCATGAATATAACAATAAAATTAATATTGTTGAGTCAAAATTAAGTCATTAAATATTAATTAGTTTAGCTAAATGTGTATTTTTTCACTAGATCCATTAAAGACTCTTTTATGAACTCATTAAAAACTCATATAAAAATTTACAAAATTCAACTCAACATAACCCATTAACTATAAGAAATATATGAATTGAACCGAATCGGGTCAGATTTGGTAAAGAACCACCCTATGGGTACTAACCATCTTTGCCACCCCCAGGAATAAGTTGTGCCGCTCAAAAAAGAGACCTACATTGTCTCAATCAGTGATGGTAACAGAGGATATGAAATGATTGATGAAATAGAGAACTATACTTTTAATAATAAGTTTATAATTAATATATAATACTTTTCATAAAGTAGCTCTGAGAATTCAATGTCTGAATCGCTTTGTTTGTCTACGAACCTGATGATAATGATGATGATGAAAAAAAATAAGTGATTCCTTTCTATTGGAATTTTTTATATTGTTTGACTTCATCTTTGTTTATTCCGGGAAAAATTGCAATACATTCATGCATTCATCTAGTTAGGAGAATACATGCACATTCATCTAGTTACTGCGACAAACATGCACCAAAATAAAAGAGCATGAAGAATTGTTCTTACTTCTTACATCACTCAAAACTCACATTTTAGAGACAAAAAACAATCGATAAACATGAACCCATAAACACACAGAAATAGGAAACAAACACAATATCCAAATCAAAACATCACCACTTCTTGCTTCAGCGTCCTCTAAAATTTAGACTAAAGTTGATCCACAACATTCCTATCCACTTGAAATGCCCTAACACCAGGATTCGATCCAAAAATTGTTATATATTGTTCAGGAATCACTAAAGTTACTATTGTTATTTGTGCTCTTCCATGATAAATGGAAGCTTCATGAAGATCCCTGTTTACTCCTGATGTTGGCTAATAAGCAAATGCCCCACAGCTACAATGTTCCCTGTCAAAGGAGAAAGTGTGATGTTGGTTAAGAAAAGTGAAAAACAAAAATTATTTAGAATGCTAACAAATCATTCTAACCGTCTTTGCAAAGAGTAAACATCCACCGTTGTCGAAGCATATCAAGTTATTAACCTAACAATGATAAAAAGCAATTTATATAAATTACTGACAGGACAGTTTTGTAATTAAACATTCAAATTTCTAACATCATAATAAGCTAACCTCAATGTTGCAAAAAACACGAGTACCACGCGTAGCAAACCTAGGGATAGTCATTATCTAGTATACCCCACCCAAATAACAACCAAGGTTCCGGTGATAACTTAGTAACCTAGCATTCCACCTCAACTGCATGGATATTCAAAACAGCCTTGTACCCGGCACAAAAAATACCCTGAAATGTTTTAACACTCGATTAACATTTTGACAATAAACACATAATAAGCATAAATATATATATATATAAACAATAAGATGTAAAAACATACATTACCGAACGACTCCATAATTAACAAGTAGGCTCCAAACTTAGATACAACTTGTAATCCACTGTCTACACAAGCCAAATGTTTAAATGTCCAAAAACAATCACCCTAAATAACAAGAAGTAAGTTTTACAGAAAACATTTACTAATGTCACACACTGCGGATCCCACTGAAATATCTTTTTCCCTAATCTCGGACACCTTGACAAGCACGTTTTCACCGGGTCCTGCACCCAACGCACGCTTTTCTTCTATACCACAATAGATGGACATAATTTCCACCTGAACCTGAAGTTTGCCGGATTGTTAGACTTAATGAGAACTGTATTTTAACAACAAATTATAAGTCTACTTTCTTATACAACCAACTACTTTATTAGGCATAACAATCAACATATCACCTTCACGAATACTACTTGATTCAATCCTCCCAATCAAGGCAGTGCGATTCTCCTCATCCTCATATTTGTCTCTAATGGTCATTCTACATATACAAACAAAAACAAGAAATATTCAAATTTCAATGTACTGAATAGGATATAAATGAAAAGTAAATCAAAAATCTAAAATACCTGAGTGGAGAATATCCTAAGGGAATAGGATTATAATTTATAGCGTCGATTGCTTCATAGAGACATGAACCATTCCACCACGGACATACATTCATGTCGACCCTAGCTTGGATTATTAAGCCCAAAATACCAGATGTCGGAACAAAACTAACACCTAAATAATCCCACCGACACAAAAGAGTTATTATACAGGATAAATCCATGATTTAAACCGTACTAAAACAAACTTTTAAAACTTACACGGAGCTGGTACCACAGACAATAACATTTTGGTTGAGTTTTGTTTAAATTGAAGCATTGATTTTTTATGTAAAGAAAATGATACATAAGATGTGATGATGTCCAAGTATATGAAGAATTATACATAGAAGATAATATATGAATTATTGCATATTATTATTCTGAGCTTATAAATGTTGTGAATAGTAATTTAATTTTGGCCCTTATGTGTGTAGTTAGTTTTGGACAATTTAATGGCTCGATTAAATATATGTTTGCTTCATATATAATTTTTAAGGAAGTGATGATAGTGCAAATTATATAGGATCATTAGTGATATTACTGATAAACAGGTGGTGTATATTAAGTTTGGACATGAATCAAGTTGGTGCCTTATTAATTTCCAGATAATTTGGTGAATTGTGAACTCGTGATATATGAATGCATGTAAAGAATTTGGATAATTTTCAAATAAAGTCTTGCCCTATTTATATAACTATATTATCGAATAGACGGTGAGAATCAACTTGATCTAGTGGCTAAAACTGATTCTTTAGAGACTTTTCTTATAGACTTATTTAGTATGTTTTACTCCATAATATAGAACTATGTATATGCAAAAAAATCATAGATATCGGCAAAAATTCAATTTTGGTACAATAGAAAAGGCTCAAGTCCATTTTTCATACCAAAATATCAAAAATTATTGCCGTTAGTTTTTTAACTGAAGTTTAGCCTTCTCCATTAAGTAAAAAAAGAGGTGAGAAATGCACCTATTAAAAGTTAGGCAGGGTTTTTTTTGCAATTATCATCTTCTTCTTCCTCCTCCCACATGACCGCCGGCTCCGGTGGCTTTTGGTCGAAATTGGTTGAGGGTTTTTGTTCCCCTTGTCGTGGAGAACTCGTACATATAAAGATCTTTTCAATCCGTTGAATAATCTATTCGAATTTTGAGTTCTAATTTTCGAATTGTAGGTCAAAATTTTCGAAATTTCAAATCGTGATTTCTTCTTCGATTTTAACCAAACTTCGTGATTCTTGTTGCAATAGTTTCCCCTGACCGTGGGCATCATTTTCCATAGGTTTATTGTAGCTGCGGTAGAAGGTTGAGCTCCGCCCAAGTGGCGGCGCGTTTTCGGCTTAAACCCTAATTTTCGCGAAAAAAGACTCCTCCCCTGCTCCACCGTCGACGGCCGCTGCAATTACCCCATGGAAAATGTTGCCCATGACAAGAGGAACAAAGACCCTCAACCAATTTCGACAAACGGCCACCGGAAGCCCGCGATCGTCCATAGGAGGAAGAATGCAATAATTGCAAAAACACCCTGCTCAATTTTAGACAATTGCATTTCCCCCTATTTTGTTTCAACAGGTGACACGTGGCAGTTCCGTTGAGTAAACTAACGGAAGTATGATTTTTGAAACGTCTATTTATTCTACGGTATGATTTTCAATCGATTGGTATGAAAAATGGACTTGGGCCTATTTTATGGTATGAAAATTGAATTTTTGCCTGACATCTTTATGCATAATATACTGGATCATACTTAATAGATCAATTAATGTTTAGGCAAGTATTAACATTAATGCATCATGTATTGGTTCGAAAACATGAGGAGCGTGACATTAAAATAGATTTAACCTATCAAATTAACATTACACATTCTATTGAAATTCTCTTTGTATTTGTTATGTAAACTCTGTTGAACATTATTGGTCTCAAATAATAAAGATTACTCCCTTTTTTATTTTCATTTGTCGTTTTAGGATTTCAATATAGAATTAAATTTTTTATTCCAATTTTACCTTCTTATTAATGGTATGATTATTTGTTTAAAAGGATGTTTTGGGACTTCTATTTTAAAGGCTATTTATTACATTTTTTAATCCGTGTGCAAGTCTCCAAAGCGAATAAAAAAAGAAAGAAGTATATGCTAATTGATAGTACAAATATTTTAGTTATATGTAGCTTTGTATTTTGGAAAAAAAATATTATGATACTGTTGTTTTGGATTAATAAATTAGATTAGCATCTAATGTAACTTAGATTCAACGAGTTTGAGTCAAACTATAATTTTTAATATTAATTTATTACAAAGAAAACTCAAACTACATACACTTTTGGTTTTTTGGTAGCGGACTGAACCGTTTGATAATCAAAACGAATAGTTCGGTTTGACCTACTTACAAATTTTGAAAGTATCGTATCAGACTACATACAAAAAATTGGTACGGTTTAGTTATATTGAATGCACACCCCCTAAGATTAGGGTTGTGCACTATCCGGTAAACTATATTGAAAAATTGGTACGATTCAATTATATTGAATACACACTTCTTCCCAAGAATAAACCATTTTTTGGTATAATGCCACATTAATTCCTCATTACAAGAATTATCCAATGGTATCCTAAGCAGTTTGAACATCATCCCAAAAAAACCAAGACATTTTCTAAACAGCCACCAATAAAAATTTAAATTACACAAAAGCCATTAAATGTTTAAAAATTTCAAAAAGACCACAAGATTAATTAATCAACTAAACTAAATTAATTAACTCTTATTAATTAAACTAAACTATAACAAATATACCCCAAAATTTTTAAAATTCAAAATCAAACCCACCCAAAATCAATTCAATTTCTCTCCCAAAATCAACCCGAAACCCTAACCCAATTCTATTCCCACAACTACTTATTTTCACACAAATTTCACTCAAATCAAGGAAGAAAATGAAAAAAAACAACATTAAAGGTAAGCATTTGCAAGTTGCTTGAATTTTTGATGTATTATTGAGTGATTTATTCGCAAAATGGAGAAAAATATCGTCTGCAAATTTCGCATTTTTTGGCGTTTGGCTTTTGGGAGGAGCCAAACGCCAAACGCCAAATGCCATGAAGATAGGCCTGACGTTTGGCGTTTGGGAAGGACCAAACGCCAAATGACATGCTGCCAGAATTCACAAATGCATTTTTTTAGATAGTTTGTGTATTAATTTTTGTTTTTACTTGTAGGAATGGACACAATTATAATATATCTTCGATATGTCGGTGATTTTACACTCCAAATGGATGATAAATGGCATTGGAGTGGTGATAAAAATTCTGTGAATTTAGATCGGTATACTGATATTTTTGATATATATCGCAAATGTGTTGTTGATAACGAAATAGTGAAAGTATCAGATGAAGAAGTTTGGGAGATACCAAAGCACTATGTCTATAGTTGTATTGAGTTAAATTTGTACTTGATTTTTTCTACGAGAGAAGAAATTATGAGGATAGAGGCAACTCTGGGAAGATAATAGAAAGAGAAATCGAAGAAACTTATGACCCGGGGTAAAGGAAAAAAAATCATGGACAAAGTTAGTTTCAGTTACCAACTTGATGGATGTGTTATAGGAGGATCAAGTGCACAAGATGATGTTGATGATGAGATCATTGCCTCTAATCCAACTTTACCTACAGTGGAGGAAGTTGAACCACTACGTTGTTCTCCTCCATATAGTCAGTGGTCTCCGTATGACAACGAAGGTCGTAATATTTGTTATGACCGTCGTAACTTTGACGCCGAAGGTGATTATGGTGGTGCTGACGTAAATGGTGAACACCGTAACGTTGACAACGAGTGTGGTGATGTGGGTGGTGATGTGGGTGGTGATGTGGGTGATGATGTAGGTGGTGGTGATGCAGGTGGTGATGTTGGTGGTGGTTATGGTGAAGCGCTTAGCCATGAAGAATTTCACGAACCACCTAGTCATGGAGTCTTTGATAACGCTGATGTTGCAAGAAATTATTCGGGATCAAATTCCAATCAGGGGATGAGTGATGAATCAGGATGGACAGTTGGTCAACGGTTTAGAAACAAAAAAGAGTTTATGGATGCACTTAATGACACTGTTGTACATAAAAATGGGAAGTTAGATCGTATAAGTCTGACTCTGATAGGAAGATAGCTCGGTGTATGACTCCTAGTTGTCCATGGCGTTTATATGCGACTAAGGAAGCGAAGTGTGATGAATTTGTTATTCGAACAAATAGAAACGTTCACACTTGTGAGTATCGAATAGAGGTTTCAGTCATAGACAAGCAACAAGTCGTATGGTTGGTTTACGGACGTCAGGATTATATCTGAACGTCAATGAAGCCCCAAAACCAAATGCACTAATAAACTTCATGCGTGCCGAAAATAATAATAACATTAGCTATCAAACAGCTTGGAGGGCGAAACAAGTTTCTCAAGCGCATACTATGGGTACATTCGAAGAAAATTTTGCCAATCTACCCTCCTATGCTTACATGATTGAGCAAAAAATATCCTGGCACGCGCACTCGCATCCATACGGACTCCGATAATAAGTTTAAATATTTCTTCATGGCTTTAGGAGCGGCTACTCGAGGATTCCATTTTCTAAGAAATGTAATTGTAATTGATGCAACATTTATGGGGACAAGATATAGTACTGTTCTAATTGCAAGTGCGACGGACAGTGAAAATCGTTGTTATCCAATTGCATGGGGGTATCTGAGGGCATCGAGGATGCGGCGTGTTGGACTTATTTCCTACTTGAAAGAGGACGTACCAGACAGAGACGATCTGGTTATTGTTTCAGACAGGGGCAAAGGGCTTATTAAAGCCGTAAAAGATGTTTACTCTTTAGCTGATCATGGGGCATGTTACTTCCACCTCAAAGATAACTTTAAAAAAGTTTAGGAAAGATGGGGTAACCGAGTATTTTTACAAAGATGCTTTTGCGTACACCGAGAGTGAGTTCGAAAAATATTTTGGTTACTTGAAAACCAAGAGCCCGGGATGTGCAAATTGGCTAGAGATCGAGGTCAAGTTTGAGAAATGGGCGAGAATCCACCATCGCGTGAACATATATGAGGTAATGACTTCTAACCATGTTGAGGTCCTTAATATTCGGATCAAAGATGCCAAATTTTTTTCCATATGTTACTTTCTCAAATTTATTGTTCATTCGATGGGAAAGTGGTTTAGAGAGCGTCGTGATGAGGCTTATGAATGGTTGTCTGTATTTACCCCATCGAAGGAAAAATTGATATCTGAGCGATATGAAAAGGCGTATGGATGGCGCAAATGTGAATTAGGGTGATACATGGAAAGTGGAATCTACCGAGTGATCTGGAATTGTGGATTTAGCGGAAAAAACTTGTTCATGTGGCGTATTTCAGATTAAGCAAATACCGTGTGAGCACACAATTACAGCTGTCATGGACAAGCGACCAAGTGATAGTGGTCAGTGCGTGTATGAGCTTGTTAGCCAATACTACACGGTCAAAAATACGCGTCAAGCATACTATGAGCTCATAGAACCCGTTCCATCGAAAGACCAATGGATGAGCATCCCCGATGATGTTATGGCGATAGTAGTGCTACCTCCAGTCGCCGAAATAACCCGTGGAATGCCTAAAACGTCACGATTTACTTCTCCACTTGAAAATTTGAAGAAAAAATACAAACTCTCAATTTGAAAAAATACCGGTCACAATGCATCTAGATGTCCTCAACGCGGCCAGAGTTCGGGCAATAACGAAAGTGAATCTTAGATGTTTAGTGAACAATGTTTGATGTAATTGATATTTATTATTAGCATGTACTTGATAATTGTAATTGAACAATGTATTGAATGAACATTTAATTTTGTGCAACTAATGAATTGAATCGCAATTATGAATTTTTTTTATAAATTTTGGAGGTAAAATTGTAATTTATGAAAGTTAGGAATTGGAGGCCTCGCTGCAGCGAGGAATAACCTCGCCGCGGCGAGTTGTTGGCGTTTGGCATTTGTACATCAAACGCCAAATGTCAATGACATTTGATTGACATTTGGCGTTTGATGTTCAAATGCCAAATCATAGCTTCGTACATATTGGCCCATTTTTTAAGATTTGGTCAATTTATCATCCGAATGGAGAAGTAACACTTACAGTAACATTATGTCATCCGTAAATCACAACTTCGTACATATTGGCCAATTTTTTAAGATTTGGTCAATTTATCTCCCGAATGGAGAAGTAACAGTTACAGTAACATTATGTCCTCCGTAAATCATAAATTCGTACATATTGACCAATTTATCACCCCGAATGGAGAAGTAACACTTACAGTAACATTATGTTCTCTGTAAATCATAACTTCATACATATTGACCAATTTTTTAAGATTTTGTCAATTTATCACCCGAATGGAGAAGTAATACTTACAGAAATATTATGTCCTCTGTAAATCATAACTTCGTACATATTGGCCAATTTTTTTTTTTGTTTCCCAAGGGTTTAATCCATTTCGAGGCGCGTCGGGCACATAATGTGGGAACCTCTCCCAACAGGGATTCGAACCTGAGTCCGCTACTTTGTAGTGACTAGTCCCTTCCACTAGACCAATCACCTGTTGGTGGCCAATTTTTTTAATAATTACAATTTTACACCTGAATCCGTTAGTTGCACAAAATTAATATGTTCACTCACTACGAACTTGCATTTAACACGAATTTGCAGTTTGGTCCCTAACTTTTCAATAATTACAATTTTACCCCCAAATTTTATACAAATTTCATCGTTGCGATTGAATCCGTTAGTTGCACAAAATTAAAATGTTCACTCACTACGAACTTGCATTTAACACGAATTTGCAGTTTGGTCCCTAATTTTTCAATAATTACAATTTTACCCTCGAATTTATACAAATTTCATCGTTGGGATTGAATCCGCTAGTTGCACAAATGTTCACTCACTACGAACTTGCATTTAACACGAGTTTGCAGTTTGGTCCCTAACTTTTCAATAATTACAATTTTACCCCCAAATTTTATACAAATTTCCTCGTTGCGATTGAATCCGTTAGTTGCACAAAATTAAAATGTTCACTCACTACGAACTTGCAATTAACACGAATTTGCAGTTTGGTCCCTAATTTTTCAATAATTATAATTTTACCCCCAAATTTTATACAAATTTCATCATTGCGATTGAATCCGTTAGTTGCACAAAATTAAAATGTTCACGAGGTACGGACTTGCATTTAACCGAATTTGTAGTTTGGTCACTAACTTTTTAAAAATTACAATTTTACCCCCTAATTTTATACAAATTTTATGTTCCTATCCGAATTAAATATTACAAAAAAAAAAAAACTAATTACTTAGTAGATTTTTTCCCTAACATTTGGGACATAAGGAGTTCTTATATGCCCACTAGGATATCTTCTCCTATCTTCTCTTCTATTTTGCCTTGGTTCATTCCTACCCACATTATCATCACTATCGTCTTGGAGATCACCATGAAGGCAAGTATCTTCGGCATTATTACCCTGAGAATGTGTAGGTTCACTCCTACCCAAATGATCACCTTGAAAATGCGTATATTAAGAATTCATATCAAACATTATCCAAAATCAATTTGTGCAACACAATCCAAAATCAATTTGTGCAACAAGATCCAAAACCAATTTATAATACACACAAATCCATCATTTAAGACAACAACTAAAACTGATCCAAAAATAAAATTCAAGACAACAACTAAACCTGATCATCATCATCGTCATCGTCAGTAACATTAACCCCTCGAGCTTCTCGGTTTTTCAGCATCATTTGTTCGAGTTATTCCACAGTTACTTGCATTTGGTCCAGCCGCCCAGTAAGTCTTTGATCTATCTCGTTCTGACGATCTCTGAGATCTCGGAGGCTCTGCATCATCTCGTTCTGCTGCTCAGTAAGTCGAAGTTCCCAGGCAGGAACGTCTTCATATCTTGATTCCAACAATGATGGTTGTGGTTGAGCTTGAGATGTAGAGGCACCAATCTTGGTTTCTTCGGACATGCTTTAGACGTCGGCGCACAGGAGCATGAGCAGAATCAGAAGCATTGGCATCAGGGGCAACACCTTCTTCAGCAACAACAGGATTAGGTAGGGCGGGTGGCCGATTGAGGCATTCGGGAGCTCCCTCATCATCCCGAACAACCACATAGTGATGTCCGAAAAACTCAGTTAATCGGCAGTAACTGCCAATGCGGTCATTCGGCCCAACGCCCTCAGATAACTCTTTAGCTGATATATAATACTGCATCTCCGACTCTTCATCATCCGGCAGTAGCCGTGGGATCACAATCTGAAAAAATAAAAAAGACACAAGTAATTTAAAATAAATATTTCAAGTGATATGTCGGAAAAAACGATTAACATACATGAACATTCCCAAAGAACCCGTCCATTTCTAAACAGTTTGGCCAACTACCGCCCCCGATATCCTAACGTAACATTCTTGGATGTCTCGGAATATTTGGGTCATGCCTTGGATAACAATTGCCCTCAGCGGGCATGCCTTCAATGGCTTCAAACATCCAAAACTATTCACATTCAAAACATTATTCAAAATATCCAACACTTACGAAAAAATAACTAAAAAAATATATATGAAAATCGAGAATTAATTTTATAAAAATACCAGTAAAATGTGTGGGAAATCGCCCACACTCCATCTACGGATGCCGTCTCTGGACGTTGTCATATGTGTCACAATATCATCTAAAGTGATTGTTCGTAGCTTCTCTCCCCAAGGATATCTCTCGCAAATCGCGAGATCGTCACATATCTATATATAAAGAATTTATCTAACATTATTTTAAAATTTTAAAGAAATAATAAAAATTAAAATTAAAGTTTACTTACAGCGAATGTGATGTTTTGAATCACTTTGGGCCGTTGGGGTACCAACAATGCCGATATCACCCAGACGAAGATTAACTTGCATACGTTCTCGTGGTTCGTATTGCGATTCAACATATGCAGAATCCTCGTTTTGAGAGATTGAACGGTAACCTCCCTCGGCCCCCCACCGACTAAAGTATCGCTCCTTCAAGTTACCCCCACGATCGATAGCTTCGGAGTCAGCATCACTCAATTCCCCAAATCGCAACCCCGACACAAGGCTAAGTTCCTCTGCTCCGAATCTGACTGGCTTTCCATGTATCAAAAACCAGTATTCGTATCTACTATTTTCTTGCAGTCGTCGACATACTCGGAGCATCAGACTGTGCAACGTCGATGCCTTAAATTTGCCCCTCCCGATTAGGCGTAAAAATCTCCCAATCTTGGGATAATCATCTATAATCCGCCAATGCTCTGGTCTTAGCATGCCTGTAATGTTCGGAATTTTGCTCCATGCTGTGCGTTGTGTTATCTTTCTATCATACGACCACAATGTCGTAGTGAATGCGGGGTAACTTTGGTAGGGCCGAGGTAGGTAAGGTAAGGTATCTCTACAAAACAAACAAAAAAAAAAGTCAAAATTTTCATTCTGTCACGAAAAAACAACAAAAAAATCAAAATTTTCTGCCGTGTATTTGTACATGGCGTTTGGCGTTTGGAAGCCCAAACGCCAAACGCCATGTAAAGCCATGAACAAATTCGAACGAAATGTGAGAATGAAAGGGCTCGAAACTTACCTCAAATGGCCAATTGTTAACGTTTCTCTCACCATCATCGATTGTTCTTTCGTATGCCATCTCCAATTTGCAAGAATTTTGAGAGGAATTTGAGTGAAATTTTTTTGAGAGAGTTTGAGAGAAAGAAGGTTTGAGAGAGAGTGAAGATCGATAAAAGATAGGATTTGTTTTGTTCTATTTTTAGGGGTGGGTATTTTTGTTTTATGAAAGAAAATTGAGGGTTAGACTGTAATTATTAGGATTTATTAAGTATTATTAACATTTTTTTTCTTATTTTTTTTAAACTAAAAAAGGCCTTTGGCCTTTGAGTAAATTGTGTTTTTGTATATGACATTTGTGTAAATGGCTCAAAAAAACCTCTTCAACCCTATCTTTTGTGTCAAACTTGAATTTTGCAAGAAAGAATTTGAAGGAGAATTCTTCAATATGTTGAATAATAATTCGTACCGAAAATAAATTTAGTCAGTCTTTATTGTTACTATTATTCTCCTGAACTGATTGGCTTCTAGTTTAGAGAGGTGGTTGGCGGAGCTAGACAGTTATTCTAGGGGGGGCGAAATTTTTTTTATCGCAAACTCGATAGCTTTTTACAGTTATGATATTATGAGAAATTTTTATTTAAGATAAATTAACTCTATAATGTTATCCGATAAAAAATATACTAGCAATTGTTTTATCCAAAAATGATGAAAAAATCCACCGACAAGTTTTTTAAGAGTCTATTAAATATATGGTTCAAAATATTAGGAATTAATAAAGTACCAAAAAAAATGATGTGACCTAAGATGCGTTATAATTGATATTTGATATACAAATATAATAAATTATATAAAAAGAGGAGAATGCTCAACATAGAATTCGAACTCTGGACCTCATATTATAAATTCCTTTCCCCTAACCATCAGATCACTAGTCATAATTTGTTTTTCCACGAAAATAATTTATATATATATAGATCCAGAATTTTCTTAACGTTGAAAGGTGAAGATTGAAGAACGAAATGGATGATTGGGAATTAAGCTCCGAAGAATTGGACTCCCTGGAAAGAGATGCCCTAAAGCAGTTGACGGAGCGCAATTCCTCTTCCTGTGCTGCCACTACCAGCAACTGTTATAGTTAAGCTCAACGTATCTTCGTCTTTGCAAGAAAGCTTACCATTTTCTCGCTCCCCAGCCAAACCCAATTTTGTGCCATCTTCTCGCTCCCCAGCAAAACCCAACTTCCTCTCTCGTCCACCTCTGAACAATGAAAAGGTTCCTTGCTAATTTATATAGATATAGATATAGATATAGATATTCTATACAAATTCATATGATATGAGAATTCTGACTGAACTTTTAACTACAAGTTTCTGTATATCTATAGGATTAAAAATTATTTAATAGTCATTAAACTTGAATACTGTAATATTTTTTATCTACTAATTAACTAGATTGTATATTTACAGTTTGGACCAAAACATGAATTGGGTATAAGTATACTGTACATGTTTTAGTATACTTGTATAAAGATCCTGTCTCTATCATTATTTGTTTAGATCTTAAACTATGGTTATATTTTATAGTCACTACAAAAAATTTAAATGTTATTGACAAAATAGTAAATGACAAAGTGACAAAAATTTTAATATTGTCACTAAATTAATGTATATAGACACGCTAGTGACAAGAAATGTGAAAAAGTTGTCACTATTGACATTTAGTGATATCCCAATAGTGACAACTAAAAGGTTATCATTAAATTATAGTGACAATATTTATTGTCACTAGGTAGTCGCTGAAAGGGTGTCACTAATTGTCAATAGTGACAAATTAAGTTCCATAAACTTGTCACTAATAGCCATTAGTGATAATTTAAAAATATATTTTGTCACTATTGTACTTGTCACTATTATAATTGTGACAAAACTAATATTCTTATCACTAAATGTATGCAAAAAGTGACAATTTCAACAATGTCACTTAATATTTTGTCATTAAAATCCATTTTTCTTGTAGTGAGTTTTTCAAGATTTATTGTGTAATTACCAATTATATTTCGAATACACAAATTGATTAAACACCACCAACACATCTGAGATAAAAAATTGTTGAGTTAACATGGCTTTTTTCTTCAAATGATGAGTTAATGACCACGTGCATACGAAACACAAAATTTTGTCCAAATAATTAACCATGATATGAAATGTACAATAGCATGTTAAACTATGTTATGAATATACATTTTGATATATATACCTCGGTACCGGAATTGCAACAACCCTATTAATTATATAGTAGTAAAAATACAATTTTGCCCAATATTTTAATTCATAGCTTGGTAACTAAAATACAACCAAATTTTGAATTTCGAAAGGAGACTTTCGAAATCTTTTTTTTCATGATACTAAGACGGCTTTTGTAATAATGTTATAATAATAATAATAATAATAATATAGTATGACATAATAAAGCTGAATAGTTTATAGGAGCAGTAATTTCTTTGTCTTTATTTAATTATTATTATCACTGAGGTCATTCAGATTTGATGATTTTTCGTTACAATAATTAGGCATATAAGTTACAATAAATTATGAGTAATGGGGTCCATATGTCTCTTAATTTCGATTCATTTCAGACTGATATATGGATAGAAATGGTCAAAGCATTTTTTTTTTCTTGGAACAAGAGAAAAAGAATTTTGCATCATCAGCTAGAGAGGATAAAGTTTGTAGTACTTGAACAAAATTTTCATATTTTCATGAGGTTTGTATAGTAATTTTAGTGATTACTAGGGTGTTACTAAGTGAATTTTTAATATTGTCACGCGATATCAAATATGTATGTGAGTTTAAATAATATTTTGATAGTAAAAACCAAAAAGAAAAATGAATGGATTAGTTGAATTGGCAAATGATAGTATTTTATAATTTATTGTTGTTTGTATTTTGAGTATTTTATTTATTTTCTTAATGACCAAATGATTTGGTAGATCACGAGAAAAATGCAATCTGAAACAAATTTTAAATCAACCTGAAATTACCTACTTACACTTTGCGGACTTAGCTAATGGTGTGGCCCATTATTTATCATAAAGAGGTATATTTTATACTTTGAAAATGGCCCAAATCCTCCTCCTCATTTAAATGTCCTCAATCATAGATTATATTTTGGCCCACCAGAAACTTTGTATCATGAGCCCACATTAAAAACTGTACAATGGTCCATTGTACGGCCCGTAAAACCAAAATCAGACTTCATAATTGTATGATGCATGTTAATGATGGTATTTCACGAGAAATTATTTAGTGTAACCGTTGCATCACGTCATCAAGTACACGTAGTGCAACCCATTAATACACTTGGGATATGTGGAGTGATAATCTACATCATTCATGTTCTGGCAATATGAACACAAGTTTTTTAATCCCTATTTTTTTTAACGTGGCTAGAATATTGGGTGATGTTGATTATCACTCCACATGTCCTAAATTTATTGTTGGACTACACCATGTGTACTTGATGACGTGGTGCATCGGTTGTACTAAATAATCTCTCGTATTTCACGGACTTCATAATCAGTCTGATAGTGACCAACTTTCGTGCGGTGTTAAAGGTGTGTTTGCAAACTATAACAAATAAGTTGAAATTGGGGACTGTGAGTTAAGTTCAGAATAAATAGAAACACCTCAAAAGAAGCTTAAAACGTATGAGCTTAATATAACTTTTTATGAGAGAAGTTGAAGCTTAAATTAATTTATCAAATACCAAATTACTCTGTTCGAGATTAAAAAAAAAAAACCCATAAATTGTTTGCAAAATAGTTTGGGAAGTACCCTAAGTCATAAAAAGAGTTGAGCTGTGTTTGAATTATAAGATCAACAAGATCCTATGTCAACAGAATTGAATCTGAAGTATTTTTAATTGATTAGTCGTGGACCTTCTTTGATTTGTGCAATCTAAGCCGATATAATGCCTCAAATGTGGCGAGAATAATTGAAATGTTTGTAATACGTAAATTTGAATTGCGAGTCACTTAAATTTTAAATAAAAATTATTTCCCAAAAATATGATTAGCTTATACATGTATATATATACTATATATATTAATGTGCTATTTAGGACGTTCTAATTATGCTAACATAAATATAAAATCACAAGTCATATGTAATAGAACAAAATTTCTAACCGAACAAATCTAATGCGACCATTCTAATTAACTAGCGCAAGAATTAATATCCACATGATATATTGCAGAATACAACATCTTTGACAAAAATTGGATAATTGGATTACTTCGAATAAGATATACTTTTCCTTTTCCGATAGATACTTGAATGTTGTTTAAGATACTAGATTTAATTATAGTTATATTTTATCACATGAAAATACTAAGATTGTTTTAATTTATATTTAAGGCTCCACATTTATGAGACGTTAGAGTTCAAATCTCATTAATTATTAATACGAGGTTATATATTGGCTAGTGGCTACCCATCTTATATGTCAACAATTATTATATTTAAAAAAAGGGGGATTTTAGGGTGCCGCTACGTTAGGTGTCGCTAATTTCACATTAGATGGTATTATCACACAATGTGTATCACATTGTATGGTATAAGGAGTATAATTTATACCATAGAATGTGACACACATTAAATGGTAATACCACCTAATTTGGAATAAATACTATATGATGTGAGGGTCATACTAAATATATGTGATTAATATATGTAATGTGATCATGTATCATACAATGTGATACACATTGTGTGGTAATACCACTTAATGTGGTATTAGCGGCACCTAACGTAGCGGCACCCTAGAATTTCCTTAAAAAAATATAAAATTTCTTGTAGTTAATGGCTAAGTTTAGAGTGCTTAAATCAAGTGAATCGTCCATGGGAAGTCCGACCATGTAGCATGTTCACAGCTATAAAATGTCGTAAGCTGACTGACTTGAACCGGAAGTCTTAATTTGAACGCGGCTCTCCGACATTTACCAACATATTTGCACTTTTAGTCCTTTCACATTTAATTATGAGGCACAGATTTTTTTTAGACATCTGACTACAATTTTAATTTTTTAGTGTCCACCTTTTTAGGATATTCAACTGTAATTTTAGTTGATTGCTTCAGTAATTAAAAATTCTAGACGAAGTTTATCACATGACCGAAAATTTAGGGTTTTTACGCATTGTTGACATTTACGCGAAGACATTTAAATTAAATTTCTGAAGAATTGGATCGAAATTATAGTCAAATATTCTAAAATTGCGAACACTTTTTATCGGAGGAAAAATTGGTCCAAAATTTCACCTAATAAAATTGAAAGACTAGAAGTGCATTTCTGCCGACTTTTACCTATCCACAGTCGCTCATTCTATTACGTAAAGTTCCTGGTTGGAGCCTACTCACTGGTACTGAATGACGTCATACTCCCTCACCGCTTTCCACAAATATTTTTCCACGTGCTTTTCAACGCGCGTGTTCACACACCCCAAGTTGTGTCACTTTCTTTTCGACTTGCAAATTGAAACTTTATTACTATCCTTGGTGAATTTGAGGTGTGAAAAATTCATCGAAACAGTTAAAAAAAATTGGAGGTGTGAAACTTCTGAATTTTATATTTAGGACATGAATTCTGACTTTGAAAATATTACTACATTATTATTTTGATATGCAACAATAGTCAAATTCCATATCACGTGATTGTCACTTGAACAATTTGCATTGATCGGTCTAATTGCCATTAAATATTTATAAGGATATATGGATAAAGAGAGAATGTGGTACCAAACTATATATCGATGATTTTTACTTGTAAAACTATAAAAATCGAGATCGATATATTTGGTACCACAATTTAAGAATTCAATCACTTTTGATACCATCTTTAAAATTAGACGTTGGCTGATGACATGGCAGTTAAATTTTATTGCAAAATTAATACTATTATTTATGTTAACTTACAATTAAACCCATAATATTTTAAGTTGTCAAAAAACTCCACATCTTCAAATTTACTGACAATTTTAGTCCACATTGTTGCGCAACTTCAAAATTAGCTCGAATAAGACATGCTGATCAATTTATAGATTTTACTTATTATATTTACATATTTATTTAACTAATTTAATTTTATAAATAATATTAACGGACCAAATAATACTTTAAAATCAATCCGACAAAATATTAATTAAATCTAAAATTTATATAATAATATTAATATATTTAATATTTATTAAAAAATAAAGTTATAAGTTACAAATTATTAATAAACAATTATAATTTTAAAAAAAAAACCCATCCCTACCCCCAACCCCATCCCCCCTCTCCCATCCCCAAATCCCTGGTCGTCGGTAGCCTGGGATAGCCGGCGGCCTGGGATTTGGGTTTGAGTTTTGGGTTGGGGAGGGGGGGGTGGGGGGTTTTGGGGTTGGGGTAGAAATGGGTTGTTTTTTATAAAAAAAAAAATTATAACTATTTTTTTAATAAAATATAACTTGTATTAACCTATATTTAACAACCTATTTGGTACCACAATTATTAATTAAAGTATTATTTGGGGATCAATTAAAGTATTATTTGGTCTGTTAATATTATTTATAAAATTAAATTAGTAAAATAAATATGTAAATATAATAAGTAAAATCTATAAATGATCCGCACGTGTCTTATTCGAGCTAATTTTGAAATTGGCAAGTAAATTTGAAGATGTGGGGTTGTTTTGACAACCTAAAAAGTTATGGGTTTAATTGTCAGTCAACAAAAATAATAGTATCAATTTTGCAATAAAACTTAACTGCCACGTCATCAGTTAACGTCCAATTTTAACGGTGGTACCATAAGTAATTGATTTCTTAAATTGTGGCACCAAATGTGTCGGCCTCAATTTTTATGGTTTTACAAGTAAGAATCGATATTGGTACCACAAGTGCAATTCTCTCTATGGATAAATTATGTCCACCTTACAATATATTTATCTGGGGTAGAGGAAGTTAATTAAGTCAATCTACCAATACTATATTAACCTTTATTTAACTAACATGCTAAAAGAGCCTATTATTAATTTAAAGAAGTATTAGTTTTTAATGATTCTTCAAATGCGTTCATTTTTTAACAGGAAAAATTGGAGTGTAGGCGATTTGAACAGTGTCGTCAAGCAACATATTGTTCAATATTATTACGAATGTTGTAATGTTTTAATTTAAAATACACCATGCCGTTATTTTTTAACATAAATGAAAATGTCGCCACCAAATTTTTTATGAGATTATTAATGAAATGCCACCTATATGACAAGGTTTCAATTATCACCGACAAAACATATACATGCCAGGTTTTAATTATTATCAGCGTAATATATATGGGGTGAATATATAATTACAAAACATGAAGGACTTAAAAGGTTAAGTTTCTTTATGTTCCTTCAGCTTTTTAGAGAGCACCGAAATGAAAATGTGAAAGAAATATACCCAAAATCTTTTCATTGGAGTTAAAATTTATAATTAGTTTAATGCTACTTATTATTTAAAATCAAACCCCCTAAAATTTCCCTAGGTCCCCAGCCCACCCTTCCCTATACCATACTCAACCATGGAGAGCTTTTTCCTCACATTTTATTTTTCCGTCAATTTTTTGATATAAAATTTTGTTTTTTTTATATGGCTGAAAAGCTTTTGACGATAGCTTTCTAACGAAAAATTAGTGGAAAATTTTGTGTTCTTTATATAGTTGAAAAGCTCTTGACGATAGATTTCTAACGATACAAGTTTCAGTTCATGAAATGCAATAAACAATTCAAAGAAAATTAACAAAATTTCGGGACATTAATTAAAATTAAATCATATCCCACAATCTACAAGGAATCATGCCACAAAAATTTTCAGATAAGATATAAGACACATAAGCGTGCCATTTTGGTAACTAACGGCGGTTTATGTCCAAAAAATTGACGGAAAAAAGAAATATGTCGAGGGTAGGGGGTGAAATCATGGTATTGAATGTATTTTTTTAGAAAATATGATACAAAATGTATAAAGTAGATAAAATTTTAGTATAAAAGTTTTAACTAACATATTAAATTCACCACATCAATTTATTTGATGTTTTATTACAGTAATAATAAGTTTTGACTGATTTACAAGATTCACCAGATTAATTTATTTGATGCTTTATTACATTATTTTAAATGTTAACCAACTTACCAGATTCACCAAATCAATTTAATTGATGTTTTATTACGTTTGGTAGTTATTCTTAAAAGACTTCATAGCACAATTGATAAAGCTGTATTTCTATAAAATACAGTAAATAAAATATAACTAACAACACATAAAGTAACTCTTAACAACATCCAAATCTTCCAAATCCACTTTGAGCAAGTTAATGGTTGATGTTTATAATGTATTAAAAAAGCAATATTAAAAATTCAAATTTTCCTCTCGTCACTTTTTCTCACCTTAAGACTTTTATTACAAATGAAAAAATCCGTTGACTTTTTAAGAATTCAACCCCACGCAACCTCATATATAAATAACCCTCTTCTCCCCTACACTTTCTTACAAAGAAAAAGAAATTCACATACTCAATCTCCATTTCCCAAACACAAACCAGTTAGATTTTTTTCCTCTACTTTTCACTCATGGCAAAAACAATGTTTCTTTATCTCTTCTATACACTTCTTTTCTTGTCTCTCATCTTCTTCCTACAAGGTTCATCCCGACCATTTGTTGGCGCAGGTACAACATTATCAGAGAAGAACTTAAAGACAAAGATTGAAGTTCGTAAGAAGAGTGGAGCATTTTATGCACCGTCGCTAATGAACATGTTGCCTAAAGGAAACGTTCCTCCATCTGGTCCAAGCAAAAGAATCAACAAAGTTAACAATTAGCAATCATGTTAATTATCAATAGTTCTTTATTTATTTATTCTTTTTCTTTTTCCTCCAACTTTAATTTCACTTTAGTGAAATTAAATGTAATTATATGCTAGTTAGTTAAATAGTTTTTTCTGTTTTTGTTTTTGTTTTTGTTTTGTTTTTTCAAATCATGGCACAAAGCGTTTGAATATTATGTTATATTCTGCGACTTTTTTGTTACCTAGTATTTTTCTTGTACTCATGGATTAAAATTTTCAATGTCCTAGTCGACAAATCAAAAAGTATCTCTTTATGAATCAATTGAAACGAAAACAGGGTATAATTAGTTAATTAATTCAATTTTTTTTTTGTATATATCATCCTACCAAAAGTTGAATATTTTGTTACATTTTGTGACTTTTTTGTTACCTAATATTTTTCTTGTAACATGATAATCTCATACTCTCATGTGAATGAAATTTCATGGGATTGACTCAATTGTCATTGATTTACTGAATTTTCATGTGAAATCATTTAATTTTTTGTTCAAAGTTTAATTATTTTTCAACAAGCTCACCAAATTTGAGTAGGGTAGAGTAGTTTTAATTGAAACGGCTGATGAGTAGTAATTTTAAACATTAAATGGGGGTGCTTTTAATTATTTTTATATATAAAAGACACAAAAATTCATGGCTGGTTTTATTTCTTCTCATCTCAATTAAAATCGCCTGCATGCATTTTTTTATCAAAAAAAAAAAAAAATCACCTGCATTTTGTATGGACAATCATAATGCCCGAAATATCTGGAGTTTATTATTAAATAATTGAGCTAATAATTTATTACTATTAGCTAGAAATTAAAATGTCATGGCCAATTTTTTATTTGGGTCTCAAATAGTCGCTAAACAGTAAAACATACTCATAAGGTCGCAGCAAATTAAGACAATGTACAATTCTTAGGTACATATGATGAGATGAAAGTCAATATAAGAGAGGATTAAAGAAGTATTAGTTAGTAATTTGGACTTGAAGAGGAAATTAACGGCAAAATGCATTTTTAGTCTCACAAAATTGGATTCCCGGAATTTTTATCCCATACTTTTCAACACTGTACTTTAGGTCACAAATGTTTAAAATAATTTGCAGTACTTTTGATCCATAAACCAATATTTATTTAACATTTGTTGTGTCCTAAAATTTTCTCAATTTTGGACGAAATTTAATTTAATAGGATGTGTGAGACAAAAAGATGCAATGTGTAAACTATGCATGGGACAAAAAGTACATGATTTGATTTCTAAAAAAAAAAGAAAATTACATGATATTAGTTCTTAGTTTTAGTTTGTGTGGCGTTAATTACTGTTATTTCAGATATTATATTTATTGTAGGTCATGCACGGATTTCTATTTGCAATAAAATCAAGACAATTGACCTTAAGGGTATGCTTAGAAGAGTTTTGATCCGATTTCGTGAAGCTCGTGAAACTAAGCCAAAATTCTTTCAGATGGAGTTTAATGGATTCCGTGAGATTCATCACAAATTTATTCATAAACTTCAGACTTAAAATTTTGAAAATCTATAAAACTTTGATTTTTGCAACTACGTATATTTTTTCCCCAAACTCTATTAGAAAAATATTGATTTGACACATATCATCTATTTTTTTCTCCAAACCCTATTATAATATTTATTTGACATCTACCACCTACACATGCTTTTCTCCCTAATCTCAATCTTTTAAATTCAATCCAACTGATGTTTCAACTTTTTCAAAACTACAAACCTCAACGTAAAAAACCTAACAAATTAAGGTTTCAAATGTTTCATCAAAACTATTTAAACATCTTTTTGAAACTAAGACCCGTAAAATCGGGCTAAAATCCTTTCAACTAGGGTATAGGAGTTTAAATGGTTGCTAGTATAATAGAAGTATATATTTTCCAATAAAGAATGAGGATATGAAACGAAATTCTTTCGAAAATAGAAAATTTTCATTAGTAATGGGGTAAAAACTAGCAATTTTTGAGAAAAAAAATTGCTATATTCGTTTCATGATCATAAATGAAATGCCAATTACAGATTTGGACGAGAAAATAAAAAAAGAAAAAAGAAATATAGCAAATTAACAGTTGGGGGTGTCTACCGGGAGTTGTAGTTGTGGAAAACTCCCGGTAGTTTTGGAAAAATAACAGTAAAATATTAAAATATCAATTTATGGGTTACCTGCTATACAGGTAATTTTTCACAAGTTGTATTTTTGTCTTTGGTAGGGATGGGCGTTTGGGTCGGGTATTTTGGGACCCGTCCCGACTCGTTTGGGACAAAAAAATGGGTATTTTGACATTCGGGTTCGGGTACCCGAACCCGAAATATATTTTCGGGTAGGGTATTGGGTATTAATTTCACACCCGAATGGGTATTCGAGTACCCGTTCGGGTATTTAAAAAAAAAATTCGAGTAATTTAGTTGGATTTTCAAGCTTGTAGGTGGATATGATTGGTGAAGATCCGAATGATGAGTTAAAATGTGAAATATTATTGAATGTGATTTGTGATTTTATGTCTATTGTAAGTTGTAACTTTCATATCATGCGATTGTGATATTTAATATTTTGATGCTTTGAGACTTTGAGTTTGATTTGATTGTAATTTATTGAATACTTGAATCTTGAAGGCTTGAGACATCTGTATTGTTTTGTTTTGAAGTTATTGTGTACAATTAATGTTTGAATTCATTTATTTATAATTTTACGTATATATATGTTGAAAAAAAATTCTTGAAAAAAAAAAGTGTGAAATTTCGGGTACCCAATACCCAATACCCGAAATACCCGAAAATTTCGGGTACCCGTCAAATCGGGTAGGGTTTCGGGTATGAAAATTCACTACCCGCCAAGTCGGGTACCCGACCCGAAATACCCAATACCCGAAATACCCTACCCGCGCCCACCCCTAGTCTTTGGCCATGAAACTACTATTTTGCCTTTATACCATCAGTAATTTCTTTCATCTGCACAAGTCGGGTTTTTTGCACTTTGCACTCTCAAAATATGAGAAATAGGCACTTTGCACATTCAAAACTTAGATTTAGCACTTTGCACTCTCAAATATGAAAAATGCGGCACTTTGCACCCTCTTTTATTTTTAGGCAAAAACTCAAGGGCAAAATAGGTAATTCAATTATAAATCTTTGGCATTTTGCACCCCCAAAATAAAATTAGCTCTTATCACCCTCGAATTAAGAATAAATTAGCAACTTGCACCCCCAAAACACAATAAATGGACACTTTGCATCCCAAAACACATAATTAACATTTAAGACCCTCAAATTAAAAAAAAAACTCAAACCCCAAGCTAGCCATCGGGGTGAAAAAAAAAAAACTAAGGCAAAATAGGTAAGTTTCCGATCCGATTGAACAACCTACGTCTATATACATATATACAAATTAGATACCATGAATTTGGAATGATTATATCATATAAAAAATTATCAACCATGAATTATAGCTTGTATAAATTAAACGTGCTATGCACAACAATTGAATGAGTAAAAATTGGTAAGTTCAACTTTGTCTTAGATCTTTTCACCCCGATGGTCGACTTTGCCGGAGAAAAGGAGAGGTTTGAGTTTTTTTTTATAGGGTGTTAAGTGTTAATTTTGTGATTTGAGGTACAAAGTGTCAATTTATTGTGTTTCGGGGATGCAAGTTGCTGATTTGTTCTTAATTCGAGGGTGATAGGCGCTAATATTATTTTGGGGGTGCAAAGTGCCAATTTCTCAAATTTTTGGGGTGCAAAGTGCCAAAGCTTTATAATTAATTACCTATTTTGCCCTTGAGTTTTTGCTTGAAAATTAAAAAAAGTGCAAAGTGCTATATTTTTTATATTTTGAGGGTGCAAAATGCTATATTTAAGTTTTGAAGGTGCAAAGTGCCTATTTCCTATATTTCGAGCCGCGGTGCAAATTACAAACCTCCACGAATACAGCACAAGAAATAAAATAATCCACAAGTTTCTGTCACATTATACTCCCACTTTACCATTTTTTCCGGCCATAGCTAAAAAAATCAAAGAAATTCTGCTACACAAATAACCAATCTTGTCTTCTGATTCTGTTTAATTTTTTTAATTTTCCAAAATGAATGAGCCAATTTTGTGTATAAAGCTAGGAGAAAATGTAATGGAAAATCCATATTAAGAAAATTGTGACAACACAACAACAACGACATCGAGATAAGTTATTATTGTTCCTCGGAGCAAATCTCAGGCGGCCTGCTGTAGAGTGACACCTACTTCAATTTCAATTTCCGAAAGTAGCAGTACTTTTATAGTGGAGTAACACTTTTTGCACAACGGATTTTCCCAGGCCACCACCGGAAATTTTATTGAATTTATAACCGGGTCGCTCTGACCCGATTTACAGAGAACACGGGTCAGAGATGACCCCGCTGGAGGTTGGGGATGACCCAATCTCTCCCACGCGTGGCCAGTGCCGCGTGTCAGGGGCGGATCCAGGAATACGGATCAGTGGGGGCTAAGCATAGATCATATTTATGATAAGTTTGCCCCGAAAACACCAAAAAGTTTCTGAATTTGAGTTAATCAGAACGAGAATATAGTGTAATTTATACTTTAACATATTTTTTTTATTTACAATTCTTTCTAAGATTTCTCGAAAATTTTCAAAAAATATCGAAAAGTTTCTAACATACAATTGACCGAAATATACGTAAAAAATAAAACTTTAATACATGGGGCTATAAGGTTCTAGGATAAATTAAATAATCGAAATACAATTTCAGATGACACCAATATATTCACAATTAATCACACGGATTATTAATTTTCTAAAATTTGTACATGATAGCCAAGGCAGAGCTAAATCAATATTTTTTGAGGGAGGGAGTTTATGTAGTAATGTATTAAAATAAAAATATAATCGAATTCTCTTGATTATTATTAAAAAGGAAATAAAATTAAAAAAATATTAAGAAATAACAAAAATTAAAAAACAATTATTCAGAAAGAAAAATAAGCTAAAGGAACAATTGTTGAGAAAGAAAATGAAATTAAAAGAACAATTGTTGAGAAAATAAGATAGATTAAAAAAATAATTGCTAAGAAACAAAAAAAAACTATAAAATAATTAACAAAGGAAATGGCACTTCTCAAATTTGAACTCGAAACAATGTTGATTAACATGTATACCAAAATCGAGGAATTTGAACTCGAGATAATGTTGATTAACATATATACCAAAATCAATTAGCAAATGCAATTTTTATTTAAGTAAAAGTAATAATAATTTATTTAAACAATACCAAGCCAAGCAGGGTCTCGAACCCTGGACCTCATCCAGAAATTTGAATGCCCTATCCACCGAGAAAATATAATTAATATGTTAGACCCCACTAGCCCCTATGTAGGTCCGCCCTTGCCGCGTGTGAGGCCCACTTCTGAGGCTGTTTTCCCGGCGGTGACTACCTCTACGTTCAGAAAATAATTTCCGATTTTTCGGTGATTTTTATCAATTTTTATCATATTAAATTATTTTTCGTGTATTTTTCTTTGTTCAGAAATTAAAAATTCAATGAAAAATATTTTTTTGATTAAATTAAATTCTGATTTTTTTCAGAAAACTACTTGAGATCTTTGAAAAAATTATTAAATTTTATCACTCTCTCTTGTTACCTTTGAATATCAAAATTACACATTGGTCCAAATTTCAAAATTTAATTTTGTTTGGCTGAACTTAAATATAAATTAGATTCAAATGAATAATTATTCGGGTACCTTGGGGTTAATTTATAATTTACAAATTCATATTTTATTTAATTAGAGGACTATAATATTGAGCAAATGAGTATAATGTGCACAAATGTGTATAATTATTATTAACATTGTTGAACTTAGGGTAATGTATAATTAGGTTAATTGTAATGCAAATCGACAAATGGCTCGATTTATTAATCAAAGTCAATTGTTCACAATAGAGTAATGTATAATTAGGTTAATTTCAATACAAATTGACAACTGACTCGATTTATGTTAAATGATCTAAAAATAAATTAATTTTTGCCAACTTTTATTAGTTTAACTATTTAATTTTTTAACATCTTACTTATACCATTTAAATAAAATCTTATATTTTTTTCCCATAAAGAAATCATTATTTTTTGTGCTTAAAAACTATAAAAAAACTATTAACACATAATTGAGCAAAATTATATTTATTTTGTGTATTAATAAAATAAAATTTTAGTATTTAAAAAAATTAAAAAAAACCCCAAAAACCTTACCCACCCCTGCTGTCAACCCTCCCCTATCGTCGGAACTCAAGTCGGAGGTGTAGAACTGAAAAAGAATGTGCAATCTGGGACTTAGAGCATGCACTTTCTTCATCCACATTGATTTTCATTTCTCTCTACCCAAAACAAACAAAAAATAAAGAAATATCCGATAAATCCCAGATTTGTGTTCACCTCCTCAAAATCAAGAAGAAACAAACACACTTCTTTATTTGCAATTTTAACCAATTAATTTCTGGGTTATTCGATTATTGATTTTTCTTTTTCTTTTTGTTGTTCAAATTTAAGAGGGAAATTATAGAAAATATCCAAAACAATTCGAATTTTTTTAATTGGGATTAAACAAGAACTTCATCAGGTGCATTAGAGTATGGAATTGATAGGGTGGGTGGGGCGGGGTGGACGGAGTGGGGGATTTGGACCGAAAGAAATGGAGAAATTACAATTGATTTTATGTCAATATCTATTAAAGTTAATATATTCCCTAGATTAATAAATATCCACATACATGAACTTCTAGTTGCATTGTATGATAGGATACATGAATACTTAGATGCATGCTTGACTATCTAGTATTCATATGCTTAATTAAATTGGATACATGTACGTACTTCACGTGCCTACACTAGTATTAATAGGTGTAAAGTGTATACTTGTAACTCATGAATTCTTCAACAACAAGAGTAAAAGAAAAGGAGAGACATACTCCAAGTATTTCCTTGTTGATCTTGTTCACTAAATTCACAAAAATATCCAACAATATCCTTTCATCCATTCTTCAGGTTTTGTTGAAGATGTCGGACTTTATAGAGGAGGATACTGACATCAGTGAGTCTGAGTTAGAAGAATATGCTGATTCATGCTATGAAAAGTTGAAACACGGGGATGCGACTGCAGTGAAAGTTTCGGACAATGGATACAAATGCCCCTACTGTCCTGGAAAAAAGAAGCAGGTTTTTCTCTTCAAGCACCTTTTGCAGCATGCATCTGGAGTAAGCCAGGGCTCACAGAAAAGGGGAACAAAAGATAGAGGAAGGCATTTAGGTCTGGCGAAGTATATGCTGAAGGACCTTAATGAATATAATTCTTCATCAGAAGTTATCGCTGTCACAGGCGAGGCTCCTGGAAACATTAATGATGTAGACGAGGTTTATGTTTGGCCATGGATGGGAATTGTGGCCAACATTCCTGTCCTGTGGAAAGATGGCCGTTATGTAGGGGAAAGCGGCTCAAAACTTCGAGATGAACTAACCTACAAAGGCTTTAATCCAGTTAAGGTTCACCCTTTATGGAACTATAAGGGACATTCTGGTTATGCCATAGTAGAATTCAAAAATGATGGGCTTGGACTTTTTGATGCCATTAGATTTGAGAAGGATTATGAAACAAATCATCGAGGAAAGAGAGATTTCGTTGGGATTGGAGAAAAGGGAGATAAGAGGTATGGTTGGGTTGCTAGGGAGGATGATTACAACTCAAAAAATGTCGTTGGGGATTACTTGCGCAAGAAGGGAAATCTGAAGACAATGGAACAGTATCAAGAGGAAGAGAGGCAGAAAAGTAGTAAACTTGTGTCTGGTTTAGCTAACAAAATTGAGGTTCAGAATAGTCTTCTTAAAGAAATGGAGACTAAGTATATAGAAACTTCCATATCCTTGAGCAATATGATCAGCGAAAAGGATGATATGCTCCGAGCTTTTAATGAAGGTGACCATCGATAACTTTTCTCAAACAACATAAAGTTTTCTTTGATATTGCTTAGATTTTCTTCACATATTAAATTTCGGATCCATATATTTTTTCGTTGATAGCATCTATATTTATCTGTCTTGTGTAACTATGGTTATTAGAGAGAGAAAAGATGCAGCAGAACGCACATTTTCATCTCGAAAAAATTTCCAAGGATCATGAAAGAATTACATTAGAGCTGGAAGTTGAGAGGGATATGCTCAAAAAGCGCGAGAAAGAATTGGAGAAATTACGTGAGGCTCACAATGAAAAAGAGAGGGCTACTCTTTATTTTGAGCAGAAACAGGTAATTTTAATTAGACATAATTCAGAATTGTAGATCATTTTGATCCTTAAAGTAAACATGTCTTCTTTGACACCATCCCTCTCACATTCATAAATTTTGTGTATTTTTATGCAATATTTGAAGCACAATTCTACATTGTACATTGTCTCTTGTAAATTTTAGGTTTAGCTCTTTTTTCATAACATTGATATTCTTTTTCTTATGCTAGAATGAGAGAGCAATCTTAGAGCAAAAGAGGGCAGAAGATCATAAGGTATTTATTTGTGTTAAGTTAAATAAACAATAACCTTTTAGGCTTTTATAGATACTTCTAAAACTTCATATATAACTTTCTGATAGAGGGAGAAAGAAGAACTCAATAGAAAAATGATCCAATTAGAAAGGCAACTTGATGCAAAACAAGCATTAGATCTGGAGATAGATGAGAAAGGGCAAGAGACGTTAAATGCAATCCAACAAGAACTAAAAGAGAAGGAAGAAGAACTTGCCTATCATGTAGAAACGTGTAAATCTCTTTCCGTGAAAGAACTCAAGAGCAACGATGAATTACAGGATGCTCGGAAGGAATTAATCAATGTAAGAACTAAACAATTTTTTCATATTTGGTGGCTTTTAAATTGAAGCAAAATAATTGAGTCATTAAAATGTGAACAGATCTTTACTCGAGCAACCTCTCAGGCTAAAGCTAAGTCTCATATTGGTATCAAGAGAATGGGGGAGTTAGATAGTAAAGCATTTGTAGCAGCAGCTAAAAGAAAGTATTCTAAAGAAGTAGATGTAAAAGCTGCTGAGCAATGTACACTTTGGGAAGGCTACTTAAAGAAACCTAGTTGGTACCCTTTTAGGATTGTTCCTGCTGACAATGGTAATGGCAAGAAGGTATGTTTGCTAAAATTCTAAAAATGTGGGATATTTGTTTCTTGATTTGGTGCATTATTTATTGAAATTTTCAACAGTTTTTTCCACTAGTAAGTCATAAACACATTTAATTTCTTCCCATTCTTTTAACCATGTTATGCAATTCTCATTCCTTTCACTTTCCAAAAACTGCAGAGCATAATAGATGAAGAAGACAAGAAATTGAAGAGACTGAGGAATGAACTTGGGGAAGAAGCTTACCAAGCAGTGACAACTGCCTTGATCGAGATGAATGAGTACAACCCTAGTGGAAGGTATGCAATTCCAGAGTTATGGAATCACAAAGATAATAGGAGGGCAACATTGAAGGAAGGTATTTTAAACTTGATGAATCAATGGAGTTTGGTGAAGAAAAAGAGGCATTAGACATTTGATGCATGAAATGTCTTCATTGCTAGCTAGTGTATGTATATATAACACACATTAATGAGTTTTACTACAAATTAAGGAAGTCATATAACCAAAAGACTACAAATCAGATCAAGTTCAACTCTTGCAGATCTAACTTCATTTATGTCGGTTCTAATCTGAATCTTCCTCAACTCTAAGTTTATGTGCTCCAACATAATTTGGTCGAATTCGATCAGATATCCAATCTTTTTCGAATTCAATAAAATACTTATTTTTAAAAATTACACTAGTATTTTTCCTAACAAGTTTGTTAATTTTACAATTTAATTTTATTTTGCTCATAAGTTCAAACTTTCTATACTAAATATATGTTTCATATGAAAATATGGATAAAAAATTTTATTCACAAATTAGTAACTTTCTTTTATAATAAATATTATGAATATATATAATTTTTTTATTTATTGTCGGATACAAATCTTTAACATATCTGATCGACCTAAATCCATATTCGCTTCATGTGTATACGATATAATCGGATCAGATCTATCAAATCTTTAACCGAATTAAAATTCGAATAAATCGAAACGAATTTAATCGAATTCGAATTAAATTCCGACCCATTGTTGGCAACCAAAAGTCATCCGTAGTTAACTGGTAATACAAATATACTGGGGCCTGAAAATAAGAACAGGCCCAATAACAAGCTAATTGCCTCGATTTCTGACAAATTATGGATAATTAATGGGCCGGGGACTAAGCATTTGAAAAATTTATGAAAGTCCAAGTACTATACAGAATTGTGTAAAATTAATGTGGACCATGCAAGAAGAAACATTTGATTGACTAATTTTATTAACTTAATATATGAATTTTGATCATTACATAATCAATTATTTTAATAATTAATGTCACGTTCCCATACTATTTCACATGATTTATACTTCACGTACGTTATATTTCTTTTTTCTGCAATTTTGGTCTTAGGTTCAGTTATTTGAGAGGATATATGGATACACAACTTTAAGGTATTAATTGTATATCTATATACAGTGAAAAATGAAACTGTAATTTTGGAATTAACCCTTGACAAATCATAATGTCATACCGGACCATGGTTGGGCTAAAATCATCACGGATGGTAGTGTTTTGACAAATAAGAACAACGCAGCGGCAGGTGGCCTAATAAGGTACGAAGACGTTGCTTGGATAGTGGGGTTCAGAACTTTGGAAATGTTTCGATAACCATTGCCGAACTCATGGCGGCAAGGGAAGGACTAGCTTTGGCTTGGGAAAGAAGATTTAGAAAGGTCGAGTTGGAACTAGACTCCGAGGTACTTATCCCACTTATTAGATCGGTTGAGGTGTATTCACACCCATTTGCAAATATAATTGAAGACTTTAGAAGGCTCATTATCATGCTTTGAGAGAACAAAATCAAACATTCAAGAAGAGTTGAGAATTCGTGTGCGTATGCACTTGCGAAAAAGGGTCTCTAGCATTTAAAAAGATTTTATTACTGGAATGAGCCCGAATATTTTGTTGCATCTCTTAAAAGATAATAGTTAGTACTTACTTGTACCTTTTTATTAGAAAAAATGTCATACTTATGTTGCAACAAGTAACCTATATTAAACTAGTATTTAAGACTTGATATTATAAAAGTACAATGTTAACTTTTGTGTCGATGTAGCCATAACCTATTAGTGGTAAAGAGGTCTTAGTTCGACTACCACTAATATGTAATGTGAGTACTTATCTAATTTAATATATTGATTTTGACAATTTATTTATGTTTGTACTTTAACACTGACCAAAATAATAATTATGATATAATAATTGATACAATGATGTAATACCTTTTCTTTTAAAAAAAATGTTAGGCTTATGTAATTCTTTTCGTATACGAAAAGCAAGTGGGTGAGTCATTATTCACCACAATATTTTATATTTTTCTAAAACTGATCGGCAGCACCAAAGAATGCAACAATACTACGAAAAGCAGCTACAGGACAAAGGTAACACGTACATGATCAATTTGTTTGTAGGACGCGCGTCGTCAGCTGAACTTATCTTTTATGTCGAAATTTGATTTGATCTTTATCTTCTTGAAGAGATATATATTTATTATTTAATTTGAAACATGATTAAACAGCCTAAATGGAGCCTGGTCATTGGGTTGGAGGTCTTAGTTCAACTATAAACTAACTCAAGTTTACTTGTCGACATTAATTAATTGGTCTTCATTTTTTGACTACCAATTGCAAGTGATATAAGTTTAAGTAGTAGAAGATACAGATAAGTACGAACAATTTATGTCGAGTCCCCCCTCAAAGTTATTCATTACACGTGGCATTTATACATTTTCTAATTGATTTTTTTTGTATAAAATGCAAAAATTAAAAAATTAAAAAAAAATCTTGTGCTTTCTTTTAAAATTAACGAAATATGTGTGTTAACAAGTCAAACACATTTATTTTTATCCACTTTCAAGTCACAATGTGTTTTTAACTCGTTAACATTCATTCTTCACGAGTTGCAGTAGAATTGACAATTATGCATCTACATGTTTTTTTTCTTTGGAATAAAATACAAAAACATCACGATTCACTTAATATTCACTTAATACATGTCATTTAATTAATCAAGAAAATGTGAACGATCAATTAATTTTAATTAAGTGATTGTTAGTTAGTTTGCTTCCTCCTAGTTGAGAAATCCGCAAAGAATTATCCTACATTAATTAATCGTCCACGCAAAGCAATTGACGATTACATCAATTGACGATTACATGAATTTGGATAATAATTTCAATTAGCACTAACACTTCCAGAAGTTATGATAAACAAAGGTAATCTACTAATCTATTTATAGCCATGGCTTGTAGTATTTTTGTAATAAAATATACAATGCCTTCAATTTATTTTAATACTATTTATTGTGTGCATAGTACGTGTATGAAAGACAAAAACCAACCAAGAGACAATTTTTCAGAAAAGAAGGCATGTTATTTGTTAATTCGATTTAATGTAATAAGTCTGATCTAATAGCAATTTAGTCAAAAATTGTAGAGAAATCAACATCTTCTTCTTCTTCTTCTTTTTTTTTTTTTTTTAAGAGGATAGAAAAATCGACGTTAAAAACATCCAATGTTCAATCAACGACATGTCAAAACGCACCAAGACGAACAGTTATAGAATACCAGCTCAAAATCTGAATAACCTCAAGAAAATTCTTTCTGGCCTAATTCAAATAATTGATATAATAAGTGTACCTAAAAAGAATTAGTCCTTTATTTTGAAATTCGTCCACTAACGTGGCATCCCATCATTTTGTATTTTTTATGTTTACATTATTGTCAAGGTTAGTCCATTTTTATCGGAGATTATTAACTTGGCCGGAAAATGTCACATCCCAGGCACGTAACAACTCAAAATTAGGGGACTTTTTTCATTTTGGAGGGTTTTTTGCACTTTGCATCCCCAAAACATGGGAAATAGGCACTTTGCACCCCCAAAACTTATATTTAGCACTTTGCACCCTCGAAATGTGAATAATGTAGCACTTTGTACCCTCTTTTATTTTCAAGCAAGAACTCAAGGGCAAAATAGGTAATTCAATATTATTGGCACTTTGCACCCTCAAAACTTGAGAATTTCTTTGTACCCCAAAATAAAATTTGTACTTAGCATCTTCTAATTAAGAACAATGCAAGTTCCACCCCCAAAACACAATAAATGGGCACTTTGCACCCCAAAATACAAATTTAACAATTAACACCCTCAAATAAAAAAAACTCAAACCCCTCGTTTTTTCCGTCAAAGTCGACTATCGGAGTAAAAAAAATCTAAGGCAAAATAGGTAATTTATTTTTTTTCCTTAAATTTTGAAAAATACAATTATAAATACTCGAATACTCATTTTTCTCTCCATCTTTCTTTTCAACAATATAACCATAAATAACTAAATAAAGTACAAGTAAACTTCTCGAATACCCATTGTCTACTTCAAAATATCAAAGACCCATAAATAGTTACCTAATTTGCCTTAGATTTTTTCACCCCAATGGTCAACTTTGCCCAAAAAAACGAGGGGTTTTGAGTTTTTTTTTTAATTTAAGGGTGTTAAGTGTTAATTTTGTATTTTTGGATGCAAAGTGTCCATTTATTGTGTTTTGGGGGTGCAAGTTGTTGATTTGTTCATAATTAGAGGATGTTAAGTGCAAATTTTATTTTGGGGGTGCAAAGTGCCAAAGATTTACAATAGAACTACCTATTTTGCCCTTGAGTTTTTGCCTAAAAATAAAAGAGGGTGCAAAGTGCTACATTTTTCATATTTTGAGGGTGCAAAGTGCTAAATTTAGGTTTTGGGGGTGCAAAGTGCCTATTTCCCATGTTTTGGGGGTGCAAAGTGCAAAAAACCCCATTTTGGAGGTAAAATTGATTCAAAATTTGGAAATTTTCAGATTTTGAAGGCAAAATGACATGTGAGATGCACATGATCAAAGAAAAAACATTAAAATCTGGGTTTTTTGCACTTTGCACCTCCGAAACATGAGAAATAGGTACTATGCACCCCCGAAATTTAGATTAGCACTTTGCACCATCGAAATATGAAAAATGCAGCATTTTGTACCCTCATTTATTTTCAAGCAAAAATTCAAGGGCAAAATAGGTAATTCAATAGTATTGGCACTTTGCACCCTCAAAACTTGAAATTTCGCACTTTGTACCCCCAAAATAAAATTAGCACTTAACACCCTCTAATTAAGGACAAATCAGCAACTTTCACCCCCGAAACACAATAAATGGGCACTTTGCACCCCAAAACACAAAATTAACACTTAATATCCTCAAATATAAAAAAACCAAACCCCTCATTTTTTTCGTCAAAATTGACTATCGGAGTGAAAAAAATCTAAGACAAAATAGGTAATTCATTTTTTTTGCAAAATACAATTATAAATACTCGAATACTCATTTCTTTCTTCATCTTTCTTTTCAACAATATAACCATAAATAACTAAATAAAGTACAAGTAAACTTCTCAAATACCCATTGTCTACTTCAACATACCAAAGACCCATAAATAATTACATATTTTGTCTTAAAAAAAATTCACCTTAATAATCAACTTTGCCCGAAAAGATGAGGGGTTTGAGTTTTTTTTTTTTTAATTTGAGGGTGTTAACTGTTAATTTTATATTTTGGGGTGCAAAGTGTCCATTTATTGTGTTTCGGGGGTGTAAGTTGTTAATTTGTTATTAATTAGGGAGTGTTAAGTGCTAATTTTATTTTGGGTGGGCAAAGTGTCAAAGATTTACAATAGAATTACCTATTTTGCCCTTGAGTTTTTGCTTGAAAATAAAAGAGGGTGCAAAGTGCTGTATTTTTTATATTTCGAGAGTGCAAAGTGCTAAATCCAAATTTCGGGAGTGTAAAGTGCCTATTTTCCATGTTTCGGGGGTGCAAAGTGCAAAAAACCCTTAAAATTTCTCACCAAAACTATTTTTCTTGCAAAACAGGTCCATCTATATACAAATAAAGAAAACAAATTGAAACATAAATCAAGAAAAAAATGAGACAAAAATAAAGAAAAAATTTGAGGACATAAAATCAAAGGAAATCGAAAAAATGAAGAAATAGAAATATAATACTATTTGGTGGATAGATGAATTCATAATTAACATAAATATTTTTTGATAAATTAATAAAGAAATAATGTATTTGTTTCAAAATAGACGGGGATATTTTTGGAATAAAATGTTTAATACTATAACATATGGGGGTAAGTGTTACAATTGATACTTTAAGGGGGGTAACTGATGCCAACTTTAAGGGGGGAAAGTGTACTTCACGTTATGCGCAAATTTTATTTTGCAAATTCTTCATATCATAATTTTTTTATTAGCAATAAAACCCCCCAAAAGTTTCAATTGTTGCACATTTTATTTTTGAGATTATTGTATTTTTTGTGCCATAACTTAAGATCACTGGCGTTTTTATCCCACATCTTTTCGAGCTGACATATCTGGTGACACACCTTCAACTTCGGTGACAAATTTGGTCCAATTTCAAAATTAGCCTGAAATCGCCTATGAGCCATGTGACCTATAAATTGGAGATTTTGATCAAATCAAAGGGTTTTTTTTTTTTGTTTTTTTTTGAGTTTTTCAGCAAATGTAGGGGCATATTGTAAGGATGGGAAAGTACATGGGGCAATATGTGAATTGGGATCGAGGGGCTGATTTTGCGAAGATGCAAGATCCGACATTGACCTGAACTTGGAATGGGGAATGATCAATTCAACACCAAATTGGACAAGGTTGGTACCAAAATGGCTGCCACACCGAGGGGTGTCTACGGTTGGAACAGAAGGCGATGATTCAAGCTCCACCGTCGGCGACGACGTAAAATCCAAAAATATATAACTCGTAGATTTTGCCTTTAGAATCTAAAAATTCCCAAAATTTAAGTCAGTTTTGCCTATAAAAATAAGAAATCCTCAATTTTGCACGTGATTTCCAGCCAAATTAAAAATTTACCATAAAAAAAAAAAGACACTAAAATTGACAATGATGTAAACATAAAAGATGCAAAATGGATGAGTGTCATGTTAAATGACGAATTTCATAATAAGGTCACACTAGAGGACCATGAATGTAATTTTGCCCTAGAGAAATCCCCAAATAATTATCCTACATTAATTATCGTCCACGCAAAGCAACTGACCATTCCATGAATTTGGATAATAATTTCAATTAGCACTAAGTCACTAACACTTCCAGAAGTTATGATAGATTCATGGCTTGTAGTATTTTGTAATGAAGTATACAAAGCCTATCTTTCGGGAAAGAAGACACGTTATTTTAGATTATAGAAAAATCTTCGTCAAAAACATCATATGATCAATAAACGACATGTCAAAAGGCACCGACGACCAGCTCAAAATTTGAATGGCTTCAAGAAAATTCTTTCTGGCCTAATTCAAATAATTGATACAATAAGTTTACTAAATACACTGTATGTAATTTTTTAATCTACTCACCAACCATTCTAAGGTGTGATGGTAGATGGAAATTAGAGTTGAATTAAATGTAACTTATGAAATGATTTAAACATGTATTGTATGATTATAACTGTTGAAATTTTATTCAACAACTCAATTGAATTAATAACAATGAAATATACATCAATTATCTAACCATGAGTACAATTCCTCTCCAACTTATTAAAACTCTCCGAATTTAACTAGTTTAAAAGTTTAAGTAAATCTATATAAAAAAAGGTTTAATTCAGCCTGAACAATACGATCGTCTTTGAGATTGAGTTTTTTTTTACTCACATTTTCTAAAATTCAAAACGAATTAACAACTCTTCTATTTTGCGAGTACTATGTCATTTCTCGAGAATTATTCCAAAGTCACATAGTTAAACTTACCTAAGCGGTGTAGAGAATGCAGCTAGCAAGCAACGAGTGAGTGAAACGGACGACGGAGTGGAAGAAGGGAGGTGATTCTTGAACGCGGAAAAGGATCCAATGAATTCGAAAGAATTGAACGAGGAGCAGTGGCGGAGCTAGACATGTTTTATTGGGGGAAGGGGGGAGGCGAATTTTTTTCGTGCATTAAATAAACAAAATAATAAGGACGCAATATTATGAACAAAATAAAAGACCGTATTCTTTTTAAGATTATTAATAAAGGATTTTTTTGAAGCAATGCACTTAATAAAGATTATAGAAGAGTGCACTAAATAAATATAATTATGAGGAGAAGACATTATAAAAAAAAATATCACACTTTCTTTATAATTACTAAAGATTTTTTTAGGAACAATGCATTAAAAAAAAATCATATTATAAGAAATAGTATACCATATTCCTTGCATAATCATTAAGAAAGAAAGAAAACTTCAAAGAAGGCATAATTGAGATTAAAAGAGAAGGAAAAATTAAAAAATAGGCATATATATTGAACCAAGGAGAAAGAAAAATAAAAAAAAAAGACTTGAATGCTGGAATTAAGAAAGAAAAATTAAAAAATAGGCATATATATTGAACCAAGGAGAAAGAAAAATAAAAAAAAAAAGACTTGAATGCTGGAATTAAGAAAGAAAGAAAGATTAAAAAAGAATGTTCCAAGTGGAATTCGAACCTTAATCTCAAGGTTTATATACCGGCATCTTATCCAATCAGCCAATATTTAAACATGCTATCACTTCACTACTAATAATATCTAATGGATAAATTTCTTGGAGGGGGGGGGGGGTGACCACCCCCTTCCCCGTCTTCTCATAGCTCCGTCGTCACTAACGAGGAGCCGTATGAGATAAAAGTCTCATGTAGGATTCTGTAGAGTGACAGTAAGGATGACTTATGTGTCAACTTTAAACAAAATCGAAAACACTCTTAAAGACCCCAAATACACACTTCATGTTTCTTTTACACAACTAACTTTCAATAATAATGGGCGGTGGTGTGGAATTTTTTTTTTTTTTTTCAGTCGGGTCATTAATAGTAATATATATACTATAGTACATAAATAAAGTGTAATGGATGACTTGTTTTACAAACTGATGGGCCATGTACAGTCAGCAAAAGCATTTCATGTTTCATGTTTATCCATTGCAAGAGAACCTCGTCTTCATCTTCATCTTCTTCTTCAATCCTTCCACCACGTGAAAATGACCCAGACAATAATCTGTACCAAACATTTTTTTTTTTGATAATAAAACGTAACCAACATAGAACTATTCTATTCTATTATAAATCCCTAAAATACCTACAGATTCTGTTTAGTCCTGAACAAGAGTAATTATAGTAATAATGAGTAGCTAATAGCCAAAAAAATCCGAGTCATTCATTGTTATTTTGGATAAAATCGAGTCATTCATTGGTTTTTTTTTTTTTTTTGATGAAATCGAGTCATTCGTCTAATCCAAATGAACATGTCAACAATTATAAAAAAAAAAGAAAAAAAAGAAATGAACATGGCAACTTTTAGTAAATTAATTGTGCTTGAGTAGATAAACTGGGGTCCATAATTATGCATAGTGGATTACACTTTTCTTTATATATACCATGCTTTAATTTCTTCCAAGTAACCCTCTTACCACTTTAATTATTTAGAGAAGAAAAAACAAAGAAATATATTTTACTTTCATTAATGGCAAAGATTAATGGCAATTCTGCCTTGAGATTTGCGCTTACCGCAATTCTTTATTTTGTATATGTGATTTCATTAGCAGTAAACGGTAGAGTTGTACCGCTTCACCCTTATTTGAATGGTGAAGAAAAGCCCGTTTCCAATATTTTTGACACTTCAAAGTATGGACTTTTTCAACTGGGCAATGGTCTTGCACCTACTCCTCAAATGGGGTAAAGTAATTTTACCTTTTTTCTTCAGTTGTTCCTAGTTTCAGGCTTTTTCTTTTTGTGGGTTTTTCATGTATGGTTAATTTTGATGGGTATTTTAGTTCTTGATTTTGGCAATATTCTCTTTAGTTAGTTTTATGATTTTTGCTTTCTGGGAAGATCTGAGAATGGTGTGAATGAATTGTAAATTGTTAATTTACAGTGGATATATTGATTTGATGCATATATGTGTTGAATTAGGTGAAGTTTAGATACTTTTTGTTTCAATGAAACCAATTAAGCACATATTTTGCTTCTGAATGATTAATTTTGTTATATTGTTTGCAGATGGAATAGTTGGAATTTCTTTGGCTGCAAAATCAATGAAAAAGTCATCAGGGAAACAGGTCTTGCTTTTGCTTTATTGCAATTAACCTGTTGTTTAAACATACACCTTAACATAATCGCGATTCTTTCATACATGAATACGATAAAATTTGATTGGTTTTCTTTTAATATGAATCAATGAGTATGACAAAGTGACTAATGTTTCCACAAGCTATTTCTTCTCGTATTTTAGGCAGTTCTTGAAAAAACCAACTCTTCTGGAGTTCCTTAAAATTACACTAACTTTCCTTCGTATATTTTTTTCCACAGCTGATGCACTTATTTCTACTGGCTTGGCTAAGTTAGGATATAGATACGTGAATATCGGTAATCCATTGACATGTTTCCTTAAGTTGGTTTACTTTATGACTCTACGTGTTCCTATGTACTAAAAATATCATGAAATGCAGATGATTGCTGGTCTGAATTACAACGGGATTCAAAGGTAATTAAGCATCTATTACAACAATATATTCTATATAATGCATTCTCGAACTTGTGCATACATAATGACCATATATTTTCAACCTGATATAGCTCCTGAATGTTTAAATCCAGCTTTTTTTGATCTTTTTGGCATTTCTTGATTAAATTCTGGAGAAATTATCTAAAATATATGGCTTTTCTGAAATCCAGTAATTATATAAGTTTTAGCTTTCAAGGTTCATTTTTATGCTTATGCATATTAAAAAAGGGGGATTTTGCAGGGTCAATTAGTTCCCGATTCAAAAACTTTTCCATCGGGTATTAAAGCTCTAGCTGATTATGTCCATTCCAAGGGCCTAAAACTTGGTATCTATTCAGATGCAGGGTAAGACAAATTAAATGCTAATTACACTATTAGGTGAAATATACTAGTATATACTAGTGTATCCTATCTTCTTCTTACCTAATAATGTATTGGTCTTCCACAGGGCTTTCACATGTGAAGTTCGTCCTGGTTCACTTTTTCATGAATCTGACGATGCAAAAAGCTTTGCATCTTGGGTGAGTTCATATATATATATATATATATATATTTTATATCATATTTATTATTTGCTAGATAACTGCACAACTGCATATGTCTATATCGTGGCTCATAAATCCCTCTTTTTTGTTCTCATCTAGGGTGTTGATTACCTAAAGTATGACAATTGTTTCAATCTGGGAATTGAACCAGAGAAAAGGTAAGTGTCTGGTTTTGATTTTCGAAAAAATGCATTTTTAGCCACAACCCTCAGCACTTTCGGTCCCACACTTCACAAAATTGCACAGTTCCAGTTTTTTAATATGTTTTGCACTTTTGGTACTATAGCCTCCTATGTATCCAAATATGATCAAAAGTGCAAAACTGAGACAGTCATATGGGACCAAAGGTCCCAAACATAGACCTTTCCGTAAGACGTAATCAAAGTGCAATTTTGTAAACTGCGAGACTAAAAGTGCTCAATATTTTAAAAGAATTGGAACCAAAAAGTGCAATAAAATAAAGCACGGGACCAATAGTGCTTAGGTCCAGTCCCTTGCCGAGGTTCCATTCCTGTGGTACTAAAAATGCAATTTTGTATCTCAAAACAGAAATCTTGATCTAATTATGGTCTCTTGTTTCCCTAGGTATCCTCCAATGCGAGATGCCCTCAATGCGACTGGACATACAATATTCTATTCACTTTGTGAATGGTAAACTCTATCATATTCAACACTCATAATGTTTTTTCATTTCTTGGCCTTTGTAAGATCTCAACTTGTATATATGCTGATAATACCTTTTGGCTTTGGCAGGGGTGTGAATGATCCAGCGTTATGGGCCGGTAAAGTTGGAAACAGTTGGCGAACAACAAATGACATTAATGATTCATGGGCAAGGTACTAAACACCGTGTCTTATTCTTAGGTTTAATTGTACATAAGATGTTTCATCTTTACGTTTACTAATGTATCTTTTTGTGCCTTTTGGTTTAGCATGACTGAAATTGCTGATATTAATGACAAGTGGGCTTCCTACGCGGGTCCTGGTGGATGGAATGGTACAAACTTTGTTCTGTAGATTGAGTAGAGATTTGTATATAAAGTCAGCGTATGTATTCTCTTTGTAACTTTTGTCGTAATTGCTCGACTCTTTTTGCAGATCCTGATATGTTAGAAGTTGGAAATGGTGGCATGACTTACCATGAGTACCGAGCACATTTCAGCATTTGGGCTCTAATGAAGGTGCTCTTTATTACTCTTAATTAAGTCATTTTGGCATCGATGTAAAAATAATAGTACGGAGTACTTGATTTCTGATGTACATTTGAAGTAAATCATTGCTTCATTTTGCAGTCTCCACTTTTAGTTGGTTGTGATGTAAGAAATATGACTGCGGAGACATTTGAAATTATTAGTAATGAGGAGGTTATCGCAGTAAATCAAGGTAAGATACTGTTTCCCCCCCTTTAATTGTGAATGGTTGGAAAATATAATTATAAAATGTTCTCGTTTTTGGTTCATGCTTTGATCCTTTGTGTCCATCCATCTACATATAGATCCACTTGGGGTTCAAGGAAGGAAAGTTTATGCCTATGGGCCTGATGGATGCTTTCAAGTATGGGCTTCTTGATCCATATATCAAACTCTTATATAATCTAATGAAATACTGTATTTTTTGTAATCGTTTACGATAATTGGATTTTGCAGGTTTGGGCTGGCCCGCTTTCTGGGCAACGAATGTCTGTTGTTCTATGGAACCGATGTTCAAAATCTGGTACTATCACAGCTAAATGGAACACACTTGGACTTGAATCTTCTACTAGTGTCTCTATTAAAGATTTGTGGAAGGTAAAGATTTGTGCATCTTTGTATCTCCCATACAATTGCTTCCTTTTTTTTTTTTTTTAATTAAATCTCTTATATTTTTCTTCAACTGGTTTATTGCAGCATGAATATGTTTCCCAGAATTCCATGTCCTCGTTTAGTGCTCGAGTTGATGCTCATGCCTGTGAAATGTACATTTTCACCCCATCGACATTGAGTCGTTCCACTTATTAATTGGATTTAAATCTTGGTAAGCAACCATTTTTAGCTGGTTGATATGCCCATATATATAAAAGAGTGGAAGATTGTGGAGTGTTTATTTTTATAAGCATTAATGTTTTTATTCTACCATTCAAGGTTGTAAGAATCTTGTGTAATTATCAGATAATCTATTGTGTGTGGAATTTTGTAGTATATTTTTTTAAATAATGAGTATTTAAGCATAATTTGTTGTGTGGACTTTATTATATATATATAGACTATAGAGAGAGAAATAAGGGAGCATGGGTTGTTATTTGGAAGTTATTTGTTTTTTGTATTACAGTTATTGTAGTACAATTGTATAGGTTGCAAATTGAAAAGGAAATGTCTTGCTTGTTTGGTATAGTGAATGTATATTTTTGGCCTGTTTAACAACTTTGCTAATTTTGGTGTTCAAAGATTCAAAATCCTAATCGCAAAATTCTTCTATTACAAGAGGAAAACATATATTAATCTCATATATTTTTCAAGTATCCAACTTTAATTTAAAACTACATTTTCAATTGAGGGCTCCTTGACTGACATGGAAAATCAAAACAGAGGAATATGAACACAAATTTGACAAATCAACATAAATACTTTAAAATGTACGAGGAAATAAAAACTATATTGTCTGAGGGCCCATTTGGATAAATGGATTTGAAATGAAGAGAGATTTCAAATGAATGGATTTGAGATTTCAATGATTTGAAATCCATTCATTTGCTCTTGTTTGGATAAATTTTTTACAAAGGATTTCAAATTCATTCATTTGAAATCTATTGTTTGGTATATATCATTTGTGTAATTTGAAATCGTGCCTTATAATTTGCTCTATGAGTTAATTCTTGTTGTTGATATCGGAATAAAATCGCATAAATCGATTTGGGGCAAAATTATAATTTTTGAAAATTGAGGGGCCAAAAGTGTAAATTCTGATTTCAGAAAATCTGAGGCCGAATTGAAAATCTTAACTTTCTGAAAATTCTGGACTGAATTGGAACTCGGGCTTTTCGTAAATCTGGGGTCAAATGGCAATTTTTGAAAATTAAGGGACCAAAGTGCAAATTTGGATTTTTGAAAATCAGGTGCCTATTTGAAATTTTAATCTCCTGAAAATTATGGACTGAATTGCAGTTCTGGGTTTTTTAAAATATGGGGTGAAATTGCAAATTTTGAAAATTAAGGGACCAAAAGTGAAAATTTGGATTTTTGAAATTAGGGGCCGAATTGAAAATTTTAATCTTCCAAAATTAACTGAATTGTAATTCTGGATTTTTAAAAAATTTAGGGTCAAATTGTAATTTCTGAAAATCTAGGTCGAATTTAATTTTTTTAATTTTCTTAGAATTTGAAATGAATTGCAATTTTTGATTTTTCAAAAATCTGGGTCAAATTGTAATTTTTGAAAATTGAGGGACCAAAAGTAAAAATTTGAATTTCTGAAAATCAGGGGCCTAATTAAAATTTTTAATTTTCTTAAAACTCTGGACTGGATTGCAATTCTTGGTTTTTTGAAAATCTAAGGTCAAAATTGCAATATCCAAAAATTGAGGGACCAAAAGTGCAAATTTAATTCCTGAAAATCAAGGTCCGAATTGAAAATCTTAATATATGAAAATTCTGAACTGAATTGTAATTCTAAATTCCACATAATCTGGGGTCAAAATTGCTAATGGTGTAATTAATTAAACTACAATCCAAGAATAAAAATGTGGGCTTTCGGGTTGGTTTGTGCTCCATTGCATCTCTTGAAAGCTTTTGAATAGAAAAGAATTGCTCGTAAATCCAATAAAGAAAATTGTCCTGAAAAATTTCATGGCACCAACAAAGTAAAGGCAAGCTCTTCAAGAAAGAGGGATTTCCTCCAAAGCAGAGAAATCTGAAAGTTATCAATGTGGACATTGCAACAAAGATGTTCTCATTAGGTATAATTTAACAGGGTCGGTCCAAGACATTTTGGGATTTTAGACGATAGTAAAATTTTGAACCCTATATTATTTGAAAATTGTGTAATAAATATTATTTTCTTATACTTTTTATAAATTAACAAATAAACTTAATATTTTGACATAGTTAGTCGTACATATTTTATTAATTCTTAATTTTGAAAACTTTCTTCCAATTAGCAAATATTATAAGTGTGATAAATGTAATTATAGGAGTATAACACATGTACATTAATAGAAAATAAATTTTACTTGTCAAAAATCAATTAATATATTGTTAAAATGTATCGGAATATATTTTTATACTCGTATATATAACATTGCTACAAAACATGATTGACATAACCAACGTCAAAGTGGATAAACAACTCGTTAAAAGCTCTTTTGGGCTATTTAATTATATACGATAAAGGTGATGGGTAGACTCGATACGCATGAGGAATTGACAACAATTAATTGACTTTTTGTAAGCTACATAACTTGCATAACAATTTAGACTATGAAGAGGCTTTTTGAATGTAGCAAATCTTTCCCTAAGAATTTGCCTTTTCTATTGACTCCAACGTGATGAATTTATAACAATTCTTGAGTGAAGCTAGAGTTGAATGCATAAAGAATTTTTAGTGGTTCCACTTCTTACTTTTTTGTGGAAATTTATAGAGTTTAGATGTGGAGTAATGATACCAAAAAGTTCAGAATTGATGACGGCGATATTCTATTGATAAAATCGAATTAGGGTTTACGCGTGTAAGACGCATTGATAAAAGTACCCTTGCTATTTGACAATTATATCCCTACTACAATAAATATTTTTTCTTTTTCTTTAAAGAAAACTGCAATAAATATGTTTTAGTTCATACATTTTACTTTTCTTTTCTCTATAGACTTAAATATGCTTTTATTGCTAATGTATAGATGGTAGGGTAACACTCATGTTGTGGTGGGCAAACTAATGAAATGACGGGGAAAAAAAGGAAGAAGCATTTATCCATATCCAAATTCGAGCATAATAATTAGGAAAATTTAAATAGACATATTTTACCTATAGGTCTAATTACATGAATTTATCATCTTTTCATAAATTACATCGATTACATCGATACCTCCCGTGGCTTGACGATAATTAATCAACTTTAACGAAACGTGTAAAAAGTCCGAAATATCCTTAACTATATTCAGTATTTACACACAAAAAAAGAAAAAAAAAGACTTGCAAATTTTTCTCTCTTAATTTTTTTTTGTCAAACTAATCCCACCACGAGTTGTTTCGGTTTTCCGGCCACATCTCCATTGATTGTGGTTGGATTAATTTCTTTAGCTTACTTTGCTCGTCTCACTCTCACACATTAATTATTCTACAAGTTTGATTGTGGTTTTTTACAATTTGCATTTTTACCGTTTTTGTGATTGATTCCCAATCCTTTTGTTGTTATTAGTTCTATTGTGTTGGTATTTAGCTCAATTTTGTAGATTCTCGAACGAATTTTGAAACTCAAGGAAATCTGAGTTTGCGACCCCTAATTGTGATTTTTGGATTTTTCAATGTTTTCAAAACCGGATCGGACAGTGAACCGGTGAGCCGACTGGTTAGTGGTTTTACTGGTCGAACCGGTCGGACTACTGGTCTAACCGGATGACGTAATAATAATATAATAAATATATTTAATTTTAAAGTATATGTTATATGCATAAAATTTAAACATTATCATACAATTGATTAAAAATAGAAAAAAATTATAGTATTTTAAAATTAAAGCATATAATAGTTATCTAACTTATATCATAACGGTAATATGGTACTAATTTGTATGCTCGTATAAATATAATGTGATTATATTTCTTTTTAAAAATTTAAAAGTGTAAGTTAAAAATAAAACAAACTAAGATATTCATAAATTTTAAAATATGGTTATGTATAAAAGTCTAATATTCAAAGTTAAACTTGCATATTATATCGATTTGACTCTTTATCCTAAAAATAATATTGAAAAGAATATTTTATAGAATAAATTTTAATAAAAAAACTATTATTTGAGTATTAATTTTCATGCATAATGTGTGAAATATTTATTTAAGTTAATTATCTAATTTATAAATAAATTAGGCTACAAGTTTCTATAATTTATAAATTTTAATTTGTACTAAAATTTCAAAAAAATGGTGTGGCTCAAATGGTAAGGAAGTCATGTTTCATCCTAAATGTTAGGTGTTCAAATCCCACCTTGTACAAGAATTTCTAGTTTATTTTTAATATTAAAAAAATAAAAAAAAATAAAAAAAGGAAAATCAGAACCGGGTTGAACCGGTCCATACCGGTTCGCCGGTTCACCGGTTTTGGACCGGTTCAACCCGGTCCAAACTGGTTCTTGGAGATACTGGTTTTAAGGGGTAAACCGGATCGGACCGACCTCCGGTTCGCGGTCGAACCGGTCGGACCGGCCGGTCCGGTCCGGTTTTAATAACATTGGGATTTTTGGGAATTTCTTTGTGTTACTCCTCTGTAATTATGTTGTTGAGCGTATTCCGACCGAAAATTCATCAATTACTGCCTGTAATCAATCATTGAAAGCCGTGAACTTTTGTTGACTTTGTTGATTTCGCTTCTCCAATTAGTTGTTTGTTTTAATTTTGTAAGAAAATTGTATATGTTATTAAAATTTTATTTACCGTAAATTTTTAAAATGGTTTTTTTTTTTAATTTGTAAAATATATTAATTATGAAATAAAATTTTATTTTCTTAATTCTTTTATTACATAAATTTTTATTTAAATGAATAAACTCTTTAAAATACTCTCCTTTATCATAAATTATATTATAAAGTTGATCAAGGATAAATTTGAAAAAATATTCGGACAATAACATCATAAAGAATGTCTTCGTAATTTTTGAATAGACCGGTAAGTTCATGTAATTAGACCTATAGACATAACTAAGGTATCTAGATAAAATTTCCTGCCCAAAAAAAAAAAAACCTAGCTTTGCACAAAGAGGACAAAATTAATATCTAAATACAACATCCTCGACTCCTCGTTTATTTATCAAATATTAGATAATCACTATACTGAAAATCCCATTGAGAAACGTTAGTACAACATTCTATTTTAATTATGGTCCCCCAAATGTTGGACTATTGACATTCTCCTCCCCTGCTCAATGTTTTTAAAACCGGACCGGAGAGCGAACCGGTGAGCCTACTGGTTTAGTGGTTTTACTGGTCGAACCGGGCGAATCACTGGTCGAACCGTAAAAATCAGTCAATTAACCGGACCGGACCAGCTTCCGGTTCGCGGTCGAACCGGTCGGACCGGCCGGTCCGGTCCGGTTTTAACAACACTGCCCCTGCTTTAATTTTACGCAGAAAAGGGAAGATGGATACCGATGGTTCAAAGTCCGGGAAAGGTGAATGTAAACCATCCTTTTAATAATCTCTCATAATAATTGTCTTTTTATATATATATATATTAGATAATCACTATAATGAAAATATATCTCTTATTTTTCTTGTTCAACTCATTTATTGCAGCATGAATATGTTTGGGAAAAAGAAAAACCATCAATTTATTTGTTATTTTTATTAGCAAAAACTCTTTATTTTAATATTTTATTAGCAAAATTTTCTTAAATATTATTATTTTATTAGTTCATTATATCCACTAGAAATATAAAAGTTGATCACATCGAAATTATTGAACATTTTTTAAGCTTATATCAGGGGTTATAGTCATTTTTTAATTTATAGGGATGTATTGTCATTTTTTAGTGAAATAGGAAAGAAAAAAATTAACATAGATGGGTATAATCGTCATTTCCTTTGCAAATCATGAAGAATACTCGTATTTAGAGCAAATAAAACACATTGCATCCTTGAAGGGGGTAAATAGCTTTGACTTGTTAACAAGAGGTTTTTTTGCCAGTATAAATATTACATAGGATTTTCAATCAAGTAGACATAACGCCTGTGAAATGTACACTTTCGCCCGATCGACATTGAGTCGTTCCACTTATTAATTGGATTACCTAACTGAGGTTATTTGTATCTCCATAAAAACCATTTTGTTGCTCATTTGTAAAATAGGTAATCCATTGACCTATTCAGATGCAGGGTAAGGCAAATTAAATTTTAATTACACTATTAGGCAGTGTTCGGTTTCCGCAACTAGCCCACAATAAGATGTAATTTGGGCCACTAAATGAAATATAATCGGTCCAAGTCTTATTCGGTTGGGCTCACAAAAATCCGGGCAGCCCGTCCTAATCTGTCGAAATGTGGGCCAGCCCATGTTAATCTTGTGGATTGTAATTTGGCACTCACCCCTCCAATTATTAATTGGGAGCCCAATTCGATTTTACTGTACCCAAAATGCTCCAGAAGTTCATAGTTATTGCAATTAAACCTGTTATGTTTTACCAATAATACCCTCGAATTTCTTCTCCTTACCTAATAATGATTGAATTTCCTCATGCCTTTTTCATGAATATGACGAATTTTGGGTGAGTTCATATTTTTATTTTTATTTTCACATTTATTCTATGCTAAATAACTGCACATATCTATATCGTGGCTCAAAAATCTCTTGTTTTTGTTGTCATCTATAAGTATGACAAATGTTTCGATCTGAGAATTGAACCAGAGAAAGGGTAAGTGTCTGGTTTTGATTTTCGAAAAAATGCATTTTTAGTCCTACACAACCCTCAACACTTTAAGTCCTGCACTTTAAAAAATTACAATGTAGTCACAATTTATTAGAATGTTTTGCACTTTTGGTCCTGTTTCCTCCTATCTATCCCATTGTGACCAAAAATGCAAAAAGGAGACACTTATATGGAACCAAGGTGTCAAACAGAGACATTACGCGGAACCAAAAGTATAAAATATTATAAAATTTGGGATAAAAAATACAATTTCGTAAACAGCCAGACCAAAAGAGCTTTATATAACCAAAAGTCAATTTTATAAAGTATGGGACCAAAAGTGCTTAGGGTGTGAATATGACCCAATTAATGTTATGGGTGGGTAAAGTCGGAAACAGTTGCCGAACAACAAATGACATTAATGATTCATGGGCAAGGTACTCAACCCTGTGCATATATAAAGGGTTTTATTGTACATATGATTACTAATATATCTTATGTTGCATTTTTGTTTAGCATGACTGAAATTGCTGATATCAATTACAAGTGGACTTTCTAAGTGGGTCCTTGTGGATGGAAACGTACAATTTTTTTTTTTAATTCTGACCGAAGAGTGCAAAGGGTATAAGTCCTTCCCAGCGTGGTATTTTCAGTAGGATTCGAACTTGAGTCTCGCCTCTAGGGGTCACAAATCACTACCACTGGACCCAATCACCTTGGGTGTACATAATTTGTTTTGTAGATCGAATGGAGATTCGTATATAAACTAAGTGTATGTATTCTCTTTGTACTATTAGTGTGTCAATTAAACTTAAAATGACACTTGGATTTAGAGAGCTTGACATGGACCGAGGTGGCTGGTCTGAAATCTGAATACCCTTGCCCTTGTTAAGACTCGCACCAAGATTTGAGTAGTTGTTGATGCTTTCCATTTCTATACACTGATAATCTTCTGCCAAAAAAGAAAAATGTAGTTATATTAGTAGAAGTTAAGGAAACAAAATGGAAATTTTACAAATGTGTATGGATGAAGAAAGTACCCCTTGAAATGAAAGGTGTATTGTAACAGTGGAAGAATGCACCGGTTGTACCTCACTATAAATACACAGAAAAATGATGCCCTATAACAAACTAATTTTAATGCTTAGTTGTTGCCAGAATTATTTTTGTTTGTATACATATGAATCATTTGCTTCGATTTTCGTAAGTATTGCTAAGTCAAATGCCTAGTTTGCAGCTCACCCCTGTGATATGAGAATATATATTTTTTACCCCCTATGATATATAAAAATGGAATGTGGGCTTGTGGGTCGGTTCACGTTCCACTGCATAATTTGAAATTAAGCTTTTGGAGAGAAAAGCTCTTCAAGAAAAGGGATTTCCGTACCTGTTCTCTAAAATAGAGAAAGCAATGAAGTATCAGAGTGTAGACCATCTTTAAAGGCTTCATCAACCCATGTTGCCTCTCATCTGGATGAAGGAGCTAGATCCATTTTATACCATATTTTTAGTACATCAATGGCAAAAACAAAAAAAAAAACCAATGATGAAGAACAAGAATAGCATAAGAGTTTCAGCTCCGTTAGAAACCATTTTCCAATTCCACCCATACCAAATCCTACTCTTTCAATTTGTCTTTAGCGTCGTCTTCACATTCACCGTTATCACAGGGTTCACCCAGATCCATCAAGTTATACTTGAAATAGTATATCAAATAAAAAATTATAGCACTATTGTGAAATTCTAGGTATATGTGGTGGTCACATCAAGAATCGCAAAGTAGGAAATTGGGAAGATTGTGAATATCAGGGTGAGAGATTTGATAGATATGAGATAGAGGTAGATGATAGACTCGATTAAAAGAGGAAATTCCAATTCCTCGACTATTGACCTTTTATATATTACATAATACTGCAGATCTTTTACCGATGATCTGCCTTTTCTATTGTATTCGACGTGATAGATCTACAACGATTATGAATGAGACCAGGTTGAATGAAGAAATAATATTTTTTTTGTGGTTCTACCGACTACTACTGGTGGAAATTTTATAGTTTAGAGGTGGAGCGATAGAACCAAGAAAACCTGGTTGGAGCGGCGGTATTCTATTGATAAAATTGAATTAGGGTTTACGCGTGTAAGACACATTGACAAAAGTACCCTGATTACATTTGACAATAGTACCCCTATTGCAATAAATATGTTTGGCTCATACATTTTTTTTCTTGGTGGCTTTAAATATGCTTTTATAGTTAGCTAATGGACACTAGCAAGTTTACTACACACATTTAATCGAGCCGCCAATTATACCCATCAGTGTAGTAATTTTTGAACTTATTCAGCCCAATTGTGAGAAGTACCCTACTTGACGGTCTATTAAATTTAAATTAGGGTGTTTTGAACAATATTTTAAAAAAAAGGAAAAAAAATTAATAAGAGCCATGTGTGCGCCATGGATCAAAATTTCATTACGAATGTATGTTTCGGTCAGTCAAATATTGAAAACTTTCGAGACTATTCGGAAATATTTCGGAAACACTAAGGAAAATTTGTAAAAAAAGGTTATTAAATTTAGGAAAATAACAGAGTTTAAGGCAAATAAATAGTTTCGGAATTAAATCTTGTTTTTGTTTCACCTGATTCAAAAACAGAAACGTTTCGATATTTTCGATGGAGAAGATGGAAATTTTGATCCATGGTGTGCGCAACACATGGCCAATACAAATTTGTTTCGCTATATGCGATTTTTCCTAATCGCGCTTTTTGACTTTCTTTTACTTGGTCTTCCTAATTGCGATTTTAAATTTATATTTAACCAGTTCTTCCTTATAGCGATTATGCAAAAAGAACTTTTTTCAAAGTTAATAGAGAGATGATCGATAAATTTTCAGGTTAAGAGGGGAGTTTTCACATTTTTATGGGGGGTATAAATATTAATTTACCTGCAAATATGTATTATAGAATGAGATCTGGGGGTTTTGTGTTAATAAAAATTTATCACAGGGAAATATTTGATAATAAAAATAACTTAGAGGGACTTTTACCAATTATGCAAGCATAGGGGTATTTTTGGATTTCACTAGAAAAGAAAACCTTAGGAAGAACGTATCTATCTATTCTATATCTATATGCATATAAAAGTACGGGTTTGGTCAAGAAAATTTCTTCCCCTTTTTTGTGAATACTAATATACCCAATTAATTTTTTTTTGTTCACAATATACCCTATTAAATTATATTGTGATATTTAATTTTATGGCAAAAATGTAAATAAAAAATTCTAAAAGTATAATTAGACAAGAGGTCTCTCCTACATCAACCTTACTATGATTATCTTTTAAAAATTCTACTACTCATTAAAATATTAACTATAAAAAAGAAAAATACTATTACTTTATAACTCTTCAAAAATTCATTTAAATGGACAAAAAAAAATGTGAAATAGTCGAGAAAATAGGATAAATCAGCAAAAGAATTAGTAAAATCGACTAAAATTGAATTAAGCCGGATAGAATGAGTGAATTGATTAACGAATGGAATAAACCACAAAAATGGGTGAAATTGATGAAAGAACAGATTAAAATAAAAAAAAAATAAAAAATTGTCAACTCAATGTAAAAGCTAATGAAATCGATGAAGTAAAATGTTAAAATAATAAAAAAAAAAAGGTAAATTTTGTGTAAAAGCAAGTTTAATCAACAAAATTGAGAAAATGGGTAAAAACGAGTTAGATTAGTTAAATAGTGGATTAGGCATTTATCTGAAAATTGATGAACTCAGTAAAAGATAGGTGCAGTCAATAAAACCGTTATCACAGGGTTCATCCATATCCATCAACTTATACTTGAAATCATATATCAAATAAAAAATTATAGTACTATTGTGCAGATTTAGGTATATGTGGTGGTCACTTCAAGAATCGTAAAGTAGGAAATTGGGAATATTATGAACATCAGGGTGAGAGAATTGATAAATATGCGATAGAGGTAGAGGATAAACTTGATTCAAAGAGGAAAGTCCATGTCCACGACTATTGATCTTTTATATATTACAAAGCAATTTTGAGTAATATTGCAGATCTTTTACTGATGATTATCTACAACGATTCTTGAATGAGACCAGTGTTAAATGGAGAAATAATATTTTTTTTTTTGGTGGTCCTAACTACTACTATTGGTGAAAATTTTAAAAGTTTAGAGGTGTAATGATGGAACCAAGAAGAACAGGTTGGAGCAGCGGTATCCTATTGATAAAATTGAATTAGGGATTACGCGTTTAAGATTCATTGACAAAAGTACCCTGATTACATTTGACAATATGATAACAACTTTAAATTATCGGTATCAACATAGTAATAATTAAAGTAATTTAGTCAAAAAATTATTAACTTAGGAATTTAGTTCATCAATTGCGACGCACATGCACTTTCCTAGTAAGAAAAAAACCTAGGTCTGTTTTTCTCGGAGAAGAATGTCTGGAGGAATTGAGCGCGGACGATTGGCAGAGGAACCCCCACGGTTTTGTGGCTAAACCAGAGAGCCTGCCTGATGGTACAGAGGGATCGTAAGGCTGGGACTGATTGGGAGGGTGGACATTACAAGCTTACAATTCAGTGAAGACTGCCACCAAAGTGTAAATTGATGCAGGTTATACTTGACAATATGACAAGATTACAGTGAAGCAGATTTTGATTGGCATAAAGCCATAAAGGATTTGTTGGATCAGCCAAATCCTTCTGATCCAGCACAAACTGAAGGGTACCATCTTTTTATCCAGGATACATAGCTTGTTGGTGTGTGTGTTTTAGTGATAACCAGTTTGCTTAAAACTATATATGTACTTCCAAAATGGCGTTGAATATATGATCTTGTTGGATGCTGTGTTCTGAATTAGTGATATCCGCAAAACTGAACTAACTTTGACGATTTATTCTTTGCATTTATTATCAAAAAAGAAACCTAGGTCTGCACAAAGAGAACAAATATATTTTGAAAGAAATTGACATGTAAATACACCACTCTCCCCTAGGTATCAAGTATTATATAACTCTGAAATAAAAAACTTGTTGATAATTAAAAAAAGAAAGAAACAAATTATTTTGAAAAAAAAAAGATATTTAATAATAAAGATGTCATTTTATATATATATATAAAGATCTCATTTTTATTAATGATAACAACTTTAAATTATTGGTATCAACATAGTAATAAGTAAAGTAAATTTAGTCAAAATATTAATGTGGTATGCCATTAAGACTATATAATGATGAAAAAATATTATATTATTCGATTAACTTAGGAAATTAGTGCGACACACGTGCATTTTTCTAGTAAGAAAAAAAACCTAGCTCTGCACAGAGAACAAAATATATTTTGAAGGAAATGATATGTAAATACACCACTCTCCCCTAGTAATCAAGTATTATATAACCCTGTAATAACAAACTCGTTGATAATATTTCGGAAAAAAATAAGATATTTAATAATAAAGATCTCACCCATCCCAACTCTTACCTCTTGCAATTTGTCTTTAGCGTCATCTTCACTTTCACCGTTATCACAGGGTTCATCCATATCCATCAAGTTATACTTGAGATCATATATCAAATAAAAATTATAGTATTATTGTGAAGATCTAGGTATATGTGGTGGTCACTTAAAGAATCGTAAAGCAGGAAATTGAGAATATTATGAATATCAGGGTGAGAGAATTGGTAGATATGTGATAGAGGTAGAGGATAAACTCGATTCAAAGAGGTAAGTGCATGTCCACGACTATTGATCTTTTATATAGTATACAAAGCAATTTTGAGTAATATTGCATATATTTTACTGATGATTTGTCTTTTTTTTTCTATTCGACCTGGTATATCTACAACGATTCTTGAATGAAATCAGTGTTAAATGGAGAAATAATATCTCTTTTTGTGGTCCTACCTACTACTATTGGTGGAAATTTATAAAGTTTAGAGGTGTTGCGATGGAACCAAGAAAGCCAGGTTGGATAGGCAATATCCTATCGATAAAATTGAATTAGGATTTATGTGTTTAAGATACATTGACAAAAGTACTCTGATTACATTTGACCATGTTACCCGTATTGCAATAAATATGATTGGTTTATGCATTTTTTGGGTGGCTTTAAAGAAGCTTTTATTGTTAATGTGAAAAAGGGCAAAAATGGTCATATAGTAAATGGACACTAGCAAATTTACCACATATTTACTCGGGCTGTCAATTATACCCATCAGTGTAGTAATTTTTGGACAAAGAATAAAAACACGGATCTCACTTGTTATCAAATATTAGTGAACCATTCACAACAAAACAAAAAACAAAACAAAGAAGCGTTACCTTTGCGCACAAAAAAAAAAAAAAAAGACAAAAAGAAAACGCGCTACCTTCGCACAAAGAAATAAAAAGCGCTACTTTTGCACAAAGAGAATAAAAATCAATAATATCAATATGACTCAAAAAGAGCGCTACATTTGCACAAAGAGAATAAAATCAATATTCTCCAATAGAACACTGGTCTCATAATAAAAAATAAAAAATAAAAATCTGATATCACTTGTTATCAGATATTAGTGAACCATGACAAAAAAAAAAAATTTATTTAATCACTCTAATAATAAAATCGTTGATAAACATTAGAAAAGAAGGAAAATAATTTCTAAAACAAATGGAAGTTAATAATAAAAGTCTCATTTATAACTATTTATATTCTGAATATTTTTATAATAATTACTACGGTGAGCATTAATTATATAATGAAATAACGCTCTCCTTTCATCTTTACTATTTCTTATCTGACCATATATATTAATAAATTAATTATACAATATATTGTACTAACATATATGAAGGTTTTAATTTTCAAATTTTGAGAAAAACAGAGGGAATAACGCTTTAACATAGGTCACCTACCAGTCAACCACACACTGTATTAGTAATAAAATCTAAAGAGTGCCCGCATGGGTAGCTCAACCGGTCTCAGAGGTGAAATTTGGAACAAGAGACCAAGGGTCGAACCTCACCAGCGGCAGTGTGGGAGCAACCTCTCAAAAAATAAGGGGGCTCCTTGTGCGCAGTGAGCACTGGTCCCAGCCTTTGTTGCCGGTTGAGTCACCATGATTTACCTCCTCTCACAATCCCGTCGGGTAGGGGATGAAGGACGCCCGGGGTGAGCGATTTCACCTTTTGGAACAATAAAATCTAAAGAGCACACACATCAATGAAAAAAGAACTAAAAGAATTAATCATTTAAAATGCGTGATTTTTTCAAATGCAGGAGAATGAATTATAGATACAAAGTACAAAAATCACATAACTCAAAAGATTAAATCACTATTCAGTTTTCAAGTGGGCCCGTTTGCTTGAAAGATCATTGCCCTTGAGATAACTGCAGCATAATGTGTACCATTAAGGCTCTCAACCAACGGTCATGTAGCCACACGTCACATGGCACCGGCCATGGACTCGATTAGTAGTTGGTACCCTTCGGGAATCGTGGCCTGTGCCTTTACACACCCTGCTAATGCAGGAACATCAGCATTCACGTCTAAAAACCTGGCTAGCAAGAGCAACAGATGGAAATCGGAAATTCGCTTCACAAAAGGTAGGTTCTTTGCTCGATCTAGATGATTCTTCAATGCCCTCATTACCACTGGGGAATTTCGGTTCTCTATGGGAAATGTTGATGAAAGAGGACCCTGCATTATCATTAAAAGTACATTTAAGCAATTGAAAAACATCTCGATATATGCATCAAAAAAATCATACAAGCATAATACCCAGACAAAAGCACATATAAAAAAAATCAACAAAAAAGGAGTGCAAAGTTCATACAAAGGTGAACCCCTGTCACATAAAACCGAACACGGGAGGTCTCTTAAGATTAATAATACCAAACGACTTAACATCTTCAAAATTTGCATTTCTAGTTACAAACCTAAGTTTCCTCATCTTATTACATTCAACTTGATAGTTTCATTAATTTGACTTGTAATGTACCTAAAGCTTTTTTTGCATTGACATACCAAGCTAAACCAGAGAAAAAGTATCTGATAATATAGCTATTCATTCATCATAAAGTAGGTTCAATTATATATACACATAAACTCCAAGTAAAGATCAAATCTTGATAATCAAATTAAAATAAAACAAACAAGATAAAAAGCCAAACCAGGCGAGATTCATCCAACTAACCTGATGATCAAAAATCTTCACAACCACCAAGAAGAAATCATTGTCCACATCTCGTGTATCCTTAACCCCGACGACCACATCCTTTTTCATTCTCGATAACTTAGGATCAACCTCTTCTTTCATCTCCGTCTCAAACCACCCTTCCTTAAACAACCTAACACACATATCACTCATTTGAAAGGCCTCAAAATGCACATCAGCTCCACCATCCTCATTCACATTCAGCTTCACAACAGCAGTCACCCACTCCTTCAAATCCCCCTCCGCTTGCAACTCCACAGCCTGCAAAACTTCGGAATTCGACATCGTGTAATCCTTCTGGTCCTGACTAATGGTCTGCGTGAATATAAACCCCACTCTTCTCATCCCTAACCCCAAAGCTATAGCCTCAACCGACTTTTCCTCATCGGGATCCCTTAAAAGTATCAAATTCTCTTCCGTGCCCTGTTGAGGAGGCTCGTAAATAAAATCCACCTCGACTTTACCCACCTCCGACACTGTCCCATACATAAAACCCCCACGTTTGACCGCAAAAGCCAAACTTTCATTCACATAATGCTGGAAAGCATTAGCTGCATCTCTATCAAAAGAAACCAACTCACAGTGTGGGTTCTCCTGCCGTGTAACCCTCATTTGTTTCGCGATTAAGTCGTCCATTGTCATCTTCTTGCCAAAGGAGCCAGCTGGGTGGAAGGCGGGGCCCGCAATAGTGCGTTCCCCTTCGTAGGCCAGGTAAATAATGGAACCGTGGCCGATGCCGAGGGAGGATATTCGGGTATTCGGGTCGGATAAATCGGTAAAGCGGGTCAAATCGTTCTGATTTTTTGCTAGGAGTAAATTTTGGTTGGTGGAGAGGATTTGGGCGTGGGTCGGAACCTGGAGTTGGGACTCAATTTCGGACTTGAGTTGGGCGACTGTGGCGATCGGGTTGTCGATTGAAACCCGCTCCAAGCCGTCGCGGCTTCGGATTCTGATCATCATCTTATTAACTTTTACAGAAGTATAGAAATTTAATTGGGTAATATGAACAAACAGTTGGTGGGCGATTTGTAGTTGTCTTAATTTTAGTTATAAAGCATATACAACTAATTGAAGAACATGAAAACTACAGGGAAAATGCTACTTACTGTAGAGATTGAGATTTAATTGACCCACAAGGAACCCTAAGCATAGCTGATATTCTATTTTAAATTATGGAAAATTACCTTTTGTATAAAATTCCGGAGAGAATTGGATTGGAGAGGAAAGATGAAAGAGTTCAAAGCGGGACTGAACTCTTCCAATGTGCGAGTTCAACTTGTTTGTTCTCTCTTTTTCTTTATTTTTACTTCTCTCATTACATTTTTTTTCAATTTAGTCCCCGAACTTCCACTAGGTACAAATTTTATCCCTCCACTTATCACTTCCATATAAGAATGGATTTTAATTAATCTGTTTCGGGTTCGATTCAATTTATTTAAATATTCGGTTGATTAGAGACTCGTCTGATTTCACCAAAAAGAAGATGTATCTAAAATTCGGTTCATTATAGATCTCATGGATAAAAATTTCCATCTTTTCCATCGAAAACATCAAAAAATTTCATTTTTGAATCAGGAGAAACGAAAACAAGATGTAATTCCAAAACTATTTATTTGCCTTAAACTCTGTCATTTTCCTAAATTTAATAACCTTTTTTACAATTTTTCCTTAGTGGTTCCGAATGGCCTCGAAAAATTTTCAATATTTGACTGACCGAAACATACATTCGAAGCGAAATTTTGATCCATGATAGACCTGAACTCAATAAATATAAAATATTTTCTGAATATATAATATAACTAAGTAATGTTCGTCACCAATCTAGGAAGATATAATTAATTTTTCATACCTCAAATTCACTACTAATCAACTTTGAAACATTACCAAACTCGTTTTCGAGGATATCTAATAGAAATAGAAACAATATATAGAAAAAAATACCTCTTTGAGCTTTTCTTCCATAAGATAATATTTTTCTATTTCTTTCAAACAAATTTATATTGATATTATTTTGATGTTTAACAATCGAACATCATATGAACTTAAATTTGATTTTTTATCCTTATCATCCTACAAAATTCGGATTTACAATTAAAAATCCAACTAGAAAAATACATATAATTTGGATCAAGCCGACTCGGTTCAAACCCGACCCTTTAACAACATCTTCTCTGTCCCATGATTCGCAATTAAAATTTCAGTCAGTTCCACTTTTGACTAGTTGGCTAAATAAAGTTCTTTGTTACTAAGTATTATTGAAGAACATTATTGAAATCAAAAGAAATATTATGGAGAATGCAATCAGTTAACCATACTACTTAGATTAAAACAATGAGTCTAGCTTCATGATAACTTGTTCATAGTAATTTTGCCAAAAAAAAAAAACTTAACTGTTATCATTTTTTTTTCAAAGTAATTTTCTTTACTCATTATATTTCACAATTTTAATCAATCAATATTTCAAGGAAAAAATATAATTCGTCGTTTCATTCGAGCTAAATTAATGATATTATTCATCCATAAATATGTATAAAATTTCCTCTATATCAAAATAGAAAGAAATTAAAGGTAAAAAGCACCTCTTTGCGCTCTAATTCCATTATTATATGAATGTTTTCCTATTTTATTACAAACAAATTTATATTGATATTTAAATATATTTAATATCGTAACTAATTTTTAGGGAGAATTAATTCTTCTAGAGGCTTAGTGTAATTACATTGACCACCCTCAATAATTGAAAAATTATTCAACTGTCTCTGAGATATTGGATTCATTACAACTATATTCATACGACATTAATTTCATCAAAAAAAGTTTTAAATTTTAAAAATACCCCTAGATATTATCTAAGAAATCAGGAAACCTCAAGGATGAAACCAATTTCACTATTTTCTTCATCGGTTTCACCCATATCTTCACTAGTTTTTCCAATTGATTTAACTCGGTTTTCACTGATTAACCAAATGGGTGAAATATATTTTCCCCCTTAAAGTATGGGGGTGATATCAGTTACTCCCTAAAGTATCACTTGTAACACTTACCCCCCTCTGTTATAGTTTTGGAGTTTTTATTCAAAAAATACCCCCGCCCCTTTCATAATAACAAATTTCTTTATTTATTTATCAAATAAAAAATTATTTTTTATTAATTTTGAATGCATCCATCCACCAACCAAACAACATTATGTTTTCAGTTTCTTCATTTCTTTTGTTTTCTTCCTTTTTTCGATCTCAGAGTTTTTCTTATTTTTGTTTCAATTTGTTTTCTTTATTCTCTGTTTCAATTTTTCCTTTATATTTTTCTCAATTTTTATTTGGTGATAATTATTAATTTATTTTCGATACGAATATTATTCATAATGTTTATTAATTCTCCTTTATTTTCTTTCTAACAAAATTCAAGTTTGACACAGATCTATACTATTGGTAGTTATTATGTTTGTATTAAATTTACTTCTGATTAGTAATAGATGTATAAAGAAGTTGGCGTAATTTTAGATTGATGCATTGACGATACAAGTATGAGTCAACTTCAAATTTTTCAAGTAAAATTTTGAATGAGAATTACTCAAAATTTTGAATTATAATTTGTAACCAAAACAAATGAGATATCACCAAATAAAATTCGAGATAAACTGTAAAGAAAAATTTGAGATATAAGTAAAGAAAACGAATTGAAACGGAAATAATGAAAAAAATTAGATGAAAATAAAGAAAATAATTGAGACTAGAAAACCGTATGAAACAAAAGACACATATTGCTTGGTGAATGAATGAATTCATAAAGATTTTTCTTTTTCTTTTTTGTTAAATTAATAAAAAAATAATTTATTGTTATAAAATGGGCGGGAATAATATGGAATAAAATATTCAATATTATAACAGAGCGGGTTAAGTGTTATAATTGGTATTTTAGGAGGGTATACTTTAAGGGGGGAAACTGTATTTAGCCTAACCAAATTTCACAAATTTCACCAATTTCACATTAAAGTTTTTTTTAATAATGTCAGCATGCACCAACTGAAATTATCGATGTGAAGGGGGTAATTGTAATCTTCTAATATTTCAAGGATAGTTTGAGTAATTTTTCAAATAGGGAGGGTGGTCAGTATAATTACACTAAAGTTCATGGCCTAAGAACGAATCCAGTATCGGTGTGTCGGGGGAAGGGTGGGGGGGTTGCGAGTTTGACCGTCGATGAAAATAGTTGACAATGATGTTAAATAAATTTGATATATTATAAATCAGAACTATGTTATAAATGCTATGTTACCTTAATGAAAAAAGTATCGAATTTGTAATTTGTACACGACGTTCTCACATATCATATATATAATCCATATATCATCGTAGCATCAAAATTCTCAACAAATTTCTTTTGAATGTAAATAATCCAAAATCTACAAGGTATTGATCTTTCATTTTGTTTCCAAGCTAATCTATTTTTGACCAACCTCATTGTTGAAAATGTTCGTTCGACTGTTGTAATGGTTACAAAAAGAGTTATAATATCAAGCTAATCATCTTAAATCGTAATCATTTCTTTTATGTAATGTCTAAGATGTAAATGAAAATTTAGCATAAAAAAATACAAGGACTAATCGAATTATTTATTAAAATTGGCTCGATAATGTGGGCTTATTTGCATAATAGTTGTACTAAAACATAATTTCCAAAAAAAAGAATATTGGGGTTTGGGTGCGGTGATCTGTCCATGCTCATGTGTTGTTTTCTCCCAACTTTTTTATGAATTTACGAGAGAGAATAAGACATTCAATATTAACTAGTTCAATTAAGTATGTGTTCGTAGAAATGTTGGCCTTGTTTAACGGAATTTGCTAGTTTTGGTGTTCAAAGATTTAAATTCATATCTCAAATTTCTTCCATTTCATGTGCAAAATATATATTAATTTCATATTTTCAAGCATCCAACATTAAAATTACATTCTCAAATATATTTACACCTTTACATTTTGTAAGATTCTAATGGTCAACATGTATATCAACCTCTACTTTCATAAGAATATATTCAATTACATTTCCAAAAAATCTTGAACCAAAGTTCATTCAAATTGAGATGTTGTTATAGGTTGTCACTTTGATTTGAAGCTTGAAGATGTATTTGATACTTTAGAAAACATCTTTGAAGGCTTCTATCCGTGACGCCAGCCAAAATGCCAAATCATTTGTAGGCTCCTGCAATGTCCATTGGTAAGAGTGGGAACTGGGAACATAAATCTAGATAACCAGTACACCAAAAATGCTACATGCCCAATTTAACTTCCGTAGTCCATGAATTATCCATCCATGGGTTTTTGACCTGATTTTTCCGATTTCGTCTTTGCTTTTCGGGCATGAGCTAATTCCTTGTAGATCTCTATCATATCTTCGTCCTCGGGTTAAATCGAGATCCACAAAACTGGATAGATGGCCATCATCATTATGTCCTCCATTGTCGCAGTAGCTTCAATCTTCCTAAGGAAACAATTTAAAATAAAAACCTTCACCCTCTACCAACCCCATCCCCAGCAACACCACACCGCCACGTCAGTAGGGCGAGGGGTCAAACCCAAGTAGCCCTCAAAGACCACGTCTACCTATAATACCCCCTCGGAACCCCCGACCCATAATGGGCATCCCGGGTGTATCAGCTTTCCATCCGTTTGTCCGCCCTGCAATCCAGCCCCGTCAAATCCCACCTCCTCCTCCTACCTTCCCAATGTTGCCACCCAACATTTCATTCGGACCAGGTCTCGGATCATGGTTCGGGTTTCCCGGACAGTATGGTTTTTTTGCTGCTCGACCTTTTCAAGTCAGATGATTCTCTGGATCAGTAGGAGGTCTGAGAATCGGAAGTGGTGGCGAGGGAAATCCCTCATCCATCAGAATACGGGTTAGAGATGGTGCGGCTATGCCAGCCCCCGGGGGCTCAGCTATTGGATCCCACCAAATGCAGTGTCTGCGGGAAAAAAATTGTATCTGCAAAGGCCCTGTTTGGGCATATGAGGACCCACCCGGGGTGTGGGTGGAGGGATGCGCATCCGCCTCCGACGTTTAGGGCGGAGGAGGAGTTTGCCGACATAAACATGGAGGAAGCAGTGCGGGCGGCTGCAGCAGAGGTTGCTGGTGTTGCTATTGGTGGCACAGATCATGGTGATGGTGGTGTGGGGCCGGCGCGAGAAGAAAAAAAAAAGAAGAAGTAAAAAATAGGTACTAAAAAAAGAATCATTTTTCCAATTCCTCCCATCCCAAACCATATATGCTTTTCAATTTACCGTTAACGTCGTCTTCACTCTCATCATCATCACAGGGTTGTTCCATATCCAAAAGTTATACTTTAAATCGTGTATAAAATAATAATTTAGAGTATTTCAATGAAAATCTAAGTATATGTATTGTTCACATCAAGTATGAAATCATGAAATAGGAAATGGGAAAGAATAGAATATGAGGGTGAGTGGCGTGTTTATAGATGTACAATACAAACAGAGGGTAGGCTCGATCCACTGGAAAAATTGCTTGTGTACAAGTTACATAACGATTTTAAATCAAAAGAAAGATCTTCAAGAGCAAATCCACTGAGGATTTTACTTTTCTATTGGCTTCGACGACGGGGTGAATCTACTACGATTTTTAAGAGAAGTCAGCCTTTGAATGGAGAAAGAAATTTTGTGATTCTACCTCCTACTTCATGTGGAAATTTATAGAGTTTAGAGGCAAAGTGATAGTGCAAAGAAGTCCAGGATTGATAGCGGCGGAAAATCAAATTAGGGTTTACGCGTACAAGAAACATTGGCAAAAATACCCTTACTACATTTGACAATTATATCCTTAATGCAATAAATACTTTTTGGTCCATATATTTTATATTCTTTTTACTTGGTTGCCTTAAATATGCTTTTGTAATGAATGTATAGTAGGTTATCACTCATGTGGTGAGCAACAAATAAGAGGTGCAATCCATATCTTTGCACAAAGAGAACACTATTGTGAGTAAAAAAAAAAAAAACCTATGGTAAGCATTAACTATACAGTGAAATGACAATATTCTTTTTCATTTCTCTACATCTATTTCTAACTAATTATAAATATTTACAAATTATCCTTGTGTATTTTTTTTTTTTGGTGAAAATTATCCTAGTGTATTAACATATAGTGATTAAAGTAACTCTTTTGGCTACCACCACATGAAAAATCTTATTAAGATAATTTACTCATTTTCTAAAAACACCTCAAAAGTTATTTTCAGATAAAAATCTCGAAAACATACAAAAATAGAAAGTAACACTACATATATAAGTTCAGACAATTATTATAAAATTTCCTTAGTTTTATTCTTTTATTCACAAATCATATTCTTAGTAGAAGTATGTTGAAAATATTTGTACTTGTTAAATTTGAAAAATGCAGATACCTGTTGAAGAAACAAGCATACTTGATTGATAAACCCTTGTGATTATTTTCGTAGACAGATATGCGAGTGGTAGCAAAATGAGTCAAAGCCCATGAGTCCACCCACAAGTCCAACCCTTTTTCAACTCTTATAATGACACTTTTTTGGCACGACCTATTTTTAACTTTCCCAAACCGACCCAATTCGCCCGTTTGTCACCCTTAGATATTCTTAATTTTCCAAGAAATGCAACTTGAAATGCATAAATTTACGAGTTGTGACTTAAAACCAAACCCCTCTTCTGTTATCTTCTTCAAATGTAATGCCTATGTAACCAATGAAAAACTGTTATACATTTCTGCCACGTGCTATAGTTATACATCACGAAGGAGTTGCCGCAAATAAACTGAACACATGAGTATCCACAATTCGACCAACCACTAAAGAATAATTTGCAAATAACTTGCGAAGAAACAGAAACTTTAGACAGAACAATAAACACTGAACTAAATGAGGTTGATTTGTGCATTATTAAATAACAATGCATCTCAACAATGTGGCATATTAATCATGTACAGCAACAAACAGATAAGCCAATAACAAAAAAATTGCCCGAGTGTGGCAGTACAAATAATTCATTGTAAACAAAAGTTGCAACTAAACAATTACCCCAAAATCTTAAGACGTTTCTCCAATCAAGGGCACTATTTGTCATAGACTTCACCAGCCTATTTCCAATTTATGACTTTCCATATGTTCTTTAGGTAGTCTGGCCTCACGTTTTTGTACTGCATCATACACAATCAACAGAAAATATTATTGATGTGTTAAAAACTTAACACTCACAATGCCCATGAGTTAATGCACCTAGCGTGATAAGGTCGTCACATTTGTGCTAAAAAAGAAACATTCAGATAAGAGGAGAAAGAAAGAAGTACCTGCAAATAGTAAGCATGCTCCCAGACATCTATACCGATCACATGAACCAAACTTGGTCATTTAGTAACAAGTGGATTCTGCAATAGAAGATAACCAAGACGTTAGGACAAATTCACATAAGTCAGAATCGCGACAATTTCAATTCTAGCTTTCACTAAATCACTTCCACCAATATATTATAAACTTGATAATAAAAAAAATTAAAATTTTTCTCAGCTGCATGACTTTCACTAGGAATTTGGAACTTTCAACTTTACTCTTTAGTCTTCACATATGGCAAGTTATGACTATTAATTTTACTCTGTCATTTTCCTAAATTTAGTAACTTTTTTTACAATTTTTCCTTAGTGTTTCCGAAACATTTCCGAATGGCCTCAAAAAAATTTCAATATTTTACTGACCAAAACATACATTCGAAGCGAAATTTTGATCCATGATAGACCTGAACTCAATAAATATAAAATATTTTCTGAATATATAATATAACTAAGTAATGTTCTTCACCAATCTAGGAAGATATAATTTATTTTTCATACCTCAAATTCACTACTAATCAATTTTGAAACATTACCAAACTCGTTTCCTAGGATATCTAATAAAATTAGAAACAGTTGTATAAAGAAAAAAACACCTCTTTGAACTTTTCTTCCATAATAATATATTATAAAATGTTTTTCTATTTCTTTCAAACAAATTTATATTGATATTATTTTGATGTTTAACAATCGAACATCATATGAACTTAAATCTGATTTTGGATCCTTATCATCCTACAAAATTCGGATTTACAATTAAAAATCCAACTAAAATAAATACATATAATTTGGATCTAGCCGGCTCGGTTCGAACCCGACCCTTTAACAACATCTTCTCTGTCCCATAATTCACAATTAAAATTTCAGTCAGTTCCAAACTTTTGACTAGTTGGCTAAACAAAGTTCTTTGTTACTAAGTATTATTGAAGAACATTATTGGAATCAAAAGAAATATTATGGAAAATGCAATCAGTTAACCATACTACTTAGATTAAGACAATGAGTCTAGCTTCATGATAATTTGTTCATAGTAATTTGGCAAAAAAAAAAAAAAAAAAAACTTAACTGTTATCTTTTTTTTTTCAAAGTAATTTTCTTTACTCATTATATTTTACAATTATAATCAATCAATATTTCAAGGAAAAAATACAATTCGTCGTTTCATTCGATCTAAATTAATGATATTATTCATCCATAAATATGTATAACATTTCCTCTATATCAAAATAGATAGAAATTAAAGTTAAAAAAACACCTCTTTGCGCTCTTCTTACATTATTATATGAATGTTTTCCTATTTTTTTAAAAACAAATTTATATTGATATTTAAATATATTTAATATCGTAACTAATTTCTAGGGAGAATTAATTCTTCCAGAGGCTTAGTGTAATTACACTAACAACCCTCCATAATTGAAAAATTATTCAACTGTCTTTGAGATATTGGATTCATTACAAATATATCCATACGTCATTAATTTCATCAAAAAAGGGTTTAAATTTCAAAAATACCCCTAGATATTATCTAAGAAATCAGGAAACCTCAAGGATGGCTAACCAATTTCACTATTTTCTTCATCGGTTTCACCCATGTCTTCACCAGTTTTTCCAATTGATTTAACTCGGTTTTCACTGATTAACCAAATGGGTGAAATACACTTTCCCCCTTAAAGTACGGGGGTGATATCAGTTACCCCCATAAAGTATCACTTGTAACACTTACCCCACCTCTGTTATAGTTTTGGAGTTTTTATTCAAAAAATGCCCCCGCACTTTTCATAATAACAAATTTCTTTATTAATTTATCAAATAAAAAATTAATTTTTTTATTAATTTTAAATGCATCCATCCACCAACCAAACAACATTATGTTTTCAGTTTCTTCATTTCATTTCTTTTGTTTTTTCCTTTTCTCAATCTCAGAGCTTTTCTTTATTTTAATCTTATTTTTTTCTTTAATTTTGTTTCAATTTGTTTTCTTTATTTTCTGTTTCAATTTTTTATTTCTATCTCATATTTTCATTTATTTTCGATACAAATATTATTCATAATGTTTATTAATTCTCCTTCATTTTCTTTCTTGCAAAATTCAAGTTTGACACAGATCTATACTATTGGTAGTTATTATGTTTGTATTAAATTTACTTCTGATTAGTAATAGATGTATAAAGAAGTTGGCGCAATTTTAGATTAATGCATTGACGATACAAGAATTAGTCAACTTCGAATTTTTCAAGTAAAATTTTGAATGAGAATTACTCAATTTTGAATTATAATTTGTAACCAAAACAAATGAGATATCACCAAATAAAATTCGAGATAAATTGAAAAGAAAAAAATTTGAGATATAAATAAAGAAAACAAATCGAAACGGAAATAATGAAAAAAATTAGATGAAAATAAAGAAAATAATTAAGACCAGAAAACCGTATGAAACAAAAGGCACATATTGTTTGGTGAATGAACGAATTCAGAAAGATTTTTCTTTTTCTTTTTTGTTAAATTAATAAAAAATTACTTTATTGTTATAAAAGGGCCGGGGGTAATTTGGAAATAAAATATTCAATATTATAACAGAGCGGGTTAAGTGTTATAATTGATATTTTAGGGAGGGTAACTGGTACCACCCCAATACTTTACGGGGGAAAATCGTATTTCAGCCGAACCAAATTTCACCAATTTCACATTAAAGTATTTTTAATAATGTCAGCATGCACCAACTGAAATTATCGATGTGTAGGGAGTAATTGTAATGTATCTAATATTTCAAGGATAGTTTGTGTAATTTTTCAAATAGGGAGGGTGGTCAGTATAATCATGGATCAAAATTTCGGTTCAAATGTATGTTTCGGTCAGTCAAATATTGGAAACTTTTCGAGACTATTCGGAAAAGTTTCGGAAACACTAAGGAAAATTTGTAAAAAAAGTTACCAAATTTAGGAAAATAACAGAGTTTAAGGCAAATAAATAGTTTCGGAATTACATTTTGTTTTCGTTTCGCCTGATTCAAAAACGGAAATTTTTTGATGTTTTCGATGGAAAAGATGGAAATTTTGATCCATGAGTATAATTACACTAAAGTTCATGGCCTAAGGACGAATCCAGTATCGGAGAGTCGGGGGAATGGGGGGTGCGAGTTTAACCGTCGAAGAAAATAGTTGACAATGATGTTCAATAAATTTGATATATTATAAATGAGAACTATTTTAGAAATGCTATGTTAACTTAAAGAAAAAAGTATCGAATTTGTAATTTGTACACGACGTTCTCACATATATATAACCCATAAATCATCGTAGCACCAAAATTCTCAACAAATTTATTTTGAATGTAAATAATCCAAAATCTACAAGGTATTGATCTTTCATTATAATATCAATCTAATCATCTTAAATCGTAATCCTTTCTTTTATGTAATGTCTAAGATGTAAATGAAAATTTAGCATAAAAAAATACAAGGACTAATCGAATTATTTATTAAAATTGGCTCGATAATGTGGGCTACTTGCATAATAGTTGTACTAAAACATAATTTCCAAAAAAAAAAAGAATATTGGAGTTTGGATGCGGTGATCTGTCCATGCTCATGTGTTGTTTTCTCCCAACTTTTTTATGAATTTACGAGAGAAAATAAGACATTCAATATTAACTAGTTCAATTAAGTATGTGTTCTTAGAAATGTTGGCCTTGTTTAATAGAATTTGCTAGTTTTGGTGTTCAGAGATTTAAATTCATACCTCAAATTTCTTCCATTTCATGTGCAAAATATATATTAATTTCATATTTTCAAGCATCCAACATTAAAATTACATTCTCAAATATATTTACACTTTTACATTATGTAAGATTCTAATGGTCAACATGTATATCAACCTCTACTTTCATAAGAATATATTCAATTACATTTCCAAAAAATCTTGAATCAAAGTTCATTCAAATTGAGATGTTGTTATAGGTTGTCACTTTGATTTAAAGCTTCAAGATGTATTTGATACTTTAGAGACCATCTTTGAAGGCTTCCATCCGTGACGCCAGCCAAAATGCCAAATCATTTGTAGGCTCCTGCAATGTCCATTGGTAAGAGTGGGAACTGGGAACATAAATCTAGATAACCAGTACACCAAAAACGCTACATGCCCAATTTAACTTCTGTAGTCCATTAATTATCCATCCATGGATTTTTGACCTGATTTTTCCGATTTCGTCTTTGCTTTTCGGGCATGAGCTAATTCCTTGTAGATCTCTATCATATCTTCGTCCTCGGGTGAAACTGAGATCCCCAAAACTGGATAGACGGCCATCATCATTATGTCCTCCATTGTCGCAGTAGCTTCAATCTTCCCAAGGAAACAATTTAAAATAAAAACCTTCATCCTCTACCAACCCCAACCCCAGGAACACCACACCGCCACGTCAGCAGGGCGAGGGGTCAAACCCAAGTAGCCCTCAAAGACCACGTCTACCTATAATACCCCATCGGAATCCCCGACCCATAATGGGCATCCCGGGTGTATCAGCTTTCCATCCGTTTGTCCGCCCCGCAATCCAGCCCCGTCAAATCCCACCACCTCCTCCTACCTTCCCAATGTTGCCACCCAACATTTCATTCGGACCAGGTCCCGGATCATGGTTTGGGTTTCCCGGACAGTATGGTTTTTTTGCTGCTCTACATTTTCAGGTCAACGGATTCTCAGGATCAGTAGGAGGTCTGAGAATCGGAGGTGGTGGCGAGAGAAATCCCTCATCCATCAGAAAACGGGTTAGAGATTGTGCGGCTATGCCAGCCCCCGGGGGCTCAAGTATTGGACCCCACCAAATGCAGTGTCTGCGGGAAAAAGTTTGTATCTGCAAAGGCCCTGTTTGGGCATATGAGGACCCACCCGGGGTGTGGGTGGAGGGATGCGCATCCGCCTCCGACATTTAGGGCGGAGGAGGAGTTTGCCGACATAAACATGGAAGAAGCAGTGCGGGTAGTGCGGACGGCTGCAGTAGAGGTTGCTGGTGTTGCTATTGGTGGCACAGATCATGGTGATGGTGGTGTGGGGCCGGTGGGAGAAAAAAAAAAAAAAGAAGTTAGGTACTAAAAATAGAATCATTTTTCCAATTCCTCCCATCCCAAACCATATATGCTTTTCAATTTACCTTTAACGTCGTCTTCACTCTCATCATCATCACAAAGTTGTTCCATGTCCAAAAGTTATACTTTAAATCGTGTATCAAATAAAAATTTAGAGTATTTCAATGAAGATCTAAGTATATGTATTGTTTACATCAAGTATGAAATCGTGAAATAGGAAATGGGAAAGAATAGAATATGAGGGTGAGTGGCGTGTTTATAGATGTGCGATACAAACAGAGGGTAGACTCGATCCACTGGAAATATTGCTTGTGTACAAGTTACATAACAATTTTGAATCAAAAGAAAGATTTTCAAGAGCAAATCCACTGAGGATTTTACTTTTCTATTGGCTTCGACGACGGGGTGAATCTACTACGATTTTTAAGAGAAGTCAGCCTTTGAATGGAGAAAGAAATTTTGTGATTCTACCTCCTACTTCATGTGGAAATTTATAGAGTTTAGAGGCAAAGTGATAGTGCAAAGAAGTCCAGGATTGATAGCGGCGGAAAATCAAATTAGGGTTTACGCGTACAAGAAACATTGGCAAAAATACCCTTACTACATTTGACAATTATATCCTTAATGCAATAAATACTTTTTGGTCCATATATTTTATATTCTTTTTACTTGGTTGCCTTAAATATGTTTTTGTAATGAATGTATAGTAGGTTATCACTCATGTGGTGAGCAACAAATAAGAGGTGCAATCCATATCTTTGCACAAAGAGAACACTATTATGAGTAAAAAAAAACATATGGTAAGCATTAACTATACAATGAAATGACACTATTCTTTTTCATTTCTCTACATCTATTTCTAATTAATTATAAATATTTACAAATTATCCTAGTGTATTTTTTCTTCTTCTTTTTTTTTTTTTGTGAAAATTATCCTAGTGTATTAACATATAATGATTAAAGTAACTCTTTTGGCAACCACCACATGAAAAATCTTAGATATTAAGATAATTTATTCATTTTCTAAAAACACCTCAAAAGGTATTTTCAGAAAAAAATCTCGAAAACATACAAAAATAGAAATTAACTCTACATATTTAAGTTCAGTCAATTATTATAAAATTTCCTTAGTTTTATTCTTTTATTCACAAATCATATTCTTAGTAGAAGTATGTTGAATATATTTGTACTTGTTAAATTTGAAAAATGCAGATGCCTGTTGAAAAAACAAGCATACTTGATTGATACACCCTTGTGATTATTTTAGTAGACAGATATGCGAGTGGTAGCAAAATGAGTCAATGCCCATGAGTCCACCCAAAAGTCCAACCCATTTTCAACTCGTATGAAGTGACTCTTTTTTGGCACGACCTATTTTTAACTTTCCCAAAACCGACCAAATTCGCCCGTTTGTCACCCTTAGATATTCTTAATTTTCCAGGAAATGCAACTTGAAATGCATAAATTTACAAGTTGTGACTTAAAACCAAACCCCTCTTCTGTTATCTTCTTCAAATGTAATGCCTATGTAACCAATGAAAAACTATTATACATTTCTGCCACGTGCTATATTTATACATCACGAAGGAGTTGCAGCAAATAAAATGAACATATGCGTATCCACAATTAGACCAACCACTAAAGAATAATTTGCAAATAACTTGCGAAGAAACAGAAACTTTAGACAGAACAATAAACACTGAGCAAAATGAGGTTGAATATTAGTTTGTGCATTATTAAATAACAATGCATCTCAACAACGTGGCATATTAAGCATGTACATCAACAAGCAGATAAGCCACCAACAAAAAAATTGCCCGAGTGTGGAAGTACAAATTATTCATTGTAAACAAAAGTTGCAACTAAACAATTACCATAAGATCTTAAGACGTTTCTCTCCAATCAAGGGCACTATTTGTCATAGACTTCACCAGCATATTTCCAGTTTATGACTTTCCATATGTTCTTTAGGTAGTCTGGCCTCACGTTTTTGTACTGCATCATACACAATCAACAGAAAATATTATTGATGTGTTAAAAACTTAACACTCACAATGCCCATGAGTTAATGCACCTAGCGTGGTAAGGTCGTCACACTTGAGCTAAAAAAGAAACATTCAGATAAGAAGAGAAAGAAAGAAGTACCTGCAAATAGTAAGCATGCTCCCAGACATCTATACCGATCACAGGAACCAAACTTGGTCCTTTAGTAACAAGTGGATCCTGCAATAGAAGATAAGCAAAACGTTAGGACAAATTCAAATAAGTCAGAATCGCGACAATTTCAATTCTAGCTTTCACTAAATCACTTCCACCAATATATTATAAACTTGATAATAAAAAAAAATTAAAATCTTTCTGATTTGCATGACTTTCAATAGGAATTTGGAACTTTCAACTTTACTCTTTAGTCTGCACATATGGCAAGTTATGACTCATTAATTTTACTCAGAAAGGTATACAATAATTTATCGTTGAATAATGGAAGTGGTGCCTCCTGTATACACCATATATATTCGTTTATTTTCTAGGCCAAGTGAATTCGTTCTTTTATAATGATTATAAACCCCGCAAACAATGGCCTAAAACTCAGAATATGTACCAAGTGATACTTGTATCAGTGTTGGATAACAAAACAACTGAATCACAAGACGCACAAAGTGAATAATTTTTTTCTTTAAAAACAAAGGTGGCTTAATAGTAAAGCATCAAGGGGGTTGGGTCTAGTGGAATGACCAATTCCGACAACGTGGCAAGCCATATTTTGATTCCCGTGGGCAGGGGCGGATGAAGAGAGGGACTATGAACAAACAGTTGGTGGGCGATTCGTAGATGTCTTAATTTTAGGTATAAAGCATATACAACTAATTGAAGAAGATGAAAACTACAGGGAAAAAGCTACTTACTGTATCTCCAACTGGTCGACCAATGATTCATAAGGCTTGCTCCAGCGGCAAGGGTGGGGGTTCGAATCCCATTTGGAACTTGGATGGAAGCATTTCTATGGGTCTATCTAAGGGTCATTTGTGGTGAAGACCCCTTTGTGCGCAGAGTGTACAGCAGTATGGTGGGAACCCGGGGCTTGGTGGAGGCACATCCTGCGATTTACATCCTTCAGGGTTCTAGGGCAAGGGTTCTGAGGGTCCAGGATTAGTCAAGTGTAAGCTTGTACACCTGGGTTATCAAAAAAAAAAAAAAAAAAGAAATTTAATTGACCCACAAGAAAACCCTAAGCATAGCTAATATTTTATTTTAAATTATGGAAAATTACCTTTTGTATAAAATTCCGGAGAGAATTGGATTGGAGAGGAAAGATGAAAGAGTTCAAAGCGGGATGAACTCTTCCAATGTGCTAGTTCAACTTGTTTGTTCTCTCTTTTTCTTTATTTTTACTTCTCTCTTTACATTTTTTTTTTCAATTTAGTCCCCGAACTTCCACTAGGTACAAATTTTATCCCTCCACTTATCATTTCCATATGAGAACGGATTTTAATTAATCTGTTTTGGGTTCGATTCAATTTATTTAAATATTCGGTTGATTAGAGACTTGTCTGATTTCACCAAAAAGAAGACGTATCTAAAATTCGGTTCATTATAGATCTCATGGATCAAAATTTCCATCTTTTTCATCGAAAACATCGAAAATTTTCCATTTTTGAATCAGCATAAACGAAAACAAGATGTAATTCCGAAACTATTTATTTGCCTTAAACTCTGTCATTTTCCTAAATTTAGTAATTTATTTTACAATTTTTACTTAGTGATTCCGAAATATTTTCGAATGGCCTCGAAAAATTTTCAATATTTGACGGACCAAAACATACATTCGAAGCGAAATTTTGATCCATGATTGACCTGAACTCAATAAATATAAAATATTTTCTGAATATATAATATAACTAAGTAATGTTCGTCACCAATCTAGGAAGATATAATTTATTTTTCATACCTCAAATTCACTACTAATCAATTTTGAAACAGTACCAAACTCCTTTCCGAGGATATCTAATAAAAATAGAAATAGTATAAAGGAAAAAACACCTCTTTGAACTTTTCTTCCATAATAATATATTATATAATGTTTTTCTATTTCTTTCAAACAAATTTATATTGATATTATTTTGATGTTTAACAATCGAACATCATATGAACTTAAATCTGATTTTGGATCCTTATCATCCTACATAATTCGGAAAATACAATTAAAAATCCAACTAAAATAAATACATATAATTTGGATCTGGCCGGCTCGGTTCAAACCCGATCCTTTAACAACATCTTCTCTGCCCATGATTCGCAATTAAAATTGCAGTCAGTTTCAGACTTTTGACTAGTTGGCTAAATCAAGTTCTTTGTTACTAAGTATTATTGAAGAACATGATTGGAATCAAAAGAAATATTATGGAAAATGCAATCAGTTAACCATACTACTTAGATTAAAACAATGAGTCTAGCTTCATGATAACTTGTTCATAGTAATTTTGCCAAAAAAAAAAAACTTAACTGTTATCATTTTTTTTTCAAAGTAATTTTCTTTACTCATTATATTTCACAATTTTAATCAATCAATATTTCAAGGAAAAAATATAATTCGTCGTTTCATTCGAGCTAAATTAATGATATTATTCATCCATAAATATGTATAAAATTTCCTCTATATCAAAATAGAAAGAAATTAAAGGTAAAAAGCACCTCTTTGCGCTCTAATTCCATTATTATATGAATGTTTTCCTATTTTTTTTGAAACAAATTTATATTGATATTTAAATATATTTAATATCGTAACTAATTTTTAGGGAGAATTAATTCTTCCAGAGGCTTAGTGTAATTACACTAACAACCCTCCATAATTGAAAAATTATTCAACTGTCTTTGAGATATTGGATTCATTACAAATATATCCATACGACATTAATTTCATCAAAAAAGGGTTTAAATTTCAAAAATACCCCTAGATATTATCTAAGAAATCAGGAAACCTCAAGGTTGGCTAACCAATTTCACTATTTTCTTCATCGGTTTCACCCAAGTCTTCACCAGTTTATCCAATTGATTTAACTCGGTTTTCACTGATTAACCAAATGGGTGAAATACACTTTCCCCCTTAAAGTACGGGGGTGATATCAGTTACCCCCATAAAGTATCACTTGTAACACTTACCCCACCTCTGTTATAGTTTTGGAGTTTTTATTCAAAAAATGCCCCCGCCCTTTTCATAATAACAAATTTCTTTATTAATTTATCAAATAAAAAATTAATTTTTTTTATTAATTTTGAATGCATCCATCCACCAACCAAACAACATTATGTTTTCAGTTTCTTCATTTCATTTCTTTTGTTTTTTCCTTTTCTCAATCTCAGAGCTTTTCTTTATTTTAATCTTATTTTTTTCTTTATTTTTGTTTCAATTTGTTTTCTTTATTTTCTGTTTCAATTTTTTATTTCTATCTCATATTCTCATTTATTTTCGATACAAATATTATTAAATATGTTTATTAATTCTCTCTTATTTTCTTTCTTGCAAAATTCAAGTTTGACACAGATCTATACTATTGGTAGTTATTATGTTTGTATTAAATTTACTTCTGATTAGTAATAGATGTATAAAGAAGTTGGCGTAATTTTAGATTGATGCATTGACGATACAAGAATGAGTCAACTTCGAATTTTACAAGTAAAATTTTGAATGAGAATTACTCAATTTTGAATTATAATTTGTAACCAAAACAAATGAGATATCACCAAATAAAATTCGAGATAAATTTAAAAGAATAAAATTTGAGATATAAATAAAGAAAACAAATTGAAACGGAAATAATGAAAAAAATTAGATGAAAATAAAAAAAATAATTAAAACCAGAAAACCATATGAAACAAAAGACACATATTGTTTGGTGAATGAACGAATTCAGAAAGATTTTTCTTTTTATTTTTTGTTAAATTAATAAAAAAAATAATTTATTGTTATAAAAGGGGCGGGGGTAATTTGGAAATAAAATATTCAATATTATAACAGAGCGGGGTAAGTGTTATAATTGATATTTTAGGGAGGGTAACTGGTACCACCCCAATACTTTACGGGGGGAAAACTGTATTTCAGTCGAACCAAATTTCACCAATTTCACATTAAAGTATTTTTAATAATGTCAGCATGCACCAACTGAAATTATCGATGTGAAGGGAGTAATTGTAATGTATCTAATATTTCAAGGATAGTTTGTGTAATTTTTCAAATAGGGAGGGTGGTCAGTATAATTACACAAAAGTTCAAGGCCTAAGGTCGAATCCAGTATCGGAGAGTCGGGGGAATGGGGGGTGCGAGTTTAACCGTCGATGAAAATAGTTGACAATGATGTTCAATAAATTTGATATATTATAAATGAGAACAATTTTAGAAATGCTATGTTAACTTAAAGAAAAAAGTATCGAATTTGTAATTTGTACACGACGTTCTCACATATATATAACCCATAAATCATCGTAGCACCAAAATTCTCAACAAATTTATTTTGAATGTAAATAATCCGAAATCTACAAGGTATTGATCTTTCATTTTGTTTCTAAGCTAATCTTTTTTTGACCAACTTCATTGTTGAAAACGTTCGTTCGACTGTTGTAATGGTTAAAAAAAGAGTTATAATATCAAGCTAATCATCCTAAATCGTAATCCTTTATTCTATGTAATGTCTAAGATGTAAATGAAAATTTAGCATAAAAAAATACAAGGGCTAATCGAATTATTTATTAAAATTGGCTCGATAATGTGGGCTATTTGCATAATAGTTGTACTAAAACATAATTTCCAAAAAAAAAGAATATTGGGGTTTGGGTGCGGTGATCTGTCCATGCTCATGTGTTGTTTTCTCCCAACTTTTTTTATGAATTTAGAGGGAAAATAAGACATTCAATATTAACTAGTTCAATTAAGTATGTGTTCTTAGGTTTCTCAAAAAAAAAAAAGTATATGTTCTTAGAAATGTTGGCCTTGTTTAACAGAATGTGCTAGTTTTGGTATTCAAGGATTTAAATTCATACCTCAGATTTCTTCCATTTCATTTGCAAAATATAAATTATTTTCATATTTTCAAGCATCCAACATTAAAATTACATTCTCAAATATATTTACACTTTTACATTATGTAAGATTCTAATGGTCAACATGTATATCAACCTCTACTTTCATAAGAATATATTCAGTTACATTTCCAAAAAATCTTGAACCAAAGTTCATTCAAATTGAGATGTTGTTATAGGTTGTCACTTTGATTTGAAGCTTCAAGATGTATTTGATACTTTAGAAACCATCTTTGAAGGCTTCCATCCGTGACGCCAGCCAAAATGCCAAATCATTTGTAGGCTCCTGCAATGTCCATTGGTAAGAGTGGGAACTGGGAACACAAATCTAGATAACCAGTACACCAAAAACGCTACATGCCCAATTTAACTTCCGTAGTCCATGAATTATCCATCCATGGGATTTTGACCTGATTTTTTCGATTTCATCTTTGCTTTTCGGGCACGAGCTAATTCCTTGTAGATCTCTATCATATCTTCGTCCTCGGGTGAAACTGAGATCCCCAAAACTGGATAGACAGCCATCATCATTATGTCCTCCATTGTCGCAGTAGCTTCAATCTTCCCGAGGAAACAATTTAAAATAAAAACCTTCATCCTCTACCAACCCCAACCCCAGCAACACCACACCGCCACGTCAGCAGGGCGAGGGGTCAAACCCAAGTAGCCCTCAAAGACCACGTCTACCTATAATACCCCCTCGGAACCCCCGACCCATAATGGGCATCCCGGGTGTATCAGCTTTCCATCCGTTTGTCCGCCCCGCAATCCAGCCCCGTCAAATCCCACCTCCTCCTCCTACCTTCCCAATGTTGCCACCCAGCATTTCATTCTGACCAGGTCCCGGATCATGGTTCGGGTTTCCCGGACAGTATGGATTTTTTGCTGCTCGACCTTTTCAGGTCAGCGGATTCTCAGGATCAGTAGGAGGTCTGAGAATAGGAGGTGGTGGCGAGGGAAATCCCTCATCCATCAGAAAACGGGTTAGAGATGGTACGGCTATGCCAGCCCCCGGGGGCTCAAGTGTTGTACCCCACCAAATGCAGTGTCTGCGGGAAAAAAGTTGTATCTGCAAAGGCCCTGTTTGGGCATATGAGGACCCACCCGGGGTGTGGGTGGAGGGATGCGCATCCGCCTCCGACGTTTAGGGCGGATGAGGAGTTTACCGACATAAACATGGAGGAAGCAGTGCGGGTAGTGCGGGCGGCTGCAGCAGAGGTTGTTGGTGTTGCTATTGGTGGCACAGATCATGGTGATGGTGGTGTGGGGCCGGCGCGAAAAGAAAAAAGAAAAGAAGAAGTAAAAAATAGGTACTAAAAAAAGAATCATTTTTCCAATTCCTCCCATCCCAAACCATATATGATTTTCAATTTACCGTTGTCGTCTTCACTCTCATCATCATCACATAGTTGTTCCATATCCAAAACTTATACTTTAAACTGTTTATCAAATAAAAATCTAAAGTATTTCAATGAAGATCTAAGTATATGTATTGTTCACATCAAGTATGAAATCGTGAAATAGGAAATGGGAAAGAATAGAATATGAGGGTGTGTGGCGTGTTTATAGATGTACGATACAAACAGAGGGTAGGCTTGATCCACTGGAAAAATTGCTTGTGTACAAGTTACATAACAATTTTGAATCAAAAGAAAGATCTTCAAGAGCAAATCCACTGAGGATTTTACTTTTCAATTGGCTTCGACGACGGGGTGAATCTACTACGATTTTTAAGAGAAGTCAGCCTTTGAATGGAGAAAGAAATTTTGTGATTCTACCTCCTACTTCATGTGGAAATTTATAGAGTTTAGAGGCAAAGTGATAGTGCAAAGAAGTCCAAGATTGATAGCGGCGGAAAATAAAATTAGGGTTTACGCGTACAAGACACATTGGCAAAAATACCCTTACTACATTTGACAATTATATCCTTAATGCAATAAATATTTTTTGGTCCATATATTTTATATTCTTTTTACTTGGTTGCCTTAAATATGCTTTTGTAATGAATGTATAGTAGGTTATCACTCATGTGGTGAGCAATAAATAAGAGGTGCATTCCATATCTTTGCACAAAGAGAACACTATTATGAGTAAAAAAAAAACCTATGGTAAGCATTAACTATACAGTGAAATGACACTATTCTTTTTCATTTCTCTACCTCTATTTCTAACTAATTATAAATATTTACAAATTATCCTAGTTTTTTTTTTTTTTTTTTTTTGTGAAAATTATCCTAGTTCATTAACATATAGTGATTAAAGTAACTCTTTTGGCAACCACCACATGAAAAATCTTAGATATTAAGATAATTTACTCATTTTCTAAAAACACCTCAAAAGGTATTTTCAGAAAAAAATCTCGCAAACATACAAAGATAGAAAGTAACTCTACATATTAAAGTTCAGACCATTATTATAAAATTTCCTTAGTTTTATTCTTTTATTCACAAATCATATTCTTAGAAGTATGTTGAAAATATTTGTACTTGTTAAATTTGAAAAATGCAGATACCTGTTGAAGAAACAAGCATACTTGATTGATACACCCTTGTGATTATTTTAGTAGACAGATATGCGAGTGGTAGCAAAATGAGTCAATGCCCATGAGTCCACCAAGAAGTCCAACCCATTTTCAGCTCTTATGAAGTGACTCTTTTTTGGCACGACCTATTTTTAACTTTCCCAAAACCGACCCAATTCGCCCGTTTGTCACCCTTAGATATTCTTAATTTTCCAGGAAATGCAACTTGAAATGCAAAATTTTACGAGTTGTGACTTAAAACCAAACCCCTCTTCTGTTATCTTCTTCAAATGTAATGCCTATGTAACCAATGAAAAACTGTTATACATTTCTGCCACGTGCTATATTTATACATCACGAAGGAGTTGCCGTAAATAAAATGAACACATGAGTATCCACAATTAGACCAACCACTAAAGAATAATTTGCAAATAACTTGCGAAGAAACAGAAACTTTAGACAGAACAATAAACACTGAACAAAATGAGGTTGAATATTAGTTTGTGCATTATTAAATAACAATGCATCTCAACAACGTGGCATATTAAGCATGTACAGAAACAAGCAGATAAGCCACCAACAAAAAAATTGCCCGAGTGTGGCATTACAAATTATTCATTGTAAACAAAAGTTGCAACTAAACAATTACCCCAAGATCTTAAGACGTTTCTCCAATCAAGGGCACTCTTTGTCATAGACTTCACCAGCATATTTCCAGTTTATGACTTTCCATATGTTCTTTAGGTAGTCTGGCCTCACGTTTTTGTACTGCATCATACACAATCAACATAAAATATTATTGATGTGTTAAAAACTTAACACTCACAATGCCCATGAGTTAATGCACCTAGCGTGGTAAGGTCGTCACACTTGAGCTAAAAAAGAAACATTCAGATAAGAGGAGAAAGAAAGAAGTACCTGCAAATAGTAAGCATGCTCCCAGACATCTATACCGATCACAGGAACCAAACTTGGTCCTTTAGTAACAAGTGGATCCTGCAATAGAGGATGAGCAAGACATTAGGACAAATTCAAATAAGTCAGAATCGCGACAATTTCATTTTTAGCTTTCACTATATCACTTCCACCAATATATACACTTGATAATAAAAAAAAAATTAAAATCTTTCTGAGCTGCATGACTTTCACTGGGAATTTGGAACTTTCAACTTTACTCTTTAGTCTTCACATATGGCAAGTTATGACTCATTAATTTTATTCAGAAAGGTATACAATAATTTATCGTTGAATATGGAAGTGGTGTCTCCTGTATACACCATATATATTCGTTTATTTTCCAGGCCAAGAGAATTCGTTATTTTATAATGATTATAAACCCCATAAACAATGGCCTAAAACTCAGAATATGTACCAAGTGATACTTGTATCAGTGTTGGATAACAAAACAACTGAATCACAAGACGCTCAAAGTGAATAATTTTTTCTTTTAAAAACAAAGGTGGCTTAATAGTAAAGCATCAAGGGGGTTGGGTCTAGTGGAATGACCAATTCCGACAACGTGGCAAGCCATATTTTGATTCACATGGGCAGGGGCGGATGGAGAGAGGGACTATGGACAAACAGTTGGTGGGCGATTCGTAAATGTCTTAATTTTAGGTATAAAGCATATACAACTAATTGAAGAATATGAAAACTACAGGGTAAAAGCTACTTACTGTAGAAATAGAGATTTAATTGACCCACAAGAAAACCCCAAGCATAGCTGATATTTTATTTTAAATTATGGAAAATTACCTTTTGTATAAAATTCCGGAGAGAATTAGATTGGAGAGGAAAGATGAAAGAGTTCAAAGCGGGACTGTACTCTTCCAATGTGCTAGTTCAACTTGTTTGATCTCTCTTTTTCTTTATTTTTACTTCTCTCTTTACATTTTTTTTTCAATTTAGTCCCGAACTTCCACTAGGTACAAATTTTATCCCTCCACTTATCAATTCCATATGAGAACGGATTTTAATTAATCTGTTTCGGGTTCGATTCAATTTATTAAATATTCGGTTGATTAGAGACTCGTCCGATTTCACCAAAAAGAAGACGTATCTAAAATTCGGTTCATTATAGATCCCATGGATGAAAATTTCCATCTTTTTCATCGAAAACATCGAAAAAAATTTCATTTTTGAATCAGCAGAAACGAAAATAAGATGTAATTCCGAAACTATTTATTTGCCTTAAACTCTGTCATTTTCCTAAATTAAGTAACTTTTTTTACAATTTTTCCTTAGAGTTTCCGAAACATTTCCGAATGGTCTCGAAAATTTTTCAATATTTGACAGACCAAAACATACATTCGAAGCGAAATTTTGATCCATGATAGACCTGAACGCAATAAATATAAAATATTTTCTGAATATATATTATAACTAAGTAATGTTCGTCACCAATCTAGGAAGATATAATTTATTTTTCATACCTCAAATTCACTACTAATCAATTTTGAAACATTACCAAACTCGTTTCCGAGGATATCTAATAAAAATAAAAACAGTATAAAGAAAAAAACACCTCTTTGAACTTTTCTTCCATAATAATATATTATATAATGTTTTTCTATTTCTTTCAAACAAATTTATATTGATATTATTTTGATGTTTAAAAATCCAACTAAAATAAATACATATAATTTGGATCTAGCCGGCTCAGTTCAAACCCGACCCTTTAACTACATCTTCTCTGTCCCATGATTCGCAATTAAAATTTCAGTCAGTTCCACATTTTTGACTAGTTGGCTAAATAAAGTTCTTTGTTACTAAGTATTATTGAAGAACATTATTGGAATCAAAAGAAATATTATGGAAAATGCAATCAGTTAACCATACTACTTAGATTAAGACAATGAGTCTAGCTTCATGATAACTTGTTCATAGTAATTTGGCCAAAAAAAAACGTAATTGTTAGTTTTTTTTTCAAAGTAATTTTCATTACTCATTATATTTTACAATTATAATCAATCAATATTTCAAGGAAAAAATATAATTCGTCGTTTCATTCGAGCTAAATTAATGATATTATTCATCCATAAATATGTATAACATTTTCTCTATATCAAAATAGAAAGAATTTAAAGGTTAAAAAAACACCTCTTTGCGCTCTTCTTCCATTATTATATGAATGTGTTCTTATTTTTTTTCAAACAAATTTATATTGATATTTAAATATATTTAATATCGTAACTAATTTTTAGGGAGAATTAATTCTTCCAGAGGCTTAGTGTAATTACACTAACAACCCTCCATAATTTGCCGGACAGTATGGATTTTTTGCTTCTCCACCTTTTCAGGTCAGCGGATTCTCAGGATCAGTAGAAGGTCTGAGAATCGGAGGTGGTGGCGAGGGAAATCCCTCATCCATCAGAAAACGGGTTAGAGATGGTGCGGTTATGCCAGCCCCCGGGGGCTCAAGTATAGGACCCCACCAAATGCAGTGTCTGCGGGAAGAAGTTTGTATCTGCAAAGGCCCTGTTTGGGCATATGAGGACCCACCCGGGGCGTGGGTGGAGGGGTGCGCATCCGCCTCCGACGTTTAGGGCGGAGGAGGAGTTTGCCGACATAAACATGGAGGAAGCAGTGCGGGTAGTGCGGGCGGCTGCAGCGGAGGTTGCTGGTGTTGCTATTGGTGGCACAGATCATGGTGATGGTGGTGTGGGGCCGGCGCCAGAAGAAATAAAAAGAAAGAAGAAGTAAAAAATAGGTACTAAAAAAATAATCATTTTTCCAATTCCTCCCATCCCAAACCATATATGCTTTTCAATTTACCGTTAACGTTGTCTTCACTCTTATCATTATCACAGAGTTGTTCCATATCCAAAACTTATACTTTAAATCGTTTATCAAATAAAATTTAAAGCATTTCAATGAAGATCTAAGTATATGTATTGTTCACATCAAGTATGAAATCGTTAAATAGGAAATGGGAAAGAATAGAATATGAGGGTGAGTACCGTGTTTATAGATGTACGATACAAACAGAGGGTAGGCTCGATCCACTGGAAAAATTGATTGTGTACAAGTTACATAACAATTTTGAATCAAAAGAAAGAGTTTCAAGAGCAAATCCACTGAGGATTTTCCTTTTCTATTAGCTTCGACGACGGGGTGAATCTACTACGAGTTTTAAGAGAAGTCGGCCTTTGAATGGAGAAAGAAATTTTGTGATTCTACCTCCTACTTCATGTGGAAATTTATAGAGTTTAGAGGCAAAGTGATAGTGCAAAGAAGTCCAAGATTGATAGCGGCGGAAAATCAAATTAGGGTTTACGCGTACAAGAAACATTGGCAAAAATACCCTTACTACATTTGACAATTATATCCTTAATGCAATAAATACTTTTTGGTCCATATATTTTACATTCTTTTTACTTGGTTGCCTTAAATATGCTTTTGTAATGAATGTATAGTAGGTTATCACTCATGTGGTGAGCAACAAATAAGAGGTGTAATCCATATCTTTGCAGAAAGAGAACACTATTGTGAGTCAGAAAAAAAAAAAAAAAAAAAAAACCCTATGGTACCTGGTAAGCATTAACTATACAGTGAAATGACACTATTCTTTTTCATTTCTCTACATCTATTTCAAACTAATTATAAATATTTACAAATTATCCTAGTCTTTTTTTTTTTTTTTTTGTGAAAATTATCCTAGTGTATTAACATATAGTGATTAAAGTAACTCTTTTGGCAACCACCACATGAAAAATCTTAGAGATTAAGATAATTTACTCATTATCTAAAAACACCTCAAAAGGTATTTTCAAAAAAAAAATCTCGAAAACATACAGAAATAGAAAGTAACTCTACATGTTTATATTATAAAATTTCGATAAAATTGCAGAAAACGTCCCAAACTAATTACTGATTTTGAATTTTCGTCCCGAACTATTTAACTTGGCGAATTTCGTCCCGTAATTTAATATATTTTTGGAATATCGTCCCAAACTAATTACTAATTTTGATTTTTCGTCCCAAACTATATCAACTCGCCAAATTTCGTCCCATAATTTACCATTTTGTATGAATTTAGTCCCAATATTAAATTTCTAAGTTAATGAAAATGACGTTCAATTTTGTAATTAATTTGGGACGAACTCTACAATATTATATAATTATTCATGTTAAAATTTACCATGTCATGACCCTTAAACAGCCATGTGATAATTCATCGGCAAATGCGCAATTCCGTCTTATAATTAAGGTGGGACAATATTTCAAAAAAATATTAAATTACGGGACAAAATTCGCCAAATTAAATAGTTTGTGACGAAAATCCAAAATCAGTGATTAGTTTGGGACGATTTTTGCAATTTTGCGTAAAATTTCCTTAGTTTTATTCTTTTATTCACAAATCATATTCTTAGTAGAAGTATGTTGAAAATATTTGTACTTGTTAAATTTGAAAACTGCAATACCTGTTGAAGAAACAAACATACTTGATTGATACACCCTTGTGATTATTTTTGTGGACAAATATACGAGTGGTAGCAAAATGAGTCAATGCCCATGAGTCCACCCAGAAGTCCAACCCATTTTCAACTCTTATAAAGTGACTCTTTTTTGGCACGACCTATATTTAACTTTCCCAAAACCGACCCAATTCGTCCGTTTGTCACCCTTAGATATTCTTAATTTTCCAGGAAATGCAACTTGAAATGCAGAAATTTACGAGTTGTGACTTAAAACCAAACCCCTCTTCTGTTATCTTCTTCAAATGTAATGCCTATGTAACCAATGAAAAACTGTTATACATTTCTGCCACGTGCTATATTTATACATCACGAAGGAGTTTCCGCTAATAAAATGAACACATGAGTATCCACAATTAGACCAACCACTAAAGAATAATTTGCAGATAACTTGCGAAGAAACAGAAACTTTAGACAGAACAATAAAAACTGAACAAAATGAGGTTGAATATTAGTTTGTGCATTATTAAATAACAATGCATCTCAACAACGTGGCATATTAAGCATGTACAGCAACAAACAGATAAGCCACCAACAAAAAAATTGCCCGAGTGTGGCAGTACAAATTATTCATTGTAAACAAAAGTTGCAACTAAACAATTACCCCAAGATCTTAAGACGTTTCTCCAATCAAGGGCACTCTTTGTCATAGACTTCACCAGCATATTTCCAGTTTATGACTTTCCATATGTTCTTTAGGTAGTCTGGCCTCACGTTTTTGTACTGCATCATACACAATCAACATAAAATATTACTGATGTGTTAAAAACTTAACACTCACAATGCCCATGAGTTAATGCACCTAGTGTGGTAAGGTCGTCACACTTGAGCTAAAAAAGAAACATTCAGATAAGAGGTGAAAGAAAGAAGTACCTGCAAATAGTAAGCATGCTCCCAGACATCTATACCGATCACAGGAACCAAACTTGGTCCTTTAGTAACAAGTGGATCCTGCAATAGAGGATGAGCAAGACGTTAGGACAAATTCAAATAAGTCAGAATCGCGACAATTTCATTTTTAGCTTTCACTAAATCACTTCCACCAATATATACACTTGATAATAAAAAAACTTAAAATCTTTCTGAGCTGCATGACTTTCACTAGGAATTTGGAACTTTCAACTTTACTCTTTAGTCTTCACATATGGCAAGTTATGACTCATTAATTTTATTCAGAAAGGTATACAATAATTTATAGATGAATATGGAAGTGGTGCCTCCTGTATACACCATATATATTCGTTTATTTTCCAGGCCAAGAGAATTCGTTCTTTTATAACGATTATAAACCCCATAAACAATGGCCTAAAACTCAGAATATGTACCAAGTGATAATGTTGAATAACTTGTATCAGTGTTGGATAACAAAACAACTGAATCACAAGACGCACATAGTGAGTAATTTTTTTTTTTAAAATTAAAGGTGGCTCAATAGTAAAGCATCAAGGGGATTGGGTCTAGTGGAATGACCAATTCCGACAACGTGGCAAGCTATATTTTGATTCCCGTGGAAGAGGTGCCCACTTAACGTGCCTGACTATGTCTCCAAAGGAATTAGGCCTAGCGTTTAAAAAAATAGAATTGTAGGAGTAAAGCAGACTCAAACACTAAGCAGCAATAATCAGGAAAAAGATCAGCAATCATTTGTACCAGTAATTGTCATATTACTTACCTGATTTGCTGTGGTCTCGACCACCAGGCGCTTCAACTCTTTATCAACAGCAAGCCACTGGGAATCAATAAAGTAAAATCAAGTAAATAAAAGGAGACATTGGATCAAGAAAAACTGTCCACATAATTCTGTTACAGGTAAATTGATCATTGTAGCAAAAATACAACAAACTTACCACCCATCCAGACCCTTGCAAAGCAGCACCTTCTGCATTCATCTTCTGTATTAGAGCTTCCAAGGAGCCAAAGTGATTGTCAATAGCCGAACCTAAAGAAGCCTTGGGAGGCTCACCACCACCTTCCTGAAAGGTAATTATAGCTTTCAAATTACTGTCTTGGTAATACAAAACGTAAACATGAGTGTTAATATCCCCTCTGTCCTTAATTTCTTGCTCCTATTTCCTTTTTTGGATGTCTTGAAACAAGTTTCTCTTTCCTAAAATGGAATCATTCTTCTCAAAAATACCCTCACATAAAACAATTATTTGACACCACTAATTTCAAGAGCATATATGTAAAGATGTTTAAAAGTTTTACCCAAAACTCCGCACCAAAACTAAAAAACAAAGGGACGGAGGGAGCTATAAGCTTACAGGAACAGGAGCAAGATTCTTCCAGAAAATTGAGTGATTAACATGACCTGCAAAACAAGATCAAACAGAAATGATGTTCATTGACAAGTTTAGCTAAGCCAAGCTCCAGAACTGCTAGACCCTAGATACAGTAAACTGCCAATGAAGAGGCATCATATAGACCTAAAAGTATATTAAAAAGGCCAATGAAGTCCTCAAAATTTGTGAGTCCATAAACTGTTTGCAAACAGTCCGGATAAAGGGAGATGGGCAGTAAATACATGACTTCCAATTCCCTCAAAACCAACTAATTTCAGTAGTTTAACATCTAAATAATTACTTTCATATAATTTTCAGCTCCTAAAGAAACTATTTTACCATTGTGTAAGACTTTCAAAAAAAAATATTTTACCGTTGTACTCGAATTAATTTGGGTCTAACCTCTATAGAATTCAAAGAATGCTTATTTTGCTTGAGCTAATTGTTTGTACTAATCCTCAATAAATTCAACCTTAAATAGAGTGGATCCTAATTGTTTCACAGCTGCAATTCGCCATACAAAACCAACTTTGATCAGAATTTTTCCATAACCAAACCCCCTTTCCAGGTCCTTATCATACCACGTAAAGCAACATCATCTCATTAGTCATTACCACATTCCAAAAATCCAAGCTACAAGCATTTCTACTCCACATAAAGCAGCGTATATTGATTACGTAAACTAATCCCCAAATTCTATAGACCACAGCCAAACAAAACGAAAGAGAAAACCAGAAAAAAAAAGTATATAGGACCTCCGCCGTTGAACTTGATGGCGCTTTGCAACTTAACAACAGTGGAGGCGTCGCCCTTAGAAATAGCGGAATCGAGCTGCTCTAGGGCTTTATTGTAATTTGTGATGTAAGCTTGATGATGCTTCTGGTGGTGGAGCTGCATTATCTCGCCGCTAATTGCCGGCTCGAGTGCGCCATAATCATAGGGAAGATCGGGCAGCGAGAATGTTTGCAGACCGCGGAAACCTAAATGTGTCGAGATTGGGGATTTTCTGGTGATTAGGGTTCGGAGAGCCATTGATTATGCGTGTGTTGAAGCTTCAGAACAATTTCTAAATGAGAAACTTAAAGAGGAAATCACGGTTAAATAATTAAATTAAAGAATTTTGCTAAAGAGTAGTTATTTTATTTTGATTTTTTATTAAAGAGCAAAATAGAAAATAAAGAGAGGATTAGACGAAGACCTCTTTTTTGCGACATTAGACCAAAAAGACGTGCAAAAATAAACCAAGAAAAATAGTATTAGTTAGCTCAATTTCGTTTGATAATTGTTCGAACCTGTGAAATATAACTGGTATAAGGTTTACGTTTGATGTTCATTAAATTTTATTTCCAAAATATTACTATAAAAATTGAATACCTTTCATGAGAAATAATTTAAATTATCATCTCCCTTGAGTAAGATATTCGACAAACGTTTGTATGTACCCTTTTGTTTTGTAGTCACATCCAAGTATAGCCAATAAGTGAAATGTATTCTTTTCAGATTCCATTGAATTTGTGACCTCAAATTTTAGTAATGATTTTTTTTTTATAATTATTCATATTTTAAAATTCAAATTTCTAAGAATTTTTGGAAACAAAAATACCATACATTTCCAAATTTGCTTTGGGATTTCTCTTTTCTTGTTTAGTATAAAAATTATAAATTTTTCTAAGTATTCGAAATAGTTCTAATTTTTTCTTAAAAAAAATTCAATATTTATCTAACAAAAACAAAACTTTGACTATGATAGTTGGGTTTGTCTATTATAAGATAGCTGAAAAAACTATCTCCAATAAGATAGGTGATCTTCACCATAAAAAATCATTAAGATTAAATCTAGGCCATACAATTTTATCCAAGATAGAATTGATCAATTGGGCTTTTTATTTTGTTGGACAAATCTAAAAATGAAAATTTACCTTTATACCCTTATATAAATATGTATAACAAGCACATAACAAATTCTCACATTTTTTTCTCCATCTTCTCTCCTCCTTCAAAACTCTAGCACCACCGTCCAACACCAGCTCCACCACCACCTCCAAATTCTCTCATTTTTCTCTCCATTTTCTTTTCTCCTTCAAAACCCTAGCACCACCGGTCCCCCACTAGCTCCGCCATCACCTCCGTCAAAGATTTATGTTGGGTGACTATGTTCGGCCACGCGACGGCCATTTTTGGCTTCGGGTTGCCGGAATAAGCTTTCCCGTGACCGGAACAGGCCACGCTAAGGCCAGATCTGGCCTTCGCGTGGTCGGGACAGGCCAGATCTGGCCCTCGCGTGGCCAGTTCTGTGCGCCGCTCCGACCATACATGCGGCGGTTCCTTCCACCTACCTTGACGGTGCCGGATTTGTGGAGAGGGTGGGAGATCCGGTGGGTGGGTGGTTTTGGTGTTGAAGCTAACTTAGAATTAGGGTTTGGTTGTGTAGAAGAAAATTAGATGAATTTTCAGGGTATTTTTGTCTTTTTAAAAATAAATCTTTTAACATAATTGAAAAATAGGACACTTGTTATTCCATAATGGCCTATCTCAATCACACTATAACCAATAAAATCTCTTAATAGAGTGCCCCATGATAGTTATATTTTGTTTACTTTTCTTAGGATTTCCGACAAGTCAGATTTGTAAGGTTCTTAATCCAATCGGTTCATTTGGTCATTTAGCATCGATAAAATTCAGTTCTGATAAAAGTTTCAGTCCAAATTAGTCTTTCAGTTGAACATATGACATAAGAAAGACTATTTTGATTATTGAGATTTATTTAAAAAAAAAAGTAAATTAACAATTCAATCACCACATTACCAAAATAATGATTTGCCATTACAATTTAATATCAATAATAGTAATAATATTATTTGTTATTTAATTGATGTTTCACCATTGTGTACAAAATACATCAATATACCCTTAATAGGTTAAAATCTAACCCACCGAACCTAATATGACAGGAACTCTGCCCATGGGGATCGAGTCGATCGATAATCGACACTATATGCAATATCCCTACAGGCTACAAGCAGCATTCACTGGTAAGGGGATGAACTGATATGTACAGAATCCAAAAATTTCTCTAAACAAATTTTTGAAATCAAGTAATCAAGATTTGGAGGACTTGGTGTAGGGCGTTTAAGTGGCACGAGTTGATACATATAAGTTTTGACCCAGTTTCAATGGGACGAGACTGGGTCACATTGGAACAGGGCCTAAACCGATCCATAGTAGACCTAAAGAACCAAGTTGCAGGGTCCATCTTGCACATACTAAACACTTGGACAACAAGATTAGGCAATCACCCAAGCAAAAACAGAGGAACTCCAGTCGCCAGACAAGCCCAAGCATAAAATTAACTAGCATCAATACAGGATAAAAGCAGAGCAAAGTGCACCATGTCAGACACGAGAAGCTTGTTATCAACTATATATAAGGATAATTAACATCAATACAGGGTTACCAGTACCACAGACCAAAGACTTGTTATTGGTAATGAATCTTTTCGTTCTGTTCTCCGAATTGAAGTCAGAAATAGAGCACTTGTGCAAATTGTGAACAATAACAATGATAAAGAACTGTCTTTGAGACAAAAAAACTAACAAAGCTTGAACAAATATCATTTAAATTCCAACAATACAACTCCACAAACAAGATTGGTCATAAGTCAATTCCAAGCCAACTTTGGCTTTTCCTCATAGAACATAGTAAAATTTCTGTAATAATTTTGTCTCACTACACATTTCTGTCAATCAAGAGTTAGCATTCTTTTAACCCTTTGAGAAAAAGACTTGATATGAGAAAGGTAAGTAAAATACTACTATAGGCAATTCAATCTAGTTAATAATCTCTATCTGGTTGCTGTTCTACTTTGTTTCTGTTTTCCTATGAGATATATCTTTGTCCCATTAATACATACAAAAAACCAAATTCATGCCTAAGACTAATTGCCGTACAGTATCAAAGATGACAATTATGACTTGAAAACACCAATACTGAACCTCGATAAAATCTACAACTGCAAAGCTTTAGCAAACTTATATTAAAAGGCATGGAAGACCATTATTACTTAGGCTTATTTTTCTCCTTGTTTAGATATCGTTTCCCTGTATTAAGTTGAGAATATATTTCTTAGCACAGCCACGGGTAGAGTTTCTCTCCATTGCCTACAATGTGCGCCTCTTGCGAGTCTCACACACAGTTAAAGTTGATAATATGATCAAGGTAAACAAAGGTTTAGGCGGAAAAGAAAGTGGAAGTTACTTCTACAAATTTCATAGGTTGAAGCAGGTAAAGCAGTAAAGTGACTCTAGTTTGATCTCACGTTTAATTTGATTTATCTTCTTAAAATCTTATCTCAGATCTAACATTGCTGTAAGTTAGCACTTACATGCGAAAGAAAACTTTGGATTCAAGACACCATTCTACGCTAATAAAATTTTCGAGTCAATTTAAGCCGATTCTCTGATTGCTTTCCACATCTAACAGCAATTATGACTATATTGTAAAAAAATATAAAAAAAAGGCTAACTTTATGTCACATGAATGGAACTTCAGGCACCAAGCATGTGAATCAATCCAAGAAAGTTGCACATGAACTGACTATAGATAGTCAGAGAAGTTAAAGGCAAGGTTCACCATGCATGCTGCACAGCTCGTGCACTATTGCAACGGGTGAGGTTGGTCCAAATAGTCAAAAGTTCGGGGGAGGTCAAGGCAGTTATAACATTAAATGCAAATATTCGTTACTTTACCAGCTGTCATAGGAAAAATGTAAATCTTCATTATCACCTTGGCTGTGATTAGAATAGTTCAATACAAAAGGAATTACTAGATATGATTTTACTGGTACAGAATAAGCTTTTCTATGTTACAAGTACATATCTTAGCTTACCTTATCAATTGACACTTCTAAATTAATAGAATTTGTTAAAGAATAAGATGGTAGAGTGGGAGGGAGAGGAAAACAACAGATAAATTAAAAAACATTTTTTCGAGGAAAAGATATTAAACACGGAGTAACTCAAGTGCTATAGGTTCAATCCAAAACTTGATTCCGCACCCCACTTGGTTTTAATGCACACTAGTTTTTCATATCCTATCACCACTCAAACATATGAACTTCAATTCAAGTAATGGTAACAAATATCGACCAAAGGAGAAGATGTAAGAAAGAGGTCAATTGTAACAGTAGACATTTATTACTATTAACAAACATGACGTTCATACAGCATGCGAAACGCCAACTGGCATTAGTTTCTCAAAAGATGCTTAAAGTACCAAACTTTATTCCGTGAATAAATAGTACTCATACTGGTCTATCATGATTATAGAGATATCCCAAAATCATGAAAAGATATTACACGTTCTATACATGCATACGGTTCCAGGTCTAAAATTCCTTTTCTTTCGTGCGATTCTGCTTTTTCATTTAATGAGTCCATATGTAAACTTACGTATACATCCAGCTTAAGTGTACCTAGCTCTAGATATTGAAAATGTTACCCTTAATGATCATAGTAAGTGGAATACAACAAATCAGTTCTTAAGGAAATTGCGTTTCATAATCAAACACTCTTCAGAATAGCCATGTTCCTCAACTTCTTGGTAATTGCACACTTTCCCATCTTTGTTCATCGATAGTTGCTAGTATCTTCAATTCTTTTGTCTAATTAAAGTTTTCAATTCAATGTAGGCTGTGGAGAAGCTGGCATCGCTAGCTAAAATTACATGTCCAATTATTATAACAAGCTTGCTCTTATATTCAAAGTCCTTCATCTCAATGCTTTTCCTGGGACATCTAGGGGACATTGCCTTGTCTGGGGGCTCATTGTCAATTAGCTTTGCCAACATAACAGGTTATTCCGTTCTCAAAGGGCTGGCCATGGGTATGGAACCTATATGTTATCAAGCTTATGGAGCAAAGAAATGGGAAGTTCTGACTCAAACCTACAGAAAGACTCTATTTCTCCTCTTAGTTGCAGCTTTTCCAATCACTTTGTTGTGGCTAAATATGGAATCTATCCTATTATGGTTAGGTCAAGATGAGAAGATCGCAACAATGGCCAAGATTTATATAAATTATTCGATTCCTGACTTGATTGCTCAGGCAAACTTCCATCCCCTGAGAACATTTTTAAGGACTCAAAACATTAACACACCCCTTACCATATCAGTAACATGTGCCATGCTTCTTCATTGTCCAATCAATTATTTTCTTGTTGTACATTTAAATTTGGGCATCAGAGGAGTTGCCTTAGCCTCAGCATGGAACACTTTAAATGTAAATCTGGGATTGTTAGTTTATCTTTTCCTCTCAAAAACATCATTACAACCTTGGAAAGGGGGCATAACTGACACGTTTTCCGAAGGCTGGAAACCACTTCTGGCTCTTGCAGGGCCAAGCGTGTTATCTGTGTGCCTAGAATGGTGGTGTTATGAAATATTAATACTGCTTTGCAGTCTATTAAGCAACCCACAGGCTAATGTGGCTGCGATGGGCATTCTGATACAAACCACAAGCTTATTGTATGTATTTCCATCTTCCTTGAGTTCAGGTTTATCAATACAAGTAGGTCATGAGTTAGGGGCTGATCAGCCTGGACACGCTCAACAGACTACTATTGTAGGAGTCACTCTGGCAGTTTTATGGGGAATTGTGGCCTTCGTTCTCACCATTGTTGTAAGAGATGTTTGGGGAAAACTGTTTACGTGTGACCCAACGATTCTTGGTATGACATCAATCACTCTTCCTATTTTAGGATTTTGTGAATTAGGAAACAGCCCCCAAACAGCTGCATGCGGGATTTTGGTAGGATCTGCTCGGCCAAAGATGGGCTGTCATATAAATTTTATGTCGTTCTATCTTATTGGTTTACCGGTTGCAGCTCTTTCGGCATTCAAGTTTAAGATGGGTTTTGTTGGACTATGGTTTGGGCTTGCAGCAGCACAAGTTTCATGTACATGCATGATGGCTTGCACTCTTCTTTACACAGATTGGGCACAACAAGCCAACAGAGCAAAGGAACTTACAAAGGAAAAAGAAGGTTGGAAAAATGACTTGGAAGCCCCTCTCCTAAACTGATCAAGTTAAACATCACTTGCAGATTTATGAACTTCATTAAATAGGGAAGAAGAGTAAGAGGGGATAGTTGTAAAGATTCACATTGTAAATGCCTATGAGTGAAAGTGTGAAAATGGGGTGATACAAACATGTACATGGCCCCAATTCCCTAGTGTGAATCTGAGAAAAAATAAATACTACTACACTATGAGAGAGGCCCAGTCTTCTTTTTATCTAAAAGCAAATTTATAATTTCTGTATAGATTCTACTGGAGCTAGTGATTTTTACATCTTTATCAATCAAACTTCCATTGAATAATTGTCTTGTGAAGTAATATAAAATGAGAAAATGGAGCAAGCGAGGAATATGGCTAATCACATACCAAAATCATTTTAGACATATTATGCACAAAAAAAAGTTTTTCATTTGAGATAGGATAAAAGACTAATGTACAAATAACTCAGAGTTCAGAATAATTTCTTATTTTCATAAGAACAGAAGAAGAATCTAAGTAAAGAGCTAACACGTGTATATGGAAAGAGAAGAGTACTCCTTGAGTTCATGCCAATGCTTTGAAACTGGGGAAGGCTTTCATCTTCATCTTCCACTTGCACTTGCATGCCATGCAACGAGCTAATCATAAAAAAATTCATATGTAATAGTACCAATATAAAGTCCTTCAAGCACGAAAATCTTTGTTTGATTCCCAAACTGAGTCCTTCGACACAGGAAGATCGCTTAACTTTGTGGTGCCAGTCTCCACGTGTAAAAGGGGATCAGATTCGGCTTCTTTTGCCTGGATAAGAAATTAAAGAAAAATGAGTATAGCACTATTTAACAGTACATGTCTCTTCTTCAAAATATATCACTAAATTTTACAAGATCTGAAAGAATAAGTGATAGCAGCATCCAGTACCTGACTAAGGGCTGATGTTTCTTCCGCTTTTTTCTGATTCTCAAGAGTGCAATAATATGAATATAAGATCATCCCGACCATGGCAACCATTATACCTAAAATGTTCCTCCAGTTGAATGGGTCACGAAGTAAACAATAGCCAAATGCTAATACTAAACAAGTTTTAAGATGTCCAAGAACTTGATAGGTGACAGGAGAGGTCTTTCCTATCACAAGGAATGTGCTAAAATTAACAGAGATTGCGATCAGGCAGGATAGAACAATAAAACCCTGCAAGATCAATAATATTATCAGGTCTATATCCATAATTTTCATGGACAAAAAAAGTAGTTATAAGAACTGGTATCACTTACCACTACTTGTGGTGTGTAGTTGAAGGAAAATACATTTTGCGTAGTTAAAAGCTTATCCAGGAACGGCCCTGAGATAAGCAAGGTCATTGCTTGATATAGACAAGATTGATACAGAAGTTGGGTTGAAGAGATCTTATATTTCTTTTGGATGGTATTAGTCATCTGAAAGAACTGGTTAAGATTCCAACATAATTCAATATCCAAAGAAATGCACAATGCAAAAAAAAAAAAAAAAAAAAAAAAATCCAAGAATGAATCACCTACACCCATAGAGATTCTAGAGAATTACAAACCAAAAACCATAAAAACACAAATTTTTATTAACTATTATTGGCCTAACTAATAGTCTCACAAAGAATGGGTCTAGGGTAAGGATTTTGAGCCTCACAAGTTCAAACAGGGTAACTATCAGTCCACGCTGAAATTACCTTCAGAAAGAAGGGTAAAGGGCTGCAACATATTACTTTGGTTTTACATCACCGACTAAGTTAAAATTATTGATATTGTGTTCTTTCAACAGTCAGACATTTTTTTGGAACTTTTTTTTACCTAAGATTAACAAAGGGTGGGCCTTGGCACACCCCCAAGGTTGCATCATTTTATCTTGGAGGTCAAAGGAAATACCCTATTTACATGCATGAAATAGCTACGTATACGTAACCTCCTCAAACTCCATATAAGCAGGAGCACACTTTACTAAGTACTCCAACATCCTCTGGGATAAAACCGGAATTTCGTACAACTAGCTCATTATTAGATTGTTTCAGTTTTTTGTCATAAGATTTCATAATAACTAGTTAGCGTTTCATATATTGAGCATTCAGCTACACACCAAAGTCATAACAAATGAAATTAGACAAAGCAAAGTGAAGTAAGAATGCATCTGTGTGGAAAGGATACGATTTGAGCAACACATGTGGTGGCAACAGCAAGTAAAGAGAGAATAGATCCCAGGATATTGAGCTGCAGATCAGTAATAGTCGCAATTCCAACACCTAGAAGTAGAACGGCCAGAGAAATCTTAATGTCTCGACTGCAATATTCACAAATCAAGAGATGTATCAGTGACGGGAAAAATCAATAAGAGAAAGTTCATATCTAAAGGATTAAATAATATTTGACCTTACTCTTGAATTTGATCAGAGTGCGTATTCTTTGTTAAAGTTATTAAAAGAAATGGTATGAGAGAACACTCCATTCATTTTCATGTACATAGTTATGTGCAAGCCAAAAAAGCTGCCTGTTGCGTAAGGTCATTGCTAGGGCTAACTAAATGAAAATTCACTAATCTAAATATTCCAATCAGCCAAGATTTATTCTTTCAGACTTGCAATAATAGCTCTTTAAATAATCATAAAGTTCAAAATGGCATAGCAACAAAATCCAGCTCATACATATTAAGATCAAAAAGCAGTTTGGAGAAAAACATAGGGTAGGAAAAACATAAACCATTAACGTCAATTGAATTTACATGGAATGTATGGGTTTCACCTGAATTTTTTGCTTAAGAAAAGGGTTTCCAGAAAAACTGTGCATGGAATAATTGCCAACTTAGTCATCTGCTCAAACAAAACAGAAGATCTTCAATGTAGCAAGTTCTGGAAAAACAGATAAAAAACGGACCAGATAACAAAGAATCATAGACAAAAAAATTTTACCTGATAGAAGCCAACTGAATTGAAACCTAAGCTGAGGTTTAGTAACCCGATGGAAATCCCATTCAAAATGCCAAAACCAATTACAGTTTGCGATTCTATTGGTTTGTGCTCAAAAAATTTCATCCACAGTGCCACGTGGAGAGAGCAAAAAGTAACCAGCAGATGCCAGCTTGTCAGAGTTGTGGCTGCAAATCATAAAAATAGAATCAAAATATTGTCATCTCACATTAAACTGTCACTTTTTTCACTATCCTTCTCTCATTTCATATATAATTCAAATTCAAACCAGAAAACCAAATTATAAAGTTACATAGCACAACCAATCAAAGGAAAGTATGACAAAATTCAGACAGATTCATGAGAAATTACTCTGATTACAAACTAGCGAGTAGTTATAATCCCTTAAAACAAGTCTAAATAATCCTAGTTTTTTATGTCAAAGCAAATAATCTGAAATGCGTGCTACGAAGAGCGAACACCTGAAAAACATATACACATGACAAAATAAAATGGGATATAAACCTGATAACACTCCAATTTTTTGGAGTTTAAAGCATAAGGAGAGTTTATTGAAGCATCCATGTTTCCCCAAAAGTATGTACAATTAAAAAAGTCTAGCTCAAACCTGGTTTTACCAAATTCCAACAATCACTATACACCTAAATTGTACTTACAATATATTAATAAACTTGATCTAACCAGTGGTCTGAGCTCAAAAATATATGTGCTCACTTCCTCATATCAGCAGACAAACTTCAAACACTAAATCTTAAATTATGGATGTATAAATACAAATCACAAAAAAAAATTAAGATCGTCTTTCCCATAAAAATAAGAAATTAACTCACCGAAAATAAAATGCAAAGAGCTCATGAGCGCTTTATTACAAATGACAATGGAAACAGATGAAACCACCGACAGAGTCAATGCCCCAATCGTCCCCAACTGAAAACCCTTATTTTCAGTCATCTTTCCAAACGATTAGAAGATTCGAGAAACAACAAAAGATTTAAGCCGGCCTGTAAATGAATGAACCGAAATCAAAGAAGTTTGTATATATACACACACAAATATCGATGCGTATCTTGATCGATCTGAAATTGGGGGAAATGAAGGGAAAATGGTTGCTTTAAATTAGGGCAAAAAGTTAGGCAGTCATTGTTGGTAAGTTCAACTAGAGTTTGTTGTGCTAGCGTGATCCGCAATACACTACACCAGATTTTTCTGTGTATGTAATGTGATTTAGAAAGATGGAGAAATATATAGGAGTATAAAAATAAAAAAGAAAAGGAAGGTATTTGTGAAATTCTATTTTAAGGTTGTTGGATCTTCTTCACCGTTGAACGCGGGTACTGTTTTGAATTGCATTTGATAAATAATACAGAACGACGACGTAAGGCTTTAATTATTTCAAATTTTAATAATGTTTGGTCTTCTGTTAAGATTTTAAATTGATCTAACAACCCTTATGTAACTTCGTAACTGAAGTCATAACCTGGTGGCAAAAATTATAAAGAATCAAAAGGTCTTTTGTTTGATTCACGTTTTTTGTTTTTTTTTTTTTTTTTTTTTGAATGAAACGATATAACAATATCAATCGAAAAATCTAGAAGTCAATGGTTACAATGTTAAAGTATTTATTGGGAGAAAATAAATTATAAAGAATCATCTTATCTAATGAGTGAGTTGCTTCAGTACTATCCCTAATTGCAAGGCACCAATTTCTCTCTAAAAGCCATAATTCACAACTTGAGAAGATGATTTGAGAATTCAGTTTGTCACAAATTTACAATCAGTTTCAAGAAATCACAAAGTTCCACAACTTCTTTTTACCAAGTAAAATCGTCTCCTTTGCTGCAATTGGCTGGGTCGTTTAAGATCCAACAAAAGATCAAGTTTTTTTGCTCTCCAACGTACCCTCACAATTTACCATGTTGTTTCGCGCGATAATCATCTACTAGTGCAGTGAGCAATTCACATTAGTGTGTGTGCATTACTAGTTTTTGTATTTATGAGGAAATAGTAAAGATTGCAAGTTCCTGGCAGATTTTTTCTTCTTCGTTCTTGCACTACTTGATTTCATTGGATTTTTTCTTTGACTTTATTTGATTCAAGCCTTGGAGCACCAACGATACAACCTACCTATTCTAACTAACTAAAAACGCTAAAGACTCATCAAGACTCTAAGAAAAAGTCGTCGTTTAAGTCTAGAAAATATGCTAGATAACCCTACTTTTGAAGAGTTCGGTTCGTCCTAACTTAGAACGTGGCTCCTTATGGATTTTTTTGGTTTGATTTCGTCAAATTTGTGAAATTAGGTCAAAACCAATCTAACTTGCATTTGGAGATAAATTCATGTGAAACCGAACTTAAAATCAAATGAATCATGTCAAAATCATTTAAAACTTAAAACCTACTTTTTATCATCTTAAACTATATAAAAATCATTGATTTGATAATTATTACATATTTTTTCTATCTCAAACTAAATAAAAGTCATTGATACTTTATCTTCGAACCCAATATTCGAACTCAATCAGATCACATGTCAAGTTTGTAAAACCATCAAAAATCAATATTCAATCCAATATTTTATCGCCAACCACCAAACCAATGTTCTGAAACTAAGGGTGGCAAACGGGCGGGTAGGGTCGGGTCCGTGCGGGTCAAAATGGGTCAATTGACACAGATGGGTTGCTTGGAAATAGGTCGGATCAGGCCAGATTCATATTTCGCGTCTTGAAAAATAATAATATTGTAGCTTGACTAAATAGTGTTTTGGTCATATAAAAAAGTCTCACGTTTTAAAATTAATACTTTTGATCTCAACTATCTTCTAATTTGTTTTTTATATATGTGTTTTGTCCCATCCCTTCTTCATCCAATTTGGGGCCAAAATCGAAAAAAAATTTAAGGACAAATTTCATAATTTTGCATATTTGTCCAACGTCAACATGACAAGTTAACGATACTTCTTGTCAGAAATTTAGTGACGAAAAGATTTCGACAAGGTGATGTAACATAGGTGATAACAAAATTGACAATTAATTGGGACTTTGCCTAATATTCAAATCACATATAAAAATTAATCAAGTAGGTATATTTTTAGCATACATAAAAACGTGACACAAAAGTGGAATAATCAGACCTTTTATTCCAAAAATAAAAAGCCATTAATGATTTAAATTTGACTAACATCAGATTCCCAATTGAAGAAGAAAAATTACTACACCAACACGAGAAAATAATTTCAATCATAGTATTCATAAATAGGCGTCCCAACTCAGCTTTTGTGTTGAATCAGGATTAAGTATCATATGATATTCTTGTGGCTTATTTCAATCTTAGCCACCATTTGAATATCTCAACTATTTATAACACAAGTCCCAAAAATAAAAAAAAATACATACATATTATAGGTCTAAGCGGGTGCAAACCAGCCACCACAGCTATAGAGCCAATGCTCCCAGTGCCTCTTCCCTCACCCTTCATACCACATATTAATTTAGATATAATCTCTCTTTTTTTTTTTTTTTTTTTTCCCTCTTAAAGAAAAAAAGGATAAATTTCATTTGTGCTCGTTTTTGCACGCTTTGCGCCTTAACTATCTATATAAGGTCTAGATTATATAAAAAAAAAAAAAAAACTAGAATTGAGCCCCTTCAAATGTTTGTCCAAACTGCCAACCGGCGGGTGCAGCATTGTAGCTAGTAAGTGTCCTGCCATCGCTAGTGGTGACTTGAAATGAGAGGCTTTGACCATTGAGATAGGAGTTGCTTTGCCAATTTTGACCCCAATTTCTTGACATGGATTGCCACCCCGTGTTTGAACCCTTGATCGACACGGATTGGATGTCGCCCGCACCTCCTACGTTGGTAATCAACACTAAATTGAAGTATGAGTGGCCATTGATTGTGAACCTTATTCCTCCCTTTTTCGTGCAGGGCACCCTTGAAAAAGAATCAGTATTTTTATGTCAGCAATCAATGGTAAATTTGACCCACAAATTTCGATATTAATGTCTACATAAAGTGCACAAAGCTAAAAGAAAGTGGCATTTACCTTCTAAAAGAAACTGGGACAATTCCAGCACGGTACTGGGCGATTTGCAAGAAAGCAGGCTCAGCCAAATCAAAGTGTTGTCGAGGGGGGTTGCACCACCCGCCGTTGTCATTAGGCAAGGAAGGGTTAGGTGGGCAGAAATTGGTAGCCGTGACCATGATGCTACCCGGAAGGCACCATTTCGGGTCAGTTGAGCACGTTAACTCGTAGCACGAGCCGCAACTCAAGCCATTGTTGAATAGAGCAGTGCTTAGTGCTGCAGTATTTGTACCATATCCTTGGCTATATAAATTTCCATACCCACAAGCACCCCCTGAATAATAACCAAAATTAGTCCAAAAACGTTAGAAAATAAATTCATTTCACCAAAATGTCAAGCATGTTTAAAAATATTGTTTTTTAGTGTATATTTCAGTCAGTTATATATTGCGAAGTTTTTGAAAAATTTCCAAAAAAACGTATCGAAAGCACTTGAAAAAATTACTAAACTAATAAAAACAAGAGTCCAGGACAAATAAAAAGTTTTAAAAATACATCTTATTTTCCTTTCCATTGAATCAAAGATACAATTTTCGACATGACAAATGAAAATGTTGCTCCATGGTAATAAGTTTAATCAACTTACCCATTGTGCCGGATGCATCGCCACCTCCGTAGAAAGTAGCATGAGCGCTCTCCCATCCACCGTAATCACCGTATGTACCTCGTAAGCAAAATCCGAAGAACGAGAAAAGTACTAGAGAAGCCACGAAAAGTAGTGAAGGGATAGCCATTGGGGAAAGAAGGAAGGAATGTAGTGTAGCTGAAAAGGGGCTTAAAATGGTGAAGCTTATTAGTACGAAATTTGGAGTGAGAAAAGCTTTGTTTATATAGAGAAAAGAAGAGGTTGAAATTGACAAGTTAGCCGAATTAACGGCTGTGAGAGTCACAAGAACTGATTTACTAATCAAAATAAACTTTTCAGGTCAGATAAGAACGACCAAAATGCACATGGGATTTGTTCAACTTGAACTACCAACTGCTAATCTCATAGACCCTACAAGCACATGCATTTTTCAAATCTCAATCGTTTCCTCCTTTTCTTGATTTTATATATACCTTTTTTCTTTAAAAATATATGCTACTACGTCGGCCAGGTTTTTTTTTTATCATTTTCGTTCGGAACATAATTTTACGTAAAACTTATAAATTGAAATTTTTGGGTGTTTTTTGTCCAAATAGTAATGGTCAAGAATGAGTAGTATCGCATTAGTATTATCTTGTGAGCTTTTAATGTAAAAAATATTGTTTTGAGTGGTTATACTGTGTTTGTGTAATTTTTGGCTCATTAAAATTGTGCTTGGGAAGACGTAAAATATTGGCAGCATCTGAATCTTGAGATTTGGGAATGTAACACTTTTAATCTCTGCAATTACAGATTATAAGATGATTTAAGAGTTAAATGGCAATCTATTTCGTAATATTTATAATATTCATTTACCACTCTCCTGTAATTTTATAAAAGTTTTACGCCTCCCTTTGATATTTTTATATGTGATATTTTACCTCTCTATGTTATGATAATGTGGCAGTTTACCCCATGTATTATGATAAATGTGGCAATTTACCCCTTTATGTTACAATACACTTTTCATGATCAATCTCAATTTTGACAAATGAGTTACACTCTCCGATTCAAGGGAGTAAATTACCATTAAGTCATTAACCCGATGATTTAATGATGATCGTTGACCAACTAATAAAACCTTATAAGTTTTTAGATGATTGGACTTAAAATACCGTCCGCGGATGATAGATCATGTTAACAATTAAATACGGAGTAATAAATAGTTATGGGGATTCAGGATTAGTTTAGTGTAAACTTGAACACTTGGGTTATCAAAAAAAAAATAATAATAATAAATATATGTCGATCAGTTTAAACTTTTTAGATGATGAAACTTTACTTGTTCCAAAAGGTGAAATCGTTCACCCCGGGCGCCCCTCACCCCCTGCCCGACGGGATTGTGAGAGGAGGTAAATCATGCTGACTCAACCGGCAACAGAGGCTGGGACCAGTGCTCACTGCGCACAAGGAGCCCCCCTCATTTTTTGAGAGGTTGCTTCCACACTGCCACTGGTGAGGTTCGATCCTTGGTCTCTTGTTCCAAATTACACCTCTGAGACCAGTTGAGTTGCTCATGCGGGTATGAAACTTTACTTATGATACTAAAGGAGTGAAAAGAAAATTGTTCGAAATATTAAAATCAAATTAAAAAATATGCCACAACAAATTAACAATAATAAAGTTTTATAAAACTCGAAGATCTAACAATGTGAAAGTTATTAATTAGTCAACTCAAAAGGTCAATCTTGGAATCCTCGGGGTAGCAAACTCAAGTGTGCAAATTGATTAGAATCTGAGATTTTGGAGCCATGATTTATGGCATATATTTATCATGTGTCGACTTGTATGGTTAAATAATAAGCTTTGAGATTCGTACGATCTTCACTCACATGTTTGTTTCTAGCTATATATTGTCAAAAAAAAAAAATCTAATTACGGTTCGGATTAAAGATTGGCAATAATCATCAAAATATGTTAAAAAATTATTTGTTTTGTTGTACAAATGTATATAGAATATTAGCAATGGAAAATCCGACTTATTTGAATATATTTTAATGTAACTACTGCTATATCAATCATAAATGAAAGTTCTAAGTGCAAATGTGCAATTATGGCTTCAAATCCAAAGATAACAGGAAAGTACGATTTCATAATCATTGGTTAATGAAATGGAGACACCATTAGATAGGATATTTTATAGGTAGAACTAGAGAAGGTTAGAAATTGATTTTAAGGGTCCTACCATGTTATGGGCACATGTAAGTATCGAGAAACATGCCCTCTTTGTGTCCGTGTATCATTTAAATAGTTGAGAATTAATCTGACGAAAAATGAAGAGTTTTTAGAGATACTACTTCGTAAAATTATATGAGTTTAATGTGTAGAAGTCTAAACGTCTAATTTGTAATTATTTGACGGATAAATTACAAATAAGATGAAAGTAGTGTTAAGGTCCCTAAGTAGTGGCTATATAATCACATTGGATTATTATTTCTCTTGCTCGTTTATGTTAAGCCACCTACCTAGGGCATGGGGGCTCGGGGCTCCGGAGCTCTGGGGCTGCCCTTGCTCCCACCCCGAGCTCTGCCTGGTCATCTCCAATGGTAGGGCTCCGAAATTGATTTAATTCAATTTATTACTCTTGCTCGCTCACTTATAATTAAAATAAATTTGATAAATATAAAATTCATTTGGGTTTTTGCGGAATTATATTATACTCCGTTAGTAGATTATAATGATATATGGTATGTCCAAATTGGAATTCGGGTGAATGATAAATTGATTCTCAAAGACCACCCTTTGAAATGGAATTAAGAAAAAAAAATAGAATTGGTTTATCCCACATTGAAATTAGAAGGAAAAATCTCGAGGTTTATATATGATTTGACAATGTAGTGGTATAACAATCTATCTAACAAAAGTCTCTTCCCTCACGCATGGGGAGGGGGGTGCAAATCATGGATCGAAATTTACTTCGGACCTTCAAGACTTGTGCGAGCCTGCGGATACGAATGCAGTCCAATTCTCTAGCTTTCGGACAATCTCCATTTTTTATTAGAACTAATTAAATGCAAAAAAATTATCTCCATATTTTTATTTTTATTAAATAATTCAACTCTACACATTTAATTTTATTTAGCTGTTAAATTTAATTTTATCATATATTTCTTTAATATAATTAATTTTACTTATTTAAAAAACAATTTAATGAATAAAATTGAAAAAAAGGGCCCAGTCAGGGAATGCCACTTTGCGTCCCATGAATTGAAACCACGCACCCCTTTTCTTCAACCTCCAGCCCCGCGAACCCCGGGCCGCGGTCAGGGCTCGCGCGAGCTCCCTCGCCGCCCCGCTTCCCTCCTCGCCCTGAGCCCCCAGCCGCTAGAGACGACTTCTCTCCCCACCCCCACCCGACCCCGGCCATAGTGCTTTGTCCCTTGTTGATCTTCCAACCATGACTACAATGGATTCAAATTTAATTTATCCTCAATCTTAAGTTTTATACATCATATAATAATATCAATAGCATGCGATCATCTTATAGATACTCATATATTTATGACAAATTAAATTGCAGAAAACGTTCAAACTAATTAGTGATTTGGGTTTTCATCCTGAACTATATTACCTCACCAAATTTCGTCCCGTGATTTAATATTTTTTCAGAATACTCGTCCCAAACTAATTACTAATTTTGGTTTTTCGTCCCAAACTATATCAACTCGCCGAATTTTGTCTCTTAATTTAATAAAAATGATGGTTCAATCTTGTAATTAATTAGTTTAGGACGAATTCTGCAATATTGTATAATTGTTCATACTAAAATTTGCTACGTCATTACATGTAAACAGTCTTGTGGCAATTTAACGGACACATGCACAATTTCCTTCTCATAATTAACGGTGGGACAATGTTTCAAATAAATATTAAATTACATAATGAAATTTGATGAGATAATATAGTTTGAGATGAAAATCCAAAATCACTTATAATTAGTTTGTGACGTTTTCTGCAATTTAATTTGTTATAAATATATGGGTATCTATAATATGAATTTATTCAAGATGATGAAATTGTTCATATCCAAATTTCTTGAAAAGACACAACATCGGTACCTAAAATTCCATCCACTAGAGGCACTTGCATGTGAATTTTATCCAAATGTTGCTGTTTAGGGACCAAAGCTAGTGATCCTGAGATGGGGTTGTCCAATACTCCTACTCTTGTTAACAAGACAAGAAGTGGTTACATTTTATTGTATGGACCCTAAGCCCATGGCAAAAATGAAACACTAACACAAAATTGGTCACATTTAGCAGCCACTTGAGAGCCCCACATTAATTTATTTGATTTTCTCATTAAAATTTGTTACTGTATTTAAATTTGTTTTATTTACTAAATAAGCAGAATTTCAGGCGAGTCGAACACTAGTCAAACTTGACTAGTTTGTTGGCTATTGAACATGACGCATTTGTGATTCATAAGTTATCCATTTATAAGTGTTTTTCAAATTTATTTACCTAAAACAAAATATAATGAGTGAAATTCAGTCGATTAATTATCTAAAATTGACATAAGTATGGTTCAAAGTCTTTTGACGTAATCTTGGCATTGCATTTAAATTGACAGATCCTTCGTTTGCCATGTGCCAATTTGGTGGTGGTTTTGGGTGATAGGCCTACCATTGGGCCCTTGTGAGATGACAATAGATGTTAATTTTGGGCCCCAAGCACCGGTTCATGTTCTCAACAAAGGTGATATTTGAGGGCCGTTCAATTTTATTAGCGTGGATATTTCTGTAATTTTGTTATTAGCACTGTCGTTACTCGTTAATTACCTTTAGTACTTTAACTTAATTTGATTAATTTTGAATTAATAATAATTTATTGTTGGAAAAATTCTGATGTGAAGATGACATACATAAAAAAAAAAGATACAGTAATGTATTAGGGTAAAGATGTCATTAAATAATTCACAAGGTCACTATGAAATTATACTATATTAAATTTCAAATATTAACGAAATAACTTATTTAAAAAGAATTTCCAACCACAACACTAATATTTCAAAAAACATTTTTATTGAAACTGTAGTATTTAACACCTTAACATAACTTAAATAAATTTTTATTTTTATTTTCCTTTTTGCTACCCTAGTGCGCTGTAGCCGAATTTTGCCATACACAGCATGGATCAAAGTTTCATTTTCGATATATGTTTTGGTCAGCTTAACATAAGAAATATTTTGAAAAGATTTCAGAATTTTTTTCGAAAAATTAGAAAAAATAATGAAAAAAGTTACTAAATTAAGAAAAAAAGAAAGTTTCATAACAAATATTGAGTATCGAAAATACATCTTATTTTATTTTCGATTGATTCAAAAACAGAAATTTTTCGATGTTTCCTATGGTATACAGTATACACCCATATTTTTATCGTCGTCCAATCGAATTCATCAAACAATTGGTTGGCTTCACATCAACCTATATGCAAGTCACGAAAATAAGATGAGTAATCGATGCTATTGCCATTCAAATTATAACTCGCGCGGTTTCAACAATAATATATTGCCGCGCGCCAGCCATGTACTACAAAATTGACCAAATGTCATAGGATGAAAATAGAACTAATTATATGAGAAAGGAAATGTGTCGAGAAGGATGAAATCTTGGTATTAAAGATTTTTTTTTAAGAAAGCATGGTACCAAATGCATATAGTAGGTGAAAGTTTGATATGAAAAGGAAGAGAGTTGGTAAACCGACGCACATCTATACACAAGCCAATCCAGGTCCAGTTTGAACCGGCACATGGGGCAACTTGTATTCCCCATCATCCATTCAAACATGCACTTCTTGTGAAAATAATGCGTACATGGCAACTCAATAACTATACCAGCCTCCTCATCACAAGTATTAATAAAATCAATCATACAAATTGAGCATGATTCTTCTATACTACTAGTATTTGATAATAATTTGATCGGAATCAATGAAGCAGCGTCTAGAGCACCGGAAAGAACCACCACCTGACGTTGTGGTGTTGATCTTGTCGGAGGTTGGGATTTTATAATAGGTGTTTCTGCAGTTTTAGCAAACGTATTCCGTTGGTCTTGACATCATTAATCGGATAATTAAGGACGAGGTTATCAATTTATTTTCTTTTTTATACTTAATTATATCTTTGACCAATTCTTGCAATTGTGGAATGATTATGGAGAGTGCTATGATAATATTCTATGATGATTATCGTAATACATAGTTGTAATAATAAAGTTGAAGTGTTTATTCTCAAATAATATACTAAAGAATAATAATTGTAATGACCCAATTCAAGGTGGTGGTGGCTTGTGATCCCAGAGACGAAACTCAAGTTCGAATCCTACTGAAAACACGATAGTTGGGAGACAGATTTTGAAAATCCGACAATATTCAAATCATCCAATCCAAGTCCAACTATTGAGAACTCTAATTCTGGGTCTATATATAGTGTCCAATTACCATGTCTACAAATTAGATTTTCGTGGATCCATGTAATTTTTCATGTTAACGAAAGAGATTCATGACATGAGTTTAAGACTGAAATACTTTAGGATGTCCTGATAGCATCCAAAATATTCAATCGATACTATTGAGCCATATATGTAGAAACTATTGCTAGCACAGGCTTTCGTCACGTAAACGTGCGACTATTAAATATCTGGTAACTTTAATGACTAATGAGAAAAGGATCCATAGAAAGATACAATTAAGATTGCCGAGGTTACAATACAAATCGTTCTAACTAATACGAACAAATGATGCACAAGTTTCGTTACAACTGAACAAACAAATTAGCTGACCGAGGCCCTGCCCCAGTCAATAATGAGAAGCTTCACATAACAAGTGAAGCATTCGACGAAACGAAAACGAAGAGAAGGACCAATGAAATGAAGAGATAATCGAATGCCCAACACAAATAACAACGAATACCAAAGAACCTACACAACACTAGTGAAAACCTAAGAACCAAAGTTAAATAAGAAGAAGAAAAAAAATGAAAAAATGTGGGATTACCAATGATTTGGATGTTAAAAACGGGTGTCAGTCTATGAACAAGTAAACAAATTTTGCTTGAGGCAACGGAAAAATCAGAATGTAGTGCTACTTTCACTAGCAGAAATAGAAGGGCCTTCAGATTTCACGAGATGTGAGCTTCGGTTACTGATATCAAGACCTTGAAAACGAAATAGAGGATCTTGGTGCTGCATAGGGTGCTGACTTGGCATGCCAGTCGAGAGGGGATGAAACTGCGGCATTTGTAGACTCTGCGTATTATTTTGTTGAGACTGATGGGAAAAGAAAGCCGATTGGTTGTATGGAACGTGATGCTGCATTGATAAACTGAATGTATCGGTTGCGGCTGATAATTCCCCAGTCGCAAGTTTGAGTCTTTCTACTTCTTGCTTCAGTGCTTCATTAAGTGCTGCATAATTTTAAACAACATTATGATAAATTCTCAGTCTGGTTAATTAAGATAAGACTATTTGAGTCCGCATCGGTGGTACTACTTACCATCACGTAACTGAGCTTGCTGTTCCATTGCTTGTAACCGTAGCTTAAGCTCCGTATTCTCATTACTCAGACCTGTTGTATCTCTCTGCAATAGAAATTTTGCAAGAAATTATTGATTATCACAACATACCTATTGGGAAATTTAGTTATGTGCCCTGATAAAATTATGTTTCTAAATTTCTGGAAAGAGCTAATGACACCCCCTGTGATATGCATCATATTCAATTTACCCCCTCTGAAAGATTTAAAGGAGCAATTTACCTCATTCAACCAGATAGAGTGTAACTCACTCGCCAAAACACACGGGGTAAAGTGCAACATTTATCAGAACATAGGGATAAAGTGACACATTTATCATAACACAGTGGGGTAAAGTTTCACATATAAGAGAGGTAGTTAAGGTGCTGTTTTTTGAATTACGGGGAAGTAAATTGAACATTATGCATATCACATTGGGGTGAATTGCCATTATCTCTTTCCGAATTTCTAGATATATACCTGGAACAGTGTCAATTGTGCAGAAAGAGTTGTTGCTTCAGTTTGAAGGGTCTGAACTTTTCTCTCAAGTTCAGACATGTACCGTGCCTTTCTCTCTTTCGATCGAGCAGCAGATTGCCGATTTGCCAAAATTCTGAAATGTAATAATGAATTTCTCTAGTGAACAATGTCCTAAATTTATTACAGACTAGAAAAACTGAATTTCATCTTATCAGATCCCAGATATGCTAAATTCACCTATTTCCAAGGATTACCACAAATTTCATCACAAATTTAATTATCAACTAGGTCTCTAAGCTTTTTAATCCTAAATTACACTACAAAACCTCAATTATATACAAAAGACAAATCAAATCCCCAATTCTTCTGAACTAATACATTATTGCAATTATTTCATTTCAAGTTGGTGAACGAAACTGAAGATTCACAAAGATCCATTTCAAGATCCACTCTATAAACATAATTCAACAAAATTACAACTTACCCAACTCAAATTCAACCAATAACTTCAAATCAAAACAAATACACATACAAATTTTTTAAAAAAAAGTTTACCTTTTGGCGCGCTTAGGATCAATAGTCCACAACTCAGCGAGCTTATCAGGAGCCATAGCTTTCTTAGCTTCAATCCCGCTCTCATTAAACACCAAATTCGAACTATCCACAGAATTGCTATGCCTATGCCTCGACCTACCGCCGCCGGTTCTCTCCCCGTCCTCGCCGGCTGCGGCATTGTCGAAAACAGAGTCACCAACACCAGATCCGCCGCCGAGCTTTTCAATGTCCATGTAAGTTGAGAATAGATCGTCTTCGGATCCCATATCTTCGAAGCTGCCATTGGAGGCGTCGAAGGGGTCGGAGACCAGATCTAGGTCCTCGGGGAGACGGAAGTTGACCTCGGAGTGGGCTCTGCGGTGGTGGGACGGGCGCATTGCTGCGGAGAACGGCGGCGGCGGCGGCGGCGTCGTTTGGTTCTTGTTGTTTGGGTTTGGATCTTGCATTTTTGCTGTGTGATTGTTGTCACGGGGTGAGTGAGTGATTGAGGATTTTTGGTGTAGTAGTTATTAACTGTTTTTCGGTTCTGGAGTTAGGACAAGTTGACGAGGAAATGGGGATTTTTACTAGGAGAGAAATGGGGTTGAAAATTAATCATTAGTGGGGTATTTATTTTCTTTTTTCAATTTTTGTTTTTTCATTTTACACCCTTGAATAGTAATTCTTTGACTATATAGTAGCATTCTGATTCTGCACAGCAATAAGGTGTACTTTGCCCAGAAAAAATAAAATTTAAAGTGTAAAGTGAAAAAAAAATATGTATTTTTTGAGTGCGGGATGTCAATTACTCCAAAGTAAACAACGAGGTATAAGTTTTAGCCATCCTCTCCTTTTGAATGTGAAATTAAGAGTCTTCCTCACTTGTAAAGTGTCTATTGAGACTTTAAGTCATATGCTCATAGCGAAATTCGGGAAATCAAACTATCTAAATTTTGAATTCGTAGAAAAGGCTTTTGAACCATTTTAATAACTCACTCATTGGGTATCATTATCTAAGTTATTCATCAATGATTTCGAAATGGTTAGTGATTTCGTCTGAACATAGATTTTGCCTATTTATGGAACTAATATTCTTCCTATTTATGTGAAATTACGGGATAAAATTCGACGAGTTGATATAGTTTGAATAAAAAATCAAAGTTAGTAATTAGTTTGAGACAATATTTCAAAAAAAATATTAAATTACGAAATAAAATTCAGTATAATTCAAGACAAAAACCTAAAATTATTAATTAATTTGAAACGTTTTTTTGTAATTTTATCAATAAAATTACGCTAATAAGTTAAATTATATGTGTGTATTTTTCACAAAAAAAAAAAATTATATGTGTGTATTTGATGGTGCAATCATTTCGTGGAGTGGGGTACGCATGGGATCCCGGCCCTGACAAAGACGCACCACAGGTTTTATCATGTACTTCATGTTATATGGGAAGATTCTTCCATAGACCCGGTGTGGTCTATATTTTTTCTTCAATTAAATATTTAATTCTCTTCTTTACTTTTAACTCTACTTTAACTCCAATACTTAACCAAACAAAAAAATAAAAGCAATATTTTCTTATTCATTTAATTTCAATTCAATTATGTAACTAATAAAAAAAAAAATTGACCCAGTTAAATTTAAATGTGCACCTTTCACTTATATAATCTTATTTTACATTAAATTTAATTGTGTGGAATTATGAATAATTTTTTCATTATGAATTATACACACTTTTCATTAAAAAAAATGGTTAAAATGTACTACATAAAGATTCTGCATAAATATTACAAATCTTATCTAATCATAATTTAAAATTGGATCTCTACATCTCATTACAAATACAAATAAGATGTAATCGAATTCCAAAAACCAAAAATCTTTCACCAAAAGCCACAAAAAATATGAGATTCTTGAGAACCAAGAAAGCTAAATTCATGTCTTCTTCACATCCGTCATCATTATAAAGAAGGATAATAACCTAAATAAACCCCAAAAACAAAGTTAAATTGTTATTCAAATTATATATAGTTAAAAAAGTAACACAAAAGAGAAAAAAATTGAGAGATCAATATTACTTTTCAAACAAGCTTAAACATCTCAAAAAACTGATCTCTAAAAATAACGTCTAACGAATACATAAGAGAATTTAAAAAAATGAAGCAAAGTCAAAAAATCAAATCTATTATATGCAACTTGACCATTACATTTTTCATCCTTAACTCCTTCACAAGAACAATAGAACCATTTTTTCCTAAGATCTTTTGTACCGGGATAATAATATTGCTTCCTTTCCGTACACTAAACCCCATCGCAACGCCATATTCATTATATGCTTCAAAACAATCATTTATGTCATTAAACTCCCCTCTTAATAAATTCTCCTCAAGTTGGCTTACAAAACTATCAAGAGGTTGTTTTCTAGTCTCATGAATATCCACATTTTCAAGAATTACACTTGATTTGTGCACAAAATCAACTTCATTCAAATCCAAGGAAATAGTTTCACCCAAATTTGACATCCCTGTTCAATCAAATAAACATACATATATTCAAAATAAAGTTTAATATACATAAAAGATGGAATTATTAAAAAAAAAATGTTGAAAGCTATTGTGGCATTTTATCGAACACTTTGTAAGCAATGCGAATTTCTTCAAGCAAATAATATATATCATTGAATCCATTTACTATTTCATGTAATAAATGTAAACTTATAAAAATTACCTCTTTGGAAAATATTCCGACTCCACAAATTTGAAAATGAGAAAATATTCTAATTTCACAAATCTGAAAATGAGAACAAAATTAAGAAAATCTACTGCCAATATGTACTCCTTGAAATTAATATTGAACAAACTATTGCTCAAAATGTTGCATTCTTGAAGAATTTAAGCGTGGGTGTAAACAGAGGGAAAAAAAAATTGTAGGAGATGCTGAAAATAAAAGAAGCGGCAGTTCAATTTATTTTAATAAGTTATGTTTGGTTTTTCTTTTTCTAACCTTAGTTAGTTGTCTTGGTTAAATTTAAGTGATAGTATGATTAAGCATGAATATTTTATTGTAAAAAAATTATGGACCACATGGTCTAGGAGTTAAACTCCTAGACCTGGTCCATGTAAGACTCTCCCATGTTATATGTATGGCCAACCGTAGGCATCGAAATTTCGGGATTGTTGGGACTTTGTTTTACATTTTCCTTTTCTTTTCTTTTTTGGACATTTTCAAGAAGTATTTAAAATTTATCTGTTATAACTGTTATAAAGTACCATGTGGAATTATTCAATCAAAAGTATAAATGTTGGAACATGGTGTAAATAAAAGGCTGGTGTCGTTATGATATTCTTCTGACTTTCAAAACAAAACTTCTAACATACATGATCATTTTGTCTTTTATAATTTGTGAATTTAAATATAATTATGCGATCTCTATTCATTGATATTCTAATTTGTATGAAAAGTTGTTATCCATATTTGATTTGTATAAATTCATCCAACTATATTAATAAGAATTAGATTTTAATAAAATCAATAAACAAAAACAATGTTTATGTAATTTAGATTCTTTGTTGCTATGAATTAATAATTAGTATATTAATATATATAAGAGTGAATCCCTATTAATATAATTACAAAAAAAAAAAAAAAAAATTCTCCATGAATATTCACAAATTTCTGCTAACCTTCTATTTTTTGCCCTCGGGGCATTTCTTCAACTGGTTGACCAACAATTTATAAGGCTTGATACAGCGGCGAGTGAGAATTATAATCCCGTTTGGAACTTGGATAGAAGCATTATCATGAGCATGTCTAAGGGCTATTTGTGGTCAAGGCCCCTTTGTGTGGAGAGTGTACATTAATATGATGGGATCTCTTACATCCTTCAGGGTTCTAAGACAAGAGTTTTGAAAGTCTAAAATTAGTTTGACGTAAACTTGAACATCTGGTTAGTATGAAAAAAAAAAAAAATCCTCCTATTTTTGAACTTTTTCTCTTCTCTAGTAACTTTTGCATGAAATTGGAGCCCATGTGATACAATGTGTTGTTTTCTATACTTTATCTCGACTTGATTTAATATTAAAATTATGTCCCATAAATTCATGGAATTGTTTTCTTTAGTCAGTACACAAGTACTGTGTATATTGAATCTTTAATGAAGTTGAATTAGTGACTGCATATTAGATTTTGTAGTAATTTTTTTAAAATCATTGTAACATCAATATCACACCTCAGCATCACTAAATTAGAAAATATATTGAATTCTAATCAAATTTAAAAAACAAAAAAATCAGCTACCAAATATTAATATTAAAAAGAAAAATCACATTAATGAAAGTTGAACTCAAAGTTCTAAAAAAAAAAATTAAACCCAAAACCTCTTAATTCTGGGACATCAACCTTATCAACCACCTATCACCTTATTGGCAATTTTTTAGTAATTAAATATGTGGTAATGCTAATCATGTCATATGGTTTTTCCCATTACGAATAGAATTTCAACCATTAGTAAAATTTATAAAACTAAATTAAAGGCTTTGGTTGTCTCTTTTTGAGAGAGTAGTTCTCCCAGAATTCAAATTAACAACATAAATATTTTCGATATAAATTTATTTCCGGGTAAATACCACTTTTGATCCCTTTTTATCATTAACTTTTTACAGAGTGGTCCCTCTTATGTTATTTTTCCAACTTTAGTCCCTACTATGAATTATTTGTTTCACTTTAGTCCTTTTCAAGTGGTCCAAGGCGATTCCGAAAACATGTGATATGCTCATGAGGGCAATTTTGTCATTTCAAGTAAACTAACATGGATATTTTCGTCTTTCTAATTATTTAAAAAAAATCTAAATTTCCAAACTAAGCTTTCATTCCAATCGAACTTAATCGTACATTTCGTTCCAAACTAAAGTTTTTTCCTAAAATCTTTTTCAAACACCAAAATTGCTCACCAATTAAACAATATCTCAAATAGTCTCAATAGTGAACGGACGAAAATGCCCTAAAAAATATTCATATGCATGTCACGTGTTATCGGAACCACCTGACAAGGACTAAAGTGAAACACATAATTCATAGTAGGGACTAAAGTGAAACAAATAATTCATAGTAGGGACTAGAGTGGGAAAAAAAACATAAAAGGGACCACTCGGTAAAAATTTAATGATAAGAGGGACCAAAAGTGGTATTTACCCTTTATTTCCTCTTGATTTCTCAAACTATATACTTTTCCATATTTCAAACAAACAACAATTTTCTTATTTCTAATAAAACATATACAAATTATACTTTTATTTGACTCTTATACAACTTATATCTCACATCACAATCATGATTTGAAATAAATTAACACATCTCCTACATTATTTAAATTTCTTTCCACAGTCTCTAAAAATATATACACATAGGAGAATTTTTCATGCACTCTCTTAAAACTCAAACAAATCGGTATTAAACATTTATTACTCTATCAAAGTAGTCTCTCAAACATCAGACAAACATGTCCAAAAAGTTTGAGAAAATACTATTCATTCTCATTAAAGAAATAATGATAAAAAAATTAGGTTGAACCTAAAAAAATATGTTAAATCGGTGAAAATAATTTAAACAACATTTTCAACAATTAATATTTTCTTACAGCACAAAACTCCAACCTTTACTTATAAAGAAGGGTGAAATACAGTTTCCACCTTTAAAGTATGGGGGTGGTATCAGTAACCTTCCTAAAGTATCAATTGTAACACTTACACCATCTCTTATAGTTTTGTGGTTTTATTCCAAAAATTCCCCCATCCATTTCATAAATTACAAAATTCTTTATTAATTTATCAAAATAAAATTGTCTATTTATTAATTATGAATCCATTCATCCACCAAACAACATTATATTTTAATTTCTTCATTTCTTTTATTAATTTTTTTTAATTTTAAGAGATGGATGAATTCATAATTAATAAAAAAAATTGATAAAAAAATGATGAAATTAAAACATAATATTATTGAAATATGCAGAAAAATGTCGTATATTATAAGTTAATTTTCGAAAGAAAGTTATTGGGACTACAAATACGAGAAAAGTACACTTGTATCTAAAACATATAATAATGGACTAATTATAATAAATAAATAAATAAAATCAATTGATTGAGGACATCCGAATAAAAGTCATAACTTTTGTATTTTAAAATATCTGTTAGCTTGCATAATTTGCAATTATGATTCACATTTTAATGTGAGTCCCAACATAATTATTTGGTTTCGAATAATCTAGTTTCAGAAGTTCTTATTCATAATATTATCAAATTTTACATCATAACAAAGTCATCTTAATATAAGTTAACTAAAATTTGGACTGTATATTTTAGAAATTTGTCTTCGTATATAATTATACATCTCTCTACTAATTTAGTTGTCAAGCAATGTTTTAATTGAATTACTAACATTATTTTTATCTTATCTATCATTGGGATAGTTTATTTATAGTAAAATATCAAGGTTAGTAGCAAAACGGGATTCACAAATAATTGGAGGACAATAATGTCCAACAGTGTCCAAAATGCGTATCCTTATAACTTATCAGCTTATTTCAGCTTCAAGAGAATCAGAAGCTTAAACGCTACAAACACTAAAACACAAAGTCGAAAAAAAAAAAAAACTCAGAATCACTTTACAAAAGCATTTGCAAACACTACTTTAAAAAAATTGAATAATATTGTTAATAAAACGAATATGAATTTGATTCATATTGGATCCAATATATATATGATCCATTAGAAATCCATTTAAGTTCCAATCCACATAGATACAATATGGATCCTCCACGCTTGAACCATGTTTCATTCTGACTGTCAATCATTCATATGGTGATACTTGATGATAAGGTCATCATGATTTCTATTCAAAGTTAAATTAGGTGAAGAATTTGCATAAATTAGAGGACAACAAGAGTAGAACTATACAACAGAAACTTTGCCACAAAAAAAAAAAAAAAAAAAAAAGGCAAAAATCAAAGTGTAATAAGTACATAGTTCAATCAATTTTGTGGACCTATGGTGGCCATGAAATGTTGGTTTTATATGCCCTCAGCCACATGTCCTCACAAGATATGATGTGCATTTTATATTTAAAATGGATTTTTGCACGTCACCATCCAAAAAATTTCATTTTATCACTTTCCCCCCTATAATTGAAAAACATGACAGTACCCCCTAGAAGTTCATAAGTGAGTGCACTTTGCCCCCTGGTCAATAATTTGTTAAATTTCAAAGGGTAGATATATAAATCTGGAATTTAGTGCAATAATTATAATCTTTTGGGGGCCTAAGTGCACAAAATATTATTAATTCAAGTTATTAGAATAATAACATTTCAAAGCATATTTTCATAGAATTTCTTATGTTGATAATCACATTACAATTTCATTTTAGTTTTGTAACATGTTTTTTTATTTTAATTGTTTTACTTTCAAATTTCTTTGATTTGATTAAAATATTTTTAGTATAGAGATGATTTATTTGTAAATAAATAAATAAATAATTAGGACTAATGAAAATTTTGTTAAAAAAAATTCTAAATTTGACGTACAAAAATATAACTAAATATTTTTTTAATTTTTTCAAATTACAAATCACATTTGGATAATTTTGTGCACTTAACCCTCTAAAAGTTTTTTGTTATTGCACAAAACCCCCTGATTGACGTTTTTACCCTTTGAAAATTATTAAAAATGATCAGGGAGCAAAGTGTATTCATTTGTCAACTTCTAGGGGGCACAGTCATATTTTTTCAATTATAGGGGGAAAAGTGCAAAAATGAAACTTTTTTGGGGGGTGATGTGCAAAAATCCCTATTTAAAATAAAATTAGAGTAAAAACTTTCAGTCATAATTTTAAGATTAGTTGCTTAATGTCGTGTCAAATCCAAATTAAACTAAAACATTTGTACCTAATTCAATAATTCAACTCATCACCATTTGAATATAAGAAAAATCAATCCTTATATAATGGAACCTAATAAAGAAATTAAAGGGCAAAGGAATCACTTCACCCATCAAATCAGAGAAGAAGTACAGAAGTGGGAGAAGGATTTGGTGCTAAGAATAGGCCTATTTTTATAATCTAAATTTGATTATGTGTGGGATCAGGTTCCATTATTAAAATTCTTAAGAAACTCACTTTCATTTGGAGTATATTCTTTTCTTTCAAAAGCCATATTGTCCTCTGATACACATAGAATTTTATTTTATCATCTATCCATCTTCAAAAGGAGCAAAATGTAAAATTACCCCTATGTATTATTTTTAATTGACAAAAAAAATTATGTATTAGTTTTATTAGCAAAATCTCTCTATGTTAATATTTTATTAGGAAAAATACTCTCGCTATATCCATCTGAAAAAATTAAGAGTTGACCACAAGGAATGTTATTGCAAAATTTAAGTTTCTAGAGGGTTTATTTAAATCTACAGGAGGTCATTGTTAGGTCATCTCCAACCGAATCTAATGCTCAATTGCTTCTTTGACCCCATTTTTGCCAAATTGGCATTTCTCAATTGCCCTTTTGTCCAATTAAAAACTCATCTCCAACTAAACGTCAATGAACCTTCATTTAATTTGATTCACAACTTTCCCCACTCTCCTCACTCTCACTTATTTTAATAATGATAATAATTTTTTTCATTAAAATCAAAATAATTTATTTTAATATTTATACAATTATGAAAATTAAGGCCATCTTTATAATAAGAAAATCAACAACGGCTAACATAATTAAGATTTTATTTTTTATTTAAGTTGTATTGTGTATTTTTAAATTAAATATTTTTTGTTCAACATCTACCTAAGTATTTTTCGTTATCATTATCTAATATTTCTTATTTTTAAAAATTAAAGATATAAAAGTAAATATAACCAAAAATTGTTCTATTTTATTTATTTATTTTATTTGTATGAGTTTGATGAATATATAAATTTTTAAATTTCACAATTTAAACTAATAAATTTATTAAATCTAAGACAAAAAATAAAGATAAAATTTTATTAAAAATAAATAAAACTAATTACAATTCATAAATAAAAATAAATAAAACTAATTTATCAAATTTTAGAAAATAAATAAAACTATTTTTACAATTAAATCTAACTAAAAAAAAAAAAAAGGCGGCCACCCACCTTCAGACATACACTATGCATGTATGCCCCTGCCCTTCAATGCCTGCCCGTCCAATCCCCCTTTCTTCTTTTGCCATCTCCAACATCTTTTTATATCCGATTGCCCACTCGATTGAAGATGGCTTTAATTTTTTGAGTGAATAATTAGGTTTTTGCATATTATTTCAAATAAAGAATAACATATAGAGATATATTTGTTTATTCTCCACCAAAACATAAAAAATTCTCATTGTGATCTTGAAAGGGGGTAAATGTCTTTAACTTGTTAAAATAGAGGTTTTTTTTGGTAATAAAAATAACACAAGGTGTTCTAGAAGCTATGAATAACATAAGTGTTTTTGCTTTTCACTATCTTCAAAAGCTAAAAACATTTCGAAAAATCTCTAACCCATCTCATCATTTTTCCATTACCTTTTAGAACAAATTCAATTCTTTCTCATATTAAGCAAGAAAAACCAGTACAGAGCGAAAAGAAAAAAAAAGATAAATTAGAGCTTGCCTTGAGGTTTTTTGGCTTTGATGATTTTGCTCTATAACCTGTTTGGAGAATAAAATTTTTGTTTTCTGAAAAGTTTGCATTTTCAGGTTGGTTGAAGCTCCTAATTTCTAGTTGAGATATCCCTTTTCTAGTTTTCCCTGTTTCCCAAACAGACCCTCAAAAGCTTAAATAGTAGTGTTACAAGCTTTACTAGATTATAGGTGAAGTGGGTAAGAAAGAAAACAAAATAAATATTCTTGATCATATGATAGAAATCATGAATTATCTATTTTCCATTTCTTTTGTGGTCCGATTTGAATTACAATTTGTGTGGAGCAAAGAATTTTGCACTAGATTTGCATAACCATATTTATTGGTTCAAAGTATTGGGAATTTTTAGAATTTTAATTGAAAAGTTATTCATCTTTGATGAATTTCTACCATCGGCCCCACCGATTACTCCTAGATGCACAACACGGCGGCGCTCCGCCAGGATACGGTGGCGGCAGAGAAGCCAATTTCGACTCCAATATGGTGATAATTCTTGGAGCCTTGTTGTGTGCTTTATTATGTGCTCTTGGGATAAACTCTATTGTAAGATGCATTTTGAGGTGCTTTAGGAGGTTGAGTTCGGATTCCGTGGAGGAACCGCGGCCACGGTATGGCGGAAAGGGGCTGAAGAAGGTGGCTCTACGCCGGATTCCGGTGGCGGTGTATGGGTCTGGAAATGGAGTTGGATTCACTGACTGTCCTATATGCCTTGGTGACTTTTTGGATGGAGAGAAAATAAGAGTGTTGCCTAAATGTCATCATTGTTTTCATGTTAAGTGTGTTGATGTATGGTTGAGTTCGCATTCGTCGTGCCCCACATGCCGCCAGTCGTTGGTGGAGGAGCAGGTGGTATATTCCGGCGACGTGGTGGCGGTTGAGGTTGCAGGAGGACGTAATGAAGGTGATCATATTCTTGCTAGTGGCTCTGGTGATGAGGTGGGCTAATGTTTGATGTCTAATTCGAAGTGGATCCTTCCGTTATTCTATATTCGTATTCGTGTTACATTTTGGTGTCACATATATACGTTTACCGACAAGTGTTTAAATTTATAATATGTGGGACTTATATGTACACATATCGATAATTATACGTGTGACCTAAAGTGTAATATAAATGCGAAATATAAGAAGTTATCTTGTTTGATCACTTAGTTTGTATTGTCTTGGAAAATGTAAATTATAACTATAGAAGCATTTTTTAAGAAAAAAATTGGTATGCAGCTTAAATATGCTTAATTTCAATGTTATATATCACGATAACGGAGAAATGTACTTTTTAGTTTTTGTGATGAATTAATTGAAAATTGAAACACATAATTTAATTCTTCTTTTGGCTCGACTCGAATTGGGTTAACTGTTAACCACACCAGTAAATGGAGTTAAGGCCAATTTCTTATGATTTTGGTTAGGTCTGTTTTGAAGAGCATTTTTATTTTACCAATTTCTTATGACTATAAAATAAATTTGGTAAAATAAAAATTAACAATGTGAAATACTGTGAGAATAATAGCTAGCTAGTGACATATAATCATGGATCAAAATTTCCATCTTTTCCATCGAAAACATCGAAAAGTTTCCGTTTTTGAATCAGGCGAAACGAAAACAAGATGTAATTCCGAAACTATTTATTTGTCTTAAACTCTGTTATTTTTCTAAATTTGGCAACTTTTTTTACAAATTTTCCTTAGTGTTTCCGAAATATTTTTGAATAATTTCGAAAAGTTTCCAATATTTGACTGACCGAAACATACATTTGAACCGAAATTTTGATCCTTGCATATAATATGAGAGAGTATAATTTAGATCCAGAAAACTTGGAGTACAAGGTATGCACCAAAATTAACTTAGGAATTTTATAGTGAAAAATAGGGGGTAACTCTACATGTAACTCGTATCTTTTTGTATAAAATTTGTTCTCTTGCACAAAAATCCTAGTGCATCCAACACTTAATGAACGTGAGCTTTACATGTTACATTTGTGAATGTGTTGATTGGGTGTAACTTTAAGTATTCAATCATTCTAAAATTTTCGTGTAAGAAAAATGAAGTTGGGGTTAATTTATGCAATTTCAAAAAGACTAACTGAATGTGATTTTATGAAGAGTTTGTTTCAAAAAATTTAATAAGAACTACTACAATTCCTTAAATTTTTTTCCTTTTTAATTCTAGTAATGGTTACAATCACTTGAAAAATTTAATAAGAACTACTATAGTTTTAGAGCACATGAGAATTAATCCTGGATTAATCTACTTTTAGATTGGAATCATATATATATTTTCCCTTTGTTTCATTTCTTCTGCTAGATCTCTATTTTAAGTTCTAATGGGCCTATTTTGGGAATAAAGAATATTATACTTAAAGCCTTAATTAATTTCTTCGTATTATCATAAACATGGACTTGCATTATTGAGACAAGTTTCAAACCATCATTCAACATTGATTGGACCACCCTTTTAAATAGTTCGACTTACAAGTTACAATCAATATCGATGTCAAATGATAAGAGGCAAGAAAATTAAAATAGTCTAGTAAGATTCGAGCAATTTTTCCTATAAAAGTATTCATCTTACAAGTTAAATGGATCAAGTTATCCGAGTTGTAAATGCTTAGTAAAGTGTCACATATAAAAATATTAGGAAGGTGGTGTGAAACTTTTATTATATTTTAGGGGGTAAAATATATTTTTTCGAATAACAAAGAGATAAATTGAATATTATGAATATCACATGTGGTAAATTGCCATTAACTCAAAATAATTTAGGTATTTTTAGGTCTAGCTAATGGGGAGTCTAGCATCTACGTATCTTTAGGTAGTTTCCTAATGGGATTTTAGGTAGCATCCAAACGGTCCCCAAATAAGACGGATTAAAATTTAAAAGCACTTCACATTTTATTTGATCAACATAAACAATCCATCTAAACAAAACCTTCTTACAAACTCCACACAATACCAAAAACAAGACAAAAGCACTTGACATCTTAGTTCTTAAACATTACAACCATCATTTATTTTGATAACTCCGCGGAAAGACCGGTAGCTAAGGACAAGATGGTGGTAGGCGAGACTCCTCTGGTTCCGCCCAAGTACCATTTTTGCAACATCTCCACCACATTCGCATTCTTCACTTCAATCTTCGAGTCTTCTTTCCCCTCAGTCGCAAACACAATCTACCGAACAAAAATCATATTAAATAACTAATCCGCTAAATTAGTAATCAATGTTTGGATGATTAGTATTAATTACCTGAGCAGTGGAGGAAGTAGCTGGGAAATAATAAGTCAAGACAGAGTCTTTCTTGAAATATTTGGACTGGAGGAAGTCCACAATTTGCTCTAATGCTTCTTCCTCCTCTTCCTCGTACTTATCGTCTTCTGCCAAACGATCCCTAACCGTGCTCTCTAGCTGCACGCCATATTGCGAACCCTTTATCTCCTTAATCACCACCACTCTCACAAACTTATCCACTGGGGCTGCAATATTTTGAATTTGAAGATATATAATAATGCTTACACAATTTGAAATTCAATGGAAATGTATAAGATGCTTTAATTACCTGAAATTATAGCCTCAAAGAAGTCATCATCTTTTGCTAGCTCAGTAGCTGATTTACCCTTCCATTTGTGCAAATGTGTCACGATCTCGGGATCCAGGTAAACTCCAATTGCCGTAAATTTAATCTGGAGGAAGTGTATCTCAATGTCCGTAATTCCTGATATTTCGATCGAGAGTCAGTCGTTAGGATGCAAAAACACCCATCTTAACCTAAAGAATAATCGATAACTCCCGGTTCACTTCAAAAAATTGACAATAACCTCCCTATGGTTTATGATGGAATTTCACATGGGTCTTTTTGCTAATAAAAAAACAAAAGAACAGCTCATACTATATATGTGCAAGTGTTTAAACTTTTAAGATAAAATAAAATGATTAATTCCATATGGATAATAAGGTTAAAAATTACCATGACCCAACAAAGACAAAGGCTTGGTGAAGCTGATGACTTGGGGAGGAAAAGGGACTTCATCCACCATCACAACCTCAACCTCTGTACCCACTGCACAAAAATTCAACATGCAAATTAATATATAATTAAACAAGAATTTTCTCAAAAATTAAAGAAATTGAATTCTTCACCAAATAAAGTAAGTATCAATCTTGGCAATCAGAATGTACCAGAATGCACATGCAGCAATTTAGAGAGGTTAATTTAAAATTAAAAAGAGCTTACTACTTACTGTTAAATTATTTGTTGTTGATAAAAAAAAAATTGAGAGGATCTTGATAGAGAATGGAAAATGGAAAATGAAAGATTGCAAATTTATCCCCTGATTTTTATGGTTATAAGACCATATATGGTTTAATTGTATAGGAATTTATTTGAGCTACCTCTGTACCAGCCGTTCAGCTTTTATTGTGGTTGTTAGGTAGAAGAAAGAATTTTAATGATTCCATTATTAATCAATATATTAAGATTTGATTAAGAAATTCAATGAATATGATCCAATGACAAAAAAAAATCAAGATTTTAGTCCGAATTGGGTCCGAATACCATTCAATTAATTTAGTGTAAAAAAGTAAAAACTTAAGGATGTGTTTCGATAAAAAAATCATAATTAAAAAAACGAAATGAATATGAATTTATTCTGATTTAATCTGTTAAAGATCTGAATAACCATGGTGATGTCTTATTTATAGTAATAATAACATCAATAGTGTTTATTTAGATGAATTAATACTTTCATATGCAATTTCATTTATGTCACACCTAACAATATAAATTAAATTTGATAATTTTGGAGACCATTGCATTTTCGATGAGATAAGGTAATACTTCGAGATAATTAGTTAAATATCTTTGAAGTTGTTTTTTATGCTTGATCTCAGCGAACAATCTAATTATGTCAATAAAAAAAATTGAGAAAAGAATAATAATAATATAAGCAATGTAAAATTTGGTTGTATAGATTTAAATTTTCCAAGTTAATTAAGGCAAGACAGATACACACGTGGTTCGTTGCAATGAGGACCGTAGGTTCTACCTAACAATTACTTTCTCTGTCTTCCTTCATCAATGCACAACTAAGAACTACATCACTTTGTCCCTCTCTTTTGTGGACAGCAATTAATAAGTCATACAATTATACAGATAATTCATGTACTTAATTAATTTAAGGGTACATTAATGTTTTGCTAAAATGAGTTGGTCCGGATATTCTTGACCTAGTGTGGGGGTTTTTCGGTTTGGATAGATCCTTTACGGGATCTAGCTAAGTGAACCACGAATTTGATAGACAGTGACTTGGTCTTGGTCCTATATATCGAGCTGCTCTGGGCTTACTCGATTTCTCGTTTTTCAATTTAAAAAAAAAAAACATTATTTAAATTATTATTTTTAGTTTAAATAGATAAAAAATGGATTTATCCAAATAATTTTTTTAATAGATTAAGTTAGGTTAATAGTTAACATTTAACTTTTTAGAAATTTAAAGATTGAAAAAATAGCTGAAAGTTCATTAGGTTAAATAAAAAAGAACTACTATTATTTGTGAAAATACATATTATATCAAACTTGAAAAATTAGTCAATCTTAATTTAAACATGAGTTAATATTTCATTGTGATATCATTTTTTGCATAATTTTAGTTAACGATATGAATTAATTTTAAATATTAACATCAATTCAACTGGTATTTGAACGTGTTCTGTTAAAATATTTGACTTAAGTGGTTAAAGGTGTCAAAAATATTCTTTTTTTTTTATGTTGGAATTAAGTGAATTACGAAGATAGTTCGAAAATGTAAGCTAAGTTGAATGAACAATATGAATTAATTTTAAATATTATCATCAATTCAATTGGTTTTGAACGTGTTTCTGTTAAAACATTTGAGTGGTTAAAGGTGTCAAAATAATCTTCTTCTTTTTTTTTTATGTTGGAACTAAGTGAATTACGAAGATAGTCCAAAAATGTAAGCTAAGTTGAATGAAAATGTAACGTAAGGAACGTATTGTTTAAAGAGATCGATGATAAGTTTCAAAATTATACTTTTATTGGATTCAAAAAAGAAAAAAAAATTCTAGATCTGATCGAATCCGGTAAAGATTCGATTTGGGTAGACTTGATCTGACCCAAATTCGACATGTTGCCTTACGCAACTGTTCTACTGATAGAAAATTAATTATTTTATATTAAATTTTACGTAAAAGAATGTATCATAAATTGTAAACAATTTCTAGTTTTGGTTTTCAAAAGAAAAAAAAAATGTAATTCTAGCTTGGAGAAATAAAATAAAAGGAGCAGGAATTGACGAAATAAACGTATTAAATCATTTATAAGCCCTATGGGCTTTTGCACGTCTTGAGCCCAATGTTCACGCTTAAATGGATCATACAATTTTACTTCTTTTGGGTTGTTTCCGTTCGTGGGCTCTTTTCTTGCTGTGAGTACTGAAACTAAAGATGTCACTTTGGCAAATTTTTTATTTTGCTTCGCAACAGTAAAGGTTGAGCGGGGAATAATATTTGCCATGGAGCTGGCAAAATGGGTCGTGGTTTGGCTAGAAGCCAACCCAATTCAGCATTAACTTTATACTTTTTGTTTGGGCTGGAACAGATTAGTATTGGACCCAATCTTTGGGGTGACCAAAATTAGTGGGGGTCTCGGATCATACATTAGCATAATTAAAGTTTTGCGAACAAGCTAAAAAGTCTAAAACTAGTCAAACTTTGGGAATCAACTCATTCTGATCTTAAGGCCATCTCCAACTCAATGAGGGGTAGGTAGAGATTGCCCAAATTTACAGCCCTGGATGGTCCATCCAGGGTGTGTATTAAAAGGGATGCGCTAACATCACGTCTCTTACCAACACGCACCAGGTGGTGCCACTTGGCACTACATGCTACATTTACTTTATTTTTTATTAAATCAAAATTAATTATTAATAAAAAAGTTAAAAATTGAAAAAATTAAGTACGAATTAACAATACGTTGTTTAATTTAATTAATTCGAAACGGAAGATACATTTAATTATAAAAGTTGTGTTATGTTTAATAATAATTTTATTTTAAATTAAAGATGTAACATTATTAGTTTTAATTTTGAATATATAAATTCGCCTATGAAAGTAAAATTTAACAACATTATAATATAATAAAATTCTTATCCATTATTAATTTTGAAATTATATATTTGTCTAATTAAATTAAAAATTGAATTTGAAATATTTAAATTTAATTTAATATCTAATATAGCATAAATGTTAAATTTACAATTGAGACAACATGTAGAAATACAATTTTGCATTAAATTACGCCAAATATTGGTACACGTACCTTGATACATATACCAACTAATATAAATAAATAAAATACATATTATGTAGATACTAACTTATTATTTATTTTTAAAATTATTATTATTATAGATAATATAGGTGAGAGTGAAAATTTTCTTTTTAATTAACTGGAGGAGATAATCCTATGGATTGGAGAAGGTGTTCAGGGGAGTGCAAATTCATCGGGTAAAGATTGACACCTCTGGGCTGTGAAAAACCCTCCGGATTGGAAATGCTATAAGGCGCTATTATAAAAAAAGTTTGTTGGTTTCCATTGTTTCGATTTCAAAAATATTTTGATGATTTTAGTAAAATATTTGAAACAACAAATGAATTCAGTTTCGATGTTGGGTTTCGTTATATTGTTAAAAAAAAAATACTATAATGAGTACTTGTTAAGACAATTAATGCTAAAAATGTTTTGATATTTCATGGTCAAGTTTCAAGAATCAATATCCAAGATTAATTATCAAAAAAGAAAGAAAAAAAAGAAAAAAAGTCCAAAAGTTAAATAGCACTACTCAGCTGGTTGTGGCCGTTTGCTGACCAGTCAAATGGTCTGTGCGGACGTATTGTTAGTTTGATTTTCGAACAAGGAACGCGGCATCAAACGTGGACCGTTTAAGTGTCACTTGTACAACTTTATTTATGTCCTAGAATTTTTACCTAAACAGATAATATTTATTTATTTATAATAAATACACTGTATTAATGTCCTTCTGAAAACCATCCTTACATAGTTACACTTGAAGTAATTAATTGTCAAAAATAGTTCTCAAATACCAGTTCTTATGTATGGAAATTTTTTTTCTTGTGCATTTGTTATAATTTATTGATATGAATATTGAACAATTGAAGATATAATTAATTTCATTCATATGTGACGTCGTGTCATCTATGATTCACTTGGATTATAAATATATTTAATTTTTTTTTAAGATAGAATGATAATAAAGTGAACTAATTACTAGTATTAAATTAGAGAAAGACTAATATGAAACTAGAGAAAATATTCACATTCGTGAGAGTTGAAGTCATGGAACCTCATCCTTAACTAGGGGTGAGTTCGGTTCGGTTATCCGACCGAACCGGACCGGACCGAGTACCGAACCGGTAAACTGGTTCGGCACTCGGTTTCTCTCTCAGAACCGACCCCTTATAGGGGTCGGTTTTCGGTAAAACCGATCAGTTTCCCGAATCGAACCGGTTGAACCGACCCAAGTATGTTTTTTTTTTTTTTTTCTATTCAGCCCTAATGGACCGGTTACCCTGTTACCCAAACCAAATCAGAGGCAGGAAAAAAATAACCCAATTCTCCCCCTTTCCAAATATTCTCTCCAGCCGCCCAACCCTTAAATCCGCCGCCGCTCCTCCTCCGTCCGCTTCCAGCACCCGATTCCGGTCGCGGCCCCTCCACCTCCGTTCGCCGCCGCTCCAACCAAACCCAGTACCCAATACCCGATTTGATTAAATGTAGATTTGTTGGTTTTTCTTCGCCTCCTTCTTCTTCTTTCTTTTCTTGTTTTGTTGGTTTTTAGAAAAGAAGAAGAAAGAATGAAGAAAGAAGAAGAAAAGAAGAAGAAGAAGAAGAAAGAAGAAAATGAAGAAAGAAGAGAAGAAGAAAGTGAGCTGTCGGCAGTTTTATTTCTTTCTTTTTTTTTTCCATTTTTCTTTAAAAAAAAAAATTGGGACATATTTGGACCGAACCGGAACCGAATCGGACCGACTATTTCAATCCAGTAATCGGTCCATGTTTTTTTGGGACCGAACCGGGCCATAACCGAACTTCGGTTCGGTTCGATCCGGTTCGACCCGTTTGTTCAGCCCTATCCTTAACTACTTACCTAAGGTCTCATCGACTTTTAATTTTTACTTTTTACTTTTTACTTTTTAATTTGAATATAATGTTATACGCAACTTTGAAAAAAAAAAATTGAAGAGACGGCAAATTTAAGAATGTGTACATCACATATGCATGTGTTCAATATGTATGTGCGTAACTTTTGGAATGAGAATTGCGTGTGGTGTGTGGGCGGTGAGATGTGCCTGTGATGAGGTGTTCGTGTGGTGGGTGTGTTTCTCGTGACGTTAGCGTGTGTTTAGTGTGTGCCAATACAATTGCATTTTAAACCATTTCCCTCCCCCCCTCGAATTCTTGGATTTTCACTCTAGACCCCTAAGTTTTAATTGTACTGTATATTTTAATTCCCTTAAGTTTTTCTTTTTATCCATTTTTAGTCATTTGCTAAATTTTAACTTTAATTTCCATTTAGTGTTATACTTAATGATATCACATTGGTTGAAATGGTTGAGCAATTAGGTGATGAATCAACAGCCAGTGAATTTGTGTTACCTCAATTTGATTTTTAAAGATATTAAATACGTCATGCAAGAAATTTATTATTCCATCAATCATTTCTTATTTATCATTTTTTTGCAATACATTCAATGAATTTATTTGACTAACAAATAGATTTTTTAGTTATTTAATTGGTAAATATCATTTTATGTAAGTAATATATATTAATTATATCGCCTCTTATACATGCAATCTTTAATAAAATAATGGGTTTATGTTTCTTTATATCATTATTATACATTTTTATTTTGATAGGATAACTTTACAAGTATGACAGAAATCTCAAGAAAGTTATCAAACGACATAAAGTTTACATTTAATTAAGAAATTTTATTAACATTATAGTAAATGAACATAATGTTAGTTATGTGGTGTGATACCTTGCGTCAAATTCAACAAGTGAGAATTTTGTAAATAAAAAAGAGTTTTAAAAAATCTGAGAATGGGTATTTGATTAAAAAACAATAAAAAAGAGAATATGGGTAGTTGCTTAAAATAACATAACGTAAATAAACAAGGGGTATACACTAATTATAAGAAACATATAGATTATAATGCAAATAACCCCTTCTTTCTATATTAACGGAGCATGGGCCACATGGCCCACATCCAATTGTTGCCTACATATTCGGGTCCTTTTATACGCGGCCACCCTGTTTTTCTTTTTGGAGAATTATTATACACGGCCACCATTTTCTCTCTTTTTCCCAATTCTCAAATTTCTCTCTAATCTCACCTGTCATCAAAATCCCTTTCTTCATTCTAATTTTTACTATAGTTTTTCGTTAGATAGTTAGTATTAAGAGATTGTTTGCATCCTCATCTCAATCGCCATCTGAATTAAAGATGGCGATTGCTGTTGGGATTAGTTCAAGAGGGAACATATCAAAAAATACTTCATTTCTCCCCACAAAAAAATCTAATCAGATCTCATTTTCAAACCCCAACCAATTTTTACCCATCTCCAAGAAAATCCCACAACACCATTTATCTGCATCAATCACTTCATCAAATTCAGTTACCGTTTCTCCTTATTCAGATGAAGCTACAAGTAAAAAGAACGGTTCTTTATCATCCAAAGTTGATACTTGGATGCAGGAATCAGTTACAGAAATAGTAAAGAATTTAAAGCAAGGACCTTTATTGGTCCACATTTATTCGGACAATGAATTTGGAAAAGTGAAGATTAAGACTGAAAAGGCTTGTTTGGGTGAGTGGCCTGTTGTGAAAAAAGAATGGGAAAAAGGGGAATTAAAATCTCCAGATGGATTGATTTTTGTTGAGGAATTGGATTCAGAAAATGTAAATTATCAAGATTCTGAAGAAAGTATGGCAAGAGCTTGGGGTGTAGTTGTGCAGGGGAAAGGGATGGAGTGTGGGCCAATTTGTTATTTGTTGAAGACTAATAGAGTTTGTGGTGGAATGGGATTGGGATTTTGCACTCATTTTTGTTTGATGAGGGTTAAGAATTTTAGGCATAGTGCTTTGGAACAATTTAATGATTCTTGGTTGTTGCAATGAATTGGAATTAGGTTGTGAATTGTTTTGATTGAAAAAGAAACACTTCTTTTTCAGATTATTGTTAGTGTAATTACTAGTGTACAAAGATAAATTTTACTCAAGATTTATGTTTAAATTAATGAAGGATTTTATTTAGTGCTTATCATTTGTTCTATGTGGAATTTTGAGGTATGTTATATTGAGTTTTTACATGAAGAACAAGATGGTTATTGCATATTGGAACTATTGATATATTTGATTCTTTTTTCCAACTTGTATCACATTTGGTACAACTTGCGTGGTATTCAAGTATTTATAGAAGATCAAGTAGAATAATAAAAATCTCTAACACGTTCCTTAATGGCTAAGTACGTAATATTGATGTATCAATGCGACTTTTACTTTTATGATTTTTAGCCATAAACACTAAATCTAATTGAGATAATACGTAGTTTATGGCCAAGCATTGAAATCCACATTGCCCCCAGTAAGATACTAATTAACCATACACCATACGAAGTAGCCTTAAAATGAGAAAAACTCAGCATCTGCAGTGAAAATATCAATCAAGGATTCAACTTTATTGCCTAACATATCCTAATGTTAATCTATGAAGATTAACACAACAAAAAAAGTTTGAATTTACTATCTAGATGCCTAATTTTACCGTCCTGTCATTAACTATACACAAATCGATATAACTTAGACATCAAAGTTTTGGTTGGGGTAGACCCCCGTCGAGCCTAACAGTCCTAGGATGTTGGTCTAGCCCTATGTAACTCGGAGAGCAGATCGACCATTGACAAAACTCCATTCTAGTGCAAGAGTGTTTGTTACATGTGGCATCCATGTTGGTTATTCCACACCTCCAAGATATCTTCATCACAAACATTTGGGAATTTTTCACTTGAGATAATGGTATGCTTTTGGCTTGAACTAACCTAGTGATAATAGAGTAATTGAGCTTGAATAAAATTAAATAAAAAAGGCTCTCAGTTACATCAGCCATATATATTAGTCCCTGGTTTTAGTTTGAGATGATTGTTGCTTTAAATTTTTTAGGGAACTCTATCATACGACATAAATTTTGAATAGCTTAAATGACTAATTTTTTTTTGTTACATTTAAAATCTTTTGTTTAAGAAAACAAATTTTCTCTTGAATTTGCCATTAATGAAGATGGGTTATTGCGCAAAAGAATTTAAATGGAAAAAGTGTTTAATAAGGGGGAAAAAATAGCATAGATCAAGATGTTGACGAGGCAAATAATTTGTTTGGCTAGAAAATATAGAAATAAATACACTATTTCTCTATGAAAAATTTAAATGGTCAGCATTTTATCTTTTTCGATCGATGTGTAGACGATGATAATGATTGCTTAAAAAGATAAAATTATTTCTCAATGCACATATAAAGCAATAAGGGACGTAATAGCACAAAATGATCCCTCCATGTACATATATTCATATATCATAACTTGAAAACGCTCCTGAGTAATTTTTTTTTTTGAAAGTGATGCCATTTGTTTTAAATGATCTCATTTTACATTTTTTTGTTTTTCTTACATGTAAATAAAATGATTATGTTTAGTTGACATCTATGCCTATCAGTATAGATAGTCTCTCCAAAAATTAAAATCTAATATCCTCATCACAAAAGTAAAAAAAAAAAAAAGAAGAAGTTGTATTCTCACTGGCATTACTATTGTCCACTCACATAATTAAAAGAAGGAGAGTAATCAGTTGTATAAAGGAGCAAGAAACACCAAATTATAAATAGTAATTAAAAAAAATATCCCTTTTGTCCAACAAAAAGAAAAAGGAGAGAATTTTAAAATTGACCTTTTCAAAAGTTAAAATTTTAAAAATAACCCTAAAAAAAATTTAACTCTAAGAATGACATTCAATTTAATTAATTAGTTAATAAATTTTAAAATTGACATTTTCTTAAAAATGACCTTCAAATTTTTTTAATTATAAGAATGACCTCCATTTTAATTAATGAGTTAATAGGTTGGTTAATAAGTTTAAAATATAATTTATTAATCTTAATTTAACTATAATTTTTTTGGTAGCTATAACTAAAATTTATACCCACAAATTAGAAAAGTTTTTGGAAGATCATTTGGACCAAATACCCAAAAGGCATAAAGAAATGATAACTCTAAATCGATTTTGAATTTAAATGAAAGAAAAAAAAATTCAGGACTAAAACTGGACTACATAAAGGAGTGTATTTCCTTTTTTGGACGTGCCTAAAACTTCACCGCGCTCATTCTGCAGAATTCAAATACAAATCTCATTTCCTCCCCTTTTCCTTTTTTGAGAAGACATTTCCTTCCCTTTATCCAACTTCACAATCGAAAGAGAGATCAAATATGCTCTATTTACAACTTTAATCGAGAATAATCGAATTTTTTTTCAAGAATTTTGAATCTTTTCATGCTTTTCCTATAACCGATTTCGGGTTTTGCAGTTTTTCCTTGTTTCATTGATTAAAGGCGTAATCTTGCATTTGAATTTGTGGGTTTGTGTCCGTAGGGTCAAAGCTTGAGAAAAAAAATTGAATTAATAGATTGTTTAAATTTCTTCATTTAGCACAAATAGATAGTGAAAGTAGGGTTCATATTCAATCTTCACCGGAGCCCAGATCTGAATCAAAGGTTGGATCTTTATAAAATTGTATGTTTTTTCTTGTTCTATTGATTAGTCATTCATCTAATTTTCTAGGGTTCTCGATTTGGTAGGGTTTGGCTGGACAGAAAAGGTGTATCGTAGAAATGGAGGAAACATCTGAAAACTCCCACAAGAGAGTGAAAATGAGGGACCTTGAATCAGTTTTCCGATCTGAAAGTAATTACTTCTTTACCCCTTTCCCTCTCTCTCATTTTTTTTTTTTTTTTTTTTTTGTGAAGTTTAAATTACAGTTTTACTAAATGTTGGTAGTTTATACATTTTTTCATGTATAATTTGATTCAAAGGGTTAAGATTCACCCATTTGATGCATGCTATAATGCTTTGATGGCTTAACTTTATCTGAAGTTTGGTCCAAGATTGCATCTTATTTCAATTGTTATGAGTTTTAGTTGATTTCATGTCGTAGGACTGAATTTCTTGATGCAGTGAAATGAAAATATATTCTCGTATCACTATTCTTGTATCAATTTTCCTCTGTTTCTTTTGTCGTATGTATGACAAACTCTGTTCAAATTGTTTGGAAAAACTAGATGCCTATGAATTTACCCCTTTAAAGAAAATGAAAATTTTTATTTGATACCGCAGAAGCAGGACAAGGAGCAAAGCATGCAAATGCTGAATCTGATTCAAAACCACTCGATCTCAATGTTAATATTGAGGAATTTAACACACCGTTGGACTTAAATCTAACTGCTGGAGATTCTTCCATCCCATTTAAGGACCCCTTCTATCCTTACAAAAACTATGAACATTTGAATTCGAGGGATGATTTCGAGTGTGGAAGTTCTGTAGGTCCATTAGATGAAAAAGATTCGATGCAAGTTTGGAAAGGGCTGAAACGTAATAATTACATGTCTACACCTAGTGAAAGTGTACCGATGATAATACCAAAGCCGCGTGGGAGGAAGAAAAATAATAATGATTTGATGAAAAAAAAGTTAGAACTTGCAAAGAAAGAAGATGCTGATAGGTTTGCTAGATTTGCTGCTCCAAGTGGTTTGCTTCATGAGCTAAATCCCGGAATCATTAACCATGTAAGAAATAGTAAACACGTTCATTCTATCATAGAAGCCATTGTGAGATCCAATCAAACCGAAAATCGAAATTCTGGGGTCAAGCAAAATAATCAAATCAAGAATGGTAAACAAGAAGTCACTGGTGATGGTGATTCAAAATCCCACATGGAAAACGAGAAAGATGGACTTGCACTTAAAGTTCCGTCATCTATAAAAGCTTCATTAGAGAATGCTAGCTCTTTTTCGAACGAGGAATCAGCAGATCTTACCAATGCTAATTCACTTTCTGTTAAAGGTCTACGCTTTACCTTTGACTTTTTAGTTTCATTATTATGATCAATACGAGAATGGAAAGTAACGATTGAAGCTGACGTTGATTTTTTTATTTAATTTTCAGGTGCTAATGTTGCTTCACAATGGTTGGAACTACTAAACCAGGATATTAGAGGACGTCTTGCAGGTAGAGTTCATATTCTAAACCATGGAAGCTTCTTGTACATTCTTAATATCGTAGACTTAGATTGGTTTCTATTTGCAGCACTAAGGCGTAGTAAGAAAAGAGTTCGGACTGTTATTATTACTGAACTACCCCTCCTAATTTCAAGAGAATTTTCGTCTAACTTTGACAAAGCAAAGGTTGATCAACATTCTGTTAGATGGAGCACTCTCTTTGGACAGATGGACAACGCTCTCTCTGAAGAAGAGACTCGTTTGGTGAGTCATAAGCTTTTATTACTACACATGGTCGTGTTTATTATCAGTTTCCTTGGATTTTTTTTAGTAATAGTTGTATTTTGAGTACAATCTTTACTAGTTGTGTGTTATTTGTTTCATATTATTGTTATCAGGAAAGTTGGTTGAACCAAGTGAAGGATATGCAGTTGCAGTGTGAAAGGGGTCTTTTTAACAATAGATTGTTACATGCCTCACTGCAGATTGGATCAATCGGAAACGATGCCAGGTAAATGTCTCACTTTAATCTGCAACTTGTTAAATGATTTTCACATACTTACGGTCCATAAATTGTTACACACACATCCTCATTTTACTTAAGAAAGAAAATATCGGGTTTCTTGGAAGACACGAGTTTGCAATGCTCTTTCAATAAATACTTAAGAGGTTCGAGTTGATTTAAGGCTCCGTTTTGAATAGGTCTACATCATTCTAAGGATTGATTATAGTAGTTTATTCTTTGTTTGCAAACACTTCTGCTAAACTGAAAAGTGCTAGAGAAAGAGATTATGGAAAGTTGGACTAGTTCGCAAATGCTTGCGATGAAGTAGCTTGAAGAAAATTATCAATGTTTGGTATAGAAGTAAAAGTAATTTGATTTTTTTTTGTCCAATAACATATTGCAAAAATAAAACAGCTTTACATTTTTTACGAAGAAGCTAAAAGCACCCCCCAGCATATTCTAGATTTTTCTTCCTGTAAAACAAGCTAAAGCAGAAGTACCAAACATCCATATTCTGTTTTTCAGAAGCTAAAAGCTAAGCACATATAAAAAGCTTTTGCAAACAAGCTTTACCCGAGTTTCAAAAGAGACGACATTTTAGTGTATTGATAAATGTTGCTTAATTTTGTTGAAGGGGATGATCATATTTGCTCGTGTAGTTGTAGGTTGTGATTTTAAGCAACTGCGTAATTTATTTCTTTCTTGTAATGCAGAGGATTAGAAGTGGATAACTCAGAAAAGGATTTAGCTATTAGGGCTGCTGCTGCTTCAATATATTCAACTTGCAACTACATGTTGTCAATGGAAAAAACTTACCATGTTGCTAATAATTACTCTTGAGTAGAAATACTTAATCATAGTCAGCTCTTTTGTTATTAGCAATTTATCATACACTAAATTTTTATGAGAATAAATAGCTGAATATTCAGTTTTCAATACTTGTTTCATTTATATTTTGAAATTGAATCTTATGATTGCTTTAATGATGCAAAATATAAACAAATAGAGACATCTGCAATTAGAGAATTTCAAAGGCCATTATAATCACACCTTCCTTATAAACTGATGAAATTGATCATGTAATCTATTAAATAATTGGGTTAATTACAGGACCTCCCCTGAGGTTTGGTGAAACTCGCGTTTATTCCCCTCTAAGAATACTAATTACTCGGACCTCCCCTGAGGTTTGCAAAACCTTACAACCGTTAGGGTTCCGTTAATTTTTGCTTACGTCATCACAAATTTTTTGAATATTGCCAATTTTGCCCCCGACTTACTGTAGCAAATATGTATGGACTATATTACCCCTCTCAACAAATGTTACATTGTTGCATGAGAATGGATCTAGTAGCAATGTCAAATTACATTTGTGGATTAAAATGTTGTTAAATTTATATAAAATGTGTAATGACCTTATTAATGTATATTTATATTTAAAATAACATTTTAAATATTTCTAAAGTATTTTCTTACTTATTGTAAAATATATGCAAAGAGAAATACACTACTAACTCTTACAAAAAATTATTTTTATTCAAATAAATATAAACATTGAAATTTATTTTTAATGTATAGATTTCCACATTGTCCCTCTTATTTGTGTATATAAATTCAAATAAATATAAACATTCAAATTTATTTTTATTATTATTTTTAGTGTTCTTATATTTTACTTGATAGAAAAATATTGAAAATACTCAAGTTTAATTTATATGTCTATAGATATAAAATTTTATAATGGTCAATAATGTTTTAGAAAAAATATTACACATGTTTATAAAATTTTATATTAGCCAATAATGTTTTAGAAAAAATATTACACATATATCAACTCAAGTTTTATTGATATGAAATAATTAAAAACTTATTTGTTGGGAAATTATTATTTTTTAATGATCATAAATATAACATAACAATTTTTAAAGAAAAAAAATATATATTCAATAATATTTTAATTTTTATAATAAAAATATAAATATAATATTTTAAAAAAAAAACCCTAAAATCACCCCACCCCAACCCCCCAACCACGCCGCCACCACCTTCCCAGGCCGTCCCGACGGCCTGGGATCACCAGATCCAGGCCGGCGATGACCTGGGGAGAATATCCCAGGCCGTCGTCGGCCTGGAACCAGCGATCCCAGACAATAATTTATTGATTACTTAAACCCAATACTATTAAATAATATTTACTATAAAATACTAAAATAAATCTTGTTTACATAATTAATAAATTATTTTTTACGCTATTGATAAATTATACAGTATTGAAATATGTATTTTATAAAAATTTAACTAAAAAAATCAATAAATAATTTTTTCACAAAATTTAAAGATACTAATTCAAATACCCTTTTATAAAATAATTATCTATGAGGTATTTGTAAATAATTAAATTTATGGGTTATTTCAGTTTTAAACTTAAATATATATATATATATATATATATATATATATATATATATATATATATATATATATATATATATAAATAAGTGTTTAATATTTTCAACAATGAAATCATAAATTTATATCTTACTTAAATACAATACAATTAAATAATATTTTATTATAAAATACAAAAATAAAATCTTATTTACATATTTATTATTACTATTAATTGCATAATTAATAAACTATTTTTTTTCTTTTTTATGTGATATAAATCGGGGTGGGATTAGTTTTTCTTTTCTTTTTATGTGTAAATTTAATTTTATTAAAGTTTGGGGACTAATAGGCAAATATAAATTTTTGTAAGGTTTTGTAAACCTTATGGGAGGTCGATGTAATTAAAATTGATGAGGGCAAGAGGGTAATTTCACGCATTCCATCCACCTCCGTTAGTCTTCGTTAGGGTTTTGTAAGGTTTTGCAAACCTCGGGGGAGGTCCGAGTAATTAGTATTCTTAGAGGGGAATGAACGCGAGTTTCACCAAACCTCAGGGGAGGTCCCTGTAATTAACCCTAAATAATTTCATGCAAAATATACCTGATTGGAAACTTATCAAATATCCTTCGATGTTCAAGAATTCCATTTGGGATTGTTTCACAAGTGAGTTAGAGAACAATTAACATTGTATTTCAAGATAATTAACTTTATATTTGGAACTAATTAAATGAAATAGTTTATATTTGTTCTTATAAATTTGAATTTAGCGGCTTATAATAGTGCAAAATGGGCTGAAAATATTTCGCCTGTTTGTCTCGCTTTTCCGAAAAAAAATTCGGTTTTCGGAAAGGCCAAACAAACAATCCAACCACTTTCCCAATTAATTAGCTACAGTAATTTTTTTCTCAAACCACTCTCCGAAAGGCCAAACAAACAGGCCACTTTTCTACTCTATTTCTATTTCTCTCTATATTAGAAAAGTCAAAAATTGCGGCTACTTTCCCAAACAACTCTCCCAAAACTCAAACAAACAACATTACGCAAATCGAGATTATTTCTCAAACCTCTACCACTTTCCCAAACCACTCTCCGAAAGGCGAGACAAACAGGCTCTTCCCGTTTTGGTTGTATTTTTCCTCGGGATTGTCCTCTGTTTTTGTCTTTTGTGATGGATGGCACCTTATTAGTACTATCTTCTCCGTTTATTTAATTCGAAATGCATGTTGATTTATTGAAAAAAAATATATATAAATCCATAGCTTCACATTGATATATGCTAGATTTTTAAAATGTGAGGGAAAAATGAAAGATATTATCCGGTGTTATGTGAAACATTTATAAAATTATCTTGTGATTTTTTTTTTCGTTAAATTTCCTTGTACTTTTAAAAATTCTGCATAAAATATTCAATCTCCGTTAGATATTAACATCGTTAATTTTTAATTAAATTGTCTAAATTACCCTAGATATATTGAAAGTATAAGGGGATTTTGTGCAATCGTTTAAAAGTACAAGGGAGTTTTGCACTAATATCAAAAGTACATGGGAGTTTTTGGCTGAAAAATGTATGCAAAAAACAACAAAAATAAGATATTATTCACGTGAAACACACTCGCGCTAAAAATTGGACAAATTTAATGTTTTATGCAAAGTTTTTGAAAATATAAGAAAATTTAGTGTAAAAAAAATTCACTCAGTAGTTTACTTCAGGTTTAACATAAAACATAACAATGGGTAGCATTGTGAAATTTCCCCTAAAATGTGAATTGCTTGTAAATTTTATAAACATAATAAGTTTAATACAATCTAAACTCTATTTACCGAACTCTATCATATATGAAGAGTTGTGGCACCAATCCCCTTTGAAAGCTTTCACATCAAAACCCAATTTAGAATTTGAGATATAATATATTTCTTCAACAAATTCAGCCATTGACGCGGACACATTCCTCAATTAATCCGTCAACGTTGTCTTTTCTTCCAAAATCCTGCAATTTCCATTCAATTACTTGGTATTTTCCTTTGAATACAAAATAGCTACAATAATAATGTTAACAAACTCCATCATCTTCTTCAGACTATTCTTCTTCTTACCCATTTTAGAATGGCCCAGTCCAATTCAAACCCTGATCATGTACAATAAATATCTCACTACGGATTCTAATTTTGAAAAATCCAAGAAAATTTCTGCACAATGAAATGTTTAAGCTTAACCCTCCTGCTGATTTTCTCGATTTTTGTTGTCCCAAGTCAGTCCAGTGGGTATTTTCTTGAAAGATTTCGAAAATTAGCACATGATAATCACAATTCCAATGCAATTGTTCAGGTATATTTCACAAGTTCTTTCTTTCTTTAAGGTGGTTTGGTTTCATTATCTGCTTAATAATGCATGTGAACTGTTTGTTAATAGATATCTCCATCAACTAACCCTGTTAATCCAGTGGGGAATTTGAATTCTGGAAATGCTCAAAGTCCTTTGAATTCACCAAAGGGGGTGGAGACATGTGAAATGGTGTTTAGTAAGTGTGAAATTAAGGATTACAACCTTACTGCCTGTGTCCCTTCTGTCGGAAACGGTAACTCTTCTGTTCTGTATACATCATCTAAATGGTTATGCACTTATTGATTGTAGACTAATGTAGATTCTTGATTAATTAGGACGAAATGTCGTAAATTAGATGACTACTATGTAACCCAAAAAAATAGGTGGCTACACTAAATGATTATGTAAAAGTTGCATTTGTTAATTTTTATAAGTTCTGTTAGCTTTTCTGATCTTGAATGTATATGGCGTACCTATAAATTTCAAGTTATTGATTGAAAAATCTATGTGAATCTCAAATAGTTAAGAGGAGAATTTAAGAATTATGTAGTAATACTTATACTGTTGTGTGTATTTCTTCCACCACGTATTGGTCGCACCTGGACATGTAGTATAACAGATATTTGGAAATTCATATCCTTGTTTAGTTTTATATTAATGAGTAACTTCTAATTAATTCTACAGAAGCCAGTTAGTATAAATTTGAGTTCATGTTTTAATGCTTTGCTTAATGGGAATTATATAATGATAACAGAGTGCTCTGTTTTATGCTATGCGTGAAATTCTACTTTCTTTGTTTCTGTTGAATTATATAATGTTGTTTGATCAAGATGATAACTTTATCTAAAAGAACACCTTATGGAGTTGAATGTATAGGATTCGATGTTTAATAATTTGGTAACCAAAAAATAGTTAGGTTCTGTTCCTCGGTTATTTTCTTTTTTTACCGAAGAAAATGGAGAGGGTCTCAGAATTTGTTTCAGTATTTCAGTAAGAGACCAAACCATTTTCAAGGTTCAATAGAGTGTTAGAATGAATCTAATGGGCTATCAGGCCCTTTTTCATCCCTATGGCTGGTCCAGTGATTTAAATTTGTACCTTTTCCTCTAAAATATGGCTGCTAGTTTTCATTTTTCGCATCTGTATGCATGCATGCACATGACTAGAATTCAAAAAATTCAATTAAGGTTATCGACCACAAATTCACAAATTCAACCCAATAGGTTTAACATCTAAATTAATGCATTATGACCTCAACATCAAGGTAGCTCAACAATGTTATGGGATGGATCTATCAAACAATAGAAATAAATGGAGAGTGTGTTGAAAAGTTCTACTGTTTAATATTTCTGCAGCGTTGCTTGCTACAAATGAAAAGTACAACTTGGATTTTTTCTTAGACTATGAATAACTATAAGTGGATAAAGTCATTCTTGAGACCTTGCTAGAGTAGAAAGCCAATCAACTCCATTTATTATTAAGATTTGCGCCAAGTCCTTGTCTTGTATTTTGTTAAACAAAATTGGCTTATCCTTACTGTCTTCATGAACAGGACTTTGCAAATACCGTTATAGCTCACAATTGAACATTTTTAGTAGTAATGTTATAGTAAAACTTTTCAATTTATGAAATGTGCCGTTATCAGAGAGCAATGAATTCCCTGGATCTAATTATCTACTTTCATCATATCGGAGACTTATGGTTTCATATTTTACGCATCTAGATATATATACCCTTTCTGATATCTTAAAACGGGGGCTCATAGTATCTATTTTCCTGGCAGGTTCTCAAGCATCATACGTGCTTGTCGTGAATGCTGGTAACAACTCTTTTCAACTGAATATTACTTTACTTCCTGCAAACACTTCCGTGGAACACATAGCAATATCTGGACACCAAGTCAAGAAGGTATTGTATCTATATTTATTTAACAGACTATTAGTGTTGAATTGAAATTACTTGTTTAGACATAGATGCCAATGAATAAAGCGATACACTTGATAAGCCTCTCCGGTTTTGATTGTTTTTGCTTTTGATCTCTTTTGTTTGCATCAACTCTATCAGGTAAATTTACCATCAACCACTGGAGGAAATTCAGCAATTTCGCTAAATGTCGGAAATGGAGACTGTATAATCCATACAGGAGTTGTAGTACCACAAGGTTTATATTTATACACCAACTATTTGACACCTATGAACGGGACATACCTACTATTTGTCACCGCTCTTTTCATCGGAGGGACGTTGGCCTGCTGCAAGTTGAGAAATAGGGAACGGGATCTAAATGGAGTTCCATATAAGGAACTTGAAATGAGGCAGAAGGAGACCAATGTTTCTTCATTCACCATCGGAACACCTGAAAGTAATTGGGATCAAAATTGGGATGTCGAAGATTGGGATGAGGAAAATGCTATGAGATCACCAGGCACAAAATTTACGGAGAAAAAATTGGAGAATGGTGGTGCCTCGTTAAAGTACATAGATACTGCACAATGGGGAAATGGTTGGGACGATTAACGTAAAACCCACCTCAATCATCTTGAGGAGGAACAAGATTATTCCACGAAACCTGAAAAATAGGGAATAGGACAGTTTAGATAGTCGAAGAACTTAGAATATTTTTACTTTTACTTGATGTTTTTCTTGTGCAATTTGTCAACTAGAAGCAGTGTAGGAAGCTTAGGATAACTAATGCCTACTGAAATTCTATGGTTTTGGTTATATTTCTAAAGATCTTACGCGATTGTTTAATTACCAATTCATGATGACTATGTCGATAAAAAGGTAACTATTCTTTCCGATGATTAGTATTGTTAAGTGGAGGAGTCTAATAACACCTTATACCGTGTTTCTACGCCGGGGACGGAGGGTGGAGCTCCTGAAATACATGGAAGAATTGTTTAGAGATCTAACTTTCATTCCATCATAATTAATTATCAGTAACTTAGTCTCACATTGAGAATAAACTTATTTCAAATTGGAAGTACAAATATGTTTCAGTAGCTAATGCTCTTATTCATGCATTGCATTTCCAGTGCATATTCCAATCCAACATTAATTATGGGTTCTCGAGTCAGCACCCCCCAACACACACCACTACTACTATGTGCTCCATAAAAGTGTTTGTATGTGTATTTTCTCAATAAAGCAAGAGGCCTGATAAATGAAAAGTTGTGGAATGTGAGATTCTGAATCACTTTTGACAATTTTAAGGACAAACCTTTCTCTTGCTTTTCTTCAAGTGTGCCTGCCCTTAATAATATTCTTCCTCTTCCTCTTACCCTTTTATCTGCCCAAGGGATTCAAGTGTGCAGCTTTTTTTCTTTTTTAAGAGTATTAGATTCCAAAATATCAGCATAGGCATTGACTCTTTCTCCAATTGGCCTATTAACATACATATCTGGCCCATTGCCTATTTTGCATGGCTCAATAATAAATAAAAAAAAGGAAAAGACTGCAACAAATGGTTTCTATTTTAATGGGTTTAAGAGACTAGTTCACATCAGCCCGTCTAGCTCAGTTGGTAGAGCGCAAGGCTCTTAACCTTGTGGTCGAGGGTTCGAGCCCCTCGGTGGGCGAATTGCTTTTTTTGTTTTTAATTTTATTTTTAAACCCCTTGTTCGGTCCAGGTTGTAGCCAGGCACCAAATAGTCTTATATTTAAATTCCCATGGAAAATATTCTTTTTAATATAATTATAAAAAGATCCGAAAAATATTTCTCACCATTTAATATAATTAATCCTTTAATTCCACTAGTCTTAAATTAGGATACACAAAATCAAAAATAGAAAACCCACATACGAAAATACAAATAGGAAGCAAAGCAAAACGAATACAAATCGACAAATTGGTCCGACCGGAGTTAGATAGTCGACCGGTAAAGCTAGAGGCTGCGAAATTTGAACCTCTAGGTACAAATCTAAACTTCCATTTCGACTAACAAATAAAAAATTTGAATTTCTTCAATCGAATCAAGAAGCATACCATTCGGACACTTTCCATCAATTATCATCAGTCATTAATTTAACAGATAGCTTTAAGGCAATTATTTCTAACATGGTTAAACAAGTTTTAAAGACAAATAGGCAAACAATAATAAGTATGTCTTCCATCTCATTATTTTTCTTCCAAATGCATTCCGATTTTATGTTTGATATAATTTGAGACGCGTCAACTTCATATACATTACATAAAATTTCTCCTAAATACAAATTTGAAGTTAAATTGGCACATTGTAGAAACTAAACTATTCTCATTATTGATTCATAAAAGTAGATTCCAACAGGGACCCAAGATGGTTGGATCAAGTAGTAGTGATTAGCGACCCTCAGAGGTGAGACTCAAGTTCGAATCTTACTGGAAACACCACACTGAGAGGACATATATACCCTTTGCACTCTTCGATCTGAACTATAAATATACAGTCTAGTAGATATAAAAAAAAATCCCACAAAGAGGCGTGATTGATTAGGCACTTTATATTAGCAAGTGTGCTTGATATTGATGCCTATTGCCTAGTACGATAATTCTAAGTTATAATTGTCCCATGTGCCACCAATTATGTTGAAAATGCCAATTGAGTAGGTTCTCTTGGGCCCAACACCATCTTACTACCATTAATATTTTTTGCTTAAATTTGTATTAGGTAAAGGAACAACTCATTTTGGTTAACCTTTCACATGTCCTCAAATTTTCATGAAAAAAAATAATAGTGATAGTATAAACTTTGTCAATTATATTCATTTTTTATACAAGTTGATTTGTAAACATTTGGACAAAATTTTGAGCACCATATGACATCGAATATTCACTTGTGAGTATAATGTCTTAAGGAAACAACAAAACTACAGACTAAATGCAGAAGATTCAAAATTTGCAGAAAGATATGCATACAAAACAGATGAGTTTCCAACTTAGATAAGGACATAGAGAACAAGAGAAAAAGAACCATGTGAACCAACAATTTTTCTTCATCTCATTAAAATAATAAGCAACTTGAAATTGGCTAAACATAAACAAACAAAAAATACATTTAAAAAACATAGTTAATTCCAACATCATCACTACTCTGCATTTTTCTATTCCATTTTATTCTACTTTCACTTTCTCTTTTTATATTCATCACTTAGATTATATTCCTTGTTTTAGGAACTAAGAATCTTGAAAATTGCATAATGATCTGTCCCATTTCATTCCATGTTCATGTTGATTATTACCCACACACACACACACACACACACACACAAAGATAATTATAAAAAATGGCATGAATCATTAAGTAATATCCAAAAGGATCCTTAATCGAACCCGGTGAAAACGAATTCGATGACCATGTTTAATATGGAGAAGAAATTACACTAATGCACCAAAAAAGATTGTGAAAAATACAAAAAGAAAGCAAGCAATATGTTAGTTGAATACATCTCCCAAATCCTCTTGGCTTTCAGAAGGGCATCTAATAAGCTCCAATATGTTGACTACTTCAGCCATATCTGGCCTATTCGAAGGCACTTGAGAGGTGCATATTAAACCCAACTTCATCACCGGTATTGCCTCATCGACTGGGAACTTGCCTTGTAATCTCCCATCAACACATTCCTCGACTCTCCCTTCTTCTAACGATCCTCTAATCATGTCACATAGCACCACAACATCATCCTCCATGTACTCCACGGGTCTATTCCCTGTCACTATTTCAAGAACCAACACGCCAAATCCATAAACATCGCATTTTTCGGTTATTTTCACGGTTTTGCAAGCAAATTCAGGTGCCATGTAGCCAAGGGCACTTTGAATTTTACTACTCAATACATAACGATCTAGCATAGGGAGAAGACGAGCTAAACCATAATCGGCAACCTTTGGTTCGCCAGAGCTATCGAGCAAGATATTGCTCGATTTTAAATTGTAGTGGATAACATTCATTTGGTGTAAATGTGATAACCCTTTAGCAACCCCAAGAATAACGTTGAATCTCTCGTTCCACGATAGGTAGCTTCCACTAGACCGTTCGTGGAGATGCTTGTATAGGTTCCCACCAGAGACGAACTCGTATATGAGAAGTTGTAAAGATTGTGTCCAATAATAACCATCGAGGGCCACGAGATTAGCATGTCGAACTTTCCCGAGCTTTTTGACCTCCCTTTCGAACTCGTTTTGGGATTTCACGAGACTAGAAACCGTGAGCTTTTTTATGGCAACCGAGCGCCCATCTTTAAGCATAGTTCGGTACACGGCTCCAAAACCTCCGCGCCCAAGTTCACAATCTTTGTTAAGAAGAGCGTGGGTCCCGGTACTAAAATCAGGATCACCCGAAAACATAACAAGCTTCCCAGAATCGCCATTTGAAGATGCCGATTGGCTAAAGTCATCACCACCCGAAAAAGTAAAAGCCTCAGGCGGATTTGCCTTGGAAGCACGCACACGAAGATTAAGAACAGTGATAGCTATTACTCCAATTACTATTGCAGCAGCTGCACCTATGGCAATTAGTGCTGAAATGCTGAGGATTTTTTTGCCACGGTTAATATTTTGTGGGATAGTTTCTTGAGTTGCATCAGTGGAGTTGGGATTAAGTACGAGTGGTTTAGGAAGGACTGTGGGGCAAGTTCGATTGACAGCCGCCCCACAAAGAGATGGATTCTCGGATACAGATGATGGAGCAATGGTGTTGAAGAAACCACCATTTGGTAGCTCGCCTTGTAGCTGGTTGTGTGAAATGTTAAACGACTGAAGATTTACGAGGTTTGCTAGCTGCTTTGGTAATGCTCCTGTAAGCTTGTTGAAAGAGAAATCGACATTTTTAAGGTAGGGAAGCTTTGCAAGTGATGCGGGAATTGAACCTGTTATTTCATTATGTGCAAGAGACCTGCCAAATTTAACCAAACAAATTAGTCTTAATCAAGAAATGCATCAAGCAATATCCATAACAAAATAAATTCTTGTATCAAGCAAATTTCGTAATGAGAATTATGTAATCATAGATACTAGCAGCTACATGATTAATCATATAAAGATTGCTCAAAAAAAGGGCACCAGCGTATATACAGAAGCCTTAAAGATTGCTTAATAAATCATGAAATTGAGTAGAAAACTTACAAGGACATAATTGAAGAGCAATTCCCAATTGACAATGGAATGTTGCCAACCAAAGAATTTTTCTCAAGTCTCAATTCATTAAGAGATGTGACTCCACCAATCTCCAAAGGTATGCTTCCATTTAATTGATTCTCACTCAAATCCAGAACAATTAAGGTCTTCAATTGCCCAATACTTGCAGGAATGCTACCAAAGAATTCGTTCTTCGCCATATTCAAGAACTCCAAACTTCCAAAGTCTCCAACAGCAGAAGGAATTTCACCAGACAGTTTATTTCCAGAAACATCCAAAACCACGAGCTTCTTCCGAGAATTCTCCATCGATGAAGCAAAAGCAGTATCAATATTCCCACTTAATCCGTTATCTGAAAACAAAACTCGCTCTAAACCAAGTTTGAACATCCAATAAGGAAGACTACCAGTCAATGCATTATGACTAACATCAAAAGCTACAAGATTTACACAACTGCTCATGGACTCAGGCAAGCTACCAGATAGAGCATTCTTGGATACATTCAGAACTTTCAAAGACTGAAGCTTCGAAAAAGAATCTGAAAGTTGACCCGTAAAGTTGTTCTCAGATAAATCGAGGGTCTCAAGGCTTCTCATTTCTCCAATCCATTGAGGCACTTCCCCTGTAAATCCATTTTCACCTAAACTCAAATTTTTACACAAGGAAAGCTTCTGCATTGAGCTTGGAAGCCCTCCAGAAAACGAATTTCGACTCAAATCAATTGACTTCAACAACAAACAATTCCCAATTCCATCAGGAACTTCACCTACAAACTTGTTATTCCTCAAACTTATCCCCCTCAAATTATTCAAACGTTCCATTCCCTTAGGAATTTCACCCTCCAGCATATTGTCAGATAAATCAATTGACCTTACTCCAGACAATGACCAAAGTCCTAATGGCAACTGCCCAGAAAACTTATTCCCGGACAAGTCGAGCGAAGCTAGAGACGAACACGAGCCTAAGCTCTCAGGAATGGGGCCTGAAAACTTGTTCCTAGCTAATGAAATCGATCGCAAAGACCCACATTGGGTAAATAAATCACTAGGTATGGAACCAGATAGTCCGTTTTCGCTCAAGTCTATATCCTTCAAATCAGATAGACTAGCAAAACTAAAGATTATGCTTCCGGTGAGATTATTTCTTGCTAAAGAAAGCTTTCGCAGAAATTGTAACTGAAGTAAACCTCTACTTAGTTTACCTGATAAACCAAATCCATCAAGAATAAGGTCAGACACTCTGTTGGATCTAGGGTTGCATTTTACCCCAACCCAATTGTTACAAGGGCTATCATCATCTTCATTCCAAGAGCTTAATTTTCCATGTGGGTCTTGAAAATCAGCTTTTAACACAATTAGTCCCAGAACATCATCGTTCAAAGAAGGGTTCAAAGATTCTCCAAACATCGGCCATGATGATAACAATAATGATGATAACAAATAAAAATAAAATTGAAAGAGAACTCCATGAAAGTTTCTCATTTTTGGGAAATGAATAGAATGCAGGATTTTTAAGGCATTAGTGAATTTTAATTAAACCCAATAAAAATAAAATAAAAAGGGGATTAACTGACAGAAATGGTAAGAATGAGTAAAGGAGAAAACCACTAGTAAACCCAAACCAACAGCCCCCTAATAGCAAAAAGAACAAAATGTGGAAAATCTTCCAAAAAAAGAAATGGTAAGAAAATAAAATGGAAAATGAAAAGTTTTGGGAGTTGAAGGAAGTGAGTGTGTTTAGGAAGTGGAGAGAAAAGAAGGGCAGTTTCGATCTGAGAATACAGAAAACGTTGAGTGAGCTGAAGTGTATGAAGAAACTATTCACCTGAATATGCTTTTCTGAAGGTTGAAGTGCGCACTTCAGCGGCTATTTCGCCGGAAATGTGGAGAGAGGGGGTGGAGGTTCCTGGCAACAGGTAGTTAGTGCAGCATTTAAATCACTCTCGCTTTCTCTCTCTAAGACTTTATTCTAACAGAGAGAGAGAGAGAGAGAAAGAAAGGGCATTTATTAACGGGAAAAAGGGGGAAGAAAAAGAGTGAGGGGTATGTTCATGTGTGGGGCACTTTTATTGTGCTTGACACGTGGCGGTTTTTCTGATGGGTGGGTTGAACCTACTTGAATTAGGGCATTGTTCCATCTTCTTTTGGATAATTATTCCTTCTCATCCATTACACCCAAAATTGAAGACAAATGAAGCTAGATTATATTGCGTCTTTTATAGTAATTTTGAAGAAATTAATATTAGGCTTCAAAATATTTAATAAGTATAAGACCTTCTCCAAGGGACCTTTTATATCCCAAATTATAAAAAATTTGATAAGAATTACAAAAAATTAACTCCAATGGAGTCTTTAAAATTTGAGAATGCTAAAAAATTTAAAGTTTGGACTCTCATATTTGAGAGTTCAAATTGAAATCTTAAAAATCGCTTTTGCAGACAAAAGTACAAATTATAGTACTTTATTATTATATTAAATAGGTATTTATTATATATCATTATTATTTATATATAAATTAAAATTAAAAATACTTTGTTAAAATATAAATGAGCTGTTGGAGTGGAGTGGAGTGGGAGTGGTGTGGTTGTCTAAAAATAGAATCTTAAAATATAAAGAAGCTGTTGGAGTGCAGAGTAAAAAACGGGATTGTATAACACTGTTCACTCATTCGATTTTAAGATAAGAGACCTGAATATAAGAGGTCTATTGGAGGTGGTCTAAGGTGTCATTAAATTCAAAATCCCTAAATTGAGGTCAAGAGGTCTGCCTAGAGACCAGAGCAATTTTTTCAATTGGGTTCAATTTAACCAAAATTGTCAACAATCAAGTAGGTATGATGATATTTCCAACCCAAATTCAGATAAATTTTTTAACGAATGTTAGATGTGACACCAATTTTACTAATTTTCCTCCGACGCGTTCAATAATCTTTTGACAATATATTAATTATTAGAATAAAAAGCCTCAAAGTCATCTGAAATTTTCATTGTTTCTTTAGTGTGCACTCTTCATATCCAAAGGGAAACAAAAGAAAATCATGAATCATTCTTAAAAGGTGCTCATAATAGTACACATGTACAATTAATAAAAGCTTTTATTTACTTCCTCTCTACTAATCAAAATCAATATTAGAAAATTCCATTTTCAATTCACATTCCCTTATTTTTCTTCCAATAACCCTCGAATGAAGTGCAAGATTGAGACTTGACATTGATATATGAGGGGAATAGAACACAAGAGATGGGCAATATGGGAATAGAAGGAGGAACACAATCCAAAAGAAAATGAAGAAAAATTAAAAGGGGAAAAAAAAAAAACAAGTAGGTGGAAGAAGAGCATTTAGTTTGGTGTACATAAATTTGCAGAGTTGGAGAGGGACTCTACTTCTGCCTTTAAAGCTTCTGCTATAAATTCCATTTAACACAAATAGGTCCACTCCTAGCTGTTCACTCCCTCCAAATTTGAATTTAAATTAAAGACAATTACCCTCTTATTATTTTTAGTAAAATAAAAATAAAAAAACAATTAATTTGCTCCTTTATTTTGGTAAAAGGAGCTTACCGTCTCTCTCTCATTTTACTTATTTTCAAATACACATAGACGAAATTACTCTCACTTATGACTTATACAATGTCCAATTCAAATATCACGGGGAGAAAAGTTGTTCATTAAAAATACCACTAAGTAAAGTGTTCATGAAACATTTTACAGGGGATAAAGTAAATTTATGTTTTCAAGTGATGATTAAATGGGCCATTAATCAAATTAAATTGAAGCTCCACTCGAAATTTGAGCGTGGGTGCAATACCCTATAGGGAAAGGAGGCAAAATGATCGTCATTATTTTTCACAGTGACGAATATGTCTATTTTTATATCACAAAAAGAAATTTTACCCATTATACATATTACAAAGGATAATCTTAAAAAAAAACTTTTTAATTTGCAAGATTTATCCACGTCTTATTATAGGTACCTAATTGTCTTGTACATAGTTGTATATAGAGTTATCAATTAATGGGGCGAATATTAATCACAATTTCATACGAGTTCGATCTAGCTTAATAATGATTTTTTTTTATTAAATTAAAGATACGGTGGATCAAATTCATTAGAAAGACTCATATAAAAAAATACTGAAATCGAAAATAAATTTAATTAACTTTTAATATTATGGAACATAGAATTTGTAGACGAAAAATATTGTATATAAATAACTATGCTTTAAAAACACCTAAAGTATGACTTATGAGTCACTAGCCAAATTTCCTTTCGTTCATACTACATTTATCATAAAACATCAACTTTTTTTTTTATATTTGCAGTAATACATACATAATTTCACTTTGCACCTTGAAATTAGGTAAATTTGATAGTTTGTACCGTTAAAATTAATTATTTTACTTTACATTCTCAAAACATCTTTTTACTATACTCTCTCAAAACACCTTAATAATTTCATTTGGCACCATCAACATTATCACCATCTTAATTTCGTTGAAAAAACTATTTGCAACTGCCACTAAAGACAAGAAATTACGTAGTGCAAACCACCATTACATTTCTTATATGTGGAGTGAAAATCCACATCAGCCATGTTCTGGTCAATATGAACACACGTAATCCTATTTCTTTGGAGTAGAACATTAATAATGTGGATTCTCACTCCACATCTGAGAATTATATTGATGAAATATACCACGTGTACTTAATGATGTGGTGCATCGATTGCATTAAATAATTTCTCCACTAAAGACAGGTTTAATATTTTATGAAGATTTTTCCTCTGTTTTTAGCTGAACCCGAAAGGAGAAAAAAAATGCAACTCAACTTATACTTACCTCATATATATAGTACTATTTCACGAATAATACAAATAAAACTCAAAGAAAAAAAAGCTAGTGTAATCAAATCAAATCATCACGAGTTATAATAGATTGTCCTGTTGTCAAATAACGTGTGGCAGGTCTAGGTGGTCCAGCTAATGGGCCTAAGAGAATCCAGAAAAAAAAAAAGTCAAATGTCCTGACTCAAACGGCGTCAAAGAGAAAGCATTTCCATTGGAGCAAAACTACAGACGCCTCCAGACAAAAACACTGCCGTTACGTCAATTTTTCCTTCAGCATAAACGGTTCCCCAAAATGAAAGCATTTTTTACATAAACTTAAAAAAAGAAAAAGCTAAAATGTTCATTAGTATAAAAATGTCAGTTAAATTTGGACTTAGTTTTAAATTTTAATCCATTTAAGAAATAAATTTGCTCTGAATCTTAATTTGCTTATCAGTTTAATATATATACTATTTAATTAGAAGTAAGAAAATGGGAACTTCTACAGATAATAAGTCCAGACAGTAAAACGACAGCACTCTTAATTTATTTTGACGTTCGACAACTGCGCATCGTATCCCACTGCAGCTATCTTTTAATTTTATTTCGTTTTTCTTGAAAATATTTACTGTACCTGTAGGCTGTTCTGTAGGGTTTAAGGTCCATTTAATTAAATGAATTGTGGACACAAGTGTGCTTGACAAATGGGTCAGTCAATTGGTCCGGATCAGGACGTTTATCAAAAGTGATTCTGCCATTTTGGTTTGTGGTGGGCCTGGTGGGACTTATGAAAATTATATTAAATTTATTTGTTAATGTTTTGAAATTGTTTGGGTCTGTTTGTCTCGCCTTTCGGAGAGTGATTTGGGAAAGTGGTAGAGGTTTGAGAAATAATCTCGATTTGCGTAATGTTGTTTGTTTGGGTTTTGGGAGAGTTGTTTGGGAAAGTAGCCGCAATTTTTGACTTTTTTAATATAGAGAGAAATAGAAATAGAGTAGAAAAGTGGCCTGTTTGTTTGGCCTTTCGGAGAGTGGTTTGAGAAAAAAATTACTGTAGCTAATTAATTGAGAAAGTGGTTGGATTGTTTGTTTGGCCTTTCCGAAAACCGAAATTTTTTTCGGAAAAGCGAGACAAACAGGCTCTTTGACTTCTAAATGAAAATAATTTTATGCTTGGTTCTGAACTTTTATAATGTTTAATTTCTAATATCATAGTTAGTTTTGGGATTTCAAAACATAGAAATCAAGAATTTTAGAAATTGCAAAATTAACTTTTCACAACTGCAATTCCACATAATCAATACCTCTCAATAAAATTTAATCCCAATCAATTATTGTAGAAATTAATTTTACTAAAACAACTCTCATGAAATTATTAACCAACCAATGAATTAAATCCGCTTTAAAGGATTTTAAACAAATGATATCTCAAATCTATATTATTCCGACCAGCAAAAGATAATTTTGTTTAGGTCAAACTCATGTTATTACTTATTAGTATCAAATCCAACTAAATAATTGATAATATTCTATTTTAATTGTTCAAATTCAATCTTGCTTGAGTTTAAATTGGTTCGACTCAACTAAAAAGGACGAAATATACGAATTTGTGTAGAATTTTACTCGATTGTCAATCATATTATTTTTCACTAAAAAAAGGCTGACCACATTGAGTTGTGTTTTACTGTTTTGTTCGTTTTGTCGAATCAAATATTTAATGAATTTTTACCTTGTCACACCCAATATAGCGCAATAAAGTCATCATAAATGGAACTTTCTAAGCATTGGTTCAATTCAAATAATGGACACATTGCATATTGTCTTTTCTTTTAAAATTTAGGGAAAAGTCTCTTACTTGAAAGTGAAGTATCAATGGTGGCCATGTTTGATCTTTTGGGACTTTGTTTTTGTCTTGGATTAAGAAACTTGAAATGGGACATTCTTTTGGTGCAATGTTAAGGTATGGGCTGATTCAATATTCAAACCCCGCATGCTCATGTGCAGATACCACAATTGTTGAATTTGAAATAAAGAAATGGTGAGTACAATTTTAGAGATGAATCGGGGTTGGCTTGATTTACTATCAATTAGTTTTTAAATTAACATGGGTGTTTTCGAATTTTATTGTGAGAATATGATTATAAGTTGCTCAACAAATTATGAAGAATGTTCATATTTATAGCGCGTGGAGCACACTGACTGAAAATGGGATAAATATAAATAGGGTTAATTACAGGGACCTCCCCTGAGGTTTGGTCAAACTCGCGCACATTCCTCTCCAATAATGCTAATTACTTAGACCTCCCATGAGGTTTGAAAAACCTTACAAAACTCTAACGGACACTAAAGGAGGTGGATGTAATGCGTGAAATTACCCTCTTGTCCTCATCAATTTTAATTACATCGACCTCTCCTAAGGTTTACAAAACCTTACAAAAATTTATATTTGCCTATTAGTCCCCAAACTTTAATAAAATTAAATTTACACATAAAAAAAAAAAAAAACTAACCCCATCCCGATTTATATCACATAAAAAAGAAAAAAATAGTTTATTAATTATGCAATTAATAGTAATAATAAATATGTAAATAAGATTTTGTTTTTATATTTTATAATAAAATATTATTTAATTGTATTGTTTTTAAGTAAGATATAAATTTATGATTTTATTGTTGAAAATATTAAACACTTATATATATATAAGTTTAAAACTAAAATAACCCATAAATTTAATTATTTACAAATACCTCATAGATAATTATTTTATAAAAGGGTATTTGAATTAGTATCTTTAAATTTTGTGAAAAAAATATTTATTGATTTTTTTAGTTAAATTTTTATAAAATGCATATTTCTATACTGTATAATTTATCAATAGCGTAAAAAATAATTTATTAATTATGTAAACAAGATTTATTTTAGTATTTTATAGTAAATATTATTTAACAGTATCGGGTTTAAGTAATCAATAAACAAATTAATAGTTCTTATTTTATTAAATGTGTATTTGAATGAGTATTATTTAATTTTTTTTAAAAATAATTGATTTTCTTAATTATTAATATTTTAGCATTTTTATAATGCCTTTTCTGTTCAAATTTTTTCTTATTAATCATATTTTTTATTTATTATCCTTGTTGTTAAATTTTTTTAGAATTATGAAAATAAATTGATATTATTGAATTTACGGTTTGGATATGGATAAATCTTAATATTTTTGCATTTTCATAATGATCTTTTTATTTATCTTTAATTTTTCTTATGATTAACAATAATTTATTCACTCTTCTTTGTACTTCAATTTTAAAAACATTATGAAAAAAGATTGAAATTAATATCTACACATTATTGTTAATTTATTCATTTTACATTTTAAATTACAAATTATATAAATTTTACATGCCTTCATTGAAATAATTTGTTATATAAGAGTTACTAGTGTATTTCTCTTTGCATATATTTTACAATAAGTAAGAAAATACTTTAGAAATATTTAAAATGTTATTTTAAATATGAATATACATTATTAATGTCATTACCCATTATATATAAATTTAACAACATTTTAATCCACAAATGTCATTTGACATTGCTATTAGATCCTTTCTCATGCAACAACATAACATTTGCTGAAAGGGGTAATATAGTCCATACAAATTTGCTACAGTAAGTCGGGGGCAAAATTGGCAATCGACCGAAAATTTTATGATGACGTAAGCAAAAATTAACGGAACCCTAACGGTTGTAAGGTTTTGCAAACCTCAGGGGAGGTCTGAGTAATTAGCATTCTTGGAGGGGAATGGACGCGAGTTTGACCAAACCTCAAGGGAGGTCCCTATAATTAACCCATATAAATATGTTTAAGATTTTTTGCTAATAAAAACATCAACTTTTGCCAATCAAGCAAAACCTACATATGGTGTTTTGGTATTTCATTAAATAATATCGATCCATTTTTCTAAAAAAATAAATATCGATCTACTAATTTATTTAACAATTCAAAAGCAAAACACTAATGCCCTTTTCAGGTTTTGTATAGTGGTCATTTGTTCATATGTACTAGATGCGGTAAAATTTTAATTTCTGGTCCTATATATCCAGTACATGTTTTTAATTAGTTTAGTATATTTAGCCCTCTAACTTATTATCACATATATTGGTTCTTGAAAGTGAAGTATCAATGGTGGCCATTCTTTTGGTGCAATGCTCTTTTAGGGCCTGTGGGGCGATTCCATGTTCCAAGGACCGTGGGCAGATGATACAATTTTATTGATTTTTTTTTGGTAAAATCAAATTTATGCAATAATAGAAAGAAAAAAAAAAAAAGGCATGTTGCACAAATTAGAGGAGAGTCTCTATCACAAAAAAAAAAAAAAAAAAAAAAAAAAAAAAAAAAAAAACATCACTAGGGAAAGAATTAAGTACAACTTGACCATATCAATTGACAGATCTTTATCATTTTGGTAAGATTGTGTGCCGCTTTGTTGTCAAGACAAGGACTTTTTTTTATTTTTCATTTGCGCCAAGACATAGCAATGTTACGAGTAAAAAGAGAGTCAACATGACTTGTCCATTCATAAGATGGAGCTAGAGATCATCAATACGTCATTAAGTGAATTACTTTCGTAAATAATCCTTTGATATTTGATGGAGTCAATAATGATGAAAGCAAGTTTAATAGCCGTCATTTCCGCACTTGTAGGATCAATGAATAAATCGAAATAAACCTCATAAAAAACAACCGAACCATGAGAGTTCCAAGAATAGAGAGAAGTCCTACACCATCCTGGAAGAAAGCATCGACATTAGCTTTGAGCCAAGATCCTGGAGGAGGAATCCATTCCTGTGACAAGGGAGCAACTTTGGCCCCTATGAGTTTTGAAATTTGAGCATTGGAGTGAGCTTCAACTTGTGAAGAAGCAAGGGTTGTCAATGACAATTCATTAAGAGAGATTCTTATGTAAAATCGCATTATAGTACTTGAGTTTGTTGGGATATGGAGGCAAAATAAATGGTAGAGTGTCAAATCAACGACTTTTATCGAGTTTGAGAAGGAAAAAGTAGATGAATGTGTCGAATCATTGATTTTTGTAGAGTTTGAAAGTAGAAAGTTATATGCGAAATATTTCATTTGATAAGTTTATTCTTTATGTGATAAATTTCATCTGGTTTTCATCCAAGCACGAGTTGAGGTTTCGGCTTGAGTTCACAGCTTGACGAAATCTGATTAGAACAAATCCATAAAAAAGCCTATCATTTCAAGTTAAACAACTTTTAATTGGACCCAAATAAGCCTAGATCCAAATACGCCGTCATACCCATTATGTCATGGACCCAAATTGGTCTGATTCGTTTCTTATTATTACCCTCGAAACTGTTCTTTTAATCCCAATTATGAATAAAGCTAATTATAAAATAAAAATATAGTAGAAAAAGTTAAAAAAACTGGGAATGAATTCCTTCAAAAAGGTTCCAATTATGTGGCTGCTGGGATTCGAGCCCAGGTCTCCACGGCCACAACGTGGAATTCTTACCACTAAACTACAGCCACTTTGTGATAACATTTGAGATTTATTTATATTAAATTATATACTCGCACACAAAAGTCGCGAAATAATAAAAATCAGCAAAACCTCGAAATAGTAGGGTTTTAGCAAAGGGGGAAAACACGAAAGCTCGAAGAAGAAGAAGAAGCATAACTGCACAAGTAAAGAATAATGAGATCAATTAGAGATATCAGAAATCTTATACCGAGGTACTCTGCTCAGCCAACTTCCATCATTTTTTATTTTTCCTTTCTATAAATTTGTCATTAATTAACAAACCTTTGCATAGGTTGCAGGTGGTACTTGAATCTGGCATTAAGAGAAATTACTTTACTCATGCTAAAGATTTTACCAAAATGAGCTCCCATGGAGCTACTGGTTAGTATGTTTATGAACGTATTTATGGTACCCTAGTTCTATTTCGCGAATTTATTGTCCGTGGGGTTGGTTTTATATTTTTATATTGTATAATTGTCTTCAATTATGATTTTGTTACTGTGTTTTTAGTAATTAAAGTGATAAATTTTGATTGCCTTGATAATGTTTGGTAGGGGTTCCTGTTTTGTTTAAAGGATTGGGAAGTGGGAATTTCATAAATTCTCGATCTTGTTTGGGTTCATTGCAAGTTTTTGAGGTCAATGCAGTGAACATCAGAATTCCTGGCTGTACCAGGTCTTTGGCATCAAAGGCATCCGAATCAGCACAACGAAGCTCATCACGGGTTTGATTTCTTAATCTGGCCATCTTTCATGTTTTATTATCTCCAGTTTAGTGTGGCAACTCGGAAAATTGAATAACAAATTTCTTCTTTTTAACTTTTTCTGTTCTTATATTTATATGTTATTTATAATTGATTCTCACATAAAATTGCTAGCTTATGGTCACTAAGAATCTGTTCGATGTGAACTTAAAGAGATATTAAGTGAAACTTTGTCCAGCTCGATTTCAAAGTGTTATAACTCTGTTGGATCTTCATTTGTACACTTTTTTTCGAGGGAAAAGTGTCACACCTTGATCATCAAGTATTCTTGCTAATTGCTAAATGTGTAAAACTCCGTGCATAAATAAATGCATGCTACAATTATGTTCATTCTATATTTGACGACTTTATTCAGCCAGAAACTTTCAAATGTCTATGACTTGTTACAGTCAAGGTCATTCAAGATTGCAATGTCTTTTATATAATATCTACTAAAGGTTCATGTACCTGCTTTTATCAAGGCTGATGTTTGTGTTATGTTGGTTAAATGGAAGGAGCAGGAGAATATATTTTCTTCGTGCTACTTTTTTTTCTTTTTTTTTTTAATGTCAATTTTCATAGTACCTCCCCCTGAATATAGTAGCTACTATGATTTTCTAGATTTATATAGTGGTCTCTGGTTTGTTGTGACATCAAGTTCTGGTTGGGCTGTAGTTGTTGCTATTCTTTGCATCTAACAATTGACGCAACATTTCTGGTACTAAAAACCTATGATTTTTCTTTACTGTGATGACCAGAGACAGACTCGTAAAGAAGTGTCTAAAGTCGAGGATCCATTCGATGCTCCAACATATAATATTCCTGAAAAGCCAGTGACATTTACGGAGGGAGCTTCTTATAGTATTCTCATCCTCGCTGGGCTTGGAGTTGCCGCAGCTGCAGGATACGCTGTTTTCAAGGAACTTATATTTGAACCAAAAGAGTAAGGGGTTTATCGTATATAATAAAACTCGATAGTTTTGGATGATGCCTTTCCTTTTTTATAAAATTTAATACCAGTTTTCCTTAGGTACAAAATATTTGGGAAGGCCCTTGAAAGAGTTCAGAATGACAGCCAGGTTTGATCTAATCTTGTTTGTCTAATTTTGTTTTGTTTATGAATTCTTTTTGGGATCTTTTCCCTGCATGCAGTGGCGTCTCTATTGCTAACATGAATGGATTTGTTTATCGTATGAGAAAAATGTCCAAAGGACAATTACTAGAACATAAATGTCCACATGCATTGAATCGTTTCATATCGCATAGACATTCCGATATATTTGCTTTTTCTAAAATTTGGTTTAGAAACTTAAACCGTCAAAGTTCACCCCAGATGAGGATGTTTGGAAATTGTCATGGAGAATCCAAATGGGTTAAGAATAACTTAAAACTTGTTCAAGCTTATTTTATTTTGAATATGTTTCTTTGACTTCAATGATCGATGTTTCTTCCGGCTTATCTTTTTCGGCCTTTTTATATAGATCATGAATTGAATGTGACTGTCCACTGAAACTTTAATTTTAAAACTTCAAAGCAAGGAACTTGCTAATATAGCCAGTATTGATTCTTTCGAGTATTTGATGAATACTTCAAATAATGCATTAGTATTCAGTGAATGCAAATCGAAAGCTAAGCATGTTAATTTAAGTGTTGGTTGTCAATGTATTTCATGATTCATATAATTTAAATACATTCCAGGTAAGGGTGAGGATTGGATCCCCTATCACTGGCTATGGCCAAGAAAGCAGGAATCGTGCTGCTCGCCAAAGGATTCCCAACCGAGTTTGGACAGATGAAGATGGCAATGAGCATGTTGAGGTAGCTAATTGAATGTTAAACTTTCATTTAATTTCAAAAATCATGTTTGTCTACAAGTAAATAGGACGTCTTTTCTTTTTACTTATGATGATTAGCATCTGGAGAGTTCTTATAATTTTTTTTTATTGAATCTTCGATGAATCAAAATTTAGGTTAATTTCTACATTCGTGGTCCACATGGAGCTGGGAAAGTCGGAGCAGAGATGTTCAAAGACAATGTAGATAAGAAATGGAAGTTCATTTATTTGATCGTAGAGATTAGATCTCCTTCCCCAGCGCAACTTCTGCTCGAGTCTTACGTTCCAGCCTGAATTTTTTTTCCAAGACTGTGGACAGGTATCCCATTTGTCCTTGATTTTCTAATGGATGAAAAACTCAGATTTTTTTCATTTCAGATGGAACTATGTGTGTTGAACTATTCATAACAATGTACAGTAACTTAGATTTTCAAATTTATGAATCTTTTTGGAGACAATGCTCTGTATACTGTTCTACTCACATTTCTGCTTATTCTTCTTGAGAAATCTTTGAAAGAGAGCAAATATATTGGAATCCCTGGGAGTACACGGGAGGTCCCTGGGACTTACGAGGCTAAATCACACTTATTATCCCCCGAGTATAAAGTGTTTTACACTTATATCCCTCTACTAAAGAATTTGCACTTAAATCGTTCTTATTTTTTAAATGTGATGCACCAATCAATTTTTCGGCACTTTTCAGGTGAAAATGCAATTACATGCAAGCCACATCACTTTTAAGTAAGGGTATTTTTGAGTTTTTACGTGTTAGTAATATTTTGACTTGATCGGTTGTAACAAATTTTATATAATAGGACTTTTAAGTAAATTCTTTTGACAATAGTAAGATAAGTGAAACACTTTGTACTAGATGGATGATAATCGAATTTAGCCTTCCAAGCCAGAAACAGAAGTTCCACGGCCCATTTAACATAATTATGGGCTCCAGAATTCGCCTTCTTACTTGAAATTTCACTTGGGCCGTATGTGCCAATTTCTTGGGCCAGAAAATTTCCAATTGGGTTAGTCCTTAAAATATGGTGCTTGTATAATTATTGTTGCAGTTTATTGTACTATTAACCATATGATTAATCTTAAATTATTTTTGCGACAATCAATATTATTTCTCACCATAATGGTTTACTTATACTTTAATACTACATTTAATTTTGTGTACATTTACTGAAATGGAGAAACTGGCACAATTGGTAAGTTACCAAACCGACACAAGACATTAGAGTGTAAAGTATGTTTAACCTTTTTTTTTTGTACGCATATTTGGTAGAATATGGATTTTTTTTTTTTTTTCAGTTTATACAATTATTCAAGCTGATAACAAATTCAAACCTTCTTAAAACCGAACATTATTTTTTTGTACGCATATTTGGTAGAATATTAGGGATAATATTATTGGGATGACTTTTTTTTTTTGTACGCATATTTGGTAGAATATTCTTAGTTTTTCACATATTCCTTGAAACCAAACAAATCATAAATGGCATTTTATTTATAAGGATCAAGAAAGTTTAGAACTATCTATATGAAGGATGCTTTATTAAACTTATTTTTTCATCCCTAAATTTGTACATAAAAATATTATTTTGTGCAATTGAACTACAAATTATATGGTGCAACATATCAAAAAAGCAAAATATAACCTAATTTCCTATGTCCATTTCACTGTGCTTGTAAAAAAAAATTAATTGACTGTACGAAGTCATATACATCTGCTATGTGAAATGTCATATCCTAATCATGGATCAAAGTTTCGTTTTCGATATATGTTTCGGTCAGCTTAATATAAGAAACTTTTCGAAAAGTTTTCGAAAACGTTTAGAAAAAATTATGAAAAAAGTTACTAAATTAAGAAAAAAAGAAATTTTCATGACAAATATTGAGTTTCGAAAATACATCTTATTTTCGTTTCGATTGATTCAAAAACAGAAATTTATCGATGTTTTCGACAGAAAAAATGAAAATTTTGATCCATGATCCTAATAACTTGACGAAATGTATATAAATGATAAGAATTTGATTAAAAAAGATTCTACAAAATTAATCATTTTCATTTGGGCTAAACAATGTTGAGCCTAACATATTTTCCCCAAATAAGCCCACTGAGAAGAACAAAAATTTAGAAAGAAAAAAGAACCCTATATATCTTTTGACGTGGTTTGACGAAGAAAAGTCGAAACCCTCAAAATTAAGCAATGGCCTCTGTGAATGTGAAGCAAAACATTGTTTCTGCTCTATGCAAGCACCTCTCCTCGGATCCCGTAAGCATTTTTTTAATTTTATTATTATTTTGAAAGTTTAAATCTTTTAAAATTTTCAATTGGAATTTTTTTACCAAATTTGAAATTGTTAGTTAAATTTACTTGAGCTGCCACTGATTTATTTTGCAGAGCACATATTCCAGTAATTTGGAAAATTCTGATTTGAAGAGCCTTTGCACAAGCATTCTGAGCTCATCAAAAAACGGAAATGCACCTCTTAGTACTAATAATGATGAGGTACTTGGTTTTCTTTATGTATTTATGTGTTAATTTTTAAAGCCTTTTTGTTTAAATGATTTAAACATTGTGGCAGCTGGTGAAATGGGTAGCGTTTGCTGAGAGATTTTTGGAGAATTCGGAATCTCAGTTGAAGAATCTTGAGGAGTTGAATGAAGAATTGGTTACAAAGTCTGTTGTGACTGGCGGTGGATTTACACCATCTGCGGCTGATGTTATCGTATTTGCGGCCGTGCATTCATCTGTGGTACATGATTCTTCATTTGACAATTCATATAGAGTATTATATTCTGGACTAAGGTTGTTGGATTTGTTTACCTCTTTTTGTCTTAGTGGATTGATCAACATTTGATTAATTAGCGCGTAAAAGAAAGTATGTTGGAGGATGTTTACTTGTAGCGTTCATGGAGTATGTGGTTACTAATTGGGGAATAATTGGAGTTACATTGATTTAATTTACGCCCTAGGATTTTTTTGTTTTCTTTCTTTTTATATATGTTAAAACTATTCTTCTGTTGTTTTGTAAACTCCAGATTGGTCTTTCATGTTCAGATAGATCAAAGTTGCCACATTTGTTCAGATGGGCTGATTATATCCAGGTAACAATAGTTTGTTCAGTAAATCTCGAGTTTCTCATTTTTGTTTTTTGTAAAAATTGGCCAAAACAGGTTTATGTTCCATTTTCTTCCTCATACAAGAGGGATATAAATCTTTTCCTTTCATTTTTTCCTCATGAAAGAGAGAAACTCTTTAATGAATGATTTAATTGCCAGTAGGCTTGTATTTTAGAGGCTAGAGACCTTGCTGATATCCTAGGAACTAGGAAGTAAATTGTAATTGTCATACTTATTTCTTACAGAAGCAGTTAAATGTTCTTTGTTTTGTATAAATTGCTTTCATGTTTTCATTTTAAATTTATTTATATTTTGTCACCATAATTTTATGGCTAGAAGGATTACAGGGGCTAGATTTTGGGTGTGGGGATGGTATAGAGCGGGCAAATAAAAACATGCAATTATAAGTAGATAGCTCCATTATGATGCCTGTGTTTTAGATAGAATCAGGACTCAAGTCAGATTACTTCTTGAAATATGGAGGGTGAAATTTATTTATTATATTTTCATACAACAGTGACATGCATGCACTCATGAACGTTTTAACTTCTAGTGCAGAACAAGGTAGACTTTGGGCAACTATTCAAAAAGATTGTCGTTGAGAAGGTTGCATTTGATCCTCAGGTTCGTAACTCCAATTCATATTACATTTTGCTTGCTGCTTGTTTGGTTTGGTTGTTTTTCATGATAGTTTATTAAGCCAGTTTACGTAATTTTTATATACCTATTTGGTGAAAGGGAGCCATAAGTACACTAATAATCATCATAGGTGTGCTTATCTCAATGTAATTTCAAAACAATATGTTGTCTTAATTATGCAAGACTAGGTTGAAAACATTGAACGTTTGTTTTAAATTTTCAGGTGGTACTGTCATGCACCACCCTTTCTTGAGTTTATTTTGTACCATGTCTTGATTAAATACCCTGGAAACAAGTATAAGCTTAAAATTTGGTATTCTTTGACAACTTTTGTTCAGGCATTCAAAGCTGTTAAGACGGTTGAAGATAATGGAAAGAAGACTGTCCAGGAAACAAAAGAGACTACTAGTTCGGGAACAAACTCTAAAGCAAAGAAGAACACTGATGCTGTAAGTTTTTACCCTATGTTCATACCAGTAATCTAAGTGTTCTTACTAATACGAAAATTGGTAGACATGATCTGAATACAGCTCTAGTTTTTCCTGAGTAGTCCAGAATTTGAACGTAACTTCTTTGTAGTAAAATGATTCCCCAACTTATAGGTAGAACAATAATAATTGTCGTTGACTCACTTAACATATCCAGGCAAGCCAGTTTGTTTATGTTGTCTAGTTTAAATAAGACTAAGACTTCAACTTCCAAAATATTTGTTCTACTTTGGAGAGATAATCTCCGATATAGATGTCCTGGTTATTAACTTCTTCCTGGGAATGTAATACATGTAATTTGTGTTGGATGAGATTCCTAAATTCAATCAATTTTTTGAGTAATATATTTTATATCGGTCATTTAATTGTTCTATTACACATTAACAATGTCAATTTATTCCTCAAAAAGCAGAAGAAGGTTGAAGGAGCGAGTCAAGCTACAGCAGACAAGAAGAAACCAACAGAAAAAGAGGCTGACAAGAAAGACGAAGAACTTAGTGTCAGCCTGCTTAAAATACAGATTGGTCATATTCGTAAAGCATGGAAACATCCATCAGCTGACAGGTGATTTGACTAAAGTATTCTCCATCTCTTGCTTAATGAACCTCATCTTGGAAAGCAATTTACACCAACACCTTTCTTTTAATATTCAACTCCATAGTATGTTCTTTTTGGTTCTTATTGTTGTCTATTTCTGAATTTTTTCTAATGAAACATTGCTTTCTATGGAAAAATAGCGTCTATGAAAACATTAATTGCAATTCTGTATTTCCAAGTTCCTATTTCAGTATTTACCTAGTACCAATCTTCAAATTAAACTAGATACAGTGTCACCTTATGTGCGAAAAGTTGCAGCCAATACTGAAAATTATTGAACTATTATCTTAGCTTTCCATTGTATCTTGCAGTTTGTTGGTTGAAGAGATAGATGTTGGAGAAGCAAAATGTAGGCAAGTGGTAAGTGGCCTAGCAAAATATTGTACTCCGGAAGAGCTAACGGTATAAAACTCCTTCAAACTAGATGTTTATATTGTGTAGGCTGGTCTTTATTCAGACTGTTGTAATTTTCTCTATTCCTTTTTCTGCCACATTTCTCTGCAGAACCGCCTTGTGGTACTTATAACAAATGTGAAACCTGGAAAGTTACGAGATGTGGCGTCGGAGGGACTGGTATATTTCTCCACTTCTTTGTGCTCTCAACATTATATTTCGTTGTTTTGATCTTTCTTCCTACCACTCAATTAGAGAAAATTCTGACCTTCGACCTGGCTTGACTAGACCATCCAACCACAAGAGAAGTGTATTCCAACCACCACTTACCTAGTAAAATTCTTGGGTCAAGGTGAACCCTGTCTGGGATAGAATTACCCCTCAATTAGTGCCTTTGTGTTTGCCGTGTCACATAAAGCAATATCTGTATAGTATCTATCACTTAATTTTTTCAGTGTTTATCTTATGAGGTTGGTAAGATTTAATGACAAAACTCAGAATGTTCTTTCCTTTTTTTAGTTAACATACCTATTATCTGCAATAGTTGAAAGGTGATCTCTGCATGTTGTGAACTTGTGTTTTTCTGTATTGGAGATTTCTCATGGCATCTACCACTCTTTTTCTTCACAAAATTACAGGTTTTATGTGCTTCAAATCAAGACCATACTGTTGTAGAGCCTCTAATAGCTCCAGAAGGTGCTAAACCTGGGGAATTTGTTGCATTTTCAGGGTATGTCTTTCACTTTTAACATTATTAAGGCCTTTACTTTATTGTCTACAAATCCACTATTATCTTTGCTGCACCATCTTTTTCTTTGTATCCAACTTTTAAATTTGTATTAGTTCAACATTTCTTGATTTATATATACAAGTGTTTGAAATGATTTTCCTGTTTGAATTGAATTCTGAACCATCTGTTTTTCAAAACAACCAGTGAAGACAGGTTAAAATATTCCTTTTTAGGTTGATATTCATGGGATCCTTTGTTTTATTTCATATCTTGAATACGAAAATATATAGATATGATTGGTTTTCAGAGTTTCCTTTGGTCTATCAAGAATTTACATGGTAATGTGTAGTGATTGAGAAGTAGTAAATAAATAGAAAAGCTTAGTTTTTTGGAAATGGCTATATGGGATTGAGTTTATGCATGCTGTTCTATCGCGTGTCTCTTTAGTTCAAGACTTCCAAGTGATGGTTTTTCTTGAACTTTTTTAGTTATACTATTTTCACCTGAAGGAAAGTAACTCCACATGTCAAAAAAAATTATCTTATTGGTGCTATGATTTGTCATCAGCATCGAGTCTTATGAAAGTGCAGTTTGTAGGAACTTTTCATAATTTTTCTTGAGATAGCAATTTGTCTTACTCATACATTGTGTCTACATTTGCTGAATCATGTTTCATTTCTCCTTCTCTCCCTCTTCATTCCCATCTTCATGGTGTTATATTATGTAACACGGACCTCATTTAAATGACCCTGTGACTATTTAAACTAACTTCGTATTTTGATACAGCCATGATGGCAAGCCAGAAGATGTTTTGAACCCCAAAAAGAAGCAGTTGGATAAGATAACGCCGGTATGTACTGTAATAGAATTATAGATTTCTTAGAAAATGCTGATAAATTGGCTAGAATGTGTACCGACATCACTCGTGGACTCATGGACTTGTTCTAATGGCAAATCATTATTCTAGCTTTTGACATCATTTCTTAAAATGTTTTTGAACGTATGATCTCTGTAAATGCAGCATCTTTTCACCGACGACAAAGGAATTGCAACATTCAAAGGCATTCCATTTATGACTTCTTCGGGGCCATGCACATCTTCCATTGTCAACGGAAGCATCAAGTGACGATTGCATCTCCATTATTGTTGTCCTGGACCCTCACATTGAATCCTTGTTTCAAGTGTACTTGCAGTTATAAGAGACGAACGAGGCAGTATGCGAATCTTACATGCTGCAAAAGTTCTACTTTTTTATTTGTACAAACTCTATATCCCCATTTACGACAAAATTCGAGCCTGAATCAGATAATGTACACCGGTTTTGACATTGAATTAGTTATTAGATCTATGTATGGTTGTGATTATCTTTTGGGAGAAAACTGACTGATATAAACACTTTTGACAGAGGCAGGTTTGAGTTATAGTGCTTCAAAGTGATATCAATTTATTTATCAAAAAAAGGAGAAAAAAAAAAGGAAAAAAAGGAAGTGATATCAATTTATTAGTTTACAGCTTGAATTCAATTAATTGCTATAAAAAAAAAAGGCTCAATTCATTGCTGATAAATAGCTTTGATGCGGTCAAGAGAGTTAATATTCAGATAAATTAAGTGGAATATAGAGTTGAGGAGATTCATTCTGTTGAAAAATTGTGTATTTATTTAGATTTGTCAATTTGTTTATTAATTGAATTTCTGTTGATCACGCTAATTAAAATTTAATTTAATGTCAAGGACTTAGATGCTATTAGTTATTTTGAATATTTTGTAAAGAATAGTTAGATATTTTGAATATAATATTGAAAGTTTGGTAAGTTCAGTTTGAATATGAATCTATTTTATAATAGTTTAAAATATGAAGTGAAGATTATGAAGGTGTAGTGCGTTATTTTAATGAGATAGCTAAGTATTAGTATGCAATAAAATATTGGGAGTCTAACTACTCCTTAAATTAGGAATTAAATATAATTTCGAGCATGTGGTGATGCCACCTCGTAATAATGTTTACCCCTCGTCGACATATTTTTTTTTATCTTTTTGGTTGAAACGCCATGTGACTGAGTATCAATTAATCAAAATTTGTGTCACCATAATACATAACAAAATATCATACGTCATATTACTTTTTGATTTTGATGTAACTGAATATGACCACCAAAATAACTAAAAATCATTAAATAAAATTTCAAATTTTAAGCAGTTGTAACATCAATGATGCACGTATCAATAATTTAGATATACGAAACTTTACACACAAGAGTATGTTGTTGACTTGTTGGTACTATTTGAGGTATGCAAGTAATACAACAATTTATATCAACTCGGGCAAAATTGCAAGTGATATAAATTGTGTAGATATATGTTACTTTACGTCAAATCAGAGTAGAGTTTGTATAAGTTTGTTGGGTCTGTCTAAGATGAGATTTTGAGGGATCGGAAGCACATGAGATAACATTTATCTTGGTGACACGTGTCCTCTTAAAATTTAAGTTAAAATAATTTATTTTCTTAAAGACAAATTTACCCTTTTTTAATGAGTGAAATTCAACAACACCCCTCATGTTTTGCCTAACTAAAAAATATGTATTATTTTTATTAGTAAAATATCCATGTATATTTTTTTGTAGTAAAAAATACCCCTCTCAAGTCTCAAGTCGAATTATCAATTTTACCCCATCAAAGGATATAAAAAACATCTGCTTAACTTAAAAGATTACCAATAGCCCCTGGTAACTTTAAAATTTTTCAATAACCTCCCTGTTTTTCTTTTTATAAATATCGACAAAAACTTCAACTTGATTATTGAAGTCCACTTTAAAGATTTGAAAAAATCTTATCCCCCAAAGTTACATATTGTGGCACTTTACCACACATATGTACAAAATAAGCACTTTACTGCATTAAATAATTTTATTTAATTTTTGTTCGACGAAAAATATACATGTGCCCCTTACATGAATTTTCAAAGTTAGTTACAACACTTCTTACAAGTCCAAATACTTCGCTCATGTGAAAGAACCAAAAATCCAAAGTGAAGTAGCTAGAAAAATATTTTATTTGTAAAGAGAGAACATTGTGTTTGTGTACTAATAATTAAGTTGTTCACAAATTACAACAGAGAAATGAGAAGGTAAAGTTTTTATTTTAGAGGGGCATATGTATATTTTCCAAGAATATACATGTGCCCCACAATGTATAAAGTAGGCAAAATTTTGGTATGAAAAATGCAATTTTCTCAATTTTTTTTTTTCGAAAAGAGATATGAAATTAATTAAAGAGATTTATTTAAACATATTAATTAAAGGGTTAGTATGTAATTTAACATATGTTTATTTTTTATAAATGTCCGATGCCATATCATCATTGAACATTTTAACCAAAAATTGTGGTTTAGATTTGTTGTTGACTTTTTTTAGTGGTTGAAATGAGGTATCTCATATACACTTATGTTCCATGAAATCTTATTTTAGAAAGACTCAAGTTTGTTTATAAATAAAAGATTTGTTATTTGTTTGAATTTGTACTATTGTTTGGCATTTCCCAAACACGGAATATTTTTGGAAAACGCCAAACAAAAATGTTCTCAATTGGTCTAGAGGTTTATACTTTGAACTTTTTGTTGCTGTTGTCGTCGTCATCTTGAATTACTTCAATTTATATTTTGAACATATAAATGGATACACCTTCATTTACTAAATTCAAAATTTAAATTTATGCATTTATAATCATATTAAATGCTTCTGAAATATTCTGTTGGCATGGAAACATAGATGGATAGCAATTAATTGTAATTATGGGACTCCATCCATCATATTTAAGGAGATAATTGAATGATCAAAACTTACATCCAGGTTACAAGATTGCAGTCAATTATACTTGATCTTGTTAAGAAATAATATTCTTCAATTATCTTCTGAAAGTTTTCTTGAATTTTCAATAAAGTAGATATTTTTTAATTTGAAATTTTATAAGACGTTATAGTATATATTTAGATTCTACAAGTAGGATTCTTTGTCAAGGTCTTATATATATTACTAAAATTAAAGTTACATGAAGCTGCATGGTACATACGAAATAGAGAAATGATCAGTAAACATATATATAGTAATTTATTTTCTGCAAATATCAATTTTTACTGCACATGATTTTAAATATAATATAGTATATATATTTCCAAATATTATTATAGCATTAGTCGAAATCTGATCTAGATATTCCCTTTTGAAAGAAAGTTTTGCTCCAAAGGCTACTTCAACAAAAATAATCTTGTAACTTAAGTAATTAACGCGTCTCATGATTACTTAAATTTTGTATTATAAATATTTTCTTTTAAATAAACCATTCAATTTAAACGAATAGCAATTCGAGGAGATAAGTCGATGAGACAATCCAAAAATTATAATTTGTCTTGATATGATCCAGTTTTAACTATTTACTTTAAGTGGTCCTAGATTCAAGAAATATTTATTAATGAATTAAACTAAGATGGGATTACTCTTTTCATATCAAACAGTCACACATTTTATATATTTAGTACAATGTTTTATGAAAAAACACATTTAATCGCATAACTTTGCCCCCTCGACATATTTCTTTTCTCCGTCAATCTTTGGACGAAAACTGGCATAACTCTTTTGTTACAAGGCCAATTTTTTTGTTCTTTATATGGTTGGAAAACTCTCGACGACATAATTCTAACAATACAAGTTTCAGTTCATGAAACGCAATAAACAATCCCTAGAAAATTAACAAAGTTTCGGAATATTAATAAAAATTAAATCATGCCTCATAATCTACAAGAAATCATGCCAAAATAATTTTCAGGTAGGATATAGGACACATAAGCGTGTCATTTTGGTGACTTAGCGATTGTTGATATCCAAATATTGATGGAGCAATGAAATATGTCGAGGGGAATATAATCATGGTATTACATATGTTTTTTCAAAATTTTCAAAAAATATGATACCAAATGTATAAAGTATGTGAAAGTTTGATATGAAAAGTACAATTTCCTCATTAAATTGTAATTTGAAAATTTTTGGAACCAAATATTGCAATTGGTGCAAAAAATGAAAGAAATCTACTAAAAGTAGCGCAATAATACGTGTCATTATATTTTGATCTAACAACTTACATTCAATTCTCGTAGTGGGATCCAAGAATTGATTTAACCATAAATGATAAAATCCCACAAAATTTAAAACAGTCCAAATTTTATTTACCACCTCAAAAAAGGATGAAAGAAGGAAAAGAGTTCTAATAATTAATGAGGTGTAACATAGGATCTCATGAAGCAGTAAAGAGATACTGATATTGATACAATATATCCACACCAACCCAAAGAAGATCACGAAATATCTGTGACCAACTCTTTGGATCATATCAAACTTATTCCATTTTCTTGAAAAGAACAAAAAATAAAAAATAAAATAGATATTTTCTCCTCTCTTTAAATACCACCCACCCACATTGTATTTTCACCATTTCAAATTCTTCTTCCCAATAACCATTTGTTCATTTTTTTTTTCCATTTTTTTTGTTAAATTATATTTCCTTGCGTGTTGTGTTTTTGTTTTAAATTGTAAAAAATGGTTTCTATTTGTGATTCTGATTTTGCTAAGTTAAATAAGGGAAATGTGGAAGAAGAACCACATGTTTTAGCAGTTGATGACAATTTAGTCGATCGTAAACTTGTCGAAAAATTGCTCAAGAATTCATCTTGTAAAGGTACAAATTTATCTCATCTTCTATATCTTATTTTTTTAATTATTATTGTTATTCAATTACGTATATATTTATATGAAACGTATACATTATATATCACATGAGATATTTTAAAATTCACTCTGTATTTTGCATTATGCTATTTGAAAGGAAAAAATTCATTTGATTAAATATGGGATTCAAGATTAAATATGATGTATGATTATTTTTATTTTTTCAGTGACTACAGCAGAAAATGGATTGAGGGCTTTGGAGTACCTGGGATTATTAGATGGCAAAAAGAGCTCTATGAATAACAATGTAGGTCATTTTTTCTTGGAAACTCTTTAACATAAATATTTTCTAGTTTTCAATCAGATCATTAATTCATAAGAGATAATAAATTTATTACTCATATAATGTTTTGAAATGGAAAGAAACTTTTCATATTTCAATTTTTTCACAGAAAATAATAAATACAAAAATTCACTTTTATTTTGAAAAAAAGATCTTTCTTAAGATATATGTTTTTCTTTTTTCTTTTTCTGAGGTTTATATCAACTTTTAGATATGAATTGTGAAGGATTAAGATTACGTGTTTTTTGGGAATAAAATGCAAAAACGCCCCCCTGAACTTTACATAATTGGCTAGTGACCTGATATATATTTTTTTATTAGCAAAAATTCTCTGTATTAACATGACAAAGACACACCCTCCAAGACCATGAGTTTTCTTTATAATTTTGCAAAAAGTGACAATTATATCCAATATGTTATTTTTTCTTTTTGGTGTCTAATTCAAAAATACCCTTGTTCACTTATAACCCTCTGTTAACTTAAAAAATGGGTAGCAATGACCCGGGTAAAAATAAAACGAAAAATGGATTTTTTCTAATAAAAGTAACACAGTTATTTTTGTCAATTAGATGGAACAAATGGAGGTGGTTTTTCGCATTTTACTCGTGCTTTTTATTCAAAAGTATGACTTATATTTTCTGAAATCCAACAGGCCTTAAAGGTGAACATGATTATAACAGATTACTGCATGCCGGAAATGAATGGATACGAGCTACTTAAGAAGATTAAGGTATACAAAATTATTGTCACAATCTATAATGTTTTTACAAACAACATATATATTAATTCAATTCTTGAAATTAAACTTATGTTTTTTGAATTATATGAATGCCAGGAATCATCTCTTATGAAGGATGTGCCTGTTGTAATAATGTCATCAGAGAATGTCCCTACTCGAATTAACAAGTAAAATTACCTATCTACAATTAATATTTTCATCGATAAATATGATGCATTTAATTATGTTCTAATTCTTTATTTAATATTACTTAGGTGTTTAGAAGAAGGAGCTCAAATGTTCATGTTAAAGCCTCTTAAATGTTCAGATGTGAAGAAATTGAGATGTCATTTGATGAAATTCCCCGGCTAAACCATCTTTTTAAAGGGTTAATTTCAAAAAGGCTAAAAATTTTAGTTAGTATTAGCCTTTGTGTTAAAAATGTAATTTCATGGCGTTTAGCTTTCCTTGTAACTTGCAATCTGTTGTTAAGAAAGTATACATATAGAAACATTCTTTTGAATTAATCAGTCACAACAACTTAAACCGTTTTTAACTCATTCATCCACAAGTCAAGTGAAACTCGAAACCAGATTAGAAAATGATAAAGGAGACACAAAGCAATACCTTGGTATCGAACTTCAAGTTGCGTAACATACAACCTCAAACCAAAACAAAAATTGCCAGAATTAAAGAATACAAAACTAGCATTCTTAATCCGGGATTGGCCCTTCAGCACTTTTGGTCACGTTATTAAAAAAAATTGCACTTATGGTCCTAATTTTTAAAAAATATTTTGCAAGTTTGAACCCTATGGCCTTCTTTGGGACTAACATTGCAAAACTGAGACAATCATTTGCAAGTCTTGAATGTAGACGATTTTATGAGATCAAAAGTGCAACTTTATAAATATGGGACCAAAAAATTTGAGCTACCAGTTCTACGAGACTAAAAATGCGATTTTGCAGTCATTACAAAGAAGTCCAATACAAAATAGACCTAAAAGAACTTTCACCAACAAAAGATAATTTAAATGGTGTACAATATATATGGATTGGATTGAAATGATCAACAAAATCAATGCCTGTGATGTTGATGGTGGTGCCTATGTTCATCCAAACCCAAACATTGCAAGACTGGATAACAAGCAACAAAGAAGCAACTTCCTATCATTCTGAAAATGGAGGAAACTACTAAACAAGGGCAGCAACAACATGCCAGCAACGGGTTATCGTACGGGCCATCACACTCATGGTGGTGATGGTGGTGGTGGTGGTGTCCCATTTTCTCTATAAATTTGATCACATATAACATCAAGAATCGATTTTTCCGGCAGGGAATCGAAAATAAGTGTAAATTAACATACATAATTAGTTAATACCGATTTATCATTTAAACTCATTTTAAGAATTAAATAAACAGAGGAGGAGTAATAAAAAAGAGGTCCATAGTCTCCCTTAGCCTTTTACATATAAATTTGTACTCTTACAGAACGTATAAATTACCTTTATGGCCCTTGAAGCAAAGCCCTTTTGAAGTTAAAGAAAGTCTTGGAGATCTGAACTAATGAAAATCAAAGAGATTATATGGGAAGAATATGGTTGAGAAGAGAAGGTGGATATTGTCATTATCGGATAATGATATGAGCTAGCCACCTGGCGTATATAGTACAAGAATTAGATTAGCATTTCTTCAAATATTACAACTTGTAACCAAATCATTAATGTTAATGGGTATTCCTGTCCAAAAAAGGATATTCATAAATGGGCCTCAAAAATTAATATTTTAAATATATATTTTTTTTTGATAGCGCTTGATCATGGACCTAATACATTATTATGAAAATTGAGATCATCTTTTTGAAGGAAAGGGTTTGATCTTGATATAGAAAACGCAATCAAACATTAATTGGAATAGAAAGTTTGAGTTTGGCTTGTATAGGGTAATTTTGTTAGGTTTTGTCACATTCTTTTTTTTCGATCCGATCACAAAGCAAAAGTATAACAAATGATAAATGAGAATGCTATTTTTTTTTTAAATATTATTGAACCACAAGATAAATCTATCGTACTTGTTATGTTAATATTTTGAATTCGAACAAATTCAATTTATGATAGAATTTTTGCTATGATTAATATAATACAAAGTATTAAGTTTCCTACTTTTCATGCCATGTATTTTTATCCCAATCTCTGAAACATGGGATCCCACTTACATATATAACATGAGACTTCTTTGACATTATAATTGTAGTGGTGGTCATCAATGAAAATTAGGTTTTACTCTGTCCTTCATAGCTAGTCACCTATAAATGTTAGCATTTGGTGGATTATAAATTGAACTTGAGTGTCAGGCCTAAAACCGGCAAAACTGTAATTTTAGGTTTTGGTATTTTTATGTAGTATCTTATAAAATTGTACTTTCACTCTTCATTTGACTATTTGTTTGAAATGTTTCACTTTTACTTACTCATAAGGGTGTAAATGAGTTTTGTACTACCAAATGATATAGTGTTCTAGTTTGAATTTTGTATCGAGTTTGAAATTGTGTTTGAGCTTGATTTGATTGTTAAGCAAATCGAACTTAGCAGAACTTGTATGAACAAAATCGAATCGAGTATTAAGTAGCTTGATATTTTTATAGGGTTTATGACAATTACCCCTCTGTGATTATCTAATATTCAATTTACCTCCCTATGATTTTTTAAGAGCAATTTATCCCCCTCCCCCTCGAGTTGGAGAATTTATCTCACTCGCATAAACGTGAAAATGGGCATGAAATGTACTGTGTGAAAAAGACAAAATTACCCTTTAGGAGGTAGAATGATCCACATTAAGGGAATATTATGGTCAAATGAATTTGTTTGAAGGATTAAAATTTCTATGGAGGCATTATTAATTATCTTTAAAATTATGGGGAGGTAAATTGCTATTTTTCAAATTATAGGGAGATAAACTGAACATTATAATAATCACAGGAGATAGTGTGTAATTAACCCTTTTTTTATATGTATTTTATCGAGTTTTAGCTTATGGAGTAGAGCTGGAGCCGAGCTTCCAATGTTATCAAATTAAAAATAGAGTTCAAGCTTGTTTGATTTGTGTAACGAATTAAACTCAAACCAACTTTACCGAATAAGTTAAAGTCGAATATGGAGTATTTTGATTTAAACTTTGGTGCCTCCCCTTATAAAATTGCATGTTTGGTCAATTTTCTTAAAAAAATATTGCACCTTTTATCCAAAGAAAATCTCAATGTAACATTCCAGATCCCTATGATCGTCTTAGTTTGATCTCGAAGACTCAGGTTCGAATCCAGGATTTCCAATTTATGTGCCCGACGCGCCTCGAAAGGAATTAAACACTTGGAGAAAAAAAAATCAAATTGCAAAATATTTCAAAAGTTTAAACAATATAATGGGTCCTTCCTGAGATAAAAAATACAGCTTTTTTTTCTTAAGAAAGTGTATTTGCCATATTTTATAATTGATGAATAGTTTTAAGAAGTTGATATCCAGTCAACTAAAAGCGAGTGATTAAGAACGAGCAAACCAGTTTAATTGTCCCAATTGATTGTTTTATTTCAAAATTATGGAATCAAATCAATTAATTTTTTCCATATGGAGATGACACGATGGCCCGACGCAAGCCGGTTATGGCTACTGACAAATAGTACCTGGGCTTCAACGATCATGAAATGCAATCCAAGAGCTTCTTCTTTACTCGAAACTTTTCCAGTTTAAGGCAAATTAATTTATCTTCACTTGTTCATGTAAATGCCAAAATTAAACGCTTAATTCAACAGGGTCACTATCTAGAAGCGCTCGAATCATACTCCAAAGAACCCAATTTCCCTTTGCACACACCAAAATTCACCTTCCCTTCTCTCCTCAAAGCCTGCACTTCACTTTCTAATCTCCACTATGGCGGAAAGCTCCAATCCACAATCGTCAAAATGGGTCTCCAATTTGACCCTTACATCGCCACTTCGCTCATCCACATGTACGTTAAATGTGGGTCAATTTTTACTGCACTCAAACTGTTTGATGATTTGTCTCCGTGTGAAGATTTACTTAAGGATGTTGCACTTTGGAACTCTACCATTGATGGGTTGATTAAAAGTGGTTTCTTTGAAGAGGGTGTGGTTCAGTTTCGGAGAATGCAGTCGTTGAATGTCAAGCCTGATGGATACACTTTGTGCATTCTTCTTGGTGTTTTGAGTACACCCTATGGGAAAGAAATTCATGGTTTTGTTGTGAGAAACGTGTTCGAGGATGACCCTTTCGTAATTACTGCAATGGTTGATATGTATTCTAGTTCCAGTAGGCCATTTGATGCTTGGAATGTCTTTCAGGAGTTGGAAAATAAGAGTAGCATAGCAGTTTGGAATGCAATGATCAATTGTTTTTGTGAAAATGGGTTATGGAGAAATGGTGTTGAGTTGTATGCAGTGGTAAAAGGTCAGGGCCTTGAGTTAGGATCCACAACGTTTTCGAGTGCGTTTAAGGCTTGTTCACAGGGTGAATATATTGATTTTGGTTGTCAAATACATTGTGATGTAGTTAAGGCAGGTTTCGAGAATGACCCTTATATCAGTACCTCTCTTTTAACCTTTTATTCCAAGTGTAAATTTGTTAAACAAGCAGAAAGAATTTTCTATTTGACAGTCGATAAAAAAGTGGAAATTTGGAATAGCATGATTTCAGCTTATGTTAGTTGTGGCTGTGCTAATGATGCCTTGAATGTTTACCAAAAGATGCGTATTAGAGAGGTTGCACCTGATTCTTTCACCATATCAAATACTTTAGTTGCTTGCACTATGATTGGATTGTGTGATTTGGGTAGTATGATTCACGCGGAATTGATCAAAAGACCGATAAAAGATAACTTTTCTTCCCAGAGTGCTTTATTGACAATGTACTCGAAGTTTGGGAATGTAAATGATGCACATAAAGTTTTCATTGAAATCAAGGAAAAGGATGTGGTAGCTTGGGGCTCTATGATATCAGCAAATTATGAAAATAACAAATTTGACGAGGCCTTAGATCTATACAAAGCAATGGAAGTTGAGGGTGTAAAACCAGATGCTAATATCATAGCAAGTGCAATTATTTCCTGTACAGGACTCGGTGATGGAAAACTCGGTTGCTGCATTCATGGATCAGCAATTAAGAAAGGGTTGGACTCGGATGCTTTTGTGGGTAGTTCTTTAATAGAGTTTTATTCTAAATTTGGACAACCGAAAATGGCAAAATATGCATTTTTGAATGTCTTAAATAAGAATCTGGTAGTATGGAATTCATTAATATCATCGTATTCTCAAAACGGCCAACCAGAAGTCGCCATTAGTCTTCTTCCTCAAATTCTGCAGCATGGCTTATACCTCGACTCTATAACAATCACCACTGTACTTGCTGCAGTTTCACAACTCGCAGCACTGCTCAAAGGAAAGATCTTACATGGTTACTATACAAGACTCCAAATTCCCAAAGAAACTCAAGTTGAAAACGCATTAATCGACATGTATATCAAATGTGGATGCTTTTCCCACGCGGAGAACATGTTCCTAAACATGTCGGAAAAAAATCTCATAACATGGAATTCAATGATTGCCGGTTATGGCTCACACGGTGAGTGCCTTAAAGCCATTGAATTGTTCAATGAGATGATAAACTCAGGAACAGCACCAGATGAAATTACATTTCTCTCCTTAATTTCCTCTTGCAACCACTGTGGTTTCATTGATGATGGTCTGAAAATATTCCATTCTATGAAAGCACACAGAATCGAGCCTAAAATAGAGCATTACATAAATATAGTTGATCTTTTGGGGCGTGCTGGAAGACTATACGATGCTTATGATTTCGTAAATAATATGACAATTGCACCTAATCGAGGAATTTGGCTGTCTTTATTGTCTTCTTGTCGAGTTCATCGCAGTGTTGAGTTGGGAGAATTGGCTGCTGATAAGTTGATTGAAATGGATCCGAGTAGAGGTAGCAATTACGTTCAATTGTTGAATCTGTATGTAGAAGCTGGATTGCAAGAAAAGGCTGCTAATTTGAGGGGGTCGATGAGGCAAAAGGGATTAACAAAGGTTCCTGGATGCAGTTGGATTGAGGTGAAAAATAAGGTTGATGTTTTCTTCTCTGGAGATTCATCCTCTCCTAGAACAATGAGTATTTATGAGACTCTTGATTGTATTAAAAACAATATGAAGAGAAATGAATTTGATCATGAAGCAGTTGAGACGATGTATGAACCTGGTTGATACAAGCAGCTGTTTCTGACTATATACAAGTGGATGTATCAATTCATTTTCTTTTTTTTAATTTTTTTTTGTTTCCCGAGTACTCGGGTCTTAGATCCGACTTAATTTTTTTAGCTGCATCGAACACATTATGTGAACTTCTTCCAATAAAAATTTGAACCTGGGTCGTGGGACTAATCATATCCACTAGATCTATCATCTATTAGTAAGATGTATCAATTCATAATATATTAATTATAATCCTTATGTTTTGGGAAATTAAACTCATGACTTGATTTTAGTGAGATGGGATTGTTTTGTAGCATTTTTCAACATATTTTATAGCTCTTAGATGGGCGAATAATATAAAAATCATCGAACTTTAAGTTGTATTTGATTATGACATAATATCCGCTAAGGATCTTCTGTCCCAATATTGTATACTACTTTGTGTCACATTCATAGATAAGTGACACATGACAATTACATTTAACCTCGATCACACAAGATTATTTTCTTCACACTAACCTCTTCCACGTTCTCATTTGTATCCACTACCTTCCATATTCCCTTGAATCCCATATGCCACCATATCAAATATCATAATTCTAGTGAGTTTCCATCGAAATTAACTTGGAAAACAACTAATTATTTAGATCTAATTGATGTTTTGTTTGTCAGAATGAAAATGAAAAACAACCCATTGAAATTTGATTAATGTTCATCAGAATATATACGAAGAACGACAAATATAAACTGTTAAACTGAAATTTCAATTTAAATGTATTGGTCTTAAATTATTGTTTGTAAGTATTGTTCCCATGTTCGATTCATGCCAAAACGGAATGAATCATTTTGATTCAATTAACTGTAAATTTTACAGGCATTCAAATTGGGAATTTTAATATGCAGTCTAAAAGGTTTCTAAGTTTTAGTTTTATCCATAAATACTACTTATGTCAGAGATTTACAATTCGAAAACGGATCTATGCTGCTGTGAAAATCAGCACTACAAAGTTTTATCTAAGTTAGTAGTATTTCTTAGTCGATTATATCATTTTTGAAATAACACGGTAACTATTAAAAATCAATTGCAATACATGAATATCTCTAGAAAAATTGAATGGAACAAGAACAACGGAGATTTTAGAAACTATAAAACTTGAACTTTCTAATGATAAGATTGAAGGATTGGAGAAGAGGAGAGAAACGATCCCGCATGATGCAGAAAAATGGAATTGAACACGTGTTTATTAAGAATGAGACACAAAGTGGTACACCTATTTGGGACAGGAGATCTGTTGTGAATAATAACTAATTAAAAGAGCTTTATTCAAATCAAACATATACATAATCAGATAATTTAATGCTTTTGTATATATACTTTATTGTTGCTTATGTTAAAGAATCGAGGAAATTAATTAATCAATAAAATATAGTTCAATATTTTGTAAAAACAAAAAAAGATATAGTTCAACATTAATTTAGTATAGGTTTGAGTGATTTTCATCGGGTAAACTCGAAAAATCTCAAATAATTTGATTTAATATTTTAAATATATAGAAATCGGTGTCAAGGCACCTTAAAAGTAGAACTAGCTGGGGTGGATAGTAATTTCCGAAACATGAAAACGTGTGATGCGAGTTAACGTTTTTCAGATGTTGAACCAATTAAAGAAATGAAACATGTCTACTATGTAATTCAATAAACCTCGGCTCCTTATCACTAAAAAAGCTGCCTATAATATCTCGCCGCCGACACAGTCCGATAACATTTTTCCGAATTTTTTTGATCCATTCCAAGAAATGATGGCGGAAAGGTAAGTCCTAAAGGTCAGAATTCTGGTTATTTTTCTGTGTGTTTTGAAGATTGCCCTTTTTCTATATTTTTGATTAAATTAAGAATTCAATTTTTTTGGATGCCAAATAAATATCGTTGGGAAATGAATTTCTTATTTTGATCCATTCCGAGAAATGATGGCGGAAAGGTAAGTCCTAAAGGGCATAATTCTGGTTATATTTCTGTGTGTTTTGAAGATTACCCTTTTTCTATATTTTTGATTAAGAATTCAATTTTTTCGGATGCCAAATAAATATTGTTGGGAAATGAATTTCTAAATAGTTCAAAGGTACCCTGCTAGTCAATCGAGATAATATTTCAATTCCAAGCTTTCCTTCGTTTGCTTTTCGCTGCGCCTGATTGGAAATTTTTATTTATTTAATTGCATGTAATCTGCTCGATGAAATGACTATAAGAACACTGCCTTTCTAATTTTTTATAAACCGGTACCGTCTTCTTAGTGTTTAGTGACGATATGAAAATAAATAGGTGGATGCATTAAGTTCGGAAAACAATCCATTGAAGTTTTGTGGGCAAGGTTTTGGGACAAAGATGACAAGACTTTGATGTTTGCCTTTTTTTGTGTACTTAGTTATTACTGTTTGAATACTTGAAAGTGGTTTAAAATTGTTTAACATGTTTTGACAGTGCATTTGACAAGATTGACCAAGTAAAATTTTGATGCAGTTCTAAACTTATTTACTTGATACGTTTTCCTTATGGAGACTTCTGTTTTCATTGTAACAGAATGTTAGATGCATGGAACGAACATGTCTTTGGTGCATGAAGTTGTGACGAGTACTCCAGTATCAGCTTTTATCCATTAAACTAGGTTTAGTTAGATTTTTTTTTATGATACTTTATCTCGCTTTATATTCAAACATAATTGATGTACTATGAGCACATCTGCTGAAATTGTTGGTTCAATCAACGATCTTTTGACTCAAATTCTTCTCTGTCTTCCCGTGAAATCACTAATTCGCTTTAAATCAGTATCAAAACAGTGGTTTTCCCTCATCACAAACCCCAAATTCTGTCATCTACGTAGTCAAAAGAGAAATCCCGCAATTGGCCTCTTCTTCAGCATCACTCATAGTCAGCCTCCTCACGACTACATTCCCTTTCTTCCGCGGAATCAAACAAATGCACTATCCATACACCCGGAGTTCACCAGAAATCTATCTAGCAGCTTCATTTTACAATCATGCAATGGCCTATTGTTATGTTGCACCTTACTTAACCACACATTTTATGTGTACAATCCCACTACCAACAGCATTGCCTTGCTTCCTGAATTTCGGAAAGGGTTTCCTCGTGGAAAGACATTGGCTTTCGACCCCGTGAAATCCCCTCATTACAAAGTTGTGTTTATTAGGGCGAAAAAATATTTCCAGGGTTGTGCTTACCAGATTGAGATTTACTCGTCCGAGACTGGTGATTGGAGGATTTGGGGTGAGATAGGAATAGACAATGGCGGAATCCAATATGAGAATGGGGCTTATTGGAACGGCGCCATTCATTGGATCTCCAATAGGATTACTGAAAATTCATGGCGCTTTCATGTTGAGACTCAGGAGCTTGATGAAATGCCAACACCTCCTGTCCAGCGCGCATCATATTGGAGTGGGAATTGTTACTTCGGTGAGTCTTGTGATCACTTGCATTACATCGAACCTGGGCTTCAGTTCAATATTTATGAGATGAAGAGGGATTATTCCGAGTGGTTTGTGAAGTACTCTGTTGATCTTTCACATGTTATTGCTGCCTATCCAGAGGTGATTAAGAACCGGTTGTACTATGACCTCTCTATATTGTCTCTCGTTCGTGGTGAGAACGAGGAGGATTCTATGTTGGTCTTGTTGATTCCGGGGAAAGCCATAAAATACAATCTTGTTGATGGGAATTTCGAGAAGCTAAGTGAGTTTGAAGGCGATGGTTCATTGATTATACATGCAAAAGGATTTCAATACTTTGAGTCACTTTCTTCTGTTTAGTTATGGCTTTATGTTATTTCAGGTTAGTAATAGTTTTGGTTTAAGTATGCTCGATGTTGTTATGATGCTATAAAGCCATTGAATTGTTCAAGGCGATGATGATAAACTCAGAAATGTGGTTTTTCTGATGATGTTCGAAAATCTATATCTATTCCAGTTTATGAAATACACGTAATCGAGCCTATAAAGAAGCATTGCATAGATATCGTGCTGGACTCCTTTATTTTTTTTGTAATGCTTATGATTTTGTAAACATTATGGCAATTTGGCAATCTTTATTATTGTTTGTAGAGTTCATTGCAGTGTTGAGCTTGGCGAATTGGCTGCATGTAACTTGATTGAAATTGATTCATCTAGAATTAGCAATTAAGTTCAATTCTTATTTTGCGATTAGGAAGAATAGAAAAAAGACAAAAATTGTCCCAAAATTGTGATTAGGAAGAGCAAGAAAAAGAATACAGTATGAAGTTTTTGTTTTAATATTGCTGCAGGATTCCCGTAAAAGTCAAAATCAGATTTTGCACGCACATGACCTGCATTATTATTATTTTTAAAAAAAAAAATCACGGTATAAAAAATTCAATTAAAATACATAAGCTCGAGAATGAGCTCGCTCTCTCAACAGGGCCAAAAATAACCAAATTTGTTTTAGTTTTGTAATTTAAGGGATAATTTTACTATTATTTAAAAAAAAGCACGATAAAAAAATTCAATTAAAATACATAAGCTCGAGAGTGAGCTCGCTCTCTCATCTGGGCAAAAAATATTCAAATTTGTTTTTATTTGTAATTTAAGGGGTAATTTTTCAACCCAAAAATTTATGGGGCTAGCTTGCTAGCGGTCATAAATTATGAAATTAATTTTTTCTTTTTCTCGTATACACATTTTTTGTTATATCAATAGTTTTTTGTTACTAATGATTCCTTAATTTGCAAAGTGGGTGAAAGTTATACCATGTTTTATTTATGTTTATGAAACTTTCATGCACCTTGATTTTCCTTTTTAACTTTGTATTATACTATATAGTTGCAATTATTATTTTACTTTATAATACAAATGTGAAGTATATTCAATAATTTTATATTTTTCAATCGATAGACTAAACACACCTTCAATATTATTTCTGAAATACTCTCGATATTTAGATCTGATTTTTGCATTGTTTTTACAATTTATAAACTTTGGTAATATTTTATTTTATTTATTTTTGATATTCGTCCATAGTATGAATATTATGTTAGTTCATTTTAGGCGAAAAATAATAATTGCTTTATAAGTTTGAACATAATATAAACGAAATGACATAATTATTTGAAACTATATGGGTATTTTATTAAATTTTAATCAAAGTCATATGTCAACTCTACATCCATATTCCTTTCATGCATTTAAGATCACAAATTCTTTTTAGTCGAATCAGATTCATCATATTTTGGATACGCCCAAGTTTCATCATAGTACTTGAATAATATGGAAAATTAAATTTTAGTAATGTTCTTATCAATTGTAAAAATATGAATTTCCCTTTAATACATAAAATCTAAACATATAAAATTAGGAAAATTCTAGGGTGCCGCTACGTTATGTGCCGCTAATACCACATTAGGTGGTATTACCACACAATGTGTATCACATTGTATGGTATGATCTCCACATGTGACAGTACATGATCACATTATATAGTATTAACCTCATATGTTTAATATGACCCCCACATCATGTAGTATTTATTCCAAATTAGGTGGTATTACCACGCAATGTGTGTCACATTCTATGGTACTTATACCACCTAATGTGACACACATTGTGTGGTATACCACATAATGTGGTATTAGCGGCACCTAACGTAGCGGCACCCTAGAATTCCCCATAAAATTATATTGATCTTAAACCCAAATTTCCATCAAATCTATAGTCGAAAAACAAATCCCGCCATTGGCGTGTTCTTCAGCACGAGCCTTTGTAAAACTCCTTACAAGTACATCCCATTTCTCTACAAAAGCCAACAAGCAAACCATCCATAAACTTCGAAGTCATCGAAAAAGCATCTAGTACCTCCATCTTAGATTCTTGCAACGGCCTATTATTATGTTACAGATTATTAGTATGTTACGAAAATACCTACATGCACGTTTTATGTGTAGACCAACAACAAAATCGTTTAATTAGAGTGATAATATAAATTTCTTTTCACCTCTTCATAAAATATTTATTAATTATTTTATTTCTTTACCTTCTATAATAATAACTATATACAAGAGCATTTCACTTTTGATACCATAATTTAACTTACTTTAAGGTTTTTATACCACAATTTTTTCGCCAAACATATTTTGTACCATGCATTATTTGGTAACATAAAAAACGGGTAAAATACAAATTTCAATATCTCATACCAAAAAAAAAAAAAAATCTCGAGCCTTAAATTTTTTTCTCTCCCCACGTCCTCAATCTAGTGTACATGTATTTGTAGGAAGCAGATACGTTGAGGATGGACACAGTGAGGGAAAAAAGTTGAAGAAGAAGACATAATTGATTTGCCTTTGAAATAATTTCTTGAAAGATGTCGATCCAAAACGACATATTTTTTACAAACTGAGTGTTTTTTGCAGGGTTTTTGAAAACACAAGAAAGTGTGGCGCAATAAAAATTTCACAGGGTAGTTTCTTGCAGGTTTAGCATAACACGGGAAAATATCTTCCTGCAAAGTTGCCAAACGCGATGTATGCCTACTCTCTTCTCTAATGGTTTTGCTCTGCAATCCATCCACCATTGATATCTGTTTTCTAGAAATCAATGTCTTTCGTCTATAACTTCAAACTCCAGACGCTATTTCAACATGGGAAGAGTGATGAAATATTTTTGTCAAGAAACCACCAATCTCGTATGAAATCTGTGTGTTCAAACAAATTCAAGAACACAAAAAAGTGGGTTGCAACTCTAACTCAAACACTTCTTCTGATTTTTTATAATTTGAATTATACTTGTATACATATAAAAGAAATTAAAATTGAGAGACACTTCGTCAATATCAAGAATTTCTTCAATTTGTTAGACTCTTTCTCATCTTATGATCTATGTTCTCACAAAATAATTTCACTCAAAGAAAAAATTCATAACAAAAAAGGAAAAATAAAAAGAACAATAGAAAAAGGTATATGTTTAATTAAAAAATTACATGGACAATAACATGATTTATTTTAGTTAAATTTAAATTTTAGTGACAAAATAGTAAATGATAAAGTGACAAAGAATTTAAATATTGTCATTAAAATAATGTATATAGACATACCAGTGATAAGCAAAGTGTGAAAAAATTGTCACTATTGACATTTAGTGATATCCCAAAAGTGACAACTAAAAAATTGTCACTAAATTATTGTGACAATATTTATTTTCACTAAGTTGCGACTGAAATGGTGTCACAAATTGTCAATAGTGACAACATAAGTTTCATACACTTGCCACTAATAGCCATTAGTGACAACTTAAAAATATATTTTGTCACTATTAATTGCACTTGTACTATTTGATGGAAGAAAATCATACATAATATGAAATTGGATTTTCTAACCCTAGATCGATTTAGTCGATTAAAAGAGGATTACTCACCATAAGAGTTTGAGAAAACCTACCAGAATCCATTGTTACGAAGCCTTGATGAATTGATGAATCGAACTTGAAGGAATTGATGAATTGAGTCACCCAAGACTTGAATTTCTAGATCTAGTTACCAAAAACAATTTCTGCAGTTGTTTTCTCTGATGGTGGGGAGATAACACGTTGTGTTTTTAATGGTGACTGACCCAGGGACCAAGTCTCCCTATTTATTAACTGCAATAGCAGTTAATAATTATGTAATTATTAAACTAGCCCATCAAAGTTTAGTAATTACACTTTCAGTACTCTACACATATAAATTACTTTATTTACCCCACACTTATATAGATGATATTTCCTATGCCCATATAATAATTAACTTAATTCGATCACTTTAATCGGGCATATATATAATTGAAATAGCCCTTCTTAACAATCAACCAAACTTATTAAAAGTCCACCTAAAGGATTTATTATTGGATTTACAATAAAAATTCCAACAATCTCCCACTTGGACTGTATAAGTTTCCTAAGATCGTTTAGAAGTAACCTTAATGCGCTCAGTATGCTATTTCTTCCTTGAATATCTCAAAGAACAATCTGGTCTATTAATTTACAAAAATAAAGGATCAAAGCTGCTTTAGTCGAATTAACTCATGACTTCAACCTTCAATGGTCACAATATTCAAGCAATTAACAACATAGATCAAGTGTGGATGTGTAGCATGAAAATTACATGCAATGCGATCACACATGCCTATTTCCAACTGGTCCTACCTTATGACTTCAACAGTCAAATTTAACTTTTCTACCAAATGTTAAACCACAATGGAAAGTTGCAAACTTTATGTCAAAATGCTCAAACCAATATGAAAGAAAATTCATATCATTAATACCATAATCTGTACAGAAATAAATATCCATAAACATATCAAAGAGCATAAATGTATATCAATACAACTAAAACAAACTCCCACTAGGAAAACGCATCTTAAAGTCCAATGACACCCATTTGAGCAACATGCTCAAGAAACACCTTAGGCGGTAAGCCTTTGGTAAACGGGTCAGCTATATTGGAGTTTGTGCTGTGCTCTATAAATACTTGAGCATTTTGAACCCTTTCTTTTACAACCAAGTACTTTATGTCAATGTATTTAGACTTTGACGAACTTTGGTTGTTCTTTGAATATGACTCGGCAGCCATATTGTCACAGTTGATCCTAAGTGGTTTTTGAATGCTATCAACCACTTGTAACCCAGTGACAAAATTTCTGAGCCATATAGCTTGGTTGGATGCTTCAAAGCAAGCCACAAATTCAGCCTCCATGGTTGAGGAAGCTATTAATGTCTGTTTGACACTTTTCCAAGAAATAGCTCCTCCAGCTAGCATGAAGATATATCCTGATGTCGATTTCTTACTATCAACGCATCCAGCAAAGTCTGAATCGGAGTACCCCATGATCTCTAAGTGATCTGATCTCCGATAAGTGAGCCTATAATCCTTAGTTCTTTGCAAGTATCTTAGTACCCGTTTCACTGCTTTCCAGTGATGTATTCCCGGGTTACTCAAATATCTGCCCAACATCCCAACTATGTACGCAATATCAGGACGCGTACATACTTGTGCATACATGAGACTCCCAACTGCGGAAGAGTATGGGATTGTCTCCATTTCCTTTTTCTCGAGATCAAGTTTAGGACATTGGAGCAAGCTAAATTTGTCGCCTTTAGCGACATGTGTATCTCCTGGTGCACAGTTTTGCATGCCAAAACGGCATAACACCTTATCGATATAAGCCTTCTGAGATAGTCCAAGTATACCCTTAGATCGATCACGATCGATTTGTATATCCAAAACAAATGAAGCATCACCAAGATCTTTCATTTCAAATTTACTTGATAGAAATTTCTTGGTATCATGCAACAGACCCATATCACTGCTTGCTAGTAGAATATCATCTACGTATAGCACCAGGATAATGAATTTGCTCCCACTGATCTTGAGATATATGCACTGATCGATGACATTCTCCTTAAAACCGTAAGAAGTGATACTTTAAGCCATAAATGGACTTCTTTAACTTACATACAAGGTGTTTCGAGTCTGAGAAACCCGAGTTCTCTGGTTGTACCATGTAAATTGTTTCATCAATGTTTCCATTGAGAAACGCAGTTTTTACGTCCATTTGATGTAGCTCTAAATCAAAATGAGCTACAAGTGCCATGATAATCCTTAGGGAATCTTTTGTTGAGACTGGTGAAAAAGTCTCTTTGAAATCGATTCCTTCCTTCTGAGTGAATCCCTTGGCTACTAGACGAGCTTTATACCTTTCGATGTTACCATTTGCATCCCGTTTGGTTTTAAATATCCATTTACAACCAATTGGTCTTGCACATGTTGGTAACTCGACAAGGTCCCAAACGTCATTATCAGCCATGGATTTTAACTCTTCTTTCATGGCTGCGATCCATTTAAGAGAGTTTGAACATGATATGGCTTCACTGAATGAGGTTGGATCATTTTCCGACCCCAAGTCATAATCATGTTCTTGAAGATAGATCTCATAATCATTGGAGATGGCACCCCTTCTTTCTCTAGTGGATCGCCTAATTGGCTCTATAGGTTGAGGTTGCTGATTTTGTATCTCCTCGGGAACTTCCTCTAAAGTTTGAGGTTGTTCTTGGAACTCTACGGGAGAACGTTGTGGAACTACATTGGGATTTGTAATAGGATCAATTATGTTTGAAGGGACAACCTGATTTACGGGTTGAAGAACGACAGGGATGGATACCTAATCATTCTCACTCGTAACTGTAGTAGGAATGTTTACACATTCCTCTTCAAACTTAATATCATTACTCCGATTACTCCCACTGAAATTAGCATCCTCAATAAATTTAGCATTCCCTGTTTCGAAGAAGGATCCTTTTGAGGGATCATAGAACTTATAACCCCTTGATCTTTCCGAGTATCCCACAAAATAGCAGCTAACGGTTCTTGAGTCCAACTTAGGCTCTTTAGGCCTATAAGGTCTGGCTTCTGCTGGACAACCCCAGACATGCAAGTGCCTAATACTAGGCTTCTTGCCCGTCCACATCTCGTATGGGGTTTTAGCTACTGCTTTACTAGGGACTCGATTTAGGATATAAACTGCGGTTTTTAATGCCTCGTCCCAAAGTGACTCAGGTAGAGAAGAATGACTAATCATACTTCTCACCATATCTTTAAGTGTTCGGTTTCGTCTCTCAGGCACACCATTTTGACTTGGAGTCCCTGGCATGGTGTATTGAGGGACGATACCGCACTCAGCCAGGTATTTGGCAAAAGGCCCTGAACGTTGTTCACCTGATCCATCATTTCTGCCATAGTATTCACCACCACGGTCAGATTTGACGGCCTTTATTTTCTTGCCTAGTTGATTTTCAACTTCAGCTTTGAAAATTTGGAACATATCCAGTGATTCAGACTTCTCGTGTATTAAATATAGGTAACCATACCGAGAGTAGTCATCTATGAAACTGATGAAGTACCGCTGCCCATTCCAAGAAGCTTTAGGGAATGGACCACATATGTCCGTATGAATCAGTTTCAAAGGTTCACTACTCCGATATGCACATTTATTACGTTTGTTTGTTTGTTTTCCCTTGATACACTCAATACAAATTTTAAAGTCTGTTGTATCTAGGGGATCAAGAATTCCTTCTGACACAAGTCTTTTAATTCTCGGTTCAGAAATATGACCTAATCGTTTGTGCCATAGCATGCAAGAATTCTCATTGTTTAATCTACGCTTAGTACCTAAACTTGAATGCAGATTTTCATGATTAGTAGTTAAGATGTCTAATTTATATAGCTTGTCAATTAAAGTACCGGTGCCAACAATATTAGAATTTAAAGACACGCTGAAGGTTCCATTGCCAAAAGAACAAGAGTAACCATATTTGTCAAAGCAAGAAACATAAATTAAGTTCCGCCTAAATGACGGTACAATAAAAGTGTCTTCCAAATCTAAATAAAAACCAGTACATAATTGCAACCTAACTACACCTATAGCTACTACTTCAGCCTTGTTCCCGTTGCCCACATAGATGTATCTTTCACCATCAATTGGCTCCCGGTAACTTAGGCAATCCAGCAATGTGACACTTATGTGAGTAGTTGCACCGGTATCTATCCACCAAGTGTCACTAGGTACCATAGAAAGATTAACTTCAGAACAAACAAAATTGAGAAGTTTACCCTTTTTCACACGCCATCCGGCGTATTTGGAACAGTCTTTCTTGAGGTGTCCAGCCTTTTTGCAAAAGAAACAGGTTAAGCCCTGATCCTGTTTTTTCTGCTCCTTATGCTGAGATGTTCCAGGGTCTGCAATTTTCTTTCCCTTATCCTTCCTCTTCCTTTTCTTGGCGTTTCCATCGTTGGAGGTAGATGCCAAATAAGCACTTTCAGTCTTCTCTTGCTTCAGCCTCTCTTCCTCCTGCACACATTGAGCAATAAGCTCATTGAGAGTCCACTTTTCCCTTTGAGTATTGTAGGAAATCTTGAAGGGACTGAAGTGTGAGGGAAGGGAGATCAGAATGAGATGCACGAGTATGTCTTCCGACATATCCAACTGGAGTGCTCTCAGCCTTGTCGCAAGATTGGACATTTCCATAATGTACTCACGGACATTTTCTTTGCCCTTATACTTCATGGAGGTGAGCTTACTAAGAATAGTGCTCGTCTCCACCTTTTCACTTGCAGTGAAACGGTCTGAAAGTTGCTTAAGGAAATCTTTGGCAATTGCTTCCTCGGATATCCCACCTCTTATGGATTTCGGAATTGAGTGCTTCATGATCATTAGACTCATGCGGTTTGTTCGCTCCCACTTTGCGTATGCAGCCTTTTCCTCATCAGTACTTTCATCGGTCAAGTCTGCAGGGCAATCAAACCTAAGTGCATGGTCCATGTCCATGACGCCAAGCACTATCATAATGTGCTCTTTCCATTTCATGCCTTTCTTTGGACCGAAATAGTACTAAAATACGCTTTAATTAAACCAGCCAAATATCATGCCTTTCTTTGGACCGACATAACAAACGCATGGTAAACAACATATAATTTGCATATTTTAGACTGACATTATCCGGTCAAAACAATCCTCCTTTGGGTTGATTGTATCACATGGATAACCCATGTTACCTCGTGAAGACACAATTAATTTTACCAAACAGAGGTTGCTTTGGCTACATATTTGTTCAATCAATTGAGTTAAACTAGGAACAAGAAAAGAAATTCCTTTAACAAAAAAAAAAAAAACAGAATCTCAATTTTCAAATTTTTTTTTTTTTAAAATGGTCATCCAAACAGGGCCTTATGAATAGTGCTGGTCCTGTTCAGGATCAATCCCAACCAGAACCAGGCCAATTCAGGTTCAGATTAAACCAAATAGGATCAGTTTAGATCAAGTTCAGAATAGATCCAGATCCGGTCCAGATCCAGTCCAGACTAGAAAAAATCCAAGTCCAACCGGATCGAACCGAAACGGATCATCTTTAACCCAGATCCAGATGAAACCGGATCGGGTTTAAACCATATAACCCGAACCGAAAATAACCGGATCGGGACCGAAAACCGAGCCCAATTCGAATTAGATCCGTAATTAAATGAACCGGATAGAAAAAAAACGTCTCATACTACGTTGCAGGGATACGGACTCGGCGACTCGGACTCGACACGATTCGGATTCGGCGACTCGTTTTCGAAAAAAAATTAAAATACGACTCGGCATGGATACATATATTTTAATAAAATAAATTTATATAGTTATATATAAAAAATACCTTAGCATCAAAGTCAATAAATAAACATTCACTCTAACATTCAAAACTAAATTACATGAGTTTGACCTAAAATTAAAATTGGTCCCAAGTGCATGTATGACATATGAGCTGTAAAATATAATAATAACTGGATGTATTTAATTGGATAAAGTAGCTGACTAAGACATCCAATAACCCATTAGCTGCTATTTGGAATTAAATCCAATAACCCATCAACAGGCCCAAATCCATTTCCCTTTTCAGACATCATCTCCAATTCCTCTGCAACCAGTCCATCTTCTTCCTTGCTCTCACTTCACGTTTTTTCTTCTCTTTTTCAATTTCCCATTTCTGAACCATCATAGACATAACACCCGGCACTCGCCTTCCACACCACCACCGCCGCCGCCCCCCACATCAACCTCCCCCAACACACTAGAGATTGAGAAAGAGATAGAGTATCCGGCGCAAGTCGACGGCGAATCCGGCGCGAGTGGGCCTTCCACACCACCAGACGCGCCAGATGTCGAGTCCGACGCGAGTCGACGGCGAATCCGACGCGAGTCCGAGTCCGCCACGAGTCGACTCGGCATTCTTCATGTTCTCTGCCGAATCGGTGCTTCATAGGTCCCATACCATATTGTCCGGGTCGGATCTGAATCGACCCGAAACTTCATCTTCTTGACCCGGTTTAAAGAGAAACCATAGATTTACCGGGCAATCAAGAACTACAACCGAAATTGAAAACAATCTCACACATGAACAAGCATCAATTTTATGTTCTTCATCAATTAAAACACTCAAAAAATGAAAAAGTCCAAATGAAAATTGGCTTTAACTAATTTCCAAATCTGAAAATTTACTTCTCACAAAGAGTTATAATCAGTCCCTGTTACGAAACTTAAATTGCATACATACATGAAATAACATTCCAAAAGAAACTGCCATGTCATAGATCTAAAGTTTCTAAGGCATTTTCGTAAAGGAGAGAGTGATTTCATATAGTTATGAAACTAAGCAGCAGAAATAATACAACAAAGTAAACGGCATATGAAACCAAGTAAAGAAACTGAAAATTGAGAAGTAAATTGCAAAGCTAACCCACGTATCATCAAGATTTGAAGCAAAATTAGTAATTTAAAACCAATGCTATCATTAATTGTGGAATTCATATCATACGACAATGTATAAGTACGAATAGTATAACTTCTCAAATTTCTGAAAATTAACCGAAAATCCTCCAATAATCGAGCAAAACACTGCTCTGATACCACTTGATGGAAGAAAATCATACATAATATGAAATTGGATTTTCTAACCCTAGATCGATTTAGTCGATTAAAAGAGGATTACTCACCATAAGAGTTTGAGAAAACCTACCAGAATCCATTGTTACGAAGCCTTGATGAATTGATGAATCGAACTTGAAGGAATTGATGAATTGAGTCACCCAAGACTTGAATTTCTAGATCTAGTTACCAAAAACAATTTCTGCAGTTGTTTTCTCTGATGGTGGGGAGATAACACGTTGTGTTTTTAATGGTGACTGACCCAGGGACCAAGTCTCCCTATTTATTAACTGCAATAGCAGTTAATAATTATGTAATGAGAGAATTTCACTTTTGATACCATAACTCAACCTACTTTAGGGATTTGATACCACAATTTTTTCTCCCGACACATTCGATACCATAACTCAACCTACTTTAGGGATTTGATACCACAACTTTTTCTCCCGACACATTTGATACCATAACTCAAATCAACTCGACACATTTCATACTTCCGTCAAATTGGAAACGGAATTGTCACGTGATTGTCACGTGGCCGTTAAAACTTTGCACATTTGATACCATAACTTATCTTGACTGATAATTTTACCCCATAACATTTCAGGTTACCAAAAAAACCCCACATCTCCAAATTTAGTGACGATTTTAGTCCACATTGTTGCAAAATTTCCAAATTGACTCGAATAAGACCACGTGCTGACCAATTTAGAACTTTACACATTTGATACCATTACTTATGTTGACTGATAATTTTATCCCATAACATTTCATGTTACCAAAAAAGCCCCACATCTCCAAATTTAGTGACGATTTTACTCCACATTGTTGCCAAATTTCCAAATTGACTCGAATAAGACCACGTGCTGACCAATTTAGAAAATTTTACTTATTTTACTTAAATAACTAATTTAATTTATAAACAATATTAATAAATTAAATAATACATTAACATAAATATCACCAAAATTAAGAAAACATATTATTTTTAAATATAAAATTTATATAATAGAATTAATATATTTAATATATATTAAAATAATAAATTATATAATTTAAACTATTTAATATTTATTAAAATATTAAATAATAAATAATTTTAATTAAAAAAAAAATCCCCACCCCACCCACCCCTCCCCACCCTTCCCCCCTACCCCCCGATTCCCAGGCCATCGGCGGCCTGGGTCTTCTGTCCCAGGCCACCGCCGGCCTGGGATCTTCGGTCCCATGCCGGCGTTGGCCTAGGAGAGAAGACCCAGGCCGCCGGCGGCCTGGGAATCTGAGGGTAGGGGAGGGGTGGGTCGGGTTGGGTTGGGTGGGTGGGGTGGGGTGGGGATTTTTTTTTAAATTATAATTATTTATTATTTAATATTTTAATAAATATTAAATAGTTTTAAATTATATAATTTATTATTTTAATATATATTAAATATATTAATTCTATTATATAAATTTTATATTTAAAAAGAATATATTTTCTTAATTTTGGTGATATTTATGTTAATGTATTATTTAATTTATTAATATTGTTTATAAATTAAATTAGTTATTTAAATAAAATAAGCAAAAAAAATTTAAATTGGTCAGCACGTAATCTTATTCGAGTCAATTTGGAAATTTGGCAACAATGAGGACTAAAATCGTCACTAAATTTGGAGATGTGGGGCTTTTTTGGTAACCTGAAATGTTATGGGGTAAAATTATCAGTCAACATAAGTAATGGTATCAAATGTGTAAAGTTCTAAATTGGTCAGCACGTGGTCTTATTCGAGTCAATTTGGAAATTTTGCAACAATGTGGACTAAAATCGTCACTAAATTTGGAAATGTGGGGCTTTTTTGATAACCTGAAATGTTATGGGGTAAAATTATCAGTCAAGATAAGTTATGGTATCAAATGTGCAATGTTTTAACGGCCACGTGACAATCACGTGACAATTCCGTTTTCAATTTGACGGAAGTATCAAATGTGTCGAGTTGATTTGAGTTATGGTATCAAATGTGTTGGGAGAAAAAGTTGTGGTATCAAATCCCTAAAGTAGGTTGAGTTATGGTATCAAATGTGTCGGGAGAAAAAGTTGTGGTATCAAATCCCTAAAGTAGGTTGATTTACGATATCAAAAGTGAAATTCTCTCATTATGTAATTATTAAACTAGCCCATCAAAGTTTAGTAATTACACTTTCAGTACTCTACACATATAAATTACTTTATTTACCCCACACTTATATAGATGATATTTCCTATGCCCATATAATAATTAACTTAATTCGATCACTTTAATCGGACATATATATAATTGAAATAGCCCTTCTTAACAATCAACCAAACTTATTAAAAGTCCACCTAAAGGATTTATTATTGGATTTACAATAAAAATTCCTTTTTTTTTATGTGGACCCCGGTGAAATATTTACGTACTAATGCAACTGTGACAACCGACAAAGTGCACAATTTCAGACTTTATGGGAACTGATAGCAAAAGTGATTCTTCATTAACGTGTTTAAAGAATCTTTTCTCCTTTGAGTAAAACCTAAATATATTTAAAAAGCCAAACAAGAAACAGTTCATCTTCCTCAATATCCAATTATGAGCAGTACATGTAACAAAAAAAAACAATTATGAGCAGTAAATCCGCTGAAATTGTACGTTCGCTCGACGATCCATTAACACAAGTTCTTCTATGCCTCCCCATAAGATCACTGATTCGCTTTAAATCAGTTTCCAAACATTGGTTTTCCCTAATCACAAACCCTAATTTCTGTCATCTCTGCAGTAGTCTAAAAAGAAATCCGCCGAATGGTTTATTCATCAGCATTTTTGGTCGGCCCCGCTACGGTTACCTCCCTTCCTCTCCGCAACAACCAAGGAATCCACCACCTGTGAACCGAGATTTCACCAATAACCCATTTCTCGGCAAAATTATACAGTCCTGCAATGGCCTATTTCTATGTGGCAACGAACAGAGCCAAAGATTCTTCGTGTACAATCCTACTACCAGCCGCTGTAGCTTGATACCTGAATTTCGGAAAGGGTTACTGTTTGGGAAAACGTTGGCCTTCGACCCCATGAAATCTCCTTATTACAAAGTGGTGTTTGTTCGGCTTATAGTAGGTCTTGCTCCCCAGATTGAGATTTACTCATCTGAGACTGGCTGTTGGAGGATTGGGGGCGAGGTAGATACAAGGCGACTCCATTTTGGTAATAATGGGGTCTATTGGAATGGCTCCATTCATTGGTTGTCTAGTGACCTTGTTGGAATTTCTTTGCGATTTCATGTTGAAACTCAGGTGCTTGTTGACATGCCAACACCTCCTGTTCAGCGCACTGTAGGTTGGAGTGGGAATTGTTATTTTGGGGATTCTTGTGATCACTTGCATTTCATTGAACACGGCCCCCCTATGTTTAATGTATATGAGATGAAACGGGATTATTCCGAGTGGTTTGTGAGGTACTTTGTTGATCTTTCACCTGTTATTGCTTCCTATCCAGAGGTGTTTAGGAATCTGTCATTCTGTGACATCTATAAATTCTCTCTCTTTTATGGTGAGAAGGAGGAAGATTTGATATTGGTCTTGTTGGTTCCGGGGAGTGCCATAAAATACAATATTGTTGATGGGAATTTTGAGAAGCTAAGCGAGTTTGAGGGCGATCGTTCATCCATATCCATTCGAAGTGCAATAGGGTTTCAATACTTTGAGTCACTTTCTTCTGTTTAGTTATAGATCTATGTTGGTTTCAGTTTAGTAATAGTTTTTGTTTGGATTCGTCTTCTAACTTTCAATTCCACTTTACAGATTTGATACGAATTCTCGTTAAATTTGAATTGAGAGAATTTCACTTTTTGTACCACAACAAACTCTATTTTAAGGTTATAGTACCATAACTTTAAAAACATATACATTTGATACCACATATCACTACAAGAAAATGCACCTTTTGTAAAGAGAAAAGTTGTTACAATAAGTGTCAATTTCATTACAAAAACTTATTGCGAGGACACAAATTTGTTACCTTTGTGGTCACCTAAAGTTCGACGCTAAAGGTTATTGTAACAAATTTGTCTAGTTGTCGCAAATGTTATTGTAAAGACAATACATTTCCTTACAAATGTTCATTATTAGTGACAATGGTTTCCTTACAATAGCTAGCTATATGTCCTTACAATAAAGTAGTCGTTACAAATAGTCGAATTTTATAATTTCTTTTAAATTAATATTTATTACATTCAGGTCGTTACCAATAGTATTGATGACAATATTTGTCCTTACAATTGATATTTTTTAATTTTTTTTTTATAATAGAATATTGTCGCAAAAAGTATATATGGAAGAACGATTCTTTACCAAAGATGCAAACATTTTTTTTCTAAACCAAACACACACACATATATATATATATATATATATATATATATATATATATATATATATATATATATATATATTCCATTTTCTGATTTTTCACAATAAATAAATCATTATCTTTAAAAATGTTATCATATAATAATACTAATCATAAATGAATCAAACAAAGATACATATTTGTAATATCTAACAAAAATAGAACTGATTACCATAAACAAGTCATTGTACCTTACAAAAGCATTATACGAAACTCTAAAATAGAGTAGTTCAAGAGACAAAACATACATAGTTCATGTTCCAAAATATAGCTATTGTCAATAGTTAATCAAGTAAACACTGATACATGCTTGAAACTTTTGGTAATAACTTCATGCCTAATGATCATATGATCAATCTTTTGCCGCACATTAATCCTGTTATATAACCAAGAAATAGAATTAACTTCACAATCATATCATATACTAAAAAAATAGAGATACTTACAACTAAGAGCAAGTGAAATTTCCAATAATAAGCTTTAACAAATTGAAAATAAGCAAAGGGTAAAATACTAGCTGATTCATACTTTCAGAATTATTCTCCACCTTGCACTTAATCTCAGCCTTTGACTAATTCTCAAGCATAGGGAAACAAAACCAGCATAATGAAAGTAATATTTATTATAAATTCCTTGAATTCACGCCTTGCACTTAATCTCAACCTTTAATTGATTCTTACTCTCAGAATTATTCATTCAATCTCTATTTTCAGTCCACTTCTAATTAAAAACATAAAGTTGCACATGATTTTCGTTCTACTAGAGAAGATATAATCACTAGGGAAGCAAGCGAATCTAAACTGAATTAAGAATTCAAATGAGTGATCGATTTCTTGTGTTACTTTAATTTAAATGAAGTTATTTACATGGCAAACTATAAACCCCATCTTTCATCACTAAGTCCAGCAATGTATCATATAAGGAAATACATAGGCAGATAGAATAAAGGGGCTAATTTTATCCAAAAATCCACATCAAGATAAATGGAAGAATTTAATAAGAGAATCAACTTACAGAGCTTAACTAGCAGGCGAATTATTTTGTTGCCTTTCCATAAAATTTGCTATCATTTTCATCAACTCCATCTGACCTTTCCTCAAGCTCGTTATTTCAGAGTCTTGCCTTTCAGAGCGTTCTTCATAGATTCTAAGTTTAGCTTCATGAGATTCAATACGGGAATTAGCCTCTCGCAATTCTTCTTCTCTATTTGTCAACTTTTCTTTAAGTTCTTCAAGTTGTGAAGATTCACCCGTTGACATCTTATCAGATTTAGAAGCAACAACTCCGTGTCCAATTCCCCTTTCATATCCAGAACGTATACCAAGCGCCTTCTTCATGATTTCTCGTTCACAAAGTGAATTACCGGACTCATTTGCTTCATCCCTTAATCTCTCCATTTCCATCTATCATTTATATGGAATATCAGCCCTCAAATCTTATAATAACATATACATTAACCATATTAAAATCAACTTACATGTTGTGCTTTAGCTTTTTCATTTATATACTCTCCATTTTTTTTATGAGTATCCCCAAAGTTATCCACAAAGCTTGGATTTGCCTTTCAAATTGCAAAATATGAACATTATATTATTTTGTATTCAAAGAGTGTGACAAACAAAAAAAATATTGAAGGTATATATATTGCATTACCATTCGCAATACTCGTGCATGGTAAGATCTTGAACCTGATGTATGAGTATAAGGCAATTTTGACCTGTTCTCAGCATTGGTTTTTGACCTTTTCTGCATTTTAACATGCAAAGTGATTATCAGCATTACTTAAATAATATCACTTGGACAACTGCATATTTAGTCCCACAAGAATGGAGTAAAAATGCATTTTTTTCAATACTTGCTTTTTTAACTCTTCTACTATTACGTACCTTGAACTTCTCACTTTCAAAATGGTCACAAACAACAGCCCACCTGTCCATTGATATCCAACTAATTGGACTAGCATCCCTTGGATTCTCTTTCGCTGTAACCATTTTTTTGTACAATGCTGACAATCGGCCTTTCCAATGTGTGTAACTTTTCTTAAACATGTCATCCATGTTCTTTTGGACTCTTGGATCAGACCCCCATCCTTTAATCAAGAACCATTGCTAAAAAAGGATAAACGAATTCAACAAATAAAACCAACCATAAATTTTTTTTATTCAAGCAAAAGAATGGAAAAACTAGAGAGCCAAAGTCGGTCATATAATTAACTTACATCTAATCCAGCATAAACAGTCAGTTTATCTTGTTCTTCAATATTGTCCCATTCAGTCACAAAATCAAGTTTTTCATCATGCCTAATAAGAACCCCAATTGCACTTGAAAGTTGTGTAACATTTAACAGTGGCTTTTTAAACCCTTCAGGAAACTCAATCTCTAGCAATTTTCCTCCCTTTATACAAATACATAGGAAAAATGAAATTTTGGTTCATTTAAGATTAATAAATATTTAAAACATAAAATTACTTACATTTTCAATCAATTTATCTATTGACTTTCCTGTAGATGGACCCCTGCCTCCTTTCTTTCTTTTCTTGGTGGAAACTAATTTTTGTTGGACAAATAATTAAGATTAAAGAATTAAAATAAACAAATAAATAATGAAATGTAATGACAAATAAGTATTTAAATGCTTACCGGTGATATTTATTGAGCTTGGTGGAGGAATTTCAATCTCCATTGCAGTGGTAACATCAACATCTGGAGATCTAGGCAATGATGGTTGTACAAGTGTAGATGCTGATAATGAAGGAAAATCTGTTGTTTGCTCCACTGATGCTTCATTGGTTGCTGTTTTACCCTTCCGAGTTGCAGGACGATGTAGAACTATTCCTTTTGGTGGCATTTTACTGCATATAAAGATAAAGATAAACATTAAACACATCTAACATAAAAAAGTTGCAAATAATAAACATAGAAGGCTAAAATATAACAGACAATATATATCAAATCAAAATTAATAATGCACGAGCTGATCATATCAGTTTCTGCCAAAAGTATCAAATCTGATCCAAGACATAAATATTTACATTTCAAAATTATATTTTCCAAGAAAACTAAACTATAATGCAAAAAGATCTATCCATCATCCTCATTGCCATCAATAAAAGTGTGCACAATTTCCTCCTCCTCATCGCAATATTGGGTGAGTGTTTCGTCTTCTTCATCTGCTGATTCATCTTCACCATAAATATATGTGTGTGTATTTTGTTGCCTAATTTTTGCAAGAACCCTTTCATCCACAATATCTGGCTCCACATCTGCTCTTGCTAAATTCTCGAAATCTTCATTGTCAATCTCAACTATATTTGCAGCCCCACCCGACTCGTATTGCTGAAATGCATTTTCTTGAACCATTTCTGGAACGTCACCTATCTCATCAACTTCTTCATCTTCTTGTTCAACAAGTTCCCACAAATGCCTATGGTGTACACGTTGTACAATTTGCCAATTACCACCCAACTTTGTGTCATTGACATAGAAAACTTGTTGCACTTGATTTGGTAGCACAAATGGATCATTTTCATACCATCGTGATCTTATATCAATGCTCACAAAATGTTTATCTTTTCGCATAGTCCTTTGACTGCCGGTGTTAAACCATTCACATTGGAATAACACCACTTTGTATCCTTTAAGATATGTCAATTCTACTACTTTTTCCAAGACACCATAAAACTCTATCATCTCATCTTTATGATCCCCCTCCACTACTAGTCCACTATTTTGAGTTGTTCGACGATCATCCCGATCTTTTGTGTGAAAACGGACCCCATTAACGAAACAACCCGAGTAGAACTTTGTTAAATAAGCCCGAGGGCCATTTGCCAATGCCCATAGTTCATCTGATACTTCTTCGGAGTGCTCATGGTGTAACACATTTATCTACCACAACATAAAAATAAAAATAATTAGATTTTGTACAATAGTCACAAATTAATTATTTTTATTCTAAACTTACATGATCTCTAAACCATTCACGAAACTGCTCTTGATGGTGTTTCTCAATGTCGTTGATATTCATCCTCTTAAGTTCTTCCATATGTTTACTAAGAAATAATTCACAAAGAAATTGAGATATTTAGAATATCAAAATTACATTGAAGAGTATCCTAAAAAAAAGTTTCTTACCTTTTGTAAACATCTACCTCGTCGCAGTTGTTCAATATAAAGCTTTGGGCTGTGTTGATTCGTTTTTGAGAAAGTGCAGCACAACGCTTAAGAGGTCCAAACGGTTTAACTTTTAATGAAAAGACAGACAAATCACTTTCTTGTCGGTCTTCAATACCATCATGATTTCTCCCAATTCTATTAAATTTTGTTTCAACTCCATCTAAGTACATTGACATAAATGTTAAACACTCTTTTACAATATACCCTTCAGCTATCGAACCTTCCGGACGAGCTTTATTACGCACATCTCCTTTAAGAGATTTAAGGAATCTGAGAAAACAATGCAATTGATATAAATACAGTTTTCAATTAAGTGATATACTTGAATACACTTTTAATCAGGTAAAGAAAGTGGTAGTATATACCTTTCAATTGGATACATCCAACGAGAATGAACGGGGCCTGCGAGCTTTGCCTCTAGAGGTAAGTGAACAGCTAGGTGGACCATGACATCAAAAAACGCAGGAGGAAATATCTTCTCCAACTTACACAAGATAAGAGGAATGTTTCTCTCCATTTTCTCTATATCTTCTACCCTTAGTATCTTTGAACATAGATTTCTAAAAAATTCACCAAGCTCAAATAATGCTTCAATTACATCCTTCCCCAAAAATCCACGAATGCCAACAGGAATTAGTCGTTGTAAAAGAACATGACAATCATGGGATTTCAGCCCCAAAATCTTTCCATCTTTTACACATCTAGAAATGTTAGCAGCGTACCCGTCGGGAAATTTAACGGACTTGAGAAAGTCACAAAAACCTTTCTTTTCACTTGAAGACAAAGTATAACATGCTTTCGGCTTTATAGTAGTGTCCCCGCGTTTTTGCAAGTGTAATTCCTTTCTAATATTAAGGTCACGCAAATCTTCACGTGCTTTTTCTGTATCTTTTGTTTTGCCGTCAATATTCATCAGTGTACCCAACACATTATCACATATGTTTTTCTCGACATGCATTACATCTAGATTATGGCGCAACTTAAGTTTATGCCAATATGGTAACTCGAAGAAGATGCATTTTTTTACCCAGTTTCCTTCTTCCAAGCTGCGTTTCCTCTTCCGTTTACTTGGGTGTTTTCCTAGTTTATCAAATTTATGCTCCAAGTTGTTTAAATGTGACAACACTTCTTCCCCAGACCATTCTCTAGGTTTAGGACGTGTTTCAGGCTTACCATCAAATAACTTACTCTTTCGAAAAGGATGGTTGTTGTCTAGATAACGTCGATGTCCTTGATAGCATATTTTGCTTCTTAGTCTTTTAGAATCTGTCTCATAGAAACAACACGGACATGCGTTGTATCCCTTTGTGGTCCACCCTAATAAATTGCTAAGTGCAGGAAAATCGTTAATAGTCCACAAAATTGATGCACGCATTTTAAATGTTTCTTTACTACTAACATCAAAAGTATCAACACCATCCCATAATTCATTCAATTCGTCAATCAATGGTCTAAGATAAACATCAATATCTTTTCCAGGAGCACGAGGACCGGGGATGAGCAATGGCATCATAAAATGATCATCTTTCATGCATTTGTACAAGGGCATGTTATATGGAATAAGTATAATTGGCCACATACTGTATGAGTTACTCATGTTTCCAAATGGGTTAAACCCATCAGTAGCCAAACCAAGGCGAATATTGCGTGGATCTAGTGCAAAATCAGGATATTGTGCATCGAAATCCTTCCAAGCGGGTGAATCTGCTGGGTGACTCAATCTTCCCTCTACATCAATGCGTTTTTCAGCATGCCACCTCATGTATGAAGCCGTTTTAGAAGACATGAAAAGTCTCTGCAACCTTGGTTTTAAAGGAAAGTACCACAAGACCTTTTGAGGAATTCGTTTACCTTTCCCATCGTCATATTTCCAACGAGGTTCATTACAAACAGGACACACATCTTTACCCTTATTTTCCTTCCAAAATAATGCACAATCATATTTACATGCATCAATCTTCTCATATCCCAAGCCTATCCCATAAAGAAGTTTTTTAGCCCAATAAAGAGATGGTGGAACTACTTCGCCTTCTGGTAGCACATCTTTGAACAACTCAAGTATCATATCCACTGTCTTATTAGTCATTTTGTTCTTTACTTTAATTTGAAGCAACTTGACAATAAAAGATAATAAAGAATACTTGCAGCCAGGATACAACTCACGTTTAACATCACTTAATAATCTTTCATAATTTTCAGTTTTTGATTCAAAAGAATGTTCCGGAATTTCCACATCTCTGATCTCCCCTATCATGTCAAATAATTCATCAATCTCTTGATCATCATGCTCATTTTGATCATCAAAAACAAGATTTTCAGTTTGTTGAGAATCACTAGTCTGACTTTGTAAAGGATCATTAGTTTGACTATTTTGTCTAAATGAAAACAACGTGGAATTTTATGCTCTCCGTGAAATATCCAGTCTTTGTAGTATATACAAAATCCTTTCAAGTGCAAATCTCTTTTCACATCAACAAGACTTTTACGTTTTATGTTTCGACATTCATTACATGGACAAAGAATTTTATTATCAGAGCCGATTGCATTCACCATTGAGAATTTCAAAAATGATTCCACACCATTAATATATGTAGAAGAGAACCTATCTTTTTCATCAATCCAACTTTTATCCATAGCTGCAAGAATGAGTAGTAAAATTTAGTTATATGTCTTATTAGTATCTTTTAATTTTGGGCTATCGCCTCATTTAATTTCATCTAAATTTGGACCAAAATTGCAATTAAGAAAGACCTATTAGGCTAAAGATATTAGACAAATACTATTTTATGAGACAAAAGGTGTATAATATTTTAAAAATCAGACCATAGGCGCATATTAGTATTGAATCTAACCTGTAATTTTATAATGTAAAAGACCAAAAGTGTTAAGAGGGCCCAATATTGTGCATATATCCGAACACACAAGAATGAAGACAAGGTAATACACCACTCGCATATACAATAATAAAAAGCACATGATATAGCAGAATTTAAAATACCACTAAGCTTACAAAACATTTGTAAATTTAAGTACAATAACTTGACAAATAATCAGTTTATTTCTAGCCCAAACACCACTTGCTCCATTATCTTCTATTAAAAATATTTCTAATACTCTAACTTCAGATTTTTTTTCAAAGAACCCATGTTAATTGAATAATCGATCCAGAAAAAATAACAAAGAAGCTAACCACAAATTTCAGAGGTAAAAAAAAAAGGAAAAACGAAAATAGAAGTTCATAGATACAATATAAAGAGGGATTCACCTGATTGCAAGAGATTTTGTAACTATCAAAGGGAGAGCTTAGTAAGGGCAAGATGGACGGCTGATTCTCCTTCAATTAGCTCACAGAAAGGCCCAAAAAATTAAGGCAAGATGATGAATCGAATAAATTGTAGAACCCTAATAATCTTCATCTTAGTTTTGTTTGTTTAATTTGTTAGTAAGAAAATAAAGAAATGAAACGGCGCGGCAAGAAAAAGTGAGAGGGAAACCAATTTTAGGGGGAAATATTGCCGCCAGTATAAAATTGGTGATGAGGGTCAAGCTTTACATATTTGTGAATAAAAAATTCAATGTTTTATTTGGGTTTTTTTTTTTATTTTTTTTTTATTCTATAAGCAAAATATTATTTTAGTTTTTTTTATGAAATTACATTTCTCATATTAAACTTTTATCAACTTTAAACATTTGTTATTAAACCTTTAAACAAAACACATTTATTACCAAAATTGAAGGATTTTTTCACATGTGATTAAGTTTTAACGATGATTTCTGGTATGCTTAAAATTATGTTTCAATTTTTTACCATAGCATATTTATATGCCCTACATAATATATATACATATATGAAATTATTGTGGGATGTAGATTATGACATATGATTTAATTTTGATTATTAATTATATATGAAGAAACTTTGTTAATTCTACATATTATTTATTGTATTTCATGAACTGAAACTTGTACCATTAGAAAACTCTCGTCAAGGGCTTTCAAATCATATAAAGAACATAAAAATTTGACCCACAAAAATTGAGATATAAAGTAGGGTGATTTACACTCAGACCCCTCAGGTTTGGGCATATTACAAGAAACCCCCCAATGTTTCAATTACACCCCCTGTGGTATGAAATTATTATATAGACACCCCCTGTGGTATAATATTATCACATAGACACCCCATGTGGGTATATTTAGTCAGGGATAAATTTGAAAACTCAAACTTTTTTTGCTGACGTCATCATATTCCGTATGTTTTTAACGTCATAAGGTGTTTCTTGTAATATGCCCAAACCTAAGGGGGTGTCCATGTAATTTTTTATAGAACTGAGGGTTCCTTGTAATTTGTACAAACTTGAGGGGGTCTGAGTGTTAATCACCCTATAAAATAATGATTGATTTGATACCACTAATTATCGACTACTATTTTTTAGGGTATATAAAGTAAATAATACCTAAAAGTTTCACTTTTTCTAGTCTTACCTAAAACTTTGTGTTAAAAATAAAATAAGTGAAATAAAAGGAAAAGTGAGTATATATTTAACATTGAGGTATTGAGATTTGGACATTAACCCCTTTATCATATTAATTGTAGTATTTTTTTTTACTTTTTTGTTTTAATCCCTTATTTCTTGATATAATGACTTTTTGTAACAACAGTTTCATTTGTTACATAAGAAAAATATATTTGTAACGAAAATTTGAACTATAGTAAAGAGATATTTATTCGTTACCTAACATCCGATCTTTTGTGACGAAACATTTTATTTTGCGGCAAGTTTACATCCTTGTTACCTAAAATACACTTTTTTGTAACAAATTTTAACTTTCTGTAACAAAATAAGTTTTTCATTACAAAAAGATCCACTTTTTGTGAAGAGATAAACTTTTGTTACAAGAAAATGACATTCTGTAACAAATTATTCATTAGTTACAATTGCTTTGTAACCAAAAGTGCATTTTCTTGTAGTGTATTAACTGTCCTCGACACATTTAATACTTTCGTCAATTTTTGGACCGAAAATACTATTTCGGATGGAAAGTTAATGAAAAATACTCCCACATATTTTCATCAATTTACCCCAAAGTTCACAAGTTTTACCAATTTTATATATTATTATTATTATTAAATTTCTAATCTAATTATAATATATATAAACTAAATAATATTTTATATAAAATCTGATAATATAAATTAAATTTATTAGAATTTTTTAATTTCAAAAAAATATATCAACCTAGTTAGATTTTACATATAATATATATAAATTAAATAGTATGTAATATGAAAAATAAATATACTTATGAAATTTTAAAATATTAAAAAAAATATAGACTAAATTAGGGTTTTTTAATTATAATAAATTTATTAATTAAAATTATTATAATTTATATAATTTTAAAAAGATTTTTTTCCAGCTTTTATAATAAATACTATTTAATTGTATATATTATTATCTAATTATTTAGATATTTCTTTCAATTAAAAAAATAATAAGTTTAATTGATATTTATTTTTCAAATTTTATATAAAATATTATTTTATTATATTTGTTATATGTAAAATCTAATTAGTTTAAAAAAAATTATTGATATTGGTTTTGGATTGTATATATAATATTATTTAGTTTATATATATTATACATAAAATATAATTAGTGTAAGAGATTTAATAATTATAGTATATAAAATTTATAACTAGGTTTCATAATTAATTATATTTGCAATTGGGACTGAAATGCTTCAAACTTGTGAATTGTACGTGGTGTAAATTTGTCGGCCATAAAATATGCGAGGCAAAATTTGTCAACAATCTATAACTACAGGACCAATTCTGTAATTTTTTTTTCAATATTCATTCTAAAATTGAATTTTCCGTACAAAATTTGATGGAAGTACCAAATTTGTTGAGAGCAGTTAACATGTGGTGCCAAATGTATATATTTTTAAAGTTATGGTACCATAACCTTAATGTAGGGTTACTTGTTGTACCAAAAGTGAAATTCTCTTGAATTGAGTTTGGGGGGAGACTCAATATATAACGAGATTTAACGAGCACGTGAGAATCACATGTTAATTCTGTCATTAATTTGACGGAAGTATCAAATCTGTAAAGTGGAATTGTAATACGGTACCAAATGTATCGACAGAAATAGTTGAGGTATCAAATCCCTAAAGTAAGTATAATTATGGTATCAAAAGTGAAATTTTCATAAATATAGTTGATCTCTTGTCTCGTGGAGGGAAAGAGTAATATCGAACGTATATTTGTTCAAGCTTTGTTTGAAATTTATCAACCTTGAAATTTTATTTTCGAGCTTAGTTTGATTTCTTGACGAATCGAGTTCAAATGAGTTTTTATCAAACTAACTCGAGTCGAATATTGAGTAACTTGGTATTTTTACATGTATTTTATTAATTTTTGTCGTATCGAGCTCGAGCCAAAATTCAAGCTTTATCAAACTAAATATCATGTTCAAATTATTTAGATACATTATACTACTAATAAACATATACTTTGTGTTTGATATGGTATTCTTTTATTAAATTTAAATTTTATATTGTTTTACGAAATGATTAATAATTCAACTTAAAATATCTCTAATAATGTCAACACAAGTCATACTTTTACTTTAGGCAAAATTGCAAAAATCGTTCCAAACTAATTACTGATTTTGGATTTTCGTCTCAAACTATTTAACTTGGCGAATTTCGTCCCGTAATTTAATATTTTTTTGGAATATCGTCCCACCGTAATTATAAGACGAAAATTGCGCATTTGCCGATGAATTATCACATGACTGCTTAAGTATCATGACATGGTAAATATTAACATGAGTAATTATATAATATTGCAGAGTTCGTCCCAAACTAATTACAAGATTGAACCGTCATTTCCATTAAATTAGAAATTTAATATTGGGACTAAATTCATACAAAATTGTAAATTATGGGACGAAATTTGGAGAGTTGATATAGTTTGGGACAAAAAATTAAAATTAGTAATTAGTTTGGGACGATATTCCAAAAAAATATTAAATTACGGGACGAAAATCCAAAATCACTAATTAGTTTGGGACTTTTTTGCAATTTTACCTTTAATTTATATTTTTATACTTACTTTGTTCCAAAAATTGTACTCATTAGTCGTGCGGAGTCAAATTTTAATTTTAATTTTTTGTGTTAATTATCTAATTATTATTAAAATAAATTTATTTGAAATAACTGACAAAATTTATAATTTTCCATAAGTTTCAATAAATATTGTAAAAATTATTTACATTTTTATTAATAATTTAAATTGTATAACAATAAACTAAATAGAGTTTTAATAATAATAATAATATCTTATAAATAATTGTTTACATATTTATTTAAATGAATTTATTTTCTATATTAGAATTCAATAAAATTTATATTTTATTATAAATGCAATATTTGTTAATGCAATAAAAATATTTTTTATTTAGTGTAAATATAAGTTATATTTATAATTTTTTTTAATAAAATTTACTTTAATTTTTTATTTTAGAAATTAAATTACTAATAAATATGTAAGAATTGTAACATTTATTGAAATTTATGAACAATTATAAATTATATCAATTATTTTGCTAGTAAATATATGATTATCATCTTTATAGTAATTTATAAGATATAACAATTAGTATCCAAATTTTAAAATTGATAAGATATTATAGACATTACAAATAACTTCAGGGGCAAAATTGAAATATTTTTAGGGGATAAAATGATAATTGTAAGAAGGTGACAAATCTGAGAGTAATTTTTGTAATACGTTAAGCGGAGGGGACAAAGTGTAAATATATAATCTAGAAAGGGTACAAATGTAAAGTATATATTAGCTAGAGTGTAAACAAACAAAAAGCAGTAGTTTAAGGTGTGAATTGAGTCTTGAATTTTATTATATATTCATGGAATATTGAATTTAACTAGAAACATTTCTATTCACAGATAAAGATGATCTTTCATTATGCACTTTTTTTTTTAAGTTATTGCTGTCACTATGATGTATTTGTAATGTATTTTGTTTAATAATGAAATTATGATTAATCGTATATATGTAGTCATATATTAGTATTTTCAAAAATCATAAATATTAAAGAATACGCATGATAACTCATTTGAAAAATTAAAATATTAGACGAAATAGGAACAATTCAGCACTTTGCATCCTTTTTTATTTCTCGGCAAAGTTGATCATTGGATCGGAGTAAAAAAATCTAGGGCAAAATAGGTAATTAATTTTTGAATTTTTGGCACTTTGCTCCCCGAAAACAAAATTAGCACTTAACACACTTGAATTAAGAACAAATCATCAATTTACACCTTCGAAACACGATAAATAGTCATTTTGCACCCTCGAAATACAAAATTAATACTTAGCATCCTCAAATTAAGAAAAACTCAGTACATAGCACTCCTCGCTTTTTTCCGACATAGTTGACCACTGAGGTCAAAAAAATCTAGGAGAAAATTAGGTAATTCATTTTTAGATCTTTGGTAATTTTTCAAACGTCAGAAATTTCTAGAAAATTTAATTCATAAAATTTACCGCATTATATCACAAGAATAAAATTTTAATTCAAATTTACTATTATAGATATGTAAGAGAGAGAGAGAGAGCTGAGTACCAACCTCCTAGTAAGTAGTAACTCATCTACGCTCTCATTTCGTTATAAAATTCAAGTGACAACCTAATATATTAATCTAGATAAATGATGAATAAATTAAGACTCTAGATTAATCAAATAAGAATCTATGCATGAATGATAGTAGGAGATGTGAAAGTTTGCAAAGACCTCTGAGTTTCTTCTTGAGAAACCAGTGAGAATGCCTTAGTTATGTCTGGTAAGGGATCCATTAAGGGCCAATTTGAATTGATGGGTTTGAAATGAAGAAGGATTTGAAATGAATGGATTTGAAATTCCAATGATTTGAAATCCATTCATTAATCTATTGTTTGGATAATTTTTTTTATAAAGGATTTCAAATCCATTCATTTAAAATCCATTGTTTGATATATATCATTTATATTATTTGAAATTCTCAATTATGCCTTATAATTTGCTCTATGAGTTCATTCTTGTTGTTGATATTGGGATAAAATCGCATTAATCGATTTAGGGCAAAATTATAATTTTTGAAAATTGAGGGACCAAAAGTGCAAAATCAGATTTTAGAAAATTTGGGGCCCAATTGAAAATATTAATTTTCTGAAAATTCTGGACTGTATTGGAACTCTGGGTTTTTTTCGAAAATCTGGGGTCAAATTGCAATTTTTTGAAAATTAAGGGACCAAAAGTTAAAATTTGGATTTCTGAAAATCAGGGGCCAAATTGATAATTTTAATGACCCGAAATTGACTGAATTGTAATTCTAGGTTTTTCAAAAATCTAGGGTCAAATTGTAATTTCTAAAACTTGAGGGACCAAAAGTGTAAATTTGGATTTCTGAAAATTTGTGGCCGAATTGAATTTTTAAATTTTCTGAGAATTCTGAACTGAATCGCAATTATTGGTTTTTTAAAATTTTGGGGTCAAATTGTAATTTCCAAAAATCGAGAGACCAAAAGTGTAAATTTGAATTTCTGAAATCAGGGGCAGAATTGAAATTTTTTATTTTCTTAAAATACTGGACTGAATTGCAATTCTTAATTTTTCGAAAATCTAGGGTCAAAATTACAATATCCAAAAATTGAGGGATCAAATGTGCAAATTCGGTTCCTCAAAATCAGGGTCCGAATTGTAATTTTTAATTTATGAAAATTCTGATTCTGGGGTCAAAATTGCAATTCCCTAAAGTAGAGAGACCAAAAGTGCAATTCAAATTTCTGAATATAGTAGCCGAATTGCAAATTTTAATTTTTTGAAAATTCTGAACTGAATTGCGTTCTAGGTTTTTTGAAAATCTGGGATCAAATTATAATTTTTTAAAATATACAATGTGGACCTTCTTTTAAGTGGATTTCAAATGACTAGTTTTAGGAGGAATTTCAAATCCACTTAAAATTTGGTTAAAATCCATTGGACTAAAATCATGGATTTCAAATGAATGGATTTAATTTTGTATCCAAATAGCATGATGGATTTGACAAGGAATTTCAAATCCACCCAACCCAAATCCATCTATCCAAATGGGCCCTAAGAGTATTTGACTTCTAGTATGTGCAAGGGATTCTTGAAGTCCCATAAGGAATATTAGTAGGTACTGCTGTTCAAAATATTCATCAAGTTTTCCACAAGTGCACTTTGGTCTGAAGTTGCAGATTTCATCCCAAAGTATTTTCAATTTTGAGAAGTAATTATTAACAGATAAGGACTGTTGTGGGAGAAACATTAAATCTCTTTGTAACTGAAACATTATAGGCCCATTGGCCTGTTGAAATCTTGTTTTTAGTTCTTTTCATAGAAGAGTGGCTTGTGTATGGTTTTGAACTGTATGATTTATTTCTTTTGACAGGGAATTGAGGACCCAAGTGATAGCTATGGTATTATTTCGATCCCAATAATTTGCAAGAACCATATAAGTAGAAGGTGAAGGTCTAGGTAAGGTTTCATCTATGAAACTAATTTTATTTTTGACAGTGAGTGCACGGATCGATCATGGCTTTAGACCAGATCTAATAATTCTTATCATCTAATTTTTCAGCCACAAGAATGACCCTTGGTCCATCTGCAGAATGCAGATAGAAGTGGCTGGAAGGGTCAATTTCTGGTCTGTTTCTTAAGGGAGTGGAGGAAATAGTTGTGGATTCATTGGATGGATTGGAAGACATTTTTGGTGATAAAAGGGATGGTGAAAAGAGGGTAAAGGATGTCTTGAATGAAAAAAAAAAGGAGATGGAGTACAGAATGTAAAAAAAGAAAGATGAAATAATGTACCTGAAGGCAGAAAGATTATGGGAAAGAAATGAATAGATCGGTGAAGAATTTGAACCTGGAAGGCTGGATGATGACTGGAAATTCTGATTATGATCGGAGAAGGCAGCGGAGATGTGGATTAATGAAGCAATGGATGAATCTTGATGTGAAGATGGAAGAATCTTAGCTTCAAAAAAAAAAAAGATGGAAGAATCTTGAATTGAATATGAATCTTGAATAAAATATTACTATACCATGTAAGTAGATATAATATGTATATATGAATTACTAGTGCATAAAATATAAAGGAGAGAATTATGTAAATAAGTAGAGAGAGTTTGTATTGATTTAATTGAATGATTTCTGTACAAACGAAAGAGAAGCCTGCTCTTTAAATAGAAAAGTTACAGAGGCAATAAAGTAAATGACAGTTAACAGAAATAACTAATCCTTTCTACCTAATACGTCAGAATAGATATAATTAAACATAAATCAATTTTGCCCTCCTCTTTTATTTCTTCCTTTTCTTCCCATTTCTTCTCTGGATTTTCACTCATCAAATTGGATGTTCATATATTTGAGTTAAATTTAAACTTTCATTATTTTTATCGAGAAGATGGATTAGAAATGAATGTTACAATTATGAAATGAAAAATTGATGTAGTGTGAATAACACCATCACCTCGGGCTGTCAATGGGTCGGACTCGGACCGGATCAGGTCGCTCCAGGTCCGAGTCCGATCTCTACATATTGTGACCGGATCCGAATTTGAGTCCGGTCAGATCCCTAAAATCACCTACCGACTCCGAATCCGGTGGATATTCAAAATATTTTCAACCATTTGTAGAATATTTCCTTCCACTTCCTCACAGTCCATCCTCGCGGGGATGTCGTCGGAATACATGGAGATTGAGCTATGGAGATGGTAAACTTAAATGATAGAAGATAAATCAAAACACATTGATACAAAAGAACAAGTGGAATAATAAAAGAAGATGAAGAAAAAGAAGAAAAATAAAAAAGTAAACAAGCCAGAGAATGAAATTAGAAAGATGAAAATAAAACATACGAAAAGGTTCTTTGTTAGCACTTAGCAGCTGAAGCCTGAAGAGATTACAAGGGTTTTTGGTATATTGATAATAAAATTCACTTAAAAAAATTTTAATTTTAGTGATAAAATAGTAAATAATAAAGTGACAAAGAATTTAAATATTGTCATTAAAATGATATATATAGACATACTAGTGATAAGAAGTGTGAAAAAATTGTCACTATTGACATTCAGTGATATCCCATAAGTGACAACTAAAAAATTGTCACTAAATTATTGTGACAATATTTATTTTCACTAAGTTGCCACTGAAATAGTGTCACAAATTGTCAATAGTGACAACATAAGTTCCATACACTTGCCACTAATAATCATTAGTGACAACTTAAAAAAATATGTTTTGTCACTATAAATTGCACCTGTCACTATTTTTATGGTGACAAAATTAATATATTTATCATTAAATATATGCAAAAAACGACAATTTCAACAATATCACTTAATATTTTGTCAATAATTTTTTTTTAAGTGATTGGCCATTGAAACAAATTCATAGGATAGGAAAACAAGGCCCAAATTAACCTAAAAACTACACATCAACTGGGCCAAATCTATTTTATATCTAGTAGAATACATATTCATATTAATTGATAATCTTCTTTTTACTTTAGGTAAAAAAAATACTATATTTTATCTAATCTTTTATTATTTGATTTGGAACAGCCGTACAGCCCTATTATCACCTAACTAATGATATTGCCAGAGCAATATATATTGCTGTCAGAGCAATTTTAATGAACTTCCTAATATGTCCTTCATGTTCAAAACATATTTATTGCACAGTCATTAATTGTGAAAATATGTTTCTCTCTTTCTTCATAAATACACCTCTTTCTTTATTTACTTTTTTGAATACATACCTTGCTACCTTATGTATTTTTAACTAAGAAACTTATTCTTCTATTTTTTTTTAAACTTAATTACAATTTTTTTTTTTACTTTTACTAATCCAAATTATGTGAAAATAGACTCTAGCTGTAATCAAGAAAATCTGTTAATCTTTTTTTTTTGGGATATTTAAAGCCATTGTAGTCGAAAATGAGCAATTGTGATAGAATTAGTTATATCGTATTTGTAGTGATTGAATCCATTACTTAGATCTCGCAATATTAAATCAAACTCTAATTATAAAAAAATAAAAAATAAAAGCAGAATTTAGAAAAAATTCTCTAATATATTCTTTTTGTTATTCTTTTTCAATTTTATTTCATCATTTATATGCAATTAAAACATAATTGACAGAAATCCCACATACGATCTTAGAATCTTCGTCATATTGAAATCATGGATTAAAATTTCATCGTATACATTGAAAACATTGAAATGTTTTTGTTTTTGAATCAATGAAAATGAAAAATAGGGTGTAATTTCAAAACTTTTTGTTTGTCTTTTGATTATCTTATTTTTCTTAATTTCGTATTTTCTTAAAGTTTACGGAAAAAATCAATTTTTTTTTAAATATTTGGCTGACCGAAACATAACTTGTAAGTAATTAAAGATTGCATAAATTGTGAAAGAATTGAATTAACTTGAGAGAATATATTGAAAGTAATTGTATTGAAAAATAATAATCTGTGTACAAATAACAGGCTAAAGAGCCACTTAAATAGAGAACAAATACAGGGCTAAATTAGGAAGAACAAGATAAATTACATAACTAAATAACTAACTACTTGAACTAGCCGTTGAATTAAGCCCCAATTAAATAGCCCTAATTTCATTTTATTTCTTCCTTTATTTCTTACGATTCCTTCTCCAATTGCTTCTGCTAATACCCCCCCGCAAGATGGAGGTGCGTAGATGTTGCGAACATCCATCTTGAAAAGAATGGTGGAAAAGTGAGTTCGATGCAACAGTTTGGTCAACAAATGGTAATATGGATGTTGTGTATTAGATGAGTGATAGAGAAGAGTATAATATGATGAAAAGATTTGTGAATTTGAGTGTGAACTGGTAGAAAATAACTGGAAAGACAGACTGGAAATAAGTATTAATAAAAGGAGAAAATTTTGGTGAAAAAATTTAGGGATCAAATCAAAAATTTTGTGAGTAATTAAAGATTGCATAAATTGTGAAAGAATTGAATTAACTTGAGAGAATATATTGAAAGTAATTGTATTGAAAAATAATAATCTGTGTACAAATAAAAGGCTAAAGAGCCACTTAAATAGAGAACAAATAAAGAGCCACTTAAATAGAGAACAGATACAGGGCTAAATTAGGAAGAACAAGATAAATTACATAACTAAATAACTAACTACTTGAACTAGCCGTTGAATTAAGCCCCAATTAAATAGCCCTAATTTCATTTTATTTTTTCCTTTATTTCACACGATTCCTTCTCCAATTGCTTCTGCTAATATAACTTGAAACGAAATTTGATCCATGATCCGAATCATTATCTCATACCACAAATGCAAAATAATTTGCTACACATGAAAAACTAATGGATATAAAGACAAATTGGCATAATTTTTTTTGATAAATGGCAAATTGGCATATATATAATTGAAAAATGACATAAGTGTTCATAACTTTTTTTTTTACTCATTCAATTAGTTCGCGGAAAATATTATAAATAAAAAGGTAGAAGAAATTGAATTTCATATTTGTATGATGATAATGGTAAGTACTGAAAACGAAATAAATATACATATATATTAATAAAGAAAGAGAATCTTTTCAATAATAATTGGCTATGTAATCAATATATTTGACCATTAATGGTAAGATTGAAAATTTTAAAAACTTGCTCTTGCGGCAATATTTGTTGTTCTGGCAATATCGCTAGCCAATTAGTAATTCGTACGTAGTAGTTTGAATTTAATTACTCGTTGCATTTTAATTTTGTTAGATTCTCTTTTTATGTGGACCACGGTGAAATATTTACGTACCAATGTAATTGTGACAACCGACAAAGTGCATGATTTCAGACTTTTTGGGAAATGATAATAGCAAAAGTGATTCTCCATTAACGTGTTTAAAGAGAATCTTTTCTCTTTTGAGTAAAACCTAAATATATTTTAAAAGCCAAAAAGGAAACAGTTCATCTTCCTCAGTATCCAATTATGAGCAGTAAATGTAACCAAAAAAAAACAAATATGAGCAGTAAATCCGCTGAAATTGTATGTTCGATCGACGAACTATTAACACAAGTTCTTCTATGCCTCCCCATAAGATCACTGATTCGCTTTAAATCAGTTTCCAAACATTGGTTTTCCCTAATCACAAACCCTAATTTCTGTCATCTCCGCAGTAGTTTGAAAAAAAATCCTCCGAATGGTTTATTCATCAGCATTTTTGGTCGGCCCCGCTACGGTTACCTCCCTTCCTCCCCGCAACAACCAAGGAATCCACCACCGGTGAACCGAGATTTCACCAATAACCCATTTCTCGGCAAAATTTTACAGTCCTGCAATGGCCTATTTCTATGTGGCAACGAACATAGCCGCAGATTCTTCGTGTACAATCCTACTACCAAGCGCTGTACCTTGATACCTGAATTTCGGAAAGGGTTAGCTTTTGGGCAAACGTTGGGGTTAGCTTTTGGGAAAACGTTGGCTTTCGACCCCATGAAATCTCCTCATTACAAAGTGGTGTTTGTTCGGTTTATAGGAGGCGGTCATGCTTCCCAGATTGAGATTTACTCATCCGAGACTGGCCGTTGGAGGATTGGGGGCGAGGTAGATAGAAGGCGACTCAATCTTGGTAATGGGGTCTATTGGAATGACTCCATTCATTGGTTGTCTAGTGACCTTGTTGGAATTTCTTTGCGATTTCATGTTGAAACTCAGGTGCTTGTTGAAATGCCAACACCTCCTGTTCAGCGTACTGTAAGTTGGAGTGGAAATTGTTATTTTGGGGAGTCTTGTGATCACTTGCATTTCATTGAACACGGCCCTAAGTTTAATGTATATGAGATGAAACGTGATTATTCCGAGTGGTTTGTGAGGTACTTTGTTGATCTTTCACCTGTTATTGCTTCCTTTCCAGAGGTGTTTAAGAACCAGTTATACTATGACCTCTATAAATTCTCTCTCTTTTGTGGTGAGAAGGAGGAAGATTTGATATTGGTCTTGTTGGCTCCGGGGAGAGCCATAAAATACAATATTGTTGATGGGAATTTTGAGAAGCTAAGTGAATTTGAGGGCGACAACTCATCCATTCGATATGCAATAGGGTTTCAATACTTTGAGTCGCTATCTTCTGTTTAGTTATGGATCTATGTTCTAAGGGGTCGTTTGATAGGGTGTTTGAGATTAAATTAAAGTGGATTTGATCGGGACTGGTTTGAATGTCATATTAAAGAATATGTTTGGTTGATTTGATTGAGCCATATTACATAAAACAATCTACTGTGGAGATATGAGTTTAGACATATACTTTTACAACATATTATGCTAGTTAAGATTTATCATCGAAGTCATTTGAATAATATATATGAGAGTATGAGTTGATCAAAGTTTGTTCAATGTTTTAGTTAGATTGCCTCAATTTTAATTGTAAATTGACACATATTTTAGTTTGTGATTTATTAATGTAGAATGTGTTTTTAATTTTAGATATTTGAGAAGAATTTATGATATGTTAAAATAGTAATTATATAAATTTGAGGTTATAAGTGACATTTTTCCGAATCCATATATACCCGGATTAACTAATCTACTCATGTCTGGATTGATTATAATATAGTCTTAATACAGGTCATAAGGATTTAATTCATTTGACCCGGTATTAGAGCAATGTCACCAAACGTTGTATTAGTCCATATTAACACATATAATATGATCTAATATCTTCTATTAAGTCCTATCAAATGGCCTCTAATAATATTTGTTTGAATTTGTCTTCTAACTTTCAATGGGGGTATGACTAGGTAAATCGAAAGCTACAAGGATCTTGCTTGATGTTTATATGATGGTATAAAGCCATTGAATTGTTCAATGAGATGGGATTGTTTGCTGCTGGGCGAGACCGCGCCAGTGGTTTCACTCTCTAATACAAGAATTGACACGTGTCCTCCACGGGACACATGTTGAAATGTGTATTAGAGGGCGAGACCACTCAACATCAAACAAACCCGGTGGGATGATAAACTCAAAAATAACATGATGATGCCTCTTCCAAGCATTGTGGTTTCATTGATGATGGCCTAATTTTTAAACCTAATCCAGTTTGTGTAATAATGGAGGCTATAAAGGAGCATTACATAAATATAGTTGATCTCTTCTCCTGTGCAGGTGTGTAAATGAGTCGAGTAATATCGAACGGTACATTGTTCAAGTTTGGTTTGAATTTTGTCACGCTTGAGCTTTTGTGTATGAGCTTGATTTGATTTCTTAACAAATCGAGTTCAAACGAATTTTTACAAACGAGATCGAGTCGAATATTGAGTAGCTTGATTATTTTTACACGTATTTTGTCAAGTTTTAACTTATCGAGTCGAGCTTGAGCCGAATTTAAAATTTAGATACATTATAAACTTAATTATCAAACGAAATATGATATTCAAACTATTTAAATACAATATACTATTAATACGAGAGAATTTCACTTTTTGTTACCACAAGTAACTATACTTTTAGGTTATGGTACTATAACTTTAAAAAACATACACATTTGGTACTTCCGTCAATTTTTGTACAGAAAATTCAATTTTAGATGAAAATTTTATAGAATTGGTCCTATAGTTATAGATTGTTGCCAAACTTTGCCCCACATATTTTATTGTCGATAAATTTACCCCACAATTCACAAGTTTTACGCATTTTAGTCCCAATTGCAAATATAATGAATTATATATCCTATTTATATATTTCATATATTATAATTTAAATCTCTTACACTAATTAGATTTTATATATAATATATATAAACTAAATAATATTTTATATAAAAATCCAAAAAAAATTATATCTTGATTTTTTAAATTTCAGATAAAATATTTGTGCTGATGTAGAACCGCCCCTGTAACTAATTTATTGATATAAAATTTTGTAAAGTTACATCCTGTAAAGGTGTAAACCTTGAAGAAGACCTATTGAAAAATTATTACAAATAAATCCACTTCAAATATATAATTAAAGAAGTAAATCCAAGCCAAGGACCCACCCCCAAGTGCTATTGTGCTAATGTAGATCCGCCCCTGGTTTATCAACCAAAACAGATTTGTTTTTTGTTAAATTATAATTGTGCATATCTTTATAACTATACAGTTGGATACATTAATTCACACAGATTAACTTTATGCCGAAAATATGACTCGTAAGTCTTAACCTTAATTTAGTGAGATGGGATTGTTACTAGTAAGTCTTAACCTTAAAAGTACTTTTGTTTTTGTTTTAATTTCCGATGTAGATCACAGGAGTGTAGATAAGTTGAGCATATCATTTAATTAAGTTTGATTTGGTATTCTTTTATTAAATTAAAAATTTTATTTTGTTTTATAAGATTATTAAATAATTCAACTTAAAATATATTTAGTCGAGTCCTACTTCTAATTTATATTTTTATACTTACTTTGTCCCAAAAAATTGTACTCAATCAATCGTGCGGAGTCAATTTTTTTTTAATCTTTTGTGTTAATTATATATTTATTTCATTAATCTTTGGAGTTTTCAATGGGAAAGAATTAGGCAAGAAGAAGCTAAAAACTAGCTGGTGGCCATGTCTCGTTCGTACACAAGTAGTCCCATTTTGTGATATTCTATTCATCCTCGCATTTATATGTACAATAAAAGGACAATGAACCACTTCCTTAGTTCAATAAAAATTGATATTAGACTATAGATTTAAATTTAGGGCTGTCAATGGGTCGCATTTCGATTTATTAGGATAATTGTTCGATCAGAGATTTAATTATAAAGATCCGTAGTCCGAAACTCATGGAGCGAATATGATTTTACGTCAATCCGATCCGTTAAAAATCTGTATCCGACAATAAATAAAAAGAAAGATATATATACATTTTTTTTAATAAAAGTAAGTATCATTAATAATATTTCACCGTTAATTTAAGAATATAGTAATTTATAACTCATTTATAAATTTATTTAAAACAATATTTTCATTCTACAAATATGAATATAGTAAAGAAACTTTGAACATATGAGTAAAATTAAATAAAATTGAAAAGTTAATAAACTTGTTTTAGGAAAAAATATTAATTTAACTTTTTAAATGAAAATTTATTGGATTCGAAAAAGATTCGATATCTGGCTAAATCCGATCAAGATCCGTTGGATTCAAAAAATCTCGATCCGAGCACAATCCGAGCAAGATCCAAATCCGGCAGGATTCGATTCGATATAAATAGAACCGAATCTGAATAAGGCTGATCCGACCAGAATCTAATCCATTGACAGCCCTAGATTTAATATCTGCAGAACAACTACGTACAGTAGATGTCATATTAACATAATCGTTCTATTTCTGTTTTTATATAATTTTTAAATTATTCTATTTAAACTCGAGATTTATTACAAGTTGCAGTAATCAGTATTTCACGTTGTTGCATTATTGACAATTATTGACAATTCACCCATCGTCATACTGTTCAATTTAAAGAATTATATTGCTCAATTAGAACTGTATCCTTTTTTCTAGCATTAAATATTGGAACGATAAATTTAATAACTTACAGAGTATATCCAAAAAATTAGAAAAATACTTACAATTAAATTTATTGAGGGAATTGCACTTTTTATACCAAACATTTACCTACTTTATACATTTCATACCAAAATCAATCAACCTTTTTCAATTTACATACCACCGTTAAATTTTGGACGGAATTGGACACGTTAACTCTAAAAAAAAAAAAGGAAAAAAAAAGTGTCACTTTTCATACTAAACATTTACCTACTTTATACATTGCATACCACACCTTTCAGAATGACACATTTCATACCAAAATCAATCAACCTTTTTCAATTTTCATACCGACGTTAAATCACAAAAAAAAAAAAAAAAAAACCTCGCGGGCACTGTACTACTATATATGCTATTCTTGTTCATCACTTTTTTACAATTAACCCCTTGTCTCCTAAAATGTTCCAATTTTACCCTTGAGTGTTATTAGTACTAATAAATATGTGAAAAATTGAAATTTATGGGCAATTATAAATTATATCAATTAATGAATATGATGATTTTGAATTGAAACAGTAGTACCACAAAGAGTCTTCTCAATTTGAGGAAACCGTAATAAATCATACGATCGATAACATTCCTGCTTCTTTTTCGAAAGGGTACAAAATATAATAAAATACGGTCTTCTCTACCTATGAAAATCATACACAATCATAATTTTGTAATTTTTCTGCCAAATTTTTAAGTATAATTCATTTACAAAAAAAAAATAAAAAATCCTCGTGTTTGTCACTTTCTTATAATTAATTCCTTGCCCCCTAAAATGTTACAATTTTAACCATTGATTTTGAGCTGAAAATCTCGAATATGGTCTACTCAGTTTGGGGAAACCATAATAAATCGTAAGTTTGAAAAGACCTACGTACAAAAATACACCCCACGTATTGGTTGTGACAAAAAAAAAACCCTCAGGGGGTATCTGCAATTGTACAGGGGTATTTGCAATTATACAGGGGGTATTTGCAATAATACAGGGGTTTTTTAGGGGCAAGGGATTAATTATAAGAAAGTGAAAAATACGAGGTTTTTTTTTTGTAATTGAATTATACTTAAAAATTTGACAGAAAAATTACAAAATTATGATTGTGTATAATTTTCATAGGTAGAGAAAACCGTATTTTATTATATTTTGTACCCTTTCGAAAAAGAAGCAGGAATGTTATCGATCGTATGATTTATTACGGTTTCCTCAAATTGACAAGACTCTTTGTGGTACTACTGTTTCAATTCAAAATCATCATATTCATTAATTGATATAATTTATAATTGCCCATAAATTTCAATTTTTCACATATTTATTTGTACTAATAACACCCAAGGGTAAAATTGGAACATTTTAGGGGACAAGGGGTTAATTGTAAAAAAGTGATGAACAAGAATAGCATATGTAGTAGTACAGTGCCCGCGAGGTTTTTTTTTTGTGATTTAACGTCGGTATGAAAATTGAAAAAGGTGATTGATTTTGGTATGAAATGTGTCATTCTGAAAGGTGTGGTATGCAATGTATAAAGTAGGTAAAAGTTTAGTATGAAAAGTGACTTTTTTTTCCCTTTTTTTTTTTTAGAGTTAACGGACACGTGCGGTGCACGTGTCCAATTCCGTCCAAAATTTAACGGTTGTTGGTCCCAAGTGGTCAGAAGAGGTTTAGAGGGGGGGTGAATAAACCTCTTTAAAATTTTCTTTCAAATTTAACTTTAAAACTTTACTCTAACTGAACAGACTAAGTTGATCAGATTAGTAAGTTACAAATCTGTTCGCGAACAAATCTTTGAACAGTCTTGTTGACCACTCGTCTGATAGTTACTTAGCTGATTTTGCAGAAATCAGTTTTAATACTTAGAGTACTTGCAGCGGATTTTCAAAGTGTTTTTCACAAGTATTCTTAGCAGTTTGAAAATTGTTTCCCCAGTTTTATAAACTCCTTTTAACTTCTTTTCAAACAGTTAACTTAATGTGTTTTTATGCAAACAGAAGATATGCAGTTTTGAAACAATGTAAAAACACAAGTAATTTTTATAGTGGTTATATGGATTTAAATATCCTTTAGTCCACTCTTCCAAGTCACTCAGATCTTGGGTTATACTATAATCACAAAGTTTACAGTATACTCTGCTTGCGTCGAACAACAAATGAAACGACCACAAGTTCGCAATAGGAGATCACACAGAAAACCTATCCTCTGAAGTTTGATCACTCACAAAGATGGATCACAACTCCGCACAACACTCTTGTTTACAAAATCACTCAGAAGATGTATTTTTCTTGATTCTTCAACTCTGCTTTCGTCAACAAATGACTCAGCTGATGAGTGAGCTGTTCTTGAGACTTAAAGAATTTTGCTTCGGAAATTTCTCTCAGAAAGTGTGTTGCTTGTTTCTTCTTCGTCTCTTGCAGCTATTTATACTTGAGGATTGAAAAATGTCCGTTGAAGAGAGACAGGATTCAAATTCCTCGAGTACTGGTCCTTAAAATCCGCGAACGGCTCTTTTGCAGTCTGTCCGTACTGTAAACAGTACTATTCTGCAGGCAGCATTAAATGCAGCATTAAATGCACTCGGCTGATGCGAAGCTTTTCTTCAATCATTTGTCTTAAATATCCTCGTATTTCAGCATTTATTACACCAAGGGGCATTTATTACCGTTGGGAACACTTCATGATCTTCTTCACTTGGCTGACGAAAGTATACGTCTGATGGTGAACTCGGCTGATCTCAAACTTGAACAAATCTGATTTGAGTCGGCTGATCTTCACTTATCTGATAACTTTACTTCAGCAGATCAGAAGTCTTGGACCTTGAAACTTTGACTCTTCTGATGTCTTCATTACTTAGTCAAAATTTCCTTGATAAGTTTATCAGCTAAGTTACTCCATACTTAGCCAATCTTTGAAGTTTTGGAATGCATCAAAACCTCCCTTATCAAACTTTCTTCAGTGCCTTCATCTTCATCTTCATCCAACATTTTCCCCCTTTTTGATGATGACAAAACTTCAGCTTAGTACCTGTTGAATACCTAAACTAAAGATTGTAATCCTCAAAATTTTCTGAGATAGAAAAAGTTTATTGGATTGAACTTGAACATTTTATTGATATAGAAAGTGAATTACATGTACAAATTCATCAGATGAGATTTCTGAAAAAGTAAACTGATTACAATTGATTTTTCAATTTCTAACTATCAGCTTCTTCATCAGATTCGAGCACTTCTTCATATTCATATGATGATTCTTCATCATCATCTTCTTCATCAACTTCTTCTTCCAGAATTGCTTTGGCAGCTTCCATCTTCTCCTTAAGTTCTTGTTCTTGTAGAGCTTTCAAAGCTTCCATGGCTTTCCTGGCAGATTCAGTGTTTTTGTACTTGGTATCTTCTTCTTCTACCTTTTCAAGTACTTCAGCCTTGTCAGCAGTGTCTTCAGTTTCCTTGGCTTGAATGGTTGCAGCAGCAGTTTCTTCCTTAGTTGATTCTTCAGCAGCAGATTCTTTTGCTGGTTCTTCAGCAGCAGTTTCCTTAGCTGGTTCTTCCCTTTTATCTTCCCCCTTTTTGTCATCATCAACTCTGATGACATTAGAAGGTTCAACAGTAGGGTTGAGGGCAACTGTTGGAATCTTTACTCCAGCACACAAAGCCTTCAGATTCTGATTAACAACGTCGTGACTTGCTGTGAGATGATGAATGTCAGTGCTGATGACATCAGTCTTATCATTGAAGTAGTCAATGTTGAGGTTGATAGTTGCAATTTCATTTTGAACTTCCTGTGCAGCCTTTGCAACTTCTTGCAACACTCCCAGATTGATTTCCTTCTCCTCATGACTGACTTTAATGAAAGTTGCAGTTAAGTCAGCAATCTTGTGCTCAGCTGATTTTAAAGCAGTGTGAAGATGATTCACATCACCCTTCACATCTTCTACGTTCTGGTTCAGTTCTCTTAAGCTGTGTATCAACTGCAATGAGTTGTCTTGAGGAATTGGAATACTGTTGATCTCCTTTTTGATTATCTCTTCTGTTGATCCTTGAACAGTTTCCAGCTGAAGTCTGTTGGTTTCTGCCAACTCTGCTTTCAGCTCCTCCTTAACCTTTAATAGATGTTGCTTGTGCTTGTCTTCCAGTTCCTTAAGTTGATTTTCCATCAGCATCTGGATTGCTTCCATCAGTGATGAGTGCTTATCACCTGATGAAGCAGAAGCAGCAGCTACATCCCTTTCATCAATTTCCTGGTGGACAGGAATATCTTCCATCTTTTCGTCTTGATGATTTCCAGAGTCCGTAGCCTTCCACTCAATGGCCAGGGAGTCATCAGCAGCCTTTTCAGCAGACTTGTCTTCATTCTGATCAGCAGGCTTGTCAGCTGTTTGATCAGCAGGCTTGTCTTCAGTCTGATCAGCAGACTTGACAGCTGTTTGATCAGCAGGCTTGTCTTCAGTCTGATCAGCAGACTTGACATCAGGCTTGTCCGCAGTTTTAGGCTCATCAGTAACATCATCATAGACTAAGTTGGTGATAGTGCCATCATCATTGAAGCAAGTGGTTTGTCTGATTTGCCTCACAATGATCCAGGGGTTAACAAAAGCATTATTCCCCTTTGGCACTTCATAGAACGGTTGCACTTCCTTGCCGAAAATGATTTGCTGGACACTAGGCAGTAGTGGCAAATCACTTGAACAGCCTTGCTGATACTTTGACTTTTTAGCCCATCTCTTCAGGGCAGCCATAACAGCAAACTTAATTGCTCTTTCCTCAGCATCTTCAGACTTCTTCTTCTTTTCAGGCAAGGTGCTCTTGATTTTCTTGGCTTCCTCCAATGCAAAGCCTTTTGCATAGCTATGCATGATATCTCTCACATAGCTTGGATCAAGAGCCTTTTGGATGGAGTTTGTCTTCAGCCAACTTAGAACCCATCGTTCTTCATCAGCTAACTCCTTCATATCTTGAAGTTCAGTAATTGACTTGTTCAGCCTGTTGTCCCTCCAACTAATATATCTTGGCTTTTCTTGGTTGAACAGAGTCATCAACATAAGCTTCTGATCATAGTATGCTAATGACTTCTCAAATTTCTTGAACAATTCCTTATCAGCATAGACTATCTCAAAAGCTTTTCTGACTTCAAACTTGTCTTTGGACTTGGCTTTGGGAGCAGGCAGTAGTATCTTCTTTTTGTCTTCTTCAGTCTGCTCTTCACCAATCTTGATGCCACCTCCATGGACAGGTCCATAGGCATCAACCTTGCTCAGTTCAATCACCGCAGCCATTTCAGCATCCTCAGCAGCTTTTCTTTCTGCTGCAGACATGCGTCTTCTGGCTTCATCCTTTGCTTCTTGAGCTTTGCTTAGCTCAAGTGCTTTCTTCTCTTCAAGTTCATCCTGCTTCCTCTGTTCAGCTTCTTCCCTTGCTTTCTTATCAGCTTTGGAGACTTTCTTTCTCCTTAGCACTATTTTTCTTTTGCCTTTATCAGCAGGGGCTGGTCCAGCAGATGATATGGGAGCAGCAGCTATAGGATGGATGATTTGAACATCTGGATCTTCTTGAGGTTGAGTAACCTCAGCTGTTGAAGTGACTTGACTTGGCTGTTGCTCATCAGCTTTGTCAGTCTCAACAGTCTCAACTGTTTCAATAGGCCTTTGAGTAGCTTCAGGATCCTCCCTAGCTACATTTTCCAGATCAGTAGGTTTTTCAATGAATGTCATCTGCTTTCTAGCAGACCTCTTTGTTCTACCTTCACGGTAAGTGGTAGCAGCTGTACTTCTCAGTTGACTTCTTGTCCTTTGAGAAATATCCTCAGCAGGCCTCTCTGCTGATGGAGTTCTTGATGGTGATGCAGGGGATCCAGTCCTTACATCAGCAATAATGTTCTCAACAATCTTAGTGGCTTCAGCAGAAGTCACTCTCTCCATCTGCTTAGATTCTTTCTTCTTGGGCTCATCAGCAGCCCTCTTCCTTTTAGTCTCAGCAGCCAAACTTGCTGTTTTGACTAATCTCTTTTGCCTTTTGGCAGGAACCTCCTTTGGTTCCTCAACATCAGCTTCCTCAGGCTCACCAGCCTTCCTCTTTTGAACAGGCATGTATTTGGACAATGCCTTAGATTTGTGAATTTCCTTTCCATTCTTCATATCACAGCCCAGCTTTGACAGCAGATAGCTGAGTGTGATCCTGTGGTTGGTAGTGGGACCTTTTCCTTTCTTATCATCAAGAAAGTCAGCTAATATGTACCATACTATGATGGACCAGTTGATATCCATTCCATAGTATATGGCAGCCATGATGCTGAACCTCTTCATGGTAACAGCATCTAGTGAGAATGTGCAGTTCTCAACCAGCTTGCACACCATATCAGCCATTCGCTGATATTCATCCTTCAGTTGCTTCTTCCTAATATTTCCAGATAAAGTTTCTCCCTCTTTGGCGCAGATCGCCCAGAACTGTTGGTGCTTGTCCTCTGTCAGTACAGTGACGTCATGTCGTCCTCTGTTAGGAAGCCCAAACGTCTCGTGAAGAACAGCAGGAGTGATAGTGATAGATTTGCCTCCCACTGAAGCCTTAATCTCCAGTTTGTTGTAGTCAGCTTTCGCAGAGTTGTAGTACTCCATCACTTGGTCAGTCCAGATAATTCCTTCGTGGTATTCCATGAAGTTTACCAGCGAAGCAGCTTTGAACTTTTCGAGCAGTTCTTTCATCAGATTCGTACCAGATTGGTAGTAGGAATCATAGACGAGAAACATACCTTCGGCGGCCATTGTAAATCTGTTGAAGGTTAGAAAAACGAAGGAGAGTATGCAGAGAATTTGCAGAAATTTCTCACAAGTACTTTTGAAAGTTTAGGGTGCGTAAAGAGCTACTCGACTGATCAGGTGAGGATTTATAGAGTTGGGGTTTTTCGGTTTCCGTGATATCTGCCAACCGTTAGATCCGTTTTTCTGTCAGTGCTGATCGTGCGGCGTCAGTTACGACCTTTCAAATTCAAAAGATATTTAATGAAGAGCGGGAATATGTACCGCCCGACAGTTTACTTGTAAAAGCGTGTTTTGAATAAAACTTTTTTTTAAATAGTTCGCTTTTATTTAAGTAATCAGATAAGTATAATAAACACTTATCTGATGGACTAGTGTCCTGATGACAATGCTGTTATCAGAGAATGCCAATAGCTGATAACCTTCCTCAGCTGTTTGTCAATCCAGCTAGATAAAATAGCTTCAATCTTCGATAGTTGAGTCTTCTGATGAAAACATAACTTCAACTAACTGACATTAACAAATTTCATCTTTAATTCAGAAGTACCGCTAGTCTTACACGTTCCCCCTGAGTTTAAGAATTCATAAGTTAACTAGTCTGTTGAAAGTTAATCCTTGAAGATAATCATGAAACACTAAGCTGTTGAACTCCAGTCTTCTGATGAGTTCCCCCTCAGCTTATGCTTCCAAATTAAGTAGTCCTAGCTCAGCTCTTAGAGTTGAGAACCTTACTTCACTTAGAGGTTTGGTGAAGATATCAGCAATCTGATTATCAGTATGAACATACTCAATCATTACATTGCCTTTTTCCACATGATCTCTAATGAAATGATGCTTGATCTCAATATGCTTAGTCCTTGAATGACTTGTAGTGTTCTGAGTAAGTGAAATTGCACTTGTATTGTCACAGTAGATTGGAATTCCACTGATCTTGATGTTGTAGTCTTCTAGTTGATGTTTCAACCAAAGTATCTGTGCACAACAAGCTCCAGCAGCTATATATTCAGCTTCAGCAGTAGATATAGAAACTGAGGTTTGCTTCTTACTCATCCATGAGATCAGACGACTGCCTAAGAACTGACAGGCACCTGTTGTGCTTTTCCTGTCAATCTTGCAGCCAGCAAGGTCTGAATCTGAATAGCCAACTAGTTCAAATCCAGATTCTCTAGGATACCACAATCCCAATTCTTGAGTGCCTCTAACATATTTCAATATCCTCTTGGCAGCTAAGAGATGAGATTCTTTGGGGTTTGATTGAAATCTTGCACAGACTCCAACTGAGTACATTATGTCAGGTCTACTTGCTGTTAGATACAACAATGAACCAATAATGCCTCTGTATTTGGTTATGTCCACTGATTTGCCATCTTCATCTTTATCCAAACGAAGACTTGTAGACATAGGAATGGTAGCTGTTGAGCTAGTTTCCATACCAAATTTCTTGAACAGATCTCTTGTGTATTTTGCTTGGCTGATGAATATTCCATCAGGCAACTGTCTAACTTGCAATCCAAGAAAATAGTTAAGTTCACCCATCATGCTCATTTCAAACTTATTCTGCATCAGCTTGGAGAACTTATCACACATCTGTTGGTTAGTTGAACCAAAAATAATATCGTCCACATATATTTGCACAAGTAATATATGATTTTCCCATTCGATTGTGAACAAGGTTTTATCTACCTTACCTTTACGAAATCCTTTAATTAAAAGAAAATCAGATAGGGTATCATACCATGCTCTTGGAGCCTGTTTCAGTCCATATAAGGCTTTCTTCAGACGATATACTTTGTCCTCTTCTTGATAGACTTCAAATCCTGGAGGTTGTTCAACATACACTTCTTCTTGCAATTCTCCATTGAGAAAAGCAGACTTCACATCCATCTGATAGACAGTGAAGTTCTTGTAAGCAGCATAGGCAAGAAACAGTCTGATTGCTTCAAGTCTTGCTACTGGTGCAAAAGTTTCATCAAAGTCAATTCCTTCTTCTTGACAATAACCCTTGGCCACTAGTCTTGCTTTGTTTCTGGTGACAACACCATCTTCATTCATTTTATTTCTGAATACCCACTTAGTGCCAATTACTCTTTGATGACTTGGTCTAGGAACTAAGTACCAGACTTCATTTCTTTCAAATTGATTCAGCTCTTCTTGCATAGCTTCTATCCAGAAGGAGTCATTTAGAGCTTCTTCAATTTGTTTAGGCTCTATTTGAGATAGGAATGTGACAAACATAGCATCTTGTGCAGCTGCTCTTCTTGTTTTCACTCTATCTAAAGGATCACCAATGACTAACTCAGGAGGGTGATTCTTGAGCCATCTGAGATCAGGTTGCAAATCAGGATGTTGTCCTCTGTTATGATCTTGCAACACTACTGTTGGAGTTCCAGTAGTAGTCTGTTGAACATTTGCCGTCTGTTGAACAGTCTCTGGTCTGTCAGCTGTTTGCAACTCGTCTGTTAGACAATCAGCACTGTGATTATGAACAGCACTTGAGTTAGCAGCTGAACTTAGATTAGGTAGTATGATGGGAACATATTCTTCATTTCTTCCAACGTCTAACTTCTGTAAATCAGCAGACAGATCTTGATTTACACTTTGATTCTTTTCAGAAGATTGACTTGGCTCATCAAATACTACATGGATAGATTCTTCTATTAGTAATGTTCTTTTGTTAAACACTCTATACGCTTTACTAACAGTAGAATATCCTACAAAAACAGCTTCATCAGCCTTTTCTGCAAATGCAGTAAGGTGATTTTTCCCATTATTCAATACAAAACATTTACAACCAAAAATCTTAAAGTAATGAATGTTTGGTTTTCTGTTGTTCCAAACTTCATATGGAGTCTTGTTCTGATTTTTGTTGATCATACATCTGTTTTGGGTAAAGCATGCTGTATTTGTTGCTTCTGCCCAAAATCTTTGAGGCAGCTTGGCTTCAGCTATCATGGTTCTGACAGCTTCTTTTAGTGTTCTGTTTCTCCTTTCAGCAACACCATTCTGTTGAGGGGTTCTAGCAGCTGAATACTCATGATGTATTCCTTTGATGTTACAATACTCTTCAACAGTAGAGTTTGTAAACTCTGTCCCTCTATCTGACCTGATCTTCAATATTTTGATACTCTTCTCATTCTGGATCAGTTCCATCAGATTTGTAAGATGTTCCTTGGTTTCACTTTTCTTCTTCATGAAAATCACCCAAGTATATCTTGAATAGTCATCCACAACAGCTAGGCAGTATTTCTTTCCACCATTGCTGACTGGATCAATGGGTCCAAATAAGTCCATATGTAACAGCTCCAATATTCTTCCAGAAGATTGGTGCTTCTTTTCTTTGAATGATGACTTGATTTGTTTACCCTTCTGACATGCATCACAGAGCTTGTCTTTGCTCATGACTGCTTTTGGAATCCCTTCTACCAAATCATTCTTGATTAATCTGTTTATGGTCTTGAAGTTTAAATGATTCATCCTCTTGTGCCATAGCCAACTGACTTCACTTGGTGCAGATGCCACCAAACAAACACTTGAATTCTTGTCAACAGAATTCCAGTCGACTATATAGATATTTCCTTGTCGTCTTCCGGATAAAATTACCTTCTTTGTACCAATCTGTTCAACGTAGCACTTATCTGTTGAGAAGATGACTGAATATCCCTTGTCACAAAATTGACTTATGCTCAGCAGATTATATTTTAGGCCTTTAACATAGGAGACGTCAGATATCTCTATGTTTCCCTTGATTAATCTTCCTTTAGCTTTAATCTTGCCTTCTTTGCTGTCTCCAAAAGTGACTTTTGGACCATCCACAGCAACTGCATCAGTCAACTCATGTATGTTTCCACACATGTGCCTTGAACATCCACTGTCCAAGTACCAAATCTTCTCTACTTTACTCCTACTCCTAATCCTAACCTACAAAACAAAAATAAAATTGTTTTAGGTACCCTTATTGAGAGGGTCCTGAAGGATTAGTTCCACCCTTGACAACCCAAGATGTTGAAGTCTTAGGCTTCTTAGGTTTCTGAGTTTTAGGAGCATGAACAGTTTCATTTTTATCATAGTTATCAGATAAGTCATGTTGATGATCAGTATGATATGAATAATGTTCATAAGCAGGGTAAGGTGCATGATATGCAGGATATGCATGCATTGGATGAGCAGGGTAAGGTGCATAGTAACTAGGAAATCGAGGTGCATGATACATAGGATGATATGCAGCAGGTTGCACATAATATGACTCATTTCCATACCAAGCATTTTGATTTTTCTTGTTCTTATGCTTCTTTGGTTTACTAGATGCTTGCTCATTTGATTTTGACTTAGTTTTACCACTAGTCTGATTGACTTTAGCTTTATCAGCAGACTTCTTAGGACTCTGCTGTTTGGTCTTACTAGTCTGATTTCCTACACTAGGCTCTTTGCTCTTTTTAGCCTTAGGAGATTTCTTCTCCTTTACCACTTTCTCAGATGAGGTAGGTTTAGAAGTTTGAACATACAGAATGACCTTACTATTGTCAGCTGATATGAATTTTTCAGTATGGTTCAACTCTAGTTTATCCTTTTCTAAAGGTGTCTCCTGTTTCTTAGGTGTATGAATGGATGCAACAGTTGACTTATCATGAGACTCAATGATTTTCTCAAGTTCCATGATTTTTCCTTTATATACCTCACATTCAGCTTTCAGAGATTCATGCTCTTGCTCAAGCTGTTTATATTCAGCTGATTCTTTTGGCTTTTCAGCTAAAAGTTTCAGTGAACTATTTTGCTCTTTTAGCAAGTTCATCTCTTCCTTAAGCTTAACAAACTCTCCAGCAATAGTAGTATTATTCAACATCATTTGCTCTAGAGAATTAAACAGTTCATTTTCTTGAGGAGTTACCTCATCCTCAGAGTCATCAGATTCCTTTGCCATCAGGCACAGGAGAGCAGGTTTTTCTTCATCAGACGATTCTTCATCAGATGAGTAGATGGCAGTCCGCTTTTCTGCTTCAGCCATCATTGCCTTGCCTCTCTGATGCTTTCTTTCTTTTCTCATTTTCTTCTCTTCCTCAGTGTACTTCTCTGCTTTTGGATATGGGCAGTCTCTTATGAAGTGTCCCAATTTCCTGCAGTTGTAACACATCAGTTTTGATTTATAATCATCCTTATCCTGAGAAGAAAAATTAGGTTTAGAAGTAGAAGCATTGTTGTATTTGTTTTTCATCTTTCTCTTGTAGAACTTCTTGAAGTTGTTCATCAACAGTGCAACATCTCCAGCAGTGTACTCATTTTTGTTGAGTAGAGTGGCTTCATCAGATGAGTCCACTTCAGCATTTCTTTGAGCCGGTCTTCTTTGATTTTCAGCAGCAACTAGTGCAGCTGTGGGTCCTGAAGTTGAGGTTTCTTCAATTCCCATCCTTGGCAGTTTATACTCATACGCCTTGAGTACGGAGAACAGCTCTGTAAGAGAAATCTTGCCCAGATCTCTTGATTCTTCCATTGCTGTCACCTTCATGTTGAACTTGGGAGGTAGAGCCTTCAGTACTCTGACAGTGATTTCTTTGTCAGTGAAAGTCTTTCCCAGCTTCAAAACTTCATTCAGAGTTCTGGTGAATCTGGTATCCATCTGATCAATGGTTTCTCCAGACTTCATCTTGAAGTTGTCCAGCTTCTCCAAGGCAACACTGAGCTGATGCTCTTTAATAGCATCATTGCCTTCACTCATGTCACGAACCTTATCCCACATCTCCTTTGCAGTTTTGCAATGCTTGACTTTGTCAAACCGATCATTATCCAGGGCTTTGGTCATGATGAATCTTCCGACTTTGTCCAGGTTGAACAGCTTTATTTCTTCTGCTGTCATTTCTGTTAAGTCTTTTTCCACCACTATTTGAGCTTCATCTACGATGATGGTCTTGGTGAATTTGAATGGACCTTTAATGATACATGTATGCATGTTGTCATTATAGGCAGCAAGGAAAATCTCCATTCTGATTTTCCAGTCCTCAAAGGACATACCAGCAATGTGGGGAACATGGCTGATACAATCCATTTTTCAAAAAGTTTTTATTTTTCAAAAAGATGCTCTTTTGAAAAGTTTTGAAAACCTTTGAAAAACACTCGGATCAAGCTCGTTGATCAGGCAGCTGATTCTAATGAACCACCTGCTCTGATACCACTTGTTGGTCCCAAGTGGTCAGAAGAGGTTTAGAGGGGGGGGTGAATAAACCTCTTTAAAATTTTCTTTCAAATTTAACTTTAAAACTTTACTCTAACTGAACAGACTAAGCTGATCAGATTAGTAAGTTACAAATCTGTTCGCGAACAAATCTTTGAACAGTCTTGTTGACCACTCGTCTGATAGTTACTTAGCTGATTTTGCAGAAATCAGTTTTAATACTTAGAGTACTTGCAGCGGATTTTCAAAGTGTTTTTCACAAGTATTCTTAGCAGTTTGAAAATTGTTTCCCCAGTTTTATAAACTCCTTTTAACTTCTTTTCAAACAGTTAACTTAATGTGTTTTTATGCAAACAGAAGATATGCAGTTTTGAAACAATGTAAAAACACAAGTAATTTTTATAGTGGTTATATGGATTTAAATATCCTTTAGTCCACTCTTCCAAGTCACTCAGATCTTGGGTTATACTATAATCACAAAGTTTACAGTATACTCTGCTTGCGTCGAACAACAAATGAAACGACCACAAGTTCGCAATAGGAGATCACACAGAAAACCTATCCTCTGAAGTTTGATCACTCACAAAGATGGATCACAACTCCGCACAACACTCTTGTTTACAAAATCACTCAGAAGATGTATTTTTCTTGATTCTTCAACTCTGCTTTCGTCAACAAATGACTCAGCTGATGAGTGAGCTGTTCTTGAGACTTAAAGAATTTTGCTTCGGAAATTTCTCTCAGAAAGTGTGTTGCTTGTTTCTTCTTCGTCTCTTGCAGCTATTTATACTTGAGGATTGAAAAATGTCCGTTGAAGAGAGACAGGATTCAAATTCCTCGAGTACTGGTCCTTAAAATCCGCGAACGGCTCTTTTGCAGTCTGTCCGTACTGTAAACAGTACTATTCTGCAGGCAGCATTAAATGCAGCATTAAATGCACTCGGCTGATGCGAAGCTTTTCTTCAATCATTTGTCTTAAATATCCTCGTACTTCAGCATTTATTACACCAAGGGGCATTTATTACCGTTGGGAACACTTCATGATCTTCTTCACTTGGCTGACGAAAGTATACGTCTGATGGTGAACTCGGCTGATCTCAAACTTGAACAAATCTGATTTGAGTCGGCTGATCTTCACTTATCTGATAACTTTACTTCAGCAGATCAGAAGTCTTGGACCTTGAAACTTTGACTCTTCTGATGTCTTCATTACTTAGTCAAAATTTCCTTGATAAGTTTATCAGCTAAGTTACTCCATACTTAGCCAATCTTTGAAGTTTTGGAATGCATCAAAACCTCCCTTATCAAACTTTCTTCAGTGCCTTCATCTTCATCTTCATCCAACAACGGTGGTATGTAAATTGAAAAAGGTTGATTGATTTTGGTATGAAATGTGCAATTATGAAAGATGTGGTATAAAATGTATAAAATAGGTAAAAGTTTGGTATAAAAAGTGCAATTCCCTCTTAAATTATTTGACTAAAGAAAATACAAAAAGATTAATTATGTTAACTGACATAATAACACGTTGTAAACGATATTAAAGATAGTAGGGCACAAAACATAAACTATCAATTTACAGTAAATTATACATAGATGAGAGATAAGAAGATGCAATTCAAAGTTGATACTATATTTCTTGGAGAAGAAAAAAATGGCATGGGGAGTTTTTCTGATATTTTTTCATAAGATTATGTCAAAGATTTTTAACTAAGCTTTATAGTTACATTAGATGACAAATATATATATTACTATTTAGATACATTCTACTATTAATAAACTTATAATCTAAAGTTGATTCGTGTAACTAAGCTTTGAAGAAGACCAATAGAAAAAATAGTACAAATAAATCCACTACAAATATATAATTAATAAAAATCCAAGCCAATTAAGGACACCCAAGTGCTAATGTAGATCCGACCCTAGTTTATCAACCAAAAAGAAAATCCGCGTGGATTTTTTTTTCTTTTTGAAAATTAACTGTGCATGTCTTAATTATACAATTTTTTATTTTTTTTAGTTAAATCTTAATTATACAATTGGGTTCAACTCCCACGAATGTAGGTATTTTCTCTAGTTTCATATTAGTCTTTCTCTAGTTTAATATTAGTAATTAGTTCACTTTGTTATCATTGAAATAGTTTCGATTCGATATAGTGTTTGATGTAACAATGTATTACCCATCTAAAAAAAATTGGATATATTAATTCAAGTAAGATTAATTTTACGGCTAAAACATGAATAGTAAGTCTTAACCTTAATTTAGTGAGATGGGATTGTTACTAGTACTTTATTTTTGAATTTCCAATGTAGATCACAAGAGTGTAGACAAGTCGAGCATATCATTTATGTTTGAATTTTTATTCTATTATCATATTTAATATTTTGTTGAGTTTCCATATGATTATTAAATAATTCAACTCAGAAGATCCTTAGTCAAATCAAACATGAGTCATACTTATAATTAATTTATATTTTATACTTTCTTTGTCCCAAAAAATTGTACTCAATTAGTTGTCCTTTTAATCTTTTGTGTAAATTATTTCAAATTATTATTAAAATAAATTTATTAGACTATTTATTGTTATGAATGTTGGAATTTAAAGTATGCATGTTTATAAAACTCGATGAATTTGATTAGCTACTTAGCATTATAACAACTTATACAACTTTTGAAAAGATACAAATTGGAGACGAAATAAAGAAATAGCATGCTCTTTGGAGACTTTAAAATATGATCGGACGAGTTTGGCCTAGCGATTGTAAAATTACTTTTACAATAATTGATTATAATATAATAACCTTTTTGACAATTACTTTTACCACAATTGATTATGCATTTGGTTCCAATTTCTTAAAAGTGATTCTAGAAATATAAAAATTTATTTAATTTACAAAATTAACCCTATATATGGTTAAATAATACAATTGAATAATATTATTTAAATGTATACAAAACACAGTAATATATATATATATATATATATATATATATATATATATATATAAGTTTTTAATCTTCACATGACATAAGATTCATAAAAATAAAAATATAATGTTAATTAATTAAAGATTTATTAGTTTCACTCAACACAAGACCTATTAAAAGTAAATATTAGTAAAACTAGTAAAAAAAATCATAAATCAATTTGAGAAAAACTCTGTTAAGAAAATGTTAAAAGATCAACATCTAAATATTTAAGAGAAGGAGAAAAAAAACGGGTTTAAGATATAACTATATTCACAATTATTGAGTGTTATTGAGTATGTTATTTTATGAAACTAATATTAGGTGGATGCATTTGAAAGTTCATTAGCCACATGAGAACCTTTGAACTCAACATATGAAATGACATGTACATTATGTATTGACCAACATTAATGAAGTACTAATTGTCTTGCAACCTTTGGCTTTTGAGTTGCTTTTCTAATCCTATAAATAGGAGTGTGTAAAGTGTTTATAACACAATTGTATACACAATCATCTATGAAATAAGAAGAACTTCTCTTCCTACTCTATCTTGTCTTTTACATGGTTTATTCTAGGTAGTTTGTCGTTCTTTTTTGCATAGTTTTACAACATGTTAGAGATTTTCCTCATTTATCAAGTTCACGTTGGGAAAAGTAACTATTTTGCTACTTATGTCGGACCGTGATTTTGGGGTGATGGAGAAGTAAATGTGGCCTTTATTTTTATTGGCCAAACAGTCTCATTTTTCCGTCAAATGTGCAATTGAGCTGCTGCAATGTGGGGCCAAACGGGCCCTTCATGTTATAGAAGCTGATTATTACAAATTTTGTCATTGACTTCCCCACTCACCTAACGGAAGTTATAAGATCATGCTCGAAGTGAAAAATGGAGCATAAAAAATATTGTCATTGACTTCCCCACTCGCCTAACGGAAGTTCAAATGAATAAGTTGTGGGGAGGGAACAAAGTTATAAGATCATGCTCGATATTGGCCATGTCTTGTTCATACAAACTTAATTAGTTCAATTTTTAATTTTATTTTGTGTCCATCATCGAGTTTGTAACTGATTACTAGAATTTTAATAAAGGGTGAAATACACTTTCTCCCCTTAAAGTATGGGGGTGACATCAATTACCCCCATAAAGTATCAATTGTAACACTTACCCCCTATGTTATAGTATTAAACTTTTATTCAAAAAATATCCCCGTTCATTTTGAAACAAATACATTATTTCTTTATTAATTTATCAAAAAATATTTATGTTAATTATGAATTCATCTATCCACCAAATAATGTTATATTTCAATTTATTTATTTTTTTCGATTTCCTTCGGTTTTATGGTCTCAAATTTTTTCTTTATTTTCGACTCATTTTTTCCTTGATTTATGTTTCAATTTGTTTTCTTTATTTTATGTTTCAATATTTCATATTTCTATCTCAATTTATTTCTTTATATTTTTCTATGTTTTTATTTGGTGATAATTATCTCATTTATTTTCGGGTACGAATTATTATTGAAAATATTGAGTAATTCTCCTTCGAATTCTTTTCGCAAAATTCACGGTTGACACCAAGCAATATTATGTTTTAATTTCTTCATTTCTTCACCAAATTTTTTTATTAATTATGAATATATCCATTTACCAAACATTATTAAATTTCAATTTCTTCATTTATTTTGCTTCTTTTGGTTATAAAAACAAATGAGATGAAAATGAAGAAGAAATTAATAAAAAAAAATTGATGAAGAAATGAAGAACTTAAAACATAATATTGTTTGGTGGGTTAAAGGATTCATAATTAATAAAGAGACAATTTGATTTTTATAAACTAATAAAGATATTTTTATTTATGAAAGAGACGGGGGTATTTCTGGAATAAAAACTACAAAACTATAACAGAGGGGGTAAGTGTTACAATTGATACTTTATGGGGTAACTGATACCACCCCCATACTTTAAGGGGAAAAATTGTATTTCACCCTTTAATAAATAGCCCATGTTTATTGGCGGGGGTGGATAGAAATAATTTGAACTTTGTGAAATATTTTAGCTTTTTGTGCATATAAACATGTTGAGTTTAATTATATGATAGACAAAGTGATTGGTTTTGTTAATCTCTGAATGTCCTATTGGCATAATGCAAATTATTCAGCATTTATCGGTTGTTGCATTACAATACTATATTTAATCCAACTTTCAATAACGTTATGCAATTTTAATCTTTTGTAAGTTTCAATTGAAGTTTTGGCTACATTCAGTTAGGTGTAAAGCACATAACCGATTAATTTGGAGATTTTTGATAGATTGCAATGAAGATGAGTCATTTGTCTATGTGAACTTGAATCAATTTTGAAGAGAGAAAATAGTCCACATAAATTTGATTTGAAAAGAAAAAAAGAAAGTTCAGGAAATCATTTCTAACTTACAAAATAATTTTATTCTGATATATGCCATGCATCCCAATATGATTTTGTCTATCATATATCAATTCAAAATGTATATGCAGATTGGGGTACCTTTTTGTATTTCAATGGGGGTCATTTGCCTTCAATGAAACGTAACAAGTTTTTAACAGTTGCACATGAAAAAGGCAAAAATTAATTTTATACAAATATAAATTAAACGGAAGCATATGGTATTCTTTTCCAAATGTTTAGATTTTACTTGAATTCAGCTAATATATTCATGAGCATATTCTATATAAGAAATAAATAATACTCCCTCTGTCCCGGCCATTTATTTTGCTCCCATTGCTATAGTACCCGGTCAAACTTTTCAATCTTTTAAGTGGCTTATCATATTAAATTATTCACATTTGTGGTGTATTAAACATTTTAAAAATTAATATATATGATGCCATAAGATATTATTAACTTATTATTGAAAATATATTGATTAAATTATTTATTATAATTTTTACAAATTTAGTCAAGTTGACCGGTCAACTGTACCAAAAGAGCAAAATAAATGGGACGGAGGGAGTAATTAATAAAAGACATCGATCAAGTTATGTATTGTACGCTGACATTTTCTTAAATTTAGGATAATACGTAAAACATTTTTTCTTTCGACTTGGGCTATCGTATGGGCCAAAAGATTTACTTAAAAGGGCTAATTTAATTCGTGGGCTCAATTTTATTCCTTCAAAAATGTTACTGGATCTTCCCAATTCTTTACTTGGTTTTTAGCTTTGACCTTCTCCAAATACTGTAATTTCCCTCTTAAGTAGAAAAATATTTTGGATTTTTAATTTAATTGTCTTAGGGTGATTTTGGCCTATAGTAGAATTGATTATTGGAGAATCCATTATAGTAAAAGTAATTATAGATAATTGATTATTGTAAAATTGATTAAGCGTTTGGGCCCAATTTTTGAAAATTAATTCCAGATTACATAATTTACTAAACTAACCTCGTCTTTAACTCAATTTATCAAAGGTGATGAAGGATTCAGATGAAAGGATCGAAGAAGACGAATAAGAGAATTAGAAGATTAGGGATCAATTTGGTTTATTTTAATTTGGTATTATTTGTGATCCATATCCGGTTTGTTATTTAAAGTAAACTGGATACGGTTATTGGTTTCTTGACCCGGTTTGTAGGCAGTTAATTAGTTAGGCGTCTTTTACTATTTTGCCCCTAGTTTGTAACTATTTATAGCTGTTATTTCTTCTTTTGTAAATACAATTCAGTTTATGAGATATACAAAGTTTAATTTAGTTTTCTCTCTCAAATATTTCTCTACATACAAATTATCAAGTTCTCAATCAATATTATACAGATAATCAATATTATACATATTATCATGGTATCAGCAGTTCATATTTTGAACTAAGACTCCGCTGCAACTCATCTTCAATCCAGTTTCTGGGCAAGATCTCCATTGCTGTTCCATCAATCTTCATCAAGAATCTGTTCTCCCTTTTTTTCTGGGTAGTTTTTCTTCATCTTCACAATCAGATTCATTCTTCAAAGACATCAGGTGTATCTAAAACTTTTTCTCCTTTCCACATTCTTTATTTCCCCAGATTATGTTCTATTGTTCTTGTCTTCCAAGATTCCTTCATTTTTTTTAAGTCATGTCTTCAGACTCTTCTTCTACATCCACTGTCACTCCTGTACTTTCTTCTCGGACCAGACCAGAAATTGAGGATCCTAGTAGTCCCTTCTACCTGCATCCGGCTGATGGTCCAGGAGTAATTCTTGTTCCTGAAAAATTGGATACAAAGAATTACCAAACCTGGTCCAAAGCTATGATTAGAGCTTTAACAGTCAAAAACAAATTATGTTTCATTGATGAGAGTCTGCCTAAACCTACCAATGACCCTGTTCTATCCAATTATTGGGATCGAAATAACACCCTTATCATTGCTTGGATTCTTAATTCACTTTCGAAGGAAATCAACCACACTGTTCAATATCATACTTCTGCCATTGTTTTATGGAAAGAATTAAAAGGCAGGTTTCAACAAGCAAGTGGCCCTAGAATGTTTCAACTACATAGAGATCTTCTAAGATTGCAACAACAATCTTTATCTGTTAATGATTACTTTTCTAAATTGAAGATCATTTGGGATGAAATTTGTAATTTCAGACCCAAATGTGTTTGTGGACAACTTGATCAATACTTTGAAAATTTCTATCTCATGATCTTTCTTATGGGTCTACAAGAGTCATTATCCCACACACGCAGTCAACTTCTACTCATGGATCCACTTCCAGATGTAACCAAAGCATACTCCCTGGTTACACAGGAAGAAACACAAAGGGAAATCAATTCTGACACACTCTCTCAAGACTCTTTAAACACCATGGCTTTCTCAACTAAATCAGCCCCTTCTTTTACTTCCCAAAGACCACCCACTCCTGTCCCAAGACCACCCTTCTCACCCAATACATTTAGACCTAACTACAGACCATCCTTCAATCCCTACTACCAAAGATCAAGACCTTATTGCACTCACTGTCAGATGGTAGGCCATACAATTAACACTTGCTTTAAACTTCATGGTTATCCTCCTGGATATAGGCCACCTACCCCTAGGTTTTCTAACACTTCTCCCAACAGAATCAACAACATTGCCACAGAACCCAATCCTTCCCCTGACCCTCTACACAATCTGATTCAGTCCATGACCCCTGATCAGTTCAACCAGCTCTCACAAATATTCTCCTCTCACTCTTCACAACAAAGCTCACCAGCACCACATTCAGACACTGACATACAGAATAATGAAGCCACTACTTGCACTGCACATACTCAAACAGGTAACAATACAATTTCAGTTAATATTACATCTACTTGTTTTAAAAATCATTGGATTTTGGACTCAGGGGCATCTAACCACATATCTAATAATCTCTCTTATTTTTCTAACCTTTTTCCTGTCATGAATACTTCTATTACCCTCCCAAACAATTCTGTAATTCCAGTATATTTTAAAGGGACTGTGTTATTAAATTCTAATATTACTCTTCACAATGTGCTCTATGTTCCTGTCTTCAAATTTAATCTATTATCTGTTAGTGCCTTATTAGCATCTACTACACATAGCATTACCTTTGAATCAAATCAATTTTATATTCAGGACCTGATTTCTTCCAAGAGGATTGGCAAGGGTGATTTAGTGGATGGTCTCTACATCATGCTTCATAATGAAATCTGCCCTACCTATTGTAATAGGATTACGATAGAAACATGGCACAAAAGATTAGGACACCCTGCTATTGATAGAATACAGTTTCTAAAATCTGTATTTAATATTCCTTCTCCTACTAGTTTGAATAAACACATGTGAAATCAAAAGTAAAACAATTGAACATATAAATTAATCTACTAAAAAGTATTCTAAGAAATCAACTTGAAAATTAGCTAATTATTGGAGCATCAATATATTTATTACTCTTAAAAAGATAAAGAACAGTTAGATAAAAAAAATACACAAGAACTTCAAAATTGTTTGATAGTGCAGAAATTAAAAAGGTACAGAAAAGGTAAAAGTAAGTTCTTTATATTATTTTTATGCATTAACTTGCACTAGCGGAGTGAAAATGTGACATGGGCAATAAAGAATAAAATAGAGAAAACAATGATATAAAATGGCGTGTCAGCCAAAAGCACCTAATGAGGTACTTTAGTGAAACGTGAGATTATCACGATTAAATTGTCGAAAGCAGAATCGGAAAAGGCGGCCAAACAATCTCAAAATTACGTTAGATATCAAATCGTGAATTTTAGTTGTCCTAACGTGAGGCCAAATGGGCACTTACACTCTTTCGTATAAATAATGCCATAGTGGAAACTTACCAGTAACATTCAACTATTCAAGCACGTTAGCAAATTTGCCAATAAGTATAATTATTAATACATACAAAATCTAATTATTAATCCATACAAAATCTAATGCATCTCCCAGTTAGCAATGTGCTCACTCACTGCAAGTGCAAATCTTCTCCCTAATTTTCAGGGAAATGAATATTATACCCCTAAATGAATTTCTTTTCTTTCTTATACTATGCAAAAAAGAAAAGAAAAAACGGCTCACTCAAAATAATTGACAATAATCCCTATTAACTAAAAAATTTACCTTAATTTTGAAATGGGGTGTAATAAGCTAGTAAAATGTTAAACCGGAGTTTTTTACAATAAAAATAGCGCATAGATTTTTTTGCAAATTAGGTAAACCATATGGAGTGTCTTTGCATTTTACTCATGTTCAAACCCACAAATGCAAGTCTTGTTGGGATTCGGTAAGATAAACAGCCCTAGGCACAGCGGAATATAAAACTTTTAGGACCTCTTACGGAATCTTGCCAGGATACTACTCTAGTTGTATATATATGAACATAAATAAAACGATAGTATAAGTTTGCACGTTATACCTATCTCCTTGCAAATCCAAGTTGGCAGTCAGCAAAACAGACTCTGAAATTCTCCTCAGCAAAATCGACCTAAGCTCTGCAGTAGCGCCCCACGTGTTGCGCCTCTACGGGTTGATACACCACAATTACACGAAAATAATAAATCTTGATCAGCTAGAACACAAGATATATTATGATCTAGGATTTAGGAACGATTTAGGAACAAAGTCGAAAAACGAAAAATTCTTCCAAAAGGAAGCCAGGGTTCGGTCGACTACACAGGGAGAGGGGAGAGAGAATTTTTGCTCTTGCTCAATTTTTGCTTATTGAGTTATGTGAAAAATAACTACAAGATAGCTACTTATAGTTATCTCCCTAACCTAGTCCTAATAGGACTAGGTTTCCTCTCTCCTACATGGGCCATGGCCCTCTTTAATTAGAAGACCAAGTCTTCTAATTAATTCATGGCCCAGTTAATTAATTTGACCAGGCTTTATTTAATCTCCCAATTAAATAGCCCAATTAATTAACTTAATCTCCCATTTAATTAAATCAGACTCTAAGCCCATTTAATTAAAATCCCTTTTAATTAATTAAATCCAACTTAATTAATTAATCCACAAATTAAATTCCAATTTAATTAATGATCCTGATCCAATTCCAATTGGATCTCAATTTTTTCCAATTGGGTCGACCCAGTCGACCCACCCATAATAATCGACCCAGTCGATTATTCACCCAGTCGACCCAGTCGACTCGGTTGTTCTTATTTCCTCGCTTTCGCTTCATGTGTATTGTGTATGCCCCCGTAGGTTCACCACATAATTGGCCGTGGGTTATAATTAAATATTATTTAATTATTCGAGTAAGACTTACTCTAAATCAATCGAACACTCTGTCGATTGATCATTCCAAAATTAGCACCCCTGCCAATTTGGGAATTCTCCCACACTCCACGGTCGATGTCCAGCCACAAGCCCATGGAGCCCAATCACTGGTGAATTAATTCAGTGAACCTTTTATCATTTACAATTTCCATATACGACATAATCTCTCCATCGATCAATCTCCCAGTCGAGACTTAAGGGTATGGTCTTTCATCGGATTCCCTTTTCTTTTGTCTTGACCTTATGCATTCTGGTCTCGAAATAATTCTCTTTGACTTAACCTTTATGAGCTACTTACATAAAGCCGTCAGATACCTCGGCCGAGGATTTTACCAGAATTAATTTCTCACAGAAATCCATAGGAGAATTTCCCAACCTATCAAGTCGGGTCAATGGATCCTTTGTTGATGATATGAATCTGCATACGAGTTCCTCTATACCCAACATGAGTCCACAGAGACCTTCTGATAATTCCCAGTCAGTCGGAACTCACATCAAAGTATAGACGTTCTCGCACCAGATAAACCCTATCATCTCAAGTAGTTAGGGATCGTTCCTCGTATACTATTGTAAATTGGAATAACTTCAACCCCGATATGCGACTACCGCTTCCATGGTGAGTTATTTCCTAATTTGGGGTATTCAGTGCGCTTGCCATCCCAGCAAGCCACCCACTTATGTGTATCGACTATCCCAGTCACGCTCGTGGACCCCAGCGTTCTCCAGTTCATCGGAGTATACACAACAGTGAGAGTCTAACCGAATCCAACGATGTCCTATCTCGATTGGATTCTACGACTCTTGAATATGTTCTAGATCACGGCCTTGGAGATCAGTCCACGGGTTGTCCCATAGCCCTGTGATCTAAGGACTTCTATTCTTATGCGTAGATAATTATTACATAAGATAAAATTGACCATATATATAAATGCATTTATTAATCCAATCGAATGGTCCTTTCAATTAAATGCAGCCACAACAGTTGGCTTGCAGGACACTATTCTATCAATCTCCCACTTGTACTAAAGCCAACTTTTCATACTTCTGATTCTCATCTTAGACAGATGTTTTCGGATGCCTTTGAGGCAATGGCTTAGATAGCGGGTCCGTCGTATTATCCCTTGAGGTGACACATTCCATCTTTATGTCTCCTCTACCAATGATATAAATATCAAATGGTATCGTCTTAGTTCGTGCTTGGATTCTGATGAGATCTCGACTACTTCGCTTGCGAGATAGCTCCATTATTATCACAGAAGATAGTAATGGCTCGACAATGCTAGGTATCACATCCAATTCCTGGATGAAGTTTTTCATCCAAACACCTTCCTTTGCTGCTTCACTCGCGGCAATGTATTCTGTCTCGGTGGTTGAATCTGCGGTAGTGTTATGCTTGGAGCTCTTCCAGCTTACCGCACCACTATAGAGGCAGAACACGTATCCAGATGTCGACTTGAAGTCGTCTACATTACATTGGAAGCTAGAATCAGTATAGCCTTCCAATTTCAATTCTCTTCCACCGTATACCAAGAACAATTCCTCAGTCCTTCTCAGGTACTTCAGAATTGTCTTTACGGCTATCCAGTGCTGCTCACCTGGATCAGACTGGTAGCGACTTGTAACGCTTAGAGCGTATGCTACGTCTGGTCTAGTACATAACATACCATACATTATGCTTCCTATCGCGGATGCATATGGTACTCGAGACATATTGCTTCTCTCTTCAGGCGTCTTTGGGGCCATAGACTTAGAGAGTGTAATCCCATGTCTCATTGGAAGCAATCCTCTCTTGGATTCTTCCATGCTAAATCTTTTCAAGATTTTATCTATGTACTGGGATTGGAAGAGGCCCAGCAGTCCTTTTGATCTATCTCGGTAGATCCTTGTACCTAGTACAAAGGATGCTTCTCCCAAATCCTTCATTGAGAATTGTGTAGATAACCATGCTTTAGTTTCGGACAACACTTTCACATTCCAATGAGAAAAATGTCATCAACGTAAAGCACCAAAAATTCAACTGTACTCCCACTGATCTTCTTGTACACGCAAGGTTCGAACATGTTTTTGATGAATCCAAAAGTTTGGATTGTCTCATCGAAACGAATGTTCCAACTTCGGGAAGCTTGCTTCAGTCCATAAATGGACCTCTGGAGTTTGCACACCTTGTGTTCATCTCCTTTGGATGCATATCCTTTTGGTTGCTCCATGTAGATCTCCTTATCAATGTCCCCATTGAGAAAGGCAGTCTTTACATCCATCTGCCATATCTCGTAGTTATACCACGCAGCTTATGGCCAGCAAGATTCGAATGGATTTAGGCATTGCGACGGGCGAGAAGGTCTCCTCAAAGTCGATGCTTGGACTTTGAGTGTATCCTTTTGCCACTAGTCGCGCCTTGTAGGTTATTACCTCTCCGTTCACTCCAAGCTTTCGCATATAGATCCACTTGCAACCCACGGGAGCTACTCCCACTGGTGGATCTACCAAGGCCCAGACCTTGTTCGAGTGCATGGAGTCCAATTCGAATTCCATGGCTTCACGCCACTTTCCCGAGTCTATGCCTAGCATAGCCTCTTCGTAAGTCCTTGGGTCGGTTAGAGACTGTCTAGTCTCATGCAGCAGACCGTAGTACCTCTCGGATTCTCTACGTTGTCTTTCTGACCTACGAAGTACCGGTGTACTCTCTGATGTACTTTCATGCTTTTGTTCTCCCACTGCCTGTGGTGATGGGTCAGCTTGATCGACTTCTTTGGTCTTTTCAGCTTCAGTGACCTCATCTAGTTCTACGTTGTGTTCCTTCTTGCCTAGCAAGAAATCCTTCTCCAAGAAGTGTGCGTTCCTTGAGACAAACGTAGTTTATCTTGTAGGATCGTAGAACTTGTATCCTATAGAGTTTTCTGGATACCCCACGAATTGCATAAGATGGACTTTACATCCAACTTATCTCCCACTAGCTTATTCACATAAGCGGGAGACCCCATATGCGCATGAATGCATATGAAGGTACAATACCAAAACTCATATCACGTGATATGTTTTGGATCTGGCTTCAGAGATACTTAGCTCAGTATCTTCGATTTTCTCGATCAAGTTTCATTTGTTTGAATAAGGAATTTCATGTAAGATTTCTTAATGGACATTTACATGTCCAAAATGCTTGACAACAGACAACGTTTCGAGCGGGTCTTACATTTCGAGAATCTAATTCTCTATTAAATAATCAATGGCGAACTGCCAATGCATGTTCGATTTTAAATCGATCCAAATCTCGTACATGCTTTCATAGATTAAGCTCTCTTCTTTTATTCCAAAAGTAATTTGGAATTGTACATCACAACGTACTTTTACCCATGAGGGCACAAGAGACGCCTTATCTCCCACTAATGCTTTAGTGTTTCTACACACTTATAAATGGATTAAATCCATTGCAAATGTTTATGCCTCTTGGTTGCCTAGCAACCAACTACTAAATCTAATTTCCATTAAGCAAGATTCGAAAGTCGGTTACTATGTACAGCATCCCAGTCAAGCTCGACCCAGTCGAGCTCAGTCTTTGAATCTTTTAATTCGGAAATATGTTTTAGTATTCGTGTATCGCCTTTCGGTTTTTACAACGACTTAAGTGTGTGAAATCTTGATTATTTATATTTTATTGACTATGCATATTTTATTTAGTCGATATATGAGTATCCATACTCATTTGCTTATGTACACCTTTTGCGTATAAATCTTATAGCGCAATCAGTTCCAACCATTATGGAACTATCACATCCCTTAAGACAAGAGATGGTATAAGCAAATTCCAATGATCTAAATAATTCATGGCTTTAGATGCATTGAATGCATCAATGAGTGCTTCATCGGGCATCCAACACCCTTATGCATTACTTTAACCATAAGGTTAAGTTCAATAAAATTTAATCATCCCTTATGGGGTGAATAGGTTCAATTCCCTCTTCCCTTGATCTTAATCCATGGAAGAATCATTTTGATTGACTTTTCAACTTATCATCCTTACAGAAAAACCTCCAAGGTTATTTCCCTTTAGAGAGGATACATTCCTCTTCTTCCATCTCTCGAGCCTTTTGAGGCCTTTTCACAAGATGTTACTTCCCATTTATGGGAGACTTCATGTTTGCCTTCAAGAAAATTTGGGCTTGAGAACCATCCTCAACCCTTTGGTGAAACTTATCACCTTTCTTATTTGAAGAGTAACTTCGAAAAAGGCAGCTTGGTGAAACCTATCACCATTCCAGTCGAAGTGTAACTTCGAAAGGAAAAACAATGAAATCTTTGTAAGGAGATTAGTCCTTGCTTGGACTCGAGAATAATTTCTCAAGTTTTGAAGTCATTCAAAATTCCTTTGGGTTCAGTCAATTTATTTGATTCAAGTATGATGGTAAATATTCAAGGATACATCATTTATGAAAAACTATCATAAACATGACGATAAATACGCGGCAGATTAATATCAATGCATAATTTACAAACATGGTTTTCATTTGTAAATTACTCCCACTATTTTTGTCGAATACTTATGCCCCCACATAAGGTTCGGGAAATAAAAATTTCCTAATGGGCTCAAGGCCCAAATGCAATCGCTTAGTACCCACGACTCGTTGGCCATACCAATCGATCCACTTGGTGGGCGATCACGTCGCCGGTTAACCATCCCAGCTAACCCTTGAGTTCATTTAGCCTCGGTTTTCGTTATGGACCCACGACTCGTGAGACATCCATACTTTACTCGCGTTAAATCATGTCCAATACTCGTGAAGAGAAATAGTTCAATCCTAGACGCCCCACGACTCGTGAGACAGCGCCTAGAACCTTGCTATCCCCTCCCTTGGCACTAATCTCGTGCATCGAGGCAATAGACATATCATCTTCCTATAGCTCGACCCACGACTCGTGAGACATCGAGATATATTCTTACAATATGCCTAAGACCTAGTAATTGGATAGGCTCGGACCATAGACACCATTCATATGCGCCCGTTGTTCGATTTAATATTACAATTGAATTTTAGGTTCAATTGGAGGTTTTATGAAATGTTCAAGTGCGAGGTCTCATCAGATTATGCTTATCTTGTTTACGTGATCTATTCTAAGCATGCATAACATACATCAAAGAATAATAGTAAACATACATCACCTAGCATTGCACACACGATTGATCGATTGCCCATCCTATGCGATCCATCACGAGCCACATGATGGATCAATTGGTCAGTCTAGGGTGGAAATTAAATGTCCTAACTATTACAATTTACAAACCCATACATCATGGGCCTTCTTGTAATATCCACCTTGATTGGGCCTCCATGTCCTTCAAGGTAATGGGCCTCCATGTGGATCTCCAAGTCTTCATAAGGTCTTCTCGGCTCCAAGCCTAATCTAAGCCTAGCTTATAAAAATAAAGGCCCTATTCTATTACATTTGTTTGCGCAAGCAAGGGCACCAATCAGGCCCATTTAATTACAACACATAAAATAAATAAACCAAAACTACACAGGGCTTAAGGGCAAAATCGACCAATCCACATATTCACTTAAGAACATGCATAAATTCACATGAGGGCAAAAATGTAAATTTACCGGATTCATTAATTTTAATTCGCAAAAATTCATCAAAGTTAATTAATTTTGAATTAACAATTAACCTCTAAGATTAATTAGCTCTTACTTGAGCTCTAAGTAATCTACAAACTTATCTTGATTTAAATTGGTTAATTAATGTAATCTAAATCTCTAAGATTCTTACCTTATCCAAAACTCTAAGTTTCCCAATTTTACAAATCTCCAAGATTCTCAAGATAATCCTATTTTGATTAGATTAGTTAACTAAGGTAGTGTCCAAATCCTCCAAGATTTATACCTTATCCAAAACTCCAAGTTTCCTAATTTAATAAGATCTCTAAGATCTTTAATCTTGGTAACTTACTAGAAGAGATTAATTTTAATTAAATCTCTTATCACAATTGAAACTCTAAGTTTCCTTGTTTAATAAGATCTCTAAGATCTTTTAATCTTGGTAATTAACTAGAAGACATTAATTCTAATTAAATGTCTTATCACAAATGAAACTCCAAGTTTCCTTGTTAACTAGATCTCTAAGATCAATCCAAGATTCACCAAGATTCCATAACAACCAAAATTCTGCCACGAAAAAAATTTTGAATCAACATATCATGGCCGTAGAAGGTTTGGCTTCAAGTTGCAATTTACAAAGTCAAATTGCAATACATGATATTTGATTCAACATTTACGTAACATATGCCAAATTAATAAAACATGCTTGTCATGACACACAAGGTCACGTGAACAAAGAAAAAAAAAATTTTTGTGCCGAGCACTAATTTTATTTTCCTTTTGCTTTGTTTTAATTTTTGTTTGATTACTTGTTGATTTAATTAGAAACAAATCCAGTTCAATTAAATCCCAATCCAAAATAAAAATTAACACGATAAAATTTTCGAATCAAAATTTTTACATTAACTCTAAGTTAACAGATCTATGTTCTAAAACATATACAGTTAAAGAACTAGCCACACATAAATCAAACATATGATTTATAAAAACACAGAATTTGCAAATTCATATATATACAAAGCCTAGAGTTGGCTCTGATACCACTGTTGGGATTCGGTAAGATAAACAGCCCTAGGCACAGCGGAATATAAAACTTTTAGGACCTCTTACGGAATCTTGCCAGGATACTACTCTAGTTGTATATATATGAACATAAATAAAACGATAGTATAAGTTTGCACGTTATACCTATCTCCTTGCAAATCCAAGTTGGCAGTCAGCAAAACAGACTCTGAAATTCTCCTCAGCAAAATCGACCTAAGCTCTGCAGTAGCGCCCCACGTGTTGCGCCTCTACGGGTTGATACACCACAATTACACGAAAATAATAAATCTTGATCAGCTAGAACACAAGATATATTATGATCTAGGATTTAGGAACGATTTAGGAACAAAGTCGAAAAACGAAAAATTCTTCCAAAAGGAAGCCAGGGTTCGGTCGACTACACAGGGAGAGGGGAGAGAGAATTTTTGCTCTTGCTCAATTTTTGCTTATTGAGTTATGTGAAAAATAACTACAAGATAGCTACTTATAGTTATCTCCCTAACCTAGTCCTAATAGGACTAGGTTTCCTCTCTCCTACATGGGCCATGGCCCTCTTTAATTAGAAGACCAAGTCTTCTAATTAATTCATGGCCCAGTTAATTAATTTGACCAGGCTTTATTTAATCTCCCAATTAAATAGCCCAATTAATTAACTTAATCTCCCATTTAATTAAATCAGACTCTAAGCCCATTTAATTAAAATCCCTTTTAATTAATTAAATCCAACTTAATTAATTAATCCACAAATTAAATTCCAATTTAATTAATGATCCTGATCCAATTCCAATTGGATCTCAATTTTTTCCAATTGGGTCGACCCAGTCGACCCACCCATAATAATCGACCCAGTCGATTATTCACCCAGTCGACCCAGTCGACTCGGTTGTTCTTATTTCCTCGCTTTCGCTTCATGTGTATTGTGTATGCCCCCGTAGGTTCACCACATAATTGGCCGTGGGTTATAATTAAATATTATTTAATTATTCGAGTAAGACTTACTCTAAATCAATCGAACACTCTGTCGATTGATCATTCCAAAATTAGCACCCCTGCCAATTTGGGAATTCTCCCACACTCCACGGTCGATGTCCAGCCACAAGCCCATGGAGCCCAATCACTGGTGAATTAATTCAGTGAACCTTTTATCATTTACAATTTCCATATACGACATAATCTCTCCATCGATCAATCTCCCAGTCGAGACTTAAGGGTATGGTCTTTCATCGGATTCCCTTTTCTTTTGTCTTGACCTTATGCATTCTGGTCTCGAAATAATTCTCTTTGACTTAACCTTTATGAGCTACTTACATAAAGCCGTCAGATACCTCGGCCGAGGATTTTACCAGAATTAATTTCTCACAGAAATCCATAGGAGAATTTCCCAACCTATCAAGTCGGGTCAATGGATCCTTTGTTGATGATATGAATCTGCATACGAGTTCCTCTATACCCAACATGAGTCCACAGAGACCTTCTGGTAATTCCCAGTCAGTCGGAACTCACATCAAAGTATAGACGTTCTCGCACCAGATAAACCCTATCATCTCAAGTAGTTAGGGATCGTTCCTCGTATACTATTGTAAATTGGAATAACTTCAACCCCGATATGCGACTACCGCTTCCATGGTGAGTTATTTCCTAATTTGGGGTATTCAGTGCGCTTGCCATCCCAGCAAGCCACCCACTTATGTGTATCGACTATCCCAGTCACGCTCGTGGACCCCAGCGTTCTCCAGTTCATCGGAGTATACACAACAGTGAGAGTCTAACCGAATCCAACGATGTCCTATCTCGATTGGATTCTACGACTCTTGAATATGTTCTAGATCACGGCCTTGGAGATCAGTCCACGGGTTGTCCCATAGCCCTGTGATCTAAGGACTTCTATTCTTATGCGTAGATAATTATTACATAAGATAAAATTGACCATATATATAAATGCATTTATTAATCCAATCGAATGGTCCTTTCAATTAAATGCAGCCACAACAGTTGGCTTGCAGGACACTATTCTATCAAGTCTTTCACCTAATTTGAACGAATTTAGTAATTTATAGAAGTCCATAATTAATCGTAGAATATCAATAATTATCAGGAATAAATATAACAGTTATATTTAACCAAAATTCGAAATGCAAGATTTCATAATTTATTAAATTAGGGTTTTTTAATTATAATAAATTTATTAATTAAAATTATTATTATTTATATAATTTTAAAAAGATTTTTTTCCGCTTTTATAATAAATACTATTTAGTTTGTATATATTATTATCTAATTATTTAGATATTTTTTTCAATTTAAAAAAATTAATAAGTTTAATTGATATTTATTTTTCAAATTTTATATAAAATATTATTTTTTATATTTGTTATATGTAAAATCTAATTAGTTTTAAAATAAAATATTATTTAGTTTATATATAATATACATAAAATATAATTAGTGTAAGAGATTTAATAATTATATTACATAAAATTTATAACTAGGTTTTATAATTAATTATATTTGCAATTGGGACTGAAATGCTTCAAACTTGTGAATTGTGGTGTAAATTTGTCGGCCATAAAATATGTGAAGCAAAGTTTGTCAACAATCTATAACTACATGACCAATTCTGTAAATTTTTCATCAATTTTCAGTCTAAAATTGAATTTTCCGTACAAAATTTGACGAAAGTACCAAATTTGTTGAGAGCAGTTAACATGTGGTACCAAATGTATATGTTTTTAAAGTTATGGTACCGTAACCTTAATGTAGGGTTACTTGTGGTACCAAAAGTGAAATTCTCTCGACTTGAGTTTGGGGGAGACTCAATATATAACGAGATTTAACGAGCACGTGAGAATCACATGTTAATTCCCTCATTAATTTGACGGAAGTATCAAATCTGTAAAGTGGAATTGAAATACGGTACCAAATGTATCGACAGAAATAGTTGAGGTATCAAATCCCTAAAGTAATTATAATTATGGTATCAAAAGTGAAAAACTCTCATAAATATAGTTGATCTCTTGTCTCTGGAGGGAAAAAATAATATCGAACGTATATTTGTTCAAGCTTGGTTTGAAATTTATCAACCTTGAAATTTTGTTTTTGAGTTTGGTTTGATTTCTTGACGAATCGAGTTCAAATGAGTTTTTATCAAATTAACTCGAGTCGAGTATTGAGTAGCTTGATATTTTTACATATATTTTGTCAATTTTTATCGTATCAAGCTCAAGCCGAAATTCAAGCTTTATCAAACAAAATATGATGTTCAAACTATTTAGATACATTATACTACTAATAAACATATAATTTTTGTTTGATATGGTATTCTTTTATTAAATTTAAATTTTATATCGTCTTACGAAATGATTAATAATTCAACTTAAAATATCTTTAATAATGTCAACACAAGTCATACTTTTAATTTATATTTTTACACTTACTTTGTTCCAAAAATTGTACTCATTAGTCGTGCGGAGTCAAAGTTTTTAATTTTTTGTGTTAATTAGGAAATTATTATTAAAATAAATTTATTTGAAATAACTGACAAAATTTATAATTGTCCATAAGCTTCAATAAATATTGTAAAAATTATTTACATTTTTATTAATAATTTAATTTGTTTAACAATAAACTAAATAGAGTTCTAATAATAATATTTTATAAATAATTGTTTACATATTTACTTAAATGAATTTATTTTCTATATTAGAATTCAATAAAATTTATATTTTATTATAAATGCAATATTTATTAATGCAATAAAAATATTTTTTATTTAGTGTAAATATAAGTTATATTTATAAATTTTATTAATAAAATTTAATTTAATTTTTTATTGTAGAAATTAAATTACTAATAAATATGTAAATTGTAACAGTTATTGAAATTTATGAACAATTATAAATTATATCAATTATTTGCTAGTAAATATATGATTATCATCTTTATAGTAATTTATAAGATATAACAATTAACACCCAAATTTTAAAATTGATAAGATATTATAGACATTACAAATAAATTCAAGGGCAAAATTGAAATATTTTTAGGAGTAAAAGCTTAATTGTAAAAAGGTGACAAATCTGAGAGTAATTTTTGTAATACGTGAGAAATTTTTTTTTTCCGGGGTAATTAGGCCATAATTTACCCTAACTTTTGAAAAGATACAAACTGGGAACGGAAAATAAAGAAATGGCGTTCTCTTCGGAGACATTGAAATAAGACTTCACTAGAAGCTGAAAATACAGATTTAAAAGTGAAAAATCGAGCAATTTTTGGGAAACAATTTTGAGTGATTGCCACTCACTAACGGAAGTTCTAAATCTAATAAATAAGTTAAGCGGAGGGGACAAAGTGTAAATATATGATCTAGAAAGGGCACAAATGTAAAGTATATATTAGCTAAGAGTGGAGAGAATTTCACTTTCGATACCATAACTCAACCTACTTTAGGGATTTGATACCACAATTTTTTCTCCCGACACATTTTATACCATAACTCAAATCAACTCGACACATTTGATACTTCCGTCAAATTGGAAACGGAATTGTCACGTGATTGTCACGTGGCCGTTAAAACTTTGCACATTTGATACCATAACTTATGTTGACTGATAATTTTACCCCATAACATTTCAGGTTACCAAAAAAGCCCCACATCTCCAGATTTAGTGACGATTTTAGTCCACATTGTTGTAAAATTTCCAAATTGACTCGAATAAGACCACGTGCTGACCAATTTTAAACTTTACACATTTGATACCATTACTTATGTTGACTGATAATTTTACCCCATAATATTTCAGGTTACCAAAAAAGCCCCACATCTCCAAATTTAGTGACGATTTTAGTCCACATTGTTGCCAAATTTCCAAATTGACTTGAATAAAACCACGTGCTGACCAATTTAGAAAATTTTACTTATTTTATTTAAATAACTAATTTAATTTATAAACAATATTAATAAATTAAATAATACATTAAAATAAATATCACCAAAATTAAGAAAATATATTCTTTTTAAATATAAAATTTATATAATAGAATTAATATATTTAATATTTATTAAAATAATAAATTATATAATTTAAAACTATTTAATATCTATTAAAATATAATTTTAATTTAAAAAATCCCCACCCCACCCTTCCCCCCTACCCCCCGATTCCCAGGCCGCCGGCGGCCTGGGTCTTCTGTCTCAGGACACCGTCGGCCTGGGTTCTTCGATCCCCGGCCACTGCCAGCCTGGGATCTTCGGTCCCAGGCCGGCGGTGGCCTGGGACAGAAGACCCAGGCCGCCGGCGGCCTGGGAATCTGGTGGTAGGGGGAGGGGTGGGTGGGGTGGGGATTTTTTTTATTAAATTATAATTATTTATTATTTAATATTTTAATTAATATAAATAGTTTTTAATTATATAATTTATTATTTTAATAAATATTAAATAGATTAATTCTATTATATAAATTCAATTTTTAAAAAGAATATGTTTTCTTAATTTTGGTGATAGTTAAGTTAATGTATTATTTAATTTATTAATACTGTTTATAAATTAAATTAGTTATTTAAATAAAATAAGTAAAATTTTCTAAATTGGTCAGCAAGTGGTCTTATTCGAGTCAATTTGGAAATTCGGCAACAATGTGGACTAAAATCGTCTCTAAATTTGGAGATATGGGGCTTTTTTGGTAACATAAAATGTTATCGGGTAAAATTATCACTCAACATAAGTAATGGTATCAAATGTGTAAAGTTCTAAATTGGTCAGCACGTGGTATTATTCGAGTCAATTTGAAAATTTTGCAACAATGTGGACTAAAATCGGCACTAAATTTGGAGATGTGGGGCTTTTTTGGTAACCTAAAATGCTATGGGGTAAAATTATCAGTCAACATAAGTTATGGTATCAAATGTGCAAAGTTTTAACGGCCACGTGACAATCACGTGACAATTCCGTTTCCAATTTGACGGAAGTATCAAATGTGTCGAGTTGATTTGAGTTATGGTATCAAATGTGTCGAGAGAAAAAGTTGTAGTATTAAATCCCTAAAGTGGGTTGAGTTATGGTATCAAAAGTGAAATTCTCTCGCTAAGAGTGTAAACAAACAAAAAACAGTAGTTTAAGGTGTAAATTGAGTCTTGAATTTTATTATATATTCATGGAATATTGAATTTAATAAGAAACATTTCTATTCACAGATAAAGATGATCTTCGTTGTTCACTTTCTTTTTAGTTATTGCAGTCACTATGATGTATTTGTAATGGAGAGAATTTCACTTTTGATTTTTGATACCACAATTATACCTACTTTAGGGATTTGATACCACAACTATTTATGTCGACACATTTGATACCATATCTCAAATCAACTTTACACATTTAATATTTCCGTCAAATTAATGATGGAATTGTCACGAGATTGTCACGTGCACTTTACTTCTCGTGAAATTTGAATTGAGAATTTCACTTTTGATAACAATTATACCTACTTTAGGGATTTGATACCACAACTATTTATGTCGACATATTTGATACTATATCTCAAATCAACTTTACACATTTAATACTTCTGTCAAAATAATGACGGAATTGTCACGAGATTGTCACATGCCCGTTAGTTCTCGTGAAATCTGAATTTGGGGGGAGACTCATTCCAGGTGGCATCGTTTTTGGGGGAAAATTGCTATGTCAGCTGCCCTAATTTCATTACATAAAAGACGGTCACATATGCAGAGCCCTAATTGTCTTCCTCTTCATTCACAATCACAAAAGCAAAAATGTCTTCCTCTTCAACCGCAAACTCCATGTTATTTCAGCACTGGAAGGGTGTTGAAGTGTTTTTGTCAAGAAACCACCATTCTCAAGACTTCAATTGGACAAACGAGAATCCAGGTAGGAGATTCCATTCTTGTAAGAAGTCTTGTTTTTTCCGACAGAGTTGACCACCGAGGTCAAAAAAATCTAGGAGCAAAATAGGTAATTCATTTTTAGATCTTTGGTAATTTTTCAAACGTCAGAAATTTCTGAAAAATTCAAAAAAACTCTAGAAAATTTAATTCATAAAATTTACCGCATTATATCAAAAGAATAAAATTTTAATTCAAATTTACAATTATAGATATGTAAGAGAAAGAGAGAGCTGAGTACCGACCTTCACGTAAGTAGTAAGTAGTAACTCATCTACGCTCTCATTTCGTTATAAAATTCAAGTGACAACCTGATCTATTAATCTAGATAAATGATCTTACCAAAAAAAAAATTAATCTAGATAAATGATGAATAAATTAAGACTCTAGATTAATCTAATAAGAATCTATGCATGAATGATAGTAGGAGATGTGAAAGTTTGCAAAGACCTCTGAGTTTCTTCTTGTGAAACCAGTGAGAATGTCTTAGTTATGTCTGGTAAGGGTTCCATTAAAAGTATTTGACTTTTAGTAAGTGCAAGGGATTCTTGAAGTCCCATAAGGAAAATTAGTAGGCACTGCTGTTCAAAATTTTCATTAAGTTTTCCACAAGTGCACTTTAGTCTGAAGTTGCAGATTTCATCTCAAAGTATTTTCAATTTTAAGAAGTAATTATTAACAGATAAGGACTGTTGTGGGAGAAACATTAAATCTCTTTGTAACTGAAACACTCTAGGCCCATTGGCCTGTTGAAATCTTGTTTTTAGTTCTTTCCATAGAAGAGTGGCTTGTGTATGGTTTTGAACTGTATGATTTATTTCTTTTGACAGGGAATTGAGGATCCAAGTGATAACTATGGTATTATTTAAATAATACCATATCAGTGGAAGGGTAAGGTTTCATCTATGAAACTGATTTTATTTTTGACAGTGAGTGCACGGATCATGGCTTTAGGCAAGGTCAGATAATTCTTATCATCTAATTTTTCAGCCACAAGAATGACCCCTGGTCCATCTGCAGGATGCAGATAGAAGGGCTGGAAGGGTCAATTTCTGGTCTGTATCTTAAGGGAGTGGAGGAAATAGTGGTGGATTCATTGGATAGATTGGAAGACATTTTTGGTGATAAAAGGGATGGTGAAAAGAGGGTAAAATGATGTCTTGAATGAAAAAAAAAAAAAAAAAAAAGGAGATGGAGAACAGAATGTAAAAAAAGAAAGATGAAATAAAGTACCTGAAGGCCGAATGATTCTGGGAAAGAAATGAATAGATAGATCGGTGAAGAATTTGAACCTGGAAGGCTGGATGATGACTGGAAATTCTGATTATGATCGAAGAAGGCAGCGTAGATGTGGATTAATGAAGCAATGGATGAATCTTGATGTGAAGATGGAAGAATCTTGAATTGAATATGAATCTTGAGTAAAATATTACTCTGCTGATACCATGTAAGTAGATATAATATGTATATATGAATTACTAGTGTGTAAAATATAAAGGAGAGAATTATGTAAATAAGTAGAGAGACTTTGTATTGATTTAATTGAATGATTTCTGTACAAATGAAAGAGAAGCCTGCTCTTTAAATGGAAAAGTTATAGAGGCAATAAAGTAAATGACAGTTAACATAAATAACTAATTCCTTTCTACATAATACGTTAGAATAGATATAATTAAACATAAATCAATTTTGCCCTAATTCCTCTTTTATTTCTTCCTTTTCTTCCCATTTCTTCTCTGGATTTTCACTCATCAAATTGGATGTTAATATATTTGAGTTAAATTTAAACTTTCATTATTTTTATTGAGAAGATGGATTAGAAATGAATGATACAATTATGAAATGATAAATTGATGTAGTGTAAATAACATCATCACCTCGGGCTGTCAATGGGTCGGACTCGGACCGGATCAGGGTCGCTCCAGGTCCGAGTCCGATCTCTACATATTGTGACCGGATCCGAATTTGAGTCCGGTCGGATCCCTAAAATCACCTACCGACTCCGAATCCGTTGGATATTCAAAATATTTTCAACCATTTGTAGAATCTTTCCTTCCACTTCCTCACAGTCCATCCTCTCGAATTATTCGCGGGGATGTCGTCGGAATACATGGAGATTGAGCTATGGAGATGGTAAACTTTAATGATAGAAGATAAATCAAAACACATTGATACAAAAGAACAAGTGGAATAATAAAAGAAGATGAAGAAAATGAAGGAAAATAAAAAAAGTGAACAAGCCAGAGAATGAAATTAGAAAGATGAAAATGAAACATAAGAAAAGGGAAGTTGTTAGCACTTAGCAGCTGAAGCTTGAAGAGATTACAAGAGTTTTTGGTATATTGATAATAAAATTCACTTAAAAAAATTTAAATTTAAGTGACAAAATATTGTCATTAAAATGATGTATATAGACATACTAGTGATAAGAAGTGTGAAAAATTGTTAATATTGACATTCAGTGACATCCCAGAAGTGACAACTAAAAAATTGTCACTTAATTATTGTGACAATATTTATTTTCACTAAGTTGCCACAGAAATGGTGTCACAAATTGTCAACAGTGACAACATAAGTTCTATACACTTGCTCCTAAGCCATTAGTGATAACTTAAAAATATATTTTGTCACTATTAATTGCATTTGTCACTATTATTATGATGACAAAATTAATATCTTTATCATTAAATATATGTAAAAAATACAATTTCAACAATACCACTTAATATTTTGTCAATAAAATTTATTTTTCTAGTAGTGATTGGCCATTGAAACAAATTCATAGGATAGGAAAACAAGGCCCAAATTAACCTAAAAGCTACACATCAACTGGGCCAAATCTATTTCATATCTAATAGAATACATATTAATTGATAATCTTCTTTTTATTTTAAGTTAAAAAATATACTATATTTTATACTCCCTCCGTCCCATTTTTCTTACTCCTATTTCTATTTTGGGACGTCCCAAAACATGGCTCCCTTTCTCTCACAAAAAAAGTCAAAAGTTACTTTTTTAACAAATTGTCTAAAACTCCGTGCCAAACATAAAGGGAGCAAGATTATTGGGACGGAGGGAGTATAATATTTTATTATTTGATTTGGTACAGCCCTATTATCACCTAACTAGTAATTCGTACGTAGTAGTTTGAATTTAACTAGGGCTTTTCTATGGTTAGTACCACTTGTGCTAAGTATTCATTAGGTCCCCTTTAATTATCGTTGGATCATATTTATTTTTTAATCTACCATTCATTTTTTTTAAAGGTGACCTGTGCTCTTGGTTATTGTACTCCATAAATTTAATCTCTTTTTTCAAGTCACAAGTAATTAAGTCTTATTGCAAAATTGATCTCATTACTTATGTCGACTGACAATTTTATCCCATAATATTTCAACTTACCAAAATAGTCCCCACATCTTCAAATTTATTGACGATTTTAGTCCATCACGTTGTCAAATTTCAAAATTGACTCGAATAAAACCACGTACGAACCAATTTGGAGATTTTTTTATTATATTTACATACCTAATTTGATTTATAAATAATATTATTAAATTAAATAATAATTAAAAATAAATTTAAAGAAAAATTAAGAAAAAATATTCTTTTCAAATCTAAAATTTATATAATAATAATATATTAAATATTTATTAAAATAATAAATTAGAAATATTTATAATTTAAACAAAAATTAAAAAACCTACCCCCATTCAACTCCCAGGCCGCGGTGACTTGGGATCGAATCCTGTTGAAATCTAACAGAGTTTGAATACCCACCTCACCTCCACCCTCACCCCACCCCAGCCCACCCTACCCGAGCCCACACACTCACTTTAACTAATTCTTTCACCGTTGGCATCGATTTTTTCATCAATTTCATTGATTTGAACGTTTTTTTGCCAATTTAACCAACTTATTCACTTATTTCATCGATTTAAAATAATTTTTTGACCAATTAGCCATTTTTTAATGTTTTCGTCATTTTTAAACTAATTTATTCGATTTAAACCATTTTGACCGATTTAATTCATTTCTTCACCGATTGAATCGATTTATTCACCAATTTCATCGATTTGAATGGTTTTTGACCAATTTTACTCATTTTTTCACTAATTTCATCGATTTACATTGTTTTTAACCGACTTAGTCCATTTTTCACCGTTTTCGCTCATTTTTCCACTAATTTCATGGGTTTAAACTATTTTTGACCGAGTTAACTCATTTTTTTGTCGTTTGAATCGATTCTTTAACAAATTTAATCGATTTGAATGATATTGACTGATTTAACCAATTTTTTCACTAATTTTATCGATTGAAATTGATTTTGACCGATTTAGCCTATTTTTTCACCTTTTTCCACGAATTTCATCGATTTTAACTGTTTACGACCAATTTAACTTATTTATTCACAGCTTACATTGAATTTTGCACTAGTATCATCAATTTATACAGTTTTTTATCGATTTAATACGTCTTTTAACTTATTTCCATGATTTAAATTATTTTTGACCGATTTAGCCCTTTTCACCGTTTTCTTTCGTTTTTCCACTAATTTCCATCGATTTAAACTATTTTTTTTTACTAATTTAACTTAATTTTTCACCACTTCCATCGATTTTTTTCACTAATTTAATCAATTTTTCATTAATTTCATCAATCTAAATTTTTTTTAATTGATTTAACTTATTTTTTTTACCAAATTGATCGTTTTTAAAATTAATCTTATCGATTTTAAATATTTATTATTGACAGATCTAACTCGTTTATGTACCGTTTGCATCCATTTTTCTCACTAATTTCAATGAATTAAATGGTTTTTGACTGATTTAACCAATTTTTTCACTAATTTCATCAATTTGAACGGTTTTTCACCGACGTAACGCATCTATTCACTAAGTTTTCGATTTAAATTGATTTTGACCAATTAAAGCAATTTTCACCATTTCATAGTGAAAAAATATGTTATACCGGTCAAAAACAATTTAAATCGATAAATTTATGAAAAATTGGTTAAATCGGTCAAACCATTCAAAGCGATGAAATTAGTAAGAAAAATGGGTTAAATTGGTCAAAATCCGTTCAAATCAATGAAATTAGTGAAAAACATTGATGCAAATTGTGAAGAAATAAATTAAATCTGTAAAAAAATGGCTTAAATCGATATAATAAGTGAAAAACGAAATAAAACAGTGAAAAAACGAGCTAGACCGATCAATTAATTTAAATCGATGAAATAAGTTTAAATACGAGTTAATTCGGTTAGAAAAGTATAAATCGGTGAAATTAGTGAAAAAGTCGATGTAAATGGTGAATAAATGAGTTAAATCGGTCAGAAACGGTTTGAATCGATGAAATTAATGGAAAAATGGCGAAAACGGTCACAAGCAATTTAAACAGATAAAATTAGTCAAAACCATTCAAATAGATGAAATTTAGTTAAAGAGTCGATTCAAACGGTGAAGAAATGAGTTAATTCTATCAAAAATAATTTAAATCCATGAAACTAGTGGAAAAACGGGCGAAAATGGTGAAAGAATATGCTAAGTCGGTTTAAAATGATTTAAATCGATGAAATTAGTGAAAAAATGGATATAACCGGTCAAAAACAGTTTAAATCAATGAAATTAGTGGGAAAATTGGTGCAAACGGTGAAGAAATTAGTTAAATTAGTCAAAAAAACTTTTTATATTGATGTAATTCGTGAAAAACAACGAAAAAATGAGTTAAATTGATTAAATTAGTGAAAAACGAATGAAAATTGTTAGTGGGTTGGGTTTGAGGTAGGCTAGGGGATGGGTGGGTAAGGTAGGGTAGGTCCGTATTCGATCTGGGTGATCCATTTGCACCCCTACGGGGTTTGGGTGGGGTAGGTTTTTAGTATTTTTAATTATAATTATAATTATTTAATTTTTTTTAATGAATATTAAATATTTTTATTAAATAATATATATTTTAATAAATATTAATTAAATTAAAATTGTTATATAAATTTAAATCTGAAAAAAATATGTTTTCTTAAATTTTTTAGATTTATGTTTAAAGATTGTTTATAAATCAAATTAATTATGTAAATATAATATGTAAAATTTTCAAATTGGCCCGCACATGGTTTTATTCGAGTAATTTTTTAAATTTAGCAATAATGTGGCCTAAAATCGTCAGTGAATTTAAAGATGTGGAATTATTTTGGTAACTTGAAATGTTATGGGGTAAAATGTCAGTCAATATAAGTAATGACATCAACTTTGTAATAAGGCTTAATTGCAACGTCACCACTTAACGGTGATTTTTAACGGCGGTTGCAAATATGAGTGAATTTATAAAATTATGGTACAAAATATGTTGGCCTCGAATTATTTGGTACCAAAAGTAAAAATTGATATATAGTTCAGTACCAAAAAATACAATTTTCTCTTTAATAAAATCATTTTTAAATTATTACCTTTTCTGAAGGTAACAGGTCAAATTTACTGAATTTTAAAAGGAACTTAATAAGAATTAGCACAAAGTGGAAGTATCCACATAAAATCCCATTTAACTATTTAAGTACTTGTTGCAATTTAATTTTGTTGGATTCTTTTTTTATGTGGACCCCGGTGAAATATTTACGCACCAATGTAATTGTGACAACCGACAATGTGCATGATTTCAGACTTTTTGGGAAATGATAGCAAAAGTGATTCTTCATTAGCGTGTTTAAAGAATCTTTTCTCCTTTTAGTAAAACCTAAATATATAATATATTTAAAAAGCCAAACAGGAAACAGTTCATCTTCCTCAGTATCCAATTATGAGCAGTAATTGTAACAAAAAAAATAAAAATTTATGAGCAGTAAATCCGCTGAAATTGTATGTTCGATCGACGATCTATTAACACACATTCTTCGATGCCTCCCCATAAGATCACTGATTCGCTTTAAATCAGTTTCCAAACATTGGTTTTCCCTAATCACAAACCCTAATTTCTGTCATCTCCGCAGTAGTCTAAAAAAAAATCCGCCGAATGGTTTATTTATCAGCATTTATGGTCGGCCCCGCTACGATTACCTCCCTTCCTCTCCGCAACAACCAAGGAATCCACCACCTGTGAACCGAGATTTCACCAATAACCCATTTCTCGGCAAGATTTTACAGTCCTGCAATGGCCTTCTTTTATGTGGCAACGAACATAGCCACAGATTCTACGTGTACAATCCTACTACCAAGCGCTGTACCTTGATACCTGAATTTCGGAAAGGGTTAGCTTTTGGGAAAACGTTCGGGTTAGCTTTTGGGAAAACGTTGGCTTTCGACCCCATGAAATCTCCTTATTACAAAGTGGTGTTTGTTCAATTTATAGGAGGAGGTCCTGCTTCCCAGATTGAGATTTACTCATCTGAGACTGGCTGTTGGAGGATTGGGGGCGAGGTAGATAGAAGACGACTCAATCTTGGTAATGGGGTCTATTGGAATGGCTCCATTCATTGGTTGTCTAGTGACCTTGTTGGAATTTCTTTGCGATTTCATGTTGAAACTCAGGTGCTTGTTGAAATGCCAACACCTCCTGTTCAGCGCACTGTATGTTGGAGTGGGAATTGTTATTTTGGGGAGTCTTGTGATCACTTGCATTTCATTGAACACGGCCCTAAGTTTCATGTATATGAGATGAAACGGGATTATTCCGAGTGGTTTGTGAGGTACTTTGTTGATCTTTCACCTGTTATTGCTTCCTTTCCAGAGGTGTTTAACAACCGGTTATTCCATGACCTCTATAAATTCTCTCTCTTTTGTGGTGAGAAGGAGGAAGATTTGATCTTGGTCTTGTTGGCTCCGGGGAGAGCCATAAAATACAATATTGTTGATGGGAATTTTGAGAAGTTAAGTGAGTTTGGGGGTGATAGTTCATCCATTCGATATGCAATAGGGTTCCAATACTTTGAGTCACTTTCTTCTGTTTAGTTGTAGATCTATGTTGTAAGGGGCCGTTTGATAGGGTGTATGTGATTAAATTAAAGTGGATTAGATTGGGGTCGGATTGAATGTCATATTAAAAAATATGTTTGATAGATTTGATTGAGCCATATTACATTAAAGCAATCTATTGTGGAGATGAGTTTAGACGTATATTTATATATTTTTATAACATATTATGTTAGTTATGATTTATCATCGAAGCCATTTGTATAATATGTATGAGAGTATGAGTTGATCAAAGTTTGTTCAATGTTATAGTTCGAATATCTCCATTTTAATTGTAAATTGATATAGATTTTAGTTTGTGATTTATTTATCAAGAATGTGTTTCTATTTTTTAGAGATTTGAGAAGAATTTTTGATATGTTAAAATAGTAAATATATAAATTTGAGGTTATAAGTGACATTTCACCGAATTCATATATACCCGAATTAACTAATCCACCATACCTGGGTTGATTATAATATAGTCTTAATACGGGTCATAATTCATTTGACCCGATATTAGAGCAATGTCACCTAAGGTTGTATTAGTCCATATTAACATATATAATATGACCTAATACCTTCTATTAAGTCATACCAAACTGCCCCTAATAGTATTGGTTTGGATTCGTCTTCTAACTTTCAATGGGGGTATGACTTCTGTAAAGCGAAAGCTACAAGGATCTTGCTTGATCATGTTAATATGATGGTATAAAGCCATTCAATTGTTCAATGAGATGGGATTGTTTGCGAGACCAGTGGTTTCACTCTCTAATACAAGAATTGATACGTGTCCTCCACGGGACACATGTTAAAATGTGTATAAGGGCGAGACCACTCAACATCAAACAAACCCCGTGGGATGATAAACTCAAATATAACATGATGATGCCTCTTCCAAGCATTGTGGTTTCATTGCTGATGGCCTAATTTTTAAACCTAATCCAGTTTGTGTAATAATGGAGGCTATAAAAGAGCATTGCATAAATATAGTTGATCTCTTGTCCCGTGCAGGAATGTAAGTGAGTCGAGTACTATCGAACAGTACATTGTTCAAGTTTGGTTTGAATTTTGTCACGCTTGAGCTTTTGTGTTTGAGCTTGATTTGATTTCTTAACGAATCGAGTTCAAACGATTTTTTATCAAACGAGACCGAGTTGAATATTGACTAGCTTGATTATTTTTACACGTATTTTGTCAATTTTTAACTTACCGAGTCGAGCTTGAGCTGAATTTAAAATTTAGATACATTTATTATTAATAAACTTAATTATCAAACGAAATATGATATTCAAATTATTTAGATACAATATACTATTAATACAAGAGAATTTCACTTTTGATACCACAAGTAACTCTACTTTAAAGTTACGGTACCATAACTTTAGAAACATACACATTTGGTACCACATATTAACTGTCCTCGATACATTTGATACTTCCGTTAATTTTTGTATTAAAAATTCAATATACTATTAATAAACTTGTAATTTGTAAAGTTATATCCTTTAACTAAGCCTTGAAGAAAACCAATAGAAAAATTATTACAAATAAATCCACTTCAAATATATAATTAAAGAAAAAAAAATCCAAGCCAAGGACCCACCCCCCAAGTGCTATTGTGCTAATGTAGATCCGCCCCTGGTATATCAACCAAAAAAGATTTGTTTTTTATTAAATTATAATTGTGCATATCTTAAGTATACAATTGGATACATTAATTTACACATATTAATTCGCTAGTGGCCATGTCTCGTTCGTACACAATTAGTCCCATTTTGTGATATTCTATTCCTCCTCTCATTTATATGAACAAAAAAGGGCAATGGACCACTTCCTTCCTTCAATAAAGCTTGATATTAGACTATAGATTTAATATCTGCAGAACAACTACAATAGATGTCATATAGATATAATCATTCTATTTTTGTTTTTATATAATTTTTAAATTATTCTATTTAAACTCGAGAATTATTACAAGTTGCAGTAATCATTATTTCACATTGTTGCATTATTGAGAATTATTGACAATTCACCCATCGTCATATTGTTCAATTTAAAGAATTATATTGCTCAATTAGAACTGTATCTTTTTTGTAGCATTAAATATTGGAACGATAAAATTAATAACTTACGAAGTATATCCAATAAATTAGAAAAATACTTACAATTAAATTATTTGACTAAAAAAAATACAAAAAAAATTAATTATGTTAACTTACATAATAACACGTGCGTGGTAAAAGATAGGCAAATTTGTAAAAAAGGTCCCAAACTAAAATGATTTTGGATTTTTGTCCCAAGCTTTATCACATAGCTAAATTCATCCCGTAATTTTATATTTTTTTGGAATATCGTCCCAAACTATATCACTTAGCCAATTTCGTCCCGTAATTTTATATTCTTTTGGAATTTCGTCCCGTAATTTTATATTCTTTTGGAATATCGTCCCACTTGCCACATGGCTAAGCCAAAACATGGTAAATTTTAACATGAACAATTATACAAGATTGTAGAATTCGTCCCAAACTATAATGACCATGTAAAAGTAATAAATTGTCATTGGTCCCTTAAAAAATTAAAAGATGAATTGTCATTTCAATTAAATTAGAAATTTAATAATGGACTAAATTCATGTAAATTGACAAATTGTGAGATGAAATTCGACGAATAATATAGTTTGAGACGAAAAATCAAAATTTATAATTAGTTTGAGATGAATTCTGCAATCTTGTATAAATGTTCATGCTAAAATTTACCACATCTTGAAACGTAAGCAACCATGTGGCAAGTGGGAAGATATTCCAAAAGAATATAAAATTACGGGATGAAATTGGCTAAGTGATATAGTTTGGGACGATATTCCAAAAGAATATAAAATTACGGGACGAAATTGGCTAAACAGTATAGTTTGGGACGAAAATCCAAAATTACTGATTAGTTTGGAACGTTTTCTGCAATTTTGCCTAAAAGATATTAAAGATGGTAGGGCACAAAACATAAACTATCAATTTACAGTAAATTATAAATTGATGAGATATAAGAAGATGCAATTCAAAGTTGATACTATTTTTCTATTGGTTTTCTTAATCTAAAGTTGAATCGTGTAACTAAGCTTTGAAGAAAACCAATAGAAAAATTAGTACAAATAAATCCACTACAAATATATAATTAAAAAAAAAATCCAAGCACACCCAAGTGCTAATGTAGATCCGCCCCTAGTTTATCAACCAAAAAGAAAATCCACGTGGATTTTTATTTTTTTTGAAAATGTAACTGTGCATATCTTAATTATACATTTTTTTTTGCGTTAAATCTTAACTATACAATTGGGTTCAACTCCCACGAATGTGGATATTTTCTCTAATTTCATACTAGTCTTTCTCTAGTTTAATAATAGTAATTAGTTCACTTTGCTAATTTCGATTCGATATAGTGTTTGTTGTAGTGTTTAACTATACATTGGAATAGTTTCGATTCGATATAGTGTTTGATGTAACAATATATTCACCAGTCTCAAAAAAAATGGATATATTAATTCAAGTAAGATTAATTTTATGGCTAAAACATGAATAGTAAGAATTAACCTTAATAGTACTTTATTTTTGAATTTCCATTGTAGATCACAAGAGTGTAGACAAGTCAAGGCGTCAATCATATCATTTATGTTTGAATTTTTATTCTATTATCATATTTAATATTTTGTTGAGTTTCATATGATTATTAAATAATTCAACTCAGAAGATACTTAGTCAAATCAAACATGAGTCATACTTATAATTTATATTTTATACTTTCTTTGTCCCAAAAAATTGTACTCAATTAGTTGTGGAGAGTCAAACTTTTTAATCTTTTGTGTTAATTATTTCAAATTATTATTAAAATAAATTTATTAGACTATTTATTGTTTGGAATTTAAAGTATGCATGTTTATAAAACTCGATGAATTTGATTAGCAACTTAGCATTCTAACAACTTATACAACTTTCGAAAAGATACAAATTGGAGACTAAATAAAGAAATAGCATGCTCTTTGGAGACTTTAAAATAGTACTTCGGGCGAGTTTGGCCTAGCGATTGTAAAATTACCTTATACAGTAATTTATTATAATATAATTATTTTTTTGACAATTACTTTTACCACAATTGATTATGCGTTTGGTTCCAATTTTTCAAAAGTGATTTTAGAAATATAAAAATTTATAAAATTAAACCTATATATGGTTAAATAATACAATTGAATAATATTATTTAACCATTATGTATACAAAACACAGTACTATATATATATATATATATATATATATATAAGTTTTTTATTTTCACATGACATAAGATTCATAAAAAATAAAAATATAATGTTAATTAATTAAAGATTTATTAGTTTCACTCAACACAAGACCTATTAAAAATAAATATTAATAAAACTAGTAAAAGAAATCATAAATCAATTTGAGAAAAATTCTGTTAAGAAAATGTTAAAAGATCAACATCTAAAATATTTAAGAGAAGGAGAAAAGAAAAAGGGTTTAAGATATATCTATAATTAAAATTATTGAGTATGGGTATGTTAGAGATTTTCCTCATTTATCAAGTTCACGTTTAAAAAAGTAACCATTTTGCTACTTATGGCGGGCCGAGATTTTTATTAGCCAAACAATCTCATTTTTCCGTTTGGACTATAAACGTGCAATTGAGCTGCTGCAATGTGGGGCCAAATGGGCCCTTCATGTTATAGAAGCTGATGATTACAAATTTAGAAGTGAAAAATGGAGCATAAAAAATATTGTCATTGTCTTCTCCACTCACCTAACGGAAGTTCTAATAAATAAGTTGTGGGGAGGGAACAAAGTTATAAGATCATGCTCGATATTGGCCATGTCTTGTTCTTACAAAATTAATTAGTTCAATTTTTAATTTATCTTGTGTCCATCATCGTATTTGTAACTGATTACTAGAATTTTAATAAAGGATGACATACACTCCTCCCTTAAAGTATGGGGGTGGCATCAGTTACCCCCCTAAAGTATCAATTGTAACAATTACCTCCCTATATTATAGTATTAAACTTTTATTCCAAAAATATTCCCGTCCATTTTGAAACAAATACATTATTTATTTATTAATTTATCAAAAAATATTTATGTTAATTATAAATTCATCTATCCACCAAAGAATATTATATTTCAATTTTTTTATTTTTTCAATTTCCTTCGGTTTTATGGTCTCAAATTTTTTCTTTATTTTCGTCTCATTTTTTTCTTGATTTATGTTTCAATTTTTTTTCTTTATTTTATGTTTCAATATTTTATAATTCTATCTCAATTTTTTTCTTTATATTTTTCTATGTTTTTATTTGGTGATAATTATCTCATTTATTTTCGGTACGAATTATTATTGAAAATATTGAGTAATTTTCCTTCGAATTCTTTTCACAAAATTCACGGTTGACACCAAGCAATATTATGTTTTAATTTCTTCATATATTCATCAATTTTTTTTATTAATTATGAATATATACATTTTCCAAACAATATTAAATTTCAATTTCTTCATTTATTTTCCTTTTTTGGTTATAAAAACAAATGAGATGAAAATGAAGAAGAAATTAATAAAAAAAATTGATGAAGAAATGAAGAACTTAAAACATAATGTTGTTTGATGGGTTAAAGGATTCATAATTAATAAATAGACAATTTTATTTTTATAAACTAATAAAGATATTTTTATTTATGAAAGGGACGGGGGTATTTCTGGAATAAAAACTACAAAACAATAACAGAGGGGGTAATTGTTACAATTGATACTTTAGGGGATAACTGATATCACCCTCATACTTTAAGAGGGGAAACTGTATTTCAACCTTTAATAAATAGCCCATGTTTGTTGGCGGGGGTGGATAGAAATAATTTGAACTTTGTGAAATATTTTAGCTTTTTGTGCATATAAACATGTTGAATTTATTTATGTGATAGACAAATTAAAGTGATTGGTTTTGTTAATCTCTGAATGTCCTATTGGCATAATGCAAATTATTCAGCATTTATCGGTTGTTGCATTACAATACTATATTTAATCCAACTTTCAATAACGTTCTGCAATTTTAATCTTTTGTAAGTTTCATTTGAAGTTTTGGCTACATTCAGTTAGGTGTAAAGCACATAACCGATTAATTTGGAGATTTGTGATAGATTGCAATGAAGATGAGTCATTTGTCTATGTGAACTTGAATCAATTTTGAAGAGAGAAAATAGTCCACATAAATTTGATTTGAAAAGAAAAAAAAAAAAAGTTCAGGAAATCATTTCTAACTTACAAAATAATTTTATTCTGATATATGCCATGCATCCCAATGTGATTTTACCAATTTTTTAATAGGATCATGCATTGATTAAGTTACACCATATATCAATTCAAAATGTATATGCAGATTGGGGTACCTTTTTGTATTATAATGGGGGTCATTTGCCATCAATGAAACGTAACAAGTTTTAACAGTTGCACATGAAAAAGGCAAAAAATAATTTTATACAGATATAAATTAAACGGAAGCATAAGGTATTCTTTTCCAAATGTTTAGATTTTACTTGAATTCAGCTAATATATATTCATGAGCATATTCTATTTAAGAAATAAATAATAATTAATAAAAGACATCAAGTTATGTACGCCGACATTTTCTTAAATTTAGGATAATACGTAAAACATTTTTTCTTTCGACTTGGGCTCTCGTATGGGCCAAAAGATTTACTTAAAAGGGCTGATTTCATTCGTGGGCTCAATTATTATTCCTTCAAAAATGTTACTGGGTCTTCCCAATTCTTTACTTGGTTTTTAGCTTTGACCTTCTCCAAATAGGCAAATACTGTAATTTCCCTCGTAAGTAGAAAAATATTTTGGATATTTAATTTAATTTTCTTACACTCTTTCGATAAATAATGCCATACTGGAAACTTACCAGTAACATTCAAGCACGTTAGCAACTTTGCCAATAAAGTATCATTATTAATACATACAAAATCTAATTATTAATACATACAAAATCAAATGCATCTCCCAGTTAGCAATGTGCTCACTCACTGCAAGTGCAAATCTTCTCCCTAATTTTCAGGGAAATGAATATTATACCCCTAAATGAATTTCTTTTCTTTCTTATACTATGCAAAAAAGAAAAGAAAAAACGGCTCACTCAAAATAATTGACAATAATCCCTATTTGTTATGAAATTAAGAGGATAACAAGTAAAAACCAAAATTTAAGTATAGAGAAGAAAAGTGAAGTAGGGAGAGAATTTTATTTATCTTATTCATGTCATACAATACATTACAATGACCTCTATTTATAGGTCTAGATAAGAACCTAAGAGACAAATATTAATAGTTACATCATAAGTTAGAAGTCCCTTCATATGATGTCTTCAAAATGGTCTTTAAGATAGAAGTTGCAAGACCCTTCAAATGGCTAAAGAACTCCAATGGACATCCACAAATTAACACATTTTATAACACTCCCCCTTGGATGTACATTGCTTATGGAATATGGCTCGTTAAAAACCTTGTTAGAAAAACCCCGTGGGAAAAACCTAGACAAGGAAAAAAGAGTACATATCCATATGGGGTCTATAAGCGTGTAACACTGCCTCGTTAAAACCTTGCCAAGAAAACCCATTGGGACAAAACTTGAACGAAGGAAAAAGAGTACAATGTATAGATTTTTATTAATGACACGCTCCCCCTGATGCCAACACAAGATCCACTACTTGACACATTCCAATGTTGGACCATATTTTTAGGTGATATCTTGATATAACAAAAATACATATTTAACTTCATCCATATGCCTTTGTGTTGGTACAAAGCTTATCTTGTTAGTAATTTTAAAAAATGCTAAATCATGCTTGCAGAATTAGCATGATTCATTAAGTCTCTAAAGCTATTTAAGGTCCCAAAATGTTTCATTGTTCGATCCTTTTTTTTTTTTCTCTTTCCAGGACTAACATAATCTTTTATTACATCCAAAGATTGAAACTACCATGAAATTGCCCTCATTTGATTGAGTTTTTTATCTATATAAAATCTTTTCATAATTGATTTTGTATATATCGATTTATGGACAAAGATTTCATCTATTAAATGCTTGATCTGCCGGTCAAGATAAAATTTTATTTTTCAAAATCTTTCGTCTCAGGTTCTTCCTCTAAAATTCTTTGGAAGTTCCAATAATATTTAGATCATCAATATATACAACAATAATCATGATCCCAATCTTTTCATAAAACACATGAGTTATTTGGATCGTTTTTATAGCTTTCTTTTAACAAGTATTCACTAATACAATTGTATTATTTACGTCCAAATTGTTATAATCCATACAAAAATTTACGCAAGCGTATTGAACAGTTTTCTCCGGAGTTTCCAAATGCATCTGAAATTTTAAACCCTTCAAGGATTTTCATATAAATTTTAGTATTGAGCGAGCCATATAAATAAGTTGTATCAACATTCACTAGACACAAATAAATTTTTTCACGTACTGCCAGACTAATAAGGTATGTATAAATAATTGCATCCACCACAAGAGATTACGTCTCCTCATAATCAATATCGGGTCTCTATGAAAATCCTTGTGCCACTAGTCGTGCTTTATATATAACGACTTCAGTTTTCTCATTTGGATTTCGCACAAATACCCATTTATATCCAAACGGCTTTACACATTTAGGTGTTTGAACTACTTTGAAAGTTAACTTAATTATGCTCGAATTGCGTCTTTCTATTTTGGCCAAATTTTTTTTATATTTTTATAACAAATTTAATTTCAAGATCCTCATTTTATTTTATAATTATATGCAAAAGTGTTGTCGACAACTGTTTTACTTCGGTTCCATCTTTTTCTCGTAGTGACATAACTTATAGAGATCTCTTTATTTATTATTTTTAGGTACCTGAACCTCTTCTGGGGTATTATCTAATAGTTATGTCTTGCGACTCTTCATGAGTGCTTGCCTCCATTATATGACCATCTTCAATGTTAGCTCCTTATTTTACAGAATTTTTATCATTGGAACCAATTGATTTCATTGGAGCATATCTAGCTGGTATATGAGATTTAGTAACTCTTTTTATATAAGTAAATTCATCTGGCAGTTGATTTGCAATATTTTGCAAATAATTATCTTCTGGATTTCTAGTGTACACATTTTTTTCCGAGGATCTAGAGAAGATAATGTTTAATGTTTTTCATGTAATTTCTTTTACCAGCTCTTTATTATCTCCCCCTAATGTTAGGAATATTATATCATCAAAATGACATTCGACAAACCATGCCGTAAATAAATTTTCAGTCATTTGATCAAGATACTTATTATGGATGGGGATTCATATCCAAAATATATTCCCAACCTCTTTTGAGGACCCATCTTTGTGCGTTGTGGTGGAACAATTGTAATATATGTCACACACCCTTAAATTTTAAGATGGGGAATGTTTGGCTCCTGACCAAACCTTAGTTTCATCAGGGAGAATTTATCATAATTTGTTGGCATGGACAAGTGCTGTTACATGTAACAAGAAATTTTGTTCTCATTAATAATCTTCTAGTAATTAACTGGAGGCATTTGAAGAATAATTCTATTAAATCATTTTGTGTATGAATATGGGCAACATGACTCTCAATAGCCATTGAAAGTCAGATATATGAATTCACCAGCATTATTAAGACGTCTTCATTATATAATCTGAAAAGTATGCTCTTAATTTAATTATTTGCGCAAATAATCCTGCAAACATCAAGATTGCAGATTGATACACATGTTACATTTGTAGTAGATGCATCTATTAAAATTCACATAGAGGATGAGTGGGCCCACATATATCACATTGAATGTGTTTCAAAAATGCTGGAGATTCTAACCCATTCTTAATTGAAATGATTTAGTTGTCTATTGACATTGAGAACAAGCAGCACAAAATGATCTTTTGATTTGAAGAATCTTCTGGTTATGAACTCTCAATAATTTTTCGCATCATAGTTTATCCGGGATGGTCTAACCGGTCATGCCAAATTTATTTTGATCAGTAAACTTCTGGTTTACTATAATATGTGTTTCAATTGTACAAACACATTTCTATAAAATCCCCACATTTAAAATCTTAAATAAATGAGGTTAATCAAAATAATAAGTCTTTACTTATTATTAAGGATTCATAAGCTCAATAATCACATCAAAGTAACCTCATATAGCTCATGACTTAGTGAATAATTTAATCAAATGAAAGTTAACCAGTTTTTATTTTACTTTTAACCATGACATGAGATAAGATAAATAAACACAAATAAGGCATAAAGAATATCATATATATATATATATATATATATATATATATATATATATATATATATATATATATATATATCTACGTTTCTTTTTATTTATTTATTTAAGAAATAAACAATTTCTTTATAATCATAATTGAGAAAATATGAGAAGATCATATTTACATTTCAAGCATGATAATACATAATCTTAATATCAAATATGAACTGCCGTATATTGACTTTTATCACATATAATTTTAACATTCACTCAAATCATACTTAAACACATAACTGAAATATAATAAATCATATTAGAAATTCAGATATTTAATCATAAAATATTAAGCCGTAAACTTAATTTCATATTAATCATTATTTTATTATCACTATTAGCTCTACTTATCTCAATAGAAATTATCAAAATCGAAATTAGTAATGTTAAGTGGTTCAGTCATTACCATCAAGAATGTCACTTACATCGTAGTAATTCATTTTTTTCTTGATGAATGTTTCTTTCAACAAGTGTCATTTTGACACCTTGTAGAATCAATTTGCATACCTTTATTTTTCTCAAGTTTTAACACTATTTTGTTTTGTTTCTGATAGTATGATGCAATCATTATATGAAATGCATAAAATAATTTGACCATGTCTAAATAATGTCAATATTTATATTCACATTTGCATCCATTTCAAGGAATGCTTATCAATCATAATAGGAGTTATGATTTTCATTAATGATTCTTTTGTTCAACTACCAGAATTCAATTGATAGTATTTCTTAAAATCTCTTCACAATATTGCTACTTAATAAGAATTTAGGATTTCGAAAGTTGTAATATCTCCAAATAGTTCCAATTGAAAACTAATTTTAATCGTGCACTGTATTTACTAGTTTAAAATATCGCAACTTCAAGTGCAAACTTTCATAGCAATTTTTTAAGGAAAAATGTAATTAGAAAGTTACCCTCTTTATTCAAGTCCATATTAGTCCCGTAATTATAAATATTCAAATTATCGATATAAGGAATCTCGACCTTTCAAAGCTCTGAATGGTAACACATGCTTTTATCCATAAATTCATCCATAAAATGCATGCCTTAAAAATATATTATAAATTCATGCCAAAGATGAACATGAGCTTAAATTTGTCATTTAGCTTGGACTAGAATAGGGACAGTTCAATTTACATGAATATAGTTTTAGTCAAGTGGAAACAATCACAACTTTTGGTGTTAAAATAATTCCTCCAAATATTTTAGGACACATGGGTCCTCTACTCAAATATATATATATATATATATATATATATATATATATATATATATATTGGATTTCAATCCTTTAAGGAGTAAATTAAGAATGAAACATTGCCTTTACTTTATCTTTATCATATGTTCCATTTTATGACTGTATTTTGGGACTTTCTATATTCCAGTGAATAGAAATCAATAGTTTTACAAGCTTACTAAGCATTGTTAAATATTTGTTAATTTAATAACATGTACCCCATTTGTACAATTTTACATACAAATGCTATTATCCTAGTAGGCACTATCATCAATTCTCAATTTTATTAATTGATTAAAGAGACAATGAATAGACATTGCAAGAACCTTTTGATTTAACAAGTTTTGATTCATCAACTCAAAGATTGATATCTTCTGTAATTTAACAAGATATAAATCAGGACTTTTCATTCTTCTCACTTTTCATGCGAACATTCAGTTATGGCCTCCATATTTGTTCAAGATTCAGAATCAGTATATATATTGAATCAAAGCCAATCAATGTACTTAATCAAATACATAAATCTTCAAGTCTGATTTTATCAATTTTCATTTTCATTTTATGATTGTATTTTGAGGCTCTTTGCATTCCAATGGATTCCAATATAAATCCATGTTATATAAATTGTTAAAAACTCAAATCTTCGGGTTTGAGTTTATAACCTAGGCTTCAAGCCTAATATTAAAATGAACCAAAACGTTTAGATTCTCAATTTTATCATTTAGGCTTCGGGCCTAACATATTATTTAATTTTAAGAACTTCAAGTTCTTGATATTATAACAAATTCTTCAACTACTCCGAAATTTAATCAAATCTAAGTTGAAGTAGCCATCAACTATTTGATTCCTTGAAAAGTTATAGTACTGAAAATTGATATAAAACATAGGAACATATGACATAATATTTATTCTAACTTGGTGACATTTTAAAGATCAAACCTCACTTTAATTGACAAAGTTCTTATGGAATCGAGGTTAGTAAGATGATTAATGTCATAATTCCAACTTTCTCGACTACAAACTTTACTGAGGCAACAACATAGATTTCATCTATTCCCTTTGTTAATATAAATACTAATGTTCGTATAAGCGTAAAACATATGATATAAAATATATAATAAAGAAGAAAATAAATAACTCACCATCTCACCCTTTCGTCGATTCGATTTTACCTTTTGAAGTGAGAAATATGAATTTTCTTACGGATCTAATTAGCTAACTTCGAATCAAAAGTATAGAACATATCGTGCTGATAACGTGTTATGAAATTAAGAGGATAACAAGTAAAAACCAAAATTTAAGTATAGAGAAGAAAAGTGAAGTAGGGAGAGAATTTTATTCATCTTATTCATGTCATACAATACATTACAATGACCTCTATTTATAGGTCTAGATAAGAACCTAAGAGACAAATATTAATAGATACATCATAAGTTAGAAGTCCCTTCATATATGATGTCTTCAAAATGGTCTTTAAGATAGAAGTTGCAAGACCCTTCAAATGGCTAAAGAACTCCAATGGACATCCACAAATTAACACATTTTATAACACTATTAACTTAAAAATTTACCTTAATTTTGAAATGGGTGTAATAAGCTAGTAAAATGTTAAACCGGAGTTTTTTACAATAAAAATAGCGCATAGATCTTTTTGCCAATTCGGTAAACCACATGGAGTGTTTTTGCATTTTACTCATGTTCAAACCCACAAATGCAAGTCTTTCACCTAATTTGAACGAATTTAGTAATCTATATAAGTCCATAATTAATCGTAGAATATCAATAATTATCAGGAATAAATATAACAGTTATATTTAACCAAAATTCGAAATGCAAGATTTCATAATTTATTCCAATCTTCACAAATCTTTTTCTCAATAAAAATCATATTAAAAAAAAAAAAAAAAACTAATACAAGCAATTAAACCTCAGGTGAATTTTACAGGGCAAAACCAGCATTAATTAGACCCTTTGAATAAAATTAAACCTGATTAAGAGGAGCGGTGGCAAAACGATACCGTTTTGAGAGAGAGCCATACTCTTCTTCTGTAGTCGAGTCATATAAGCCATACTCCCAATTAAATTTTTTTTATTCCCTTTATCCCAAAATTTGAACTCAATTAGCAATAGTATGGAGTCTAATATTTTAATTTTTTAAGTGTCTGTAACAGCCCGACCTAGTAACATTCTCAAAGTAAACTGACTTTCAGTTACATATGCCTTAAACATTTAAAATCTAAACAAGTATCGAACAAGTTGAAATTGAGAAAGTTTACTTCAATACTAAGACTGAACAAATATAATTCGATAACTGCACAAATAGAATATTTTGTCAAGAAATATCATAGCAAGAACTATTTAAGATAGGAACCTTTGATCACTTCTCAACTTCCTCGCTTTCCTGTACCTCTGAAAAAGTAATAAATTGAAAGCGTAAGTTGAATAAATCAACTTAGTGAGGTTGGTGCACGTGTAAATGTGAATTCTTATGCATGTGGTAAAAGATTTGTTATAACAAGCAAATCCGCAATTTGGATAATTCAAACTTTTGATAATATGTAGTTCAACATTAATTCAATATATAAATAAAATCAGGTTCAAGATAACCACTCATTCACTAAGAAGATACTTCATTATTTGATCTCGCCACATAAGTGAATTTTATGCACTTGCTAAAAGAGTTGTTATAAAAACAAATTCACAATAATGATAATTTAAACGTCTTTCACATTGATAAATTATATAAGTAACTACACGTTCAAGAAATCAATAAAATATTCAAGATAACCACTTTCTCATTATAAGGATATTAAATCCCGCATTATCACTAAGGGTAAGGGGCCAATCTTACCAACACTCACTAAATGCATTGCTGCCAATTTAGGTCACGTATATCGAGATATACGAGACCGAGATAATGATCGATTACGGAGTCAACCTGACAAGTCCCCAGATTTATCCGAACCTATCACTATCGCTCACTATGAACAGGGAGAGATATAGTACTACACCCCTGTTGCTCACTATGAACAGGGAAGATAAAGAAATACACTCTGTCACTCACTATGAACAGGGGAGATAAAGTAATGCACACCTGTCACTCACTATGAACAGGGGAAATAAAGTAATATACCCCTGTCGCTCACTATGAACAGGGGAAATAAAGTAATATACCCCTGTCGCTCACTATGAACAGGGGAAATAAAGTAATATACCCCTGTCCCAACAGTATTCATTTAAGAACAAGCAATACAATCATTACGTATTTCACATAATTGCTACTATCATATTTCATCTTCAACAATTATTGCAAACGGTGAAGATAATTAATCTAACATTTTTGAGAGATCAAGAACACTCAAATGAACATCAACTGCGAGCATCGTGGGCATATTACCCCCAACAATCACATAATGACACAATTAAGGCATAAAACGAACATTATCTACACCTGCATTTATGTAAACTAAAACATTCACATAGCACAAAACAATAAATACGAGTATTCCATATACTCTAGCAATCTTAAGTATAACACATACTTATGAGTATTCAAACGATTCTATTATACACATTACGAAAGTAAGTATGCAGCTCTCACCTTGGTCCTTAGCAATTTTTGTCCCCAAACTTGAAATCCAAGAAGCATGTTCAAATGAAATGTAGGATTTAACAAACTCCCGTCATGCCCAACCAAATTCTTTAGGGCAAAACAAATATAAATCCTATTATATGAGTAATATTTTCATTTCCACCTAACAAGTGCGATCAATTACAGCGAACATCGCCAACGCACAACTCCAAACATTTTACTATAACATTTAAGAATATACATCAACATGCTCATACAATAATTAAACATAAAGACACAAACAAGATAAGGCTCTCACCTATTACGGATTAAAGAGATGGTTGTTTGTCGTTTTCACCTGTCACATAATTATCTTCGATTAGAATCTCAAACCCCAATAAGTAAACGCGTCAAATATTTGAATTCCTAACAAAGCTCTTCTACTCATCCCAAAAGTATACGAAGGAATTCCAACTCGATTCAGTCCAAGCGCAAGATACTCAATAACACGAATATTAAATATCTACCTAAAACGCGAACGACATTTCTATCAATTTGATATATAACACATTAAGTCCGTTAAAATTCATTATCAAGCCTTTACCAATTAAATTTCCATTTTAATCACTTCACCATCCCAATAACTAATATCGAGCTCATCAAGATACATGTATAACAAAATACGAATCCAAACTCATGTTAACTAAATCATAAAGTCCATAAATTAACTACAATGTAAATAATACATAAAAAGCTCAAGGGTTTACCTAAACGAACTCAAATCATAAAATGGACACCGGATACGGAAAACTCGAGTCGAGATGAAGCCGCTGTTTGGACGAGCCAGAGTTGACCACCGTTGACCGCCGTTGACCGCCATTGACCGCAACCGGAAATGAGCCAAAATTATCATCCGACTCTCCTTTGTGCCTAAAACACTATTTTGGAGCCTAATCATTGAAAAGGTGGTCGAAAAACCTCCATCCAAGAAGACCCACTTTGAAGCCGCCGCTTGCCGCCGCTGTCGTCACTTTTCCGACCATAATTTCCGATGAACAATGGTACCAATAGAAAGCTCTCGTCGAGGAGATGAATTTAGACTACTTATTCGCTCGATTTGGTTAAGAATTGAGGAAGTTATCAACAAAATAAGAAAGGAGGTTTTAGTGTGTGAAAACACACGTTTCAGTGTGTGTAAATGGTGGGAGAAGAAGATAATGAGGTAATGAAGTGATTTTTCTTTGTATTTAATGTGTGTTTTGCATTTAACCTCCTCAAGAATTGGGTAGTCACTTTTTAGTTCTCAAAGTCTCGGGACAATTCAACAAGCTCCCTTTTTATTTTATCTATGCATTTCCATCCTCAAATAACACAAGAGTGAGCTATTAATAATGCATAAATCTGCACACCAGTAATAATTCAAGTATATAAATTTGAATAACATAATTCGACCTAAATTTAAAATTAAAGAAAAGAAAATTCATAAATGAGTTTTCGGGGTTTTACATTCTCCCCCCCTTAAAAGAATTTGGTCCCCAAATTCACAATTGGCTTTTGAGAATTTCGAGTAAAGTTATAGTATCTCTTTCTTGAATCAAACGAGTATCGACAAATCTTCCCTCGAGCGTTATATGTATTTAGATGCTACTACATGTAGTCAGGTTCAAGAGAACGGACGATGTGGTACCTCATCGAGACTCAATGACAATTGCAGTTCGTACAGAACGGTCAAGAACTCCCCTGAAAAGAAATACTAATCACATAGTATCTCATATACACCTTATAGCACAGAGGCTTAAAAGATAGTGAAAGACGTTTAACTAAGATTCTCGAGAAGTAGCACAATCACTGTTAAATGAAAAGTCTCGATAAGGGTTACAAATGTCGATCGAGTCAAAAATATTGCTGAAGATGTCAAGGCAAGACTTAATAATGGTAATATCGATACACAAAGACAACTCAGTCAAGAATTTGATATCTATGGCATGATAACAAATAAGACACATCCTTATGGATAACAGAATAACAAAGTCTCCACTTCGAATAGAGTAAACAAAAGAAAGTCAAAGCAAGAATATCGATAAGGTAATAGAAGGTTGAAACATGTGTCCAATAGTAATAACCAAAACATTATAGGGTACTTTGTCATTTCGAAACAAGTCAAAATAAACGGCAGATTCAGAAATTCATTTCAAGAAGTAATGACCAGAATGAATTTCAAGATAGGACCAGAAAAGCTCAATGGTGAAACTCAAGGATGATGAAACTACCCGATTAAGCAAGATAATACTGAAAACAAGTTCTAAACAAATAACAAAGAAGTGCGAATTTCAAAAGAAAGTCGTGAATATATTGATTTGATTCATGAGGCTAACAAAATGAATAAAATAATAACGGAATAAGCTCAAGATGATTTAATACGAATAACAAAAATGGAGTTTAACGAGGAGTATCAATAAGAATAGCAAGAATGTTGACTTAGTAGTGCTAGAAGTAAAAACCAAATATTCTAGTATTTCGGTCACCTGGCAATCAAAACAAGATAATGCAAAATTTCAAGAATTCTTCTCATTGAGTAATGAGTGTAATGAATGTTGAAAGTATGAACCGAGATTTACATGTAATCGATGGTACATGATACCAAGTTAAATAAAGCTCAAGAGTGAGGTCCAATGAAGATGAAACGATTGAACTTACCAAATGATAAGATTATAAATGAAAGTGCTCCAATGTTGGCGTTCTAAAGAGTTGGATTACTCTTCTTATAATCAACTAGAAATCATTTAAAAGTACACAATGTAGCTCAATGTATGGATTCGAAAAGAGGTAAGCTCAAGAACGAAACACAAGAGATTTAGGGTTTAGGGTTGAGTTAACACCGAAGCATGAAGAAACAAATGGGTTCACACATTTACAATGATTTGTGAGGCACGAAACACAAAGACAATTTCAAAATTGATCACGGAACAATGGAACAATCTTGAGTGAGAAAAGAAGTTAGGATAAAACAAGTCACCTTGATTACATTTCAAGATAGATCACTTCATGTTTGTTCGAAACAGTAAAGCTTGGCTAGAAACTTTTGATTCTTGAATTCCCATTCTTTCTCCCACGATCTCTTTAATTCGTAGACAGTAATGTGCTTCACGCTGTAGTGTTTAAATAAACATCCTAGTACGTATGTCTTTGTTCCATCAGTGAGTAAATGTGGGTCTATATAACTAGCTCACGGAGCTGATCATATTGCGCCACCATAAAATTTCCATGTTGTAGTACGTTAAGTTACATTGTCGAGTAGTAGGTGGACAAAAGCATAACCCAGGTGGCTTGCTTTAATCCTTCAAGTGATTCATTTTCTTGCCGATCAAAATCTTTCCGTAAATTCGTTACGCCACTCTGATTTGAAGACTTTCGTTTCTATCAAGCCTTTCATCATTGGAAAAAACTTGATTCATGTGTCTTGTGCGTGCGAAGACTCGGAACTTAATTCAATAATCCTAATAATAGTAAGTCACACAATTGCTCAAGTAATCTATACGTTGCAATAGGTCTAGACTATAAACTCAATCAAGTTCCAATCATGAAGCAATATAAATAAGGATGTCATTTGATAACTAAGGCTCGAGAGCCATTTCGACGAGATTACAATGATACCTCAACATATGTATAGAGATTTTCATTAGAGGGAAATAAATGGCTGAAACAAGCTTAATGAATATCATATGAAGTTTGACAAGTGACGTATATACAATGGTTTCAAGAAGGCTTTATAAGGCATACAACAAACCAGATTTAACAAGGATGAACCGTATGCGAATAAAGTTGGCAATTTTGAAAACGCTGATTGAACAAATGTGGAGTTCCAAAAGAGGACAAAATAATTATTCCTCTCTTATAGGATTCTAAAATGAATCACTCAGTTTACGAAATGGATAGTATCAAATGACACAATTATTCAAAGAACGAATTTGGAAATAACTACCAGCATAGGAGGTTTAAGGAGGGATGATAGCTTTTAATCAATTGGTAATATCACAAAGAAACAAGGAAAGACACAATCATGTATTCTACGACGAAAACCACCACCTAAGGTAACTATAATTCGATCCGACTCTAAGAGCCGTGCAACTAGATTCGGGTAAACATCCTTCTAACACTCTCTTAAACGCCAAATCACGAGTTCCTGTAACTTTTGAAGAAGAAAGACTCCACATAATTTACTTGAATGATGCTTCAGGCCGAGGACCCTATCCTAGCTTATGAGCCGAAGCTCTGATACCATCTGTAACAGCCCGACCTAGTAACATTCTCAAAGTAAACTGACTTTCAGTTACATATGCCTTAAACATTTAAAATCTAAACAAGTATCGAACAAGTTGAAATTGAGAAAGTTTACTTCAATACTAAGACTGAACAAATATAATTCGATAACTGCACAAATAGAATATTTTGTCAAGAAATATCATAGCAAGAACTATTTAAGATAGGAACCTTTGATCACTTCTCAACTTCCTCGCTTTCCTGTACCTCTGAAAAAGTAATAAATTGAAAGCGTAAGTTGAATAAATCAACTTAGTGAGGTTGGTGCACGTGTAAATGTGAATTCTTATGCATGTGGTAAAAGATTTGTTATAACAAGCAAATCCGCAATTTGGATAATTCAAACTTTTGATAATATGTAGTTCAACATTAATTCAATATATAAATAAAATCAGGTTCAAGATAACCACTCATTCACTAAGAAGATACTTCATTATTTGATCTCGCCACATAAGTGAATTTTATGCACTTGCTAAAAGAGTTGTTATAAAAACAAATTCACAATAATGATAATTTAAACGTCTTTCACATTGATAAATTATATAAGTAACTACACGTTCAAGAAATCAATAAAATATTCAAGATAACCACTTTCTCATTATAAGGATATTAAATCCCGCATTATCACTAAGGGTAAGGGGCCAATCTTACCAACACTCACTAAATGCATTGCTGCCAATTTAGGTCACGTATATCGAGATATACGAGACCGAGATAATGATCGATTACGGAGTCAACCTGACAAGTCCCCAGATTTATCCGAACCTATCACTATCGCTCACTATGAACAGGGAGAGATATAGTACTACACCCCTGTTGCTCACTATGAACAGGGAAGATAAAGAAATACACTCTGTCACTCACTATGAACAGGGGAGATAAAGTAATGCACACCTGTCACTCACTATGAACAGGGGAAATAAAGTAATATACCCCTGTCGCTCACTATGAACAGGGGAAATAAAGTAATATACCCCTGTCGCTCACTATGAACAGGGGAAATAAAGTAATATACCCCTGTCCCAACAGTATTCATTTAAGAACAAGCAATACAATCATTACGTATTTCACATAATTGCTACTATCATATTTCATCTTCAACAATTATTGCAAACGGTGAAGATAATTAATCTAACATTTTTGAGAGATCAAGAACACTCAAATGAACATCAACTGCGAGCATCGTGGGCATATTACCCCCAACAATCACATAATGACACAATTAAGGCATAAAACGAACATTATCTACACCTGCATTTATGTAAACTAAAACATTCACATAGCACAAAACAATAAATACGAGTATTCCATATACTCTAGCAATCTTAAGTATAACACATACTTATGAGTATTCAAACGATTCTATTATACACATTACGAAAGTAAGTATGCAGCTCTCACCTTGGTCCTTAGCAATTTTTGTCCCCAAACTTGAAATCCAAGAAGCATGTTCAAATGAAATGTAGGATTTAACAAACTCCCGTCATGCCCAACCAAATTCTTTAGGGCAAAACAAATATAAATCCTATTATATGAGTAATATTTTCATTTCCACCTAACAAGTGCGATCAATTACAGCGAACATCGCCAACGCACAACTCCAAACATTTTACTATAACATTTAAGAATATACATCAACATGCTCATACAATAATTAAACATAAAGACACAAACAAGATAAGGCTCTCACCTATTACGGATTAAAGAGATGGTTGTTTGTCGTTTTCACCTGTCACATAATTATCTTCGATTAGAATCTCAAACCCCAATAAGTAAACGCGTCAAATATTTGAATTCCTAACAAAGCTCTTCTACTCATCCCAAAAGTATACGAAGGAATTCCAACTCGATTCAGTCCAAGCGCAAGATACTCAATAACACGAATATTAAATATCTACCTAAAACGCGAACGACATTTCTATCAATTTGATATATAACACATTAAGTCCGTTAAAATTCATTATCAAGCCTTTACCAATTAAATTTCCATTTTAATCACTTCACCATCCCAATAACTAATATCGAGCTCATCAAGATACATGTATAACAAAATACGAATCCAAACTCATGTTAACTAAATCATAAAGTCCATAAATTAACTACAATGTAAATAATACATAAAAAGCTCAAGGGTTTACCTAAACGAACTCAAATCATAAAATGGACACCGGATACGGAAAACTCGAGTCGAGATGAAGCCGCTGTTTGGACGAGCCAGAGTTGACCACCGTTGACCGCCGTTGACCGCCATTGACCGCAACCGGAAATGAGCCAAAATTATCATCCGACTCTCCTTTGTGCCTAAAACACTATTTTGGAGCCTAATCATTGAAAAGGTGGTCGAAAAACCTCCATCCAAGAAGACCCACTTTGAAGCCGCCGCTTGCCGCCGCTGTCGTCACTTTTCCGACCATAATTTCCGATGAACAATGGTACCAATAGAAAGCTCTCGTCGAGGAGATGAATTTAGACTACTTATTCGCTCGATTTGGTTAAGAATTGAGGAAGTTATCAACAAAATAAGAAAGGAGGTTTTAGTGTGTGAAAACACACGTTTCAGTGTGTGTAAATGGTGGGAGAAGAAGATAATGAGGTAATGAAGTGATTTTTCTTTGTATTTAATGTGTGTTTTGCATTTAACCTCCTCAAGAATTGGGTAGTCACTTTTTAGTTCTCAAAGTCTCGGGACAATTCAACAAGCTCCCTTTTTATTTTATCTATGCATTTCCATCCTCAAATAACACAAGAGTGAGCTATTAATAATGCATATATCTGCACACCAGTAATAATTCAAGTATATAAATTTGAATAACATAATTCGACCTAAATTTAAAATTAAAGAAAAGAAAATTCATAAATGAGTTTTCGGGGTTTTACAGGCTTATCATGCGTATTCTTTAATTTTTATAATTTTTTAAAAAATACTAATATATGTAGTGTTATATAATAATAATATATTATTATTAAAATAAATTCATTAGACTATTTATTACTATGATTTTTGGAAGTGATGCAGAATTCCTTAATTTTGACATGAAAAATATGAAGAAAAAGTGAATTTAACAAGATACTTGACTAATAGTTAAATAATTTTTAAAAGATCCAAATTAGTAGAATTTTTTTCAGAACTCGTAGGGATACGTTTTTCGAAATATTAGAAAACATGAAATTTTTTTTAACTAAATCAAGTAAAATTATAGCTAGCATTCCAAAGTAAACAACTTGTTTGAGAATTGTATCTTATTTTTAATTTCAATTGATTGAAAAATGAAATATTAGAAAACATGTAATTTTTTTTTAACTAAATTAAGTAAAATTATAGCTAGCATTCCAAAGTAAACAAGTTGTTTGAGAATTGTATCTTATTTTTAATTTCAATTGATTGAAAAATGAAATATTTTTTGTGTTTTCAATGAAAACAATAGAGACTTTGACCCGTGATTTCCACAGGAAATTCTAATAGTAAATTCTAATGGGAGGTGGACAAAAGTGTACGATTTCAGGAAAAGTGAAATCGTGCTCTGAGAACTGATAGCGACAAGCTTTTCTAGATAAACGTTATTAGATAAATATCTTTTCTTTTTTTAGAAAAAGTTGAATATCCAAAACAGGAAACAGTTCATCTTCCTCAATATCCAATTATGAGCAGTAAATCCGCTGAAATAGTGTGTTCAATCGACGATCTATTAACACAAATTCTTCTATGCCTCCCCATAAGATCACTGATTCGCTTTAAATCAGTTTCCAAACATTGGTTTTCCCTAATCACGAACCCTAATTTCTGCCATCTCCGCAGTAGTCTAAAAAAAAATCCGCCGAATGGTTTATTTATCAGCATTTATGGTCGGCACCGTTACTATTACCTCCCTTCCTCTCCGCAACAACCAAGGAATCCACCACCGGTGAACCGAGATTTCACCAATAAACCATTTCTCGGCAAAATTTTACAGTCCTGCAATGGCCTATTTTTATGTGGCAACGAACATAGCCGCAGATTCTACGTGTACAATCCTACTACCAAGCGCATTACCATGATACCTGAATTTCGGAAAGGGTTACCTTCTGTGAAAACGTTGGGGTTAGCTTTTGGGAAAACATTGGCTTTCGACCCGGTGAAATCTCCGTATTATAAAGTGGTGTTTGTTCAATTTATAAGAGGTCCTGCTTCCCAGATTGAGATTTACTCATCCGAGACTGGCCGTTGGAGGATTGGGGGCGAGGTAGATAGAAGGCGACTCAATCTTGGTAATGGGGTCTATTGGAATGACTCCATTCATTGGTTGTCTAGTGACCTTGTTGGAAATTCTTTGCGATTTCATGTTGAAACTCAGGTGTTTGATGAAATGCCAACACCTCCTGTTCAGCGCACTGTATGTTGGAGTGGGAATTGTTATTTTGGGGAGTCTTGTGATCACTTGCATTTCATTGAGCACGGCCCTAAGTTTAATGTATATGAGATGAAAAGGGATTATTCCGAGTGGTTTGTGAGGTACTTTGTTGATCTTTCACCTGTTAATGCCGCATATCCGGAGGTATTTAGGAACCGGTTATTCTGTGACCTCTATAAATTCTCTCTCTTTTGTGGTGAGGAGGAGGAGGAAGAGTTGATATTGGTCTTGTTGGTTCCGGGGAGAGCCATAAAATACAATATTGTTGATGGGAATTTTGAGAAGCTAAGTGAGTTTGAGGGCGATAGTTCATCCATTCGATATGCAATAGGGTTTCAATACTTTGAGTCACTTTCTTCTGTTTAGTTATAGATCTATGTTGGTTTCGGTTTATTAATAGTTTTGGTTTGGATTCGTCTTCTAACTTTCAATGGGGGTAGGATTAGGCAAAGCGAAAGCTACAAGGATCTTGCTCGATGTTTATATGATGATATAAAGCATTGAATTGTGCAGTGAGATGATAAGCTCGAAAATAACATGGTGATGCCTCTTGCAATCATTGTGGTTTCATTGATGATGGTTTATATTCTAAATCTAATCCAGTTTATGAAAGAACACATAATCGAGGCTATTAAGGAGCATTGCATAAATATAGTTGATCTCCTGTCTCGTGGAGGGATGTATGAGTAATATCGAACTTATATTTGTTCAAGCTTGGTTTGAAATTCAAACTTGAAATTTTGTTTTTGAGCTTGGTTTGAAATTCAAACTTGAAATTTTGTTTTTGAGTTTGGTTTGATTTCTTGACGAATCGAGTTCAAATGAGTTTTTATCAAACTAACTTGAGTCGAGTATTGAGTAGCTTGATATTTTTACATTTTTGTCAATTTTTATCGTATTGAGCTCGAGCCGAAATTCAAGCTTTATCAAACGAAATATGATGTTCAACTATTTAGATACATTATACTATTAATAAACATATAATTTGTGTTTGATATGGTATTCTTTTATTAAATTTAAAATTTTATATTGTTTTATGAAATCATTAATAATTCAACTTAAAATATCTTTTATAGTGTCAAATGTCAACACGAGTCATACTTTTCATTTTATATTTTTATACTTTGTACCAAAAAATTGTACTCATTATCGTGAGAGTCAAATTTTTTAATTTTTTGTGTTAATTATGTAATTAATATTAAAATAAATTTATTTGAAATAACTGACAAAATTTATAATTGTCCATAAGTTTTAATAAATATTGAAAAATTATTTACATATTTATTAATAATTTAAATTGTATAACAATAAACTAAATCGATTTTTAATAATAATATTTTATAAATAATTGTTTACATATTTACTTAAATGAATTTATTTTCTATAACGTTGATCTTCATTGTTCACTTTCTTTTTAATTATTGCAGTCACTATGATGTATTTGTAATGTATTTTGTTTAATAATGAAATTATGATTAATTATATATATATGTAGTCATATATTAGTATTTTAAAAAATCATAAATATTAAAGTATACGCATGATAACTCACTTGAAAAATTAAAATATTAGATGAAATAGGAACAATTCAGCACTTTGCACTCTTTTTTATTTCTCGACAAAACAAAGTTGACCATCTGATAGGAGTAAAAAAAATTTAGGGGCAAAATATGTAATTAATTTTTGAATTTTTGGCACTTTGGACCCCCGGAACAAAATTAACACTTAACACCATCGAATTAAGAACAACTCTCAATTTACACCCTCGAAACACGATAAATAGTCACTTTGCACCCTTGAAACACAAAATTAACACTTAGCACCCTCAAATTAAGAAAGTTTTTAATACATAGCACTCCTCATTTTTTTCGACAGAGTTGACCACCGGGGTCAAAAAAATCTAGGATCAAAATAGGTAATTCATTTTTGAATCTTTGGTAATTTTTCAAATGTCCTCAGAAATTTCTAAAGAATTAGAAAAATTTCTAGAAAGTTTAATTCATAAAATTTACCGAATTATATCACAAGAATAAAATTTTAATTCAAATTTACAATTATAGTTATGTAAGAGAGAGAACTGAGTACCGACCTCCTAGTAAGTATTAACTCATGTACGCTTTCATTTCGTTATAAATTTCAAGTGACAACCTGATCTATTAATCTAGATAAATGAAGAATAAATTAAGACTCTAGATTAATCTAATAAGAATCTATGCATGAATGAAAAATAGTAAATGTATTTGTTTTTTTGGTTAAATTCGTGTCCTTAGATAGATGAGGAGTTTGCAATTAAATGGTGATACATATTTTAGACTAAGTGCATGTTTAGGATTGTCCAATAAATACTAATGTATTCTTTCCATTTCCAACAAGTCAAGTTGAGAAATCAATGAAATCTCTTATTTCCTTCACTAATCTATTGTGTGAGTTACGGTGTATTTTAAGTGTTTATTTTCTCTAATTTCTAACAAACTGGTATCAACATTCTTTCTACCCTTTTTTTTTTTTTATTGGTAATGGACATTGATTTGACATATTTTATCAACATCCAAACTCAATATAAATGAATTTTAATCAAAATCATCCAAACCAATATTTTGAAATCAAAATCAAGCAAAAACCGAGTCAAACCCAGACCAAATAGGCTCAAAATTTAGTTAATGGAATCACATTTAAATATGAAAAATTGTTCTAAATATGAAAGTGGTGTTCTTAGCGGTACGTTGGCTTTGATCCCGTGAAATCTAGACATTACAAGCTCGTGTTTGTCGCAATATCTGACCCTGAACAGATTCAAATTTACTCATCCAAGACTGGTGGTTTGAGATTTGGGGGAGTGATAGAACGAGATAAAGGTAACGCTGCTTTTTCAAAAGGGGTATATTGGAACGGATCCGTTCATTGGATCTCAAAAATGGGTTCAAATTCAAATTCATATTCATTGCGTTTTCATGTTGAGACTCAGGTGCTTGACATAATGCCAACACCGCCTTACCAGTATCTCCCACATTGGCTTGCGGCTAGGTACGTATATCGGAGAGTCTTGTGATCACTTGTATTATATTTTATCTGGCCCCAAATTCAATGTTTTTGAGATGAAGAGGGATTACTCCGAATGGTTTGTTAAGTACACAGTTGATCTTTCACCGTTATTGCTGCCCATCCAACTGAAATTAAGGATTCGATTTGGGGTTTACAACATTACTTATCTATAATATCTTTCGTTCATGGTGAGGATGAGGAGGATGATCCGATATTGGTTTTCTTGATTCCAGGAAAAATCATGAAATACAATCTCATTGATGGGGCGTTTGAGAAGCTAAGTGAGTTTGAGTTTGATTTTGGTGAACTAGCGACAACATTACAAGGGGGGTTTAAGTATATTAAGTCACTTTGTTGTGTTTAGTGATTTATATATATACTTGGTTTCACATTTAATAAAGCTTGATATTAGACTAATAACTATAATGCAAAAGTCAACATTGTGAGAAGCTAAAACCATACGATATATCTCTATCTCTATCTCTACTATTATAAAAGTATGAATATTTTTTAACTTTTTTGCGAAGACTAAAATACCCCTATTTTTTTGTAAAGTGATATTTAATTAAATAGTAAATATATAAAAGAACAAAAGTAATTGAAGAGGTATATTTAGACATGAAGTCTTATTATATTTATCTCCTACATAAACTCCTAAAATTTATAAATTCTCTTTTACATGAATTTTTTTAATTTTAATCTTAAGAAAATACTATTATTTTAAATAGCCCCTAAAATATATATAAAAATTATTATATTTTAGCATCAATATTTATTTAAGTAAGAAAATGTTAATTTAAAAAGTTAGTACAATATAAGTCATAAACACTCTAAAATAAATAAAATATAAAATATGAAGAATATTCAATAATTTTAATACATGCATAACCTCTATGTAATTCTTTTCATGAAAAGAAAGGTGAAATTCGTGGAAAATGGTAAAATAGATAAAATATAATCATTGAAACATGTGAAATCAATAAAAATTCGGGTAAAATTGGTGAACACTGGCGAAGTTGATGAAAATTTGGTTGAAACTGATAAAAAAAAACCCTGAATTCGATGAAAATTCGTGAAAAAAAGATGAAACCGGTGAAATCGATGAAAACGTGTAAAATCAATAAAAATTCAGGTGATATTGGTGAAAAGAACATGTGAAAGCAGTGAAAAAAATGTGTGAAATAGGTGAAAATGGGTAATATGATAAAAACGTTTGAATCAATAACGGATAAAACAAGACAAAATTGTAAAATCAATGAAATAAGTTATAGGGTAAAACGATAAAAAAAACTAAATTGGTAAAAATGAATAAAATCGGTAAAAAAAACATGTTAAATCGGTGAAAAATGAATTAAATAGGTGAAAACGGGTTAATTTACTATATTTTATGACACAATAAAATTAATTTTACTCTAACTTACATAAAATACCAATTAAATTAACTAGACACGTACAACGTACGTGCACTTTCCTAGTATATATATATATATATATATATATAAAAGTACGAGTTCATCAAACAAAATTTCTTGAATTTTTTATGTGTAGATTAATATACCCTTACTTAAGTATACCACTAATGGAAGTTTATAAGTTATGGGGAGGGAACAAAGTGTAAATATAACATTTAGAAAGGGCACAAATGTAAAATGTATTAATGAGAGGTGTAAACGAAAATGTAACATAGTATAAGGGTGTAACTTGAGTTTTACACTTGTAATATTCATGGGATACACCTCTATACTTGACTTATAAGTTAGGCTTGCTCTTCATAGATAAAAATGGAATCGTAGTAGATGAGAGAATAGTCTAGATGAGAGAATAGTCTGAAGATGGCAGCCATAGCCAAATAGCTGGGGAAACTGTTCATCTTCCTCAAACTCAAATTATGAGTAGTAAATCCGCTGAATTTGTGTGTTCAATCGATGATCTATTGACACAAATTCTTCTACGCCTCCCCATAAAATCACTCCTCCGCTTCAAATCAGTCTCCAAACAGTGGTTTACCCTAATCACAAACCCTAATTTCTGTAATCTCCGCAGTAGTCGGAAAACGGATCCCGCTAATGGTTTATTTCTCAGCATCTATGGTCAGCACCGCTATGATTTCATACCGTTCTCTCCGCAGAAACCAGGGAATGCACCATCGGTGAACCTCGACTTCACCAATGACTCATCCCTCAGCAAAATTTTACAATCCTGCAATGGCCTAATGTTATGTGGCAACGGACGTAGCCGCGCATTCTACGTGTACAATCCTACTACCAACCACAGTACCATGCTTCCTGAATTCCGGAAAGGGTTCGCTTTTGGGAAAACGTTGGTTTTCGATCCTGTGATATCTCCTTATTACAAAGTGGTGTTTGTCCGGTATATACAAAAAGGTCAGGCGTTCCAGGTTGAGATTTACTCATCCGAGACTGGTGGTTGGAGGATTGGGGGTGTGATAGAGAGATGGGGAGTACAGATTGATAATGGGGTCTATTGGAATGGTTCCATTCATTGGTTGTCTAATCAGCTAGATGGAGATTGTTTGCGATTTCATGTTGACACTCAAGTGTTCGACGAAATGCCAACACCGCCTGTCTGGTTATCCTCGAATTGGAGAGGGGATTATTATTTCCTGGAGTCGTTCGATCACTTGCATTTCATTGAACCTGGCCCTAAATTCAATGTGTATGAGATGAAGAGGGATTATTCGGAGTGGTTTGTGAAGTACTATGTTGATATTTCACATGTTATTGCTACCTATGGGGTGCTTAGGGAACGACATCATTATCTATTCACTATATTGTCTCTCATTCGTGATGAGGAGGATTCAATATTGGTTTTGCGAATTCCGGGGAAAATTCTGAAATATAATCTTGTTGATGGGAGTTTTGAGAAGCTATTCGAGTTTGAGGATTGTGAGGTTAATGGTATATTGAGATATCTTGATGCAGAAGGATTTCAGTACATTCAGTCACTTTGTTGTGTTTAGTGATTGCTCTATCTTGGTTTCAGGTTAGTAATGGTTTAAAATTTCAATTCCTCTTTCAAATCAATTAGGTAGATGTTTGCTTCTCTGGAGATTCATCCATTCAATTATGTGATCATTGAAAAAGTTGAGACAATGTATGAACCTGGATGATCAAGACTTTAGATCTCATGTGCAGTTCTTCTCGAATTGGGGAGAGGATTATCATTTCTTGGAGTCTTTTAATGTGTATTCACATGTTAATGCTGTCTATGAGGTGCCTACCTAGAAGGCGGTATTACTATATCATCTGTGATAAGGAGGATTTAATATTGGTTTTGTGGATTCGAGGGGAAGTTTCAAAATATAATCTTGTTAATGGGAGTTTGGGGGAAGCTATACATTAGTTTGTGGATTATGAGGTTAATGATTCATTGAAATTCCTTTATGCAGAAAGATTTCAATACATTTAGTCACTTTGTTGTGTTTAGTGATTGCTTTATCTTAATTTGATGTTAGTAATAGTTTCAAATTCAATCAAAATTTAAACTTTCAACAGGGACGGAGTTTGGCAATGTGAAAGCTAGCAGCTCATGAATATGGCCAACGTGTATATGTGGGTTGTTAGGAAAAAGGCCGCAAAAGGTTACTTAGATCCTACACTAATGGATTTAATCCATTGGGGTTGGATGAATGCCACATGGGCATGAAAGGAATTGTCCTTACATGCTCATGTGGCATTCATCCAACACCCGGGTGGATTAAATCCACTGGGGTAGGTACTAATTTTCCGCAAACTTGAGGACAGTGGATAACAAAGCTCATTGGAGGATGCAGTTGTAGGATTTGGGTTAGAAACAAGGTTAAAGTTTTCTTCTTCTTCTCAAGGTCCATTTTATCTTAGGACGAGGAGTATATATGAGACTGTTAATAGAGTGATCGCGAAAAAAGTTAAATATGAATCGCTTTGTTTGTTGATTTGATGTTTGTTTACTAAATGCTCATATAAATGGATTCCTAAACTTCTTTAAACATTAGGGTTGTCATTTGTCAATGACTCGGATTCGTTTCGATGAACGATCGAACCGTTGTTCTGAATGGATAAAAGGAAACTGATATGATATTCTATGGGATTTGCTAATAGTACCAAATCTGAATCTGGGAGATTTGAAACAAAAATTCATATCCAAATACCATTTAACTCTTAAATTATTTCATCTTCAAAACATAACTCAAATTTCAAAACAAGAATATATTAACTAATAAACAATATTAGAGCTGCTTAGTTGAAAAGTAATATTTGCTTTATAATTTTAATGTAATATAAATGTAGTGAAATAATATTTAAAAATACTATCTTTTTTAAGTTATCTACAATTCCAACACACGATATCATTCAACTCAGTTATTTTCCAATTCAATTTAGATTAACTAGAAAAAAGAATTATATTTAAGTTTGATCGAATTATTTTGAATAATACAGCGAATTAAGTTTCAGTGATTTTCTTATAATTTTAAAATGGGATTTTCCTTCTAAACGTAAAGTGTAAACATGTAAAATCTTACAGATATTATATTAAATATTAATTGAATGAGTTTAAATTGATATTAGATTACAAATCTTTTTAATTGTGGTAGACTCATCAAATTTTAACTGAATAAATCTAGGGTTGATCATGGTTTTCAAAATTGTATCATATCATTCCATACCGTATCACACCATACTGGTATTTTAGTCTTTTATCTCAAAGCTTTAGGTTTTGGTAATCGTACTGAATATTTTGGTAGGGTTTCGATTTTAGACTCCCTCCCCCTAACTCTTTTTGAGCACTTTTTCGATCAAAGAGGTCGGGGGAAAAGTGCAACACAGAAGTTCAGAGTGAAAATCGCAACAAGGATGTACATTTAGGGGAGAAAGAACTTTGATGTAAGTTTAGGGGGTAAAACTCAATCTTTTGTCAACCAATCATAATTCAAAGTGCAAAAATAAATGAAATTTTGAAAAATAATGTATAACTGTAATTAGGGCTGTCAATGGGGCGGATTTCAATCCGGATCCGATCCGAATCCGGTCCGATTTATTAGGATAATTGTCCGATTAGTGATCCGATGGACCTTATCCGATTAAGAAGATCCGTAATCCGAATTATGTGGAGCGAATATGGATCTAGGCTGATCCGATCCGTTACATATCCGTATCCGATATATATTACTATATGTTGTTTATATATTTTGTATTTAAATGAAAATAAAAATAAAACTATCTATGTTCCACTAAAATCTTTTACTATATTAAAAATAATTTTAAAAAGAAATGCATGAGAGATGTTGGTGGACTGATCAGATAACTAATTGGGTCTACAACATATTAATTTATAATATTTAATAAGAAAAATCAAATCATAACCTTTCATCCTTCAATTTTTATCTTCTCTTCCATTTCTCAATATTGAGTTTTGTTTTTCTTTGTCCCAGTTTATATCTTTTTTACTTATATTTTTGTTTATTCTTTTGTTCTAATTTTTATCGTTTATATTTGTCCATCATATTCCATCTGCTACAATTTTTAGGCAATAGTTTCGATGAAGTAAGTAAAATTTTACATTTTGAATTCATGATGGTGGAATCTGCAAGTGATTTGGAGGAAAACGTGAAAAAAAAAAATTAGCCTGCTAAATGGATCCGGATAATTTATCCGGATCCAGGATATACGCCGAATTCGGATCCGGTTGCTAATATTCCAGATCCGAGCGGAATCGGATCCGGATCCGGATAGAAGAAATGGAAATCGGACTCGGATCCGGACCTGTCCTGATCCGGTCCGAATCCGACCCATTGACAGCCCTAACTGTAATAAGATATATATCACATGAATAAGCAAAAACTTTAATACACTATTAACAAGTATAAAATAGACACACATAAATATTAGTTGAACATTATAGAGTGAGGGATGAGTATAAAATCAAGCATACATTATATTTTCATGTTTAGTTTTATCTTGCAAATTTATCATTACATTATTCAAATGAGGTTTAAAGTTGTTAAAGTAAAAAAATAGTTTGATAATCTAAAATCGTGAATTTTTTAATTAATAATTATCATTTAAGAATAAAAAGTTAAACTTAGGCAAACTTTCCCTTTTGGCCCTCTAAAGTGGTTGCGTTCACAATTGGTCATTTATTGTGGCACCTCGACAATACACGTCATTTATTGTGTCATCATCATCAATTTCAGTCCTTATCACCAATTTTTTTTACTTTGTCGCCAAAAACTATCAATTTATGTCATATGTGACCTATCACATGACTTGGACTTGCAAATTGTGGAGTTAGAATATGAAATTCTTAATTTTTAAGTGTTGCTCGACAAGTGATATTTTTTTACTAAAATTAAATTTTTCTGTCAGATTAGACATAAATTGGTGATTTTTGGCAAAACAAAATTAATTTTTGGTCAATTAAGACATATATTGATGATTTTTGGCAATAATTAAAATTGCGACAATAAGAACCGAAATAATATATATTATCGAGGTACCACAATAAATAATTAATTTTGAAATGCAGTCAGTTTGAAGGGGTAAATATGAAATTTTGCATGTAAACTTATTAATTAAAGAAACAAAATAATATTATAATTAGAAGGGAGGGAAATTCTTACCCAGACCGGGTTTGGCCGAACCCAAAGCAATTATATGGCAAGTGTAATACACTTGCTTTGGGATTTGATGTAACTCCCAGGAGAGTGACCAATCACAAAGCAAGTGCAATACACTTGCTTGGTGGTTGGATGGGTTTGACCAAGCCAAGCTTGGACAAGAATTTTCCTAGAAGGGAACTTTGTACTAAAAAGGGAATTACGTGCAAAGAATAGAATAAAAAAAATAAGAAAACAAGGAAATTTTGTGCACCCAATAAAAAAAAAAACTGATAGAAGTGGACTGAACCGGGATTCTGTTGTGGTCTAGCAATCATATAAAAACAGAGTTATATATAAACTCCCCCCTCCCTCTCTACATATCCAATACTTCTTCTTCTTCTTCTTCTTTCTTCTCCCCCCACTACCTACCTATCTGTACTCAATATGAGTGAGTGTAAATCCGCAGAAGTTGTTGTTTCAAACGATATGTTGACGCTAATTCTTCTCTGTCTTCCTGTAAGATCAATAATTCGCTTTAAATCGGTATCGAAACAGTGGTTTTCCCTAATCACAAACCCTATTTTATGTAATCTACGTAGTCAGAAAACAAATCCCGCCATTGGCGTGTACTTCAAAACCAGCTGTAATAAGCCTCGTTACGAGTATATCCCGTTTTCTCTCCAGAAGCCAAGAAACGCACCATCGATTAACTTTGAAGACCCATCTGGAAGCTTCGTATTACAGTCTTGCAACGGCTTAATGTTATGTCGCGGCGCATGTGCTACCGAAAAGTTTTCTGTGTACAATCCTACGACCAACAGGGAAACCGTGATTCCTGTATCTTGGAGTTGGCCGTTTTCTTGTGGTACAACATTGGCTTTCGATCCCGTGAAATCTCCTCATTACAAAGTCGTATTTGTTGAATGGGTTGGTAAGGATTATGAGACCCAGATTTACTCGTCGGAGACAGGCGATTGGAGGATTGGGGGTAAGATAGAAGGATACAGAAGTAATGTCGATTTAGCGAATGGGGTCTATTGGAATGGATCCATTCATTGGGTCTCATCACGTAGATTTGAAAATTCATTGCGCTTTCATGTTGGGACTCAGGTGTTTGACGAAATGCCAACACCGCCTTACAGGAGTGTTAAGTATTGGGCTTGCTATTTCGGGGAGTCTTGTGATCACTTGCATTACATTCAACCTGGCCCCCAGTTCATTGTTTATGAGATGAAGAGAGATTATTCCGAGTGGTTTGCTAAATACCGTATTGATTTTTCACCTGTTATTGTTGCCCATCCGGAGATGATTTGGAGGCAGAACATGCGTTACTTCTCTATATTGTCTCTCGTTCGTGGGGAGGAGGAGGAGGAGGATTCGATATTGGTTTTGTTAATTCCAGGAAAAGCCATAAAATACAATCTTGTTGATGGGAAATTTGAGAAGCTATGTGAGTTTGAGGGTGATAGAACTGTAGATGCAAAAGGACTTCAGTACATTGAGTCACTTTCTTGTGTTTAGTTGATTGCTCTGCTCTAACTATATTTTCATATTTAGGTTTATCTTGCAAATTTATCATTACATTCTTCAAATGAGGTTTGAAGTTATTAAAGTAAAAAAGTAGTTTGACAATCTAAAATCGTGAATTTTTTAATTAATAATTATCATTTAAGAATAAAAAAGTAAACTTAGGCAAAATTTTACTTTTGGCCCTCTAAAGTGGTTGCGTTTCAAAATTGGTCATTTATTATGGCACCTCGACAATACACGTCATTTATTGAGTCATCATCATCAATTTCAGTCCTTATCACCAATTTTTCTTACTTTATAGCCAAAAACTATCAATTTATGTCATATTTGACCTATCACATGACTTGGACTTGCAAATTGTGGAGTCAGAATATGAAATTCTTAATTTTTAAGTGTCTCTTGACAAATAATATTTTCTACTAAAATTAAAATTTTCGGTTAGATTAGACATAAATTGGTAATATTTGGCAAAACAAATTAAATTTTCGGTCAATTAAGACATAAATTGATGATTTCGGCAATAATTAAAATTTTGCTGCAATAAGGCCCAAAATTGATGATGATACAATAAATGATGTATATAGTCGAGGTACCACAATAAATGATTAATTTTGAAATACAGCTAGTTTGGAGGGGTAAAAATGAAAATTTTCCTGTAAACTTATTAATTAAAGAAGCAAAATAATATTATAATTAGAAGGGAACTTTGTACTATAAAGGGAATGACGTGCAAAGAATAAAAAATAGAAAAAAAGAAAAAAAGAAAATTTTGTGCACCCAATATAAAAGAAAATTGTTTGTAGTTGTAGTCTAGCAATTAGGGGTGGACTTGGGGCGGATTCGAGACTAGAGACATGAGTATAATAAATTTTGGGATTGATATTTTTCATCCCAAACCTACCCCGTAATTATTCGGGTACCCGCTTCCGAGTATCCGAATTATTGCGGGACTGGACGAGATTACATGTCCCATATTATTTTTATTCATCATTTTTCATCCACCTAACAAAATAATATTACAATATTACGTAATTATATCTCGTTATTTTTCTTTTGCTAATTCGTATCGCTTTTAACTCATTATTTCATAAAACATATCATTAATTCATCGTAACGACTATTTCAAATATATTCAAATACGTTCAAAAAGTGAAATCATATAATGAGCAAATGATAAAATACGACCCAAATCGAGTAAAAATCTAATCTAAATATTATTTATAGTTGACACCTAAATAATTATCCAAGCTAACACTTAAAATACACAAAAGTTATAAATTTTTAAACAACTAAAAGTCTAAAATCATATAATGACCCATAATATTAATTACTAATAACTAATGTAAGATATAAAAGGAATATTAGGTTAAAGTAAAAAAGTTAATTAATTATATAAGTAAAGTGTATAAATTATATAATAATAATATTATATAGGCGGGTTCGGGTATTCGAGGTTGGAGAGACCAATCTCAGACTCGTCTCATATTCCCGTAATAAAATACGAATATTCAAGTTCGGGTACCCAAACTCAAAAAATACTCGTCCAATTCGAATATTTTAAAAAGGGGACGGGTCGGGTTTAAGTTACCCGAATCCAACGCCCACCCCTAGCAGTAATCATATAAATACAGAGTAATATATAAACTCTCCCCTCCCTCCGTCCCTCCCTCCATATCCAATAGTTCTTCTTCTTCTTCCCCCCACTACCTACCTATCTGTACTCAATATGAGTAAGTGTAAATCCGCAGAAGTTGTTGGTTCAATCGACGATATATTGACGCTAATTCTTCTATGTCTTCCTGTAAGATCATTAATTCGCTTTAAATCGGTATCGAAACAGTGGTTTTCCCTAATCACAAACCCTAATTTCTGTAATCCCCGTAGTCAGAAAACAAATCCCGCCATTGGCGGGTACTTCAAAACCAGCTGTAATAAGCCTCGTTACGAGTATATCCCGTTTTCTCTCCAGAAGCCAAGAAACGCACCATCCATTAACCGTGAAGACCCATCCGGAAGCTTCGTATTACAGTCTTGCAACGGCTTAATGTTATGTGGCAGCGCATGTGCTACCGAAAAGTTTTATGTGTACAATCCTACGACCAACAGGAAAACCGTGATTCCTGTATCTTGGAGTTGGCTGTTTTGTTGTGGTGTAACATTGGCTTTCGATCCCGTGAAATCTCCTCATTACAAAGTCGTATTTGTTAAATGGGCTGGTAAGGCTTACCAGATTCAGATTTATTCGTCGGAGACAGGCGATTGGGGTAAGATAGAAGGATACAGAAGTATTAGTAATGTTGATTTAGCGAATGGGGTCTATTGGAATGGATCCATTCATTGGGTCTCATCACGTAGTGTTGAAAATTCATTGCGCTTTCATGTTGGGACTCAGGTGTTTGACGAAATGCCAACACCGCCTTACAGGAATGTCTTCATTGTCTCGTATTGGGCTTGTGCTTGTGCTTGCTATTTCGGGGAGTCTTGTGATCACTTGCATTACATTGAACCTGGCCCCCAGTTCATTGTTTATGAGATGAAGAGAGATTATTCTGAGTGGTTTGCTAAATACCGTATTGATTTTTCACCTGTTGTTGTTGCCCATCCGGAGATGATTAGGATGCAGAAGTTGCAGTACTTCTCTATATTGTCTCTCGTTCGTGGTGAGAAGGAGGAGGATTCGATATTGGTTTTGTTAATTCCAGGAAAAGCCATAAAATACAATCTTGTTGATGGGAAATTTGAGAAGCTTTGTGAGTTTGAGGGTCATAGTACAGCAGATGCAAAAGGACTTCAGTACATTGAGTCACTTTCTTGTGTTTAGTGATTGCTCTGCTCTGCTCTAACTTGGTTTCAGGTTATAAGTACTAGTTTGTTTCGATTTTAATTCATCTTATAACTTTGGATAGGGATATAATTCTGCAAGCAGAAGCTATAACTCGTGCCATTGAAGAATAATCAGATAGGATTGGAAGGTATATATATACTACATATATGTCCGTTTGAGGACTATGAGGTGAAGGATTCATTTATTAACACTTTGTTATGTTAAGTGATTGCTCTATCTTGATTTGATTTGATGTTAGTAATAGTTTCAAACACACTTGATATTATATTTTTATATAGGAGGGAGAATTACTCAAACTATCCTTGAGTTTTAGTGTTATTACACTGACCACCCTTCATGTTATTCAAACTATTTTGATGTATTTAGATTCATTATAATTACTTCCTTACGATCTCAATTTCATAAAAAATAAAAAATGTAAAACAAGAATTCTAGGAAATTACCCTGGTTATCATTAGAAATCATAAACATTTAAGGGTGAGTTTGGCCTAGCGATTTAAAAAACAATTATAGGAGAATTAATTTTACTAAATTTGATTATTATATAATTGATTATGATAAAAATTAATTATAGAATAATTGCTTTTGTAAAAGCGACACTTTAGTTGCTTCTAATATAAGTTTATTTTTTGCTTCTCGGATCCCAAAAGTGATTATGATCTTGGGGTCAAACACCATGAAAATAACGATTGAACATAAGTAATTTATATAATCAGGGCCAAACACTTTAAAAATCACAATAGAGATGTAAAAGTAATTTTAAGAGCTCCAATCGCTGGGTCAAACTTACCCTAAGTGTGGCAAATTAATTTCACCCATTTTTCATCGTCTTTAACTCAATTTCTCCATATTCCCTCCCAATTTTTGCATATACCTTTTATATTGATGCCGTCAACATGCATAATTTTAATGTAATATATGTAGAAGCTGGATTGTTAGGAAATAGGGCATTTTGTAAAAGTGTAATTTCTTCTCTCATTTTTAACATATCACACATAATCCTTGACCATTTCCATTGAACTCTGTAAACTTTAAAATTTATATACATAGTGATGTACTGTATGGTTCTAATTTTTTAAAAGAGTTATCCTAAACGGATCCAAAAACTCATAAATTTATCCAAAGACTCCAATATAAAACTAGTTGGGTAGGTAATAAGGCTCTTATATGGATCTATTCTGGACTGATTTTGCCAAAGCACGAAATTAAGCCTGAACCAAAATTTATCCCAACATGGAATCAAATCTATAAGAAACTGTTACCTATTTTTTTTTTTTTTTAATATTGATTTGATATCGTCATTTATTTTTTCTCTATCTCAAAATAAAGTCATTGATTTAACAGTTAACATCTACTTTTTTCGTCAAACTCTAACATTCAAACCAATCTAAATTACATCTCAATCAAAATTCATTATTCAAATTCAATCCAAATTATGTTTCAAAGATTTTGCTGAAACCAGTCAAACCAATATTAAAAAAAAAAAAAAAAAAAAACTCATTTATACCGAGTAAAACCCGATCTATATAACTCATTAAATTTTAATAATTTTCTTATTAATTTTTAAACATATAAAAGTCATTGCGCTTTCATGTCGAGACACATGTGCTTGATGAAATGCCAACACCTTCTACCAAGCGCTACTCATATCGGAGAAGGAATTTTTATCTCGGGGAGTCTTGTGATCACTTGTATTACATTGAACAATATATATCGGTTCTATAACATTTATGAGATGAAGAGGGATTACTCCGAGTGGTTTGTTAAGTACTACGTTGATCTTACACCTGTTATTTGTTGCTCCATAGAGATGTTTTATTAAATGCGCAAGACGTGGTTCCATTACTCGTCTATATTGTCTCTCGTTCATGGTGAGAAGGAGGATGATTCGATATTGGTTTCGTTGTTTAAAGGAAGGTTCATCGAATACAATCTTTTTCCTAGGAGATTTGAGGAGCGACAAGTTTTGACATGGTTTATTGATGATCCATTGGAGAGGGAATATGTAAAAGGATTTCAGTACATTGAGTCACTTTATTGTGTTTAGTGATTAATAGTAATAGTTTTTCGTTTCAATTCACCTTGTAATATTTATAGGGGGGATAGAATAAGGCTATAACTCGTGATCATGCTCGATATTAGCCCTGTCTTCTTGTGCATACACAATTAATTAGTTCCATATGCTACAAAACACTTTTCATATCCATTCTCAATTTCAGAAAGTGAAATCGCGCAACACATGTTGGAATTTTCGTTAACAAAGATTTTCAATTGACCTAAAAAAGGAATTGGTCATGAATGCCCGTGGAGAATATATCAATATATATATATATATATATATAGTAGAATTTCTCTACGAAAAGTAGCTAGATTAAGAGACATTCATATTATTATATTATTCTTCCTTATATTTTCCAAACATAGACAGACACTATATTTATTTATAGTATAGTATAATAATTAATTAATTAATTTTGATTATTATACCTAGCTTTATAATCAATCCAGATTTGATCCACAGGCTTGCCCAACAAATCCTGAAAGAAAGTAACACTATAACCATCTCTCATTTTCTTGTTCAATTCGGCCACGAATCCGTTCCTCAGTGTATCGCAGTAATCCAGAAATCTAGCCGTGATATCGTACCCTTGGTCCCACCGATCACCTGCACCGGAGCTACGCCAGTGGCTCGGCGCATAACCTGCTTTCAACCTCACAAAATCTGCAATTCCTTCGATCAGGCCGCCCGGGGCTTCACCGTTGCCATTCCACTGCCAAACGTGTGTCATCTCGTGGTACAGAACGCCAGTGATCTCGGTTCTCACGTCACCGGAGTAGCCTTCAATGTACCTGCAAGGGTTGGTGATCATTATTTGTTCATGTTCATGTTGTTTATTTGTGACAAGCAATTTACGTACCTGGCGCTAACATGGATTTGGTCATTGCTTGTAAAAGCAACGCCTTCTATATCATCTATATGTAAACCAACACCCTGAACATTTTTTCTCTCAGATGGGTTGCTCTGCTGGAAAATTGAAAAGATGAATCTCGTGGCGGCATCCAGCGTTTGCTGACTGTATTGGGCTCCGATGTCCGTGTCGAACCTAGCCCCGCCGGGAGTGTTTTCAGCCGTGTTGGTGACAGTGTAGACTACTGCATCTCCTAGATTAATTGCCAAAGAAGAGATGAGGATGATGAATCCTAATAAGTTGATCATCCACATTCTATTTCTTAATTGGATCTACTATTTTATTTTATTTTCACTAGCATTCTCAATGTGACCATAACATATATAAAGACTTAAATTAATTGACTTGACTTGACTTGATCAACGACCGGGTCTACGCTCACGTGAATAAGATAATTCCCACATTTTGGACCATTTCAGACATCATCCTTTTTCCATTGAACTCTTCAACTTTTCATTACAAATATGCGGTTCATAGTCCTTTTCTTTTTTATTAGTATCTTTTGGCCTAACCTATGTTGCACGGATACGGATACGGTGATACGAATACGGCATGATATGGATTCGGCGACGTGGATTGCTAAAAATTTACTGGATACAATACGACATGGATACAGATCTAAAAAATATATATTTATATGTTTATGCATATTGAAAAAAATAAAATAATATATTTATATGTTCATACATATTGAAATAGATCAAGTTAAGTTTCATAAGTACTAAATTGCATAAGTTTTAGAAAAAAAAATGTTTAGTAATTTAATCCTATTAATTATACATCATGTTCATTGTTTTATTGTTATATAAAACATGTCACGTTATAGACAAAGTATCTTGTATTGTATTGCAGTTGTATATAATACAAACTGTGGTTTGACGTTTTACATTGTTCTTGCCAATTGTGGTGACTTAAGAAAATTCAGAATATGAAATATATTGAATACGTCTAAATAAATATCTGATACGTGTGTCCATTTTTTCATTTTAATTATATTTACCGACACGCCACCTGGAGTGCCGAATACGTATCCCACGAGTATCCGAGAAGTATCGTTATCCAAAAAGTATCCGACACGGCATTTTATACTTCTTTGAAGTATCTGTGCATCATAGGACATAACTAACCAGAAGTTAAATGCGAAGCGGTTGTATTGAGTGAAATATTAAGTTGGGACAAAGTGCGATTTACTCAAAAGAAGTTAAAAAAAAAAAAAAAGATGTATTTATGCACACTGTACACAACATATATTAGGCATTAAAGCATATATGTACCAACATATATTAGTTCAATTCAAGAATTTCACATAACTTCAGCAATCATCTTCAAGACATACCCCAATACATGGTCAGTCCTCAAAATTTTAATATTATATGACGCAATTCTAACATCTTTACCACATCAAATTCAACAACCTAAAAGGAAAATATGATCTCTTAATCTATGGCAATAACAGAGGCAATGAAATAAATTAGTAAGTTTGTGCTAGAGATTTTATTTGATTGTAAAATTTCTCAGATGCATCTACAGAAAAGAGTTCAGCATGTAGAGAAGAAACACGCATAAGTTTTTATGTATATGCACACAAAGATGAAATTAGAATGCATCATTCTCGTTTGTCCTCCTCAAGATCTTCTCCAAGTCCAAAGACGTGGTCTCCTGCAATAGACGCCTTCCTATCTTTCCTCTCGACTTTGGATGACAAATCTCCAGCCCCTATGACTCCCGTGCCAGTCAGTGATATACCTTCCTCCTCATCATCACCAGTCTCGTAAGCGTACCTACAACATTTAAAATCAATCAAATAATATTTATTGCGATGAATATTATGAACCATTGCAAGAAAGGAAAACAAGAAGTCGATGAAAGTTACCTAGTAGGGTTATGTGAAGGTGCTAAGAGGATGCATATAACCACTAATAACAAAAACGCAAGCACAGTCCAGAATGCGGGAATGATCCAAGCTCGTCTCCACAATTCACTCAAGGGGTCACTGGCATTGAAGTACAACTAAACCAACAAAAATAAAGTTATTACCAAAATTTTGCGACTGTGGTTCAAGTGATTGAGGAGGGTAGAGCTTAAAGTTGAAGCTTGGGCAAATAAACAAATTCATGGCTCACATTTATACAGTGAACACTTTGCAATCACGGCCTTTTTTTATTTCACAAAACGTATTTGTGGAATAAAAGGGCTTAGTAGGTGAAAAAGTGTAAATTATAGGGGGCAAATTACCTCATAGCCAATCCATGCAACTGAAAGCAGAACTGATACAGCTAAAGTATTTGTGAACTTTCGGTAGAGCTCAAGTTTCGCCATGCTTCTACGAATCTAATCCAAACCAACAATAAGTTATTCAGAACTTACATATAGTCGAAGTATCAATTCCACAGGATATAATAGTTTTATATTACTACTTCCATTTTTTACATCAATACTGAAAGAACTAACACCTTTTCAATTCTGCAATTAAATATCGCATAATGATACTTATGTGAAAAAGCTCAATACTCGAATCAAATTGCCTCACAAACTGATACAGGGGAAATTGTTTAGTGGAGTATTCAATCTCACAAAAACAAAATAGAAGGAAAGTTTAACCTGAAGCTTCTCTAGAGTTTTGGATAATGATGAAAAGATCCAAAGAATAAAGCTGGCATCCAAAAGCGCAACCGGTAGAACCAAAAAGACCCTCGCTTTTCCCGCAAAATCATTAATATTTCCCAAATGCTCAACAAGCTCGAGGGCCTCTGAAGCCATAAAATACACCACCCCAAGTAAAACAACTTTCGAAATTACACCTCCTAGTGTTGGTCTCATAACACCATAACCCATTGAAACCACTAGGAGAAGAAGACGAGAAACGGTTTTCTTTATCGCACTCGAGGTAACTGCAAAAAGCGTAATTCCCATAGGCCTACTCCCAGTGGCATTAAAGTTTGCATATTCAAAGTACCAAAGAGACATTTCACACATTCCGAGCCCAATCACAAATGTGATTTGGTAATGCAATTGTATTATGTCTTTCCAATGTTGTACAAACCTAAGAAACCATAAGAGACCAAGAGCAAGATATGCTAGAGACATGAAGCCATAGAATGTCATCAATGGTGCCATTTTCCCCGGTAGATAACCTTCTGGATTTCTCCATACTGTTCTTCCACTGATTAACGTGCCTTGGAGTTCCGGATCACAAAACATGAAGTACAGATAGTACATTCCAGTTTTATTTATCTCAACAGTTTCAAGAACCATATTAGCTTCTTCATTATTCCCCTCGAAAGAAGCATGTAGCCTTTTTGGCCACTCAGGATTATCTGGGTCTTGGCGGATAATTACCTCTCCTACTTTGCAGAGACCATCTTTAGCAAGAGTTGGGTTGCAACATATTGCATTGGAATTCAAATAAGCACCCCCTATCTTATCTCTGTCCTTGACCTCGAGAATTATGGCCTCTACCACTCCAGTACTCTGCTGCATTTCGTTCTGCCTGTTCGCGACTTCCTTTGGTCTCCTAAATGTGATAGACTCAAACCTGAAACATATTTGGAATGCACTGTAATATTAATTTTGTGGCTTGCATGAAATAACTATGCTGGAGAGTCACAGAAAATTCAACACATGGACCCCAACTTTAAAGTGAAAAAACTAAAAAACTCCGATACATTCTAAAAAATGCCTGAGTTTTAGCACGTGTAAAAATGATTGAGCTAAATAAGTGCCACGTAATCCAATTATTTTATAAATTTATTTCAAGATAGCGAGACCACACTTCAACACGACTAGCATACTTAAAAAGCTAAAATTTTAAAGATTAGAATCTTAAGAAAGATAATTTGGTACTAATTAACGATATGCATAATCTACCTATGTAATGAGATCTCCGAGTGATATTAATGTATCCATTTCAGAAAACATTCAAAGCAACGTGACTAATTAATATTCTTATAAGCGATTTAATTGTCAAAAGCATTTTTATGACGCTCTACAGAACAAAAGCATGTACTAAATATATGAGCTGTCAAAGACCCAAATGATCATAATGTGCACTTTCGAAGAGAACTATAAAACTCACAAACTAACATGTTGCCGTAGCATTGTTTCAAGCTTTGGATCCAAAATCAAAGACCAACATGAACGGGTTACATGTTTTGTTATACTAATAATCTTTTCATTTTACTCTAATGTCTTCTCAAATGCAATCTGACTAAATTGTTACGTAAATCAACCAAAAACTTGTTCAACTAGTGATTCTCAACTCAAGTGTTAGATATGCCAAAATCTCAAATTCCCTAATTCACCAGCAAGCCTAAATCCACCATGCACTTTAATTGGGACCGTTACGGAGTAGACGACAAATACATTAATTCGGCATCTGTCAAAAACTTATAAGACCCTTGCAAACCTACAACTGCAAACTTAACCTTTCCATTTAAGAAAATAAGGAAAAAACAAAAGGAGTCCTTAACATACCCACAAAGCCAAACACAAGCTACACAAAGAACCCATGCTAAATTACCCTTCCACAATATCATATAATCACCCAAATAACTAGAACCCATCAATCTCACCCACAACAATAAAATGTTGAAATCTTTACACAATACACCACCAAAAATAAATGCACAAATTAAATAAATCCAAAGTTAGTATAATATTTTTAGAAAAATATTGTTACCTGATGAAGGATTTACCATTGGGGGGCTTGTTACTATCATCATTCAGTGTGGTTTTAGGTGGGTCGAGAATCTTAGAAGCATAGAGTCCTTCACTTCCACCATGGAAAAAGAAAGAATTGAATCGAGGAATAAAAGCTTCATTCTTGTACTCATGGATCGATGCTTTTACCCCATTTTCCAACACTGAAGATAACAAAATCAATACCCCAATTACTGTTGTAAATCTCCTTCCATTTATACACAACAGATCACATACAGCCCCACTGCTAAATAACATCTCAATTTATTCCTCGTCACTATATTATATGTTTGTACTGATGTTAAATTGGGAAATTATGTGAAAACGAAAAGGAAATTTGTCGTGGGTGAAGGAGGAAGATGAAGATCTAGTAGTATCAGTTACTATTTTCTTCTTTTTGATGAATTGACGCTTGTATTTGGGTACTCCTACTTAATTTAGGAGTGCTTTTATTTTATATTTTGGAATGATAAATTATATTGTACTTACACTTTCCTTTTCTTATCCACGTTAAATTCTGGGTGACTCTATTAATATGAACTAATTAATTTACTAGAAGATAAAGGCTGTTTGTATAGTAGTTTGTAAAATATTTTGTAAAATAATCTCGATTTGTATAATCTTATTTGTTTGGATTTTGGGTGTTTGATTTGTGAAACAAATTAGGTGTATTCGTGTATGTTCACTTTGAAAGAGTTTAAATTGTATGTGAAAGATGTGAAAGATTTTTTTATCAAATTTGAGGGTATGTTTGTAGTTTTAGAAGATTGCAAGAAAATTAATTTATTTAAAGAAGTAGAAATTATTTTTGTTATTATTATGAAAAATCGGAGACAAACATGCCCTAAGTAATTTGTATTAGGTTGTATGTTGTCACTAATTTAGACAATACTTTGGGCCAATTGTGAAACGCATACAAATATAGAAAAATTCTTGTCTAGATCCGATCTTTCGTAGATTATACATAAATTTTTTTTTTTTTGTTTCCCAAGGGTTTAATCCCTTTCGAGGCGCGTCGGGCACATAAAGTGGGAACCTCTCCCAACAGGGATTCGAACCTGAGTCCGTTACTTTGTAGTGACTAGTCCCTTCCACTAGACCAATCACCTGTTGGTAATTTTGCAAATATGGTGAATGCATTAATTTTGTTCATGATTTATGAAAGAGTTGGTGAAGGTAGGTATCACCCCAATTATATATCATGTTTGGCAAAATTACTTGAACCCCCTTGTATTATTTCAGTTTTCCATCTAACCCCCTTCTATTTTACTTTCTTGAACAAAGATTCCTATCCTTCTATCTCGATTAAAATTTCTCCTAGCTTAAGTTTTACATGCTACTTGTATGATTTCGCTTAAAATTTACCCTACATTTACTAAAACGAATAGAATTATATTTAAAAGGAGAAGAGATTTTTTTTTTTTTTTAAAGACCCAATAATGCTTTACTTTGCAACAATGTATGGACTTTAGATATAATAAAAGGTTGCTTTGCGTTGACATTATTTATTAAAAAACATTGGAGTATATATTTGGCATATAAACCAGAACTGGCGCTTTAATTAGTTTGAGAAGCTATGTGGTCCGTCCTGTTTGTACCTAAAAAATCGCCCTCGATAAATCAAGGTATAACGGCTCGATGACAAGCCAAAAATGGCTCATAGGCCGAACCAAGTCACTCCAAAACGGTTCAGACCAAATCGGATCCAATTTGGACCGAAAATGGGTCCAATCGAACCAATGGGTTAATTACGAGCCCAATTTCAAAACTCGACCCAATTCTCGCAATTAATTAATTTTGGGCCAAACATAAATTAATTAATTAATAAGATTAATTAATTTATGGGCTAAGTTTAATTAATTACAAATTAAAGACCAAGTATGGTTAATTAAGCCCAATTAAATTCAATAAGAGCTTTTTTGGACTAATTAATTAAGTTAATTAATTAATTGGGCCAAGATTAATTAAGTGGCCCACTTGATAAGTAAGGCCATTAATTAATTAACTGGGCAATTATATAAATGGGCCAATTATAACTGCAAAATAAGACCAAAATGGCCCGACCCGGAGCCAAAATGGTCCGATCGGCCCGAACCCGACCTGGGCCCAGCCCTAAAAATCGGCCAGCCCCTTGTGTTGTCTAAATCTGATTTTTAATTAAGGATTAATATTAATTAGAGATAATTAATGAAGGATAAGGACAAACCATTTTAGTTGGTTTAAATAACAAATTCCTTGAATATCTCTAATTAGTTATCTTTAATTCAAATTCAAATTAAACAAACACACGTTCTTCTCCAATTTCCATCAGACATTAATTTTCAGCAGCAAAAATAAGAGGGAAAACCACCATTAACATAGTGGAGGTAGTGGGCAAATAACAAAGTAGTGGGAGAAGTGGGATAGTGGCCATCAGCTCCTTGATTTTAGGCCATCAGGAGGTTACTTGACAAGCCATCAGCTTTTTCCAGCAGCTATAAATACAACAGGAGGCTGCTACACGCGGGGACACACAAATCAATCAACAATTCTCAGTCTAACACTGATCGGCTCAACGCCTCTCCGGAAGTCCAGCGCTCCGCTGCTTCTTTTTCAGCAAACACCCTGTAGAACCCCTGATATCAACCGTCACTCCTCAGCCACCAGCCACCCTCGACAGCCTGAAGTTAAGCCGCCGCCGCCGCCCAAAATCCTCCGCCGCCGCCCAAGGTCCGCCGCCGCCGCCGCTAAAAATAAGCCGCCGCCGCCGCCGACATTAAGCCGCCGCCGTCGATACTAAGCCGCCGCCGCCGCTGCTTCCGCTGTCCAGGCGCTGTCTCGAGCGAAACCCCTTGATAGCAGGCAGTTAACAGCTGTTTTCTGTCAAGTTATCAGCCCGCCAACTCCTCGATATCAGTCTGTCCCTCCTCAGCCACCAGTGATCCCTGACAGCCTGAAGGCCTGCCGCCGCCGCCGCCGCCGCTCACAGTCAGCCGCCGCCGCCGCCGCCGCCGTCTTCCGCCGTCAGCTGACACTGACTCGAGCGATACCACTCATATCAGCAAGTAGCTCGCTGTTAACTGTCATGTAAGTGCCCACGTATTTATATGACAAACTCATCAAGTAGCCATCTGCCTGATGAGCTCGTCGTCAAGTAGCCATCTGCTTGACGGCTATCGGCTGAGTAGCCATCTGCTCCGTCGATGCCTTGGTCAGTGGCCACCCGCTGATCAGGAGCCCGATTGGTGGTTACCCATCAAGGTTGGGCGAACCATTGACGGTGGGTCTCCCGTCGTCAATGTTACTTTCTGTCAACAAGTCGTTTTTCATGCATCATCAGCCCATCGGTGGGTTTACCTGCCGATCGAGGGGTCAATTTTCAGAACTTAACTGATTTATCAACTCATCTGGCAGACTATGCCGAAACAGGAGACTCATCGTTTTGTATATTTTTGTAATGTTTGTATTTCGGGGACTTGCCAATATTCTTTTGTTTTTAATGGAAGTCGTTTGGCTCGTATGTCTTGACTCTTTTACATAAATATACTTTACGTCAATTGATTTTCATTTGATATGCTGTTTCTGTCAAGCTTATGTTTTCTGTCAAGGTGTATACTTTAATTGATTGACTGTCAAGGCATTTGCTGATTTTCAAATCCGCTGATATGTTAAACGGGCCATCGATTGGTCATAAGTTTTTGGCATTTAAGAGAGATTTTCATAAATTGTTTAAGTCCTGCGGCCATGCAGGCATAGAAAAGAACTAGGGGTAGTGTTTGCCTACTCTGTCACAATCGTTTAGAAGTCAGCCTTATCAGGACATTTTATTTTGATATCAACATGTCCCCGTCAGGACACTTACATCACCAATCTACTGATATCCACATGTCTATTTTCAAATCGTTATGTTTGCACGCACAAACATTGGCACGCCCGCATTATTTTATGTCATATCGAGGCATTTCACATCGAGCTATTGGCTCGTCGAGGGATTCACTGACAGGTTTACAACGAACAATATTTTGGCACACCTTGATGCCAGTAACCCCTCGATGTCAACCCCTCGATGCCAAGCATCCCTTGATATCAGTTTTACCGCAAACAATATTTTTGGTACTTCTCGATGTCAACGGTCCCTCGATGTCGTCGAGGTGTTCCTCGATACTGATTTTATATGCAAACAATCCCTTGATGCCATGTATGGTCTGATGCCAATCCCTCGATGACGTCAAGGCATAACAGGGCCAAATTATATGCAAACAATATTTTGGCACGCCCGGTGGGACTCTCGATGCCCAGTGGGACTAGCTGCCAAGCTATGGCTCGATATCAAGGAATACGGGTGTCAAAATTTACGCAAACAATATTTTGGCACGCCCAGTGGGACCTGAAAGTCTTTTTGTCAAAAACCCCACCAGCCACACAATTTTATGGCTCGGGGGGCATGAAAACGATTGTTATGTTTTTGATTCAGTTGCCATGAAACGATTATCAGCCAATTTTGGCTAGCTGACAGCTTGATTATCTCTTTGCCAAACAGTCAATCAATTGATACTAAGTCGGTGCTTTTTGTTATCGACAGATGACATTACAGGTACCACGAAGGACTCGATCTACCTTGACGAGGACACGCTCTGATTTAACGCATACTTTGGAAAATTTATCAACGGTTCCACTAACTATGGAAGGAGCCGACAGAATCGATGAACTGACTGAACAGGTCCGTAGCTTCACCAGGGACCTTGAGACCAAACAGGAGGATTGGTCTAACATCGTCAGTAAGTTTGAGAACATGCTAGGCTCGGCCACTGCCGCAAGTCAGGCCAGTACAGAAGCCAGCCACACTGTAAATAACGCCTTGATACACTTGGAGGCAAAGTTGACGTCGCTCACTGAAAGCATCAACATGCTCGCCAATGGCATCCAAACGCAGGCCTGGACTGGGCCGCAGAGGACTGCTGTTGACAAGGGCAAGGGCCCTGCAATCCATATCGGAGGAAATTCATCGAGGGACGAGACGCCTTTCAAGCAAGGCAATGGACAATCTAATGTCCAGGATAAGAGAGGAAGCACATCTAAGACAAGGAACGCCCGCCCAGACTCGGGGGGCAGGTTCGAGGAAGATAGATCAGAGGCCGTCGGGTACGGCCATGAAGTACATCAGGCCAATCTATCGGCCTATGACAGGACAGTTCACCGCGCTGCAGATGGTCCGGAGGACCTCTTGACGGTGAACCAAGCTGAAGAGATGTTCGTCAGGAGACAAGGGAACAGGGCAGCGAGGTATAATAAGCCTCACCCGGAATATATCGATCAGATCCCATTCCCATTGAACTACAGACCGCCGAATTTTACACTGTTTTCCGGCGAGGGATCACAATCTGCCACGGAGCATCTTGCTCGATTTTCACTGGAATGTGGCAACATGACAAACGATTTGAAACTGAAGTTGTTCCCTAACTCCCTGACGGGAATGGCGTTCCACTGGTACGCCAATTTGAAACCTGGATCGGTCCCTGACTGGCCATCCATGGAAAAAATCTTCGTGATGAACCACTATCAGGCCCCACTCGAGGTGTCCGTCATCGAGCTGTCGAACATGAGGCAGCTGACAGGACAGACTGTTGAAGAATACATGAAAAAGTTCATCAGGGCCAGAGGGTTCTGCGCCATCCCGTTGCCAGAAAAGGAATGCATCAAAATTGCCATCCATGGCATGCATTTCGAGTTGAGAAAGATTATGATGGCACAATACCACGAAGACCTTTTTGAGTTGACCGATCATGCGGTCCGATATGAACGAGTATTGAGAGACGAGAACGGCCGACAGCCTAGAGGGAGCTATTATCAAGTGAGTATGGCCGACTCTAGCGAGGAGCAGATCAATCAGGTCAGCAGACCGATTGAGCAACAGGGTATCGAGATCGGCTTGGCAGAAGTGGTCTGCCCTAAGAACACCGTATGTACGGCTCTCGCCAAGCCGAAAGAACCTCAACCTACTATCAAGGTGCCAAATAATTTGGTGCGTCGGGACGCTGAATATAAAACCGACAGGGAAAGACGATACTCTTTCGACGTCTCGAAAACAGAGGCCATATTCGATCAGTTGCTGGCTGACAAGATCCTCCGCCTCAAAGGAGACCATGTGATTCCACCATCAGTCAAAATATCAGGTAAAACGTATTGTAAGTATCATGATGTTTGGACTCACACAACAAACGAGTGTCTAGTCTTCAGGTGGATGGTGCAGGACCACCTCGACAAGGGCATTTTGAGGTTTGCTCCGGATTGGAAAATCACAAAGCCGATGACGGTTGACACCAATCCCTTCCAACAAAATGAAGTGGGGATCAATGTGATAATGGTTACGGATCCGTCAACGGGTGAGCACCTATACGTTGACGAGGAACCAGAACGCTCGCCGGCAATCAGGGAGATGGGTTTATGCGCAAGATGCCAAACAGAGTTGGCAACAATTCCACTGTTCCTCAATCCAGCGTTATACAGCCCATACGTGCCCTGGCTAAATGCCACGCCGACAGGATACCCATATCAAGCGATGCCGCGACCGCCGGCAACGCCACAAACAGCGCCGCAACCGCAGGCGACACCACCACCACCGCCGCCTCGACCGACGGGGCCATGTCCAATTCCATTTCCGATGGAATACACGGAGCATGCATTGGCAACAATGGGACAAGGCCGAGAACGGGCTGAGGATAGAATGCCTCGACAGAATCGAGGGGATACAAGCCGTAACAACAGGATCAGGGAGAGATCCCCTGATAAAGCACCAATCAGACAGGTCAGATCGACCGCCAGTCGCAGAGACAGGACACATGGTCCATCGCCAAAAATTACACCGCCAGGCTCATCAAGGCCGCGGACTGTTCATACTCCCGCCGACACACAGGTGGATCGATGGGTTCCCGTCAGGCACCCGAAATTTCCTGGAGATCGAAGGGTTGATCAGATGACCCGGACACAGTATAGGCGTTACTTACGCCAACGAAAGGAGATGGAAATTGCTAAGGGGAAGGCCCCGATGAGAGAGTCAGTAAAGAAACCTCCGTCGAGGGAACGGAAATTGAAACAGGGAACAAACGAGGCCAAATCTGGCCAAGGGATCAATATCGAGGCCAAGGCCTCGATGCAAATCGACACTTCCAAGTGGACTCCTGGGAAAGCCAAGTTTGGCACAATCGACATAGAAAAGGTAATGGCAGATGATGATTTATTGTTCGACGAGGAAGATGAAAACGATCTCGAGGCGAAATTTGCCGAGATTTACAACGACAGAGACAATAAGGAAAGTGAGGCCAAATCTGACCAGACTGTCAAGGCCAAATCTGGCCAGGAAATCGAGAAACAGGTCGATCGACCTGTTGAGCAGCAGGAAATCGAGCAACAGGAGGTCACTAAGCAAGCGGTCGATAAGAAAACAGAAACAAAGACGGTAGACAATGCCACCACCAGTCAGCCGACGAACGGCTCGACAGTGATGGAATGCAACGCTATTGATTCTGAGCTTGTTGAATTCGTCAACGAGGAGCTGGAGTATGCCTCTGATGGCTTTTGGGACGACAGTATGCCAGTGGTACAAATGGCAGAGGACCTAGAGCTGTTATCGGTCGATGACGAGAAAGAGACCGATTGGGATAAAAGAGTTGAAACTATTTTCCAAAAGCCACCATCATTTATGGCTCGACACATCAGGCCACTTTACGTATCAGGCCATATCGACGGAAAACCCATCGACAGAATGCTGGTCGACAATGGGGCAGCCGTCAACGTGATGCCTGCATCGACGATGCACAAACTGGGGAAAATCAGCGAAGACTTGATGGAGACTAAGGTGATTGTCAGCAACTTCACAGGGGGAAAAGCTGACACGTTAGGAATATTGCCCGTCGATGTAAAGATTGGAAAAACCAGTTTGAGGATCGCTTTCTTTGTGGTAGATGCTGCCACCTCTTACAACGCGTTGTTGGGAAGGGACTGGATTCACTCAGCCCTTTGTGTACCGTCCTCTCTTCATCAATGCTTATTAATCTGGGGAGACTCCCCCGAACCTGAAATTATTATGGCCGACAACAGGCCATTCACCGCCAAAGTCAACGCTGTCGAGGCAGCTTATTATCGGGATGATGTAGGTCCTTATCGATTCATCGGGCAGGACAAATACGGACGACCGAAGGAAGTCACTTCAAGCAAGAAGTTGACGCAATTGGAAATGGCTTGTCTAGCCAAGGAGCTAAGTCGGCCCTGCAACGTCAAGGAGTCAGGGCCGCAAGAAGAGCACTGTCAGGATCAATGAATTGTCCTGACGGCGAAGGATCATCGGCCTGTAAGGCCGACAGACTGGAGATTGATGAGATTGTCGTTATCAGGCCGCAGCAGGAAGCATGTGCCGATTTGATCAAGAGGTTTCGGGCCTATGTGGCCGAATGTTATACAGGTGATCTCATCTTCGAGGAGGAAGCGCCACCGTCGGTCGGCGATGAAATTCAGTTAGAGGAATTAGCAACGGCGCCAGCCAAACTCGATGACATCAAGATACAGGTGCAGGACCCTGTTATCGAGGTTGAGTTAGGCAGCGAGGAAGATCATAGGCCAACTTACATCAGCGCATTGCTTGATGATGGCCAGAAGGATCGACTGATCCAAGTATTGACGGAGTACAAGGACTGTTTTGCCTGGAATTACGACGAGATGCCTGGGTTAAGCAGGGAGTTGGTAGAACATCGTATTCCGATACTTGAAGGATACTTACCCCGGAAACAGCCCCTGCGAAGGATGTCTGTCGAGGTCTGCAGACTGATCAGGGAGGAAATCGAGAAGCTGTTGAAGGCCAGTTTCATCGAGGTGGCCGGATATCCGGAGTGGGTGGCGAATGTTGTCCCCGTAATGAAGAAAAACGGGAAAATCAGGATATGCATCGATTTCAGAGACCTAAATCTTGCATCTCCCAAAGACGAGTATCCGATGCCAATGGCGGACATGCTAATCGATGCTGCCGCTGGCAATATGTTCCTGACAGCCGTCGACGGAAGTGCAGGTTACAATCAGATTTTTGTGGCTGTCGACGACGTACCAAAGTTGGCTTTTCAATGTCCCGGCGGAATAGGCACCTTCCAATGGAAAGTGATGCCATTCGGACTCAAAAACGCCGGAGCAACCTATCAACGAGCCATGAACTGCATTTTCAGTGAGTACATCGATGACTTTGTTAAAATTTATATCGATGATATCATTATCAAATCGGCTAGTTACGAGGAACATCTAATACATTTGGCGAAGTCATTTGCCAAAATGAGAAAACATAAACTGAAGCTTAACCCCTTGAAGTGTGTGTTTGCAGTTGCGTCGGCCAATTTTCTTGGCTTCTTAGTACATCGCAAGGGGATTGAGATTGACAAAAATAAGTCCAAAGCTATCTTGACGGCCAGACCTCCGTCGACGAAGAAGGAATTACAACAATTCCTTGGGAAAGTTAACTTTTTACGGAGGTTCATTTCTAACTTGGCTGGAAAAACGAAGGTCTTCTCGCCTTTGTTGAAATTGAAGGACAAAGAAGGATTTTGCTGGCAAACGGAACACGAGCAGGCGTTTCAGCAAATCAAGGATAAGCTGACAACGCCGCCTGTAATGATGCCGCCTGTCAAGGGGAAACCCTTGAAACTATATATATCTGCCACGGATGACACCGTCGGCGGATTTCTGGCACAAGACGACGAGGATGGATTTGAGCGAGCAGTCTATTACTTGAGCAGGCACTTGACAGAAACGGAGCAGAGGTACTCCCCGATAGAAAAGGTATGCCTCGCTTTATTTTTCTCTTGCAAGAAATTACGTCATTATATGTTGCCTGTGAAAGTGTTGGTTATATCTGGTATTGATGTGATAAAGTACATGATAGCTAAGCCTGTTATGAGAGGAAGGATCGGTCGATGGGCCATCCAACTGATGGAGTATCAATTACAGTACGTGCCGCAAAAAGCAGTCAAAGGCCAAGTATTGGCTGATTTTCTGGTTGACCATCCATGTCTCGATATCGATCAAGCCGTTCTCAAGGAACTGGACTCGATGACAGTGGAGATCAGGCCATGGACACTGGCCTTCGATGGGTCTAGAACCGACAGGCTGTCTGGAGCAGGTATAGTCTTGATTTCTCCATTAAATGTAAAAACTAAGCTATCAATTCAATTTGATTTTGAATGTACTAACAATCAGGCCGAATACGAAGCCTTGATCATTGGACTGGAAATGCTTAGAGAGCTCGACAGTAAGTCTGTCGTCATCGTCGGGGACTCGCAGTTGGTTATCAGGCAAATACAAGGTACTTATAAATGCCGAAACCCAACACTTGATAAATATTATTTGACTGCGATGTCTTTGTTGTCGGAGTTTGTTGATGTTACATGTTACCATGTAACGAGGGGAAACAACAGCGAGGCCAACAGTTTGGCCCAACTGGCGACTGGTGTTGATCTCCCTGATGACATCGAGGAATCCCTCTATGTCGTCAGGAGACGACACTGTCCTTCATTTATGTATCGAGACAACGTCCTGACTGTTTTGAGTATATTTCAGGACCCTGATGACTGGAGAGAGCCGATCAGAAAATATCTGGCTGATCCGTCGGACCGAACCTCTCGACAAACGAGGCTCAGGGCAGTCAATTATGTCTTGATAGGCGATCAACTGTTCAGAAAAAGCCATGACAGCGTGCTCCTGTTATGCGTTGATCAGCAAGAGGCCATGAGAATTATGATGGAGGCTCATGAAGGAATTTGTGGGGCCCATCAAAATGGTCACAAGTTAGCATGGCTGCTGCGCCGATATGGCTATTACTGGCCAAAGATGGTGGGAGACTGTATTCAATTGGCAAGGGGTTGCGAGAAATGCCAACGCTTTGGGACAGTCCAAAGAATGCCCGTCGAGGAAATGAACATGATAATCAAGCCGTGGCCTTTCAGATGCTGGGCCATCGATATCATCGGGGAGATCCATCCCTCGTCTTCCAAACACCATCGGTACATTATTGTGGCCACGGATTATTTTACTAAGTGGGTAGAGGCCAAACCGCTCAAACAGGCCAATCAGGCCGAGGTGATGAAGTTCATCAAGGACTTAATCATTCACAGGTTTGGTCTGCCACAGACCATTGTCACTGACAGGGGACTGATGTTCGTCGGTCAAGAAATCAAGGAGTTTGCCAGATCGATGGGTTTTGAATTGGTCCATTCAACACCGTACTATGCACAAGGGAATGGCCAAGCGGAAGCTTCTAATCGAGTCCTCAAGGACATTATCTCAAAAATGATAGAGGAGAACCCAAGAGCTTGGCACTTGATGTTGTCAGAGGCATTATGGGCTTATCGGACGAGCAAACGGACAAGTACAGGCACCACCCCGTATAAGCTAACGTACGGACAGGAAGCCGTTCTACCGATGGAGATCAACGTCCGATCTCTGCGGGTGATGCAGCAAAACGAGCTGACGCCCGAAGAGTATACTGAAAGTATGTTCCAGCAGCTCGATGAGCTCGACGAGATCAGGGTTGCCGCGTTAGACAAGATCGAGGCACAAAAAAGGCTAGTTGCCCGATGCTACGATAAAAAGATACGCAGGAAACACTTTGACGTCGGGGACATGGTCTGGAGAGTCGTCTTGCCACTGCATCAGCGCGAGAAAAAGTATGGTAAATGGAGCGCGACATGGCAAGGACCATATGAAGTCTACTCGATAACCCGAGGTGGGGGTTACATTTTGAAAAAGCCAGATGGGAATCTCTGTCGAGACCCCATCAATGGAAGATATTTGAAAAAGTTTAGGCCCACCCTTTGGGAATCGATGTGTCTGGAACATCAGCGAGCCTTAGAGCTTGAGATCGAGCGGCGCCAAGAATACTTCAATGCGCCGATCCCTCTGTAAATATAAGTAGGATTTATTTTCGTTGTCATTTTTATTTTCATTGTCGTTTGTTTAAGTTAGGATTTTTAAATTTGTAGTAGTAGTCGCATTTAAGTTTTCTTTTGTCAAAAATACTTCCGTTTTTAATTCAAGTTTTTGTTCCCCGATTTTCAAACTTTTACATCAAGGCATTTTGATTTGAAATTCTTTTGAGTTGATACATTTTTAGCTAAGTTTTGTTGACAAAAAGTCATGTTTTCTGTTTGCAAAGTTGTCTCGTCAAGGGGTCAGGGAGATAGTTTGGAGGTTCAATATTTGGTTTGTTTTTGGCTTTGAGGTTCAATGGAAAACATATATAAGGCCAAAAGTGAAGTTTACTAATGAAGACGAAACTAATTGATGGCTGTCAAGCCATTACACGAATGAAAAAGTAACTAGTCTGTGGCTATCAAGCCAATGCGTCAGCAAAATGTAAACAAGTCTGTGGCCATCAGGCCAATGCATAAACAAACAGGAAAGTAAACTAAGTCTGGAAAGTCATATATCAAGGCACATGCGCCAAACAGCAATGGCTCGCAGGCCAGAAAACTAAACAAGAAAATCCCGAGTGAATCGATCCAAGAAGTCCTTGAGGTCCGCCTCGATCTTGGCTTGATCAGCTCGAGCAGCTGCTGCCTGAGTAGCCACCCGATCCTCTTCAGCCTTCGCAGCAACGAGCAAGTCGTTTGTGTCCGACAGCTGATCAGTAATCAGTTCTGCTTCCGTCGAGGCAACCTGTATTTGGCTCCGAAGCGTGGCCAACTCCCCCTGCAGCTTAGCAATGGCCGCAACCACCTCGGCCTCTGTGTCCTTGAGGTTCTTCAGGGAATCACTAAGTGTAGAACCTCGAGTGAACAAGGCATCAAACTTCGCCAGAAGGTCGTTGGCGGAGGACGAAAACGAGACTTCAGCCTTGATTGCCCGATCATTAGCTTTGAATTCGCTCCTCAGTTGGCCAAACCGTTCGGCATACCCCGAATAGAAAGACCCCTTATCACTTGGAAGGACCGCAGACGACAGCTTGTGCATCAACTCATCGAGGGACGGACCCATATTAATCATCAGGACGTCCAAGGGTTGATCCCGATAGCCTGACAGCAGCTCCTTGAAACGGGTGATCTCATCAGGAGTGAAGGTTGCACGGCTTGATGCCTCAGATGCCGCCGAAGGGGATTGAGAGGATGAACTCGCTGACAGGGCCCGAACATTGGCAAATCGAGCCAATGCTTGAGCAAGTCGCTGAGATATGTCCATCGGTTGGCTCTGCAAAACAAGAAGTAAAACAAAGTTAGCAAAGTGAAACGAGGAAACCCGAAAATGGCTAAGGACAAAACAAACCTCTTGTACAACGGGGGAAGCCAAAACGGGGGATTCCCTGACAGGATCGCTCTGATCGGCAGAGGCCTCGACGGGACGAGGAGTGGTAGCCAAGTCCTTCAACCCCTCGATTACAGCGCTGTCGGCAGGAGTGTCCGCTGCCTCGATCGGGGAAGGCGGACGAGGGGGAAGATTTATCTCCTCAATCTCTTCAACATCATTATCGCTGTCCGTCGAGCTATCCACTATTCGCCGGACCTTCTTTTTGGGTAAGGGATTGACCTTGGCAGCTCGCCGTTTACCCTTCGAGCTCACCTCCTGACAGAAAACGAGAGATCACAATAAGTTCAGAAAGTGTGATAAAATAAGTCAAGTAAAGACTACCTCGTCGGAACTGCTCACGACTATGGCACTCGTGCCACCTCGCTGATAGAAGAGCCGACGAGAGCGTCGGATATATACGACGGGGTGATCAGTTACCTTGTCAACGGAGGACTGAGCCTCCGACGCCTGTAGCGATTGTGAAACAGCCGGTGATGGCCCCGAAGGACTGATCATCTGTAAGGGAATGGCCATAGGAATGTCCTGTTCCTTGGGAGCTTTCTTCTTTTTGTCCGACGGGAGGACTGATTGTGCTTTCCCTACAAATCAGACAAGCGCATTAGTATATAACGATAATCAAGGGAAATAAACAAAGGAAGCTACCTGATAAATCGAGGGCAACGGTACCCCCATCCTTGTAGTCACATAAAATATAAATCGTCGACAGGGCCTGTGGGTCATCAGCTCGATATCCCGTAAAAGTGACTTGGGAATTAGCTTGATGACTACGAGGCCGTAAACTACTACTTGCAACAGACTCGACGGGGGAAGGAACATACCCCAATGACTCGATAAAATCAGGAAGCAACGGTAAAGATAGGCCAAATGGTTTGTAAAATGTATGCCAAGGAGGAACTTCGCCAGGACCTCCCCGTTTTTTGGCTAACTTAGCATGAGCCAACATGGCTTTACCTATCCTAATGTTTTTTATCGACTCGAAATTCATGGCAGCTTGCTCATACACCCTATCTCTATGATCAGGATCCCAAACAACATTGTAAAATTGTTCAAAACGAGAAACGACATACAATGTACCTTTTTTAGACGCCTTGACGGAGGCAGCAGCTGTATGCTCAAGAAAGGGACCATCAGTAGAGATGACCTCGGGGTGGTTGGGGACCTCGAATCTTGTCACAGCAACATGGACAGGCTCTTTACGAGTCAGTGCAATATAATCTCCCCACCACTTGATGAAATCAGGCGAGGCAACGGGGGTAGGAGCAAAGGACCGAAACACAAAAGAATCACGGGCCGTACGCCAACAACGACGCAGCTCATCAAAGCTATCCATATCAGGTACGTCAAACTCCCTATCCCTAATGCGAAGAGAAAAGCCACATCGAGGGATCGACTGAACCAAACCAAACTGCCGGGCCACGTAATGCGCCGGATAAAATCGAACAGTACATTTGAGAGGCTTTCGCCTCGGTGCAGTCTTGGCTCCCGTAACTTTCAAACCAAATGGGATGTCTCTCGGTGTAAGAAAGTTAGCCCACAATTTCTGATACTCCTTGAACTCATCGGTTGACATGGATGAACTGTAAGCTGACAGAAACGGGGGATAGAAGGCCGCAAAGTGTGGCTCGAGCCCCTTAACAGAATCATACAGTCGGCTGAAAAAGTAATAAAAATTACAGGGAGGAACCCTCTGACGAGCCACGAAGGCCGCATAAATCTCAGAACCAATCGGGGCCTCGCTAAACCTACAAAAATCCGGGAAGTAGCCATACAACCAAACTTGTAAAAGCCAGATAGGTCCCTGCAAGAAACAGCATCCAGAATCCAAGAAACCCTCCATACCCACACAAAAACCAGAAAATACAAGGGGTCCCAAAGCTATTTTTTCACCCCTAGCAAGACTCAATGCAATAGCGTTGTATTCCTTAGTCACTGATAAGGCAGGAGTGCAAAAGATATAACGGGATAACCAAAGGGTTAGAAAGTGCACATGCTCATCGTGGGATACCTCGATAGAGTCGGGCAAAGCCTTGTAGCGACCGATGACAGGGCCGTACGATGGGGCATTATCACTGAAACCGCTGGAACGATAAGCTGGAGGAAAAAGAAATGCCTCGTTGCTGGCGGAAGGCAACGGGTCGATATAACCCCCAACAGGCCCTAGTCCACAAATAGCTAGGATATCCAAAAGCGTTGGAGTCATTGGGCCGTATGCAAAATGAAACGTGTTGTCAACTCGGCACCAAAATTGGGCCGCGGCACGGATAAGAGGGAGGTTCAATGACAATCCTATCTTACAAAATTGGATGGCATCGAAAATGCCACACATCCGCCAAACGGGAGCAAACGTCTTTTCTACCCTACTACACCAAACAAGCCAATCCGAGTGAACAACGGAACCCGCCCACGGCCATCCCCTCGTGGATGATTTGAAACTCACCTCGCCAAGAGAAAAAGGTAGAGCCTCGCTCGGGTATCGAATTGGATGCTTGGCGATTGGTGGTAAATCGACCGGGGTGTGGAACGGACCGATTGTAACGCCCTGCGGTGTTTCTTCTAACACTTGAGTGGGAATTTTCACTTCACGTTGTGTGATGTCCCCAGCGGCCATTTCTTAATCTGGAAGAAGCTTAACAAATCGGCTATGGTGGAGTTTTTTCCGGGTTTGATGTTTGTTCGATTTTTTTGAAATCTTGAAGGAAAGGCTTCGATTGTTGCACCACTAGATCAAAGGGAATCTGAAAATGGTGAGAAACACTAGAAAACCGAAGCTTGTAAGTGTTTGGCTATGGTGGATTTCTTGAATGGGTTTTCGGATTTAGGGGTCTTTTCGAGATTTGGTTTCGGGTTTTGGGTTCTTTGGAGTGAGAGGAGTCCGAAAATGGCAAGAACACGGACAAACCAAAACAAAGAACCCGGGGTTTGGAGCTTGCAAATTTTCGGTTATGGAGGATTCCGAAAATGGGTGTTTTTCGGATTTGGGGTTTTTTGGGATTTGTTTGCGGGTTTTGGGTTCTTCGGGAGATGAGGAATCCAATGGTGCGAAAATGGGAGTGAAAGGTGAAGTAGAGAGCTTGAATTTTGAATGAAGATTTTCGGCTATGGAGGCTTGTGGAGAAGATGAAGCGGCCGAGTGTGAAGTGAGAAGAGAGAAGAGAGAAGATGAAAGGGTGAATAGGAAAAAGTGATGTGGGGCCCAGGGTTAGTGTAAGAGTTTTTGTCTTTTTGGGAAAAGTGTGTTAATAGACTACCAATTAAATTGGGAACTAGAAATAGATTCCAATTAAATTTTCCCGGGAAGTAGGGAGTGAGTTGGGAAGTTGACATCTGGCATGGAAATTAACTGATTGGGAAATATTTTTTAATCCCAAAAATGCTGTTATGATTAATTTGGCTAAAAAATGGCTAATTTAAATATTAAAGCATGGTTAAATTAAATGCCGATCGAAGAATGAAAAGGGGGAAATTTTTAAAACTAAGTCTATCCGATAAAATTTTATTATCAAATAAAATTTATCAGATACGACTTACGGGGGGCATTGTTTGTACCTAAAAAATCGCCCTCGATAAATCAAGGTATAACGGCTCGATGACAAGCCAAAAATGGCTCATAGGCCGAACCAAGTCACTCCAAAACGGTTCAGACCAAATCGGATCCAATTTGGACCGAAAATGGGTCCAATCGAACCAATGGGTTAATTACGAGCCCAATTTCAAAACTCGACCCAATTCTCGCAATTAATTAATTTTGGGCCAAACATAAATTAATTAATTAATAAGATTAATTAATTTATGGGCTAAGTTTAATTAATTACAAATTAAAGACCAAGTATGGTTAATTAAGCCCAATTAAATTCAATAAGAGCTTTTTTGGACTAATTAATTAAGTTAATTAATTAATTGGGCCAAGATTAATTAAGTGGCCCACTTGATAAGTAAGGCCATTAATTAATTAACTGGGCAATTATATAAATGGGCCAATTATAACTGCAAAATAAGACCAAAATGGCCCGACCCGGAGCCAAAATGGTCCGATCGGCCCGAACCCGACCTGGGCCCAGCCCTAAAAATCGGCCAGCCCCTTGTGTTGTCTAAATCTGATTTTTAATTAAGGATTAATATTAATTAGAGATAATTAATGAAGGATAAGGACAAACCATTTTAGTTGGTTTAAATAACAAATTCCTTGAATATCTCTAATTAGTTATCTTTAATTCAAATTCAAATTAAACAAACACACGTTCTTCTCCAATTTCCATCAGACATTAATTTTCAGCAGCAAAAATAAGAGGGAAAACCACCATTAACATAGTGGAGGTAGTGGGCAAATAACAAAGTAGTGGGAGAAGTGGGATAGTGGCCATCAGCTCCTTGATTTTAGGCCATCAGGAGGTTACTTGACAAGCCATCAGCTTTTTCCAGCAGCTATAAATACAACAGGAGGCTGCTACACGCGGGGACACACAAATCAATCAACAATTCTCAGTCTAACACTGATCGGCTCAACGCCTCTCCGGAAGTCCAGCGCTCCGCTGCTTCTTTTTCAGCAAACACCCTGTAGAACCCCTGATATCAACCGTCACTCCTCAGCCACCAGCCACCCTCGACAGCCTGAAGTTAAGCCGCCGCCGCCGCCCAAAATCCTCCGCCGCCGCCCAAGGTCCGCCGCCGCCGCCGCTAAAAATAAGCCGCCGCCGCCGCCGACATTAAGCCGCCGCCGTCGATACTAAGCCGCCGCCGCCGCTGCTTCCGCTGTCCAGGCGCTGTCTCGAGCGAAACCCCTTGATAGCAGGCAGTTAACAGCTGTTTTCTGTCAAGTTATCAGCCCGCCAACTCCTCGATATCAGTCTGTCCCTCCTCAGCCACCAGTGATCCCTGACAGCCTGAAGGCCTGCCGCCGCCGCCGCCGCCGCTCACAGTCAGCCGCCGCCGCCGCCGCCGCCGTCTTCCGCCGTCAGCTGACACTGACTCGAGCGATACCACTCATATCAGCAAGTAGCTCGCTGTTAACTGTCATGTAAGTGCCCACGTATTTATATGACAAACTCATCAAGTAGCCATCTGCCTGATGAGCTCGTCGTCAAGTAGCCATCTGCTTGACGGCTATCGGCTGAGTAGCCATCTGCTCCGTCGATGCCTTGGTCAGTGGCCACCCGCTGATCAGGAGCCCGATTGGTGGTTACCCATCAAGGTTGGGCGAACCATTGACGGTGGGTCTCCCGTCGTCAATGTTACTTTCTGTCAACAAGTCGTTTTTCATGCATCATCAGCCCATCGGTGGGTTTACCTGCCGATCGAGGGGTCAATTTTCAGAACTTAACTGATTTATCAACTCATCTGGCAGACTATGCCGAAACAGGAGACTCATCGTTTTGTATATTTTTGTAATGTTTGTATTTCGGGGACTTGCCAATATTCTTTTGTTTTTAATGGAAGTCGTTTGGCTCGTATGTCTTGACTCTTTTACATAAATATACTTTACGTCAATTGATTTTCATTTGATATGCTGTTTCTGTCAAGCTTATGTTTTCTGTCAAGGTGTATACTTTAATTGATTGACTGTCAAGGCATTTGCTGATTTTCAAATCCGCTGATATGTTAAACGGGCCATCGATTGGTCATAAGTTTTTGGCATTTAAGAGAGATTTTCATAAATTGTTTAAGTCCTGCGGCCATGCAGGCATAGAAAAGAACTAGGGGTAGTGTTTGCCTACTCTGTCACAATCGTTTAGAAGTCAGCCTTATCAGGACATTTTATTTTGATATCAACATGTCCCCGTCAGGACACTTACATCACCAATCTACTGATATCCACATGTCTATTTTCAAATCGTTATGTTTGCACGCACAAACATTGGCACGCCCGCATTATTTTATGTCATATCGAGGCATTTCACATCGAGCTATTGGCTCGTCGAGGGATTCACTGACAGGTTTACAACGAACAATATTTTGGCACACCTTGATGCCAGTAACCCCTCGATGTCAACCCCTCGATGCCAAGCATCCCTTGATATCAGTTTTACCGCAAACAATATTTTTGGTACTTCTCGATGTCAACGGTCCCTCGATGTCGTCGAGGTGTTCCTCGATACTGATTTTATATGCAAACAATCCCTTGATGCCATGTATGGTCTGATGCCAATCCCTCGATGACGTCAAGGCATAACAGGGCCAAATTATATGCAAACAATATTTTGGCACGCCCGGTGGGACTCTCGATGCCCAGTGGGACTAGCTGCCAAGCTATGGCTCGATATCAAGGAATACGGGTGTCAAAATTTACGCAAACACGTCCAACTAACGAATTTTTATTGAATGGCAAAAATAACTGAGGTTGTACTTGTTGAAAAATGATCGACAATGATGAATGATGTTAAAATATTAACTTCATCACGATAATTAAGACAAGTAAATTATTCATTCACAAGGTGGTGTTTTATAAAGTTGAAAACTAAACAACAGAACTGCCCGAGCACAAGTAGAAACCATCAACATTCCTATTGACTTCTGCAAAGGGATTCAGAAACACTAATATGCTGAAAATGAAATTAAACTAGTCGAGATTCAATTGGAGTTCAATCAGTAAAGTTTATTTTCAAACTCGATTCTTGATTCATAAACAAATTTAACAGTATTTAATGTTTGATAACAACTCAAACTTAGTTCAATAAATAAAAATCCATATAATAAAAATATCAAGTTACTCAAACACAACTCGTGTTCGACACGAATTCTTTGAAATAAATCAAATAAGCTTGAATAAGATGTTGTCCACTCAACCAAACCCTAGAACACACAAACGCCCACTTGAAGAGAGGTTAAACTACTACTCCTGTTGTAAATACTACTTCTATGATATAATCAATCACCTGGACTAATATTTAAAAGCTTTATCTACCGTTGTAAGGAATCGATTAGTTTACAGAAGTAGAAAAGAATAATGCTTAGTTGAATAGACTGATGTTTTGCAAATGATATGTGGTATTTTCAAAGAATACAACACAACGCATCTAGAGCTATAAAGTTACACACAGCTTTAAAGAACTCTAAGGCACCAGATGAGGAAAAAATTTACAAAAAAAAAATCCCTAAATTCCAAGTACTCCTCCACCTAATTTACATCCCTGATGATGTTCTGTTTATCTTTTGAGCACCTAGTTTAGTAACAGCAGGTTTTGTACCTCTGCTTCGTCCACTTAACATCGGCTTGTGCCCAGTTGTAGGTGCAGGAGCTGCAATCGAAGCCCAAAGATCATCGTCGGCAGATGATCCACTTGATTTCAGATTCAACGGCTTGGATGATGCTTTGGGAACTGGGGCAGCAATTGCACCCCAAGTGTCATCCTCATCAGCTACTCTGCTCGTCTTCGAGCTCAGAGGCTTTGATGTGGATTTTGGAGTAGAATCTGCTACAGAACCCCACAAGTCGGTATCGTCATCTTTACTTGTTTTCATTGTGCCTTTTGGTCTTACACTTGAAACTGAACCAAACATTACAATACCCATGAGAATAGTAAATTTTCAGAGAAAAAGACCCAGAGTACTTGGAGAAACTTTTGGGTCAATTTGTACACTGTTGATTAACGATGACTGGTTCTTGTGTTTGTAAATGCTTTCGCAAAATTTTACCACTAAAAATTCAACTAGTGAAATGGTTATTACTGGGTTAGATGATATCACTACCTTGTGGTTTTGGTTGTGAAACAGGCCTTTTTTGAGCTGCCTGGATGTTTGCAAGAGCCGGTGATGGTTTTGCCTCTTCTAATGGCTCAATGTCATCCCAACCATCTTTTTCATTATCATTCTCTTCGTGAATGCCATTTACAATTTCTCCCCATCCATCGGTTGATGCAGGGGAATCCGGTGGAAGGTGATCTGTAAAATCAGTTAAATCTGTTCTGGAACTTACACAGACTGGTGGTATACTTGCACCTTCCATCACTGTGGAATCAGAAAACAATGTCAAACTGAGTGCTGGCTAATAGGTGACTATATAAATGCAATAAATTAAATAAAACTGGAAAATTATCACCGAAGCAGATTCAATTATCCCTAAAAAGTGAGGCATGTGTGTATAGAAAATATCTCGACAAAAGATTAAATAAGAAAAAGAGGAAGAATAGATGAAATCTGCACCAGAGCTAGCATTGGAGCTTGTCGTTGTTATTGGTGCACTCGGGCTTGATGAAGCAAAGTTGCTCTGTTCAGAAGGTTTGCCTTTCAGTGTCAAAGAGCTCATGGCCCATCTGCATCATAACAGTTGAATGTGAAGGTCAAATTTCTTAAAACACAATAAAAAATTTACGGAAATATGGATTCTGCTGCAGTACAAGTAAACACAACAGTTCCTTTTTACAAGGCGAATAAAAGAAAAACAAAGATTAAAATGAAAGATCAGAAAACAGTCTTCCAGTGCTTTCCTAAACTGATTTGGTTGGGAGCAAGGAAAGATTTATCATGCTCTGTATTCTAAAAAAAATTGATAATGTACAAAGATTTAAGTATTTAACTCTGCATACCCAAGTAAACTTGCATTTCCAGGTAGTGATGAAATTCCTGTGCCTGCTGCACCTGTAGCATCCCCATTGCTTGTCTATACAGAACCATAAATCACCATCAAACCTCAGTCAAGAATGACAGAAAGGGAGGGAGGGAGGGAGGGAGGGAGGGAGGGAGGGAGATAGCCAAAAAGTACATATCAACAGTTGATAAACTTGAACTTTTTAAGAAACCTGATGCCACATGGTAAGTCTTACTCTTTCTGGAGAAGATGGGATCAGTTTACATTATGAATCCGTCAAGAAGGTATCCAGATTTTCATGAGAACTTAGATAAAGGCATAATAATTACAGATGCTTTTCACTAACATGCTGAAAAAACTAAAAAACACAAGGATTGTAGACGCACCTTCTCATGGTATTGTTTGACTATTTGCAAAAATTGTTCAACAGCTTGATATGCCTTTAAGCGAACGTCACTGCACATTATAAAGAACGGGCAAATGACCAACGTTAGACATGAAAAGCACACAAGATAAAGTAACACATAAGCATCTGTGGAAACTGCATCATCAAGGATATAATTCATAAAAATTACACAGTGAAGCCACCCATAATAGGGAAAAGATGTATATATGTACTACAAGGACTAAATCAACATATCCAATTTATGACTATATTTAATACAGTACATCTTTTCCAGAGATGAAGAGAAGATACAAATTTTAAGTTAGTAATTTTCAACAGGAGGCCTTGTTTTGAGAAGAAGCAAACTGAGAGTATGCTTAGAAAGGGAGTTTTTTTTTTTGGGGGGTGGGGGGGTGGGGTTGGGATTAGGTCAGGTGTGTGGATTGGAGGAAGAGTTAGAGTCCTTGCCATGTCTGGGTAGGAAGTGAAGATGGAGGGAAAGGAAAAGAGGGAGAACTGAAAATTCTTCATGTACTTGGAAATTCGAAAACCTCCAACGGAGGAGTTGGAAGGAATATTGACTCAAATAGGTAAAATTAGAAAAGTACATCATGTTCCTCAGATTTTATCATTATACCAAACGAGGAATTGACCAATTTCCCGTTTTGATACCAAAAAACTTGAACTTGATGAGTTTATCACACCCCTTCCATGGGTGAAGGATTGGAAGTGGATCTCAACCTCATAACCATATTGAGATCAACCTTAGAAAGGTAATCAACTTCATAATTATAACTATCATGATTCATGGAAACAAGAAAGGTAGAAATAAATTATAAGAGGACAAAACTCAAATAAGATTCTTAGAATGAGGATGATTAATACAAACACGCGATAGTCTAATCTTAAAAAATCGATAGATCATATAGGCAAGAGACAAATTTACCTGTCAGGATCAATGGTCAGGACAACAACATTTGGCAAAATTCGAGTTGCAATCTCGGTGACATCGTAGCAAGAACTAGTGGCACACAGAGCCATAATACCTGACACAAATTGAAGCAGAATCATCTAAGAGGAGTCTGTGAGTGAGACGAAACTTCAGAGGGGAGATAATTTTTTTTTTTTTTTTTTTTTGTGAGTTCTTTAAGTAGGAATATGGTATTGATATGAAGTTGTCTCAGCTAAAAGGCTAATAAAGTTATTAAGGGTAGCAAGTAGAAACCACCTCAATGACATAACACGTTCCTCAATGAGTTCAAGACTAAGAATAAAGTTTTACCTGCTCCCCGAGCAGGAGAAAAAGTATCACGCAAAGCTCGAACTGTGAATGCATTTATCAGAACTCGTTTCCTGGTCTGCAATCAGAAATATTTTACTTAATAAATATGCTAAAAGTGATTATTCTCTGCAAAAATTCAATTAAGTGAATTACTTCATTTTAGAGGTCATAAAACAGGTTACAAAGACCCTCTGGTACTTACCCCATCATTAAGGTAACTGGCTATATTTCCAAGCAATATGGTAGTATTTGTTCTAATTGCTGGTTCTTCGTCAACCTAAAATATATATGACAGGAAAAAACAACTCCGTTAGAACTCAAAATCAAAGCAAGAGTTCAAGTAACACATTTGACTTGCACAAAGTGCATACCTGTAGCTTTGAAAGAAACTTTAACAATGATCCTGATATAGTGCGCTGAGAGAGCTGTGAAAGGAAAGAAAAAAAACAAAAAGCAAAGAGAAACAATTAAAAAAAAATTAGATAGTGCTAGCTCAACCATCAGTCTGTACATTCCTACATTAAACAATATGAATTGCCACTATTTCATCGGATCATCTAGTAAAAGTCAAAAGGCGTAGTGAATCTAAGGCGCACGACACAAGTTCTGGTCTTCAAGAGAGGGCGCGGTTTCGTATCTCACTTCTGACAATTGTATTCTGATCATCTCATATCTCACAAGAGCATGAGTCCACATTACAGTACTCAAAACTTTAAATCAACACAGTATAAAAAACCATATACCTCTAGCAATCATCTACAGTTTTTTCTATCAACATAAGATTTTGATGAACCAAGTACATCACTTAAGTGGCCACTGATGAAGATGAATGTACAATAGAAAATTCAAAACAGCATCACTAACAGAACACTTCGAGGACAAGTTAAACCCTACGACCATGCTGTAAATTTCAATATTATATGCATTTAAAGATTAGAAGAAGCTAGCCGCAAGAGATTTCATTTAGCTACTACATTGGTAAATTATGGGATTTGATATATGCCTGAACTTAATTTGAACAGACTTGATTTAAAGGTGTCCTTACCTTAGGAGCCAGGACTAGCATAGATTTCAGTGTCAGTTCCCGTAGAAAAGCGGAGGTGTCGGAGAACCCATTAGCAACATGAGGGTAAACCTATTATCAAACATAAAAAGATTTGCTGCTCCATTATTTCACACAAATACATCGTTTCCACATCAATAACAAGGAACATTGAACAATGTGTAATTTGTTATGAAATCATGACTTCATACTTGTTCGTCAACAATTTGTGAAGTTAATGACTCTCCATACTGATCAATATGCTGAAGGAGACCAACTCGAATAGCCCGATCAGTAGATGCAAAAAGTTTGACAATCGTTGGTAATACCTACAGACAGCAAAACTATGTTAACCTACAAGAGTCTGCAAATTTAAATTGTAAATATAGTATGCTAAGACATAAAAAACCAAGACACAGCACGCTGTCATTAAGACTTGGAGTGTAACCTTCTGACTATATTCTTCTTTTGAAAGCCAAGAACCCAACTTTAACAATGCAGTCAAAGCAGGAGCAGCAGCTGAACCAAATTCCAGGGCGGATGCTAACAATGGAAGCAACTGAAAAACCAAAAATTGAAGTGACTTTACAAGCAAAGAGCTATTCCAAAAAAACACTGAATATTATTAAAGATACCTTTTTCAGCACTATCTGGCGAGGAAGCTGCTCGGCAAGATTTGGAAGTTTACGGAAAAATGTATCTTTTTCCACACTATCCTTTAAATTGAGGATTTCCATAAACTGTATGGTTTCCACCAATTTATTCTGAAAATATTCTGCCAATACAAAACACTAGAAATTTTAGCTCATCATCAGTCATGTTAAATTAGATTCCTTTTATTAATGAAAACAAACAAGTCTAAAGAAGTGAAAGCATAAATAGCAATTTTGATCGCTAATCCTCCAAGTAAAGACTAACAAGATGGAGAAAGTCAAATCTTAAAGAAGAAAAGAAATGCCAACTTATATTTGATCTATCAAAGCAGTATTCATGATTGATTGCAAATCAAGCTAACAAACAACCAAAAGGAAATAAGCATTTTTCCCGAAAATCAATTGATTGACATTAACAAGTTAGGTGCCTCAAATATGTAAATAATCATAACTAATGTAGTTGTTATCCGAGTGACTAAATTGTAGATAGTGAAATAATGCTGAGGCATCCACAATGTGCAGCAGCTTATTTAAAGGAATAACTAAAATATAGAATACTAACAGGCGCAGACTGAATTTTTTTAAGTATATCAAATATCATCAAATAATTCAACCTCATAAGCTCAGACTTCATAAAAAATAAGAACTCACCGCTATTTTCCAAAAGCTTTGATGAATTCAACCTGCGAGAAGGCACAGAACTCAAGAGACGCTGATAATCTGGAAGCAGAGACTGTGAGACAGGAAAATGGACAATTCCAAATGAAAATGAATATACCAAATTATGTAGAAGGAAAGGCAACCACCGAATGAAAAGAATTAAGCATTGCATATTAAACTCCAATACTCCAGAAATTCAACGATACAGTAAGTAAACAATGTCACCTTTGGTATGCTAACAGTATTTCGCAACTCCTCTGTTTTAGTCATCTTCATACCGGAGAAGAGTTCATAAATTAGACAACCTACATCCGCAATGTCAAAAGAATGAGTAGAAAGTATACAAAAAAGAAACTGATGTTCTGTAAAGGATGCAACTTCTTTTCTACTTTCTTTTCTCCTAAAAAGAAAAGCGAAGCTTGGCCAGAAGAAAAAAGCTTTCTTGCATCTATATAAATAGTTCTCTTTTCCATAGATATAGGTTGAAATGCGGGTAATGGATAACCATTTTTTTATGCAACAGCAGACTTCAAAATTGCTTTTCATCAAGCATTAAATTGAGATGCTATCCTAGTTTCCTAGTCTTAAAATGGATGCCTAGTATAGGTGGTCTTTACCTAAACCACATATTTTATTATACAGCTTCAAATTACGCATACCATAGCCATCTTAAATTCATGCATACATACTCGTATACAAAAGAATTGGATTGTTTGATCAAAAAAAATTCATAAGAATTGGTTTGCTGCAAAAAGAAGATTGTTTGGCCCACATAATCTAGGATATGTTTGTTGAATAACTGATTAGAAAATTTTAGCAGGTTAAGGTATTCAAATACAAACTTACCCAAACCCCAAGAATCAATAGCCCACGGTGGAGACTTTCTGATAGCTGCCCAGTCCGATTTTGACAACTCCATTGGTTTGTATTGTGAACCAATAAGCCATTCATATTGCTGCGTAAAAAATGGTGTTACAATGATAGGTCAAATCAGCCACTATACCAGCTAATGACAGGCAGAGTCCTCATAATACAAATTAAGTAAGAAGCAACACAAATATTTGCAATATTTTTCCCATATAAACAGAAGTAGGATGAGAAAACACAAAAAGAACGCAAATACTCGAGATCCAACATGAAGGACCTTTTTGGATTTCGTTTGGCCAACCTGGGTTCACCCAAAGTAGGCCAAACCTCGTTTGGGAATGGGTTAGAGAAGGTCTCCGCTCAAACCCCAGGTTTCGACCTAGGTCGAGAGCTATAAAGTTATTAGTTTTAATTTGTAATGAATTATTTCATATATTTCATCAGCAGGATACAGATTTTTGTTCATGATGAAGTGTTGGATATTGTTCTTCAGCTTCCAAAATGCCATTTTAAGAAGAAAATAATCGGAAAGCTCTCTTAACACGAATAGAAAAGGTGCAAATACACACATTTCTTTTGATTCTCCTCATTTAGTGCATAACAAAATTGACTTTCCAGCAATAAACAGAGGAGCTGCAGAGAATATGGGCAAAAAATGACTTACAAGCATCGGTCCACTGGAAGCTTCATTATTCCCATCAAACTCAGATAAAACATCAAATGCATGGAGTTTCCAGTCCAATGTTTGAGTGACAACAACACTAGCCATACAAACATTACCATGAACCTACAGCAGCCAAGACAGAAAATCAATCCTTAAATATATAGTGCTAAAAGTAAGAACGTGATTACGGTTGAGTGGCAACAGCCTCTAAATTTCTAGTACAGATAATCCAAATATTTAAATGGAGAAGTTATTCATCAGTTCACAACTGGGTCACATTCTGGAACATATTTGTCTCACTGCAGTTTCATGCTTCCGAAGCTAGTGTGTCAGTAATATTAAAAGCTCTAATCAAATTTCAATATGTCTCTTTCATTTAAGATATCCTAGATTTTCGAGCTTAATCAGCATATTAAGAGAACAACAAAGAACTCCACACTTCTCCAAATGGATATTTAACATACAGAACTACTGAACAATATATGTAGTTACGTACCAATTTACAATCATTATTCAAGAAGCTCACAGCTTTGGCAATCCGGTGAAGTCCCCATGCATAATATTCATCCCTGGCACAAGAAAGTGTAAATATATCTCACTTTAACTGCCTAGGAAAAGGAGGAAACACCCAAGGAAATTACATCATCTCAGAGAAATGGACTCTTTATAGCCAAATGCTAAACATTAATGTGATGGAACAATAAACTATTACTTATGAAAGTAATACAATTAAACAAAAATCCGGCTTACAACAATCTGCTGATAGGAGAAACATAAAATTATGGTCTATGGAAGTACAGTCTCGCAATTTTGAACAATTTACTTTTTACAAGGGCAAAAAAGCATTGGATTAAACATATGAATGACAAATGGGCATGATCATAATTCAATTAACCTTTGGCTGCCTTCCAGCCCCAATTCCTTGATCTTTTCCGAGAGTGGCATAACAGGCTCAGTCACAATATAAATGGAGACCTTCGTGCTAGACCCATCAAAAGTTTCGGCCTCGGTACTGTGCAGAAACGACAAAATATTTGGATGCCTGACCTGAAATAACATAAGATAATCTTCAGCACCATGGCAACTGAGTTAGTGCACAAAGAAACCAAGTGGATGGGTCTATTCACTAGATCTCGTTGTAAAATCTCTAGCTTTACAAATTGAAGATCCTAAATCAAGTCCTAATGATGAGACTGGAAGTCATTACCCTCCAAACTGATGTGTAATGAGCTAACAGGCTTCCAGAACCATAAACTCGTTAACACTAACTATTTATATGCATTTCTATCAGTATTGCTATCAGCAGGTTGATGCATAATCAATACAATAGCACAGATACCTGATGCAGCAAGCCTCACACAACTTACGCTACGTTATGGGTCGGATATGGCAATCAGATAAATGTGTACAGAAACAATAATATACCCCGTTTGTGTGTTAAATACCATGAAAAATCAAAATTCAAGCAATTTTAAACAATCACTAGTGCCTAGTTTAGTTACCTACTTCAGTTTGAACTGTTCATTTCTTAGTTATATACCTAGAAACTCATTATTTTTCAAACAAAATAGGAGTCTATAACAACTCCGCACAATTGAGTACCAAAAATCGAATTAATGACACATAATGATAAAATACTCCACCAATCCTATAAAATTCACCTATTTTGATATTTAGTCTTTCTGCATAGTCATCAACTCATCGTTGAAGTTTAATCTAATTGTAATGCCACTATGGAGTATAATCTATAGTACTACTTCGAATAATAGCACGAAACAATATTTCAGAAATATTAACATGAAATACTACAAAACAGTATCATAAGTATCCAAAAGCTCGAATTTCGGTGTGAACAACCTTAAACCCGCACACTAATTGGCACAATATAAAATCTAGCGAAAATTTTATCATGTTCACCTTTCAAAGTTACATAAACGGCACTAATTGGTAAGTCATTAATGCAGATTACAAGAAGTCAAGTGTCAAACTAGAAGAAAGTTATCGTACCAATAAGGACAATTTTATCACCACTCATGGACCTGGTTACATGAGGGTAAGTAAGCTGATAACAGCATCTAAGTTATTCAATATGTGCCTCAAAGACCCATTAGGCCCAGCCACAAGAAAAGTAGAAGAAACAAGCAGGCCAGATATTTAAAGACATTAATTTTTTTTTTTATAAATTTGATTCACACCTAAACTAGTATTGGTCGTGGTAAAGTAAGGGTCACCGGACATACGTAATCCAGTAAATTATATACATCCATAATAAGCTCACCGTACGCAGGCGTTTAACACCGTTACGACCAGCAGCCAAATGTCCATCGTTGGCGTTGATTCCTGAAAGAGAAAATACCGAGACAGGAGACCCGTCATCCTGTTGAATAATAGAAAAATGAATAAAAAAACTATGATTAGAGACCTTATATTATCCTGACTGGCAAAAAAAAAACATGGTTGAGATATACCAAACTATCTAAAAAGAGCCCAGACTTTGGAACATATGTGATTACACAATTAATCTTGTATGATCTATGTGAGAATTCATATCACCTATGTCCTTTGCATAGAGATATGCAGAAGAAAACCACTAGATTATCGTGATAAAAAAAACAAAAAAATATAAAATTTAATGAGGCATATTCTCACATATTATCTGCAAACTGAAGGAGGGTAGATATTTACTACATATTTTCTTTCTAAAGTATTAAATGTCCAAATATATCATTGAAAAATATCAAGAACCACAGAGGAATTTTCAGGAAGTTGAGGGTAACTTTAACGATGAGATGTTCTATAATTAGTGATTCAAATCTAAAATTGATACCAAAAGATGCTAAATTCAACCAATTTTGGGGTCAACAGTTAGTTAGTGGATAATATTTTGAACCATCAGTTTGCAGCCAAAAGGCCCAGAACAGATTGATTTTTTTGCAGAATCAGAGAATACAGAACGACAGCAGCTTACAGTTATTCGACATGAATAAAGTTTATTTCCTGACTAAACTTAATTTTACAAATTCATGTCAACAAACCATAATACTGCGACAGCAAATGTGGTTTCTCCTAAGCAACTTAGTCTTCTAAACGTAATCTTAAAAGAGGAAAAGAAAAAAAAAAATCATATAACTCTCATTTGCTCTTTCTCACAAACCATCAACTCATCTTGAAAATCAAAAGCTTACTGCAAGGGCCAAAAAGGGAAAAGAAAATCCAAATTGTGTATATAAGAAGAGGATATTATAGTGCTATGATATGATGATACACACAGATTCTTAATCATATCTCAACTGTCTATTCCTTTGCAAGAAAATAATAGCAATTTAAATAACACATAGTCTTTGATGTAATTTCAAACCACAAATTTTCCAAGTACCAAAAAGAAAGATAAAAATTTGCTGGCTAAGAGATTTATTCATGTTATGGCAATTTTTATTGGCTGGCATTAACATGGACCATTTTAATGATAAGCATACTCATGGAAAATTCTAGATCAATGCAAGTGTAATACACTTGCTTTTGAAGGAGTGTCATCTCATCCCAAAGCAAGTGTACCGTACTTGCAATGTGAATGTTTTTGGTTCGGCCAGACCGGTTTGGGCATGAATTACCCGTAGATTCGTAGCTGAACTTGTAAAAAGGATTCATACATGTTATCATAAATTCCACTTCACACAACGGAAGTTGTGCCATCAAAATTTGAGAACTGATTCATCCCTATGACATAAACATAAACCTGTCACAGTGATCTAGAAACCAGTGATTTGGAATCAGTTACAGCACCAACCAACAGAAGTTATAATGACATAAACGATTTCACCCATGAGAACCTTAATGACGCAAACTACACTAATAAAACATATAATTACTAAGTTTTGCACGAGCAACATTGATCTCATTATATTAGAACTCAAAAATTCGTAAATAAATCAACTGAACCATTCAAAAAGGGCAACAATCAGTAACACAAAGTGGAATGGAAACAGAACCTTGGAGGTTCCACGGTAGTGCACCCAAGAGCCCCAAGCAGAGGAGTACGGCTCCCCGACGTTGTATGGCAGATCCTTGACGCCCGCACCCGATCCGCCCACCACTCCTTTAAGAAATTTCAGCATCTTCACTCGAAGCCCGGCCCGGTAGAGGATGAGAGAAGGTCGATCTACTTTGTCGTAGTTCTGGAAATTAATTGAATTGATAGATGATTCTGTTAGTTAATTCTGTACTCGAAGATGCACTGCAGCTCCCTGTTCCGCAAGGGTGGTGCACCGTTGGGAAATGGGGATTGGTATTACGTGCGGTGTTGATGGGCTAAAAGAGAAGGGAATAAAAGGGAAATAGATGTGAATAATATAAAATTAAGAATTTTTTTTTTTTGGGGGTGGGGTAATTAAATGTCGCATAATAAATTAATAATAATCTTTTCTATTTTTCGATAAATGGTTAACGAAACTTTTTAGTCCATATAAAATGATCAGTGTATTAAGTGTTTTTTCATGATAATTATGAGAAAAATGATGTTTAAAAATTTCAAATCTCAATATTTGTTTAGTTTATTTGAAGGATTTTGTTAAATCTCATATATGTTTCTAGAGCTTACACAACATGTTAGTTTTAGGGATTTTTGTGCGTCACACCCTCGAAAATTTTCGATTTTTACACTTTCTTCCTATAATAGAAAAAACATGAATGTAACCCAAAAAGTTGATAGTGCACTTTATCGGCAAAATAGTAATTTATGTTCCTTAATTTTTATTAGCCCGTAGAATCAAGACATTTAATTTTTCAGTCCACGGAATCAGGACAATTAATTTTTCAACAAGCATTTTACGTCCATTAACTTTCACTAATTCGCAAAATCAGGATACTTAATTTTCCAACAGGCATTGTAACTGAGGACACTTCATTTTTTCAGGAAGCACTTTACATCCCAACTTTCACTGGTCCGCGGAATCAAAACACTTAACTTTCCTGATTCCGCGGACTAGAGAAAGTTAAAGGACGTAAAATATTTGCTACAATTTTTTTAATTAAGGAACATGTTATAAATTAACAACTTATGTATTAGTAAAAAATGTAAAATAAAAATATTGAACTAGATTAAAATTTTATCATACTAACTGTACATATTAAACTTGTTGAAATAATGTACCGATGGATTAAAAAAACAAAGGATTAAATAAGTGAACTATGAGTCCCACTATTATGAATAATTTTTTTTATTTATTTCGACAAACTATAAATCACATCTTGATTTCTTATTTTTGCACTTAGCTCTCCAAAAGTTTCAATTTATTGCACTAAGTCTCAAATTACATTTATACCCTTTGAAATTGAATAAAGTGTTGAGTAGGGAGCACAATGCACTCATTTATCAACTTTCAGGGGGCAGATTCATGTTTTCTCAATTGTGGGGGGTATAGCTAAAAAAATTTTAAAAATTGAGGGTCATGTGCAAAAATCCCTAGTTTTTTGTTCCAAAAAGGTGAAATCGCTCATCCCGGGCGCCCCTCACCCCCTGTCCGACGGGATTGTGAGAGGAGGTAAATCATGGTGACTCAACCGGCAACAGAGGCTGGGACCAGTACTCACTGCGCACAAGGAGCCCCCCTCATTTTTTGAGAGGTTGCTCCCACACTGCCGCTGGTGAGGTTCGATCCTTGGTCACTTGTTCCAACTTCCACCTCTGAGACCAGTTGAGCTGCCCATGCGGACAAGCTGGATATTTTAATAATAATTATTACATACAAAGATTGATAATGCAAAAATCAAATAATAAGACGAAAATTTTATTCTAAAAAGAAGTTTTCAAGAGTGTTTGAGTAAAATAAGACCAAAGAGCTAGCTCCTAGAATGTTGTTACAGTAATTCTGTAATTATGGTCAAATTCGAGAAATTAAAAATTGGAGTACTGATATTGAAATATGGCCTTATTCTTATCTTAACTGTTTAAGGTTCTTCTGCCCTGGTGTTGTTTTTGTTCTTCTCGTAGCAGATCTTTGCATTTGTTCACTAAGGCTGCGTTCGGTTGGTTAGATTAGGACAAATTAGGTGTGATTGGGCCATGATTAATTTTGTCCAATTGTCTATTTATTTGTTCGGTTGGGCCAACTAAAAGACGGGCTGCCCGTCCAATTAAGACCGATTTGTGGGCCAGCCCGTCTTATTCTCCTGATTATAATACCACCTCTGGACCCAAGATTGTAGATAATGGCCCAATTATAAATTGTGTTCCCGAAATTGCCCTTAAATATCCGGTTAATAACAAAAATATCAAGCAACATTTTCAAAAATGCCATCCAATAATGTTATCTTCTCCACTCAATTTTTCAACTCATTTCTCAGGCAAAGCTTACGGCTTTTGGGAGGGAAAATTTTTTGTCCATTTTAATTCTCCAAGGTAAGCTTATTTTTTGTTCCCATTTTTTTATGCATAAATTAGACCCATTCTTTGGAGTAATTTTGGTTCAATTTTTGCCCAAATTATTTACATTTTTTAGCAAAGCTTCACCATTTTTGAGTTTGAGATTTGAGCTTGAATTTTTTTTTTTTTTTTTTGTTTAACAGTGAAGGAGCAAAAGCTCAGTTGGGTCCAAAACTGAGATTTGAGATTTGAGCAAAAGCTTCACCATTTTTTAGCAAAGCTCAGTTGAGATTTGAGCTTGTATTTTTTTTTTTTTGTTTAACAGTGAAGGAGCAAAAGCTCAGTTGGGTCCAAAACTGAGATTTGAGATTTGAGCAAAAACTTCACCATTTTTTAGCAAAGCTCAGTTCAGATTTGAGCTTGAATTTTTGTTCTCCATTTTTTAGCAAAGCTCCAAAACCAACAGCCAGATCATCACTCAACTTCAGGGGCAAAATTGTCCTAACAAAGTAATTAGGTCAACCGAACAGCCCAATTGATAATGGTCAGAAGAACTTCGCCACCCAAATATTAGATTGTAGTTTTTTCTTTCTCATTTTTTTGTGTGTAAATTTTGGGCCTGTCTTCCATTTTCCTTGTTTATTTTCTGCTGTAGCTGTGTGTTGTTCGATTGGCCCTGTTTATGTGTTGTGGTTGGGACTTAGAGCCCCCGTTTTATGCATAATATTTTTTTAACTAAAAAGAAAAAAGAAAAAAAACAGGTTACGTTAGAACTATTCACATTATTTTTCAGCTTATAAGCTTTTTCAAGAAAGATATGACGAAAGTATAAACTCATATGGGGTGGTCTACGCTAACTCGGGCTGGTGTGAGTTACCGTACGATTTCACTAGAATTGAGTCATTTGGCAAAAGTTCGAGCCCTCCTAATGCATGAAATACCAAAAATATCCCTTTTATTTAAAAAAAAAACAGAAAAACCAACTCATAATCCCCCACCCCACACAAATCCCAACATCGCCGCCACCCATTGAAGCTTGTCGTTTTTATTCTATTTGTCATTGAAGCTATATGTTCTGGTACTGAAGAATTTTGTTTTGCATTTTTAGAAATTAAATTATGGGAATTGAAGCCCACGTCAAGAGGATTACGATGAAACAAGAATTTTTAGAAAAGTGGAGAAACGAGTTCGAAATCGTGATTTAAAATTTACGAAAAAAAATATTTTGCGATTATGATGTTCAAATGAAAGAATTGAACTATTTATTCCACCGAATATGAAATTGACTATACGTATGTGTTTGCGGCGACGAGACGAACAAAACCCCTAAGCTAGTTCTGACGAACAGTCATCGGAATACGATGGCCGTTCGTGGAGATGGTGGCGACGCTTTATTTACAGGTGAAGGAAGGTTGAAGAAGGCAAAGGGGCATAAATATCAATTTATGGTGTCCATCCCTAATTGGTTGGTTTATACATCTTTTTTTTTTTTCACTTTTTATGGGTTCATACACCATTGTACAATTTATAAAGTTTAAGATACAAACACTAAAACACAATTTTTCATAACCCAAATACCATTATAAGTCAAAATAGAATGTCCCAACTCATATACAGAGTTCTTAGGGCTTATATATTTCTAGTCTGGCCCAGTTTGGTCTCAACCAAAATGGGTCAAACCTTGTTTGGTGATGGGTTTCAACAAATTTCGGTCCAAACCAGGGTTTCAGCAAAAGCCCAAACTCTCTAAACCAGCCCAAACTTTAACCCTTTTAATATGTCAACATGTAATAATGACAAATAGACACAACATGGGAGTTAATTTAGTTTTTATATACCAACTTTATATAATTTATATTTTAAACAATATCATTTACATTACAAGTTTTTTTTTTTTAAATAATTACATTACAAGTTTTTGCATTATTTATTTTCGTCTTATTATTTGATTTTTGCATTATCAATCTTTGTATGTAATAATTATTATTAAAATATCCAGCTGCAGTTTTAAATGTTTTATTCGATTATATTAGATGGTAGAAATAATGTTCATCTTAATATATTGTATATATTACAACATAAAAATATGTATTAATTATCTCATTAAATATATCATTTTTGCATTCAAACAATTGTTATCAAAATATTTTATTGTATTTTTTCATATTATTATCGGTTATATGTTGGCTAGAAAATGATGGCATGTCAGATATTGTATATATCTTATAATTTACAAGATGATAAAACTATTAATAATTTTATTTAAACAAATAAGTATTCAATTATTTATCATCATCTAAGATAATATCACAATCTAATCTAAATAAATACAACTAATTCTCAATAATTACAATATAATAACTCATCATCTCAATCATTACAAAATAAAATATTATATTTCAAATTCTATAAAGTTATTGATTTGACACAAACTACCTTTTTTTCTTCTACAAACCCCAACAAGCAAACTACCATACAAATCAAATCTCAAATGTTAAAATCCACTAACTATTATGTAATAATATTTTACAATCTCAATATTCCATTGAAACCATTACCCAAATCGAGTTTCAAAGATTTTACCCAAACCTTCGAAACCACTTTTCCAAATCAAACTGAGACCAAACCCAACCAAACTACTTTTATATTAACCCACCATACTTTTATATTAGACACGGCAAAAGGCAACAATTGAGACGGTAAAAGAAGAAATGAAGGGAAAATCTTTTAACTGATATTTTAATTAATTAAATCTAAAACTGCGTCAAAAGCTAGTGATGACAATATTGAGACGGATGGGCAGATGTTTTGTCAGGTAGCCCAAGTGGAAGGCAATGAAGGTAAAAAGATCTATCACAGTTGTAGGCAATAATTTTTGTCTTGCTATTGTATTAGATATATGTAGTTGAAGACATGAATTTACATCAGTTTCAAAATTAAAATACTCCATTTTCAATGTCCGAATATATGTGACAGTAAAATATGTAAATAGTTGATCTATTTCAATAAAGGACAAGTTCTAGAATCTAGGGTCTATTTGTTTCGTTAAATTAGTAATTTTCCTCATAAATAAATTGAAGTACAAAAAAAAACTTTGTTTGAATTTTTTGGGACGAAACAAATAGTAGATATATATTTTAGAAATGAGTAAGTTTTTTAGATATTATGAAAAAAAGAAAAATGGTGTAAGAAATATGTTATTTTATGTCAAGTTATATTTGTCATGTCTGATAAATAGTGTAAATAATCAGTTTAAGAGATATGTTACTTTATTTCAAGTTAAAGTATGATTTGTTTATGGTTATTTTAGATATGAAAGAACTTTTACAGATAAATTTGTTTCGATAAAGAACAAAAGTTATTTGTTTAATTTTTATATATTGAGTACCAAAATATTCTCTGAAAAGCAAGACAAATACACCATTGGAGTTAGCCTATCTTTCTACATTAAATTTTTTTGCTATTATTTTTTTTTATTCCCAAGAGTTTAATCATTTCCGAGGGGCGTTTGACATATTAAGTGGGTACCTCCTCCACATGAATTTGAATATGAGTTAATTACTTTATAGTTATTAGTTCATTCCACTAGACCAATCACCTTGATCTGTATTTTGCTCATCCTATTAGTACTGTTAATACCAATTTTAAAGCGAAAAAGACAGTATTGCCCTTATATAGTGAATGGCATGAATACAGCCGGCCGAACCCATTATAAATCTAAAGAAAAAATTATAAGAAAAGGATGGACAAGTATGTGAATGTAGCCAAACTTAAATCAATTTTCAGTCATCATGTGAGAACCAATGAACTGATGACTTGAATGACTATTGTTAAGACCAAATTAGAGTACTTCTAGTTTCCAATATCCAGACAGGGTCAAGGATTCAAACCCTTACCCCAAATTAAACTCACAACATTGATCCAGTTATGCACTCCTAACTTCAATTATAAAACCTGACCCATATATTATAGTAGGGTTGATTGTCAAAATATTCAATTTACCCTCTATAATTTAAATAAAGAGCAATTTACTCCATGTAATTTTTTTAAAGGAGCAATTTATCTCCTTGAGTTGGAGAGTGTATCTCACTCGCACAAATATAAAAGTAGGCGTGAAATGTATCATGTGAAAAGACGAAATTACCCTTGGGGGGGTAAATGGTCCATATAAAAGGGGGTATTATTGTCAATCTGAAGGCTTAAATTTTCTTGGGAGGCAGAGTGAATCAATTTTATAATCACAAGGGGGTAAATTGCTTTTTTTCAAATCATACGGGGATAAATTGAATATTACGTAATCACAAGGGGTAAATTGCCATTAACCCTATTATAGTTCATATCTAAGTTGTAATAGTCATCCCTTCAAACTTCGGAAAATTCTTCACGGTCCAATTTCAATGAGGCCAAGTCTCCTCCTAGACTTGAAGGAGAGAAACTGATCGAAGATGAAAAATATGACCAATGACTTGGTCATAATTTCTAAAACTTCTTTTACTCACCGTGTTCAACATAACTAGAATACTTTGAATATTATAAGTTAATTTTCAAATTATTTTCTCATATATAAACTAGGCAACAACACAAGAAATTAACATACCACCGCATTCAAATAATTTCTCCCTTCTCATATTGTATATATGTGCATCTTAATATATTTCCCACATATATATATGCATTAACCAAAGTTTTTATAAAAAAAAATACATTTTTTATAAAAATAAAAGGACAATATGGATGAAAACTTAGCATTAATGTTGTACGGATGCAAGTTGGCTAAAGATTTCGAACAGAATCTTCCAAATTTGGCCAACCAACCAGATATTCTCGTGAAGTCATGTGAAGAAATTGCTAGAGTGTTTACTAATGTTAGAGATAGGCTGATTTTTCAAGGGCAGACCGCGAATATTGATCTCGGGCAGCTTGGGCAAGTCGATCGTATTAGTGAAGGAATTCAAGAATGGTTAAGAACTGGCACGAGCAGTGGTATTCATCAGGCCATGGATTTGCCGATTATGAGCGATAGGGCAATGTATCACGACCAGCAGCAGCAGCAACAACAACAACAACAACAATCGGGTTTGGAATTCATGGTTCGTGGACTGAGTGGTGGAACGGATGTAGGAAGCCTGAGGGGTGGCGGTAGTACTGGAGAAATTAACAGAGCTTCCTCGTCTTCACAAAGACAGCGAAAGAGGTAATAAATTCTTTACTTGAAACTTATGTTTTTTTTCTTTGCATGCATTAGCATACATTTCCACATTAATTGTATATCCATAATCTACTTAGTTAATTTCAATCTTACAACATTGAATTGATTAGTACTTTTGCATTGAATTTACTAGAAGTTAGTCTGGATTCAATTGCAATAAATGTAGCGTTCATGGAATATGGTTCTTTAAATTGTACACATTTCGACTATGCCAACAATCCCTTCCCGAGCAATTGCAACTCAGAATCAACCATTTGACCTTGACTTTGATAGCAATTGTAGGATTGAAACGTCTGTCACTGTAATAAACGTTATAGTTGAGCAGCGATTCGATTCAAATATTTAAACTACACAATAGTCCAAACATCGTTTTTTCGAATATGCAACCCACAACACGGTCCCCGTCACCACATACACAATTGTTATAGCATATCAACTTCTATTTATTAATCATGCCATTGCTCCTTTTAATTTCCTTTTGATGATCATATAGAAGTGATGAAGCTAACAAGATAGTGAAGATGGTGGCTGCTCCCCAAATGGGAAATCTTGACCTTCCCCCAGAAGATGGTTTTACTTGGCGAAAATATGGTCAAAAAGAAATCTTGGGATCAAGATATCCAAGGTATAAATAATTAGTATGTTTTTTGATAAGCGAAAATTAATTTTTTTTTTAATGCCACACAATAAATAGCTCTGCACTTATGATGTCATTGTATATAAATATAGGTCAATTTAGTAAAAACTGTTGGATTTTGGACGAAAGGCCATGTCTGACCGGTATGACCATTAAGTCGACGATTACAATAACAAGTTTCCTAAAGAAATTTATAGGAAAATAAATATATAGAATTTTGTTGCCTAATGTTCATTTTAGTCCGTCGCTAAAAAAATTGTCTTTGAGAAGAGTCAATGGTCACGTAAAATTCACATATATGAATTCTACCTTCCAATTTAGTGTTGGTACAAAACTTGATGTTTGAAGTTAAATTATAATATTTTTGCCCTTTTCGTTATTGAGAATTAATCTATTGAAAACGTCAAAGCTAAATATATTTTAAAACCGAAGTGGTTCATGGTTCAATTTATAGTTAAAATTATAGAGAAAATCAGAATTAGTCGTCTTTCCTTTTCATCAATATCTTTGACAATTTAATTAGTTGTGCGCAGTATGATAAAGTTGACTACATATATACTCATGATTAATCATGAATTAATCAAAAAACAAAACTTGTAAATTGGGCTTAAGAAAGAGTTCACAGTTTGTACAATAAAATGTAATTAGAAATTCCAACGATCTCAATTAAAAGGCGCCAAGGATCTTCTGTCCAATTTAGTGTGTACCATTTTGTGTCCCATCCATAATAAATAAACATGTATCAAGTATATTTAATATGCATTACACATGATCTTTATTTTTAAATCAACTCATCATTTCCATGATATCCTTCTCCATTTCCATTCTCAATTACTTTCCTAATAATCTTATCACATATCTATGTAAATTTTAAACATCATCCATCTTGTTATATGTTGCAATTAAAACATCATAAATTAGGTATGTATGAAGCTTCTATCTTGAGTTGTAGCATACAAAAATCTTATTGTGTAACTTACTGCAAATTGATTTTCTATCTTATTATTTCAATTAAGTTTTTACTCCTCCTTGATTAAAAATTTAGAATATGAATTAATGGTTATCTGAATGCGAATTGGTTTTTTTACATTAAAATCCCAATTTCTTATTAAAATTTTACTATATGAATTAATTGATGTTATTTGAAGAGATCAGTAAATGTAAAATCTTAAAGTTCATTAATGTTTGAAACAAAACAATCTAACGCAATAATTGTGGTTATAACAATGAAAATCATTTGTTTAATTATGTTCGAAACAGAAATGGTGAATAAGATGATAAAAAGGATTTGGATGGAAACGATGAAAATGAGTGAAAATAGTCATATGTAAATGCACATTAATTAATTTGACACATGTCAATTTATTATGAATGGGACATCAAGTGGTACACACTAATGGGACAGGAGATCCTTGACAAGGACCTATTTTGAACTTAATTAATTAATTTGGCATTTTGATTAATTAATTGCAGGAGTTATTACAGATGTACCCACCAAAAATTATACGAGTGCCCCGCCAAGAAGCAAGTCCAACGACTAGACCATGATCCCTTCACTTTTGAAGTCACATATCGAGGCACTCACACTTGCCACATGTCCTCCACCGCCCCCTCCGCCGCCGCACCGCCCCCGGAACAAATCCCAGTGCTACCAACCACCACAACCATGCAACCACCATCACTCCCGAGTACCACCAACTGGCTCTCCATGCAATTTTTTCATGACCTTGGTGGCGTTTACACAGCTGGAAGCAGCGGCGACGGCGGCGGCGGCGGCGGTGGTGGTGGTGGTGGTCGGTTTCCGGTGGTGGCCATGGCTGATGCAATGTTTAATTCTGGAAGTAGTAGCAGCAATAGCTTGGATCTCATCTTCTCTTCAATGGATGATAAATGGGATTCAGAGGAAAAGAAAGATTAATTTATGAATAACTGCTATTGGTTAATAAGTAATTAGTGATTATTAATTTAATTTTGGACATTTACTTAGAAAAATTAAAATTAAACTTTTGATATACACATTGAGTCTCAATTTCTTTAGCTCAAATTCATAATTAAACTAGATGTGATCAACAAATTAATTCACACATGATGATTGTAATAAAGTTTTAATTGTACTTAGATTTGATTCGTTCAGTTTTTTATTTGATTCTTATATTGACAATATAATTATTTAGAGGTGCAAGTGCCTTAATTAATTATTTTCACCAAATTGAGCATTTTTTTTTTAGAACCAATTGAGCATTTTTTTAAAGCTAGTTATTTATAGGAGTACATATATATATTAATTGGTTGGTCTTGATGTTCGTGCAATGAATCTGTCAAATAATTTTCCATCAAGTTGTTATTTTCATGAAACGACAAAACTATATATGTATGGAAAAATTATTTAAAGTTTATTAATTTATCTAATATTTTATATTAACAAGTACATGTTTTTGTTTTACTTTATATTTAATAGGAGTAATAAAAATGACTCTTGAGGATATTGGCTCGGTATTCTCTACTTTCGCAATGCATGAACCGAGACAATACTTTACATTCATTATAGCAATAATGTCACTCCATTCTAAAAAGCCATGTGGTCTGTGCTTTTGAAGTTAAAGAGTGTTGTCTGAATTTATTCATACCATACATTTGAGACTCTCATTTCCAAAATGGTTTAGAAGGGTTGTGTTAGTCCAAAAATGGTAGGAGGGGTGAATTCATGACATCTGAAAAGTTTCGGTCTTTGGAGAGAACTCTCCCCTCTGTTGGTCGAGTCGGCTAATTGATTAAGCTTTTAGCTTGATCGACTCGACTTGTTCAAGGGCTAGCTAGAGTTTTATACAACGAAATATTCAATGTAACCACTTTGATTTGTGTACATATACCTCACTTTGCATCTTTGATTTCAACATGGACAATTGGTTAGTTTTTCATAATTATAAATGAAAGTTTGATGTTTGCTTGAGTTAGTTTAGGCACAAGAACAAGTAAAACAAGTAAAATTAAGTAATACTGAAAATTAAATGTAGAACATATATATAAATGGCATAAAGTAAGTTTGTAGTGGTTGGAAGGAGGGCAATCCTTCTAATCCACTTTGTCTTTTCAAGTAGAGAATCCACTAGTAAAAATTTCCTTTCCGCAATTTTGAATGATTGGTCTTGCGCTCAATGTTCCATCATGAGCATGTTTAGATCACAGTCGACCTCACAACTACTCTTGCTTCAGTCTTGAGTATGTGATATAGAGGTCAACCTGAGCGACCTAGATCCACTTAGCTCCGTCAATGTTTGAAACGGATCAGTTCATAGGCAATCTGAGGATGGGCTCGCACCTAGTGTGGCCACACATTCGTAGTCGCTCCTTTGGGCTTAATTCCCCAAAACATACCTCCTACATATAAAGAATCGGATACATTCTGCATGAATTGGGATTCCTCCAGCATGTGAAAATTCTTTACAACACAAGTGCTCTAGATATCATGGGATTCTCGAAAAACAGATATAAATACCCCAAGGTATGAGCTAATTAACCTAATGCACAATTACATAACTTACATGTTATTCTACAAAATCTCTTAAGTTCTGGCAACACTTCAATGACCTAAGTATAGGAGAAGGCTTTGCCAGCACTCCAACGCATACAGTCTTTGTCTATTTTGCAGGCCATCATGTACAAGTTATCATATCTTGAAGCGAATTTATCGGATTAGACCTGATTCAGGATGCAGATGATTTCACCCACATAAATTGGCACCGTCTGTGGTAAACTCACAATTTTTCCTGTTTAATGGATCCTTCCAGCAACAGTAGGTTGGAATGGGATATGGCAGCGCTCCAAGCGGTTGTGCAGAAAGATTGGCTTCCCCGCAAGAGATGCTTTGGGAGGATTCCTTCGAAAACCTAGGGAATATCTACCCAATTGCAGGTGGTCCTATCATTAAAGATTCGAAGACAACTCGAGAAAGATCCCTACATGAGCTGGAATCTCTTACGTACAAAGGAACAACTTTTGTTGGTGGACACTGGATAACCTGACGAATGATCCCAATCTTTTTGGGGAAGCGGATGTGGTCAAAAGACATGGGATCCGAAACCATTGCCCCATGGTGATTTCATTGGATGTGCCAAACTATAAGGTTGTGCCCTCATGGATAGTGGCAATTTTGTGAATATCATGAAAGTTAGCTTCTTGGAGGAGCTAGATATACCCAAGTCGATCCTCAAGGTAGTTAGTACACCATGACGTCAGAGATCATGGGTGGATCCAAGATTTTTGGTCAGTGGAGCTAAAATAATACCCAAAAAAAAAAAAATCACTCAAACACAGTCAAACTTAAAGCTTATATTATTCACGAGAAAATATATGACGCATAACAAGAACGGTGAGGTGGAGTTTGACAAAAATAGCACATACGAGATATTTTAATTATATATGATACCCCGTTATAGTTCCAAAAGAACCCAAACTATGTATTTATATTAATAGTTGACCATGATGATTTTTTATTTTTTAAAATCGGTTCATGATAGCATCCCAACATCATTTAAAATACTACTAAATATGTCTCTCTGTCTATATAAAGACAACTAGAATATCAATTAGCCATGGATCACCAATCGATTACAAAGTCGATTATTTGCTATCTTCATAGCCGAAAAAACTCTCTCCACTGATACAGTTGCGACAAATAGAATAAGATTTGAAGATATTGAGAATTGGGAGAAGATTTAAACTTTAATTGGAACTTGGATAGGGTGAGTTATGTAATAATAGGGTGAATTCATATTAAAAAAATTGAAGATGTTGGAATGATGTTTTATTTGGACCGGTGAATTGTTGGAATGATGTTTTATTTGGGCAATTGGACTATTTTTGGTTTCTATTTTTTTTTTTTATTAAAAAAAATATACTACTACTATACCAAAAAAAAAAAATATGTTGGAAGGATGTTTCTAGTTTTAGGCCCTGTCTCCATCCGCCTCTGGCAGAGATACCTTGGCATTAGGAAGCGTACAATTCCTTGTCACTTGCCGTACAACTCCTTGTCACTTGGGTTAAATTCCAGTCCATATCCACCACAAAAAAAATGGAACGTTCACTTATATAATTTAATCATGGAAAATCATTGGAACTTTAATCATAGTTTTCATATCTTATCGATTCATTGAGTCTGAAATTATCTTTGACTAAATTGTGCTTGAAGCTGATTTGATTTATGTATAAATTAAATTCATACGATACCTTGAATATTTGGAAGTTTTAGATAACTTTTTGTCCATATTTTCTCCATGGTCGAAGATACGTATCTTTATCCATGAAACTGAGCTCTTTTTGTAAAGTCATAAAGATCCATTATTTAATATATATAAATTATTTAATGTGAATTTTACACACAAAGAAAAATAGTTACACGTACATTTTCTTATAGAAAAGTTGAAATCAATTAGTTAATTAGGATTTAATTTAGAAAGATTTCATCTTGATTCCTTATTTATAAAAATGAAGTTTTTAATTATCTAATAAGTCTACCAAGTCATACTTACAAAAACATACACTAATTAAAAATGTTTCAACTTTCAAGTAATGCATAGCCCAGTTCTATTTGGCAGAAAAGATCGATTTGTAGCTAGTAGCTACCAATTATTACCTCTTACATAGGGCAAAAATCTTTCCTAAAAATGAAAAGATGAAGTTGACATTTCTGTTTGATTTGTTCTATCAAGTTGCTCTAAATCATTGTCCTTGAAGTTATTAGTTTTACTACCCACAGCTCAAGTTGGTTCTTGTCATATATCCTATGCCAATTATTTAGTACATTTAATCAACAAATATAACAAAAATTATTATATATACTAGTCATTTAAGCATGATTATAATAGTCGAGACTATATATAATGCTAATCTATCGATTACAATACGTAATTGGAAAAGGAACTTATTATTTTAATTTTTGAAAGATAAAAAAAAAAAAAAAAAAAAGTTGTAAACGCAATGTATTTAATCGAACTGATCAAAAATATTTATATGAAATTGTTAATTCATAAAACAATCTTTGACTAACCCAAAACCAAGTCCTTAAATTCTTATGGGTTGTACTTTTAAAAACCCTGCATAAAAGTATAAGGATGGTTTTGAGCAAATGTTTAAAAGTACAAGGGAATTTTGTGCAAATATTTAAAAGTACGAGAGAGTTTTCTGCAAATATTTATAAGTGCAAGGGAGTTTTGTGCTAAAAAAATGTAAAAATCGCAGATTATTCGTGTGGAACACATGCACGTTAAAAAATCTATGAAAAGACACGAATTGAGTGTTTTACGCAAGGTTTTTGAAAGTACAAGGAAATTTGGTGAAAAAAAATTCAGTGCATATTTCACATTACGTACACATATATACACATGATAATATTGCGCATTTTTCCCAAATTCTTGAACCTACTTAATCGAGCTATATATTCCATTACAAGTTTGACTCACTATTTTAAAATAAAATTATTTTTCCAAAAATATCATATCACACAAATATTATGATTTAACCCTATTGTTTTTCATTACTTTCAGTTATACACGGAGTTCCTATATATCGTCCATTTTTTATCTGTTGGCCTGCGTGAAAACCTAATAACGCAATTTATGATTGAAAAGAGCTTTGGTTAATTTCTTTCCTCACATGTTATTTGCTTTTAATACTGAGTGACGACCATGTTGCAAATAATTATAACATATGCATGTGTCAATCACTTAATAGTGGTACACTTAAGTGGTACACCAAAAGTGGTACAAGGGATCTACACCCATAAGAATGGTGACTTAAAGGCCATGTGATAGATTTTGTCAAAAAGTTAATAGAGAAAAAAATGTGTCAAGTTATATTAAATTATAGTATTAAATGTAATTTTTTTAAATATAAATTTTGTTTTACACCGTCCCCCTAACATTATTAAATTTAATAAAATTACCCTTCTTATATACTACAATTTGGCTCAGTCAACTTATAAATGTGGCACTTTACCCCTTGTGTTATAAATGTGGTACTTTACTCCTTGTGTTATAAATGTGGCATTTTAACCCTTGTGATATTATACATAATCAAGTTGCACTATTGTTGCACCTTCCCCCAAACTCTTTTCATAGCAATTTTCTGGTTAAAGTAGGTCATGCAAAAGACACACTGTCTGTTCTTATTATAATTATACATAAATTTTAAAGTTCCATTTTTTTTTTCGCACTTTGAATTATAATTGGTGACAAGGAATTGAGTTTTGCCCCTTAAATTTGTATCCTCTAAACTTACACCATTGTTACACTTTGCACCCTGTCCTGGAAAATTACACTACAAGAAATCAGGGTTTTCGCTACGAATTTTTTTGTCCCTAGAAAGCAATATTTCGTCGCAAAAAATCATTTGTGACGAAAATATTTCGTCGCAAGGAGCGTCGCTAAATCCGCGTGGCTAAATGTAATTGTGCATGAAATTTTGTAATTCGTCCCTATAGCATCCATAGTCTGCTACGCTTATCTATTTCGTCCCCTATCATATGCCTTTGGGCACAATTTGTTTCGTCCTTAATGCCATATATTTTCGTAGCTATTGGTCCATTTTCGTAGCCAAATGCTCTTAAAGGGGACGAAATATCAACTGTTCACAAATGCTCTTAAATCGGGATGAAATTTCAACCGTGCCCAAAGGCTCTTTATGGGGCATGGATTTTAAGCTACATTGATGCTTTCAAATGCTATATTAGTGGCCACTATACTCTAGAAATTCATTTAATTCTTTATATGACCAAATTCAACTTTAACTATTGTAATGCAAAAAAAAAAATCACATTTTAATCAAATATCAAATCAAGAATTAAAATTTATAAGCTCTCACTTTATTAACACTATATGTATCTGTCAAAGTAAAAAAAAAAAAAATAGTCTACCACATAAACAAAATCATGACTCTTATAGTCAGGTGATGCATTATGAGAACACATACTATAATTTAAGCTACAAAATAGTTAAATGGTTATATCAACGCCAAGATCCATGTTAGCTCTGGAATCTGCAAATTACAAAAGATAAAATTAGTTCATAAGCCACCAAAAAAATATTCAGACATAAAACTAACATCCAAAAGTTAGCATTGCAACAGGACATCAGAAAATAGCATGAATTGGTGAACAATATTAAAAGGAAATAGATTTACCAGAATTAAAGATTTAAAAAATGACACCACAAAGGAATCTTATTAAACATCCAACAATAATGCCAGCTTGTATTCTATAGGGATAGCTATCACCAAATAGTAAAAGAAGTTCATTTTATAAGTGTGAAACTTTGAGACATTTCAATACTATCCGAATTTGATTTATATGTGATATTAGATGCTTCAGATGCACACAAATGTGCACCGAGAGGCCATTGGGCTAATTACCCCCGCAATGGACTCAAGTCGACATTTAATGTTATGAATATCATAAATTAGGTAACTGATGCTCTATAACTCTAGTGTCAATCATCTCAGAGATCAGTATCTATCATCTTTAAGATCCACATCCAGTTTGGAACAACCATCTTAATTACTCTTCAATTATTATCATGCAATCATATTCTCCAATACAATCATACTAATGAAATTGAAAAGAAAATTTACCTGAGCAATTCCTAACCTCGAATCAGCTAGCTTTTACAACAATAATGTCTAACATCTGGATCGAATTCCTATCATAAATTGCAAAATAGTCATGTACCTGCAAATTGCAAAAGCTAAAATTAGTATCAACATTACCTCTTGCCCATTTGTTCAGTTCCAAAATTCTATTTAAATCAATTGAACTTGAGCAATATACATACCTTCTCTTGGTCTTATATATGCATCTCACATTTACCTGTCTGAGAGGACAAACTCAGACTAGATCAGTAGACATTAAGGTATGGTATTATACACTAGCAATATATAATCATCTAAGCATAAAAGGCTTCATATGACATGGCTGATATTCTGGTATGGAGCTTATTATACAAAAATCCTAAAAGGTAAAGAATCTACGCACACATGATATAGAGAATTCATCTTGAGTTGTATGGATCACTTAAGTGCTTAAGCTTCTCAAAGTTTTGTAAATAAGAATGATATAAATATAATAATTAACGCACACATTTCAATGGCTACTCTACGAGACAAAGTATATTTTAAGACATCGCATGTGAAATATATCTTTAGTATACAATTAATGTACATATTTGAGGTGAATGTAACACTAAGAGATGAATAAATATGATGAAATATTTGTATTCTCATGTTCTCTATAACTACAAAAAGAGGCTAAGAGAGAAACAACGAGGAAGATACATGTTTTAGGTTCAACTCTGGTATTGAAGCTATTCTATGCAATCTCTGAGGGATTAGTCTATGATTTTCATCATTGTCAAATGCAATTAATCTTCCATGACAAGGTAATATTAGTATATTTAATCACAAAGAATGAAAAGCTAGATACAATACCAAGTGAAAATCTTGTAGTTAACTTAGCACCTTGGAATAAGAAAAAAAAAACAATTTTGTATTGAATCAAGTTTAGCACTAGTTAACTTAGCTTATGGCTTCTCAAAAACATTTCAGCCAGGTAAGCAAAAATCAGGAATAAATCATGAACACTATACCAAGTTCTATAAAAATCTCTACCTACTTGAATTTCCTTGTAGCTAAGAAGCCTCAAAATGTGATTCAAAAGTTCCCACAACAAAGTAGAGCAGTTCTCAGGAACATTCCAATCATGCAAGCAGATAACAAATATAAATATTGTACACTGTATAGGCTCCATAAATATTCCAATTATACTTGCATCTGAAAAGTGTAGAGAATAACATCATCTATTAATGTTCCAGATTTTCCTAACAAAACAAAAATCAAGATAGATATGAAATAGGCATATCCAGTTAAAGATGCAAATGATTTTATATTAATAAAGTGGCATCAAAGTTTGCCCACTGGCTCAAATATTACCTAAATTTTTTGCATCTAACTCAACTGAGGGTGATTTCGCTCGATTCCATAGGGCAATTTACACAAGATCACATGCGAAGATCTGCAAATTGAGATATTACGGCAATACTGCTATTAATTACTAAAACTATATAAATAGATCATAAATCATTGATTAAATGATTTTCTAGGTATCGAGAGTGAGAGAGAGAAGAACGAAAAAAATAGGTCAAAATTTGAGGTTGCGGCGGCGAAAAGGGGGAGATATAGCGAGCGTGAGGCAGCGGCGGCAAAACAGGGAGATAGAGCGAGCGTGAGGCAGCGGCGGTGATAAGGGAGAGAGAGCGAGTGTGAGGCAGCAGTGGAGATACGGGGAGGAGAGAGAGAGAGAGAGAGAGAGAGAGAGAGAGAGAGAGAGAGAGAGAGAGAGTGATACGGGGAGAGAGCGTGGTCTGCAATTGGAGATTTTTGCTTTTTAGTTTTTACATTTTTCGGGTTTTATTCAGGGTACCGACCGAGTCCTTATTATTGGTTTTAAAAAGAAAAATAAAAATTCAATTGGGCACGAAGTAACATACATGTGCTCAAATGTTTGTATACGAAGAAAGTTAAAGCGTGCCCAAAGATAGATATTTAGGGACGAAGTTTTTTTGGATGTAGCTTAATATTGCTATTAGGGATGAAAAAGCGCGTCTCCTAAGATTTTCAACAATTGTGCACGAAATTCTTTGGTAGGTGAACACTTTTTAACATGAAAACAAAATTTTGTCCCCTAATGCGAACTTTTGTGATGAAATCTCTAGCGTAGCTAAGAAATTCGTCCCCAAATACAGTATTTCTTGTAGTGTTATGTGTTGCACTTTCCCTATTAACTCTTTGGTTGGAAAAGTGCTCACAAAAGATCTAGAGTTCAAGGGTGAAAATGCAAGACTAATGTAAGTTTAGAATGGACAGTACAAAAATTATTTTTTTCTAGAGAAATCACAATCTAAATATATATATATATATATATATATATATATATATATATATATATATATAATTTTTTTTTTTTTGGTTTCCCAAGGGTTTAATCCCTTTCGAGGCGCGTCGGGCACATAAAGTGGGAACCTCTCTCAACAGGGATTCGAACTTGAGTCCGCTACTTTGTAGTGACTAATCCCTTCCACTAGACCAATCACCTGTTGGTATATATATATATATACTATTAAAAAAGAGAAGCCTATTTTTACTCACTAGGTGGCGGTTGTGACACCATGCTACACCAAAAAATTATCACTTTCTAAAGTTACCCTTTTTTCAAAATTTAAAATTACAAAACACAAAAACTGCCCAATAAAAAACTACATTTTTTCACTTTGATTATCATGACAAAGCCACGATTGAACTTTTCTAAGTTGAATCTTTGCATATTCAAAATTAGTCTGATATATTACAAAAAATTAATATGCCAGGATAAATTATAATTCAAAGAATTCAACACACGCGAGTACCGCGTGCCACAGCAGCTAGTATATATATATATATATATATATATATATATATATATATATATATATATATATATATATATATTGCAGCTTTTTGATACAACAAAAATGATCTTTGGTGGCATCAAGCTTGATGGCATTTTGAAGAAAATGTGAGAAAAAATTAATACAGTTACATTTTTCAAAAACGTCAGGAATTATAAATGTTAAATATACTATTTAGTGGCATTTTAATGCATTTTATAATGTTACATATATCTTGTTATGATAGTGACATTTAACTTTTAGCCACACTGCTACAAGTGGCAGTTTGGAAAATGTCGTTATATATACAAAGTCACTAGCAAAGTGCCATTTGTAGCGGTGTGGCTAAATGTATCAATGTCACAATTATAGTTAAAAGTAACATTATAAAATATCACTATAGTATAAAAATGTCACTAATCAGTAAAATTAACACTTATACTTTGTGACATTTTTCAAAAATGTGACTATATTAATAATTTATGACATTTTCTTTAAAATGTTATCAAGCATGGTGCCACTGTAGGTCATATTTGTTAGTAATGATAAATTGTGCATAAAAATTAGTACTTTGAATTTTGGTAGTTGAGGTAACATGATGCAGAATAAATGAGTGGTTCACTTGAAATGTGAATGTGAGGTTTTAGGTTTATCTTATTATATATGTTAAAGAAAAAGAAATCTAATTAATACGTACTCTACTTGTTTACATGATTTGAATGGTGGCCAATTGCTTATAAACGAAGTAGTGCTATGAAGGACAAGTGCCCCACTTTTACTATTCATCTCATATTGGAGAGAGGAGATGATGTACGTGTTTTTAATTTGAACAGTAAGTAAACTAGCTAGTGGGATTAATTATATATTAGGTGATTAAGCTAGCTAGTGGCCGGGTTTAATTTATTTTTAGATCCACAAATTATGAAAGAGTATAAATCGCAATACAGAGTTCTGAACTGATTTGACTATGTATGTGACTAAAATTAATTTGATATAGATTGATTTTTTGCGCAGATTTGCTTCATATATTTATTTCCATTTAGATCTAATAAATTTTATTATGTTAAAATTAATTTCATGATTTCAAGAATTATACTAGATTTCTTAGACAAAATATATAATCAGCTTGCATATATTTCTAATAGATATGTAATTAAATCCAAATACATCTTCAGATTTTTAAATTACAAACTGAAATAATTAACCTAGCTTTTTTTTAAAAAAAAAAAATAAAGTTAGCAATAAAAAACCGACTAAAAAACATTTGCACATTTTCAAACAAGAGAAACCAAATCAAACAAAATATTACCCATTATTATATTTCTCAAAACGTTTTCAATATTTTGCTAATCAATACATACGCTAAAAATAAAATATTGATCCATGTTAATACTCAACAATGGAGTACTACAATATTTATTAGACATATATAATTAAGCTAGTTAATTAGGAGCTAAATATCTCATCAATGTGGAAATAATCTATATTACTAAATTGATTAACCTCCATATCTAGCCCATGCAAACTATAACCCTCTTCTTCTCCATAAGATCTCATCATCGTCCTTGGATCCCATATGGGCTCCGACCCGACCATAAAGTCCTGCCATGGATCCATTACCAATGATTTTGCATCTGACATAATATCTTCACTTTGAGTATCTTCTTCTTTCTTCATTTGAGAAATAATAGGTACTTTTGATTGGAAACATATTAGATTTGGTTCATATGGATCCGAATCCATTTGTGGAGAACTGATTAATGTTTCTTTGCAAGTATGGCGGTTAAAGTATGTGATTTGGTACATGATATTTGGATCTTCTTTAATTATTTGCACTTGTTTTAAAGCCTTGCATCCTTCATACTTGTGGGTGCACCTAAAATAGCACCTATATGTTCACAAGGAAAATAGAACAAAAAAATGATTAATTGCATATTAGATATGTTGTACAGAAGATCATGAATCAAAATTTTCTTATGTTTACAATAAAAACATGAAGAAAAAAAATCTCTACTTTTGATTTACAATTTTTTTAAATTTTTTTGAAAAATTATCAAAACATAACAAGAAAAATAGGAGTATATATTATGTACATGTAGGTATAGATTGGATCATGTTGTAAGAAAAAACCAATAATTAGAAAATGCCATATGTATAAATAGTCTCAATAGCTAGTGTGATCAATTAATGGACTTCACTATACAAAATTTTGTTCATGATGTACAGGCTTCTAAAAGAAAATTATTAGTCATATAATGTGGTACTGGAGGAGCTACCCAATCCAACGTTGACATGATCAATATGTGAATAAAAAGAACATTATCTTCATTGCTACTAATTAATCCCTATTGCATTAAATTAATATTGTAAAATATTCTTGAAATTATGATTTTAAAAAATAAAATAATCACAATTTAAAAGTATTTCTACACCAAGATGATTAAGTATGGATACTATATATGCTAATTAACTAGATCGATCTCGGGAAGTTGTTGTTCATCGCTACACTTGACATTGTGATTGGATGTATTTCACCAATTCATATTTAGACAAGAATTTTCCCTAAATATATATATATATCAATAATCTTGAGCAAGTATATATATAGGCTATTAGTATTAATTACCTTGGATATTCAGAATTTAGGATAACCTTTTGTCCATATTTCCTCCATGCACAACCATCTTCCATGGTCGAAGAGACTGTTATCCATGAATCTACACTCTTTCTGTGAATTAGCAATATATCAAGATCCATGCATTAGTAATTGACATATTTGCAATTTATGAAGCAAAGTAAAAACAAATAATTTACATGATCATATAAAAATTATCTAATTATCTAAGTTCTAGAAGCTAGCTAATTAAATTACATTCTCCTTAATAATAAATACTATATATTAATTAACTAGAAGTAAACAATGATTAGTTCACTCCAATATTACCTTTTACATAGGGCCAACATATGCTTAATCTAGCTAGTACAATATGTTGTCCTAAAATGAAAAGATGATGTTGACCTTGTTATTTGTTTTTGTTCTATCAAGTTGCATGCCTACCATCTCTTTAAATCATTATCCCTACATAATATGTTCCTTCCCTACAACTCAAGTTGGTGCATATCATCCTATGATACTATGAACAATTAATTAACATAAGAAAAACAATTAATTGTAATGATAGTATTTAATTATCCTTGTTTGTAATTATTCTACTAGCTACTTGTATCGAGATCAATCATACTAAAAGGATATACAATCATTTAACTTTTTGAAGATAAAATTAACTACATAAAGTTCAAATCAAGTTAAATATTGTTCAATCATTTAATTTTTTGAAGAAAAAATTAAGTACATAAAATTCAAATCAAGTTAAAAACTGTTCAATTAATACTCCAAGTTAAAAGTATAAAATTTATGCAACAGTAAAAGACTAATTTTTTTTTTTTTTGGTCATGCGAAAAATGACTAATTTTAGGTCAAATAGTATTTGGGTAAATCTAAACAATTGATTTGAGATTGAACAACGAGACTAACGCATCACAAAATAGTATATATAATACACTTGTTTTGTGATTTATAGATTTGTGGTAAATATTTCTCGAATATACATATATTTTAAACCCAAATAAAATAGTAATTTTTTTTTTATCACATTTATTAAATAAATTCTCACCTCCTCTTGTAACAACCTCTCCCATCTTTGACCACCTGTTTTTTCTTGCTCTCGCCGGATAACGCCGCGATCTGAGTTGACTCTTCGCAAGAACTCAACTCGGAGAGAGTCTCAGTGAAAGATCTAAAGATTTGCTCTGCGAGTTGGTTAACTAAAGCCGGGTCATGATCTTGGACCGGGTCTTGCAGAAGGGTTTGAAGCCGGGTTGCCGTTTCTTTACCCTTTACCAGTTTTACTATCACTCTTTTCCTTTTAGAGGAATGTAGATTATTTTCATTCATTTTTTTCTTTTTCTTTTCCGATCCTTGATTTTCTATATATGTTTGTGTGTATGTATGTATAAACTATAAAGAGATAAGAAAGGGTTTCATTTATAAATTTTGGTAATAAAAGGAAAGAGAGAGGTAAGCTGAAGGAAAGAGTAGAGAAAGGCAGATGGAAAAGAAAAGCCCTTCTAAATTGGGGGATTGGATAAAGCCAGGAGTGGACATGTTAATTACGTCATGTTGCTTACGTCATATGGCCTACGTTGTCCTTTAGGTTTTCTTCGTCATGTATTTTTTTAGTAACACATGAGCCACGTAATTAGATATAGAAATATTAAATTAAATCCCATGTAAAAATATGAAAATTAAGAGGGAGACAATGTGTAATACTTTAAGATAACGCAAGAGGTCGTTTTGCCCTTTTATTTATTAGGATATATTACGGATACTTTCCATGAGGTAATGTCTAATTACGAAATTTCCCCTCACATAATGAATATTATAAAAATTCCCCTCAGATTTGTCACATTCTTACAATTAATCTGTTGCCCCTTCAATGTTATAATTTTGTCCTTGGAGTGTTATTTCTGATGTCTGTAATATCTTAATTGCATAATATTGAATATAATACAATATTCACTAATTTAAATTGAGATATTTGATTTATAGTAGAATATAAATTTTATTAAATTTATTAATACAGAAAATAATCTATAACTAAACATGTAAACAATTTGTTTATAGTTATGAAATGTTATTTTAAAATTTAAGTTACTGTTATACAATCTAAATTGTTAATAAAAATGCCATTTTTTTTTTTGCAATACTTATTGAAAATATGGGCAATTATTATCAATTATTTTGGTAGTATATAAATAATTATAATTTTTATAATCTATATGATTTAATAATTAGCAACCAAGTTTTAACAATTTATAAGAGATTAAACATTAGAAATAACACTTAAGAGCAAAATTTGAACATTGTAGGAGCAATGGGTTAATTATAAGAAGGTGATAAATCTGAGAGAGATTTTTTATAATATTCAATACATGAGGGTGATTTTAGTAACTAAGTCTGGGAATATATTTAAAGGATAAATTCTCTTTTAAGAATAACCAAGATAGTGGGTAACTGGATTTGAATAGGACCCGAACAACCAAAAACGGATTTTCGATCATATGTGCATCTGTTATCTAGATTTAAAACATAAAATAAACAAATTTCATTTGTTCAGGACAAGGTCTATCATACAAGTAGAGAGAATCGCATTCTAGGTACAGAGCTATAGGTCAATTCCCACTTTTGGTACTGAGCTTGTACAAATAGAAATAAAATAAATAAAATTTTCAAATTGGTCCGCACGTAGTCTTATTCGATTTTGACCTATAGCTCTGTACCAAAAATACAATTATCTCCATACAAGTACTTCTCACAATATTGATAAACAATATCGTTTCAAAAAAGTTCCTCTTAATTCTAAACAAAAATCATTTATTTTGCGAAAAAATGCTCCTCTTTTTGGGAGAGCTCCACCGTCAATTGCCACTGTAATTATCCCACCATGATCATAGAATTCTATTGGTTCAATATTTAAATAAATTGGTTGAGTAATGAATGAGTAATTAAGGTTTTAAGATTCGGGTCTTTAGAACTACGAAATTTGAAACTTAACTGAAAAAATTGAAAGATTTACACCACGATTTTTGAAATTGTTTGTACATATACACTCACAACAATGAGACAAGCAAAAGTCCTTAACCAATTTCGACTAATAACCACCAGAAGTCAACGGTAGTACGAGAGGAATAAGGAGGCGATAATTGCAAATACACCTGTCTAATTTTTACATAATTACATTCCCCCACCCCCTCTTTTTCGTTTTTTACTTAACGGACATGTACTACGCACGTGACATCTTTCATCCAAAAATTAATGGTCAATCCAATTGTGAAAAATATTAGTCAATTTTAATATCAAATATGTCATTTTGAAAGGTATGATATAAAATGTATAAAAGTACCAAAAAAATTGGTATGAAAAATACAATTTTCTCATTTTTTTTCTTACTTCAGCCACATGTAAACAATTAACAACTTTGTTCTAACATGAATTAATGTATTCCTTCTCAGTCCACTCTTTAGTTTATTCGCTAGAAATGCCTACCATTTCTTAACAATAAAATTAAATCCACTCCAAAAAAAAAAATATTACTGTAGCTTTTAATGTATGAAAGATCATGAAAATCTCCAAAATTAAGAATCTAAATCTCGGAAACTACTTTAAGAAAGAACAAAATTTCATAACAATAAGTCTCCATCTCTGATATTTATTTTTAAGAAAATCAAATTTTGCTTACCAGGTCATATGCGACTATTGCTATAATTATGTAACTAATAGGGAGAAAAAGAGTAATTAATGCTAGGGGTGCACATGGTACGGTTCTGCGGTATTTTTAACAAAATTTGTACCGTACCAATTAGTGTGGTTTTTAAAAACTCAAAACCAAACTAGAGAACCATACCAACAAACTCGGTTTTGTGCGGTTCCGGTACGGTACGGTACGGTTTTGCGGTTTTTTCGAACAAACTTTTTCGTGCAATTTTTCATATATAATTGATCACATAGTTGACAATTATATAAGAAATTAATAATGTAATATCTTATAAACTATTTTTTTTTACATTAAATAAAGCATTGGAAAAGAAAATGTTCACAAATTTGACGCTATAGTTCGACCTAATTGAATAAAATTAATTGATTAATTATTTGATCATTGTTTTTATTATGTGAAGAAACTTATTATTTCGTATTTGTTGTCTAGAATTTTTGCATTTTAAGTTTTCAACATATAACAAGTTTAATTTGTGCTAAATTTGAGCATATCTTTTTTTAATTGAACGATAGCAATGTAGTAATTATAAACTATGATGGACTATAATATAATTTATAAATAATATAGTATTCAATAATATTTGAATAATAAATTTATAAAATTTAGTTGTAAATTTTAAAAAAAGAATAGTTAATTCATGTTCCTTTTCAATTTCGGTACGGTACGATTTTTTACGGTATGAGAAGTCTAAAACCAAAACCATACCAAAATACTCGGTACGGTTTTCATTCATACCAAGACCTTCGGTTTTGAGAAAAAAAACCTAACATTCGGTATGGTTCGATACGGTACGGGACGGTCCGGTACGGTTTTGAAAACCATGTGCACCCCTAATTAATGCAATGAAATAATTTTTTTTTATCGATCTTTTATGTTATTTCTACACTTCATGTGCCATTGTTTGTTTTAAAGAAACCATTATTACATTAAATTATTATTACATCAACATAACCGAATAAAAAATCTATAGAATTATAATCAACAATGTCAAATTACATACAAAAAAATCAATGAACAAACAGTAGTATTAAACTAGAAAGAAAAACTCACGTTAGACCTACCTCTTGGTTATGGAAAAACCAATATAGATTAAGCAAATTAAGAGAAAATTCTTCTTTTTTCCCGTTTTTTGAAAAAATTGATTGATAAGTGTTTGTCACGAACTATTTGATGTGGCAATGCCTGGCTTTTAACAAATTAAATAATACCGTATTAAATTAGCAAATACCTACTTTTTTGTCATCCAATAATTAACTAAAAGTCTAATCTCATATTTCGTGGACTTTCTGGATTTAATAAAATACTCATACTGTACTACTGTAGTTCAAACATAGATTTACTAGTCTATTCGTACTTATAGATACTTATGTATTATTAGTAAAATTAACTTTGTTCTTTAGTGTTATTACATTTCTGAGTTCAAATGCTCTAAATTAATGAGGGTTTGATTTAGTAGAAATAATTAGTTATCTCTAAAAAAAGTTGAATGCATTAGTTTCGGCAAATTATAGGGCGAACTTATGTATGAATTCTTATAAAGAGGGGTTTCACTATAATATATCTGACACACCTTAAAAAACAAAATCAGATGTAAGATCTGAATACAATTAGTAGAATAAAAAAAATTGAAGACTTTATGAATAGAAAACAGTAATATATCTATATATAACAAATTTTAAATGTTAATTTTTAATCAATAGTTGTACAAGAACAATAAACATGCACGGTATACTCTTAATCCTAACTATTCATCAAATTTCGTATTTCACCAAAAATATAAATAAGAAATTGCTTGCACTTTTTCCTATTATTAGGCCGACTTTCCGTTGTAACTTTCCAATGAACTCCATTTCTCTCTATATTTGACAAACTACAGACCACATATATGCGACGGTGTATTTGGTCGGATTTGGACTCTATTTTGTTTGGTTTTGATTCTAAAAAATTAGTTTGGACAGTCTCCGCAAAATTTATGAAATGTCATTTATATTGAGCTTGAATGTTTAGTTTTAGGTTTTGAAAAAATTGAAACCTTATTTGAATTGAACTTGGATGTGGGAGTTTCATTTATATTGAGCTTGAATGTTTAGTTTTAGGTTTTGAAAAAATTGAAACCTTATTTGAATTGAACTTGTATGTTGGAGTTTGTAGAGAAAAAATATGTGGTATATATCAAATCATGCGTATCAAATCATTATCTTTTATAAGTTTGAGAATTGTTATATTTGATTATAATTAGTTTGAAACCTAAATTTGGCGAAACATGTACTCAAACTTCATTTATTATGTTTTGACTCAGTTTCGTGATACTACGTGACCGAGCCACAACCTAAATAAATAGGATCTGAGTATATGGTGGGATCCCGAGGCTTGGTGGAGACACGTCCCGCGATTTACATCCTTCAGGTTTCTAGGACAAGGATTCTGAAAAGAATGCCATCTAACGAAATTGAATGCCATCTAGCTAGGACTGTCAATCGGGCCTTGTGAGCCGAGCTTTAAATAGCTCAAACTCAAATACCATCGGGCTTCATAGTTATAGGCTCAAGCTCGGCTCATAAATATTTTAATTGTTTCGGCTCAAACTCAGCTCATGTAACATTTCGGGCTTCGGGTTTATATCGGGCTTATGTTGGGTTTATTAATACTAGCAAATGTTACTCCATAAATAAAAGATTACGCACTAGTATGAATAAACCACTCTTACTTAATACACAAGAGACGAGAATATGTAAATTTCACACTTGTTCTTCATAATATTTAAAATTAAAGATCAAGTCACAGATGTTATAATATACTCATCAAAATAATATGCCTTTGGTGAATGAACAATGTAATTAGACTTCTGAGAAGACCCAAGATAATGAAAAGTTTTATGATGAGTGATTAAATTGTATTACTGTATTAGATAAAAACTTTTCATCTTCCTAGAAATATAATTATTGATATACGTTTTTTTTTACTCCAGGTAAGTAAAGTTTTAGTGTTCCAAGACTTCCAAATTCCCAATCTTGATCACTTTCTTTTATCTTTTTCCTTTTTCCTTTTTTTTTTCCCTTTATGTTTCCCATTTGGCTTGTACAATTGTATGTAATTGATTTGATATTTGGTACATAATAATTTTGATACAAATAATTAGCAGTAGTATTCGATCGGGCTTTATTTGGGCTGAGCCTTATTAGGCTCAAACTCGGCTCATAAATTAATCGGGTTTAATATAATGGCTCAAAATCGGCCCGACTCACAATTATTTGAATTCGGATCATATTTATGCCATCTAACGAAATTGAAGTTGAATACAACTAATTTTGTAGGTTTTTAATATGTCCCTGTCACTTTCATCAGTAAAATCCGAGTCAAACCAGTAATATTCTCTATGTAAGAAATTAAATCATCACTTTCCATAAAAAAGATTGAAAAAATCTTAACTACCGACAACCTTGATTTTCCTCTTTTGTGGTTAATTCAACGCCATATAAATATGGAATGATGAAGGTGTTGTATTATTCTGAACGGATAAAATATAATCATAAATCGCTCCGGACAAATAAGTACTTCAAATAAACATAACTATAATTCATCCAAAAAATTTAATTCATGAACTACTGTATATTTGATTTATTTGGTACTAATTGCAGCTTTTGATTCAATAAATTCTGCATAAAAGTTGGTTGTGAAATGTAGTACTAGTTAATTATAAATTTATAATATTGGGGTGGGGGTACGTAACAAACCAATTAGGATGTCAAAAATGGTGACCACTTGCGAGAAAAATTATGAGATAGGTCAAAGGTCTATCACATTGTATAAAATAGTTTAATCTACCGAACAATATATTGTATTGTTTGAACTTTTTTTTTATTGGAATAATTAGAGATTCTTTTACTTTTTATTTTTCGAGGAATAAATAGAGATCTCAAAATTAGTTTAGCTTTTAATTAATAAATGCATAAAGTTATAATTTAACTGAATATATATATATATATATATATATATATATATATATATATAGTTATTTGATAATTTAGCATGTCTTTTTGAAATAAATTAATTGATATTTATTGGATTGATTCAGTCATTTAAAAATGAAACAAGTTGAAATACTGGGGTGGAGATTATTATGTCAAGAAGTTTCAATACTAATTGAAATTCATAAATTTATTGATTTGACATATATTATTTATTTTTATTTGTCAAACTTCAACAAATGAAATTCAATCAAAATTATATCTCAAAGTTTCATAACTATTATGTACCTTATTAATAATTTATCATCTAATTATTCCATTGATACAATTATACATTCAAAATTGAAGTTTAAAAAATTACGATAAAAACTCTCAAATCAATTATTTGAGATCAAATCGAAACGGAACTCAATTAAAACCTTTTCAAAATAACCCTTGTCTTATGAGTTTGAGTAAGTGAAAATGGTTCATCCGTCAAAAATTCGGAACTCTTTAACCGTAATGATCCAAACAGGGCTGTAATAGCCTCATTATATTTTGATATTTTCTATAGCACCATGACTCCAACATATTTATTTAAAAAAATAGGGTAAATATTACTTGTGGTTCCTCTTATCATTAACTTTTTACAGAGTGGTCATTTTTATATTTTTTTCCCACTTTAGTCACTACTATGCATTATTTATTTCACTTTAGTCCCTACTATAAATTATGTGTTTCACTTTAGTCCTTATCAGGTGGTTCTGATAACACGTGACATGCATATGAATATTTTTAGGACATCTTCGTCCATTCGCTATTGAGACAATTTGAGATATTGTTTAATTGGTGAGCAATTTTAGTGTTTGAAGAAGATTTTGGAAGAAAACTTTAGTTTGAAACGAAATGGACGATTAAGTTGGACTAGAATGAAAGCCTAGTTTGGAAGAGATTAAATCTTTAGTTTTTTTTCAAATGATAAAAAAAATGAAAATATCCATGTTGGTTTACTTGAAATGACGAAATTGTCCTTACGAGCATATCACATGTTATCGGAACCGCCTTGGAATACCTGGAAAAGACTAAAGTGAAACAAATAATACATAATAGAGATTAAACTGGAAAAAAAACATAAGAGGGACCACTCTGTAAAAAGTTAATGATAAGAGGGATGAAATGTGGTGTTTACCCAAAAAAATATTACGTATAATAATTAATAAGTTTTATATTTTAATTCCTAATTTAGAGAATTAAATCAAGCTCATCAAAAGGTGAGTGAGCAACCCTTTTTAAGTTAAATGTATAGAGAATGAGAGATGCACACCGTGCCCCAATTTTGTATGCACCCACGGCCTCTTCTCTTCTACAGAAGAACATCAGCTTCAATCGCAGCTCTGAAAATGCTGTCTTCTTCTACAACCTGCTCAACAAACCCTAACCCTAATTGCACATTCCATCCGGCCATGAACAAACCCAATTCAGAAATACCCTCAAAACCCCCAAAGATTCAACCTTTAAAAGAATCTGCCAACACCCTTTTCAATTCTCACAGTCTTGCTATATCCAAGTGCTTTTCTTCGAACGCACATTCCGTGACTGTTTGTGGAAGTTTAGAAGAGTGTCCTTTGGTTGTAGTTTCATTTTACAAGTTCGCTGATTTTCCCGACCATGCTGATTTGCGGAAGCCATTGAAAGAGCTTTGCGAAAGGCTGGTAAATATTTTACCATTTGTTTTATTAATGTTGGAAGAAAATATTGAATTGGGATTTTTGTATTTCCATGTGCTCTTTATCTAGGTTTTATTGATTGTACTTAGGAGAAGGAATTCTGGGTTATTCAGTTAATTAGTCATTCTTGATGATTGGATTTCTGTCTTCCAACAATTAACTGGTGGGGCAAATTTTGCCGGAGGAAAAGAATGTGGCATGTGCGGAAGAGATATTTGAGTTGGCAATGTTCACCTTCTATTAATACTTAATATTAGCCGTGAAACTTTGTAATTGAAAGATATGCTTTGTTAGATTTGTCCATGTGGAAATATTGGATACATGCCTGATGCAGTTTTATAAGATCTGGGTGTGTATTATAGCTGCTTCATTCCTTTTTGGGTGAATTGTACTTAGGACTAAGTTTGATGTATGGATATATTCATCCGGATGAAAACTGTGGTCAGTTTTCTTTGTGATACTTTCAACTTCAAAGAACTGAAATTTACCCTTATGCTTTTATTTTAATATGTATTATTAACGAGGTAGCTTGTCATGATACTATGAGCTTTCTAAATGCCCGATGAGCTTGATTTGCTCGTTTTTTTTCCTTTAAACTTTCATTGTTTTCCTCCCTTCCCCTCACTCTATACCCTTGTTATGTTTGTTTCATCAATTCCTCACTTATGGGATATCCTCAGCGTGTTTCAGGGGGAATTATTCTTGCTCCAGAAGGCATCAATGGGAGCATATGCGGGACCCGTGATTCTGTGGAAGAAGTTCTCACCTTCATCCAAAAAGATGACCGATTGAATGGACTTAGGCGCATTGAATCACCTGTAAGTCCTGAGGAAGAAGCCATTCACCATGGACATATGAGCAGTTCTCCTCTTGCGGCTGGAGAAGATGCTCCCTTCCGATGGGACCATGTGAGGGTCAAGCTAAAGAAGGAGGTACCCTCATAATCCACGATATATGCTTCTTGAAATTTTCTTTAGTTTATTGAATCCAAAATATGCTGTACATTGTTTGCAGATAGTCACGCTTGGAATGCCTTCTGTGTCACCGATTGAAAAAGTTGGAGAATATGTGAGCCCTAAGGAGTGGAATGAATTGATCAGTGATCCAGATACTGTAAGTAGCTTTATGGCAATTGAGTTGTTTTAGTTGTGTGGGTCTCTGAACATAGTACGCAATATTGTGGTTGTTTGTGCCATTAATCATGTGGAAAGCTATTTTGTATGCCAATCCAAGTCTAAATATGTGTTTTGTCTTTATGTAATAGAGTTGTTATTGGCAAATTTCAAAAATGGTCCTGTAACTTTGGATTCCTTTAAAAAATAGTCTTGTAACTATTCTAAACGCACATTGAATCCTTCAACTTTCACCGAGTTTCAATTTAAGTCCTATGCATAAGGGATTTCATCCTCTAACTTTCAATAAATTCAACATGCAATTACAAATTTGGTCCTAACTAGAGAAAAAGTTTGTAATTGCAGGATGAAAATTGAAACTTATTGAAAGTTAGAGGACAAAATTTGTATTTGGATGACGAAAACTGAAACTTATTAAAAGTTAGAGGACGAAATTTGTTATGCATAGGACTAAAATTGAAATTGGGTGAAAGTTAAATGACTAAATGTGTGTTTAGCGTATATAGTTGCAAGACTACTATTTATTAAAAAATCCCAAAGTTACAGGACTATTTTTGAAATTTTGCCCGTTGTTATTTGTTCTCAAAAACAAAAAGAAGAGTTATTACTTATTACTTGTGGCTTTCAAGGATTTTTCTCAAAAAATTGATTATTTGACTTAAACTTGCTTCATTTAGGTGGTGATAGATGTGCGCAACGACTATGAAACTAGAATCGGAAAATTTAAACGAGCAGTTGATCCTTGTACAACAGCATTCCGAAAATTCCCATCGTGGGTCGATGAACAATTTAAATTAAACGAGTCAGAGAATCAAATAAATCCCAATAGTCCTTCTGAAACCACAGCAGAACAAGAAGAAGAAACGGAAAAGAAAATGCCCCGAGTGGCAATGTACTGCACTGGTGGCATCCGTTGTGAAAAAGCCTCAAGTTTCCTCCTAAGCAAAGGTTTCAAAGAAGTAAGCCATTTTCATAAACAGTTTTGTACCTCTGTGAAGTAAATTGATGTCCATTTTAACTGACTCGACTTATAATTTTTATAGGTTTATCATCTACAAGGTGGGATTTTGAAATACCTCGAGGAAGTTCCGAGGGCAGAGAGCCTATGGGAAGGGGAGTGCTTTGTGTTTGATAAACGGGTCTCTGTCGAGCATGGATTGGTGCAGGGGACTTACAAACTTTGTTATGGATGTAAAGAACCGGTTAGTGATGCTGACATGGAAGCTCCCGAGTGGGAGTATGGTGTTACATGCCCATACTGCTACTCCTCAAAATCGGAAGAAGAGAAAGAAAGGGCCCGAGCTAGACAAATGCAGTTTGAGAGATGGGGTATTATTGGCGGTCCAGACAAAGGCCGTAAGCCCATTAAAACGGTGGAAGGTGAGAAGAGAAGTGTTGAGCAGGGCCGGGCCGACGTATGAGGGGCCCTAGCTAGGCGAAATTTTAACTCGGGCCATATTTCTACAAAACAAAATCATTATTACAATTTATTTTATTACTTTGAAAATTGTGAAAGTATTTTAAACAAGTATTTACATGGTTTATCTTTAACATATTTGTTATAGACAGATAAAATGCAAATCAACTCAACTAATTTTTGAAATTTAGTCGTAATAAGCTTTTAAATTATAACAGTTAATTCGAAAATTCTTCTTTAAAAAATTGTACAATATAAAAGTAAAATCATTATGCTCTCGAACTACAATACAAAAGGGCTTTTCAATCTTTGGGGTGTAAGTTGGTAAAATCAAATCGAGTCATACCAAATTTTTGTTTTATTTAGGTAATTTCGAAAATGTATGCCAAATCGAACAATTCGTAGTTTGACAAAAAACAATTAAAAAGTGTAATTTTATGTCTCTTTTAAAAATTTTCTACAGAATATTTTTAAAAATTTATAGCTTAATCTAAATTCATTGAATCTATGTATTAAACCTTTTTAAAAATATATTTGTTATATAGGTAAAATTGCAAAAATTGTCCCTAATCATTGATTTTGAATTTTCGTCCCACCGTTAATTATAAGACGAAAATTACGCATTTGCCGTTAAACTATCACATGGCTACTTACGTATCATGACGTAGTAAATTTTAACATGAATAATTATATAATATTACAGAGTTCGTCCCAAACTAATTACAAGATTGAACCGTCATTTCTATTAAATTAGAAATTCAATATTGAGACTAAATTCATACAAAATGGTAAATTATGGAAAAAAAATTCGGCGAGTTGATATAATTTGGGATGAAAAATCAAAATTAGTAATTAGTTTAGGACGATATTTCAAACAAATATTAAATTACGTGACGAAATTTGATGAGGTAATATAGTTTGAGACGAAAATACAAAATCACTAATTAGTTTGGAATATTTTCTACAATTTTACCTAAAACAAACATAATTCTCCTCGTATACCTCCAGGGTGTAATAGTAAATTCGGTTCTTTTCCTTAACAATTGAACGACTTCCTTCAATATCGTCTCACTTCATTTCCTGCAAGACGCACACTTTGAAACGCAGAAAAAGCCGATCAATCAAAATCTAGGGTTTTCTTTCTCTGTTGCTAATGGCTACCCCAGGATCGGGAATCTTCAAGTTCATCAGCCCCAAGGTGCGGCTACAGTCGACTGACATTCAGGCCGCTGCTTTATGGGGCGTCGCCGGCGGCACCGCTGCCCTCTTTCTCGTTCAGGTCCATTTTCTGACTTTCTATCTCGATCTACACTTGAGAACTGCTATGTCCTGATTTATTATCCATATTTTTATTAGGAATAGATCTTGTGTTATGAGTTAAATGCCTGAAAATTGTATTTACAATCTAGGGAAGTTTTGGCGAGGGATTGAAATGTTTGATTGTCGATGAAGCCAGTTTGCTTTGTTCATACGTGTTCTAGGAATTTCTTTTTATTTTCCGGGGACAAATTTCTTTTGGTATTTGCTATTTCCTGTCGTGGAAATGAAAAGAAAATCAGATTGAATTGAGTGCTCTCTTGTACATTAAGCCACCCAAATAGTCTTTACAGGACACATTAAATATTAAAGAGATGCTCGCAAATTGGTTATAGCGGGTTCATATTTGAAATGATGAAGTCCTTGCTTTTGTTGGCAATTGCTAGTTGCTTTCATTGGCATTTTGGAATTTTTAGGCTAATTATTTTATGTTTCATTATATCTATGCCAAGTTTGTTGTTCAGTCCTAGATGAGGGAGGAACTCGGATTTTAGGCTCTTGTGCCATCTAATCACAAGGGTCACAAGCGAGTTTATCTGTTTTGATCAATTTCTCAATTTTTGCTCCGATGGAGAGAAGATGTTATGTTATGCTTTACTTTCCTTTGGAACAAGATCCTAACCTGAAATAACATGTCATATCTTGGGCTAATTTAGAACCACTTTTTGTGGAATAAATTCTCCGACTCACAAATTTTAATTTTAGATCTACACATTTAGCTAGATCTTTCGCTTTGGCTGTTATGAAAGTGTTATAGATTTGATATTTAACCATCATATACTAAGAAAAAAGAATTGGATGGTCTTATACTTTGAGAGATGTCATTCTACTATACAATCAAGGTAGGCCTCTTTTAAGACCGTAAATGAATTTAAATTATGCAAAACTAGGTGGCATGGCTATAATCACCAATTCATTAAGAAGAATATATGTTCGTTTCTATGGGTTATTTACATTCATTGGATCTTTTTTTGTTTAAATTCTTGCTAGCTTAGGTTTCCTGAAATAATTGAGCCTATATGTTGTGCATACAGACTTTCTGGTTTTGTTCCTTTTTTTAGGTTCCATTATTTTCATGTAATGCTTTTGACATGGTTTTCCTTTACCTATTACCACAATAATGACTAAAAACTATGGAATTACATTATTACATGTTAATTGTCTTTGAAGTAATGGAATAGCTATAAAATTTGTTTGTACTAAACCTGATTTCGGTCATTTTCTTCTGTCTTTGAAATGTGAGCAGCCTTTTGATTGGTTGAAGAAGACCTTTTTTGAGAAAGCGGAGCCAGAACAGAAGTGAATAGAGGGGTGAAATTTTGATTCAACACTTTTTTTGTGTGTGATTGTTGCTGATGTGCAAACTCTGAGCGGCAACTGGTGGAATAATACTATATTGTAGTCTGTTTTTAACAAACAAACCTATGTTTGAATTTTTTTGCGATCAGCGATAACAATGTTCCTGGTTATGTGCATCCTTTGATTTTCATTTTTCTGCCATAACATTACTGGCACTCTTCAAATTATTCGTTCAGTTCAATTTCCGGATCACATATTTTCTTTGCCGTGTGGTGCTACTTATTTTAACTGGCAACCTCAGAAGCACTAGTTATTGCAGCTAGGAATGGTATTTGAATCCAATGACCGCACTATGAGGCTATGAGCTGATTAATATATATATCTACACCACAATATATATTTATCTACACAAATAAATTGAGTGTATATGGAGTTGGGGTGGTTTGATCCATTAAAATTGAACGTATCTGAGTATTTTTGAGATAGTACAATCTTGTTTTCCACCAAGATCTTCTTTCCGGGAATGCAGACCTCATCACTGGTCCACCACAAGCTATGACGTGGGCTCGATCACTTGGGCCATAGAACCGGTCCGACATATTAGGGGGTCCTAGCCTCCTAGGTAAAATGTAAAATCGAGGTCCTATTTTTCAAAATAAAATATCACTATAAAAATTTATTTTCTTACTTTTAAAATTGTAAAAATATTTGTTAAGTATTTACATGATTTTTTTTAATATATTTGTTATAGAATAGATAAAATGACATACCACATTAGCATTTTTTATCCAAAATTCAGTGGTGTTTATATTTTCGTAACATTTAATATAAAACGTTCTTAAGTAAAAAGCAAATATTTTTTTGCAAATACTATCAGTATTGTGAATATAATTATATAACTAATATATGTTAACAGAATTAACTTGTCAAATTTGAAATATGTGTTGGTTTTATTTTATCTAACCTAACCTGACCTTTTTATGCTGATTATTCCTAGAAGCATAGTTAAAATGCTTCTTTAAAGCTGAGTGTGCAAAGTAAACTATGATTGCACTGGTTTCAGGTCCATGTTGCATATTATACTTGCTGTGAGGTTAGAATAGAACAAATACAGGTCAATAATGTTCAATCTCAAGGATTCAAATAACCCAGATTTTGGAGAAAAGTCCTGATTGGAGATTTTGAGCCAAATGCGATTCTCGAACTTAGCCAGATCAGTTCACTCACGTTAGGTGTAAGAAGAAGGAGACCACTTACTATCAGTCGCAGAAGCGGAGTGCTGGTGAGCCTGTGACAACATTTGTTACATGTATGTGTAAACTGCAATAACCATTGGAAATTTTGTTGAGAAGAAGTGGGGAGCTGATTTGCTCTGATTATTTCAGTCTTTATTAGTTCTTTTTTTTTTTTTTTTTTGTTTAGGTGTACTCTTTTTAGGCCTATCCATTATCACTAGAGCTAATTCATTGCAGGAGAAGTCTTTCTTTTCTTGTTTGAGGTGAATAGGAGAAAGTTATTTAGAGACATAAATATTCTGGGTAGATCTTGGACTATATATATCTTCTTCCAATTGTAACTTATTATCATGTGAGTTCCAAAATATCTCTTCTTGTCTTACTATCTCCTTCATTTCTGCATAGCTTTTCTTAAGATGTGCAGTTGTTATTTAAATTTAGGGATAAAACTTAATGGAGTATTATATTTATCGCGCGGAATATCTTATAACTTCATTAAAATTGTGTGCCATTTTCTTTTCCAAAGAAACTCTAATCTAATTTAAACAAATGATTCAATTTTCAACAGCTACATACACTCAAGAAGTCAAGATTATATGAGTGTTTTTTATGTGCAAGTGATCAAATCTCCAGCAAATATTTTATTTTATCAATAGCTGATGACACAACTGAGTCAAGTGAACAATTTTAATTCTGAATAAAAACTGCATTGAAATTGTGTCCATTTTCTCCCCTAAAATTTGATATGATAATACACACTTTGATGGAAAAATAAACAGAAGACACACACTCTGATTGCAAAATTGAAAATGAACCACTTGTACCAAGTATAGAACAATGAAATTAACAAATCATTTCATTGGCTCCATAGATTCAACTTATGCAGAGGATGATTTTCTGAAATTCCCAACAATTTTTGCATCAGAACAATTTTTTTTTACACCACCTCCAAACATTTCAAGAAAAAAAGGGAAACAAACTTAAATAAAGAAAACAGAACCAAATTAATCAGCAGGGTTGGTTTCTTTAAGAGCCTGAAAAACCTTAGAACTCTTATCAAATATATGTGCCCTTCTGTTGTAATCAATGGGCTCTCTTCCTTCATCTTCACCCATTATTGCTTCTCTTTCCAAACACTCAAGCAACTCAACTATTCCATCAGTCTCTCCACATTTTCCATTCAAGTTTCTAATTCCAATCAACTCTTCTTCCATGTTGAACTCATGATCATTTTCCAGTTCTGATACTGAATTCCCTTTACCACACTGCAGTTTAGACACATACCCACTTCTCAAAATCCTTTCTTTTAGGCAAATTTTATTCACTCTTAAAGACACAACTGTACTAGGAAAAGAAGACCCGGTTTTGGGTGTCAAGAATGAAGGAAAGTGAGGTACTGTTTTGACTCTAGAGATTGTTGCCTCCATTCTTGAAAAGATTCTTGATGAATATTCAAGATTGTCTAGGAGGGTATATATAGGGTAGGTGTTGGGGTGGATATGAAATGGGCTCATGACACGTGTCATTTTATATTTGATGAAAGAGAAGTGGCACGTGCTCCAAGAAAGTAGATACCACGTTTGCTTTCAAGATTTTGATCAAATTATTTATTGAAAACGATTTTTATTAATGAGTGAATCATACACTTTTATACATTCCTACCTTATAAATTTTTAGTAGAAAACTTGTTTTTCGTAATATATTCGTGTCTATTAAATTTAAAATATATCCTTAACGTGTTACACTGTATTAATAAGAGAGACGTATCTATTACGAAAAATTTAAGAGGGGTGAATATGTTAAACTATATTGATAAGAGAGATGAATCTATTAAAAAAAAATTAAGAATAATGAATGTGTAAAAGTTGAACCGTAAAGAGGACGAAAAGTGTGACAAACTCTTTATTAAATTTTGATAAAGGTTGGAAGAAATTAGTGGTCGATTATCGTTTTCATGCGTGACGCAATGGGTGAGATATAAAGCGGTGGCTTTTTATATTTGGATTTTTTGTCATTTTAGTGGGATTTGGTTTTTCTACCGTAATTAGTCAAAGATTAGGAAGCAAATTGAGACAAGGATCCCGTTGCATTAGTTTATGGGATTCTGAAAGTAAATAGTAACTTGGATTCTGAAAATCCTTAACAAATAATCATTACAGGGGTGAAAATTGTTCCAATTTAAGTTAGTCAAATGTCTCCACAAAATGTTTAAGCTAACTTAAAGGTTAATGATAGCAAACATTGTTGCTGTCAGAGCAACTTTTTTATTATGATTGATTTACCCTTCACATTTATTAAAAATAATTTAATTATGGAATGAAAATCTCTTCTGAAAAACAGAAAAGCCACCATTATCTTCTTACACCTAGGGCTGTAATCGAGTCGAGTAGTATCGAACGACACACTTTTCAAGCTTGGTTTGATTTTTATCGAGCTTGAAATTTTATTTTTGAGCTTGGTTTGATATCAATCGAGTCGAGCTCATACGAGCTTTTATCGAACGAGCTCGAGCCGAGTATCGAGTAGCTTGATATTTTACATGTAATTTTTCAATTTTTAGCTTATCGAGTCGAGCTCGAGCCGAGCTTCAAAAGTTATCGAACGAAAAAAGATATTCAAGCTTGTTTGATTAGTGTGACGAACCGAGCTCAAACGAGCTTTTATCGAACGAGCTCGAATCGAGTATCGAGTAGCTTGGTTTGATTTTCAGCTTGATCAGATTAAAGCCTCTTTTACAGAACATCTGGAAAGGTAAATCATATTTTAAAATTTGCTACCATGATTTTTTTTCTCTTATAAAAATATCTTTCAGTGAAGCAGAAAATGCTGAAGGAAATTAATGGTGAATCTAAAATAAAATTGGAAATTGCTACTCTAAGTAACCATTTTGCTGGCATTTGCTAGGACGAGAAAAATCAAAATTTCTTGTCGGCAATTTTATTGAAAATGGTGGGAACCCAGCAGGTGAAATTTGAAAGCCATTCATGTTTATGAACTCAAATTATACTTTGCTTATTGCTATCAAATATCAATGAGAAAAAGTTCTTCATAATGATAACTGCATTTAAGAAATTTAATAAAATTAACTATTCTGGATCAAAGCTTTGATACCCAGGGACTAGTCTACACTCATCTATTCTATATCTATATACATATAAAAGTACGAGTTGCCTAAGGAAATTTCTTCCCTTTTTTGTGAAGACTAATATACCCCTATTTAAATTATATTGTGATATTTAAATTTATGGCAAAAATGTAAAATAAAAGAATCCTAAAAGAAAAGAACTACAGAAGTATAATTAGACAAGAAGTCTCATATATAACAAACTTATAATTATCTTTTAAAGTTTTGCAACTCATTAAAATATTAATGGTAAAAAAAACTATAACTCTATATTTCTTCAAAAAAAAATTTGAAAATTATGTCGCGTTCATTCTACGTGATTAAAAAAGTTACTATTTAGTTAACTAAAAAAATGTATAATTGGTTTAAGCAAAAAAAAAATCAAAACATAGAAATTGTTAAACCGGCAAAAATGTAAAATTTTGTTAATAATATATGATAAAATCAATGATAAAATTGGATAGATAGAACGAAAAGAAGGTTAAAACAAAAAAAAATTGTGCCATTCATAAAACAAGGTTAACAAGCAAAAAAATAGATAAAACTGGTAAAAAAAAATGAATGAAATCGGCTAAACACAAGATAACAAAAAATCAGATCAAATCGATAAAAGAACAAGAACAAATCAATGAGTTAATTGGCAAAAAAAAGGTGAAATATGTGATAGAATAGGTTAAATAAGCAAAATAATAAGTAAAATCAGACTAAATTGGGTTCAACCAGAGAAAATTAGTGAATTGATTAACAAATGTGAAAATCGACTGAAATTGGGTTACACTAGAGAACTAAAAATGTACAATTGGCTTAAGCAACAAAAAAAATTCAAAACATAGAAATTGTTAAAACCGGCAAAAAATGTAAAATTTTGATTAATAATATATGATAAAAATGATAAAATCAATGAGAAAATTGATTAGATAGAAAGAAAAGCGGGTAAAAACAAAAAAATTTGTGACATTGATAAAACAACAAGGTTAACAAGCAAAAAAATAGGTAAAACCGATAAATAAAATGAATAAAATCGGCTAAACATGAAATAACAAAAAATCAGATCAAATTGATAAAAGAACAAAAACAAATAAATGAGTTAATTGGCAAAAAAAAATGTGAAATATGTGAGATAATAGGTTAAATAAGCAAAATAATAAGTAAAATCAGACTAAATTGGGTTCAACCGGAGAAACTTAGTAAATTGATTAACAAATGTGAAAATCGACTGAAATTCAGTTACACTTGAGATAACTATGGATTGATTAAGAAATGAGATAAGATAAACCACACAAAAAAAAAAGATGAAATCGATGAAAGAACGGGCTAAATTAATAAAAGAAATGATAAACTCAGTGTAAAATAGGTACAAACGATATTTCTTTCAAAAATTCTTAAGAATTTATCACTTATTAAAGAATCTAAAAACAAAAGGTCACATTCGGGCTATATGAATAAAAAAAAAGTACTATTTAGTTAACTGAAAAACTTATAATTGGCTTAAGCCAAAATAAGTCAAAACATAGAATGGTTAAAATTGGTGAAAACTGGTAAGATTCTACTATATATATATATATATATATATATATATATATATATATATATATATATATATATATATGATAAAAAAAATTGGTAAATCAGAGAAAAAATGAGTTAGATAGAAGAAAAACGATTTAAGTAAAAAAATGGTGCCATTGATAAAACAACGAGGTAAGCAGGATAGGTAAAATCGACTAAAATTGGGTTAAACCGAAAATAATAAGTGAATTGATTAACAAATTTGATAAAATGATAAACTTAGTGTAAAAACATGCACAATCGGTGTTTCTTTGGACAATTCTTAAGAAATGATTAATTATTAAAAATCCTAAAAAGAAATCACATTTCTTCGATATGAATAAACTGAAGTAATCATATTTAGTAAACTGAAAAACTTATAACTTAGGTAAAAAAATTCAAAATATATAAGTGGTTAAAACTGGTGATAACGGCAAAACAATGAGAAAATGGGTTAGATCGAATAAAAATGAGTTAAAGCAACAAAAAATGGTACGATCGATAAAATAATGAGGTAAATCGACAAAACACGGGTAAACTGGTAAAAAATAAATGACATTGACTAAACATAAGATAACAAAAAATGGATCAAATCGATAAAGAACGAGAACAAAAAATGAGTTAAATTGAAAAAATATGGTGAAATAGTCGAGAAAATAGTGTACATCAACAAAAGAATAGATAAAATTGGGTTAAACCGGTTAAAATGAGTGAATCGATTAAAGAATGGGATAAAGCACAAAAAATGGTGAAATCGATGAAAGAACGGATTAAAATAACACAAAAACAAATTGTAAAATCAAAGTAAAACTGGAGGAAATCGATGAAAGAACATGTTAAAATAAGCAGATTTACACTACAAAATCGGGGAGAGTTGGTAAAAATTGGTTAGATTCGTTAAAAATTGATTAGACATGTAATTGAAAATGGATGAATTTAGTAAAAGATATGTATAACAGACAAAACTGGCTAAATCGATAAAAAAAAATGGGTTAAACCTGTGAAAAATGGTTCAGATGGAAATATCAAGGTAAAAGAAGAAAATAATAGATATTGCTCATTCATTCAGATGGTTGTTTTAGAATAATAGTTCTGTAGAGACATGTAATTTCAGATTAAAAATACTTAATAGTTATAGTTCATTTTTTATTTTCAAGTTTTGATTATAAGTTTATGATAAAAAAAATTAAATTTTTGGTAACAACATAGTAATAATTAAATAGTCAAAAAAATTATATGATATGTCATTAAGATAGTATATTAAAAAATAATTATATGATTCAACTTACACTGAAAATTAGTTAATCACGTGCAACGCACGTTCACTTTCCTAGTTGTATTCAAATGTAGAAAATAAATTGATTACATAAATATTTACAAAAAGAATGACCTAGCATATAAAAACTGAACTTACAATCCTTGTTATTCATACAACTCATGGACTGCTGCTTTGTGTACTCGCCCCCTCCATTAATCTTCTTTCGGCAGCAATTGCAGCAGCTACAGAAGCTGGCAAATCTCTCAAGCTTCTACTAGGCGGCATCTCATCTTCATTGATAGCAGCAGCAGGCGCGACTCTGAATAAGGACTCAACATCTCTTAACGTTAAACAAGGATGATCTTGGTTTTTTCGGTTCCCACTGATAAACGTATTCATATTCCTACTCTTGTTCAATTTATATATGCTTTCCTCTACGGTGTCTTTCACCTGCAATGCAGAAAAAAGGATTAGGACAATAATTTTAGGTTAGATTTATGCGTAAGTGTTCCCAAACTATGAACTAATGTTTTGTATTTAGTTATCGAGCGTATACAAACACTTCAAGGAAAGAAGCACATACAATAAAACGATGAACAAGTGTTCTATGCTTCTGTCCGATTCTGTGCACCCTGCCGATTGCTTGTGCTTCAGCTGCTGGATTCAGAAGTGGCTCTACAAGTATGACATGCTGAGCTTCCAAAAGATTTAGCCCATTGGCACCATGTTGTATCAAGAGTAGTAGCACTTGGACAGATTTGGTCTCCGTTATCCCTTCAGGCTTCTTATTATTTTCTTTCGTGTTGCTCTTTTGCCCTGTAAAGTGCCTGATGGCAACTTGTGATTTCCTACATTTTCACAAGATGAATTATAAATCCATAATTCAGTTACCCGATTCTGTACATATTATAAAAATTTCACTACATTAGTTTGTAATATGAATTAGGTTGTCCAATAACAAATAGAAAAACAAGAAATGCATGGTAACATCAAATAATAGATTCGGGATAAAATATAAAATCAGCATATTGCATCAACCAAAAACCAATATTTCAAAGAAAGTTTTAACAGACAATTGCACTTACCTTCCTCCTTTCATCCTGACATAGCTTATGCCATTAGCAGTAAATGCATGTTGCAACACATCAAGTACATCATTCCAACTGGAGAAAACAAGAACCTTTGCACTGGGATCGCTAGAAGTAATCCATAAAATCCTCCTCGTCACTGCTTCAATCTTCAAAAGATCACCCATGCAGAGTGATTATAAATCAGCATTTAAGAAATTATGCCACGTGTAATTCATAACTGATGAACAAGAAAAAGAAAAGCTAGACCCAAAGGCTGGACTAACTATTACACTATTAGTATCACTAATGCATCCAAAACCAAGGTATTAATAAATGTTAAAATTCATAATTCCATACACCTCAAGTATGTCGCTAAGTCATCAGTAGTTTATTGCAAATGACACTTACCTTTGTACTATATGAACCTTGGACAGTTATTGAATCTTCAGATTTGTCACATGTGCCACATGATTCATTTCGTCTATCATCAGCCAATGCAATATTTCCAAAATCAGTGGGTTGTCGGCATGTTGGGCACATTACCCTATTAATGTCATGAAATTTTCCAGATGGAAGCAGTCTTTTCTCAGTTAGTGCAATTAGACCTGCAAAATATTATCATTGTGCAAGTTTCTCAAGTATTCAGGCATAAAAGAAGGTTTGCCAAGGACAACTGGATTCGAATTTATTTGGCAGCATCAACATTAAATAATCAATAGAAAGTCTTTTTCAGGAGAAATGCTTTCAAACGCCACTTTCTCTTTTGCAATAACAGAAAGATAACATCAAATTTACTACATATTTCAAGATGTTTGGAAGTGCTTTTACTCAGTGTTTTGGTTCAAGGATGGATGCTTCAATAGTATCAGAGCTACGCTTAAAAATCATGTTTTCACACTATCATCAAATGAGTCTTTTTTTCCTAATGTGCAGAATTCTTGGAGCTTCCCCAGAAGGGAGGGAGGGAGGGAGCGCGCGCACACACACACAAACATAAAATCAAGGCACTAAATTCTAACATGGCTTACTCAGTATCATTTTCCAAACAATGCTTATGCTCAAGATATGCGAGTTTAAAACATGTTTAAAAAATAAAAAAATAAAAAGAGATAAACACTCAACAAACACCATTAATTCATGCACAAGCATGAACTGGAAGACTTACATTTACAGCATGTCACATGTCCACATTGAAACACCATTCTCTGATTACCAAGCTGTTCTTGACAAACCGGGCACGACTCTGCATCTGCTTTGGCTATGAGTCTATTTTCTGAGAGTGCTGCCGCTTCAGCCAAAGTTGAAGCATCCAAGCTTTCTGGTTTCAGATTTTGTTTAGATTGTACGAGACCCTGACAATAGGATAAGTGAATAGAAGCAAATACGTATCAGTTTATTACAAGAATAGTAGGACTCCAACAAGTGAGTTAAATATGACTATGGCCTCAGTATATTATGATTTTTGCTCATAAATACTATATTAAATGCAACAGACGTTTAAGATTGCGTAGGCTAAAATATTAGGTCCTGCTTGAGTATTGCTCATAAAGTCATGTCGGTACATGACCAAGAGAAAGTAGACTATAAACTCTCCCCCCTTGCCCCTTCCTATCGAATGTTATGAGCAGTGGATACATATCTGCCTACAAAAACTATTTATTTAGAAACGAATAAAACAAAACCACCACCATTCCAGATATTACACTACTCCCATATACATTCAATATCGAAAAGACTTTTCTAATTTTGACATGCAGCAGGCAGAAGCTGCACCGGTACTCTCTCTAGTGGATATATTTTAGTGACTTTTTTCTCACAACTCTTGACATTATCTTAATAACCATTAAAATAAAAGTTTAAGCTCTTTCAATGGAGAACAAATTTCAAGAATAGAATCCTTTTGCAATTATTCTATATGCATAACAGAGTCATACACTGACCTAGACGCACCTGTACCATTAGCTTCTACAGTGACTCACTGAAAAAGTTAGCATGTGGACACAAAGACATCATAAGAACAAAATATTTGTTATAGGACATAAATGTATGATCAAAGTAACTAAAGAAAAACACTGATTCAGCGCCAAAACTTAGGTTTCATTGATACCTTCAAATAGCGAAGTTGTCCTTTCACACGTGTCAATGATGCCAGAGCTAGAAACTTTTCACTAGAATTTTCAACATTGGCTATGTCCAACTCATCTGTACTTAAAGCATCAATAGATTTATCATCCTCGCTTTCCCTGAGGCGCAATCTTGACGTTGCCATCATTATTTCATCATGAGCACGCAAAACCTGCGCTTGAGCAATTGCCAAGAACCTTGCTTGGGCATACTCCTTGCGCATTCCCTGAATAAAATTAAATAGGCAGATTAAGAATAAGATGTAAGTTTTCTAACCAAAATAAGATGGTACGAATCCATCCATGTCCAATACAAGTGTGTTTTATATGCGCTAGCAACAAGTCCTTCACAAATAATTTAGAATATTCATATGAAACAAACATCGTATCTAAAATACTGAAATCTCGCATTAGCTTAAGTCCAAACTTTGGAACAAAACTGAGTAGAGAAGTTGAAACTCCTCCGTAGTTCGTAGATTATATTTCACAAAAATCAGGGAAAGACCACAGAAATAGGCTTGCCATACTTCAAGAAGATCAAGCTGCTGTCTAGCTACCGAAATTCTCTCTCTCCCTAAGAATCCCCTGGAGTTGTTTCTGATTATTGTCAGCACGACCTCCAAATCAGATGGTGACTTTGAGACCTGCAAGAACATTACCATAAAGAGGATATAATGGATAAGTTTCCCCTTTCACAATGAACAACATGATACATAGCTCAAAATCTTGGCATACATACATGCAGTGGTGCCATCTGAAAACAATGCACTGAGAGAAGCAAACTATAATGAAAGTTCGAACTAAATGCTCAATGTTTGAATATTCCAGTTTGAATTGTAACATAGTTTTTTTATGAGGGTCCCAGTAACCCAGTGGGTGCATTATGCACATGTTATGTACTTTCTTAGTAACATTATCTTCAAGTAGATAAACATTCTAAGGAGAGGACATTAATTGTGGAATTTATGGGTTGGGGGAGGAGCACCTAATGATAAACAGAGTGTCAGAGGCAGTGTTAATTCTCCATGATTTGGGCTCCGCTCTCGCATGTTCGATTTTACTAATGAACAAACTGGTTTTCCGGTAATCAAATATCTAAAACTGCAGTATTTTCCATTTAGTCACAAACCCAGAAAGGAAAAAACCTCACAGTACCTTCAGTGGACCTCTCAACTCCACCACCCAACCCTCAGCATAAAATATGTAAATAAACAAATTCCTACAAACAAGAGAATATATAAGCAATTGGATGCGTCTAATAAATCAACTTAGGCTTTCATTTAACAGTTTTCCACAATCAAGTATACATCTCCGCCAAAAATGGGAAAATGAGAAGATCAGGTTCAAAAAAAAGTAGAATTCAAACTTTGAAGTTGCGCCAAATGATTACTAATTCCATATTTGTAGTCTGTTTTGATCATTTAAATGTTAAAAACTTCTAGGAATTTTTCAGGAAACATTTGGAAAAACTGTAAATCAAAGGAACATGTTAGAAGTAGAAACTACTCAATATTTTTGTTGAGGTTGACTTAAAATATGGAAACTTTTTGGTGTTTTTGGTGCAAATGTATCGAATTTTGATCCATGCCTAGTGCAATCATCTACTCTTGTAAGAACAGTTGGAAGTTTCACAAATTAAACAACAAATGATAAATTTAAAAAGAGAAACAAAATTATGTAGGTTAATTCATAGAGACTTACAAATAAATACCAAGATACTCTCACTCAAGGTTCTGACAGGATAGTTCAATAAATCTTTCAAAAAAATAGAGAGAGGACGAATAAGATTTGATAATGCAATTACGAACCGTCACTGTGTCCCCGACATTTCTCTTCTTTCCACTATCTTCATAGTCAGCAGCAGTCAACGATGAACTCTTTTCTGGTCGTGACAAGTTCCAGTAAAATTGATTCAGGGCAGACTTCTTCTTTTGCAGATCTACTGCCTCTTCTACAGAAGTAATTACCTCACTATTATTGCTTTTGTTAAGGCGAAAGAGCCTGGCTTCATAAACCTGGTCTCAAGAGATTATGAAAGCAAATTGCATTATGCACATGTTAACAATGACTCAGAAAAGAACAGTTAATATATAGCTACAAACCTGAAATATATCATCCAACTCGCAATGGGTGCACGCAGGACCGTCATAGTTAGAATTGCACTTTTTACAGTATCTCACGCGTACAATATCCTCCTCTCTAGGATTTTCCATTGTTTGGTCAATTTCCAAGAGTCTATCAAGTAAAGTTTTTCTTGACTCTTCCAGAGCATCCAAACCAGTTTGAATATAATATTTCAAAGAAGTTAGGCTGCGGAAGCTGTTTGAAAACACAATGAATGTATTGGTAATGTGGTTAAGAAATTTCAATCTGCAATAGTGCTGGATTAATGCAACAACTTGTTTACAAACAACTCTATTTCAAGTCATTTAGGCTCAGTTCTGATCTAGCTGTTCTGATGCAAGTACTTTAAAACCAGGAAAGGGAACATCACTAACCAGGCAGAACTTCGTGATTTCTTGTTCAAATTCCCGGAGAGAGCTTCTCCTATTTTACTTATCAGTTCATTAGATGAATCATTGTTTTGCTCAATGTGATGCAGGGCATCCAACCACCAAGTCATATCCTGATTTGTCCTTTTTTTAAGAGCATCACACACCTTCATGGAAAATAAACAGATGAAATTATCAGTAAATTCCGGAAGCTCAAAGTGTAAATACAGTGTCAGAGGATCAACTAACAAAAAACTCGGAAGAAGATATTCACTTAAGCTATATGAGTTTACTGAGCTTTCACAAATGGAACAATATAGTATCATATATATGTAATATGGAATTTGTGCGAGTCTAATTCATATAATATGCTCAAACACACTTCAAACACAAAAATATGTACCACGCATGTATGCACGGGATGTAATGTACAATCATGTTCTGATATGGATTCAACAAAAACCGATCTTATATCATATCCACATGTAAGCAGAAACATAACACGCATACTAGAGAAGACTATGTAATATAATGTGACATAGCTTGAAAACGTTAACCTGTCCATATGATTTCCTGAACTCTTGTTGAGCCAGTAGTAACTTTGAACTAAACACGGATAAGAACTTCTGTTTTAGATCTTCACATGCTGCTCTCAGGTGTTGAACATGCGTTGGAATATGCAGCTGAAAATCACAACTTCTTTTACTGTTTTTCAATGAGCAAGATGAAAGCTGAAGTGGATTGCCAGAACTTATGTTCAAACTGGGATCATCCTTAATCATTTCTTCTCGTTTCATAGTATAACTGTCTTTATTGACAATATTACATGTACCAGAGAGCAAGTTCTCAGAGCTTCCTGGGACAAACTTCTGTTGTTCGCAGTCCACGGCGAGAGGCAATGCTTCAGCAAGATTATGATGAACGTGGATGTTTAAAAGAGGATCCAGGCGGAAATCTTCAGAGTGCTCTTCAACCAGAGACAGTGACTCTTTATACAATGATACAGCTTGAGGAAAATCTTCCTTGATTATAGCTATACCTGCAAGCCCATTCAATGCAACAACTAATTTCCTGAGGGCATCCTCGCCTTCTACCTTTGTCTTTCCAACAAGAACCTGCAGAAGCATATCCATATTAACAACAATAATAAATTGGGAGAGGCTAACGACCAAAATGACAATTTTGTCAACCAACAGTAAATAAACCCACCGATAAAATCTCCTCCATTGTCATCGGAGACTTTTGCAGAGAACGTAAGCCAGAACTCCCCACTTGAGGATGGCAACAGGCTTGGCGAAGCTTTAGCAGTGAGTTAAAAAGCTTTGCAGCCTCCGTATTGGTGATGTAAGGGTCAGATGAAGCATTAGATGGCTGGGAACCTGGACAGGAACATTATCACATCAGATGATTTGAAACTAGAAAGGATGGGGAAAAAATGTGTTTAGATAAAGACTTATTTTACTTTCTAATTTGGCTAACAAGTTTATAAATAATAAGATATGATTGAATAATTAGTAGACACCTGCTGCTTTTCTCTTCTCAACATCATCTTTAAAGCTTTCAACAACTTCCCGGGCATCACCCACACAAGTTTCATGTTGCCTCTGGTAGAAGTGCTCTTCAATTGGTGACAGGGAGAGCCAAGAGACGCTTTCCTCCTGAGGAGGAAGTTGTAACTCGTCCCAAACATGTCCTTTTGAGGAGCGCCACATAAGTTGTTTGAAAAAATTATGTGTAAAAACAATAGCTCCTGCATCTCCCCTCTGCAAAACGGGGAGATAAAAGAAACAACAGAGAAAGAAAAGAAAGAATTGTATATCAGAACTTTGACTGCAGATAAATTAATCACAAGATTCAAACCACAAGTACATCCAAGCGATTGAAGGTCCAGCTAACAAGCATAAACCACATTCACGACATTAAATCCATATTTTCCAAATCCTCTGAATGAAAAACCTTAAATATTCATCTACGAGTGCAATAGAACAAACGGGTTTCAGTAAAGTATACAATGTGCTGTTTTTCAAATTTTTATGTTTTATTCTGCATGTGAACTTTTGTACCATGTTGCCAACAGTATCCCATCGCTTTTGCACTTATCTCATATTGGCATAGCTCCTCCACCAGCCAACCCCTCTTGACCACCATTAACCCCACCTCATGTCTACATCCCATCACCTCAGGAGCAACTTTTTGCGATTTAATCTTTTTATTCAAGTTCACAATAATACAACCATACCACCATCCCTACTTAATTCGAGTCAATAGTGACCGATACCAAAAAAAAAAAAAAAATTCACATCCTAAGCGAAAATATATCCTTGAGTAGGCCATCAATTAAGTGATTCCCAAATACATTTGATCAGTTGTTTGATTTAAGCTAATAGTTAGAGATGAATGTACTATGTCAGAAGTTGTGTGTGTGCGTCTAATAGAGCTGGAGGTGAGCAGCTCTATGAAGTAAGAATATGCTGAAGAAATGGAGGTGGCGGTGGGACTTCAGAAAATTATGAAATATATTGAAAAGTAGATTTAACAATAAACTAGAAATTGGATGGCATTGTCAGCCTCTCGCTAGGCGAAGTAGAACGAACAATCTAATAATGGCAGTTGGCATACATGCTTCTTGACTACCCCATATCTGTAATGTTAAACGCGTGTCCCACTCCTGTATTAGTCAATATCATGAAACCATACAGTACATGTAAAACCATTGGGAATCAATAACTATTTTAGATTATATATTTCCAATGTGCAAATTTGAAAAGCTATATCATAACTATTTTCTGTTAGCTAATATGGTGGCATCTAACATAAATCATATCACAAGCCTAATTCAGGAATCCCATATAGCAAAAATATTTTACAATCAATAACTTCATGGAATTAGAAATTTCATGGAACCTTCAAATCACAGCTATTTGCAGTCTTTGTAATAATTAATGAATGTCACAGTATCATGCTTGCTTCTGAAGAATAAGTATGAACATGCATGCACAGTATCTGCTCCATTTTTTGCCATAATTACATTGAATGTTTACAGCCACTAAGGAGAAAAGGCTGATAAACTGCATTAACTTTAGATCAAGTATTTCAAACTTTCACATAAAGAAAAAACAGCATTGTAATATTTTCATACCTCATATGGATTAGAAATAACATCAGTCCACCACCTCAAGACATCAAAAGGACTTGCTAGAAGGAATCTCAAAAGTCCATATAGATCATCAAATTTCCGTTGTATGGGAGTCCCCGTTATACACCAACGATGTCTTCCATGTAGGCGCATCGCCAATTCTATTGCTGCAGCAGCATTACCCTCCACCATTTGAGCTTCATCCAAACATATTCTCCACCATAATACTCTGGTTAGAAGAGTTGGAACAACAGGGTATCTGCAACATGAAACTTAGCTAATTAAGAAGCCCTATATAGATGTTACAATCAACAAGATACATTATGCCTAAGCTACGCCATACTGAATAGACAAAAATAATAATTGAATCTTCTTGTCTTCGAAGTGAACAAGCATTTGCCTTGTGAATATAATTCAGATAGGGCTTATGGAATTATCTGCTACTATCGCCCCTTGTAATTGTATGCTCTATTGTATGTCAAGCAGCCAAGAGAGTTCATCCAAGGATCCTAACCATAGTTCAGGTGGACTAGATGCAATGGTTGGGTAAGGGAATGTCAGGTTGTGCCTTCTTACTATTGTAACTATGTAAATCGTCCAGGTAGCACCTAGAAAGAACTTTCTTTGTACTATACACACTTTACACGTCATCCTTCACAAAGTTGGATTATATAATATACAAGATGCAAAAGAAAAAGAAAAAGAAATAGGAAAAGGTCCGCCAGAAATCCAAGCTGGAAAGCTCTAGTGATGATTATTTACAAAACAAATTATAAAGAAAATAATGGCTTCGTTCTTGCAAATATTTTGTGTACTTGACAAATTCACGGGAAATTTCCAGACGAACGATTTGAGCTTTCTTTCCAGGCTGAGGTATATATATTGATAAGAAACCCCACATCATCCAGCCTAAACAACCATTACAGATTCTTTTACTTTTCACTTTTAATTGAAATGAAGGATCATCACCTGAGGAACACCTCAATAGTCAACCAAATAGTGTGAGGAGTTACGTGAAAGAAGCAGGATTATTCTCATCCAGCAGGCAATATCAAAACATTTGTTTATCAATATACTAATATATCTACAGCATAATTGATATATAAGATGGGAAAATATGTTCCATAAAAAGTACAAGCATTACAAGAAATTTTCAAAAAAATAATTATGTCAGAATTATTAAGCAAAAACTATGGATCCATTAAAATTGCAAAACGTAAATTATACGTGTATTTATGGAAATATATAAAAGAAAAAGTACACAGATAAAAAGATCCAGCTGATATATATAGTCCTTTTTATATTTCTTTCATTCATCACTTTACAATGGTTAGGGATTCTGATGTTTGAAGAAATTAATGTATTTCAAATTACACAAGAAATTACCTCTTCTCGTATCTCATAAAGCGGCGGTCCCCTTCATGTCTTTCAGAATCATGAGGCAAATCCTCTCTAAGCACGTCATAGGTTGTCAAGACAATGTCAGCTCTTAGAAGCTCATTGATATCAATAACAGGTTCATCAGAGAAGGAAGTATATCTAACTCCTTCATAAATACACATTCGCAACGAACCAGGTCTTGTATGACTGTTGAGGCAATGAGAGACAATAAAATAAAATGTAATGAAGAAGGAAAGCAGAATGAAGAAAATAATAATTAAAAAAAAAAAAGGACAATGAACCAATAAGCATAAATTGTTTTCCTATTTTATTAGTTTGCAGATAATTTAAGGTATACAATTTCAATTTTTTAAGAATATTATTCATTTTTCATTTACTAAATTTGTGAGGCCAAGCACATCGGAGTGAGTAAACACATTCCATTCACAATTGAAGCATTCAAGAGAAAAGATAAAAGTGGAAAATTTAAAATTGGTAGGAATGAGCAATCCTGAAGAACTGATAGGTAAAAGGATAAATGAATCAGCTGGACACCTACTACTCTCCGTTATAAAAGCACTTGGCTCAAACTCTCTACAAACTCAGCAAAATAAGATGCCATTCCTTTTAAATTATGTGGCCTTCTGTAAAATATCATGCTCAATAATGAACAGATTAGGCACTTAATATCAAGAAAATGTTGTTGAACAAGACCTCAAAGAGTTGCAGTTGTCAAATGCTCTTTCTTCAGAAAATGGCTCCAGCTTACTAGCAAATGATTATTATGTAAATTAAAAATAAGGTTTCATCTGAGTATAATATACTAGTACTAGTTGCTGCCATTTCCAAGACACACTGCAGTACCCAATAGAAATTACAAATAAAAAAATGAGTTAGAGATTTTAGAAATTGAAGTAACTTCTCAGCACAAAGGTGTATGATCAAACAATTTAGGATTTCTTTTAAAGACCCTGAGAGAAAGCAAAACCATAGAGTAGCTCTTATACAGACGCATCACCAACTTCTTATTCTCGCAAACTTTTTTTTTCTGAATGATATTGGGGAGAGTATGTGTGTGTTTTAATAAATATAGTGTTATAGTGTGAGTTGAACGACTGTAAGCATGTAGATACATGTGTATGATAGAGATATACTAACACATCATATTCAAAAATCACAAAAAAAAGTTAGCTCCTACAATCTCTCAATAACTGCATGAGGGAACAAAAGAGAGTAAGAGTTACCGAACAATTTCAGCATGCCACTGGGGCAATATAGGAGTTGGACACACTATAAGAGTTGCACCTGTAGCAATTGGAGATTCTGTGGCCTGGATCAAAGCTGAACACGTCGGGCAAATATACTCATTATCCATCTCAACTACTTTAGTATCATTCTTTCTCTTTCCAGACTTTCTTGCACATTTTTCTTCTCCATCAAGTTCCCTAGATTTTGAAGTTTTTCTTTTCACTGAATACCCAACACAGTCTGCATGTTGCCAAGCATCGCAGGAGTCACACTGCACCCACAGACCTTTATACTTGTAGCTTTCAGTGACAGCACCACATATACACTCGACCCGCTCCCTTTTCAGTCTTTTCAAGGAACTCTTTTGTGATTTTTCAGCTTGCATCACCTTATAAGAAGCGGCAACTTCAGATGATGGCATCCGATGAGCACAAATACAAGATAGCAGCTCAACAGTTTTCCCCAGGCCCATCTCATCTATGTTTCATCAATCGAAATGCATTAGAAGCAACCAGACACATCAGTTGATCCTATTTTCCAATAATAATTCCAGACTTCACAGCAACCAGTGTAGCGTTATTTAAAGAGTTTTAATATTGGTATTTAGAAGTGACCACAGCAAAATCAATGTCTCTCTGAAATATTCAATTATATGGAAGTTAACTAAAGGAAAATTCATGTGTATTTACATAATTAAAGTAAAATAACTTTGAATGTATAGAAGTTTCATTTATCGACATTTAATTATTAAAAATACTGTCATGAGTTTAGAACATAGAGAAGGGGGAATATTTAATATTAGATCCCATGGGTCCAAACTACAAGAACATTATCAGGTGGATGGCCATGATAAAAACCTCAAACTAGTTATATCTTCTTGGAGGAGGATGTAAACCTTGTCTCTACATAAATTACCACATGGAAGAAGAGTATGATAATTCAGGGTGTGAAATCCGTACATTTGCCTTTATCTCGGAGATGGTTGTTAACAAATGATAATTCAACTCATCTTCTTAAGTGTATTATCGGTGTAGCAAAGGTAAAAAATGATAAATTGATGATACAGTTATCCTTACAAAGAGTTTGGTTCCAAAAAAAATAAATCAGCTTATTTTGAGCAAACTTGGAGCAATCAGAAAGTGGGGAAAAGAGAAAGCATGACATAGACAATGAACAAATCCAAAGGCAAAAGAAATCATTTTAAGAACAAGCTAGTAGACATGAGTGGGGGTATTGCATTTCAGCTCTGAATCAAACAAATAAAGAAGGGTGGTGATTCCTGTCAACAAATTATAACCAATCTTTCTCTGGCTTTTGATTCTCGCTAAACACAGAGGTCCAAGCAGTCTTCCACACATGTAGTGTCATTTAATATATGAAAACATATAATGACATCTCCTTTTCTAATGCTTTATGTTTTTTTTCTTTTTTTTTTTATTGATAATTTTTAATGCTTTATGTTACTTGGGCCTTTTCTTTTAATTTCTTTAACTCAAGTGTAATTAATGGTTGATAATTTTGTCAATTGGAAGTGAGAGAATGACCCAAAACTAAAACCCTATTATATATATGAACGGGGAAATTTTCTTGGCCAATGTTTTGTCAATCCTATTGTGAGGTAGAATTAAATTTTGTGCTATCAATGTGCAATGTTAAAATTCTTGCTGAAAAATCAAACCTTGTTAATCTTAAGAAGAAGGAAAAAAAAAGACAATTTCAATGGATTAAGCAAAAATATTGGAGCTCATATACTTTAGAACTTAAGAAGTTGGCTTACCAGCAAGAATTCCACCAGAAACATAGGATGAGTAGCAGCTTGGATGCAAGGAAACATTTCCACTGGAAAATGAAGGTAGGCATACTTAGTATTATTTCAGTACTTTAGATTTGTCAGGAAAAAGGCTCGACAAATAAAGAACTCAAAGAAAGATGAGCATTGAGCAGATATCATTCACCTCATATAAGTTAAAATTACCCCTTTTGCTTTTATATTTTTGTGAATTTTATGTTATTCCGTTGTGTTATGTTTCATTTCTTTTTCTCCTTACTTCCATGACCAGTGTACAAGTACAGGTAATGCATTTTTCAGTGGACTCAAGTAGGAGGAAATTTGTCAAGTCACATAGTTTCACAAGAGAATAGGACAACCTCACAAGCGTCTGACGTTATACTAATGCAGAAATTCTAAGAAAGATACAGAAGGAGAAGCATCAACAGCTGGAACTACATTTTCCAGTAGTAGCAGTCATTTTCAAGTCGTCATACACAGGCTAATCCCACTTTTATCACAATGAGAGTTCGCAATTTACAAGACAAGGACTTCAACAGTGTTTCCTTATGTTCTTAATTAGTAATATGCATGTCTTTTAGATGCTAAATCACTGACATGAAGGGGGAGGGGGGGAAGGTCAATGCAGATAAATCACTGTTTCACTATTTGTAAGATATTTAAGTTACTCAAGAAGCAGAACTATAAATGCTACTTGTGTAAATTAGCAATCATCTAGAGTTACCTATTTAAGAAGGGGTTTTAAGATAAGAAATTAACGAGATACGCTGGAGTAAGATCCAAACTCAATCGCAAGTTGACAAACTTAAAAATAAACTATCCATGAAGCATAGCCTTGAAGTTGGGGAACAGTGGAAAGAAAATAAAAGAAAACCAGGAGCAGAGGTTTAAACCAATTTATTGTATTCCCTCCCTATAACTAATAGGATTGAGCTAGGGAAGGATGAAGTACGAGAGTTAAGTTATTTTGTAATAGAGCAAGCATATTTCTGCTGTCAAGCAAATGAATGTTCAGATGTTATCATCTAATGTCTGTAAATTGTTTCAAGCATATACGGCATATCAAATCCTGAGTAAAGTGTAATAGTTCGAAAAATGAATTAGAATTTTGAATACAATTAAAATTTGAGGTTAATAAGTTCCTGAACTAATTACCAAAGATTAATTATGTAGAGAAAATTTGGAAACTATCAATAAAACTAAACATAAAATAAATAAAAAATAAATAAATTCCTGCTTACCAAAAAGGGTTGTAATAAATTTTTGTAGAGGTATCGATCAAATTTAGAGGCATGCATAATGGAGAGACGATCTGGCTTCTTCCATTTCCACCTGAGCATTCATGATCACCTCTCTCTCGCTGAACCATCCAGTAGGCTGCACGCCTCTGGTATGGTCGTAGTTCAGGAAGCAAATCAGGAAGGTTATCCTCCAGCATTGGCTCCTCCCTGATGTAAAAATCAAATATGTAGGCCAATCAGCACAGACACAGATCATAAGTCAGAACTATGATTAAAGGTAACTTTAACTTTCCGTCAACACTCACTTTGATGGCTTAATAGCTTCATAAAACCCTGAAACTTCAAACCTTACTCCTTTTCTTGAAGCAGAGGTATCACCATCTTCTACAATAGGTTCATCTACATCCATATTTGTTGGAGCACTATATCCGTATCTAGCTTCCGAAGACATAACTTCTGGCCGCAGCCATGCCATAACATTCATCATACTCTTTTTCCAAAGCTGTCGTGAATTGTCAACAAGCGACTCACACTCATCAAAAATACTTTCCAACATCTCAACCCTGACACACATAGATACCATACCCTCCAATAACTTAATCCCTAAAGTTGGCCTAACAGTCAAATACTTCAAACTAGCCAAATGGACAAGGCCCGTAACTCCTTCATCTGGCCCGTCAATATTTCCGGACACCATCACAACCTCCGTCTCCGATCCCTCTGTCGTGCATTTCATCACGAACTCCAAACATACATTACTCTCAGACAGAACCGGCCAATGCCCTAATTTCATTCTACCAAGATGCTCATTCACATTACTTAACCTAAACCTCAAGAAACACCTCGAATCTCTATAAAACTCTTCAGACAACGTATAGTCGTAAAAGTCCTCACTCACACTCAAATTCAATACAACAATTTCCGAAACATCATAATGATTCTCGGAAACCCAATTAGACCTATCAATTGCAACAAAGAATGGTTTGTCAACATCTATAAAATTATCTTTTCCAGGTCGTTTATCGTTATCTCTATTTAATTCTGCTTCACAGGACTGCCTTCCCAGTATTCCCACGGACCTGTTAGGCCGAATTTGCTTCCTTCTACCCATCACTACACATAAAAAGTCACTTTTACATGCATTATATTCATAAATTAGCTTCAATTCTACGTGTACAAATACAAAACAAGTAAAATTGAAGTTTCACAGTATGCAACAAGCAGAAACACAATCTACGAATGCAAGGAAATATATGATTATATCACTTTAGCTCATTTATAGAGGCAAGTAGAACAGTAATTTACATAGAAAGAGGAATTGAAATTGGAAGTAAAACCTGGGGTTGGGGTTTTCGGGTAAAGGAAGTGCAGGAGTTAGAATTTCGCGCGAGTTAAGAACCCCTAGATTTGTTTGTCTATTAGTTTGTACTTTCACCTGCAGGTGGCCTAAATTTACCCTGCCGCTCAAATTTGGTATAGAAAGGGTGTTTTCCTCATAATTTTCACAATTTTTTGTGTGATAATGTAAACCTGGGATTTATTATTAATAAAAGGAGTTTTATTGGATTAATTAATAATATTCGTTTTTAGTGGAAGGGGTTAATTCACATTACTTGGAAATTCACTATCAAGTTCTCAAAATCAAAAATGTAGTATAATAAATTTGAAAATGATTGAAAAGAATTACATTATGTCTAATATTTGAATAGAAAACCAAAAAGAGTTAGTTTACATTAATTTGGCTACTAGTTTCACAAAGGGTAAAGAAAAAAAAAAGGAAATGATTGGCTACCAAATACTGTTTTTATAATTTAATATAGTTGCTAGCAAAATACTTTCAAACGACAAGTTATTATCGTGAGCGGTGTTAGGTGATATATGCATATATATATATATATATATATATATATATATATATATATATATATATATATATATATATATATATATATATATATTGATAGTGGCGATTTATGATCTAGGGGCATTTTAGTAATTATGTTTAGGGGCATTTTAGTAATTCTTTAATTAATAAATTTGATAACAAATAATTCAGTCAAAATGACTATTTTACCCCTATTTAATTCATTTGACATTTATGGGAGAAAACCTTTCACCTCCCAAAAACCTCTTCACCTCCCAGAAAAACTCTTCGCCTCCCAAAATTTCTCCTATAAATAGCATTTCATTTTCAACCAAAAGGTAAGTCATTCTAGAGAGAAAGAAGTGGAAAATAAGAGTTCTCAGCAAGTTCGTCGCGTGCAAGTCAGCATTTATAACTCGAAGAAAGATCAAGGAGAGGAGAAATCTCGGAGGAGTCTCTTGATCATTTTTATCCAACATCATTTTGGCGCCGTCTGTGGGAAACAGTTTGATTTGCACGTTGAGATGGCGAACGAATACGAAGAGAACCAGTGGGAGAATCTTGAAGGGCCAGATGATCCACCAGCCGGAGGAGGCGCTGGCAACGACCTGCTTGATGCAGGAGACATTGGACAAGACCACCCTGGTGGAGGAGGTGCTGGAAACGACGTGCTTGATGTAGGAGGCGTTGGACAAGGCCCACCTCTTGGAGGAGACACAAGAGGCCCCCAAAATCTGGTGCCTGACCGGGATGCACTTCCGAATGTACCACCTCCAGCACCTACCATCCAAATGACCCAAGAGATGCTTGATGCAATGGCGGCGACAGTAGCGGCCCGAGCGGTTGCACAGTATGTGGCGGATCAACAAAGAATGCGCGATTCAAACCTGTCCCGGCACAGAATCCCAGGCGCATCCACAAGACCTGAAAGAGATGATCAAAGACAGCAGGAACAACCACATATAGGGCAACGAGTTAATGAAGAAGAAGTCAACAGTAGAACCCAAAGACCAGAAGAGGCACGAGGGCAACCTCGATCAATGATGGAAAGAGTTGGAGGGAGAGAACAAGGAGGACATAATTATACACAACAAGAGAGGGTGGAACACTTACCACCCATGACACCATTAAGAAAAAGTCCATTCTCTCATGCAGTTTTATCAGAACCATTGCCACCAGGATTTAGGATTCCAAGCCTATCTGAATATGATGGAATGGGTGATCCTCATGAGCATCTGGATAAGTTTATTGCCAAAGCTGATTTATATGCAATAAGTGATGCGACTACTTGTAAAATATTCCGCACTACTCTATCTAAGATCGCACTTACTTGGTTCAATCAGCTCCCTTCGGGCACAATCACTAATTTTGAGCAGATGAGTCAACGATTTCTCCATCATTTCTCTATGAATAGAAAGTCTCAAAAAACGGCTGCATACCTATTTACAGTGAGACAAAGAGCAGGAGAGCCATTAAGAGAGTACATACAAAGATTTTCTAATGCTGTGTTAGAGGTCCCGCAAGTCGACCCTGAACTATTGGACAGCATTCTCCAACAAACTTTGATAGAAGAGCGTCTTAAGGAATCTTTAGCAGGAAAGCCTCCAACAACTCTGGATGCACTTCTAGCAAGATCTGAAAAGTTCATAAGAATTGAAGAGGCAATGGAGTCAAAGTCAGAAAAAGGAAGTAAGAGAAAGAGTAGAGAAGATGATATGAATGATATCCCAAGGCGAAAGGAGAATCCAGAAGAAGAAAGGAAGGTAGGATACAAACAAAAGTACGCTCACTATACTCCTCTCATTGCTACGCGAGAAGAGGTATTTGTAGCTGCTTTAGCTCAAGGACTACCCCAGTGGCCGGCACCATTGAAAGATAATCCGGACAGGCATAAGTCTAACAAATATTGTCGATACCATCGTGCTCGAGGACATAACACAGAAGACTGCTATCATTTAAAAGATGAGATAGAAAGGTTGATACAAAGAGGCAATCTACAGAATTTCGTAAGAAGGAAGAGAGATATAGCCCCAGCAAGTTCACAAACTGGGCGAAATTCTAACCAAAGAAGGAATCAACCACAAGAGAGAAGTGGAGGACAAAGACCTAACAGAGATAGTTCAGTACAAGCAAGGCAGGAGGAGAACTTACCAAACGCCGGCGTTATCAACATGATATAAGGAGGACCGGTCGGAGGAGATTCTGTTAGGTCGAGAAAGGCATTAGCAAGATCAGCAAAAGCCTTACATGATTGTCCATCGTATGCACAACACTATGTCCATCAAGTTGAAAAATGTAATCAGATCATCACCTTTGATGATAGAGATTTGGAGAGAGGAAAACTACCACCACAAAATGATGCTTTAGTAATCTCAGCAACTTTAGCAAATTTCTGGGTCAAGAAAATCTTAGTAGACAGTGGCAGCTCATCAGATATAATATTTTACCATGCTTTCGAGAAGTTAGGCATAGATAACACTGAGTTAAAAAGGATCAATACCCCACTTACTGGTTTTACTGGAGATATAGTGGAAGCATTGGGAGAAGTATCACTACCTATTTCCCTCGGAAGTTATCCCATTAGATCTACGAAGATGGTGAAATTGTTAGTAGTCAAGGCGCCTTCCTCATATAATATGATATTAGGAAGGCCTAGTTTAAATATTTTCAAGGCTGTAATTTCAACATATTATATGAAGATGAAGTTTCCGACGCCAGAAGGAATAGGAGAAGTGGTGATAGATCAAATGATAGCTCGTGAATGTTACGCTAGCACCTTGAAAAATTGTAATAAACGAACCAAGTCGAAGTCAAATCATGCCAATAGAAATGATACGACAGATCAACTGATGAACGATGCTTCAGAGGCTAAGGAAGAAGAAATTGAAAGCAAAAAAAGAAAGCCAGATGATTTGTGCCTAGAGGCAAGCTCGATAAACTATTATGAGTAGTTTTATAATGTATTTTGCAATAACAGTTGTACGTCAAAACTTTGAGTTTGATGTAATGATTCAATAAAACTTCAATAAAACTCAATGGAGAATTTCTTTCTGGCATATATGAGAAGTTTTAGATATAATTCGATCAAGGAAAAATCCGACAAGTCAACATTTCAAGAATCATGTATAATTAAAGGATATTATATGCCTTTGATTATCAAAGCAGAAACGCAAATAAAATTTGCACCATAACAAAAATATAGTGGACATATCCACGAATATTCTTAAAAATTCAAACTACAATATAAAGCAAAAATGCAAGTATTCAAGAACATAGAATAAAATAAACGATGACAAAGTTCATCAACCAAATAAAGTTAGCTATTTTTTCCCTTTTGAGGACTTTGGAGCATGGTCTTCCTCAACCTCATCAAATACTTCATCAGGAATCATAGTCCCATCATCCTCGTCAGCTTCATCATCAACCTCAGGATCGATAAACATGAAGTCTTCACCAGGAAAACGGTCCGAGTCTCTAAGGGTTTTGCGAATAACCCGAACTGTTCGGTCGTAAACCAAAATAGACTCCTTCAGAAGATCTTCTCTATACGCATCAGACTTCTGATAGTTACTCACAAGCTCCTTTTCTATCGTGCTTTGATACTTGGAGACAAGTTCCTTCTCCAGTTCCCTATAATAATCCTTACCCTGCTCGGACTTCCTAAACTTCTCACCAGTCTGAATCTCATGCTTTAGCTCTTTCGACAACTTCGTATTTTCCAGTTTCAGCTCCTGAAGTTGTTCAGGAATGCGCGCCAGTTTCTCCTCGGCCATCTTCGTTTCCTCCTCGCAACGTTTGGCCCGCTGAGTAAGTAAATGAGATAGAAGGGGTATCTGCAAAAAGAAAAAAAAAAAAAACAAACAAATATAAGTATTGTCTGATTCAAAGGAAAAACATAAAATATATAGGAAATGTTAATTACCCGAGCAACATCTGTGCATAATATTTTATCCAAATTCTCAGAAGGGAGTTGATCAAATCGATTAGAATCGTGAGCAGTAATCAACTGCCTAGTCTTATCATATCCAAGTTCCAGATCGGCGGAATCCCAAAATGAACAGACACCTTTTTCTTTGTTAATGCCAAAGGTGAATAGACCTTTTCCCATCCCAGGACGAGGGGGAACTTCCTCTCGAGGACGTTTTGGAGGAGGCGATGATTGTCGATTCCGCCCACCTGGTGCAATCGTTCCAAAAGTCTCATTAGGAGTACTACGCGAAGCTTGAGATGCACTTCTAACGAAACTCCCTCTTGGATTTCCAGATTGAGTTCCCTTATGCGGGGGAGGAGGAGGACGACGAGAATCACGATCTACTTGCGAAACACGACCTACTTGTGAAGCCCATTTCCCAGCACGAATCTCACTAATGGACATACCCTTGCCTGCAAAATACAAAAGTTAATACACAAGTCAGAATGAGAAACATGCATAAATATATATATACATATACATAAAATATACATATGATATGTACCATTAACAAATAAAGGAGCAACATTAAAATGATCTCTAAATAAACTAGCATTCTCAAACTTCTCAAGAACATCACTCGAATCATAAGAAGGATCGTAAGGGGAAGAACTACTACTCCACTCTATGGGAAAATCCCAACTATCATTCCTTACGTAAAAATACTTTGATTTCCATGGTCCCCTAGAACCTTTTTGCAGAAGTACAACCCTCTAAGAATTTGCATTTGTTTTGAGGAAAAAAGTGAAAATATAACTGGTTGGGAACTCTTCTCAAGATAAATAAACTCCTAAAAGACTCCAAAGTTGGAGTAATATTCAGTTGGTTGGAGCAACGCAAGAAACCTTCATAATACATGAAAGAATTGGGAGTCAACTGACTGATGCATATATTAAAACTACGCACAATTTCTACGAGGAGAGGATCTGGAGGAATCGAAAATCCACAAAGAAAAAATTCTTTGTACACGGTGAAAAACCCTGGTGGAGGAGTCCTAATTTTCTGACCATCAGAAGGAAGCAAAAATTCGTGACAAGAGGATAAATTAATCTTATCCTTAAGCATATTCATCTCCTTCAAGGACATCTCACTATTAGCTATCTCAATATCTACTACACGACTTTTACGCTTTGAGCCCATAGAAGATGGAGCCTTTCCCTCCTCATCCTCATACTCATTCTCGTCCATCACCCAGCTAGATGCGTATTCTGGCCTATTTCCTAAAGGAATTTGACGAGATGTATCAGAAATAGATTTATCGTCAGAAAACAAAAAATCTGAAAATTCAGATTCACATGGTGGTAGTTCACGAATAGCTTTTGCAACCTGTTCCTCAAACGAAAATTCAATCCCTGAATCAAAACTTTAAAAATCAACCTAAGAAGAAACACCTATACAAAAAGCTCGTCCAAATCATATTTACTTAACCGAAACAAATTAACCGCAAAATTTCGGGCGAGAATGGCCGAGACAAGACTTCCTTGGCCAAACTCGACCAAGACAAATTCCGCCTCGGCAGGTAACCTCGGCCAAACTCGGCCGAGACAGATTTACCTCGACCAAGCCCAGCCGAGGCAAATATACCTCGGCTAGAATTGGCCGAGGCAGATGAGCCTCGGCTAGGTTTGGCCGAGGCATGCTGCCTCGGCTGAGTTTGGCCGAGGCAAACATGCCTCGGTCGAAACTGGCCGAGGCGCTGTGCCTCGGCAGGACCTGGCCGAGGCATATGTTGCCTCGGCTGGATACTGCCGAGGCATGCTGACCTCGGTTGGGTACTGCCGAGGCATGGTGCCTCGGCAGGACCTGGCCGAGGCATATGCTGCCTCGGCTGGGTACTGCCGAGGCACGCTGCCTCGACTGGATACAGAGCATGGCCGAGGCACACATTGCCTCGGCTGGGTCCGAAGTAGCTAGTAAAAAAAAAATTTATTAAATAACAATAAGTACCTCGTGACGACATTCTTCGAACGGATTCTCTCGAGAAAGAAGCTTAAAATTTTTAAGTTTTAAAGGTGTACTTAGAAAAGTGAAGATAAAAATTATAAATAGACTTTAAAACTTATAATTTTGGAAGTACAATATTCTCAAAGAATAAAATCCTCCTTTATTTGATCCTAAAATAATTAGGACATTATTTTGCAAAGATTTATATCTTCTAAGTAAGGACATATTCTAATCTAAATATACATATATATTCTCAAAGTATATATGTTATGTATTTTAAATTCAGCAATTGAAAAAATTTCATTCACGGAATTGGGGGGACATCATGATAGTGGCGATTTATGATCTAGGGGCATTTTAGTAATTATATCTAGGGGCATTTTAGTAATTCTCTAATTAATAAATTTGATAACAAATAATTCAGTCGAAATGACTATTTTACCCCTATTTAATTCATTTGACATTTATGGGAGAAAACCTTTCACCTCCCAAAAACCTCTTCACCTTCCAGAAAAACTCTTCACCTCCCAAAATTTCTCCTATAAATAGCATTTCATTTTCAACCAAAAGGTAAGTCATTCTAGAGAGAAAGAAGTGGAAAATAAGAGTTCTCAGCAAGTTCGTCCCTTGCAAGTCAGCATTTATAACTCGAAGAAAGATCAAGGAGAGGAGAAATCTCGGAGGAGTCTCTTGATCATTTTTATCCAACATCATATATAATGACCTATATAAAGTTAATTTATTGTGTTACATCATTATGAATTGATGTTTTCAAATGTTTAGCCTTATGAAATGTTAAACAGAGAGGTTTAAATAAATATGAAGTCGGACGGATGGCAGTGGGGTCGCGCGCGTGGTGAAACCATGGTCTCCATGTCTTATCCCCTCATAAAATTTGGTACCTTCAAGGGGCCCAATCCTTATTCAAATTTTTGCATTGTAAGAAGCAAAAATTTCCTCATTTTCCTTCATGTGGCATGAACACTTTTTCTTCCATATTATATAGGCATAACTCCAATTGGGTTAATAACCATAAAATCCAACATAAACGAGGTATTGTTCAAAATTCTTTTTTTTATTTTTTATTTAGACGATCTATGATTTTAATTGTTTTCAATGTGAATAGGGAAGTTTATAGTGATTGATGAAAGTGGGAGAGAAGAGGCGTTCGAATCTGGTAGAAAAGTGGTGTGCATTGTTACACAAGTACTTTATCATGAACAAGTTCGCTGACTTAAAATTCCTACGAAATGGTGTGTATTTAATAGTTCAAATTCAGTAAGTTGTTCATTCATCAAATATCTATCAAACTAAGAAATAAATGGTTTGATGAATGAATTTTTTGTGGGAAACTTCTTTGTTCTTTTCTTGATAAGTGAGGTGTTTCTGAATGAAAACTTGCATAATATCTTGATAAAATTTTATGTTCGCATATGGTACTCACATAGAAAGAAGACACGGAACATCCTAACTCTTGCTTATGTATGTTGCGGCCCATGCATGCAGGCCTAGATTTTCAAATCCATCTCTCAAGAAAGCTCAAAGCAAGATTTGCAGTCGTAATCTATTTCCGGGAAAGATGACGAAAGTTCTAGTAATTATGATGATGATAATGGACTTCCACCTTTGGAAGCCAACACTAATAGACTAAATTCTCTCATGTTGTAGTTGGATACTGAGTTTACCACTAGTTTAGATTCTGATACTAATTCGTAATTCATGTTTTGTGGTCGCGCGGTAGAATTTTTGCATGGCTGGAAAGACTTGACATAACTAAGTTTGTACATCGACAATTTGTGTGAAGTTAGTTCCGGATGGGTTGGCTTAAGAAGAGATGTTCCTTATCTAGCTAGGACTTTAAGTGACTAAAGAAATCCTTTTTCATCTTAAAACTATTTTATGCGGCTATACACTTGACTTACATTAAATCTTTCTTTAGAATTTGAATTCTATCATTTCAACTATTATTATATTGTCAAAGTGATCATTACAAAGTAATGAATCCACGTCGGGAGAAGTGTCAACTTAACGTATCCAACGCGCCTTGAAATGATTAAATCCTTGAGATTTTTTTTTTTTTTTTTTTTTTTGTCAAAGTGAAGTTTGAAATGCTTTTATTATTCCTTTTTTTTTGGAGGGGGTAGGGAGGTTGTTTAAGAGGTGAAACTTTGAAATGTTTGTATGCCTTTATTATTTTAAGTCAAATTTATTGAGCTAAAATTTATAACTAATAATAATTGTGCAAATAAAATCTTTAAATCATGTTTCACTTGTGTGTACTCATATCTTAGGTTTCTCTATCATGAGGCAATTATTGACATTAGACCAACAATACACTCTCTAACAATTACCCATTGGCCATTGAGAGTCGAACTCATAACAATGGTTCTGATACCAGGATCGAACATTTGTTATACTAAAATTTATAGTTAATACTTAATAGCAATTGTATAACTCAAATCTTTAAACCTTTGAACAACAAGTTCAATTGTGTAGACTCACGTCCTGAATCTCTTCAAAACTCCTATTCAGTAATCGACCCTAGTGGGATTCAAATGAATTATTTTCATTATGAAGAAATGAACTTCGAAATTTTAGTTTTTTTTAAATTCATTAAGGATTTAATTTCTTTTGAAACACAGGCGAACACATTAATTGAAAACTCTCCCAACAAAAATTGGATCATTAGGCCATCTCCAGCGGTTCGCTGCGGGCTCGGGGCGGGGTCGGGCTGAGGTGGGAGAACCGCTGGAGATGGAGAGGGGCCGGGGCCGGGCGGGGTTGCTGGGCGGAACGGGCGGGGCTGCGGGCTGTTTGGAGCCCGCAGGCCAGCCCTGCTCCGCGCGTCGGTTTGTGAGGAAGATGGTTGTGAATTAGGGGCGCGTTTGGCACGCGCCCTGGTTCCCATTTTTTTTAAAAAAAAAAAAATTTGTAGAGAGAGATAGATAAGAGAAGAAGAAGAAGACGAGGAGAAGAAGGAGGACTGTTGTGTGGTTTTGACTTTTTTGTCTCAATTTATTACCAAATTTACCCTCTATTAAATATTTGTGTGGTTTTAATTGATTGTTGATTAACATTAATGTAGCCTAATTAATGTGATATTTATGTTAATGTGATATGTATACATAGTTAATGAGCCTTAATTAATGTGATATTTATGTTAGGTAATTGTATAATTAATGTGATAGATTTTAATTAATATGTTATATACTACTCCTATATATAATTAATGTGTTACTTTATATAATTATAATATACTTATAGTTAAATCTTTAATTATTACTACCTAATTAAACCCGTAATTTATGCTAACACAATGATTTTATTATGCATGGTAAGAAAATCATAAAAATAATCAATTGCCAATTAAATCCGAAATTTTTGCCATCAACCTTAAAATTAAACATAATATGAATATTTAGCCTCAAACCTTAAAATTAAACATAAAATTATCATATACTTATAAATATAGTAATAGTCCATTTAAGTTTAATATCTTTCATTGTAATTAAAAATTTAATCATTTAACTACAATATTGGTGGTTGCTATAATTATTTAAAAATACAGAATTAGTTAAAAATAAAATTAAACACTCATACAAATAAAATTTAGATTAATACTTAATCTAAATTAAATATTTAAAGCGAACAAATATTGATAAATACTTGTTTGTTGTATTTCCTTGTTTGTTGTATTGCGTATTATGTATTAATTCTTAAGTTACTTTAATTAAATATTCTATTTAATATTAATATTTTAATATAATTAATAATTAAATTACGAGTACTAATATAATTATTAATATTAATATTAAAAAAATATAAATCTATAATATTAATAGGTGAGAGTGGGCAAAGGAAAAAAATGAAAGTAATTCTCCCACGAAGCCCCAACTGCTGGAGACGACCAGCATGACCCCGGGCTGACCCTGGGCTAACCCGGGCTCCAGAGCCCGGGGCTAGCTCTCAACTGCTGGAGATGGCCTTAGTTTGTTACTAGTCCCTTTCAACATAGACTCTTTATTTTTTAGTTTCACAAATATTTTTCATAATCTCTCGAGTACCTTATTACCTTATTTATTATTTTGTTTTTTTTCCGGCCAGGCATTGAGGAAACCCAGAAAGTAAACGCAGTAGACTCCTTAGAGTTGGCCGTTGATACACGAACACGTGGCACTTTAAATTTCCACTATTTCCAGAGGAGATTTTTTTTCGTTGAACTTCGCCAAAACGACACCGTACCACGACGTTTACAGTATCCCTTTCTTCAGCAGCAGTGAACTGAACAGTCCATGTTCTTCTCCCGCGAAATAATCAATTAACAGACCTGTAAAACCCGCTAAGAAATAGAATTTTCCACTTTCATTCCCGTTTCGAAATCCAACTCTCAATCAATTCCAGAAAGTAAATAAAAAATGTCTGGAATTTCAGTTTTCAGAGGCGTCGCCCATGGCTGCTTACCTCTGCTTCAGCACTCTCAGGTCTATTCGATTTCATCTACATTTTATGTATATAATCGTGTTTCTTGAACTGTTCAAGAATAATAATCGTGTTTATGTTTGCAGTTGCCTGTATCTATAAGCATATCAAAGAAGAATACCAAATTTGGCCCAAAAAAATTTACTCTCTTCTCTCGATATTCTCAATCACAGGATCTCTTCACAAATCGCCTTCAAGGTAATATGCCTAAATTAATACTCAGGATATAATTGTTGAATTTGTTCCCTTATAGCTGCTTACATAGTGTATAAATAATAATTCGCTATACTGATTGATAATAGAAAAGGGTTAGCAGACTAGTAGTTAAATGTGTAAGTGTTTTAATCTTCCTCCCCGCTAAGTGATTGCATTATATTAGCATTGGAGAAGACATTTGACATTCAACTGATGTTGATGCAGATAGAATTGAGAAATTGCCCAAACTAGTGGAGGATATTGTTCAGACATCCATAAATACTGGTCCTCGTGGAGCTCTTAGGCTAGTTCAAGGTATCCAAGCAGTTATTGGGGTGGGTAGCGAGTGGCTCTCAGATGCCTCGAAGGTGATCTTAGACTTATCTTTCTTTTAATTGTGAAACTAAGTTATTTGAGGATTAATAAAAGCATGTTTTGTCTTCTTTCTTATATGTTCATCTGTGTATTTTCCCAAACTTTTTGTAGGAAATGAGGTCACCAGACTGTGTCTTATGTTATAAGCAGACATTTCTTTTGGTTTGAAATTCAAAGATCTCACTATGAACCCTTGTGTAACCATTTAGATTGTAAATTCATGTACCCACCTTTCTGATTCTGCAGTAAATGGAAAGATGTCTCTGATTGATTTTATAATTCTGGTAATATGTCTTGAATTCGACCATAGTGAGATGGTGTAAGTTGTAATGATTTGTAACCAATTTAGACAGTGAATTCTTCCAGTGGACTAGCGACCGAGTTGCAGCTTGGATTATTATCTCCCCTTTATCTGAGGAAACTATTTGAGCGCTTGGGTGCAACATATGTCAAACTAGGTCAGGTAAGAATTCAATAATGTTTCTCCTGTTAGTGTCCCTCTTTTGTTATTTTATTTATTTTATTTCACAGAAAAAAAAATGGCAAAACTCCCATAAGTGGCAATTTTGTAGTCTGACTTTTCCCAATCTTCGGACTTCTGATATGATATACTTTATCATTCTATTATTCTTTTTATAGCTGCTCACAAGATTTGTCTTTTATAGAGCGGACAAGCATATATATTTTGGTGGCTATATCTGCTTATTTTTCCTCTTTGTTTACCTTTCAATCTTCATCATTTTATATAAGGGATATGGTCTGTTACTCATCTTTAATATTCAATATGCAGTTCATAGCATCTGCACCAACATTATTTCCTCCAGAATATGTTGAGGAGTTCCAGTACTGTTTCGACAGAGCTCCTTCAGTTCCCTTCCAAGAGATTCAAGCAATCTTGCGTGAGGATTTAGGCAAACCAATTGATACAGTTTTTGAGTATGTTGATCCTACACCACTAGCTTCTGCTTCAATAGCACAGGTTTGTTAACTTGTGTTCCTTTTCTACACCTCCATTCAGTAGTTATTAACTTGTAGTATTAAGGTAATTGACAGTCAGTATATAGGAAATGTCTTGAACTGCAGATAGTAATTTTCAGGTTCATGGTGCTAGGATAAGGGACACCCAAGAGGATGTAGTTATAAAGGTGCTAAAACCAGGAATAGAAGATATCTTGGTGGCAGATTTGAACTTTGTGTATGTTGTTGCACGAATCTTGGAATTCTTGAGCCCCGATCTTAGCCGAGCATCTCTGGTATGGTGTGGGTATTTGCTGTAAATGGTTTTATAATTTTCCCTTGACACACATGTGCATGCATTTATAGTTGATGCATATTGACAACCTTAGTTCTGCTTGATGATTCAAGTCATAAAGATTCTGAAATGTATTTTTCCGCGCATCTGTCCAATGTGGAATCATCTGGAAACACAGTTTTTATCTATATTTAACGAATCCCTACATATTCCATGCTCCTTGAATTGCCATAATTTCGCTTTCCTTATCCTCTGCTCCTTTCTTCTTCTTTTCTTTCTAATGTTGAGATTTCAATGTAAATAAGAATTTAATTGCACTTTATTTGAGAGGAAGAAAGATAGTCTGTTTGTTTCTTTTTTGGTATTTAACTAATCTTCAGAGCATCGGACTTACTTCAAAGTATGCGTCATATTGTTGATTGTTGAATATTATCAATGATATCTTTTGAAGTCATAATTTCCTAGTACTCTGTCTCTGTCACATGCTTTTGTTTGTACATATAAGTGTTCTTCTATTGTGTTGAATATTACATTTCCTCAAGTTTTCTTCTAATACAGCGGTTCCAACGTAGGTAGCTATTGTCAAAGACATAAAGGAATCAATGCTTGAAGAAGTTGACTTTAAGAAGGAGGCTACAAATGTTGAGTCTTTTAGGAGATACTTGGAAGCTATGGGACTCACTAGGCAGGCTACGGCTCCCAAAATATACCCACAATACAGTACTAGGCGAGTTCTTACAATGGAGAGGCTTTATGGAGTCCCTCTTACAGACTTGAACTCAATTAACTCACTTGTTCCAAATCCAGAGACCAGTCTCATAACAGCCTTAAATGTTTGGTGGGTCTGAAACTCATAACTTGAAACTCCACTTTAAAAATATTTATCCAGTCTATTGGCTGAACCATCTCACTTTATATGTATTATTTGCAATATGTAGGTTTGGTAGCTTGCTTGCATGTGAAACATTTCATGCCGACGTTCATGCAGGCAATCTGTGGTTGCTGCGTGATGGTCGCATTGGGTTCCTTGACTTTGGTATTCATATTCATATATTTCTCTCTTTTTCGGTTTTACATTTTATACTAAGCCCTAAGTTGCTTCTACGGTTACAATTGCAGCCACTCGGTATTTTTCAAATGCAAATGATGAGTGATAATCTGAATATAATTTGTTAAACAGGAATTGTTGGGCGCATTTCTCCAAAAACATGGTCTGCTATGGAAGTATTTCTGGGATCCTTAGCAACTGGAGAATATGATACAATGGCTTCTTCCTTGATTGATATGGGTGCTACGAGCATGAATGTTGATTCTAAGGCTTTTGCAAGGGATCTGGAAAAGATATTCTCCTCCATACAGGCAAGCATCTTATGTTTTTTAGAATTTCGAGATCTTGGAAAATGAAATAGCTTTGATTTTTATCGGTTGACTTAAATGTTAATCCACAAGAAATATCGAGCTTATTTGTCTCGCTTTTGAAAGAGCATTTTGGTGCTCTCTGAAAAGCCTAACCAACAACTATTTCTTGTTTCTAAAACATATACCTACTATTTATTTCATCTCAAACAACCCAAACAAACAACATTACGAAAACCGCGAAATTTTCTAAAACCTCAATTTATTTATGAAACCACTTTCAGAAATGTGAGACAAACAGATCCTTGGTGCCTTACAAAAACATCACTTGAAATCAAGTGCCCTTCCCAATAATAATATCTAAAGAAGAGAACTTGAATAGGTGGTGGCAACTTTGTTTCTGTACTCATCTAAAACAGATGGTTGTCCAGTTTATGTTTAAGTAGATAGTGTTTGGAAATCATTTATCAAATTTTAACTCAAGGTATCTTATGTATTTTCACAGGATTTGGACACAGAAATCATTGTTGCTGCAGCCAGGGAACCGAGCACAAATGCAACTGCCGTATCTGCCAATCTTGTTGTTGACGAGAGACAAATGAATGCATTATTTCTGGATTTGGTAAGACTTTCTATATCATCTCTATGCTTATATGTACCTCTAGAGTTGTTTAATCAAACTGTGATGTATTTGTAGGATCTGATATTTGTTTGCTTCTATATGCCTTTACAAGTACCTATTTCTTGCCTTCTCTTATTTCTGCTGAATTCATCCCCATGTGCTTAATAGGTACGAGTTAGTGAATCGTATGGGCTCAGATTTCCTCGGGAGTTTGCACTTCTTATGAAACAACTTCTTTATTTTGATCGATACACACGATTGTTGGCCCCCAACTTGAACATGCTGCGAGATCAGAGGATCTCTATTGTTTCTAGTCAAAGAAGCAAAAACATTTACCAATGAGATCTATACTTCTGAAGAATGTATATGTTACCGCAGAAGATTTTTCTTTAGTGCAGGTTTGTAAAGCCAATATATGAAAGTATTATATACTGTACATACACAAAGGAAAAGCTTATAAAACATTATTTGGTTTGATCTGCCTTGTTCCTTAATATAAATTTCAATCGTAAGGCAAGCTTCAATTTGTTTCTTTGGCACACTTTTTAGTTTTCATTGAATTGTTACATGTAAATGCATACAAGTTTGTAATATAGATAATGCAAGAAACATTAGAGGGGCACTAAGGAATATGAAAGTAAACATATTTTGGCTATATCCTCTTGCATGTAGAATTTGTTATTATCACAGCTCCCTAGACTCCAAAATTTGTGTTGTGACAAAACAGGAAAGCTTGACGAATTAGTTAATAGTATATAGTCTCATCAGGTGTCGAATAATAAATTATTCAAGTCTGATTTGATTTTCTTATCGATTTTGACATTGTGTTTGAATTATTTAATTTTATAACATAACGAGTTCAAATGAGTTTTAAGAGTCAAACACAAGATGAATTTTGAATGGTTTGATATTTCTATTTCTATAAATTATACTTATTTCTAAATTGTTGTCTGGATATAACTAAAAAAACTAAACGAAGTCAAACGATGTAGTTATCTATCAAACTCAAAGTTGAATCTAGACTTCTAAGGTTTTTCATAGCATTTTTACAACATATTCTTGATGCAACTGAAGAGGGAATACTGTCTACAAACTAAGCGATACATAAAATGCTTTAAGATATGTAATCCATTAATTATGACAAAACAAATAAAAAATAAACAATGTGAGATTACTCTTAGGTGGACTATATCTACAAGTACACCAAATTCCCTCTTAACTTTTTTCTTTATAGCATAAAACAACCTCACTCGTATAGTCGTATATATTAACTGCACAAAACACTATTGAGAAGTCAAAAGATAAGTAACAAGAGATATACTTCAAAAAAGATCATTTGTGATGAACTTGCTTGTGAACATTGCAACTTAGAACGAATGAACATTGCTGCTAATCGCACCACATTGCACGGTGTTAGTCTTCCTTCACAGCTCTTTTGAAGACAGTGGCTCACTTTCAAAGAAAGAACTACTCAAGAAGATCATGCAACTTCCAAAAAGAACATGATGCACGTTTACCTATTGATTTCAAATCACCTCTTAAAGACCTGGCTCGGAGATGAATATCCCATTAGCCGATGAAGTGTCGAATTTGTCGATTGTGGCAGCTCTTTTATTTCCGAGGATTTCGAGGATGGTCCAACTGATTCAAGAGTTAGATGAGACTCCTTCAAGATAGATTTCATTTTTCTATCTTCCAAATGCTCATTAGAACTGCCAGATGACATCTTTCTATTGTAAGTATTCGTCTCAGATGATAGTCCATAATCATCAGAACACGAAACAGGTTCAAAATTTTCCTCAACCTCGCTGGGTGGAGGTGCTGGAGCATCAGAATGATATGGAACTATATGACTTCTTTGCACGAGCGAGAATTTTAAAACCTTCTTACAAGCATTGCAAAGGAGCTGATGATATCTTTTCTCGAATAGGAGAAAGTCTGCAGGTAGCTGCAATAGTTCGGAGCAATGATAACAGACAATAATTGGAGCCCCACCAGCTATAGGCCTGAGATGTTTCTTTTTCGAATGATATTTTTCATTCAAATATGACCTTTTTATCTCGTTCTCTCTATGCCTCTGGTTGTCTAAGTTCGCTTCACGTCCCCATGAGAGCTCAGAGCTCGTATATTGCTGGGGACTTGAAGAGTATGAAGGCAACTGTGCTGAAAAGTGTCGTTCTTGGGGACAGCAATGCAAACAAGAACAGTTCATTTGGTGTCGGTAATGCGCAGCTTCCCCTGAAAAAGCCAGTCTGCCACCTTTTGGTTGATTATATTGTACATGATATCTTGTATGGTTCAAATCGGCATACATCTCCCTTTCTGGTGTTAAGTGGTCATGGTAATAAGGAGCGTGATTGTCCTCCACGATTCCAGGAGGGAATCTCACATTAGGTCCAGGTTTTGGAAATTGTAATCGGTTGAGTTGATCTTTCAGCTCACACACTGTTCTCAAAAGGTCCATTTTATCCGGTACCGAGCACGAATGCTGATGTGGCAAATCAAAACCTGGACGGGGTGGGAGCGAATTCTGACGATAATTTGAAGGACTTCCGGTTCTCTGGTCAGCCGGGAAATCTCTCATTCTATTTCCAATGACGTGACTATGCCTTTTGGGTGCATTAAATTGATCTTGGTTCCAGTGGCTGCCTTTCATGGCACGATATTGAATAGAAGAGGAACTTGGTGCCCTATAATTCATCTCCGACTCAACATTCATTGTGTTATTCACCTTATATCCATCCATTTTACTCTTTCTTTGGGGCGGATGTGAAATATGATCCATGATTTGATCATCAGTTCCATCGTAAGAAGATTCACTACCATCATAAGCATAGTAACTTCTATTTGCTGGAGAATTAGTGATGTCGTCATTTTTTACTCTGAGCTCTGAGCTAGGGTGAGCTAGAGGTGAACTTCCGGTTGTGTCCACCGAGCTAGCACCTTTATGGTGTCGGTTAACTTTGTTTCTAGAATGATCCAAATGTCCATTATCAGAAGACATGAGATCGGCTGATATACTGCTCGATTTCAAGGCACTTTGAGAAGCACTACCAGAATCTATAACACTTGAGTTCAATTTTTCTTCTGTGCTTGGCGTTTTAAGGGTACAAAGACCGTCAATATCATTATCCACTTCAACGCTTGGTTCACTTGATTGTGATGCAATGCTGTTTTCATGAGATACAATCTCCTGATCTTTAAGCTCTAGCAAATTCGAGACTTTTTCTAAAAAGATGTCACCTTTTTGCAGTGCTCTTTGAGATTCTTCGCCTTGATTTTCGTCATCTTGTTCCGTGTGTTCACTGGCTTCTGTTGTGGACTCTTCGACTTTAGTTGAGGTAGGGAATCCATTAGAAGAGTTTCTTCCTTTGCGATCATGAATATTGCTATCATATCCTTTGGAATTTTGGCCTAATGGGCTTTCGCTTTCTTCATGTCCTAAAGTCGTCTCAACTGCTATAGGTGAATCTTCACTCTCACAACAGTTAACCTCGGATGAGATAGAAAGGCCATCGGATAAACTTCTGTCGTCACACAGTTTGATTCTGCTGCTATGTACATTATCTTTATCCAGAAATGAATCCTCCGTAGGTGGATTTGAGCTTGTGGCTTCCTTTAGTGGATTGGTCTCCGTTTTCCGCTTTTTAGCTGTATGTAGATGAATTTTAGCAAGATCACAAAGAAATAAAAGAATCATTTAGTGAAATTTGAGAAGGATATTTAATACCTTCAAGAATGGTGCCACAACCTCCACATTTGTACAAAGGAACTTCTGGCAACTCTGCCAGAACCTTTCGGCATTTCGGACATCTAACCAGTCGAACTTTTGTGCTTACTTGAGTAGTCATGTTTCACTGATTACTTCACTCAGATCAAAATCACCGACTGGTACAAACCACAAGACACCAAAAGTCAATTTAAAAGATTCTGACCGGATGTTCAAAACTAACCATAAATGTGCTGGAAAAAGTATGAATACAAGAAAAAGCTGCAGACGTTTAGACAATGGCAATAAAGGTTAAGGAGTCATTTGTAAATCATAGGTATGTATGCTTCAGCTACGATATTAACTCTCAGTATTATAATGGTAAAAACTGCTTAACGAGCCAGGACAAATAACGTTGTTAGAAGCAACTAATAGTTTTGGATGATGAAGAAGAAAAGGAAAATAGGCCGTAAGAAGGCAAAAACACAAGGAACATAACTACAGAACTAGAGCAGAAATAATATACTAGAACTGATAGTTTGAAATACGAAGAAGAAAACAATCAGAGTGCAAGAACTTAGTTACTATATTTACAAACTTCTTAACAAGCCTAAACTGAGGTTATAAGTAGTGATCAGTCAAGTTCAAAGCTCATCAATAAACCAAGTGACAAACTACTTTAAAAGGATCTCTAAAAGTTCTTGATTTCTTGAATATGTATTTGATCTTTGGTAGCTTTAATCAAAGGCACCAGCTCACAATATACATATTTCCAATAAATCTTAGTTGGTGAAGTTTTAATAATCAAAGTTTATATAGTTTCATGAGATTTCCTTTTGATATTCAACTAAATCATCAAAATCCTTCTGCAGAAAGAAGAAAGAAGATAAAATTCAGAGTACACTATAAAGTACTAATCTAAACAATTCTATAAATCACATGGTGTTGAATAAAAAAATTCAGTCAAAGTGTAAGAGAACACACATGTATCACTAATAATAGGAAAAGAGAAAGATTCCAACTTTACAATGGTACAAACAAGTGGATAGGAAATTTCCATCTTTACCAAGAATTACAAACATCCCATTTCAGTATATACAGATCCCATCAAATTGCAACTCATTATACATCAATTACTTCACTGAAAATGAAAATCATGATTTTTTGCTGAATGGGTTTCCCAGTAAAATACCAAGAGCTTCAGAATTTCATCTCTCTCCACAAAAAAATAAAAATAGGAAAATACCAGCAGTAGCAAAGCAAAGCAAGAAAGAGAAAGAGTCAAAGTGAGAGAAGAACGAACCTATGAAGAAATGGCCGGGTCAACGAAGAAAAAAAAGGATATTTTCTTTTCTCTTGTCCGCCATTCAATCTTCGCTTCTCCTTCCTCGTAGTTTACAGAACACCTTTCTCTCTCCCAAAAACACACAGTAGTGGTGAAAATGTTATGTGCCTTGCCGTGTAGGTGAAGCTTGTTTTGTTTCTTAATCCCAAAAGTCTCATTACTATTATCATTATGTCTCTCCCTTTCTCTATCCTCAGTTGTGAACAAGAGGAAAAAAAAAATGCACAGTTCTCGACTCGGCGCGTAGATTGCTTTGCTTTGCTCGATTGATCTCTAGACTTTGCTATAATTGTACGACCTTTGTTTTAAAATAGTTAATTAACTTTTTTATTACCAAATGAGTCTATAACTAAGTGTGCTTAATTGAAAATTTCACTAAAGTGGTCAATGAAGTACCAGTTTTTCTAAAGATTTATTTCAATACAACAAAATTTTTTTTTTTTTGGTTTCCTAAAGGTTTAATCCCTTTTCAGATAGGCGTGTCGGGCACATAAAGTGGGAAACTCTCCCAACAGGGATTCGAACCTGAGTCCGCTACTTTGTAGTGACTAGACCAATCACCTGTTGGTTACAATCTATGAGACGTGCGACTCGGCTCGAACGTGTCGAACTCGCCACGTGGCGAGTCCGAGAAAATACGGTTTGGGACTAGGAGGGGATACGGTCAAGGCCTCGATCAAGGACTCGGTGGGGGTCTTTTTGCAATTTTTTTCAAAATTGTGGGTTTAAATTGAAAATTTGAAACTTAATTAACAAAAATCAGAAAATACTTTTGTGAACTAGTCGAATAAACTTCTACATAATACTCTTCCTCTTCATTCCAAACACAAATTAAATAACTCCTAAACTCCTCAATTTCATTCATTTTATAAACCTTAGTTTAAGAATTCTCTTCCAATTTTTTCAAATTTACAGATATTTCTCTTCATCTCTACCTCATTTTTTGCATGTGAAACATGTTTTGAATTAGAATCATTTATGATGTGATTAGCATGAATTTCGATATCTTTTGTGATCTTTTCTTTTCATTTTGTGTTTGAAATATTATAATAAATGTTAATTCGTTGACTATGATGCTAATTTATTTTATTTTTATATACACTATATAGTTTTTTTTTAAATATACGTATCCATACCGTATCGTATCTTGAAATTTTTTTAGGAAATGAGTCGCCGAATCCGAATCGTATCGAGTCGAGTCGCCGAGTCAGTGTCTGTGCAACATAGGTTACAACAAAATCATTTTGACTTTTGAGGACAACAAGTAAAATGAAATTGCGAAGAAAATGTCACAAATGCTGTAAAATATGAAGATTATAAATTTCAATCTTATTGTTTAGTCCTTTTTTTATTTGAGATCATGATATTTTTATAATTATGATTATGCTATTTTTTCCCTGAAACAGGAAATATTATGTTATTTTAACGTGGTATGGTTTTGAAGTGTTATTAAGAATGTTCTTAGTTGTGTACTTAAAGATAAAGTAACATATCAACAAGTGATTGTTCAAAAGGAAGTGATTTATCACTACAAATTAAAGAATTCAAATTTGAAATCCTATAGGACTTACAAACTTACATGTTCAATAAAAATAGTGACAATTTCGTAAATATTGAATATGGCGTTTTTGGCAGTTGGAATAACTTTTTTGATGACATTAAAGTGGTTGAAGACATTTAAGGTGAAAATGAAATTATTAAGCTATTTAGATGAGTTGAATTGGGATAATTAATTTCCTAATAAGGGTATAAAGTGGCAAAGTGATCTAAATGGGGAAAAATAATTAAGGCAATAAAATGTCAACTCTGTCCAAAAGCTCGGCGTGGAATAACTGGCATTGACCCCTCTTTCTTTCAGCCAGCTACAGAATCCACGTGGCAATTGTTCACGCAAGTAACCCAACGCACCAGTGACCCCAATTAGGTGATGACGGCTCGGCGAGCCTTTATGAACCAACTCACTGGGCCACACAAATTCAATGCGCCAGCCGACCTCGCCGGAAGGAGGACTTGTTAAGGTGTGGCTAATGGTAGGCGGTTTAGCCAATAAGAGATCGACAAGTGGACCATGAACCGATGCTTCCGTCCTGATGACGTTGTTGCTTACAGCTTACCTTTGGAATGATTCTTACCCAGACCGGGTTTGGCCGAACTCAAAGCAATTACATGGCAAGTGTAATACACTTGCTTTGGGATTGGATGTAACTCCTAGGAGAGTGATCAATCACAAAGCAAGTGCAATACACTAGCTTGATGGTTGGATGGGTTTGGCCAAGGCAGACTTGGACAAGAATTTTCCTGGAATGATATAGTAATTTGAAATGAGAGAATTACACCTCTGGTATCAAATTATATACTGATTTTCATTTTTAGTACTGTAAAAATTGAGACCGATATATTTGGTATCACAATTTAAGAAAATGAATCACATTTTTTTAATAAATATTAAATATATTCATATTATTATATAAATTTTAAATTTAATTAACATTTTATCGAATTTATGTTAAAGTATTATTTGATTTGTTAATATTATTTATAAAATTAAATTAGTTAAATAAATATGTAAATATAATAAATAAAATCTCTAAATTGGTCCGCACGTGTTTTATTCGAGTCAATTTTGAAATTAAGCAATAATATGGATTAAAATTGTCGGTAAATTTGAGATGTGGAGTTATTTTGACAACTTGAAAAGTTAGGGGTATAATTGTCAGTCAATGTAAGTAATGGTATCTATTTTGCAATAAAACTTAATTGTCACGTCATCAGTTAACATCCAGTTTTAACGGTGGTACCATACATGATTCAGTTTCTTAAATTGTGTTATCAAATGTGTCGACCTCGATTTTTATGATATCATAAGTGAAAATCGGTATATAATTTAGTACCACAATTACAATTCTCTCAATTTGAAATTATTATTCGGTGATATAGCAAGTTCAGTCAACTTAAAATTTGATAGTCAAACACTATTTAAGATTAACTCTATTTGACTAATTAGCTATGCTCGAGCTCAGCAAACAGATTAATTAGATCAGACCAGTCAGGTTGGCCAAATCAAACCAAATCAATCAGATCGACTCACATACTCTGCTCGACCTACTTGATCAAATTGACCAAGTCGCTCTAGACATAATCAATCTAACAAATAATAAGGTAAATCAAAATGATGATAATGCTCTTAAAATTTGGTATATTTATCAAACACTCAAAAGATCCGCTCGCTTTTGATGGATCGACCTAATCAGAACCCGATCGGTCCGATAAGCTCACATGGGTCATTTTATATCTACAAATAACCCTCATTCCATACTCATTTTATTATACATCTGCTACAAAATGTTTGATTATCTGCTTTGTTGGCTTCTCGAACTGATTTGACTCGAGCATCAGAGGATCTTCGTCGGGAATTACCCCGATGAGCTCTAATGGATTTCTTTGAGCACATGATTAGATTCCATGATGTGGAGTCTAGTTAGTTCTAACCGGCTAAGAATTTCATATTGAGTACTGGAGAGCATCACTATGTGGCACTTCCTTAATTGACCAGGTCCACCGACGAAAATCTCCTTCATCATCTAACTTCTTCATTTTCGCTTTTTTCCAAAACTTTTGAATTAAAATAAAATTATCTTTCTCCAAAATATCGTATTAAGTAATAATTATTTAACACAATTAATTATCTATCATGACTTTAAAACATAATAAGTATAAAAATATCTAAAAAACTAACATTTTTAAGCTTTACTCCACCAGATTTGAGGAAGCAAAAGAAAAGTAATGAAGTATAATAATGTGATACAAAATAATTGCTTCTTTCATTTTTGTGCTACTTCCCTTTTTTCTTTTCTTTTCCGTTTTATAAGAAGACTTTTGTGAGACTGAACCACCATCATAATCCTTTCACACAAAAAAATGTAAAAATAATTTTTATTTAAAAAATTTAAATCAAACTGTGTTTCTCTTTTGTAATTTTTTTAATGTTGTAAAAAAAAAATCAATCCTGCTCCATGTACTATTATGACTATATTATGTCTTGTAATACTTTTAAAACTAGTTAAATAGACTAGTCGATGATGGAAATTAATTGACGTAGCATTAATTCCATTGATGTAACAATTGAGATATAGACATTTTTAAATGGAGAAAAAGGCCAAAACATATATAGGTGCATGCACTTGAAAAGGTTTTGAAATTGAACTGTAAACACAAGATTAGAAATATATATAAGAAGCTTTCTACATATATTCATCACTAAATGGACCCTTCTTTTCTTTATTTTCTAGGAAGCTTGGCTTTAATTTTAACTAGCTCCAATGTGAACACAAACCCTTGACTTGGAGAGATGTTGTCGTTCTTGAAACCTCATATGGATTGGGTTGGCCCAACTTTCTTTAATTTCTTAAAAATAGGTTTGACTTGTTTCGAAGAAACTTTTCAAACACGATTATGTTTAGCTTGATTGATAACTTTGTGAGCTTTGGAATTCAATAGATAATTTGAAGTAAATTTACGGAAAAACTACATAATTTTGAATCAAATCAATGTTTTTTTATAAATTTATACATCATTAGGTTAGAATCGAGTTTGAATTTGACTTGAAATGAGACTACATACTAATCGCTCCAATGGAATTAATTAATTGATGAGACATGGTTCCCTCATCAAGCTTGGACAGTTATTGAATCTTAGTCTCATTGGTAATTCCCTCATCAAATGAAATTCCCTCATTTCAACTGGTAATTGTATGAGGGAACCATATCTTACAATTTTTCATTTGAATCGAGTTATTTGTAGTTATTACAATAGAATGTAATTCCCTCATCAAATGAAAAATTGTAATTTTTTTTTTTTTATCACAAACAAATTAAAATTAATAATAAAAGGAAAGATTCGGTACAACATCAACAAACGGGAAACCCCCGTCGCAAAAACAACAAAAAGGAATAGAATCTAAAGAAAGTTTAACCCAAATATTAGACAAAAAGGCCCAAGCGGCAAGGTTATGGGCAAGGCACGGGGGATGAATTACCAAACTTTCATTTGATCTGTTTTATTGTAATAACTACAAATAAATGAATGCTACAATGGCCCAAATGAGTTGTAAGACTTAAGCCCAATAAAGAAATAGAAGATCCAGTTTCCATATTGTACATGGAATCCACTTCAATTCTTACAAAAAAATATAAAGGGGGAATCAAACACAGGCCCACCAGGTTTGACTTCCCAAAGACATTTTTCTACATAGCCGACGCAAATCAATGTATAAAGATAAGATAAGATTCAGCTACGCAATAAAACATTAAAGATAAAAGTTTATAATGCGTCATTATATTTGTGCTTTCTCATATGTAACTTGAAGCTTTTAGTTTAATGGGATTTAAGATACTCCCTCCGCTTTTCTATAATTGTCGCTTGAAGGATTGCACATAAATTAAGAAATATCATAAATAATTATTTTTTTGAAGTAGAAAATTCAAAATACCCTTTTAATTAAATAAGCTTAACATTAATTAGCAATAATGACAAGTATCAGTAAGAAGAGTAAAATTGGCAAAATAACATTAATTTTACATTGAAATTCTAAAACGAAAACAAAAGTAAACAGAAAATTTTTGCCAAAGCGACAATTAAAAAAAAAACGGAAGGAGTAATTTATATAAATATTCGTATAATCCAACTTTTTACTCTATAGTCCATAGAGCTTTCACATGAGCAGAATCAAACAAAATGACATTGAACTGGATTTTTCTTGGTCACAAGGAGCCCAGGCCAGGATCGCCACAACTTGAGAAGGCCAACTCCAAACCCAAGCCCTTAATTGTGTAAGGTCTAGTGGGCTTGATCCTGGCTGGCCCATAACTTTTTTAAAGAGTTGTGCAACAAGAATTTGATTCTAAGAGTTTAATAACTCTTTCAAACAAAATTTTTCTTTTTTTACCCATATAAACTTATAAAAATGGTAAAAACAACCCCGACGTGTTCCATTCCGTTTAGACACGCCCGTGGCAATGTCCAACACTTGTGTCGCGGACACGCCACGTGGAATATCTAATACATATCGAAGCCATATTCATATTAGGAGGGTGTCCAACTGTATTTATTATTTTTGGAGTGTCCATGTATCATTGTTTGATAGTTGCTACCTGTATTCCATCTCGATTTGTTTCTAAAAAAATAGTATTCAATCTCGATTTTACTGGTTGTCAAGTAAAATATTCTGGAACGAAATTCCTTGACCCGAATTTCATGAATCAGAATCAATTTGGGTGTACCTGAAAACCCGAACCAACATAAATAACTTTGGACCTCAACCAGCATCCACATTATGGTCAAAACATGAATAAGGCAATATGTATGATGAACAACTTCAAACCAAATGCAGCATTGAGATTCAAGATGCTGCAACCTTTCTAAAAGGTCAAAACAATGAGTAAATTGCAATACAGTACTGTAGAAGAATTCACAGGCAACTAGCAGAAAGTAAAAAGATATAAACAAATACATATAAAACCATATACTTCATAGAAATCTATTAAGCTTCAAGAAGAAAGTACCAAACCGATTAGACAACAGCTTTTGGCCTTTTGCACATAACATAAGTTCCACGAAGTTCTTCATATGCGCTCCTGAAGTGGTCAAGTGAAAAACATAGTTGCCTTATAGCCTCCCTCTTTTCTTCAGCTCTCTCCGAGATAATAACTCTCTGCATTCCTAACTCTTTCTCCAACTCATCAATTCTCGACTTCAATTGAGCTTTTTGCATGTTTTCGCTTTCAGACACAGCAGTTAGTCGCTTGTTTTCAGAATGTGATTCCTGTAGATTGTATTCCAAAAGCTGAATTTGATTATCGCGATCACTTAGTTCAGCACTAAGTGTTTGTAACATGGCAATGATTCCATCTTTCTCAACCGATAAATTGTCGTGCTTATGTTTCAGGATATCAAGATCTCCGTTTAAGGTATTCATTAGTACATTTTTCTTGCAGAGCTCTGCCTTAAAGAACTCAACCTCGTTTTGCCACTTGAGAATTATGGCTTTTTGCTCTCTTTCCATCTCAACTTTCCTGGATTCGTGTTTCTTGATCTCGTCATTTAAAGATTCAGATTCCATCTGCAGTTCTTCGGTTCTTGCCTCATGGAACGTCAAACGTTCAGACAACTTAGAAATACAAGACTCTAGTTGCCATTTCTCCAAAGCAAAGTTTCCAGTAGCATCTTGGAATTCAGCACTGAGTTTCTGTATCTCAAGATCACGATTTAATAACTCGGCTTTGTACTTGTTTACACTCTCTTGCAGCTCCAAAACTTGCCTTTTCTCTGACTGAAAATTAGCTTCCAATTCAACTATTTTCCCTTGTAGTATCAATGACTTTTTGTTCTCCAAATCAATATCAGCCTCTTGCAACTTAATTTGATTCTTTGCTGACTCAAGTTGAGATTCAATACTACCCATTTTGACAAAGACCTCTTCATTGTTTTGCAGTTGGCTCTTCAGTTTGGCAATTTCCTCTTCTGCAAACTTAAGTTTTTGGTTCGAAACCTTCAATTCTTCTTCATAATCCGAGACTCGTCTCAATAGCATTTCATAATCTTCGCTTTCTGCAACACGCGTTTTCCCAGAAGGTTGTGAACTTGGACGCTCATTGGAACGCGAGTTAAAAGATTCTGAGTCCGAATCTGATGAAAATGCTGAAGATCCAGAATCTTCAATGAAAGATGCATCAGAAATTCCACCACAATTGTTTAGAGATATATCAGAACTAACCACTTGGCCATCAGCATTGTGTATTTTCAGCTTCTTAGCTGGAGTTTGAAAGGAAGGATTTTGTTGAGAGCTAAATATGGTTCCTTCATGATTCTCCATTTCAGTTTCTGACAGGATGTGACTACGCAACTCTCCTGTTAACTTCCTGTAGTGGTCAGCGAGCATATGGTGCCTGTGGAAGATTTCATTGATGTGAGCAAGTAACTCAGGCTTCATTAGATTACTAAGGTCATTTTCTATGGAAATATCTCCATCTTGTTTAATTAACAGCAGCATTTCTTTGACACTGTCATCTACAACTGCAATAAGAGGATTATTAGTATGTCTCATGGTTTTTCAAAAGAACTTGCAAATGATCTCAGAAATCTTAAAGTATGATCAATGATGGTCAGGTACACAGCAAGAAATGTAGCTGGAGAAACATTTGATTTATTAATGCAAAGAAATAAAATTGGAGCACAAAGGTTTATTTATGATGCTTACCCTTAACATTTTCTGCAAGCCATTCAGTATTCATTTGAGAAATATGACTATTCCACCATGGTAAATTTGTCGACTGCACCTCATTCTTCATCTTTAACCTGCAGAAAAAGATTGCAGTCCGTTAGATAATAATCGAGTTACATTGCTTCTTCGGCCCGAACCGACGAATCCCTTAGATATGATGCAAAATGGATCTTGTTCTATCTTTGATCAGAGATTTCATAGCTTAAAAATAAGTAACAGAACAGAATCAACAGATTAAGTTAATGAAGTTTACAAAAATAATGGGTCAGCTATATCAGGAGAGAAAATTCATGAAATCTTACATAAAGAACTCTTGAACTCAGTCCTTCAAACAGTTACGAACTAAACTTGAACATATTAGCATTAATCAAAATGCAAATGATGTAAATCTTCCTAAAAAAAATCTTGACTGGGCTAAAGGACTAAATCTCTTCAATGAAGGAATTCTTGTATAAACCAATCATTTTTCTTGTTTCACAGCAATTTTTCGTGACTTCGATAAATTTTGGTTTTTCCAAAAATCTCAGGTCTCTCGAGGAAAGCAAGAGTCCTAAAAATTGTAGCTGAAAGCACAGTTTATATAAAATGAAATCTTCAAACACATAACACTGGATTTACCTTCAAATATTAAGCTTAATTTTTTCATTTTTCACTAAAATTCGAAATCCAAAACTCTACCTTATTTCTTTATATTTGAATTGAGAAAAGGAAACGTTAATCGTACATAGACTTATTCTTAGAAAGACAAGTGCGAATAATTTCAAAATAACAGATCTCAATAAAACCTGCACAAATTAAAACATTAATTGAAGGAATTTAAAACCAGATCCTACACCTACAAATTAATCTCAAGTGTTGCAAATACAAATCCAAGCAAACACAAACACAACAAGCACGTGGAGAAACATAAAAAGCAAGCTGAATCCCGAGAAAAAAAAAAAAGGGTTTAGAACATAATTAAGGAAATTAAGCCATAAAATGAAGTATTACCAAATAGAAAAAGGAAAAAGAACCTGACCTGTAAATGCGGAGGAAGAAAATAAACTGATAATGGAGGTTGAGGAATAAAGGAGATAGAATTTGTGCTAATAATTTCACAAAGAACAAGAAGAAAAGGATGAGAGAGATAGAAAAGGAAAGTGAGTAAGAGACTAGTGGGCTACCACCGTGTTTCCCGCCTGGTGAGTTCAAATTCCAATTTTCCTAATTTGCTAATCCCAATTCAATTTTTCTTTGGTTTATCAATTTAGTGTTTTTTTTTTTTTGGCTTCCTAAAATTGTGAATATATTATATAAATGAGTAATAAACTAGGAAAATATGCACACAAGTGTGAGTCGAGTCAATAACTAGGTTAAGGCTTCACTAGCTTAAGAAAATAGTACTTAAATATCAACAAATACATCTGTTATTTAATTGGACGACTTTGAGGTCTTAGTCTCGAGTGACTTTCTTTTTTTCATTAGTCTTTTTATTTGTGATTGAATGACTGTGATTAAGTCGAGTTAGGAATAAATTCTAATAGTTTTAGGAGTATTATATATTATTATTATATTCTATAAAATCCTTTTTTTCAATTAAACTATTATATTTTATTTTGAAAAAAAAACACTAATTTTTCAAACTATTGAGTCAAAATTTAACCAAACAAAACCATAATAGCTGGAAACTGGAAAGCAATAAAAGTACAACAACAAAACATCTTTTACTCCGGTTGATGTTTATCTATGAATGATTAAATAAGTATAAAAGTCAATACTCAAATTTGACATTAAAAGTTTAAAAAAGAAAATTCTGCCAACTGGATGACATTTATTGGGACCATTTTAGGTAAATCATGTAAAGATTTGCTGAAGAGCCCGCCATAATTCGAAAAGGGACATACACAGATTCCACGGACTAGGCGACAGAAAGCTTCGGTGACAATATCAACTATTTCATCAATATTTTAAAAAATATATATATATATAGAAAAAGAAAAATTTATGTATTGGAGATTTATAATATGGAGTTTTTAACATTAGTTGGCTATAATTATTACTACTTGATAACAAATATATTATTTAGTTGATAATTTAGGATAAAAATTACTTTTATTTAAACGATATATGAACCATGCTTTATCAAATACATCTCACATGCCCCTTTTCAAAATCCGAAAACATCGATTCCGATTCCCACATGATATGATAAGTAGTGCTCTCTTTTTCTTGCAAGTACATGGAGTCATGAATATGATCAACCCCATAAGAACATTTTTCTTTAATTACTTTCTTGAAAATATCATTAATCGAAGTTAAATAATTGGACATTTTAACATGGCTAGCGATATTGCCAGAGCACATATTGTTGCTGCCAGAGCAACTTTTTTTAATTTCCTAATCTGCCCCTTCTAGTCAAGATCATAAAACTTGGAATTGAGTCTCAATCCCAATGACACACCATATTATTTTATTGACAATTCAATTTTCTCTCTCATATTAATATCTTGTTTTCTCTCTCTTATTAATATATTATTATTGTTTTCCTTTTTTCTTTTATTATTTAACTTCTTTTTCCTTGTCCTATTTATATTTCAAGAATAGAAATAATTATATAGTTTTATATAATAGTATAATACGCTGGTATGTAATTCACAACAATATATATCACTTCTAAAATAATAATGTTCTTCTATGATATTTATAAATATGTGTTTTCTCAAAATTGGACCTGACTTTAGAAAATTATATAATTACTATTTAGGAAACTAAAGGTTGATGAATGAATGAAACTGAAGAAGATGGTTTGTTGTACCTTATTATCATAATTTGAACTTATCCATGCTGTTCCATAGATTTAAGATAAAGTAATTTCTGGCAAGATCGTTCTTATTGTGAAAAATTATAATATACTTGTACATATGTATGCTTTATCTTAATTTGTCTCATTTTCCTTTTCTTGTTGCATCTCTTATTTCACTGGGTGAATTATAGCGATCAATGAGTATATTGTACTTACTAAAACCAAGAGAACTTTGTAACAAACTTCTTCTTACAGATCTTTGGGCCTAATTACTTTAAAATGGGATATATATGCTTTTGATTGTGGGATCTTGGGTTGTAAGAGACTATAAAAGATTCATTAGTTTATTTAGCGTGGGGAACTTGACCTCTTTGGAGATGATTACTATTGGGGTATTGTAGACTAGAAGAAGTCTATGTAAATGTAATACGCTCGATTCGGTAAGTCAAAAATAAAATAAAAAATGTAAATGTAAAGTTAAACGAGTTTAACATGTTCGATTCGATTAAAACTCTTTCAAATCTAAATCTATTATTCTTATCAAATCTAGCATGAATAATATATTCATATAATTAACTTTCAAACTCGTCACAAACTCGATTCGGTTAGTCAAAAAAAATGTAAATGTGAAGTTCAACGAGTTTAATACATGTTCGATTCAATTAAAACTCGTTCGAATCCAAATTATTAAAGAATATTTCAAAATTAAAAAATATTAATTAATCATTAATGCACAAAAATAGTTTGTACAATCCAAAGAAATTATCACAACATCATATATAAGTGTCATTCTAATCAAATATACATGAAAATGGGAAGGGAAAAATGCATTGCTGGGCCAAAATTGATATTACGGAAATTATTTGTATTACAAACGAAGTTAAAAAAATTACATTTAAGGATGATGATGAAAGTCTTCTTTCATATGTACAGTTTATTCTATTACGGCAAAATTAAAATTAAAATTTGCAAATGAAGTTAAAAGAATTACCTTTAAGTCATAAACATTTGGTAATAAGAAGATACAAAAATTCAATTATAAAGAGAGAAGGTGAAATTATGCAATAGTTCATTTCATCACAAATTAATTTCTTTATATATTGTTGTGGATTACATATCAGCGTATTATACTATTATATAAAACTATATAATTATTTCTATGCTTGAAATATAAATAGGACAAGGAAAAAGAAGTTAAATAATAAAAGAAAAAAGGAAAACAATAATAATATATTAATAAGAGAGAGAAAACAAGGTATTAATATGAGAGAGAAAATTGAATTGTCAATAAAATAATATGATGTGTCATTGGGATTGAGAATTCCAAGTTTTATAATCTTGACTAGAAGGGGTAGATTAGGAAATTAAAAGAAATTGCTCTGGCAGCAACAATATGTGCTCTGGCAATATCGCTAGCCTTTTAACATACATTAATCGAGATCGACCATCAATCAAAATTATAAGGGCTTGTTTGTTCGGTGTTTGGGAAAATAGTTTGGGAGAGTAGTGAAAGTTTGTGAAATAATTTCGATTTGCGTAAAGTATGTGTATATTTTTTTTGGAAGAGTTAGGTTATAGATGTAAGATGTGTAAGACTTTATGTCAAATCATGTTTGTTGTGAAATAAATTGTATAAGATATATGTTACTTTATATCAAATCAGAGTAGCGTTTGTGTATGTTTTGTTTAGAGATAAAAAAATTATTGTTTGTTTGGGTTTTGAGAGAGTGGTTTGAAAAAATTGAGAGATGAAAAAATTATTTCAGAACATAAAAAATATGTTTGTTTGACATTTTCCAGACACGAATTTTTTTTCGAAATGCCAAACAAACCGGCTCTAAGCTTTAAGTAATTTATATTGTTCTAACTTTGTTGCATAACTATAAATCGAGATTTACTTAATTAGTTTGGGCCTCTTTGCTTGGGCCTCAAATAATTCCGTCTCTTAACATAGTCTTGTGTTGTTCCACTCAATCTTGGGCCTTCAATTAATAATAATTGAAGAAGTGCAAATATTCAACGAAATATAAGTGCTTAACCCTTTTTTTAGTTAGGTGGTGTTTTCATTAAAAGTATAATTTTTTTTCAAACTTATTTAATGGTGTGTTTTCGATTTTAGCTTCTTCATTAGATTCTTTAAAAAAAACAATAAATGACAGAAAAATAGAGAGGTTGCTTCTAGCTTTTGATGGCCTTTTTTTCCTCTTAATTTGCAAACATTACCTAAAGCACTTTTCCTCTAAAAATGCAAACACCTCCCATTTTTTATTTTCAGCTACTTTAAGTGATTTTTCTAAAATATCTAGATTAAGTAAAAGCTCAAGCATTTGAAAACACCACATTAACGAAGACGTGACCTAGTGAGAAAAATGGGTTCCAGACCTAGAGGTTCGATTTTCAATTTTATTAGAGTGAGTTTTCTTCTAATTTTATTATTAGTACTAGTTATTTATTTTTTGTACTTTTGTATAATTGAATTGACTCTTATATACTAATAACAATATTAAGGGATAAATTATAATATAATTGTAATGTACTGATGTATTTACAATAAAAAGAAAGAACCCATGCACTTTTTTTTTTTTATAAAGAACAGAAGATACCACCTCATTTTTTTGAGAGAAAATAACAAAAGAAATGGTAATAGTATGATGGGCATGGCTAGGAGGAGTTGGGGTTGTGGAAAACTCCCAAGAGTTCATGTTTCATAGCCAATTAAATATATTAAAAAATTCAACCATGACCTGCTATATAGTTAAAATTAACCGGTCATATTTTGTGTTGATTTAAGGTGTAATTACTGTAACACCCTTGTAACCCTTTTTTTTAATGGAACAAAATTATAAGAAATAAGAGAAGCCAAACTTCACGCACCTAGACCTGAAGTTCAGTCCCCCATGTCATCAACACCAATTTCATATGAAATTGATTAGGTATCGGGTGATGACAACAATGGTGATACAAATTCTAGTGGCAAAATGTTCAATTTGATCCAATGTGTATCAAAATGTTTAAGAACAAAAAAGTATAAGAAAAATATAGAAGATTATTATAATAGACTTCCAATTGAATCATCTACCCTCAAAATTGAAAATATTCTATCAATTTAACTTACCATAAATGCTAATGATGATTAAATTTTTGGTGCTCTAAACATCAATATTTTTAGGGTTCTTCATCAATTCTAAAAACTTGATTAATTATTTGGGTGAAATCGAAAATTGAACATGCAATTATATTCGATAATCAAATTTCCCATAAATCCAGTGTTTTAATCGGTTAAAATCGGTCGAAAATGAAGAAATTTGTCAATTTTTTAACGGGGTCGCGCTGACCCGATTTACAGAGAACACGGGTCAGAGACGACCCGACTGGAGGTTGGGGATGACCCAACCGCTGCCCAACCACTCCCACGCGCGGTCAGTGCCGCGCGCCGCTCGTGAGGCCCATTCGGCAGTTGTTTTCCCGACATCGACTACTGCTACGTTCAGAAAATATGTTGGTCCCTAAAGTGGTCAATGAGATCTAGGGGGGGTGAATAGATCTCATAAACTTTAAAATTTTTCTCTAACTTTTTCTGTCAGCAGACTAAGCTGATCTGATTCGTAAGTTTACTAAGTTGATCGCGCACAAAGCTTTGAACAGTAGAGTTGACCACTCATCTGATTTCACTAGGCTGATTCAGATATACTTAGAGTTTCAAAACTTGTATGCAGCGGATTTTATCAAGTATGTTTTTCTAACAAGTTTCTCTTCAAAGTTTTACCCCAGTTTAGTAAATTCCTCAATTTAAAAGCTTTGTCTTTTAAACGTTTGTATACTTTTGAAAATATGCAAGTTAAAATAAGTAATCAAACACAAGGAATTTTTATAGTGGTTATATGGATAAAAATCCTTTAGTCCACTCTTCCAAGTCACACAGATCTTGGGTTATACTAGAAAACACAAAGTTAACAGTATACAATGCTTGTGCCAAACAACAAATGAAATGGCCACAAGTGCGCAGTAAGAAATCATACAGAAATCCTACTCTCCGAAGCTAGATCACTCACACAAATGGATCTACACTCCTCACGCTATTTTCAGTGTAGGAGCTCACAAAGAAAACCTACACTAAGAAGCTATATCACTTCACACAGATGGATATACACTCCTTTCTTTTCTCAGTTGAAAGTCACTCAGACAGACAACGCAAGTTCTCTGTTCTTCAACGAAAAGCTTCGTCAACAGATGACTGGGCTTGTGATCAGACGACTCAACTGATGGATCTCGCTCTTAAGATGTGATCTTGAATTGTGCAAGTCATCTTTTAGATCTCCAGTTAGTCTTCTATTTATACTCTCGAATTTGAATTTCTGCCCGTTGAAGATGAGACAGAAATCTGCAGTCCTCGAGTTCTGGTCCCCAATTTCTGGAACGGCTCCCTGCAACTGCTATAGTACAGTCTGCTGTACTTTCTGTCAGTCGCATTTAATGCACTCAGCTGGTTACCGTTGGACAGCTTACTGACCGTCTTCACTAGGCTGATGGGAGTACTGAGCTGATGGCTACTCTGCTGATTCAAGAATGAACACATCTATCTTGACTCGGCTGATGATAACCAATCTGATCTTCACTGATCTGATATCCCACTCGGCTGATTCGATCACATAGCTTCCAGACCTTGAGATAGGTTTCACTAAGCTGTTCTTAGTTGATGACTTATCCTTTTGATCTTCAAAACCATTATGGCATTTTTGCCATCTTCAAAACCTTCTCTAATTTATACCAACAAAATAATTTCTGATTTTTCGGTGATTTTTATCATTTTTTTTCATGTTAAATTATTTTTCGTGAATTTTTCTTTATTCAGAAACTGAAAATTCAATGAAAAATATTTTTTAGTTAAATTAAATTCTTATTTTTTTCATAAAATTACTTGAGATCTTGATAAAATTATTAAATTGTATCACTCTAGGGGTAAGAAGAAGACTAAAAAATAAGAAGAAGATCTTCATACGCCTAGGAGTTAGGACAACATGACCAGGAGGTCATGGGTTCAACTCCTACGAATATGGGTATTTTCTCTAGTTTCATACTAGCTTTTCTCTAGTTTAATACTAGCAATTAATTTACTTTGATATCATTGTAATGTTTCGATTCGATATAGTGTTTGATGTAACAATATATTCATTCACCATCTCAAAAAAAAAAAAAAAAAAAGGAGTTAGGACAACATAATTTTCTTTTACAAATGTGAAGAAGAAAGTAGTATAAATGAAGAGGAGCATTTAAGACAATTTGTAAAAGACAACTCAACCGCAAGTTGAAAGTGGGGCTTTTGCCAGATGTCATTACTTGAATGGTGAACTCTCAAGAGTTTTCCCAACCTTGAACTCTTATTAGCCAATTCCTAGTATCATGGTCTCAAACTCAAGGCTCATCATCAATCCAAACAATTTGATATTGGGCTCGAGCCCATTATGCGTATCAAAAACTTTATTTGAATTTTTTTTAAGCTATCTCAATTTAGTTTTAACTTGACAAATAAATAAACAATATGTAAAAATGTCAATCTACTTGATACTAAATCTGAGGTCGTTCGATCTCGATTTAATTAAAAATCAAACCAAATCAAATTAAACTCAACACATATTGGGTTAAGCTGAGGTTGTCTGTACACCTACCAATTATTGATATTTGGTCCCCAAGTCGGAGAAAACAGTGCCACTTTGTGTAGCGCACTAACGGAGACAAAGGCATTCTTGGGAGAAATTAACATGGTGGGAGGTACCAAATAGTGAGAGGAGAGCTAACACACACACACATCCGTTGGGGTTTGTGTGTGTACAATTTGGTTTAAGTTGATGAGATCCACTTACGAGTTGAGCACATGGGAATAATATGGGAATGGCAGGCAGATGTACTTTCGGAAACTTTCACATCTTTTTTGGACCCAATGGATTTGCCGTTTGCGTCCTCAAAGTGGAGCAAACTTCAATGTTACTACTATACATGGCACAAACATACATTCACCAAACTCCCCATAGTTACTAATAGAGCTGTCAATGGGCGGATTTCAATCCGGATCAGATTCGAATTCGATCTGATTTATTAGAATAATTGTCCGATTAGAAATTTGATATTATGGAGCTGATCCGATTAAGAAGATCCGTAATCCGAATTATATGGAGCAAATATGGATTTAGGCTGATCCGATCGGTTAAAGACCCGCATCCGGATAATATTTGATATAATAGTATATACATTTAATTTTCATGTTTCACCTTTCACGTGCAATTAGAATGTTGGTTAAATACATAATTCGTTAATGTTGATTATAAGTATCCACCGACCAAGATACAATTTTAATAATTCCATGAACTTCACAAATTTATCGAAGATACATTGCCTGATTTGAGATAAAAAAAAAAAGGAAAAACAACATATTTACCATGAAAAAAACAAAGTCTTATGGGATGTGACCCCTTCGTTCAACTTCTATTTGGATATTGTAGTTATGATATAATTATGTTATGGTAATGTTTCCAATTAAACATATATAAGTTGGTATTACCAAAAATCTACCTCCTTCGATTATAAGTAGGTGTAGAATTTTACCGTTTATTGTAAAATTGGTAAACTTTGTATTTTGTTCCTACAAATTACCTGCAAATATTTTCATTTCTCTTTAGCTTGTATATATTTTTGGATTAGATAATTCATACTTTTTTTTTATCTTTTAAAGTTAAAATATAAATTAACTTTTTTTTTTTCCGGATCCCGATTTTTGAGTCGGATATCGGATATTTATCGGATTCGGATTCGGTAGATCTTTTGAATATCGGTAGGATCTTGGATCGGATCCGGATACAACTTTTGATTTTCGGATTCGGATCCGGAGTCACCCAGATCCGCTCCGAATCCCGCTCATTGACAGCCCTAGTTAGTAACATGGGGAGTTTAATTTAAAATAAATAAATAAATAAAACTCACCATAGTAAGTAAATCCAAACTATGCTAAATAACTAAGCAAAATTAGTATATTACGGCATATAACTTCAATTCATCTTAATTTTTAATCATTTAAATTTAAACTCGACATAGTTTGTTGTTTATATTAGTAGACATGTAATCATATATTAAGTGTGTGTGGAGAGTCGCAATTAAATATCGTATGCCCTTGTGTATGAATGCACTATATGTCTTTTCTAACTCCAATTAGTTTTGAGACAACTAGTAGCATTTGAGGTCCTAGAAGTAGTAACAGAGACAAGGTCACGAGTTCGATTTCCAGCCGGAGTATTTGTTGAGAGGGATATTGTTGGACACCTTAACTAAGTGTGTGGTGACATCAATTGTTCCTTGACAGAAGTTCAATAACTAAGTGTGTGAGTGGAGTCACGATTTAATACCACTTATGTATGAATGCACTATATGCTAAGGTATGCATCTTTGTCTTGAAATCCGTTTGTCTCGCTTCCCATAGAGGATTTTAATATTTTCCGAAAAGCTAAACGAATAAATTATATATATATATATATATATATATATATATATATATATATATATATATATATGTATATATATAAGTAAATTTTCTCTCTCTGAATCTTGAAAAAAAAAATTATCTTAAAAATATTATTTTATCTCTATAAAGAATCTAAACAAACTCTACTTTGATTTAACATAAGGTAATTTATCTCTTAAATTATTTTTCTCACATAGCAAATATGATTTGACATAAAATAGCCTATGTTTTATACTATTTCTCTTTTTTCCATAATCTCAAAAAAATAATCCTACCCCATTTATAAAACTTATACCTACTATTAATTTGATTTCATAAAAAAAAATCAATGAATTTTTTAAAACATCAATTTATATATTTCTGAAACCACTTTCAGAAAAGTATGACAAACAAAAACTTAATACTGCTACAAAATTATTTTAAGGCTTTTGTGATGGGAAACTTGTATTTGAAAAAGAATTTTGGCTGACTACAATTTTGAATAAATCTTAAATATATTATTTTAGTTAAAATAACAATAAAATGAATACTTGGAGATTTGAAATATATACCCAAAAAAAAAATTCCAAACAAATCTCATGAATTTTCTCTAACTTTGAAATACTTAGATCCAAATATCACAATTCAGATTAAAGCATAATAAGATTTGAAGAACTAGTCCAAATAGGACATAGTATAATTTTTTCAACCAAATATTAAAGCCCAACAACCTACATCCAAGTTTGACCATACATTCACGAGGAAGAGCCATTTGTTGAGCCGTGAAGGGACCCTGAAAATATGTTAGAGAGAATTGCATTTTTGGTACACAATTATAGGTCAATTTCCACTTTTGGTACACAGCTTTATGTGTCCAACACATTTGGTACACCTCTTTAACAAATTTCGACACATTTGGTACAACCGTTAAATAAATTGCAAAATCACCGTTAATTCCGTTAGTTCGACACATTTGGTACACCTCTTTTACAAAATTGGCATGCGCGCGGCACATGGCTGCTCATAAAAGAAAAAAAAAAGAAAAAATTGAAACTTGATAAACTATTTTATTATATTTTATTCTTCTTCCAATATTAAACTATAAATGACATTATAGTTTATTATATTTTACATGTCATATAAATAATAAATACATATATTTTAATAATTTTTAGAAATATGATAAATTAAAGTAACTTGTTTATTATATTTTATTCTTCTTGCAATATTAAACTATAAATGACATTATATAGTTTATTATATTTTACATGTCATATAAATAATAAATACATATTTTTTAATAATTTTTATAAATAATAAACTATTTTTATAAATAATTTTTAAAAATTGAAACTTGATAAACTTTTTTATTATATTTATTTTTCTTCCAATATTAAACTATAAATGATATTATATAGTTTATTATATTTTACATGTCATATAAATAATAAATACATATTTTTTTTATCATTATATAAATATAATATGATGAATATAATAAATACATATGATAATTTTTATAAAAGTTTATCAAGTTTAATATTTTTTTTTTTGGGCAGCCATGTGCCGCGCACATGTCAATTTTGTAAAAGAGGTGTACCAAATGTGTCGAACTAACGGAATTAACGGTGATTTTGCAATTTATTTAACGGTTGTACCAAATGTATCGAACTTTGTTAAAGAGGTGTACCAAATGTGTTGGACACATAAAGCTGTGTACCAAAAGTGGGAATTGGCCTATAGCTGTGTACCAAAAATGCAATTCTCTCAAATATGTTAGTATATGATAAGTACATCTCACCAAAGTATGTGCGCCTGTTTGTTTGGCGTTTCCCAAAAAAATTTCGTGTTTGGGAAATGCCAAATAAACATGTTTTCTATTTTATAAAATAAATTTTTTATCTCTTAATTTTCTCAAATTACTCTCTCAAACCCAAACAAACAACAATTTTCTTATATCTAAACAAAACCTATACAAACTTTACTCTGATTTGACATAAATTAACCTATATCTTGCACAATTTATCTCACAACAAACATAATTTGACGTAAAGTCTTACATCTACAATCCAACTCTTCCAAAAAAAATCTATACCTACTTTATTTCTCAAACCACTCTTTCAAAACCTAAACAAACAACATTACGCAAATCGAAATTATTTCACAAACCTTCACTACTCTCCCAAACTACTTTCTCAAACACCAAACAAACAGGCCATGTATGTATTCATATAAAACAAATGCTAATTATGTTGATTTGTATCGGTCAATAAACAACAAATTAATCTTTATTAATTTTGTCAGTTATTTATTAATATATTACCTTATATTTTAATTTGGCCGATTAAATTTGAATTAGTTTATGTAACACTAATTTAATAATATATTAATAATCATATGTATTGGTTGTATGGCTTGTATTGTGTCATAAATTGCCCATTCCGTTGATATTATGGGCATATTTGCTTGGATTATGGCACAGTCTCGCGGGTCTTTTTTAAATGAAGTTTAACATATCATATGAAATTCATCAAAAATTATTTCATAAATTTATATACAAATTCTTGAAATCTATAAAATTTTAATTTAAAATCTATCAACTACATCTTCCCCAAAACTCTACATCTAAATGCAATTCAAGTAAGATTTTCGCTTTTTCAAAACCACAAAAATAAACATCCAAAACCTAACCAAATAAAATTTTAAAAGTTTAATCAAAATCATTTTTTTTAAACAGAAAATAAAGAAACCGAGCCATAAAATACCTATATATTGTAGGGTATGTAGTTTATAATTTTTAATTAATGCTGAATCATAAAATTTTACAGTGAAAAGTAGCAATTGAGTGCTCAATTTTCGAGGTGAACAATCATTTATCAGCTACGAGTACTTTCTTAGTAGTAGTAGTGTTATTTTTTTAGTTCTGTACTTGTAAAACGACATTCATCCTTTAATTTAACTCATTGATCAATCATTTTCGAACTTTATTCCTTTTCTTTTTAATAATTAATCAATATCAATTTCTTAGTTGGGTTTTTTGCACTGTGCATCCCCAAAACATGAGAAATAGGCACTTTATACTCTGAAAACTTAGATTTAGCACTTTACATCCTTGAAATATGAAAAATACAGTATTTTGCACCCTATTTTATTTTCAAGCAAAAACTCAAGGGCAAAATAGGAAATTCAATAGTATTGGCACTTTGCACCCTCAAAACTTGAGAATTTCTCACTTTGTACCCCAAAATAAAATTTGCACTTAACATCATATAATTAAGAACAAATCAGCAACTTTCACCCCCGAAACACAATAAATGGGCACTTTGCACTCCAAAATACAAAATTAACACTTAACACCCTCAAATTAAAAAAAACTCAAACCCTTTTTTTTTTTTTTGGTCAAAGTTGACTATAAGAGTGAAAAAATCTAAGGCAAAATAGGTAATTCATTTTTTCCTTAAATTTTGAAAAATACAATTATAAATACTCGAATACTCATTTCTCTCTCCATCTTTCTTTCCAACAATATAACCATAACTAAATAAAGTACAAGTAAACTTCTTCAAGACCCATTGTCTACTTCAAAATATCAAAGACCCATAAATAATTACCTATTTTGCCTAGTTTTTTTTCACCCCAATGGTCAACTTTATAGAAAAAAACGAGGGGTTTGAGTTTATTTTTTAATTTGAGAGTGTTAAGTATTAATTTTGTAAATACTATACTCCGATATTTTTCACCCCTACGTAATTTTTAATTTCATTTAGGGGGGTAAATGCAAGATACTCCCATGTGTTATGCAAAACCTGCAAGAAACTACCCTAAAATCCTTCAAAAAACACCCAATTTGTAAAAAATAGGTCATTTTGGATCGACATGTTTCAAGAAACAATTTTTAAAACATATCATGTGAAGTTGTAGGGAACAACTTGAAGTATTTTTGAAATGATTTCTTGAAATATGTCGATCCAAAACGACCTATTTTTTTTACAAATTGAGTGTTTTTTGCAGGGTTTTTGAAAGCATAAGGAAGTTTGGCGCAATAAAAATTTCACAGGGTAATTTCTTGCAGGTTTTGCATAACACAAGGGAGTATTTTGCCGTTACCCCCTAAATGGTACTTAAATTCTAATCATAAAATAAAAGACTTCTAAAATTATTAAAAAGGTTAATCCGACTTTTCTACATAAAGCCAATGAAGTAATAATAATCAACCAATTGGCTCTTAAGTCTCAAATTCAACATAACCCGGATTGATATAAATTATCTCAAAAGTCAAAATCGAAAATATTGCTTGAGTCCTGACTACATCAATTTAACAGGAGATTTAAAATTGATGAACAATGCTTAAGTGTATTGATACTGTATATGATAAGACCGTATTATTGTGGTAAAATTAAGGTTTCATGACCAAAATATTTTGGCTTCGGTTTTTCTAGTGTGGGTATTTTACTAAATTATTAATAGTTTTTTTAATTAATTTATTGTTGTAATATAATATTAACTGAAAAGATTGGTCAGAAGATTTTCTTTTGGGGCATCGTAACTATAATTGTCAAACAATAAAATTTTAGGGTATGTTTGTTTGGTGTTTTCGAAAGTAGTTTGGGAGGGTAGTGAGGTTTGTAATCTCGATTTGCGTAACGTTGTTTGTTTGGATTTTGAGAGAGTGGTTTGAGAAATAAAGTAGTTATAGGTTTTTTTTGGAAAAGTTAGGTTGTAGGTGTAAGATGTGTAAGACTTTATGTCAAATCATGTTTGTTGTGAGATAAATTGTGTAAAAGATAGATTATTTTATGTCAAATCAGAGTAAAATTTGTATATGTTTTGTTTAGAGATAAAAAAAATTGTTGTTTGTTTGGATTTTGATAAAGTAGTTTGAGAAAATTGAGAGATGAAAAATTTATTTCAAAAAATAGAAAACATGCTTGTTTGGCATTTCTCAAACACAAATTTTTTTTGGAAAACGCCAAACAAACATGCCCTTATTGTTCCTAGCTATTAGCTAGCTGTGAACAATTCAAAGACCAAAGTTTTTTCAGATAATCAGATAGTACTATATTGCAGAGGTTAATGGAAACAGCTATGCAAAAATAGTTAAATACTAGTAAATTAATTCACAAAAAACATGGCTTGTCGGCCTGCAACCTCTGGAAATTAAATCAGGTTACAGCATCTTTAATTAATTTAGTTTATCTGCTTAATTGTTTCTAATTAAACAAACAAAGCTGACAATTACTCATTAGTTAACAAATACAGCAGATATGTCAAATTAATGTTATCATCAGCAATAGTACTCTTTTTGTACCTTCTTCCAAGTTTTGAGCCATTTGACCACGCTAGCTATATTTATTTAAATACCCCCGTAAGGGTTAAAAAAGTAATTTTTAAGCATTTTTACGTATATGCCTCTAAAAATGGTGTGTAAAATTAGAAAAATTCTTGTCCAAGTCTGGCTTGGTCAAACTCATCCAATCACCAAGCAAGTGTTTTGTATATGTTTTGTGATTGGTCACATTCCTGGAAGTTACATTCAATCCCAAAGCAAGTGTTACACTTGCCATGTAATTAGTTTGACTTCGGCCAAACCGGTCTGGGTAAAAATTTCCCGTAAAACTTAACATTTTCTATATAGAAAAAATTCATTTATAGAAAAAGAATCTTGTTGTGGGACATTCTAAAAAGGAAATAAAAGTAAGTTTTCAGTAAACTACTATACTATGGTAAACATCTGAATTATGTAATGAATGTTGGTTATATTGTCAATTGTCATTTCATCCTTGAAATTAAGTCCTAAATGCAATTGTACCCGTTATTAATTTTAGTGAAGTTACCTTTTGTTGTTATAATAATCTTACCTAAAATAAATTAATTAAGTTTGTGGAGTTAAATAAATTTGTTACATTATATATTTCTTTCTGATAAATTTTTTTTTTTTATTTCTCAAGGGTTTAATTCCTTTTGAGTTTGGTTGGAAACATTAAGTGGGTACCTCTCCCAACAGGGATTCGAAGCTGAGTCCGCTACTTTGTAACGACTAGTCACGTTCATTAGACCAATCACATGTTGGTTTCTGATAAATTGTCAAATGTTACAAATTAATGTAATGCCGGAAGATTAAATAATTGTAATGAAAATTCTATTTTCATTTTTTTTTGAGGAAATTGCAATGAAAATTCTGGGTAACAAACAAATTCGAGTTAGTGAAAAAACTGGCATACCATTTCCCAATAACTAAATTTAAATTTAAATTTTCCAGAGCACATACATATCGTCATCCATTAATATTTTTTATACTATAAAAGCACCGTCCAAATTTACATAATTACGCATCAGACAACTGCAATATAGTGTACTCCTCTCTCTCAATCAAATTACAGGAGATATATATATATCTGCACACGCACACACACACACAAACAAAAATGTTTATATATATATACTCACACACAAGAACAACAACAACAACATTAATCAATCAAATAGAAAATAAAATAAAATAAAATAAAAAAAGATTACATGGGAGAAGAGTCTGAAAAAGTGATGGAAATCAAGGAAAAAAGCTTCAGTATTAATAATAAAACACACTTTGTTCTGATTCATGGGATTAGTGGAGGAGCTTGGTGTTGGTACAAGATAAGGTCTTTAATGGAGAATTCAGGTTACAAAGTTTCTTGTCTTGATCTCAAAAGTTGTGGAATCGATCAAACAGATCCCGACACACTTATTTCTTTTGATGATTACAACAAACCTCTCATTCACTTCCTTTCATCTTTACAAGAAGATGAACAGGTGCGTTTTTTTTTTATTCTCTTTATGTTTTAAACTTGACTTAATCTCTTCTGAGACGCGTCAGACACATAACGTGGAAATATTTTCGGACAGGAATTCAATTTGTCGTGTTGTATTTTCTTTGTGTATCTTTATGTGTTACTCTATATGACATGATAATTAAAGAGCTAATGTCAATTTATCGCCTGTGAAATTATGTGTGAAATGCATAATGTTCCCTTGTGAATTGAAAAATAGCACTTTACCCTGTGCGTGAGCAATTTTATCTCCTTCAGTCGAAGAGTGTATTCAATCGCCGAAATTAGGAGTGACATGAAACGTATTTTTGTATCATAGAGAGTAAATTGTCACATTGATCATAACACATTAGATAAGTGCCGCATTTATCATAATATATGAGGTAAAGTGTCACATATAATAGGGTGATTTTGTTAATTCGTACTTTTCAAGTTTAAAAATATCACAGAGACGGTGTAAATCTCTTATAATATTAAAGGGGATAAAGTACTATTTTTCAAATTACATAGAAATAAATTAAATATTATGCAAATCACATGGCATAAATTGCCATTAATTCGATAATTGAATGTTGCAGGTGATTTTGGTTGGGCATAGTGCAGGAGGTCTTAGTGTAAGTGATGCAATTCATAAGTTTGGTAAGAAGATTAAGGCAGCTGTTTTTATTGGAGCCACCATGTTGAAATCTGGGTTTTTGACAGAAGAAGATATCAAGGATGTAAGTTTTACAATTTTCCAAATTAGTATATGCATAATATTTCTCATCTAATTCTAGAAGTACGTACTTATTGGAGCTAAATGATAAAATATCCCATGTGCATTGACTTATTGGAAAAAAATCCAAAGTTGTTTTTATGAGCAAAACCAACCTCGTGTTTTTTTTAGCAAACAACTGCAATTGAAATTTTTTCATAAATTAATAGGGAGATTATTACCAATTTTTCAAGTGAACATGGAGGTGGTTGTCAATTTTCAAAGTTAAGAGGTGGATTATTATTAAAAAAATTGTGAGTAAGGGTGTTTTCATAATTTTAGTGGGATATAGTTGTTATTTTTCCGGCGAATTATATACTTCGACTTAAGAGGGATTTTCTTCTAATAAAATTTGGTACATATGGGAGATTTTTAATAATAATTTTTTTACTAACTAAACAAAACATACGAAGTACTTTAACATTTCACTCTGTTTAATCTTACTAGATGGAATTAATTCAATTCAACTTTTTGTTTGAACTCAAAACAATCACAAAGTAAGAACAATATACTTGTAATTTTGAGATGTGGCTGAAAAATAATTTACAAGCATTAGATATGTGTATCCATTATATACACTTTTATTTTACCAAATTTTAGTCTTAGTTATAATATATAACTCCCAAAAAGAAAGTAGAAACCCATGTTTTGGTTATCTTTTTAAGAATTTTAAAAAATATAAAAAATAAACCAGTCATGCATCAGTTTATATAGAAGCAATTTCTAAATAAAATCATCACAATACCATTGACTAAATTGAATCTACTAATTAAACATACACCAAACATATTTACATTTCAAAAACATTATCATAATTTACCAATTCTAATACAAACATTTTTACATAAATTAATGTAATTCAAAAATCCTTTCTTTAAATTTATGCAAGTGCTCTAGAAAAGCAATCCAAACGAAGCCTTATGTTTTCTATGTTAATGGGTAATGTGTAACAATCAAGTTGGTGAGGCAAAGAAGATAAGATTTGTATTGAAGAATTGAATACAACAATTTATGGAATTTTTATTTATATTTTATGAAAATGGGTTTGGAATTATTGGTAGGGAAATGGAATAATTGGACGTCATGGTGATGGAAACATCTTTGGATGTTCTCAAATTATTGTATACAACTGTCTTCAAGCCTCTTTCACCTCCTCCTATTTGATCTTTTTAAAGCCTTCCCACCATATTTCTTTTGTGTTAATAGCAATTTACCCCTCTTGATATGCATAATTTTTAGTTTAACCTCTGTAATTTTAAAATGAGCGTTTACGATTTTATAAAAACTTTCATATTGCCTCTCTGACATATATTGACAAAACTACTCCTATGATATGTGGCACTTTACCCCCATGTGTTATGATAAATGTGACATTTTATCCTCCTTTATTATGATAAATGTGGCATTTTTCAGTTTTCCTTACGTGTTATGATAAATGTTGCAATTTAGTCCCCTATGATACACAAATAATTTCCATGCATATTCTCATTTCGGCTAGTGAGTTACACTTTTCGATTGAATGAGGTACATTGCTCCTTTAATTTTTTTACAAGGGAATTAAAATTCTCTTTTTCAAATCAAGGGCGATAAATGGAACAATTATGTAAATCGTAGAAGGGTAAATTGACCTTTAACTCTATTTCTTCTAGTAACGCACATACTTTGACATCTAAATAAATCTTGTCTTTTCAATAATAAACTACCTAAATTAATCTTCAATGGTATGAATTTCAAAATTTTGGGTGCGTCTATATATATTTTGGCTAGGTTTTTGACATATTTGATCAAACCAATGAAGAATCCTAGGGGTTTATATGGATTTATCGGTTTTATTTAGTTTTAGTTACGACAAATTGATTTTAGTGGTAAACGTTAAATTAATGTCTTTTGTAGAGTTTATATCTTATTTATAGTCTATTTTTGTAGTTTTACTTGAATTTAAAATGACCAAGCTTCGTCCACCTGAAATTTAATGATGCTGAAAAAGAGATGATTGGAATATATTATGGACTGAGGTTAAGATTCGATTTTATTTGGACCATATTCTCACCCCTACTACTACATGATTTTTTTTTTTGTTATTGAATGTTGAGGTTTAATCAATATTCCTAATTATATAATTACAATAATAATGGGTTTTTTCTACTTTTAAATTATGAATCAGCATTAACTAATTAGAACTCGTAATACGTAATACTCACAAATTTTATTATGTGTTTTTTTAATAGGGAGTGCCAGATCTGTCTGACTTTGGAGAGGTCAACGAGGTCTATGATTTTGGATTTGGATTAGGACAGGATCATCCCCCAACCAGTATGATAATAAAAAAAAAATTACAGAGGAAAATCCTTTACCATATGTCCCCTCAAGAGGTAATTAATGCTTTCAAAATATTGTTCCAAATATTATTTTTATTTACTAAGATCCATTTCTTTATAATTACTCTTCTTTTTAATAACGCAATCATCGTATGTGAAATTAAATTAATCATACACCCACATATAGTGCAAAAAATAAATCATATATATATATATATATATATATATATATATATATATATATACGTAAACCGTATTTGTCGTGAACTATTTATAATGTATGTGTAAATTAACGTTCGTTCAGGATTCGACCCTAGCAGAAATGCTTCTAAGGCCGGGGCCGATTCAGGCCTTAACAACGGCTCGATTTACGGAGGCTGAGGATGCGGATAAAGTGCCTCGAATATACATCAAAACGACAAAGGATTATGTTGTCAAAATAGAGCAACAAGAAGCAATGATCAAGAAATGGCCACCATCCGAAATTTATGTTTTGGAAAGTGATCATAGCCCTTTTTTCTCTGCTCCTTTTTTGTTATTTGGTTTGTTAGTTAAGGCTGCAGTTTCTTATGGATGTTGTAACAACTAGGTCAATTTATTGGACATTTTAGATACACATTGTTTTAGGGGGTGTTTGCAACTGTTTTTGGAGGTTCAAAAGCCGCTTATTTAAAATAAGCAGCTAATAAAGTTTGAATAAAAAAAAATAGCTCATAACCTGTTTTCTCGGTTCGTGGCATTTTATCTATACTATTAAAAAAGAGAAGCCAGTTTTTACTCACAAAGTGGCGTTGTGACACCATGCTACATCAAAAATTAGTCACTTTCCAAAATTATCCTTTTTTCAAAATTTAAAATTACAAAACACGAAAACTGCCCAATAAAAAATTACCTTTTTTCAGTTTATGCATATTCAAATTTAGTATGATATATTATAAAAAGTTAATATGTCAAGATAAATTATAATTTAAAGAATTCAACACACGTGAGTACCGCGTGCCACAGCGACTAGTTTATATTAAATTAAAAGCAATTTTGAGATTTCTTTTATAAAGCCCAATTACTTAGTGTTAAAGACCAAACCCAGCCCACCAATTTAATTAAATTTCTGAAATACTGGCCCATTAATATCTGAAACCAATAACACACGCCACGTAAAAGACCCACAAGCAACGCAAACTTGTAATTTCACTTGATTCTTCAGTTATTCGATTATTCGATTATTATTAGTTTACATAAGCGGCCAGGCGAACTCGCCTTTTTCTTTACGCAATAATAATAATAATAATAATCCTCTCCACCACCTTCCCTCTGCAATTCTCAAGGTAATGTTTTTATTTGTGAAAGTTTTTCTATTTTGAATTTTTTTGGGTTTATAAATTATGGTTGTTCAGTGATTATATGTTATGGGTTTAATATTACTTTTGATCGTCGTGTTTGGTATGTTTATGTTTCGTTTATTTGGTAGCAGTTTTTTTTGGGAGGTGTAAATATCATTGATCTATCTGTTATTAATTCACAAGGGATCCACATAATTTGGAGGAATTTATATTATCATTTGTTGGGATTTAAGCATGGACTAAAATTTCGTTCATGTCCAGTTAAATATTAGAAAATTTTCAAGATTTTTTCTGAAATTTGGGAAAAAAAGGAAATCCAAGAAACATGTTGAGGTAACTATGCTATACTTTTATTTCGACTCAAAAACATAAACTTTTTCGGTGTAACTGCGGATTTAAGTATGTCAGACCTTTTTTTCTTTTTTTTGGAAATTACTGTTCCATTGAATCTCCAAAACTCTTATGTACCTGTAAGATGGGTGGCTAGGTCGTCATCTATTGTAATCTTTCGCTGTAGATTATCTATATTTAACTTATTCATCAATGCAACCGTCAGTGTTCCATATTTTTTCTCCTAGAGCATTTCTTCTAAGGTCCGTAGAATCTTACGATGAATTCATTGGATTAATGTTCTATATATGTCCATTGCACCCCTCGTTGTCTTAATTAAAGTGCATTTAAAAAGCCCACGTGAATTTTTCGGTCATGATTACGATTAACGTGAATATTGTGGGTTGAGCATCACATGTTCCTGTTGGGCATAGCTGCCTTTTGTTTCATGTGTTGTAATGTTACTCATGAAGCACTGTTCATTTCCAGTTATCTAGTGTTATTTGATTCATTGTGTTCTGCTCATATTTCTTAATTTTGTTTTTTTGTTTTTGAGTTCCAAATTCCAGTAATGTCTATATTAAGAATGCAGCTGAGTTTGACAACTTTGCATTGAATTACAGCCTGATTTCCTGATATTCATGAATTCGAGAAGCCCTGCTGTATCCCCCGTTTCCTGTACCCCAGGAAACAATAACAAGTTCCTTTTCTCGATTTTCGCCTGCCTCTTCCATCTGTACAAAGCTATTGTCAGGTGTCCATCATCGTCGGTTCTGATTTAGACTCTTTGGAGACCATTGCCTCGAGTTATATTACTCAAATCTTCTTTTGTAGTTTCATCTTTTGGAATCATGGTTTCTTCTACGTTGAACGGGACCAACTTGCTGAAGCCTTTCAAGAATCAAGCAACACTTCTCTCAGTCGAAACTCCTGATGTCTTCTCAATCGACATGGATTTTTCCGACGTGTTTGGTCCAGCACCACCCCCTCCTGCACTACTGCATTCGATATCTGAGGATTCTTTAGATTTTGTTGTCCCAACTGAATTAGCTTATGATGAACCAGCTGTAATTTACAGCCGTTCCCATTCCTTTGTGGGTCCCACAAATTACGTGAGCCCCACATCGTTTCTTAGCAAGCTTAGATTGCACGAAAAAGAAGATCAACTGGACCTTGAAGGGGAACTCGATGACGAGGCTGAAAATGATGGGAATTCAGAGAAGACAGTAAGGCTTGAGGACTTTGAACTTTTGAAACTCGTTGGGCAAGGTGCGTTTGGAAAAGTATACCAAGTAAGGAAGAATGGTTCATCGGAGATCTTTGCAATGAAGGTGATGCGTAAAGATAAAATTATGGAGAAAAATCATGCAGATTACATGAAAGCAGAAAGGGATATATTGACAAAGATAGATCATCCTTTTATTGTACAACTCCGATACTCTTTTCAGGTAATTTATACTCTTAACATGTATCGTCTTTGCTCTTATTCATTGCAAGATTTCAACTTTATGTTCTTTTTATCTAGTATGTTATTTGTAGTTTTTGTCATTTGGGTAATTTGTGGTGCAGACTAAATATAGGTTGTACCTTGTGCTTGATTTCGTAAATGGCGGGCACCTTTTCTTTCAACTCCATCATCAAGGACTATTCAGGTCTTATTTTTTCCTTTTTCTTAATAATATATATATATATATATACATATATATATATATATATATATATATATATATATATATATATATATATATATATATCTATTTAAATGTTGAGTTGAGTTATCAAATGTGTAGTGTTATGATCTGTTTTTAGAGAGGACTTGGCTCGAATCTATGCAGCTGAGATTATTTCCGCTGTATGTCACCTCCATGCACACGGAATAATGCATAGGGACCTAAAACCCGAGAATATTCTTCTCGATGCAGAGGGGCATGTAAGATTACTATATACAATTTCACAAAATAAACTGTTAATTTTTTTAAACAAGCCTTAACTTACTCTCGGCTCTGTCTATTGAATACAGGCGATGCTTACTGATTTTGGTCTTGCAAAAGAATTTGATGAGGAACTGAGATCCAACTCAATGTGCGGAACTCTGGAGTACATGGCACCTGAAATAATTCTTGGAAAAGGTCATGATAAGGCAGCCGACTGGTGGAGTGTCGGTATTCTCCTTTATGAAATGTTGACTGGAAAGGTGAGTTTTCTCTATATAATCGACCCTTATACTTCACTGTAGTCACGCTTTTTGTAGGATTCTTTTGGCATGATTCAGTGAACTTCTTGATTACGCATTTGCAGCCTCCATACGTTGGTGGGAACCGACACAAAATTCAGCAGAAAATACTAAAGGACAAAATCAAATTGCCCGCATTTTTGTCAAGTGAAGCTCATTCTCTAATTAAAGCGCTGCTTCAGAAGGAGTCGAGCAAGAGGCTAGGGAGTGGGGAAAGAAGTGGTGATGAGATAAAAGGACACAAATGGTTCAAGTCCATAAACTGGAAGAAATTAGACGCTCGTGAAATTAAGCCAAGCTTCCTTCCTCAAGTGGAAGGTAAACTTTGCATTGCTAACTTTGATGAACGATGGACTAAAACGCCCCTCGTGGATTCGCCAGCCGCTAGTCCCAAATGTGGTGAGAATCCGTTTAAGGGGTTCAGTTATGTGAAGCCTCCAGCCAGGGCCGAAATGACATATTAGGGGGCCTTAGGCAGAAAAAAAAATCATTGTTACAATTTATTTTATTACTTTTAAAATTGTAAAAGCATTTATAAATATTTACATGGTTTATCTTTAAAATATTTGTTATAGATAGATAAAATGACAAATCAACTTAATTATTTTTAAAAAATTCAATCGTAATATGCATATAACATCACAGTTAATTCTAAAACCCTTCTTAAAAAAATACTATGAATATATTTATATAACTAATATACATTCATTAGACTAAGCAATACAAAGTTATTTGAGATTGTTTCATAATAATACTTAAATCAAACTTTTAAAAAAAATTATTTTCATAATTCTGCTCTCCTTTACACTGTACCAATGCACATTCTAAGTCCCTAGAAGAAGGAGAATTCTTTAGTACAACAACTATCTTCAACAAAATTAATACTTAGTTACATTAAAGATGATTCAAATCCATCCAAAAATTTAGAACAAATCACCAGAATTCAAATCAATCATGGTGTACACACATTCGAGTCCTTGGACCTATTATCCTCAGAAGATGGCCTAGTCTCCACATCACTGTGTCTAATCTCCTCAATCAACCTCACAACTTGATCCATTGTTGGCCGCATATCCGGCACCTTAGCGACACACGACAAAGCAATCTGGAGCATCTGCACCATCTCTTCTTCGATATTCTGAATCTTCATTAGCTCCTCATCAAAAACCTCAGCAGTCCATTCCTCTCTAACTACGGACCTTACCCATCTCGGTAAATCCACGACCTCATCGTATCCCGAGTGTTGGAGTGGAGATTTCCCGGTAAGCATTTCAAGTAAGAGTACACCAAAGCTATACACATCGGATTTTGGACTAACTTTCCGTGTTTCAATCACTTCCGGAGCTCTGTATCCAGCTACTCGATACTTGACTGGAATGTAGTTCATCATAGGACTTAATCCGAAATCGGATACAAAAGCGTTTAGATCTTCTTTAAGGAGTATATTTGAGGATTTTATGTTTCCATGAGTAAATCTAGAAGCACCACCTTCGGAATGGATATGGGCAACACCCTTTGCCGCTCCTAGTGCAATGTTTAGTCTTGAGTCCCAATCTAATGGATTCCTCCCGATGCCTCGGTTACCTATTAAAGAATTAAAATTAAAATTAAGTTCCAAGAACCTTGAAACGAGTTTATCTATCGTGTTATTTGGAATTAAAAAAGACATACCATGTAAAGCTGCAGATAAGCTTCCAGAAGGAATATATTCGTAAACGAGAAGCTTCTCGTCTTTGGAATAGTAATAGGCAAGAAGTGGAACGACATTTGGATGGTGACCAAGTTTATTTATGGTCTCCATGTGTTGTTCAAATTCTTTCTTTCCAACAGCTACTTCCTTTAGTCGTTTCACTACAACTGTCGTTGATTCATCCAATATAGCCTTGTAAGCTGTACCATAACTACCTTTTCCAAGAACTTCAGCCGATGCCCTTAACAAATCCTCGAGATCGAAGCTAAACGAACATCCTTCGAAAAAGACAAGCTTGTTTTTCTCAGCTCCTTGAACTCCACTTCCGAAATCCTCAGACTTCAAATTCTCGTTCTTACCATACGTGGCCTTAGCTTTGATCACTCTAGTGCTATCTCTATCTTTCTTCTTCTTCATACAAAAGTACAAGATTGCCAAAAGTGAAAGAATCATAACAAAAGCACCAACAACAGCAATGGCAATTACAGAACCAGAGCTAAGTTTTCTCGACTTCTCTGCCACAGGCGAACTTTCAGGTGCTAATGCAGAGCAATAAGTCAAAGGCAATCCACATAAATGAATGTTTCCGATGAACGAAGATTCTGGAAACTTCTGAAGGGAGTATGGAATAGTTCCATTTAGTGAATTATAGCTCAAATTCAAAAACTTCAGCCTCGGAAGATCAAGACTCGGAAGATCTCCAGAAAACGAGTTAAACTGAAGATTTAACACATAAAGTCTCCTCAAATTCTCAACCGAAGATGGGATTTTTCCGGTTAAAGAGTTGAAGGAGAGATCAATAACACGGAGTCGAGGTGAAAGGGATAAAGGAATCCCACCCGAGAAATTGTTGTTTTGAAGGTAAATAGATTGGAGAGAAGCGATTGAAAGGATATCAGAAGGTAGACTTCCATTAAGATAGTTTGATCTTAGACTGAGGACTTCAAGTGCATCTAGTTTGCCGATTGTATTATGCGGGATTGAGCCATAAAGCCCGATACCGGGTAAATGGACTTCAAGAACTCGACTCCTATTTTTCGAACAAGTGATGCCTACCCAAGAAGTGCAGATTGGGTTTCCGTTAATCCAGTTAAGCTTCCGAGCATGTGGAACTGCAGAAGCGAACTCGAGTAGAGCCTTTTGGTCCGAGTTTAGATCAGAACTGATCCATGGAACAGTAGCTAATAGTAGAAAGAGAATTGTAAGTGCTCCTAAATGAAAATGTAGTTTCATTTGGAGTTTCGGATCAAAAGGCTGAGAAATTTATTTGAACTTTGAAACTGCTTCTGCTAAGAAAACAAAGAAAATGAAACTTAGTTTTGAATTCAATATGAGCTAACTAATGGTAAAATCAATCAACCAAATCATTGCTAGATTGAACTCACTACCATGCTCAAATGATATGTTTTTTTTTCTTTTTCTTTTTCAAATTGAAGTTGAATTACCTACTTCAATTTGCTCTATCTAAAGGTACTATAATTACTTAGCCAGAAAGAAAGATACCCTGTAATGAACCAAATGGTTGAATATGATGTTCTACTTTTGAGACCTTATTAGTGATTTTAATACCTAATGTCTCGCGCCCTTTTGGCAAAAAAGTGTTCTTTTCAAAAAAAGAAAAGAAATATATCATATAAGAATATCGAGCATTCTCTATTATGCTAAAAACTATAGCTGATAGCAACGGTGCAACTCAAATCTTTAAACTAAGTTTCGAAAGCTATATGACGAGGACAATTGTTGCTATACTCAGGTCAACAAAATGTGAAATGACTATGTTCCAACTTTGAATTATCTATTGTAGAACTATACACACACATATTACTTGAAATTTTAGTAAATAAACTTGTGAGACTGAAAATAATGCAAGAAACTATAATGGAGAAAAGTTTAAACTATTGTTAATATGGAATTCCTTTACCTAAACAAAGTTGAAAAAAGTTAAAAAAAGCAAAGTATTCTTGATAGACTTTTTCATAGTGGAAAAGCAGAGGGTCACTAAATTATGCTGCTTTAAATATATTGATATTTAAATTTTTGCATCAGAAATTTTACATTTTTTAATTTAAAAACCCTTGCAGAAGTTATCCATAGAGAAAAGCTGAGAAATCATGAAGAATCAAGTCCGGAAAGATAAAAAAAGAAGATTGAAATAAAGCAAAAGCAAAAGTTCAATTCTAACTTTGCTCAACTAAAGGTCAGGTACACTATGCTAGATGTGCCGGGGAAATGCACAAAACCCCTCGTGTTATGAAAAAAATTCAGTAAACTCCTCTCTCAAGTTTTATTTATTTCGAAAAATCCTCCTTCATTAAGAAATTCCTTGGGGTTATTGTGCATTTTGGCCGCTAGATGTGGTGTATCTCTAATATTCTCAAATCTCAAGCACTAACCAATAAATAAACCTCATATTGCAGCATTTAACAACAAATGAGTGCCAAAAATGCCAGGAATCAAATATAAATCTAAAACTGAAAAAATTAATCAGAAGAAAGATATGGATTCCATTTATATATCTATTAAATAGTTAAAAATAATAATTTATATTATTCTACTAACTAACAAATAATTAATTTAAACATGGAATCATGAATAAACTAATGTTAAAAAAAAATTACACAAGTGGGTATGAACAAGAAACATAAAAGTGAGCATCCCATTTCATGTAAATAAATAAAAAAAAAGAAGCTCAGAATTGGAAATGGTAGAAGACTTACAAATGGATTTTGTGGGGGAATTGAACCAGACAAATTTCTGCTGTGCAAGAACAAACTAGCCTTAACAAATCATCTATGGCAAAAGAATGTAAATTAATTTACTCTATTTTGCACCAGAAATAATTAATATTTGTATGTGACAAAAATGAGTCAAAATATATACACCCGAATATGGTGTGAATTTAAAATACAGAGCTCCAACGGTATACTAATAATAAGCTAAAAAAGGAAATTTAATGGTCAATACTGCATATTTCATTAAATCCTGTATTTATTAATCAATTTTAACGACTCTCAACAAAATCTGGGCTGGCAAATTTAATTTTGTTTCCTCTAAACAGAAAAGTGGCTACAACGTTAATAAATGCATTTTGGCTGGTGATTAATTACTGGTCGGGTCCGTCTTTTCATATTTTTCAGACAAAAAAAATTATGAGATGTAAAAAAGTAAAAAAAAAAAAAAAAAAAAAAGAGTGAAGTCTGTCAGAAAGCTGCGAGACCATCTCAGCCAACCAAGGCTAGCCGAGAACGATCCTCTACTGACCAAGTGGCTCGAGGACTCGAACCACGGGTCAGTTAATCACGCTCTGGTCGAGCAGCCATGGTTCATCCACCAGACTTGATTTCCTGTCTCAGAACTCAAGGTTACAGATGTATGAACCTATAGAACAGATCCTGTTCAAGTAAGGTCGTGAACATAGTTCCATCTGTTTCTGTATAAATTCAAGTCTGTTTTGTAGATTATTTATGATGTGGGAGAAAAGTTGTTGCAACGACTGCTTCCTTATGCACTTTTATGGGCCTTTTTGCAGCATAGACGTAATGGGCTTGGGCTGCATTTACGCTTTGAATATGGCTTTGGATTTTTGGGCCCTCATATGCAACTATTCAAGTAACCCATACTTAATTCGCAGGTTTGTTTTATTAAAATTAAAGCAAAATTTAATAAATCGTATCTGATAAATGACCAATGAACGGCCCAAAATCATATAATATTTGTGAATTGAGCGGATTTAATTCGAATATAGGGCGATCTTATTTGCTAGACTATTATTTGATTAAGATTTTAATGGATATTTTCTTAAAAAATAACATTAATTAAATGAATTTGATATGATTAAGAAGATTAATAATTAAAAATATAAAAGTAAAAATGAAAAATACTAATGAGTTGGGCCTATGGCCTATTGGGCTTTCCTTTATTCTTTGATTGCGTTTGATTTTGTATATAAAATAAATATAATTGATTGTATTCTTTAATTAAAATTGTTATATTTTATCTAATCATTTTTATGTGTGTAATTTCATTTTGGATTAAAAAAAATATATATATGCTAAGCTGTATAATAATATTTGATAGTCTACATTAGGAAATACAAAAGAATACCACAATTTTTCTTTCCTCTAAACATAAAAGTGGCACCAATGTTAATAAATGCATTTAGCTGTTATATTGTGATTAACTAGTATACGTCCCGTGCTATGCACGAGAATTTAAAATATATATATATTAAGTACTTTGTTTAACATATTAGAAATATCTATTGTACGACATGGTTAAAATATATAAAATAAAATAACAATATTTATATACAAAGAAAAATAAATTGTTAAATATTAACAAAAAATAATAGAGGATGGAGTTATATTCTTTAAAAATATATCACTCTAGAGTCTAGACATCTAAGTTACATAGGAATATTTACACACCATCAATGTTAAACTAATATCTGCATAATGAGCAAAAGCTATGTTAATACTTAATAGTAGTTTAATATAACCGATTTATGCATGTAATAATTTACTTATTCTCTATATGAGCATTTTTTGGATTTCAAGTAAGAAAATGAATTATGACTTACTTTTTTTAGCCTAAAATAGGTCGTCTCTTTGGAAGATGCGAGCATTCTTCAGACTAGTCAACAGTCAAAACAAATTTCACCGCACAAATATGTGGCCTTACAAACTTCGGTGGCACTGGGATGATAAAAGTAAATGTACGATGCAGTAATGAAAAGACTCTCTCCCTTAATATTTCGATGTCATTTTGCTGAGTAATACATGTATTTAAGTCAGAGTAGCATCATGATTAGTGTTAAATCTAAAACTAATATCAAAAATATATTTATACCTGGTCTTGTAGTTTTTTAAGATATACAACTTCATTGCGAAATATATATTTTGTTTGGTCATCGTATAACTTCAAGTTCATAGTTCCACTGCCTTCTGCTACTGTAAGACAAACGCGAAATCTAAAAGAAATACATTTGTGTCAATGTAAGAATAAATAGTTAAAAAAAGATGTATCTAATGAATCAATACCTGAAATTTTGTACAAACCTTCTTCTACTTGAATTTAAAAAAATTAGTTTAAGAAAAGAAAAAATTTAATACCTGAAATTAGCCTTGACCACATCTTCACATGTAAGACAAACTACTTTGTCAAACGAAGATACGCATAAACCTCTACAATTAACGCAATGTGCTTCCCACATGTCGTCAACATCAATACTTTGAACACGTGCAATGATCCGAAAAAATTTAATCTGCATTGAGAAGTGTCAAAACAATCATATTGAACTATGACTACAACGAAAAATTCAAGGAATAATGTACACCCTCATGATGTCCATATTCACGAATCCAAATTCGTTTGACATTTGAAATATGCAACGACCTAGATATAGTGAAACCACTTGAACGTATAAATGAGACCATTTTTTGAGCACAACGATCTTCAAAAAACCTAATTTCAAATATCCAAATTATAATTAAACCTAAATACATAATAAGTCCACGAAAATTAGATAAATCATACGTAGTTTGTATATACCAGCTCTTTAGATCATATGTAGAACTTGTGTTGGTATTGAAGTAAAATTTTGAAAATCGATGCGTGTATATGGATAAACCTGTGTTAAAAGTAAACTTTTAAGAGATGAAAATTACATTCTTTTGTCAAGCAAATAAATGTCGTCTACCTTCAAGATCTCTCACTATAACTCCACATGCAAATATATATTATTCCGATCAAGTGTCCGGAATAATGTTTGACCTTCTTCAATGGCAAAATTATCACTTAAAACCATACAAACAAATGTCATGCTATAAGACACAAAAAAAAAAGTTAGAAAATATTTTGGAGGTAGTTATATTATTAAGTAAAATTTTTTAAGACAATAAACACCAAAAACCTTAGAAAATTTACAGTGAACATAGGCGAAAGTAATTAATGTTCCCGTTAATAAACACCAAAAAGCTTAGAAAATTTACAGTCAATGTTGCATTATTTAAACAATAAAATTCTTCATCTTATCATGTATCTCATTCCAAAATATAGTCACATTAACCAATCCTCAGACCAAAATTAGCATTTTTCAAAGTGTATTGAGTAATATTATGAAACTCCAAGCTTGACTTTGGCAGAGAAAGAAATAGTAAAACATGTATCCTAATCCAATGAAGTGATGAACAGTACTGTTGAGTAAGTACTTTGGCAAAGATAGAAATAGGAAATAATATCAGGGTTACAACAAATAGTCTGAATATTTCTCTTCCATCTAATTACTAAAACATGGCGTACAAATTAACAGAAAAGCATATTAATCATGAAGTGAGGAGTTATACGCCATAATTTAAATTAGATAACTACATACTCATATTTCAAAAGAGATGCAAGGAGCCGATATTCTTTACTCCACTGCTGTTATCATAAAAACAAAACAAATTAAAAATTAGGAAGGTGAAAATATTATGAAAATTTAATTTCTTAACCAAACCGTTAGCTTCATGCAATGTTGTACATGTTGTACATTAGAAGAATACGAAGTCAATTTCCATAGATGCTATGTTATGGTATTGAGAAACGACGTGGAAGTTGTGTGATAAGTTATGTAAATGACGAAGAAGCCATGAAAATTTGAGAAGAATATGGAAGAAAAAGGAATAAAATATTTTGAGAAGAAGATGGAAAAAATTGAATTGTAAGTTGGTTTGGGATTGTACGCGGTTTTGGAGGTAGTTATATTATTAATTAAGTAAAATAAAATAAGGAGAAAAACATGGGTTATGGACTATGTAGTGGGTTTGAAGGTGGTTATAACATGTATTAGGTAATTATTTAGTAAAATAAAATAAATCAAAATAAGGAGAAAATAGTATTTTGGTCAAAACAAATGAATTGAAATCAAAGACCGCTGTGAAATATATTATAAGTAGATTACAAGTCGGGTCCGTCCTTTCTATTATTCAGACAAAATAGGGTTTTTTGCACTTTGCACCCCTGAAACATGGAAAATAGGCACTTAGCACCCCTGAAACTTAAATTTAGCACTTTGCACCCTCAAAATATGAAAAACACAGCACTTTGCACCCTCTTTTATTATCAAGCATAAACTCAAGGGCAAAATAGGTAATTCTATTGTAGATCTTTGGTCCCCCCCCCCCCCCCAAATAAAATTAGAAATTAACACTCCCTAATTAAAAATAAATTAACAACTTGCACCGCCGAAACACATAAATTGACATTTTGCACCCCAAAATACAAAATTAACACTTAACACCCTCAAATTAAAAAAAAAACTCAAACCCCTCATTTTTTCCGGCAAAGTTGACCATTAAGGTGAAATTTTTAAGTCAAAATAGGTAATTATTTATGGGTCTCGAGAAATTTACTAGTACTTTATTTAGTTATTTATGGTTATAATGTTGAAAAGAAAGATTGAGAGAGAAATGAGTATTTGAGTATTTATAATTGTATTTTGCAAAATTTAAGTAAAAAAATGAATTACGTATTTTGCCTTAGATTTTTTTCACTCTGATAGTCAACTTTGACGAAAAAAGAGGGGTTTGGGTTTTTTAAATTTGAGGATGTTAAGTGTTAATTTTGTGTTTTGGGGTGCAAAGTGCCCATTTATTGTGTTTTGAGGTAAAAGTTGCTGATTTGTTCTTAATTAGATGGTGTTAAGTGCTATTTTTATTTTGGGGGTACAAAGTGCGAAATTCTCAAGTTTTTGAGGGTGCAAAGTGCCAATACTATTAAATTACCTATTTTATCCTTGAATTTTTGCTTGACAATAAATGAGGGTGCAAAAGTGCCAATACTATTAAATTACCTATTTTATCCTTGAATTTTTGCTTGACAATAAATGAGGGTGCAAAGTGTTGTATTTTTCATATTTCGAGGGTGTAAAGTGCTAAATCTAAGTTTTGATGGTGTAAAGTGCCAATTTCTCATGTTTCGGGGGTGCAAAGTGCAAAAAACCGACAAAATAATTATGAGAAGAAAGATAATAAGACGTGAAAGAAAAAAAGAGGGAGTCTGTCAGAAAGCCGCAAGACCATCTCAACTAGCCAAGGCTAGCCAAGAACGATCCTCTACTGAACAAGTGGCTCGAGGACTCGAGCCACGGGTCTGTTAATCACGCTCTGGTCGAGCAGCCATAATTCATCTACCAGACTTGATTTCCTGTCTCCTTAAAACTCAAGGTTACAGATGTACGAGCCTATAGAACAGATCCTGTTCAAGTAAGGTCGTGAACATAGTTCCATCTGTTTCTGTATAAATTCAAGTCTGTTTTGTAGATTATTTCTGATGTGGGAGAAAAGTTGTTGCAACGATTGCTTCCTTATGCGCTTTTATGGGCCTTTTTGTAGCATAGACCTAAGCTATTATGGGCTTGGGCTGCACTTACGCTTTGAATATGGCTATGGGCCCTCATATTCAAGTAACCCATACTTAATTCATAGGTTTTTTTTATTAAAAGCAAAATTTAATAGATCGTATTGACCAATGCACGGCCCAAATTCATATAATATTTGTGAATTGAGCGGATTTAATTCGAATATAGTGCGATCTTATTTGTTAGACTATTATTTGAATTTCATGGATCTTTTCTCAAAAATAATAATGATAATTCAATGGATTTAATCTGATCAAGAAAATTCGTAATCCAAAATTATTAAAAGTATTTAAATAAAAGTAAAAAATATATATCATCAAACCTTAATCCCCTTTTAGGATAATCCCAGCAAAAGAAATTGCATTATTTGTATTAAAATACTAATGAGTTGTGCCAATTGCCTATTGCTTCTGCGTCCAATGCATAACATATAAATTTTGGATTTTTTTATTCTTTGATCACGTTTGATTTTCTATATAAAATAAATATAATTGTTATATGTTATCTTATCATTTGTATGTGTGTAATTTCATTTAGGATAAAATTAAAAAAAAAAAAAACATGATAAGCCATTAAGCTGTATAATAATATTTGATAGTCAAATGAAATATCACGGGGTCCAATTAGAGCGTTTAATTGTGAATTTTGTACCCTCATTTATCTCGAGCCCTACCTTAAATTATTATGAAAATCAAATATCTAATAAGCCAAAATTCAAAACTCGAAAACAGGGCCAAATCCGAAACAAACAAAAGTCTACAGGATGTTCTCAAAAGTATATGATCATGTGTCTCATTTGAGGATGTCCAATGACCATTTGTGAGTGTGCAAGAAAGCATAAGCCTTTCTGACAACAACATCTATACAAGAATTATAACATGAACTCAAGGTGCTGATACAGCAGCCTCAATTTATCGGCAACGTAAAAACCAAGGTTTTCTTGTCAAAACAACTTCCGAATTAATGAAGGCAAAAAAGGGAAGAGCAAAGGTGTATGATATCGCACTCTTAAGGCAGCAACTACTGAGATTTGCTTTTTTCAAGTTCTTCAATTTCTTCTTGACGCCTTAGTTCAGCTTCTTGAAGTTCTCTTTCAGCATCTTCTTCATCCTCCTTCTCATCACGAGCCTCAAATTCCTGTTCAGCTGCCAATGCTTTGACAACTGGATCCCGCAGTTCAGAAATTAGACCACCACCAATCCTATACTCTTCTTCATCACCAATCAAGTACAGCCGCTGATCGGGCCCACTTGCCATGGGAATGTCCACGGCCAATAATTTCATATCATACTGCACGATATTTATACAAGAAGTTCAAATAAGCATGAGTAGAAAGAAAAAAACATTACTTCGACTAAGGGGCAAAGAAGAAAACCTGGCCTTTCTTCTTTTTGACTTCAACGCTGACTAATCCCTTCTTTTCTGAACCTCGTATAGGAAAAATAAGAAAACACCTTTTGCTTCTTATTCTTGGATCGAAATTCTTCAAGGAGATACCCCCTCCTGACATCACGTAAGCTCTCAAATCTGTTCCTGTAAGTGGTGCACCCATAACCTCGAGAATACCAGCTGATGTATTTAGTTCCCTCATTGCCATTCTGTATACTTTATCTGGGTTGATTGTGAATTTTGAGTGAAAGTACAAGCCCTTGACATAAGGAAAACGTAATATGATCAGTATCAAAGATTTTACAATTGAAAAAAAAAAAAATTTGCTTCAACAAAATTGCTATAGCACTTGTTTGGTTTAGAGGAGCGAAGAGATAGTAAATAGAGGAAAGTTTCAAAATTTAGATTTGATAAGTAGAGAGTAAGGGCTTGGAAGGTAAAAGAGAATGGATTAGATACAACATACAAATATGCATATCAACAATATGCCATATGATTAAATAATTCCCTTCAACGTCCCCTCAAGTAAATAGATAATCATAAAAGGCATGGGTTATATTTATCCTTAATATCTTCTTTCCCCTCCAAAATTACATCAAACTGTGCACGTATCAAACTATATTTCAAGGAGCAAATCAATCAGGAACCAACTGCCTGAATACAACAGGCCCATACTCCAAACAAAATTATAATCCAACTGAATTTACTAGATATAGTTTAAACAAATTAATCAGCATTCAGCTAAGATGAAAAATGTAGTATGAAATGCTAAGCTCCTCTCATCATTTTCTAGTTACCATTCACCAAATATATATACTGGTTCATTTAACCGTATTAGTACATTTATTAGTTCATCATGGCAAAGCAATTAGATTATTGATGACCCAAGTCACCAAATCACTAAATGTGCCGAGATGAAATTTAGATCATATAACTCTACACATGCTAATTAAGCACCGGATGCAAACTTAGCATCCCATAAAGATTTCTATCTCATCATCATCAATCAAATGATTAACCATTATTCAATTACCAATGATAACATCAAGAAAGTATAATAATGCCAAAGAACAACTCACAGTGAACATGACGATAGCCGATGAAAGAGCTAGAAACCCATACTTGGCCATACCCTCAGAGAAACCAATAAAAGTATTGGCAATACCAAACAAGACCCTCCACAACACAATGCACAACACAATCCCACCTGCACCAAGCAACACCAGATAGTTTCTCTTCCAGAAAGCCTCCATCTGCAGCCTTACTGCCTCCTTGTATCGTGCAAAAGCACTTTTAACCGACGAAGCAGGGTTTTTTACTACTTTTTTAGCAAAACCTTTAGAACCCAACTCAAAATTCTTAAAGGAGAAGTACCTAAACCCAATGAAATTCCTACTAGGCAAAAATTTGGTATGTGGGTTTACTTTTCCGAAAACCCCTGAAATATTGGGCGATGAAGAAAAAGGGGCTCTTTGGGAGTTCAACAGCCCTGAAGAAGTAGGATTTTGGACAATTCTAGGGTTTTTTGTGATGAAATGGGAAATGCCACTGCTAATTGGTTTCCCACTAGTTGAAGGTTTTGATATAATGTGATCAAAGCACCTTACAACAAATCTCGAAGATGAGGGTTTCGCCATTTATTCGAGTACGTTTTTTCAATTATATATGTAAAATGGGATTAGATTCACTGAAAGCACAAACTCGAGATGATTGATTTTACCTGGTGGATGAAAATCAACTACACCGTTTCTTCCGGAAGAAGTCTACTGAGAACTGTATAAATATAGAATGCATTTAATTTGTATTGAGGGGAAGAAGCTGGGTTTTCTACCCCCCAATATTAACAGTGTAGGTAAAATTGTGATTATACTTCTTTTGCTTTTGTAGATTTATGGGGAAAAATAAAAAGAAAAAACATGAATAGGTCTTGAGTTATCCGAAAGTGCTTTCAGATATTCGAGATTTTCAGAAATAAATAAGGTTTTAGAAAATAATTAAAAAAAAAATTCGAGAGATTATTGGAAAGGAGAAATAGTAGCAGACATATTACTTTTTCTATGTGAAATTTAAAAATCGAGAGATTATTGAAAAGGAGATATAGTAGTATTATTATCGGTCGAATCGAGGAACTCCGACCCAACTTTTACCATACAAACATGACAATTTGAATTCTTAGATAACCATACAATCTTCCATCGTCTTAATTTACGTTAAGTCAAAGTAAAATACGTATCTAACGATAAGGAAAACTATTTTTAAGATGACTTTATTTAGAGAATCGAGAAAAAGACTTATATTTTTAGGAAAAACAGAACATATACTTTTGTAAATTTAATATTATTATTCTATTAAATAAAAATATCTACTGTACTCCAAAATTAAATTAAGATATATGATCATCATGGATTCGTAAAAAGAAACAAGCTTTGGGTTTTGGAATTGAAAAAAAAACAATAATCTATAGGGTTTTTGGCAATTAGCACCTTGAAATTATAAAGTTTTAGTATTTTGCATCACGACTTAAAAGTTTTTACATTTTACACCCTGAAATATATCTTAGTTGACACTTTGTACCAAAGTATGTCTTTTGGTGAGAAAATTCATTGATAGAAAGATAAAATATTCCTTTTTAAATATATTTTTGGCACTTTAAACCCTGAAAATATATAATATTAGCACTTTTAACCCTAAAAATATAAAATCTTGGCACTTTTTACTATAATTTAAATTTTTTGGCACTCTGCACCTAAAAAGATAATTGTATGGTATTTTGCACCATAATGTGTTTTTCTTTGAAAAAACACTCATGAATATCGTCGATGGAGAGATAAAATGGTCATTTATATGCACAACAATCATAAACACGTTATCTTTATTTTGTTTTCAAGTATTCTCTAGAATATTTACATTATATCTAACAAACACGTTTACAAATCTAACATGTTATTATATTGCAAGATATTGTTTCTATAATACTCACATATAATCGATCGTATATGGCTATATTTTTCTACAAGACATACTCTACAAATCTAAAATTATTTAATATTAGCATGTTAAATTTATTAAATTTCAAAAAAGAAAAAAAGAGTTCTTACCTAATCACTAATAGCTAGTAATTTGGTTAAAATAAAAAAATGTGCCAAAATATTAAGTCGAGGTTGAAAATGCAAATAAATTTACATTTTTAGGGTCCAAAGTGCCAACATTTTATATTATCAGACTGCAAAGTGTCAAAATCTAATTTTTAGAGTGCAAAGGTCCAAGATATTCGAAAATGACTATTCTATCGTTCTAACAATGAATTTTCTTATCAAAATACACACTTAGGGTATAAAGCGTCAAATAAATTATAATTCCAGAATGCAAAGTGCCAAAACTTTTAAATCGGGATGCGAAATGCCAAGACTCTATAATTTTAGGGTTCAAAGTGCCAAAGATCCTAATCTATATGTTCGAATTTATTAGAAAAATGATGAAAAAAATTTGTGATGTCATGATACTGCGTATTATTATGTGTATAATCAAATACTCTCTAATGGTAGAGAACATAAAAAAATCCTCCTAATATATGTATTTTACATGACTAAAATTTGTTACGAAGAAATTTGAGGCTAAATTTAAGACCAATTTTAAGAGTTGAATAGTAGCAAAATTATTCAAATATTTCAAATTCACACATGTTTGAAGGTATCTTCTCATTTATGATCGTGAAAGCACTACATTTTTGTATATAACTATGTGTCACTTGGTTCTCAAAAAAAAAAAAAAAAAAAATATCACTTTTTTTTCATCTAGAATTTAATTTTCCTTAATTAAAAATATATTTTATCAAGAGTTTACTCTTTTCAATATTTTCTTTTTTTGAGATGGCACCCTTTTCAATATGAAATAGGTATAATTTTCTAAGAAAAAGATGAAAGTGAATGTAAAATTCTTATCTAAAACTGATTCTAAAAAAGAAATTCTAGACTTCATGTCTAGAAAATAAAAAATAAAAAATAAGGTTTGTAAATTATTTACTAGATCAAGTCCAAAATAAAACTTTCCCCATGCTGGATCAAATTTTGGGATTCGGATTACCCTTTTTTTTTTTTTTTTTGAGAGAGAGAGAGAAACTCAAACAAACAGATACTCACCGACTTATATAGCTTTTTTTTTTTCTTTCCTGAAGAGGCGACTCATATAGCTCTTCACTACAACTCATCCGATTCTAGAGAAAACCGGAGAAGATAATATGCAGATTCTCCACATCCCTTGTTTAGAAGACAATTACTCCTACATGTAATTTAGCTTGAGGAGAAGAATACCATTTTCGTTTATATTGCCTAAATAACAATCTTTTAACGATTAATTCATTTTTTTTATTAATTTTTTCTGTTTAATTATGTTTATTTAAAATACAGGATCATAGATGATGCCACAAAAGAAGCCGCAGTGGTTGACCCGGTGGAGCCCCATAAGATTCTTCGGGTAGCTCAAGAAAACGGAGTTGATCTTAAGCTTGTCCTCACTACGCATCACCACTGGTCTACCCCCCCCCCCCCCCATTTTCCTTCTTATTTTTCATAGGAATTGTTTATTTGAGCTGATAATTTTGTTTATATAGCTGAGAGTGCCCAATTATATTCTCTCTCATTATCAGTTGATATGATGTTTGATACTATCAAAATGATTAGATTCGTGTATAACCCAATTGGACAAACAATTGCTGCTGTTTTAGTCAGCTTACACTCCATTTATTCATTTTAGAGGAAATTTTGTTTAGGGGTTTTTGTTTTAAGGCCATGGTCTTCTTTTGTTTGGATTGTTAAAGCTATTAAGATTTTGAATTTTCAAAAATAGACTGAAAGTACTCTCCTTTTGCTCTTTTCTTTATCGAAATTTGAGGACTAAAAATTTACTTGATTATCTCTAAATGGTAGAGTTGGATTTTCTTGTATTGAATTTAGGCAGAATATGGGCTTGATTTAATGATAAAGATTGTTGTGTACGGTAGGGATCATGCTGGTGGCAATGACAAGTTAAAGCAGTTAATGCCTGAGATTAAGATATATGGTGGTTCTGTTGATAACGTTCAAGGGTGCACTAACAAAGTCGAAAACGGTGATAAATTGTCACTTGGTGCTGATATCAGCATATTGGCTCTTCACACACCATGGTACGTGCTGCACTTATCTTCCTTTGATTTCTATGGTTCAACCTTTTACTTTTGCAATGATTGAAAGCTTATGCATACTATCCTCTCAATTGTTTGCTCAATGATGGTTCGTCTATTTTTCTTTAATTTTGGTGATGTGATTTTATATTGAAGCATATTTTGAGTTCTGAGTCTTCATCAGGATCCCATTGAATGATTTCTCTGTACTTTCCTTCGAGCATCTGGATTATGGTCTTTCTATTTTTGGATTTGATAGCTTATTTGCTTGTTAGCTGATTATGTTGCTGCAGTCGTAACTTTATCATCTTTCGAGTTTTGTTTTATCACTTTTAAATTTTTAACTGTTATGTTTCCCTCTTCAGCCACACAAAGGGTCATATAAGCTACTATGTCACAGGCAAAGAAGGAGAAGATCCTGCTGTCTTTACTGGAGACACATTGGTGAGTCCGGATTATTTTCATTCCCGGTTTATATCTATAAATTTATTCAGCTGCACTTTGAGGAGTTGGAAAACATAAAATTGAGCTTCCATCAAATATTGCCACTAGAGTAATGAAAAACAACCGTTTAAATTCTGCACTACCCTTGGGAAATTATAACCTTGTATATTCATTCGAAAACATCTATAAATCTTGGTCTAGACTCTAGTATTTAACATGCTGAAACTTTCGGTATTATCTGCATTTTAGACATACTTTTCATTTTTATTTTTCTTATCGATAAATACATCAATTATGATTTACTCACTGTTTTTCCTACTGTAGTTTGTTGCTGGCTGTGGAAAGTTTTTTGAAGGCACTGCAGAGCAGATGTATCAATCACTATGTGTTACCCTAGGTTCGTTGCCTAAGCCAACTCGAGTTTATTGTGGCCATGAGGTAATAATATTTTACATACACAAGCTTGTTAGGTTCAACTTCTGAAAATGAAGTTAAACTCTAGCTGTACCATTTACCTCTAAATTCGTTGTAGCTATTTAGGATTGGTTTCCTTGCCTAGATTAGAATAAACCGACTTATGTTTCAAATTTACCGGCAGTATACAGTGAAGAACTTGCAGTTTGCTTTGACGGTGGAACCAGATAATGAAAAGATATCCCAAAAACTATTATGGGCCGAGCATAAGAGAAGGTCGAGCCTTCCAACTGTTCCTTCGACTATCGAGGAAGAACTGGAGACTAATCCATTCATGCGAGCTGATCTACCCAAGGTTCAGGTAACATAGTACATTACTCTCATATTAAAACAATAACGATTTAATGGAAACTGGAAACACGTCTATAACTATTTGTGCAGTTAAGAATAAAACTTGATTACGCTTATGCAGGAGAAGGTTGGATGCAAGTCCCCAGTTGATGCCATGAGAGAAATAAGGCAACGGAAGGATAACTGGAGAGGATGAACTATAAATGTTGCGGAGTTGCTTTCTCCATGTTGTGTTTATCATATGCAGGTTCATATTAATAATGCGAAATTTCTGTTGCAAGTTGTGTTAATGTTTTTTTCTTTTTTTATGTTGGTGTGTTGATACTGAAGTCACAAACACAATCAAATTATTACAGTTTGGTATCAAATGTTTACCATTTGATGTTGCTTTGAATTTACTCTTAACCTTTTTTTGAGTGCTGAAACCAATATGGTTAATTAATTGAGAGTTCGCTCTATTAGTGGTTACAAAAGCAAGCTACCATTATAATTTTTATTGGATGTGTTTGATATATGGGTCCCTTCCGGAAACATATTGCGAACCCTGACATGTTCGGTGACCTGATAACACATGTTTGGTAGGGTGAGGAGATTATGGCCTATTAGATTGAGTAGGATATTGAGTCATGTATAATTGTAAAAAAATATTTTGCACTACATATGACAGAAAACTTTAGGATTTTACATTGAAGTCCTTTTTTCTTGGTTTCCTTGTAGATTCTCTTAAATATAACTTTACTTTTTATACATCATTTCTCTAGCCTCTTCTCTTTTTTCTATTTCCTAACAGTTCACACATAATTTTTCTGTGCCTTTTTTCTTTCTTTATAAACTTTTTTTATGTTTGTGCCGTGTGGCGCGGCCTTTGGGTGCTGCAGCCGCGTTTTCTGTAAGGAGGGGCTTGGCAGTGCAAACTGCAGCCTTTGCTAGTATTTTCTGGGTTAGAAAGTAGTATTTTTATGTGGAGGAGAAAATAGTACTTAAAATTAGAAAGTAAGGACCAAATTGTCTTGTTGTGGTTTGCCTGGAAGATTGAGTAATCTATTCCGTGGAAGATCTTACTTGAGATTAAAATGTGCTAGTTATATCAACATGTGATAGGTCTAGTGCATTACAAAGTAGCGAACTCAGGTTTAAATTCCTGTTGATAGAAGTTCCTACTTAATGTGTTCATCGCGTTTCGAAAGGGATAAAAACCCTTGAGAATTTCCAAAAAAAATTGTGCTAGTTATTAATAGTTATATATTATAAGGACTTTAAGATTGATATAATTTATTATAATGAAATGGCAATGTAACTTATTTTTACAGCACTACAATTAATGTAGTCCGATTTGGAATGTTTAGATTATGCAGAGTTGCAGACTATGACTAAAATTTAATTTTCTTCCTTCTATCTTTTTCTAGTTAGAAAACGACATATGGTGCAATAATGCAAGTTCATTGACTAAGAATTTAATTATTAGACAAATAATTAAAGAATCATACAGATAGGAGAAAAAGAAAAATGAAATACGACGTCGTGTTGACTCATTCTTCAGTTTACGCACAGTGTACGTTAGTTTCAATAAAGTGATGTTTATAGTCCAAGCATATGTATGTATTTACGAAAAATTAAAGTGGCCTAGTGGTAGATTTCCCTTCAATACTGCGAGGAGTTCCATGACCCATGTTCTCAAATCTTCATAAGATCGATATACTTATGTTTAATTTTTTTAGTGTTTAATTTTTTTCTCATGCGCTGTTTTTATTTTTTTCCTTATGCGCCAGGCCAATATTAGTTTCTATTTTTTACCCTTATGAAAATTTAATTATTTTTGGATGTTATATACTTTTTCTAGTATATATATTACTTTGTGTTTTACACAACTTTGTAATAACTAAACTCTACATTGTAAATTGTCATTGCGCTGTTTTTATTTTTTTCCTTATGCGCTAGTATTAGTTTCTATTTTTTTCCCTTATGAATATTTAATTATTTTTGGATGTTATATACTCATACTAGTATATATTACTCCGTGTTTTATACAACTTTGTAATAACTAAACTCTACATTGTAAATTGTCATTGTGCTTTATGAATTCCTCAATTTCTTAAATTATTAATTGTGTAGTTAGATCCTCGTGTATAATTCGATAAAAAAAATTGGAGTTTATTTTAAAGTTCATTCTCGAGTTAAAAAGCCGAGGGAATTTTATTTATTTTCTCCATTTCACGTACCCTCGAGTTCATTGAAATCCTTTAAGTTGTATCGTTAATCAAAGTTTTCCATGATCTCTTCGTTGACCTTTTACCTTTATATAAATGTTACAACTTTTTGCCTTTATATTACACAGATTAATGATCCATTGGCCTTTTTCATATCTTCTCGAAGCAACATTAATTTGCTTTCAGTTCAACTAAATTGTATTGCATCATAAACTTTTATATTGACTACTTAAGAATACTTATTATTATATTTTTCAAATTTCGTTAGATAAAACCTTATATTGTAATACTTTATCATAAATTAGTTTTTGTTATTTTATTAAAACATAGAAAAATATATCGAATTTGCTAAAAAGAAAAATTACGGCCCCCAACAAACACCGTCTAAACCTTAATTAACTGATAATTAATTCATCATACGTAAGTTGTAAATTTGTAAACAAAAAAGTGGAAAATGCGTGTTTCTCACGTTGCAAAAACCCTAATGCTCTCTTTAACGACATAAATATCTCTTTCTTCAACACTCTCTCCATCTCAATAATAATTTTTTTTATTTTAATTAGTTAAGATCATATCTCGTATTTTAGAGGTGCAAAGTGCCAGAGATTCAAAGATGAATTAATTATTTAGTCCTTAGGTCCTTTAGGAAAAATAAAAGAGGGTGCAAAATACTGAATTGTTCATATTTCGGAGATGTAAAGTGTTAAATCTATGTTTTGAGGTTGCAAAGTGTCTATTTCCGATGTTTTGGGGGTGCAAAGTGCAAAAGCCCTATTTTTGTCACTACCTTCAAAAGTCAACATATATTCACTCCAAAATATAATAACGTAAGACTCATGTGTATTTAAGAGTAAAACTGATAAATTATCCATTAAAATAACTCTGGAAAAAAACCAATTTGAAGGGAATATATGTTGCCCATCAAATTGTAAGTCGAATATTAAATAAGTAAAGTATTCATTTGTCTACCCTTCAAATTGATTTTTTTCCAGAGTAATTTTAATGGGTAATACATCAATTTTACTCTTAATGACACACGAGTCTTACATTATTATATTTTGGAGAGAATATTTGTTGACTTTTGAAGATAGTGATAAAAATACCCCTACGTTTTGGCCTAAAATTTATCCAGAGCGCAAAGTGAAAGACATTATATGTTTAGATGGTGCAAACTGGGATTAACATTTTTCGAAGGTACAAAGTGTCAAATTATATATTTCCAGATTGCAAAGTGGAATTAAACCATTATCCTACAAATCATGATCAATATTTGTACTTCAAGAAAAAAAAAAAAAAAAAAGAAAAAAGCATATTGCAATTTGCAGCACGTGAGAAGGTATGCATTTGTGAAAAACAAATACTAATATATTTGTTTTTTTTTCTTTTTTTTTTTCAATTAGGACACCCATGATGCGTTTTTTGTATTTTACTCTATGCATCCAACTCATTTAATTTATCATGTGATTTCTTTTGTGTTTTTAATTTGTGAAAACTCATTTATCATCAGGCAGCCTTTCTTTTTGCATTTTAAATTACTTTAGGATTCAAGGTCGTCACAATTTTTATCCGGATCTATGGAAACACAAACATCAATTTGATAAAATTATTTCAAAAATATTATTAATAAGTATATTAATTTTAATAGTGAGTAGCTTAATTAGGTTGGCTGGTTTGAGCATAGGTGGGTAGCTAGAGGGTATATAATATATGTACTAAAAATCAATGTTATTAAAATCGGATCGGACTGGTCGGTCCGATCATGAACGGGAAGCTGATCCGGTCTGGTTAATTCCCTAAAATCACGGTTTGCCCGGTTCGACTAGTAAAATTACTAACCAGTCGGCTCACCGATTTGCTCTCCAGTCCAGTTTTAAAAACATTGCTAAAAATATGAGATTGAATAGCACAAAATTAATTCATACATGCAGATGCAGTGTATATATTCCATGAAATGAGTACTTGGAGGTAACTAAATTCGCAGGTGGGAGGGTGCCGCGCGCTCCCAATTCGCGAATTGGAGCGTATTTTGAAAATTCGCGATTAATTCGCGAATTCACTTCTATAAATTCGCGCACTCACATATGAAAAGTCGCTTTGCTGAATTATGTTGAAAAATAGCTAGTTGTCTTGTCTCATTGTGAGTAGGGCTGAAAATTAAATCAAGCTACTCGATACTCGACTCGAGCTCGTTCGATAAAAGCTCGTTTGAGCTCGGTTCGTCACACTAATCAAACAAGCTTGAACATCTTTTTTCGTTCGAAAACTTTTGAAGCTCGGCTCGAGCTCGACTCGATAAGCTAAAAATTAAAAAAATACATGTAAAATATCAAGCTACTCGATACTCGGCTCGAGCTCGTTCGATAAAAGCTCGTTTTGAGCTCGGCTCGATTGAAAATCAAACCAAGCTCAAACATAAAATTTCAAGCTCGATAAAAATCAAACCAAGCTTGAACTGTGTGTCGTTCGGTACTACTCGGCTCGATTACAGCCCTAATTGTGAGATGAGATGTGATAATTGCTGCAATTAATGACACACCCACGCGCCTCCTTGTCCAATCCCACCATCAATTTCCACTAATCAGTTGTCAGAGAGAACACAATGACTTTGACATAGTGGGATTTTACTTAGTAATTAGTATAAAATAATAGTGCTCTATTACTTTGAACTCTGAATAAGGGGTAATGTTGTAACATGGCTTGTTCTATAGAAGATCTTTGTAACGTGGCTTCTTCTAAAAAAATATAAATATACTTAATTTTTCCTATGTCTGCGCATGAAAATAATTATTTTAGATAATATATCTCCAAAATTACGTCTTACATAATAATTTGATACTATTTATCAATACTTTTTGAAGGTTCAAGTACATATATTTACTAATTTCACTTTTTTAACTTTAATCTAAAACTATATACGTACATAACTAAATTGAATAATTAATTATGTAACGAATGAAGTATTATTTACTAAGCATTTATATTTTTAAATATTTTTTAATCTAGTACATTAGATTGTTCAATGTTACCGTATTTGTTCGTAAAACTGACACATCCTGTTAACTTCAACAAATAGATTAGTATTTTATTAAGTATTAGGAAGTTAAAATAATCTTAATTTGATGTACATAAAAATTAGAATATAAAGATTGATATAAAAATAATATTAAAATTTTAAAAATCCGCGCTCTATAGATGCTCTTAAAATCATAATTTTCAAAAGTCGACGCTCTTGCTCGCGCTCTATGTTCCCGCACCCGCACCCGCTCCACGAATTTGTTACCTAGCTTGGACTGACTTGTGAATTTATGAGAGCGTTGATATACCCAAGCTGACCGTGGAAGTCTTGGTCAAGAATTACGCCTATCAAGTTTGGCTGATCATCGATCTTAAGCTTTCTAGATTAGGTTCACGTAACTGACGTAAGCATCACAATTTTTTCTCCATGATATTTATAGCTATTTTGTTATTTTGATACATAACACGAAAACTTTACATTGTGGCCTTTGTATATCTTATCATTTATAAAAGTTCATTTCGAGTGTATATTGTGGCAAGCTAAATATTAAAAAAAAAATTGAGTATTTTTTTGGAAATATTTCGGAATCACTAAAAAAAGTGTCAAAAAATATCTCTAAATTAAATCTTATTTTCATTTCCGTTGAATAAAAAAGGGAAACTTTTCGATTTTTTAAATGATTTTTTTATCAATGCATTAAATATGAAGAGAACTGCATTTTTGGTGTCAAATTTTCCACTTACGGTACCAAAAAAAGACAGGTCAACGCATTTGGTACCGCTGTTAAAAATGATGGTTAAGTGGGTGACTTGGCCGTTAAGTTAATTTGGATTATTGCAAAACTTATGTCATTACTTATGCTGATTGACTGTTCTACCTCATAACATTTCAGGCTGGCAAAATAACTCCACATCTTCAAATTTATTGAAAATTTTAGTCCACATTGTTGCCAAATTTCAAAATTGACTCGAATAAGACCACGTGCAGGCCAATTTGAAGATTTTACTTATTATATTTATATATCTAGTTAACTAATTTGATTATATGAACAATATTAATAAATTAAATAATACTTCAATATAAATTTGAAAAAATTAATTAAAAATATGTATTTAAAATCATCTAAAATTTATATATTATTAATCTATTTAATATTTATTAAATAATTAAGTTATACTTATATTATTAATACATTATTATAATTTTGGAAAAAAAATTCAAACACTAAGCCCCACCCCCGATAATCGTGGGTCTCAGATCGCGGTTATTTTGTCAGTCTGAAATGTGGTGGGATAGAATTGTTAGTTATCATATATAAGTAATGTCTACAGTATTCAAATTGATTTAACTGCCACGTCACTCATTTAACAGTGATTTCTACAAAAGATATTGAATGTGAAACAATTTGTTAAATGTGTCGACCTTTTTTTTTATATATATAAAATTTTGTACTCAAAATGCAATTCTCTCATTAAATGTATGTGGTTGCATTTTTCTTTCCTTTAAATTTTTGCGGTTGATTTATTGCTTGCCTATCAATTCATGGTAATATTCAGTCAATTGCGGCCGGTTTTGGTGAAACAAATGAGAAATTGACTACCATTCCTGGGAAGAGCAGAGATTCTCAAAAAGATGTAGTCAAGTGAAATTTATTGTTTCAAAAGAATTAATCTCCAAATGCTTATAATATTATTTGAGAGAAAGAAAGACATATTGTGATGCAGGAGAATTTCGGAATAATATTGAATACCATATTTTGTAGAATCATTTCGTAATGTTTAAGTTACTTTATTCACTTAGGAGTTTTAGTTGTAATATTTTGTTTATTTCGTGTCCTTTATGAGTCAGTTTATTTTCAATTAGTTATTTTATTTTGGTCATAAAAGTCCACCATGTGGACTAATTTGAGTAATTTCAAATAATATTGAACGATATATTTTATTTTTGCAACAAAGTACAAAATAATGTTGTACTTTGTTGCATAATACAGCTAGCGTGGGAGTAAAGTTGCTAAAAGAGTAGAGTCCCACGCACCTGCGAAATAATATAATTTTCTTCAGTTATGTTATGGTAATCGAAAACGACATTAATATATCAAAACAAAAGAAAAAGATACATACTTGATATATAGTACTTGTGATTCATAGAATTTGATTTATAACCTAGCTTAGCTACCACTACTAATTCCTATTCTTATTTTTCAATTTCTAATTGTCTCCAAATGCTTATTATATGTTCATTATGATATTATTTGAAAGAAAGAACGACATATTATGATGCAGGAGAATAAAGAACGACATTATGATTAAAAATGATTACATGATTCAACTAACATAATTAAAAATTAGTTAATCACATGCAAAACACGTGCATTTTTCTAGTTTAACAAAAAATGTGTAATAATAATAATCTTAGCATTTTTATTAACATTAGACAAGAAGTCTATCCTACATCAACCTTATAATTATCTTTTAAAATTTTACAACTCATTAAAACATTGATGATAACCAAAAAAAAATTATTCTATATTTCTTCAAAAATTTCTTTGAAAAGTTCTTAAAAAATTATTACTTATTAAGGAACCTCAAAAATATTAAAAAGACTGAAAAAAATTATGTCACATTCATGTTAAATGAATAAAAAAAGGGACTATTTAGTTAACTAAAAAACGTATAATTGGCTTAAGCCCAAAAAAATCAAAATATAGAAATTGTTAAAATCAACAACTCGATCAAAAATATATGATAAAAATAGTAAAATCAATGTGAAAATGGATCATATATAAAAAGAAAAGTGAGTTAAAGCAAAAAAAATGATGAATTCATAAAACAACAAGGTTAACGAGCAAAAATATGGGTAAAACCGGTAAAAAAATTTGAATGACATCGGCTAAACACGGGATAACAAAGAAATTATGTGGTATATCATTTAGACCATAGTATGATTAAAAATGATTACATGATTCAACTAACATAATTAAAATTAGTTAATCACGTGTAAAACACGTGCATTTTTCTAGTTTAACAAAAAATGTGTAATAATAATAATAATCGTAGCATTTTATTAAAATTAGACAAGAACTCTATCCTACATCAACCTTATAATTATCTTTCAAAGTTTTACAACTCATTAAAACATTAATGATAACCAAAAAGAAAAATTTTATTCTATATTTCTTCAAAAATTTCTTTGAAAATATTACTTATTAAGGAACTTCAGAAATATTAAAGAGACTGAAAAAAAATTATGTCTCATTCATGCTAAATGAATAAAAAAAGGAACTATTTAGTTAACTAAAAAATGTATAACTGGCTTAAGCCCAAAAAAGTCAAAATATAGAAACTGTTAAAATCAACAACTCGATAAAAAATATATGATAAAAATCAATATGAAAATGGATCATATAGAAAGAAAAGCGAGTTAAAGCAAAGAAAAATGATGAATTGATAAAACAACAAGGTTAATGGGCAAAAAATGGGTAAAACTGGTAAAAAAAAATTGAATGACATCGGCTAAACATGGGATAACAAAGAAATTATGTGGTATATCATTTAGGCCATAGTGTGATTAAAAATGATTACATGATTCGACTAACATAATAGAAATTAGTTAATCACGTGCAAAACACGTACATTTTTCTAGGTTAACAAAATATGTGTAATAATAATGATCTTAGCATTTTTATCTAAATTAGACACGAAGTCTATCCTACATCAACCTTATAATTATCTTTTAAAGTTTTACAACTCATCAAAACATTAATGATAACAAAAAAAAAATTTATTCTGTATTTCTTCAAAAATTTCTTTGAAAAGTTCTTAAAAAGTTATTACGTATTAAGGAACCTCAAAAAAATATTAAAAAGACTGAAAATAAATTATGTCAAATTCATGCTAAATGAATAAAATAGGTACTATTTAGTTAACTAAAAAATGTATAATTGGCTCTCAGGTTAGAAAAAGGAAGAGCCGAAAGAAGATCTGTAGTTGAGCCTTTACTCCCAAGACCGGATTCATTCACCTTCTCCTTCCCTTGCTTCTTCTCGCTACGTCGGGAAGATAATTTCTCCATTCCGCCCTGACTTCAATTACAAACTATTACTTCTCGGCCTAACTCGGACTAATAGACTCCCCAGCCTAGCTAGGCTAGACTGAAAGCAATCAAGCCAAGCCCAAAAAAGTCAAAATATAGAAATTGTTAAAATCAACAATTCGATAAAAAAATATATGATAAAAATAGTAAAATCAATGTGAGAATGGATCATATAGAAAGAAAAGCAAGTTAAAGCAAAAAAAAATGATGAATTGATAAAACAACAAGGTTAACCAGCAAAAAAATGGATAAAACCGGTAAAAAAAATTGAATGACATCGGCTAAACACTGGATAACAAAGAAATTATGTGGTATGTCATTATACCATAATATGATTAAAAATAATTACATGATTCAACTAACATAATTAGAAATTAGTGAATCACGTGCAAAACACGTGCATTTTTCTAGTTTAAATAATAATAATCTTAGCATTTTTGTTAAAATTAATTCAAATTGCACTCTAAATATTCTGTTATAAAAACCCAACAAGAAGTTAAACAAAATCAGAATCGATCGACTAAACAATCTATTTTGTTCTTTTGATACATATTCCGATGTTCCCTTTGTACATTAAACTTGCGTGGTTGCATTTTTCTTTCCTTTTTAATTTGAGCCGCTGATTTAAATTTTGTAGGTGAAGACCATTTGTACATTGTGTGAGATTCGCTCAATTGTCATTTTTGGTGAAACAAATGAAAAAATGATTAGAGCATATGGACATTTGGGCGCTTGGCAAGAACATCTTCAAATATTCTTGGGCGCTTGGGCGACTAGCCAGTCGTTCATGAATATTTTCAGGCACACATCAGAGAAAAAAAAGAAGAAGAAATTAATATTCGGGTGCGTTTGTTGCAAGTTCCTCACAATCACATATTTATGTTCATCACCATCATTTGTGTGGGAAATGTCGAAGTTATGAGAGAGTTTAAAAATGAAGAAGAAGAGTTTTAAAATTGGGAGAATTTGAATTTGAATTTGAATTTGAAAAGAGAGGGAAAATAAGAGAGTTATTGAGAATGTTTATGAAAAATAAGTGAGTTTAGTTTATAATAAAATTAAAAAGAAATTGAAAAATTAGGGGAAGGTCATTTTCAAAATTTTAACATTTGGAAAGGCCATTTAGAAGAAAGGCTCCATAAAATTGTCATATTTTACTCTAATTTGTGAAAAATATCCATGAAATTAAAACTAAACGCGTACAACATTCGTGTACTTTTCCAGTATATAAAAAAAATATCATAGCAATTATTACACATAAATTAATACTAAGAAGGAGGAAACAGTTTCAAAGCAGATTGTGAAATTGTTGGGGCGCGCAAAAAAAGGGTGCGGATTTTGGGAAGCATTATCACTTCGGCCGAGTTTGTTGATTAAAATATACACTTGAGTTGAAGTGTCATTATATATATATTTTTTAGAAATCACTTATCAATGACTCGGTCATGGGTTGACATGTTTGAATTTAGTTACACCGACTAATAATTGCGGTAGATGATGGAGATCAAAGGGTTCTTCCAAACCGGACAGTCTACTTCACGGTTAAACCGGTTCGACCTGCCGGTCCGGTTTAAAACATTGTTCTATATATAGTTATTTGTTTTCCCTTCTTCATGATCACTCTTTTCATAAGAAAAAAAACTGCTATATCATCATAACATCAATGGCAGTTGTATTTTATTATATAGTAGGACTGATTGTCTTAGGAGTGAGTCACTTGGTGTACAAGTGGCGGAACCCGAAGTGCAACGGAGTGTTGCCGCCCGGTTCGATGGGGTTGCCGTTTATCGGAGAATCACTCCAATACTTCTCTCCTCAACCACTGGAAGGGATACCTCCGTTCCTTACCAAAAGAATAGCCAGGTTTATACATACATATAATAATTAAATTAAATTAAATTTTGCATGCACACACATTAATTAATAACTCTTAACTTGTTTAAACAAAAAAAAAAATAACTAATTAACTCAAGTTTTTTCTGATTTTATTCAATTAATTTTAGGTATGGGCCATTGTTTCGAACAAGTTTTCTTGGCCAACGAGTTATAGTGTCCATCGACCCAGTAGTAAATCAGTACATTTTTCGAAGAGAAGGAAATGAATTCCAATGTTGGTACACATCTAGCGGTGTCAAGATCCTTGGATCAAAAGGTATAAATAGTCAGCAAGGGGATGCCCATAAATACCTTCGCAATATTATTTCGGAATTTATAGGACCAGAAAACCTTAAAGTTGAATTAGGTCATGAAATGGATATAAATACACGTCACCACCTGGCTTCGTGGGCTTGTAGAGATCATGAAGTTGATATTAAACAAGAACTTGAAATGGTAAGTTGTATACATATACATATAGTTCGTTGAGTTGATCCCATTTTGTAATATATATATTACAAAATGGCTTTTTGTTTTTTGTTTACATCTTGTAATATATAATTTTTTGGTCCTTAATTAATTTAGATGGTGTTCAAATTAGCTGCAAAGAAATTGCTTGATTTTGATGAACAACAAGTTTTGGAATTGAGGGACAATTACACATTTGTTCGAAAAGCATTTCTATCGATGCCTTTTGGTATTCCTGGAACCGCCTTATATACAGCTTTACAGGTAATCTTATAAATAGATATTTTCCTACTTAATAGGAAATATTTTGTATTTTGTATTTTATTTTTTTATAATTTTGTTTTCATGATAGGGCCGAAAGAAAGCAAAGAAAATTATCAAAGGTGTCTTTAATGCAAGAAGATTGAGCAAGGACAAGAAGCTTGATTTTATAGGGCTTCTGCTAAAGGAAATTGAAGATGAAGGAACAATTTTAACTGAAGAATTTGCTCTGGATATGGTTTATATATTGCTATTTGCTGCTGCTGAAACTGTTTCCTCTTCCATGGCATTATGCTTGAAGTTCCTTCACGAGCATCCTAAGGTGTTGGAAGAGCTCAAGGTATTAATAAATTAAATAAATAAAATTTTAACTTAACTAGAAAATTGCACGTGCTTTGCACGTGATTAACTAATTTCTTTTAATAAAATTAGATAAGTGCACGTGCTTTGCAGATGATTAACTAATTCTTATGTTAGTTGCATCATATCATCATTTTTAATTATACTATGGTCGAAATATTAATAGGAAGAGCACCAGAAAATATTAAATGATAGAGTTGATAAAGACAGCCCAATTACGTGGAAAGAATACAAATCTATGAATTTCACACACATGGTGAGTGTCCCAGTCCAGTTATTATTTTCATTATTTCCTTTAATTAATTAGACCTCCTAAAATTGAATTATTATTTTAGAATGAGTTCTTTTTTCTTTTTCTTTTTCTTTGCAGGTTATAAACGAAACAGTTAGACTAGCAGATATTGCTCCGGGAATGTTTAGGAAAGTGATGCAAGACGTTAACATAAAGGGCAAGTTCAAAATATATATTCTCATTTTAAATTACTATAAGTGTAATAAATATAAATTATTTAATAAAAGTAATTTTGAAATTTGTAGGATATACTATTCCTGCTGGTTGGACAATTGTGGCTTGTCCATCCGTTACTCATCATAATCCAAGTGAGTATGAGGATCCATATTTATTCAATCCTTCAAGATGGCAGGTTTGTAAATATGATTAAAATCTTGTTTTTTCTATAGTCAATTAGAAAGAAATATTTATTTATTTATTTTCTTGGTTTTAATTTTAATTTCATGAATCGTTTAAAAAATGTTAATTATTAAAAGGGGCAAGAATTGCATCACGGAACTAGAAAATTCATGGCTTTTGGTGGGGGAAGAAGACTTTGTGCTGGATCTGACTTTGCGAAACTACAAATGGCAATTTTCATCCACTGTTTGGTCACAAAATACAGGTAATTATTATTAATTCTTCGTGTATAGGAGAAAAACTAAAGTTGTTTTTCATATGGATACAAGACATCTATATATGCCATGCATTGATCAATAAGTTTTGCATTTTCAGGTGGAAAATAACTAGAGAGGGTAGTGTTACTCGAACGCCAGGAATAACATTCAAGAAACCTATATGCGTTCAAATCACCAAAGCTTGAATTATTCCCTTCCTGTATTTTGGTACTTTTGATATTATACTAGAAAAGTGCACGTACGTTGCACGTGTCTAATTTTAATTATATGGGTATTTTTCGTAAGTTAGAATAAAGTTAGCCATTTTTATATCATATATTTATGACTGAACAAAAGATAGGATCATACGAATATTATTTAGTTCATTCCATCATAGTTGTTTTCATTTCAAGTTTATCCGATATTCATCGATGACATAGGTATTATCCGTTTCTTCATAAATTTCATCGATTTCACGAGCATTTTTCTTACTGATTTCACCAATTTTTTCACAAACTTCACCACTGTTTAAGAATTTCACCCGAAGTTTCATCAATTCATATGTTTTCCCTGTTTTATTATTTTAGATATTTTTAACTTTTTTATCGGCTATATCACTTTTCATTGTCTTTTTTCCAATTTAAACCATTTTCTTCCAATTTCACTTTATTTGTCGGTTAAAGTTTAACTTGTTTTAACTTATTTCACTTAATTAACATATTATTCACCTAAAGTTTTCATCGATTAAACATGTTTCGCTGACTTCAACTTTTTTGATTTATTTTATCCGTTTCTTTACAAATTTCACTCAAACTTAATTTCATATGGATACAAAACATCTATATATACCATGCCATGCCATCAAAAGAAATATTGATCAATAAGTTTGGCATTTTCAAATGGAAAATAATTAAAGAGGGTAATGTTACTCGAACGCCAGGAATAAGATTCAAGAAACCTTTATACGTTCAAATCACCAAAGCTTGACTTATTTCCTTCCTGTATTTGGGTACTTTTGATATTATAATAGAAAAGTGCACGTACGTTGAACGTGTCTAATTCTAATTATATGGGTATTTTTCGTAAGTTAGAATAAAGTTAGCCATTTTTATGTCATAATATATCATATATTTATGACTAATCAATTTGTTTTTATTAATATATTATTGGTTTATAATAAAAATTGTTGGATTTGAATAGGTGTAATAAAATATAAAATAATGACTGATGTAGTTATTACATCTTAAAAATTGATTCTAAGATAAGATCATACGAATATTATTGAGTTCATTCCATCATAGTAGTTTTCATTTCAAGTTTATCCGTGATTCATCGATGACACATATATTATCCGTTTCTTCATAAATTTCAGCGATTTCACGAGCATTTTTCTTACTGGTTTCACCAATTTTTTCACAAACTTCACAACAGTTTAACAATTTCACATGAAGTTTCATCAATTCATATGTTTTTCCTGTTTTATTATTTTAGAGATTTTTTCGCTTTTTTTATCGGCTATATCACTTTTCATTGTTTTCCTATTTTCCGTGGATCTTTTTTCCAAGTTAAACAATTTTCTTCCAATTTCACCTTATTTTTGTCGGTTAAAGTTTAACTTGTTTTCACTTATTTCACTTAATTAACATGTTATTCACTTAAAGTTTTCATCGATTAAACATGTTTTCGCCGACTTCAAGCTTTTTTGATTCATTTGATTCATTCTATCCGTTTCTTTACAAATTTCACTCAAACTTTCATATGGATACAAAACATCTATATATGCCATGCCATGCCATCAAAAGAAATATTGATCAATAAGTTTTGCATTTTCAAGTGGAAAATAACTAAAAAGGGTAGTGTTACTCGAACGCCAGGAATAACATTCAAGAAACCTATATGCGTTCAAATCACCAAAGCTTGACTTATTTCCTTCCTGTATTTTGGTACTTTTCATATTATACTAGAAAAGTGCACGTATGTTGCACGTGTTTAATTTTAATTATATGGGTATTTTTCGTAAGTTAGAATAAAATTAGCCATTTTTATGTCATAATATATCATATATTTATGGCAGATTAATTTATTTTTATTAATAATTATTGGTTTATAATAAAAATTGATGGATTTGAATATGTGTAATAAAATATAAAATAATGACTGATATAGTTATTACATCTTAAAAATTGATTCTAAAATAAGATCATACAAATATTATTTAGTTCATTCCATCATAATAGTTTTCATTTCAAGTTTATCTGTTATTCTTCGATGACACATGTATTATCCATTTCTTCATAAATTTCATCGATTTCACGAGCATTGTTCTTACTTATTTCACCAATTTTTTCACAAACTTCACCACTGTTTAACAATTTCACCCGAAGTTTCATCAAATCATATGTTTTCGCTGTTTTATAATTTTAGAGATGTTTTCGCTTTTTTATCGACTATATCACTTTTCATTGTTTTCTCATTTTTCGTTGATCTTTTTTCCAATTTAAATCATTTTCTTCTAATTTCATCGCATTTTTGTCGGTTAAAGTTTAACTTGTTTTCACTTATTTCACTTAATTAACATGTTAATCACCTAAAATTTCCACCGATTAAACATGTTTTCGCCAACTTCAAGCTTTTTTGATTCATTTTATCCGTTTCCTTACAAATTTCACTCAAACTTTCATATGGATACAACATACAAAACATCCATATATGCCATGCCATCAAAAGAAATATTGATCAATATAGTTTTGCATTTTCAAGTGGAAAATAACTAAAGAGGGTAGTGTTACTCGAAAGCCAGGAATAACATTAAAGAAACCTATATGCGTTCAAATCACCAAAGCTTGGCTTATTTCCTTCTTGTTTTAGTCAGCTTACACTCCATTTATTCATTTTATAGGAAATTTTGTTTAAGGGTTTTAGTTTTAAGGCCATGGTCTTCTTTTGTTTGGATTGTTAAAGCTATTAAGATTTTGAATTTTCAAAAAGAATCTGAAAGCACTCTCCTTTTGCTCTTTTCTTTATCGAAATTTGGGGACTAAAATTTACTTGATTATCTCTAAATGGCGGAGTTGGATTTTCTTGTATTGAATTTAGGCAGAATATTGGCTTGATTTAATGATAAAGATTGTTGTGTACGGTAGGGATTGTTGGTCTCAAATGGTCAGATGAGGTCTAGAGGGGGGGTGAATAGACCTCTGAAACTTTTTATCCAAATTTTAACTTTAAAACTTTTTGCTTAAATGTCAGCAGACTAAGCTGTTATAGAGCAGTAAGCTAACTAATTAAGCTGATCGCGAACAAATCTTTGAACAGCACAGTAGACCACTAATCTGATAATCACTTAGCTGATTTAGTCAAAATCGGTTTTGACACCAGAATACTTGCAGCGGATATATTAAGTGTTTTTCACAAGTAGGCTTGGTAGATTGAAAGATTTTATCCCCAGTTTTATAAAAACTCCTTTAAAATCTTTTCAAACAGTTTTCAAGTGTTCTTATGCAGTTTTAGTAAATATGCTAGAAAATTATGTAAGTTAGAACACACACAATTTTTATAGTGGTTATATGGATTTAAATCCTTTAGTCCACTCTTCCAAGTCACTTAGATCTTGGATTATACTATAACACACAGTTTATACTCTGCTTGCGCCAACCAACAAATGAAAAGGCCACAAGTGCGCAATAGGAAATCACAAAGAAGACCTATTCTACAGAGACTTATCACTCACAAAGATGGATAAGAACTCCTCACAACTCTTTTCTCTCACAGATTCACTCAGAAAATGTTGTCTTGAACTTCAACGACTTCTGTCAACAAATGACTTTCAGCAGATGAGTGAGCTGTTCTTGAGCTTTTGAGATTTAGAAAATATTTGCTTTGAATTCGATCTCTCAGAAGTTGTATGTTTTTCTTTCTTCGTCTCTTCAGCTATTTATAGTCACTCCTTGAATTTTGTCCGTTGAAGAGAGACAAAATTCAAATCTCTTGATTTCTGGTCCTTAAAATCCGCGAACGGCTCTCTGCACAGTGACAGTACTGCGAACTGTACGATCTGTCAATATCTAAATTGCCCAAGTTCAAGTATCAAGATATTTTTCTTTTTTTGTTTATTGTGAAATAACACGACATGTGTATCTAATTTGTAAAATTCTTTTTCTTTATTTGTATAAAAAAAAGATTTTCTAGCTAATTTTGAAATGAAAACTTTTAACTTAGTGTTCAGGATTGTTTTTAGTTTCATGAAACTATTTATTCATTTAAAATTCTATTTTGTTGATTGATATTTTGCATTATCACCATTATTTTTTATTTTTTATGAAAATTTACAAAATAATTCATAAAAATAAAACTTTGTAATTAATTTGTGTATTTACATTAAACTTATCGAATAACAAAAATACATCAAAGTTGAGAATGTAGAGACTGCAAAATCTGTCTTATATACTCCGAATGGATCACAAAGTGCAATCTTAATACTTGTTGAATTAAACGTGGACTAAAATTTGAAAAATCCGCAAATAGTGGATTGGGTTCCGACGAGTACAAAATTACAGTACTCCACGAACACCCTTAGTTAGTAACCTACATATAATATATAAAACTTGTTAGTAACCTGCAATTTATAATTTGATAGTGGGCAGCGAGGGTCACCACGACGAGAAATTATTTAGTGTAACCGCTGCACCACGTCATCAAGTACACGTGGTGCAACCCACCAATACACTTGAGATATATGGAGTAATAATCCACATCACCCATGTTCTGACAATGTGTTTGGAAACCCTATTTTTTTAGAATATGGCCAAAATATGGGGTAGTGTGGATTATCACTCCACATATCTCGAATGTATTGATGGGCCGCACCACGTGTACTTGATGACGTGGTGCATCGGTTGTACTAAATAATCTCTCTATCTCATTTGTATACCTAATATAATTGTTCTAATTTAAATTTTTCTTTATAAATTCACCAAATAAATTACTTGATGATGCACTTGAGTTTTTCACGAAACTACTGTAGCGGGCATGAGTTCATGTGATGATAATTATATTTTATGGATGGTAAGGTTGCGGTATCCTTAATTTAAGAATTATTTTAATTTTGAGATGGTTAAGTTCTGCAATCAATGGCAGAATGATATGAATTTTAGAAACAAAAAAGATTATAAGGAATCAAATAATTGGAATTGTGTGTGATGCAACTAAATAAATTTGGAGACTTTACTTTAATTTATTATCACTTACTATTGTTATTATTGTTATTGTACTTTTATCTAATACAGTAATAAAATTCTTGAATGTTTAATAATCATAACTTCTTCATAATTTTTAGCTTTAATTTATTAACCTATTTAAAGTCTACATTCGCTATATAAAGATCAATAATTGTTACTCAAATACAGCACCGAACAAGACTTTTTCAAACAATAAACAAAAATAGAAAATACTTTAAAGTTGATATTGATGGTTGTCAATCAATAGAATTTAACTTGGATTGTTAATAAATTGTGTCTAGTAATTTTAGGGGATAATTTAGGCTTTGGGGTTGAGACGGTAAATTAAAAGTATGTATGTGCTTAAATTATACTAACTAATAAAACATAATTTGTTATTTCATATACATGCGGTTGGGTGCTGTTTATACGGTTTTTTAAAATATATACCCAAACTCAATCTTAATTTTTCGGGTTTTTTTTTTCACGATGTCCAAGACCAACCTATTCATTGTTCAACCCGCGAATTGCGATCGGTTTGGGTTGGGGCAATCGGTTGGGGCGGTTTGACAATTTTATTGAACACCCCTAATCGATGGAGAAAACAAATCATGGGCTGTTTAATTTTCTCAAACACTATCTAAATGCAAACACAAATTGCTACTGGAAGTCAAGAAACTATTTATGGCTTCCAAAGCAGTTGCAAACACTCTGTTTTAACAAAGCTAACAAAAAGTTGGATCAATTTTTATTAGATATTATGTTTAAGTTTAATCATAAAAGTTCTTTTAATAGCTATTGAATTTAAATTTGAGATCTACATAAGATTATGACAAAGAGTGAATCACAGGAAAATTCTAAGGTGACGTCACATCACATGACGTAAGTTATAACCAATAGAATTATGACACCTAATTAATAAATTACCTACTTAACAGGTTACTAACAAGTCATAATTAATACTATTACCATAACTAGTTGTACTATACTATTATTTGACCACATTCGTTGTAATATTTAACCACAACAATAGTAATTTATAAACTAATAAATTATTATAAAAATAATTAAATAATTGTGCATAATAATATTTATAATAAATGATATATAATATTTCGTGTTGAATAATTAATATTAACCTTTGAAAAAATTCATAATATATTTTAAAACACATATTTTATATTTTAATACATATTGGACATTAGTAATTGCAATACTTCATAATGTGGTCAATTACTATTAATATGGGACTGTACCATGTATGTGGAGTCAATATTGTGTTATATGAGTCTATACTACTAATGTGAGTCATATGACATGTGTTGTGAAGAATTATACACATTGGTTAATACTAATGGTAACAAAAGTTAAATTTGACATATTTTCCCGAATTTAACAAGTTAATAATAAAAAAATGTGGTGTGAAGTCAATAATATACTACATGTGAGACATATACTATGTAATATAAAGAATTTTCAGTAATTTAGTTATGACTAATGGTGATATTATACAATGTGACTAATTACAACTAATATGAGACCGTACTAAGTATGTTGAGTCAATACTGTGTTATGTGAGTCTATACTACTACATGTGAGACATATACCATGTAATGTGAAAAATTATCAATAAACTGATTATTACTAATGGTAATACTATATAATGTGACTAATTAGTACTAATATGAGACCGTACTAAGTATGTGGAGTCAAAACTATGCTATGAAAGTCTATACTACTACATGTGGGATATATTTATGGATCAATTTTTGCAGATTTGTCCCTTAATTTATTTTTTTTATAGTAGAAGCATCCCTCTTAATCACTGATTAATTTTTCGGCTATTACACAGTGGAGATGATCTCACGTGCATAATTGAAAGGCATTTTCATCCCTTCACCTAAAATTATAATTATAGTGCCAGAAGACCTATGAATTTTAAAACATGTTATTGCATATTTATCCATAAAAATTATAAATTGAACAATTGGACTATATTTAAAATTGATAACTATATATTTACCCCCAAAAGTTAGATAAAATTGTGTAATTTTTAAAGTTTCAATAAATATAAATAAATAATCGGTGATATCGTATTTTTTTACATTTTAAATAAATTAGTGTAAAAGTTTATAATTGTTTATTTATGTCAAAAATGCATCTATAGTTGCATCAAAAGTTTTCAGGAAAGTAGAATGAAATTATTTAAGTGCGAAATTAGTCTAAAAAGCTCAGGCCCATAGATATATAGAATTCAGCCCAACCCATTAAGTAAAGTATTAATTTAAAATTCGACACTGTGAAAAACCCTAAAAAATTGAAATTCATTCGACACTCTTTCTTTCTCTCTCTGATGGCTAAAAACCGTGAGGAGCCTGTGAAGCCCCTCGGACCTGAATCGGATCACGGTGAAGAAGAAGACTCTGAAGAATCCGAACCCCAATCAACACTAGCCTCGGCGTTGAAATCCAAGACCGTTGTTTCTGAACCTAAGTCCACCGGGAAACTCCCCACTGAAGAGAAAGAAGATGAGGAATGGAGCGAGGAAGATGAGGAACATGAGGAACATGAGCAGGTGTTTCTTAGAGGTATGCTAGATTACATTGCTAAGAAGAAATCAAACCCTCTTGCTGATCTTGATGCTCTTCTCGATTATATTAAGAAGAATTTCCGAATTGAGATGAGTAAAAACCAGTTGCAGGAAAAGATTAGGAGACTTGAGAAATTTTTAACGAGTAAGAATGAACGTAGGAATTTCTCGATACCCCCCGAGATGGAGGAAATCATGTTGAAAGCAAATGGGACTGTTGAAAACAAATGGAAATCAAGATTTGATGAAAGGTCGAAAGCATGTTCTAATGGGTCGGGTTTTGATGATTGGAGCTGAGTTATTTGATGGATACATTTGCTAGTTTGTTTTTGGTCTTTAGGTTTTTTAGTTTACTGTTAATGTTCATCTTTAATTGTTGAATTTCATTCAGTACTTGTTTTGTGGTATCACTTTTTTAGGTAATATCTTTTTGCTTATGTGCCTTGTTTATCTTTAGCTTTTATTTGACCACCACTATTTATTTATTTACCTATCTGTCCTTGAGCAATGTATTTTGTCAATTCTTTTGGACGTAAACTAATAAACTGGATACTAAATATTCTTCAATATATCATTCATTGCCGTAGGATTAGTAAAGCTAGCTGGAAGCAATTTAGATTTTGAGCATTTGGTTTTCTTTTTTTTGATAAGCATATGAATTATTTTTATAAAATTAGGCATATGATCAACTTTATTGATTTTGAATTTCTGATGTAGTGATGAATTGTTGGATATATATTATTATGATGTAATGGTAATTTTTGATGTATTTATAATCTCAAAAGAAAAAGAAAATACTATCCACATAAGCAAATTCCACTTCAAGAATGAGTGATCAACACTTAAAAGCTCATTTTTTTTTAGTAGTTATTAACATATTATTGCAGGAAAATTCAATTAAACCCGAGAAAACCCAATACAATGAAAGCTCTAGAATTATATGTTCCTCTTTTATGATTTTCTGCTGATAGATTCATATTAAATGAACAAAACTACCTAAACTATTGATCAAAATTGAAAAGGGTCATTTGTGGTGAAGACCACTTTGTGCGCAGAGTGTACAGCAGTATGGTGGGAACCCGGGGCTTGGTGGAGGCACATCCTGCGATTTACATCCTTCAGGATTCTAGGGCAAGGGTCCAGGATTAGTCTAGTGTAAGCTTGTACACCTGGGTTATCCAAAAAAAAAAAATTGAAAAGGAGCTAGTACATTAGTTATATAACTTAAAACGAATGAATTTGCTCAATATTTTCATAAGAGAAATAAGAGAATTTTTCAAAAGAGATTTTTTTAGGAGTTTTGAAGACAAATAAAGCATAATATCTCTTAGAAAAATAAGAAAAATTGTTTGATTCTTACAAATAAGGCTTTTTTTTTCACATAAATACTTTTTTTTTAAAATACAAAAATACAAAATTCGTTAGAATACTATATAAGATAGTGCATTCATGATACTTACATTTTAATACAAGTTAATCTTAAGGGTATGTTATCTACTAATCTAACAAATTCACGATTTATTTTAACCATTTCCACATACTTTATGTTAAAACTTACATAACATATTGTCATATTCTATGCATATATCTTCGTAAAATTGATATATGAACAAACTAGTCAAATAAACCAAAATCAAATTAATTATACATATTTAAGGGAGGTGGAAGTATATTATTCGAGGAGGTTGTTTTTGTCAAATCATACTTCCTTCGTCCCAATTATCTTTATTTCATGGAACAGTTGACCAGTCAACTTGATTAAATTTATAATTATTATAATAAATAATTTAATTAATATATTTAATTAATAAGTTAGTAACATCATATGACACCATATATATTTATATTTAAAAGGTTTAATGCTCAACAAATATGAATAATTTAATATGATAAGTCACTTAAAAAATTAAAAAGTTTGACCGAATACTATAGTAAATGGAGTAAAATAAACGGGACGGGGGAAATATTTTTTTAATGTTTAAAATTTTAGAAAAGCAATGTTTGTCTTTTCTAAAAATATAGTTATATAGAGAAACAATATGCACTTTTAAAATTATAGGATGATAAACTTAATATTATAATTAATAGAATAGGTAAAATTTAATTACGACACTACGTCGTATTGTGAAAAGAAAAATGCAATGATAAATCAAATAAAACTAAAGAAACAGTTGGCCGAGAAATTGTAGCCAAAAAGAATTCTTTTTGAGTTCGGATTCCTATCTAATATAATATATATATATTCTCCGTATATGGAAAGAGAATAATGAAGTTATGGAAAGAAGATACGATACGGCCCAAACAACTTCCACGCGCTATATATTATTCTTTCTTACATTCTTCTTCTTCATCTTATCCGTATATTATCCGTATATCTATAGAGATCGAGGGAATGAGGGAAAAACCTATCTATATATATACTGTACATACATTTGCATTGAATTAGTCTTTATATTCTTAAATAAATTCTTCTTGATTCTCTAGAATTCCTTTTTAGGTTTCGAATTTTGAAACCAGAGATAAAAAAATATTGGGGGAAGTACCATTCTCATCAAGATTTGGTTGTATTGATGAAGGAGAATTTCAGAATTGACGGCCAGGTAAAACTCCTAAATTTTTCCCTTTTTCTTGGTGAAAGTTCTGGCTTCTTTTCTTCATTTCAAGAATCAATTTTTTTTTACTCTGTCTGGTTTCTTTCTTTCATTTTCTGTGACAGTTGTTTGTTCTTTTCTTAATTCCAAGAATTTTTTTTATTATATTCTTTTTTGGAGATTTGTTAAAATAGTAATTATGTACTCCTTTCTTTGAGTTTATTGTTCTAAACTCTTTTATAATATTTCTTTATTTATTGGTTACATTACTCTTAATAAGACTTTCAGTGTGTGTTTTGCTTACTCAATAGTAGTAGAAATCCAAGAAACATTAAGATTATAATGCAAGAAAAACATTAAGAATTCTTCCTTTTTCCTTGTTTGATTAAACATATTACTTATATGGGATTCAAAGTTTTTGACTGACTCATGAATTGATATATCCTTTTCTTTTGTTGTTTCCAGTAAGTAGAACAGAATATGGATGGATTATCTCGGACGGACTAGTAGTAGATCACAAAAAGATCTCTCTCCGTCATGTGAATAACAATCAATCAATGTAGGTAGGTCATTTTTCTTGTAACTTTTATATGTTAGTTAATTAATATGTCACATACTCTTATATAACACGTTAGTCGATTTGGGCTGATCAGTTTCATGGAAGGAGAGCGAGCATTAATCGATTGAGAAGCAGAGAATGGCATTGGAGACGGCTGGACTACCTGACGTTTATATTGGCAACAGGTACGTACGTACATATATAATGAAATTGTGCTTAGTTTCGCCTAAATTACTTGTCCCCCAGCAGTTATCTATATGATTCACATCTTAGAAATTAGAAACCTACATAGTTGTTGACTTGATTCCTTATTAGAAATACCAGAAAACAGAAATTAAGACCCAAAATATGCATCCCACTTTCCCAAAAGACTATTTAACTACTTTTAATCGATTTCATTTACCTTTCACGAATTTCAAAAACTTCACCGTTTTAACCCTTTTTTTATCCTACTTAACATGTTTTTTTTTATCAAAATCACCCTTAACTCTTTTTTTGATCAAATTCTCCTTTTTAACCCAAAATGTGCCTCCTACTTTTTCAAAAGACTATTTAACTTGTTTTTTTATTGATTTCTTCGATATTTTCAAAAGCTTTACCGTTGTAAACCTTTTTTATTCCACTTAACATGTTTTTTAAAATGACCCATTAATTCTTATTTTTAATCAAATTCTCCCTTTTAATCCAAAATGTGCCTCTTACATTTTCAAAAGAAAATTTAACTCCTTTTTTTGTTGATTTCTTCGATTTTTTCAAAAACTTTACCATTTTAAACCTTTTTTATCCCACTTAACTTGTTTTTAACCCATTTTTATAAAAATGACCCAATTTTTCATCAATCTAGACCATTTCTTCAACGATTCAACCCAAAATGTTCCTCATATTTTTCCAAAAGACATATTAACTCGTTTTTATTGATTTCTTTCATTTTTTCAGAAACTTTACCGTTTAAAACTTTTTTATCCTACTTAACTAGTTTTTTAACCCATAACTCCTTTTTTGATCAAATTTTCCTTTTTAACCCAGAATGTGCCTCCTACTTTTTCAAAAGACAATTTAAATCGTTTTTTTTATTGATTTCTTTGATTTTTCAAAAACTTGACCGTTTTAAACCTTTTTTATCCTACTTAACATGTTTTTTAACCATTTTTTTTATCCAAATGATCCAATAATTCTTATTTTTTATCAAGTTCTCGTTTTTAACCCAAAATGTGCCTTCTACTTTCCCGAGTTTTTTTTATTGATTTCTTCGATTTTTTCAAAAACTCTTCCCATTTTAACCCTTTTTTATCCTACTTCACATCTTTTTAACCCATTTTTTTTTATCAAATCGACCCTCAACTCTTTTTTGATTAAATTCTCCTTTTTAACCAAAATGTTTCTCCTACTTTTTCAAAAGATAATTTAACTCGTTTTTTAATTGATTTCTTCGATTTTTTCAAAAACTTCACTTTTTTATCTTACTTAGCTTTATTTTTAACCCATTTTTATCAAAATGGCCCAATTTTTCATCAATCTTGCTCATTTTCAACGATTTTTTCAAAAATTACCTTTTTAACCCCTTTTTATCCTACTTAACATGTTTTTTAACCCATTTTCTTTTTTTTTATCAAAATTACCCTTAACTGTTTTTTTCATCAAATTCTCCCTTTTAACCCAAAATATTCCTCCTACTTTTTCTAAAGACAATTTAACTCCTTTTTTTATTGATTTCTTCGACATTTCCAACAACTTTACCGTTTTGAACCTTGTTTTATCCTACTTAACTTTTTTTAACCCATTTTTATCAAAGTAACCCGATTTTTCATCAATCTAGCTCAGTTTTTCAATGATTTTTTCAAAAACTTACAATTTTAACTCTTTTTTATTCTACTTAACATGTTTTTTAACCCATTTTTTTTTTTATCAAAATGACCCAATAACTCTTATTTTTTTTATCAAATTCTCGTTTTTAACCAAAAATGTGCCTTCTAATTTCCCGAGTTTTTTTTATTGATTTCTTCGATTTTTTCAAAAACTCTCCCATTTTAACCCTTTTTTATTCTATTTAACATGTTTTTAACCCATTTTTTTTATCAAATCGACACTCAACTCTTTTTTTTGATTAAATTCGCCTTTTTAACCCAAAATGTTTCTCCTACTTTTTCAAAAGACAATTTAACTCGTTTTTTAATTGAGTTCTTCGATTTTTTCAAAAACTTAACTTTTTTGAACATTTTTTTCCTACTTAACTTATTTTTAACCCATTTTTATCAAAATGGCCCAAATTTTCATCAATCTTGCTCATTTTCAACGGTTTTTTAAAAAACTTACCGTTTTAACCCTTTTTTATCCTACTTAACATGTGTTTTAACCTATTTTCCTTTTTATCAAAACTATCCTTAACTGTTTTTTTCATCAAATTCTCCCTTTTAACCCAAAATGTGCCTCCTACTTTTTCAAAAGACAATTTAACTCCTTTCTTTATTGATTTCTTCGATTTTTTCAACAACTTTACTGTTTTGAACCCTGTTTTTATCCTACTTAACTTATTTTTTAACTCATTTTTATCAAAATTACCCGATTTTAGATCAATCTAGCTCGTTTTTTCAATGATTTTTCAAAAACTTGCCCTTTTTTAATCCTACTTAACATGGTTTTTAACTCATTTTTTTTTAACAGAATGACCCAATAATTCTTATTTTTGATCAAATTCTCGTTTTTAACCCAAAATGTGCCTTCTACTTTCCCGAGTTTTTTTATTGATTTCTTCGATTTTTTCAAAAACTCACCCATTTTAACCCTTTTTTATCCTACTTAACATGTTTTTAACCCATTTTTTTTTATCAAATGGACCCAACTCTTTTTTTGATTAAATTCTCCTTTTTAACCCAAAATGTTTCTCCTACTTTTTCAAAAGACAATTTAACTTGTATTTTAATTGATTTCTTCGATTTTTTCAAAAACTTCACTTTTTTATCCTGCTTAGCTTATTTTTTAACCCATTTTTTTTATCGGATCGACCCTCAACTCTTTTTTTGATTAAATTCTCCTTTTTAACCCAAAATATTTCTCCTACTTTTTCAAAAGACAATTTAACTCGTTTTTTAATTGATTTCTTCGATTTTTTCAAAACTTCACTTTTTTTTTTTACTTAGCTTTATTTTAACCCATTTTTATCAAAATGGCCCAATTTTTCATCAATCTTGCTCATTTTCAACGATTTTTTCAAAAACTTACCTTTTTAACACCTTTTTATCCTACTTAACATGTTTTTTAACCCATTTTCTTTTTTATCAAAATTACCCATAACTGTTTTTTTCATCAAATTCTCCCTTTTAACCCAAAATATTCCTCCTACTTTTTCTAAAGACAATTTAACTCCTTTTTTTATTGATTTCTTCGACATTTTCAACAACTTTACCGTTTTGAACCTTGTTTTATCCTACTTAACTTTTTTTTAACCCATTTTTCATCAATCTAGCTCAGTTTTTCAATGATTTTTTCAAAAACTTACAGTTTTAACTCTTTTTTATCTTACTTAACATGTTTTTTAACCCATTTTTTTTTATCAAAATGACCCAATAACTCTTATTTTTTTTTTATCAAATTCTCATTTTTAACCAAAAATGTGCCTTCTACTTTCCCGAGTTTTTTAATTGATTTCTTCGATTTTTTCGAAAACTCTCCCATTTTAACCCTATTTTATCCTATTTAACATGTTTTTAACCCATTTTTTTTTTATCAAATCGACCCTCAACTCTTTTTCTGATTAAATTCGCCTTTTTAACCCAAAATGTTTCTACTACTTTTTCAAAAGACAATTTAACTCGTTTTTTAATTGAGTTCTTCGATTTTTTCAAAAACTTAACTTTTTTGAACCTTTTTTATCCCACTTAACTTATTTTTTAACCCATTTTTATCAAAATGGCCCAAATTTTCATCAATCTTGCTCATTTCAACGATTTTTTAAAAAATTTACTGTTTTAACCCTTTTTTATCCTACTTAACATGTGTTTTAACCTATTTTCTTTTTTATCAAAATTATCCTTAACTGTTTTTTTCATCAAATTCTCCCTTTTAACCCAAAATGTGCCTCCTACTTTTTCGAAAGACAATTTAACTCCTTTCTTTATTGATTTCTTTGATTTTTTCAACAACTTTACTGTTTTGAACCCTGTTTTATCCTACTTAACTTATTTTTTAACTCATTTTTATCAAAATTACCCGATTTTTCATCAATCTAGCTCGTTTTTTCAATGATTTTTCAAAATGTTACCCTTTTTTTAACCTACTTAACATGTTTTTTAACTCTTTTTCTTTTTTTTTATCAACATGACCCAATAGTTCTTATTTTTTATCAAATTCTCGTTTTTAACCCAAAATGTGCCTTCTACTTTCCCGAGTTTTTTTTATTGATTTCTTCGATTTTTTCAAAAACTCTCCCATTTTAACCCATTTTTATTCTATTTAACATGTTTTTAACCCATTTTTTTTATCAGATCGACCCTCAACTCTTTTTTTGATTAAATTCGCCTTTTTAACCCAAAATGTTTCTCCTACTTTTTCAAAAGACAATTTAACTCGTATTTTGATTGAGTTCTTCGATTTTTTCAAAAACTTAACTTTTTTGAACCTTTTTTATCCTACTTAACTTATTTTTTAACCCATTTTTATCAAAATGGCCCAAATTTTCATCAATCTTGCTCATATTCAACGATTTTTTCAAAAACTTACCGTTTTAACCCTTTTTTATCCTACTTAACATGTGTTTTAACCTATTTTCTATTTTATCAAAATTTTCCTTAACTGTTTTTTTCATCAAATTCTCCCTTTTAACCAAAAATGTGCCTCCTACATTTTCAAAAGACAATTTAACTCCTTTCTTTATTGATTTCTTCGATTTTTTCAACAATGTTACTGTTTTGAACCCTGTTTTATCCTACTTAACTTATTTTTATCAAAATTACCCGATTTTTCATCAATCTAGCTTGTTTTTTCAAAAACTTACCCTTTTTTATCCTACTTAACATGTTTTTTAACTCATTTTTTTTTTAATCAAAATGACCCAATAATTCTTATTTTTTTATCAAATTCTCGTTTTTAACCCGAAATGTGCCTTCTACTTTCCGAGTTTTTCTATTGATTTCTTCGATTTTTTCGAAAACTCTCTCATTTTAACCCTTTTTTATCCTATTTAACATGTTTTTAACCCATTTTTTTATCAATTCGACCCTTAACTCTTTTTTCCGATTAAATTCGCCTTTTTAACCCAAAATGTTTCTCCTACTTTTTCAAAAGACAATTTAACTCGTATTTTGATTGAGTTCTTCGATTTTTTCAAAAACTTAACTTTTTTGAACCTTTTTTATCCTAGTTAACTTATTTTTTAACCCATTTTTATCAAAATGGCCCAAATTTTCATCAATCTTGCTCATTTTCAACGATTTTTTCAAAAACTTACCGTTTTAACCCTTTTTTATCCTACTTAACATGTGTTTTAACCTATTTTCTATTTTATCAAAATTATCCTTAACTGTTTTTTTCATCAAATTCTCCCTTTTAACCAAAAATGTGCCTCCTACATTTTCAAAAGACAATTTAACTCCTTTCTTTATTGATTTCTTCGATTTTTTCAGCAACTTTACTGTTTTGAACCCTGTTTTATCCTACTTAACTTATTTTTTAACCCATTTTTATCAAAATGGCCCAAATTTTCATCAATCTTGCTCATTTTCAACGATTTTTTCAAAAACTTACCGTTTTAACCCTTTTTTATCCTACTTAACATGTGTTTTAACCTATTTTCTATTTTATCAAAATTATCCTTAACTGTTTTTTTCATCAAATTCTCCCTTTTAACCAAAAATGTGCCTCCTACATTTTCAAAAGACAATTTAACTCCTTTCTTTATTGATTTCTTCGATTTTTTCAACAACGTTACTGTTTTGAACCCTGTTTTATCCTACTTAACTTATTTTTATCAAAATTACCCGATTTTTCATCAATCTAGCTTGTTTTTTCAAAAACTTACCCTTTTTTATCCTACTTAACATGTTTTTTAACTCATTTTTTTTTTATCAAAATGACCCAATAATTCTTATTTTTTTATCAAATTCTCGTTTTTAACCCGAAATGTGCCTTCTACTTTCCGAGTTTTTCTATTGATTTCTTCGATTTTTTCGAAAACTCTCTCATTTTAACCCTTTTTTATCCTATTTAACATGTTTTTAACCCATTTTTTTATCAATTCGACCCTTAACTCTTTTTTCCGATTAAATTCGCCTTTTTAACCCAAAATGTTTCTCCTACTTTTTCAAAAGACAATTTAACTCGTATTTTGATTGAGTTCTTCGATTTTTTCAAAAACTTTACTTTTTTGAACCTTTTTTATCCTAGTTAACTTATTTTTTAACCCATTTTTATCAAAATGGCCCAAATTTTCATCAATCTTGCTCATTTTCAACGATTTTTTCAAAAACTTACCGTTTTAACCCTTTTTTATCCTACTTAACATGTGTTTTAACCTATTTTCTATTTTATCAAAATTATCCTTAACTGTTTTTTTCATCAAATTCTCCCTTTTAACCAAAAATGTGCCTCCTACATTTTCAAAAGACAATTTAACTCCTTTCTTTATTGATTTCTTCGATTTTTTCAGCAACTTTACTGTTTTGAACCCTGTTTTATCCTACTTAACTTATTTTTTAACCCATTTTTATCAAAATGGCCCAAATTTTCATCAATCTTGCTCATTTTCAACGATTTTTTCAAAAACTTACCGTTTTAACCCTTTTTTATCCTACTTAACATGTGTTTTAACCTATTTTCTATTTTATCAAAATTATCCTTAACTGTTTTTTTCATCAAATTCTCCCTTTTAACCAAAAATGTGCCTCCTACATTTTCAAAAGACAATTTAACTCCTTTCTTTATTGATTTCTTCGATTTTTTCAACAACGTTACTGTTTTGAACCCTGTTTTATCCTACTTAACTTATTTTTATCAAAATTACCCGATTTTTCATCAATCTAGCTTGTTTTTTCAAAAACTTACCCTTTTTTATCCTACTTAACATGTTTTTTAACTCATTTTTTTTTTATCAAAATGACCCAATAATTCTTATTTTTTTATCAAATTCTCGTTTTTAACCCGAAATGTGCCTTCTACTTTCCGAGTTTTTCTATTGATTTCTTCGATTTTTTCGAAAACTCTCCCATTTTAACCCTTTTTTATCCTATTTAACATGTTTTTAACCCATTTTTTTATCAATTCGACCCTTAACTCTTTTTTCCGATTAAATTCGCCTTTTTAACCCAAAATGTTTCTCCTACTTTTTCAAAAGACAATTTAACTCATTTTCAACGATTTTTTCAAAAACTTACTGTTTTAACCCTTTTTATCCTACTTAACATGTGTTTTAACCTATTTTCTTTTTTATCAAAATTATCCTTAACTGTTTTTTTCATCAAATTCTCCCTTTTAACCCAAAATGTGCCTCCTACTTTCGAAAGTCAATTTAACTCCTTTCTTTATTGATTTCTTTGATATTTTCAACAACTTTACTGTTTTGAACCCTGTTTTATCTTACTTAACTTATTTTTTAACTCATTTTTATCAAAATTACCCGATTTTTCATCAATCTAGCTCGTTTTTTCAATGATTTTTCAAAATCTTACCCTTTTTTTAACCTACTTAACATGTTTTTTAACTCTTTTTCTTTTTTTTATCAAAATGACCCAATAGTTCTTATTTTTTATCAAATTCTCGTTTTTAACCCAAAATGTGCCTTCTACTTTCCCGAGTTTTTTTTATTGATTTCTTCGATTTTTTCAAAAACTCTCCCATTTTAACCCTTTTTTATCCTATTTAACATGTTTTTAACCCATTTTTTTTATCAAATCGACCCTTAACTCTTTTTTTGATTAAATTCGCCTTTTTAACCCAAAATGTTTCTCCTACTTTTTCAAAAGACAATTTAACTCGTATTTTAATTGAGTTCTTCGATTTTTTCAAAAACTTAACTTTTTTGAACCTTTTTTATCCTACTTAACTTATTTTTAACCCATTTTTATCAAAATGGCCCAAATTTTCATCAATCTTGCTCATTTTCAACGATTTTTTCAAAAACTTACCGTTTTAACCCTTTTATATCCTACTTAACATGTGTTTTAACCTATTTTCTTTTTTATCAAAATTATCTTAACTGTTTTTTTCATCAAATTCTCCCTTTTAACCCAAAATGTGCCTCCTACTTTTTCAAAAGACAATTTAACTCCTTTCTTTATTGATTTCTTCGATTTTTTCAACAACTTTACTGTTTTGAACCCTGTTATATCCTACTTAACTTATTTTTATCAAAATTACCCGATTTTTCATCAATCTAGCTTGTTTTTTCAAAAACTTACCCTTTTTTATCCTACTTAACATGTTTTTTAACTCATCTTTTTTGTCAAAATGACCCAATAATTCTTATTTTTTATCGAATTCTCGTTTTTAACCCGAAATGTTCCTTCTACTTTCGTAGTTTTTTTATTGATTTCTTCGATTTTTTCGAAAACTCTCCCATTTTAACCCTTTTTTATCCTATTTAACATGTTTTTAACCCATTTTTTTATCAAATCTACCCTCAACTCTTTTTCCGATTAAATTCGCCTTTTTAACCCAAAATGTTTCTCCTACTTTTTCAAAAGACAATTTAACTCATATTTTAATTGAGTTCTTCGATTTTTTCAAAAACTTAACTTTTTTGAACCTTTTTTATCCTACTTAACTTATTTTTTTACCCATTTTTATCAAAATGGCCCAAATTTTCATCAATCTTGCTCATTTTCAACGATTTTTTCAAAAACTTACCGTTTTAACCCTTTTTTATCCTACTTAACATGTGTTTTAACCTATTTTCTTTTTTATCAAAATTATCCTTTAACTGTTTTTTTCATCAAATTTTCCCTTTTAACCCAAAATGTGCCTCCTACTTTTTCGAAAGACAATTTAACTCCTTTCTTTATTGATTTCTTTGATTTTTTCAACAACTTTACTGTTTTGAACCCTGTTTTCTCCTACTTAACTTATTTTTTAACTCATTTTTATCAAAATTACCCGATTTTTCATCAATCTAGCTCGTTTTTTCAATGATTTTTCAAAATCTTACCCTTTTTTTAACCTACTTTAACATATTTTTTAACTCATTTTCTTTTTTTATCAAAATGACCCAATAGTTCTTATTTTTTATCAAATTCTCGTTTTTAACCCAAAATGTGCCTTCTACTTTCCCGAGTTTTTTTTATTGATTTCTTCGATTTTTTAAAAAACTCTCCCATTTTAACCCATTTTTATCCTATTTAACATGTTTTTAACTCATTTTTTTATCAAATCGACCCTCAACTCTTTTTTTTGATTAAATTCGCCTTTTTAACCCAAAATGTTTCTCCTACTTTTTCAAAAGACAATTTAACTCGTATTTTAATTGAGTTCTTCGATTTTTTCAAAAACTTAACTTTTTTGAACCTTTTTTATCCTACTTAACTTATTTTTTAACCCATTTTTATCAAAATGGCCCAAATTTTCATCAATCTTGCTCATTTTCAACGATTTTTTCAAAAACTTACTTTTTTAACCTTTTTTTATCCTACTTAACATGTGTTTTAACCTATTTTCTTTTTTATCAAAATTATCCTTAACTGTTTTTTTCATCAAATTCTCCCTTTTAACCCAAAATGTGCCTCCTACTTTTTCGAAAGACAATTTAACTCCTTTCTTTATTGATTTCTTTGATTTTTTCAACAACTTTACTGTTTTGAACCCTGTTTTATCCTACTTAACTTATTTTTTAACTCATTTTTATCAAAATTACCTGATTTTTCATCAATCTAGCTCGTTTTTTCAATGCTTTTTCAAAATCTTACCCTTTTTTTAACCTACTTAACATGTTTTTTAACTCTTTTTCTTTTTTTTATCAAAATGACCCAATAGTTCTTATTTTTTATCAAATTCTCGTTTTTAACCCAAAATGTGCCTTCTACTTTCCCGAGTTTTTTTTATTGATTTCTTCGATTTTTTCAAAAACTCTCCCATTTTAACCCTTTTTTATCCTATTTAACATGTTTTTAACCCATTTTTTTATCAAATCGACCCTCAACTCTTTTTTTGATTAAATTCGCCTTTTTAACCCAAAATGTTTCTCCTACTTTTTCAAAAGACATTTTAACTCGTATTTTAATTGAGTTCTTCGATTTTTTCAAAAACTAAACTTTTTTGAACCTTTTTTATCCTACTTAACTTATTTTTTAACCCATTTTTATCAAAATGGCCCAAATTTTCATCAATCTTGCTCATTTTCAACGATTTTTTCAAAAACTTACCGTTTTAACCCTTTTTTATCCTACTTAACATGTGTTTTAACCTATTTTCTTTTTTATCAAAATTATCCTTAACTGTTTTTTTCATCAAATTCTACCTTTTAACCCAAAATGTGCCTCCTACTTTTTCAAAAGACAATTTAACTCCTTTCTTTATTGATTTCTTCGATTTTTTCAACAACGTTACTGTTTTGAACCCTGTATTATCTTATTTAACTTATTTTTATCAAAATTACCCGATTTTTCATCAATCTAGCTTGTTTTTTCAAAAACTTACCCTTTTTTATCCTACTTAACATGTTTTTTAACTCATTTTTTTTTATCAAAATGACCCAATAATTCTTATTTTTTATCAAATTCTCGTTTTTAACCCGAAATGTGCCTTCTACTTTCCGAGTTTTTTTATTGATTTCTTCGATTTTTTCGAAAACTCTCCCATTTTAACCCTTTTTTATCCTATTTAACATGTTTTTAACCCATTTTTTTATCAAATCGACCCTCAACTCTTTTTCCGATTAAATTCGCCTTTTTAACCCAAAATGTTTCTCCTACTTTTTCAAAAGACAATTTAACTCATATTTTAATTGAGTTCTTCGATTTTTTCAAAAACTTAACTTTTTTGAACCTTTTTTATCATACTTAACTTATTTTTTAACCCATTTTTATCAAAATGGCCCAAATTTTCATCAATCTTGCTCATTTTCAACGATTTTTTCAAAAACTTACTGTTTTAACCCTTTTTTATCCTACTTAACATGTGTTTTAACCTATTTTCTTTTTTATCAAAATTATCCTTAACTGTTTTTTTCATCAAATTCTCCCTTTTAACCCAAAATGTGCCTCCTACTTTTTCGAAAGACAATTTAACTCCTTTCTTTATTGATTTCTTTGATTTTTTCAACAACTTTACTGTTTTGAACCCTGTTTTATCCTACTTAACTTATTTTTTAACTCATTTTTATCAAAATTACCCGATTTTTCATCAATCTAGCTCTTTTTTCAATGATTTTTCAAAATCTTACCCTTTTTTTAACCTACTTAACATATTTTTTAACTCATTTTCTTTTTTTATCAAAATGACCCAATAGTTCTTATTTTTTATCAAATTCTCGTTTTTTACCCAAAATGTGCCTTCTACTTTCCCGAGTTTTTTTTATTGATTTCTTCGATTTTTTAAAAAACTCTCCCATTTTAACCCTTTTTTATCCTATTTAACATGTTTTTAACTCATTTTTTTATCAAATCGACCCTCAACTCTTTTTTTTGATTAAATTCGCCTTTTTAACCCAAAATGTTTCTCCTACTTTTTCAAAAGACAATTTAACTCGTATTTTAATTGAGTTCTTCGATTTTTTCAAATACTTAACTTTTTTGAACCTTTTTTATCCTACTTAACTTATTTTTTAACCCATTTTTATCAAAATGGCCCAATTTTTCATCAATCTTGCTCATTTTCAACGATTTTTTCAAAAACTTACTGTTTTAACCCTTTTTTATCCTACTTAACATGTGTTTTAACCTATTTTCTTTTTTATCAAAATTATCCTTAACTGTTTTTTTCATCAAACTCTCCCTTTTAAACCAAAATGTGCCTCCTACTTTTCAAAAGACAATTTAACTCCTTTCTTTATTGATTTCTTCGATTTTTTCAGCAACTTTACTGTTTTGAACCCTGTTTTATCCTACTTAACTTATTTTTTAACTCATTTTTATCAAAATTACCCGATTTTTCATCAATCTAGCTCGTTTTTTCAATAATTTTTCAAAAACTTACCCTTTTTTTATCCTACTTAACATATTTTTTAACTCTTTTTTTTTTTATCAAAATGACCCAATAATTCTTATTTTTTTATCAAATTCTCGTTTTTAACCCAAAATGTGCCTTCTACTTTCCCGAGTTTTTTTTATTGATTTCCTCGATTTTTTCAAAATCTCTCCCATTTTAACCCTTTTTTATCCTACTTTTTATCAAATGGACCCTCAACTCTTTTTTTGATTAAATTCGCCTTTTCAACACAAAATGTTTCTCCTACTTTTTCAAAAGACAATTTAACTTGTATTTTAATTGATTTCTTCGATTTTTTCAAAAACTTCACTTTTTTGAACTTTTTTTATCCTACTTAACCTATTTTTTAACCCATTTTTATCAAAATGGCCCAAATTTTCATCAATCTTGCTCATTATCAACGATTTTTTCAAAAACTTACCGTTCCTACTTAACATGTTTTTTAACCCATTTTCTTTTTTATCAAAATTACCCTTAACTGTTTTTTTCATCAAATTCTCCCTTTTAACCAAATTCTCCCTTTTAACCCAACATGTGCCTCCTACTTTTTCAAAAGACAATTTAACTCCTTTTTTTGTTGATTTCTTCGATTTTTTCAACAACTTTACCGTTTTGAACCTTGTTTTATCCTACTTAACTTTTTTTAACCCATTTTTATCAAAGTAACCCGATTTTTCATCAATCTAGCTCCTTTTTCCAATGAATTTTTCAAAAACTTACCGTTTTAACTCTTTTTTATCTTACTTAACATGTTTTTTAACCCATTTTTTTTATCTAAATGACCCAATAATTCTTATTTTTTTATCAAATTCTCGTTTCTAACCCAAAATGTGCCTTCTACTTTCCCGAGTTTTTCTTGATTTCTTCGATTTTTTCAAAAACTCTCCCATTGTAACCCTTTTTTATCCTACTTAACATGTTTTTAAACCATTTTTTTTATCAAATGGTCCCTCAACTCTTTTTTTGATTAAATTCTCCTTTTTAACCCAAAATGTGCCTCCTACTTTTTTCAAAAGACAATTTAACTCTTTTTTAATTTATTTCTTCGATTTTTTCAAAAACATTACTTTTTTGAACCTTTTTTATCCGACTTAAATTATTTTTTAACCCAGTTTTATCAAAATGGCCCAATTTTTCATCAATCTTGCTCATTTTCAACGATTTTTTCAAAAAGTTACCATTTTAACATTTTTTTATCCTACTTAACATGTTCTTTAACCCATTTTCTGTTTTATCAAAATTACCCTTAACTGGTTTTTTCATCAAATTCTCCCTTTTAACCCATAATGTGCTCCTACTTTTTCAAAAGACAATTTTACTCCTTTTTTTAATTGATTTCTTCGATTTTTTCAACAACTTTACCGTTTTGAACCTTGTTTTATCCACTTAACTTATTTTTATCCCATTTTTATCAAAATTACCCTATTTTTCCATCAATCTAGCTCTTTTTTTCAATGATTTTTTCAAAAACTTACCGTTTTAACTCTTTTTTATCCTACTTAACATGTTTTTTTAACCCATATTTTTTTTTATCAAAATGACCCAATAATTCTTATTTTTTTATCGAATTCTCGTTTTTAACCCAAAATGTGCCTTCTACTTTCCTGAATTTTTTTATTGATTTCTTCGATTTTTTCAAAAACTCTCCCATTTTAACCCTTTTTTATCCTACTTAACATGTGTTTTAAACCATTTTCTTTTTTATTTCCTTAGCTGTTTTTTTCATCAAATTCTCCCTTTTAACCCAAAATGTGCCTCCTACTTTTTCAAAAGAAAATTTTACTCCTTTTTTTATTGATTTCTTCGATTTCTTCAACAACTTTACCGTTTTGAACCTTGTTTTATCCTACTTAACTTATTTTTATCCCATTTTTATCAAAATTACCCGATTTTTCATCAATCTACCTCGTTTTTTCAATGATTTTTTTAACTCTTTTTTATCCTACTTAACATGTTTTTTAACCCATTTTAACCCACTTTTTTTTATCGAAATGACCCAATAATTCTTATTTTTTTATCAAATTCTCGTTTTTAACCCAAAATGTGCCTTCTACTTTCCCGAGTTTTTTTATTGATTTCTTCGATTTTTTCAAAAACTCTCCCATTTTAACCCTTTTTTATCCTACTTGACATGTTTTTAACCCATTTTTTTTAATCAAAATTACCCTTAACTGTTTTTTCAATCAAATTCTCCCTTTTAACCCAAAATGTGCCTCCTACTTTTTCAAAAGACAATTTAACTCGTTTATTTTAAAAACTTGACCGTTTTAAACCTTTTTTATCCTACTTAACATGTTTTTTAACCCATTTTTTTTTATCAAAATGAACCTTAACTCTTTCTTTGATCAAATTCTCCCTTGTAACGCAAAATGTGCCTCCTCTTTTCGCAAAAGACTATTTAACTCCTTTTTTTTTTGTTTCTTCGATGTCTTCACTTACTTTATCGTTTTAACCGTCTTTTTAACATACTTAACATGTTTCTTAACCCAATTTTTATCAACTTGACCGAATTTTTCATCAGTCTATCTCATTTTTTCACCGATTTACTTGAGTAATCTTGAATTTTTGTTGCACAATGATATATTTGAATTTAGGTATTGCTGGTTGCATGAGGTAGTTTTTCTAATAATATCTATAGCACTAATGTTCTGGGATAATCTCTAAAACAATTTCGTCGTTTCCAATTAAGCAAATAATTTTCACAAAGTATTGACATATACCATGTGTTTTTTCTGGTAAAAGTCTAAATTTGTGTAAAGGTCCGTATCACTCTGTGTATTAGGTTTGTAATCATACTATATATGCATCATCTGTAGAATCATGCATTTGATTTGCATACCATGTTCGCCTCCATTCTCATTATTAGTTGAATTATAGTTATTTAAGTTGGATTGGTATGTTTCTTTTTGTGTATTGTTTCCCAGGTTTGTTCTCGTCTGGCGTTTTCTCAAGTTATTGTGAAAATATTTTCCTATTTTTTATTTGTTTAGTTGTTTATGCTTTATTTATTTGTGTCGCATGTTATTTGAGTGGTTACTATTTGCTCTGTTTTGTTGAGTTCCAGGTTTTGTGGTTACTATTTGCTCTGTTATTTGAGTGGTTACTATTTGCTCTGTTTCTCTGTATGGATGTCATCTTATGTTTTGTGTTATTTGTTTGCATAAATTATGTTCTTTATATTGAGTGATTAATTTGTTTTTGCTGATTTGCATTCTTTTTTTTGTTTTGCTTGGTTGTTTTTTGGCTTTTTTTTTTTTTAAAAAAAGTCTTTATTAGATCCTTTTGGTTTAGGACGACCGGATTGGTACCTTTTCTTTGAGGTGGTTGATATTTACAAGGAAAGTCCTTTTGAGAATGGATGTGGATCTTAATATTTCTAAGCGTATGCGTGGTGGTTTGGTTATTGGTTCTGATTCAGGTGGATTATCTTTAGTTTGTTAGATAAACAGAAAAGATAAAGAGAAGAGGCAGTAAAAATCGTTGTTTTCATTTTTATGTTTTTCTTGTCTCATTACAATACAGTAAATGTTGCTATTTAAAGGAATAATATCTGAGACCCTAACTAATTCTATCAATCAAATTTGTACACGTAAGATATAAAAATGCTACATGAATGTGTTAGTGAGGTGTGTGTTAATTTGTTTGTTTTAATCCCCCTAGAGTTGCTTTCAAAAGTCTGTCGTTCTTCTGTGATGCGTCTTCTGGAAATATGAGTTGTTCTCAAGTTCTTATTGATTAAGTTCATCGTCTTCTATTAGGAAGACCTGTGTTTCGATTGTTTATGCTCTATGAAGCAGCATATATATATATATATATACTGCATTTCTTTTTTAGATGTCTGTTTACTTACCCATTTAGTAACATGTAGATTACAGAATAAGCCTCGGATATAGTACGTTGCTAATTACTATGGAGACATTTTCCGTGACTTTATTGACTCGTGATATATTGTTCTGTCTCATTCAGGATGCAGATGTTACTGGTTGTTTTGATCTTCAAAGCAAAAAAACACACACCTGTTTATCATTCAGTTGCGATTCAATTAGAATTGCTTCATCTTCATTTTATAGTTGGATGCACTGCAATACTTCTTAAACCATCTGAATTGGCTTATTATGTGCAAGTATTTATCGCAATGGAAGGATAACTGGAGAGGATGAACTATATATGTTGTGGAGTTGTTTTCTCCATGTTGTGTTTATCATATGCTGGTTCATAATAATAATGCGAAATTTCTGTAGCAAGTTGTGTTAATGTTTTATTTTTTTTTATTTTTTTATTATTATGTTGGTGTGTCGATACTGAAGTCACAAACACAATCAAACTATTACAGTTTGGTATCAAATGTTTACCATTTGATGTTGCTTTGAATTTACTCTTAACCTTTTTTCGAGTGCTGAGACCGATATGGTTAATTAATAGAGAGTTCGCTCTATTAGAGTAATTAGAAAAGCTACCATTATAATTTTTCTTGGATGTGTTTGATATATGGGTCCCGACCGGTAACCTATTCCGAACCATGACATGTTCGGTGACCTGATAACACATGTTTGGCAGGGTGATGAGATTATGGCCTATTAGATTGAGTAGGATGTTTAGTTGTGTATAAATTATTAAATTATATTGTGGTGTTTGGTACGAAACATATTTTGCACTACATATGACGGATAACATTATAATTTTACATTGAAGTTCTTCCTTTTTCTGGGTTTCCTGGTAGATTCTATTTAATACAACTTCTACTTTCTATACATCATTTCTCTAGCCTCTTCTCTTTTTTTTTTCCCTAACAATTCACACATAATTTTTCTGCGCCTTTTTTCTTTCTTTATAAACTTATTTTATGTTTGTGTCGTGTGGTGCGGCCTTTGGGGGCTGCAGTCGCGTTTTTTGCTAGGGGCTTGGCATTGCAAACTGCAGCCCTTGCTAGTATTTTCTGGGTTAGAAAGTAGTGTTTTTTATATGGAAAATAGTACTTAAAATTAGAAAGTAAGGACCAAATTGTCTTTTTGTGGTTTGCCTGGAAGATTGAATAATATGTTCCTTGGAAGATCTTACTTAAGATTATAATGTGCTAGATATATCAGCAAGTGATAGGTCTAGTGCATTACAAAGTAGCGAATCCTATTGATAGATGTTTTCACTTAATGTGTCCATCGCGTTTTAAAAGGGATAAAAATTCTTGGGAATTTCCCAAAAAAAATGTGCTAGTTATTAATAGTTACCGAATATTAATATGGGCCGGCCCTAGAATTTTTTTCTTTTTTGGTTTGTGTTTTAGTAGAGATAATTTTATAAAAAATGAATTGTTGAATTGTTACAAAAACTCTGGGTTTTTGGCATTTTACACTCTGGAATTATAGAATTTTGGCACTTTGCACCCTGACTTAAAAGTTTTGGCACTTTGCACCCTGAAAATATAATTTATTTGGCATTTTGCACCCTAGTGTGTGTTTTAGTGAGAAAATTCATTGGTAGAAGGGTAGAATAGTTATTTTTTCTTTTTTTTTTCACTTTGCACCATGGCAATATAGATTTTGCACCCTTAAAATATAGAATGTTGGCATTTTACACCATAAAATTATAAAATATTAGCATTTTCACCCTGATTTAAATTTTTTGGCACTCTGCACCCTAAAAATATAACTTGTATGACATTTTGTACCCTAATGTATTTTTCTTGAAAAAAACAAACTCATGAATGTTAGCGATGTAGAGATAAAATGGTCATTTCTATGTACAACAATTATAAACTTGTTATTCTAAATTTATTTTACTTTATAATAACTTATTTTAACATTTTCTCTCAGTAAAGTTTAGATTAGAAAAAAGACATTGTCTTCATTTTATTTTCAAGTATCATCTAGATTATTTACTTTAAATCTAAAATACACGTTTACATATCTAACATATTATTATATTGCATGTTATTTACATAATTTAGATTATAATATTAAGTACTCGAGATTGAAAATGCCAGAAATTATATTTTTTGGGAGCAAAGTGTCAATATTCAATATTTCAGAGTGCAAAGTGTTAAAATATATACTTTTAGGGTGCAAAGTGTCAAAATATTTGAAAATAACTATTATACTCTTCAATCAATGAATTTTTTCTTCAAAACACACACTAGGGTGCAAAGTGCCAACTAAATTGTATTTCCAGTATGTAAAGTGCCAAAATTTTTAAGTTAGGGTGCAAAGTGCCAAAACCCTATAATTTCAGGATGCAAAGTGCCAAAGCCCAAAAAAACTCTCTATTAAAAGTAATAATTTGACACTAACTTCTTTATCACTATTACCTGGAAATAAATGTAAATATGATTAAAATATTCACTTTTTTAACTCTTACATAAAACTCCGCATCAAAACCATGAAGAAGAAAAAAAGGACGGAGAGAGAGTATATGTCCAATATATAATGGATTGTCACATGAGCTAAAGAAAAAGACAGAGAGAATACAATTTATAGGTTCCATTATATCTTAATGATAGCCTAAAACAATTAATGGAGAATTATAAAAGTATGCATGCGACGTAAATTTCATCTATTCACAGCTTACTGCTAATATACAACATTTTAATATTGATTAATATTAATGCAAGATGCAAGCATCCAGGTTCGATTTATTCGCTAAACTAGGTAACATTGTCTATGTAAAAAATTAGGGGACCAGTTTCAATCAAACTTAATCAAAATGGCGGCACTTTCATTGTTGAACAAATTTTGAGCACAAAATTTAATTATTTCTGCCCAATTCATTAAATTGGAACTTAGGCGACTTCATTATGCATCATTTTCTACACGTAGGACACATACCGGCTAATAAATTGATCACATATTTCTCTTTTTTTGGGGCAAGAAATGTATTATCTTTTAACCTTTAGGTAATTGATATAAAAAAAATCTGAAGCAAAAGAAGAAGAAAAATAAAAGAGGGTGGTATTTCTATCTTGTAATAAAAAAACTAATTTTATTTAAAGATTTCGAACAATTTTTCGTGTAATTGACTAATTGTTATGTACTTGGAGTGATTATTTTTCTTACGAGACTTGTTTTGATATTTTTTTGCATGTGAAACTTGTTTTGAATCATTTACGATGTTCTTATCGTGAATTTCGACATCTTTTGTGATCTTTTCTTTTGATATTGTGTTGGGAATATTAGAATGAATGTTAATCCATTGATTATGATGCTAATTTATTTTATTTATATGTAAACTATATAGTTTTTTTTGTCTTTCATATATGTATCCATGCCATGTCGTATATCGAATTCTTTTTAGAAAGAAATTCGAATCGCGTCGAGTCCGAGTCGCCGAGTTAGTGTATGTACAACATAGCTTAACATTAACCATTTGTCTAAATTTGAAAAGACTTATCAACTCATCATGTGGTTAATTAATTGCCAAAGAAAAGAAAATGATATTGGAAAGAGAAAATTCCTACGTATATTTGGTTTAAGAAGAATTTTAATCACAAGAATAACATAATTAGTCAAAAAAAGATTTGATGATTTATTTTGGTGAAGTGAAGCTCCCACAAACAGTGATATGTTGCATTTTACAACTACTAATAAAATTTTCTCTAAATCTAGTTTGCTATGAAATTTTCATCGAAAAATTAATATGTATAAGAAACATTATTTTATTTGGGAATTCTAAGGTGCCGCTAATACCACATTAGGTGGTATTATCACACAATGTGTATCACATTGTATGGTATAAGGAGTATAATTTATACCATAGAATGTGACACAGTACATTGCATGGTAATACCACCTAATTTGAAATAAATACTATATGATGTGGGGGTGGGATCATACTAAATATATGGGGTTAATACTATGTAATGTGAGCATGTACCATAGAATGTGATACACATTGTGTGGTAATACCACCTAATGTGATATTAGCGGCAACTAACGTAGCGACACCCTAGAATTTTCCTATTTTTTATATATTAAAAGGACTTTAAGATTGATATAATTTATATTAATGAAATGCCAATGTAACTTATTGTAACACCACTACAATTAATGTAGTCCGATGAGGAACGTAATTGGTTTATGCAAACTATGACTAAAATTTAATGTTCTTCCTTCTACCTTTTTCTAGTTAGAAAACGACTTATGGTGCAATTATGCAAGTTCATTGACTTAAGAATTTAATTATTAGACAAATAATTAAAGAATAAAACAGATAGGGGAAAAAAGAAAAATGAAAATCTTACAACGTCGTGTTGATTCTTTCTTTAGTTTAAATACCGTGTACGTTTAGTTTCAATATAGATGTTTATAGTCCAGGCAGGGGCGAACCCAAAAATTTTAGTCGCGGGGGACGAGATTAAAATGGAAAGTATATATTTATTTTTAATATGCCGATAATTCTTATAGTACTTGATATTGATAATATATCTAATAAATAAGATAATAAAAAATATATAATAAATAATATGCAAAAACAATCACTAGACATAAGAAATTAAATAGATTTTTCCAAAAAACTACATATGAAAAATCAAAAACTTTATGTTTTTAAAAAAAATCTAGTTAAATCACTCATGTAATACTCAAGATATTGAAACAAATAAGAATCAAGCAAATCATTAAACATAATATAGATTTATGACTTATCTAAATAATAAATTTTTTAAATAAATTTAAATATTCATAAAAGTTTTAAAAAAAGTACCTTTTGATAATGGCGTGGAGTGATTCAGCCGATTTGTGAAGAAAACCCCCTTTTTTTGATATAACTTGGTGAAGAAAAGTTAAAGAACAATTAATTTGAGAAGAAATTGGAACTCAAAATTCAACGTAATTTTGCTTTTCCTTATTAATAGAGAATTATATTAAATGTTAAAGAATATTTTTCTTATCAAATTCTACTTAAACTAGGCAACTCTATTAGTGGGACTCTATTCTCTAAGATCTGACCAAACATTTTAATTAAAGTAGATAAAGAGTTTTGATTCACAAGATTCTTTCTTTTAGAAATTTAAAGGTATTAACAAGAATACATAAAATATTACTATAATAATAATAATAGATATGCACTGCTACTAAAATTTTTCTTTTTGCTGGGGGTGCGGACGCCCCCACCCGCACCCCCTGTAATTCCGCCCCTGAGTTCAGGAGTGGGGTCATAGTCCCCCAGAATAAAATAAATAAAAAATCCTGACTCCATGTACCATGTTCCAATCTTCATAAGCTCGATATATGTAGGTTTGGTTATTTTTAGTAGTGTTTAATTTTTTTCTCATGTGCTGTTTTTGTTAATGTATATATTTTCATAAAATATTATGTTAAAAATTATAAATTTTAGTATAAAGAAAGAAAATTTTAGAGAATAAGTTTTTAATTATTTTTATATCATATCAACTAAATTTATTTGCAAGGGAGATTTTTATTTAATTAAGGGATAATATAATAATTTTCAATTCCGAGAGAGTTTTTACATCCCTCATAAGGAGATATTATTTAATACAACTGTTGCACCACGTCATCAAGTATACGTGGTGCAGCCCACCAATATACATGGGACATGTGAATTGATTGATAATCCACATCTCCCCATATTCTAGTCATGTTCCAAAAAAATAGGGATTCAAAAAATTGTGTTCACATTGTCAGAATATGGGTGATCTGGATTATTAATCCACATGTCCCAAGTGTATTAATGGGCTGCACCACGTGTACTTGATGACGTGGTGCAACAGTTGTACTAAATAATTTCTCCATAAGAAGGAGAGCTATAGTTATAACAATACTTGTTATAATGTAGTGTTTGGTTCCCGAATTATAATTCTGAAATTATTTGCCAAAAAATATAAATACACTATTCACATATTACTCTCTCTTCCATTCTCCAACTTGGAACGTTTTCTTTTAATATCAAAATCTTTATAAAGAATATAAATGGTAGCAATCGTCTAATAAACAAAATATTCATCAAAACGGGACCTAACAATTAATGACGTGCATAACCAATAAAAAGGATTGTGTTCTTCTAGCTAGTTGTTAACCAGCACAAACAACATTTTCAATTTTCATAGACAATGAAGAACAAGAATTGTCAACCAAATTAAAGCAGGCAGAAATGGATGGCTTTGATGCTAGCTGTCTCTTTTCTTAGCCAAACTCTCACTACCCTTCTCCCTTTGTTCCTTCATTCAAACGACTAGCAAGAATATATCTTCGGATACTCGGAAGCCTCTCCTTTGGCTTTGACAGAATGGCCTCTTCAATTCTTTTTGCAAACAATTCATTCTAGCTCTCTATATACCTCTGCAGAACTTGTCACAGTTTGTTCACTGGATTTTTTATATGTAGCCGCTGACCCACTCACATTTGCAATATCATCTGGATCCTTGACCTAGTTAACCAGTTCAAAATCTTTAGTTTTCACATCATAACAAATTAAATGGTACTAAAAATCTCAAACAGAAGTTATATCAAAGGAAGAAATTAATAATACTAATAGAAGGTAGCTTACGGTAGGAAGACTATACGTAAAGAGAGTGTGTTGATCAGCATAAGTTTCCCAATATAACTAAAACATAATTTCTTGTAGATTAAGGTTATCAGAAAGGACTCGAGTTTTTTCATTTAATTTTAAATGGCCCATCAAGATGAAAGAGATCTAGGTTTATTCGAGATAAGTAATGAACAAGGTTTTGATCGAGAAGTTCTGGTGAGTTTTCATATTCTAAATTGCAGAATTCAAAACAGACCACACCAATGCAAAGATGCATAATAAATATGACACTTAGTCTGCACAACATAAAGGAAAATTTGACAAGCACATAACTGTAATTGCTATAGGATGTCCGACAGGCACATCCTTTGAACCTTCAGGCACAAGAATTCTAGCAAGGAACCAGCATATTAAGTTAAAACACTGTAAAAGAATGCATCTGGAGCGCAACTGCGCAAGGTAGATAAAACGAGCAATGTAAGAGCTTAAGTTAATGTAAAGTGAACTTTTTATTTTACAGAAACAATCATTGTAACATTATGTGTATGCTTGTGCTTAATCATCATGAAGTTGTTGCTCGTAAATGCAAGAACTTTTTATGTAAGATAATTGACAACATTTGTGGAGTTAAGAATAAAACTTGATTACGCTTATGCAGGAGAAGGTTGGATGCAAGTCCCCAGTTGATGCCATGAGAGAAATAAGGCAACGGAAGGATAAATGGAGAGGATGAACTATAAATGTTGCGGAGTTGCTTTCTCCATGTGTTTATCATATGCAGGTTCATATTAATAATGCGAAATTTCTGTTGCAAGTTGTGTTAATGTTTTTTTGTTTTATGTTGGTGTGTTGATACTGAAGTCACAAACACAATCAAATTATTACAGTTTGGTATCAAATGTTTACCATTTGATGTTGCTTTGAATTTACTCTTAACCTTTTTTTGAGTGATGAGACATATATGGTTAATTAATAGAGAGTTCGCTCTATTAGTGATTACAAAAGCTACCATTATAATTCTTCTTGGATTTGTTTGATATATGGGTCCCGACCGGTGACCTGATAACACATGTTTGGTAGGGTGATGAGATTATGGCCTATTAGATTGAGTAGGATATTGAGTCGTGTATAAATTATTAAATTTTATTGTCGTGTTTGGTACAAAACATATTTTGCACAACATATGACAGAAAACATTATGAGATTATGGCCTATTAGATCTTAATACTGGAATAAGTTTTCACTTAATGTATCAAACGCGCTTCAAAAGGGATAAAAATTCTTGAAAAATGATCTAAAAAAAAAAACTCTTGAGAAATAAAAAAATTGGTGCTAATTACTAATGGTTATACCGAGTACTAAAATGGGCCGGCCCTGGAGTAATTTTTTTTGGGTTTGTGTTTTAGTAGAGATAATTTGACTTGCTAAATGTCAAATTAACAGTGTAAGGTCTGAATATGAGTTCAATATGACCACTATGTGTTATGTAAATATTTTGTTTCCTTCCAATAGGAGGTAGAATATGAAATACTTCTTATTTTGTAGCTCTTTAACCATCAAGCAAAAGTAGGGGTGGGATCGGGACGGATTTTCGGGAATTCGGGTATTTCGGGACGGGATTTCGGGTTTCGGGATTTTAAATTTAAGTCCCGAAACCCGACCGATCAACCAAGGTCCCACAGATTTCGGGTACCCGATTTAATTTCGGGATTTCGGGACGGGTTCGGGAGTCCCGGTAATCTAAGTTGAGATCTAAATTCAATTACCTTATTGTCATACGTAGACTATATATTTGGATATTAATTAGAATAGTGACACACTAGCTAATTAAATTCAATTTTGACACATCTTGTATACGTTCAGTCTAAAACAAAATCATATTTCATAGTTCTATTATAAATTTGCATGCAAGAAGAATTCTATCAGAAACACATTCATATTTGCGATTTACAGAACAATACCATCTCATTAATTAATATAATTGGCAGTGGCAGTACAATTACGAAAATTACAATAAGTTAAACTGGGGACCATATATTTTCATCAGCAAATTAAACAAAGAGAAATAATTTAATGACTAAAATCGACAGATCTCACACTTCCTTCTAATTTCCAACTGGTCCTTAGCAGCTGACTCCATCAATTTCAATTTGACAAAATCACTGCAATTTGTCACAGCAATTAATTATTTGCTTCCTTCATAATCTTATATTCAGAGCATCGACTTATTGTACATAGATATATCCTTCAAACATTTATTACTTCTCATCATAAAAAAAACAACAAAATAGCATAACAAGGATTAAAAATAGGCATTAAAGATTCTTCTAATATGAGAAGGCACAAAAGATAACACATTTTAAAAGTGAGAAATTAGTAGATTTCATACCTAAGTTAGAGTAAAGAGAAGCCCAAATTCCAACAGTGACTGGAGAACAACTTAGAAGACTAGTGGTAGAGAGATCCGATGCAGATGAACTACAAATCAGCGGCGGACGGCGGTAGGCGGCGGCGGGAATGGAGTTTTGGTGGAGTTAGAGTTTGAAATTTTGAGATATAGTTGAGAGAAAAGAAGAAGAAATAAGCTAATTAGGAATACGTAGAGTTACTTTTTAGTTGGGTATTAGATTTTTGGATAAATTGAATTTCTTTTTATATATAATACTATATCATACATATTATTTTCAGCAATTAAGTAAAACTGTTATTTGGGACGGGTTTCCCGATCGGGACGGGGTCAAGTCCCGAAACCCGTCCCGGTTTTTCTTGACCGGGTTTCGGGATGTCCCGAACCCGAAAAAAACCCGTTTTCTTTCGTCCCAAATGGGAAAACCCGATTGGGACGGGACGGGTACCCGAAACCCGGTCCCATTTACCCAGCCCTAAGCAAAAGTACTCTATTTAATATCTTTCGTTCTTTAATTTTTTTTTTTAAATAATATTTTGTTCGTTTAAGTTTATGTTATTTATTCATCTAAAACAAGTGTAGACTGTGTATATACAACTCAGACCGAAGAATGCAAAGGGTATATGTTCTCCCCAGTGTGGTGTCTCCAGTAGGAATCGAACTTAAATTTCGCCTCTGGGGGTCGCAAGTCACTACCACTTGGTCCAACTACATCGAGTTACTTTATTTAGTTGTTGGTGTGTTTTAGTATTCTGTTTTACATTGAGTTGTAATCAAATGACTAGATTTTGACTTACATTAGTTTAATTTAATAGATATTAGGATAACACATTTTCTAATCATTGTATTACTAGGTTTACATATTGGAAATTAGTTCAACATAAATAAATAAAAACACAAATTGGAATTAAAAAAAAATGTTATTGGACAAAAATAGACGAAGTGGCTTAGATTTTTTTTTTTTTCTATAACCTCAAATCAATCAATCGAATATTGATTAATTCGTGATCGACCAAACACTATGTGAACATGGATTCTGCTTAGAAGAAAGACTTCGTGAACCATTAAATATGAGACTTTAAAAATACGTTAATCGTCTGATACTGTTATTAGTTATTCTTACAGTTACGCGTATAAGAGGAACAAGATAATTTTATCATATAAGACATATATTAGGAAAATATTTCGAGCACACAAAATGTGTGACATTTGAACTTAGAGTAATATTATTAATATATGATTGATCTGTTTCTGAAAGAAGATAAATGTGAGCACATTATGCATCTATAGTATTGGAGTTTTGTTGTTGCATTATTGTAGTAAATTGCGTTAGCAAGACATAAAGTACCAACTTTATTTTTATGATAAGATATTATTATGCAAGAGAAGCAAGGCATAACTCATACCAACTTTTTTGTTTTTGAAGGAACATGTCTAATTATTTTATTTAATTATTCGTTTTCATTAGTATGTTCTTCGTTTTCTAGATCTATATGAACCCCACCCCTATTTAATTTAAAAAGAAAAAGGAAATTACCTCTCAAATGACTTTGTTTAGATATAGAAAACTTAACATTAACCATTTGACTAATTTTGCAAAGACATATAAACTCATCATGTGGTTAATTATGTGCCAAAGAAAAGAAAAGAATATTCAAAAGAGAAAATTCCTACATAGACTTGGTTTAAGAAGAAATTTTAATCACAAAAATGACATAAGTAAGTCCAAAAAAGAATTTCTTTACCTAAATTTACTTTTGTGGCTTAGAATTGATCATATTATTTATTTGGTGAATTCAAGCTCCCAATTGTGATGTAATGCATTTTTCAACTACAAAATAAATTTTTCTTTAAATCTAGTTTGCTTTGAAATTTTCATGGAAAAATTATTATGTACATGAAACATTATCTTTTATATATTAAAAGGACTTTAAGATTGATATAACTTATTTTAACACCACTACAATTAATGTAGTCCAATTTGGAACGTTTGGTTTTTGCAGACTATGACTAAAATTTAATTTTTCTTCCTTCTATCTTTTTCTAGTTAGAAAACGACTTATGGTGCAATTATGCAAGTTCATTGACTAAAAATTTAATTATTAGACAATTAATAATTAAAGAATAATACAGATAGGCGAAAAAAGAAAAATGAAAATCTAACAACGTCGTGTTGACTCATTCTTCAGTTTACGCACCGTGTACGTTAATTTCAATAAAGAGATGTTTATACCGTAATTAACTGATAATTAATTCATCATGCGTAAGTTGTTATTTGTAAACAAAATAAAAGTTGAAAAAGCGTGAGTCTCACGTCGCAAAAACCCTACTGCTCTCTTTAACGTTATTACACGCTTTCCTCAAATATCTCTTTCTTCAACCCTCTCTCCATCTCAATTAATAATTTTTTATTTTAATTATTTAAGGCCATAAAAAGTAGAAAATTGAAACTCTACAAACAACTACTATTCTTCTCACTCAGCTGACCTTTCTTCTGTGAACATTTCTCTGCCATTTTCAGTATTAATTCTTGTTTACAAATAAATCTTCAAATTTCTTATAGAGTTTTGATTCTTAAATGGAGACATCAAATTCAGCAGCTATGAATTCGGATTCGTTAACACCTTCGTCGCCAATTAATGGAGGAGGAACGGAAAGAGTTGTTCGGTTCCCTCACATCCTCCGGTTCGTGCAGTCTCCTATTTCATCTCTACTCGAATATTCCGGAATCTTCAGGGCCCGACCCGATTACAGTTACACCGAAGCTCATTCGCTCTTACCCGAGACTACTACGAATAATAGTACCGATTTTAGTTTTAGAAACCCTAGATATTCGGAGTCAGTTAATAACAGTGGGGAGGTTTCGATTAGGATTATTGGGGAGCATGATGAGAGTAATGGTGAGAGTGATGAGAATGGGGTGGGATTGGGTGTGGAGGAGTCTCTGGCGGGGAATGATGATGATGTGGTTGTTAATGGGAATGTGAGTGGTGATGATGATAGTAATAGTATTAGTGGTAACACGGAAGCGTCTTCGTATCAGAGATATGATATACAGAGGGTGGCGAGGTGGATCGAGAATTTTCTTCCGTTTTTGTTGCTTTTGTTGCTGGTTTTTATCAGGCAGCACTTTGGAGGTAGTATGCTATGTTGTATATTTCTGTGTCTTTTGATTATATATGCACTTGTGATTGCGATTAATGCTCGACTTTGATATTCATGGGAAGTAATCAAGATTATGTGCAGTCATTCCTGTGACTTGGTAGATTTTGATTTAGTACGGGGGTATACTAGTTTGCGGTGAACTTCTATTACCTTAAGGATTATGACCCTGATGGTTTGGTCATTAGATTACTTCTTGAAAACTTAGAATTATGAGATTGTGGGGGTGGTTTTAGATATTCTTATGGCTGACTATTGATAATGTAGTATAGGATTTACAGAATTATTTGGTGATTATAGAAGCATTATTTGCTGCTACTTCAATTCGTCATTGTTTGTACTTTGTATTGGGATAAGCAAGGGTAATTAGATGGAATTATTAGTTGATTAAGCGCTTTATAGAAGAGTTTTAAGGGGTTAGACTGATATTCTGATCTTATTTATTTAGTAAAACATGGTGCATTGTGATGTTTGAAACACTCAGGGCCAGCTAAGATTGCAAATAGGAGAATAAAAGATAAAAGTTATACATCTTAAAACTTATGTTTTGCACTCCACTGCATTGAGAAGTATAGATGAAGTTATAATATTATGTTTTAAGATGAAGTATAGATGAAGTAATCTAATGACCAAACCAACAGAAATGAGTAATCTAATGACCAAACCATCAGCGATGGTCTTATTAATTCTAATAAAACTTTTTGTTGCACTCATTTCTGTTAAGTTAGTGGATAACATGTGGTTCACATATTTTGACGATGTCGAATGTGAGTTACTACTCAACGAACTGCGCTATCATTTCGGTACTCCTGGTTTGAACAGCACGTCTTGTGTTTTCTTTAATGAACCATGAAAAGTCAATTATGAGTATGATCTACTCCGAGACAGTATAGGGTTCCGTATTATTCAGGGAAATGAGTGAGCTGCTGAGTATTTAGTGAAATTTGTTTACCTTTTATCCAAAATATTTATTTTTTATTTACTATGATGAGAAGATGTAACAAAGAAGATCTACTTCTCATTGAATGGCTTTGTCATATTTTGCTTTATGAGTATGCTCTTTTATATATGATCACTCAAGACATCGTTATGAGTTCAACTCTTGACTTTATAAAGTATTTTTTCAGGATTTTTTTCTACCATATATGTGACTGTCATCCTGTTCAAGTCTAACGAAATTCTTCGGAAGCAAACGGCTCTAAAGGTGTGAATTTTGTTCCATTTTCGGAGTCTTTTGCAGCATTATCCTATAATTAAGACTATGTTCCCCTTTCTGTAAAGTATGACTGAAATAAAGACTTCAGAACTTACAACATTGGATTTTTCAGGGAGAAAGGAAGATTCCTGTCCTTGTTGGCTATTTCGTTTTCTTCATAATCCATATATCTGGAGTCTACTGGTGTTATCATAAGGATGATATTTTGTATCCATTGTTCATGATTCCTCCAAAGGCAATCCCACCTTTCTGGCATGCAATCTTTATCATCCTACTAAATGGTATGTATCTTGTTTTGCTTGTTGCTTTTTGGCGTCACATTCATTTGACTACTATGATATTTATGGCTCAGAGACAAATTCATGCGTGTTCAATTGATATCATATACTATTTTTTTGGTAAAAAATTACTGGGGAATCGAATGCTTGAAGTTGCTCTACGTTTGAGCTAAACTATCATTTGCTGAAATATTACTATTTCTTGGGGTTTTCCTTGTATAACCTTAAGTCAATCCCTTCCATATATTGATGCTTGCCTCTCTCCCTTATCTCTTAATTTTGGGGCTTCAAAATGACGTATGATTAGAACACATTCTCCCTTATATTTTGATTCCCCCAAAAGCATCATATGTGCATATGCTGCTTTAGTATCTGTAGCCATCCAGAATAACAGTAACAACATGTCAACACCATGTATTTACTTGTATATCATATCTTCCACTTCCTGTTTTTCTTCCTTTGGTTGGGAAAAAGAGAAAAGGAGGAGTTTGGAGAGTTAAACTGCACAAAGAGCTATGTTTACTTAACCCGCAGATTTTTTTATTGACTTTGTATTTGCATATGTAGATACAATGGCACGACAGGGAGCGATGATCTTGAAATTGGCTATTTTAATGTACTACAAGAATGGTAGAGGCCACAATTTCCGTAGACAGGTAACATACTTCCTCAGCAGATAATAATATTGGAATTATATTTCATATACTGATGCAAGTAAAATCTTGCAAAAATACAGTCAAGTGGCTGTAATCTAATGGTAGTATTTTGATCAATCAGGGCCAGATGTTGACTCTAGTTGAGTATACACTACTGCTATACCGTGCATTGTTACCAACACCTGTATGGTATCGATTCTTCTTGAACAAAGAATATGGGAGTCTCTTTTCATCACTGGTCACTGGGTTGTATTTGACTTTCAAGCTTACATCTATTGTCGAGAAGGTAATGTTCATTAAATACTTCTATCTCCACTTGGACCACTTGTCTGGACTTGAATCCGAAATACCAAACTTAACGACATATGTTTTCTCTTTCACACTCTGCTCTTCAGGTTAAATTCTTTTTTTCTGCTTTAAAGGCTTTATCAAGAAAGGAAGTCCATTATGGCTCTCGTGCTACATCAGAACAGGTGTGATGTTTCTTCTGGCACTCTAAAATTTCGTTCCTCTCACTCACAAGCAAAGATCTATTCACACCTTACAACATCCACGTCTTCCGAATCTGCTTTTAGATTTGTGTTAGTCTTGCCAAATGATCAAAATTATATGCAATTTAATTATTTTTTAAGTATTTAAGGAATCACAATCTAGCCATAGCTATAGCTAGGTCAGGCAGTATTTAGCAAAACGAGAGTCAAATGTAGTTGAGCTCGCTATATATAACATTCCATTTCACTTTTATCTTACTGATGGATGAGCTGAGAACTACAACCAAGTTCTTGATGAGGCCAAGCAGTTTAATTTCTATGCACTGAGTGGGAGGGACTAGTATGCCCCAGGGTTGCTCCCGCTAATAGTTAATATGTTTCGTAATGTGTTAAAAGGGTTAAATGATTCATAAATTTCATGATATGCTTATGGAAACATGTAAAACATACCTCTGCAGGTGAATGCTGCTGGAGATCTATGTGCTATATGCCAGGAGAAGATGCATGCACCAATTTTATTGCGCTGCAAACATATATTCTGTGAAGACTGTGTTTCAGAATGGTTCGTTTCAGTTTCTCATTTATCTTTATGATACCTTTGTTTCAAATTTCCCTTAGAAAGTCAAAATATTTATCTACTTATTAATCTTGATTTGTTGGATTAGTATATGATGTTAATAATACAAAATCTCTTTTGAATCTCATTGCTATTTCTTCTTTTCAGGTTTGAAAGAGAGAGAACTTGTCCTCTGTGTAGGGCATTGGTTAGACCCGCTGATCTTCGATCATATGGGGACGGATCAACTAGTATTTACTTCCAGTTATTTTAACCTTGTAATCCTAGAACCTGCTCAGTTGAAAGAAGGCAATTTCTGGAACTAACCTGGTTACATATATGAAAATATTAATCCGTGTACTGTTGTACATCCAACCATCTCTTTGAGGAACCTATACCAGAACTGGTGTTAGCAGCATGCTTTTACAAGATTCTTTGGAACATCGCAAAATTTAGGTGGATGAGAGGAAATTTTCGATCCATCTTCGTATATAATACATGGGTTAAAGTTGAGTTTTTTTTTTTCTTTTTTTCTAGAAGACATGTATATGAATTCTGTGGTCAACGTATAGAGTTAAACTGTTGTTAGTTTGTCAGTATAATACCATTTGTACTTTTTTTTTTTCATTTCCTTTTTTGGTCCTATTTTTTCTTTAGGCGGATTAATGAAGAATCTCATTTCATGCCTGCTTCCTCTTTTCACGTTCCAAATAAATTAGAGGCACTGCTTATGATTACATAATTGAAGCGGTTTTTTTTTTTTTAAGGTTAACTCCTTGTATATGTTTAATGGGTAATTTACCTTCATGTGAAATAAAAAATAAGTAATTTATCTCCCCGTGAAACGAATTAATGAACAATTTACCTTCTTATGATATGAATTAATGAGCAATTCAGATGGAGCCAATTTGCTTCTTTTATAAAAACATAAGGGGGTATTTTATCATTTTTCTTATCACATGAAGTTAAATTGCTTATTTAGTATATCACATGGAGGTATTTTGTCCTTTTATTTATCATAAGAAGTTTAATTATGTATTTAGAATAACAAGTTAATTTGTGCTTCACTCTAATTGAAGCATTCAAGGATACCTTGGAGTGGGGAGAAACACTCTCGAGTCACCCAAAAGGCATTTTCCCAAAAAAGAAAAGAAAAAACCCAAAAGGCATTGGCTTATATAAGTATTTTGTGAGTTGTGTGCAAAGCTTCTAAGACTCCATTTTATAAAAGTTTAATACATTACCTCTGGGCATCAAACTTTAGTTTACCTAAGAATGAAGTAAAAATATTATTCCCTCCGTCCCACTTTTCTTACTCCTATTTTTATTTTGGGACGTCCCAAAACATGACTCTCTTTCTCTCTCAAAAAATAACAAAAGTTTATTTTTTTAACAAATTATCTAAAACTCCGTGCCAAACCTAAAGGGAGCAAAATTATCGAGACGGAAGGAGTGAAAAAAAAAGGTATCCATGTCCCATGACATGCTTTAATCGGGCCTAGATATGGGCCCGGTGAACACAGAAGTAATCCCCTGTCGGAGATGGGTTGCGACTGCCCCTATATGCACACCTTAGCTCCGCCCCTATTAAAAATAGTAATTAGATTATAAAGTTCAATTGTAATTAGATTTTATATCCAACAAGCTCACTAGATGAAAGAGCAAACATAAACATTTTCAAATTTTAATCTTCCTCTCTCTATCTCATCACCAATCCTCCAATTGTCAGTCTCCGATGTGTAAATCTCAATCTTATTATTAGGTATTTACCCCCTTAACTCTCTATCATATATTTGTCCACTCTCCACATTATATATCCTGCACTTTCCACCCTCCGGTTAACTACCCATTAAAACCTCAATTTTTTGTTTTTTGTATAAATGAATAATAAATAACATCGAAACTTCTATTTTTTTAGTATATTATGCAATGATTTCTCAATTATAGAATTACTTATATGTTTTGAAGAGGCAATAGAATTCACTAACTTACATATAAAATTATTTTAAGGGGGGGGGAGAAAAGCTCAAGAATATTCTGTAGTGTTCAACTACACTTGTTTACACACTCATGGGGGCTAGAAATGCTAAGAAATAATTTCATCATACTACAACTGATGTTATGAGCTGAATATATATCAAAACAATTTGTCCTGCTTCATGCATTGTCTCAGTTGCTTCATGATCATAGGTATTTATTTATTTTCATATTATCTTAAATGCTACCTCTAATCGAATCCATTTCGTCTATATTTATGCAAGGCTCACTTTCATCAAATGACACCACAATATATGAATGGAAGAGGGAATCAAAAAGAGGAATGTAATTTCATCAGCTATGATCATCTCATTGAACAATTCAATGGCGCCTAGCATTCAATGTGTGAGAACCATAACCGGCAAACATTGATTTATATGCTTAACTAGAAGGTGTTCTGTGTGAATGAAGCAACAACATTTGATATACATATTTATTAGAGCGATTACCACTTAGGACTTAACAATACACACCAGCAGCGATCGACACTCAATGTATTAAAACAAACCTGGAAACTTAGCATTCCCAAATCCATGTGGCTTTCACTATCACGTAAAATGGACAAGATCCGAGGATATAGTAATACAAACTTAATTATCAATCCATGCCTTAGTACAGAAATGAAGGCTCAGAATTATTCCCAATGGTAAAACATTGTGAGCTTGTAATTTTCTGCATATTGTTGTATATAATATCCAGCTCAAATAGAATAATCAGATCAATATGATCCCTGTTGTGATTGTTCTGCAGATAATGAATCCGGTAGCATAATACTATATCAAGCTTTATTGAACGAAGAAAATGGGACTAATTGACATGGCCAACATCGACCATGATCACGAGTTATCACTTTTGCTAGCTTAATTAATTATATCCCTAATTAAAATCAAGACATAGCAATCACTAAACACAAGAAAGTGACTCAATGTACTGAAATCCCTTCTCATCTAATGTGGCCAGAGGATCACAATTAAACTCACGTAGCTCCTCGAAATTCCCATCAGCAATATTGTATTTAATGAGTTTTCCTAGAATCAAGAAGACCAATATCGAATCCTCCTCCTCCTTCTCACCATGAACAAGACACATTATAGAGAAGAAATAGCTTAAACAGTCAGTCATCCCAATCACAGCTGGATGTGCAACAATAACAGGTGAAAGATCAACTAAGTACTTCACAAACCACTCGGAATAATCTCTCTTCATCTCATAAACATTTAACAGGGGCGGCCGCCAAGTTGAATGTAATTTAAATGATCAGAAGACTCCCCAAAATAATGCCTAAGCTCGTAAGGCGGTGATGGCATTTCTTCAAGCACCTGAGTCTCAACATGAAAACGCAATGAATTTCTACTATTGCTCCGTGATGAGACCCAATGAATGGATCCGTTCCAATAGACCCCATTCGCAAAATTGACATCACTTCTGTATCTTTCTATCTCACCCCCAATCCTCCAATCGCCTGTCTCCGACGAATAAATATCAATCTGGTAAACCTTATCCACCAATAATCGGACAAACACGAGTTTGTAATGAGGAGACTTCACGGGATCGAAAGCCAATGAACTGCCACGAGGAAACGGCGGAGATGCAGGGATCACGGTTTTCCTGTTGGTCGTAGGATTGTACACATGGAATATGCGGCTAGTTAAAAAGCTGCTACATAACAATAATAAGCCGTTGCAAGAGTGTAATATGAAGCTTCTAGATGGGTCTTCGGTGAAGTCCAAGTTTATGGGCGGGGCGTTTTTTGGATTCTGATAAGAAAAAGGGATGTACTCATAGCGAATCTTACTGACGGTGGTGCGGAAGTACGCCCCAACGGCGGGATTTGTTTTCCGGCTGCGGAGATTACAGAAATTAGGGTTTGAAATTAGTGAAAACCACTGTTTGGATACAGATTTAAAGCGAATCAGAGATCCTATGGGGAGGCGTAGAAGAATTAGCGTCAATATATCGTCGAGTGAACCAACAATTTCAGCGGATTTCCTCTTACTCATTTTGCATATAGGGGAAGATCAACAATCGGCGATGTACTAATCGGTATTTATATGTTTCAATGTTTAAATCGCATTAACCAAAAAATCAAAAAAAGAAAAAGTCACTCAATTGGTAGAAAACGTGGTTCACTTTTTATGAGTTTTGCTAGGAAAACGCTACCAAAGAGTTACTTGTATGTTTCAATGAATTTTAGTTTTAGAATAGAATATTGGTTTTTCAGTAGTTTCAATGGAAATTTTAAAACCTGATTTTAATTGAATTTGGATGTTTGACTTTGAAAACTTGATATGTGATTTTATTTATGTTTCGATGTTGAGGTTTGAAGAAAAACTATGTAGTACATGTCAAATAAACTACTTTAATAATAAAATAAAAATAGGTAAATAATATCAAATTAATGACTTTTATAGAGTTTAAGATGAGAAAAAATAGAAGATAGCTCTTAATAGATTTTATTTAAATTTGAGTTAAATGTGCCCAACTAGTTTTACTTCAAAGGAATCTATAATCCATTTATGAGTAATCATGACCCAAATTAAAGCAAACTATTTTCGACAGATGGATTTTCATTTGGTTCTGAATATTTTATTGTTTTGCAGGAAATACAAATTTTTTTGTACTTTCCTGCAAGCAATTGCATATAACACTTTGTTTTGGTCATCCAAACCCATAAGTAGCATGGACGAACGGCCATACAGGTGAGACGAGGTAGGCCCAAGAGGCGCGCGTCAAGGGATAGCTAACAAGGCGGGAGGCCTTGCCGAGCGTGATATAAGGCACGGGAGCAAGGAAAGGCCGTCGAGTGGCACTGGGGCATCCTAGGGACGACCCAAGCATTTTGGGATGTGCCAAACCAAGTCTTGGAGGTTCCGGAGGATTACAGAGGGTTCTACACAAGTTCAGGGTGTTCAAGAGAACTCCGAAGGGGTCTGGAGTAGTCCACAAGATTCTGGAGGGGTCCGGAATGTCCTACATGGTTCCGGAGGGTTCTGGAAGGTGCTACAAGGTTCCGGAGGGATCCGGAATATTCTAGAAGGATATGGAAGATTCTAGAAGGTTGAGGAACCTTCTAGAAGGACGGAGAATCTTGTAGAAGAATCTAGAAGGTTGGAGAATCTTCTAGAAGACTCTAGAAGGTTATTGAAGATGGCGGAAGATAGTAGAACCTTGTAGAAGGTTCTAGAACTTTGTAGTATTAGGAGGTAGTAGAACATTATAGAATGTTCTAAAATAAAGTAGATGTAGTAGGAGTTTGTGGAAGTCCCTAGAAGTGGGAACTTTCTAGATAGGCTAGCCAACTACTACAAATAGGTGTAGGGAGTCATTTGTAAGGATCAACCAAGGGGAGATCCAAGTGTTACATATAGGAGTTGTAATACATCCATATAATGATATAAGAATTCTTTCAACTTTTGTGTGCTATTTTACCTTCTCAACTAACATCCTTCATAATACCTTCTTTGGTATGAGAGTGAGACTGACTTAACCAATCCGATGGAGGGGTGGAAACGATCGTTAGGGGCATTCGTGGCTAAGTGCCGCACGGGAGGCTTTGGGAAAGTCTAAGCCCTTGACAACATGCACTTTTCTAGTATGAATAAGTATCCAAGTTCTATTTACGACATCCAACATAAAGCAATTTGTATTTAGATTTACCATGAGAACTCAACAATTCCATTAACAAAAAGTTGGAACAAGGATTCTTGGAGAAAATTCTTAGTGCTTATCATGAGAAAATTCACAAGTCATCCAACCAATCGTCTAGCTCATGCCTTCCAACCTTATCTTCCCAGAACTGTGTGCATTGAATTGAATGATTATTATAACTACATGATCAATAATACAAACATAATCTAAATAGAGTTTGTTCGTAAGAACAATTAAGATGCTCACCATCCAATTGGCGACTCGAATATAGACAGCAAGTGACTCCGTGAAGAGGGTGATGGCATGGTTCACATATTCATAATCTCCTTGTTGTGTCTTAGATAACAACACCCAACTATAAATCGCTACATATATGATAAACCAAAGAACACCATTGTTCACTGCAAAAGCATATTAAAAGTTAGAGCCAAAGAAAAGGAAATAGAGAAAATTTAAATAGGACAAAGATTATTAATTATAATTGATTTGAAAAAAAAAATGATTACTTTGAATAATTGTAATAAAATATATAGTGATGATTGATTTAGTCATTAAATCTTATAAAATTGGTTATAAAATAAGACCACAAGAACATTATTTAGTTCATTCCATCATAATAGTTTTCATGTCATATTTATCCATTATTAACCGATGACAGAAGTTTCACCCCTTTCTTCATATATCTCACCCGAACTTTCATCGATTTCACGAGCATTTTTTCTTACTGGTTTCTCCAGTTTTTTCACCAACTTCACCAGTGTTTAGCAATTTCACACGAAGTTTAATCGATTCACATATGTTTTCACTGTTTAAATTTTTTTTTATCGATTCTTCCGCTTTGTGAAATCGATGAAAGAACGGATTAAAAAAACACAGACTTGTTTAATTGGAAATATGAAGGTCAAAGAAGAAAATAATTGATATTATTCATTAGCTCAAATGGTTGTTTTAGAATAATAGTTATGTAGACATATAGTTTTATATTTGAAATATTTAGTAATTATAGTTCATTTTTTATTTTCAAGGGTTGGTTTTATATATTTATGATAACAACTTTAAATTCTTGGGAAAAAGATAGTAATAATTAAAGAGATATAATTATAATCAAAGAAATTATGTGATGTCATTTAAACCGTAGTATGATTAAAAATGATTATAAGATTTAACTAACATAAGAAATTAGTTAATCACGTGCAAAACATGTGCACTTTTCTAGTTTGATAAAAAGAGTGTTTTGAGATTTTTGTTTCAAAAAAGTGACCATTTATTACATTTTTTTAAATGGTTCTTTTAGAATAATAGTAGTTATGTAGACATATAGTTTTATATTATAAATGCTTAATAATTATAGTTCATTTTTTTTATTTTTAAGGGTTAGCTTTAGATAGGGCTGGGTAAATGGGATCGGGTTTCGGGTACCTGTCCCGTCCCAATCAGGTTTTCCATTTGGGACGAAGGAAAACGGGTTTTGTCGGGATTTGGGATACCCGAAAGCCTGGTCAATGGAAACCGGGACGGGTTTCGGGTGTTGGCTCACACCCGATCGGGGAACCCGTCCCGATTACCCTATATCTATTAAATTATTAATTCTATTTTACTATTTTAGTCAGCGGCATGTAGTAATGTAGTATATAGAAAAAAAATTAATAAACCCACTTAAAACACAAGCCCTAGCCGCCTCCTTCATTACTGCCAATTTCAATCTTTCAATTTCAAAACTTTTTCTGCCAAATTGCCTCTGCGGGTCTTTTGACGGCCTGTTTCTCAAAAGCTCCGATTGCTTCAATCAGGTAATTTCCCTGTATATAGTTATCAACAAGCATCACAAATTTGTTGACCTTCATATTTTAGTACCTAAATTCAACCCCCACTCCCAGGTTTTCCCAATATTTGGAAGTGACGTGAAACTATGAATCAATTGAAGAAAAAGACTTAAAGCTAAAACAGTTGACAGAGAAAGAAGAACAAACATTAAACTCATATCAACATCTGGGCACAACACATTTAACATCATAATTAATAATTTACATAGTAGGTACAAAACTAAAAAAAAGCAAGCAGATCTCCAAACTAGGAAGTGAACGGGCTAAAATATGACGGTCTTTTGAAGAATGGCCATTTAATTTTCAAAGATTTCGGGACACCCGAACCCGTCCCGAAATCCCAAAATTAAATCGGGTACCCAAAACTCACGGGACCTTGGTTGAACTAACAGGTTTCGGGACTTAAATTTGAGATTCCAAAACCCGAAATCGCGTCCCAAAATACCCGAATTCCCGAAAACCCGTTCCGATCCCACCCCTAGTTTTAGATATTTATGATTACAACTTTAAATTATTGGGAACAAGATAGTAATAATTAAAGCGATTTAGTCAAAGAAATTATCATTATGTGATATGTCATTTAAACCATAATATGATTATATGATTTAACTAACATAAGATACTAGTTAATCACGTGCAAAGTACGTGCACTTTTATAGTACGAATAAGTATCCAAGTTCTATTTACGACATCCAACATCAAGCAATTTGTATTTAGATTTACCTTGAGACCTCAACAATTCCATTAGCAAAAATTTAGAACAAGGATTTTTGGAGAAAAGGTGCACATACTCAGAGTCTAAAATAGTACAAATTCAAGAAAACATTTGTGTCCCCATCTTATTATTTCAAAAAGACTATAGAACTGTTGCAATTCACGGATATCATTGTGAAGAATACGAGTATATGTTTTGTATAATTGTTGTTATAGAATATATGTAAGACGCTACCTATATTACTGTCAATGAGATCCAGAAATATATGAAGTGCTCAGTGCTTATCATGAGAAGATTCACAAGTCATCCAACCAGTCGTCTAGCACCTGTCTTCCAACCTCATATCTTCCCACTGCGTGCATTAAATTGAATGATTATTATAACTACATGATCAATAATACAAAACAGGATCTAAATAGAGTTTGTTCGTAAGAACAATTAAGATGCTCACCATCCAATTGGCGACTCGAATATAGACAGCAAGTGATTCGGTGAAGAGGGTGATGACATGGTTCACATAGTCATAATCTCCCTGCTGTGTTTTATAACACCCAACTATAAATCGCTACATATATGATAAACCAAATAAACACCATTGTTCACTGCAAAAGCATATAAAAAGTTAGAGCCAAAGAAAACGAAATTGAGAATTTTTAAATAGGACAAAGATTATTAATTATAATTGATTTGAAAAAAAGATGATGGCTTTGAAAATAAAATATATAGTGATGACTGATTTAGTCATTACATCTTATAAAATTGGTTATAAAATAAGACCACAAGAACATTATTTAGTTCATTCCATCATAATAGTTTTCATATCATACTTATCCATTATTAACCGATGACACAAGTTTCACCCCTTTCTTCATATATCTCATCCGAACTTTCATCGATTTCACGAGCATTTTTTCTTACTGGTTTCACCAGTATAATCACCAACTTCACCAGTGTTCAGCAATTTCCCACGAAGTTTAATCAATTCATATGTTTTCACTGTTTAATTTTTTTTAATCGATTATTCCGCTTTTTAATCGATTATAACATTTTTCATTGTTTCCCATTTTTCATCGATCTTTTTTCCAATTTAAACCATTTTTTCCCAATTTTACCTTGTTTTTGTTGGTTAAAGTTTAACTTGTTTTCACCTATTTCACTGATTTCACATGTTATTCACCTAAATTTTTCGTTGATTAAACATGTTTTTTCACCGACTTCAAGCTTTTTTGACTGATTTTATCTGTTTCCATACAAATTTCAACCAAACTATCATCGATTCACATGTTCTCACTGTTAATTTTTTTTTACCAGTTTATACATTTTTTATTGGTTATAATTATTTTTCATTGTTTTCTCATTTTTAATAAGTCGATTTCTTTTGTTGTTTTTCTTCACTTTAAACCATTCTCTCTATCGATTTAATCAGTTAAACTCTTTTTTTAACTAATTTCACTCATTTTAACCATTTTAACCCGTTTTTACATGTTTTTTCACTATTCACATGTTATTCACATGAATTTTTAATTGATTAAATATGTTCTTACCAACTTTACGTTTTTTACTGATTTTATCCCTTTTTCACCAGATTTACCCAATTTTACTGGTTTTATAATTTTTCTTAGAAATTCCATTCGAATTAATTTTCATCAATTTCACATTTTCACCAACTTTACCTTATAATTCATTCTATTTTATCCGTTTCATCCATTTTTTCACAAATTTGACCCGGTTTTTTTTATCGATTTCAAATGTATTTAGATTTCACATGTATTATTTTCATCAGTTTAAAGTGCACATACGTTGTATGTGTATTTAATTTCAGTGGTATTTTGTTGTAAATCAGAGTAAAATTAACTTCATTATGTCATAAAATAACTTATTTTAATGACTGCTATTCAATTTATTAACTTCATCATGGATATTTTCATCGATTTCTTTAAATTTTTTCGGTTTAAACCATTTTTCTAATGGTTTGACTTTGTTTTTGTTGGTTGAACTTTTTCCGTTTTATTGATTTCACTCTTTTTTTACCTGTTTAACCAAATTTTCACATGTTTTCACCAACGCCTTTTTCACTTATTTTATTTCATCATTTTTTATGTAATTTCATTGTTTCACCAATGTCATCTACTTTTTGCGCGAATTTCACTTGGATTTTCATCAATTTCACAAGTATTTACAGAATTTTTGACTCAAATAATTATACATCTTCAATTACTTTTAAGTATATCTCCAATTATTCACTTACATTATCATTTGAAAGATATTTCTTTACCGACCTAAAATATTTCACTTATTATTAATTAGTTTATTTCAATTTTCATTGGATTTTACTGGTTTTATATATTTTTATTGATTTACTCATTCTTGATCAATTGTAACCTATTGTCCATTTTTTTTCTTCGATTTATTTTGTTTTCTCCTACTAAAAAAAAAAAATTCAACTGATTTAGTTCACACTGTTTTTGCTAGTTAATTTTTTTTTCTTTTTCTGATTTTATTTATTTTTATCATATTAACTTATATTTCACTGATTTCACATTTTTTTTTCTTTTAATCAATTTCACTTCTATTTTAATTGATTTCACATTATTTCACAAACTTTAACCTTTTTTTAAGGCGTGGAGTTATTTTGACAACCTAAAATGTTAAGGAGTAGAATTGTAAGTCAATATAAGTAATGGTATCAATTTTGCAATAACACTTAACTGCCACGTCATCAATTAACGTTCATTTTTAAATGGTGGTACCAAAAGTGATCAATTTCTTAAATTGTGGTATCAAATTTTGTGGGCCTCAATTTTATGGCATCATAGGTGAGAATCGATATATAATTTGATACCACAATCGTGGAGAAGAAATCCAAGTGAGAATTTATCTAATGAAGATGTTAAGTACATGATCATAATCTTAATTTCAATAAACACACGTAGTTGCAAGTTTTTTAATTCAGCTATCTTAATTTCAATAATGTATGCAAATTAATTTTAAATTAATTGAATGTTTGATTTTTCGTTAACCTGAAAGATGCAATTTTTTATTTGTGTAAATTAACTTGTTTGACCAAATTACACAATCAACGGTCGGATCAACACGGGATAAATACACGGTTGGATGAAAGAGGTAGGATTCAATTCGTAAAATCGCAAAAGATAGGGGTCAATTTGCAAAATTGTCAAAGTCAATTATTATCAAAATAGGGGGTAAAGCGGTCTTTTTATATGAGAACGGTTCTTTTATTTTTTTTAGAAGCAAAATAAGTGAAAGGGTAAATTAGGCAGATTGATATTTAATTAAAGTCAATAATTACAAATTAATTTTGACCAAGTTATCTAATCAAAGACCCAGATCAATTTGAGCCAAATGAACGGCATGATGTGACTTCCCGCATGTGAGGGCGTAACTCACATGCCATATTTATGTCTAATTTGTAGATACTTTTGTTTTTCTTCCATATTTATGGTGCATGGTTAGGAGGAAAGTAAGTTACAAATTTTCTTAAATATTTTCCTACGAAATATTTGATGAGAAAATTGGGTTTTTTGCACTTTGCACCCCCGAAACATGGGAAATAGGCATTTTGCACCCCAAAAACTTAGATTTAGCACTTTGCACCTTCGAAATATGAAAAATACAGCATTTTGCACCCTCTTTTATTTTCAAGCAAAAAACTCAAGGGAAAAATAGGTAATTCTATTGTAATTCTTTGGCACTTTGCCCCCTCAAAATAAAATTAGCACTTAACACTCCCTAATTAAGAACAAATTATAACAACTTGCACCCCCGAAACACAATAAATGGACACTTTGCACCCCAAAATATAGAATTAACACTTAACACCTGAAATTAAAAAAAAAAAAAACTCAAACCCCTCATTTTTTCCGGCAAAGTTGACCGTTAAGGTGAATTTTTTTTAAGGCAAAATTGGTAATTATTTATGGGTCTTTGATTATGTTGAAGTAGACAATGGGTCTTCGAGAAGTTTACTTGTACTTTATTTAGTTATTTATGATTATATTGTTGAAAAGAAAGATGGAGAGAGAAATGAGTATTCGTGTATTTATAATTGTATTTTACAAAATTTAAGTAAAAAATGAATTTTCTATTTTTCCTTAGATTTTTTTCACTCCGATAGTCAACTTTGACGAAAAAATCGAGGGCTTTGAGTTTTTTAAATTTGAGGGTTTTAAGTGTTAATTTTGTGTTTTGGAGTGCAAAGTGCCCATTTATTGTGTTTTTGGGGTGGAAATTGCTGATTTGTTCTTAAATAGAGGGTGTTAAGTGCTAATTTTATTTTGGGGGTACAAAGTGCGAAATTCTCAAGTTTTGAGGGTGCAAAGTGCCAATACTATTGAATTACCTATTTTGCCCTTGAATTTTTGCTTGAAAATAAACGAGGGTGCAAAGTGCTGCATTTTTCATATTTTGAGGGTGCAAAGTGCTAAATCTAAGTTTCGGGGGTGCAAAGTGCCTATTTCTCATGATTCAGGGATGCAAAGTGCAAAAAGCCCGAGAAAATTTAAGAAAAATTCATGTCTAATTATATTTTATTAATAAACTTTACAACTTGAATAAGGGCATTTTTTTTTTTCACAAAAAATGAAAAAACTTAAATTATCCACACTTTTAGGATTAGTATAGATATAGATATAAGTCATAATAAGGTATTCATTGGGCGCAATAGAACATTTTATGTTAAAGTAAACAGTATGGAGGATTCGAATTCCGGGAATTGGAGGCTTTCAATAGAGCGCTACTAGCAAAACAACTATGGCGATTGTTGGATAACCTAGTGAGAAGGATTTTCAAAGCAGAGCCAGTTACTTTCCGAATTTGGGTTTAGGCCATCTCCAGCAGTTGCATCCGGGCTCTGGGCGGGGTCGGGCTGAGGAGGGAGAACCGCTGGAGATGGAGAGGGGCCGGGGCCGGGCGGGGTGGCGGGGCGGAACGGGCGGGGCTGCGGGCTGCTTGGAGCCCGCAGCCCCGCCCGCTGGGCGCGTCGTTTTTTTGAGGAAGAAGAGGGGCGCGTGTCCCCTCTTTAAAACAGGTGCCGCCAAGTGGCGGCACCTTATTGGGTCTTTCCTTTTTTTTTTTTTTTCTTTTAATGAATTAATGTGTGTATGGTTTATTTAATGTGTTATTTTAATTAATGTGTTATTGATATACTAATAAATATAGAAATAGTCCATTTAATTTAACACTCATACAAATAAAATTTAGATTAATACTTTCTAAATTTTAATACTTTTATATGGGCAAAAAAGAAATGAGATTTAATAGCAAAACTAGCCTTGTCCGAATAGGATTTTCGATACGACATTCGTGACCGCAGGCACGCACAAGTCTTGAAGGGCCGTGTGGTAATCCAATCCAAGATTTGCACCCTCCCCCCCCCCCCCGCGCGAGGAGGGAGCCTTCTAGTAATTAACCCTTATGGTTTAGAAATCATATATAAACCCAAGTTTTTTTTTATCACACTTCCAATGTCGGATAAGTTCATTTCTTTCCAATTTTTTCCATTACATATGTGAACTTTGAGATTTAATTTCTCATTCACCCGTATTCCGATTTGGACGTACCATATACCATTTTAATCTACTCACGGAGTAGAATATAATTCCGTCAAGACCCAACTCTTTACTCAAAGTGGGTCCCACTTAAAATACGTCCCAAAATGGTCCATTAACTTACTTTTTCCAACACTATGTTTATGAGGTTTATAAAGAGCTTTAGGACTATTTTTATTTTCTTTTCCTTGATTATGTTGTGTATTGTTGTGTAATTAATGTTGTGTATTGTTGTAATTAATGTGTTATTTTAATTAATACTCCATATTTCCTTGATTGTATTTTCTTTCTTGTTATAAAAATGTTTGTTTGCGTATAAGTTACTTTTATTAAATATTCTATTTAATATTAATATTTTAATATAATTAATAATTAAATTACGAGTACTAATATAATTACTATTATTAATATTAATATTAAAAAATTATAAATCTATAATAATAATAGGTGAGAGTGGGCAAAGAAAAAAATAGAAGTAATTCCCCCACGGAGCCCCAACTGCTGGAGACGACCAGCAGGGCCCCGGGCTCCGGAGCCCGGGGCTAACCCTCAACTGCTGGAGATGGCCTTAGGAGATGCTACCTGATGGGTATTGCCTTATGGGCTTCTATGAATGACACATGTCCAAAGTGGACTACTTTTTGAATATAAAAGCAGAATGAGTTGGTTCACTTTGGACATGTGTCATTCATAGAAACCCATAAGGCAATACCCATCAGGTAGCATCTCCTAAACCCCGAATTTGGATGTTTTGATTATACTCTTATCCTCATTCGCTTGAAGAAGTATTACATTAATTAGGGGATCAAATTAATACATTCTCGAGATGGGTACCAAATGGAGAATTGGTAACTTTGAGTGATATGAATGTATCATGTATGGACCTATTCTTAACTTTGAGCTAAGAATTGTTCTTTGCCATGGATGCCATCTCTGCGCGGAAGTTTTTTGAAGAGGTGCAACAAGCTAGATCCGTTTTCCTGTCTAGCACAAATATTCCGAACATATCACAAACCCAACATTCGGGTGAATATGTGGGTTGGAAAACGATATGCTTGAAGCAACCTCTTGATTCTCCAGCGATGGAGATAAATATTAAGTGATTCCTCTCTCTAACAACTTAAGTTTTTAGATGAGTTAATCATTCAATATGGTAACAAAATTTGTGGAGGTCCATCTCTCTCTACCCATTTCTAAATTTCACGTGTTAGACTTGAGTAAAATGTGTACCGTCTACACGTGAGAGGGCGTGTTAAGTGATAAATATTAAATGGTTCCTCTCTTTAACCGCTTAAGCTTTTAGATATGAAGATTATTCAATAAAAGACTGGAATAAAGTTACAATTAAACGTGATTCGAGTATGATATTTCGGCAATTGAAACTAACTTTCCATCTAAAGCAGATTATGGAGGTATGATTGAAGAAATTAAAGAATTATCCATTTTGTTTGGACTTGGGATTTTTCATGCTCGGTATATTTGGCGTGAAGAAAACTTTGTGGCTCATGAGATTAATTATTTGAAAACGATATTTCTTTAGTTTTAAATTTAGAATTAATAATATTTATTGAAGTAGATTATCCAGGTCCTACTTTATGCCAAATTGACTTCATCAATTAAATTCAATCCCACGTGGTACAGTGGTACTTTAATTAACAACCATGTCTATGGTAGATGTACTTTATTCATTGATTATGCCTTATATTTAATGCTACAAATTTTTGAGGGAAGATGTTTTGTTAACTGAGTGAAAAGTCAAAATCCAAGTATTTTATATATATTGTTTTCAATTTCTTTAAATTTGTATTAAAAGTGTGTGTTTTTAGCTAGATCAAAGTATCTATATTTCTCTAATTGAATATTACTAGACATATTAATTGGTTATGTTCCTTGCACTTTGCTAGTAGTTGATAATTTTTTGTACTTCATTATCAAATATATTCAGATGTAACGATGAACATATGGTTAAAAAAAGAAAATATTTAAAACTTCTTCGAAATTATGTATTTGATTAATTTACGATATGGTTGAAGTATATCTTTTCAAATCACAATATTACATTATTGTCTTAAATTAGTAAATTGTAAAATACTGTCTTTGTATGAACCTAATCTAGCGATTAATTAATTTCACAGTCTCTATATTCTTGATTTTAAAATAAAAAAAAATATTAATAATATTACACCTGAAAAGTATATAATATATGATTAATTTTTGATAGACTGAGAAGAGTATCATTTAGCACGTAAAAAAATTACAGCAGAAATCGTGTTCTCTGATTGACAAGATCCACCAAAATTGTAATTCAATTCAACCATTACATACCCTCCGATTCCTCTCTCCCGCCACGTGTGACAATCTCAGATTCGTTCTCCAAAATTTCAATCAAAGAGACCTCCCTTTCCTATTTTCTTTTCAGATTTTTGTTGAATTCCATATTTTTCTTCTCACTAGAGATCAAACTCCAGCACCTTCAGGTAATGATCGAAACCTCCGAATTTAGACAATTCGATTCGTGCATACATGTATGTATGTTGTATATTATCTCTAATTAGGAATAAATGTTTATGTTGGTATTAGGGGTTTTGACCGAAAATGGGAAACAATATCAGATTTGAATTTTGCACGCAGTTAATACCTTCTAACATTAAAAAAATGCAGGTTCCATGATTGATTGAGGGGATTATGCTGGACAATGCGCATTTAATGCTATTTCTAGAGACGTTGAGTTTTTGCTCTTATAAGCAATTAACAATCATGGTGAATATAATTTCGTTTTAATTTTTTGGTTTTTATGATTTTCATGTATTCCATCTGCAGTTTGTATCGGTCTTTTTTACTATTAAAAGAGGTGTTTTATGGGATCTAATAATGTTTTGCATTTTTTTTAAATTGTTTATGCTGAAGTACTACAAACTATGCAACTAGTTGGAGATGATTGTGATGGTTTATGGAAATTAAGTTTCGACAAGAACTATAAGTTTGATGGTTGGATGTTTAAGATTTAGAAGCAATTGATTGGATGTAAATTCTTTTGTTTTTAATGTGGATTAATTGGTGTGATTCTTCTTTTTTATGACTGTGCAAGTCCCTTGTCATTCCTCTGTTGAAAATGCATATATTGATTCTGCATCACGTAACTGCAAACTTCTAGTTGCTTCTATATTTAAGTGGAAATGTAAATCTACCTGCGTGTGCTTGGGAAACTTGACTTGAATCTGAATTTATCTAAATTTTGGTTGCTCTAGTGTTGATGACAGTTAGCTTGTCCCCCATGACTTCTGCTGTTTCAACGTCTCGAGGGATATTTCCGCCAGCAGGATTTGGTGTGTACGAGGCATCTATGGGTGGGGCTTCTGGCCCTCTTGGCCAGCCAGAACAACAGTTCAGTGACAATGATGAAACTGAGTTATATTCTGTGTCTTGGAATCAGGATTATGGTTGCTTTGCTGCTGGCACAAATAGAGGGTTCCGTATATATAATTGTGATCCATTTAAGGAAACATTCAGGCGTGATTTAAAAAGTGGGGGATTTAAGATAATTGAGATGCTGTTTAGATGCAATATTTTAGCACTTGTTGGTAGTAAAGCCAATACGCAATACCCTCCCAACAAAGTTATTATCTGGGATGATCATCAGAGCAGATGCATTGGTGAATTTTCATTTAGATCCGAGGTTCGTGCAGTTAAACTAAGACGGGATTGTGTTGTTATTGTTCTTGAGCACAAGATATATGTTTATAATTTTATGGATCTGAAGCTTCTTCATCAAATCGAGACTTTGGCGAATCCCAGAGGACTTTGTTGTCTGTCACACCACCAGAATACATCTGTCCTGGCATGTCCAGGTCTGCGACGAGGACAGGTCCGCGTCGAACATTTTGGCCTGAATATGACAAAATTAATCAACGCCCATGATTCGAAAATTGCTTGCATGACATTGACAATGGATGGGCTTCTTCTTGCGACAGCCAGTATGAGAGGCACTCTGATAAGAATTTTCAACACAATGGATGGAACTCGGTTACAGGAGGTAATATGCTTACAATTATTCTAATACACCTTTAGCGGGTGGATTAAATAGTTACACAGCATTTAACCTATTACTGCAGATCACTACTTTCTCTTCCTCAATTACATTTGCATAATGCTTCATTTTGCCAAACCATCAACCTTATAATATGAAGATGTTCAGTATTATTTTCTCGCACTGACTCCAGCTTTTCCCATACAAGAATAAGGACATAGAATCCTAGGTTAGGAAATGTGATACTTTGTTTTATATAGCCTCCTACCTATTTCCTTTTTACATAGGTAATGATTTAATACCTTCTAACCATCCAGTGGATTTTGAGTTCTCTGTCTGTTTTGTAGGTGCGTTTTTCTTTTTCTTTTGATTAGGTGGGGGTTGAGAGGGGGGAGGGGTAGTTTTGCTATTAATTGAGCAATGGTGTCTCATCGTAACTGTTTGTGTTTGATCACATTCTTTCCTTTTTTGTTACATTGCTTCCGGCAGGTACGCAGAGGGGTAGATAAAGCAGATATATATAGCATTGCTCTTTCTCCAAATGTTCAATGGTTGGCTGTGTCTAGTGACAAAGGTACCGTCCACATTTTTAGTCTCAGAGTGCGCGTGGTTGGTGAGGACGGTTCAGCTGATCCCTATGCTGCTAAAGGTCCAGCATTCTATGATCAGAATTCTTTAAACTCAATTGATCATCTTATTTCTCCAAGTACTGGTTCCAATACTGGTTCAACATTATCTTTCATGAAAGGTAAGATAATTCTATTTTTGACACTCATTTTGCTTTTTGAATGGCTATTTGAATATAGGGACTTAAGTTTTAGTTAGTTCGGTGCATGATTTTGCAGATTTATTTGAGGTGATAAAAAGGGAGGTTTATATATCAAGTTACTAATTTAGTGATAGTTAGACAACTCCTGACGAACTGAAAATTTCCAGAGTGAAAATTATTGAGATCAATTGACACGTAGTGTAATGTTTTCGATCATATTTTTTATTTATTAAGTACCTGGCACCAGATGAAAAAATTCTTAAATTACCATAAAATCAGGATTCCAAAAGTTTGTGCCCATCGACGACGCAGAAAAACATACTGATCAAGATGGCAAATGTAGTTTTGACTGTGGAAATGGATAGTATAATTGTACAACACATTTCTTAAACAGTGAGAATCTATCTACCTTGTTTAAAAGAAGTAAGAACTGATGGTGTAGTTTTTGAACTAGATCTCAAGCGCGATAATTAGTATCCTCATCTTAGAGCAAATACAATATTTGTTAGTTTTTTAAGTCATTTTATAGCTTTGCTAACTGGAAAACTCACTGCATTAGCTACAAGTTTCACTGGCATTAAGCAGGACTATAGCCATAATCTTTTGATTTATAAAGGTATAAGATTTATAAATGATAATGACCATTTATGATGCTAAACATTCCTTTATTCTCAACAAGATTCTAACTTAAGTTCTGAAGTTCTTAGACTAGTTTAGTAGTATTGTTTTGGGTAGAGTGCCAAAATTTTAAGCACAGCTCTAGTATATCTAAGATTATGTAGCTCTGCTCAGTCTTCAACTTTCACGTATCTGGCTTAAGAACTGCTGATGGGTTTGTAGGTTCCAAAAATATGCTTTATCACTGTACCTTCTGGATAATACTTTTGCGTGCTTTTTATAACTGGAAGTGTATGCTAATATCTTGCTTTCGGAAATTCTCCAGGCGTTTTACCCAAATATTTTAGCTCAGAATGGTCGTTTGCTCAGTTACACTTGCCAGAATGTACCCATTTCATTGCAGCATTTGGTGCTCAGAACACTGTCGTAATTATAGGGTTGGATGGAAGGTAAGAACACTCTGTTTGTACACACTTTTCGATAATGTTATCTCACATTTTCCAACTAAAATCAACTTTGGCTGGAAATGCATCTTGACACTCTTACAGTAAAACGTGTTAAAAAGATTATTGGTTTAAATATCATATACTAATTTTTCTTCAATTTAGCTAATAACCGGGTTTATTTTGTTCCTGTCTTTCTGTGTTGGGCATTCGATCAGTTTCTACAGGTGCAGCTTTGATCCTGTGAACGGAGGAGTGATGGTGCAGCAGGAATATATCCGCTTTCTGAAAACTGAAACCAGACCTGGATAGCGCACTATCGCAGATGTCTGTGTAGATGAAGATGAACTAATGATCCTATACATGTAAATATATTTTGTGTATATCTATTCATATATGTAATAACATTTGGTGCTGATGTAATTATTAAACAAATGGTAACTGGTGGTTTGCCTTTATTTCTACACGGTTGACAGTTTTTGACTTTATACAAGAACATTAATGTATTTCATGCGAACCTGCTTTTTCTCTTAAACCATGGTTAGATATTTGACTTGTTTTGAGGGGTAAAAATTTGGATGAGCTCCATGTAATACATACTAAAGAACAGTTTTTATGACCTCCAATTTAACAAGCTATAAATGATAAAAATATACCTAAAATTATTTAACTTTATCGCCTTCGAGTTTTACTTGACAAGCTTGTTCAAATTCTGACAATCAAGGGCAAACACAGCTGCACTTGATTAGAAAACCATGTTCAAGCTTCATACTGTTAAATCATACTCCATCATATTTGACAATGTTTTCTTCAGTTTAATTTCAACTCCTTTTTTTAAAGCATGCAAGTGTTGGAGAGAATAGATATATTCAGTTAAGCATGTGGATCCGGAGTATAGTGCATTTCATACATATGGTAAACCGAACACGCTTAAACCCACTGTATTAGAAATATCAGAGAAGCCAAGAAAAATCATGTATCAGAATCCTGGAATTTATTCATTGAAACACGTAACTATGTACATGTACCGTGTTTGAGTACCAATACATTAGCCTTATTCGAAAATACCAGTAATCTGCCAAATGCCAATACTTAGAACCACACAACAGTGAACAGGCTATCATTTGATAAAGATAGCAAATTGGAGCCTTCATACATAAGGAAATATCCTCTCAATTCATCATTGCATGCGCTAATACACTGCTCAATTAAAGTTTAGGCCTTATAGCTTTGTGATCATCAAAGGCAATCACCACCTTTCCAATTGCTTTTCTATCTTTCAGGGCAGCAAAAGCTATATTTGCCTATCAAAATCAAACAAAGTGCATAAATATGAATTAATTCATGTTCCTTTTAAATTTCCAACCCGAATTTAGAATCGACTTCCATTACCCAAAAAGCATTAAAAAAATTAATAAATCTGAAATTCATTTCATCTTGTGAAAGCCTTTTCTCTGTTATAACTTATAACAAAAGAAGTTACATTGCTCCTTACCTCTGGGAGACTAAAAGTATGGGATATTTTGATGTCAATTAAACCCCTTGCCAACCATGATAGTAGCTCTTTGAGTGAATCTTCTAGAACATGCGGTCGATGTATTTTATAGCTTCCCCAGTACAGTCCATGAACTGTCCAGTTCTGCAAAAAAAAAAAAAAATATGCACTGGATATAAATATTTAACAAGAAAACAAACCATGGCACCTACAATTCATAAGATTTGGTATAGATTCAAAATAAATAAATCATGTTAACTATGACCATTTTTTGCACTAGTTTTGCAAAAATATAGGAGTAATGTATACCCAAAAAACACAAAATGATGTACACTATTAAGCTGTGAAAAGCAGTACCTTTACAAGAGCAATATTAGCTGGGATTACAGGTACATCTCCACTAGCGAACCCAATAACCAATATTTGTGCTCCCCAATTCAACACCTTCAAAGCGTCTTTGTTAAGCTTTCCTCCAACTGGATCATACAGAACATCAACTCCTTTCAACTTTCTCGACTTTAAGAAACCCTTTACACTTTCAATGACATTCTCTTTGCTCAAGTCAACAACATGATCCACACCCATCGACTTAAGAAATCGAACCTTCTCATCTCCCCTGCCATCAGCAAACCAAAATCAAACCGTAGCAGTAAAAATTTTGATAGATAAAGGTACAAGTCCACACTCCACAATGATTACAAAAGTATTTCTTAACTTTATTTGGTTACCTAGCAACGGCAATAACAATGGCACCACAGACCTTGCCAATTTGTACAGCGGAAACTCCAACTCCTCCAGCTGCACCAAGAACCAACAATACCTACACCACAAATATACATTAAACTTATATTCCTCAACTAAAAACGGCATAATACACTAAACATTACCTGACCAGCACCTAGTTGCGCCCTATGAACAAGTGCTACATGTGAAGTTCCATATGCAACTGAAAGCGCACCAGCTGCAACCAAGTCACATCCTTGGGGTACCATAAATCTGCAATGTTTCCATGAATCAAAATTTCGATACATTGCCACCAAAACAACCAAAAAGTTTTTGTTTCCGTTTCTGAGTCAATCGAAATGAACATATAGAGTAGTTTCTACCAAGGATAAAAAAATCATTGTTTCCGTCAAAACCATAAAAAAGTTCCAAACTTTTAATCAAGGGAACAAATATAAGATGTTATTTTGATACTCTTTATTGGCCTTGAGACTCTTGTTTTTCTTAATTTAGTAATTTCGTAATAATTTTTCAAGGTGTTCTCAACATATTTCCGATAAGCTTTTCAAAATTTAAAATATTTAGCTTACCAAAACATACACTTTAAAATGAAATTTGATCCATGGTTTCCATAATTTTCAAAATAGTTGTATTAAATTCCCAAAAACTCTGAAACATACCAGAAAACGAAAGTTTATCTACTCCCCAAACAGAAGTTGAATCAATCAATGAGTAACTTAAGTTATCAAAAAACAGTACGATTTATAAACTCTTACAAGTCGGATTCATTGGCGACGATGAATTGCGCAAATGAGCCTAGGGCAGCAAATGAGCAAACAGGATCCCCAATTTTGAATTTGGAGACACTGGGACCCACAGCATCGACGACGCCGGAATAATCGGAGCCCGGAATGAATGGAAGCGGTGGCTTCTCTTGGTACTTACCCTGTACTTGGAGGTAATTCGCGAAGTTCAAGCTGGTTGCTTTGACACGGATTCGGACCGCCGTCGGGGAATTGAGTTGGGGAATCGGGTGGGTCGTGGAGAGGGTCAGGGCAGAATTATCCGACCCGTCCAGCGGAGCTGTCGGGTCTCCGAGTTTTCTACAGAGTAAAGCTTCCATCTTCAAATTTTGTTCGATTATTTTCTCTCTCTCTCTCAAATTTCAAACACTGGGGTTTCCCGTATGGATTCAGTGAAATGGTTAGTTGAATTGCTGCATTTACAAATTTTTCAAATTTCTTTTTCTGTCCTTGAAAATGGAGCATGTAATGACAGGTCAACATTTAGCAAATTAAGTCTCTTAATGATTTTAATTTTTAATTACCTTAATTAATTAATTTTTTCTATTTTTTTTTTTTTGATTTTCCAAGGATTTAATTCCTTTCGAGATTTTTCTATCTGTCTTTGCACGAAAACAGCATGGTTTATTTTTTAAATATCAAATAATGTAAATAAAATAGCAATATGTTAGAGCGATTATTGTTATTGTCGTAGAAATTTTTTCAAATTTTTTTCTCTGTCCTTTCCTTCAAAAAAATGGAGCATTTAATGACATGTCAAAGTTTAACGTATTAAGCTTCTTAATGATTTTAATTACCTTAATTAACTTATAAACCAATATGCTGATGTTGTACTTCTAGTGGTCTTTTTTGCTTATGTCTTATGTTATTTAGTTTATTATAAAAAGTCGTACCTATTGAAACAAGTCAAAGTCGCGTTTGTAGTAGAACTATTTAGCACTACTTCATCTTGCTCTAACAAAGTCGTGTGTTGTTGAATTATTTATGACTACTTCATCTTGCTCTAACATTGGCTTTGCTGGGTTCAGCTGACACCAACAATTCTCTTTCCCTCCAATCCATATTTCTCAAAAAAAAAAAAAAAAAAAAAATTATATATGAAGGAGCTCTGAAAATCAAACATGCTTATAAATGAAGTTAAACTAAATCACCAATTTGTTTTTCATAATCTCCCAAAATTGCACAAGTTTTCATCCAAGAAAAAGCCATCGGTTCTTCTCTGCTTTGCAGGAGGCAGAAAATGGGGCCCATCTCATATAAATTTTCCCGTTTCTTCTTCTTTCCAAAATCCCATTTTGAGAACTGATAAATTTATTGTTAGGGTTTCCTCTGCTTCTTCCTCCGCTCCACTCAGTGGCTCTGGTGCCGAATATACAGGTTCAATTTTATAATTTCAGTTTCCTTTTTATAGTAAATTGTATTTCATTTTCAATTTTTGTAGTACTTGCTACTATCATCAATGGTGATATACCATTTGCTTGGATCTGGGGAACTTTTATATGTGTGCTTTTTAATTTTGTAACTGCAGTAAATATGTTATCTCCATGTTTTTTACTGCTCAATGGGTGCATTAGTATTCATGTCATTTTAAACTATCTGATTTTGATTTTCCATTATGGGTTATCTGGAAGTTTATCAGATTGTTTTCTATGCTTAATGATCCGTGCTTTTGAGGTTCAACAAATCTAACTCTGGAGTGCCAGGATATTATATTTTTTTTCTTCAATTAATTTCGTTAAAGAAGACGACAAAAGATGAGTTTGATTGTTTTTAATTCATTGTATGCTCTAATGCTTATTTAGTACACTTTGTAAATTGGGATATATTTCAATCGATTTAGTGATGTTTGATATTTGGATATCTTATGCATTTTCATGTAATTTTTCAGACCAACTGCTGGGAGGAACACCGAAGCAAAAAACACAAAGAGTGGCTGGCGTAGATAAGGAGGAAATAGAAGACCCAACTCTTATAGCTGACTCCGACAGTTGTTTCTGTGAATTTAACGGGGTTCAACTACACCACAAAATCTATGATGCCGAGGTATCAAATTCAGATACTTATAAAGGATCAAGTTCACAATCCCTTGACCAAACCAAAAGGTTAAACTTTCCTATGATTTTGTTGCATGGCTTTGGAGCCTCAGTCTTTTCATGGGACCGAGTCATGAAACCTTTAGCACGTGTCATTGGATCAAAAGTTCTTGCATTTGATAGACCAGCCTTCGGACTTACATCAAGAGCAAGTGCTATAAATCATTCATCACCCGACAACAAAGACACCCGACCTTTGAATCCATACTCAATGGCGTTCTCTGTATTGGCAACTCTTTACTTCATTGACTTTTTAGCCGCTCAAAAGGCCATACTTGTGGGGTATGTTCTACTTGGGTCGTACTTTTTGCACTATTCTTTTGTTTTTGTGTTGTTAAAGTTTATAACTTTTTTTTTATCAGGCACTCTGCAGGTGCTCTTGTAGCTTTAGATGCATACTTCGAGGCACCAGAGCGTGTAGCTGCTCTGATCCTTGTTGCTCCAGCAATTCTTGCACCATTTACTGTGCAGAATGCTCGAGAAAAAAGTCAAGGTGGTAGAGATAGTGAGCTCGAGGGAAAGAACTCCGATTCAAATAAGGGTCGAAATCCGTTTCTCAAGTTTTACAGTATTTTGTTAAAGTTCACTGCATACATTGCAGAGGCTATATCTTATATAGTAAAAGGGATGGGAGACATGATTAACTCTTTATATAAGCAAGCTTTATCAGCACTTCTGCGCTCGACATTAGGTGTGATGTTGGTAAGTAATTTTAGGGTTATTTACACTCGGAGTCCCTGAGGTATACCATAATTACAAAAGAAAACCCATGTGGTTCCAAAAAAAGGACACCCCCTACTACTTCTGAAAATGTTTACAAAATACAAGGACACCCCTACTAGGTTTTTTTTGTAAACATTTTCAGAAGTAGTGGGGGGTGTCCTTGTAAGATTGTTGAACCTGTAAGGGTTATTTTGGTACATAATCTAAACCAAATGGGGTCTCCTTGTAAATTTTGAGACGTCAGGGGTTCCTTGTAAGATGACTAAACCTCAGGGGGGCTGGTCTTAAATCACCCTAATTTTTGTTCTATATTTATACATGACTATATAATCTCCACAACTTTTTAACTAAATTTCTGATCCCTGTTCAAGGAGGGATTACAATTGATGTATTGATAATATGTGCAAAACGTAGAGTAATACTAACATAAATCTTCTAGATGATTTTGGAAAATGTATTGTACTTATGCATTAATCTTTATATATTTATAAGGTTTGTCATGGTGTTATTTTATAATGGTTTCAGATAAGGATGATAATTGATAAATTTGGTATAGCTGCTATTCGCAGAGCTTGGTATGATTCAAATCAAGTTTCCGATAATGTTTTACAAGGCTACACAAAGGTCACAACTTGGTATTCCTTCAGTAATTGAGGTATTTTTTCTAATTTTAGTAAGTTCTAATGCCTTATTATTCTCAATTTGCAGCCACTGAAGGTCAAGGGCTGGGACAGGGCTCTAGTCGAATACACAGTTGCAATGCTTACAGATACTGCATCAAAATTGAAGCCGCCAATGGCAAAAAGACTGGCTGAAATTTCATGTCCAGGTTATTGAATAGGATGCCATGTTCCTTATTGAACAAAACTTACTCAAATCAATTAACATTCATTTTGTATTCTGATAGTCATTATTGGCTTAACTGCAGTTCTGATTATTACTGGTGACACTGATCGACTTGTACCCTCTTGGAACTCGGAAAAACTTTCACGGGCAATCCCAGGATCTCACCTTGAAATAATCAAGAATTGTGGCCACTTGCCCCAAGAAGAAAAGGCTGAAGAATTTGTTTCCAAAGTTGATAAATTCCTGCAAAGAGTGTTTGGGACCTCAGAAGAACCACTCATGGAAGCGGTGACTTGAGGTTCATATTCATCCATTCAATGCAATTGACGATACATAATGAAGCTTTGAGTTGATTCCATAGGGATCATTTGTAAGATAACACCATATTATGCCATTTTAGTGTATTTCAAATACTCCTATAAAAGTGTTTACAACGAACATCATTACAAGATTGGAATACTCGAAAAGATGATCTAAAGCAACAGGCAACATAAGTGCTTTAGCAATTCTAGAAAGGAGGATTAGTTGATATGGTAAGATTAGCATCACGTAAACCATTAGGAACCTCAAACCCTGACATGAAATCATCGCCAAAGATCATAGCACCTGCTGCTAATGCTCCGGCTCCAAGTCCCATTCCAAAGCCAGGTCCACCTCCGTGCCCTGTTGGTGCACCTGAAGAAGGCAAATTTATATAACTAGGTCTGAAAGTATCATTCCTAGGGAAGAAATTGGGAATGTATCCCACGTTGGAAGGAGGTGGTGGTGGTGGTGGAGTTTGTGGTGGTTGATAGCTAGGTCCACCGCCTCCTGGGTAGTTTGGTCCACCAGCCGAGGGCTCTACTGCTGGGTACTTATGTCCACCAGTCGAGGGTCCGGCTGCTGGGTAGTTTGGTCCACCAGTCAAGGGATGGTGGGTATAATATGGAGGAATTGGACTTGAATTTGTGTTTTCCGGATGCCGTGATGTGCGTAGCTTTATATGGGGCCTTTGAGATTGTGAAGATCCATATCCAGTAGCAAGGTTAATCCCTCCGTTGTGATCCGTAAGATTAATCCCCCCCAGCTCCTCACCACCTGCATATGACATAACTTAGATTTTAGGCGAAACATAAGGAGTATTTTGCATTTCACTCAGACTACAGATACAGAAGACTCTATGTACTCTGTAGTTAAAGATATGGTTTTTTTGGGTACCTGGATATGATGAACCAGTGTCTTCCCTTTCTTCCGAAACTCGTATCGAAATATCGACAAATCCTTGAGGCTTGTTTGAGTTCATTTTCCGCAGCTGAAAGCTTCCGACTTCTTCAACAGGCTTGGGTACAACCTCGGATTTGGTACTATACTTGTCTAAAAATTCTTTCAAAACTATAGTTGCTGTTCCAAGAAGGCTTTGTCTTAGGAAAACCGGCTCTCTACTATAAACTTCAACATGGACAGCCAGTTCTTGAATCTTCAAATCAGAAGTATCGACTGCCATCGAGAATTTGGTTTTCCAAACGGGATTCCCGTTCCCTGTAGAATCGATTTTGGTGCAGTATTTGTTGTTAGGATCAATCCATCCAACGGCAAACCACTGGAGCTTGAACAAGGATGATGTGCGTCTGAGCCCTCGACCAGAAATTAAGCAGACCTCTACCCATATTTTGCCCATGTTAAGAAAAGAGTTAGATGTGAAATGAAGATGTGTTGATGCAATGGTGGTAGAATTTGTCCATGTTAAGGTTCTTTTCTTGATAAAGACAATAAAGGAGAAAAAATTTGTCCCCTACTTTGCATAAGTAGAAGGCTACCTTGCTTTATGCAAAGGAAATTAATTTGATAATTGAGATGTTATAAAGAAGCTTTACCTTTTTGCTTGATAATTGAGATGGAAAGGAATCTGAATACTAATAGTCAAATGTTCACAAGGTAAAAAGTGTAAAACCAATTAACCACAATTTGTGCATAAAGTGAGATCTTGAAAGTACCCCACTGCGACCAAATCCAATTAACTGACATTAGCCGGGCCAATTTTCTAATCTACTTTCCACAAATGCCATTGATTTTACAATTTTTTCGGGCTTGGTGAAGGTGGAAATGACGATGGAGATGCGGGAAACGACAATGCGGAGTGTAATGATCATAGTTGTAAGGGGTGTTACATTGGTCACACATTGGTAGAATTTTTGAAGGATTTTTAAGGGTTAGCCTAAGTCCAGCCCTCAGCTCAGTCTAGCTTCCTCTCAGATTCCAAGTCCAGCTTCCCTTTTTTTTTTCATAGTCATCTTCAATGACTCAATCTATCAGTTTCATTTAATTTCAATCCTCATTTTTTTTCCACTATCACTTAATAATAATAAATTGTATTTAAGTTTCTTACAATGTTATTAAATTTACAAATAATTAATGTTAAATTTCATAAATCAAAGTTACGTTATTTTAATGTTAATTTTGTAAAATTAAATTTTCTTTAAGTTTCCTAATTTACGGTTTAGATTTTTTAAATTAAAATTAACCTTTTTAAAATTAATCATAAATTAAAGAAATTTTTTATTTAAAAAAAAGAATTTTATTAATTAAGAATAAATAAAAACAAAAAACAAAAAATCATTGCCTTCAAGATTAAGGGAAGAGCTTGGCTTGCACCACCCCTTTGATCAATGGGTGGTTGGATTCAAGGGGACCTCCCCTTGAATCAATAGAGATGGCCTTACTGTTCTTGATTCTCCCACTTTGTAAGTAACTTTTGAAGTAAAGTTCTCACAAGGTCATAATACGGAGCTTAAGTAATAATCTCGAACGAGTTAGAATCGAATTTTGAGTACTTAGGTTTCATGTTCAGTCCTAACCATAACTTATATAAACTATTCATTTTTTTTGTTCATTTTCTTCAACAAAATTTCTCCATTGCACACAAAGCACAATTAAGCACAATTTTCTTCAACAAAATTTCTCCATTGTACAGATTACAAATCTGCAATCACTACACAAAGCACAATTAAGCTCACTAAATTCATAGAAAATCTACAAACTTTGATGATATCCTTAGCTATTTAGCATGTCTTTGAATAAGCAACTGAACGCCTTGCCCAGGCTCCACAATCATTCTATAAGCTGGAGAATGCCTATACTTCGGCGACAGAGAGAAGCTGAACTTTGAAACAATTACGGCGACAACAATTTTCAGCTGAATGAGTGCAAAGTTCCGGCCTAGGCACAACCTCGGGCCTAAGCCAAACGGGATATAAACTTGTGGAACTTTGCAGGCATTAGAGATTCCATTTGCAAAACGTTCAGGATTGAACTCGTTCACGTCTGGCCCCCATACATTAAGGTCTCTGTGCAGGGTCGGGATCAAAGTCCACAAGCAAACGCCTTTGGGCACCACAATGTGGCCGATTTGTGTTTCTTGAAGTGCCTCCCTCGACACAAATGCTGCTGGTGGGTACAATCTCAACACTTCTTGAATCACCATTGTTACCTGCAACATGAAATTGAATAACCACGGTTTCATGTATTCTTTTGGTTTCGGTAAGGGTATTTATGTCTTAGACCTGCATTACTTAATCTCTTTCGAGACACTGTCAGACACATACCGTTTTCAACTTGTGTAGTGAATCGGGGTCAAGCTTGCCAGTAGGCCCGAAGACTTGAGCCAGCTCTGCACGTATCCGTGCTTGCCACTGGGGATGCAAGGCAAGGAGCATAAGGCACCATGATGCAGCGGTGGCTGTAGATTCGTGTCCGGCAAAGTAAATGTTCTTGCAGTTATCAACTATGAATCTCTTTGGTGAATCCTCATCACCCACATTATTATTTATTGCTCCTTCCATTATCAGCTGCAGTAGATCCCTGTTTTCCTCATTATTGCATTCTTTATCACGTTCCTTTGCGGCTTCCCATATCAGTGACTCTATTTCCTTCTCCAAATTCTCAATTTTCCTTTGTTGCCCATTTGGAACCAATCTGCATTTTACAAAAAAGAAAGGATTTTTTGACAATTAGATCAAGTAAAGGGGGGTGTTTTTGCATTTTACTCTAAAACTAATTGTACATACCCAAATGCATTGGAACCGAAAAGGAAGGCTTGGTTAGTGATGAGTTCTTGGAGGGTTCTAAGCTTGGAGAAGATTTGTTTGCCCTCAACATATGAACTCCCAAAACAAGCTTTTGAGATCACATCTGCAGTAACACTCCTCAAATCCTCCTCGGCTTTGATTTCCGCAATCTTACCACCCTCTGATTCCTCTATGCATCTCTCCCATTTGCTACCCAATGACTCCGCAGACTCCAACATCAACACCGCCATTCCCTAAAGTTCATTTCGAAATTTAACACACGAGAAAATTGTACTTTAAGTCTCCGAACTGGACTCTCAGTATGGAAATTGTAGTTCTGGTCTCCATTTCTCGGAAATATTTTGCATTTTTAGTCCCATCACCTCATTTTCATCTAGTTTGCGAGTGAAAGTGCCAAAATGGGAGTCATGTGTGGCCAAAAGTACGTACTTAAATATACGACTATAATTGCAAAATATTTTTAAAAATTGGGACCAGAAATGCAAATTTGTAAAGCACGATTCCAAAAAATGCAATATATTACGAAATTGGATTAAGAATGCAATATTAATTTGTAAGTCCTTGTATAACCAATATGATAATTAGCATATTTTTTTTTAATCCAACAAAAATAATACCTTGACTTTATCCATGAAGAATTCAGGTGCAACAACTTTTCTTTGTCGTGCCCACATGTGACCATTGGACCTCAAAATACCATTACCAAGCATAGGTGCAAGTCTTTTAGTAATATAAGAAGGCTTTCCTAATTCAGAAGAAATGCAATTACTCATTTCCTTTACTATTTCCGGATCGTTCATGTATAAATGTTGTTTGTTTCCTGTCGAATAAGTGTAAATGGTACCTGCATCATCACCAATTCATTCAAAAAATTACCATTATTATTATTAAAAATTAACTAAATGTGCATAATTTCATTTTTAGTCCTTTAGTAGTAATTGTTTTTCAAAGTATATATATACATATATATATGTATTTTATTAATATCTTTTGGTTTAAAGACAAGCATTATGTATTAGTACAAAAAATCAGTGAAGTGGACCATGCAACGTAGTACTTGCTAGCTGTTAAATTGTAAAACGAAGTGTATATATTTATAATATATATAAAAGGTGGTTCATTATATTATACTCCCTCCGTCCCACTTTTCTTGCTCCTATTTCTATTATGGGACGTCCCAAAACATGACTTCCTATCTCTCTAAAAAGATAACAAAAGTTTACTTTTTTAACAAAGTGTCTAAAACTCCATGCTCAACCTAGCTATAGGGACTAAAATTAATGGGACGGAAAAAGTCTATGTTTGCTGTTGAGCATGTGAAGAAACAGGCTAAGCTATATGATTCGGTTCAAGTATGAATGATAAAAACCCATCTGATCTTGATCTCGACTAGCTATATATGTACGTCCATCTCTAAATAATTGTTTAATAGAGTTCAAAAGAATGATTAAGAATTTAAATTCCGTGAAGTTAGTAATAGGTTCTCATAAATTCATAATAATTAAAAAGTGGCTAATAACTTTTTGTATTTTTAAATAGAATTTTCACTGCCTCCCTCCATTCTTCATAAGCTTGATCTTTTTTTTTAGTAAAACCAAATTAATTTTTTAATAAATATGAAAAAAACAATAACTCCTTCTATCCAAAATTAAAGTGTAGTCTCGGTGTAAACGTCAACATTTTAATCATGGCGATGAAGATTACATTCTCTATGATTGCATTAAGATTTAGGTGAGATATATATGTCTATACTCTATAGGCTTGACTTGTCACTTTCCGAGATGGGATTGATTGAAGTATTATTCTTCAAGTGCGTGGCATCCAGCACACTATTCAATGTGCAATGTATTTGCTGCCCTTTATGGGCCGGGTAAACTTTTCTCATATCTTCTTCCCGGGAAATTCTTATTCAGATCGAGTTTGGCCGAATCCAAACTAATTACATGGCAAGTGTAATGCACTTGCTTTAAAATTGGATGTAACTTACAGGAAAGTGATCAATCACAAAGCAAGTGCAATACACTTGCTTGGTGGTTGTATAGGTTTGGCCAAGCCAAGCTTGGACAAGAATTTTTCCTTCTTCCCAACGTATTTTCCATGGCCCGGCTCGCGGCCGATTCTTATTCTCGTGCAAATTTAATTTGTGATTGTGAATAAATTTACTTTAGAATTTACTATAATTGATCTAAATAAAATATTCAAGCATATGAATTTTATAACTACAAATATATTTACGAAAATATCTATTTTGTAAGAGTTTAAACGTAGATTTTAGAAAGATACATTCTAACTAGATTCACTTAATCCATGGTCACCATAAAATTTTCCTTGTTTAACACCTATATCATTCTCAAGGAAAATTGGTTGATATTTATGCATCAAGAACATACATAGTTTTCCTTCTTTTTTTTTTTCAAAAATTAAAAACCTTAACCTTCATCATATGTGGGCAAAGGATTTAGGATTCAAATAAAGAAAAATGCATATGCATAAAATATAAAGAATATGATCGTTAAAGAAATTACCATATTCTTTTCTCCATTGTTCAAAGTAAGGGAAGAGAGTTGAGGTATAATCATGGGCCACAAATTCTCCATTATTTCCACTAGTACCACTCTTTTCCATTGCTGATAAAGCTTGAATATTTTGCATCTCCAAAGAATTTCCATAGAGAAAAGAAGGCTTAGGCCCTTTGATTCCTTGCAATTCAAGATTTCGTCGAATCCGCCATGGATTCAACCAAAATATTTTGAAGAAATACAAGCCTAGACCAAGAGGAAGAAGAAGAAGAGTCGGAAGAATATGAATACAAAGGGCCTTCATTTTTTTGGCTTTTCTCGACCCCTTTGCTCTTCTCTTTGTACACTATATAAAGAGGACATTATATAGTCATGCATGTATGATTGTTATTGGTTGAAATTATGAGTACCATTAAAGTAACACATTAGAATTTCTTAATTAACTAGCATGTCTAAATTTTTTTAGAATATTTTTTTTTCGGTTTTTTAAGGTTTAATCCCCACTTTGAGGGTACGAGTCCCTTTACTAGACCAACCACTTGTTGGTATCAATTTTATAAGATAATAATTAATAACTTAATCCAAATTTATATAAAGTTTAACGTGATTGAGTTGTATATACATGCCTAATTCTAAAGTATAAGTTGACACACAAACACAACAAAAATATTATGAGAACTAGTCTCTTTCATTATACTTAATCGACCGCGTACGTTGTTGATATGGACAACTAAAATTATTATTTAACACAATACTGGATTGACATTTTAAATGAAAGATGGCAATATTGTTTCTAGACATAAGACATGAGTTCTACCCAAGCAAAATAAAAGTTTCGTTCAATTTAGTCATTGAGTTGTGGGTTAATTTGAAATTTCAATTTTGAATTTTGAAATGGAATTACATGTGGAATACTTTGGAAAGGCAAAGGGAATATACTAAATTTAAATTTGATATTAATACATGATATAGTTATGTTTATTAACTATAAATAAATTAAGTAAAATAGATTATATGTTTCTCATGAAAACATTAATTAACCTTGACAACTATTTTGTCATCTCATTTTGAACTCAAATAATTTATTTTGGATCCCACTCATTTGGACCTGACTCGCATTTCCAATCCATCTGTCTAGTAACCCCCCTCTCGACTTAATTATTTTTATGCTAAATGATTATTCAATTTAATACTTTTTATTATAGAAGGCGAGAGATCTAAACTCAACCCCACCATCATCGGGTTAGTGCCAATTTAATCAACCTGGAATGCATAATGTGATTTATCCTCTATGATTTAAAGAAGAGTATTTTATTACTTCTGAAAAATTTAAAGAAACAATTTACTTCCTTTTAACATGATTGTAACATAGTCGCCCAAAATTCTAAGAATGACATGGAAAGTGTTTGCATAGAAAAACAAATTAAAGGTATCCTTCAGTGGGTAAAGTAGCATATTTTTCATAACACAGAGTAAAGTAGTACACTTATCATAACATAGAAATTCATAATACAAGAGGTAAAGTGTCATAATTATAATTACACGGAGGTATCACATTTATTAGTGTGAAATTTATATAAGAATTATAGGGGAGGGGGTAAAATATTATTTTTCAAATTATATGGGTTAAATTGAACATAATGATATCAAAGGTGGATAAATTGTAATTAACTTTACCATCATCTATGAAACTTTGATTTGTTTAGCATTGAAAATAAATAATCAGCTTTGTAGTAGGATAAATCATATATGGAGGACACTCTCATTAATTTGCTATGTAAATTTTGCAAATTCCGCGAATTTTTATCTTGCATTTCTCTCTTTTGTCGTACTATTAAAGAAAAAATCAAATTTTCCCCATGAACTAACATTTGAGTAACACTTTTCTCCCTGACCTTCAGATTTTTGCCCTATATATTTTGAATTTACATTAGTGTTGCACTTTCCCCCAAACTCTTTTTCGGCCAAAAAGTTCGGGGAAAAGTGCAATACAAAAGTTTATGATAAAAAGTATAATAATAGTGTAAATTTAAGGGAAAAAGTGCAATACTATATAAGTTTAGGGTGGATAGTGCAAAAAATGAATGTTCAGGGGAAAAGTGCAATTTTCATTATATTAAAATACGCTTCGAAGTTATAAAGTGAGTATCAAAATTGTCCTAGATTTACTATATTGCCAAATGTGTTGCTTCGATAGGTTAAGAGTGACACCAATAATTTTGGAGTTGGACTATCAATCAATAATTCAGCGCACTCAAAAAGAGTTAGCTAATGATATTAGATGTTGCATTTATTTTACAATGCTATACAATCAATTTTCCTTCTTTTTTTTTTTTTAATTCAAAAGTTAGAAATCTATAATTGAAATATTGAATCTTATCACCACCTTTTTGTTGATTGTGAGTTCTCAAAAGGGTTATGGGCCCGGGTTGTATTTCTTGCCATCATTATCAAAAGCTGAGGGCCTGTTTGTTTGGTGTTTCGGAAAGTAGTTTGGAAAAGTGATGGGAGTTTGTGAAATAATCTCGATTTGCGTAATATTATTTGTTTGGGTTTTGAGAGAGTGATTTGAGAAATAAAGTAGGTATAAATCTTTTCGGAAGAGTTAGTTTGTAGGCGTAAGATGTGTAAGACTTTATGTCAAATCATATTTGTTGTGAGATAAATTGTGTAAGAGATAAGTTACTTTATGTCAAATCATAGTAAAGTTTGTATAAATTTTGTTTAAAGATAAGAAAATTGTTGTTTGTTTGGGTTTTGAGAGAATAGTTTGAGAAAATTGAGAGATGAAAAATTTATTTCGAAAAATAGAAAATATGTTTATTTGGCATTTCCCAATCACAAATTTTTTTGAGAAAATGCCAAACAAACAGGCTCTGAGAATGTTAAAAAAGAAAAGTCATATACTCCCCATAATAATTGGCAACACTTGCGCATGCTTTTGATTTGATGTCTAATCTACCAGGCCACTTATTATATCGATATAGAAGGCCCATCCAACATACCAAGTCCACTAAGAAGAGCTTTATTGTGCAAAGCTATGAAATTCGGGATACAACAAATTTTTGGACAGCTCTTTTATTCAATGGCCCATAAAGTTATTGGTTTATTGAAATTGAATTTTTGGGTCCAAATTTGAAATAGCATTACATCATAAAATCTTTTTGATTTTCTTGAATTGGGCCAAAGTAAATAATTATCTTGGGTCAAAATGAAAGTGGATCCCACTAGTATTATCCTAAGTAATACAAGGTTAAACCCATGCTATCCACGAGATTATACTAAATAGTTTTTTAGTAATAGTTTATATTCAAAATATTTTAATTCAAGCTTAATATCAATAATATACCCTATTAATGTCCTAATTAAGTTCTAAACTGATACCATTAGTTCACAATTCATTATTCATTATAAAATTAATTACAACTTCAATACATTAAGAGACACTGAAGACATTTATTTTTTTTGTTATCACAGCTAACCTATTTGACTAATATAATTAAATAGTTATCTTACAAACACACAACACTAAAACGTCTTCGAGTTATTTGATAGCAACAATTGCATGTAACTCAACATGAAAATATGATAATGATTTTTTTTTTGATAACTCAGGTGTCAAAGATTACACTATACTGTAAATCGCAGGATGTGCCTCCACCAAGCATCGGGATCCAACCATACTGCTACTAAACAAACTATTTTAGAGCCAAACTACGAGACAAAAATGTAATTTTAATAATTACAACAATTCTTGGCATCGAAGAAAAAAGAAAATAGCACCAAATTTAGAAAAATGATTGTTGTTTTTTAAATATTACAACTAGAAAAAGTTTTCATATAATTTGTCATATTTTAAAGATTTGGACGAATTTGGCGCTATCTTTTTTTCCAAGTCCTCCAAATCTTTAAATTATCACACATTATATGAAAAAGTTTTTTTTTAACAGAAAATTGAATATTTAAAAAATAACTATTGTTTTTATATATAATGCCACTTTAAAGAATTGTTGTAATTATTAAAAAACAAACTGTTATAGAGTCTAGATTCAATTTTATTCTAGAAAAACATTTTCATATAATGTGTGATATTTTAAAGATTTGAAAAAGAAAGCGCCAAATTTAAAAAACAATTGTTGTTTTTATATATTACAACAATTCTAGTGACGGGGATCTATAACGTGGCGTGCCTAGGTTCAATTTTCCGTTAGAAAAAGTTACATTTAATGTGTCTGATATCTTATGGCAAACCGGACTTAATTAAGTATGAGGATCTCAACGACTTGGGAAAAAAACAAAATAACGCCAAATTTAAAAAATGATTGTTATTTTTTAAATATTACAACAATTCTAGTGGCGTGGACCTATAGTGTGGCGCCCCTAAATTCGATTTTCCGTTAGAAAAAGTTTCCATATAAGGTATCTGATTTTAGGTCAAATCAGACTAAAATAAGTATAAAGATTTGGACGATTTGGGAAAAAAAATTGAGTTTAAAACACGAGGCATCGTCTTACAATCAAATTAAACAAAAGATGCAAATTCTACTCAACCGTTTTAGAAGATTAAAAGAACAACTTGTATGGTAAACTCTTTTTTCTTCAGAAAAATCTTATTTGGTTTATTTTTCATAAACCACAATTTCATTTGGAGAATTAATTTAGTCCAATTAAATAGAAAATAAGGAAGAAAATGTGAAGCATAAGAAATAAGAAAGAGGAAAAGGAATTATCACACCGTCAAATGTTGTCAATCCAGATTTAAAGACGGACGTCAAAATCTTCTAAAATCCGCGACACATTTCGACAAAAAAACTTTACTCGGAGATGTATAAACGGACAAGAAGAAATAATTCAAAACCCCATTTGTGAAAAAAAAAAAAAAAAAGGAGAAATTATTCTCTTTCTTAAAATTTTCTTTGAAAAAATTCTCTCTGGACCTAAGGGCGGTAAAGAAATCTTTTTGGGTCCGGAGACTTAGGGTTTTTTGGGTAGGTGCAATTCGAGCTGATGCAAATGTACGCTTTTGTGCGTTTTATTTGTGTAGAGTTCAGTTTTAGGGTTTAGATTTATTTTGTAGAAAAAGGGGCGTGTATGAAGTGTTAAATTAGTATACCAATAATTCTGCCGAGATGGACGGGAGGAGAATAACGGCGAGTCCTCGACCGTGCTCTGGCCGGCGAGTGGTGGCGAAGAAGCGGCCTCGCGGTGGTTTTGATGGGTTTGTTAACAGCGTGAAAAAGCTGCAGAGGAGGGAGATTTCCTCCAAGCGTGATCGTTCATTCAGCATGAGTGATGCTCAAGAGCGATTCCGCAACATCCGATTGCAGGTTCGTTTATTTGAAAATTTTATTTTTCTCTCTGCAGCTTTTTATTTATGTATTTAAGTAATTGAATTGTGTGTGATTGATTAACACCAAAAAATTAGGGCTTGATTTGATGTTGCCTAAAATTTTGAATGAAATTTCTTGGAGATATGCTCAATTTATAGATAATTAGTTGAATCTGACCTTCTTATGTGGTTTTGTCTGTAGATCTGTGTATCAGAAACTGATATGTAGTGTCATTTAAGGGAACAAATGAATGCTGCTTATTTGGAGTTGTAAAGATGGATTTTTCAAAATAATAAATTGGATTTTTTTTGTATGTCATAATCAATCGGATGCTGATAAGATTATCGGTGTCATAGAGATTGTATGTGATATGTGTATGTTATCTAAATGGTGCTTGTAATACACGTTAGAAGAATTCCGAGGTTTTCAGAATGGGAGTTAACGAACAAGCCGTGAAGTTATGTTTTACATAGTAGTTGCGGACACGGCTTGTTTTGCTAGTTTTAGAAACGAAAGGCATTTATTATGTCAACGGCATTTAGTATGATTAAGTCGTCATTAGTGGGGTGAACCATGACAACTGTTTCTTTGTCGGTTTCTATATTTTTTACTACTGTCCAATAGAAATCTGAACCCATATGTACCCCTCTATCTATGGGCTGTGCCACGTTACTTCCTCTTTATGTAGCCAACCTTAATGAAATATGTCTTCTTTCTAAGTTTAGTTGCAAATGACATCAGGGAGTGCTATGGAAGATGCATCTGGCATAGTTGTTAAAGGGCGAGGCGAGGCGAGGCAAACCCTCATCGTCTCACCTCGCCTCGCTACGGCCATCCCCAGAAAGCCCTCCCAAGGCGTCGCCTTGGTCGCTTTTGCGTTGACTCAAGGCGGTGCAAGGCGGCACTTTTTGGGGTGGGCTTATTTTTTCCAGATTTTCCAGGCTTCCTCCGTCCTCTGTCCGAATCTGCTAGCCGGATGTCATGTGTCTTAGGGTTTTGGGGTTAATGGAAGAGAAAAGAAGGAAAGACTTGGTAGTAGAATTTGACTTAAAGCGAGGCGATGCAAAAAGCGAGGCGATGCAAAAAGCGAGGGCTTTTTGGGGATAAGGCGCTTGTATACAAATTTTTTAGTGTATATAAAATTATCAACAATAATTAAAATGAAGACTTTTGAAGACAATATATAAATATGACTATAACAAACCTTAACTGAATGAAAAAAACTGATCCATAAAAAAAAATACTAACATTGACACATAGTACTGATGTGTTGAAAAAAGGTTTTCTGTTGGAATTCATTAATGGGATTAAGTGCTAACTATTTCGCAACTCAGGATATCACATTTCACAAGATCTCGTTATTTGTTTACGTCATGCATTCTTGGTAGTAGAATTTGATTTTCGTCATCAGTATATCATATCTCGCGCTGACCAACCAAATATATGTTTAATTCAGGTGGAATATGATACTCATGATCCCAAAGGATATGGCTCTTTGTCATTGTCGTTTCTGAAGAAGAGGTCAAAAATTATTGAGATAGTTGCTGCCCGTGATATTGTCTTTGCTCTTGCACAATCTGGTGTTTGTGCAGCATTTAGCCGAGGTATAGCAATATTCTTTGAAAATTTATTTATTTATTACTATGTTAATATAATGCTTGGTCATTGAAAAGGGCTTATGGAAGTAACCTGTTTGCGTGCAGAGACTAACCAGAGGATATGCTTCCTGAATGTTTGCCCTGATGAAGTCATTCGGAGCTTATTTTACAACAAGAATAATGATTCCCTCATCACTGTCTCTGTTTATGCTTCAGACCACTTTAGTTCCTTGAAATGCAGAACCACAAGGATCGAGTATGGGATTTCTTCTGCTATTTACTTATGGTTTCTCTTCACCTTCACTCTTTTTCTCATTTTATAACTATTTCAGGTACATAAGAAGGGGTAAGCCAGATGCTGGTTTCCCGCTGTTTGAGTCAGAGTCATTGAAGTGGCCGGGTTTTGTTGAATTTGATGACGTGAATGGAAAGGTTCTTACTTATTCAGCGCAAGATAGGTAAAACTCAGCTGTGGTATCTTCTAATATAGTTATATAAAACTTTGGAAGTTGCTGATGTATACTTGTTACCCCTTCCTTTTTTCAGCATATACAAGGTGTTTGACTTAAAAAACTATACAATGCTTTACTCCATCTCTGATACAAATGTTCAAGAAATTAAGATCAGGTAATATTTATGTTAAAGAATAATCTTTTACTCATGCTCGTGTTCATTCCAGTGCACTTATCTAAAAATGTTTAGCTTCTAAATAATTTTTTGTATATTAGTGCAACTTTCGCTTAATTCTTTGCCTATTGTTTGTGCCTTCTGACTGTATATTTGTGGAATAATCAATATATGTATGTTTGCTGAGTGTGTGTTTCGGAAACAGTCCAGGAATCATGCTATTGATATTTACAAAAACCCAAGGTGGTGTTCCTTTGAAGATTCTCTCAATTGAGGATGGGACTGTACTCAAAGCTTTCAGTCATCTTCTTCATAGAAACAAGAAAGTGGATTTCATCGAACAATTCAATGAAAAGCTTCTTGTCAAGCAAGAGAATGAAAACCTTCAGATTCTTGATGTGAGTCTCTCGATCTCCAGTCTTTTCCATTGTTCAAAATCCTGTCAAATCTAAATTTTTTCTCTGTAGGTCCGCAATTCTGAGATAACAGAAGTGAGCAGGACCGAATTCATGACCCCATCTGCATTTATATTTCTATACGAGAATCAATTATTCCTCACATTCCGAAACCGAACTGTTGCCGTTTGGAACTTCAGAGGGGAACTCGTGACCTCATTTGAGGATCACCTTCTATGGCATCCTGATTGCAATACAAACAACATATACATCACAAGTGATCAAGACCTCATTATTTCTTATTGCAAAGCCGATCCTGAAGAACCATTATCTGAAGGAAATGGTATGTTATTATAAACCTAGAATTATAAACTTCAATACTATAACTCTGTTGCGATTTGGGTTTTAATCTTTTCTTTTTTTTGGTTGGTCTTTTTACACTATGAAAGCAGCGGGATCTATCAATATTAGCAATATATTGACAGGGAAGTGCCTTGCAAAGATTAAGGCGAACGATAGTCCTCCAATAGTTGAATGCAATTGCAGCGAGAGTTGTGGTGGAAGAAAGTGCAATTCAAAGAAGCGTAAGCAAGCTGCGAGTATTAGGAGCACTGTTGAAGAGGCTTTGGAAGATATCACTGCTCTCTTCTACGATGAAGACCGTAATGAAATCTACACCGGAAATAGGCTTGGTCTGGTCCATGTTTGGTCTAACTAAAGGTGGATCCCTCATGGCACTAGTTTGGTCAAATTTTCTGTACTATATATGCTTTCCTAGTGCTTAGTTATCTGGTTGCTTGTGGTTATTTAATGACATGTTTTAATCTCATACTATACATTGTTGGGAGTCTGTGTTTTGTTTGATCGTTTTGGGTGGTGTCCCGTGGACCATGTTGTAAGATGTGTTTCATAACTTGGGGCTCTCAAGTGAGCTATTGCAGGTTGGTAGTTGTGTCATTTGAATTTTAGTGAGTTTAAAAGTCTGGGTTCTGTTTTGTAAATTGATTGCCTTGTGTTGACTGATAAATGCAGGTTTTCAAATAATTGCTTCTTCATCTATTTCATTTTGTTGCTTATTCTGCAATTTAGACTGATATAGAGACATGGTTTGGTGACAATGTGGATGTATTTTGACCCGGTTTTTCGAATGATTTTTTATCAAATTCATGAAATTCATCACAAACTTATTCAGGAAAACCTATGAAACATTTTAATTTGACATCTATCACTTACTCTTTCTCCTCTAAATTCTATAGAAAAATATATTGATTTGATATTTAACCCTTTTTTTTTAAACTCCAACATTTAAATTCAATTCAAGTGGAATTTTAAATTTTTGAAAACTACAAATTTCCAAGATTAAACAAAATAGGGTTTCAAATGTTTTATCGAAATCACTCAAATCGTTTTTTGAAATCGAGTCAAAACCCTTCCAAACAGGACTGAAAAGTTCATTTCCCTTGAGTTGAATATTAATTTTAGAATCTTCCCTTGATTGAAGCTAAATCTTCAAATGGTCCATTTCCAATGAAACATAAAGGACATCTGCTGCTTGACGATATCCCAACTCTTAGCTCGTCAATACATTATTTTTCAATAATTAAAACTTTATGTATTAAATTAAGATAAAACCCTATCAAAGATCAAGAGGGCTGCCAATAAAACGAAACTACAAATGAAAGAGAAAGTAGATTATAGTTGGCCCTAAATTGTAAATCTAAAACATTTCAATAGAGATATATTGGGTGGAAGAGATAAAAGAAAGATCCGTCGTTGTAGATGGGAGAACCCAAGTAACATTTTTTGTGATGGGGTTTCCCATTATTAATTAACTCTTTTGTGTTTAGAATGCAAAGTTATTTCAATACAAATAAAAAAAAAATGAAGTTGTTGTAAAATACTTATTTGATTAAGTGATTATGTGAAGAAATTGATGAACAATTGTGATGTGAATAACTGTAAAAAGATATTGAGAATACAGAGAAAATAAAACGTGTAGAGAAATTGGGGGATATAATTTCGGTAGGGGATAGATATCATTAAATAACAAATCAGTTACATAAGAAGTTACAAATCCCACTAAACATGGGATGTGGGATAATGGATACCTATTACACAATAAGCCCCTAGACTATACAAATATTAAATAGGAATACCCACTAAAATATATTATTTACAACACTCCCCCTTGGGGATTCCTATTGAGCCATTATTATGCTTCTCATGTTGCCTCGTTAAAACCTTCCGAGTAACAAAACCCAGTGGGAAAAAAGAATCTCGGTTAGGAAAAAGAGTACAACGCATAATCTTTTCAACCAACAAATGTTGCCTCATTAAAACCTTGGCGGGTAACAAAAACCCTGTGGGAAAAATAAACCCCGCTCGAAGGAAAAAAGAGTACAACAGGGCACCCGGGTATCTTCTGGATACGGAATACCTGCACGGTACTCCCCCTCAAGTTAACTCCACTGAAACCTATAATGGAGCGAGCTCAGATAACCTGCGCAAGCCAATAGCTTTAACATGTTTCTCAAAAGTGATTTTCGGTAATGACTTAGTAAATAAGTCGGCGCAGTTGTCCTGACTTCTGATCTGTTGGATCACTATTTGCTTGAGCTCTTGCTGTTGCTGATTGAAGAAAAATTTCGGAGCTATGTGCTTGGTGTTGTCGCCCTTAATAAAACCCGTTTTCATCTGCTCGATGCAAGCTGCATTATCCTCAAATATAACCGTAGGATCTTCTGTGGTAGCCAATTCACAGGAACCTCGAATATGCCCAATCATAGCCCTAAGCCATGTGCATTCACGCACTGCCTCGTGAAGTGCTAAAATTTCGGCATGATTCGACGAAGTGGCAACTAAAGTCTGTTTTGTAGACTTCCAAGACACAGTTGTGTTCCCAATCATAAAGACATACCCAGTCTGGGAACGAGCTTTGTGCGGGTCCGATAGATAACCAGCATCGGCATACCGCACAAGTTTTGCGTTCTTTAGTGACGTATAGGGGTAGAACAAGCCTATGTCAGTAGTACCACAAAGGTATCGAAATATGTCCTTTATGCCATTCCAGTGGCGGCGTGTCGGTGCTGAGCTAAATCTAGCTAGTAGATTTACCGCAAACGCGATATCAGGTCTAGTACATTGAGCTAAGTACAATAATGCACCTATTGCACTTAGGTATGGCACCTCAGGTGCTAACACTTCCTCTCCATCCTCCACGGGACGAAATGGATCCTTTGACCTATCCAATGATCGGACTACCATTGGCGTGCTTGATGGCTTCGCTTTATCCTCATTAAAGCGTCTTAACATCTTCTGGATGTAATTCGATTGATGGACCAAAATTCCATCAGCACGGTGTACTATCTCAAGCCCGAGACAAAAATTAGTACGTCCGAGATCCTTCATCTCAAATTCAGATTTCAGGAGTTGGGCTGTCTCCCTAACCTCTTCAGGTGTCCCAATCAAGTTCATGTCATCGACATAAACGACAACTATAGCAAACCCAGAACATGTCCTCTTAATGAACACGCAAGGACAAATATCGTTGTTCACGTATCCCCTTTTAAGCAAGTACTCACTTAGGCGATTATACCACATCCTCCTAGATTGTTTCAAGCCATAAAGTGAACGCCTCAACCTTACAGAGAGCGTGTTCCGTGGTCTAGAACTACTTGTCTTATGTACCATAAGTCCCTCCGGTACTTTCATATATATAACCGTATCTAGATCCCCATAAAGATACACTGTGACCACATCCATTAGCTGCATAGTCAGTTCCTCGGATACTACTAAACTGACTAAGTATCTGAACGTAATAACGTCCATCACAGGAGAGTATGTCTCCTCAAAGTCAATCCCAGGTCGCTGAGAAAATCCTTGTGCAACAAGACGATCCTTGTATCTCACAATCTCATTTTTCTCATTTCTTTTCCTTGTAAATACCCATTTGTATCCCACGGGTAGAACTCCGGGAGGTGTAGGAGCAATTTGTCCAAACACTCCTCTTTTCGTTAATGAATTAAATTCAACCTGGATTGCTTTTCCCATTTCGGCCAATCATCCCTTTGTTTGCACTCGTCCACCGATCGAGGCTCAATACCATCCCTTGATATAATTTCAGTAGCTACTGTGTAAGCAAACACATCATTGATGATTATTTCATCCCGAAGTCACACCTCATTCATGCATGAATAACCAACCGAGATCTTCCTATTCTCAGTAATGGATACTGATGTCGAGGCGTCCCCCGACGTCGTCTCCAAGACGGATCCATAGTCCGAAACTATTTCATGAGATGGATCGGGTGGGATCCCATTATTATCAGTACTAACCAAATTTAACAATTATACATTTGCCCGCTTTCGAGGATGTAGATCATTTGATCCAATTGATCTCCCCCTCTTATGGGCCGGGACATACTACTGGTTAGTTGGGATTGATGGTCTTCCCATATTTTGTCCCTCTTGTACATCTATCCTTACAGACACATTTGCAGCTGGTATATGAGATATCGTCACTTTAGCTAAATCAGAGAATAAGTCTGGCATATTATTGGCTACTTTCTGAAGTTCGATTATTATACATACTTCAGATTCTCTGATTGCTATAAGGGGATCGTGATGAGACACAGTGGGGTCGTTCCACACGACTTCACGCCGTTCATCCTGAACGTTAGTGTGAACATTATTTCCTCCCCCTAACGGCGGGAAGACAGTCTCATCAAAGTGACAGTCCACAAATCGTGCGGTAAAGAGATCGTCTGTCAAGGATTTCAAATACCGAATAAAAGATGGCGATACAAACCCCGTAATATGCACAATCGACGTTGAGGTCCCATTTAAGTCCGCTGTGACGGATCAATCGGCACATATACTGCGCACCCAAATGTGTATATATGGGAAATGTTTGATGTATACCCGAACAACAATTAAGAGGTTGGGTCGTAGTGGGCCTCAAACGTACTAACATGTGCTTCTAGATGTTTTACATCAATACCCATGGACATGCAATAGTCGTTGAAAAGTCCAGAATGTGGTGTTTGTGTCCACATATGTCCCATTGGATACGCTCCAAGAAAACGAGGGAAACCTTATTCATTTGTGCATAAGCTGGCATATGATTTAATTTTTCAATAAAACATGGTATACACAAGTAATCACTGTGTACTAGATCCTTATTATTCGTTAGTGGATGCCCAATAGAGGTATTAATAATATGGTGCATTACATTTTTTACTCGGCTGTCCTGGCCGGTCATGCCATAGAAAATACATGCTCGATTCACTTGGCTTCAAGCCATTGACAAGGTGTGCCTTGAGCACTCGTATTGTAGTCCTATATAACTTAGTCGATAGTTCCTCTAATTTCTTCGAAGTACGCTTTTGGTCGTACAAATTAGAGGTAATGCACAAATTCTCTATTCCATTTTTCTCAGTGGTTTCAATGTGGTAACCATTAACTCGAATATCTTTAAAATTCAACAACGTTCTCCTTGAACGTGGAGCATACATAGCCTCTGTAATGGCTAAAATCGTGCCATTTGACAACATAAGGTGGACATTTCCAAAGCCATCTATCAAATCATATGTGCCATATATTATTGTCATAGAGGTCTTACTAGGCATTAATATTAATGATTTATCCCTTAGGATAGTGTGCGTAGTTGCACTATTAGCCAGACGTTATTCCCCACATATTATGCCTAGGAACCAAATATATCACAATTTAAACATTTACTTGAAAAAGTAAATCGAGTTAATACCACTAAATACCTTAATAATTGGATTAAAATAAATCCACCGAAAATGTGGTCCAAAATAAACTAAACATAGTTCAAATCTGAATATGGTCATTATTCAAATTGATGAGTAGTTCAACCTTAGGGCCTCATCCAATTGTTTCTTGATCATAATCATAGCCTCAACCTTTTGGGCATTAGTTAGCAAACTGTCCCCGACAATTGACATTCACAGTTTCTTACGGGCATATAGCCTCCATAAGTAATTTTAATTGAACTCATTTAAGTATATATATGTATCTTACGGGCCTATAGCCCCTATAAGTAAATTGAACCCCTTTGGTTCCATTTTTGAATTCATAATGAACTATATATGTGGTTTTAATCCGAGGGAACTCCAGTCCCAATATATCTGATATATAACCACTCACCACATGCATAAGATAAAACATAAAAGCGAATCTTAATAAAGCTTATTGTTTAGATACTTATGCTCCAAAAATAAGACATGATAATTGAATGAATCGACCAAAAATTAAATTGCAAATTACAACTTGGGAACTTAAACCAAGCCCCTCTTTCCCAAGGTAATAAACTTATATAAATTTGCAATAAATAAATGAGACAACATATTTTCGATAGGGCAAGAAGATAACTTCAAATTTATATGAAAACTTGCGAAAAATTGGACCATATATATGCATGCCTACCACATAAATTCCAACATTTAATCCTCTAAACCAATAGACCCTATTCGAAGGTTCATTCCAAAACATAATCATGATCCAGTTAACTTAAATTCCCAATTACGTAATTTACTAATAACGTGTTCGTTGAGAAGAAAATAGAACTGAGATAAATGCCATGATGCACATTTGTATGAAATCAAGTAGATATTAAATTTCAACATAATGTATTGAACAAGATAAAGCCCGGGCATTTGGTCTAGTGGTATGATTATAGTTTCAATTTAAACGCAACAATATAAATCAAAAGTTTGAATTTTCACAACAGAGCACCAATCCATCACAAAACAATAGTTGTTAAATTGAATATATAAGCACACCATCTATATATAGCCACATGTACACATATACAATCAAATAAGAATACACATTTTTTTCAGGATCAAAGCCTAATCAAGACCAAATTAGTTTAGGATTAGGTTAAACAAAAAATGATCCAACTTAAACCAAAATCTGAACAAATAACCGAGTCGGATTTAAAACCAAATAACCCGAACCGGGTCGTATACCAAAATCATATCACCCAAATTGAATCCCAACCAGTTCAGGTATAACCGTATCCCCATGATCCGTACATGTTCCTGTTTGACCGGATCGGAAATCTCAAAATTTGGGTCTGATCCAAAAGACCTAGAAATTCATCTTCTTGACCCGGTTTATAAAAAAATCGCAAATTTGCCGAAAACAATTGATTTGCACGGTTTCTTTGTTGGAATCGATAGGCCCAAACACAACAATAATTACCACCATCAAGTTCTTCAACGATCAAACACAAAACATGAAGAAACTGAAAATAAATTTGAGAGTGGGCTTGTGTATTATGCTTATATTGCCTTTTAAACAATTTCCAGATTATTCAAGTAATTTGCAGAGGCTTAAAGCTCAAATAACTCATTAATTACTTATCAAAAAAATAATCTGGACACATGGTTAGAAAGATATTTTCAAGACGATTCTAACCATATGCAGCAAGTTACATAATTCCAAATACTTAAACGGAAAATCGCATATTAGTTTTCAAAGAAAACAATTTTTTCAGAACGAATTACATATCCAACAAATCTGAAAAAATTCAGGCAATTAGAATATCATACGAGCATACTTCAGTAAAAGTTTCAGGTCAATCGGACTAGAATAACATGCTCTGAAAATTACGACTTCCGTATATACATATTTCCAAAAATTCTAAAAATCATATCATACAAGAATTTTCATGTAAATTCTGAATTTCAAGATTTAATATCAAAAGAAGTTCCACCATAACATGTATATTATACCAATTGTACACATAAAGTAGAATTCAAGTCTCCATAACAATATATAAACAAAGAAATATACCCGAAGCATGTCTTAAAGATATATGTTCACATAGTTCAAGTGATATCAATAATTAAATCATAATATAGCTATTGTATAAAAAACTCAATTGGTACACTGCTACTATGTCTAGTATACTCCGCTTAGGATTATATGGACTCATTTAAATAGTAAATTACTTAGTTTTGCCCCTTTTCTTTTCGAAACCAAAAAGTAAAAATACAGACAACCTTTGGACATGTCTACCAATTTTAAAATATCACAATGCTAATTTGCAAAGTTTCAGTATATATCATGCTATTATTCATATGGTGACCATAAAGCATAATAACCCAAGATAAACTTACTATACAATCATTCCATGAGATTTTAGATTTATCTAGCATGCATCTCATATAAAATAAAGTTTTCTTAGTTTGAGCATAACATGTCTATTCTATATTTCTATCAATTATACACAACAAGATAGAATCAAAGTAACTATATTGGTAAAGGAACATACAATGACACCTCAATAATCAAGTGCGATTTTGCTATATATATATAACTTCATATATTATTTTTTTCGGAGATTACTTTTTCATCAACCAATCCGTATAAAAAAAATTTATTTTTTTCTGAAGTAAGTGATCATTCATGGAGTACAGTATAACGCCAATCATACAAATTATTAACATGATTTATTGGAACAATAGGGTGGTTACTGGTCATATTTGGAAACCTAATAATATCATCCAGAAGGCTGAACCAATATAAGTTTCAATAATTATAACCAGTTGTTTATTTAAAATTATAACCCAATTAAATTATTAACAATTACATCTACTATCTCAAAACCAACAGTAGGCAAATGTTCCATAAAAAATTCACATGTAATCATCACTATTGAACCTTAAGTCCTCGGTCAACACCAGCTAGGTGTTGTGGATAGCAATCAAGAATTGAAGCATAATGCAATTAAAGAGACTATAATATATAAATGGACAACATACCAGTTAAGTAATCAGAAGATTTATTGAATTGACTGCAATTACTCACATTTAAAGCAAACCCATATATTTTATATCTTTCATGAATCAACAGAATACCATCACAATTAAGAAGTAGTATTAAGTTATAGGTTTAAATTTCTTAAGGCATGTAATGAACTATATAAATTCTTAAACCGTAGAACATGCTTCAAAACATAAAATTCCAAGATTTAAAACAAATAATTCATAAGGGTTCAGAAGGTATAAAGCTCACTTGAGAATTTTTAGTAACACCAAAGGTTATGAATGATTGATCCACAAAACTCGTTCTTTACCCGAACAAAAGATTCTTTCAACAATCACCTTCCACGATCACAAAGAGACTGTCGTGCTGATAACGTGTTGTAAAATACTTATTTGATTAAGTGATTATGTGAAGAAATTGATGAACAATTGTGATGTGAATAACTGTAAAAAGATATTGAGAATACAGAGAAAATAAAACGTGTAGAGAAATTGGGGGATATAATTTGGGTAGGGGATAGATATCATTAAATAACAAATCAGTTACATAAGAAGTTACAAATCCCACTAAACATGGGATGTGGGATAATGGATACCTATTACACAATAAGCCCCTAGACTATACAAATATTAAATAGGAATACCCACTAAAATATATTATTTACAACAGAAGTAACATTATGTTTCAACAATGAGGTTAGAAGATTTATTGTACCTGATTTAAGCTAAACAAACATTCTTCTAACAGAGAGGAATACACTAATTTTAATTTTAATTCGAGAACCAACGTGTGATTGATTTAGTGGAAAAGACTAGTCACTACAAAATAACGAATTCAAATTCGAATTTCTGTTGAGAGGTGTCTGATTAATATGAGATCCCAGTGACTAGGAATAACTAAAACAATAAGCCGCATTCACGAATCAAAGAAGTTATATTTTCTCAAAACACAATCTTTGTGAAATCGGAAAGTCAAAATAGGAAGCGTAATAGCATGGATCAAAAATTTTATTTTTCCGTCAAAAAAATCAAAAACTTTCTATTTTTAAATCAATCGAAACGAAAATAAGGTGTATTTTCAAAACTCTATATTTATATTGTAACTTTCTTTTTTTCTTAATTTTGCAATTTTTTTCATAATTTTCCTAGTTTTTAAGAAAAGTTTCTGAAAACATTTCGAAATGTTTCCTATACTGAGCTCACCGAAACATACATTGAAAACAATAATTTGATCCATTCGTAATATACCCATCGGATCCACCACTTAGAAACACAAACAACATCGAAGGGAATTTGATGATGCACGAGTATATTTTGATGGCCTTTTTTTGTTATAAATCTCCAGTTGTGGAAACATGTTTTCGATTATAAATAGGAGTACACATTCGTTCTGATTAGATCTAAAATTTGAATGATAAAAGTGAAAAGGGAATGCAAAATATATGAGAAAATTATGATTTCTGGAGAGAATTAAGACACAATCAACCAGTTTCACTAACCTGCATCTACTACTGAAAACATGAACTATAGAAATTATATCTCGTGGACTTTGGCATTAAAACTGAGTCGAATGGCTTAGTTGTACACTGTAGAACATAAGAGTGACTTCCTTAGACAAGTTTGCTGGATTCTCCCTTAATGATCTGTAGATGTGGGAAAATGACATCTACTTGTCGCCCATAATGTCGTTTCAATATTGCAACCAATCGATTCGTGTTGTCTGCAGAACTTCTGTGACCCAAGGAAAGCTGAATGGTGGCAAGTTTAATTAACTCATGTCCGATTACAATGTGGTTTTTACCATAAAGCTTTTCCAGGATCTGTGTTATCCCATCAACAAAAAGGATGTTACAGACGCAAAAATACAAAAGATGAATATATATATATATATAGACACGCATGCCTCCAACCGCACTTGTGAATGGAACTGAAATGACAATCTCTTATATCCACCTCCTCTGAGGTTACAAAAATATAAACATTTTGATTCATGAGAAGTAGGTTTTTGTAAGTATGAATGCCCGAGGGGTGGTCTTGTAATTAATGAAAACCTGAATTCAGAATCCACACATTTCCCATTTATAAAACCACGCTTAAATGTAAACTTACCTTGATAGAAGCCTGACAATGGCCCATTGCAGCTTGCAGGTCTCCAACCAAACAAAATGCTTGTGCAACAAGGTCCTCCACCTGAATCAAATGATGTCACATTTTCAAAATACGAAAATTCAGACAGTGTTACTGTTAAAAACATATCAATGCTTCAATACGCATTAGAAAGCCGATAGGTCTCTGTAAACTACCTCAGCAATTCTCTTGTTGAATGGATGCAGCATCTTTCTAAAAGTAGAAATAGATCTTGAAGCATCCATAACTAGAGTACTTGGGATTTCACTAGAATCTATTGCATCCTGTAGTCTAAAGAGTGAAATGATTCAACCAAATGTATAGTTACAGATGATCTTACAAACAGATAAACATGTTAGCAGGTGATGCAATTCACAAGGCTGTTGATATAGCCAGGGCAATATGCATAAAACCAGAGCAAAAATGCTGTAATTGATATATATACCCTTCATTTTAATAATACCAGCTCAAATGGGAAAGAATCAGTCTTTCTCTGCTCATCCCCCGTTTTCTTTCTCAGCAGCAACACCAATTTTAATGGTGCGAAGGGAAGAGATTAAAACAAGATCTAGAACAAAAGAAAGAAAATGACATAACCTCTGAATGAAGGAGAAAATTTTGGGAAAAATAAACTGACATGACTGAATTGAACTCAACCTCGGCATGATTAGATTTGGAAAGGGATTTGGTAAGATGAAACAAAATTTCCCACGTTTCACTGCAGATGACGTTTCAATGATTAGAAACGGATTGACATTTTCTGAATAGTCGGCTTTCTCATGAAATTCGTTTTTATTATGACGGTCTTGTGGTTGTGTTCCGTCGGCATCGATCCAGAAAGGTCCGATCGGTGTACACCATAAATTTGTTGCTATACAGTATAGGAATTTCCCGTCATACTTATTATATTGATTATTACTTATTGGGAAGAGATCTGTGAATTACTGTATATTTTATCATGATTCTTGTTCATTAATACGTTTAATTTCTTAAAATTGAAAGGCCAAATCCTCATTTGGATTTATGGATTTTTCACAGGAAAGTTTTGCAGTCAGTGTAGAGAGGAGAAAGGGATCTCAGAGGAGAGAGCGACGGGACATGAGAGAAATTGTTCTTGATATTCTTGATTTCCAGTAAATTGTTCTCTGTTAAATTATTGTGCTTAGATGTAGCTGAATGAGAAGGGTGGACACTGGAGGTTGAATTCCATTGAAGGGAAAAGAAGACCATAAGAGAAGAAAGAAATGAAAAAAGGCAACAATGTCAAATAAATAAACTTGCTCTGGTTTTATGGTTATTGCTTTGGCTATATCAACAGCCAATTCTAAAGAGCATTTTTAAGTTCATCCAAGAAATTTCTATTTTTAGTGTATCAGGAGCATTTGAAGATTAGTTAGGGATGAACTGAAACTGGCAATACCTTTTGACACAAAACCCAGCTTCGGTGATTACTTTTTGTGAAGCTTGAAGATCACAATAAGAGCCACAACTTAAACAACGCCCTGGCTCAAAGTGTATGTTATTACCAGTTTGCTCAAAGACATGACTAGCAACTTTCCTGATTTCGTCATCATTTAACATATAATCCTACAAGATAGTGAGGAAAAGTAAAAAACGAATGAGATATCAAAATTTTGGTCTTTAATGATGTCACAACTATCATAGTCGCACAAATGCAAGGTGATGCATTGTGGCAAAGTTATTTCTATCTCATATTAACAATGCAGTAAAGTTAAAGTTTGAGATGATGCAGTAGAAGCAAATTCTATGAATACCTGCATAGAGTTTTGCCCCTTGAAGTATTTGAGTTTCTCATTCTCGTATTTAGCAACACAGCTGTCCAGGACTACTCCAAAACAATTTGGTGCAGTACATCGATAAGCATTAATCACAAGATCTGATAAATTCAGTTGTGCACAACAACTACACTGACAGATAAATGAGTAACGGTCTTCCAAGATCTCGCGACGCTCACGGCAGTCCCACTGTCCAACCTGTCATAAATTTATGGTCCAAATATAGATGAATGGAGGGTTGTTTTATGGATCACAATTATTAATTCTGGAAACAGATACTTAATTTATTGTTACTTAATAAAGAACCTGTGGCCCATAAGATAGCTCCAGCTGGGATCCTGCTGAGACATATTCCGTTGCTTGTATGAACAGAGTACGTGAAACGAAATATGCATGTACATTTGGCTGGCAAGAATGGTTAAATAAACTTCCTCTGGAATAAACAGCTTGAGCCACTCGGACCTATAAGATGTGATCAATAAGATTACACGATATTGTTATTCATATGGCTCAACTTGAATATTAAAATATCTTCAGAGTAATTATTACCTGTTCCACAGAACTCGTCACATCATAATCAAGATGCTGCCTTGCATCTGAAAATTTCAATCGGACAATTGCCATAGAATTGACCCTAATTTGAGATAGAAGAATGATAATCTGTATTACAAAAAGACAAAGATGTCATCAGCTTGCACATGTACAAAGATTTTGGAGCTAGGTGTAATGGAACTTAGCTCTTCTTAAATATAAAGCAGTATGAGCTACCTGTGAAGCAATGGTCGAGTTCAAGGGGAGTTTTGAGGCATAAAGTTGTTGAAGACAACACAGCAGAACAATAGAGTAAACATGAAACTCTAATTTGCTTTCACCAGAAAGCTTTCCGTAATTTTGATAAAGATCCTACTAGTGAACAAGGCAATCAGCTTGAGTGATACTTCAAGTAATTGACAATCTACGTACAGAGAAAAAAATTACAACATTACCAGGATTCCATGAAAGTTAGGATCAACTATATCAAAATTTTGTTGCTGTATATATTTCACGAGTATACGGCCAGCCAGAACTACATCAGATGGCAAAACTGCAGGCCAGTGCATTCCACAACACTCGTGCCTGTGTTCAGCAATATGCTCACTGTTTAAAGTACAACTCCCAAGTGAAATAACATTCCTAATATAATCATAATCTTCAATATCATCTGATAAGTATCCCTGATATCCATATGTGTTCGCAGAATCAGAAAATCCTCGTCCTCCGGCTTGCACTTGACATTTTACAGAGCAGTATAATGGTATAGAACATGACACACATGGCACAGTATCTTCTGGTAGCTCATTGAAACAGAAGTGACAATAAGTTTCCCGGAATTGCTTCAATATAATCTGCAAATCAATTCACCAGGTGAGAATGAAAACAATCAGAAAATTCAGGCCACATGAGCCTTTTGCCTATCATAATAATCATTCTTCAGCATGATATACAACTTATTCACCAAGAGTATAGAATGTTGAATAACATGAGGTAACCAACTAATAGAGCAGAATTCATGAAATCTAATGATCCACAACTAATAGATGAACCGAAAAGGAGAGTAAAAAGAGATTGTAGCTACTGTTAAGAAATGCAAAGACATAAATTAAAGTAATAAATATTGTCAAAGATGACGAGGAAGAAGTACATGTTAATATAACAAGGATTGTTACTCATACCGCAGCATAAGGATCTTCCTTGTGAATTAAAGAGCCTTGAGGAATGTCATTATACGAAGTCATTCCCCTCCCTTTAGTTGGTGTGGAGACGCATTGTAGTTTCGTATGGAGTAGCTCATCTGCCAATAAGACCTACGTTAAAAAAGCAAGGAAGCAAAACCACATGTTATGCTTACAGAGATATCAATAAAGCAACTGGCAAAATAAGTTTACATATAATAAAATTTCTAAGAGATATAATTAAAACATCATCCTAGGAATCAATACTTTGAATTAAACATGTCTTGCCAGCGTCACTCCATGGATGATTAGGTAAGACAGAAGCAACAACAGGTACAGATGGAGATAAAGACAACAGATACTGATAGTTAATATAGTATATATAATTGTGCAAGCAATGATCAAAGGCCCGTAAAAAATTTCATGCTAGCAGATAATAAGCAAACCTGCAATTTTGGGACAAGGACAGATCATGTGAATCCAAGTAATTAGGGATCAAGATTGTCGATTTGAAAGTGAGGCCTGCTTTAACTCAATAATATACAACCGACTATTAAATCAAATGAAATTAAGATTGTCTGTCAAACAATTTGAGAAACAGATTAAGAAATTTTATTTGTTGATATATCTAGAATAGAAGTTAATAACTAAACCAGACAAACTGTTACATTCATGAGATCCCTCACCAGTTTGGTTTGGCACAGAGGGGAGAAGATGTTCAGAATTATGAAATCTAGCATCCTTAATAATGAAGACATATTGGACAACAAATATAAAACCAAATATCCTTGTTATACAAAGGATTCCTCAGGACAAAGTTGATGTCCCAGTTGTAGAGTTTAAGTAACAGACTGCATGAATTATACACCTACTGACAACTATGTATACATATGAAAATTTGATTGAGATAAAGATGGTGAGAGCTAAACCTGAGATGTGATCATCAGGTTTCTCTAATGCATTGATTTTCTCCCCTGACCGGTCCACTATCATACTTAGTTCACTTTGTATCTGTCTTTTCCCACTCAAGGATGTCTCCATCTTTATGGAAACATTCAAGTCATTGATAGCATCTCTGTAGTTCCCCAATGAAGCATTTGCCTTGCCTCTCCTAAACCATGCCTACAATAAGATGTTGGATTAGAAAGAGCAGAAACTACAAAGTAGTATGCAATGATGCCCTTCCATTCTTTTTAGAGTTAGCATATGTTCATTTACAATCACTTTTTGATTTTATGGAAGGACAATTTGTGTCATTCTGGCTTAGAGTATCCATGATATCTTGCACAGTACTTTTCGAATTTGACAATTATCACGGTCGGCAAATTTGGGGTTGATGGTCTATGAAAACACACCTCGTGGCTTTTGGAACTAAGGGTATCTTTCATGGAAGAATCACTCACATGTACAAAATTATTATGAATGTGGAATGCCTCCACTAAATTTCAAGACATAATTATATATAGGGTATTGAGACAAAGATTTCACCTTCACATAGGTAGGGTATATTGTAAGGGCCCGATTGCAATCTCGCAGACTTTCCAAAAAGAATCCCAATTTCTGTAGAGAAATAAGGAGCATTCAGCTGTAAACACACACACATATATACATATACATGCACTAAAAATGAGTGCATTATAAAATTTCCTTGCTTTCTTTACATATGTCTTGCCTGACCAAATTGGCAAATTGTAATTCAGAATTTAAGACTTTCAAGTCATTTCTATTACTAGGCCTGCAGACTTGACCATTCAACTAAAAAAGATAAAATATTAAAATCATCCAGTGAACCTACTCCTGGAAAATGCCTTTTCATACCCACAGTATGTCATCCATATCTACGAGTTTATGAAAAAAATTCTTATAATTAGCACTGAGTAACACCTATGAGACAAAACAGTATTGAATTTAAACTCACATGTAGTGAAGACGCACGATTCACATAGAGTGTTGCAATCAAACTTTTCTTCATGTCTTCCACATCTGCTGGAGCAATGCGCAGTGCCTACATGGTTCATGCAAAAGAAGAAAGACCATGCTACAGCGTGTTTTGAAAAATGATACATATATCCAGTTGAAACCAAAAGTAAAGAAACAGGTTTTTCTCAATGCAGAACTAAGCTTTTGGCAGAGCAGGCAATTATTTCCAGAATACAGCATCCAAGTATAACTGAAATTGCTAAAATAACTTACTTTAAAATAAATTCAAAATATATTCTCCTTCATACTCTTATATCATGTGTGTATGAGTGCACATGCACTTTCTTGACGCACATTAAAGGTCCACATATTCATAATATGATTTTAATTGGTCATGAAGGCATAAATAAATTACTTTTCCTGGTAAATATAACAAATTTCCTATTATATTCATTCGCTTTCATGAATCATCATTTTAACCTGGTCCTAATCTACCAATACAAAAACAGTCTGTAAATATTTATAAAAATATTTACAAAGTATAATCCGGTCACACTTGACCGATTATCAGCCATGAGAATCTTCTACCTAACTTCAAGTACAGACGCACCACAATTTCAAGTTTTTAAAATAATTCCTTTATTCCACTGCTTGGGTTTAATGTGCAACCTGTTGGATCCCAAATTTAGACTAGCAAGAAATAAAGGTATGATAAATATTTCATATTTTGGCTTCTCAACAAGTGCCACACACAATTGAAACCTTATGAGTATGACTCAAAGCTCATTGCATTTTTTCTCTTTGCTTGCAAATGTAGAACTTAAAGAGAAAACAAAAAAATGAATTACTTTTCTTTTTCCAACCTGAGAGTAGAAACGCAAAGCCCTGGGATAATCTCCTTTGGAAAAGCATTCATTGCCATTGGCCTTGGCTTCAAACGCAGCTTCCTTATTCTTTTTACACAGCGCCATTTCCGGGTCCGTCAAATCTCTAACCACCTACAAACACCCAATTAAAACTTAAAGACACAGAAAAAGAAAGAAAACACAATACAGTTCATTTAATACAATTTACAATTACTATGTTGAAGCTTTGTACCTGGTGAAATAGGGGTAAGTTTTGGAAGAAGTGGAGAAGGGAAGAGCAAGTGGAGAGAAGGTCATCTGGTGTGCTTTCTGAGATTTTCTGTTTGAGCGTTTCTGGAATTACTGATTTCAGCTTCTCCATGTTTCTGTTTAGGTTATGGAAATTGAAAAAGAGTGACAGTTTTAATTTTAAAGATGTAGAAGTATTTGATATGTGATATGGAAATTCAAAACTGCAATTTACACCATCAAGTTTCAGTGTAATCTAATTTCCCTCCATGAACTTTCTTGTTTATCTTCCCTATTAAACCTCGAACTTATTTTGTTTGAGCAAAAGAGAAAAACATCCCCTATATTTTGTCTAACTCTTACAAATTCTCCAGTGTTATTTTAACTCCTAAGAAAACCCCTATGATTTCAAATAAGTGCCAAATATACCCCCAAAAAAGAGAGTGTATTTCAAACACCAAAATTGCAAGTATTTGTTCACATTTTATTTTTGATATAACAATTTTACCCCTGACATCGAAAGATAAAAACACCCATTTATTTAACTCCCAAAAAACCCCCTAGGTGTCATTTTAAATCCCCAAAACCCCCCGTGTTTGATTTTATATACCACACTCGATCCAAGTAGTATATACAGGGGGTTTTGGGGATTTAAAATGACACAAAGGGGAATTTTTGGGAATTAGACAAAATATAGGGGGTATTTTTGTCTTTTGCTCTATCTTGTTTTCATTCCTTCATGTTTATCTTTTACGTGATGATTGATGAGAACCCCCAATAGTAAATTAACTCCCTGTGTTATTTTAAATGGACAATTTAACTTCCTGTAATAAATAAAAGAGCAAAATACCTGCATGTGATATCATAAATAGGCAATTTAACTCTTTGTGATAAAAAAAATGACAAATTATCCTCCTGTGTTTTTATAAAAGAAGCACACTGCCTCCCTCTAAATCGCTCATTAATTCATATCATATGGAGTTAAATTGCTCATTATTTCATTTCACAGTGAGGTAAATTGCCTATTTTTATATCACAAGGAGGTAAATTGCTAATTATTTTATTCCACAGGGAGTTAAATTGCCTATTTTGAGTTCACAAGGAGGTAATTTACCCATTAGACATATCATAGGGAGTTAACTTGCGGAAAATCCCTATTTTTCATAAAAACATGTAAATTTCCCTTTTTTTAAATTGATTGATTTGACACCAATTATGTTCAAATCATACTTCAAATTGATGCTACATGATGTGTATTGCATTATGGATTTTTATGAATGACACATGTCCAAAGTGGACTACTTTTTTAATATAAAAGCAAAAGGAATTGGTTCACTTTGGACATGTGTCATTCATAGAGACCCATAATGCAATACCCATCATGTAGCATCTCCTAAATCCTTCAAATTCTCAAACTTAAATTTCGCTGAAATCAGAATAAATTGAATCAATGCTCGTCCATATGGACACACAATTATTTTTAGGGAAAGTTATTCAAATTATCCGTGATGTATAATGCAATTACATTGATTCTTCTTCATGTTTAGAAAATTATTCAAAATATCCATGTGGTACAGTTTCCTTCTTATTGTTTTAACTTATGACAGCACATGCGGACGTCACAAAAAAATTTAATTTCAGAAATATCTTTGATATAATGTAGAAATCACAAACCTCAACAGTGCAAACCGATTCCACTAATTTTCTTACCGATTTCATTCACATTTCACGGATTTTATCTGGTTATTACATCAATTTCACCCAATTTTTCTTATTAATTTTACCCATTTTTTCACATTAATTTTTTTTGATGAAGGTTACATGGACCGTTAGAAATTATCCCAAAGAGGGTAACTTTAATTAATCTAATAACTTAGGGGTAGTTTGTATAATTTTTTAAACATGAAGAATGATTATGTAATTGCATTTAACCTTAGGGGTAATTTGAGTAGTTTCACCTTTATTTTTATTTGGCTGGCTTGATTTCTAAATACGACTCGGCCCGTATCAGCTGTGCGCGGCGCAGAGGATTCATTAACAACAAAGACAATACAACTAGAGACGGTGAAGTGAAAGATAAGGTTTTATTGAGTTTGTGCATGCTCCTAAAACCCTTATTCTTTTTTCTTCATCTATTTTCCTTGATTTATCGACACTGGATACATTTTGACAGTAGAAGCAGTTAAGCTGAACAATTAATTGTAAGCTATCTCACTTTCCCCCAATTTTCCATCTTCTCATTTTCCTTTCCCAATAATAATTGCTCCTCCTTAGTTTTGTGTTGTTTATTTTTTCTTTTCTCAGTTTCTCGTCTGACGGCGCATTTGCTTAGAGGATTTTTCTCGAATTTCATCCAGATTGTATTTTTGGTAGAAAATCTGTATCAATATGTGTACTTTTTCAGTTTAAAGATTGTGATTTTTGTTTAGTATCTTTTTGCCATTAAATATATTTTGTTTTTTCCAGTAGTGTTTTGGGCTAATTTTGATTTGGGGTATTTATGCAGCTAAATGTCTGCTCAACAAATCAAAGAATGGACTGCAATTCATCAGTTTCCTGCTGCCACTCAGGAGAAATTGGTTGACTTGTTGGGAAAATTGAAGAATCAGGTTAAGAAGAATTTCTATAGCTTTTTCACATTACATTATATGCTCTTTAATTACCAAAAAAGGTGGAAAATTTGTTATAGAATATGAAGTTGAACTTCTTATGTCATTTACTGAAGAAAATGCTAGAAGCACAATAATTCACATAACTGTATTTATATCATTTGGTTTTAGGTTATAATTTTTTTGTTATTTTCTGTAGGATGTTAACACATTGACTATCCTTGTCATGGGGAAATGCGGTGTTGGAAAATCTTCGACTGTTAATTCCATTATAGGGGAACGAGTAGTCACTGTTAGTGCTTTTCAGGTACATATAACAGTCTTTTACTGTGATTTTGAGATGAAAGAATATTTTTTTCTCATCATGATTTCGATGTAAATTGCTGCTTCTTGTTTCAGTCGGAAACTCCTAGGCCAGTGATGGTTTCACGGTCAAGATCGGGTTTTACATTGAACATTATTGATACCCCAGGACTTATTGAAGGAGGATACGTTAGTGACCAGGTGCTAGAGACCATAAAAAGGTTCGATTATGTCCCTATAGCTTCCAGACCTTTTGAGTTATTTTCTCTTTGCTTAAAGTTATGTTGTTTGTGGCAATAAATTTGTTTGTAGCTTTCTGGGCAGGTTCCTTATGAACAAGACGATAGATGTTTTGCTTTATGTAGACCGTTTGGATTCATATAGAGTGGATAATTTGGACAAACAGATTGTGAAGGCCATCACTGATAGTTTTGGCAAAGAAATATGGCATAAGGCTATGGTTGTTCTTACACATGCTCAACTTTCGCCTCCAGATGCTTTGAGTTATGAAGAGTTCTTTTCCAAAAGATCGGAATCTCTTTTGAAATGTGTTCGACAAGGAGCTCGGATTAACAAGAATGATGTTAAGGTATGCTCCTGTTTAAATGTTCACGTTTTCATCCTTTTAAGGATTTTTTCAGTTAAATCTTAGAACATTTTTGCTTGCTCCATAAATCCAAATTAGATTTTTTTACGTTAGTTTATGAGGTGTTAGGTTGTCCAAATTCAATTCTATAAGGCCCAATAAAACAAAGCCGAACTTTCTCTATTCAACTCAGTTACAATTAGAGGTTAGACCCTCGGATTAGTTATCATTTTCAATTGGATATCATATTTTCCATTTCATCCCTCTTTTGTTTCTAATATACCAAAAAATCAACCCCAAGTAGAAATTAAAATGAATCGTTTGTACAAAGTGGGACTTTTTTTTTCTGAATAATTTTATCATTTTTTAAATCTTAGATTACATTGTACTCACCATATACGATAAGGTAAGTTATTTGCAATTTTTTGAGAATTTAATCTATCCTATCTTATTTTACATGAAGAACCAAACATGACCTTATTATACTAATCTCTCGTTTAGATAAACAAATTTTATCTATCAGTACAAAATGATTTTTAACAAGTTCTTATTTTCCTTTTTAACTATAAATATGAGTGATTAAAGTAAAGCATCTATACAGAGAAGGGTTGGGGGGGGGGGGTTAGTATATGGATACATTGCCTTGTATCGTTTAAACAAACAAGTATATTATTCTTTGAACTGTATGGCTGAAAGGGATGGGGCTTAGAAAACCATTTTGTTGAGTTGGTATTGTTTATTAGATGGTTACAGAGAGAAACATTTCCTACTTTGTTAGGTTTATAAATTTTTGGATACGTAAATGATTTTTTTGAACTGAATAAATACATGATTTTGGCCAAAAGCAACTGAAATGGACTTTGTATAGCCTGTTTATTACAAAAATAAGAAAGCTGAGAAGGGAGTAGGTACAAACCGAAGGCCAGTGAGGATGTTTAAAGTTCAATTTTCGTAAATGTATATTTCAACTGAAGTTGCAGTTTTTTCATAGGATTTTTTTTTTTCCCAAAAGATCCAAACATTCCATAAAGTTTCTTTTAAAACTTTAGCTGAAGACGTTTCTTGGAACGTAACTGCATCATTTGAACTGTTCTGTTGCATTTCTCAGAATTTCGCTATTCCCGTGGCTTTAGTTGAAAACAGTGGGAGGTGTAACAAGAACGAATTTGATGAGAAGGTAAACATTTTTTTTTTAATTTTCGGTTTCTTTTTCAGACGTAATCATTATTCATTTTCGAGATTTTCCCATTATTTATATAAGCTTCTGATGAGATAATTTGTTTGGATTACAGATTCTTCCAATGGGTACCCCTTGGATCCCAAATTTGGTCCATGTTATTACAGATGTTGCCTTAAATGGAAAAGGGGGTATTTTAGTTGACAAAAAGTTGATTGAAGGGCCAAATGCAAATGATAGAGGGAAGATATTCATCCCTTTAATCTTAGCATTCCAATACTTTTTTATTATCAAACCAATTCAGAAGTGGATCAAACTGGATGCTGCTACAGAGGATAAGCCTTCATGGGCCTAAATTATTCATCATATTCATATTCATATTCATGTGTGTTGTTCTTTTTCATTATTTAGTCTCCTTCTTCCCTGTATTCTTTGATACATTAGTAATGCTGTGATGTTCGGCTGTGGATTTTGACTCAATTTTAATTATGAGAGCTCTATCTTTTAGCATATGTTCTTAAATCCCGATTGGTGGAAATAAGCTCAAATTATTTATTTTGTCGATGGTTTGGTTGTCGATGGGTTGGATTCGGTTCATTAAGCTGGACTCGGATCTAAACTTTGTTGGAATTTGGAATTTCCAATTTTTTCGGATCTTGACCGTATTTGGTAGAATTTCATTCAATAATTCTCTACTTTTAAATTCTCATCAATATAATTCCTTAATTTATTAAGCTCAAATATAGAAAAGATAAATTTTAGATATATTGAATTAATTACTTCAAATAAGTTATTTGATCACGTTGAAATAATGTTTTTAATATTAATGTATCAAAAATAGTTTTTATAAGTGACAATCTTGGATCAAAATTTCGTTTCGAGGGTATGCTTCGGTCAGTCAAATATTTAAATTTTTTTGAGACTTTTCGGAAATGTTTTGGTAATACTAAGGAAAATTTGTACTAAAGTTATTAAATTTAGAAAAATAATAGAGGTAAATGCAAATAATATTTTAAAATTACATATTATTTTCGTTTTGCTTAATTCAAAAACGGAAACCTTTCCATGTTTTCGCAAGAAAAGATAGACATTTTGATCCATGGTGAAAATATTAAATATGCATGGACAAAAGATCAAGAATGGAGATGGTCTTATTTGTAAAAATAACTAATTGTGAAACATGTAGATTCATCGATTAAAATCTCCAAGCCCAATCCGTGTTGCAATGTTGGTCCAACTTCGGTCCCTGCATTTGCCCATTTCGCCAAGCCAATTTAACTGGTAGTAGTTATACATAGCTTATTTGATATGTTTAAATATTTATATAAAGAAAAGTCATCTGAACAGCTTATCAACTAGACATTCTAGACTGGTAATTTCTTTTTCCTTTTTTTTTTTTTTTTGTTTTACAAAAATGTCGTATTACTATTAATGTGTAAATTGTTGATGGTAAAATATCAATTTGTTTTACTTAGCATGGGATAAACAACTATAAATTTGAGCACAAAATAAAAAGCGTGGGTCACATGAATTATTAATTTACAAGTGCAATATAATCGCGCGTATAGCAATGTTGCAGACTTTCAGATAAAATTGCCAGCCACCGCTTTGATTTGTTACAAAATACGAACCCAATAAATCAATTTAAAAATCATGGGTGATGAATCGCGCGCGCCGCATATAAAACCAAAACAATATTGAAAAACTTTCATTTTATATTAAAATTCACAAAATTATAGTTCAGGTTCGATTAAAATATAGAACGTTCAACTTTTATAAAATTTTACATACGGGATTCCTAAAAAGCCATCGGGTATATTTTGATATTACACATATACTTGTATCATCTGCAACATCGAGTATATTTTCCAACTTTTTTTAAAGTGAATACATGTGCACATTAGTTAATTATTACATTTGAATTTTTTCAATTACTATTAGATTACAAGGATAAACTAACTAATTATTTTAATAACTAACTAGAATATAATCTATACTAGTGAAAGTTGAACCTAAGATTTCTTGATCCCGTGCCATCTTTATAAACTAGGTTATATCATTGACAATGTTAAAATTGGGGTAAATGCAAAATACTCTCCTGTGTTATGCTAAACCTATAAGAAACTACCCTGTGAAATTTTTATTGCGCCAAACTTTCTTGTGTTTTCAAAAACCCTGCAAAAAACACCCAATTTGTAAAAAATAGGTCGTTTTGGATCGACATTTTTCAAGAAATAATATATTTTTAAAATAGGTCGTTTTAAAATTTGTAAAAATATCGATCCAAAACGACTTATTTTTTATAAATTGGGTGTTTTTTGCAGGGTTTTTGAAAACACAAGAAAGTTTGGCGCAATAAAAATTTCACATGGTAGTTTCTTGCAGGTTTAGCATAACACAGAGGAGTATTTTGCATTTTCCCCGTCAAAATTCAAATTAAGAAAAAAGCGAAATTTATACTTGTGTCATTTGGAGAAGAAATTATTTTATGCATCTACTATGTATATATGATACAACGTATGAATGAAATTGTATGAAGTTAATTGTTCCTTAAATTTTATGAAATATTATTATTATTATTATTATTATTATTATTAGTATATAGACTGGTCAAATTATACATAAATAAGAAACAGAAGATGACAATGGATGATATATATGGACTTTAATTAATTAATATAATTTTCCATATTAACACGACCCCTTTTCTTCGCTTATAAATATCTCCACATTCCATTTCATACACACACAAAGAAAAACACCCCATAGCAAAACAAAAAATGATGAAAGGCACACTAAATCCAATCGCAATTTTCATAGCAGTCACCATTTTAACCTCCACCGTCGGAGCCACCTCCACCGCCGACGACGTAATCCAGTCAGTCGAAAACTTCTACAAAAACCTCAACAAAGACAAATTAGTCCTAACCAAACTCAAATACTACATCCATGCCAATTTCGGAGTCGGTCCGACCCAGACCGTATTCGAAGTAGCCCGATCCAATATCACCGGACCCTCAACCAACAACTTCGGCCGGATTTTAATAATCGACAATAAATTAACAGTCGGACCCGATGTCAATTCACAGAAAGTTGGACAGTACCAAGGAATGAACGCTTATTCCGATTTCAATCAGGCGTCAGCCAACATGAACATGAATATAATATACACTGACGGGGAATATAAAGGAAGCACGATTAGTATTTTGGGACGACAACCCGTTTCCGAGAAAATTCGGGTTTTGTCAATTATTGGTGGAACGGGTTTCTTTCGATTCGCGAGAGGGACGGTTCTTGCATCGACTTATTCGAGTAATCCCGTCACGAATGTTGGTGTGTATGTTTATGATATTTACGTTGTTACTCCGTCTGTCGAGAAATCGCGTAAGGCGGAGTAACGAACGTAGTCGTTTTTGTTTGTTTGTTTGCTTGTTGTTTTCGTGATTCTGAATAATTAAGGGTGTTTGTATTTGGATTTTGTTGCGTTGATTGTAATGAAAATTTTAGTTGAATAATAGCTCATGCTTTGGATGTAGTTATTATTATTAATCGACGATATCGAGTTAATTTTAAGGAATTATATTATCGAATTTCATTTGGAACTTTATAATTGACGATATTGAGTATTAATATGTTTACCTTTCGTGGTTTTCTTAAAAAGTATGAAAAATAATAATGTATCTTCTTCAATATTATTATAGAAAAATTATTTGGTTGTTAATAAATGATGAAACATTATTTGATTTTGTGCAAAAAGTGAAACACACGACATAACGTACCAATGGGTAGGGGTGTAAACGAGCCAAGCAGTATCGAACGATACGTTGTTCAAGCTTGGTTTGAATTTTATCGAGCTTGAAATTTTGTGTTTGAACTTGGTTTGATTTCTTAACAAACCGAGCTCAAACGAGCTTTTATCGAACGAGCTCGAGCCGAGTATCGAGTAGCTTGGTATTTTACATGTATTTTTTCAATTTTTAGATTATCGAGTCGAGCTCGAGCCGAGCTTTGAAGTTATCGAGCTTGAAATTTTGTGTTTGAGCTTGGTTTGATTTCTTAACGAACCGAGCTCAAACGAGCTTTTATCGAACGAGCTCGAGCCGAGTATCGAGTAGCTTGGTTTGATTTTCAGCCCTACCAATGGGTATAAAATACACATTATTCCAGATAAAAAAAATGTCACTTAATTAAGGAATAGCTCTACTATCCGAATATATATTGAAATTCAATTGTGCATTATAAAAAGAAAAAAAAAAATCGAACTAGAAGCACGATAGTATACATATATAGTTCAAGTCATTGTCGAAAATCTCTTTTAATGGGTGATTTTATATATTATTATATTCGACCTTTAAGTATGTATAAAACATGAATATTATATATATAATATTCATGTTTTATACTTACATTATTATTAAACAAAAAAAAGAAAAAGAAAAAAGCACTTTCCCCACGTAATTTATGTTAGCCTGGAAGAACACTTTATGAAATCAATAGTACGTACGTTCTTCTCTTCATGAAAATTTTTCAATCATAAAACTAATTAAATTTGAGGAAGACTAGTGATTTTCAGCCAAGTCAATTAATTGTCATTATAATTTCATCAACAAATTAAACTTTAGGGATTAATTATACTAGCTTATGCCACTTGTATTATCATACCATTATCAATTTTTTTTTAAGAAGGTTATTAAAATTTTGATCATATTATTGAACCATAGAGGTGCAACAATTGACCTAGGTGGCTTCTCTAAAATAAAGAGGAAAAAAAACCAAAATGTTTGATTCCAATTTTGTTTGAGTTAGTATTTATTTATTTTTTAGGTCTATGGATAACAGTTTGGATCGAAGAACGCATTAGGTATATAATTTTTGCAGTATAATGACTTCACGATTATTCAAACTTAGAATTCACCTATAAGGATGCCGCTACCACATAGGGGGACAACCTTGAATGTTTGATTTAGTTTTGTTAATATAATAAATAACGTTTAAATTATAACAATGACCGTCATAAGTTTAACTCATTTTTTTTTTGTTCTCAGGGGAAAAAAAAAAAAGAGCACATGGGTTAAAGTACAAGTGCTCTAAATAGATAAGTTTGTTTATAGTTATCGGGAAATTCTTATCCAGACCGGGTTTGGCCGAACAAAAAATAATTACATGGTAAGTGTAATACACTTGCTTTGTGATTGGTTGTATTTTCCAGAAAAGTGACCAATCACAAAGCAAGTGCAATACACTTGCTTGGTGGTTGGATGAGTTTGGCCAAGCCAGGCTTGGACAAGAATTTTCCATAGTTATCTGCAATTAAATGCTCCATGTAGTTAATGACATCGTATTCTAGTGATAATTACTGATAAAATTGAGGCTTGAGGACGTAGTTTAGTGTATCCTCTAATTTAGTATTAGTGATAATGATTTATTATTTGTAATATTTTGTATTTGAACCACTACAAAAAATTTAAATTTTAATGACAAAATAGTAAATGACAAAGTGACAAGAATTTAAATATTGTCACTAAACTGATGTATATAGATGCACTAGTGACAAGAAATGTGAATAAGTTGTCACTATTAACATTTAGTGATACCCCAAAAGTGACAACTAAAAAGTTATCACTAAATTATAGTGACAATATTTATTGTCACTAGTTTGTCACTAAAAGGGTGTCACTAGTTATCAATAGTGACAACTTAAGTTCCATAAACTTGTCACTAATAGCCATTAGTGACAACTTAAAAATATATTTTGTCACTATTGCACTTGTCACTATTATTATTGTGACAAAACTAATATTCTTATCACTAGATATATGCATAAAGTGACAATTTCAACAATGTCACATAATATTTTATCACTAAAATCCATTTTTCTTGTAGTGAACATTCATTAAAATGATTGATAATGAAGGTATTTAAACAAATTACTCCATATGGTCGTTTTATTTATTTATTGAAAAATACACTTGTAATTGGCAATTACATTCTGTATATTTTAAATTTATTGTTATGTTGACTTTAATTGATGATGCAATGATATATATATATATATATAATAGGAGTATATATATATGGGAATTTTTTTTCAAAATCAGGTTTCATAAAACTTATCCAATCATAAAGTAAATGGAAATATGTGATACATTTAGTTTGTGATTTATTGAGAATTTTGCAATTTAAAATGAATGTTCTAGATTAGGCCAACTCATTTTTGAATAAGAATTATCCTATATACTATATAGTACTGTTACACACACATATATATATATATATATATATATATATATATGTGTGTGTGTGTGCGCGCTTGTTTGCTACATATATATCTATCTATATATATATGTATATAGGGCTGTCAATGGGGCGGATTTCAATCCGGATCCGTCCGAATTCGATCCGATTTATTAGGATAATTGTTCGATTAGAGATTCGATGGACCTGATCCGATTATAAAGATCCGAAATCCGAAACTCATGGAGCGAATATGGATTTAGGTCGATCCGATCCGTTGAAGATCCGTATCCGACAACAAATAAAAGAAAGATATATATACAAAATGATTTATAAAAATAAGTATCATTAATAATATTTCAACGTCAATTTAAGAAGATAGTAATTTATAATTCGTTTATAAATTTATTTAAACCAATATATTCATTCTACAAATATGAATATAGTAAAGAAACTTTGAAAATGTGAGCTAAAATTAAATAAAATTGAAAAGATAATAAATTTATTTTAGGAAAAAAATATTAATTTAACTTTTTAAATACAAATTTATTGGATCCGAAAAATATCCGATATCCGGCCAAATCCGACCAAAATCCGTTGGATTCAAAAAATCTAGATCCGAGCATAATCCGAGCAAGATCCGAATCCGACAGGATTCGATCCGATATAAATGGAGCCGGATCTGGACGAGCCTGATCCGACCAGAATCCGACCCATTGACAGCCCTAATGTATATATATTTTTTTCTTCATATTATGCCATTGAGAAAATTGACCAATTACATATGATCATGAAGGTTCGAATTATACTATTTCCTGTGTTCCGCATGCACAGGGTGGTGCATGTAAAACAATTACAATTTTTGTTTTATGAATTGACAACCAAAAAATAATTATGCAATGCAAGGTTTAGTAATATTAATTACTTTTTAATTTGCATCCATGCACTGCGTGGATCTAATAATTATAATTCCCATTACCCTCGAGAGATAAATGCCACAACATTAATTAAATTATTTTTTGTGAAATACATATATGGCCAAAAATCTCATAGAAGTGAGTCCAGAAAAGACCAAATGTTGCATTTGAACCTGATACATGTTATCACTTACATGCAGAAAAAATATCCTATTTTGTTAGCGAATCTAGTAAATAGCCGTGTTGCTCGAGGGCCGATATATAAATGAAAGTGAGAAATGGTATATAATATCTTCAATTTTTTGTTTGATTAACGAAAGTAGTTAATTTTTTTTTTAATTATTGTATAATACAAGTTATTAAAAAAACATTATTCAATTCCAAACGTTTACTTTTACTAAAGTTCAAACTGCACCCGATCAATTACTCAAATATTTGAAATTTCATTAAATTGGTTTTGTAGTGATAGTTATAATCAATCAATCCACATGGGCCTAAAGTTTAAAAAATTATTTAAGACATTCGAACTTTTTCGATCTATTAGAAACAAATAAAACAAAGGGGTTATATACATCGAATTTGTTGATTTGACATATTGATACTTTAGACACCCAAGTAATTGAAAATTTCGTTTCATCCGTTCGAAATTTGTGAAACAATGTTTGAGATGATTCATTTAAGGTGCAAAAATGGTGGCGATGTTATAACTGATTTAACAAGATAATCACTTCACTTAATCGTAGGTTATAGAAAATTAGGATAAATAAATTAATCTCAATTGATTTAAAAAATATAGCTCGATATTCAACTAATTAGTTGTTGATATATAGAATTTGTTGATATTGATTTGCATTCTCTCCGTAATTAATCTAAAAATGGTGTAAAGTTAAAAACATGAAGGTATGGATGATGTAAAAATGGCGAAGAAGTATTGGATAAGAAATAATCAATTAAGTTTGAATGATTATGAAAGAGAAGGAAATAATTAATTATTAGGTTTTAAGTTGGGTATAGTAGTCTTTATTTTTCACGAATTAATGTTTTAACAAGATGAGCAAAAAATTTAATGGGGGGCAAAAATGTCTTTTTAATTATCACACGGTTTTTAATTTTTTTTACACAAATTAAGTCAAATGGTGGATTAATCAATTCCGATTTTTATGATAGTCAATGGAAAATTAATGAACTTTGATCAAAATTATCAATTAAAGGGTTCATATCAATCTAAGGAGATCTACTGCCGGAAGAGAGAGGTTGTACATGCAGCCGCACCCTAAAAAGATCGTAGTTTTATTCTTAATTAATTTTGAAGTTTCGTTCTGTGAAGCTTAGGACAAGACACTTAATTAAGAGAAAGATTATATTTATTTTTCTAGAAAATATATTTATTACGATTACTAAACATAAAATAATAATTTTAAATTTTATCCAAAAAAAAATTACTAAAAATTGCATACAACAAAACCGCAGTCTACTGAATGACGTTGATGAACTCGTGGCATGCGTGGTATACTTCTTGTATTCTTCAATAGTTCCACACCTTTTAGGACAACTTTGTCTTCTTATAAACGACATATATAATCATTAATGCGTTTGCACTAATTTAAAATATATAAAGAAAAAATAATAGTGCTCCACGTGGCGTAAAATTTTTAAATTTAATAACTTTGGTTAATTTAGTGAATTCAACAATAAGGTAATTTGGACTTTGAAAATCGAGTAAAATTGAGCTTTAATATTGAAAGTCATACCGTTGTCACATGTCAAGATTTTAGGGGATGGCCGTACGTGAAGACAGTTATGTTGGGCCGCACCCTAGATGCCCCGATCAAACTCCCAAGCCGGAGTATAACTTGTGGAAAGTTGAAACTATATGTAAAAATTATATATTTCTTATAGTAATTATTTATTTCTTTATAAATAACCTTATAAAAAGAGTAAATCCATTTTGATAAGTACTACTCCCTTCTCTATTTTTCACCACAGTTTTTACCTATAAATACAACCTCGTCTTCGAACCTCCTCAGTCCATCACAATTCACAAACAACAAACACCTTGTAATAGATTCCTTCATATGACAATCAAACCAGTAGGAAATATGCATACTAATTACTTCATTCTCTACTCAACCTTAATATTAGCTATGTTTGGAGCTTATGCCCATGGCCTCATGAGCATTATACCCATAACACGTGCCTCCTCCACGCCCCTTCCCGTTCACGAATGGCTCGAAAAAGTCAGGCTCGATGAAGGCGAAACCTTGACCAAACTCCATTTCTTCGTCCAAGACCAAATATCCGGCCCGAACCAAAGCGTGTACAATGTGGCTGAATCTGAAATCACTTCCAACTCGCCTACCAAATTTGGGCGTACCCAAGTTGTTGACCACCTGATTACTGCGGATCCCGAGTATAATTCACCAAAAGTTGGTCGAATTCAAGGCATTCACATGCTGGATGACTTGCATGAAATTGCTTTGACCGTGAATTGGAACATTATATTTACGGATGGACCATACAAAGGGAGCACGCTCACACTTTTGGGAAGGTTGGTTGCGTACGCGAGGGATGGGGAATTGTCGGTAGTTGCGGGTACGGGAAAGTTCCAATTGGCGCGTGGGATTGCGGTGAAGAGAACCATTTCGACGGATCCTAAGACGTCTAATATGGTCATGGAATATCACTTGGATGTCATTACACCATAGGCAGCATAGTTTATTTTCGTTTTATGAGCATTGTACGTTCTAAATTATGTTCTTTTCGTTAATTTGTCATCTTTTGTGGAATAATGATTTCAGTCTTGGTGTAAGGCTAAGGTTGATTCTTGGTATAGAAATAAATATTTTAAATTAGGGTTTGAATTTGATGGTAATTTGAGTATTTGATTTTGTTATATCTTTGATTTGTTAGGCTTTCGAGTTGCTTTTCCACATTTTAAGCTCAAATCAAGACATTTATGATCAAACTCACCGATTGAAATTCGATTCTTATCCCCAAGTAGATCATATCCATAGTATCTATATCTATACTATATAAAAAGAGAAATCATGTCATGTTATACCAATTTTTGAATTTTTGATTATATTCTTACGCTTAAAGTTATCTAATTATGTGATTTTTAAACTCCTCCACGTCTCCATTATATTCATTAATAAAATTTACTTTTAACTTTTTCTTTGGATCAATCCTTAAAAAATAATCCTTAGTTATTGTGGTTAAAAGAATTTATGAGGGTGATTTTATTGGGCAGTGTTTGCAAATTAAGAGGAAAAAAAGACCTCCAAAAGCTAAAAGCAGCCCATTTGTTACTTCTGCTTTTATGTCCTTTTTAGCTTTTTTTAAGAGAATCTAGTAGAGAAGTTGAAATGGAAAACATATCATTAAGTACTTTAAATGAAAAAAAGCAGAAAAGTGATTTTATAAGTTTTCGAAAATACCACCTAAGTTCTGGTTCATCAAATTTCAAGCACTCGTATTTCGACAGAGTTCTTGTCACTGCAAGAATAATTGCAGCCAATGGCAGCAAGAAAAGTGCTCTTCTTTTTGGTTTTTCCAGGTTGTTTGTTTCTTGGAACGGTATTTAATAAAGCACTTCTGCTATTCAAGCTCGTTTCAGAAAGAACACTTGGAGTTGAAATTCTCGTATATTTCAAAGGGGTTGTCTTTCTTGATTTGAGGACTATGTAAATTCTTGTTTGGGGTAAAATTTAACTCATCTTTGAAATATTTTTCGGCATCAAAGACATCGATTTCTTTGTCTTCGACTTTGCTATTTCGGGTTGTGGATTTGAGGCTTTGAGTGTTTGTACCTTTTAGTTGGAGTACAAAGTTTTCTTGGGATCCATCTAAGTATGAAATTAAACGAAGCTTCCCGGACTCTTTTGCTGATTTCGGAAGGCATGGGGTCTGTTTGTTTGGTGTTTGGTAAAGTAGTTTGGGAAAGTAGTGGGGCTTTGTGAAATAATCTCGATTTGCGTAATGTTGTTTGTTTGAGTTTTGAGAGAGTGGTTTAAGAAATAAACTAGATGTAGGTTTTTTTTTGTGAAGAATTAGGTTGTAGGTGTAAGATGTGTAAAACTTTATACCAAATCATGTTTTTTGTGAGATAAATTGTGTAAGAGATATATTACTTTATGTCAAATCAGTCTCGAGATTGTATATGTTTTGTTTAGAGATAAGAAAAATTGTTGTTTGTTTGGGTTTTAAGAAAGTAGTTTGAGAAAACTGAGAGATGAAAAATTTATTTCAGAAAATAGAAAACATATTTGTTTAGCATTTCTCAAACACGAATTTTTTTTGGGAAACGCCAAACAAACAGGCCCCATGGTGTTTGATGTTGAAGTTAGTGTTATTATGGGCATTTAACAAGAAGCAAAAATGAAAAATGAAAGTGAGGAGATTGATATATATATATATTCCTTAAAAGAAAAGCATGATGACGTACTTATCTACCAAAAATAGTATGAATTTGTCAAATTGTCCATCTGATTTGAATATATTCCATCGAAGGAAAATTATTTCCGTACTCCTAATTACATGGTATATTATTATATACAAAAAAAATTTGTATCCCAATTTTCTTAAAATTACACCCACTCTTTTTTACTAAAATAACAAATGCCTTTGATAATTTACGCAACTATATACTTACACAATAATAGAACATCATAACAAAATATACTATCTTGATTATACATTGCTAATTACAAGCTGACATAGTTAATATGTACTCGAAGTTATACACACATTCCTAGAATAAACATATTTCTTGACTTTTTAACATCATCTAATTATGTCATGTATGACACGTTTTTTATTAAATAATTTAGCTTTAAAATTGAATAGGTAGCACAAGAATTTTGAATTTGCACATTTATTAATAAATATTTATGTGTGACACAAAAATATTATAGATAATCCATCCTTTTTTGCAAACATCATGCTTTCTACAATTCGTCATATTTAATTAAATGAGATAACTTGCGACCCCTTGAGACGAGACTCAAGTTTGAATTCTAGTGGAGATACCACAGTGGGGAGAACCTATAGTCTTTGCACTCTTCGATCCGAACTGTATATACATAGTATAATAGATAAAAAAAAAAAGAAAGAAATCATGCTACTAACTATGATTAAGAAATAAGTATTAAAATTTACATAGTTTTGCTTTTCTAGATTTAAATTTTAAAATCAATTGGCTGCTCTTGAGAAAAATAGGCCTTGATTAGACCTTTTTCCAAATCCAAGTATTAAGCCTGATTAGGTCTTTCATAAGGTCGAATTCAAATCAGATGAGGCCCAATTGCAACGATACTCTTTGTTTATGTCAGATTATATTTGAATATTCCTAGAATATAAACTTTTTGAGTTCATCAGATATTGTTCGAATCAGTCGAATATCGTTTTTTAATCCCCACTTTTAATATTAACACAATTTTTTTTTTTAATAAAAATCTTGTTAACTCCACAATTTTATTGAATTTAGCTAACGTGCCAAAATCTCTTCATAGTTCACCAAATTTTCAAAAAATAAAATGTCAAAGCTCAACAAAGTTAATCACTTGCTTCAAATAATTTAACAAATTACTTTGAAAATAGTGATACTAATACAAATGTATCAAGATTAATTCATGTTGTTCGATGAAAATTTACATACAAATACAAATGAAATTATGAATGAGTATCGGTCGTAGTGTTTTTTTCTCCATAACCAAGAATTGTTTGATAAATCCACCTAAATGATGTAAGATTCAAACAAACTTCAATACTAACAACCCCAAATTCTTTTTCTTTAATTAGTAAACTTATTTTGGTAAACTTATAAATTTCTTGTTCCAAAGGGAGATTTGAGGCGAGTTTTTTAATATTTAGAATCGAATTCTTTTCACACCACACCTGGTAGTCAAATTTTCTATAAATAGTTTATTAAATCATCAAATTTGGTGATGTATTAAATTTTTACTTTGTTGTTTAAAATTACTAAAAAAAATTGGGATAAATTGATAAGATTATTTATCATAGAAATCTAAAAATTAATTATAAGTTGACTTGTTGAAAAGAAATCAAATATAATTTAGACGGGAGTATAACTATATATATGGAAACTATACTAATGAATAGATTTCTTAAATTGTTTATTGCTTTATAACCTCATAAGAAAAGAGTGATAAGTACGTACTACCCCTTCCCTATTTTTCACCACACTTTTTACCTATAAGTACACCCTTTTCTTGGAACATCATTCCATCACAAACAACAACCAAACAATGGGAAAGATGCAAAGTTATTTCATTCTCTACTCAACCTTAATATTAACTTTGTTCGGATCCTATTCCCAATATGGCCTTAACATTATACGCATGGCACGTGCCTCCACCACTCCCCTCTCCGCACATGAATGGCTCGAAAACGTCAAGCTTGAAAAAGGCGAAACCTTGACCGAACTCCATTTCTTCGTCCAAAACCAAGTATCCGGCCCGAACCAAAGCGTTTACAACGTAGCCGAATCTGCAATCACTTCTACCTCGCCAACTAAATTCGGGCGTACTCAAGTTGTTGACCATTTGATTACCACGAATCCCGAGTATAACTCATCCAAAATTGGGCGTATTCAAGGCATTCAAATCATAGATGATTTGCACGAAAGTGCTTTGACCGTGAATTGGAATATTGTTTTTACGGATGGACCATACAAAGGGAGCACACTCACCCTTTTGGGAAGGTTGGTTGCGGACTCGAGGGATGGAGAATTGTCGATTGTTGCGGGTTCGGGAAAGTTCCTATTGGCTCGTGGGATTGTGGTGAAGAGAACCATTTCGACGGATCCTAAGACGTCTAATACGGTTTTGGAATATCATTTGCATGTTAGTACACCAAGGACAGCATAGTTTATTTTCTTTTCTGAAATTATGTTTTCTTTTGTGAAATAATGATTTCTTCTTGGTGTAATTTAATTCATTGGTATCAAAATAAATATATAAAATTCGGGTTTGAATAATTAGATGGTATGAGAATTTTGATTTTATTTATATCTTATATATTTTAGGCTTTGCAGTTGCTTTTCCACGTTTTAAGCACAAATCAAGACCTTTTCTATCAAATTCACCAATTGAAATTTGGTTTTATCCCAATGTAGATCATATCCATAGTATTTAACATGATATTAATGTAGCAATTAGTATTTCCCTTCTTATTTTGAAATTTTCTAAATTTATTTGGGATTTTGTACTTAGACAATATTGACCATTTATATATCAAACATACTATATCAACCATGCCGAAATTTAAATCTTTCTTTAGTCTATGTCGAATTGTACTCTTACATAGAGCTATGGAAGGTTGGTGGTTTATCCCCACGTAGTTCCTTGGATGCTGCCAAATAAACTATGCAATTATATCTTATTCTTATTTTTAATTTTTTTATTGAGATAATATTCGATGTAACGATATATTCACTATCTCATTTTTTTTAATACTCAAAAACCAAATGTATATTATTTTTCTTTAATCCATTTCTCAACTTATATCTAACTTATTATTTCTAATAATTTAGTCTCTTTTATAGATAAAACTTCCAAATTAAAAAATTCCACGAATTAGATACTTAAGAAAAATCATGGCTGTATTTATTCACCAAATCAGGCCCCTTGTGTTTAAGTGCACGCGCGTTGTATGTGTCCAGTTATAACTATATGGGTATTTTTCGTAAGTTAGAATAAATTTTTATGTCATAATATATCATATATTTATGACTGATCAATTTATTTTTTATGAAATTTATTTTTATTAATTATTATTGGTTTATAAAAAAAATGATGGTTTTAAATAGGTGTAGTAAAAATAAAATGATGACTGATTTATTTATTACATCTTATAAAATTGGTTCTAAAATAAGATCATAAGAACATTATTTAGTTCATTCCATCATAGTAGTTTTCATGTCAAGTTTATCCGTTATTCATCGATAACACAGGTTTTATCCGTTTCTTCATACAATTCACCTGAACTTTCATCGATTTCACGAGCATTTTTTCTTACTATGCAGAGTTGGACTCTCCGCGGATGCGGATATGCAAGCGACATGGCTGGATACATATGGACTCGCCACATGGCGTATCCGACAAAATAAAATAATAATAAAACCGGATACTTGTATCCGACCCAATCAAATGCTGAGTCGACATGGTCTTGGACTGGGGGGAGGGGGGAGGGGGGAGGGCTTTCTGCAATTTTTAACAAAATTGTGGTTTAAAATTGAAAAAATGAAAATTAATTAAAAAAATTTGAAATATTTTTTTGAACTAGTTGACTAAACTCCTACTCAATAATATTCTTACTCTATAAACACAAAAATTAAAACGACTCATGAACTCCTCAATTTTTTCATAAACCTTAATTCAAAAATTCTCTCAAATTATATTTTATAGGTACTTCTTTTCCTTCTCTACCTCATTTTTGTGCAATTATGCTTTATTTCCTTCAAATATGAGTTGGGTTTTGATTTTTCTTTTTTTCCATCAGCAACAGTTACTAACACTAAACTAAATTCAAGAAAATACACATACAAAATTCTGGCTTGTGGGTCTTTTGATATTCAAAGGGGTCCAACCTTGCAAAGTTTGTAGAAGGAAAAGCTCAAAGACTTTTGTTTTCGTGTTTTAAATATTAGAATGAATGCATGGGCGGAGCTACACTATAGACAGGGGGGTGCATGGACCCCCCTGAAATTTTGGTCCCAAGCATCATATATATGTATCGTATATATGATATATTAATATATTTATGTTAAACTATAAGATAATTTATAATTTTCTTTTAGTGGACCCTTAATTAAAATTAAATTTTTAAATAAAAGGGGTCCATGCTTATTAGAGTTTAAAAAATTTAAGAGTTACAAAGTGAACATTAACTCAAACTCTAATATTTTATTTTTATTTTGTAATTTGAATCATACTATAACACTAATAATACTTTTTTAGGGATTGACACTTTTTAGGAATATCAAGAGTTCTCAAAATTAAAAGGAATTGGTGATCTTGCTAGAAAATTAATTGAAACAAAGAGGAACACAATGTATCCTCTTGTATTTTTACTTTTAAAATTGATAATGATTTTGCCAGTTGCTACAACGTCTGTGGAGAGAACGTTTTCTGCTATGAAGTATATAAAAAATCGACTGAGGAATCGGATGGAAAATGAATGGTTAAATGACTCTATGATTACTTATATAGAGAAAGATATATTTGATATCGTTACAGATGATTTAATCATGCAACGATTTCAGTCTATGACAAATCGACGTGTACATTTGTAAAAAGAAAAGTTTTCATTCCATTTAATTTATTTTGAGTTTGAATTAGTTTGGTCATATTTTAATTTTTGTTGTTGATTTTTTATAAATATTTTAAATAATACTCATTAATTTGTAAGGACCCCGGTGAATAAAATTTCTGTCTCCGCCACTGAATGAATGTTTATTCATTGACTATGACTTTGGTATTTTATCTTTATATAAACATATTTTATTATTTATTTATTTGATATATGTATCCATGCATTGTCTTATCTTTAATATTTTCAAAAAATAAATTGCCGAATTCGAATCGTGTAGAGTTCGAGTCGCCAAGTTTTTGTGTGTGGAATGTAGACTACGAACAATAAATGAAATGCCCAAATTAATATTGATTTTCAACTTGATTTTCAAAACCCTCGCAAATAGTTTGAAGAGCCAATTAAACCATAAAACTTGATTTTCAATTTAATCTCTATCTCTAATGGCTATCTATCATTGTATTCGGAGAGACACTAAGTTTATTAACGTAACAATTTCATTTAATCAAGATCTCATGTCAAAATCTCTATATTGTTTCGAGTTCAACATAGAAAATATCTACTTGACAAGTTTAATTATTTGCTTCATATGATTTAACAATATATTTTGAAAAACATTGATTCTAATATAAATGTATCAAGTTTAATCCTCATCGTTAGATCAAAATATAAATTAAAATAAAATTATGAATGAATGATTAATTAATATATTTTTAGAATAATGGTAACGAAAGTTATTTATCTTAGTAAAATATTATGTATATATGTAATAAAATTATTTATTGTCGAATACAAATTTATAATGAATCAGACAGATCTATATCCATATTTATTTCACATATTTCAAATTAGAGAAGTTGATAATTGACTCAAATTCATCAAATTTCCATTCGGACTAAAATCCAAATAAACCGGATTCATGTCCGTCCATGAACATCCCTAGGCCTGATCGTATTAAGGATCCATTTGGGCTGGTTTTCCTTTACCAAGTCCGGCCCATTATACAAATCCAGGTTCCCAAAATTTGCAGCCTCCATCTAATTCTCCGATCCTCCATTTCTTCCACACTCTGAAACACACGGTACCCCATCCGCCAAAACAATTATGCTGCGACAAGGTTCACGATGCCTTCTCAGCCGAGCTTCCGCCGCCTCGATGAAGTGGCGCCGCCCCTTATCCACCGATCTCCCGGCTGAGACTGCTGGAGACTCCAAGTTCGTTGAAGCGTGGAAGAAATTGAATCCAAATCAGGACCCACCGAAAACCCCATCGTCTTACATGAAGCCGCGTCCACCTACACCATCCACCATCCCCTCAAAGCTCACCGTCAATCTTGTTCTTCCTTATGATTCCGTCTTATCCTGTAAAGAGGTAAAATTACAGATAAATCAATGTATTTTTGTATATCTTTTTCTATTTTGGAAATTGTATTTTATGATATACATGACTTATTGAAATGGCAGATCTATGTTTGAATATTATGGTCTTTTTCAATTCATTGTATGTCAAGTTGATTAGGAGGAGTTAGGTTTAATGAAAGGATTCTGAAAGAATGGGAGGAGAGACACATTGATTTATAGCATCTCTCTGACACTGAATAATATTATGAAATTATGTCTTCAGCTTGAGATCGATGATCAGTAATGAGTTCTGAGATTATTGACATTCTTGAGTTAAAACCTCAAATTTTGACATGGAATAGTTAACAGAGACACATTTTCGAAACTTTAGGTTTAGTTGTATTTATGTTATTAGGCTAGCTAATATGATTTTGTTAAATATATTGCTAGCTTTAATTTAGGATTGGATTATGGATCTCTCGTGCAGGCATATGCACATTTAGGAGTTCTATATCACGTATTTCTTTAAAGTCTTTAGCTTTCGCAGTATGTAACTACTTGAGTAGCCTGTGACTTTTACTTTTTTGACACAGCTTCTTGACTAACTATTTCCTGTATAAAGTTTGCTGTTCCAATAAATTAAGTTTTATATTTAGGGCAAGAAATTGTCACAGATATCATATTAAAATGAGTGGTTGTGCAGTAATAAATACTAGTGGAATTATCATTGAACCTAGAGTTTCGAAGAAAAGTTCATTGTTTATGAATGTAGATCTCCAAGGGATTGATAAAGTGGTGAAGGTTGACCTGAGCACCAAAGAAGTCAATATCAGTAGTTTTCTTGCGATCTTAGCTTTAGCTGTGATCAAATACTAGTATTTTTCCAAAAAATATTCTTAATTCTTAACCAATTATGCTCATCCATTTAATTATTTAGTAGCATTACGGCACATTTCTAGGAGAGGTACTCGAAAATAGTAAAATTATTGTTTTGATAAAAATTATTAACTGGAAATATGTCCTCTTGATACTTTTTTAGTTGTCCAGAAAATGCAAATGATAGAGATGATTCTTAGAGGAACTCTTTTTCACTATGTTCAGGGGGCTTAAATTTTAGCTGCAGTAAAATAGATTCTATATATCTTGTGAACTCAAAATCTCTGATAAACTCTACACAAGTTTTAGTTTATCTTGGGGTACTTGGGTAGTTCAACGCCATTGATATTGACTGTGATAAAGTACTTAATTTTCTTCATTAACTTCTTTTGCACTTGATTCGACTATGGCTGTAATACCACGACGTAAAACACCTTTTATGGCCCCTTTCTTTATTGAATTTTCAGGTTGATATGGTCATAGTCCCGGCCACTACAGGACAAATGGGTGTTTTGCCTGGTCACGTGGCTACAATTGCAGAGCTAAAGCCTGGTGTTCTATCAGTTCATGAAGGAAACGAGGTGAACAAATATTTTCTGAGCGGTGGATTTGCTTTTGTCCATGCAAACTCTGTTGCGGATATAATAGCGATTGAAGCCACACCAGTCGACAGAATTGATCCAAATTTGGTTCAGAAAGGCCTTGCAGAGTTCCAACAAAGGCTAAACTCAGCATCAACTGATGTGGAGAAAGCTGAAGCACAAATCGGAGTGGATGTACACAGTGCCCTCAATGCTGCTCTTACAGGTTAAAGGCTAGCATAGAGGCACGTCTTTCAACCCGTCTAGTGTTTCTTTTATTCTTCTTTGTTGTGTACTCGATTTGAATCTTTTTTGTATCCAGTTTGCAAAAGCTGTTTTCAGCTCTTTTTCCCAAAACCAATATCGCGTAATCCTGATATAAAAGGGTTTCTTGAATAAATATTAGACCAAGACGGGGTTGATGTTATTCTTCAAGTTGTGATTAGTTACCAAATCAATTTGTACTAAATATAACCAGGTTTTGATTGAAGTACAACTGCAGTTTTTACTATTAGGAAATGAGACTGATTTATGAGGCATTAATAATAGATGCACATTTTTATAAACCAACATGTGAAGGCTTTATGTTTTGTATTCTGGGAATACATATAGTATCTCAATGCATTCATGAATTTTACATCTTATATATTTGGTGCAGAGGATTAGCTTTATTTTTCTAGATTTCATGGTCTATCTAAAGTGAAAGATGTGATTTTTTTCTCCTTTCATTTCAAATTGAACTTTACAACAAGAAGATAAAAAAAGATGCGATGATTATTTAGGGCAATCAGGTCAGATATGGACATGATATTTGAATTGTGATCAGAACTGAGCTAAATTTTTTAATCCACAACGAATTTTAATAGTTATTTAATTCAAGTCACCAACTAATCTTTTATTGCCAGCGGAATATGCATTTACTAATTGATTTTTCCTTTTTAAGATCTCGCTTCAAAAAAAAAAAAAAAAAAACAATGTTGATAATATAGTAAAAATAATTTGCAAAATAGTTATTAATTAGTATAGGGAAATGAGGTCGAATTGAGGTATTAATTAATGTTTTATTAGATTGGCTATTAACTATTATTACTGTGAAATAAAAATCACATCTATTTACCTAGAATTTATTTACTTGGTATCAAAACTCTAATATTATGCTCTATATAATACAAGCTTAGTTTTGAATCTCCATTTGGAGAAATTTCCACGTAAATGTCCAACGCGCCTTGAAATTGATTCAGTCGGATTTAAGACCTAAATGACATTGAAAAATATAAAAATATAGACTTCTTTAGTCAAACAAAATCCAAACCTATTTATTGGATACTTAACAATGGATAGCCAAAGTCAAATTAACTCCCATGAATGTATGACCTCACAATATGAATGTAAAGGGGAATACAACTCCATATGTTACACCATGTTTTAGCGTAAGCCTATATCGTTATCAAATTGTGAAGGCAAAACGATCGGATGCATAGTTCAATCAAAGTAAATAAGTATATAATTCATTAATCAGCAGCGGAATCATCTTCGTCACTTTCCATATATAATTCCGATGGTTCTGAGTTATCTACTACTTCACCGTCATCTTCGTATTCATTTTTCTTCCTCTCCTCCTCTCTCTCCCTCTCAGCAGCTCGAGCTTTTGCAGCTTCAAGCCTCGCACTTACTGCTTCCCAAGAAACAAGCTTCTCCAAAAACACAGATATATAATCGGGGCGCCGGTTCTATAATATAAAAAAAAATAACATGGTAATACCAAAGTCACATTGCTAGAAAAAACAACAAACACAAAGTATGTATTTTAAGTAATTAAGTATTGTCCAATATGGAATAAAATCACTAACCTGAAAGTCCAAGTAGTAAGCATGCTGTTTTAAGAGTTATTAACATAAAGAAGGTTAGAGATCGGTCTAAAATCTATTCAAGGAATGGTGGTGTGGGGTGCTAATAAATAAATTTCTTACCTCCCAAACATCTATAGTAAGCAGCGGCTGTAGACAATGGGAATCGGAAAAGGTGATTAAAGACTTATTCTCATACACCAAAGAAGCGAGAAAAAAAGGAGTAAAACGGTAGTACTCACAGAGTAATCCCAGACAAGAGGATTTACGGCATTTGGACTTTTAACAATCTCAAGCTTTTTGTCCTCTTCTGATGGGCGAGGATTAACGGAATTTCCTACTCCAAGTCTATTTGCTTTGTCTACATAGAAAAACAACAAATGTCAACTATATATTTATCTTTATTTGCATAATAGTGCAAAAATGGTCATAAAAGAGGCTGTGAGAAGGTTCTTACAAACGAGCCAAGCCCAACCAGAACCAAATTGGGTTGCTGCAGCTGTTTTGAACTCCTTAACAAATGCTTCAAAAGAACCAAAGTCTCTATTGATTAAGTCAAGAAGTTCTCCAGATGGCTCTCCTCCACCACCTGGTTTCATAGACTCCCAAAAGAAAGTATGATTCCAAACCTGCAAATCCATGAAAAAGCACCAAATATTAGAGACAAATGCTTTACTCGTGAATGAAATGAACTCCGAACATTGTTATAGGTGATATAAATATGATAAAATGATCAATCATGAAAATGGAATCACAAAACCATAAGGTTATGTTTGGTTCATCAAATTCAGAGTAAAATGGAAATGAACTAAAAATGAAGCTCAATGTTTCGTCTTTTGATGTAGATATAACATTTTACAAAATGTTTTACTCAGTGAAACGTAAGAACCAAACATGGCGTAAAAGTAATATGTGCATACCTGTGCAGCGTTATTGAAGGGTGGGAGGAGATCACCTTTGTTATACGTAAGAAGTATTATTTCCTCTAATGGCTTTCCATCTAGTTCTGTACCAACTATTTGCTTGTTGAGGTTATCCACATAAGCTCTGTGATGCTTTCCCCAATGGTACTCAAATGTTTCACGGCTCATGTGAGGTTGTAAAGCATCCTATTTATATTACATTACAATAAACATGTAGCAATATTCAATCACCAAAACAATAGATATATCATCAATAAATAGCAAATGCCATAGTCTTGCAGTGACTATTTCTTTGTTTTGAAAGAGAACACTAAAAAAAAGGAAAAATAATAACACAAGGAGCATAGAAATGCTTTATGTCGTACTAGTGGGTACGGCGGAGGCTTAAGATCAATAATGGCTGTTATTACACCCCTACTAGCTTTCCTTGCATTCTGTCTCTGCAATACAAAAATCAAACATTTTCAACTTCAATGCCAGTTAATCAGATTTAAACTCTCACTACAAAATAAAATTCCCAAAAAAATCGTCCAATGAAAAAAGCCGGAGAATTGGAAAGCAAATCCATCACTTTTTCATATAGACATTTTGTCGAACACCGTAACTACACTCAAGCTAATTCTGTATTGGCTCTATATAGTTCAATAAATATATCCTGAAATGAAAACACACCTCATTCTTTTTGAACTGCAAGCTACGAGTCGACCAAGAAAATCCTACAAAATAATTTAAATGAAAACATCATTTAAGCATATGCAATAGCAAATCAGTGACGTAGATTAGGAGGTCGAATTTATTTGTGTAAATTCATAAAAATGGGTACCCGGGGTTGAAGAAAATAATCCGCATTTCAATGGACTGGAAATGGATGTCGCCGCAGTCGCAGCCATAATCTCTTTGTCAAAAGAGTTCACTAGAAGAAAAGGGAGAGTGAGCGAAACACGTGACTGTTAATTTTGGTCGTGTGTTGTGGTAAAATGGTCACAATATTTGTAAGATTTGGTACTAGAAGAATCACTTCAAGAATGAATAGTGTACTACATTTGATTGATTGTGTCGTACTTGAAATTGTGGCCTGAAATAAATAATATATTTTATAGTATATTTTTCGTAAATATTAAGTGGTGCCCGATTTAATTAGTCATAATTCTTATTAAGATTTTTTTATCAGCCCGAAAATTTACTAGACTTTTTTATTAGTAAGCAATTGTTACGACATCACTTTTTCAATTTTCCCATAAGTTTTTCATAAACTTTTCAACTTTAGTTTTAATTTATTTTATATATATTTAAATGATATTGTTTGATATTGAGGATTCTAACATTAGAAGCTAAGAGTCAGTTTGATTGCCCATTTTAGAGGTGAAAATACAAGATTGGTATTTAAAAACACACTGAATTGACCGTTTGACAAATCATTTCCACTTTTACGATTGTAATGTTAATTGATATAATCGATCCAACGTTTAGCAAAAAGCTGCTTTACTCACCGTCATTTTGTTTCTAGTTTCTCAAAATATATTACTATGACATTTTTTTTGTCTTATTTTAAAAAAAAAAAAAAAAGCTATTTCAATTTCATTCGTATGGACAATCTAATTAATTGTCATCTTGTTTTTATACTAAATATTTTAAAATTGGATCTTTTTAAACTTTTCAATTCGAATATTTCTTAATTTTAATATATGAATTTTTTTACCATGTATTCATATATCTAATTTTAAATTTATTTCAATTGTAATTTAAAGTGCATTATTGGACAATATTATTTAACATACATATATAGTTACTTTTGTAAATGTTAAAAAAAATTATATTTGTAGAATCAATTATAAATATTTGAAACCAAACGGTCAATCAGTTAGAACAAAGTTAATTTTCTAAAAACAGTTATAGTATAATCAATTAATCTATAATTGCAAGCTTTAAATTGGATTAACTAAGAAACTCTAGGAACCAACTGATAGTTTAAATCAAACTAAACAGAACAAATATTTAAGATTTGAAGGTAAATCTAGAATTTAATAAATAATTTATTTTTTTATTATCAAGAAAAAAAAAATTGAACACCAGGCCATTAAGAATCAATTTATATATTTAAAATCAGACCGACTAAATAAAATAAATATGGGAGCTAGATGTCGCGGTAAATTTGAAATACTATTAAAAACTGTATCTATTATTATCAATAAAAATAAAAATAAAATGAAAATAAAAATGAAAGTATGCGTCTATTGGTTTGAAAAATTCGCGCCTCGTCTTCAATCGATCTTCTCCAATGGCTGCCACGCCGTTTCAGTCTCTATATTAATCTCCCATCTTCGTTCACAAACACAGACACACACAAAAGCAAAAGCAAAAGCAAAAGCAAACGAACGCAATTTATAATAAATTAAGAATTAAGAATGACGAACAACAGGGATGGAAATGGCGACGGCACCCGCAAGAGGAAAGGGAAGGGAATTGTTATTGAAGAACCACAACAGCCACCACAACAACCACCACAACCACCACCACAACAATTCCAACTACCATCGCCACCGCCACTACCTCTACCACCTGCAATTCGAAACAACACCCCTTTAATTACTTATTCTAGTGGTCCTCAACAACCCCAAAACATCTTCTCTTATCGTCCTCCTCCTCCTCCCAATGTGGGTCCGTCGTCGTCGTCTTCTTCACGATCACGAGTGCGGCAAATTCTGAATGCTGCGGCGCCCGTAAGGCCATTCTCATTCATGTCGCTTATAACCGCCCCCTACAATCAAGTCGAACCTCACTTTCAGAACTTCTTCGACCAAGCCGAAATCGATCAAATCGTCAAACACCATGTACTATACTATATACATTTGTATACTAAAAATTAATATATATATACAGGACAACGTAAACAGGGCATGCTCTGTTTTTTGATACATTATTTTTTAATTGAATAGTTCCATTTGCGTGCAGGCTGAGAATCTGAAGCAGGCGTTGAAAGGAGCCCTTGAGAAGCAGCAAATCTCGGCGGAGGACAGGGCCGCAAAGAAGCTGAAAGATAAAGAAGTGGAACTCCAAGTAAAGTGTTCTCAGGTCGCGGAATTGGAGAGCGTGATCGAACTCTACAAGCAAGATGCGTCGGAGGCACAATACAGAATAATGTCCTTGCAGCATGAGGTGAGATCACTGAGGACGGATTTGGATAATCTTATGAATTCTATGGTGCATTCATCGGAGGAGGAGATTGATGAGGCGAATACGGTGCAGCTGAATTGCAAGATATGCGAGACGGAGATGGCGAATGTGGTGGTGTGGCCATGCCGCCATATCTGTCTCTGTGTTGCATGTGATGTCACCACCGGTCAATGTCCTGTCTGCGGCGAGAATAAAACTTCTAGTGTCAAAGTTTTTTTCCCTGATGATGATGATTAAATATCTATTAATGAATTATGTAGTTTCTTCAGACTTTGATTGTTGGTTTGTGTTGTAATAGATATTAGGTTTGTGTTGTAATAGATATTAGGTTTCTGTTGTAATAGATATTATTGATATTATAAACTTAATTATTTTCTAGCCATTGATTATTTATCTATCTTACTGTGTTTATGTTTATTATATATGTTATAATTTCTTGCATGATTTTAGATTCATTTGATTCTATACATAAAACTCACTGCAATATGACAAATTATGCCTGCCTAAAGACTCTGTCTAATTATCGCTCAGATTTTAATAATTAATTTTAGGATTAATAAGCAAAAACTATATTATTATTATTTAATTCATTTATATTTTATTATTATCACATTTCTTTCTAAATGTAAACAAGTAATATATAAGCTTATCTATTTATAATAAAAATTTGGTCAAACTGTTTGACATTACAGTTATAACTTGGTAATGAAATCACTTTTTGAATTATACTAATTTAGAAATTTAATGATAGGGGTTATATTTGTAAAATCAAACTGATTACTTATATATTAATTAGTTAGAAGAACAATGTACGTAGTTAAGTTCTTAGGGTGCCATTGCCACCTTTTCTCATAATTGACATAGTACCAGAGATTTTTCAAGAAAAAATAAGCAAAATCTTGCAATTGAAACTTAATTCGAGTTAAATTTGATAAGGTAAAATTAGCAAAACTGAGAAATATCAAACTACTTGAGATCAACTTGTGTTACATTATATTAAAGATAGTTTGAGTAGTGTTAATTGAAATACCAAGTTTGAAAACAATCTCGAGTTGGATAAGAGAATTAAACTTGAGCAAATATATATTTTCAATTTTGTTAATGTATTTTTTGATTTATAGATCGATAGTGTAATATATTATAAAAAATTAATACGAAAAGTGTAATTTCATAAAGTGCGTGATCAAAAGTGTAGGTGTTCCATTAATTTGGAACTAAAAATGCTATTTTTCCTGCTTTGAAGGATACCAATAAAATAAATCTCCAAAAAATATTTGTTTATCTAACAAGAAATCCCTCAATTATTTCTGCTATTTGTGAAGGTTGATCTAAAATTCAGAGACAAATTCTGCTTTTCTATGGAGAGTATTTATGAAGCTCCACCACTACATGTGAATACAGTTTTGTTAAGAAGACTCAAACGTAGAGCCAATTTATTAATGATTTTTTCATGGATATTTAGTACTATTTAGCTCCCTCTTTCAAAATTGTGTCAAAAAGGAGGAAAATGCATAATACTAACGTGTGAATTTTTTTTCTGCACCAAACTCTTTTGTACTTCTGAAAATTCTGCATAAAACACTCAACCCATGTACTTCCATCCATTTTTAACGCAGGAGTAATTTAGAATTAGCGGTGTTTGTAACTAACGTTTATGCAGGTCACATAACACAAGATAGTATAATGCATTTTTCTGGTGAAAAAGAGGTGTATAGGTTTTGTTTCCTTTGAGTTTGGAAGTGTTGAAGAAATCTGAGTATAGATGGTAGAATATCTTTTATCCCATTTTGATACAGTTATTACAATAACTATATAATGTTACGTCTGAAAGTACGGGGCAACTTTGGCGTTCTTTAATTTACACACACACATACACACTTCTTATTGTTGGGGGTGAATTATAGAAAGAACTACGACAGAAAAATTTCAACGGAATAATTCTGTTGAAATTTTCACGGATTTTCAAAGGATTTTTATCTGTCGAAATTTTACAATCAATTTCAACATATTTAAATCCGTTGAAAATATTCCGTTGAAATTTCATTTTATTCTAGTAGTGTGTAGTAATTAAGTTGTTTAGTTTATTATATACCCTTTCTTGCATGGTAGGAATGCTCCCAATCCCATTGATGTTCTTTATGTCGGGTGTGGTGTATATGTCAATCTGATTATTGCCATCGTAAGTTATGGCATTTCTCCTCTTTTATGGGGATGAATGATTCCCCAATTGTCTTGAATCTCCTTGAACTTGAATATAATGTATAGCATTAGTTCTTGTCGCAACACGATTAACTAAGATCTTCTAATCATGTTATCAATGAACAGAAGGTACCTTCTTTCGCGTATGATGTTTTCATGATTGATGTTGATACATATTCGATTTTAAAGTTTATTTGATTGACAAGGACGACATTTTGACTGGAGTATGACTGCATGGCTTTGAAGGATAGTGCAAGATATAAGAGGCAACGTGTGTTAGTACAGCACAATGTCAAGAAAGAGATCCTAGCTTTCGAGGAGTATCAGCAAGACTCTACCTAAGATTATTTGTTTACTTGACCATAAGTTGTTATATGTAGAATCTATTTAACGACAATACTTGTAGTTAACTGGTCAAAGCTCATTACATTTCAACAGATATGCAGTTTATTTTCATTGCAATAGCATATTTTCAAGTACGTGCTAGTAACATTATACGCCAACTTGCTACCCAAATATAAATAATAGAAGAATGAAAGAGAACATAAATACTTCCCAGTTAATAGAAAGACATCATGGGATGTAAATATGTAATCATGTACAAATAAAATATTAGAAGAAAATACACCGTTGTGCACCCAAATATGTGGAAAACTGTGGAAGCCGCTTTTGCGTAAACTCATAGTGAAAATGGTTTTGCGTAGACATCGAATTTCTCATTAGCACAAAGCTGTGGTACCTGCAAACAAGATAAATCAGTATGATATAGTAAGTTTTTTTGTGCCGTTTTTCTCCTATATTAAATGTTTGAAACCCGGTGTAGTACGGATTAATTTCGTCATATTTAACGTGGAAAACCAGAGCTTTAAAGAGGCAAAACATAAATCTAAAGAATCCAAAGTAAGTTGGCTGAAAAAGTATATAAATCTGATATAATGTTAAACTGCGAGTCTAATACCTGAGTTAGTCCACCACTAGCACCTGCACTTCCTCCTGATAAAAGCATCGTGAGAAGTGTCGTCATAGGATCCCCTCCCCCTCCCCCTCCTCCTAGTTCATTGTTAGTCTTGCAAATGGTGGACCTCATTGCACTTAATATACTTCCATAAGTAGCTCCTTCTCCATGTTCTATTGCTTGGATAAAAGCAAATGTCATTACACCAGTCGAAGTCACCTTAGACATAGCCTGTTCATTGTTTCACTTGTGTCAAATTGTGCGCTGATAACATGTTTCATTAAATAGAGCTCAAAATAGGCCCAGAACGGGGTTGACCATGTGCGATACACTTGCTTTGTGACTGGACAACACTATTACCAAATTAGAGGGTGACTCAATAAAGTTAGTGAATCATACAGCTGTATCAGCAGAGGTTTGATCATCATCAACCGCTAAAGGATATGGCTTCTCCTCCGCTAGTACCTTTCCATGTACCTGTTTTAGGACGTTGGTCTTCCCATGTATAACGCCCAGTTCTGCATCCACAGGTAATTAAATTCATAACATATTATTTTGTTCTACGTATATATAGTAGAAAGTCACAAACCTGTCCACAACAATTCCAACTACCACCGCCACCACCACTACTTCTACCACCTGCAATTCGAAACAACACCCCTTTAATTACTAATTCTAGTAATCCTCAATAACCCCAAAACATATTCTCTTATCATCCTCATCCTCCTCCCAATGTGGGTACGTCGTCGTCGTCTTCTTCACGATCACGAGTGCGGCAAATTCTGAATGCTGCCGCACCCGTAAGGCCATTCTCATTCACGTCGCTATTAACCGCCCCCTACAATCAAATCGAACCTCACTATCACAACTTCCTCGACCAAGCCGAAATCGATCAAATCGTCAAACACCATGTACTATACTATATACATGTGTATACTAAAAATTTATATATATACAGGACAACATAAACAGGGCATGCTCTGTTTTTGATTTGTCTTTTTGATACATTTTTTTTTTTAATTGTATAGTTCCATTTGCGTGCAGGCTGAGAATCTGAAGCAGGCGTTGGCAGGAGCCCTGGAAAAGCAGCAAAACTAGGCGGAGGATAGGGCCGCAAAGAAGCTGAAAAAGAAAGAGGTGGAACTCCAAGTAAAGTGTTCTCAGAATGCGGAATTGGAGAGCGTGATCGAACTCTACAAGAGAGGCGCGGCGGAGGCACAATACAGAATAATGTCCGTGCAGCATGAGGTGAACTCATTGAGGACGGAGTTGACAAATGTTATGGATTCTATAATAGATTCATCGGAGGAGGAGATTGATGAGGCGAATACGGTGAAGCTGAATTGCAAGATATGCGAGACGGAGATGGCGAATGTGTTGGTGTGGCCATGCCGCCATATCTGTCTCTGTGTTGCATGTGATGTCACCACCGGTCAATGTCCGGTCTGCGGCGAGACTAAAACTTCTAGTGTTAAAGTTTTTTACCCGGATGATAATTAGAAATCTATTAATGAATTCTGTTGGTTTGTGTTGTAATAGATATTATTGATATTATAAACTTAATTCATTTCTAGCCATTGGTTATTTATCTATCTTACTTGATTTATTATGTATGTTACTTAATTTCTTGCATGATTTTAGATTCATTTGATTCTATATATAAAATTCACTGCAAAATGCGAATATGTCAAATATGCCTAAAGACTCTGTCTATAATAGATAGACGTATATTATCGATCAAATTTTAATAATTAATTTTAGAAATAAAAAGTAAAAACTATATTTATTATTATTTAATTCATTTATATATTATTATTATCACATATATTAAACGACCATTAATTTAATGTATTGAGTTCTTTCTAAATGTAAACAAGTAATATAAGCTTATCTATTTATAATAACTAGGAAGGTGCGTATCTAGTTAATTTCATGGATAACTTTTTATGATTTAGGGTAAAATTAATTTGATTATGTCATAAAATAGAGCAAGTTAATCTGTTTTTCATCTATTTAATTAATTTTTCACCGGTTTAGCCTGTTTTTTAGCCGATTTTATTCATTTTTACCACTTTGATTTTTTTCACTGTTTTACCCCCTTTTTTTTATTGGTTATAACTTATTTTCACTGTATTTAATTCATAGTAGTTAAAAGTGAGAAAAGCGCTCACTATAGTGCGCTTTTCGCTATAGCGAGACTTTCTCGCCTCGTTGCGCCCTGCGCATGCGCTAATCACTTAGCGCGCGCTATTTGGGCTATAGCGCAACAACTCATAGCGCCAAATAGTGCGCTATTTAAGGAAAATCGGAAAATAGAAAGTAAAAAAAAGAAAAAAAACTTGGTGAAATTAAGTAACTTGATTGCATAATTAATTGTTGGTTTTCCTAATACAAATGAAATTTACCATTAGGTTAATTTAGCAGAAATTTGGTTGGTTTATGTAATTGATTTTCCCTATGTTTATATGAAATTTATAATTTCCCCCTACAATCAAGTCGAACCTCACTTTCAGAACTTCGTCGACCAAGCCGAAATCGATCAAATCGTCAAACACCATGTACTATACTATATACATTTGTATACTAAAAATTAATATATATACAGGACAGCGTAAACAGGGCATGCTCTGTTTTTGCTTTGTCTTTTTGATACATTTTTTTTAATTGTATAGTTCCATTTGCGTGCAGACTGAGAATCTGAAGCAGGCGTTGGCAAGAGCCCTGGAAAAGTAGCAAAACTCGGCGGAGGATAGGGCCGCAAAGAAGCTGAAAGAGAAAGAAGTGGAACTCTAAGTAAAGTGTTCTCAGAACACGGAATTGGAGACCGTGATCGAACTCTACAAGAGAGACGCGGCGGAGGTACAATACAGAATAATGTCCTTGCAGCATGAGGTGAACTCACTGAGGACGGAGTTGACAAATGTTATGGATTCTATAATAGATTCATCGGAGGAGGAGATTGATGAGGCGAATACGGTGAAGCTGAATTGCAAGATATGCGAGACGGAGATCGCGAATGTGTTGGTGTGGCCATGCCGCCATATCTGTCTCTGTATTGCATGTGATGTCACCACCGGTCAATGTCCGGTTTGCGGCGAGACTAAAACTTCTAGTGTTAAAGTTTTTTACCCGGATGATGATTAGAAATCTATTAATGAATTCTGTTGGTTTGTGTTGTAATAGATATTATTGATATTATAAACTTAATTATTTTCTAGCCATTGATTATTTATCTATCTTACTTGATTTATTATGTATGTTACTTAATTTCTTGCATGATTTTAGATTCATTTGATTCTATATATAAAATTCACTACAAAATGCGAATATGTCAAATATGCCTAAAGACTCTGTCTATAATAGATAGACGTATATTATCGATCAAAATTTAATAATTAATTCTAGGAATAAAAAGTAAAAACTATATTTATTATTATTTAATTCATTTATATTTTATTATTATCACATATATTAAACGACCATTAATTTAATGTATTGAGTTCTTTCTAAATGTAAACAAGTAATATAAGCTTATCTATTTATAATAAACTAGGAAGGTGCGTGTCTAGTTAATTTCATGGATATTTTTTATGATTTAGGGTAAAATTAATTTGATTATGTCATAAAATAGAGCAAATTAATCTGTTTTTCACCTATTTAATTAATTTTTCACCGGTTTAGCCTGTTTTTTAGCCGATTTTATTCATTTTTACCACTTTGATTTTTTTCATTGTTTTACCCCTTTTTTTTATTGGTTATAACTTATTTTCACTGTATTTAATTTATAGTAGTTAAAAGTGAGAAAAGCGCTCACTATAGTGCGCTTTTCGCTATAGCGAGACTTTCTCGCCTCGTTGCGCCCTGCGCATGCGCTAATCACTTAGCGCGTGCTATTTGCGCTATAGCGCAACAGCTCATAGCGCCAAATAATGCGCTATTTAAGGAAAATCGGAAAATAGAAAGTAAAAAAAAGAAAAAAAACTTGGTGAAATTAAGTAACTTGATTGCATAATTAATTGTTGGTTTTCCTAATACAAATGAAATTTACCATTAGGTTAATTTAGCAGAAATTTGGTTGGTTTATGTAATTGATTTTCCCTATGTTTATATGAAATTTATAATTTCCCCCTACAATCAAGTCGAACCTCACTTTCAGAACTTCGTCGACCAAGCCGAAATCGATCAAATCGTCAAACACCATGTACTATACTATATACATTTGTATACTAAAAATTAATATACATACAGGACAACGTAAACAGGGCATGCTCTGTTTTTGATTTGTCTTTTTGATACATTTTTTTTAATTGTATAGTTCCATTTGCGTGCAGGCTGAGAATCTGAAGCAAGCGTTGGCAAGAGCCCTGGAAAAGCAGCAAAACTCGGGGGAGGATAGGGCCGCAAAGAAGCTGAAAGAGAAAGAAGTGGAACTCCAAGTAAAGTGTTCTCAGAACGCGGAATTGGAGAGCGTGATCGAACTCTACAAGAGAGACGCGGCGGAAGTACAATACAGAATAATGTCCTTGCAGCATGAGATGAACTCACTGAGGACAGAGTTGACAAATGTTATGGATTCTATAATAGATTCATCGGAGGAGGAGATTGATGAGGCGAATACGGTGAAGCTGAATTGCAAGATATGCGAGACGGAGAGGGCGAATGTGTTGGTGTGGCCATGCCGCCATATCTGTTTCTGTGTTGCATGTGATGTCACCACCGGTCAATGTCCGGTCTGCGGCGAGACTAAAACTTCTAGTGTTAAAGTTTTTTACCCGGATGATGATTAGAAATCTATTAATGAATTCTGTTGGTTTGTGTTGTAATAGATATTATTGATATTATAAACTTAATTATTTTCTAGCCATTGATTATTTATCTATCTTACTTGATTTATTATGTATGTTACTTAATTTCTTGCATGATTTTAGATTCATTTGATTCTATATATAAAATTCACTGCAAAATGCGAATATGTCAAATATGCCTAAAGACTCTGTCTATAATAGATAGACGTATATTATCGATCAAAATTTAATAATTAATTCTAGGAATAAAAAGTAAAGACTATATTTATTATTATTTAATTCATTTATATTTTATTATTATCATATATATTAAACGATTAATTTAATGTATTGAGTTCTTTCTAAATGTAAACAAGTAATATACGCTTATCTATTTATAATAACTAGGAAGGTGCGTGTCTAGTTAATTTCATGGATATTTTTTATGATTTAGGGTAAAATTAATTTGATTATGTCATAAAATAGGGCAAGTTAATCTGTTTTTCACCTATTTAATTAATTTTTCACCGGTTTAGCCTGTTTTTTAGCCGATTTTATTCATTTTTACCACTTTGATTTTTTTCACTGTTTTACCCTTTTTTTTATTGGTTATAACTTATTTTCACTGTATTTAATTCATAGTAGTTAAAAGTGAGAAAATCGCTCACTATAGTGCGCTTTTCGCTATAGCGAGACTTCCTCGCCTCGTTGCGCCCTGGGCATCGCTAATCACTTAGCGCGCGCTATTTGCGCTATTTGGGCTATAGCGCAACAGCTCATAGCGCCAAATAGTGCGCTATTTAAGGAAAATCGAAAAATAGAAAGTAAAAAAAAGAAAAAAACTTGGTGAAATTAAGTAAGTTGATTGCATAATTAATTGTTGGTTTTCCTAATACAAATGAAATTTACCATTAGGTTAATTTAGCAGAAATTTTGTTGGTTTATGTAATTGATTTTCCCTATCTTTATATGAAATTTATAATTTCCATCATCATATAGATTGACAAATATGGCTTCTAAATCCGGAAGATATATATCTATATCTTCTTCATCTTGGTTCATTCTTTGTATGAACAAATTATCACACTCCTTAATCTCAGAGCTTGAGAGCTGATCTCCATTACCAAACTTCTGTTGATCTCCACGATCATGTTGATCAAATTCAGAAGTTTTTTTTTTATTTACAAACTTTTGCGAATTTTGGGTACGAAACTTAAATTTTTTAAAATTTGGATACGTTTGGACGTTTACTTTGGAACTCGAATTTGAAACATGCATACCGTTGTTCACACCTTCCTCGTGTTCTTGGAGCTTGTTTACACTAAGTTAGTTAATTCCTGATTTTCCTAAATTAAAATTAAATTTGCCTTATTTTGGTTTAAATATTTTGCTTAAAATCAGTTTAAATTGATTGATTAATTTAGTTGTTGGTCTTCTTGAATTAAGGTGAAAATTACCTTATATTTCACTCATTTCTTATGTTATTTAAATAAGGATTTTAATGAAAAGTTTAGCTGAATTTACTCAAGATTAGCATAATTTAGTTGAAATGACTGCTAGCTGGCAGATTTTACAACAAGTAACTTTTTGTTTTTTAGGTATACAACAATTAACTTAAATTAGGTGAAATTAACTTAAAGTTGGCTGAAATATACTCTATATTATGAGTACTTATTAGCTTTATGTTTTTATGTGTTAAAGTTAGTTTTTATGTTCTAGAGTTTCAAAATTTAGTAGCATTCTTGATATATATTAAAAAACCTGTATTTATGTGCTTTATTTTTAAAAAGGCCGCGCTATTGCGCTGCGCTATGCGCTATAGCCTCGGAAGCCTTTGCGCGTCGCTGCGCTATGCGCCTCTGACTACTATGATTTAATTACGATTTGTCCTTCTATTTTTTCGTTTTAAACCATTTTTCTACCGGTTTCACCTTAATTTTGTAAGTTAAACTCTTTTTTTTTTTTTTACTTATTTTTCACACGTTTTATCATACTAACCTGTTTTTACCTATTTTGCACATTTTTTTCACATGTTCTTTTCACCAACCTGAATTTTCATGATATGATACATTTTCACCGACTTTATACATTTTTTCACCGATTTCACTTGTTTTTCATTAATGTTGTCGTTTCACTTGTTTCATCATTTTTTCACGAATTTGACCCGAATTTTCATCGATTTCAAATGTGTTATCGATTTCAGGGGCACTTTTTACCCGTTTTACCCAAATTTTCACCAACTTCACCAGTATTCATCAATTTCACCCGAATTTTCATCGATTTCACATATTTTTAATGATTTCATAGATTTTTTTTATCGATTTCACCATTTCCCACCAATTTCACCAATTTTTCACAAAATGAATTCCATCCAAATTTGAGGTTATGCATGTCTTGATATTATTAAATATTTTTTATATTTTCTAATTTAGTCAAACTAAAATTACGTGATTAGCTGAGTCATAAGTATTTTCTATTCTTTCGTAAGATGCAATTCAATTTTAACTTTTTTTTTAAACATAAAGATATTTAAGAGAATTTTATTTTAAATTCTTACATTTAAAGTGTTTATGATTTATGGTTTACTAATATTTTAAATTAACATTTTCTTACCTAAAAAATATTGATGCTAAAATATAATAGTTTTTATCTATTATTTAGGGGCTATTTAAAATAATAGTGAATTTTTATGGTTTGTTTTTATCTATTATAAGAGAAGATTAAAATTATAAATTATGTAAGAGAGAATTTATAATTTTTAGGAGTTTATGTAGAAGATAAATATAATAGACTTAATGTTTAATTATACCTCTTCAGTTACTTTTGTATATTTACCACTGAATTAAATAACAATCTATACTAACTTTAAAAGTATGAATATTTTAAGTTTTTTTCTATTTTTGTGAAGACAAAATTGCCCTTATTCAAATTGTAAAGTATATTAAATAAAATATAGCTAAACATGAATTTTCCTTAAATTTTCTCATCAAAACTTTGGTAGGAAAATATTTTTAGAATTTTTTTTAACTTCTTTTCCTCCTAACCAAGCAAATTTATATGGAAATCTTCTCGAGAAAAATGTGTGAATGAAGTGAAAAAAATGATGAAAATCAATGAAAATTAGTGAAACCGAACAAATAAATTTTATGTAATTGATGAAAACATGTGAAATCAATCTGGATGAAATTTCAATTACATAAAATTTATGAACACTGGTGAAGTATGTGAAAATATAGGTGAAATTGATAATAAAAAATGACAATAATATCGATAAATATAAGTGAAATCGATAAAATTTCGGGTGACATTTATCAAAACATAGGAAACTAATTGGTGAAATCAGTGAAAAAGGGGTGAAATACATGAAGAATTTGTTAAATCATTGAAAAAAGATTAAAGTCTGCGAAATAATTTGAAATCGATGAAAATTCAAGTGAGATAAATTAAAAAAAATGTAAAGTTAGGGAAATATAAGTTAAGCTGATAAAAATAAGTAAATTAAGAAAAAGAAAAATAAAGTTTAACTAGAAAAATGATAGAATCAGTGAAATCCAGTAAAATTTGGTAAAGTTAGTGAAGAAAGGGTAAGGTCGGTCAAAAAACGTAAAGTTGGTAATGTAAAATTTAGGTGAATAACATGTGAAATTAGTGAAAAACATGAAAAATAGGTAAAAACGAGTGAAATCAGTTAAAAAAAGAGTTTAACTGGTGAAATCGGTAGAAAAATGATTTAAACTGAAAAAAGAAAAAAAATCGACAAAAAATGAGAAAATATATTATAATCAATAAAAAAAGGGATAAATTGCTAAAAAAATCGATAAAAAATTTAAACATTGAGAACATATTAATCGATGAAAGTTTGGGTGAAATTTTTAAAGAAACGGATAAAATCAGTCAAAAAAGCTTGAAGTCGGCGAAAACATATTTAATCGATGAAAACTTCAGGTGAATGACATGTTAAATAAGTGAAATAAGTGAAAATAAGTTAAACTTTAACCGACAAAAATAAGGTGAAAGTGGAAGAAAATTGTTTAAATTGAAAAAAAGATCGACGGAAAAATGGGAAAACAACGAAAAATGGTATAGTCGATAAAAAAGCGAAAAAATCTCTAAAAGAATAAAACAGCGAAAACATACGAGTAGATGAAACTTCGGGTGAAATTGGTAAACAATGGTGAAATTTGTGAAAAAATTGGTGAAACCAGTAAGAAAAAATGCTCGTGAAATCGTGAAAGTTCGTGGGAAATTTACGATAAACGGATAAAACATGTGTCGTCAATGAAAAACGGATAAACTTGACATGAAAACTACTATGATGGAATGAATAAATAATGTTCTTTTAATCTTATTTTAGAACCAATTTTATTAGAAGTAATAACTATAATAACTACATTAGTCATAATTTAATATTTTACTACACCTAAGCCATATTTTTTTTATAAACCAATAATTATTAATAAAAATATATTTCATAAAAAATAAATGATCAGTCATAAATATACTCCGTTATGATATATTATGACATAAAAATGGCTAATTTTATTCTAACTAATGAAAAATACTCATATAATTAAAATTAGACACGTACAACGTACGTGCACTTTTCTAGTTCAAATAAGGGTATTTTAGTCCACACAAAAAAGTTGAGAAATATTCATGCTTTTATAATAGTAGATAGATAGATAGATAAATAGATAGAATAGAATAGAATATAATAGAATAGAAAGAATAGAATAGAATAGATAGAGATAGAGATAGAGAAAATTTGGTCTAACTGTTTGGCATTACAGTTATAACTTGGTAATGAAATCACTTTTTGAATTATACTAATTTAGAAACTTAATGATAGGGGTTATATTTGTAAAATCAAACTTAACGTAGAGGAGCTGTGCTTGTAATTTGAAACCTCGTGGGAAGTTTCTGTAATTTCACCTAATCTCTTGAAGTTCTAAATTTTGTGCAATTTATACCTCACATTGAATCCGGATAACCGACATTCGACCCATCTCCTTCTTTTTAAACCCCAAACGGGACGGGTATTTCGAGTTCGGATTCCTGAATTTTATAAATCCTTATTTTATTACGAATGAGACATATTTAGGACTGAACTTTCCGATCCCAAATGCCTGAACCCACATATCTCCTAGTATTACTTATATACTAATTAGTTAGAAGAACAATTTAGTTAAGTTCTAGGGGTTGCCATTGCCACCTTTTTCTCATAATTGACATAGTACCAGAGGTTTTTCAAGAAAAAATAAAGCAAAATCTTGCAATTGAAACTTAATTCGAGTTGAATTTGATAAGGTAAAATTAGCAATTATATGAGAAATATCAAACTACTCTGAGATTAACTTAAGTTTTAAAACAATCTCGAGTTGGATAAGAGAATTAAACTTGAGCAAATATATATTTTCAATTATGTTAATGTATTTTTTGATTTATAGGATCGAAAGAGTGAAATTTTATAAAAAATTAGTACGAAAAGTGTAATTTCATAAAGTGCGTGATTAAAAGTGTAGGTGTTCCACTAATTTGGAACTAAAAATGCTATTTTCCCTGCTTTGAAGGGTACCAATAAAAAAAATCTCCAAAAAATATTTGTTTATCTAACAAGAAATCCCTCAATTCTTTCTGCTATTTGTGTAGGTTGATCTAAAATTCAGAGCCAAATTCTGCTTTTCTGCACCAAACTCTCTTGTACTATTGAAAATTCTGCATAAAACACTCAACCCGTGTATTTCCATCCATTTTAAACGCAGGGGTAATTTAGACAATTCAATTAAAATTAACGGTGTTTGTAACTAACAGAAGTTGGTTGTTTATGCAGGTTTCACATAACACAAGATAGTATAATACATTTTTCTGGTGAAAGAGAGGTGTATAGGTTTTGTTTCCTTTGAGTTCGGAAGTGTTGAAGAAATCTCAATATAGATGGTAGAATATCTTTTATCCCATTTTGATAGAGTTATCTATATAATGTTATGTAGTTATTGTTGGGGGTGAATTATAGAAAGAACTACAACTGTTATATACCAATTAAATAATATTGTCTTGAGTAATTAGCTGACTTGTGAACCCTTTCTTGCATGGTAAAAATGCTCCCAATCCCATTGATGTTCTTTATGTCCGGTCGGGTGTATATGGATCTTCTAATCATGCTATCAATGAACATAAGGTACCTTCTTTTGCCTATGATGATGTTGATACATATTCGATTTTAAAGTTTATTTGATTGACAATGACGACATTGTGACAGGAGTACGACTGCATGGCTTTGAAGGATAGTGCAAGATATAAGAGGCAATGTGTGTTAGTACAGCACGATGTCGAGAAAGAGATCCTAGCTTTGGAGGAGCTAGTATCAGCAAGACTCTACCTAAGATTATTTGTTTACTTGACCATAAGTTGTTATGTGTAGAATCTATTTAAGTTGTTATGTGTAGTTAACTGGTCAAAGCTCATTACATTTCAACAGATATGCAGTTTATTTTCATTGCAATAGCATATTTTCAAGTATGTGCTAGTAACATTAATTATATGCCAACTTGCTACCCAAATATACATAATAGAAGACTGAAAGAGAACATAAAAACTTCCCAGTTAATAGAAAGACATCATGGGATGTAATCATGAACAAATAAGATATTAGAAGAAAATACACCGTTGTGCACCCAAATATGTGGAAAACTGTGGAAGCCGCTTTTGCGTAAAACTCATAGTGAAAATGGTTTTGTGTAGACATCGAATTGCTCATTAGCACAAAGCTGTGGTACCTGCAAACAAGATAAATCAGTATGATTTAGTAAGTTTGTTTGTGTCGTTTTTCTCCTATATTAATTATTCGAAAACCCAGAGTAGTATGTATTACTTTCGTCATATTTAACATGGAAAACCAGAGCTTTAAAAAGGCAAAACATAAATCTAAAGAATCTAAAGTAAGTTTGGATGAAAAAGTATTTAAATCTGATATGATGTTAAACTGCGAGTCTAATACCTGAGTTAGTCCACCACTCGCACCTGCACTTCCTCCTGATAAAAGCATCGTGAGAAGTGTCGTCATAGGATCCCCTCCCCCTCCCCCGTCTCCTGGTTCATTGTTAGTCTTGCGAATGGTGGACCTCATTGCACTTAATATACTTCCATAAGTAGCTCCTTGTCCTTGTTCTATTGCTTGGATAAAAGCAAATGTCATTACACCAGTCGAAGTCACCTTAGACATAGCCTGTTCATTGTTTCAATTGTGTCAAATTGTGCGCTGATAACATGTTTCATTAAATAGAGGTTTGACCACGTGCAATACACTTGCTTTGTGATTGGACAACAATATTAACAAATTAGAGAGTGACTCAATAAAGTTAGTGAATCATACAGCTGTATCAGCAGAGGTTTGATCATCATCACAACCGCTAAAGGATATGGCTTCTCCTCCGCTAGCGCATGTACCTGTTTTAGGACGTTGGTCTTCCCATGTATAACGCCCAGTTCTGCATCCACAGGCAGTGGCGGAGCTAGGAACAATTCTTTGGGGGGGCTAATTTTTTTTTGTCAAATACTTTCTTAATATTTTGTATTTCCTCAATATTTTGATACAATGACAAAAATTATGATAAAGCAATATACAAAAAAAAAAAAAAATATCACGCAAAAATTGAAAATATAAATATCTTAAAGAATAAGAATCATTTAAATTGTAATCGACAATTTTATTGAATATAAATAGTTATTATCGAATTCGCCTTATAAGAATCAACATTTTCTTTTGAAAAAATATAATGTATACGTATGTAATCGATAAAAAAAACTCATTTTCAATTAGGTTATGAGATCTACTTCAACAAAAAATATTTGTTCCCTAAATATTCTTGAAAAACTAGAAGAAATAATTTATTAAGAAAAGAATATAATGACATATTTTAATCTAGATTAATTAGCTCTACCAAGAGAATAAAAAAATATGTATAAAATATCAAAAAATAAAATGCTCCCTATAAGAATCGAACTCAGACCAACAGGAAGGACACTCATGACCTTAACCAGCGCACTACTGGTGATTTTATTTAGTAAACTACGACTTCCTATATATATATATATATAAAATATATTTTTCTTGGGGGGGCGGTCGCCCCCCCCAGTCTCCATGACGCTCCGCCAGTGTCCACAGGTAATTAAATTCATAACATAATATTTTGTTATATGTATATATAGTAGAAAGTCACAAACCTGTCCACAACAATTCCAACTACCACCGCCACTACCTCTACCACCTGCAATTCGAAACAACACCCCTTTAATTACTAATTCTAGTAGTCCTCAACAACCCCAAAACATCTTCTCTTATCATCCTCCTCCTCCTCCCAATGTGGGTCCATCGTCGTCTTCTTCACGATCACGTGTGCGGCAAATTCTGAATGCTGCCGCACCCGTAAGGCCATTCTCATTCACGTCGCTTTTAACCGCCCCCTACAATCAAATCGAACCTCACTATCACAACTTCCTCGACCAAGCCGAAATCAATCAAATCGTCAAACACCATGTACTATACTATATACATTTGTATACTAAAAATTAATACATATACAGGACAACATAAACAGGGCATGCTCTGTTTTTGATTTGTCTTTTTGATACATTTTTTTTTAATTGTATAATTTCAGTGCAGGCTTAGAATCTAAAGCAGGCGTTGGCAGGAGCCCTGGAAAAGCAGCAAAACTCGGCGGAGGATAGGGCCGCAAAGAAGCTGAAAGAGAAAGAAGTGGAACTCCAAGTAAAGTGTTCTCAGAACGCGGAATTGGAGAGCGTGATCGAATTCTACAAGAGAGACGCGGCGGAGGCACAATACAGAATAATGTCCTTGCTGCATGAGGTGAACTCATTGAGGACGGAGTTGACAAATGTTATGGATTCTATAATAGATTCACCGGAGGAGGAGATTGATGAGGCGAATACGGTGAAGCTGAATTGCAAGATATGCGAGACGGAGATGGCGAATGTGTTGGTGTGGCCATGCCGCCATATCTGTCTGTGTGTTGCATGTGATGTCACGACCGGTGCATGTCCTATCTGCGGCGAGACTAAAACTTCTAGTGTTAAAGTTTTTTACCTGGATGATGATTAGAAATCTATTAATGAATTCTGTTGGTTTGTGTTGTAATAGATATTATTGATATTATAAACTTAATTATTTTCTAGCCATTGATTATTTATAAAACTCACAGCAAAATGCGAATATGTCAAATATGTCTAAAGACTCTGTCTATAATAGGTAGACCTATATTATCGATCAAATTTTAATAATTAATTTTAGGAATAAAAAGTAAAAACTATATTTATTATTATTATTTAATTCATTTATATTTTATTATTATCACATATATTAAACGACCATTAATTTCATGTATTGAGTTCTTTCTAAATGTGAACAAGTAATATAAGCTTATCTATTTATAATAACTAGGAAGGTGCACGTACGTAGTACGTGTCTAGTTAATTTCATGGATATTTTTTATGATATAGGGTCAAATTAATTTGATTATGTCATAAAATAGAGCAAATTAATCCATTTTTCACATATTTAATTAATTTTTCATCGGTTTAGCCTGTTTTTTAGCCGATTTTATTCATTTTTACCACTCTGATTTTTTTCACTGCTTTACCCTTTTTTTTATTGGTTATAACTTATTTTCACTGTATTTAAATTAGTAGTTAAAAGCGAGAAAAGCGCTCACTATAGTGCTCTTTTCGCTATAGCGAGACTTCCTCGCCTCGTTGCGCCCTGCGCATGCGCTAATCACTTAGCGTGCGCTATTTGGGCTATAGCGCAACAATCAATAGCGCCAAATAGTGCGCTATTTAAGGAAAATCGGAAAATAGAAAGTAAAAAATTAGAAAAGAACTTGGTGAAATTAAGTAACTTGATTGCATAATTAATTGTTGGTTTTCCTAATACAAATGAAATTTACCATTAGGTTAATTTAGCAGAAATTTGGTTGGTTTATGTAATTGATTTTCCCTATGTTTATATGAAATAATTTCCATCATCATATAGATTGGCAAATATGGCTTCTAAATCCGGAAGATATATATCTATATCTTCTTCATCTTGGTTCATTCTTTGTATCAACAAATTATCACTCTCCTTAATCTCAGAGCTTGAGAGCTGATCTCCACGACCATGTTGATCAAATTCAGAAGGTTTTTTTAATTTACAAACTTTTGCGAATTTTGGATGCGAAACTCAAAAAATTTTAAATTTGGATACGTTTGGACGTTTACTTTGGAACTCGAATTTCGAACATGCATACCATTGTTCACACATTCCTCGTGTTTTTGGAGCTTGTTTACACTAAGTTAGTTAATTCCTGATTTTCCTAAATTAAAATTAAATTTGCCTTATTTTGGTTTAAATATTTTGCTTAAAATCAGTTTAAATTGATTGATTAATTTAATTGTTGATCTTCTTGAATTAAGATGAAAATTACCTTATATTTCACTCATTACTTATGTTATTTAAATAAGGATTTTAATGAAAGTTTGGCCGAATTTACTCAAAATTAGCATAAATTTAGTTGAAATGACTGCTAGCTGGCAGATTTTACAACAATTAACTTTTTTTTAAGGTATACAACAATTAACTTAAATTAGGTGAAATTAACTTAAAGTTGGCTGAAATATACTCTATATTATGAGTACTTATTAGCTTTATGTTTTTATGTGTTAAAGTTAGTTTTTATGTTCTAAAGTTTCAAAATTTAGTAGCATTCTTGATATTTATATTAAAAAACCTGTATTTATGTGCTTCATTTTCAAAAAGGCCACGCTATCGCGCTGCGCTATGCGCTATAGCCTCGGAAGCCTTTGCGCGTCGCTGCGCTATGCGCCTCTGACTACTATGGTTTAATTACGATTTGTCTTTCTATTTTTTCGTTTTAAACCATTTTCTACCGGTTTCACCTTAATTTTGTAAGTTAAACTCTTTTTTTTTTTTTTACTTATTTTTCACACGTTTTATCATACTAACCTGTTTTGCACCTTTTTTTCACATGTCATTTTCACCAACCTGAATTTTCATGATATGATACATTTTCACCGACTTTATTCATTTTTTCACCGATTTCACTTGTTTTTCATTAATGTTGTCGTTTCACTTGTTTCATCATTTTTTCACGAATTTGACCCGAATTTTCATCGATTTCAAATGTGTTATCGATTTCAGGGGCACTTTTTACCCGTTTCACCCAAATTTTCACCAACTTTACCAGTATTCATCAATTTCATCCGAATTTTCATCGATTTCACATATTTTTAATGATTTCATAGATTTTTCTTTTATCGATTTCACCATTTTCCACCAATTTCACCCATTTTTCACAAAATGAATTCCATCCAAATTTGAGGTTATGCATGTCTTGATATTATTAAATTTTTTTATATTTTCTATTTTAGTTAAACTAAAATTACGTAATTAGCTGAGTCATAAGTATTAATTATTCTTTCGTAAGATGCAATTCAATTTTAACTTTTTTTTTTAAGCATAAAGATATTTAAGAGAACTTCATTTTAAATTCTTACATTTAAAATTTATGGTTTACTAATATTTTAAATTAACATTTTCTTACTTAAAAAATATTAATGCTAAAATATAATAGTTTTTATCTATTATTTAGGGTCTATTTAAAATAATAGTGAATTTTTATGGTTTATTTTTATCTATTATAAGAGAAGATTAAGTTATAAATTATGTAAGAGAGAATTTATAATTTTTAGGAGTTTATGTAGAAGATAAATATAATAGACTTAATGTTTAATTATACCTTTTCAGTTACTTTTGTATATTTATCACTGAATTAAATAACAATCCAAATAAGGATATTTTAGTCCGCACAAAAAAGTTAAGAAATATTCATGCTTTTATAATAGTAGATAGATAGATAGATAGATAGATAGAAGATAGATAGATAGATTGATAGATAGATAGAGATAGAGAAAATTTGGTCTAACTGTTTGGCATTACAATTATAACTTGGTAATGAAATCACTTTTTGAATTATTCTAATTTAGAAACTTAATGATAGGGGTAGGACTGTCAATCGGGCCTTGTGAGCCGAGCTTTAAATAGCTCAAACTCAAATACCATCGGGCTTCATAGTTATAGGCTCAAGCTCGGCTCATAAATTTTTTAATTGTTTCGGCTCAAACTCAGCTCATGTAACGTTTCGGGCTTCGGGTTTATATCGGGCTTATGTCGGGTTTATTAATACTAGCAAATGTTACTCCATAAATAAAATAATTACGCACTAATATGAATAAACCACTCTTACTTAATACACACAAGACAAGAATATGTAAATTCCACACTTGTTCTTCATAATATTAAACATTAAATAACATTAAATTGTATTACTGTATTAGATAAAAACTTTTCATCTTCCTAGAAATAAAATTATTGATATACATTTTTTTTTTACTCCAGGTAAGTAGAGTTTTAGTGTTCCAAGACTTCCAAATTCCCAATCTTGATCACTTTCTTTTATCTTTTTCCCTTTTTTTTTCCTTTATGTTTTTCATTTGGCTTGTACAATTGTATGTAATTGATTTTAAAATTTGGTACATAATAATTTTGATATAAATAATTAGCAGTAGTTATTCGATCGGGCTTTATTCGGGCTGAGCCTTATTAGGCTCAAACTCGGCTCATAAATTGATCGGGTTTAATATAATGGCTCAAAATCGGCCCGGCTCACAATTATTCGGGTTCGGGTCATATTTAATCGGGCCGAGCCATCGGGCTTCGGGTAGGCCCGGCTCAATTGACAGTCCTAGATAGGGGTTATATTTGTAAAATCAAACTTAACGTAGAGGAGCTGTGCTTGTAATTTGAAACCTCGTAGGAAGTTTTTGTAATTTCACCTAATTTCTTGAAGTTCTAAATTTTGTGCAATTTATACCTCACATTGAATCTGGATAACCGAAATTCGACCCATCTCCTTCTTTTTAAACCCGAAACGGGACGGGTATTTCGAGTTCGGATTCCTGAATTTTATAAATCCTTATTTTATTACGAATGAGACATATTTAGGACTGAACTTTCCGATCCCAAATGCCTGAACCCACATATCTCCTAGTATTACTTATATACTAATTAGTTAGAAGAACAATTTAGTTAAGTTCTTGGGGTTGCCATTGCCACCTTTTTCTCATAATTGACATAGTACCAGAGGTTTTTCAAGAAAAAATAAAGCCAAATCTTGCAATTGAAACTTAATTCGAGTTGAATTTGATAAGGTAAAATTAGCAAAACTTATGAGAAATATCAAACTACTCGAGATTAACTTAAGTTTTAAAACAATCTCGAGTTGGATAAGAGAATTAAACTTGAGCAAATAATTACTCAGAAGTTTTCTTGATTCCGTGCGGTTCCAATACTGTACGGTACCAACAAACTTAATCATGTTATCAATGAACAGAACTACAGAAGGTACCTTCTTTTGCGTATGATGTTTCATGATTGTTGTTGATACATATTCGATTTTAAAGTTTATTTGATTGACAATGACGACATTGTGACAGGAGTACGACTGCATGGCTTTGAAGGATGGTGCAAGATATAAGAGGCAATGTGTGTTAGTACAGCACGATGTCGAGAAAGAGATCCTGGCTTTGGAGGAGTATCAGCAAGACTCTATGTAAGATTATTTGTTTACTTGACCTAAAGTTGTTATGTGTAGAATCTATGTGAAATTATTTTTAGTGTATTTACAAAATAATATCAGTATGTATTTCATACATGTAGATGGGGGTAATTCCAATCTCATTCAAGATAAATCAGGTTTTATGCCACTCCTAACTTTAACTGATAAACGCTATATATTTATTTAACGACAATGCTTGTAGTTAACTGGTCAAAGCTCATTACATTTCAACAGATATGCAGTTTATTTTCATTGCAATATATAGCATATTTTCTAATATTGCTAGTAACACTTGCTACCCAAATATAAATAATAGAAGAATGAAAGAGAACATAAATACTTCCCAGTTAATAGAAAGACATCATGGGATGTAATCATGAACAAATAAAATATTAGAAGAAAATACACCGTTGTGCACCCAAATATGTGGAAAACTGTGGAAGCCGCTTTTGCGTAAACTCATAGTGAAAATGGTTTTGCGTAGACATCGAATTTCTCATTAGCACAAAGCTGTGGTACCTGCAAACAAGATAAATCAGTATGATATAGTACGTTTGTTTGTGTCGTTTTTCTCCTATATTAATTATTCGAAAACCCAGAGTAGTATGGATTACTTTCGTCATATTTGACGCTGAAAACCAGAGCTTTAAAGAGGCAAAACATAAATCTAAAGAATCCAAAATAAGTTGGCTTAAAAAGTATTTAAATCTGATATGATGTTAAATTGCGAGTCTAATACCTGAGTTAGTCCACCACTAGCACCTGCACTTCCTCCTGATAAAAGCATCGTGAGAAGTGTCGTCATAGGATCCCCTCCCCCTCCCCCGCCCCCTAGTTCATTGTTAGTCTTGCGAATGGTGGACCTCATTGCACTTAATATACTTCCATAAGTAGCTCCTTGTCCTTGTTCTATTGCTTGGATAAAAGCAAATGTCATTACACCAGTCGAAGTCACCTTAGACATAGCCTGTTCATTATTTCACTTGTGTCAAATTGTGCGCTGATAACATGTTTCATTAAATAGAGCTCAAAATACGCCCAGATCGGGTTTGACCACGTGCAATACACTTGCTTTGTGACTGGAAAACACTATTAACCAATTAGAGAGTGACTCAATAAGGTTAGTGAATCATACAGCTGTATCAGCAGAGGTTTGATCATCATCACAACCGCTAAAGGATATGGCTTCTCCTCCGCTAGTACCTTTCCATGTACCTGTTTTAGGACGTTGGTCTTCCCATGTATAACGCCCAGATCTGCATCCACAGGTAATTAAATTCATAATATACTATTTTGTTATATGTATATATTGTAGAAAGTCGCAAACCTGTCCATTCTACAAAGATATGATAAATCTAGGACAGTGCCACTGTGACATGCGTCTATGATTGCGTGAAGCTTGACACCAGGGGGAAGGGGCCTAACAATAGTTGCATTGATTTCATTATCGACAATCATTCCTTGTGTCTCGTAATCCAAAGGACATAGTGTTTCATCGTACCCATCGATCTCGTCTCCCGTGTAGTTTCTTTGTTGTGAACCATGACCAGAGTAATGGAACACTAGTGAGTCTCCTGGCTGACAACCTTGTACGAGCCAAAACATCGCCAACCTAATGTTGCTTTTTGTTGGGATTCTGTATGGATCAGTTTCCTCCTCTGAAATATAATTATATATGAGGATTTAGATAAGTTTTTGATTGATACAAGTTGCAAAAAAATGACAATTATACCCCCACCATAAAATACGAAACATCCATATTCACCTATTCAAATGACAATAATCCCCCTCCTTACTGAGGAATTTCAAGTGAGGGGTTCTTTGCTAATAAAAAAAAAGAACACATGAGGGGTTTTTTCTAAAAAAAATAATAGAGAAGGATTTTTGCCAATAAGGCAAAGCAAAGGAGGTATTTTTGCATGTAACTAAAAACCAAGGGGAGAAGGGGGATGGAATTGTGAGAATAATTATTTCAAGTAAAATATAAAAAGCTGGCATTCTTGGATTATAAAAGATTCAACTTGCCAAGTTGACATCAAAAGTCAATCCTTTACTCAGTCATAACATACAACTAAATCCCACATTGATCCAAACAAACCAAAAAAAAAAAGGAAACACAGAAATATAATTAGAAACTAAGAGAAGTTAAAAAAAGATAAAGAATTTATTACCTGTAAGCATGAGGATGGAAGACTCAGGGAACATAAACCGGCTAACGAGCATATGCTTCATGCACTTAGCATCATTAATGCACCCTTTCAGTTCACTTTTCGTATTCTTATACGAAATCCCCACGATCACCGCCTTCTTCCGCCCATAAGACGATGGCGGTGCGTGGTGGTAAGGTGACGGTGCTACTGGCGGTGGAGGAGGAGGGTAGTAGTTATTGTTATAGCCGTTGAAAGACGAGGAGGGGTTTGTGGGTGGATAAGGTGAGGGCGGTGCAGGTGGGGCATTACGGGGGTCGACAATGTTGGTGATTGCTCGGCAGATGACGCAGCTTATGGAGGTGGCCCCTGGCGGCATCTGGAGGGGCGTATGGCAGTTGGAACAGTTTACTAGCATCAACATTTTCTTGATTGATCAAGAAATGGAGAAAGAGTTGTGATGAATGAAGAGTTGACAATTGATAAGTGTATTATGTATTTTGTATTTATATGTATAAAAGGGGAAGACTTGAAGAGGTCAAGTCTACTGTTGAGGAATTGGAGTTGATGAAAGATAGAGAGCAATTTGTTCTAAATAAAATGCACCTATAAATATAGAAAATACTGGTTCAAATTTGGCTCTACCAAATTTAACTTATTAACTTATCAAATGTGAATGTAATATACTTTAAATTTGTTATGTGATTGAATAATCCATATCCTTATCTTCTTAATGAGTTGGTTCGAGCAGCCGGACCTGAACTAGTTTCTTCGCAGTAAAGACAATGTACAAAAACTGAATCTTTTCTTTTTGGTAGTACAACAATTTAAAGGAAAAAATTCGAGTTCAAATCCGGAAATGTGGAACTTATCTTAATCACCATATAGGTGAATTTACTCATGTCTTGTGATTAGTTAGTTTAATCACAATTCACAAAGTAGGTGTATTTACTCATGTGTTGTGATTAGTTAGTTTAATTTCCTAGAAAAGTGCTTTCACTCATGTGTTTTTTGTTTAGTCCTATATGGTCTCGTACTTTATAAAATTGCACTTTTATTCCTATTAGAAAAGTGCACGTGCTTGGCACGTGATTAACTAATTTTTTTTAATCAAATTAGAAAAGTGCACATATTTTGCTCGTGATTAACTAATTTTTTTAATTAAATTAAAAAAGTGCAGGTGTTTTGCACCTAATTAACTAAGTTCTTTTAATCAAATTAGAAAAGGGCACGTGCTTTGCACGTAATTAACTAATTTCTTTTAATCAAATTAGAAAAGTGCACGTGTTTTGCATGTGATTAACTAATTTCTTATGTTAGTTGAATCATATCATCATTTTTAATAATACTATGGTCTAAATGACATACCACATAATTTTTTTGATTAAATCGCTTTAAAGTTGTTATCATTTTTAGGCTCTTTAATAAGTTATAATTTTTTAAAAACTTACAAAAGAAATATCGATTTTACCTGCTTTTACATTTAGTTTATCATTTCTTTTTTGTTATTTTAACCAGTTCGCTCACAATATTTTATGGTTTATCCAGTTTATTTAAACGATCCATCCATTCTCAGGTTAACCCATTAGTTGATTTTCACATTTGTTAATCAGTTCACTGATTCTCTTAACTAATTTCTTTAAATCTAATTAGAAAAGTGCATGTATTTTGCACGTGATAAACTATATATATATATATATATATATATATATATATATATATATATATATAACATTATTTAAGATGAGATTTATTTTCAGAAGTAACATCCAGAAACCAATTCAATTCAAATCACATGCCAATAAACTAAACAAAAACCAAAAAGAGAAAAAAAAAAAAAGCACAGCTATCATATTCGTATATATGTAACCATGAAGACAGTAGCTAGTAGTTAGCTTAAATCCATACATAAATTTAATATCATGATTTTGGTACAAAGTTAAAATTGTTAGAACTGATATTATTAATATTAATAGAAAAAAAAATATGATATCCTAAATAGCAAAAGTCACCCATTGTCTTCATCAGGTACTGCGCTCCTACAGACAGGGCACGTTCTACTTGTGAGTAACCATGACTCCACGCACTCTGCATGGAAAACATGGGAACAAGGTAGGAACCGCAACTGCTCATTCGGCTCGAACTCCGACAAGCAGACGTTGCATTCATCGTTGTTGTTATTATCCTCGATAACAACCGAGGCCAATTCGTTGGACGCGTCATTGGCCGAAGCGTCCATCATGCAGAAGCGTCTGAGTAGACGGTTGATTATTACAGACAGAATTGCCGTTGAGGCAATGATGACTACTGCCACAATAATCCAAGTGGATGATGACTTGGTAGTAGTGACAATGTGTGGAGGCAAATCCTGAGGGTCGTATACTGAAGTCATCTGAAAGATGAATTTTAGATATTTAATTTATGTCATTTGAAGATTGATAAAATTTAACTACTTAACCATTTAGTTCTATGTAATGTTTAATGATGTTTAGTGTTATGTTTACCAATGAATTTAATATTTATTGTGATAAATGCTATATTATTTGATTATATAATTGTGAATAAATTATACATAGGTTAATTAATTTCTTTTAATCAAATTAGAAAAGTGCACGTATTTTGCACGTGATTAACTATAATTTTTTAAAAACTTACAAAGAAATATCGATTTTACCTGCTTTTACATTGAGTTTATCATTTCTTTTTGGTTATTTTAACCCGTTAGTTCACAATTTTTTATGGTTTATCCAGTTTATTTAAACGATCCATCCATTCTCAGGTTAACCCATTAGTTGATTTTCACATTTGTTAATCAGTTCACTAATTCTCTAAACTAATTTTTTTTAATCAAATTAGAAAAGTAAACGTATTTTGCACGTAGTTGACTATATATATATAACATTATTTAAGATGAGATTTATTTTCAGAAGCACCACCCAGAAACCAATTCAATTCAATTCAAATCACATGCCAATAAACTAAACAAAAACCAAAAAGAAAAAAAAACAAAGAAAACAAAGCACAACTATAATATTCATATATATTTAACCATGAAGACAGTAGCTAGTAGTTAGCTTAAATCCATACATAAATTTAATATTATGATTTTGGTACAAAGATAAAATTGCTACAACTGATATCATTAATATTTATAGAAAAAAATATGATATCCTAAATAGCAAAAGTCCCCCATTGTCTTCATCCGGTACTGCGCTCCTACAGAGAGGGCACGTTCTACTTTTGAGTAACCATGACTACACGCACTCTGCATGAAAAACATGGGAACAAGGTAGGAACCGCAATTGCTCATTCGGCTCGAACTCCGACAAGCAGACGGTGCATTCGCCGTTGTTGTTATTGTCCTCGATAACAACCGAGGCCAATTCGTTGGACGCGTCATTGGCCGAAGCGTCCAACATGCAGAAGCGTCTGAGTAGACGGTTGATTATTACAGACATAATTGCTGCTGCGGCAATGACGACTACTACCACAATAATCCAAGTGGATGATGACTTGGTAGTAGTGACAATGTGTGGAGGCAAATCACGAGGGTCGTATACTGAAGTCATCTGAAAGAGGAATTTTAGTTATTTAATTTATGTCATTTGAAGATTGATAAAAGTTAACTACTTAACCATTTAGTTTTATGTAATGTTTAATGATGTTTAGTGTTATGCTTACCTATGAATTTAATATCTTTTGTGATAAATGCTATATTATTTGATTATATATATGTTAATAAATTATACATAGGTTGACTAATTTCTTTTAATCAAATTAGAAAAGTGCACGTATTTTGCACGTGATTAACTATAATTTTTTAAAAACATACAAAGAAATATTGATTTTACCTGCTTTTACACTGAATTTATCATTTCTTTTTTGTTATTTTAACCCGTTCGTTCACAATTTTTTATGGATTATCCAGTTTATTTAAACGATCCATCCATTCTCAGGTTAACCCATTAGTCGATTTTCACATTTGTTAATCAGTTCACCGATTCTCTTAAATAATTTCTTTTAATCAAATTAGAAAAGTGCACGTATTTTGCACGTGATTAACTATATATATATATATATATATATATATATATATATATATATATAACATTATTTAAGATGAGATTTATTTTCAGAAGCACCACCCATAAACTAATTCAATTCAAATCACATGCCAATAAACTAAACAAAAACCAAAAAGAAAAAAAAAAAAAAGCACAGCTATCATATTCGTATATATGTAACCATGAAGACAGTAGGTAGTAGTTAGCTTAAATCCATACATAAATTTAATATCATGATTTTGGTACAAAGTTAAAATTGTTACAACTGATATCATTAATATTAATAAAAAAAAATATGATATTCTAAATAGCATAAGTCACCCATTGTCTTCATCCGGTACTGCGCTCCTACAGAGAGGGCACGTTCTACTTGTGAGTAACCATGACTCCATGCACTCTGCATGGAAAACATGGGAACAAGGTAGGAACCGCAACTGCTCATTCGGCTCGAAATTCGACAAGCAGACGGTGCATTCGCCATTGTTGTTATTGTCCTCGATGACAACCGAGGCCAATTCGTTGGACGCGTCATTGGCCGAAGCGTCCAACATGCAGAAGCGTCTGAGTAGAAGGTTGATTATTACAGACAGAATTGTCGTTGAGGCAATGACGACTACTACCACAATAATCCAAGTGGATGATAACTTGGTAGTAGTGTCAATGTGTGGAGGCAAATCCTGGGGGTCTTATACTGAAGTCATCTTAAAGAGGAATTTTTGTTATTAAATTTATGTCATTTGAAGATTGATAAAAGTTAACTACTTAACCATTTAGTTCTATGTAATGTTTAATGATGTTTAGTGTTATGCTTACCTATGAATTTAATATTTTTTGTGATAAATGCTATATTATTTGATTATATAATTGTTAATAAATTATACATAGGTTGACTAATTTCTTTTAATCAAATTTGAAAAGTGCACGTATTTTGCACGTGATTAACTATAATTTTTTAAAAACTTACAAAGAAATATCGATTTAACCTGCTTTTACATTGAGTTTATAATTTCCTTTTTGTTATTTTAACCCGTTCGTTCACAATTTTTTGTGGTTTGTCCAGTTTATTTAAACGATCCATCCATTCTCAGGTTAACCCATTAGTTGATTTTCACATTTGTTGATCAGTTCACTGATTCTCTTAACTAATTTCTTTTAATCAAATTAGAAAAGTGCACGTATTTTGCACGTGATTATATATATAAATATATATATATATATATATATATATAACATTATTTAAGATGAGATTTATTTTCAGAAGCACCACCCAGGAACCAATTCAATTCAAATCACATGTAAATAAACTAAATAAAAACCAAAAACAAAAAAAAAAACAAAAAAAACAAAGCACAACTATCATATTCGTATATATATAACCATGAAGACAGTAGCTAGTAGTTAGCTTAAATCCATACATAAATTTAATATCATGATTTTGGTACAAAGTTAAAATTGTTACAACTGATATCATTAATATTAATAGAAAAAAAAATATGATATCCTAAATAGCAAAAGTCACCCATTGTCTTCATCCGGTACTGCGCTCCTACAGAGAGGGCACGTTCTACTTGTGAGTAACCATGACTCCACTCACTCTGCATGGAAAACATGGGAACAAGGTAGGAACCGCAACTGCTCATTCAGCTTGAACTCCGACAAGCAGACGGTGCATTCGCCGATGTTGTTATTGTCCTCGATAACAACCGAGGTCAATTCGTAGGACACGTCATTGGCCAAATTGTCCAACATGCAAAAGCGTCTGAGTAGACGGTTGATTATTACAGATAGAATTGCCGCTGAGGCAATGACGACTACTACCACAATAATCCAAGTGGATGATGACTTGGTAGTGGTGTCAATGTGTGGAGGCAAATCCTGGGGGTCGTATACTGAAGTCATCTGAAAGAGGAATTTTAGTTATTTAATATATAATATGAAGATTGATAAAAATTTACAAAGAAATATCGATTTTACTAATTTCTTTTAATATCTGAAAGAGAAATATGTAGATTAGTTATTTAATATATAATATATAAATTATACATAGGTTGACTAATTTCTTTTAATCAAATTAAAAAAAAGCACGTATTTTGCACGTGATTAACTATAATTTTTTAAAAACTTACAAAGAAATATCGATTTTACCTGCTTCTACATTGAGTTTATCATTTCCTTTTTGTTATTTTAACCCGTTCGTTCACAATTTTTTTTGGTTTGTTCCGTTTATTTAAACGATCAATCCATTCTCAGGTTAACTCATTAGTTGATTTTCACATTTGTTGATCAGTTCACTGATTCTCTTAACTAATTTCTTTTAATTAAATTAGAAAAGTGCACGTATTTTGCACGTGATTATATATATATATACATACATATATATATATATATATATATATATATATATATATATATATATATATATATATATATATATATATATATATATATATGTATATATATAACATTATTTAAGATGAGATTTATTTTTAGAAGCACCACCCAGGAACCAATTCAATTCAAATCACATGCAAATAAACTAAACAAAAACCAAAAACAAAAAAAACAAAGCACATCTATCATATTCGTATATATGTAACCATGAAGACAGTAGCTAGTAGTTAGCTTAAATCCATACATAAATTTAATATCATGATTTTGGTACAAAGTTAAAATTGTTAGAACAGATATTATTAATATTAATAGAAAAAAAATATGATATCCTAAATAGCAAAAGTCATCTATTGTCTTCATCCGGTACTGCGCTCCTACAGAAAGGGCACGTTCTACTTGTGAGTAACCATTACTCCACGCACTCTGCATGGAAAACATGGGAACAATGTAGGAACCGCAACTGCTCATTCGGCACGAACTCCGACAAGCTGACGGTGCATTCGCCGTTGTTGTTATTGTCCTCGATAACAACCGAGGCCAATTCGTTGGGCGCGTCATTGGCAGAAGCGTCCAAGAATGCAGAAGAGTCTGAGTAGACGGTTGATTATTACAGACAGAATTGCCGCTGAGGCAATGACGACTACTACCACAATAATCCAAGTGAATGATGACTTGGTAGTAGGGTCAATGTGTCGCGGCAAATCCTGGGGTCGTATACTGAAGTAATCTAAAAGAGGAATTTTAGTTATTTAATTTATGTCATTTGAAGATTGATAAAAGTTAACTAATTAACCATTTAGTTCTATGTAATGTTTAATGATTTTTAGTGTTATGCTTACCTATGAATTTAATATTTTTTGTGATAAATGCTATATAATCTGATTATATATTTGTTAATAAATTATACATAGGTTGACTAATTTCTTTTAATGAAATTAGAAATGTGCACGTATTTTACACGTGATTAACTATAATTTTTAAAAACTTACAAAGAAATATTGATTTTACCCTGCTTTTACAAATAGTTTTTCATTTCTTTTTTGTTATTTTAACCCGTTCGTTCACAATTTTTTATGGTTTATCCAGTTTATTTAAACGATCCATCCATTCTCAGGTTAACCCATTAGTTGAGTTTCACGTTGGTTAATCAGTTCAATGATTCTCTTAACTATTTCTTTTAATATAATTAGAAAAATGCACGTATTTTTCACGTGATTAACTATATATATATATAACATTATTTAAGATGAGATTTATTTTGAGAAGCACCACCCAAAAAACCAATTCAATTCAAATCACATGCCAATAAACTAAACAAAAACCAAAAAGAAAAAAAAAAGCACAGCTATCATATTCGTATATATGTAACCATGAAGACAGTAGCTAGTAGTTAGCTTAAATCCATACATAAATTTAATATCATGATTTTGGTACAAAGTTAAAATTGTTACTAATGATATCATTAATATTAATAGAAAAAAAATATGATATCCTAAATAGCAAAAGTCACCCATTGTCTTCATCCGGTACTGCGCTCCTACAGAGAGGGCGCGTTCTACTTGTGAGTAATCATTATTCCACGCACTCTGCATGAAAAACATTGGAACAAGGTAGGAACCGCAACTGCTCATTCGGCTCGAACTCCGACAAGCAGACGGTGCATTCGCCGTTGTTGTTATTGTCCTCGATAACAACCGAGGCCAATTCGTTGGACGCGTCATTGGCCGAAGCGTCCAACATGCAGAAGCGTCTGAGTAGACGGTTGATTATTACAGACAGAATTGCCGCTGCGGCAATGACGACTACTACCACAATAATCCAAGTGGATGATGACTTTGTAGTAGTGACAATGTGTGGAGGCAAATCACGGGGGTCGTATACTGAAGTCATCTGAAAGAGGAATTTTAGTTATTTAATTTATGTCATTTTAAGATTGATAAAAGTTAACTACTTAACCATTTAGTTCTATGTAATGTTTAATGATGTTTAGTGTTATGCTTACCTATGAATTTAATATTTTTTGTGATAAATGCTATATTATTTGATTATATAATTGTTAGTAAATTATACATAGGTCGACTAATTTCTTTTAATCAAATTAGAAAAGTGCACGTATTTTGCACGTGATTAACTATAATTTTTTAAAAACTTACAAAGAAATATTGATTTTACCTGCTTTTACATTGAATTTATCATTTCTTTTTTGTTATTTAAACCCGTTCGTTCACAATTTTTTATGAATTATCCAGTTTATTTAAACGATCCATCAATTGTCAGGTTAACCCATTAGTTGATTTTCACATTTGTTAATCAGTTCACGGATTCTCTTAAATAATTTCTTTTAATCAAATTAGAAAGGTGTACGTATTTTGCACGTGATTAACTATGTATATATATATATATAAAACATTATTTAAGATGAGATTTATTTTCAGAAGCACCACCCAAAAACCAATTCAATTCAAATCACATGCCAATAAACTAAACAAAAACCAAAAAGACAAAAAAAAAAAAAAGCCACAGCTATCATATTCGTATATATGTAACCATGAAGACAGTAGCTAGTAGTTAGCTTAAATCCATACATAAATTTAATATCATGATTTTGGTACAAAGTTAAAATTGTTACAACTGATATCATTAATATTAATAAAAAAAAATATGATATTATAAATAGCATAAGTCACCCATTGTCTTCATCCGGTACTGCGCTCCTACAGAGAGGGCACGTTCTACTTTTGAGTAACCATGACTACACGCACTCTGCATGAAAAACATGGGAACAAGGTAGGAACCGCAATTGCTCATTCGGCTCGAACTCCGACAAGCAGACGGTGCATTCGCCGTTGTTGTTATTGTCCTCGATAACAACCGAGGCCAATTCGTTGGACGCGTCATTGGCCGAAGCGTCCAACATGCAGAAGCGTCTGAGTAGACGGTTGATTATTACAGACATAATTGCTGCTGCGGCAATGACGACTACTACCACAATAATCCAAGTGGATGATGACTTGGTAGTAGTGACAATGTGTGGAGGCAAATCACGAGGGTCGTATACTGAAGTCATCTGAAAGAGGAATTTTAGTTATTTAATTTATGTCATTTGAAGATTGATAAAAGTTAACTACTTAACCATTTAGTTCTATGTAATGTTTAATGATGTTTAGTGTTATGCTTACCTATGAATTTAATATCTTTTGTGATAAATGCTATATTATTTGATTATATATATGTTAATAAATTATACATAGGTTGACTAATTTCTTTTAATCAAATTAGAAAAGTGCACGTATTTTGCACGTGATTAACTATAATTTTTTAAAAACATACAAAGAAATATTGATTTTACCTGCTTTTACATTGAATTTATCATTTCTTTTTTGTTATTTTAACCCGTTCGTTCACAATTTTTTATGGTTTATCCAGTTTATTTAAACGATCCATCCATTCTCAGGTTAACTCATTAGTTGATTTTTACATTTGTTAATCAGTTCACTGATTCTCTTAACTAATTTCTTTTAATCAAATTAGAAAAGTGCACGTATTTTACACGTGATTAACAATATATATATATATATATATATATAACATTATTTTAGATGAGATTTATTTTCAGAAGCACCACCCAGAAACCAAATCAATTCAAATCACTTGCCAATAAACTAAACAAAAACCAAAAAGAAAAAAAAAAGAAAAAAAACAAAGCACAACTATCATATTCATATATATGTAACCATGAAGACAGTAGCTAGTAGTTAGCTTAAATCCATACATAAATTTAATATTATGATTTTGGTACAAAGTTAAAATTGTTACAACTGGTATCATTAATATTAATAGAAAAAAATATGATATCCTAAATAGCAAAAGTCCCTCATTGTCTTCATCCGGTACTGAGCTCCTACAGAGAGGGCACGTTCTACTTGTGAGTAACCATTACTCCACGCACTCTGCATGGAAAACATGGGAACAAGGTTGGAACCGCAACTGCTCATTCGGCTCGAACTCGGACAAGCAGACGGAGCTTTCGCCGTTGTTGTTATTGTCCTCGATAACAACCGAGGCCAATTCGTTGGACGCGTCATTGGCCGAAGCGTCCAACATGCAGAAGCGTCAGAGTAGACGGTTGATTATTACAGACAGAATTGCCGCTGCGGCAATGACAACTACTACCACAATAATCCAAGTGGATGATGACTTGGTAGTAGTGTCAATGTGTGGAGGCAAATCACGGGGGTCGTATACTGAAGTCATCTCAAAGAGGAATTTTAGTTATTTAATTTATGTCATTTGAAGATTGATAAAAGTTAACTACTTAACCATTTAGTTCTATGTAATGTTTAATGATGTTTAGTGTTATGCTTACCTATGAATTTAATATTTTTTGTGATAAATGCTATATTATTTGTTATATAATTGTTAATAAATTATACATAGGTTGACTAATTTCTTTTAATCAAATTAGAAAAGTGCACGTATTTTGCACGTGATTAACTATAATTTTTTAAAAACATAAAAAGAAATATTTATTTTACCTGCTTTTACATTGAATTTATCATTTCTTTTTTGTTATTTTAACCTGTTCGTTCACAATTTTTTTATGGATTATCCAGTTTATTTAAATTGTAGGTAATTTAAGAGTTTTGTCCATATTCTTGAACTAATTTACATTTTTAGTTCCTAGCTCTTTCTCACATAAATGCTTTTCTTTTGATTTACAATAATAACATAGCACTTTGTGCTTTACAATGATATTACAATACAAATCTAGCACTATTGATGGTTGCTTGTGATTCTAAACATTTAACTTTGTGGGCTACTAGCACCATTCCTTTCCTTTGTGCATTACATTTGAATTTTTCACTACAAAACTTGCACAATTATAATGACATAGAGTTATTACAAAAATCATCCATGAATTTCATCAATGAAGGCTTAGCCTTTCTTTTCTCTCATAGAAGGGCATACATTTTAGCAACTTCTCTACTCATTTCTTTTAAGAGCTAGGTGTTCAAAGGTTTTTCATTCTCGAAAAGGGTTCACTCCCCCAAACTTAGGCCATTTTGTTCCTTTTACACTTTGTTTTCAAACTAAAGTTTGGAGAGAAACTAAGTTACGCAAGAGGAGTCCTAGATCCTATTATCACTAAAGTTCTTTATCCACCCCAAATACAACCTAGCCTTAGCCAATGTGCTCAAATTTTGTAGAAGCATACTCAAATAATAACAAGAATCTGAAAAAATTTGGCGGGTCGACCTAGCATGTATGCAAGTACTTGCGACCTCTCTCCCCCAAACTTAAAACGCACAATGTCCCCATTGTGTGAATTGAGAAAAATGGAGGGAGGTCGACACGACAACCACGCAAGCACACAAAGAAAAGAAAAACAAACAAAACAAAGAAAATAACAAGGTAAATGATCGAACACGGCTCTATCCAATTCAAGCAAGCATAGATAATCAAAATCAATCAAGTACGGACATATAGATATAGCATTGTAAGCGCAAAATAAACCAAACGGAATGCAAAAATGTAAAGGTTACGCCCTTTTGTCGATCATGGAGTCCGTGCATCCCGTGGTTAACTTCCGTCTCGGATCCTCAATCATGCTTGCCATTACTTCTTTATCATGCACAATCAACACCTACAACACAACAAAAACAAAAACAAAACAAAACAAAACAAGACAAGATGATGAAAAAGGGAAATAATGCTTGTTTTAAGTCACGAGCTTGACTTGATACGAGGGATGAATTGATTGTCACCAAAACTACTCCCATCGTCCATGATTCCACAAAACAGGCTCATCAGAATCCTTAAGCTCTTCGCAATAGGCCGATCAAACCTCGCAAAGAAACAAAAAGATCAAAATTAGCATGAAGTATCAAGCTATCAAACACAAAACTAGCCATCAATATCGTCATTTACTCCACACGTTACCACATTCCCCGGCAACGGCGCCAAAAACTTGTTGCGTTCCAAATACTAATACGCAAACTACGCAAGTATACGGTCGTTACAAGTAATATAAAACGATAAGTACATACCGAGTATCGAATCCCCACGAATGAGTAAAAGGTGGGAATAAACGAATCAATCGACGACTTATTTCATTTAAGATCGCTTAATACAATAATATCGAACCCAAATATTGATAAGGGTGATTTTATTTAACTACGAGCGATAAAATAAGTCTAACTACGAAAGCAAGTAAATGGGGAGTTAATTGCGCGGTAAGGAGGATTCATAAGCTATTAGTTAAAGCAGATAAATCATGCGGTTGTTAGGTTAGCTATGCAAACAATCCTAGATTTAGTGTTGTTTGTGAGTTCAAATTAGTTAAGTCTCCCTATCGGTTTGACTTAACTCTACCAATCTACCCAAACTCTCCATCTCCGGATCAATAACGAACATCGATGTCAACCGATGCTCAAAAGAAAGTTCGAACCCAAAAGAGGATTCTAAGACGTACCGTTGTCACCCGGGACCTAAAACTAACCCAAATCCCCGAATAAAGAGAATCTAAGTTATTTGATGCATTTACGGACGAACCCATTATACAAACACGGACCAAACTAGGTATATGACTATCCTAGGTTGAAATCCACAAATCGTCACTCGCCTAACCTATGTCTAGATTGCTTTAATTGTAGATGGCCAAAAGTGCGATAAAACAATAAACCCAACAAATCAAACATACCCCAACATCAAACATAACTAATCAAACGATAACAATGACTCGACAATTAATATATTATGCTCGTGCTTGCTATTCAAGGATTCACTGATGTTCGTATGTATCTTTCGATAGCATATCAACCTATCTAATTAAACTAATCCAATTTACGTATAAACGGAATAAAATCTAATCGATGTCATTTAAACTCAAACCTTAAACGAATATGAAACGACATAGGTATATGTCTATCCTAAAATCGAATCACAATCCAAATTCATAATCAAATCCTCAAAATCACTATATATAGCAATCAAGAATCAATAACTTTCATCTCCAAAGGTTGTCAAACCACAAGACGAACAATAAACACGGAATCGGATTAACGAACACAAATAAGCACCATACTAATCATCAAGACATCATTTAATCAAACAATAACATAAATATATATAAATCCGGAGAATTCAAATCCACAATCATTCATCCAAAAAGGAAATAACAATATTCATCTCCTAATCATAAATAACTAAGAAATGTAAAGAAATCACCTAATCGAAATGGAATCGAGACAAAGATTCTCCTCCCATTAATCACCACCTAATCACTCCCCAAGGGTGGTGACTAACTCACCCCCTTGGTGGAGTCTTCAATTCAAGAAAACAAAGGAAAAACAAAGAGAGAAAATTGAGGGAGGCTAGAGAGAAAATGAGGCAAAGAAAGAGGGAAAGATTGAAGAAGAAGTGTCCAAGTTGGTCTCTTGTCTTGCCCTAATAGCCCCCTATGAGAAAACCCAAAAATACCCCTCGAAAATGCGGAGACTTTGCTGATATTTCGCGCCAGCAGCAGGACCTCGCCGCGGCGAGCTTCCACCTCGCCGCGGCGAGGTTTGTGCCGTAGGTTGGCTGCAGATTTTCTGCTCTGCCGCACTTTCTTCCGAGCAGCATATCTTTTGACTCCGAACTCCGATTGCGGATTCGTAAAGTCCGTAGCGTAGCTAACTCACTCATCTATGACATATCCAAAATTCAGCTCATTTGGATAATCTATGAAATATTTATGAATGTTCTAGTGAGCAGCTATCTACGTTCTTCCATGTTTTTAACTTCGGTTCTTCATTCCTTTGAAGCCCTTTTCTACATCTCCCTACAAAAACACACAAAACACAATCAAAACACACAAACAACAACCAAAACACACAAATGTCCAACAAAGGACCAAAAAGGCAAAAGAACGCAAAAATAAACAAAAGCACGCAAAACTCGAATCAAAGCAAGTTGTTTTCGGCTTAAGAAGACACGTAATAATGACGTTTTCACGACGTTATCAGTAACCATGACTCCACGCACTTTGCATGGAAAACATGGGAACAAGGCTCGAACTCCGACAAGCAGACGGTGCATTCGCCATTGTTGTTATTGTCCTCGATAACAACCGAGGCCAATTCGTTGGACACGTCATTGGCCGAAGCGTCCAACATGCAGAAGCGTCTGAGTAGACGGTTGATTATTACAGACAGAATTGCCGCTGCGGCAATGACGACTACTACCACAATAATCCAAGTGGATGATGACTTGGTAGTAGTGTCAATGTGTGGAGGCAAATCACGGGGGTCGTATACTGAAGTCATCTGAAAGATAGAATTTTAGTTATTTAATTTATGTCATTTGAAGATTGATAAAAGTTAACTACTTAACCATTTAGTTCTATTTAATGTTTAATGATGTTTAGTGTTATGCTTACCTATGAATTTAATATTTTTTGTGATAAATGATATATTATTTGATTATATAATTGTTAATAAATTATACATAGGTGACTAATTTCTTTTAATCAAATATGAAAAGTGCACGTATTTTGCACGTGATTAACTATAATTTTTTAAAAAGTTATAAAGAAATATTGATTTTAGCTACTTTTACATTGAGTTTATCATTTATTTTTTGTTGTTTTAACCAGTTTGTTCACAATTTTTTTATGGTTTATCCAATTTATTTAAACGATCCATCCATTCTCAGGTTAACCCATTAGTTGATTTTCACATTTGTTAATCAGTTCACTGATTCTCCTAACTAATTTCTTTTAATCAAATTAGAAAGTGCACGTATTTTGCACGTGATTAACTATATATATATATATATATATATATATATATATATAACATTATTTAAGATGAGATTTATTTTCAGAAGCACCACCCAGAAACCAATTCAATTCAAATCACATGCCAATTAACTAAACAAAAACAAAAAAAAGAACAAAAAAAAGAACAAAACAAAGCACAGCTATCATATTCATATATATCTAACCATGAAGACAGTAGCTAGTAGTTAGCTTAAATCCATATATAAATTTAATATCATGATTTTGGTACAAAGTTAAAATTGTTACAACTGATATCATTAATATTTATAGAAAAAAAATATGATATCCTAAATAGCAAAAATCACCCATTGTCTTTATCCGGTAATGCGCTCCTACAGAGAGGGCACGTTCTACTTGTGAGTTACCATGACTCCACACACTTTGCATGGAAAACATGGGAACAAGGTAGGAACCGCAACTGCTCATTTGGCTCGAACTCCGACGAGCAGACGGTGCATTCGCCATTGTTGTTATTGTCCTCGATAACAACCTAGGCCAATTCGTTGGACTCGTCATTGGCTGAAGCGTCCAACATGCAGAAGCGTCTGAGTAGACGGTTTATTATTACAGACAGAATTTCCGCTGATGCAATGGCGACTACTACCACAATAATCCAAGTGGATGATGACTTGGTAGTAGTGTCAATGTGTGGAGGCAAATCCTGGGGGTCGTATACTGAAGTCATCTGAAAGAGGAATTTTAGTTATTTAATTTATGTCATTTGAATATTGATAGAAGTTAACTACTTAACCATTTAGTTCTATATAATGTTTAGGGTGAGTTTGGCATAGCGATTCGAAAAACAATTATAGGAGAATTTATTATACTAAAATTGATTATGGTAATAATTGATTATGATAAAATTTAATTATAGAATAATTGCTTCTGTATAATAGCTTTTGTAAAAGTAACACTTTAGTTGCTTCTAAAATAAGTTGATTTTTTGCTTCTCGAGATCCCAAAAGTGATTATGATATTTAGGGCCAAACACCATGAAAATCACGATTGAACATAAGTAATTTTAATAATCAGGGTCAAACACTTCAAAAATCACAATAGAGATGGAAAAGTTATTTTAAGAGCTCCAATCGCTGGGCCAAACTCACCCTTAATGATGTTTAGTGTTATGCTTACCTATGAATTTAATATTTTTTGTGATAAATGCTATATTATTTGATTATATAACTGTTAATAAATTATACATAGGTTAACTAATTTCTTTTAATCAAATTAAAAAAGTGCAAGTATTTTGCACGTGATTAACTATAATTTTTTAAAAACTTACAAAGAAATATCGATTTTACCTGCTTTTACATTGAGTTTATCATTTCTTTTTTGTTATTTTAACCCGTTCGTTCACAATTTTTTATGGTTTATCCAGTTTATTTAAACGATCCATCCATTCTTAGGTTAACCCATTAGTTGATTTTCACATTTGTTAATCAGTTTTTCTCTTAACTAATTTCTTTTAATCAAATTAGAAAAGTGCATGTATTTTGCACGTGATTAACTATATATATATATATATATATATATATATATATATATATATAACATTATTTAAGATGAGATTTATTTTCAGAAGCACCACCCAGAAACCAATTCAATTCAAATCACATGCCAATAAACTAAACAAAAACCAAAAAGATATTTGAGATTGATATTATTAATATTTATTTTGTTATTATTAATATTTTAATGAGTTGTAAAACTTTAAAAGATAATTGTAAGATTGATGTAGGATAGACTTCTTGTCTAATTATACTTTTAGGATTTTTTTATTTACTTTTTTGCCATAAAATTAAATATCATAATATAATTTAAATAGGGGTATATTAGTCTTCACAAAAAAAGGAAGAAATTTTCTTAGGCCAACTCGTACTTTTATATGTATAATAATTATAAAATAATATAATAATAATAATAATAATAATAATAATAATAATAATAATAATAATAATATAATAATAATAATAATATAGATAGATATAGATTTTAAAAAATACTTTGAATTATTGGTCCTGTATTTTTTAAAATTGCACTTTTAGTCTCAGTTGCTTAGAACATTTTGCATTTTTGGTCTCATAGAATAGTCTCTATTTAGCATTTTTGTTTCCACCGGATCGTCTCACTTTTATTGTATAGGTCACAAAGGAAGCGATATGACGACAAGTCAGATATTTCAACAAACCAGGACTAAAAGTGCTCACAGTTCAGTTCAGGCCTGTAGGGACCAAAAATACAATTTTCCAGTTCAATTGCATACTAATGTTTTATTTGAGTAAACGTGTTCGATCCTCTAAAATTGGACTTAATTTTCCGATTTGTCCATTCGAATTTTGTTGTTTTCCAAAATTATACTGGATTAAGAAGAAATGCAGTCAGCTAGCCATTCATGCCTGATATTTGAGATGAAACTGCACATGATGTATTGTATAGGGCAGACACAGTTTATGTTGTCACATGCATTCTGTAAACTGTAATAAACTAACAATTGCTTTGCTATAAATTCCAAACAATTTTTTAGCATAAATGTCAAGTATTTTACATTATATTGTGGTTTGACATTCAGATTAAAGTCTTACTCAAATCACAAAACCAATAAGCTACACTTGTTTCGCGAATAATTGGATGCGATCAAGCCAAACTTGAACTTATAATATTTAATATATTTTTTTTTTTTGGTTTCCCAAGGGTTTAATCCCTTTCGAGGCGGGTTGGACACATTAATGTGGGTACCTCTCCCAACAGGGATTCGAACCTGAGTCCGCTACTTTGTAGTGACTATATAGTTCTTTAATACATAACTATATAGTTCTTTAACACTTCTGTATATTACTAATTTTCTTACTTAATACTAATCAAACAGTATAATAAGCATGCACGTTGTCACAACTCTACAGCTAAATCACTTGTTCATAACTACCAGAAAATGGAGTATTAAATTAGGCTTACCAGATCACACAACAAAGACTTCCCCTTCACTTTATATAAATTTGAACTTTAGGAAGAAAATCTTATTCCAATTATCATTCGTACGTAGATTACAAGATCATAAACTTCATTTCTGTGTTCTCTTTATCAGGGATCCAAGAAGGGGGGAAGAACAGAGAAGAAGAAAAGAAAACCACAATTCGAATATTATTTGACAGAAGAAATAAGTCATTGAATCATGGGTGTAACAAAAAACGGAGTCGTATACCTTCTTTTGATCTTTTGCATACTCTACATTTGCACCTTAAATATTATCAGAATGAAGCCTCTGGTGAAGCTGGAAAGGCCACATAACCTTCCTCTACTTTCAATAACAGTAAGTTAATTAATTTTATTTATCTATATAACTTGATGGTGTCACATTTATGTTCTAAATTCATTCATTTAATTTTAGTTATTGGATGAGCTTGAAGAGAAATTAGGTGGAGCTTCAACATCGGATAAAACACTAATAATCGCGATTGTGAATAAAGCATACGTAGAAGGCGATAAATCAATGTTTGATCTATTCTTAGATGGTTTTTGGCTAGGGGAAGGGACTAGGGACTTAATCAATAATCTCTTGATCGTGGCCATGGATCAAACTTCGTACGAGAGGTGTGAGTTTCTTAGGCTGCATTGCTATAAACTTGAAACAGAAGGGGTCGATTTTATGGGCGAAAAACTTTATATGTCGGAAGATTTCATCAAGATGATGTGGAGAAGAACAATTTTCTTAAGAGATGTGCTGAAACGCGGTTACAACTTCATTTTTACGGTAACTTCAACTTTTATGTTAATTGTGTCTTTAATTCGACTTGATTGTGTCTAAATAACCATGTTTCATATGCATTACATGTTCATCTAACATGTAAAAATGTATATAATGTAGGTTTTATTGTGCGAATTTACAGGAAATATGTCACTACTAAAAAGAGTGAAAATTTCCACGAAATATTCCAACCGAACATAAATCGGAGGGTTCATGAATTTCGATCGAAATAATTTTCAGTTAAAATTTGAATGTAAAAATTTCGACCGATTTTAAAATCGGCCGGAATTAAGATATATGGTATCGAATAACCCGGATAAATTTTCACATTCTTTTTTTTTGGTTTAAGTAGTATATTTTCACTTTTGAACTTTTAGTTTGATTTCGTCCGGGAAACTATTTCCTTTTTCTTTTATTGCTGGTCCTGTCACGTTCATGCACGTCCAAGTTTAATTAATCAATGACAACTATCATGACACTAAACTTTATTTTATTTATAGCAATAATTAAACCACTCATATTTTAATCATAATCATGTTTCCCTGTTTGAGAATTCTGATTCATCATAATTTAGTTATTCATCCAAAAAAAAATAGTTCAGAATATAGTCCGATCTGATCGTACCTATTAAATAATGAGGTAAGTACATATTTTTATTACTAAATAAATCTATACAATTGAGTTGGATTTGACTTGGAATAGATGTGGACGAGTCAAGTCCGATCAGAACTGAATTTTGGACTTAAAATAGATGTAAACGAAAGCAATTTTATCTCGAACAAATGATCAAGTTGACTAAAAAATATGGGATTTGACCAGAATAGATTAGGTCTAAGTTGGATTTAAAGGTAATTAATTATGTGTTCATTGTAGATCTGCACAACTAACATGTTTTCTTTTCTTTCCTTTTTCTTGGTGACAGGACATAGATGTACTATGGTTGAGAAATCCATTCCAACATTTGAATCTACCACAAAATCTAGACATGCAAATCAGCACAGACAAATTCAGAGGCAATCCATGGTCCGAATCACATCGGATCAACACTGGATTCTACATGATCCGATCCAACAACAAAACCATCGCGCTATTCGATAGATGGTACGCCTTAAAGGACAGAGCCAGAGGGTTGAAGGAGCAAGATGTTCTACAAATAATGATACAAAAAGGTTTTTTAAGAAAGTTAGGGATGAGAGTTAAATTTTTGGACACTATTTATTTCAGTGGATTTTGTCAGGACAGTCGTGACGTGAGGGCAGTAGCCACCGTACACGCCAACTGTTGTCGTGGCATAGCCGCCAAATTGGTGGATTTGACGGCGGTTGTACATGATTGGAAAAGGTACAAGAGTTCTTCTGCTAATGAGACTTCGATCTTCACGTGGTCGAAGCACGACGCATGTAGGCGTTCATGGAAGCATTAAGCTTTAATAATGTATTAGATTGCTGAAAGATGTTAGAGCATTTTCTCAAGAGAAATTGAGCTAAATGCAAAAAAAAAATACCCCTCTTGCTTTGCATAATTGGCAAAAAAATTCGTGTTATTTTAATTAGTAAAAAATCCCTTGTGTTCTTTTGTTTAATAGCAAAAACCCCATTTAAAATTCATTCATAAATCAATAAGGTGCCGATTGGTTCTCCCAATTAAATAAGGTGGGATTAGTTATTCCACAATAATATAATGTAATGCAATTATATAGTGTGGTGTTTGGTTGTACATTTTCACTCAAATTATAATTGAGTTATTATTTGGATTTAAGTGTTTGGTTTGCATGATTAAAATCAAGGAGATTATAATATATTGATTAAGCAATTTTACTTTATTCTCTGTCAACGTCAATCTATAAAAAATTATTCTGGCCAAGTAATTGAAAATTTGTTTTTAGACATCTATGATAATCCTAAGGAGCTTGATCACCTAACTGATCAACATTCATATCAAATGAATTCTTCTAAATCAATTTTTTCTTTTTAATTATTTTAGTTAATTATTAATTAGTAAAATTAGTTCTTACAAGCTATATACACTTAGAGTTACTGTTTCAATCACTAGGCCAAACTCGACTTAAAGTAATCTTAAGTAATATAATTAATTAAGTAGCTACCCATGACTTCATGATATATCCTACACAAATGAAACCCACACGTAATATTAATCCCATAATTAGGTATTATTTAATTCAATTTGTCAATTTGGTGTCAATATAATTTCGTCACTTAATTATCCACAACTTGAAAGGGGACAGAAAGCAACTTCAATTTAATGTTAATCTCATCCTTTCTTTCTGACTAATATGTACATACAAGATAACTAAGCTTTATATAGAATCTTCTAACCATTTAACACCCTTCATTGAAATTAGCCTTAATAAATTAAATAATGAAGCACGATATTTATCAGGTCAATAATGTTGCTTTATTTTAAAAAGGGTAATTTATAATCGGACCCCTTGGAGTTTACCATAATTACAAAAAGTCTCTTGTACTTTTAAAAACTATAAGGACATCCCTTTAATGGGATTTTTGTAAATATTTCTTGTTGAAGTTGTAATTAGTGTTTTGATACATAGTGTAAATCAGATGGGGGTCTCCTCGTAAATTCTGAAATATTATGGTGTTCCTTGTAAAACGATGAATCCTCGAAAATAAAGAATTTTCCTTTTTTTAGACGGAACTAGAATTGAGTGAAAGAAATTCAACAATAGGATATCTAAATATACTTACACCTACGTATCCTAGCTATATAAAATAGAATGATAGTCTACGTTAATAATTCAAATATATCTCTTTTAGCTTGCCAGGCCCATATGCTAGAATTTCCTTTAAGATCCAAGTTCTATAACCAAGTATATTGTTATCGGTTAATTCTTTCCCAATCCAAATTTAGCAAAACTCAACATTTTCAGTGCACTTATTTTAATTAGGATTTCATAGCAGTCCATAAAGTGTCATAAGGCATGTGCAATGTATCTATTTAATTGTGATGCATGAGTTTCGTCATTTCAAAATTATTGTACAAGAATTCAATTTCTTAAATAGGATTGATATTATTTTTATAATTTTTAAAAAAAAAATATTTCAAATTTGATTTAATTTATGAATATTATATATAAAACTTGAGGTTTAAAATATTATTTTGGGAATCTTAAAAAAGATTATTAGTTTAATAGATGTTAAAATATTTTTTTTCAGTTTTAGTAAGACTTATAATACTGGTATAAAAAAATTATTAAATAGGATTAATAATATTTATATAATTTAAAAAAAATTCCAGATTTTATATTAAATATTATTTAATTTATATATTATATATATAAAATCTAATAAGATTAGAAGACAAATTTTATAAAATCTAATTAGTTTAATAGATATCAAAACAATTTGTATCTGTTTTATTTATAAGATTTATAATAGTAATATATAAATTTATCAAATAAGATCATTAATTTTTGCAATTTTTGAAATGGGAACTGAAATTTCTTCAAACATGTAAATTGTGAGGTAAATTTGATGTCTCAAAAATATGTGGAGCAAACTTTATCGGTGAGCTGACCACATATTTCCCATCTATTTTTTCTCCAAAATTAAGAAGGAAAGTACCAACTGTGTTAACGGTCTTACGTTAACTTATGATATAAAATGTGTCAAATTTTTTTAATTTGATACCGAATTCTTAAAATATGCTACCGTATGGTACCAATAGTGAAATTATGTCGATATATAATAGAAGTATGTCTATTATTTATTCTAGCCATAACAAATAGAACGATAGTACAAATAATCATACAAATACAAGCATGGGCAAAAACTGAGCCCCAAACGCACTCCCACAAATTTCAAAATAACCATCAATTTCCCACAAAAGCTTCGCTCCACCCATCCTTCCAAATTTCTTCACGTTCTCTACTTTCCATTTTCGGTAAGTAAACATTCTTCAACCATCACTATATATATATCATAACTTACCCCATCCATCACAAATCAAGAAACAGCAAATTAAACTCTACTACTTAATTTCACAATCAAAAAATGGCCGGAAAAATATGTTACATGGTCCTCGCGATGACGACCATTCTTCTTTTCCTCCCCATAGTACGTCCGGACGACACCACACCCATTCCTGCCGACAAGTCCCAACTCGACACGTGGTTTAACCAAAATGTTGGTCCTTTTTCATCACGTAAAGCGTCTTTGGACCCGGCACTAGCCGAGGCCGAGGCGAACGTTACCATGATCAAAATCACCGCTGACGGGAAAGGTGATTTCAAGACTATTAGTGATGCGGTGAATAGCATCCCTGTGGGAAACAAGAGACGTGTTATTGTATCGATTGGACCCGGGAATTACACGGAGAAAATCAAGATTGGCATGTACAAGCCTTTTATTACATTATATGGGGACCCGACTAACATTCCCAATTTGGTGTTTGGTGGTACGGCGGCTCAGTACGGAACTGTGGAAAGTGCCACGTTGATTGTTGAATCGGATTATTTCAGTGCTGTTAATTTGAATATTGTGGTTTGTATCATTTTTTATTTTTTATCTTTATATTAATTATTTAATTAAGCGTTTTCTTGATTTTCTTGATTTTTTTTTTTTTTTTTTTTTTTTTTTTTTTTGTTTGTTAGAACTCTGCACCAAGGCCTGATGGAAAGAGGGTAGGAGCTCAGGCGGCTGCATTGAGAATAGGTGGAGATATGGCTTCGTTCTATAATTGCAAATTTTATGGATTTCAAGATACAGTTTGTGATGACAAGGGCAAACATTTCTTCAAAGATTCATACATTGAAGGGACCGTAGATTTCATCTTTGGAAGTGGAAGGTCCCTTTATTTGGTACGATTACAAACTAAAAATCTGCATGAAATCAAATCAAATATATTTCTTTTACTTATATTTTTTGATCCCTCGATCGGTACAGTTGGCTAGTCAATTTTACCAAAATTTAAAAATTATAATATATAATATAATTAGTTTATTTTAACAATAATATGATATATCATTTAAAAGATTAAGAAGTTTGACTTGCACTTAGTTTCGCAATTTACAAAATAGTTGCACATTTAGTCCTACCATATTTCGTAGGCCAATGTTCCAACTTACGGATTTTTCCAACTATATTCATATTCGTGGAGGCTCTTTCAAGCTCGAATTGTTAATTTTACATATCAAATAAGAATTAAATAATTTTTGTAGCTTGCTTGACCAAATATATGTATTTAACTACATTTTTGGTTGTAGAATACGGAGACACATGTTATTCCGGGCGATCAAATGGCGATGATCACGGCACAAGCGAGGACAAAAGTAGACGAGCCGAATGGGTACACGTTCGTGCATTGCTCCGTGACAGGGACAGGCGGAATTGCTTACCTTGGGCGATCATGGATGGCCTATGCCAGGGTAGTGTATGCCTATTCTGAATTCAGTGATGCTGTTAACCCCGAAGGATGGTCCAATAATAATGATGCCAAATCTAACAGGTAATTAATTAATTCAACTATTTAACTATTTTGAGATTTATATTTATATATATAAATGGTGATCGATGTTAATTAATTAAGTATTGATAACTAATTGTGACTTTAATTATTGTATGCAGTACGGTATATTTTGGAGAATATAACAATAAAGGGCCAGGATCAGATCTTAGTAAGAGGGTGACGTTTGCAAAGAAGCTAAGTGATGCAGATGCTAAGCCATTTATCAGCCTTGCTTTTATAGAGGGCTCTAAGTGGCTGCTTCCTCCGCCTAAAGTTTGATTAAAATGTTTCTAGCAATATATAATGTGTATATATAATTGTAAAAAAAATTATTTTTTACTAAATAGGTCTTTTTTGTGATTATATAATATATATCAATCAATTTACGTGACTTTTCTTTTAGTTATAGTTATTGGTATATGCTTTTATTTTGAAAGGAATTAACTCTTTAACTAGTCCTCAAATCCAAGGAACCAAGTCCAAATCTCCATGTTGGGGAGGTTCTCCCACATAATGTATCCTTCGCACCATGAAAAAAAATTAAATTCGATCTAAAATTTGAATGCTAATTTCTCCGCCCCAATTGAAATTCACCTTTAGGTGAAAAAAAAATAGTCAGTGTCATCCAAGTTTTGCTTTTTTATTTATTTTTAAGACAGTTAATACATCATTATAACAAAGAATCTATTTAAATTTATTTTAATGATATAAAATACAAAGATAAACAAATTACAAATTCTAATATTAAATAACATAAATACTCACAATAATGAAAATTGAACAAATAACCTCTTGTCTCGTTTTAGCCAACATGTTATTGCATCATCCTTTTTTTTAATTACATAAGAATGTTCAAAAAATTAGGAAATGAGCAAATCAAGTAATGTCATGTCGTTTCGGAATGTAATAGAGTAGTCCATTCTTTAGCTAGGCTAGTCTCTCAGTTTTACTCTTTTGATTGTTTTCTTCGGTATGTGGTTTCTGACATTGTAATCTCCGATCATCCATAATTTATTTAATCTTTCATTTCACTCTAAAAAAAATCGCATTTTATTCCCACATAACCGTGCTCTCCAGCATTTACGGTGTCATACTTAATTAAGATTGCATCATGGTCCTAGTCATTGTGTCCTGATTTTTAAATATTTGTACTTTTGATCCCGTATAAATACTAATATATGTATAACATTTCTGGTCTCTTATATATAGGAGCACGCCCTTAATTTGGTATAAAATATTTTAGAAAAGTGAAACTGAAAGTACAGTTTAAAAACGTATAGGATGAAACTTCAGTGAGCTAATTGCAAAAATACTATTTATGTTCTGTCTAATTATAATAAAAAATTCTCTTGGGTTCTTTTTTTTTTGTAAACCCCCTCTACGTTATTTTTTATTAGAAAAAGCCCATTTACAATTCCTTCATAAATCATAGGAAGGTTTTTGTCAAATTTTTAAGTGAACATAGAGGTCATTGACAATTTTTAAAGTTATTAATTAGAGGAGTTATTGATATTTTTTTTAATTAAGAGGGGTATTTTTGCATCCTTTGATGATGTTATAATTGACGGTATGGCTTGAAAGGAGTTTTTGGCTAGTAAAAATTAAGGACAGAGGGGTGTTGGAGAGATTATTTAGTGTAACCGCTGCACCACGTCATCAAGTACACGTGGTGCAGCCCACCAATACACTTGAGACATGTGGAGTGATAATCCACATCACCCCATATTCTGGCCATTTTTTCAAAAAATAGAGTTTAAAAAAATTGTGTTCACATTGCCAGAACATGAGTGATGTGGATTATTACTCCACATATCCTAAGTGTATTGGTGGATTGCACCACGTGTACTTGATGACGTGGTGTAGCGGTTACACTAAATAATTATGGGGGCTTGTGGGGTTTGGTAATTAAATTAACAACACAGGGGATTATGCACACAATTGCTCATATACAACAACATATATAGCAAAATTAACACATATCGTTTGTATTTCAATTTTTTTTAAACATAGGGAAGACAACAATACACATCATTATATTCACAAGCATATAGTACATTGATGGTCTTCATTTGAGTGAAATGCAAAATCAGCCATTATATTTTGTCTAATTAATAAAAATCCCCCTGTATTCTTTTTTTATCAACAAAATAACCCTCCCAAGTCGAAATGACATTTTATACCCCACAAAAGGATTCAAAGCACCCTTCTTGACCTAAAAAATATCAATATATACTAGAAAAAGAACACGGGAGGGATTTTTGTTAGTAAGAAAATTAAAGCAGGAGGGGTATTTTTGCATTTAACTCTATTCATTTTCTCCATAGTGCCTTAAGTTCATCATCATGACTCACATAACATTGATCCCAAACCTCAATTTCTCTCTTCCCAAGCTCCTTCTTAGCTTCATTAACAAGTTGCGAAATCGAAAGGAAATCCCTCAGAATCTCCCTACTACATCGCCTTCCCGTCTGCACCAGTTTCTCACAGCACTTTGGGCTGATCTCATTGCTGTTTTTGTCAAAAATGAGCCCTAAACGAGAATTAGAACCATCAATCTCAGCATCCACACGTCCGAAGACTTCTGTCTGGCAGTTAACCGTCAGCTCCCCTAAACACGTGAACACGTGTTCCCTGAATCCCGGGTACGGCTCTTTCCACGTGTCCATGGCAGGAGGATGGCGCGGAGGCGGCCTTGTGTTTTTCGGCTTGTGCTCGGAGCGTGGCTAGAGCAAGAATTGTTGTTGTCAGGATAAAAAGGACATACTTGAGGTTTGACATTTTTTTATTTTGAATATTTTTTTTTTGGTTTGGAGGAGACTTATTTGTTAATTATTTGGATAAAAATGAATGGGAGTGGGATAGATACCGACATTTTTTATTATTATATAAAACATATTATTCGGATATTATCACGAGTAATTATAGAATGCATTTTCAAACACAAGATTTAGTTCATAATTTTCTTATTGGTATTTATAATTAGGTGCCTTTGTTTGGAAACGTTTCATTTTCTTTTCCATTTTTTATAAACTTGGAAACGTTTCATTTTGGATTATTGACATTCATTAAATTGGTGGGAGATTAATCATTATGCTAGTGATACGTAACAGTTTATTAATTGTAATTGAATGTTTTAGTATTGATTTGTAGCACCAACAAGTTTGACGCAATTTCAATCCCAATTTAAAAATTTGCAAATTTGATAATTTATTAATCCAATTTAATATATTATTATTATTATTATTATTATTATTATTATTATTATGAATCATATAAAAAATGGAACTTTTTTTATTATTAATAAACTAATTATTTTTTAAAATTTCAAAAATATATATTTTGATTAATTACTGCTTCAAAAAAAAACTTTTTAAAATCATATAAATATTATTATTCCTACTTAATAAATTGTATATATCATTATTATAAGTCGTATATTACATTTTCTAAAATTTCAAAAAAAAAAATTTTTAAACTACCTAGATTTTATATTTAATGTATATAAATTAAATTATTTTTTTTATAAATTATGAAAGAAAAATCTTTTTAAAATTATATAAATATTATTAATCTGATTTAATAAATTTGATATAAAATATATCATTATTATAATTATAAAAAAAAAATATAAAATACAAAACCCTAACCCCTCATCCACCCACCCCCACCTCCCCCACCGTAAACACCCACCCCAAGATGCACCTAGGCCGCCGGTCTTAGGTCGTGGTGGCCTGGGACAAGCGAACCCAGGCCTAGGTTGCAACTGGAGGGGGGTTACGAGTGGGTGGGACAAGGGTTGGGGTTTTTATCTTTTCTTAATTATAATAAAATTAATCAATATCATATTTTCTTTAGACAATTAATATTATTTAGGTATTTTTTTATGTTTAGGTTCGAATCCTTTCACCTTGGTGTGGCGAAAAAGATTGATTCAACGAGATATGCCTTGCCTGCATTAAGATTTAAAACTTGTCGTCTACTTTCAGGAAATGTTTGGAACAGAGAACTTACAATAACACAACGCCGCATTCTCAAAAGATTGAGAAACAAGAAGAGATCTATTAAGAGAAAGATTTATTCGAGAGAAAATCTTAACAGTTACATCCAATCACAAACTACACGAAAGTTGTCCCTTTTTCATGGAGATTTACCCATCACAGAGATGCACAGAAGAAGAAAACGATCATATATCCCTTTTCTACTCAATCCAGAAACAAGATCGGACGTTATTCCGGTTCGTCTCCATTTTCGTGAAACTATTCCTCAAGCAAGGCAACCGATAAGTCATCGAAGGGTTTGTGTGAATAATAGAATGGTAAACATTATACATTTTAAAGTGTCCCACGGTGATATAAATTTATAAAATGTAATTAGTTTTTAAGAATTGTTTACAATTTTTAAAATTGGGATGATATTGTAACAAAATTATAAATAGTAGGGTAAATTTGTAAATCCGAAAATATTATGGGGCAAACTTTGCCAACGAGATTTAATTATGAGATCAATTTTGCATATTTTCCATCTATTTTTCTGAAGGAAAGTACCAACTGTGTCAAGAGTCGTTAACTTATGGTATAAAATGTGTCAGGTTTTTATAGTTTAGTACCGAATCCTTATAGTAGTCCAACTTATTATATTAAAAGTGAAATTCTCTCAATTACATATATATCATTTTAATTAGGAGATGTAGACAAAATGAATTGGGACAAGTCTTGTTTGCTCTACCCATATATAAGATTTTTTCACATGTACTAGATTAAGTTTACTGAAATTATTTGGGTCTAACACAATCTCAAAAGTTAACTCAAGAAATGAAAAATTCTCAAGGCTTGATGACTTAATCTTATTATTTATTATACAATTCATGTGGGATATTTTTATTCTCAATGCCATATTAATCACCAAATGTTCCAATTTGAAATGATATTCTCGTTAGGGACTAAACCAGAGGTTATCCCGGGAAAGCCCATCTGATTCGATGCTTATGCAGAAAAACTATGTTCTTGAACGTGAAAACGAGATCGAGAGAGCATATCGGAATATTCCAAGTGCCTTTTATAGCGGTTTCAAATTTGAATTGGCTATAATACTTTAATTATTAAACCTATATTTGCATTATGAATTTGAATAATTAGGTAGATTTCCAAGACTGGGGGGAAATTGATATTAACACATGTAGATCATTAAAGGTGGACAGTGATTTAAGTTTGTTCTTATAATGCAAGTCTTTTAAGATGAGTAAAGCACTGTTTTTCTGGTAGTCTTGAATTACACACATACTCAAATGGCCACAAAACATAACAATTTTGCATCCAATGTCAAATCTACAATAAATTTTTTTTCTAACAAAATCTTCATGACGAGCAGATTCGCAGGCCATCAATTAACAAAACCAAAACTTGAATAAAAAACTTGATTTTCTAATATCCAACAATATCCGAGTATAAATTAGAGACACAAACTAGAGAGATTTTGGTCATAGAAAATTATCGCAAAAAGATACAAGTAATTAAAGTTATTTCTTCTTCCCAGCCTTGGCAGCATCTCCAGCCTTGGACTGCAAAAATATAGTAAAACAGGATTAGCAAAAAATAGGACTCTACAAATTTTAAAAAGCTGGATAGAGCCGCTAAACCAGATGGGTTATAAATTATACCTTCTTAACACCACGAATCTTAAGGGCCCTGTTCTTCCTCTCCTTCATCTGCTTCCTAGATTTCTCTACCTTGGTATCAAGACCATTCTAAACATAAAATAACTCATCATTAGACATACAAAATTTAATTACAGCGTAATATTAATAATCATCACAAATCATTATATATGGCTGCAGGTTCCCTCATCACGCTACAATTTAAGCATAACGATGAATGCCGGATATGAAAAGGGTAAACATGTTAAGATAAAACAGACTTCATATTTAACACAAAGACATCGGCAGCATATACTAACTCCATTCCTAAATACATGTCGTTTAAAGTTGTACAAGGATTAAAGAACTATTAATTGCCTAATTTTAGGAGAATAAAAGTCTTATGGTACAAAATTACCCTTGAGAAGAAATAAAAATATCTCCAACTTCCCATATCAATCATTAATGAGAAAGGGTAAACTTGTAGTCTCTCTTGAATTTCTAAAAGGACATGTATTTAAGAATAATCTTTTTTTACTAAAACGACATTTATTTAGCAATGGAGGTAGTGCATTTTAACGATGAAGAACCAAAGATGAAGGAGCATGTTTTAGAATGAAAACAAATGGTCTCCTAGTATAACATTTATCTTGATGACAAATGATCATCAAAAGAGCATATGGTATAAGAAACAGTGGAATGAAGTCAATTCAAGATTGTCTAAATATAGATGGATGATATAAGTGACACTGAAATGAGAGCAGGACCTATACCAACGTCTTGTTAAGAACTAGAGCAATTAAGATACTTATTAACATATGACCCTATACAGAGCAAGAATGCCAAGAGGTTATCAAAAGTCAGGCACCAATTCAACATTCAACTAGCTAAAAGAGTACTAAAATACATAACAAAATTAGAAGAGCAAAACCTAGCAAAGCTATTATATGAAATGCTTATATATAAACATGCAATGCTAAATAGGTAGACTATTACCCTGATGAGCCTGTATTTTGGCTCGAATTTCTTCGCATTCTCGACAGAGTCATAAATCAAACCAAACCCAGTAGATTTGCCTCCACCAAAGTGTGTCCTGAACTTGAACACAAAAATGGCATTTGGGTCTTTAACCTCATACATTCTTGAAAGTTTCTCCTTCAACTCAGCCTTTAAATTAAAACAGAAGAAACAAAATTATTTCATTCCTTTTTATGAAGAAATATTACTCTAATATCATCTAATAATATACATCTAAATTTTATAAAACTACATTATCAACAAGAATATATAACTAGAAACCAATATAAAAATAAAACTGTGATAGTACAGGGAATTCATACCTTGGAAACATTAGGCCTCCCTGGATGCAAGACATCAATGATCTACCAAACAAAATCTTAAATTAGAATAGAATTAACTAAATTAAAAGTAACAGGGTTATAATAATAGTAAAAAAAAAAAAAAACATATTAGAAGACGTACAAACTGCTTCCTGGAAAGGAGACGATTTGTCATGAACTTCCTTGTTCTGATAGTTACTGCCTTGTCCGCCATTTTCTGCGAAAATATAAAATAAATGCCCTAATTAAATTCAATCTAACCCTAAAATAAAAATCACTAGTAAATTAACATATTCGTTGAGAAGTAAAACTGCAAAAGGAATGCATCATACTACGTTGAAGTTTAAGCAGATTGCTCGAGAGGCGTATTGCGTTGAAAGGAAATGTGTCTTCTTTTTTCTATTTTTTTTTCTCTTTTAATTCAAGGAAATGAGTCTTTAACCCTAGGGTTTTTGTATTCGGAGCGCTCCACGTAGGCTGAAGTGGCCCAATTAAAATAACAATCGTGGGCTGAATATTATTTCTCTGATAAAATTGATGGGCTAGAACTCAATAGGCCCAATGCATTATGTTTTTAATAGCCCAAATATTTGTACACCAACCTAAGGTTAATTATGAAACACACTCATGTTTCATTTTAAATTTTTAATTAGCATACACTTCTATTATATATTGAATTATGGATTAGCAGATACCCGGATGCAAATTAATATTTAATTATTATTATTACTATTTAAAAACAAATATCATGTTTAGTTATTTAATCAATGTACTTCTACTAGTTATTGGTACTGGTATACGTTTTTATTTTTGGAACTTTTTTCCATAAGTATGTGTATATATGTATATATTGATTTATCACCCGGGTAATTGATTCAGTAGAAAGAGACTGATCTCCACTAGGATTGTTTATTGAGTTGGGTCTATCCGAAGCTCGATGGCTTTCGAACTCGAATATTTGTGAGGCGGGTCAAGTTTGAGCCATTATTAAACCCGATCAATTTATGAGCTAAGCTTAAACCTAACACGGCTCAGTCCGAATAAAGCCCGAACATATAATTGTTTTAAATATTAATATTGATTACTTGTATTGTAGTTATAGTTATTAATTATTATTTTTATTAAGTAAAGTTACAAAAAGTTATAATGTAAACTCACATATATGTTGATATATCAATTTCGTACTGATGACCGAAATCCAAAAAAAAATTTTAAATCAAAGATAAAAAAATAAAAAAAATAAAAACGATTCAATAAATTGGAGTATTGAGACTCTAAAACTCTACTGCATGTTCATATAGATCAACCTTATCGTAAAAAATGTGGGCAAATAACTCGATCTTTCAGTTAAAATATTATTTAATAATATATACTTGTGTATTAAGTAATAATAGTCTATTCATAAGTGTTTCGGTAATCTAAATATTTAATACCTCAAGCTATTTGTGCCTATATTAACAAACCTAATATAAGCCCGATATAGACCCGAAATTCGAAAAATTACATTGGCCGAGTTTGAGCCAGAGAAAACAGAAAATTTATGAGTCAAGTTTGAGCCTATAACTATGAAGCTCGACATTATTTGAGTTCGAGCTACTTAAGGCTCGACTCACAAGGCCCGATTGACAATCCTAATCTCCACAACATGATGAATTCACATTCGAATTTTCACTAAAGAAAATATCGACATAATCTACGCAAAAAAATTAGATCAAGTCTAAAACATGAACACCAATTTCTCCATCCCAATTTAAATCGACCACTGCGTGGAAAGAAATTAATCATTGTCATCCGATCCTTGCTTTTAATTACATAAGATGAAAACTTCAAAAAATGAATAATTGGTAAGGCAACCAACGGAAAAATTGCATTGAGATTACTGCTTTATGTCACAACTAACATTTGCTACTAAAAAATCAATTTCATTGGTAATTTTGGTTCAAAGTGATGTCCGATTTTAAAATTAGCCCACATACAAAGTAACGTAACTTGTAATTTTGGGATTTTGACCCAATTCAACAAAAAATTGAAAGAAAAAAAAAATTTTCTGATATGTTGTTGGTCTGTTGGGGGCCGTTTGGTAGACCTAATAGGAGGTATTAAGTCATATTATATGAGTTAATATGGCCTAATACAACATGTGGTGGCATTGCTCTAATACCGGGTCAAATGAATTGAATCCTTACGACCCGGTATTAAGACTAGATTATAATCCACCCAAGCATGGGTGGATTAGTTAATTCGGGTGAATATGGATTAGGTAAAATCAATAATAACCTTAAATTTACATATTTATTTTTTTACATATCATTAAATATCATAAATTCTTCTTAAATCTTTGAAAATATATAAATATATATCTAAACTCATAACTCTACAAAACATATTACGGTAGATTGTTTTAATATAATATGACTCAATCAAATCTACCAAACATATTTTTAATATGACCGTTAATTTGGCTCCAACTAATCCACCTTAATCTCATACACCTTACCAAACGACTCCTTGAAGAATTGGAGGGATACATGATGGGAATGGGGCGGTGGAGAGTTCCAAGTTTTTTTATTTTTTTTTCAAAATTTTGTTGAATTGGGTCAGTACCCCAATATTACAAGTCCCGTCACATGCACGTGAACTAATTCAGACAATTTTAAAATTAGATCTCAAATGTGGATTAAAATTGTCATAAATTGAAGTTGTGATATAAAATGTGTCAGTCCGCTAAAATGTGAAATGACAATGACAACGAGCATTAGTTGTGGCGTAAAAAAACAATACTCACAAATCGCATTTATTCCCACATAATTGCTCTCTAGCATTTTTGTTGCCACACTTTTTTAAAATTGCATTATGGCCTTACATTTTATAGAGTTACACTGTTTGTCCTAACTTATAAAATATTACGCGCTTTTAATCCCGGAAAATATACTTGTACATGTAACATTTCTGGTCTCATAAGACTTCCTCAATTTTTATTTCCACATTTTATCCCAATGAAGGTGGTGAGATTAAAAATACATAAAACTAAATATACATTTGCATGAATAAAAAATGTTTGAGACTCCAATCCAATTTTCTCATCAATTGATTACCTTATCTTTATTATCATGACTCATAACTTATCTTTATTATTTAAACCAATGTACATGACACTTATATAATTCTTATTTATTGATAGATATACAATTAATACACACTTAATATTCATTTAAATATTCATATGTATATCAGTACATAGTTTCCATGCATGAGTCGATTGAAATGATATCATCGACTCACTCTACAGTGATCCAAACCTAGGACTGTCTATTGAGTCAGGTCTATTCGAAGTTCGATGGCTCTCGAACTCGAATATTTGTGAGCCAGGTTTAAGCCTAACAGGGCTCAGCCCGAACATATGATTGTTTTAAATATTAATATTGATTATTTGTATTGTAGTTATAGTTATTAATTATTATTTTTAATAAGTAAACTTACAAAAAGTTATAATGTAAACTCACATATATGTTGGTATATCAATTTCGTACTGATGACCGAAATCCAAAAAAATAAATTTAATCAAAGATAAAAAATAATGGTTCAATAAATCGGAGTATTGAGACTCTAAAACTCTACTGCATGTTCATATAGATCAAACGTATCGTAAAAAATGTGGACAATTAAATAACTTGATCTTTCAGTTAAAATATTATTTAATAATATATACCCGTGTCTTAAGTAATAGTAGTCTATTCATATGTGTTTCGGTAATCTAAATATTTTATACATCAAGCTATTTGTGCCTATATTAACAAACCTGATATAAGCCAGATATAGATCCGAAATCCGAAAAATTACATGGACCGAGTTTGAGCCTATAACTATGAAGCTCAACATTATTTAAGTTCGAGCTACTTAAAGCTCGGCTCACAGGGCCCAATTGACAATCCTAATCTCCACAACATGATGAATTCATGTTCTATATTTCACTAGAGAAAATATCGACATAGTCTATACACACAAAAAAAAATTAGATCAAGTCTAAAACATGAACACCAATTTCTCCATCCCAATTTAAATCTACCACTTCGTGGAAAGAAATTAATTATTGTCATCCGATCCTTGCTTTTAATTACATAAGATGAAAACTTCAAAAATTGAACAATTGGTAAGGCAACCAACGGAAAAATTGCATTGAGATTACTGTATTTTCATAACTAACGTTTGCTACTACAAAATCAATTTCATTGGTAATTTTGGTTCAAATTGATGTCAGATTTTAAAATTGGCCTGAATTAGCCCACATACAAAGAAACGTGACTTGTAATTTTGAGATTTTGACCCAATTCAACAAAAAGTTTGAAAGAATTTTTTTTTTGTTCAAAATTTTGTTGAATTGGGTCAGTACCCCAATATTACAAGTCACGTGACTTGTAAGTGAATTAATGCAGACAATTTTAAAAATTATATCTCAATGTGTATAAAAATTGCATCGAAATTAAAGTTGTGACACAAAATGTGTCAGTTCGCTAAAATGTGAAATGACAACGAGCATTAGTTGTGACACAAAAAATGCGCGCAATTCGTGTAATTTGTTGAAATTAAGTTATTTTTATTTTCTGCTTGAGAACTTTCAATTGTATAAGTTGTATGCTTAATGTATGTAATATATATGTTGTATTGCTGGGAATTTTTAGTTGGGTATTTGTTTTTAGCTATGGATCTGTACATATACGTAAATCCTCTCGATTGAATGCTCTTTACCACATCACGATTTAACCATGTAAACATTTTGCTTGTTCATTGTGCGGCAAAATCTATATATTTGTTATGAATTTTGGATTTGTTGTTGAACGAGATGGTATATTTGGTAATTGTAATGAGAATATCTTATGTATGAATAATGAATTTATGCGATTTACTAATAGTGGAAAAATGAATATTAATTTCATTAATCGATTTACTAATAGCGGAAAAATGGATACTAATTAGAAAAGCAGTTTTCTTTGGGAAATATTATTAGAAAGAATTAATGAATTTATCCATAGAACATTAGATTAGGCCGAAAACCAAATATAACAAAGTTTTATAAATTAAAAATAAAGTAAATTTAGTACTTCAACAAGAATGACAACAAGGGTCCTTCTAGCTTAAAACAACTTACAGGTCGGGGTTTGCATCAATCTTGCTGACAAAATCTCCCTGTATAGGATACAAGAACTGATTAACAAAAAAGTTAACAATGGTGATGCATCATCTATTATATACAAAGTCAGGTTTGTTATTACATATAATAAAGTCAAGTTTTAGTTTTCAAAAATTTAATCTATGCCTCTCGATAATCTATTTTATTTTTGGTGTATAACAGATGTAACACGACAACGAAATTTGAATCAAATGAAAAGAAAGTATGCTAGCCAAAATCCTCTAGAGAAACAAAAGTATATTGAAAAAGTTAAGAGATCTAAGATTACCAGGAACACTCAACGGACGATTAATGAACAAAATAAAAAATATTACGAAACTATTCAGAAAATCATTCAAAGTTTGTTTCATAATCTATGAATGTTGTGAATACTTTTTTGTGTTGTGTTTATATTAGTCTTATATTCTTGAATGTGGTAGATGGTCAAGTTGAAAAATTGAAAGTCGATCAATGCAAGATTTATCTAAAGAAACATGGACTAGGATTGAGTGGCAATAAAGCGACACTTATTCAAAGGATTAAAGGGCATATTGAGTGTCCAACATCTGTCCAAAGAGAATAGCTTCTTAGAGCTCAAAGATCCCATATGAGTCAAATGGTTAGTACAAAAAATTAACTTTGTGTTCTTAAGTTCTAAGATATCTACTAAAAGGCTTATTATTAATTTATAATTTTTATAAGGTTAACATTTTATGATCTTGTATGTTCGGCGATGCATATGCATTCATTGTGGTGCTGAAAGATTTGAATATGAGCTCCACACTTTTTGTTGTGGTAATGGAAAAATTAAACTTGCACCTATTGAAATTTCAGATGAGTTGTTCAAGTTATTCAGTTCACAGTCAGAAGAGGCTATGAACTTTCGAAAAAATATTTGTCATTTGAATTGCATATTCTCTTTACCTCATTTGGTGTGAAGTATGATAAAGAGCTTGCAAATGCTAAGAATGGGATTTATACTTTTCGAGCACAAGGAATGGTCTACCATAATCTTCCAGTATTAATTCCGAATGAAAATTGGCCATCATATTTTTCAATTGTACTTTTTTGATATTGAAAATGAAGCTGAGGCTAGACTCAAAATACTGGAGAATTCATCTTTATATGAAGCAATTATAAAAAAGTTAATGAAAATTGTAGAAGTTAATCCATATGTCAAGGTGTTTAGACGGTGAAAAGATTATCCATTAATGGAAGGTGTTCAACTTCATATTTCAAAAGATGTGAATTTAGATCAACGAGTATATAATCATCCAACTACTGATCAAGTTGCAGCTATATGGATTGAAGGAAATAATGATGATATACCGTATCACAGAGATATTATAATCCATGCACATTCGGGCAATACAATAGAATAAAACATAATTATGGATTCTATGAACCATTGCAATATCCAATTCTATTTCCAAGAGGTGAGATGGGATGGCATCAAAATATCAAAAAAAAGTTGCACCAATGACAATCAAGTTGGTCCGTCCACCTTCACGAGGGACGAAAGCATAGATGATGCCCATGAACAAGAAAGTTAATCATTTGTTTCGCTTTATTTCAATTCCTTTTTATTTGTTCAAACAATAATTATTACTTAATTTCATTCATGATTATTCATCTCATATTCTAAGTTTCTAACATATACAATTTTCTTTCAGAGAATAATGAAATGTGTTATACAATCCGTTCCATCACCCAGGAAGAATATTACTATACATGAAGATGAAGGTATGTTTTAATAAATAAGAAACAAATAATAAACTTAAAATTAAAGTATATCATATAAATAGATCATCCAAATGTTAAAAAGTCATATAAATTTCATTATTTGTTCATCTTTTGAAATATTAAGTGATAAGTGATAATAGACAATATTTTTAGCAGATAACGTCCTCGCTAATCATGGTTCCAACCTATCAACTGATAATGTACTTGCCAACCACGGTTCTAACCTACCAAATTTTCATTATGCAAATGATATCCTTTCACAAGAACAACAAGGTATGTATTAGTTAACATTCCAAAGTTATTAAACTATTAGATTTGAATGATTTAATGTAATTAAACAAGCATAAGGTAGAAATAATGATGTACCCTATGTTACTTTCCTTGTACTCTTCTTCAAGTAAATTTTCAATTCCATTTTACAGTATCCCTTTAGTTTATTATAAAATCTAAGTTCTCTATTATTATATATATATATACATAAATAAACATATAAAGACTACTATGATTGAAACAGGCAATAACCCCGCATTCACTTAATAATTCACTCAAATGGATTTTTTGGTTAAGAAATAATAACGCAGAGGGGCTAATAAAAATAACATAAGGATGTTGATATTTAAACAAACAACAGTCTTTCTGCATTCCACTCATTAATGTACGTTGTTTGTGTGTTCTTTTTATTCTTTCAATTAATATAAAAGTAGCACTTTACCTCCTATAATGTCATTAATATTTCACACTGTCTCCTTGGCATTTTCATAAGTGGCATTTTACACTCTTATTTTATGATAAAGTGGTAGTTTACCACCTATATTATGATAAATATGACAATATATCCTCTATGTTACACAAACACTTTTCATGCTCACTTTTAAGTTCGGCAAGTGAGTTACACTCTCAGACTCAGTGTAACACATTTTATATAAGAAATACTTAAGTGTGAATTTTTTCTTTCCACAATGGATATAAGTGTAACATATTTAATATGGGGGAGAGAGGGTTAAATGCTCATTTTCAAATCACAGATGAGTTAAATGAATTTTATGTATTTTACAGGGAGGTAAATTGGCATTAACTCTATAAAATTGATCGTTGTAATTATAAATCATCAACAGTTTGGATTAGGAATGCTCTTTTTGAAATCACATAGGGGTAAATTGAATATTATGCATTTTAAAGACGCAATTTGGCATTAACACTATAAAATTTTATCGGTTTAATTTAGCCGAAAAAGTGTCTATCAGTGTAACACATTTTATAAAAGAGAGAATTTAACTGTGAAATATTTTTCCACAAGGGATATAAGTTTAACATACTTCATATAAGGGGGAAGGGAGAGGGAGTAAATGCTCATTTTCAAATCACGGAGGGGTAAAATGAATACTATGTATAATACAGGGAGGTAAACTGACATTAACTCTATAAAATTTATCAGTGTAACTATAAATTATCAAAAGTTTGAATGACAAATGTTATTTTTGAATTCATATAGGGGTAAATTGATTATTATGCATTTTACAGGGGCAATTTGGCATTAACTCTATAAAAGTTTATCGGTGTAATTTAGCCGAAAAATGTCTATCAATGTAACACATTTTTATATAAGAGAGACTTAAGTATGAAACTTTTTTGCACAAGGAATATAAGCGTAACATATTTCATATAAGAGGGACTTAGATCTAATTTTTTTAACACTCTATTTAACTGTAAAACTCTTTATATTTGAGGTACCATAAATATGATTTTCGTACAATATTATATTATTAAGTTTCCTATATCGATTAATGTTTACTAAGACTCACAAAAGAATAAAAAAAAAAAAGAAAAAATATGACTACATCCCCACTGAAATTCCAAACGAAGATCCAGATGACGATGACACAACAAAGGACATCAGTGGAAAGAGGTTATAATTGATGTAGAAACTACTGAAAGAAATAAAAGGCCAATCACAAAGAAGGTCAAAAAGACCAAAAAGACTTCATCTCGATTGAAATTTTGAGTGACGAAGAGACACTTAGTAAATTAAGGACATAAAAGAAAAATAATATTGTCAAATCAAATGAGAAGATATCATTTGAAAATATCAAGGTCAAAAAAGAAAAAAATTGATGTTTTTGGTCGTTCAAATGGTACTGTTAGAATAATAGTATATAGACAAGTAGTTTTAGGATAAAAAATACTTGGTAATTATAGTTTCTCTTTTGTTTTCAAGTTTGGTATTAGTTAATTATGATCTCAACTTTACTTTGAAATATATTAAATAAGTTTAATTATGTATTTCAATTACAAGATAATATGATAGAAATATGATATATATGATGAAATTAATATTGAAAATTAGTTAATCACGTGCGTTGCACGTGTACCTTTCTAGTTCATTTAAATATTCATATGTATATCAGTACATATATTCCATGCATGAGTCGATTGAAATGATATCATCGACTCACTCGACAGTGATTCCAAACCTCATTTTCTCTCTTCTTAAGCTTATTCTTAATTTCATCACTAATGAACGGAAGCACAATGTCACGCATCAGTATCGCCTTACTGCATCGCCGTCCAATGTGCAGCAATTTCTCACAACACTTTGGGCTGATATCTTTGCTATTTTCTTTATCAAAACGGAGAAATGCAGTATGCATCACCCCACGATCACTGGGCCCCGGTCCAGAGGAGCTCAGACTGCCAAAGATTTCTCTTCTACAACCCGTCAGATCATCCAAACATTTTTGCACGTCCAGGACGTTACGGGATACAAAAAATAAGTTATAATCTTTTTTGGCTAAGGGTGGGGTTGCCTCAGCGTGGTGTTCTCGAGCTCGTGTCGAGAATGAGGCTAGAGCGAGGACTGTTGCTGCCAGAGCCAAGTGGATATTGAAGTTTGACATTTTGTTTAATTTTTGGGATTGGAGAAAATTGTTTGGTGATTAATTCATGAAAAGGAATAGAAGTGGGATTGGTATTTATGGGGTTGTCTTTGCTTGGAATTGGAAACTTACGTTAATTTGTAGTAAATGACTTTCATTAAATTTGTGAAAGGTTAATCAATTTGCTAGCTTTGTGATAAGTAACAGTATATTGATTGTAATTAAATGTGATAATGTTTTAATATTCACACGATTTGACTGTAAGCACAAACTAATTGAGATAATTACCTTTCTAAAACCATATTTTCTCTTAGTATTTGATATTAGACCTTTGGCTTAGTCTAGCTTTGCACCCAGCAAATGAAGCAAATGGGTTCATTTTGAACTTTACTCTCTATAAATATATTACGAGAGAATTGCATTTTTGATACACAGCTATAGGTCAATTCCCATTATTGGTACACAACTATAGCTGCTTATAATTTAAAAGTTGATTTGGTACTGTAGCTACTAAAGTATAATAATTGTTATAAACTGTTTATAATAGCGCAACAAATGGAACTTAAGTTAGTGAATTATTAATGGATTAAATAAGTGCATCAATTTTTTCTTCAAAATCAAGAAGGCATGTTCCCGGCAGTCCCACAAGCTATGTTCCAGCAAATTTTAATGAAGAAAGGGCCGTTTGGTAGGACCTAATATGGGGTATTAAGTCATATTATATGAGTTAATGGGTTAATACATTGTTTGATGGCATTGCTCTAATACCGGGTCAAATGGATTAAATTCTTACGATCCGGTATTAAGACTAGATTATAATCCACCCAATCATGGGTGGATTAGTTAATCCGGGTAAATATGTATAAGGTAAAATATCACTAATAACCTAAAATTTGCTTATTTTCCTTTTAACATATCATAAATTATTCTCAAATCTCTAAAATGAAAACATATTATACATAAATAAATCACAAATTAAAATTTATATTAATTCACAATTAACATGGAAGCATTCAATCAAGTCTACCAAACATATTTTTAATATGACCTTCAATCCGGCTCCAATCTAATCCACCTTAATCCCATACACCCTACCAAACGGCCCCAAACTCTATAAAAAGTCGACATAATTAGATTAGAAAAACTAACAAAAAGAAATTCTTTAATTAATTTTGTTTTACATAAAAACAAAAAAAGAAAAAAAACTAACAACTTTTGAAGCCAATTATAAGGATATATATATGGAAAGATTTATTTGATTGAGAATTAAAGTTGAAAAAATCTCTTCCCTTTAATTTGTGGTTCATCCCTGTAACAAATAAAATTTCAAGTTTAAAAATATATATTAAACAAGAAATTATTGTACAAATAAAATTTTATTGAGTAGTGGTTACAATCTCTATAATTCCCCTGATTCTAATCTTAAGGAAAATTAAATGTTTCTTGCGCTTGATCTTGAAAATGTCTTTTTGATCTTCTCAGAATTGAATTTGTGCTCGAATAACGTTAATCCAGGGGCAAATTTGCTTAATCCTGGATCAAACGTGAAATGATTCAAATTTCTTCAACGAACGTCTTGAACTTCGCCTTGGATATTCTGGATTTTTGAGGGATTTGATCTTTATTTTAACTTCGTGAATTTCCAATAACGTTAATCTAAGAATTAAGTATATTAATCTTAGATTAAACGTTGGATTTTTCTTCACTTCTTGAAGAACGCCTTTGAATATTGGAAAGAACGCCTTGATTTGAAGAACGCCTTGATATTTTGGAAGAACACCTTGAGAGAGTTTGCTTTTCTCCTTGCACTTCCTTTTTGCTTTTTGAATTGAGTTTTTGAGTTGTCCTTTTCTTCTTAGAGGTGACCCCTATTTGTAGGTGGGGTTTGAGAAAAACTGCAATATTCTCCATATGACGTGGCGCAGTTTGATTGGCTCTTAATATTTTGTGTGACAAGAAAAATATCTTGTTTAATTCTCTTTCCCTTTAAAAAGATATGATATGCAAATATTGCATTGTGAAGAAAATCTTGCCAAGCTTAATAATTTCCTACACAAACTTGCCTTGTGTATGGAGATTTTAATTTATTTGCAAGAAATCTTATATTTAATTAGTCATAAGATATAAAATATGTCAATTAATTATTTAATTATTATTTTAGGAATTAAATTTGATATAATCCCAAAATAAATTAATTAATAATTAATATATATATTGGACTTAATCAGGCAATAAAATTTAACTGCCTACAAATGCCCCCTCGAGACTTATTTACGAACATGCATTTGCTTTTGAGTAGATAAGTCGCGATTTCAACATAACATGGTCTTGAAAAAAAATATTGTGACACGATCAAAAATTTGGATGATCGTAGCAAATTTTATGAACTTTGGAGACAATGCTAACTAATTGTTCTCATTAAACGATTAATCCATAATTAATCCCGGGCTCACTTTGTTGGCATATTAAATCTTGAGTTTGAAGTGAGTGTTCAGCACTTTATTACTCCATTATATGCATTATTTAAATTCTCAAATGTAAGCCCATTTAGCAAAAAAAGAAAATGGATTGAGTTCAATGAATTCATAGGAGTGAATTGTTTCTTAGCCCATTCCATGGCCCAATATATTGTGGCCCTTTTATGAACAAAAGGTGGTAAATTGCATTTTAACTCCTCCTTCCTCACGGATTCATTACAGTTCCAGATTCTTTGAATTTTCTTCTTATTTCCAAAACTGTACAGATCAATGAAATTCTCACGACAATATTTTCGAGTTGAAGGAAACAAATTAAAGAACACTTCTCTTGTTATATTTTCTTGCCAAGCCGATTATTCAATGGAATCTGAGTTTAATTTTTATTTCCAATAATCCCAAATTCTGCTTCCAAACTCATCTTTATTCCCTTAATGAATGTTCCCAAGTCCTAAAAGGATTCCAATTGAGTTCAATATCTGTACCTATAAAAAGGCCTCATTACTCCCCTTCTTCATTCATTCAAATAACCCAAAGACTAGTGTTTATATTCTTCAATTACGGCGGTCTCCCCTTTTCAAGAATCAGAAGTATACATATACATATATACTTCATCGGAAGCTAGTTTGAGTGAGACAGGGGAGTGTATTGGATCTTCAGTGATCATCTTGGTCAATTTCAGCAAAACCTGCAAAAGAAGAAAGAAGAAATCAGTTTACGCGCATATTGAAATTGAAATGGGAATTTTGTATTCAATTAGGGCTTTAAGTGTTAGGCTATTTTGTAAATAGTAAAAGCGTGGTTTATTTCATTAGCATAGTTGTGTTTTCTTTTTCTAGTCGGTTACTTTTTTTGTAATATAAATAGGTGCACAGTTCAATTCCTGTACAGAACAGATCTCACAATTTTTAATACACAGTCTATTTCTTCTTCTCTGCATTCCTTTTCTCTGCTTTAATCTCTTCAAGAAATAAGAGTTCTTAATTCATAATCTTCATTCTCATGATGGAATTTTAGATTATAACATGGTATCAGTAGTTTATCTTTGAATTCCGCTACTATCTACGAATTAATTTCTATCAAGAATCCTTCCTTTCTTCCTCTGTTTTTCTCCAGATTTCTTGTTTTCCTCTTATTCATGACTTCTTCTACTACTACCAGTTCTACTGTCCCTTCTTCTCATTCCAAACCTCCAATGGAGGATCCCTCTCATCCCTATTTCCTTCATCCATCAGACAACCCTGGTTTACTTCTGGTTCAACAACAACTCAAAGGGGATAATTATCCCACTTGGTCACGTTCTATGTTACTGGCTTTAAATGTCAAGCATAAGCTTGGTTTCATCAATGGTTCCCTACCAGATCCAGGCCCCGCTGATGAGAAACTACAAACTTCTTGGTCCAGAAACAACGATGTAGTGGTTTCTTGGATCTTGAATTCAGTCTCCACAGACATTCATTCAAGTATCATGTATACAAATAGCGCTAAGGCCATATGGGATGAGTTGAAAACAAGATTTCAACACAGTAATGGCCCACGGAAGCTTCAATTACGCAGAGAACTTGCCAACTTAAAACAAGATAATCTGACTGTTAACATGTTTTTCACCAAACTTAAAACAGTTTGGGATGAATTGGCCAATTATCGGCCTATCTTGAATTCTTGTGATTGTGGTGGTCCACAGAAAATCCATGATCACTACCAAGAAGATCTTGTTCTCTCTTTCTTGATGGGATTAAATGATTGTTTTGATAATCTACGCAGCCAGATCCTCTTGATGGATCCAATCCCACACATTGACAGAGTGTTTTCACTAGCCACTCAAGAAGAGAGGCAGAAACAGGTTGGCCAACCTACCACTTTTGACATGTCTACTTCTATGGCTTTTGCCTCTAAAGTTTCTTCTCCCAACTCTACTACTAACCAACAACCATCCAAACGTCCATACAATCAATTTCAGCAGAATTTTCAGTCACAGACTACCCCTACTTTTAACCCATCCTTCAAAAAGAAAGATGTACCAATCTGCACACATTGCAACTTCAAAGGACACACAATTGATAAATGTTATAAGCTTCATGGTTACCCTATTGGCTATAAACCTAAACCAAGAAATAATACATTACCACCTAATCCTATAAACTCCCTTACAAATAATCCACCACTCCTTCCCACTCCACAGTCCAATACTTTAGACCAGAACCCTTTAACCCCTTTACTCCAAAGTTTAAATACAGAACAATGTCAACACCTCATGAACCTCTTCAGTACTCACTTGAATTTCAACAATCCTACTGATTCCTCACAGGATCCTGCACATATCTCCTGTGTCTCAGGTATCTGCTCAACATCCTTTAATATTAAACAGCAAATTAATCCAACTGATTGGATTCTTGATTCTGGTGCATCAAAACACATTTGTTATAATAGTTCTCTGTTTTCTTCTTTAAGACCTATTGCCAATGCTTATGTAATTTTGCCTGACAAAAGTGTCTTTTCTGTTTCTCAAGTGGGTGATATACCTATTAATTCCTTCCTTACACTTAAAGATGTGTTTTATGTTCCTACATTCACTTTTAACTTGGTTTTTGTCAGTGCTTTATTGTTTAAGGGTGACTTGACCATTAATTTCACAAATGAATCCTTTATGATTCAGGACCTACGAGGGAAGAAGATTGGCGAGGGTAGGAAGTTAGATGGCCTCTATGTCTTTCACAACATTTTTTCAGTTCCTATCCAGGCTCATTGCAACAAAATCTCAACTGTGATTTGGCATAGAAGGCTAGGACATATGCCTCTTAAGGCCATGATTAGACTCCAGAAGAACTTAGCTTTAGATTCTGTTTGTAGCAATAATAATACTAGTCCTTGTTATATTTGTCCTTTAGCAAAGCAAAAGAGACTTTCATTTCCAAAATCTGTATCAAATAGTTCTAGAATTTTTGAACTAATTCATTGTGACATTTGGGGTCCATTCCATGTTCCCACTTCTATTGGACAGAAATATTTTGCAACAATAGTAGATGATTTCTCAAGATTTACTTGGATTTGTCTATTACATAATAAGTCTGATATTTCAACAGTTATTCCTAGTTTTCTATCCATGGCCAAAACTCAATTTGACAGTACTGTAAAAATATTTAGGAGTGACAATGCTCCTGAATTATGTTTTTCTTCCCTCTTTAACAAGCATGGTATTTTACACCAATACTCTTGTGTTGAAACTCCACAACAAAATTCTGTTGTGGAGAGGAAACACCAACATCTACTTAACATTGCAAGGGCTTTATATTTTGAATCTAAGGTACCTATTTCCCTATGGGGAGAATGCATTAATACTGCTGCTCATTTAATAAATAGAACTCCTTCTAAAGTTTTACAATATAAAACACCTTTTGAGTTATTATATAAAACTCCTGTTGATTATCATTCCCTTAAAACTTTTGGCTGTTTAGCCTTTGCATCTACAATTAAACAAGGGAGACATAAGTTTGATCCTAGGGCTAGAGTTTGCTCTTTCATTGGATACCCTATGGGTATCAAAGGATACAAATTATATGACATTCATACAGGGGAGATTTTTGTGTCTAGAGATGTCATTTTTCATGAAGAAACTTTTCCATTTCATTCTATTAAAGCTTCTTCTACTAATTTGGAAACTCAAAATATTTTTCCCTCCCCAAATTTTAAAGATCAAACTTCTGTTGATACATATGATCATATTGTTTCTGATGACATTGGTTCTGATCCTGATTTTATTCCCTCATCTTCTTCTAACATTACTGACACTTCTTCTTCTTCTTTACAGACTAGAAAGTCAACAAGGGCTTCTAAGAAACCCTCTTACCTAAATGACTATCTTTGTAATTCATTAAAATCAAATTCTGATATTACTATTAAGTATCCTATTTCAAATGTTCTACATTATAACAATCTCTCTTCTACTTATAAACATTTTATTTTTAACATATCTTCTGAGTATGAACCTACATACTATCACCAAGCAGTTGGTAATCCCTTATGGAGGGAGGCAATGGCAGCAGAAATTCAAGCACTGGAAGGCAACAACACTTGGACAGTCATGCCTTTGCCTCCAAATAAAATTCCCATTGGATGTAAATGGGTTTATAAGATTAAGAGACACTCAGATGGGACTGTAGATAGATATAAAGCCAGGCTGGTAGCAAAAGGCTACACACAGCAAGCTGGCATTGATTACACAGAAACTTTCTCACCCGTGGCAAAAATGGTAACTGTGAAGGTCTTACTGGCTTTGGCTGCATCCAAAGGATGGGAATTGTGCCAAATGGATGTAGACAATGCATTTTTAAATGGAGATCTATATGAAGAAGTTTTCATGGATCTTCCATTGGGTTATCAAAGGTCAGATTCCTCTACTAAATTAGTCTGTAAACTAAACAAGTCTCTTTATGGTTTAAAGCAGGCTTCAAGACAATGGAATGATAAGTTCACAGCAAGCTTATTGGATTATGGTTTTGTTCAATCAAAGTCTGATTACTCCTTATTCACTAAAGGATCAGGTGATACCTTTCTGGCCCTCCTTCTTTATGTTGATGATATTGTTATTTCTAGTCCTTCTTCAAAGATTATTAATGATTTGAAATTTTTTTTACAAAGTAGGTTCAAATTGAAAGACTTAGGTTCACTTAAATATTTTCTTGGACTAGAAATAGCTAGGTCTACTAAAGGTATTGTTTTATCTCAAAGGCAGTATGCCTTACATATTCTTGATGACACAGGTTATTTAGGAGCTAAGCCTTTGTCCCTACCTATGGATCCTAAGTTGAAACTTAATTCAGAAGATGGTGACCTTCTCACAGATGTTACAAGCTATAGAAGACTCATTGGAAGACTTCTTTACTTGACAATCACAAGACCTGACTTAAGCTATGCAGTCCATAGACTTAGTCAGTTTATCTCTCATCCTAGGACTCCTCATCTACAGGCAGCACACCACATACTAAGATACATCAAGTCCACCCCTGGACAAGGTTTATTCTATTCAGCTAAGTCTGGTACAAATCTACAAGCTTTTGGAGATGCTGACTGGGCTTCTTGTAAAGATACAAGAAAGTCTGTTACTGGTTTTTGCATTTTTTTAGGGGATTCTTTGATTTCCTGGAAATCAAAGAAACAACCTACTGTATCAAGGTCCTCTGCTGAAGCAGAGTATAGGTCCTTGGCAGCTGTTTCAAGTGAGATTATTTGGCTACATCAACTACTTAACAGTTTTGGGATTCAACAATCATCACCTACCTTACTATTTTGTGACAATCAATCTGCTAGACACATAGCTACAAATCCTATTTTCCATGAGAGGACTAAACACATAGAGATTGATTGCCATTTCACAAGGGAACAAGTAACTAAAGGATTAATTAAACTAATGCCTATACGCACAGAAGAACAATTGGCAGATATTTTTACTAAAGCATTGCTTTTACCTCAATTCCGACAGCTACTCTCCAAGTTGTCCCTCATCAATATATACGGTCCAACTTGAGGGGGGTGTATTGGATCTTCAGTGATCATCTTGGTCAATTTCAGCAAAACCTGCAAAAGAAGAAAGAAGAAATCAGTTTACGCGCATATTGAAATTGAAATGGGAATTTTGTATTCAATTAGGGCTTTAAGTGTTAGGCTATTTTGTAAATAGTAAAAGCGTGGTTTATTTCATTAGCATAGTTGTGTTTTCTTTTTCTAGTCGGTTACTTTTTTTGTAATATAAATAGGTGCACAGTTCAATTCCTGTACAGAACAGATCTCACAATTTTTAATACACAGTCTATTTCTTCTTCTCTGCATTCCTTTTCTCTGCTTTAATCTCTTCAAGAAATAAGAGTTCTTAATTCATAATCTTCATTCTCATGATGGAATTTTAGATTATAACAGAGTCTTAATCTTGGTTTCAGATTGTTGGTGAAGAAGCAAGCTGGTCCCTTTTCCTTTCTTTTAATTTTTCTTGTTTTGTCTTCTTTTCACTCATTTTATTAATTAATGGTGCCCTCTTTTTTGTTGACAGGGACCATAATCATAAGCTTTGGAGTAAAGCTAATTGCTACAGGTCCATATATGTATGCCGGTTTTTTTTTTTTTCTTAAATTTTCCCTTAACTCTTTCGGCAGAATTTTTTTTTTCAAGGGATTATACCATCACGGAGAGCTATTTCTCGGAATCTCAAAATCTTTAGAGTAAAAATAAAATTAGTCATAAACTCAATATCTTTTTTTTTTCAAATATTTGAATTATTAGACCAATTTTATCTAATGCCCCCATTATTTGATTTCCTTTTTTTTGTTAGGATGGTAATCTTTGTTGGCGATCGCACTTCTTCTGGGGAAGAACGTTTGACCATTCGAGACGATAAGGATCAACCAATCGAAAAGAGCACGATTTTAACTGTTGGAACGCCTTTGATCGGCAGATATTCAAAGAGGTGGGGGGCACTAAGAAATTCTCTTCACTTGGACGAATGGTCTCGAGAATATACGGAATCTCCAAATAAGGCTCAAAAACATTTAATCTTGCTTTCCGCTCATCATAAACCATCGAGTGACGCTATTCCTTTCCCATCTTTGGGCCGTCAACTCATTGGTAATAAGATGAAGTGGGGCGATGATCCCTTTGAAGTGCCTGGAGAATTCCGTTATTTTAGGGGATACTGGGAGTGGACTGAAGATGTCTTGAGTCGATGCAAGACTGCGCTACATGCAGCTAAACTTTTTAATTCGGTGCATGCTTCTTTATACACATATGATCATAATACGAACATCATGAAGGCCTTTTGCGAGTCGTGGTGTCCTCAAACCAATACTTTACTATCTTCCTGGGGTGAATTATCCATATCATTATAGGATCTTCACTCTATTGCAGGTCTTCCCATTTTGGGCATCCTCTATGATGAGGTAATCCCTAGTGAAGCGGAGCTAAATGGTGTTGATGAGAAGGGAGAACCGTTCGTACCTCGATCTTGCAAGTATTTGTTCCATGCATTTTATTTACTTCAAGCAAGTGGCAAAGGTGACAATCATTCCCAAGTTTCGATTGAGAGATGGATCCAATTTTGGTCTAAGAAAGCAAAGAAGTACGAGCCACCTCCTCCGCGAAAAGAGAAGAAAAGCGTTCGTCCTAAATCCACTCATAATCCTCTTGATGATTTTAAAGATCATAAGACATGGTCTCCTTTGGAAGAAGGCGTATTCTCGAAGCTCAAACTTAGAGGCACTATGAAGGATGAGACATATTTGGCGGCATACTTAGCTTGTTGGCTTTGTACCTTTGCTCTTCCCACTGAAAACATTAACTCGATACGCCCAAGTACTTTTAAGATGGCTAGTCTTATGGCGAGTGGTCGTCGAGTGAGCCTTGCAATTCCAATATTGGCGACTATCTACAAAGGTCTTAATACCATTTCAAGATCTTCAAAACCTTGTGCAAATTTTCCATTTCCAGTTCATTTTGTTTATGGTTGGCTTGCACAGTATTTCAAGACTCATTCTGAAGGCTACCAAACATTGCGAGGCCCTAGTATGGTATTATATTCTGGTGAAGGAGGTGCAAAATATTATGACCCCTTAGGAGCTCGTAGAAAAATTCATAAGGGAGACTATATAACTTGGACTTGCAACATTGACCCAAAAATTGTGGATTGTCTATATGTTGATAACATTAACGTCTCTGAGTCCCAACAGAATTACTTTATTAGTATTCGTTCGAGTTATCTTACTTTGAGGCGAGGCGAAAAGTTTATTGTCGAACCGTATAGTCCCCATCGATTTAGCCGTCAATTTGGATACTTTCAAGAAGTCCCAGGTATTCTCAAGCATGAGATTCGCGAGGCTTCTTTGGAGGAAGGGCTGCGCTATTGGCGGATTAGTACTTTGTCTAAGTCTAGAACTACGGCGAGGTTTCCTGGCGTACCTTCCGGCGTGAAGAGGTTATATTCGAAAGACTACGAAAAATGGTGGGCTAAAGTTCATGGACGATACCTTGAAAAAAACATTGAGCATCTAATTACTACGGAATTGAGCGTGGCTTCTCCTAAAGGTAAAGAACATCCAAAGGAACCTCTCAAAGGTAACTCGATCTCTACACATAGTTTATGACAAAGTTAACTTTTTGTGCATAAATTTTCTTACATGTAGAGATTTTCATTGCAGAGAATTCGATACATAGTTCTGACTCTCCAGTTGATGAAGGCCTCCAAAAGAAGTTCGATGTTTCCACACAAATAAAAAGAAAGATTATTCCTATTGATTTGGAGGAAAGTCGTAGCAGCAATTTAGACCGTAACTGGAAAAGACAAAAGCAAGTTTCGAAATCTTTGGAACAAGAAGATTTCAATATGTCGAATGACCTTCCAAATGAAAAACCTTTGTTGGAAGATTCCGTCGAAGAGGTATTTACTTATTAGTTCATCCATTATTGATTAATATCTCTTTTTCTAAACTTGCGCTTATTGCTTAATTTCAACAGGTAGAAGAGAACTCCCCAGTTAGTGATGATGCCCGATCTCGAGGTGCTACGGAGATAGTCGTTGATTCCACTTTGCAAGAAAAGGTTCCACAAGGCAAAACACCTATTCATGCAGCTTGCTCAGTCTTTGTGGGTGAAAAGTTAATACTTGAGCACAGAAAGAGATTTTTGAATACTTTATGGAATGAGCTTAGTCAAAAGATAGGAAGGACCTCGCTCGACTCAATTTCTTCCATCAAAGGTGAGGTCTATATTGTGATGCAGACGATGAGAATGTTTGAAGATGTTGACATCTCCCATGTGGTAACATTGTTAGATTCGTTTTTTAATATGGCTGTCGTTTATGATACTGCGAGATCAACATCAAGCGAAAATTCTTCTAAGGAATTACTTGCTCAACAACTTTCTGAGGCTCAAGGTCGTCTACGTGAGGCTAAAAACAAAGAAGATAAGGAGGCTGATCACATTAATTCTACGAAGGAAGATTTGGAGGTGATCGAGGAGAAACTCATTGATTTAGCACAAAAGAAGAAAAGACTGCTTTCATCCTTGAAGCGCCAAGAAAAATTGCTCAAATCTGCTCAAGCTGACATTCTTAAGATTGAAGAAGAAGTTGCAGCATTAAATGACCCCTCTCCCTTGATTGACAAAATGAAAGATACTCTGGAAACTTCGCGTACGCGTTTGAAAACTGCTCAAGAGGAACTGAAGAATTTGAAGCCCTTTGTTTGAGAAATTTTTTTTTGTAGTTCTTTCCTTCGTTTCTTGCTTTGTTTCTTGCCTTTTCTTTTCTTGTAATGAACTTCTACTTTCGAGATTAATAATAGAAGATGCTATTTTTTTTTATCTTTCTATTTGTCTCTCTATCTTGTAGTTCATAGTAGCATTAAATAAAGAATGATCGCAAGTCAATTTTTTTTTTTTTTTTTTTTAAACATATGACTGAACTTAGAAAATGATCTAAGCTGCCTACGTATCCCAAAAGGAATCAAGTCATCACGTAGTTCAAAAGGAGATCTTTTTTTTTTTTTTTTTTTTAAACATATGACTGAACTTAGAAAATGGTCTAAGCTGCCTACGTATCCCAAAAGGAATCAAGTCATCATGTAGTTCAAAAGGAGATTTTTTTTTTCTTTTTTTTTCTTTTTTTTTTTTTTTTGCAGGAAGACCTTTCACAGTTTATACTCATGCGGGTCAGGAGTGTTCGTTTCTTAACCACCTCGAACTAGGTGGGGATTAAAATTTAACCACATAAATGCCATTAGTGGAGTAAGTTATCATTTTAACCACATGAATTACTATTGGTGGATACCATTCACAGTTTATACTCGTGCGGGTCAGGAGTAACACGCAGTTTAGGCTCATGCGTCATGGAGCTTTCTTCTAACATCAAGGGTAGTACTTCTTTAAGAATTTCCCATTTATTGGGCCAACTCTTAAACCATCTTCAGCGACTAACTTGTATGCTCCATTGGTGTAGACTTCTTTAACAACATAAGGACCATCCCACTTTGACGTAAATTTATTCTTCGTCTTGTGAGTGATGATGATAGGTCTTCTTACTGCCAGTACCAAATCACCAAGTTGAAAAGAACGCGAACGAACTTTTTTATCGAATGCTTTTGAAATGCGAGCTTGATAACACTCGAGTTTTTGTTGAGCTTCCAACCTTTTCTCGTCGAGGGCTTCTAACTCTTCAAGGCGCAAACGAGCATTGTCTTCATTGGTAAGTCCTTCTTGTATAGCAATCCTTAATGATGGAATTTGTTGTTCAAGAGGGAGGACAGCTTCCACTCCATATACCAACGAGTAAGGAGTTGCTTGAGTTGGCGTTCGATAGGTGGTTCTATATGCCCACAAAGCTTCTCCAATCCTTTCATGCCAATCCCTCTTCGACTTGGCCACCACTTTCTTCAGCAAATTACACAATGTCTTGTTGAATGCTTCAGCAAGGCCATTGGCAGGAGCATAATACATGGATGAATTTCTCTGCTTGAAGCTAAACTTCTGACACAATTTGTCGATCAGACCATTGCAGAATGGTTTTCCATTATCAGTGATAATATATCGAGGCACTCCATAACGGTAGATAATGTGAGTTCGGATGAAGTCAGCAACATTTTCTTTCTTTACTTCCTTGAGGGGTATTGCTTCTGCCCATTTCGAGAAATAATCAGTAGCGGCTAAGATGTATAGATGTCCACGAGAAGATTTTGTCATTGGTCCAACAGCGTCTAATCCCCAAGCATCGAAAGGCCATGAAGCAATAGTCGGATGTAAAGGCTCAGGCGGTTGGTGAATGAAGTTTGCATGAAACTGACAGGCTTGACATCTTTGAGCATAATCCATACAGTCTTTAACCATTGTGGGCCAGTAATAACCCATTCTTTTAATTCGAAAATGTAACTTTGGACCAGATTGGTGAGCGCCACAAACTCCAGAATGAGCTTCTTCCATGGCTTGCATAGCTTCATCATCATTTAGGCAGCGCAAGAAAACTCCATCAAATGAACGCCTATAAAGTGTGCCTTTGTAATAAATGAACCGAGCCGCGCGTCGTCTAATATCAGTTCTTCTTCATAGGTCATTGGGCAACTTCTCATACTCCAAGTAATCTACAAGGGGTTGTCTCCAATCTTCCTTTTCAACTTCATAAACTTCTATAGCATGGTTTTCTTCTTCGTTCTCTTCGTCTTCAGTGAACATTGGAGGTACGACCCAACTTTGACATATTGGAACATGAGTTTCTTTTTCTGGCGCAGCTATTGTGGAAGCAAGTTTGGCTAGAGCGTCGGCTTGTCCATTTTCTTTCCTTGGTACATGTTCGATCGTAGCATGCCCAAGCCACCCAATTAGTTTCTTGGCATACTTGACATACGGAAGCAGATCAGATTTCTTGACTTCGTAATCTCCAAGTACCTGATTGATGACTAGTTTAGAGTCGCCATAAACTTCAAGATGCAATCGCTTCGTCTCGACAGCTATCTCCAAACCAAGTATGAGAGCCTGATATTCAGCAACATTGTTGGAGCAGTTTTGAATCAACGTAAAGGAATAAGGCAATACTCCCCCTTCAGGTGTCAGAAATACCACTCCAGCTCCAGCTCCTCCTCTATGGGCAGCTCCATCAAAGTACATTTTCCATGGAGGAACAATTTCGACTACGAGTGCGTCTTCGTCTGGCAGATCATTAGACAATTCCCACTCAGCAGGGATGGGATGATCAGCTAAGAAGTCAGCCAAGACTTGTCCTTTTACGGCCTTTTGAGGAACATACACGATATCAAATTGTTGCAGTTGGAGATACCATCGTGCAAGTCTATCGGATAGTACTGGCCTCGACATAACAAACTTCAATGGATTTGCTTTTGAGACAAGACGAATAGTATGGGCTTGAAAGTAATGTTTTACTTTTTGTATTGCAAAGATGAGTGCCAAGCATAACTTCTCAATTGGAGAGTATTTCAATTCATTTGGCGTCATTGTTCGACTTAAGTAGTACAATGCATTTTCCTTCCCAAGGTCATTTTCTTGAGCGAGTAAGGCTCCCACAGAGCGTTCTTGAGCAGCGATGTATAAAATCAAAGGGTGCCCTGGTATTGGAGCAACCAACACTGGAGGTTTCATTAAGTAGGACTTTATACGTTCAAATGCATTGTTGCAAGCTTCGTCCCATTTGAATGGGATATCCTTCTTCATGAGATGGCTAAATGGTTGACATCGCCCAGCTAAATTTGAGATGAACCTTCGGAGGTATGCCAATCTACCTTGTAGGCTTTTGAGCTCATGAATATTGCGTGGTACGGGCATCTTCATGATTGCATCTATCTTAGCTTGCTCAATTTCTATCCCTTTCTGGCGGACAATGAAGCCAAGAAACTTTCCAGATGTTACGCCAAATGCACATTTCATGGGATTCATTTTCAATTGATACTTGCGCAGTCTTTCAAATACCTTTCTTAGATCATGAATGTGATCTTTTCTCTTCCTCGACTTTACTACTAAGTCATCTACATAACACTCAACGTTTTTATGGAGCATATCATCAAAAATCTTTTGCATCGCCCTCTGATAGGTTGCGCCAGCATTTTTCAATCCAAATGGCATCACTTTGTAACAATAAATCCCTTTCGGAGTTCGGAATGCAGTCAACTCTTCTTCTCTTGGGTCCATACGAATTTGATTGTATCCAGACGATCCATCCATAAAAGATAAGGCTTCATGTCCAGTCGTAGCATCAATCATAAGCTCTGGGATAGGCAGAGGAAAATCATCTTTGGGACACGCAGCATTGAGGTCTCTAAAGTCAACACATACTCGAATTTGTCCATTTTTCTTTCTCACAGGCACGATGTTGGCTATCCAGGTAGGATACTTGACTTCTCGAATGAATCCCGCTTCGATAAGTTTGTTTACTTCAGCTTCGATCAATGGAACCAACTCTGGACGAAATCTACGTTGAGCTTGTTTGATAGGACGAACTCCATTTCTCACAGACAAATTATGAACGGCCACTTTTGGATTTAAACCAGGCATTTCTTTATAGGACCAAGCAAACACGTCTCGAAATTCACGCAATAACTTGACATATGCTTCTTCTTCATCAACATTTAGCAAAGCACTTATAAAAATTGGCCTAGGATTGCTAACATCTCCTAGATTCACTTCTTTCAATTCATCTACGGTGGATTTAACACCTTCATCGAGTTCGGGAGGCGCATCCTCAATATCTTGTTCTTCGACAGCATCTTCTTCGTGTAGAGTAATATGATATGAAGATGCAACACTCTCTCTATCATCCTCGCCATCACATTGAGTTTTTGTGAAAATAATAGTCTCCCACTTACCCTTCAATACTTCACCACATGATATAATCAAATTATCACGTCTCTTCATGCGAGTTGGGATTGAACTTCGCAATCTTTTGAAGACGGACGATTCCTCAATTTTCTTGGAGCATTTTGATAAATTGGAAACTCCCAGTCTTCGACGATCGAACTTTTGGGTCAAAAGTTTCCCTCGAGGACCAAGTCTATCAAAGACAGATATTTGAGGGCCAAGTCTATCAAAGACAGATACTCTCGTTGGTTTCTTACAACTTTGATCAACATTTGTTGAAAAGTACACTTCTCCAGTAATGTGGTTGCTGCTAACTCTATTTATAGCAATGCGAACAGGTTTTGGTGGTTTGAATCCAAGGCCAACACGAGACTTTGGGACAGAGTTTCTTTTAGAAGGGAATTTTCCTAAGAGAGAGTCTTCTCGAGGGTTATACCCTGCTTTCACTAAGAGTTCAAAGGCTTTTGGACCTAAGCTTTCTCCACTTTCTTGCGAAAATAATGTCCCATGTTCTACTTCAGCTCCTTGAGAGGGACGGACGAATCCTTTAAGTGGCGGACAGGATGGTTTCTCTCCATCAAGCTTTGTTAGTGGCAATGTAAGTTCTTTAAGTGACTCGATTTTGATCGAAGGAACTTCCTCTTGTTTTTCTTTTAATTTGATGTCTTTCATCTTGTCCATGCTTTCATCGATTTTGTTCTTCTCGACATTTGTGTTTTCCATATAATACTTTGCATCAGCAAAATGCGATTCGGCTTCAGTGAATGGCTTCTCGTCGCCTAATACCTTCTTCACCACTCCATCTCAACAATATCCAAAGCATTGATGTAAGGTCGATGGGACCACTTCATTCTCATGAACCCACGGTCGACCAAGAAGGACATTATAGGACGTCTTAGCATCTATGACATGAAAGAGTGCTGTTGATAGCATGTCTTCCATTAGCAGTTCCAATCTTATAACTCCAATAGCTCTTTGCCCCCCTTGATTAAATCCTGGTATCATCAGACGACTGCTCGAAAGTTCTTCCACAGGGATTCCTATTTCTTTTAGCGTGCGAAGAGGTAACAAATTGACAGCGGAACCTCCATCAATCAACATCCTATTAACCTTTTGCTCACGAACGTATCCACTTACGAACAAAGGCCTATTATGAAGCTTAGAACCAAACAACAGGTCTTCATCGCTAAAACATATTGCAGTTAAGCAATTTTCAACATTCTTGTCTTTTGACAAACGTGATTCATTAGAAGAGATCTCCTTTTCTTGAGTTGCATTACATGACACGATATTTGCAATTGTATTGTCTTCTTCCAATGAGATTTTGCCTTCACGAACTAATTGCATGATTTTATCCTTGAAAACAAAACAATCATGGATAGAATGTCCAACAAGCCGGTGATATTTGCAATATTTTGGATCATCAGAGCGTCCAGACTCTTCGGGCCTCTTCATTTCGGGAAAGTCGATAAGGTTTGCTTCAAGTAGATCATCAAATATGCCAGGGACATCAGAATCGAGAAATGGATATTTCTTGGATTGCATCTCCTTAAGAGTCGACTTTCTTTGCTCCCTTTCTTGGGGCATATTGTTGGATGAAGATGAAGATGAAAGAAGACAAGTAATTAAGGGAAGGTTTTGATGATTTCCAAAACATCATAATCAGCTAAGTATGGAAAGCTTAGTTCCCTTAGAAGAATTTTGAACAAGTAAAAGAAGACATCAGAAGAGTTCAAAGTTCAAAGCTCAGAAGACTAGTGATCTCTTGCTGAATCAGCGAACAGAAGGGTAGATCATCAGCCGAGTCAAATCAGATGAGTTCAGTATTTGATCAGCAGAGTGTCTATCAGCAGAGTCGTTTTGATCAGCAGAGTAGAATAGGTCAAGAGATTAGTCCAACGGTAATAAATGCACTTGGTGTAATAAATGCTGTAAGAGAAGGGTAGTAATGGCAAATGATTGAAGATATCCTCGGATCAGCAGAGTGCATTAAATGCAGTATTAAATGCGATGGACAGAAAGGTACTGTACACAGTACGGAATGCTGCAGGGAGCCGTTTCAAAAAGAGCTGAAGGATGGATTTGATTTGTGACTTGCTTTCAACGGTCATATTTTCATTTCCATGTATAAATAGAGCTGAATTTCAAATCGAGCAATAACACAACAACAATCAGAGATCGAAATTTTGAAGCAGAATTTCTCTAAGTCTCAAAAGCTCGAACAGCTCACTCGTCTGGTGGAAGTCATCTGTTGACAGAAACCCAGTTGAAGAAAATAGAAAAACATTATCTGAGTGATTTTGTAAAAAGCTGAGTGTTGTGCGAAGTGAGAATCCATCTTTGTGAGTGATTCTACTTTAGAGGATAGGTCTTCTTTGTGAATTCCTATTGTGAGCTTACAGCCTTCTCATTAGTTGTTTAGGTGTAAGTGGAGAAATATTGTAATCTTTGTGATTATAGTATAACCCAGAATCTGTGTGATCTGGAAGAGTGGACTAAAGGATTTCTATCCATATAACCACTATAAAAATTCTTTGTGTTATCTTGCATCTAAAGTTTTCTTGCATATTTTAAAGTTTGCATTTTAAACACTTTGAATCAATCAAAAAGATTTTATAAGGAGTTTTAAACTGGGGATAAAATCTTTTTAGAACTTAGTTTACTTGTGAAAAACACTTTCAAACAATCCGCTGCAAGTATACTCTTGGAAAACTGTTTTGCTGATAAAACAGCTAAGTCATTGTAAGAAGAGTGGTCAGTCGTCTGTTCAAGATTTGTTCACGATCAGACTAGTCTGCTTACTGTTCTTCATCAGCCTAGTCTGCTGACAGAAGACTGAAAAGTTTTTAAGTTCAAAAATTTTCAGAGGTCTATTCACCCCCCCCCCCCCTCTAGACCTCATCTGACCACTTGGGACCAACAAGTGGTATCAGAGCAGGTGGTTCATTAGAATCAGCTGCCTGATCAACGAGCTTGATCCGAGTGTTTTTCAAAGGGTTTCAAAACTTTTCAAAAGAGCATCTTTTTGAAAAACAAAAACTTTTTGAAAAATGGATTGTATCAGCCATGTTCCCCACATTGCTGGTATGTCCTTTGAGGACTGGAAAATCAGAATGGAGATTTTCCTTGCTGCCTATAATGAAAACATGCATACATGTATCATTAAAGGTCCATTCAGATTCACAAAGACCATAAAGATAAATGAAGTAGATACGGTTGTGGAGAAAGACCTTCATGAGATGACTCCAGAAGAGATAAAGCTTTACAATCTTGATAAAGTTGGGAGATTCATCATGACCAAAGCCCTGGATAATGATCGGTTTGACAAAGTCAAACATTGCAAAACTGCAAAGGAGATGTGGGATAAGGTCAGAGACATGAGTGAAGGAAATGATGCTATTAAAGAGCATCAGCTCAGTGTTGCATTGGAAAAGCTGGACAACTTCAAGATGAAGTCTGGAGAAACCATTGATCAGATGGATACCAGATTCACCAGAACTCTGAACGAAGTTTTGAAGCTGGGAAAGACTTTCACTGACAAAGAGATTTCTGTCAGAGTACTGAAGGCTCTACCTTCCAAGTTCAACATGAAAGTAACAGCAATGGAAGAATCAAGAGATCTGGGCAAGATTTCTCTAACAGAGCTGTTCTCCGCACTCAAGGCTTATGAGTATAAACTGCCAAGGATGGGAATTGAAGAAACCTCAACTTCAGGACCCACAGCTGCACTTGTTGCTGCTGAAAACACCAGAAGACCAGCCCAAAGAAATGCAGAAATGGACTCATCTGATGAGGCCACTCTACTCAACAAAAAGGAGTACACTGCTGGAGATGTAGCATTATTGATGAACAACTTCAAGAAGTTCTATAAGAGAAAGATGAAAAATAAATACAATCATGCTGCTTCTACTTCTAAACCTAACTTTTCTTCTCAGGATAAAGAGGATTATAAATCAAAACTGATGTGTTACAACTGCAGGAAATTGGGACACTTCATAAGAGACTGCCCATATCCAAAAGCAGAGAAGTACACTGAGGAAGAGAAGAAAATGAGAAAAGAAAGAAAGCATCAGAGAGGCAAGGCAATGATGGCTGAAGCAGAAAAGCCAGCTGCTGTCTACTCATCTGATTCAGACTCAGACTCGTCTGATGAAGAATCGTCTGATGAAGAAAAACCTGCTCTCCTGTGCCTGATGGCAAAGGAATCTGATGACTCTGAGGATGAGGTAACTCCTCAAGAAAATGAACTGTTTAATTCTCTAGAGCAAATGATGTTGAATAATACTACTATTGCTGGAGAGTTTGTTAAGCTTAAGGAAGAGATGAACTTGCTAAAAGAGCAAAATAGTTCACTGAAACTTTTAGCTGAAAAGTCAAAAGAATCAGCTGAATATAAACAGCTTGAGCAAGAGCATGAATCTCTGAAAGCTGAATGTGAGGTTTATAAAGGAAAAATCATGGAACTTGAGAAAATCATTGAGTCTCATGATAAGTCTACTGTTGCATCCATGCATACATCTAGTAAACAGGAGACACCTTTAGAAAAGGAAAAATTAGAGTTGAACTATACTGAAAAATTTGTATCAGCTGACAATAGTAAGGTCATTCTGTATGTTCAAACCTCTAGACGTACCTCAACTGAGAAAGTGGTAAAGGAGAAGAAATCTCCTAAGGCTAAAAAGAGCAAAGAGCCTAGTGTAGGAAATCAGACTAGTAAGACCAAACAGCAGAGTCCTAAGAAGTCTGCTGAAAAAGCTAAATTGAACCAGTCTATTGGTAAAGCTAAGTCTAAACAAGTTGAGCAAGCACCTAGTAAACCAAAGAAGCATAAGAATAAGAAAAATCAAAATGCTTGGTATGGAAATGAGTCATACTATGTGCAACCTGCTGCATATCATCCTATGTATCATGCACCTCAGTTTCCTAATTACTATGCACCTTACCCTGCTCATCCAATGCATGCATATCCTGCATATCATGCACCTTACCCTGCTTATGAACATTATTCATATCATACTGATCATCAACATGACTTATCTGATAACTATGATAAAAATGAAACTGTTCATGCTCCTAAAACTCAGAAACCTAAGAAGCCTAAGACTTCAACATCTTGGGTTGTCAAAGGTGGAACTAATCCTTCAGGACCCTCTCAATAAGGGTACCTAAAACAATTTTATTTTTGTTTTGTAGGTTAGGATTAGGAGTAGGAGTAAAGTAGAGAAGATTTGGTACTTGGACAGTGGATGTTCAAGACACATGTGTGGAAACATACATGAGTTGACTGATGCAGTTGCTGTGGATGGTCCAAAAGTCACTTTTGGAGACAGCAAAGAAGGCAAGATTAAAGCTAAAGGAAGATTAATCAAGGGAAACATAGAGATATCTGACGTCTCCTATGTTAAAGGCCTAAAATATAATCTGCTGAGCATAAGTCAATTTTGTGACAAGGGATATTCAGTCATCTTCTCAACAGATAAGTGCTACGTTGAACAAATTGGTACAAAGAAGGTAATCTTATCTGGAAGACGACAAGGAAATGTCTACATAGTTGACTGGAATTCTGTTGACAAGAATTCAAGTGTTTGTTTGGTGGCATCTGCACCAAGTGAAGTCAGTTGGCTATGGCACAAGAGGATGAATCATTTAAACTTCAAGACCATAAACAGATTAATCAAGAATGATTTGGTAGAAGGGATTCCAAAAGCAGTCATGAGCAAAGACAAGCTCTGTGACGCCTGTCAGAAGGGTAAACAAATCAAGTCATCTTTTAAAGAAAAGAAGCACCAATCGTCTGGAAGGATATTGGAGCTGTTGCATATGGACTTATTTGGACCCATTGATCCAGTCAGCAATGGTGGAAAGAAATACTGCCTAGCTGTTGTGGATGATTATTCAAGATATACTTGGGTGATTTTCATGAAGAAGAAAAGTGAAACCAAGGAACATCTTACCAATCTGATGGAACTGATCCAGAATGAAAAGAGTATTAAGATATTGAAGATCAGATCAGATAGAGGGACAGAGTTTACAAACTCTACTGTTGAAGAGTATTGTAATATCAAAGGAATACATCATGAGTATTCTGCTGCCAGAACCCCTCAACAGAATGGTGTTGCTGAAAGGAGAAACAGAACACTAAAAGAAGCTGTCAGAACCATGATAGCTGAAGCCAAGCTGCCTCAAAGATTTTGGGCAGAAGCAACAAACACAGCATGCTTCACCCAGAACAGATGTATGATCAACAAAAATCAGAACAAAACTCCATATGAAGTTTGGAACAATAGAAAACCAAACATTCATTACTTTAAGATTTTTGGTTGTAAATGTTTTGTATTGAATAATGGGAAAAATCACCTTACTGCATTTGCAGAAAAGGCTGATGAAGCTGTTTTTGTAGGATACTCTACTGTTAGTAAGGCTTATAGAGTTTTTAACAAAAGAACATTACTAATAGAAGAATCTATCCATGTAGTATTTGATGAGCCAAGTCAATCTTCTGAAAAGAATCAAAGTGTAAATCAAGATCTGTCTGCTGATTTACAGAAATTAGATGCTGGAAGAAATGAAGAATATGTTCCCATCATACTACCTAATTTAAGCTCAGCTGCTAACTCAAGTGCTGTTCATAATCACAGTGCTGATTGTCTAACAGACGAGTTGCAAACAGCTGACAGACCAGAGACTGTTCAACAGACCACAAATGTTCAACAGACTACTACTGGAACTCCAACAGTAGTGTTGCAAGATCAAAACAGAGGACAACATCCTGATTTGCAACCTGATCTCAGATGGCTCAAGAATCACCCTCCTGAATTAGTTATTGGTGATCCTTTAGATAGAGTGAAAACAAGAAGAGCAGCTGCACAAGATGCTATGTTTGTCACATTTCTATCTCAAATAGAGCCTAAACAAATTGAAGAAGCTCTAAATGACTCCTTCTGGATAGAAGCTATGCAAGAAGAGTTGAATCAATTTGAAAGGAATGAAGTCTGGTACTTAGTTCCTAGACCAAGTCATCAAAGAGTAATTGGCACTAAGTGGGTATTCAGAAATAAGATGAATGAAGATGGTGTTGTCACCAGAAACAAAGCAAGACTAGTGGCCAAGGGTTATTGTCAAGAAGAAGGAATTGACTTTGATGAAACTTTTGCACCAGTAGCAAGACTTGAAGCAATCAGACTGTTTCTAGCCTATGCTGCTTACAAGAACTTCACTGTCTATCAGATGGATGTGAAGTCTGCTTTTCTCAATGGAGAATTGCAAGAAGAAGTGTATGTTGAACAACCTCCTGGATTTGAAGTCTATCAAGAAGAAGACAAAGTATATCGTCTGAAGAAAGCCCTTTATGGACTGAAACAGGCTCCAAGAGCATGGTATGATACCCTATCTGATTTTCTTTTAATTAAAGGATTTCGAAAAGGTAAGGTAGATAAAACCTTGTTCACTATTGAATGGGAAAACCATATATTACTTGTGCAAATATATGTGGACGATATTATTTTTGGTTCAACTAACCAACAGATGTGTGATAAGTTCTCCAAGCTGATGCAGAATAAGTTTGAAATGAGCATGATGGGTGAACTTAACTATTTTCTTGGATTGCAAGTTAGACAGTTGCCTGATGGAATATTCATCAGCCAAGCAAAGTACACAAGAGATCTGTTCAAGAAATTTGGTATGGAAACTAGCTCAACAGCTACCATTCCTATGTCTACAAGTCTTCGTTTGGATAAAGATGAAGATGGCAAATCAGTAGACATAACCAAATATAGAGGCATTATTGGTTCATTGTTGTATCTAACAGCAAGCAGACCTGACATAATGTACTCAGTTGGAGTCTGTGCAAGATTTCAATCAAACCCCAAAGAATCTCATCTCTTAGCTGCCAAGAGGATATTGAAGTATGTTAAAGGCACTCAAGAATTGGGATTGTGGTATCCTAGAGAATCTGGATTTGAACTAGTTGGCTATTCAGATTCAGACCTTGCTGGCTGCAAGATTGACAGAAAGAGCACAACAGGTGCCTGTCAGTTCTTAGGCAGTCGTCTGATCTCATGGATGAGTAAGAAGCAAACCTCAGTTTCTATATCTACTGCTGAAGCTGAATATATAGCTGCTGGAGCTTGTTGTGCACAGATACTTTGGTTGAAGCATCAACTAGAAGACTACAACATTAAGATCAGTGGAATTCCAATCTACTGTGACAATACAAGTGCAATTTCACTTACTCAGAACACTACAAGTCATTCAAGGACTAAGCATATTGAGATTAAACATCATTTCATTAGAGATCATGTGGAAAAAGGCAATATTTTGATTGAGTATGTTCATACTGATAATCAGATTGCTGACATCTTCACCAAACCTCTAAGTGAAGCAAGGTTCTCAACTCTAAGAGCTGAGTTAGGATTACTTAACCTGGATGCATAAGCTGAGGGGGAACTCATCAGAAGACTGGAGTTCAACAGCTTAGTCATCAGATTATTTCATTCAAGAATTAACTTTCAACAGACTAGTTAACTTATGAATTCTTAAAGACAGGGGGAACGTGTAAGACTAGCGGTACTTCTGTTCTAAAGATGAAATCTGTTAATGTCAGTTAGTTGAAGTTAAGTTTGTCAAGAAGACATATTCTTAATTCTTGAAGATTGAAGATTATTTTATCTTGCTGGATTGACAAACAGCAGAGGAAGATTACTAGCTATTGGCATTCTCTAGTAATATCAGATAACAGATCACTCGTCTGTCAGATAAGTTTAACTCTACTCATCTGATACCTTATATAAGCATGGTCATAAAACGCACTATTAGTAACACGCTTTTATAAGTAAACAGATTAGTGTCGATAGAGTTTCCCGCCCATCTGACATTAAAATAATAAAATTGAAATCCGCGACTCTCATCCGCACGATTAAAAACTGTCAGATTAGATCAACGGTTTAGATGAATCACGAAAACCAAATCAAAAGGAAACCTATAAAATCCGATCTGAACAGCATAGTCGTCTTATGCACTCAAAAATTCTCAAACTTTCTATCTCTCAAACCCTCTTGTTGCGAAAGTTTACTATTTTGCAGAATTTACTCACAAATCTCAGAAATGGACAAAGTTATTGAAGGAAGATACTTCAACTACAGCAAATTCCATTTCTCTGGCACCGATTTGATGCGCGCTTTACTGGAAAAGATCAAGGAAGCATCTTTGGTCCCAGTCTTGGAAGCACACGAAGATAAGGTTTATCTTGAAGATGTATACCACTTCTACAATTCCAGGGAGTTCAACGATGATGACACCGTTATGACTGCTGTCATAGGTGGTAAGAAAATCGCTGTATCTGCTGCTGTTCTTAATGAAATTTATAAGTTGATAGACAAGGGAGGAGATGTGACCTCGTTAGGGTCAGAAAAAGAAGAGGAATTTTGGAGAATTTGTGCTAAGAAGGGAGAGGAGATGACTGGGACTTTGATGAAGACCCAGCTGAAGGATGAATACCAAAGATTTGCTGATATCATAGCAAAGGTTTTGGATTGTGCTACGGGTTCTCTGGATGGCCTACCTAGAAGAAGGCTTCACACTATGATTTGCATTTACTATGGGATGAAAGTGAACTGGGCTGCTCATGTTTATGAGCTGTTAAGTGACAAAAGGCATTCTCATGCCATTCTGCTGAGTAACTTGTTTGCTTCTCTGCATTGCCCTATGGGTGGAGGAAAACAAACCCATGGAAGCAAAGAATTCAAACTCTACGAACCAGTGAGGCAACTGGTGGAAAAACCAAAGAGAAAAGCCCCCAAACAGTCTAAGAAGACTCCTTCTAAGAAGAGCAAGAAGGAAGGTCAGACTAGTCAGTCTGCTGAGCCAACAGCACAGTCTGCTGTTGTGGCTGGATCAGCAGAGCCCGAAATTGAAGTCTCTAAGAAGGTGGTAGATGACTTCACTGTTGAAATTGAAAATATGAAGACAGGGTCATCCTCTGAAGAAACTGAATCTGAAGAGGAAATTCCACTCCAAAGATTGAAGAGACTAAGGACTAGGAGTGAGGCAAGGGGACCTCCTACTGCCAACCCCCCTGCTATCAAGAAGATTCCTAAGTCAAAGGCCAAGAGAAAGGTCACTTTCCCTGAAGAGCCTGTTGGAACTGTAAGAAAAACAACAACTGAGGCAGAAAGGCCATTAAATGTTGAAGAACCAGTTGTTGAAGCTGCTAAGGCTGCTACTGCTGAGCCTGAAAGTATTCCTACAGTTGAAGTAACAACAGAAGCCTCAACTGCTGCACTATCTGCTGATGTAGAAAAGGAACATCAGACTAGTACACCACTAGAGGGAAAAATTCTGCTGCTGCATCCTAATCCAGTTGCTGCATCACCTATCCAAGCAGTTGAAAGCCCTGAATCTAGAAGAAAGAGGTTAGGCAAAACCTCAACTTATGTGACTGCTGCAGAGAAGATGAGACTGGATGCTGCTGAAAAGCAAAGGATTGCTGCTGAGAAAGCAGAAGAAGATAGGCTGAAAAGCCTAGAACTGAAAAAGCTGGAGGAAGAAGCCAGCAAAATGACTCAAGAGCAGAGAGATGCTTTTGAGGCAGCAGAGTTGGCTGCTGTCATTGAAGCAAGCATCAAGGATGCTCATGGTCCTCAGCGTACTGATGGGATAGTTATTGGTGAGCAAAGAGATCCAAGCAAACCAATCCCAGCTATGCCTGCACCTAAGATCAAGGAAAAGAGGAGAGATGAAATAAGATTATCTTTAGAGATTGTCAGGGAAGATCCTGAGATCTTTGAAGAATTTCTCAGAAGACTAGACGCTGAAAATGAAAGAGTCAACCGTCTAACATCAAGCACATTGTCTATGGACCAAACATCAAACCCTATGAAGAGCTGCCAGAGGAGTCAACAACTACTTTTATTCCTCTTGACAACTTTACTTGGATTTGTAACAGGTCTGCAGTGGACAATGAAGGTTTGATGAGGACAGTTGAAACTGTCAGGAAAACAATATCACCTGCTGATGGAGAGAAAGATAAGTCATCTGATCAACTAAAGCAAATTGAGGGTACTTCAGACCCATCTGATCAAGACAAAGTGCAGGATGATAAGTCTGATGCTGCTGATGAATCAAAGAAGGAAGAAGAAATTCCAGCAGATCAGTTAAAGGAAAAAGAAGTTGCTGATAAAGGAGATGATCAGGCTAAGGAGAAGGAAAGCACTCCAAGTCTTGCTGATAGCTCAGCAGATCAGTCTCTTGCACTGACAATTCAACCAACAGAGCAACTTACCAAAGAAACACCTGCTGCTACAACAGAGACAAATCTGTTAGACTCCATTCATCAAATGTTTACCAAATCCATGAAGGAGATGAAAGAAGAGTTAAAAGCAGAAGTGTTAGCTGCTGTTCATCAACCTATTCAGAAGGTTGCTGCTGCTGTTCCTACTGATTAAATGAAAGATACTGCTCAAAATGTACAATCTATATGTCAGGATATGGATGTACTTAGGAGAAGGACACAAAGCACTACTGAAGGTTGGAAGCAGATTGAACAAACTGTTGAATTGGCACTCCAGGCAGAAGATGAAGTCGTGGGCAACATGATGCAAGAATTCAAGGCCTCATCAAATTGGATTCTGGGAACTCAAATCCAATTAGGTGATCAAGGAGAAGATCTGCTCAAGGAGATGAAAACATTCAAAGCCAATCAACTTAAACAGCAAGCTCAGATCAATGCAATGGAGGAGAACATCAAACTTCTATGTGATTCTCTTCTAATTACACCAGTTGCACCACAATTTCCACCTGTCCCTGCTGATGATGACAAAAAGGGGGAAGAAAGGATATTTGGACAGATGAGAGTTGGAACTTCCTATGAAAGAGTCAGAAGATCTGTTGAAGAGGAAGAAGACAACCAAGATGAAGCAACTGAAGTGTTAGAAGAATCTGCTGGTGAGACTGCTAAAAATATGGAAGAATCAAGCAGACCAACATATAAGAGAATAACAGAAGAAGAAGACCAAGCTGAAGAGGAAGAATCTGAAGCAAAAGCCAAGTCAGACAAAGAACTAGCTGCTGCCAAAGATTCAGCTGAGGAACAGCTTGATCCAGATGCCAAGAAAAGGAAGTTAGAGCTGCTGAAGAAAAGATTCATGGAAAATTTGGAAGCTGAGACTTCTAAATTATCTGAAGAAGAATCTGAGAAAGAAGACAAGGAAGAAAAGAAGCCAGAAGACTAGCTTGGCTAGATTTTCTTTATATTAAAAATCCTTGTAATCTTTTAAAGTATTTTGTAATTCTCATCTTTCAACTTGTAAAATGTAATCAGTTCAATATCTATAAAATTGCAAGTTTGACTCCAACACATCATTTCTATCTCAGAAATTTTTGAGGATCAAAACTTTAGTTTAGGTACAGGTACTTAGCTGGAGTTTTGTCATCATCAAAAAGGGGGAAATTGTTGGATGAAGATGAAGATGAAAGAAGACAAGTAATTAAGGGAAGGTTTTGATGATTTCCAAAACATCATAATCAGCTAAGTATGGAAAGCTTAGTTCCCTTAGAAGAATTTTGAACAAGTAAAAGAAGACATCAGAAGAGTTCAAAGTTCAAAGCTCAGAAGACTAGTGATCTCTTGCTGAATCAGCGAACAGAAGGGTAGATCATCAGCCGAGTCAAATCAGATGAGTTCAGTATTTGATCAGCAGAGTGTCTATCAGCAGAGTCGTTTTGATCAGCAGAGTAGAAGAGGTCAAGAGATTAGTCCAACGGTAATAAATGCACTTGGTGTAATAAATGCTGTAAGAGAAGGGTAGTAATGGCAAATGATTGAAGATATCCTCGGATCAGCAGAGTGCATTAAATGCAGCATTAAATGCGATGGACAGAAAGGTACTGTACACAGTACGGAATGCTGCAGGGAGCCGTTTCAAAAAGAGCTGAAGGATGGATTTGATTTGTGACTTGCTTTCAACGGTCATATTTTCATTTCCATGTATAAATAGAGCTGAATTTCAAATCGAGCAATAACACAACAACAATCAGAGATCGAAATTTTGAAGCAGAATTTCTCTAAGTCTCAAAAGCTCGAACAGCTCACTCGTCTGGTGGAAGTCATCTGTTGACAGAAACCCAGTTGAAGAAAATAGAAAAACATTATCTGAGTGATTTTGTAAAAAGCTGAGTGTTGTGCGAAGTGAGAATCCATCTTTGTGAGTGATTCTACTTTAGAGGATAGGTCTTCTTTGTGAATTCCTATTGTGAGCTTACAGCCTTCTCATTAGTTGTTTAGGTGTAAGTGGAGAAATATTGTAATCTTTGTGATTATAGTATAACCCAGAATCTGTGTGATCTGGAAGAGTGGACTAAAGGATTTCTATCCATATAACCACTATAAAAATTCTTTGTGTTATCTTGCATCTAAAGTTTTCTTGCATATTTTAAAGTTTGCATTTTAAACACTTTGAATCAATCAAAAAGATTTTATAAGGAGTTTTAAACTGGGGATAAAATCTTTTTAGAACTTAGTTTACTTGTGAAAAACACTTTCAAACAATCCGCTGCAAGTATACTCTTGGAAAACTGTTTTGCTGATAAAACAGCTAAGTCATTGTAAGAAGAGTGGTCAGTCGTCTGTTCAAGATTTGTTCACGATCAGACTAGTCTGCTTACTGTTCTTCATCAGCCTAGTCTGCTGACAGAAGACTGAAAAGTTTTTAAGTTCAAAAATTTTCAGAGGTCTATTCACCCCCCCCCCCCTCTAGACCTCATCTGACCACTTGGGACCAACACATATTCCTTTTAACACCATTATTTTCAACATTCTTATCATTTGCTTTGCTTAATACCTTGAGAGGCGCGACATTTACTGCCAATGATTCTTTATTTGGGGCCTTTTGAAAAGGTTTGCCTCCTCTTTTTGCCTCAGATTTATCTTTGAATTTACGAGGATCTTGAATAGGCGGTCCATCAGCTCCACTTGCAATCATACTTAACTCCATATCGTGAGCTCGAGTGGCTAACTCCTCAAATGATCTTGGTTGTATTCCTTGAAGGATGTAACGAAGACCCCAGTGCATTCCTTCAATGCACATCTCAATTGCTGAAGATTCGGAAAGTCGGTCTTTGCAGTTTAGACTCAAATTCCTCCAACGATTGATATAGTCAATAACAGCTTCTTCATTCCATTGGCGGGTGTTTGTAAGTTCAATCATACTGACTGTCCTTCGAGTGCTATAAAAGCGGTTAAGGAATTCTTGCTCAAGTTGATCCCAACTATCAATGGAACAAGCCTCCAAGTCAGTGTACCAGTCAAATGCATTTCCTTTGAGTGATCGAACGAATTGCTTCACAAGATAATCTCCATAGGTTCCAGCGTTATTGCATGTTTCAATGAAATGAGCTACATGTTGTTTCGGGTTGCCCTTACCATCGAATTGTTGGAACTTTGGAGGTTGGTAGCCAATTGGCATCTTCATCCTATCAATCCTTTGAGTATAAGGTTTGGTATAAGCGAGAGATGATTTAAGGCCTCCCTCTAACTTGCAGTTGATTGTTCCCATAATAAATTCCTTCAGTTGATCTATAGGGATCATGCCATCAGATGAAATTTGGAGTTCTTTAGACTTACCCTTTGAATTTGCTTTTTTAATGGGCATCTCGTCTTCTTCAGACTCCTCGAACTCTTCATCCTTCGCATTTGAGTATTGCTTCATTGATGTATCACCATCTTCGAGCTTTACGGGTTGTTTTCCCATCACATGACTTCTTTCAATATGGTTCGCTTGCTTCATTGATGTATCACCATCTTCGAGCTTTACGGGTTGTTTTCCCATCACATGACTTCCTTCAATATGGTTCGCTTGGCTCAACAACTTCTCGATCTTCGCATCTTGATCTTGGGCATGTTTAGCGAATGATTCCATTGCCTTAGTCAAAGCCAACAATTGTTCCTCAATGGTAGTAGTACTTGTTGTCATGGCAGGCACCTTACTTGAAAATGAAGATTCAATGCTAGAAGAATCATCGTCTTGGTTGGAGCCTTCGAAATGTGCAGAATGAGATGGACTTCTTTGATCGCCATCTTCCTTTCTCTGTTCAACCATCTTAGCCCTTGGATCATCCATCAACTCAGTCACAGTTCGATACTTCTTTGGGGGCATTGATTTTTAGAGAAAAGAGATGAGAGGTAGAGATTGTCCCACTGGGCGTGCCAAAAATTTGTAACAAATAAAATTTCAAGTTTAAAAATATATATTAAACAAGAAATTATTGTACAAATAAAATTTTATTGAGTAGTGGTTACAATCTCTATAATTCCCCTGATTCTAATCTTAAGGAAAATTAAATGTTTCTTGCGCTTGATCTTGAAAATGTCTTTTTGATCTTCTCAGAATTGAATTTGTGCTCGAATAACGTTAATCCAGGGGCAAATTTGCTTAATCCTGGATCAAACGTGAAATGATTCAAATTTCTTCAACGAACGTCTTGAACTTCGCCTTGGATATTCTGGATTTTTGAGGGATTTGATCTTTATTTTAACTTCGTGAATTTCCAATAACGTTAATCTAAGAATTAAGTATATTAATCTTAGATTAAACGTTGGATTTTTCTTCACTTCTTGAAGAACGCCTTTGAATATTGGAAAGAACGCCTTGATTTGAAGAACGCCTTGATATTTTGGAAGAACGCCTTGAGAGAGTTTGCTTTTCTCCTTGCACTTCCTTTTTGCTTTTTGAATTGAGTTTTTGAGTTGTCCTTTTCTTCTTAGAGGTGACCCCTATTTATAGGTGGGGTTTGAGAAAAATTGCAATATTCTCCATATGACGTGGCGCAGTTTGATTGGCTCTTAATATTTTGTGTGACAAGAAAAATATCTTGTTTAATTCTCTTTCCCTTTAAAAAGATATGATATGCAAATATTGCATTGTGAAGAAAATCTTGCCAAGCTTAATAATTTCCTACACAAACTTGCCTTGTGTATGGAGATTTTAATTTATTTGCAAGAAATCTTATATTTAATTAGTCATAAGATATAAAATATGTCAATTAATTATTTAATTATTATTTTAGGAATTAAATTTGATATAATCCCAAAATAAATTAATTAATAATTAATATATATATTGGACTTAATCAGGCAATAAAATTTAACTGCCTACAATCCCAATCCCATTAACCTAGCTAGCTTGTTCTAGATGACTAGCTCTCAGGTGCTTCACCCCATACAATTAATTAATAATATATACAAATTAAATTATCATCGGAGAAATTCTTACTTAAATCGGGTTTGGCCAAACTCAAAGTAACTAAAAAGCAAGTGCAATACACTTGTTTTAGGATTGTATGTAACTCACAGGAGAGTGACCAATCACCAAGCAAGTGCAATACACTTGCTTGGTTGGTGGTTGGACAAGAATTTTCCTTGTCATCGTTTGCTTCCGCGATTCTTTCAACAAGTGAGGACAGAAATCTTATCACATTCATCACATCTTATTAAAATGATGATAAAACATCATTGATGTTATTCGTAGACTAAAGATTATGTATGTGTACATGTGTATATATACTATTTCTATTATTTATCTTGATCTTTAACCATCCATTAGATTAATTTAGATTTATTTCTTAAATTTAAATATATTTGCTCCGATTATATATCTCAAATTAGAAATTATATATCTCAGTCAAATTATGTACATCTAACATATCAGTGCATGCCCTATTTAATTACTTGTACATGTAACATTTCTAGTCTCACAAGACTTCCTTAATTTTTATTTCCACATTTTATCCCAATGAAGGTGGTGAGATTAAAAATACATAAAACTAAATATACATTTGCATGAATAAAAAATGTTGCCCCCTGGGCATATCTTCAACTGGTAGACCAATGATTCATAAGGCTTGCTCCAGTGGCAAGGTTGGGGGTTCGAATCCCATTTGGAACTTGGATGGAAGCATTTCTATGGATCTATCTAAGGGTCATTTGTGGTGAAGACCCCTTTGTGCGCAGAGTGTACATCAGTATGGTGGGAACCCGGGGTTTGGTGGAGGCACATCCTGCGATTTATATCCTTCAGAATTCTAGGGCAAGGGTTCTGAGGGTCCAGGATTAGTTTAGTGTAAGCTTGTACACCTGGGTTATCACAAAAAAAAAAAAAAAAAAAGTTTGAGACTCTAATCCAATTTGCCCATCAATTGATTACCTTATCTTTATTATCATGACTCATAACTTATCTTTATTATTTAAAGGCAAAATTGCAAAAATCGTCGCAAACTAATTATTGATTTTGAATTTTCATCCCAAACTATTTAATTTAGCGAATTTCATCCCGTAATTTAAAATTTTATTGGAATATCGTCCCACCATAATTATAAGGGAATTACGCATTTGCCGATGAATTATCACATGGCTGCTTAAGTGTCATGACATGGTAAATTTTAACATGAATAATTATATAATATTGCAGAGTTCGTCCCAAATTAATTACAAGATTGAACGTCATTTTCATTAAATTATAAATTTAATATTGGGACTAAATTTATACAAAATGATAAATTATGGGGACGAAATTTGGCGAGTTGATATAGTTTGGGACGAAAAATCAAAATTAGTAATTAGTTTGGGACGATATTCCAAAAAAATAGAAAATTATGGAATGAAATTCGCCAAGTTAAATAGTTCGGGACGAAAATATATCTATCAGTAATTAGTTTTGAACGTTTTCTGCTATTTTACCTTATTTAAACCAATGTACATGACACTTATATAGTTATTATTTATTGATAGATATACAATTAATACACACTTAATATTCATTTAAATATTCATATGTATATCAGTACATATATTCCATGCATGAGTCGATTTAAATGATATCATCGACTCACTCGACAATGATTCCAAACCTCATTTTCTCTCTTCTCAAGCTTATTCTTAAGTTCATCACTTAAGTACGAAAACACAATTGTCTTCATCAGTATCGCCTTACTGCATCGCCGTCCAATGTGCAGCAGTTTCTCACAACACTTTGGGCTGATATCTTTGCTATTTTCTTTATCGAAACGGAGAAATGCAGTATGACTCACCCCACGATCACTGGGCCCCGGTCCAGTGGCGCTCAGACGGCCAAAGATTTCTGTTCTGCAGTCACCCGTCAGGTCATCAAGACATTTGAGCACGTTCGTGATATTACGGGATACAATTAATAAGTTATAATTTTTTTTGGCTAATGGTGGGGTTGGCTCAGCGTGGTGTTCTCGAGCTCGTGTCGAGAATGAGGCTAGAGCGAGGACTGTTGCTGCCAGAGCCAAGTGGATATTGAAGTTTGACATTTTGTTTTTGGGATTGGAGAAAATTGTTTGGTGATTAATTCATGAAAAGGAATAGAAGTGGGATTGGTATTTATGGGGTTGTCTTTGCTTGGAATTGGAAACTTACGTTAATTTGTAGTAAATGACTTTCATTAAATTTGTGAAAGGTTAATCAATTTGCTAGCTTTGTGATAAGTAACAGTATATTGATTGTAATTAAATGTGATAATGTTTTAATATTCACACGATTTGACTGTAAGCACAAACTAATTGAGATAATTACCTTTCTAAAACCATATTTTCTCTTAGTATTTGATATTAGACCTTTGGCTTAGTCTAGCTTTGCACCCAGCAAATGAAGCAAATGGGTTCATTTTGAACTTTACTCTCTATAAATATATTACGAGAGAATTGCATTTTTGATACACAGCTATAGGTCAATTCCCATTTTTGGTACACAACTATAGCTGCTTATAATTGAAAAGTTGATTTGGTACTGTAGCTACTAAAGTATAATAATTGTTATAAACTGTTTATAATAGCGCAACAAATGGAACTTAAGTAAGTGAATTATTAATGGATTAAATAAGTGCATCAATTTTTTCTTCAAAATCAAGAAGGCATGTTCCCGGCAGTCCCACAAGCTATGTTCCAGCAAATTTTAATGAAGAAAGGGCCGTTTGGTAGGACCTAATACGGGGTATTAAGTCATATTATATGAGTTAATGGGTTAATACATTGTTTGGTGGCATTGCTCTAATACCGGGTCAAATGGATTAAATTCTTACGATCCGGTATTAAGACTAGATTATAATCCACCCAATCATGGGTGGATTAGTTAATCCGGGTAAATATGTATAAGGTAAAATATCACTAATAACCTAAAATTTGCTTATTTTCCTTTTAACATATCATAAATTATTCTCAAATCTCTAAAATGAAAACATATTATACATAAATAAATCACAAATTAAAATTTATATTAATTCACAATTAACATGGAAGCATTCAATCAAGTCTACCAAACATATTTTTAATATGACCTTCAATCCGGCTCCAATCTAATCCACCTTAATCCCATACACCCTACCAAACGGCCCCAAACTCTATAAAAAGTCGACATAATTAGATTAGAAAAACTAACAAAAAGAAATTCTTTAATTAATTTTGTTTTACATAAAAACAAAAAAAGAAAAAAAACTAACAACTTTTGAAGCCAATTATAAGGATATATATATGGAAAGATTTATTTGATTGAGAATTAAAGTTGAAAAAATCTCTTCCCTTTAATTTGTGGTTCATCCCAATCCCATTAACCTAGCTAGCTTGTTCTAGATGACTAGCTATCAGGTGCTTCACCCCATACAATTAATTAATAATATATACAAATTAAATTATCATCGGAGAAATTCTTACTCAAATCGGGTTTGGCCAAACTCAAAGTAACTAAAAAGCAAGTGCAATACACTTGCTTTAGGATTGAATGTAACTCACAGGAGAGTGACCAATCACCAAGCAAGTGCAATACACTTGCTTGGTGGTTGGACAAGAATTTTCCTTGTCATCGTTTGCTTCCGCGATTCTTTCAACAAGTGAGGACAGAAATCTTATCACATTCATCACATCTTATTAAAATGATGATAAAACATCATTGATGTTATTCGTAGACTAAAGATTTGTTGGTGTAATTAAATTAATGTTAGCTAATTAAGTTAAATTAATTAGCCAAGTTAATTATGATTGCACCTTAATGAATGAAGTGAGAAGAGAATGATGAGTCTCACTATCCCACATGGAAAAGAAGGAGAAAGTGGAGCTACAAAAGTGTTATAAAAAGGGGCATCTAGCTTTCATAGTGGAAAGACTTTGTGGGAATGGGCCTAGAGTAATATCTGGGCCCAATAATTAAAATTAGTCCAAAATTTTTACAAAGATCCGTGAATGATCCGATTAGGATCCGCGTGTGATCCAATTAGGATCCGCATGTGATCCAAATCAGGATCCGCGAGACCTTCTAGAAGGTTCGAGAAGGATTTGGTTTGCCCGCCCGAATTTGAATAAAAGGGTGTGTTTGATTGGTTTTGAACCGAATGGGTAGCACCCATTCGGACCAAACCATCACTTGGTTCAAATTCGAACCATTGTGACCCTGCAACAAGTTCTTTCAATTGCTATAAATAGGAGAGGAATCTGGCCAATTCCTTACACCATTTTTTTATTCAGCAATTAAATATAAATTATTCTCTACTTCTCAAGTTAAATATTTTTAGTCAAAGTTCTATTTGTTCCAACTCGCCCGTGTCCTTTTTGTTCGTGCAAAACAACAAGGATAAAGATTGTTGTATCCTGGGAGACTACCGAGGAGTACTGATCGCACCGTAGGCAGCCTCGGAAGTATTGTCTTAAGGAAACGGCATCCGCAACCTCAATCTTTCTACACTTTATTTCCATAATTTCATTACTAATTCAGTGAGTTTAATTTAATTATTATATTTGCAAAATTGTTAAAATAATTTCTCTACGTCTCTTGCGATTTAGTTAAATAAATTAAACCTTTTTTATAAAGTAAAATTATTTTGAGACCTTATATATATACTGTTTTAAATTTTCAAACATTTCTGTTTATATATACGTAATCAATATAATTACTTATCATACTTTCATTATTTTATTCAAGTATATTCATTTTAATTACTTAAACTTTTACAAAGTTGTTGTTTTACATAAAATTCAAGGTTGAAACACCAATTTCATTTAATTACGTTTTTGCTCCACTATTTTTGTTTATTTAAAATTTACATATATATTTATATATATATATACATAGACTTAGTAAAACTATATTACATTTATAGTTTATACTTTTATAGATTTAATAATTATAAGAAATATAGTTGAGGATATTTCTATTGCACAGATTATTAAACTCCAACAAGATTATGTATGTGTACATGTGTATATATAATATTTCTATTATTTATCTTGATCTTTAACCATCCATTAGATTAATTTAGATTTTTTTCTTAAATTTAAATATATTTGCTCCGATTATATATCTCAAATTAGAAATTATATATCTCAGTCAAATTATGTACATCTAACATATCAGTGCATGCCCTATTTAATTACTTGTACATGTAACATTTCTAGTCTCACAAGACTTCCTCAATTTTTATTTCCACATTTTATCCCAATGAAGGTGGTGAGATTAAAAATACATAAAACTAAATATACATTTGCATGAATAAAAAATGTTGCCCTCAGGGCATATCTTCAACTGGTCGACCAATGATTCATAAGGCTTGCTCCAGTGGCAAGGGTGGGGGTTCGAATCCCATTTGGAACTTGGATGGAAGCATTTCTATGGATCTATCTAAGGGTCATTTGTGGTGAAGACCCCTTTGTGCGCAGAGTGTACATCAGTATGGTGGGAACCCGGGGCTTGGTGGATGCACATCCTGTGATTTATATCCTTCAGGATTCTAGGGCAAGGGTTCTGAGGGTCCAGGATTAGTTTAGTGTAAGCTTGTACACCTGGGTTATCAAAAAAAAAAAAAAAAAAAGTTTGAGACTCTAATCCAATTTGCCCATCAATTGATTACCTTATCTTTATTATCATGACTCATAACTTATCTTTATTATTTAAAGGCAAAATTGCAAAAATCGTCCCAAACTAATTATTGATTTTGAATTTTCATCCCAAACTATTTAATTTAGCGAATTTCATCCCGTAATTTAAAATTTTATTGGAATATCGTCCCACCATAATTATAAGGGAATTACGCATTTGCCGATGAATTATCACATGGCTGCTTAAGTGTCATGACATGGTAAATTTTAACATGAATAATTATATAATATTGCAGAGTTCGTCCCAAATTAATTACAAGATTGAACGTCATTTTCATTAAATTATAAATTTAATATTGGGACTAAATTTATACAAAATGATAAATTATGGGGACGAAATTTGGCGAGTTGATATAGTTTGGGACGAAAAATCAAAATTAGTAATTAGTTTGGGACGATATTCTAAAAAAATATAAAATTATGGAATGAAATTCGCCAAGTTAAATAGTTCGGGACGAAAATATATCTATCAGTAATTAGTTTTGGACGTTTTCTGCTATTTTACCTTATTTAAACCAATGTACATGACACTTATATAGTTATTATTTATTGATAGATATACAATTAATACACACTTAATATTCATTTAAATATTCATATGTATATCAGTACATATATATTCCATGCATGAGTCGATTGAAATGATATCATCGACTCACTCGACAGTGATTCCAAACCTCATTTTCTCTCTTCTTACGCTTATTCTTAACTTCATCACTAATGAACGGAATCACATTGTCATTCATCAGTATCGCCTTACTGCATCGCCGTCCAATGTGCAGCAATTTCTCACAACACCTTGGGCTGATATCTTTGCTATTTTCTTTATCAAAATGGAGAAATGCAGTTTGCATCACCCCACGATCACTGGGCCCCGGTCCAGTGGCGCTCAGATAGCCAAAGATTTCTCTTCTACAACCCGTCAGATCATCCAAACATTTTTGCACGTCCAGGACGTTACGGGATACATAAAATAAGTTATAATCTTTTTTGGCTAAGGGTGGGGTTGGCTCAGCCTGGTGTTCTCGAGCTCGTGTCGAGAATGAGGCTAGAGCGAGGACTGTTGCTGCCAGAGCCAAGTGGATATTGAAGTTTGACATTTTGTTTTTGGGATTGGAGAAAATTGTTTGGTGATTAATTCATGAAAAGGAATAGAAGTGGGATTGGTATTTATGGGGTTGTCTTTGCTTGGAATTGGAAACTTACGTTAATTTGTAGTAAATGACTTTCATTAAATTTGTGAAAGGTTAATCAATTTGCTAGCTTTGTGATAAGTAACAGTATATTGATTGTAATTAAATGTGATAATGTTTTAGTATTCACATGATTTGACTGTAAGCACAAATTACTTGGGATAATTACCTTTCTAAAACCATATTTTCTCTTAGTATTTGATATTAGACCTTTGACTTAGGGTGAGTTTGGCTTAGCGATTCGAAAAGCAATTATAGGAGAATTAATTTTACTAAAATTGATTTTGGTAATAATTGATTATAATAAAAATTAATTATAGAATAATTGCTTTTGTATAATAGTTTTTGCAAAAGTAACACTTTAGCAGCTTCTAAAATAAGTTAATTTTTTGCTTCTCGAGATCCCAAAAGCGATTATGATCTTGGGGGCCAAACACCATGAAAATCACGATTGAGCAAAAACAATTTTTATAATCTGGGCCAAACACTTCAAAAATCACAATAAAGATCTAAAAGTGATTTTATGAGTTTCAACCGCTAGGCCAAACTCACCCTTAGTCTCGCTTTGCACCCAGCAAATGGGTTCATTTTGAACTTTTCTCTCTAAAAATATATTACTAGTATATTGCACCCTCGAAATCATATTTTTTGTTTTACTTTGCACTCTGTTTGTTTTTTCGGCCGTTTGACTTGCAATTAGGGTATTTCCCCTAAAAAAAATGTCATATCCCTTCAAATTAAATTTTTCATAGAAAATCAAGAATAACCTACTTATGTTGCTCCTATATATGTCATGTAAACATCACACACTCCAAACCTTTTCGTCAAAATATCACAGTTTAGAGGTATATTTTACTTCGATATAACATTTTTTGTCAAAAACAACGTCAATCTTGCTTTGGATTTGTCGTCGAGTGAAAAATGAAATTACGTAAATCCCAACTCATATATTTTGGAGATTTTAAATAAAGTTAATTTTTTAGGGTTATTATTTTGTAACATGTCAATTTTATCCTTACACTTCTCAGACAAAAATGAGGGGTGATATTGAACGGGAATGAATTAAAATACATTTTTAAGGTCTCTCTCCTAAATCTAATCATAGGTACCATCACCATCTCCTCTCCTCCTTTTTAGGGCCTCCTCATACACATACGACTACCATATTCATACATCATGGTATAACTATTTTATTACTATTTTGCCCCTTATCTCTTTCAATTGGTTTGCACAAACTATAATTTATTTTTTATAATTTGCTTAATATGGATTGGCCTAAGTCCACTGATTTGGACTTAATTTAACCTCAAAAGTTAGCTTGTAAGGTGAGAACGGACCGACTAGGGTGCGGCCCTATGTAACTGGCCGCATGTGCCCCTCCCCCCCCCCTTAAATCGCGCCACGTGGCACGGTAACTAAGTGTCTATTTTTGTCAAGGTTGCACCGATTATTAAATGTCCAATCTACCCATTTCTTTTATTTTTAAATGAAAATCAAAATAATAACTTAAAATTGAAAAGTTAATTATATCTTTTTAATTAACTTAAATTTAAAACACTTAAAACTTAATTACACAAAGACACTTATACCTTTTCACATAATAAATCTAAATCTATATCCGATTTATTTCCATGATTTAAAAACACAATTTGGGTAAAACTAAATTTCATCTTCCAAGATTAAAACAATCCAACAAATTCGAAAATTCATGATTAAAAAAATCAATTACAAAAATTCATCTTCCACGATTAAGAACAGTAATTACAATTCAAAATTCATCTTGCACGATTAAGAAAACTAACTAGAAGTTCTTTCAAAATTTCTTAATTCCATCATATATCCTATAAATCGTCGCTTCCAAAACATACATTAACATTTTTTTTTCAAAAATAAGTTTGTTAACTTTACGATTTTATTAAATTTAGCTCACATGTTGAGTTTTTAGCACCGTTCACCAGGGATGAAAATATTCGTAAGAATAAATTTATAAACTTTCTAATAATTAATATTCATATTTATTCAGAGAGAGAATTGCAATTGTGGTACCAAACTATATAGCGATTCCAACTTGTGGTACCATAAAAAATGAAGTTGATCAATTTGGTACCGTTATTTAAGAAATTGAATCACATTTGGTACCACCATTAAAATTGGGCGTTAACCGCTGACGTGGCAGTTAAGTATTATTGCAGAATTGATACAATTACTTATATTGACTGACAATTATATCCCTAACTTTTCGTTATCAAAATAACCCCCATATCTTCAAATTTACTGATAATTTTAGTCCACATTGTTGTCCAATTTCAAAATTGGCTCGAATAAAACACTTGCGGACCAATTTAGAGGTTTAACTTAATATATTTACATATGTATTTAACTAATATAATTTATAAATATTAACAAACCAAATAATATATGAACATAAATTTGATAAAATATTAATTAAATTTAAAATTTATATAATTATATGAATATATTTAATATTAATTAAAAAAATTAATTATATATTATTAATAAAATAATTATAAATTAAAAAAAAACTTCTTCTACCCCTAACCCACCCCTCCCTAACCCAGGCCGCCGGTGGCCTGGGATAGTCCGTCCCAGGCCGTGATGGCCTGGGATTGTCCGTCCCAGGCCTCCGCGGCCTGGGATCTGTTGGGATCGGACAGATCCCAGAGCACCGCGGTCTGGGACCGGCGATCCCAGGCCCACAAACAACGGCCTGGGAAGGATAATCCCAGGCCGGCGACGGCTTGGGATTTTGGGGGAGGGGGATTGGTTGGGGGTAGGAGGTAGAAGAAGGGTTTTTTTTTTTTAATTTATTATAATTATTTTATTAATAATATATAATTTATTTTTTAATAAATTTTATATATATTCATATCATTACAAATTTTTTAGATTTAATTAATATTTTATCGAATTTATGTTCATGTATTATTTGGTTTGTTAATATTATTTATAAATTAAATTAGTTAAATATATATGTAAATATATTAAGTTAAATCTCTAAATTGGTCCGCAAGTGTTTTATTCGAGCCAATTTTGAAATTGGGCAACAATGTGGACTAAATTATCAGTAAATTTGAAGATATGATGTTATTTTGACAACTTGAAAAGTTAAGGGTATAATTGTCAATCAATATAAGTAATGGTATCAATTCTGCAATAAAACTTAATTGCCACGTCAGCAGTTAATGCCCAATTTTAACGGTGGTACCAAATGTGATTCAATTTCTTAAATTACGGTACCAAATTGATCAACTTCATTTTTTATGGTACCACAAGTTGGAATCGCTATATAGTTTGGTACCGCAAATGCAATTCTCTCTTTATTTAGATGAAAATTTTCGGAAAAATTATTTATGAACAAATTATTAACTACTATTTTATTAAATAAAATTATTGATGGTAAAATATTATCAATGTTACTTATTTTTATAAAAATACTATGCATACATATATTTTTTTTATTTATTGTTGAATACGGATCTCTTCATGTCACTCTCAAATAATAGAAGTGAAAGGAAAAGACTGATGGCACACAAGAATTTGCTTTCTTGTTTTCAAAATAACAGGTCCCTCATTTTTTGCTGCATTATTTTATGAATCAATTTAGACATAGGGGCATGTGAAAATGTCCAAATCATGGAAGTTGGGGAAAATTAATGTGTAAGACCTACTTTTAATTAAACACCCTTTTATGTGACCATTCAGCTGCCGCCTTCTCTTTTCATTTTTCACTAATTACAGTAATGAAGTATACATCATAATATTAATAGAAACATGAAATTAAGATTTGGGTCCCCAGCCATATTAATTAAAGGCATTAATAGATACCTCAACCACTCACTTAAAGCTCTAATTAAATAGAACCTCACAAATCAGTTTAGAATGTCCTTTCATGCTTTAACTTAGGCAAATGAACAGTTAACATATTAACAGTAGTACTACTTCCCTTTAAATATACCTCCAAGTGTTATGGCCAAACATTAAGCATTGGATAGCACTTGTAATAAGTTTGCAAACATGTGGCTTCTGTTTTCTTTGCTCTTTGCTTTCTTGCTTGCTAGAACATCTTCAATTAGAGACATTCATCAAGGTATATATTATTTCCCTATCTATTGCTCACAACAATGAAAGTTTGTGTATTTTTTCCTATGTACTTACTACATCTTTGTGCAGGGGTAGATCAGAGCAAAGATCATCCTTTACGCCTACCTTTGTTTCATGTCGGAGAACTTCAAACATCAGAGACTCCTTTGCCTTTCTCCGAGGCACTTTCTCTTGACGATGCTCGTGTGAAGTTTCTCAACTCTAGACGTACCAAGAAAAGCTCAAACTCAACGAAATTAGGACGATTATTTGATGAGAAATCCGTTAACGTACCTTTAAGTCCTGGTGGGCCACTTGGTATTGGAAATTACTACACAAGAATAGGCCTCGGAAATCCAACTACTTACTATCTTGTAGTCGTGGACACCGGTAGCTCCTTCTCTTGGATCCAATGCGAGCCATGCAGCGTCCGTTGCCACCCGCAAGTCGGGTCCCCTTTTAACCCCTCTGCTTCTAACACGTACCAGAAGCTATCATGTGACACGACGCAGTGCTCTTCCTTAACAGAAGCCACTCTCAACAGTCCTAAGTGCAGTACTGATTCAAACATGTGTATATACACTGCAACGTACGGAGATCGATCCTTTTCAAAGGGGTATCTAAGTGAAGATTCTTTAAGCCTAGGTGCAGAGTCACTCCCTGGTTTCTTGTTTGGATGTGGGGAAGACAATGAAGGCTTGTGGGGTAAATCAGCCGGCATTGTTGGCCTAGGAAAAAACGAGCTTTCTATGTTGTCGCAATTGTCAGTTAAGTATGGTAAAGACTTCTCGTACTGTCTCCCAACCGCAACTCCCTCAGGAAAATTTGGTAGCGGAGGTTTTTTATCAATTGGGACTAATACAAATTCGGCGTATAACTTCACTCCCATGTTGTCCAATTCTGAATATCCAGATTTATACTTTTTAAAACTTTTGAGTATTTCGGTTTCTAGCAAGCCCTTAGGCGTGGGGTCCACTGCCTACAGTGTGCCGACAATCATAGACTCGGGGACCGTGATATCACGTCTGAGTGTGTCGGTTTATGCAGCTTTGAGGGAGGAGCTAGTTAAGATTATATCCTCTAATTATCAAATGGCTGAGGCTGTCTCAGCACTTGATGCTTGTTTTGAAGGGAGTTCAGATGAGATATCTACGGTTGTTCCCTCGGTTCAATTCGTTTTTGAGGGGGAGGCTGAACTGAATTTGGCTCCTCATAATGTTATTGTAGAAGTTGAGAAGGGTACTACTTGTTTGGCCTTTTCAGGTAACTCGAATTCCGATAATGCGATTATTGGTAACCAGCAGCAGCAAGCGTTCGATATTGTTTACGATTTAGAAAGTTCGAGAATCGGGTTTGCCGCGGGTAGCTGTAACTAGTTAGGCAGTTACGTTGGGTCATTGCTATTTGTTGCTTAATCGACCGAATAGAAATAAATAAATAAAAGGGGATTAAGGGTGATATACATCAAAATTATTGATTTGAGATATTGATTTCGTGGATTCAAAAGTAATTGAGATTTTTTTTTTTTTTTTTTTTAATAATTCGAAATTTGTAAAGCAATTTTGGAGATGATTCATTTAAGGTGCAAAAATGGTGGTGAGATTATTGAAGGCATGGATGGTGTAAAAATGGTGGAGAAATAATAACAAGAAATAATTAATTATGTTTGAAATAATAACAAGTACTTAATCCATTTAGACTTGAGCATGAACAATTTCGGAGGGGCTCAAATTCCAAATTTCTTAGGGTCGTTTACAAAACTGAGATATCTCAATCTTTCAAGTGCATCTTTTGGTGGCAAAATACCTTCAACTCTTGGGAATCTTTTAGAGTTAGAGTATTTGGATCTCAGTTTTTATACACAAGAAACTGTTGAAAATAATAATATTCAGTGGCTATCGAGCCTTTCTTCGGTGAAGTACTTAAATTTGAAAAGGGTGGACCTTTACAAGACTTCAAATAATCAATACTTTACCTTCTCTTTTGGAGCTGCATATGCCACAATGCCAGCTCATGGACCTTCCAATCTCTCTCCCTTTTATTAATTTTACGTCCCTTACCGTACTTGATCTCTCCAATAATGGATTCAACTCCACAATACCAAAGTGGATTTTCAGTCTCAAGAACCTGAAAAGCCTTGATCTAAGTTCTAATAATCTTCATGGGGTGCTACCAGATGAAATTTCGGTACTAACTTCCCTTGAAAATCTTGATCTTTCTTCAAATTTCGGCATTGAAGGGACGATACCTAGTGGAATAGGAGGTCTTTGTAATCTGCAGACACTTTCTCTTTCTGACAACCACCTAAAAGGGAATATATCTGATCTCATTGATGGATTATCCAAATGCACGAATAGCAGTTTAGAGAGCCTGAATTTGGGATACAATGAATTAAATGGGATTCTTCCTAGTTCATTAGGCCACCTCAAGAACTTGAGGTACGTACTTCTCTCGAACAACTCGTTTACAGGTTCGATTCCAGAAACAATAGGAAACTTGGCATCATTAGAGCAGCTTTACCTATCAGACAATCAAATGAGTGGAAGAATACCTAAGAGCTTTGGGCAGCTCAAATCTTTGACTGCGATGGACTTGTTTCAGAACCCTTGGGAAGGTGTAATAACAGAAGCCCATTTGGAGAATCTATCCAGCTTGAAAGAAATATCAATTGGAAGATTTTTTTCAAATATTTCCCTCATATTCAACATCAGTTATGAGTGGATACCCCCTTTCAATCTGAGGTATGTCAAAATTCAAGGCTGCCAATTGGGTCCTAAGTTTCCATCATGGCTGAGAAATCAGAGTGATCTTAAGTTTTTGGTGATTAATTTTGCTCGGATTTCTGATGTTATACCTGATTGGTTCTTGGAGATGGATTTGCAACTCAACGAACTGGATCTTGCTTACAATCAGTTGAGTGGTAAAGTACCAAACTCCCTAAAATTCAGCCTCGGTTCCAATGTTGATCTTAGTACAAACGAATTCAAAGGACCTCTCCCGCTCTGGTCTTCTAATATAACTTCGTTGTATCTGAGGGACAACAAATTCTCTGGACCGATTCCAGAGAACATTGGAACATCACTTCCTCTTTTGACAGACTTGGATATTTCAAAAAATTATCTAACTGGTAAAATTCCCCTTTCCATCAGTAATTTGACCGAATTATCCACTTTAGTTATGTCAAGTAACCATCTACATGGAGAAATCCCTGATTTCTGGGAAAACATGCCGATGCTTTACATTGTCGATATGTCAAACAACAATCTCTCTAACACAATCCCAGAATCCATAGGATTTCTAAGCACTCTCAAGTTTTTAGTACTTTCCAATAATAATCTTTCCGGAAACTTGCCATCTTCCTTGAGGAACTGCACTGAACTAGCTAGTCTTGATCTAGGTGACAATAACTTGTCTGGAAAAATCCCATCTTGGAAAATGACATCACTGTTAATCTTACGTTTGAGAAACAATTTCTTCACCGGAGAAATTCCGTCACAAGTATGCAATCTCTCTGTTCTTCATATATTAGACGTATCGAATAACCACCTATCAGGGTCGGTTCCGTCCTGTTTTGGCAATCTCAATGGATTTAAAACAGACTTCACATCCGGGGATATGGAACAATATCAGGGGAGCTTAGAGGTGGTAGCAAAAGGAAGAATACTGCAGTACAAGTCTACTTTGTACCTAGTGAACAACATAGACCTGTCAAGAAACAATTTCTCTGGAGAAATCCCATCAGAAATCACAAACTTATTCAGATTGGGAACCCTGAACTTATCTATGAATCACCTTACAGGAAATATCCCACAAAATATCGATAGATTAGGAACGATAGAAACACTGGATCTTTCAATGAATCGATTATCAGGGCCTATTCCACCAGGGATGGCTTCTCTAACATTCTTGAATCATTTGAACTTGTCGTACAATAATCTGTCCGGACAGATTCCCACTAGCAATCAGTTTCAAACACTGATTGATCCATCAATTTACCAAGGAAACAGTTATCTCTGTGGGGTTCCATTGTCAGCTGAATGTAATAGCCATGAGACTCCTCCATTTCCTCGTGAAAATTTGGGGAACACAGATGATGAAGATGAACTTGAAAAGGTGTGGTTTATCAGTTTTGCAGGATTGGGTTTTTTCACAGGGTTTTGGGGAGTTTGTGGCTCTTTGATAGTCAATAAAAGGTGGAGAGATGCACATTTTCAAACATTGTCTCGAGGAATCGCAATGTGTGAAAGTTTCAAGCTAATGTAAAAACTTCATAAATAAACGGCTACTGCAAACTATGAAGTACTATATATGAATGATTACTGATGTCTTATTTACTTCATGCAAATTCTAAATTATTATGAAAATGTTAGGTTCTTGGATTTTGACGAAAAATTACAATGCATAAGAATAGAGCTCAATGTTGATGATCACTAAACTTAAAAAGACAAACAAATTCTTAACATCGCCTGATTTGTGAACTTGTTCTCAGCGAAAAAATTAGCCAAATGAATACATAAATCCTATGGTCTATTCGGAAGAGTTTTGACAAGGTTTCCCAGGTTTTGGTCTCGATAAAATGATTTAAATTATTTCGGTGAAATCTTTGAAATCTCATTTGGATTGTGTTTTGATGTTCAATTTTGTGGTTTTAAAAAAGCTAAAAACCTATTTGGATTTAGTTGGGGAAAAAAGTAGGTGGTAGTTATCAAATTGATGTATTTTAATAGCGTTTGGGGAAAAAAAATAAGCGGTAGTTGTCAAAATTTTTTTTATAATTTGTTTGATTGTCAATAAATGAGGGAAAAATGATTTTTATTTTCTTGTTGTTTGGATAACAGAAAATCAAAATTCACGAGAATCCGTCTATTGCTTCTGATTTTCGAAATTGAAGTTGTGGTATCACAAGTACAATTCTCTCGTATCATATGACTCTAAAAGATTGAAAAGTTGATTTGTACTGTAGCTACTAAAGTATAATAATTGTTATAAACTGTTTATAATAGCGCAACAAATGGAACTTAAGGGTGAGTTTGGCCTAGCGGTTGGAGCACTTAAAATCACTTATAGATCTCTATTGTGATTTTTGAAGTGTTTGACCCCGATTATAAAAATAACTTTTGCTCAATCGTAATTTTCATAGTGTTTGGCCCCCAATATCATAATCACTTTTGGGATCTCGAGAAGCAAAAAATCAACATATTTTAGAAGCTACTAAAATGGTACTTTTGCAAAAGCTATTATACAAAAGCAATTATTCTATAATTAATTTTTATTATAATCAATTATTACCAAAATCAATTGTACTAAAATCAATTCTCCTATAATTGCTTCTCGTATCGCTAATGACTTTCATTAAATTTGTTACCATAAATACCAAGCAAAGACAATTCCAAGATAATTGTTTCTCCTATAATTGCTTCTCGTATCAATTCCAAGCAAAGACAACCCCATAAATACGGCAATAGATCCTCTGTACCACAATTTGTGTACCACAAATGAATAATTGACACTTGTAATCATGACTATTATTATAATAGTCATAATTACAAGTGTCAATTACTCATTTGTGGTACACTTTGTGGTACACAAATTGTGGTACAGAGGATCTTGAGCCCATAAATACCAACCCCATAACGTAAGTTACCACAGATTTACTATAATTGCTTCTCGTATCGCTAGGCCAAATTATTACCAAAATCATTTTATTCCAATGAAGGTGGTGAGATTATAAATACATAAAACTAAATATACATTTGCATGAATAAAAAATGTTTGAGACTTCAATCCAATTTTCCCATCAATTGATTACCTTATCTTTATTATCATGACTCATAACTTATCTTTATTATTTAAACCAATGTACATGACACTTATATAGTTCTTATTTATTGATAGATATACAATTAATACACACTTCATATCTATATCTATATCTATATCTATATATATTATATTATATATATATATATACAATATTTTTTACAAATAAAAGTACGAGTTCAGAAAATAGAGTTTCTTGAATTTTTTGTGAAGACTAATATACCCCTACTTAAATTTTATTATTAATAGTAAAATAAAAAATAACTTGAAGAATCATACTTCTACATAAACACTACTACTTGAAAGACCCCATCAAAATTCCAAAGTCCATATCCAACATAAAAACCCTTGTCGCTTGCGTTGATCTCGATTAAGTACTTTGAGAAGATGAGTTTCAATAAACGAAGCAAATGATTCGTGTAATTTGTTGAAATTAAGTTTTTTTTTTCTGCTTGAGAACTTTCAATTGTATAAGTTGTATGCTTAATGTATGTAATATATATGTTGAATTGCTGGGAATTTTTAGTTGGGTATTTGTTTTTAGCTATGGATCTGTACATATACGTAAATCCTCTCGATTGAATGCTCTTTACCACATCACGATTTAACCATGTAAACAGTGGCGTAGCTACGGCCAGTTGAGTGGGGTGCAATGACCCCACTCAACTTTTGCACTTACTATGGAAATTATGTGTATAATACTTGTTAAAATTAAGTATATCTAATAATTGCTTTAAATGGACCCCACTCAATAAAACTAATATTTCTATGCTATTGGGGCCATATTTTAATAAAAATATATATTAATCTTCCACTAATTTTATGAATTAATATGTTAGTAATAAAAGACAAATCTCAATTTCTAGGATTTTGAGATATCTTTTCCATATAAAAAATCATACAAAATTCACAACTTTTTCATCTTTAGTTTTAAAATATTATCCCCACAAATAAACTCATTCAAAAGAAAGATGCAATCAAATCATGTTTATATGAAACACTTTTATTTATAAAGTTGAATAATTGAACATTTGTTAGTTGTGATGTAGTTATTTTACATCGAAATTTACATAAATAAAGTTTTTCATCGAGAAGTTGAATTTATGTTAAACTATTAACTTAAGAATGAATTTGATCCACAATTTGAATATTTAACTTTCTTTAAAAAATAAATTTCTTAAATTTTTTCTTCGGTAATCTTTATTGGATATAAGATTTTAATATAAATTATCGTTCAACTTATACACTAATATCATTAATATATATATATATTCTCCTACACTGTAATAACCCCAACTGAATTAAAATTTCGATATATTTCCATAAAAAATATAAAAAAACTTTGCTCTTGAGTCAACCGAAACGATAATATATATATATAGTTTGTAGTTTAATTAATATATTTTTTTATTTATAATTTTTTCAAAAGTTTCTCGAAAATTTCCAAAACCACTCAATAACATCTTGAAATTTTTTAATATTTGATTGATCGAAATATACCACAAAAATTAAACTTAATACATGGACCCCAGTAAAATTATATCCTGGCTACGTCACTGCATGTAAACATTTTGCTTGTTCATTGTGCTGCAAAATCTATATATTTGTTATGAATTTTGGATTTGTTGTTGAACGAGATGGTATATTTGGTAATTGTAATGAGAATATCTTATATATGAATAATGAATTTATGCGATTTACTAATAGTGGAAAAATGAATATTAATTTCATTAATCGATTTACTAATAGCGGAAAAATGGATACTAATTAGAAAAGCAGTTTTCTTTGGGAAATATTATTAGAAAGAATTAATGAATTTATCCATAGAACATTAGATTAGGCCGAAAACCAAATATAACAAAGTTTTATAAATTAAAAATAAAGTAAATTTAGTACTTCAACAAGAATGACAACAAGGGTCCTTCTAGCTTAAAACAACTTACAGGTCGGGGTTTGCATCAATCTTGCTGACAAAATCTCCTTGTATAGGATACAAGAACTGATTAACAAAAAAGTTAACAATGGTGATGCATCATCTATTACATACAAAGTCAGGTTTGATATTACATATAATAAAGTCAAGTTTTAGTTTTCAAAAATTTAATCTATGCCTCTCGATAATCTATTTTATTTTTTGTGTATAACAGATGTAACACGACAACGAAATTTGGATCAAATGAAAAGAAAGTATGCTAGCCAAAATCCTCTAGAGAAACAAAAGTATATTGAAAAAGTTAAGAGATCTAAGATTACCAGGAACACTCAACGGACGATTAATGAACAAAATAAAAAGTATTACGAAACTATTCAGAAAATCATTCAAAGTTTGTTTCATAATCTATGAATGTTGTGAATACTTTTTTGTGTTGTGTTTATATTAGTCTTATATTCTTGAATGTGGTAGATGATCAAGTTGAAAAATTGAAAGTCGATCAATGCAAGATTTATCTAAAGAAACATGGACTAGGATTGAGTGGCAATAAAGCGACACTTATTCAAAGGATTAAAGGGCATATTGAGTGTCCAACGTCTGTCCAAAGAGAATAGCTTCTTAGAGCTCAAAGATCCCATACGAGTCAAATGGTTAGTACAAAAAATTAACTTTGTGTTCTTAAGTTCTAAGATATCTACTAAAAGGCTTATTATTAATTTATCATTTTTATAAGGTTAACATTTTATGATCCTGTATGTTCGGCGATGCATATGCATTCATTGTGGTGCTGAAAGATTTGAATATGAGCTCCGCACTTTTTGTTGTGGTAATGGTAAAATTAAACTTGCACCTATTGAAATTTCAGATGAGTTGTTCAAGTTATTCAGTTCACAGTCAGAAGAGGCTATGAACTTTCGAAAAAATATTCGTCATTTGAATTGCATATTCTCTTTACCTCATTTGGTGTGAAGTATGATAAAGAGCTTGCAAATGCTAAGAATGGGGTTTATACTTTTCTAGCACATGGAATGGTCTACCATAATCTTCCAGTATTAATTCCGAATGAAAATTGGCCATCATATTTTTCAATTGTACTTTTTTGATATTGAAAATGAAGCTGAGGCTAGACTCAAAATACTGGAGAATTCATATTTATCTGAAGCAATTATAAAAAAGTTAATGAAAATTGTAGAAGTTAATCCGTATGTCAAGGTGTTTAGACAGTGAAAAGATTGTCCATCAATGGAAGGTGTTCAACGTCATATTTCAAAAGATGTGAATTTAGATCAACGAGTATATAATCATCCAACTACTGATCAAGTTGCGGCTATATGGACTGAATGAAATAATGATGATATACCGTATCACAGAGATATTATAATCCATGCACATTCGGGCAATACAATAGAATAAAACATAATTATGGATTCTATGAACCATTGCAATATCCAATTCTATTTCCAAGATATGAGATGGGATGTCATCAAAATATCAAATAAAGTTGCACCAATGACAATCAAGTTGGTCCGTCCACCTTCACGAGGGACGAAAGCATAGATGATGCCCATGAACAAGAAAGTTAATCATTTGTTTCGCTTTATTTCAATTCCTTTTCATTTGTTCAAACAATAATTATTACTTAATTTCATTCATGATTATTCATCTCATATTCTAAGTTTCTAACATATACAATTTTCTTTCAGAGAATAATGAAATGTGTTATACAATCCGTTCCATCACCTAGGAAGAATATTACTATACATGAAGATGAAGGTATGTTTTAATAAATAAGAAACAAATAATAAACTTAAAATTAAAGTATATCATATAAATAGATCATCCAAATGTTAAAAAGTCATATAAATTTCATTATTTGTTCATCTTTTGAACTATTAAGTGATAAGTGATAATAGACAATACTTTTAGCAGATAACGTCCTCGCTAATCCTGGTTCCAACCTATCAACTGATAATGTACTTGCCAGCCACGGTTCTAACCTACCAAATTTTCGTTATGCAAATGATATCCTTTCACAATAACAACAAGGTATGTATTAGTTAACATTCCAAAGTTATTAAACTATTAGATTTGAATGATTTAATGTAATTAAACAAGCATAAGGTAGAAATAATGATGTACCCTCTGTTACTTTCCTTGTACTCTTCTTCAAGTAAATTTTCAATTCCATTTTACAGTATCCCTTTAGTTTATTATAAAATCTGAGTTCTCTATTTTATATATATATATATATATATATATATATATATATATATATATATATATATGTTATGAAAATAGTCATATTTTGATGGATGTTCATGAGGGAGTTTTGTAACTCCCATGAGACTTGTAACTCCTACAATCGTAACTCCCACCATTGAAGACAATTTGTAACTCTCATGTCTATTAATTCTTGGTTTTGTATTGGTCATGTAGTCCTATAAATAGAGGCCATTGTTATGTATTTGAGGTGAAGAAGAATGAATGAAATAATATGATATTATCTACCTATACTCTATATTGTTTTTTATATTCTACTAGTTACTTAGATTTATTGTTCCTTTTAGCTTAATTTTATAACACGTTATCAGCACGAGTTGCTCTATATTTTGAATATAATAACTAGCTAATTGGATCGAGAGAAAAAAAAAATATGATCGAGATAAGAAGAAAGGTTTTGGTGGTACATGGTTAACCCATATTCAATTCTTTGGTAAGGTTGCATACGTGAGGCACAACAGGTATCTATATTATTATTTTCATTCATGTCTTTGTAGGTGATTTAATTGATAATCTAACTCAAGTTTCCAAAAGTGTCTGGAAAATGATTTTGTCAATTTGAAGGAAGCAAATATTTTTAAATATATATATGTGGAAAGATAGAACGAGACTATACATTTACCCGATTTTTAAAACATGACAACGGAGATTTATACTATGTTTATATACTTTGTCAAATGAAAAAAGTGGTTTACCTTTAGCAATGATATATATTTTTCTATTAAAATATTTATCAAATAGTTCGATGTGTTACCATTTCTGATTTACATCGTAACAATTAAGGGTTATTTGAAATTTATAATTTCTCATGATAGTTATGTTTTAAACAATGTTAAATAATTTATATTGTCATATCAAGAATTGAGAGGTCTAAAATCGAAATATTTTGTTAGAACTAATGTCATAAACTCAAACTTGAAATTTTAAAATGAAAATATTATTTTGGGTATGAAAGCGGGTCTATGTGATAAATTCAAACCCGAAGATTTGAGTATATTTTAGCAAGATTATTTTAGGCTTGAAAGAAAGTCTAGATGATAAACTCAAACCTGAAGATTTGAGTATATATATTTATATATAATTTAGCATTCTATAGTGCTCTTAAATATGAAAAATGTTATCAAGTTTGAGCTTCCTGTTCTTGGAATTCGCAAAATTATTTGAAGTATTTTATTAACGATGAATTCCATCTGAATGAAAAGATCATCGAAATTTTTGTCATTAAAAGAAAAAAAATTGGCAATAAAAGATAAAGTAAGTGCAATGTTTTTCATTAGCCAATTCCTATTTGAAGGATTGAAATCTTAATATGTTGGAGTACCAATTGTTCTTAATTCTTTTGGAGGAACGATATAATTACAAAAATGTGGGTTACTCCATAATGCTCAATAAGATTTGAATGATGGCATTTGAAGTTGCATCATATTATTAAATTTTGAAACAATCACTAAAATTGGGTGATATTTACAATTGATCACTATGAATATTAGCACCCGAATTTACAATATTTGAAATTGGTATATGATTATATTCCACGATTATGAAATTGGATCTCAATTGAGATATGTGGATATAAAATATCATAATTTTATGTTATGTTATGAAATGTTATTGAAGAAGCAATACTGAAAGAGAGGTTTCAAGAATACTCTCGACTTCTCAAATGATCTATATTGTTGTTGAATAATAAATTTTAAAATCATAACTCTCATCACACTAATTGATAAGCATTACCTGAAGTGAATGCGAATATTGATATAAACTATTCATTTCCAAAAAACAAACTAAAATGATTCATTCCCAGAAGTGAATGTAATTAACAATATACATGATACATTCTACTCATGGTCAAAATTGAAATTATGCATTTATTACATAATACCACTCGAAGTGAAATAATTATAGTGGTAAGCAAGAAAAAAAAGATAAGTGCGTATAACTGATAACATTTGCTAAAGTGTGGAGTAAAATACATTGGTATTAAGGAAATGAACTTTGTGGATCGATATTTTCTAAACATCTATTATGTAAAGGAAATGATATTAATTCATCGATGTTAAAAAAAAATATATATTTTGTGATAAAATTTAATCACTTTACATCACAAATATACTATGGATGATTTATTTTATTAAGACAATATATATATATATATATATATATATATATATATATATATATATATATATATATATATAATTTTTGGTTTGATGGTAAGTTTATGTTACATTGCATTTTATACTTACTTGAATCTTTAATATAATTTATTATAATTCCTACTATTTGTTTAGCTAATCTTTTTCTTAAGTCTTGTGACATTTTATTAAGGTGAATAAAAGAAAGTTTAGGTGAAACTTATTATTTTCTAAACATTATTCACTTTGTCTTAGACAATGAGAAATAACAATGACATGAGCGTCATGATAATGTAAAATGATATGTGCGCCATGTTAGATACATAATATTATGTGAGCATCCCGAAGATGCACGAAAAATTATGTGAGCATTATAAAGCTGATGAATGGTGGAAATATTATTGGTTGACAGTGGGTCAACACACATGATTATTTGGAAAAAAAAATCCTCGAACATGAAATTGGCAAAAGCAAAATTTGAATAAAGGCTCCAGAAGAATAAATATAATATTGTCTGGATGAGCAAATATTTAAGTGAAAGAGGCTTTGTGCTCTTTGAAATCCAAAATGGATTTATTGAATTTCAACGACATACGTCTTGATGTGCATATTAACGAGTTTCATATGAAAACTATAAATAAGGGGAATATGGAATATATGTGTACTACATCCAATATTACATGCCAGAAAATATTATTGAATAAATCCCAGTTTTCTCATAAAAAAAAATAGAAAAAAATAGAAATATATGACCATAAAAATGTTAGATCAATTTTTTTGTTAGAACCAGAAGTTCATTGATTCAAATGGCATGATTGATCTGGTCATCCAGAGGCAATTACGGTGCACCGAATATTACGTGCATCTTTTAAAGCACAAGATGATTCTTTACCTATGATTATGTGTGTTGATTGCTCACAAAGAAATTAATTTGTAAGATCATCTCCTGTGAAGATTGGTCATGAATTCCAAACAAATTTATGATGGTTTTAATGGGATATATGTAGACTTGTATATCCACTTTATGGACCATTTTGGTCATGTTAGACGCATTTTTTTATGGTCTAATGTATACCTACTGTTAACGCGTTTGGCTTTTGTTAAGATTCTTGCTCAAATTATAATATTGATAGCAACGTTGCATTTTTTGTCAGGCTCAAAGCCTAATATTTCAACTGAATTTTATGATTGTGCGAATTATGTTCTAGTTTCTCCACCACTAGAACAAATATGGGTCCATACAGATATGTTGGCTGATTTTTATTCCCCGTCTGTAATCATATATCTTGAGCGCCTGACGAGGCGATATGGTTAAATCAAGATATGTTGATAATCATTTTGATGAGACAATTTTCCCGCCGTTAGGGGGAGAATTGATATCGGTTCATATTGAACGGCGTGATTGTACAATATTTATCTCATCCAGACCCACGTGCAAATAATATGAGTAAGATTTGAAAATTGCACTAATATGGATTGAAGTCCTTGAAGGATAATATGCTAGCACATTATATTGGTGCAAAAGAAAATCCTTGAATGAAAAAGATATAAGAGGTACATGTTTCTTCTGGAGAGTAAATTGTTTAAAAAGCGCTATAAAAATGAAAGCCCTTGAAGAGGCACACAGAACAAAAAGAGATCTCTTTGAGTTATTTAAAAACTTGAGAAAATTGGGATAGAAAGAAAGTTTTTATAGAGAATATTTTTGCACATAAGGTTGCAATAAAAATTATAAATCAGGATCCTGAACCGTGATCGGTTGAATGAATATCGACATCAATAAAATTGGCCAAAATATATAAAGATGTGATACAAGATTACTATGATATTATAAAGTATTTGGACCTGTAGTCCACACGCTTGGAGACGTGAAAATCGATCTCTATGAAATCATGAAGTATTTGGACCTATAGTTTGCACGCCTGAAGACGTAAATTCTATTGGGTACAAATGAGTATTTGTATGAAAATAAAATGAGAAAAATAAAATTGTGAGATACAAGGCATGACTTGTTGCACAAGAAAGATCTGAAATTGATTATGATGAAATATATTCCCCCGTGATCGACGTAATCACGATGCGGTATTTAATTAACTTTCCAGCCTCTGAAAGACTAGACATGCGTCTAATGGATGTAGTTATCGCCGCATATTTGTATGGATCACTTGATAGTGACATTTACATGAAAATCTCTTAAGGATTTAAAATTCATGTAGCACATAATAAATGTCTCATGGATTATACTCTATTAAACTACAACGATTCGTATGAGTTAAAACACTCTAATCACCTCGTAAAAGAAAGATTCGTGAATAATCCAATTTGTCCATGTGCTTTTACCAAACATGGTTTTTTCCATCATTGCGTTACACGGACAATTTAAATCTTGTGGACACTCCCGAAGAGCTCACAAGAATCGTAAATTACTTGAAGAAAGAATCCGAGATAAAAAAAAAATCTCGGAGAAACAAAATTTTGCATCGGCTTGCAGATCGTGCATTTATCAGATATAATAACATTTATCAGATATTATATTTGTCCATTAATCGACATATACCAAAAATATTTTGAAAATATTTTATATGGATAAACCTCATCCATTGAGCAGTCTCATGGTTGTTAGATATAATGAATGATAATTAAAGTCCCATGGTTGTTCGATATAATGAAGAACTATTAGGTCTTGAAATACCTTATATGCAATTGAACCCTTGCAATATCTTGAAATTTGTACAAGACCTGATATAGTCTTCTCGATTAATTGTTAGCAAGATATAACTCTATACCAACACGATAACATTGGAATGGCGTTAAAAATATATTACGCTATTTTCGTAGAACAATTAACATGGGCTTATTAAATTTCTGATTCGCGAAAATGAATATCTCAAAATTGACACGTATTTACTTGTGGTGGTGCTACGATGTCATGACGATATATGAAATAAATTTTAGCATTCACTTATCCCTATCAATCTGAAATTTTGCATTGCACGAAGCAAGTCGTGAATGTTTATGGATGAGATCTATGTTTTAATATATTCCAGAATGATTTGAGTTGCCTTCAACAAGGAATACATCAATTATTATATGAAGACAATGTTGACTATATCGGAGATGATATAAACGCATATCACCTAAGTATTCTTCACTCACGAGCTTCAGATTAATGGTGATATTTATGTACGTCAAATTTAATCAAGCAATAATTTTGTTTGCTAAAGCATTGTCGACTACATCATTCATATACATGGTCCACCTCATTGAATGCGTCAACTTGTGGACCTTGTGCCAACATCAGGGGGAGCGTGTCATCAATAACATTCTACATATTGTACTTTTTTTCCTTCACCCAAGTTTTGTCCCCGCGGGTTTTCTTGGCATGGTTTTAACAAGGCAGTGTTACACGCTTATTGACCCCATATGGATGTGCACTCTTTTTCCCTTGTTCAGGTTTTTCCCATTGGGTTTTTCTGACAAGGTTTTTAACGAGGCATATTCCATAAAATTATGAACATCCAAGGGGGAGTGTTATGAAAATAGTCATATTTTGATGGATGTTCATGAGGGAGTTTTGTAACTCCCATGAGACTTGTAACTCCTACAATCGTAACTCCCACCATTGAAGACAATTTGTAACTCCCATGTCTATTAATTCTTGGTTTTGTATTGGTCATGTAGTCCTATAAATAGAGGCCATTGTTATGTATTTGAGGTGAAGAAGAATGAATGAAATAATATGATATTATCTACCTATACTCTATATTGTTTTTTATATTCTACTAGTTACTTAGATTTATTGTTCCTTTTAGCTTAATTTTATAACAATATATACATAAATAAACATATAAAGACTACTATGATTGAAAACAGGCAATAACCCCGCATTCACTTAATAATTCACTCAAATGGATTTTTTGGTTAAGAAATAATAACGCAGATGGGCTAATAAAAATAACATAAGGATGTTGATATTTAAACAAACAACAGTCTTTCTGCATTCCATTCATTAATGTACGTTGTTTGTGTGTTCTTTTTATTCTTTCAATTAATATAAAAGTAGCACTTTACCTCCTATAATGTCATTAATATTTCACACTGTCTCCCTGGCATTTTCATAAGTGGCATTTTACACTCTTATTTTATGATAAAGTGGTAGTTTACCACCTATGTTATGATAAATATGACAATATATCCTCTATGTTACACAAACACTTTTCATGCTCACTTTTAATTTCGGCAAGTGAGTTACACTCTCAGACTCAGTGTAACACACTTTATATAAGAGATACTTAAGTGTGAATTTTTTCTTTCCACAATGGATATAAGTGTAACATATTTAATATAGAGGGTTAAATGCTCATTTTCAAATCACAGATGAGTTAAATGAATTTTATGTATTTTACAGGGAGGTAAATTGGCATTAACTCTATAAAATTGATCGTTGTAATTATAAATTATCAACAGTTTGGATTAGGAATGCTCTTTTTGAAATCACATAGGGGTAAATTGAATATTATGCATTTTATAGACGCAATTTGGCATTAACACTATAAAATTTTATCGGTTTAATTTAGCCGAAAAATTGTCTATCAGTGTAACACATTTTATAAAAGAGAGAATTTAACTGTGAAATATTTTTCCACAAGGGATATAAGTTTAACATACTTCATATAAGGGGGAAGGGAGAGGGAGTAAATGCTCATTTTCAAATCACGGAGGGGTAAAATGAATACTATGTATATTACAGGGAGGTAAATTGACATTAACTCTATAAAATTTATGAGTGTAACTATAAATTATCAAAAGTTTGAATGACAAATGTTATTTTTGAATTCATATAGGGGTAAATTGATTATTATGCATTTTACAAGGGCAAATTGGCATTAACTCTATAAAAGTTTATCGGTGTAATTTAGTCGAAAAATGTCTATCAATATACATTTTTATATAAGAGAGACTTAAGTATGAAACTTTTTTGCACAAGGAATATAAGCGTAACATATTTCATATAAGAGGGACTTAGATCTAATTTTTTTAACACTCTATTTAACTGTAAAACTCTTTATATTTGAGGTACCATAAATATGATTTTCGTACAATATTATATTATTAAGTTTCCTATATCGATTAATGTTTACTAAGACTCACAAAAGAATCAAAAAAAAAAAAGAAAAAATATGACTACATCCCCACTGAAATTCCAAACGAAGCTCCAGATGACGATGACACAACAAAGGACATCAATGGAAAGAGGTTATAATTGATGTAGAAACTACTGAAAGAAATAAAAGGCCAATCACAAAGAAGGTCAAAAAGACCAAAAAGACTTCATCTCGATTGAAATTTTGAGTGACGAAGAGACACTTAGTAAATAAAGGACATAAAAGAAAAATAATATTGTCAAATCAAATGAGAAGATATCATTTGAAAATATCAAGGTCAAAAAAGAAAAAAATTGATGTTTTTGGTCGTTCAAATGGTACTGTTAGAATAATAGTATATAGACAAGTAGTTTTAGGATAAAAAAATACTTGGTAATTATAGTTTTTCTTTTGTTTTCAAGTTTGGTATTAGTTAATTATGATCTCAACTTTACTTCGAAATATATTAAAGTTGGCTCATCAAGACAGGTCATCAAGACATTTGAGCACGTTCGTGATATTACGGGATACAATTAATAAGTTATAATTTATTTTGGCTAATGGTGGGGTTGGCTCAGCGTGGTGTTCTCGAGCTCGTGTCGAGAATGAGGCTAGAGCGAGGACTGTTGCTGCCAGAGCCAAGTGGATATTGAAGTTTGACATTTTGTTTTTGGGATTGGAGAAAATTGTTTGGTGATTAATTCATGAAAAGGAATAGAAGTGGGATTGGTATTTATGGGGTTGTCTTTGCTTGGAATTGGAAACTTACGTTAATTTGTAGTAAATGACTTTCATTAAATTTGTGAAAGGTTAATCAATTTGCTAGCTTTGTGATAAGTAACAGTATATTGATTGTAATTAAATGTGATAATGTTTTAATATTCACACGATTTGACTGTAAGCACAAACTAATTGAGATAATTACCTTTCTAAAACCATATTTTCTCTTAGTATTTGATATTAGACCTTTGGCTTAGTCTAGCTTTGCACCCAGCAAATGAAGCAAATGGGTTCATTTTGAACTTTACTCTCTATAAATATATTACGAGAGAATTGCATTTTTGATACACAGCTATAGGTCAATTCCCATTTTTAGTACACAACTATAGCTGCTTATAATTGAAAAGTTGATTTGGTACTGTAGCTACTAAAGTATAATAATTGTTATAAACTGTTTATAATAGCGCAACAAATGGAACTTAAGTAAGTGAATTATTAAGGGGGTTGGGTAATATCAATTTTCTGTTGGTGGTTTTGGTATAGTCGCAACAAGTGGATATTCGAGAAAATGAATTTTCTTCCACATGAAGTAGTGGCATTTGTAAAAGACTTTCATAACCGCTTTACCGCGGCTCGTATTGCTGTCCACAGGCCCCTATCTAACAGAAGTATATCTTCTTGGCTTCCACCAGCCATTGATACTGTCAAGATCAATGTAGACGCTTCGGTAGATTCGATCTCGGGTTGCTTTGGAGTCGGCTTCATTGCAAGAGACCACTTAGGAATTTGTTTGAAATGGGGAGTTCGACGTTACGAGTTTCCACTTGAACCGGCAGCAGCAGAATGCATGGCAGCACGTCAAGGACTCGAATTCGGTTTAGCTAATGGATGGAACAATATCATTCTGGAAGGGGACTGCAAGACAATAATCGACGGAATAAAAGGACTTCAACCAAGTGTCCATCCTTTGGGCCATTTATTTGATGAACTTAAAGATTTGGCTAGGAATTTTGATTCTTTTAATTGTTTTCATGTTTTTAGAGAGAACAATTCGGTTGCTCACGTTCTCTCTAAGGTAGCTTTTAGTCTTTGTCCTCCTTTTGTTGAGCTTCCTAGCTTTATCCATGACCTTGTAATTGATGATTTACCTATTTAATGAATCTACCTTCGGGTTTCCTCAAAAAAAAAAAAAAAAAAGTAAGTGAATTATTAATGGATTAAATAAGTGCATCAATTTTTTCTTCAAAATCAAGAAGGCATGTTCCCGGCAGTCCCACAAGCTATGTTCCAGCAAATTTTAATGAAGAAATGGCCGTTTGGTAAGACCTAATACGGGGTATTAAGTCATATTATATGAGTTAATGGGTTAATACATTGTTTGGTGGCATTGCTCTAATACCGGGTCAAATGGATTAAATTCTTACGATCTGGTATTAAGACTAGATTATAATCCACCCAATCATGGGTGGATTAGTTAATCCGGGTAAATATGTATAAGGTAAAATATCACTAATAACCTAAAATTTGCTTATTTTCCTTTTAACGTATCATAAATTATTCTCAAATCTCTAAAATGAAAACATATTATACATAAATAAATCACAAATTAAAATTTATATTAATTCACAATTAACATGGAAGCATTCAATCAAGTCTACCAAACATATTTTTAATATGACCTTCAATCCGGCTCCAATCTAATCCACCTTAATCCCATACACCCTACCAAACGGCCCCAAACTCTATAAAAAGTCGACATAATTAGATTAGAAAAACTAACAAAAAGAAATTCTTTAATTAATTTTGTTTTACATAAAAACAAAAAAAGAAAAAAAACTAACAACTTTTGAAGCCAATTATAAGGATATATATATGGAAAGATTTATTTGATTGAGAATTAAAGTTGAAAAAATCTCTTCCCTTTAATTTGTGGTTCATCCCAATCCCATTAACCTAGCTAGCTTGTTCTAGATGACTAGCTCTCAGGTGCTTCATCCCATACAATTAATTAATAATATATACAAATTAAATTATCATCGGAGAAATTCTTACTCAAATCGGGTTTGACCAAACTCAAAGTAATTAAAAAGCAAGTGCAATACACTTGCTTTAGGATTGAATGTAACTCACAGGAGAATGACCAATCACCAAGCAAGTGCAATACACTTGCTTGGTGGTTGGACAAGAATTTTCCTTGTCATCGTTTGCTTCCGCGATTCTTTCAACAAGTGAGGACAGAAATCTTATCACATTCATCACATCTTATTAAAATGATGATAAAACATCATTGATGTTATTCGTAGACTAAAGATTATGTATGTGTACATGTGTATATATAATATTTCTATTATTTATCTTGATCTTTAACCATCCATTAGATTAATTTAGATTTATTTCTTAAATTTAAATATATTTGCTCCGATTATATATCTCAAATTAGAAATTATATATCTCAGTCAAATTATGTACATCTAACATATCAGCGCATGCCCTATTTAATTACTTGTACATGTAACATTTCTAGTCTCACAAGACTTCCTCAATTTTTATTTCCACATTTTATCCCAATGAAGGTGGTGAGACTAAAAATACATAAAACTAAATATACATTTGCATGAATAAAAAATGTTGCCCCCAGGGCATATCTCCAACTGGTCGACCAATGATTCATAAGGCTTGCTCCGGTGGCAAGGGTGGGGGTTCGAATCCTATTTGGAACTTGGATGTAAGCATTTCTATGGATCTATCTAAGGGTCATTTGTGGTGAAGACCCCTTTGTGCGCAGAGTGTACATCAGTATGGTGGGAACCCGGGGCTTGGTGGAGGCACATCCTGTGATTTATATCCTTCAGGATTCTAGGGCAAGGGTTCTGAGGGTCCAGGATTAGTTTAGTGTAAGCTTGTACACCTTGGTTATCACAAAAAAAAAAAAAAAAAAGGTTTGAGACTCTAATCCAATTTGCCCATCAATTGATTACCTTATCTTTATTATCATGACTCATAACTTATCTTTATTATTTAAAGGCAAAATTGCAAAAATCGTCCCAAACTAATTATTAATTTTGAATTTTCATCCCAAACTATTTAATTTAGCGAATTTCATCCCGTAATTTAAAATTTTATTGGAATATCGTCCCACCATAATTATAAGGGAATTACGCATTTGCCGATGAATTATCACATGGCTGCTTAAGTGTCATGACATGGTAAATTTTAACATGAATAATTATATAATATTGCAGAATTCGTCCCAAATTAATTACAAGATTGAACGTCAATTTCATTAAATTATAAATTTAATATTGGGACTAAATTCTTACAAAATGGTAAATTATGGGGACGAAATTTGGCGAGTTGATATAGTTTGGGACGAAAAATCAAAATTAGTAATTAGTTTGGGACGATATTCCAAAAAAATATAAAATTATGGAATGAAATTCGTCAAGTTAAATAGTTCGGGACGAAAATATATCTATCAGTAATTAGTTTTGGACGTTTTCTGCTATTTTACCTTATTTAAACCAATGTACATGACACTTATATAGTTATTATTTATTGATAGATATACAATTAATAAACACTTAATATTCATTTAAATATTCATATGTATATCAGTACATATATTCCATGCATGAGTCGATTGAAATGATATCATCGACTCACTCGACAATGATTCCAAACCTCATTTTCTCTCTTCTTACGCTTATACTTAATTTCATCACTAATGTACGGATTCCCATTGTCATTCATCAGTATCTCCTTACTGCATCGCCATCCAATGTGCAGCAATTTCTCACAACACCTTGGGCTGATATCTTTGATATTTTCTTTATCAAAATGGAGAAATGCAGTATGACTCACCCCACGATCACTGGGCCCTGGTCCAGTGGCGCTCAGATAGCCAAAGATTTCTCTTCTGCAGTCACCCGTCAGGTCATTTGTGCACGTTGTTCATGACGTTATGGTTACGGGATACAATTAATAAGTTATAATTTATTTTGGCTAATGGTGGGGTTGGCTCAGCGTGGTGTTCTCGAGCTCGTGTCGAGAATGAGGCTAGAGCGAGGACTGTTGCTGCCATAGCCAAGTGTATATTGAAGTTTGACATTTTGTTTAATTTTTGGGATTGGAGAAAATTGTTTGGTGATTAATTTCATGAAAAGGAATAGAAGTGGGATTGGTACTTATGGGGTTGTCTTTGTTTGGAATTGGAAACTTACGTTAATTTGTAGTAAATGACTTTCATTAAATTTGTGGAAGGTTAATCAATTTGCTAGCTTTGTGATAAGTAACAGTATATTGATTGTAATTAAATGTGATAATGTTTTAGTATTCACATGATTTGACTGTAAGCACAAATTACCTGAGATAATTACCTTTCTAAAACCATATTTTCTCTTAGTATTTGATATTAGACCTTTGACTTAGGGTGAGTTTGGCTTAGCGATTCGAAAAGCAATAATAGGAGAATTAATTTTACTAAAATTGATTTTGGTAATAATTGATTATAATAAAAATTAATTATAGAATAATTGCTTTTGTATAATAGCTTTTGCAAAAGTAACACTTTAGCAGCTTCTAAAATAAGTTAATTTTTTGCTTCTCGAGATCCCAAAAGCGATTATGATCTTGGGGGCCAAACACTTCAAAAATCACAATAAAGATTTAAAAGCGATTTTATGAGTTTCAACCGCTAGGTCAAACTCACCCTTAGTCTCGCTTTGCACCTAACAAATGGGTTCATTTTGAACTTTTCTCTCTAAAAATATATTACTAGTATATTGCACCCTGGAAATCATATTTTTTGTTTTACTTTGCACTCTGTTTGTTTTTTCGGCCGTTTGACTTGCAATTAGGGTATTTCCCCTAAAAAAATGTCATATCCCTTCAAATAAATTTTTTCATAGAAAATCAAGAATAACCTACTTATGTTGCTCCTATATATGTCATGTAAACATCACACACTCCAAACCTTTTCGTCAAAATATCACAGTTTAGAGGTATATTTTACTTCGATATAACATTTTTTGTCAAAAACAACGTCAATCTTGCTTTGAATTTGTCGTCGAGTGAAAAATGAAATTACGTAAATCCCAACTCATATATTTTGGAGATTTTAAATAAAGTTAATTTTTTAGGGTTATTTTTTTGTAACATGTCAATTTTATCCTTACACTTCTCAGACAAAAATGAGGGGTGATATTGAACGGGAATGAATTAAAATACATTTTTAAGGTCTCTCTCCTAAATCTAATCATAGGTACCATCACCATCTCCTCTCCTCCTTTTTAGGGCCTCCTCATACACATACGACTACCATATTCATACATCATGGTATAACTAATTTATTACTATTTTGCCCCTTATCTCTTTCAATTGGTTTGCACAAACTATAATTTATTTTTGATAATTTGCTTAATATGAATTGGCCTAAGTCCACTGGTTTGGACCTAATTTAACCTCAAAAGTTAGCTTGTAAGGTGAGAACGGACCGACTAGGGTGCGGCCCTATGTAACTGGCCGCATGTGCCCCTCCCCCCCCCCCCTAAATCGCGCCACATGGCACGGTAACTAAGTGTCTATTTTTGTCAAGGTTGCACCGATTATTAAATGTCCAATCTACCCATTTCTTTTATTTTTAAATGAAAATCAAAATAATAACTTAAAATTGAAAAGTTAATTATATCTTTTTAATTAACTTAAATTTAAAACACTTAAAACTTAATTACACAAAGACACTTATACCTTTTCACATAATAAATCTAAATCTATATCCGATTTATTTCCATGATTTAAAAACACAATTTGGGTAAAACTAAATTTCATCTTCCAAGATTAAAACAAGCCAACAAATTCGAAATTTCATGATTAAAAAAATCAATTACAAAAATTCATCTTCCACGATTAAGACAGTAATTACAATTCAAAATTCATCTTGCACGATTAAGAAAACTAACTAGAAGTTCTTTCAAAATTTCTTAATTCCATCATATATCCTATAAATCGTCGCTTTCTAAACATACATTAACATTTTTTTTCCAAAAATAAGTTTGTTAACTTTACGATTTTATTAAATTTAGCTCACATGTTGAGTTTTTAGCACTGTTCACCAGGGATGAAAATATTCGTAAGAATAAATTTATAAACTTTCTAATAATTAATATTCATATTTATTCAGAGAGAGAATTTGTAACACCCCAATCCCACATTGATTGTGGATGAATTGTTTGAATGGTTAATAAAGACTTGATCTACTTCTACTTGTAAACATGGGCTTAAGCATTTTGGGCTAGTGGACTAGAGCCCAACAATGTTGACAAGGCCAGAAGTAGATCAAGGTCTTTACAGAATTGCATTTGCGGTACCAAACTATATAGCGATTCCAACTTGTGGTACCATAAAAAATGAAGTTGATCAATTTGGTACCGTAATTTAAGAAATTGAATCACATTTGGTACCACCATTAAAATTGGGCGTTAACCGCTGACCTGGCAGTTAAGTATTATTGCAGAATTGATACAGTTACTCATATTGACTGACAATTATACCCCTAACTTTTCGTTGTAAGGAGGTATAAACGTCTTCTTAAAACATAAAATTTAATGGGGGGCAAAAGAGTCTTTTCGATTTTCAGTCGGTTTTTTTTTTTTATTTTTTTTGACAAACTAAGTAAAAAGGCTTAATAGTCAATTTCATTTTTAATCAGAAATAAACCAAAATTAAATCAAAAACCTTTAGTTACCAATCCAACGGCTGCCATTTAAGTAAGCCGATCTAATGGCTGAGAGAATGGGCCGCATGTGCGACTGTAACTAATGGGGCTGCGCCCTAGAAAGATTGAGGTAAGAATTGTGCAAGACCTTATAAGGTGGATTTAACCATTGTTTTCAATCAATGTGAGACAATTAGTCTCGATTGATACATAATATATATATATATATATATATATATATATATATATATATATTTTTTTTCTCTTACATGATTAATAATATTATTCAATTATCAATACTATGTGTTAAATTGCGAGATTCGTGATTAGTAGATTTTATGAATCAAAAACATATTTAACATAATTCTTATTCGTATCATAAGATACCATGAATACTTTGAACCATTATAACAAAATTAAATAAAACATAAAATTAGGTTGGGGCTTTGAGATTTTACACATTTAAAGCTAGTATTTATTTACTCGAAAGAGACGTTCATAATGTCTACAACATAAACAGTTGAAGAAAACACTAAATTCCAGAGGACCTTACTTTTTCTTGACCAAGTAAACTTCAGTTTTTCATTCATTCTTTAATTGAAAGTTAATTATCGATTGGACACAAACCGCGTTTCGTTGACGGAACTTCCCGACAGAGATATTGAAGAGAAGATACGGTAAATAAGCTTGCTAAACTCATAATTCTTCAGAAGACTCAATTCCAAATGCTTTTCTGAATTTCGAGTTACTTGATCAAGTGCTTGACTTTGCACATCTCAATCAAATCTTGTTTACAATTTTGGAAAGTCGTAAGATGCATAGATAAATAGACTAGCTAGCTTGAATCAAACTGAAACATATATTTTCACAATTCAGTAAAAAATAAAAAATGAGCAAGGGAATATTTCATAGGCTTATATTACTATTTTTCTTGTTTCAATCCTTTCACTACTTTGTTTCCTGTCTACAAAAACAGAAACACACAATCATTAATTGCAAGGAGAATGAAAAGAAAACACTGCTTACATTCAAAGAAGATCTAGAAGATGACCCTTCAAATGGGCTCTCTTCTTGGAATGGAGAAGATTGCTGCAAATGGAGTGGTGTAAGCTGCAGCAACACAACTGGACATGTAATCGAGCTTAACCTCCGAAACACGTTTGTGTACGAGCCAAGTGGTGAGATTAATCCCTCTTTACTTCAACTAAAGTACTTAATCCATTTAGACTTGAGCATGAACAATTTCGGAGGGGCTCATATTCCGAATTTCTTAGGGTCGTTTACAAAACTGAGATATCTCAATCTTTCAAGTGCATCTTTTGGTGGCAAAATACCTTCAAATCTTGGGAATCTTTTAGAGTTAGAGTATTTGGATCTCAGTTTTTATACACAAGAAACTGTTGAAAATAATAATATTCAGTGGCTATCGAGCCTTTCTTCGGTGAAGTACTTAAATTTGAAAGGGGTGGACCTTTACAAGACTTCATCTTATTGGCTTCAAATAATCAATACTTTACCTTCTCTTTTGGAGCTGCATATGCCACAATGCCAGCTTATGGACCTTCCAATCTCTCTCCCTTTTATTAGTTTTACGTCCCTTACGGTACTTGATCTCTCCAATAATGGATTCAACTCCACAATACCAAAGTGGATTTTCAGTCTCAAGAACCTGAAAAGCCTTGATCTAAGTTCTAATAATCTTCATGGGGTGCTACCAGATGAAATTTCGGTACTAACTTCCCTTGAAAATCTTGATCTTTCTTCAAATTTCGGCATTGAAGGGACGATACCTAGTGGAATAGGAGGTCTTTGTAATCTGCAGACACTTTCTCTTTCTGACAACCACCTAAAAGGGAATATATCTGATCTCATTGATGGATTATCCAAATGCACGAATAGCAGTTTAGAGAGCCTGAATTTGGGATACAATGAATTAAATGGGATTCTTCCTAGTTCATTAGGCCACCTCAAGAACTTGAGGTACGTACTTCTCTCGAACAACTCGTTTACAGGTTCGATTCCAGAAACGATAGGAAACTTGGTATCATTAGAGCAGCTTTACCTATTAGACAATCAAATGAGTGGAAGAATACCTAAGAGCTTTGGGCAGCTCAAATCTTTGACTGTGATGGACTTGTTTCAGAACTCGTGGGAAGGTGTAATAACAGAAGCCCATTTGGAGAATCTATCCAGCTTGAAAGAAATATCAATTGGAAGATTTTTTTCAAATATTTCCCTCATATTCAACATCAGTTATGAGTGGATACCCCCTTTCAATCTGAGGTATGTCAAAATTCAAGGCTGCCAATTGGGTCCTAAGTTTCCATCATGGCTGAGAAATCAGAGTGATCTTAAGTTTTTGGTGATTAATTTTGCTCGGATTTCTGATGTTATACCTGATTGGTTCTTGGAGATGGATTTGCAACTCAACGAACTGGATCTTGCTTACAATCAGTTGAGTGGTAAAGTACCAAACTCCCTAAAATTCAGCCTCGGTTCCAATGTTGATCTTAGTACAAACGAATTCAAAGGACCTCTCCCGCTCTGGTCTTCTAATATAACTTCGTTGTATCTGAGGGACAACAAATTCTCTGGACCAATTCCAGAGAACATTGGAACATCAATTCCTCTTTTGACAGACTTGGATATTTCAAGAAATTATCTAACTGGTAAAATTCCCCTTTCCATCAGTAATTTGACCGAATTATTCACTTTAGTTATGTCAAGTAACCATCTACATGGAGAAATCCCTGATTTCTGGGAAAACATGCCGATGCTTTACATTGTCGATATGTCAAACAACAATCTCTTTAACACAATCCCAGAATCCATAGGATTTCTAAGCATTCTCAAGTTTTTAGTACTTTCCAATAATAATCTTTCCGGAAACTTGCCATCTTCCTTGAGGAACTGCACTGAACTAGCTAGTCTTGATCTAGGTGACAATAACTTGTCTGGAAAAATCCCATCTTGGATAATGACATCACTGTTAATCTTACGTTTGAGAAACAATTTCTTCACCGGAGAAATCCCTTCACAAGTATGCAATCTCTCTGTTCTTCATATATTAGACGTATCGAATAACCACCTATCAGGGTCAGTTCCGTCCTGTTTTGGCAATCTCAATGGATTTAAAACAGACTTCACATCCGGGGATACAGAACAATATCAGGGGAGCTTAGAGGTGGTAGCAAAAGGAAGAATATTGCAGTACAAGTCCACTTTGTACCTAGTGAACAGCATAGACCTGTCAAGAAACAATTTCTCTGGAGAAATCCCATCAGAAATCACAAACTTATTCAGATTGGGAACCCTGAACTTATCCATGAATCACCTTACAGGAAATATCCCACAAAATATCTATAGATTAGGAACGATAGAAACACTGGATCTTTCAATGAATCGATTATCAGGGCCTATTCCACCAGGGATGGCTTCTCTAACATTCTTGAATCATTTGAACTTGTCGTACAATAATCTGTCGGGACAGATTCCCACTAGCAATCAGTTTCAAACACTGATTGATCCATCAATTTACGAAGGAAACGGTTATCTTTGTGGGGTTCCATTGTCAACTGAATGTAATAGCCATGAGACTCCTCCATTTCCTCGTGAAAATTTGGGGAACACAGATGATGAAGATGAACTTGAAAAGGTGTGGTTTATCAGTTTTGCGGTATTGGGTTTTTTCACAGGGTTTTGGGGAGTTTGTGGCTCTTTGATAGTCAAGAAAAGGTGGAGGGATGCACAATGTCACTTGGTGGAGAGGCTGATGGTCAAGGTCCTAAAAATTGTCTCGAGGAATCGCAATGTGTGATAGTTTCATGCTAATGTAAAAACTTCATAAATAAACAGCTACTGCAAACTATGAAGTACTATGAATGATTACTGATGTCTTATTTACTTCATGCAAATTCTAAATTATTATTTCCTCGTGAGATTTAGGCAATGTTCGGTGGATTTTGACGAAAAATTACAATGCATAAGAATAGAGCTCAATGTTGATGATCACTAAACTTAAAAAGACAAACAAATTCTTAAGATCACCTGATTCTCTGCGAAAAAATTAGCGAAATGAATACATAAATCCTATGGTCTATTTGGAAGAGTTTTAATTTGGTCTCTATAAAATGGTTTAAATTATTTCGGTGAAATCTTTGAAATTATATTTGGATTGTGTTTTGATGTTCAATTTTGTGGTTTTTAAAAAAGTTAAAAACCTATTTGGATTTAGTTGGGGAAAAAAATAGGTGGTAATTATCAAATTGATGTGTTTTAATAGCGTTTGGGGAAAAAAATAAGTGGTAGTTGTCAAATAAATTTTTAATAGCTTGTTTGGTTGTCAGAAAATAAAGGAAAAATAATTTTTATTTTCTTGTTGTTTGGATAGTAGAAAATGAAAATTCACGAGAATCCGTCAATTGCTTCTGATTTCCTAAAATGAAGTTATGGTATCACAAGTAGAATTCTCTTGTATCATATGACACTAAAAGATTGAAAAGTTGATTGGGTACAGTAGCTACGAAAGTCGAAAGTATAATAATAGATAATAATTGTTATAAACTGTTTATAATAGCGCAACAAAGGAAATTAAGTAAGTGAATTATTAATGGATTAAATAAGTGCATCAAATTTTTCTTCAAAATTAAGAAAACTAATAAAAAATATTCTTTAATTAATTTTGGTTTACATAAAAAGAAAAAAGAAAAAAAAACTAATAACTTTTGAAGCCAATAAAAAATTCAGTTGCTACCTCAATTATATTCTCTCCAAAATTAAAGTTGGAAAAATCTCTTCCCTTTAATTAATATATACAAATCAAATTGTCGTCCCAATAGTTTTATAAATTGTTGAATGATATATATACATTATTGACGATGATCGAATTGAAGAAGCTCCTTGTTCAATTGAGGTGAGTGAGCTTCCTTAGAGTCCACTCCATATCATCCATAAACTTGACAGAAACCAAGAAACTTGCATTCAATGAGCAACCAATGAACATTATATTGAATGAATTCATCGACAACATAATTATATTAATGGCTGTTTCTGTGTGAACCGATCAAGATCAGATAAATATATATACGCCGCCACAATGAAACAACAAGGGCTACAATTTATTTGCATATATACTTGAAGATCCTCTCCAAGTAACATTGTATAGAAATCGTAGTCCTTGTTTGGCCATGAAAAATTGTGATTTTCTGCGTCTCATAACACGGGTAAACATCGTTTATTCTTTCAACATGTGAAGACAGAAATCTTATCACATTCATCACATCTTATTAAAATGATTATTGATGTTAACACATTCATATTATTCGTAGACTAAAGATTATGTATGTGTGTGTAGGGCTGTCAATGGGCCGGATTCGGAGCGGATCTGGGTGACTCTGGATCCAAATCCGAAAATCAAAAGTAGTATCCGGATCCGATCCAAGATCCTACCGGATATTCAAAAGAGCTACCGAATCCGAAACCGAAAATATTCGATATCCGACTCAAAAATTCGGATCCGAACAAAAAAAAAGTTAATTTATACTTTAAATTTAAAAGATAAAAAAAAAACTATGAATTATCTAATCCAAAAATATATACAAGCTAAAAAGAAATGAAAATAATTGCAGGTAATTTGTAGGAACAAAATACAAAGTTTACCAATTTTACAATAAACGATAAAATTCTACACCTACTTATAATCGAAGGAGGTAGATTGTTGGTAATACCAACTTATAATACATGTTTAATTGGAAACATTACCACAACATAATTATACCATAACTACAATATCCAAATAGAAGTTGAACGAAGGGGTCACATCCCATAAGACTTTGTTTTTTTCATGGTAAATATATTGTTTTTCCTTTTTTATCTCAAATCGGGCAACCTATCTTCGATAAATTTGTGAAGTTTATGGAATTATTAAAATTGTATCTTGGTCGGTGGATACTTATAATCAACATTAACGAATTATGTACTTAACCAACATTCTAATTGCACGTGAAAGGTGAAACATGAAAATTAAATTTATATAGTACTATTATATCAAATATTATCCGGATGCGGATCTTTAACGGATCAGATCAGTCTAGATCCATATTCGCTCCATATAATTCGGATTAGGGATCTTCTTAATCGAATAGCTCCATCGAATCTCTAATCGGACAATTATCCTAATAAATCGGACCCGATTCGGATCGGATCGAATTGAAATCTGCCCCATTGACAGCCCTATGTGTGTGTATATATATAATATTTCTATTATTTATCTCGATCTTTAACCATTAGATTAATTTAGATTTATTTCTTAAATTTAATTATATTTGCTCCGATTATTTCAAATTAGAAATTATCTCATTAATCAAATTATATATGTACATCTAACATATCAGTGCATGCCCCATTTAATTACAAGGTCACCAAGCTAATTAAGGTCTTGGTCCTCTAGGATATATATAAAATAAATTTCCAAAAATTTTGATTAATTAATTTCTTGGTTTGCATATATATGATTGCATCTACCTCTTGCTTTATTTATTTAACTGAATAAGGTCAATGTCATGGCCGAGACTTCTACTCTTTTTCTGATAGTTGGTTTGGCCGAGAATTTCATGGAAGAAGGATGGATAATACTTTCTTTTTGCTCTTAGTGTTGTTTCCACCAAATTAAATTAAACGACGACGACTTATATATACAATGCTCTCACTACCAAAAAAAAAAAAAATATATACAATGCTCTTAGTTTGATATCCATTACTAGTTTGGCCGACAATTTCATGGAAGAATTAATGAATACTTTCTTTCTGCTTTTAGTGTTGTCTAATTCCACCAAACAACGACTTATAGGTCAATCTGGAAAAAGACCTCAGAAGGGGTCACGTAATTACTAATGTGAAAGTACGAAGAAAAAACAATTTAATTGAACGCCAACAAATGGCAAAATTACATTAAGACTAGAGAATTACTAATGTGAAAGTACGAAGAAAAAACAATTTAATTGAACGCCAACAATGGCAAAATTACATTAAGACTGGAGAATTACTAATGTGAAAGTACGAAGAAAAAACAATTTAATTGAATGCCAACAAATGGCAAAATTACATTAAGACTGGAGAATTACTAATGTGAAAGTACGAAGAAAAAACAATTTAATTGAACGCCAACAAATGGCAAAATTACATTAAGACTGGATTCTCAGCATTTTTTATCCTATGTTTATATATAAAATTATATTTTTTGTTCTAAATTTTTTATACTTTTGATCTTATCACTTTCTTTTAAAGCCAAAATGCAAAATTAACACAATTCCATGTGACATAATTAAATTGCTATAGTTATGGACCTCTCAAGACCAAATGTAAAAACATTCAAAGAATGAGATTTAAAATTGCAATTTATATAAAATTATACCTCTTGTTCCAATTTTCCTACCCACTTTCTTTCGAAAAGAAAGTGCGAAACTGAAACAATTTTATGTGAAATAATTAATGCTAGTTATGGACCCTCAGGACCAAATGTATAATATTTGAAGGAACGGGATCCAAATTAAAGTGCAATTCTATAAAATATGAGACTAAGAGTGCAATTTTACGACCAACATACTAAGCCCTAGTGCCCTATATACAAATAAAGAAATATTTTATATTCAAACACCGTTCATGTCACGCCCCAAAAATAAACGTGACTGGCCGTGCCGTCGCAACGAATTAAGACGACACGAAGCCCTCCATATGAGTCTATTCAACTCTAAAACAAAATATCGAGAAAGATTCATCTAATAATTTAAATAAAAGGATCTGAATACAAAGCATCTAACCTCTTAACAAGCTAAAACAATATAAACCAAAATGTTAAAATTCACTCTAATCTAAAGAATAAAAAGATTAATTATGTCTAATGATTTAGTTACTAATAAAATAAAGTAGCTCAACTTTTGATATGCCATCCTATACGACTCTTAGCTCCACGAACTAACTAAATCTCTGAAATAAAACATTGCGATGGGTGAGCCGCAAACTCAATAAGCAGTTTAAGATACAATCTTACCGGATCAAACATTTATAAAAAGTACAAATAATTATACATGCAAATACTATACTTACATAATTAGCAAAACTATTTCATGGAGTCAATAAACAGATTTAGAAAGATCAACAAAAATTATTTTCAAAGATTTGTAAGCTCACAGACAAACACTACGACCACTATTATAACCCATGGCACGGGCTGTTAGCATATGGATATCCATGGTCCAAAACAAACATACTCAAACTGATAAACAGTTGGAGGCCAAAACAAAAATGTTCGGAACTAGTTCCTATCGCTAACCAAAATTCCCCAAAGGGGCCCAAAACAAACGCATGTAAGAACTGAGAGCTTAACAAAATAATATCTTTCATTCTTCAATTTCAAAATACTTTAGATCAAACTTTAGAATCATAACAACGAGGTATATCCTTCGAAAGATTTAAAGATACTATCGAATATAATAATACGAATAAAATACGAGTAGGAAAGCATCAAGAACTACTTACCTTAAATCCTGAAATTTTAGATACTTCGGTTGTCCCTAAATTATATCTCCGAGATGCAATTGATTATTTCGATAATTGACTATTCTTCTTCCTTTTCTTTTTCTTCGAATAAATATATATATACGTAGCAAAAAGAGTTTGATATGTTTATAATTACAAAACTACCTAACCTAATAGTTTCCTTTGACCGACCACTTCCTAGAGAAAAGGTAACATAATTGTTGTATAACTATACAACTAGAGTTCTAATACAAGTGCACCTTTTTATTTTAATCTACCCATTCTAAAACATAAAATTAGAACCCAAAAATAATAATACTAATTAATTATGGACCGACAATCTAAATATCTAATAATCAAGTTTTTAAGTGAATAAAAAGGTTAGGGATATTACAATTTCCCCCCCTTATAGGAAGTTTCGTCCTCGAAACTTAACGTACCTTTCGCAATTTCGTTAGTTGTAACCCCTCCCTCGTCAATCAATGCAAAAACTCTTGAATTACTTTTATTTTTATGCTCATTAGGTTTTTCCCTGTTAACCCCAGTTGTCTTTCCAAATGGACAATTTTTCACCATGTGTCCTTGTCGTCCACATTCAAAACATGCCCCTGTCCTCCAATGACATTCTCCAGCATGAACCTTGTGGCAGTGAGTACATTCTTTGGCATATGACCTTGAATCTCCACTATTGGTCTTTATCATCTTATTACCTATTCCATTCTCTCCAAAATTTTGTCCTCCTTCAGGTTGATTCCTCTTTCGGTCCCCAACATTTTGATCAAAATTCTTCAAATCTGTCTCAACTCTAAGGGCTCTCTCCAATAAATCACGGAATGTGGTATCCATATGAGATGAGACGCGAATCTGGATATCCTTTTTTAACACTTGAAAAAACCTGTTCGCCCTACTTTCCTCAGAGCTCATATATATAGGGCAAAATCGTCCAAGTTCATTGAATTTGTTTGCAGTCTCGAGTACAGTCATATCTCCAGTTTGCTTAAGGTTAAGGTATTCATTTTCCTTTGCGATTTTGATAGCACGGGGAAAATAATGATCGAGAAATAACTTCTTAAAATCTTCCCATGACAATGGATTGTTTCGGTCAACATATGCCACCTTCACCGTGTCCCACCAATACTTGGCGTTTCCAACTAAGAACGGAAGAGTCACATTGAGTCTCACTTCTACGGGATACTCCAATGCAATGAACGTTTCCTCAATGTTGCTAATCCATTTTTCGGCTGCAATAGGGTCGGCACCACCCTCAAATGATGGAAAGTTTAGTCTCCTAAAACGTTCGTAGCAAGATACCGTGGTGGGAGGTTGTGGCTGAGATTGTTGTTGTTGCTGCTGCATGAGATTGGCTACCACTTGACAAATGCCAGCAATGTCCGCTTGGGTGGCCGGCGCATCATGATTTCCAGTCTCTCGACCTATAGTGTGATCCATTGTGCCTTCTTGTCCACTCGAGACTTCATTTTCGCTACCCATCTCATTAAAAGAGTCTCTCCCTAAGCCACGTCCACGACCACGACCACGTCCACGTCCCTGTCCACGACCCCGACCACTCATTCTTCTACATGCCAAATTGAATAGTCTAATAAAAATAAAAATAAAGCACTTGTGACCATAATCTAATCAACCTACGAAGTTTAAATAAACATTCTTCCAATAGTTTTAATAAGCCTAAGACTAAGGATCCGAAAGCAAGCAAAACTTAAGTAACTATTTCTTACTGGTCCAAAATCTATATAAAGACCTTGATCCACTTCTGGCCTTGTCAACATTGTTGGGCTCTAGTCCACTAGCCCAAAATGCTTAAGCCCATGTTGACAAGTAGAAGTAGGTCAAGTCTTTAATAACCATTCAAACAATTCATCCACAATCAATGTGGGATTGGGGTGTTACAATCTCCCCAACTCAAATACTCGACGTCCTCGTCGAGTCCAGATCAATAGCCCAAGACCGCCCTCATGGATAACACCACGAAGTCGGCTCTGATACCATTTGTAAAGACCTTGATCCACTTCTGGCCTTGTCAACATTGTTGGGCTCTAGTCCACTAGCCCAAAATGCTTAAGCCCATGTTGACAAGTAGAAGTAGGTCAAGTCTTTAATAACCATTCAAACAATTCATCCACAATCAATGTGGGATTGGGGTGTTACAGTTCACTATAAGAGAAAACGTCATATATATCATATATATGACGTCCTTTTTTCTTTCCTTTTCTTTTGATGCATCATCATATATATGACACCACTCGTCCCTTATCAACACCGAAATTTTTTAATTCATATATATTGTTAAAGAATAACATAATACATATAGTACTACAATTTATTAAATCCATTATCACCATAAAACTTTATAAATGTTTATGTGGATTGAAATTATGAGTACTTTTTTACCATGCATAGTACTATGATTATTTTGTTCATGCATTATAGCATTATTCAATAAAATCAAACATGATATAAACATGTTAAAAAAGAGTTTCTCAAACTCAAGTCAAGAAAAAACATATTTATGATTAATTATGTTAGAAAAAATATTTTCTAACCTTAAATATGCTTTTCAAACAATTCTGTATGTCAAAAAGAGTTTTTCAAACTCAAATCAAGAAAAACATATTCATGTTAGAATATTTCTTTTATTTACAGATTTTCTTCTATAAGAATCTTAATATCTCAAGAATTAATGATTAATACATTTGTTCAATGAAGACAAAAAACATAAAATTCACATAATAAGTAATTGTTTTCAATTTCGTCTAGGCACCTGAAAATCTAGGACCGACACTGAAGAAATGCTATTTTTTGCCATGGAAATTAAGTTGCATGGGTCCACGGCTGGTGTCAACCTACGTCAAGTCTACATTGAAGTCCATCTGAGTTTTTCCTTCAATTTACATTTAATGGGCCTCTCTGTTTGATGAGGAGAATAATGGAGCTTTTGAAATAAGTTCAATTTTTGTAATATTGTCGGTTTGAGTTTTGAAAGAATGGTTTGAGAAATAAAATAAGTACATATTATTTTAGAAAAATTAGGTTGTAGGTGTAAGATGTGTAGGACTTTATGTCAAAATATATTTATTATATATATGAGATAAATTGCGCAAAAGATGAATTATTTTATGTCAAATCAAAGTACAGTTTTTTTTCCGAGATAAGAAAATTGTCGTTTGTTTGACTTTTAAGAAACTAATTTGAGAAAATTTCTCAAACACGAATTAACTTTTGGAAAAGTCAAGCAAATTGGCCCAATGTTTTCCTTTCCTCTATATATATGGATCAACGTAATTAAGTTATTTACCCCAAGCTTGAGAAGTAAACTAAATTAAATTAAATTAAGGCTAGAAAATGAAAGTGTCATTTACAATATCATCATGGTTTGCAATGGTCATGACACTATTGGCGGTGGTGGCGAGCATCGGTGTGGTGCACGGGCAGAGCCCAACTCCGAGTGAGTGTACACAAGAGAAAAATCAACTGGAAAACACATGCAGACATGTACTTTACAGATCATCCCCTTCGGCCCAATGTTGTCAGCTCGTGAGAGTGGCCCATGCAGAGTGTGTTTGTCCTTTCTTGTCGCCGAAGTTGGTTGTGGCCTTGAGAGGTGCTAATCGTATTATCGGAATGGTTGGGGGTTGTCATCGAGAAGTTCCACGTAACTTCAAGTGTGGAAGTAAGTACTTTTTTTTCGCGAAATTTTAGTTAAAAGTTAAATCGGTGGACTTTTTAGGTGTTTTTATATACTTCAGTCGTCCCACTTTTCTTGTTTTCATTTCTATTTTGGGACGTCCTAAAATATGACTCCCTTTCTCTCTCAAATAATTTTAAAAGTTTACTTTTTTAACAAATTGTCTAAAATTTCGTGCCAAAACTAAAGGGATAATAAACTTTGAGACGGAGGGAGTATTTATTTTGTCCTTAAAAGTACTGGTTGAGAGTTAGTGGTATTAAATCATTATTTTATGTAAAAGGATATATTTGAGAAAAATAATTTAATTTATAGAAAGAGAGTGTTATTTTGGAACATCTCAAAAATGAAATAGTAGTGAAAATTTAGAGACCAAGGAAGCTAGTAATAATTTTAAGAAAACAGGTTCAATAATTCATTCCTACTTGATTTGATCAAACTCATCAAATTATTACATTTAATCCCCAAAAAAGTAATGTATTTAATTTGCCATGTTATTGGGTTCGATCAAACTCAATCTGTGATAAAATTCCAGTCATGTTATCTTGAGGTTGTGTGTTTCATAAAAGGTATGGCCAATATTAACATAAGAGTTGAATATAATATAGTTGACTAATTATTTATTACTCAACAATTTACATTTCAACTATATAACAAGGTATTGATTGGAATTAACTAATTAAGTTTATTTTTAGAATTTGACTTTATAGGAACAATAATGAAAATATAAACTACAAATCAAAATAAAACATACTTTTATTCTTTGAAGCAAGATTCTTTTTTTTTTCTTCTTCTTCTTTCCATTTTCTGAATAAACTTCCATAATCCAAATTAACATGAAACATATATAACCAAAAAAATTGTAGCAATATCATATGCTGGTTTTCTTTCACGTTGGAGGATTAACGTAAATATTATCTATTTATTTCTTGCAGGTGTCACTACTCCACCTTAATTATCATCTGTACTCGCGGGCTGACCAAAGATTATTATATTTTGTTTAATAGCATATAAATTATTTATAATAAGCTACCTCTTCTGCTTCTCTCTTTGGTTCAACCCAATTGATATGTACTCTTTTAATGTGGTATTTTCCATCATATATAAATAAATGAATAAGTGGAATTAAGTCTGTTTTACATGTGTTCGATTGGTCAGCATTAGAAACCTAATCGAACTGCAGGATTCAAATCCAAATTTTAATTTAAAAAAGTTATACTCTCATGAAAATCCAAGCCAAAAGGTAGGTTCATTTGTATCAAATTTTATATCTATTTTCACTTATGTTATCAAAAGAATAATATGTCAACATATTTAGTATCATAATTTAACAAATTGTCCCTAAAAAAATCGTTAAGTGGGTGACGTGACGATTAACTCTATTTGAATTATTTCAAATTGATGTAGAAAACTCATTTGAAAGTATTTTGGCTCGGTCTCGCGAAATCCGTGAGACCGGGCCAAAACTCATCCACATACACCATTGGGGTTTGGGCCGAGATTTACCCAAATCATTTGTCAAATGAGGTTTGACCCAGTTTGGATGAGCCGTGACTAGGCCATACCTTTTGCAAAAGACCCTAAAGTACTACTGCTATGGAACGAAGTTCGATGTGAATTCGAGGCTCGATTTATTATGATGTTTATCCAATTAAAGATTCAATGGTTGAGAATTAATCTTTTCCATGTTGGAGCTTACTAGATTATGAAAGAAGTTTATGAGTAATAAAAAAGTAACACTAACAAACTATCAAACAAGAAACTATAAGTGAGAAGTTTGAAAGTGGAGGTTTAAAATTTTAAGGAACGAAAAAATATTCGAAATTACACACTTCATGTTTATATTCATAAATATAATAATTCATTTTTAATCGACAATATATCTTATATCTCATTTTATTGTTACATGGTGAATTAATTCAATAAATGTATGTGTTGACTTACATAGATTTTAAATTTGAATAATTATCAATATATATATATGTGTGACGCAAAAAATCAACACCAAATTGAAATAGAAGATCTTACTAGATAGTACTCTCAAAATTAATTAATCATCTCCTATATCAAATCCTAAGTAATTAATGATTTCTTTAAAGAATTTAATGATAAATTAATCTCACACATTGACCCCAAACCTCAATTTCCCTCTTCTTAATCTCTGCCTTGTCTCTACTACTCAACTCTGGCAGCAAAAGTGTGGCCTTCAAAATCTCCGCACCGCAGCCCAACCACACATGCACCACTTTCTTACAGCACTTTGGGCTTATCTCGCTCCTATTCTCAAAGATCCTGCCAAATACTTCCTTCCCGCAGCCATCGGTCAGCTGCTCCAAACACTTGTCAAAGTAACTTACGTAAGCAAAGAATTCACGGTACGGCACTTGTATCACGGTGGATGGAGCTGCCGCGTTATGTTCCTGGTTCTTTAGTGAGACGTGTTTTTTGCCGACTGTGAGTGGATTAGCGACTACGCGATAGAGGGCGCGTGTTGGTAAGTGTTTTTCAGTGGAGGATGGTGCGGTGACCGTGATGTGTTTTCGGGATTGTACAGAAAATGTGGATAGAGCGAGGATTGTTGCTGCCACAGTTAAGAGAATATTAAGATTTGGCATTTTTTATTTAAAGTTTGGTTAAAAAAAAATTGTTTGGTTATTTAATTGAATTGGATTGGCTTGGGGTGGGTATTTAAATATTTATGGTTTACCTTTACGTTACATTTGTGTAGTAAATGACTTCAATTAAATTTATGGGAATTTAATAAATTTGCTAAGCTTTTAATAGATAACAGTGTTTTCATTGAATGAATGCATGAGAGAATGTTTTAGAAGCATAAGAACAAGAGAATTGTACTTCTCATACTGAATTTTCACATACTTTATATATTTAGTGTTATATTCTTTGAAAAAATATATTTAATATTATGATTTCACTCTTCGACACATTTCATTTATCCGTTAATTTTTTAAAGAAAACCGCCATATCTCCTTCACTATAAGGACAAATTGCGTGCTTTAACAATTTTCAAAAAACCATCAATTTTCTAAAAGTTAAATCTACTATATCTCTAAAATCCAATCAAACAATTAGTTATCATTGCAAATATATTTGAAAAAGAAAAAGCACATATTATTCAGTAAAGTTAATTAAATTAATTCATCATCTATCAAAAAAAGAAAATCACTTCTCTCACCCAACCCCCTCATACATGTAACCGTACCAATGGGTCAGATTCGGGTATCTCTAATAGAATTTGAGAGCCCATTTTTGTCTGATATGTGGGCTAAGTACAGTACAATATTGAAATTTTGTCAACAAAATGAATTTTCTTTGGGCCAAAACTAATAAGCCTAACCTTGAACCTGATTATAGGGCTGAGCAAATGGGCCGAACCGGACCGAACCGAACCGAAGTTCGGTTATGGCCCGGTTCGGTCCCAAAAAAATATGGACCGATTACCGGACCGAAATAGTCGGTCCGGTTCGGTATAAATACCGACCGGTCCGGTTCGGTCCGGTTCGGTCCAAATATATACCGAATTTTTTTTTTTTTTTTAAAGAAAAGAGGAAAAAAAAAAAGAAAAAAAAAAGAGAAAAAGAAAGAAAGAAAAATGGACTGCCGACAGCTCATAAGCTCATTTCCTTCTTTTTCTTCTTTCTTCTTTCTTCTTCTTCTTTTCTTCTTCTTTATTCATTCTTTCTTTTCTTCTTCTTCTTTCTTCTTTTTCACTTTCTTCCATTTTCTTATTTCTTCTTCTTCTTCTTTATTCTTCTTCTTCTTCTTCTTTATTGATTCTTTCTTCTTCTCTTCTAAAAATCAACAAAACAAGAAAAGAAATCTACATTTAATCAAATCGGGTATTGGGTATTGGATTTGGCTGGAGCGGCGGAGCGCCGGTGAACGGAGGAGGAGGCGGGTTTGGCTGAAGCGGCGGCGGCTGGAGACAGTAGCAGGCGGTTCATTTGGAGAGAATTAGGGCAAGTGTTGAATTTGGTATTGGTTTACGGGTTTGGTCGGTTTACCAAGCCTTATGCTTAATAAGGGAAAAAAAAAATATCCAACTATCCAAGTGGGTTCGGGTCTTCGGTTCGGTTCGGAAAACCGTCGGTTTTTACCGAAAACCGAATACTCCCTGGTTCGGTTCTCACGCTATAACCGAATACCGAACCGGTTGGCCGGTTCGGTAATCGGTCCGGACCGAACCGTCGGTTCCGGTTCGGTTCGGTCGATCCGGTTTGTTTTGCTCAGCCCTACCTGATTATGTAACTATGTTTTACCAGAACGTGTAGGTTTCAAATATTATAAGGTTAGATTTAGATTCGGGTTCATCTATACCGGGTCGGAATTAAAACTAATTTTGATCTTGCAAAATCCTATTATCTTTGAATCCAGCGGATCTATGCAGATTTCGTCCAACTTCAAATCCATTAAAATCTACACTTTCAAAATTTTCAACAATATTATCTTTTTGTATAACAAGTTAGTTAACATTCTGGTTATTTCAAAAAAAAAAAAAAAAAAATTAAAATAAACTATTACATTCTCATTCAAGTTAGTTCACGTACATGTACACATTTAATCAGTACTTGTTTTCAAATGATTTAACATATCAAGTATATGTTGGAAAACAAATGTATTGATAAAACGAGTAATCATTATTTTATCATCATTTTAAAAATTAACATGATAAAATAATGTTACTCGTTCGTAAACTAAAGATTATGTATGTGCGTATATATATATATTATTTCTATTATGGATCTGGATCTTTAACCATTAGATATATTTAAATTTATTTTTGCTCCAATTGTTTCAAATTAGAAAATTTCTCAATCAAATCATGTGCATATAAGGTATAAGGGCATTTTCAGTGTTGCATTCAGTTCAAGTCCAGGTTTTCCTCACTCAGTCCAGCTTCCCCTCAGAATTCAAGTCCAGCTTCCTCTTTCCTTTTCACAAGTCATCTAAAATGTATCAATCTATCAATTCCATTTAATTAAAATTCTCATTTTCCCCACTCTCACTTAATAATAATAATAGTAATAGCTATAATAATAATAATAATAATTAAACAATAATAAATAAATAAATAATAAATAACAATAAGATATAATTTAAGATTTATTGACATTAAATTTTCCAACGTAAAAGTTGCATTAAATTTGAATATTATTAAATAAATGTTACATTTTTATACTAAAATTAACTTTTTTAAAATAATACACAAATTAAATAAAACTAAGATTAAATAAGAGCTATATTTTATTAAATAAGGTATTTTGATTTTTTAAAATAAAAAGAAATTTTTATTAAATAAAATAAATAAAAACAAAAAAAAAATTAAAGAGAGTGAACAGGACCTGCTGGCTGGGCGGGCGAGTGCAACTGGCGAGTAACAGATCGAGAGGGGTGAGACGAGTCACCACCAGCTTGTCTCACCCCTTTTAATTGATTTTGGTTGATTGAAGGCGTAATTGCCTTTTTTTCCCCTTTCAACATTTTAGTTCACATTTTCATCCGACTAGATCCAGATCTAGCCACACCTTGATACATAGGAGATGCCTTAACATATCAGTGCCATTTACAAGGTCACAAGCTAATTAAGGTCTTGGTCCTCTAGGATATAATAAATTTCGAACAATTTGGACAAGTTTTGGACTTGCATGCATGCATGATTGAATCTACCACTTGCTTTATTTATTTAATTGAATGGCCGAGAATTCTCGATTAATTATGTCATAAATATTATGTCTGCTTTATAGTTATAGGTCAATCTGGAAAAAGACTTCTTAGTAGCAGAAGGGGTCACGTAATTACTAATGCGAAAGTACGAATAAAACAATTGAATTGAACTCCAACAAATGGCAAAATCACATATCGAATCGGATAAGACTGGATTCTCAATATGCTTATAGATAAAATTATATTTTTTGTTTTAATTTTTTAAATATTTTACACATTTGAACTTATCACTTTCTTTTAAAATGAAAATGCAAAATTTGCACGATTCCATCCGACATAAATTGCTAGTTATGGACCTCTCAAGACCAAATGTGAAAAAAATTTAAAGAATGAGATCTAAAATTTCAATTTATAAAATACCTTTGTTTCAATTTTCCTATCACTTTCTTTTAAATCGAAAGTACGAACCTGAGACAATGTCATGTGAAATAATTAATTGCTAGTTATGGACCATTAGGACCAAATGTATAATATTTTAACGAATGGGATCCAAAAATGCAAATTTATGAAATATGAACTAAAAGTGCAAGACATTTTAAAATATGAGATCAAACATATAATTATATAAGATATGAGACTAAAATGCAAGGCATTTTAAAATATGAGATCAAACGTAGAATCATAGAAAAATGAGACTAAAAATGCAATTTTACAACAAACATATTAAGCTAGTGCCCCACAAATCGAAAAATTTATTTTATAGCATATATATTTCAAACACGTTCACTTTAGATAAGAGAAAACGTTATATATATGACGTCCTTTTGAGTCATGCATCATCATATACTCTTCCTTTATCAAAACCGAAATTTTTAATTCATATATTTTGTAAAAGAATAACATAATATATATAGTACTATAATTTATTAATACCATAATCACCATCCAACTTAATTTATAAATGTTTATGTGAATTGAAATTATGAGTACTTTTGTATCATGCATAGTACTATGATTATTTTGTTCATGCATTATAGCATTATTCAATAAAACCAAACATGATATAAACATATTCAAAAAAAATTCTCAAACTCAAATCAAGAAAAAACATAATTATGATTAATTATGTTCAAAGAATATTTTCTAGCACAATTAACCTTAAATTAATATACTTTTCAAACAATTATCTATGTTAAAAAGAGTTTTTCAAACTCAAATCAAGAAAAACGTACTATGAACAATTATGTTAGATGATTTTTTTAATTTACATATTATCTTATACAAGAATCATAATATCAAGTATTAATGATTAGTACTTTTGTTCTATGAAAACAAAAAATATAAAATAAAATTTGTATAATATATAGTATTCAATTTCGTCTAGGCTCCTGAAAATCTAAGACCAATTGCTATTTTCTGCCATGGAAATTAAGTTGCATGGGTCCACGGTGTCAACCTACGTCAAGTCTACATTGAAGTCCATATGAGTTTTTCCTTCAATTTACATTTATTGGGCCTGTTTGTTTGGTGGGGAGAGCTTTGCTAAATAATTTCAAGATTTGCGTAATGTTTCTGTTTTTAGTTTTGAGAGAGTGATTTAATAAATAAATATTTTAGAAGAATTAGGTTGTAGTTGTAAGATGTATAAGACTTTATATATGTCAAATTATATTTATTATATAGATGAGATAAATTGTGTAAGAGATGAGTTATTTTATTGTTTAGTTGAACTTTAGTACGTGATTTGACTCAAAAAATTAGTTGGAGTTTATTTAAAAACTCCTTCTCGTGTTCGTGAATTGAGGATATTGTATTTTTTTTCTGCATTTCATCCTTTAAGTTCATTTAGTGCATCCTGATGTGTTCGTTCATCGACATTTTTCATGATCTTTTCGTTTATACAAGTTTTGTATTTCTCAACCAATAGTAGATATTTTTTTCCCTTGTTGAATGGAATCAAAATTATACAATAGTAGGAAGATCTTTAAAACTTGGACAGATAATTAATAATGTAAACACACAGAAATCAGATTGATCATTGTTATTGTCATTACACACCTCAACTAAAAGTATCTTACATCAAGAGACTTTTAATTTGGACATAGATAACAAACTTAAAAGATAAAACACAGTCTTCTTACAACGGAAATTAATTAATATTAATCATAAAATCCATAACAAATTAAACCACCAGCACCAGACATATTGAAAACCCGGAACAAACTTAACAAGGGTTGTTGCAGTAGCATTGATACCCATTGCAGTAGCCGCCGGGGAAGTTCTCACCCCTGCAAACACTTGCGCAGTTCCTGCTGATAAAGCACGGTCCCTTGAAATTGTTGCTCAGTGCCGGACATGTCCTTGCCTCTCCCACCATTGGGCCTATCTCTGTTAACAATTCATCAATATAAGTGGATCGACAAAAAAGGAACCGAATCAACATCGATCTAAGGGGTCAAGATTTGATTAAAAAGTTACAATGGAATGAAAATTATAAAGTTTGCACCAAGCAAAATATGACTGTAACATATTATAATTGAAATAAAATGGCATACAAGTCATGATATATATATATATATATATATATATATATACACACACACGTATAGTACTAACCAGTTGCCATAAGAAGCAATACCACCAAGAAAATAGTTGAAAAGCGGCGGCCCATATTCTTTCAAAAACTTGAGAAGGTTTTTGTTAATAATTTATATATGTGAATATGGAATGGGATAGGAAAGAGGGTACTTATAAAGCCGGAGGTTCCAATCATGAAATGAAAAAAAATAGGACTTTTCAAAAAAAATTATTCTCTATTATCATACATGTTTTTTATATGTTGAAATGAATTTGGTTAAATTTGTATGCTGGTAATAATTTTTTTACTTTTAATAATAAAGGTTTTGGATCTCACTTTTTCATATTTCATCTCTCACCCAACATCTCCATAACATTATTCCACAACTTGTAAAATACTATTCATTCATTAAGAAATATTTTTCTGTACATATCATCAAAATTAAAATTGGTATTATTTATTAAATAATATTATTTCAAGTTTGAATAATTTGTTTAATATAATTAATTATTATTTTATATGATATAACTTTTTTGTTCTAAATATAATTAATTCAAATAATTTACTAAATATATACAAACTTAACCGAAGATAAACAAACTACATCAAAAACGACAAAATTATATCAAAACTAAATACAAATACTTTAATCTATAATTATATTTGAAATTATTTTTTATAGTAAATTTACCACGTATTATTAATTTATTAAAATATAAACAGAAATGATTAATAGTATAAAAGGTATTGAAAATTTGTAAATTATGAAATTTTTAGGATAAAAGTGATGCTGGGGTCCCAAGTTGTCAAAATGGTCTAGAGGGGGAGGTGAATAGACATTTTAAAATTTTTCCTAAGTCACTAAAATTAACTTAATTGTAGCAATTCACTCGACTATTCTTCAAACATTTAGATGTTTTTAATTCAGCAAAGTAACACCACTTTTAAATATGAATTGTTTGGCATCGATCGGAATAAATATTAGTTGTATCAAATATTTTTATCAAATAGAATTTCGTTAACACAAAATTATTTCAAACCTTTAAAGGCAAGCATCCATTTAATTTGGCACCGTAGAACTAAACATTTTTTAATTTGGTCTAGGCTCCTGAAAATCTAAGACCGACACTAGCTAAAGAAATGCTATGTTTTGCCATGGAAAGTTGCATGGGTCCACGGGGTCAACCTATGTCAAGTCTAATTGAAGTCCATCTGAATTTTTCCTTGAATTTACTGTTTGTTTGGTGGGGAGAGCAATGTAATTTTGTGAAATAATTTCAATTTATCTAATGTTTTTTGTTTGAGTTTTGAGAGAGTGGTTTGAGAAATAAATTGGTGTAGATTATTTTGAAAGAATTAGATTGTATGTGTAAGATGTGTAAAACTTCATGTCATATTATGTTTGTTATATATATGAGATGGGTTATATATATTATGTCAAATCAAAGTAGGTTTTTTTTTTCAGAGATAAGAATTTGAACATGATTCAATGAGACTCTGTATATTCAAACCCAAGAATCAATGATATATATAGAGTCAGATATGAGTCATGTCTGATTCGATCCGAATCACGCCCACTGATAACCCTACATTTACCATTTGTTCACGATGTAGGGTGGCCACCCAACTCGACGTATCTAAGAAAAAAAATGTTTTACATTGCATGTATATTTGTTGGATTCGAATGAGTCATATTGAGTTAAAATTAGTATGTAAATGCATGTCCAATCGAATTAAATTTAGTATATATGATTAGTAAACGCGAACCCATTTTAGAATCCCTATTGGGCAAGGTTTACACTTAGGACCCATTTGGATGGATGGATTTGAGTTGGGTGGATTTGAAATCCCTTGTCAAATCCATCATGCTATTTAGATACAAAATTAAATCCATTCATTTGAAATCCTGGATTTTAGTCCAATGGATTTCAGCCTAATTTTAAGTGTATTTGAAATTCCTCCTAAAACTAGTCATATATCCACTTAAAAAAAATCCAAAACGTATGTTTTAAAAAATTGCAATTTGATCCCAAATTTTCAAAAAACCTAGAATGCAATTTTCAGAATTTTCAAAAAATTAAAATTTGCAATTCGGCTATTATTTTCATAAATTTGAATTGCACTTTTGGTCCTCTATTTTCAAAAATTGCAATTTTGACCCTAGATTTTTGAAGAACCCAGAATTACAATTCAGCCCAGAATTTAATAAATTAAAATTTTCAATTCGGACCTTGATTTTCAGGAACAAAATTTGCACTTTTGGTCCCTCGATTTTAGGATATTGCAATTTTGACCCTAGATTCTCGAAAAATCAAGAATTGCAATTCAGTCCAGTATTCTAGGAAAATTAAAAATTTCAATACGACCCCTGATTTTTAGAAATTCAAATTTGCACTTTGGTCCCTCAATTTTTGGAAATTACAATTTGCTCCAGATTTTTGAAAAACCAAGAATTGCGTTCCAGTTCAGACTTCTCATAAAACTAAAAAATTTCAATTTGGCCCCAGATTTTCAGAAATCAGAATTTACACTTGTGGTCCCTCAATTTTCAGAAATTACAATTTGACCCTAGGTGTTTGCAAAAGCCAGAATTACAATTCAGTTTATTTCGGAAGATTAAAATTTTCATTTCGGCCCCTGATTTTCAGAAATTCAAAATTTCACTTTTGGTCCCTTAATTTTCAAAAATTGCAATTTGACCCCATATTTCAAAAAATAAGAACTGCAATTCAGTCCATAATTTTTAGAAGATTAAAATTTTCCATTCGGCACCTGATTTTCAAAAATCCAAATTTGCACTTTTGGTCCCTTAATTTTAAAAAATTGCCATTTGACCCTAGATTTACGAAAAACCCCAGTGTTCCAACTCAGTCCAGAATTTTCAGAAAATTAATATTTTCAATTCGGCCCCAGATTTTTTGCAATCCGAATTTGCACTTTTGGTCCCTCAATTTTCCAAATCAATTCATGCGATTTTATCCCGATATCAACAACAAGAATTAACTCATAAAGCAAATTATAAGGCATGATTGGGAATTTCAAAAATACACAAATGATATATACCAAACAATGAATTTCAAATGAATGGATTTGAAATCCTTTGTAAAAAAATTTATCCAAACAAAAGATTACAAATGAATGGAAATTTCAAATCCATTCATTTAAAATTCTTCATCATTTCAAATCCATCCATCCAAATGGGTCCTAATGGGTTTGTTTTGTAAGAGCTATAACAACGTTTATATATCTTATGACTTATTTTGTAATAGAACTGTGAAAACCAATATGCAAATTGTCGGGTAACCTCAATACTGTGAAGGCTCTACCATGGACTAGATATAATAATGTAAAGCTTGCTATATATGCTAAATTAACATAAAATTCTCTCCCGTTTTTTCTTATATTATATATTTTTACCTTATCGATTCTGATGATAAGTTTGTTTGTTGTTTGTACTAACTACATGATTATAAGTATGTTTGTTGTTTGTACGAACTACATGATTATAAGTATGTTTGTTGTTTGTACTAACTACATAACAAATTATTTAATATGTACAATTTTATAGTCCTTCAGTCCTATTATTTTTAATCCATTAGCTACAATATTTGATCAAACTTTTCAATCTTTTAAGTGATTTATCATGTTAAATTATTCGCATTTATGGTGTATTAAATATTTTAAAACTAATATACATAGTGTCATATGATATTATCAAATTATTAGTTAAATATACTAATCAAATTATTAGTTAAATATACTAATCAAATTATTTATTATAATTTTTGTAATTTAGTCCACTTGACTGGTCAACAGTAATGGGACGAAGGAAGTATAATCTTTGTAGTGGCTATAAAGTTAAATTAATACTAATTAACACATACAATGTATCTTAACTATTATAGCCTATTCAAATTTGAAACTATTAAATGCACACTTAATATATAATTAGGTAACTTTGTCCAAGGGTTGAGTTTTTATATTTGGGATTTTTTTTTCAGGATAATTCTTGTCTAAATTCGGTTTGACCATATTCGGTTAATCACAAGATAAGCGCATTATTGTTATTGTAACATGTCGGAAGAGAAGGAAACTGAGTGGCGCATGAAGTTGCACGTCTATCTAATAAGAATCCTTATGTTTTAAATGTTTTACCTGATTCGATTTTGAACATTGTATCGGCTGAAGCCATTTCTTAATTGCTTTCTTCTTGTTTTTTAAAAAAAAAAAAAAACACTCTTCAATCACAATATATGTAAAATAATAATATGTTTATTTATTGTGGTTGAATGTGACCAAATCGGGTTAGGAAAGAATTTCCAATTTCTTCGGTCATGTTTATAATTTTTTGATACAAGCAACATACTGGTATTTCTAAACTTATATTCCAATTCTGGTTAACTGAGGCTAAAAAAAAAAGTTTAAATTAACTAAAATAGTTTTTTTTCTTTTATTGTTTTGTTTTGCTCTGAATAATTTAAGACGCATTTTGGAATAATCCAAAATTCTATTATTGGTATAAAATTCCAACTTTCCCTAATAAAAGACCCAAGAAGAAACAGAACATTCTCATAAATAGCCCAATAACAGAAATCCTACAGCCCATTAAAAGGGGAAAACTAAAAATCAACTCAAATAAATAACAAAAAAAATCATCTTTTGTATCTCTCCCCATTATCATCTTCTCTGCAATTCGAATCCCTTTTCACACCACAGCAAACCCTCCAAAAAAAACCATAGAAGAGTTATTTTTCATCCCAATTCACATATAGACGCTTTCATACTCTCACAAATCAAGTTTAGAGAGAGATAAAAAGACATATGGAGCATCCGGAGCAACACGAGCAAGACGACGACGTTTACGGCGGTGATGTGCCTGAAGAAGCTTACATGGAATCTGATTTCGACCCGTCTGCTGATCCTGACGCCTCTTCCGACTCCAAATCTAAGGTATGAATGGATACCTCTCTATATTTATTTTTTATTGCGTGCTTGTGGAAATGTATATGGAGATGGAGGTATATGTGTGCGTCTGTGTGATTACTGAAGAGTATGCATAGATGGTTATGTCTTTAATTATACCAGGGTTTTAAATTTGTAGGAGTTGGAGGATATGAAGAAGAGATTGCAGGAGATTGAGGAAGAAGCCGGTGCACTTCGGGAAATGCAGTCCAAGGTCGAGAAAGATATGAGCGGGAATCAAGGTTTTCTTTCCTACTCTGAGAAAAGCTTTTGTGAACTTCATTTATGTTGCTTTTATCTTTTAAATGATTTGATTTTGTGCTTGTTTTCCAATTTTCGGTCTGTAAAATTTGGTTGGTTTTTTTTCATGACATGAATATGTGAACATCATCATGTATATGTTGTTTTTTTAAAAGATTTGATTTTGCGTGTGATGGTTGAATTTCTGATGTGTATTTTGAGTTGAGTTAGTTGGGTTGATTTGGCTTGTGATGAATATTGGAACTGGATTTTGGTTTCATTTTTTTTGTGTTACAAGTAACGTGATGATGGATACATATGTCATTTGTATAATTAGGATTTTGCCGTGGTCAATGAATGTGGTTATTTATGGTGTAGTTCAATTATTACATGTTATACCTGATAATTTTTTAGTGTTTATTGTTCGCCTATGAAGATAATTCATGCATTGGAAATCAGTATTCTTTTTGCATCAAACAGATTTCTGGTGCTCCATTGTTGTGCCTATATGTGGAGCCTCTTTGGATCTTCTCCACTTGTTGTACGACATGACTAATGGTTCAGAGTAGACGTATTTGTTAGGATTAACTTATGTTATTAATTTAAATCAAAAGGAAGATGAAATCATGATCACATTGTAAAACATAGGGACTGTCTTTTTTCTTCAATAGAGTAGTCTTAATTTAAGTTTTGATATGTGCCTTAACTTATATATAGAGCGTACTAGAATAATTAGATGAAGACTTATATACAATGGGTTTGTACTACTTATTTACATTCAGCATGTAGTCATCATCATTATTTCCTTAAATTATCTCATCAAACCTGTGAAGCATGACTTTGTACTTGAGGCATATCTATGGTGCAGACAGAAATATTTACTCTCTAACAAAACTTCATATAATTTGCATTAACGAATATCCATGAGTCATGATATCCTAAATAAAATTCATGTCCTGGTCAAATATGGATAACGTCAACATGATGACATTATACATACTGGAGAAAGGGAATAGGGATAATCGTCCCATCTTCATTGTTAAGTTTTTATATGTAGCCTTATATTACACTTCCATTATTGTTCTTCATCTTGTGATTACACTATAATTCCAAGCTTGGTTGTTTTCAAGCATTTGAAACTTCTATCTCATAAACTCCTTCTATTGACACCCCTCATCTGGAATTAAGATGCTGTATCTTCTGAACTATTCATGAATTGTGGTGAATTCAGTTTGGTACTCACTGTCTCTTTAGTAGGAAAAAGTATGTGGCAATTATTTTGAATTTGCAATATATACTGTTGGGTAAATGAAGTTTAGATAGAATGAGAAATATTAGGACTTATGTTAGGATTCAAATTTTAAGCACTTTCAATTTTTTTTCAAAAGAGAGTAGATTAATAATTTGGTCTCCTGTACATATTTTTTGACCCATCCTAATATGAAACTGAATCAAATTCCAAAAGTTATCAAAGTAAAACCGTAGTACCAAATTGAAAGTTTCTGTTTACTTCAATTTTGTTTTGAACCCTTTTCTAAATAAAACTCTGATCTGGAAGAGGAAATCTCCCATGGATTTAGGATTGATATTCTTGATGATTATGTTCTTAAGTCACTTCTTAATTTCCAAGCTCTCACATAAATCATCTAGAAACTATATGCATAAATTACACACAAAGACACAATTGTGGAGTTGACCAATATGTGGATAGTATGAAACAATCTATTATATGCATATGGATAATATAGGTAATTTTATAGGTGCAACAAAAATTTGGACCTAATAGTTGATGGATTGGAGATGAGTTATTTAATATAGTATCATGCCAAGTGTTCATTTTTTGAAGGTGTTTTGTTGAAAACAATAAAAGCAGGATTTTCATACAGAAAGGTATGAAAGAATGGTTTGAATTGCAAAAGTGAGAAGCATTTAAGTTGTAAACAACTGTAGAAAAAGGTTGAATTGTGTGGATGAAACTGAAACTTTGGAATTTTGAGTATGATTTATGGTTAAATTAAAGGAAAGTGAAGCTATTAATTTCTGTACTCATCAACAGACTCCCCTATGAGTCTAGTTTGTCAATGAGTAGGACAATTTAAATTTGAATTAAAGTAGAGTTGAGCTGGCTATCATAGTACGGTAGCTGATATCTTTTGATGTAGTCCTATGATTAATACTTATGGATGGATTTATGTTGCAGTTGTAGAAAGGTGGGGAAAAACATTATTTCTTTGTCTTAAATTAACAGTTATAATTTTATTCAAGTAGATGTGGTCACCTGCATGAGAAATCAAATGAACAGAAAAATATAGTACATGATATATAAAGTGCTAGAAATTTGTAAGTATTTCCACGATGAAAACTGTTGTTACCTGTTTGGAAGCTGTACAATATTTGCTTATGAATGTCTCTTTTGTTGGTTGTAATATCTGGAGCACATATGTAAGACGTTTTAGGAATTCATCCTTGCCCATATAATTTGTAATATGGTTACTTTAATCATTAATTGTAGTGTCAGTACACTACTGATTAACGTCATTGTTTTTCTTTTCTTTTTGCTAGAAGATTCAACTGGTGGCTCTGCTACCCAGGCTGAGAAGGAGGAGGTGGATGCTCGTTCGATATATGTTGGGAATGTGAGTTTCTCGTTCCTTTTTATGTGTCGAGTTTATTGATTCATTAACATGCACCCAAATTTTGTCATTTGAAGAGTATAGTACTAGGTGAAAAGTTGCTTGAGGTCTTGTAAGAGTGAAAATGACTACTTTCTGCTCATACTAAGAAAATGTCCATAGAAAATAAAACCACCTATTCAACACTTTTACCATACTTGTATTGAGTCAATCTGCTGCATGAAATTGTTTAATGTCATATGTGGGATCAAGAAGCAAGTGCTCACTATGCGGCTTAGTGGGTGAAATCTATTTCAAGTTTTGCTGGATTTCATGAATATCTCCGTTGGCATATAACAGATTGTTTCTTTGACATTATCTTTGCGAAGCTCAAATAGATAGAAAATTTGTATAGATAAAGGTGCGAATTGGTTTAGTTTTTTTTGCATATTTTGCTACTAGAACTATTTCTCTTCAATTTTCCTGGAAGAATAATTAGTTCGGATTTTTTCTCTCCAATTACAGGTAGACTATGCATGCACTCCTGAGGAGGTGCAACAGCATTTTCAGTCTTGTGGGACTGTAAACAGGGTCACTATTTTGACAGATAAGTTTGGTCAACCCAAAGGTTTTGCATATGTAGAGTTTGTGGAGGTTGAGGCTGTTCAAAATGCTCTACTGCTCAACGAATCAGAGTTGCATGGCCGTCAGCTAAAGGTTCATATCCTTGAACTTATTCTGATCTGAATTTAGTGACAATTACAATGAATATTAATTAGTCCTGAAAATAATTATAAATTTTGGGATTCAACAGGTATCTGCTAAGAGAACTAATGTTCCTGGAATGAAGCAATTTCGAGGAAGACGGCCAAACCCATATTTTGGATCGAGAAGGCCTTTCATGCCCGGTCCTCCTGTCTTCCTTCCTTATGGTTATGGGTGAGCACAATACACTTGTTTATGCTTCTTGCCTTAAATGGGCAAGATCGCATTTTTAGTCCTACAGGATTTCATTTCAAGACTTTTTCTCCCACATTTTATGGTCTCAGTTTTTTAAAATGTTTTGCATTTTTGGTCCTATCGTGACACATTTTGAAAAAGGACCAGCAATGCAGGATCAAAGGTGCCTAGGGTGTAGTACTGTGGGACTAAAAATGTAACATTTTGCCCCCCTAAACTCTAAGACCAATAAGTTTGCTTGTCTTATTTGTTATCTGGTTTCCAAGATAAGAAATTGCTGTTTGGATTATAATGAGAAACACTTATCATATTTCTCGTGTGCAGGAGGGTTCCGAGGTTTAGGCGTCCTATGCGCTACAGGCCATATTGATGAATCTTTCCGATGGGGCATGCTGTATTATAGTGAGGGAATCAATTATGAAACAAGCAATATACCCACATTTATTCACTTTTGCCTCGAAAACTACACAACTCTTATTGTTGTTGAGGCAATTCCAAAAGGGGCCAGACTAGTTTTATAGTGAAAAACGCCTGTAACTTTAGTTTGAATTTTTTATTTTTACGCTTTTAGTTGCATCCGGTTAAAACTACAGTTAGGCAATTAATGGCAGAAAGAGAAGAGTCATAGTCTTGTTGTCATAATTTTCTTTAGAATTTGTTTCTACTGTTTCTTACCTCACATTTTGAGCTTGCTATGTTTGTTTTGTTGGTCCTAATCGCCAGGTTGGGAGTTTTAAGGATAATGTGAAAGTGAAATGCATACTCACTTGTAGGTTTTTAAGGACAATTATTTTCAGTGTTCGGAATGTTAAATAGACCAAGGTATTTCAAGATCAAGATAAAGAAAACGTTTTCATATTTTATCCTTAAATCTAGTGAGTATTGAACGTGGAAGTGTCAAATGTGGTATAAAACTCAATGGGCTTGTTTGTTTAGCGTTTTTCAAAAAAATTTCGTGTTTGGAAAATGTCAAACAAACATATTTTTTATTTTATGAAATACATTTTTCATCTCTTAATTTTTTCAAACTACTCTCTCAAAATTCAAACGAACAACAATTTTATTATCTCTAAACAGAATTTATACAAATTCCACTATGATCTGACATAAAGTAATATATCTCTTATACAATTTATCTCACATTACAAACATGATTTGATATAAAATCTTACATATCTTACACTTAAAATTTAACTCTTCCAAAAATAACATACACCTACTTTATTTCTTAAACCACTCTCTCAAAACTCAAACAAATAACATTACGTAAACAAGATTATTTCACAAACCTCCACTACTCTCTCAAACTACTTTCCCAAACACCAAACAAACGGGCCCAATATTTTCAGTAAACACGGTTGATTTGATAATTTTGCAAGCTTAATTTGAGACCAACTCAGTAGGATGAAAAATGATAAATATTTGAAAAAGTATTGACGCTTATATTAATTTAGTCATCCCAATAACTATGCTGTCTAACTGCAACTTCTTTTAGGGTTATTTATTATGACTTCATGTATTAATACATCAACGTAGATTATAAAACCTTATATTTCTCGAATATTCGTTCGATACGGGAATATTCTTGCATAGACCTGGTCTATGAGATTTTTATAGATCTTGTGGTGGTAAATAAGTCATATCATACATTTTGAGAGCATGACATCATCAAAATGTATGATGTGACTTATTTACCACCACAATATCTATGAAAATCTCATAGACTAGGTCTATACAAGAATTTTCCTTCGATACGTGCCTGAAATGTCACATGGCGTGTTCACAAATATAAAATAAAGAAAACTTCCATATAGTTCTTTTGGCATATCAAATTGCTAAGAGAAAAGTAAAGTATCAGACGCACTCTGTATTCACGCGGCCAGCCCTCACATATATAACTTCAACTCCTTTAAACCTTCCAAGTTTTCTGGGGAAAATGCATATTACTACTTTGTATTTTCGAAAACATGTGAAAAATTACCCCATAATTTTTTTTTTTTACACCAGACTTCCTTGTGTTTTCTAAAATCCTGTAAATTACACCCATTCCCCGTTAATCATATATTGACACCGTTAATTTTTAATTGACTTGCCTAAATTACCCCTTATATATTAATATAAGATTATATTTTTATTAACGGAAAAAATGCATATTACTACCCTGTGATATCAAAAACCTGCAAAAAACTACCCTATGAATTTTTTTTTTGCACCAGACTTCCTTGTGTTTTCAAAAACCTTGCAAATTACACCAATTCTCCGTTAATCAGACTTCCTTGTGTTTTCAAAAACCTTGCAAATTACACCAATTCTCCGTTAATCATTGACGGAGGAAGACAGAATGGGTGTAATTTGCAGGGTCTTTTAAAACACAAGGAAGTCTGGTGCAAAAAAATTTTCACAAGGTAATTTTTTGCAGGTTTCTGATATCACAGGATAGTAATATGCATTTTCCCAAATTTTCTAGATAATTAATTCATGAGATGTGATGAGGATAAAACCTGAATTTGAAACTCCAGACTAAAAAGTCTCTCAACAACATTCTCGTATAAAGTTATTTTGTTTAATATTTATGTATAAATACGGGTAAAATATAATGATGAAACACCATGGAACAGGTCGGTGGCCAATAGTGCGACCGACGAGACCGTGCAACACAAGTGAGGCTTGGACTAGACACGCCTGGAGTTCACTAAGACTAGGGACCAGATGTGTACAACCACAAAAGTTGAAGGTCTGATAGGGCATATGGGGACTTAAGGGTGAAATGGACCGAAGGAGACTTGGGCACAATCAATGACCAATTTAAAGGTAGCTCATTAATTGATTGGGGCATCGATAAAATAGATGGGGAAAAATATCACAGCCTAACACTTTACACTACCTAGGTGGTCGAACAAATGGCCAAGGAAATGGCACGTGGGACCTTGGACTTGACTTAACCAACATGATGGATGGCTTACATAGATGGGGTGTGGTTTGGCGTGGACGAGACATGACCTCGTCGACAAATCAAACAGACATTTGGCCCAATGGACGACTTAATTGGCCTGATAGGTGGCCTAGCCGAAGAAGCATTGCAACACTTTGACTATGGCCAAGCCAAGTAGGAAGACCACATTCGGTGAAGATCGAACCGAACCTAAATTTTGGTTCTTGATTTTTTAAAACTGAAAATCGAACCGGACATTCCAATTCGATTTTCGGTTTTAATCGAAAATTTTCGATTCGATTTGGTTTGGTTTCGGTTTAACTGAAATTTTACTATATATAATCTATTAAAAATAATAATAATCAAATACTATATCATTTTTCATAAAAAAAAACATCAAATTAATAGGTAATCATAACACTAAACATTATTAAACATTACATAGAACTAAATAGGTAATTGGTTAACATTTAACAATCCTTAAATGACATAAATTAAACAAATAAAATCCATAGCATAGGCATAAAATTAAAGAATTTTACAATCCAACTACAAAAACTAACGGCTAAATTACGAATACCCCCCTCAGGTAATGTCTAATTACAAAAACCCCCCTCACGTATTGGATATTACAAAAATCTCCCTCAGGTTTGTCACCTTCTTACAATTAACCCCTTGCCCCTAAAATGTTCCATTTTTGCCCTTGAGTGTTATTTGTATTGTTTGTAAATTGTGATGTCTCATATATGTTAAAACTTGGGTGCTAATTATTATATCTTATAAATTAGAAATGAGATAACTATATATTTACTACCAAAATAATTGATAAAATTTATAATTGGCCATAAGTTTTAATAAATATTGCCAAAAAAAAATATTTATATATATATATATATATATATATATATAAGCAATTTAAATAGCAAAACATTAAATTAAATATTATTTTAATATTATAATTTATAAATTTGAACAAATTGTTTACACATTAGTTGAATGAATTCATTTTATAAAATAGTATATTTAATAAACTTATATTGTTTTATAAATAAGATATTTCAGTTTATTAAAGTTAATATTGTATTATAAATTGAAATATTTATTGAAATTTATGGACAATTATAAATTATATCAATTATTTTGGTGGTAAATATATGATTATTATTTTTATAATTTACAAGATATAACAATTAACACTCATAAATTTATAATATATTATAAACATTACAAATAACTTCCAAGGATAAAATTGGAACATTTTAGGAGCAAGGGGTTAATTGGAAGAAGGTGATAAATCTGAGGAGGATTTTTGTAATACCCAATACTTGAGGGAGATTTTTGTAATTAAGCTATACCTGAGGGGGGTATTCACAAATCTAACATTTAACAATCCGCAAATGACATAAATTAAACAAATAAAATTCATATCCATAGGCATAAAATTAAAGCATTTTAAAGTCCATAAAACCGAACAAAAAATGTTAACTATTTGAACCAAACCCAAATGGTTTTCGGTTCGATTCGGTTAACAGAACCAAACCATAAGCCGAAGTAGGTCAAATCTCAAAATCGAATATCGAACCTAATAGCTTTGGTTCGATTCGTTTTCGCCGAATTCATTTCGGTTCGGTTTGGTCGATTATTCGAACCGTGAACAACCCTAAACCACAACTTGCCCAGTGACGAGCAATGGTGCGAAAATCGGCTAAGTCATGACTTAACAACTTATCAGACTAACACTTAGCACTTGACCAAACGCGGCATAGGGACAACCTAGCTGGTGGCCAGGATTTGCCCAACAACATTTCCACATGCATTCAGGTTCCAAGGATGGCCTAGAAAGCCTTGAAAATATGTGGACCTTGGAAGCTTGTAAAATGTTGTAAATAGTGTAGGATAACTTTAGAATGTGTTCAGAATGTTTTAAGTAGGTTAGATTGTTTGAGAGAGTTAATCTCATACTGTTAGATCAAATAAATCCTACCGATGCCATTTTGAAATTTTCTATGACTATATCAATGGTCTTTGTATTGGACTATAAATATTTTATTTGTATTTCTCATGTATTTTCAAGTAGTTAGTGACCCTTTTTCATTTTAATGACTGCACTTGGCTTCCATTATATAAAGTGGAGCTTTTAAAATTGTATTCATTAGTTGTCTTAATATTGAGTTTATTTCTTCTTCCTTGTTGTTCATTAAAGTTTCATGTATCAATTCCAATTTTTGTTTCAAGACTTTGTCATATATATATGCTATTTTTCCTAGGGATCAGTGATATATAATTTCACCTCCAACTAGGGTTATAATATAAAATCGAGGGATTTTTGCAGTATGAAATGTCAATAGTATCAAAACTACTTTCCCTATTCAGTTGTGGTATGTCTGATCATGAGATCATATAACTTCGATAGTTTTTATTTTTATTTTTAATCAAACAAAGTTGAGAATTTCGTCATGAACATCAATTATGTTCATCTAGTCAAACTAATTGATGTAATAGTTACTGCCTCATTTTTTCATTAATAGAAACATAGAAAATGAAAGAAAGACTTTTGCTTGATTCCAAAAGACTGACTTTGAGTTTTGCATTCTGTCTAACAGTAGTCCATACATCATACAAGTAAAGAATACACAAGTCTAATTTGTTCGATTTTTGTTGTTGAAAAATAAATTTAAATTTGTGTTAACCATTTGAGTCCATACTCATACTTTCCTCTAATGCTTTTACGTATAACCCGAAACCTCATCTAAGCTCTTGTTCACTTTTGCTTCCCCAGAATATGTGAAAATATCCTGAAAATATCCTTTGAAATAATCTTGTTCTTGTATCGGAAAGAGTTAACGATAGTAATATCATAGATTTTTCCATTTAACTTCTCTCTATAATTGATTCGAAGAACGTACCGGGAATCGAGGCTAACTGCCGATTGTTCAGCCGTGAAATCGAACCTATCACCAATGTAAATCCCTGAAATGTACCCAACTTATTTATCCGAAAATAACCATTTGCCATTTAACCCGAGCTGCAGCTTCAACCCCTATTTCTTTGTTAGAGGCAGAAGGACAACAATGCAATGGGAGTTATCGTGTAGAATACACATTTGGATGCTTCAAAATAGACGGGCAATTTTTATTATGGTCCTTGAGAATAGACGGGGCAATTCTGATTATGGTCGAGACAGCGAACACGATTGTACGCCTGCGAACTTGATTCACCATGTAAAAATAGTCTTGATGAAAAACATTGACCTTTCTTAGAATCTATAAAAATATCTTATAATGACTTAAGTGGAAATCATGCGCCTACCTCAGTGGATTCAATCAATTGGGGTTCTGGATGAGTGACAAGTGTATGTGAGAGGATAATTTTTTGTAAGCACATGTGTTTATCATCCAACCCCTATGAATATAATCCACCGTTGTAGAATGAATGTCACCGACTTAAATAAAGAAGAATTATACATTATTACCTCCAATTTTTTTAAACCAGACACACTTAAACTATCATGACAAACTACACAAATCAGACATTTACATACCATCGAAACTCCCAAACTATATGATGTAAGAAGCATATATTCTCACTTACTCGAAGTAGGTAGCTTAGATGGTGTAGTGATTGCGTAATGTGAAGCAGTTTAATGCTTGGTGGACTTCACACTTGGACCATCTTTTATTCATTTTCCTTTGTTTTGAGAGGCAGAAGGACCACAAAGCAATGAAAAATCTCTTGCAGCAATGAAAAATCTCTTGCAGGCAAATCGATAGTGTGAGCGGCCCAAGCGATGCAAGCCTCCCGATTACTATGCGCCACAGTATTTATTCCACATCTCTTACCCGAATGATGAAGAGCCGCATCTATGTTGATCCTAACACAATGGTCTTGAGGAGGCTTGCCGATGGATGCGTTGCCCGTGTGGGTTAGATTGGGAGGGCCGATTAAAACATCGGAGGTGCCACCCGAAAAAAAAATCTGTTGCGCGGGCCTCAACGTCCATCGGGGACCAGTATTTAGATTCCCAAACCATCTGGTTTCTAAAGAACCAACAATAGACTTATCTCGTTACTATGTACATCTGCCCTTTCAGACCAAATAATTATAAATGTATGTTTCATATTCGAGATGACTAGTCTTCACATATGTGAAATTTTGATTCCTTTTTGATAATATAAGTTACTTATGCGGAGTTTAGATGACTATTCATTATTTTTTCTCATTTTCACAAAGATATTCATATTTCAGATCTTAGACTTGACTCAATCATTTTCGATATACACATTACGTGAAAATCTTCTCCAGCAGAGAATTCGAACTTGAGTTCATCAAGTTGATGATTAATCTCTTCCAATCGATCAATCACACGTTAGTATATAATACTCATTTCATTATCTAGCTTTTGAGGAGTGAATTATATTTTATAATTCTCATTAACATCTTTCAGGGAAGCTACATGTCACATCTTTACATATTCCAATTACACATTATTTCTTCAAGGCTCTTCTTTCTTGTGCCAATTTTGTAGCATAGTTATCCTTTATAACATACTAGCTTTAGCCCCGTGCTATGCACGGTTTATACATAATGTTTTCGAATTATATATTTCGATCGAAATCAATTTAAGAAAAAAAATATATTACTTACTTTCTAAGTCAATTGACATTAAACGTTCACACTCAATCAAAACAGCCGAAGACACAAAAATGCAACAATTTTGTTTTAATAAATCTATGATATTGAATGAAAGTTGATGAACATAGATCAAGCATGAGCAAATCTATATATTGATTTTTTTACATGTTTGGAAAGCTATTTTTTATTTTTCATTTCTAGGTCACTAAATCAATCAAACAATAAATGTGTAATATGTCGATAAAAATAAAGAGCTTCACCGAACTACATTAAAAAATTAGAAAAGAAATGAGCTAGGTTTATATATATATATATATAATTTTTTTTCTTCATAATGATGTATTGTTTGATATGTATATATCAAATTGCAAAATTTTAATATTAATTTACAATAATTGATAAAATGTGATCACATGATCACCAACTTTATTACTTAAATCTTATCGATATTTATGTAAAACTAAAACTACTTAGATCATGATACATTTAAACATTTAAACCATGATGATAAGATTTTAATCAATTCTCAAGAAAACAATCAATATTAATATTTACATTCTAATTTAAAATCATAAAATTTTCTTTATGAAGCATCAAGACCCATCATGTTCATGAGTAGTAGCTATGAGTATGAATCATTTGAATTTATTAATCGGTTAATTAGCTCAATTTAGAATATGTAGGCAATCACTATAATAAATACTATCATATATATGTTTTGAATGGGCTACAATTTCATTTTCTTTGTATATTTAGACCAATTAATATTATAATCTTCTAAGAACTTTTACTTTTATTTTTATTTTTATAGGAAAATTCATTAAAAGAATGTTTTTCAAAGCAATAATTCAAGTAGAAACTATTATATATTTTTGTTGATGACCGACAAATAGAAACATCATTGGCATGCAAAAGGTTGTAAACTGTTTTGTCCATATTTACTCATATTACATACGATTCACATACCAAAAAATATTAGGCAAGAAAGCCCTAAAAATGTAAGAAGAATTAAAATGAGCCAAATATTTGAATTTTTTAATACTAAGAGAAAAAACTAATAATAGAATCTAATGAAAAAAGAATAAACATAGAAAGCATTCACAATGAAAAGCTTAAAATATGGGCACGTAATAAATTCAGAAGTAAACTCAAAAAAATAGAAAATATGATTTTTTTTGAAAAAAAAATGAATAAGTAAAACTACAATATTAGGGCTAAATAAGAAGCTTAAATATAAGTAAGAATATAAAGAAAAAAAAAACAAAAAGTTAGTAAACATATCACACATATATAGACATGCACATATAACAAATCACCCATCATCTAACAACCACATAAGATTAGTTATGTTAAGCAAAATCATATTTTTTATTTATTTATTAAATTGTATATTTACAACTCTGATCGAATAGTGCATTTGGTATATATCACCCCCAATATGGTGTCTCCAATATGTGTCATCTAATAACCACATAATAGTACGCTATGTTCAGTAAATCATATTCAAATTAAGTGAAAAGAATTATTAATAGACAAAAATAAATAATAACAAACCCATAAACTTAAAAGTGAGACTTCATGTAGCAAAACCATCGAATGTGAAATTAAAAATAACTTCAAAATCGCCCTGCAACAAAGACATATAACAAACCATGTTAGATTCTTAATTTGAACAATCGAATCAATAGAATGAAGAAAATCAACATTGAACAATTCACACTAATACTCTTAAATTTTGTATAATAGGATTCTTACATATATATATAAGACTTCTTATATAAGAAGTATAATTTCTTACTGTAGTAATAGCTAAATTTAAGGGAACAATTAAGTATAATAAATTGATTTAATTGGCTGATTTTTAGGAAATTATAAAATTTAAAACTGAAATTATTTTTTTATTTTAATTAGTTGAGATTTAAACATATTGACAGCCAAAATTAAAGTTTTGAAACATTTTTTAACGTCTAATTAGCCTAATGATTCTAGCCTGATTAATGATGATTCAATTTAAAAAGAGTTATTTTGGTAAAGAATAGTAATTTACATCCATAAATTACTTATATAATAAACTTCATTACATTAGTATTTAGAGAATACCAATAATAGAATTTTGTAGGATTAAAAAAAATCAAAACTCTAGAAAAATAGAATTTTGGTCAAAACAACCAATTGTGGTCAACACCCACCCTTCAAATATATATATGTATTAGATGGTCCAATTTCAAACACCTGGTTGTAATATTAATTTCCATCTATCTTTTCATGATAATCGTAATGTTCAGTAACCCAATGTTTACAATAAAGACTAAAATACCTTCTTTGCTAATTGGATCACATAGAATGTAACATAAGGGATAAATTAATTATTTCACATAGAATAACATAACATAGGTAAGCAACATGTCACATTTAATTATTATTATTTCTTAGAAATAGGAACGGCCCCTGGCGTGACCTTTTCATGATTCCATTCCCAGATCTCGTAGGTACTCTTTAATTTTATATATTTTATATATTGCTGAGGATATGATTTCTCAAAATAATATATTATTCCCTCCGTCCCACTTTTCTTACTTCTATTTCTGTTTTGGGACGTCTCAAAACATGGCTCACTTTCTCTCTTAAAAAATAATAAAAATTTACTTTTTTAAAAAAGTGTATAAAACTCCGTACCCAACCTAAAGGGATCAAAATTAATGGAACGGAAAGAGTATTTGATAGTATGCAAATTGAAAACGTCTTCATTAATTTAGGCAGCTGCCTGCTTTATTTATTAATTTTTAGGCACCTGCCTGCTTTATTTATTAATTTTGTCAAATTGAAAACGTCTTCATTAATTTAGGCAGCTGCCTGCTTTATTTAGTAATTTTGCCAGCGCGTCGCCGCGGCCAAAAGTCCTAGTCCTAACTCATGATCAAAAGTAGAATATTATATTATCGTGTTGAAATTTGGAGGTATTTGCAAATTATGATTGTGATACCCGATTCCCGGCTCAAGATCCTCTGTACCATTTTTATGTACAACTAATAATTAATTGCAATATATACATGTGACAATTAAAATAATTGTCAAATATACAAGTAGTAATTAGTTATTAGTGATACACAAATATGGTACACTAAAAGTGGTACAGAGGATCTACACCCCCGATTCCCCTAAAAGGTGCTAATATTGTATTTTGACTATTTTATTCATACACTACTTTTCCGTGATACACGTATATATTACACCGCCTCCTCTAAAATAAATTTTTAATTACGTAATGATAGAAACATCCTTATATAATTATTAAATTAAATTTTTTTATTAAATTATTTTTTATGTACTCCTGTCGTGGTGAATTAAAGTGAATGACAATTCACAAGTGTTACCTTCCATATATTTTTAATTATCGCACTTGACCCTTAATAGTATAATTTTCTCATTTAACCCATGAAAGTTTAGATACTACTATTTTGTCTATATTTAGATATGTTTTAAGAGACATAATTGTCAATATAAGTTCTTAGTAACTTAGATAGTCTTTTGCAAATATCTAATATATTACGATATGGGTTAAACTTATCAGCAGTTATAAGTTAAGGGATCATCTTTTTCTTTTTCATCAAAATGTATGCTCTTTGCCCTTTTAAAATCTACTACACGGAGAAAATGCAACAACTAATTAAAATTTAAAGGGTTGAATACATAATTAATAATTTGTACTTTTATATGAAATTTGAAGAGAAGTTGAGGAACAAAATATCAATTTTCTTGAAGTAAACGTGTCGTTTTACTTCGCCCTTGAATCACGAGAAATTATTTAGTGCAACAGCTGCATCACGTCATCAAGTATACGTGGTGCAGTCCACCAATACACTTGGGACATGTGGAGTGATAATCCACATCACCCATATTCTGGCAATGTGAACCAATGTTTTCAGAACCGGACCGGAAAGTGAACCGGTGAGCCGACTGGTCAGTGGTTTTACTGGTCGAACCGGTCGGACCGCTGGTCGGACCGGATAACGTCATAATAATGTAATAAATATATTTAATTTTAAAGTATATTTAATATGCATAAAATTTAAACATTATCCTACGACTGATTAAAAATATACAAAATCTTATAATATATTCCAATTAAATCATATAATATTTATCTAACTTATATCATAACGGTAATATGATACTAATTTGTATGCTCATATAAATATAATATGATTACATTTCTTTATAAAAATTTAAAAGTGTAAGTTAAAAATACAACAAACTAAGAAATTCATAAATTTTAAAATATTGTTATGTATAAAAGTCTAATATTCAAAGTCAAACTTGCATATTATATCGAGTTGACTCTTTATCCTAAAAATAATATTGAAAATAAATATTTTATAGAACAAATTTTAATAACAAATTATTACTTGAGTATTAATTTTCATTCATAATGTATAAAATGTTAATTAGGCTACAGTTTCTATATTTATAAATATTAATTTGTACTAAAAGTTCAACAAAATGATGTAGCTCAAATGGTAAGGAAGTTATCTTTCACCTAAGAGGTTGGGTGTTCAAATCCCACATTTTACAAGAATTTTTAATTTAATTTTAACATTTAAAAAAATCAAAAAAAAAAAAAAAAAAAAAAATTCGGAACCGGGTTGAACCGGTCCATACCGGTTCGCCGGTTCACCGGTTTTGGACCGGTTCGACCCGGTTCAGACTGGTTTTTAAGTAAGGTGGTTTTAGGGGGTAAATCGGACCGGACCAACCTCCGGTTCGCGGTTGAACCGGTCGGACCGGCCGGTCCGGTCCGGTTTTAATAACATTGATGTGAACACAATTTTTTGAATCCCTATTTTTGGGAACATGGGCAGAATATGGGGTGACGTGAATTATCACTCCACATGTCTCAAGTATATTGGTAGGCTGCACCACGTGTACTTGATAACGTGATGCAGCGGTTGTACTAAATAATATCTCTTGAATCACAGCCTCCCACGAAGGTTTACTCGTTTTATTTCAATTATAATTTTTTAAATGACGAATATATTTTTATATCAATTATTACACTAAATATTTTATTGTTATTTTCAAAGTACAAAAAATACCTAACCATTAGTAATAAACTAGGAGAAGTAACACACAAATGAAAATGAAAATCGAACCCATAATCACCGAGTCTAGCACTGTTATTAACTTATTATTTACGATCCAAAATATTTATAAATTATTTGAATTTAGTCCAGATCCGACGACAGGGGAGGCTATAGAAGTGATGCAGCATAACTCAAATATTATGTAATATCTTGTTTATGTTGCTTACCTATTAAGCCGTAATGCTACAGATAATCAACAATATTTTTTTACCTGAGAGAATTGTATTTTATTTACTGAGTTTTAGTTCAATTCCTATTCATGGCACACATCTTCATTTTTATGTGTAACACATTTGGTATAGTATATACTTTAATAAATTGTGATACATTTGGTACGACCGTTAAAAATGGTGACGTGACAGTTAAGTCTAAATGCAAAGTTGATACTATTATATAGGTTGACTGATAACTTTACCACATAATATTTTAAATTACCAAAAAAGCTCCACATCTTCAAATTTAGTGACGATTTTAGTCTACATTGTTGTCAAATTTCAAAATTGACTCGAACAAGACGACTTGCAGACCAATTTAAAAAATTTACTTATTTTATTTAAATAACTAATTTTAATTTATAAACCATATTAATAAATCAAATTATATTTTAACATAAATATAACAGATAAATTAAGAAAGCATATTCTTTTTAAATGTAAGATCTATGTAATAATATTAATCTATTTAATATTTATTAAAATAATAAATTATATAATTAAAAATATTAATGTTTATTAAAATAATATATAATAAATAATATTAATTTTAATAATAACCTAAAACCCAACCCCCACCCCAACCCAACCCTTAACCCCACCCCCTTCACCTCCAATTCCCAAGCCGTCGTAATATTATTAATTATATAATTTATTATTTTAATTAATATTAAATAGATTAATAATATTATAGAAATCTTATATTTAAAAAGAATCCGTTTCTTAATTTTTTTTATAATTATGTTAAAGTATTATTATTTAATTTATTATTGTTGTTTATAAATCAAATTAGTTATTTAAATAAATAAGTAAAATTTTCAAATTAGTCTGCACGTGATTTTGTTCGAATCAATTTTGAAATTTGACAACAATGTAAACTAAAATCGTTACTAAATTTGGAGAGGGGCTTTTTTTTTAGCTTGAAATGTTATAAGCTAAAATTATCAGTCAACATAAGTAATGACATCAACTTTGTTATTAGACTTAACTGTCACGTCACCGTTTTACAACAATTTTTAACGGCCGTACCAAATGTGCCATAATTTATTAAAGCGTTATACCAAATGTATTGAACACAAAAAATGAGAATTGACCTAAAATTCAGTAAAAAAAATGCAATAATCTCATTTTGACCTACTAGTACGTTATTAACCATTAAAACAATTTAGTAGTCTTTCATTGACAAAAAAACTTTATAAAAGTCAAAATATCAAGAATGCAAGAAAATAAATACAAGCCAACCTTAATTGAAAGCGCTGCTTCCAAAAACTTTGAAAAACTTTCTGCAGGAATTTTATTTGAGGAAAATACTCATGTAACATCATAACATTATTTCATGATTTACCCAAAAAAAAAATTATTTCATGGATCTGAGTATAAAGAGCGTAAAAGTAAATCAAATTGCTTTAAGATTATAATCTCATTCTCGAATAGTCAAAATCCAGTGGACGGGTAAGATTTTACTAATAATAAAAAAAAAAGTAAATCAAATTCTAATAATCAATTCATAATTACAGCTTTTAAGCATTAGTGGTTCATTTACTACTAATACTTTAAAATAATTTTTGAGATAATAATCTCATTTTAGTCAAATATGACTCAAAATGCAGTGGACGGATAAGATAGTATATTTAATGAAAATGATGATAAGAATCATTCCGCAATCTTTTCATAGATGAGGACTTTCTTAATCATAAAAAATAACATTTCTCAAGTATACATATAGGAGTATATTAAAGAGAGAGATTTTAATTTTTATAGTTGTCAATTTTGGGTTTCTTGTTAACAAGTGCTTATGTTCATCACACATTTTTATTGTTAAAAAAAATTACATGGGATAATTCAATTTTAAAGGATGATACATTAAGCATTATAATTTTTGCGGGAAGGGAAACGGAAAATAATCCCTAAAAAATACTTCCTCTATTCCACAATACATGTCACTTTACAGAGAAAAAAAAATTCCACAATACATGTCACTTTAGAATTTAAAGATAAACTTAAATGCTATTTTGACATTTTTACCCTTATTCATTAAAGAAAGATGTATGGGAAATAGAGAGAGGATTATGGGGAGTTACAAAATATTTACTCATGTTTTTCAAGGGTAATTTTGTCCAACTACCCTTTTATTTTCCTAAAATCTAGAGCATTAATTGATTCATTAATCTTGTGAAACAACCTTAAACGACATGTAAAAAGAAATGAAGGGAATAATACCTTAAAATTTCAAAGCAAATCCAATTTCCAATCCAAAAAATTCAATTTCCAATAACGTGAATAATCATTAAATGAAAATTTGAACTCGATAATTTTGACACTAGCCAACTCCTTCCTCCTGTCCAAATAAATTTTCGACCTGGTCTTATCAATAAATTACGTACTTACCATTTGTTTATAAAAAATTAACAAAAGAAAACAGGTTTGACTTACCATTTGTTAGCTAGCCAGGTAGCCTGCCCTGGTTATATGCTTTCAATGAAACACGATTTACACAACCCCCACACTCGATGTGTATATAAATAGCAGACACATACATACAATACATGCATACGCAGCTTTTCTTATACTTGGATTGACTCAAACCAGTCTATCTCCCTCTTTCCTGACTTTTTCTATCAATCTTTTCTTTGGACTGATCTAATTAGTCTAGTCTTGATTTCGTCCGTGATTTTACTGTAAACTGAAAACGATTTGATTTTGATTTGTGAAAATGAACGCTCTTGCGGCAACCAATCGTAACTTCCGTCAAGCTTCTCGCATTCTCGGCCTAGACTCCAAGATTGAGAAGAGTCTTTTGATCCCATTCAGAGAAATCAAGGTTTGTGTTTGTAGATTTAATGTTTCTGGGGCAGTTTTGTCTTTTTTTTCACATGGGTTTCGCTATGTTGGTGTTTTATTGAGATGGGATCACAAAAAAATTGAAGCTTTTTCTGTCTTTTGAGTTTTGAGAAGTGGGTAAATGGTTATCGAATCACTCCTTTTTGGCTTTTGATCAGGTGGAATGCACCCTACCCAAGGACGATGGTACACTGGTTTCTTATGTAGGTTTCAGAGTACAACATGACAATGCCAGGGGACCCATGAAAGGAGGGATCAGATATCATCCTGAGGTTTACATTTTCCCCTTTTTTTTGGTATAAAATATTCTTGAAGGAAGCTTTTATGTTTTAATAGATGGGAATGATGTTTCCAGTGGATTTGGGACTTGATTTTTAAAATCATTTTGTGAAGGAAATTATATATAAATGAGTGATTTGTGGATATCTGCAATTTGGTGAATATGTAATGATAAAACATGAGTCTTCTTTCTTAAGATATAAACAAAACCTTTTTAGATGTTAAGTAGCTGCTACAGTATGATGCTACATAGTACTATAAAGTTTCAATTACAGCAACTGAAATTGACTCATAAGTTGCAATAGCAAACACGTGTCTAATTTCGTAATCGAAAGATCTTGCATTGCTTTTCACATGGTAACAATTTTCAATGATGAGTTAGGGATCAAGAGGATTCACTAGAGAATGTTGTGATGTGTATATTTATGATCTTGATGTGAATGTTAGAGATCTCGTTGACAGAGTCAGTATACGTCATGATTACGTGATTGCTTAGGAAATAGTTATTTTATAGATTGGTATTTGTATATGTGGTCAAATTTTATGCTCATTACATGGACTAATAACCGAGGTTTTAGCTAAAACATCTTCTATTTCATAGGATTACAATCTTTTGGTCAGTTTTATTGTCATATATATTTGCTTTCGACAGAGTTCACGAGTAAAGTGATAATGATCTTTTGCCTTCCTAATTATACACATAGAACCACATTATAATATATTGCTTTGTTCTAGTTTACACTGAGATATATTTGAAATTCTGTTTAAAGGTTGACCCTGATGAGGTGAATGCTCTTGCTCAATTGATGACGTGGAAGACTGCTGTGGCCGATATTCCCTATGGTGGAGCTAAGGGTGGAATAGGGTGTACACCAAAAGATCTAAGTACAAGCGAATTAGAACGCCTTACTCGCGTTTTCACACAAAAAATTCACGATCTTATTGGAGTTAATACTGATGTCCCCGCACCCGATATGGGCACTAATGCTCAGGTGAGACTTAATTTATATTATTTTTTAATTAGTCAACCGTTTCTCTTAAAAAAGTAATTATATATTTTTGATGTACGCAGACAATGGCTTGGATTTTGGATGAGTATTCAAAATTCCACGGTTACTCTCCTGCAGTTGTTACAGGAAAACCAATTGTAAGTTAAAAACTAAAAATACTATTTAAGATATATAGCTTATTTAAATATTATCGAACTCATTGTTCGTGTTTTGTTTATTAGGATCTCGGTGGTTCACTAGGTAGGGAGGCTGCGACCGGGCGTGGTGTTGTTTATGCCACCGAAGCATTGCTTGCTGAACACGGCAAGTCAATAAAGGGTTTAACATTCGCCATTCAGGTTATATGTCTTAAGTAAATTTTTAGTCAATTCTATTCTTGTATGATTATGTTTCTTAAAATGAAATTTAAACATATATGTAGGGATTTGGAAATGTCGGATCTTGGGCTGCTAGTCTTTTACATGAAAGAGGTGGCAAGGTAGTTGCCGTGAGCGATATAACTGGAGCCGTTAAGAATAGTAACGGAATCGATATAACGGCTTTGATTCAACATAAAGAGGCCACTGGAAAGTTAGCCGATTTTAATGGTGCAGATGCAATGGACGCAAATGACTTGCTCACTCATGAATGTGATGTTCTCATACCCTGTGCTTTAGGAGGAGTTCTTAACAGGTTTTAAATTTACTCCAATTATTTCGTTTATCAATCTGTACTAGGTATGTCATAGTTAATTGTTTCTTTATTGAAGAGAAAATGCTGGAGATGTAAAGGCTAAGTTCATCATAGAAGCTGCAAATCACCCTACTGATCCAGATGCTGATGAGGTAGATATTTTTTTTAAAATTTTTTAAATTCCTATCTATACGTCGTTTTTTAATTGGCCTTTTTTTTTTTTACAGATTCTGACGAAAAAGGGAGTTACAATACTCCCTGATATATACGCAAATGCAGGAGGAGTGACGGTCAGTTATTTTGAGTGGGTTCAGGTAACATATTCTATATCTTCCATTCACTATTGTTAGAAAGAAACATTTGTGTAATAATTTATAATTGTGTGTTAATTTTGATCTAAATTTTGGTTTTGTAGAACATACAAGGCTTTATGTGGGATGAAGAGAAGGTGAATCAAGAACTTAAGAGATACATGACAAGAGCCTTTCATAACATAAAGGGCATGTGCCATTCTCACAATTGTAATCTTCGTATGGGTGCGTTTACATTGGGTGTGAACCGTGTTGCTCGTGCTACTTCACTCAGGGGTTGGGAAGCTTAATTAAGATTCTTTCAACTATTGCTTCACATTTCAAGAATGCTGTTCAACATTTTTCTTTTTATTGAATATTTTTTTCCGCAGTAATGGATAACTTATACTCGTTTCGAACTCATATTGAAACACTTCTTCTGGTTCAAAGTTACTTCTTCTGATTCGAGTTTAATTTGTGTGATTGCTGACTTTAAGCTTTATTATACATGTGAACTTGCAATGATGAGATAAAGGTTTAGTAAAATTTTTTGATTGTGCATGTTTTTCATTTTGATATTTGTGGAATTACATAACTAAAAGTATTTAACATATTACATTCTCAATATCTATTGTTACAAAAGTTTGGTACCAAGATAGATATGGCACCAATTTGTCTCCATCTGTGTATTTCCTAAATTGCACAATGGAAGAAAAAATGGATTGCCCATGCTAATGCATAGAAAGCATAATATGGCAGAGGTATGGGCTTACTTACAACCTATTATCCCCCCCCCCCCCCCCCCCCAACCCCCCACCCCACCCCATTCCCTGAAGCCTGCCATCAAGAACAAAAGAAGATAGAGGAAAATAAAACATAAATTTCATTTCAACACTTTATGGCATCAATTAGTATTTCTGCATCCATACAAAGAGCTTGCAGCTCACAACATGTTACCAAGAAAGCATCGACTCAGTCGAGGCCTGCACGTTCACAGGCAACCAATGTTGTGACTCCGAATATAGAAGGCCTGAAATTAGCAGCAAATAAAGAAGAAGAGAAGTCTCCAATTCTGAGTAGCAATGATACAAAGGGACACAGGGATGAGATTCATAAGATCAAGGATTCAGTCGAACCTTCAAAGCCAAAGTTTTCTGATGAGAGATGGAGAAACGGGACTTGGGATCTCAGCCTGTTTGTTAAGCAGGGCAGAATGGATTGGGATTCTTTGATTGTTGCAGGTACAAAACTCATTTCTTAAGATTTGTTTTATCTAAAGTTCATGTTACTATGTTCATTCAATGAAACATCACCGCTTTTTTAAAGCATAACTCGTCTCTACTACTGAAAATTCCTGTGCTGCTGAGAAATTCAAATCAATGGTGTATATAGATTCGAATTTTTTTTTTTTTTTCTTTTTTTTACTTTTGAACAATCCTGCAAATTAATATATATCTTTGTGGTTCAAACTAGACACAATTGTCCAAGAAATTACTTCTGGAAAACAGTCTTTCAGTGTTAAATTTCAGCTTAGATTGGGGGGTCGGCCAGAACATTAAACAGTGTATACAATTTTACCATTTTAATTATATTTTTAGTATTAACAATGATATTACAGGATTAACATGATCAGTGATGCAATGTGCCAAGTGCTTTCTTAAGTGCGACAAAACGATTTCATATTCAAGCAATGTGGGACTATAGGCATTAATCTTTTCAATATCTCATAAATTTCATCTTGCAAATTTGTAGAAGCAAGGAGGAGAAAAATTCTTGAAGTGTACCCAGAAGCATCAACAAATGAAGAACCTGTTCTCTTCAGAAGTTCTATCATTCCATGGTGGGCATGGATTGCTCGTTCTCATCTCCCGGAAGCTGAGCGACTAAACGGTTAAACCTTCTCCCTTGAACTACTCAATTATTTACCCTAACCAACAAAAGAAAATCATTTGTAATATGAATTATTTTGCAGGTCGAGCCGCGATGATAGGATTTTTCATGGCATATCTTGTGGATGCTTTAACCGGACTTGATCTAGTAGGCCAGACCGGAAATTTCATTTGCAAGACTGCCCTTTTGGTGACAATTATTGGAGTTCTTGTTTTTAGAAAGAAAGAAGATGTTGAGAATATACAAAAGCTAGCTGATGAGGCCACATTTTATGACAAGCAATGGAAAGCATCATGGGAAAATACAGATGATAGCAATGAACAGAGTAGTAAGAAAATTTGAATTCCAAAGTTGAATCTTTGCAAATGCATTTGTATTCATCAACAATTTACAGAGGAAATAACAGAGCTATTTAATCATGTTTAGTACAAAAATGATATAGCCTTATTGACATGGATCAAAATCTCGTTTCGAGTGTATTTTTCGGTTAGCCAAATATTATAAACTTTTCGAAAATATTTTGAAAACACTAAGGAAAAAATATAAAAAAAATGAAAATTTGATGCATGCTTATTGAAAACATATCTCTTAAGCTTTTAGTTCCAGAGCGGAATTCGTTTAGAGCAATTTTCAACCAGCAATGAACAAATTTCAATTGCAACCAGTTTAATATATTTATATGCATTAATAAAATCCAACTTACGTAACAATCGAAAACAGAACATTAATATATTGAACTTAGTTTGTTGGGGGCCTACCTATGTTGCACGGATACGGATACGTCGATACGAGTACGACACGACACGGATACGGCGACGCGGATTTTAAAAAATCTACTGGATACGATACAACATGAATACGAATATAAAAAATATAAATTTATTATAATTATGCATATATAAATAAGTAAAATAATAAATATGTTTATATTCGTATATATTGCAATAAGTTAACTTAAGTTTCATAAGTACTAAATTGCATAATTTCGAAAAAAAATATTATTTAGTAATTCAATACTATTAATTATACATAATGTTCATTGTTTTATTATGTTAGATAAAACATGTTCCGTTATAGACAAACTATCATGTATTGCACTTGTTTATAATACAAAGTGTGGTTTAACGCCTTACATTGTTGATTATTCTAACCAATTGTGGTGACTTAGCAAAATTTAGAATATAAAATGTGTTGGATTAGTCTAAATAAGTATCCGGTACGTGTGTCCTACTTTTCTTTTTAATTATATTTACTGACGCGCCACGTGGAGTGTCGAATACGTATCCCACGAGTATCCGAGGAGTATCGTATCCGAAAAGAGTCCGACACGGCATTTTATAATTTTTTGAAGTATCCGTGCATCATAGGGGCCTACCCAAAGGGAAAAGGACCCTCCAAAAATTAGCGTATGCTGCTTATATTGCAGCGAACACACGGTATTCTTTAGTAAAAGGCGAAAGAATAGTTCGCTTTGTTGTTAATTGAATAGTTCAGGTAAGTATGGAACTTAGCGTACTTCCCTTTGTTGATAAAGACTGCGTTGAGTTTGTTGATTGGTGTTTCATTTGATGTGGGATGAACTTTGCTTTGTGCTGCCTACAATTCGAATATTCGATGGACTCTCAATTATCAATAGAAGATCTCCTTTAAAATCAAACAATTCCATCGAAGTGAGTATGATTTTGTCACAGAATATCAAATTTGGCCGGCCAGCTATATCAACTTCATAATCTCCATTTCATGTTTAACATACTTTACTTCAAATGTCATCGCCCTTTGGCAATATCTTAATGTCATTTGCATTCAATATAAATTATTTAAACCAACCTCGTGATATAATTAAAATTTTCTTCCCAAGCTCAAAACATATTAATAAATTGCTTTCCAATCTTTACAATAAGTTGGATCTCAAATTAACTGGATAATTGTGCCAATTAAAAAAATTAGCAATTTATTTCTTCAAAATATTAAAAATATTTTTTTTACCTGACATCAAATGAGTAGCAACTTATGCTTTCATGCTCAAAAAGTATATTAAAGGGAAGAGCTCTAATTTCGTCCTAAAAATAACCATTACCGAATTGCTACGAAGGGTCTGTCTGTTAGTAGTCAATGCCAGAAAAGTTTTTCATTGTTTAACACACACAAACAAGTTAACTGCTAGATGTCTTGCTATTAATATTTCTAATCTTCTAGATATATTTGAGTGAAAGAAATTAAATACTATTTCAAAGACAATTATTTCTTATTTCAATTAACTCAAATTATAAGAAGAATCTTTTTACAATTACATCTATATATATCTAATATTTGACTGAATTGTTGGGGCCTTAACCAAAGGAAAAGGACCCTCCAAAAATTAGTGTATGCTGCTTAAATTGCGGCGAACACACGGTATTCTTTAGTAAAAGGCGAAAGAATAGTTCGCTTTGTGCTCACCACACAGCTCCATAGGTTTCAATAGGATCTCAGCATTTGATTTATATTCCAGACAGTTCAATCTCATTGCATATATCTTCCGTGTGGGATAATAATAGGCTAGCAGCTAATTTGGCTGTCGTCTAATAGTTCCCTTGTTCAGCATGATGTTGAACTGAATTATAGTACCTACGGGTTACGAAGGTTGCATATAATGGTTATTGGTCTATTTCAGATTCTTTATTGAGATCAAACTATGTTGAATACCTTAGGCTGTATTTGGATGGGTTTTGGCCCGGTCTCGTGGGTTTCGCGAGACCGAGCCAAAACCCATCCAAATGAGTTTTCGCCAAACCCATAAAACCATTAAAAACTTATAAAACATTGATTTGACACCTGCCATCTACTTTTTTCCTCAAATTTCACTAAAAAAAGACATTGATTTGACACCTATAACCTACTTTTTTCCCTAAACTCCAACATCCAAACTCACTCCAAGTGAGGTCTCAAAGATTTCATCGAAACCACCCAAACCAATTTTTTTAAACCGAGACCCGCGAAACCGAGCCAAAACCCATCCAAATAGACCCTTAATGTCCCTGTAATGGCAAAAGATTAATACATAAAGAGAACATGAAGATAAAAAGAAAGAAAGAGGGCAGGATTTTTCCTCACTTCATTTTAGTTGCTATTAATTATTTACATGATGAAGTGAAAAACTAATTAGTTGACATGGGACTTGTATTCGTAGTACGAAATAGTCATGCTTTGTATCTAAAACCATTTAATCATCCATATATTGTTTTAGAAGCATTTCTTATCATTATTACACAACAATGAATTAGTTTGTAGTCTCTTCTCCAAATATAAATAAATTTTGATTAAGAATTGTAGAGCTTTACTCTAATTAAAGGGAGCCCTTCCAGAAATTCTCAACGGCCCAAGTCAAGCTCAGGCCGAAGAGGGGGTTTGGAAATAGTTTTCAACCAGCAATAGACGCGCCTCGGTTAGAACCTCACTAGCTGCGTCATTGCCCCAAGCGCAAAGATAAGTTTCACAATAATCTTTTCACGGTATTATATCATAATGCAACTGATTTGGTTTGCATAATATCCTATGTGGGACGGTTTGTGCAGGGAGCCTTAGCACAGATTCAATAAAAACAGATACTTTTGACATGTTTGATCATGTTTCCAATATTATGCCAGGTTCTTTATTAATTATTTACTAAATAGTTTTTATAAGAAATGAGGGTTCTCAAATTATACATGACATGTAGTTGAGAAGTGATGTTAACAAGTTACAACACCAACTTCACGTTGCTTGTTTGAGTTCTAAGAGTATTTTGTTATAGCTTTTGTTTTGCTTCTTATCTATATTTTACTTTTGCATCCCTCTGATATTCCAACAATGACAGATGATATAGCTACTCTTATATAGTTTCTACCGAAGACTGAACTTTCTAATTGAATAAATCACAATATGTTGGATCTCGAATTAACTGGACAATTATGCCAATAAAAAAAAATAGCAATATGCTTCTTGAGAATACCAAAAATAATGTCTTTAACATCAAATGAATAACACCTTTTGTTTTCAGGTTTTAAAAGTAAAATTGAAAAGGGGGGCTCTAAATTTCGTTTGCAAAATAATCATTTCTAGATGTCATTAACATTATGTTATTGTGCAATTTTTTCCTATTTGTCCAAGCCATTTACTTATTAGTTCAACTGAATATGCTGTTCAAATTATAAACGTATTTATGTACCCAGAAGCATCAACAAATGAAGAACCTGTTCTCTTCAGAAGTTCTATTATTCCATGGTGGGCATGGATTGCTCGTTCTCATCTCCCGGAAGCTGAGCGACTAAACGGTTAAACCTTCTCCCTTGAACTACTCAATTATTTACCCTAACCAGCAAAAGAAAATCATTTGTAATATGAATTATTTTGCAGGTCGAGCTGCGATGATAGGATTTTTCATGGCATATCTTGTGGATGCTTTAACCGGACTTGATCTAGTAGGCCAGACCGGAAATTTCATTTGCAAGACTGCCCTTTTGGTGACAATTATTGGAGTTCTTGTTTTTAGAAAGAAAGAAGATGTTGAGAATATACAAAAGCTAGCTGATGAGGCCACATTTTATGACAAGCAATGGAAAGCATCATGGGAAAATACAGATGATAGCAATGAACAGAGTAGTAAGAAAATTTGAATTCCTAAGTTGAATGTTTGCAAATGCATTTGTATACATCAACAATTTATAGAGGAAATAACAGAGCTATTTAATCATGTTTAGTACAAAGATTATATAGCCTTATTGACATGGATCAAATTTCGTTTCGAGTGTATTTTTCGGTTAGCCAAATATTAGAAATTTTTCGGAAATGTTTTGAAAACACTAAGGAAAAAATATTAAAAAAATTACTAAATTAAGAAAAATAAGAGTCTCATACAGACAAATAGTTTTGACATTACATCTTGCTTTTGATTCACTTGATTCAAGAATGGAAACTTTTCAACGGAAAAGATAATAATTTTGATGCATGTTTAATATATATGCATTAATAAAATCCAGAGCGTTTTGATACCAGAGCGGAATTCGTTTGAATAAACCAGCAATGAACAAATTTCAATTGCAACCAGTTTAATATATATGCATTAATAAAATCCAACTTATGTTACAATCGAAACCAAAACATTAATATATTGAACTTAATTTGTTGGGGCCCTACCCATAGGGAAAAGGACCCTCCAAAAATAAGCGTATGCTGCTTATATTGCAGCGAACACACGGTATTCTTTAGTAAAAGGCGAAAGAATAGTTCGCTTTGTGCTCACTGCGCAGCTCCGTGATTTTTACAGATATACCTAATTTCTTTTTATAATACAACCTCTACTCTCATAGTGTTACTCGTTCGATGTGGGATTAACATGCACTTAACCTAATGATCCATCTCCAATAATTAGTGGTTATTTTATTCATTCACTAATTCAACCCTGCATTCATTGCCTCATATGTAATAATAAAGTCAAAATCTTTAAAATCCCCTAAGGTTATGTTTAGCTATAGACTTCATTTAATTTTTCTAATTCATTTTCCAGGCTTACACCTGAGGTCCAAACATAGCTCAAGTATTTCTTCAAATGCATCAGAAATCGGAATGCCATCAGTTTAAATTTCTTCAGGTAGTTTCAGTCCTATATAATATATTATTGTATATAATAAAACTAAATCTTAATTGTAAAATCAATAAAAGCTATTTTATACTTGATTCATTCTTCTAATGTTAAAGAGCAATACAAGCTACAAATGAATCAAACGGGGACATAGTCACGACATATTTCATGTCCCAAGTTCAAAATTAATATTGTATATTCTTAACTAGGCTAACACAAGATTGAACCAAATTTTCACAAAGAAAATATGTCCCTTTGTCCAGGGCAAGGATAAGTAAATATTTCTTACATATATTGGGCAGAGGCCGCGCGAACGCAGGCCCCCTCTATCACAAATTATGACGTAGGCTCGACCACTTGGGCCGACCTTAGGCGGGCATCCCTCCTAAGTGCAATGGAGGTCACCAACCTAGGCCATGGGCCTTATTGATCGCCCATTGACCCCGTCCAGGTAAGTATGGAGCTAGGTGTACTTCCCTCTCTTAATATTGGCATATGACACATTGTTATAACTATTCTCACCTGATGTGGGATCTTGATCATCTAACAGTTACAGCCTCATTCAAAGCCAGAAATTACCTTACTGGAAATCTTGAATGTTGCTTTTTCATTGCCTTAACAGGGGTAAACAAAATATATTAAGAATGCACAGATGCTAATCATGCTTCAAAAGCACAAGGTAGCAAGAATTTTGATTGTTTTGAGGTAAATTTCAGCAATAAGTTTAGGTACATCATTTAGAGATGGAACAATACAAGTAATTGATCATTCTTTTGACGATATATACTAATAGAACTTTAACAGATAATGTGTTTTGTGAGTGATAAATAAGGTGGGGTTTTTCAATTCAATCACATATCATAATATTCCTATAATTTTAAAGATCAGGGAAGAAATCATGACAGCCCACAAATTAAGAAATGTAAGAATTATTAATGAAAATTATATTAAGTAACAATTGCCTGTTGGTTAGATTCATTACTTTCAGGTCATTATTTTAAATTTCAACTTAGAATTGTAGAGCTTTACCCTAATTAAAGGGAGCTCTTCCAGAAATTCTCGACGGCCCAAGTCAAGCTCAGGCCGAGGAGGGGGTTTGGAAATAGTTTTCAACCAGCAATAGACGCGCCTCGGTTAGAACCTCATTAGCTGCGTCATTGCCCCAAGCGCAAAGATGAGGTCTGAAATATGTGCCCACTCTTTTTATTCTAAATGAAATTGATGAGGTTTGAAGAAACTCCTATGTGGGATTATTTTTGTAGGTACAATGAGATCAGAAATTTGATATGTTTGATTTCACATTCGAAAATTATTCCTTACATTATTGCTATATTTTTTAGATTGAACTAATTGTTGTAATCGTCTACTCTAGTGTAATTTCAAAAAAGGATTTAACATTTTTCATGAAAACATTAGCAATACATACTAAATTTAGTTAAAAAAATTAACAACTTAAACTCAGCATAAGCATACCAGATGACTTTAATAATATTTGGAAAGTTTAAAAAGGCATTTTGCTAAATGTTAATGGTGTTTTAAAGATAACATCTAATTAGTTGATTCTTTCAAAAATAAATGATACTCTTACAATAGGATTTACTCAAAATTTGAGGGGATGGCATCTACCATTTGCCTAATATTTTAACTGAATTGTCCTGGCCAAACCCAAGGGGGAAAAATGTTCGAAAAAGGGGTATATGCCGTTTGAAATGAGTCAAACACGGTATACTTTAGTGAAAAAAAAAGGTCACTAGTTTGATTTGTGTAATGGAGCACCATATTTCATTCTTTACCATCCCAATATTTTCTTCTTACTCATAATCTTTTGAGTCTCTTCTTTTCCATCAATGTGGTTAATGATTCATAGCTAATGTGGCTACCGGCACTTTTAACTTGTGCTCTAGACCCTGCATGTACCTATATCTAAAGATTACATATTCTATGTCTATTTCATATTCTATATCAAGATCAAGAAAAGGGTGAAATACCTCGGAATCCTAGTAGCGTGGAGAAACTTTTTAATGAAAAAAAATATTTCTTCTCAATCCCTTCTAGTTACTATTCTTTCTCTAAGTCATTAAGTGATGAAGAAAAAAACAAAGTTGTCATGTAACATTTATTCCACTCTTATTTCTTCAAGAAGTGCTGCTTTTTTATCATATCAGCCAAATTTAGGCTACGCAAAACAAACACTAAATCAAATTGGTGTCCAGATGCAGTTCCTACCACATCTTGTTCCAACTGTATTTAAAGCACAGTCAAAACTTTCGACCAAAATTGGACACGGTTCACGCGAACGCAAACCCCTTTATTTAGTCAACCATAGGGAGAGGCCGACTTGTAAATCCAAAAACAATGTCATAGGAAAATATAGGACAGAAAAAGTATGGTATTTATTTATTGCAAACAATTGACTGGTATATTTATTAGACTCAAGTTTCACAATTATGTATATACATATAACAGAATTTTAGAATAGAATTGGGTAGGGGCCGCGCGAACGCAGGCCCCCTCTACCACAAATTATGACGTAGGCTCAACCACTTGAGTCGACCTTAGGCGGGCACCCCTCCTAAGTGCAATGGAGGTCACCAACCTAGGCCATGGGCCTTATTGATCACCCATTGACCCCGTCCAGGTAAGTATGGAACTTAGCGTACTTCCCTTTGTTGATCGGCTGCGTTGAGTTTGTTGATAGGAGTTTCATTTGATGTGGGATGAACTGTGCTTTGTGCTGCCTACAATTCGAATATTCGATGGACTCTCAATTATCAATAGAATATCTCCTTTAAGATCAAACAATTCCATTGACGTGAGTATGATTTTGTCACAGAATATAAAATTTGGCCGGCCAGCTATATCAACTTATCAACTTCATAATCTCCATTTCATGTTTAACATACTTTACTTCAAATGTCATCGCCCTTTGGCAATATCTTTAATGTCATTTGCATTCAATATAAATGATTTAAACCAACCTTGTGATATAATTAAATTTTCTTCCCAAGCTCAAAACAAATTAACAAATTGCTTTCCAATCTTTACAATAAGTTGGATCTCAAATTAACTGAATAATTCTGCCAATAAAAAAATTCGCAATTTGTTTCTCCAGAATATCAAAAATATTTTTTTTACCTTACATCAAATGAGTAGCACTTTATGCTTTCAAGCTCAAAAAGTATATTAAAGGGAAGAGCTCTAATTTCGTCCTAAAAATAACCATTACCGAATTGCTATGAAGGGTCTGTCTGTTAGTAGTCAATGCCAGAAAAGTTTTTCATTGTTTTGGTGAATTGTTTTAAACACACACAAACAAGTTAATTGCTAGATGTCTTCCTATTTATATTTCAATTTTCTAGATATATTTGAGTGAAAGAAATAAAATACTATTTCAAAGACAATTATTTCTTATTTCAATTAATTCAAATTATAAGAAGAATTTCTTTTCAATTACATCTATATATATCTAATATTTGACTGAATTGTTGGGGCCCTACCCATAGGGAAAAGGACCCTCCAAAAATAAGCGTATGCTGCTTAAATTGCGGCGAACACACGGTATTCTTTAGTAAAAGGCGAAAGAATAGTTCGCTTTGTGCTCACCACACAGCTCCATAGGTTTCAATAGGATCTCAACATTTGATTTATATTCCAGACAGTTCAATCTCATTGCATATATCTTCCGTGTGGGATAATAATAGGCTAGCAGCTAATTTGGCTGTCGTCTAATAGTTCCCTTGTTCAGCATGATGTTGAACTGAATTATAGTACCTACGGGTTACGAAGGTTGCATATAATGGTTATTGGTCTATTTCAGATTCTATATTGTAATATTGAGATCAAACTATGTTGAATACCTCAATGTCCCTTTAATGGCAAAAGATTAATACATAAAGAGAACATGAAGATAAAAAGAAAGAAAGAGGGCAGGATTTTTCCTCACTTCATTTTAGTTGCTATTAATTCTTTACATGATGAAGTGAAAAACTAATTAGTTGACATGGGACTTGTATTCGTAGTACGAAATAGTCATGCTTTGTATCTAAAACCATTTACTCATCCATATATTGTTTTAGAAGCATTTCTTATCATTATTACACAACAATGAATTGAATTAGTTTGTAGTCCCTTCTCCAAATATAAATAAATTTTGATTAAGAATTGTAGAGCTTTACCCTAATTAAAGGGAGCCCTTCCAGAAATTCTCAACGGCCCAAGTCAAGCTCAGGCCGAAGAGGGGGTTTGGAAATAGTTTTCAACCAGCAATAGACGCGCCTCGGTTAGAACCTCACTAGCTGCGTCATTGCCCCAAGCGCAAAGATAAGGTTTACAATAATCTTTTCACGGTTTTATATCATAATGCAACTGATTTGGTTTGGATAATATCCTATGTGGGACGGTTTGTGCAGGGAGCCTTAGCACAGATTCAATAATAACAAATACTATTGACATGGTTGATCATGTTTCCAATATTTTGCTAGTGAAGGTTCTTTATTAATTATTTACCAAATAGTTTTTATAAGGAATGAGGGTTCTCAAATTATACATGACATGAAGTTGAGAAGTGATGTAACAAGTTACAACACCAACTTCACGTTGCTTGTTTGAGTTCTAAGAGTTTATACTTATAGCTTTTGTTTTGCTTCTTATTTAATTGACTATATTTTACTTTTGTATCCCTATGATATTCCAATAATGACAGATGATATAGCTACTCTTATATAGTTTCTACCAAAGACTGAACTTTCTGATTGAATACATCACAATATGTTGGATCTTGAATTAACTGGACAATTGTGCCAATAAAAAAAATAGCAATATGCTTCTTGAGAATACCAAAAATATATAATGTCTTTAACATCAAATAAATAACACCTTATGTTTTCAGGTTTTAAAGTAAAATGGAAAAAGGGGGGCTCTAAATTTCGTTTGCAAAATAATCATTTCTAGATGTCATTAACATTATGTTATTGTGCAATTTTTTTCTATTTGTCCAAGCCATTTACTTATGGCTAACGATATTGCCAGAGCACATATTGTTGCTACCAGAGCAATTTTTTTAATTTTCTATTTTGTCCTTTCAAGTCAATAGTCATTAAATCCATATTTCTCAATTCCCAAAATACTCATTTAATTGGTAATTCAATATTCTCTCTCTTATTATTAACTTTTCTTTTCTCTTTTAATAGTAGTATATTTTAACAAGAAAATAAATAAATTATTTTAATGACTTTTTAGATAAATCACATTAATATTTTACTTGTTCTTCAACATATAATAAACGGCATATGAAAGAAGTCATTCATCATCATGCTTAAAGGTAATTCTTTTAACTTCATTGCAATTATTAATTTTAATTTTGCCGTAATATAATAAACTACGCATATGAAAGAAGCCCTTCATCATCATCCTTAAATGTAATTTTTTTTAACTTCATTTGTAATATAAATAATTTCCGTAATATTAATTTTGGCCCAGCGATGCATTTTTCCCTTCCAATTTTCATGTATATTTGATTAGAATGACACTTATATATGATGTTGTGATAATTTCTTTGGATTGTACAAACTATTTTTGTGCATTAATGATTAATTAATATTTTTGAATTTTGAAAATATTTTTAAAAAATTTGGATTCGAACGAGTTTTAATTGAATCGATTATGTATTAAACTCGTTGAACTTCACATTTACATTTTTTCTTACTAACCGAATCGAGCTTGTGACGAGTTTGAAAGTTAATTATATGACTATATTATTCATGCTAGATTTGATAAGAATAATATATTTAGATTTGAAAGAGTTTTAATCGAATTGAACATGTATTAAACTCGTTTAACTTTACATTTACACATTTTTTTTTTCTGACTTACCGAATCGAGCTTGTGACGAGTTTGAAATTTATCGAACTATATTATCCATCCACATTTCATTTTTAATTATGTGAAGTCAACTACGCTCATTTTTGGATTTACCAAATTTGCTTTAAGTCATAAACATTTGATAATAAGAAGATACAAAAAATTCAATTACAAAGAGAAAAAGTGAAATTATGCAATAGTTCATTTCATCACAAATTAATTTCTTTATATATTGTTGTGAATTACATATCAGGCGTAGTATACTATTATATAAAACTATATAAGTATTTCTATGCTTGAAATATAATATGACAGGAAAAAGAAGTTAAATAATAAAAGAAAGAAAAAACAATAATAATATATTAATAAGAGAGAGAAAACAAGGTATTAATATGAAAGAGAAAATTGAATTGTCAATAAAATAATATGGTGTGTCATGGGGATTGAGAATTCCAAGTTTCATGATCTTGACTAGGGGTAGATTAGAAAATTAAAAAAAGTTACTCTGGCAGCAACAATATGTGCTCTGGCAATATCTCTAACCTTTAATTATTAGTTCAACTGAATATTCTGTTCAAATTATAAACATATTTATGTCATTTATCTAAGCTTTTGACTGAATTATTGGGGCCTTATCCAAAGGAAAAGAACCCTCCAAAAATTAGTGTATGCTGCTTAAAATGTGGCGAACACACGGTATTCTTTAGTAAAAGGCGAAAGAATAGTTCGCTTTGTGCTCACCACGCAGCTCCATAATTATTTGACAGAATCTCAGTATTTAATTTATATTAAGACCTCTACAATCTCATTGTATATATCTTCAATGTGGGATATGCTAACAGCTAAATGTGGCTGCCGTCTAATAGTAGTTCAGCACGTTGAATTGTGCTCTAGTCCCAATGGTTACCTGTATATGGAAGTTGCATATTATGGGTCTATTTCAGATTCTATATAGAGATCAAACAAAAGTAAATGACTAAGGGAAAAAGATTAATACCTAAGAGAAGACGCAGAAGAAAAAAGGCAGGATTTTTCGCTCACTTCATTCTAGTTGCTATTGTCTCTTACATGAAGAAGTAAAATACTGAGTTGACATAGGACATTATTAGAATTTCACAGCATCATGTACAATGAAAAAGTCAAGTTATGTATCCATTTAAACATCATTGTATTAGTGTACTGTTTTTGAAGCATTTTCTCTACATATCAGGAGTCAAAGGCTATGCTAACACAAATTAAAAATGAACTAGTTTGTTTTTGTTTTTCCATAAAAAATGAATTAGTTTGTTGAGTTGTAAGAATCCAAATAGTTTACATAAGAAAAGAAAAGACATCTTAGACTAGAATTGGGTAGGGGCCGCGCGAACGCAGGCCCCCTCTACCATAAATTATGACGTAGGCTCGACCACTTGAGCCGACCTTAGGCAGGCACCCCTCCTATGTGCAATGGAGGTCACCAACCTAGGCCATAGGCCTTATTGATCGCCTATTGACCCCGTCCAGGTAAGTATGTAGTCGGGTGTACTTCCTTCAGTTGATATAGGCTGCTCGCATGTAGTTTTTATGAGTTTCACTTGATGTGGGATTTGACAAGCTCCAATAATTCAACCACTTTGCTTTTCTGCTGGAAATAAATTGTGTCTGTAAGAAAATAAATTCAGTCCAAGATTAAAAGATTTTCTTAGTCATCACACTTCAAAATCAAGAGAAACACAAGATTGTTATATCAAGTTCTTAATCTCATTTTCTTATAGAAGTGTTGAGGTTAGCAAACAATGCAGTCCAAGTACACTGTTCACACATTGTTTGTTTGAAAGTCCTCTTTTAAAATAGGACATCTTTAACTTATGAGGTGAAATTTTAATGGAAATCAGCTTTTCAGAAGAAGAGGTTCTTTATATTAATTTACTGTTAAAGTTTCTCAAAATCCACAGGTTCAAAAATGAAGCAATAGAGAAAAATATCAATTCTAGTATTGAAACTTTTTACATTACAAATGCTGCGAAAATAAAAATTCCAAAGTATGTTTACAACAACAAACTTTATTAAAATATTTAAACTTTATTGTTGGGGCTTTGTCCAAAAGGAAAAGAACCCTCCAAAAATCAAGGTATGCTGCTTGAATTGCAACGAGCACACGGTATTCTTTAGTAAAAGGCGAAAGAATAGTTCGCTTTGTGCTCACAGCACAGCTTCATGAATCTACAAGTCATTTACACTCTACTTTTTCTATGATGAGCTCTACAATCTCACTGTGTTCTTTTTCCTATGTGGGAATTATAATTCAAGTAACTCACTAGTTCGGCCACTATACACTGTCACACTTGTTGTATTGTGAATTATTAGCCCTGCGGAATAACCATCCAAATTTGGGTCTTTCCAAATTCTCTCGACCCATGTTCTGTCGTATAATATTAGATTTCATTTACAAAAATTGAGATTTGCTGGTTGAATTACCAAAAGAAAGCAAAATAATAAGATAACCGAGTGTATTAAAGCATCTAGTATATTTTTTTATTCTATATCAGCTAGTAACCGCTTTTCTTTTTAATTTACAATCATTCTTACTAAAAATAATGATTCCGGAGTTTGTAGAAACAATGGTAGAACATATACACGATAGGTAATTCTACAACAAATGATGGTGAGAAATAATTCATATAGAAATTGGAATAAATGAAAAACGGATAGCTAAAATGTTGTTTCTCATAAAGCATTGATGCAACTAGTAGTAGTATTAATATTTACTACTCTTATAACTACTCATGTTGACTATATTTACTTGATTAATAAAATTAAATTTAAATTAGACGAATGAAACCTTGTACTGGAATTGGGCAGGGGCCGCGCGAACGCAGGCCCCCTCTACCACAAATTATGACGTAGGCTCGACCACTTGAGCCGACCTTAGGCGGGCACCCCTCCAAAGTGCAATGGAGGTTACCAACCTAGGCCATGGGCCTTATTGATCACCCATTGACCCCGTCCAGGTAAGTATGTAGCCCAATGTACTTCCCTCTGTTGATATTGGCTCCCCCTCTTGTTGTTTTTATAAGTTTTGATCGATGTGGGATTAAAGATATTTCTTTGGTTTGTTTTGCCAATATGAATGAACTACTTATGATTTTGATCTGTATATCAACATCTCATCTCATTTTTATTAGAAGTGTTGAGGTTAGCAATTTCCAAGTAGCAGATCTAAGGTCTATGGAATTTATTTACCATTATTAATTTATAAAGCATGTATAAAATGTACCATATTAGCAGTAGAATTCAGATGCTCTATCAACTAATTAAGTAATCAAAATTCAAAATCATCCCTCAAACTAACATTAAAATGAAAAAATTAGACATTGTTGGGTGATTTCTCTACTAAACTAAGAAAAATGTTAAGCATTAAATGCCCTTCATATTTTTATGGACCATTTTCAGTACTTGGAATAAATTATAAGACATAATATAAATGAATTATAAACAACAATCGGAATAAATTATAAGACATAATATAAATGAATCATATACAACAATTTATCCATTAGTGTGAAAAGGAAAAAAGTTATTGTCATAAAATTTAAATTACCAGAAGCCAGTTGTCTTTAAAATATTGTTCACCAAATAAAATATTAATTTATAAGTACCAAAAAAAATATTCGTATACATGGTGGTTAATAAAATTTTGTTATGTGAAAATTAGATATTATAGTTGATGAACTTTGCAGCATGTTATATATTGTTGATTTAAGAACATCGATTTTATGTAATATGCTAGGAACAATAAAAAGACTGATATATATATATGGAGGATTTTTTTGAAGGTAACTCCTTGTGATAAGTTTAATGGACAATTTATCTCCCTGTGAACTAAAAATTGGCAATTTAACTCCCTGTGAAATTAAATATGAGCAATTTACATCCTTGTGATATAAAAATAGGCAATTTATCTCCCAATGAAATGAAGTAATGAGCAATTTAACTCTCTAATCTCTATGATATGAATTAATGAGTAATTTAGAGGAAGACAATGTGCTTATTTTATAAAAATAGTATTTTGTCCTTTTTCTTATCATAAAGAGTTAAATTGCCTATTTAGAATATAACTGAGAGGTATTTTGCTCTTTTATTTATTATAGGGAGTTAAATTGCATATTTAAAAGAATATAGGATATTAAAGGGAGGAGCTCTAAATTTCGGTCTAAAAATAACCATTACCGAATTTCTATGAAGGGTCTGGTCTGTTAGCTGGTAGTCGCAGAAAAGTTTTTCAAATTTTTGGTGAAAACTTATTTAAACACACATAGACAAGTTAATTGCTAGATGTCTTCCTATTTATATTGATAGTTTTCTAGATATCTTTTGAGTGATAGAAAAAAAATATTATATTATATTCTCAGAGGCAGTTATTTATAAGTTCAAGTTCTATTAACTCTAGTTCTTTGAAGATTTTTTTAAAACTACTTCTACATTGTATAAATATTTGACTGAATTGTTGGGGCCTTATCCAATGGAAAAAGACCCTCCAAAAAATAGTGTATGCTGCTTAATTTGTGGCGAACACACGGTATTCTTTAGTAAAAGGCGAAAGAATAGTTCGCTTTGTGCTCACCACACAGCTCCATAAGTTTCAATTGGATCGCAGCATTTAATTTATATTCCAAACAGTCCAATCTCATTGTATATATCTTCAGTGTGGGATAATCTGGTTGCCATCTATTCCACTCTATCTTTGATTTTTGCAACATCATGTTGTAGTACGGAATAGTCATGTTTTGAATCCAAAAGCATTTACACACCATTCATATATTGTTTTTTAAGCATTTTCTCCTTATATCAGCAGCCATTAGTCACGCAAATACAAAAGTTAACATGAACAATGAATTAGTTTGTAGAGATCTGGGATTCCAAAATAGTGTATAATATCATGGATCAAAATTTCGTTTCGAGTGAAGTTTCGGTCGATCAAATATTGGAAACTTTTCGAAAATGTTTTGAAATACTAATGAAACATTGTAATAAAAATTACTAAATTAAGAAAAATAAGAGAGTCACAAACAAATAAAGAGTTTCGAAATTGCATCTTGTTTTCATTTTGTTTAATTCAAAAACAAAAACAAAAATCGATGTTTTTTACGGAAAAGATGGAAATTTTGATCCATGGTGTATATATAAAAGAAATTAGAATATCTTGTACTAGAATTGGGAGCGTATATATAAAAGAAATTATGATGTAGGCTCGACCACTTGGGCCGACCTTAGACTGGCACACCTCCTAAGTGCCATGTTAGCTCCATTTGTTGATGATATAGGCTGCTTGCGTTAGAAGGTTCATTTGATGTTGGAATACTCGTTTGCTTTGTGCTGCCAATAAACCTGTGCTGCCAATAAACCGATGGACTCTCAATTCTCAGTAATGGACTGTTAATTAGTTTTATATCCAATATTTCAAGTAAGAATTGTAGAGCTTTACCCTAATTAAAGGGAGCTCTTCCAGAAATTCTCGACGGCCCAAGACAAGCTCAGGCCGAGGAGGGGGTCAGATGCGTTGAGTGTGTGATTAAATTAAATTAATGGGGTTGGGTTAGTTTTTAAGTTAATATAGTGGTTAAGTTAGTGAATTGAAAAAATTACTAAATTAAGAAAAATAAGAGAGTCACAAACAAATAAAGAGTTTCGAAATTACATCTTGTTTTCATTTTGTTTAATTCAAAAACAAAAACAAAAATCGATGTTTTTGACGGAAAAGATGGAAATTTTGATCCATGGTGTATATATAAAAGAAATTAGAATATCTTATACTAGAATTGGGAGTGTATATATAAAAGAAATTATGATGTAGGATCGACCACTTGGGCCGACCTTAGACTGGCACACCTCCTAAGTGCAATGGCAGAGTCACCAACCTAGGCCATGTTAGCTCCATTTGTTGATGATATAGGCTGCTTGCGTTAGAAGGTTCATTTCAAGTAAGAATTGTAGAGCTTTACCCTAATTAAAGGGAGCTCTTCCAGAAATTCTCGACGGCCCAAGACAAGCTTAGGCCGAGGAGGGGGTTTGGAAATAGTTTTCAACCAGCAATAGACGCGCCTCGGTTAGAACCTCATTAGCTGCGTCATTGCCCCAAGCGCAAAGATAGGTTCCAAATCAGCTTCCCAGCGTTTTTATATCAAAATGAATCTGATGTGGTTTGGGAAATCTCCTATGTGGGATGGTTTGTACAGGGAGCCAATGAACAGATTCAATAAGAACAAACAATTATGTTTTCATGTTTCCAATATTTAGCCGATTAAGGTTCTGTGGTTTAGTTATTTACTGTATAGTTTTCAAAAGAAGGGAGGAGTTCTCATATTATTCATGACATGAAGTTGAGAAGTAATGACAGATGATCAAATACATCACATAACTTCAGATTATGTTTCTTGAGAATATGAACAATAATTCTTATTTACCTACATCAAATGAATAGCACTTTATGCTTTCATGCTCCAAAATTATATCAATCTGGGGGCTTTAAATTTTGTTCTAAAAATAACCATTACTGAATTGCTATAACGGGTCATGTCTGTTAATATCTCAAATTCCTGAAAAGTTTCTCATAATGAAGGAAATAATATGATAGTGAGATATTGTCTTTCAATTTTTCGAAGAGATATATTAATTATTAGTTCAATAAATTTCATTCTTAGAAGATATTTCCTCAAATTTCATCTATATATGTTGAACATTTTGACTATAAATAGTTGGGGCCTTATCCATAGGAAAAGAACCCTCCAAAAAATAGTGTATGCTGCTTAAAATGTGGCGAACACACGGTATTCTTTAGTAAAAGGCGAAAGAATAGTTCGCTTTGTGCTCACCACGCAGCTCCATAATTTCTTGACAGAATCTCATTATGTAATTTATATTAGGAACACTCCAATCTCATTGTATATATCTTCAATGTGGGATAGGCTAGCAGCTAATGTAGTTGTCATCGAACTGTGTTCTACGCCCTACAGGTTATCCATATATGAAAGTCGCATATGATGGGTCTATTTCAGATTCTTTGTGGAGATCAAACAAAAGTAAACGACTAATGGCAAAAGATTAATACCTAAAGAGAAGACGAAGAAGAAAAAAGTCAGGAATTTCCCCTCTATTCTAGTTGCTATTGTCTCTTTACATTCTTCGATTTTCACAGCATCACGTTGTAGTATGAAATAGTCAAGTTTTATATTTATAAGCATCTAGGACACATCAGAAGCCAAAAGATATGCTTAATACATATACTTGATAACAATGAATAAGTTTGTTTTATTTTTCAATAAACAAAATGAAGTAGTTTACACAAGTAATAGACAGAAGGAATAGATATCTTAGACTAGAATTGGGCAGGGGCCGCGCGAACGCTGGCCCCCTCTAACACAAATTATGACGTAGGCTCGACCACTTGGGCCGACCTTAGGCAGGCACCCCTCCAAAGTGCAATGGAGGTTACCAACCTAGGCCATGGGCCTTATTGATCGCCCATTGACCCCGTCCAGGTAAGTATGTAGCTAGGTGGTCTTCCCTCTGTTTATATAGGCTGCTCGTGTGTTGTTTATAGGAGTTCTATTTCATGTGGGATTTGAGACTTTGCTGTCAAAACTCAAAAATGGATATGGTCTCTCAATTCTCAGTACATGCACATATATTCTCATTCCCAGGCTACCGAATCTACTTAGCAGCCCAGCTCAGACCCTGTTTTACAAAAATAAAATATTGTGTAGTATTAAGATTTACATTCGTTTCTTACTTGTTAGTTTGGAGAGTCTATCCTGACTCATACCCCATTCGAGAGTCATAATAAGATTTGCATTAAAAATTGTACATTGAGCTAATAAAATTGTACATAGGTGTCCGATGGTATGTAATGTGGGTTAAATGAGTATGAGCCCAGCAAATAGTGATCGGACACCCTGCATTGACAAAAATACCCTTTCAATTAAAAAAGCAATCATCATCTTCTTCAACCCAACCCCCCCCCGCCCAACCACACCCCACCAAACCAAACCCCTCCCCCCACCTTCCCCCGCCGGCCCGACGTCTTGGGATCGCCGGTTCCAGGTCGGAGACGACCTGGGGAGAAGTTCCCAGGCCGTCCCCGGCCGGAAACAGCAGATCGGAGGCCTGCGACGGCCTCCGAGTTGAGGCCGTCGCAGGCCTCGGAATTCTACCTCCAGGCCGGCGACGGCCTGGGGAGAAGGTCCCCAGGCCGTCGCCGGCCTGGAATCGTTGATCCCAGGCCGTTGCCGGCCTGGGATTGAGGGGGAGGTGCAGGGGCGGCGGCGGCGGCGGCTGGGTAGGTTTTTTAGGATTTTTTATTTTTTTTTATTTTTATTATATATATATATATATATATATATATAAAATAAAACAAATGTTTATATATTTGAATTTATTTATAAAAATTAAAAATATTTATAATTTGAAAATTGTTGTATTATAAATTAATGAGTAATTTTAAAAATCAAATGTTCCAATAAAGAATTTTTGTAATTATTTTTTTCATCACAATAATCAAACTCGAGTACATATTTACGATACTTTTTTATAAATAAATATTTACAATTATAAATTCAAATAAATATAAACATTCAAAATTATTTTTATTATTTTTAATATTAAAAATATTAAAAATAATAAAACAAATTTGAATATTTATATTTATTTGAATTTATGAACATAAACATTCAATAGATGAGTGACCAAGAGATGAATTTTTTTTAAAAATTATCTCTTGAATAAGTTGAGTGATCAAGAGATGAGTATTCATCAGCTGAGTGAGTGATCATGAGTAGTCATCAGCTGTCATCAGCTGAGTGAGTGTTCATCAGCTGAGTGATCAAGAGATAAGTAGTCATCAGCTGAGTGATTGGTCATCAGCTGAGTGATTAAGAGATGAGTAGTCATCAGCTGAGTGAGTAGTCATCAGCTGAGTGAGTGGTCATCAGCTTAGTGATCAGGTCATCAGCTGGGTGGTCATCAGCTGAGTGATCAAGAGATTAGTGGTCATCAGCTGAGTGAGTGATCATGAGTCGAGTGATCAAGAGAAAATATAATGACATATACAATTTATTTGAAAATAAATATAATGACATATACAATTTATTACTTGATAGAAAATATAATGAGATATTTTTTAATATAAAAACATTAAAAATAATAAAAATAAATTTGAATGTTTATTTTTATTTGAATTTATATACATAAACATTCAAGAGATAATTTGAAAAGAAAAAAAATACTCATCTCTTGATCATTCATTAGATTTAAATATTTTCCTACAAGCCTTGCACATGTTTATAAAATTTTATAATAGTCAATATTGTTTTAAATAAAAAATATTAAAAATATTGACTCAAGTTTTTATTGGTGTGATGTAAATAATAATTAAAGAACTTATTTGTTGAAACATTTCTTTTTTTTTTTAATTATTTGTAAATTTAACATAATTTTTTTAATATATATTTAATAAAATTTAATTTTCAAAATTAAATATAAATAATTATTTTATTTTGAATTAAATATTTATTTAAAACCCTAACTCCCCACCCCACTCCACTCCATCCCCGCAGCCCACCCCAAGTCCCGAAGGACTAGGTTCACCGAATCGACGAAAAAATGAGATGATTTGTTTTACAAATGGAGGAGTTAATGTTATATAATGATTTACAAACGTTATATAATTTAAAATGAGATTCCTTGTTTTACAAACGGAGGAGTTAATGTTACATATCGATTTGATTCTCCGTTTTGAATCCCAATCAACCAAAATAAAAAAATGATTTGGTAATTTTCCGATCAAATTTTATTAGATGATTATGTAACAATAAGTCTACCGTAATTTGAAAATATTTTAATAATTTAAAAAAAATGTTGATTCGGTTATTAGTGTTACAACATTGTCAATATTTGATGTTGCACTTTTTTACATATAATTTTAAAATATCAACTCAAATAATTCAAAAATTGTTAAACAAACTTGATTACAAAGTGTAAATTTTTTTTATAAAAAATATTGTAAATATGTATTCGAGTTTGATTGTTGTGATGAAAAAAATAATTACAAAAATTCTTTATTTAAAATTACTCATTAATTTAGAGGAATTGCGGTAATTGACCTTTTCAGAAGTTGAAATTTTAAAAGTGACCCTCCTATTTTCTTTTCATTTTCTTTTATTTCTTATTTTAATTAAAGTCCTAAAATTGCTTTAATACGTAACAACACAGAACCCTCCACCCACTTAGCATTTTCTCTCTCTGCTCTCTTCAGTATCTCAACTCTCTTCAATTCTCCTTCAACTCTTTTCAATTACCCTTCAATTTTCTTCCAAAATTATATATCAATTTCTAAATTTATAAAGCGCTCTCCCAATTTCAATTTTAAAAAACCCTAATCTCCCAACTTCAACTTTAAAAAACCCTAATCTCCTACAAATGAAATTTGAATGGATAACCAACGTGAAAGACGGACGAAACGTAGAAGTGAACAAGATCGAAACTTCTTATCCGAAGATTACTCTCACGAATTGCAGGTAATTTTTATTTTATTTTATCAAAGTTAAGAGGGCGCCTAGATGAACTTGGACACCCAAAAATTCTGATTTTAAATCCTAATAGGCGCCCGGAATGTCGAACGCCCATGAAGAGTCTCCCAACATTCCGGGTGCCCTAACTTGGGCACTCGAATTCCGGGTGCCCTAACTTGGGCACTCGGATTCCGGGCGCCCTAGGCAAAATGCAAAAATGCTCCTTAACTAGGGCGCTTGGCACCTTGTGCGTCCGAGGCAGAGAGCATCTTTTGTTCGTTGTCATATTTTATTGAGTAATTCCTCAAAATGACCTGCCAAGATGTTTAAATTTTAAAAATGACCTCTTCCATTTTTCCTTTTTTTTTTTTTTTCCACCTTAAATCTCATAATTATTATTAATTATACCCAAAAAAATTTCATCATACTCCCAAAACTTCTTCAAACTTTTCATTTTAACCACAATTCAAAAAAATTTCTTCTCTCTTTCTCCCCCTCTTCATCTTCACTACTCCACCACCACCACCACCACTCCACCATTAACATAACTTTCACTCACCACCACCACCACCCTCCTAAATCCCTAAATCCCAAAACCCTAAATCCCACTTTCACTCACCACCACCACCACCACCACCACTCACCACCATCACCACTCGGTCGCCACCACCACCACTCACCACCATCACCACTCGGCCGCCACCAACCGCCACAACCACCGCCCTAAATTCTATCAAAATGTCCCAAAATTCAAATCTCCAAAATTCTTCAAATTTTCACCCAAATAATGAGGCTAGGGATTGTGAAGAACCGGAATCGACATCAACAAATGGATTACAACAACAAGAAGATCCAAAATTTGTGAGTAATTTTATTTTTTCTAAACACTAGATCGAACTCAGGCCGCCGCCGCCGCCTGCTTGCCCGCCCTTGCGCAGGCAGGCTGCCTGCGCATGCTCCCGCGCGCCTGCCTGGACAGGCGCGCAGCGCGCATGCTCCCGCGCGCTTGTCTAGGCAGGCGCACAGGGCGCATGCTCCCGCGCCTGTCCAGTTTTGAATACATTTGATTCATTAACTTGTACTTGATTGAGCATTTTTATTAGTTGTTGATTGAGAATTAATATAGTGCATTTTTTGTCATTAATCGGAGTTGTTTGCATTATTACTTGTTGATTGAATATTATTAGTTATAAAAAATTGAGAACTTTTCAAAACTTTTCAGTTAACATTTTGAAAAAATTGAAAATCACATAAACATGTTGAATTAGAAATTCCTCTGTTTTTTTTCATTTCGATGGACTCAACAACGGTGACTGCACATTGAGTCCAGGTCCATAACACATTTTATTTGTTTATTTTGCAGGATGATGAACATCGTATCTTATACCCGGATTTACTCCCTTTGCTGCCTCAATTTGAGTACACGGGCATCGATAAGGATGGAAAGGTGACTCTTCGAGGAAGTTTGAATCTGCTGAAGAGATACAAGGAACATTTAACGCCTGAGGACCTCGCAGTTGCTGAAGAGTACCCCCAGATTGGGAACTTTTTAAAACTTAATTTTAGTGGGCAATTCAAGGGAGCCATGTACCACCAGTTAATGCTCAGGATGTGTAAAGTGACCCCCGACTTGGGCAAATATGAGCGCTGGTTTGTGATAAATGGCAAGCCACTGAGGTTGAGTGCCATGGAATTTAGCATTGTGTCCGGTTTGCGGTTTAGGTCGTCGCTAAAAAGTCGACATTATGATCCGAAATCCAAGAGTCGGTTGAGACGAAGGTACTGGCCTCTAGCGACGAAGAAAACAAAAATCACCGAGGAGGATGTCGAGAAGGCTCTTAAAGACATTCCGACAACTGAAACTACCTTAGACAGACTCAAGCTTGTGTACGTGTTGATTATATCCACATTCATATTGAACAGAGGCGTTAAACATGATGTTCCCCTAATTGTGTTTCAGGTAATTAAACTTTAAATGTAATATAGTTTAACTTATTTTATTCATGATATTTATAAGTTATAGCATATTATTGATTATTAATTTATAAGTTTTTATATTGTCTCAGCTATGTGACAACCTTAGACATTGTGAGAAATATAGTTGGGGGAAGTGGTGTTGGAATTTAACCGTCGGCGAAGTCCCAAAAAGACTTGGAAATTTGCGAGATGATGACCCGAAATGAAATTGGAATGCATACGGTTGTCCGTGGATTGTATTGGTATGATGCACTCTTAATTTATCAAGTTATTTTCGTACTATTGAGCTTAGAATGACAAGTTCTCAATTTCTAACGACATATGAATATGCTTTATTTATTTGCAGTTCTGGATGTTCGAGGTAATACGAGGCATGGACCACGCATACAATGCTAGGAAAAGAGATCGTATGCTAGATCGTCATCCGAGAATGTTGAGGTGGGATGTGGGGGTTAAAGGGCTTAACAATGATGATTGCAAAATGTTCCTGGATGGGTCTGATGTGAGTTTTAAAGTTCGTAATTGATTTTTGTTTGTAAATAATATCACGAATAAAAACAATACTTTGTATTGATTTTATGTGTTTTTTGTTGTTTTGAGGTTTCTGTGATACCAACACTCACTCCAACTTATGAGGAGAATCAAGAGTCGTACCTTAGAAAAATGGAGAAATGGATGACAGACAACAGAGGCGAATCAGAAATTTATAGATGTCTCATGACAGGCTTGGGTAGTGGTCCTGTGATCATCAAGGATAGGCCTGCTCCCAGATGTGTTGACGAGGGGCAATAAATGAACATTGATGAAATACACGTCCCCAACATCTCTCCCACACAATGCAACGCCCCTCAAAACACTCAACCTGTTGAAACTCCACCTGCATGGGTTGTCCAACTTCAGCAAGGGGTTCAGAAAAATGAACAAACGCTCGAACAAGTTCTGCAAGGGGTTCATAAAAATGAACAAATGCTCAAACAACTTCTAGAGGAATTGCAAGAACTGAAAAGACGAGTTTCGAACTTAGAGTGGGAAGTTGATCGAGGAGTTGAGGTGAATGTCCAATTTCATTTCTTTTGTACATTTTTTATGTGTAATTGGTGAATTTTGGGTGAGTTACATGCAATCAAATGCTGTTTTTATTTCAGGCACATTCAGCAAGGCAAGCAGGCCACGCAGGCTCCGAAGGCCAAGAGCAAGGATCGTATGTGGGCCTTAATGATTCAACACCGCTGCTGCCTGGAGGGGTTAATGTAAATAAAGAGAATGATGATCTATTTATGTTTATTGATGATTATGTGGCTACGCAGGTGAATAGTTGACTTTTAATGATATTTTGAAATATTGGCTTGGATGTTATTTTATTTATGTTGTTGCAATATTGTGAAATATGTTTTTGTTTACCTAGGATAATATTGTTGATGGTATTTTTTTTATTTTATTTTATGCGATTTCTCAGGATAATCTCGGAGCTAATGATCCACAAGGTTCTCAGCAGAATCTTGGAACCGATGATCAGGTGGTCGATCACTGTGCTCCGAGTGAGAGGGAAAAAATGATAAGAAATGATAGTGTTTATGTGGATACACAGGTGAATAGTTGACTTTTTATGAAATTTTGTTATAATTAATTGTTGTTTTGAATTATTGGCTTGGATTGTTAGTTTATTTATGTTGGTGGAATATTGTGAAATCTGTTTTTGTTTACCTAGGATAATATTATTGATGATATTTTTTATTTTATTTTATACGATTTCTCAGGATAATCTCGGAGCTAATGATCCACATGGTTCTCAGCAGAATCTTGGAGCCGATGATCAGGTGGTCGATCACTGTGTTCCGAGTGAGAGGGAAAAAAAGATAAGAAATGATAGTGTTTATGTGGATACACAGGTGAATAGTTGACTTTTTATGAGATTTTGTTAAGATAATTGTTGTTTTGAAATATTGGCTTGGAATGTTATTTTATTTATGTTGGTGGAATATTGTGAAATATGTTTTTGTTTACCTAGGATAATATTGTTGATGGTATTTTTTATTTTATTTTATACGATTTCTCAGGATAATCTCGGAGCTAATGATCCACATGGTTCTCAGCAGAATCTTGGAGCCGATGATCAGGTGGTCGATCACTGTGTTCCGAGTGAGAGGGAAAAAAAGATAAGAAATGATAGTGTTTATGTGGATTCACAGGTGAATAGTTGACTTTTTATGAGATTTTGTTAAGATAATTGTTGTTTTGAAATATTGGCTTGGAATGTTATTTTATTTATGTTGGTGGAATATTGTGAAATATGTTTTTGTTTACCTAGGATAATATTGTTGATGGTATTTTTTTTTATTTTATACGATTTCTCAGGATAATCTCGGAGCTAATGATCCACAGGGTTCTCAGCGGAATATTGAAGCCGATGATCAGGTGGTCGATCACTGTGTTCCGAGAGAGAGGGAAAAAAGGATAAGAAAGGATAGTGTTTATGTCACATCTCCTTTTATGCAATATGCTCGGAAGAAACGTTCTAAATTGATTAGACAGGTTTAGTGTTTTATTTTTATCTTTTAGTGTTGAAATTGATTTGAACGATATAAATTGTAGTTAGACTTATTTTGAATGACAATTTGTAGTTATGAAAGTTTGTGCATGTTGCTCAATTTGTAATTAATGTTCTCCGATTAGAATAATTTTTTATCAAAATCAACAAATTTAACTAATTTATGATTTACGAATGAGTTAATGTTCATATGTAGTTAATGATCTCCAATTAGAATAATTTTTTACCAAATTAAACAAATTTCATTAACTTATTATTTACGAAGGAGTTAATGTTCATATAAGTGAAGGTTCTCCGATTAGAATAATTTTTTACCAAAATAAATAAATTTCACTAACTTATAATTTTACGAAGGAGTTAATGTTCATATAAGTGAATGTTCTCCGATTAGAATAATTTTTGAAATTTCACTAACTTATGATCTACGAAGGAGTTAATGTTCATATAAGTGAATGTTCTCCGATTAGAATAATTCTTGACTAAAATAAACAAATTTCACTAGTTTATGATTTACGAAGGAGTTAATGTTCATATAAGTGAAGGTTCTCCGATTAGAATAATTTTTTACCAAAATAAAAAATTTCACTAACTTATGATTCTACGAAGGAGTTAATGTTCATATAAGTGAATGTTCTCCGATTAGAATAATTTTTGAAATTTCACTAACTTATGATCTACGAAGGAGTTAATGTTCATATAAGTAAATGTTCTCCGATTAGAATAATTCTTGACTAAAATAAACAAATTTCACTAATTTATGTTTTACGAAGGGGTTAATGTTCATATAAGTGAAGGTTCTCCGATTAGAATAATTCTTGACCAAAATAAACAAATTTCACTAAATTAGGGTTTAGGGTTTAGGGTTAGGAATTAGGGTTGTGCTCCTGGCGCCTAGGTTCACCATCGGGGCCAAGAGCTGGGAGCACATGCCAAATGCCCAAACGCTAGGCCCAGCGCCCCGCTCCTAGTTACGATGGTCAATCCAGGAGCACAAGAGCAATTACAGAGAGCAAAAAAAAAAATCCAACATTGTAGTTAGACTTATTTTGAATGAAAATTTGTAGTTAATGTTCTCCGTTTAGAATAATTTTTTACCAAAATAAACAAATTTCACTAATTTATGATTTACGAAGGAGTTAATGTTCATATGTAGTTAATGATCTCCGATTAGAATAATTTTTTACCAAAATAAACAAATTTCAGTAACTTAAGAAGAGATTAATGTCGTTATTTATAACTTATATTGTACTCCTATTAGAATAATTCTTGACCAAAATAAACAAATTTCACTAATTAGGGTTTAGGGTTAATTAGGGTTAGGTTAGGGTTGTGCTCCTGGCGCCTAGGTTCACCATCGGGGCCAAGAGCTGGGAGCATGGGGCACAAACTCGTGCACTCGCGCATACGCAAGGCACTGGGGTCCGTGCTCCCGTGCGCTTGGCTCGTGCCGTGAGACCAAGTGCACAGGAGCACGGCCCCCAGTGCCTTGCGCTGCGCGACTGAACATGCCGAATGCCCAACGCCAGGCCCAGCGTCCCGCTCCTAGTTACGATGGTGAATCCAGGAGCACAAGAGCAATTACAGACAGCAAAAAAAAAAAGCCAACATTGGTCATGCCCAATACAGTACAATTAAAGACAAATATTATAATAAATATTGTTTCATACATCAAATATTATAACTGATATTGTTCAAATTACATAAAAAAAAATCCATCATTGATCCGGGTTGTCAAAGCGTCTCGGACATGTCTTTTTGTTGTGGTCGGCTCCGGTGCAAATCGAGCAATGATATTTTTTCTTCAGCTTTTCAAGTTTCGAAGGTAAACGAGACATTCTTGGTCTTCCGCGAGTCCGCTTCGGATCCGGTGGTAACACTTCTCTCGCCTTGACATCATCAGGGATATTGCTCCATTGGTCTTCGGATGGAACATGATAGATGACCGCAGTGTATGCATGAATCATGTAGTCAATCCTGAAGTAACGAGAAGTAAGCTCATATACATATTTGCCGACATCTATTGGTCGCTTGTCCATTGCAGCCGCTATTGCGTGTTCGCACGACATACTATCAATTTGAAATACGCCGCATGTACAAGTTCTTGCATCTAAGTCCTCAATTAATTAAATTTTACTAAGTTATGATTTACGAAGGAGTTAATGTTACTATAAACGAATATTCTCCGATCGGATCTTAAATTAATTAAATTTCACTAAGTTGTGATTTACGGAGGGGTACATGTTACTAGTGAATGTTCTCCGTTCGAATGCTCAATTAATCAAATTTCAATAAGTTATGATTTACGAAGGAGTTATAAGTGATGTTCTCCGATCGGATCATCAATTAATCAAATTTCATTAAATTGTGATTTATGGATGAGTTAATGTTTACAAATTTAGGATAAGTTACGATCCTCGATTGACTAAATCAACAAATTTAGGGTAAGGACGATTGTTTTTCTGATAGTCATGCGCCTAGAATATCGGGTGCCTTTGAAGGCGCCCGGAATATCGGGCGTCTTAGAAGGCGCTCAGGATTTCGGGAGCCTTTGAGGGCGCTCGGAAGTTCGGGCGCTTACAAAGGCGCCCGATATTCTGGGCGCCTTTGGATATTTCGAGCGCCCAAGACAAGGGAGCATTTTTTATCTCTTTCAATAATAATAAATGCTTCAACACAATAATCATCATGTATTATTAGAAATATTGTTCAATAAACATCAAAATAATACAAATAGTTTGCATTAAAATAGACATCAACCTAAGATTGCTCTGAGTTCTCTAACTGTTGAGGTCATGCGCCCAAAATATCGGGTGCCTTTGAAGGCGCCCGGAATATCGGGCGTCTTAGAAGGCGCTCAGGATTTCGGGAGCCTTTGAGGGCGCTCGAAAGTTCGGGCGCTTACAAAGGCGCCCGATATTCTAGGCGCCTTTGGATATTTCGAGCGCCCAAGACAGGGGAGCATTTTTTATCTCTTTCAATAATAATAAATGCTTCAACACAATAATCGTCAAGTATTATAAGAAATATTGTTCAATAAACATCAAATAATACAAATAGTTTGCATTAAAATAGACATCAACATAAGATTGCTCTGAGTTCTCCAACTATTGAGGACATGTTTTTGCATTGTGTCCGGTACATTTGCAAATCGAACATTTGTATTTTTTTTTTCCGGATTTTCTAGACAAGAAGGATAACGTGACGTTCTTGGCCTTCCAACAGATATACATATTTAATTTATTTGAATTTATATGCATAAACATTCAAGAGATAACTTAACAGTTGGATAAAAAAAATCTAATTTTTTTTTTAGATTTTGGTCGACCGAGATTCAAAATGGAGAATCAAGTCGTCATGTAACATTAACCTCCTCCGTTGGTAAAAAAAAAAAAAAAAAAAAAAAAAAAAAGAATCTCAATTTTTTTTATTTTGGTCGATCGGGATTCAAAACGGAGAACCAAGTCGTTATGTAACATTAACTCCTCCATTTGTAAAAATTCTCATTTTTTTTATTTTGGTCAATCGGGATTTAAAACGGAGAACCAAGTCGTAATTTAACATTAACTCCTTCGTTTGTAAAAAAGAAAATCTCATTTTTTTATTTCGGTCGATCGGGATTCAAAACGGAGAATCAAGTCGGTATGTAACATTAACTCCTCCGTTTGTAAAAAAATAAAGAATCTCATTTTTTATAAATCAATAGATGAATTTTTTTAAAAATTATCTCTTGAATATTTATGTATATAAATTCAAATAAATATAAACATTCAAATTTATTTTTATTATTTTTAATGTTATTATATTCAAATAAATTGTATATGTCATTATATTTACTATCAAGTAAAATATAAAAATATTTAAATGTTCATGAGCTGAGTGATCAAGAGATGAGTAGTCTTGAGCTGAATGATCAAAAGATGAGTGGTCATGAGTTGAGTGAGTGATCATGAGCTAAGTGATCAAGAGCTGAGTGAGTGATCATGAGCTGAGTGGTCATCAGCTGAGTGAGTGACCAAGAGATAAGTATTCATGAGCTGAGTGATCAAGAGATGAGTGTTCATAAGTTGTGTGAGTGATCAAGAGCCGAGTGATCAAGAGATGAACTTCTTTTAAGTTATCTCTTGAATGTTTATGTATATAAATTCAAATAAATTAAATATGTAATTATATTTTCTATCAAGTAAAATATAAAAATATTAAAAATAAAAAAAATTGAATATCATTACATTTTCTATCAAGTAAAATATAAAAACATTAAAAATAATACAAAAAAATTGAATGTTTATGTTTATTTGAATTTATATACATAACAATTCAAGAGATGAGTGATTATGAGCTGAGTGATCAAGAGATGAATTTTTTAAAAATTATCTTTTGAATGATTATGTATATAAATCCAAATAAATTGAACATGTCATTATAATTTCTATCAAGTAAAATATAAAAACATTAAAAATAATAAAACAAATTTGAATATTTATATTTATTTGAATTTATGAACATAAACATTCAATAGATGAGTGACCAAGAGATGAACTTTTTTTAAAAATTATCTCTTGAATATTTATGTGTATAAATTCAAATAAATTGAATCTGTCATTATATTTTCTATCAAATAATATAAAAAAACATTCGTTTTAAATCCCAATCGACCAAATGAGATTATTTTAATCATCTCTTAATCACTCAGCTGATGACCACTCACTCAGCTGATGACTACTCACTCAGCTGATGACTACTCATCTCTTAATCACTCAGCTGATGACCACTCACTCAGCTGATGACTACTTATCTCTAGATCACTCAGCTGATGACTACTCATGATCACTCACTCAGCTGATGACTACTCATCTCTTGATCACTTAGCTCTTGATCACTCAACTTATTCAAGAGATAATTTTTAAAAAAAATTCACCTCTTGGTCACTCGTCTATTGAATGTTTATGTTCATAAATTCAAATAAATATAAATATTCAAATTTGTTTTATTATTTTTAATATTTTTAATATTAAAAATAATAAAAATAATTTTGAATGTTTATATTTATTTGAATTTATATACATAAACATTCAAGAGATAATTTTTTTAAAAAAAAAATTCATCTCTTGATTTATATATATAAATTGACTATGTTTCACATAAAAACATACACTTTCGTTGATTTAAATATTTTCCTACAAGTCTTGCACATGTTACATAAAAACATCCGTTTTGAATCACGATCGACCAAAATAAAAAAAAAAATTGAGATTCCTTTTTTTTTTACAAACGGAGGAGTTAATGTTACATAACGACTTTGTTCTCCGTTTTGTCCCGATCGACCAAAACAAAAAAAAAATTGAGATTCTTTTTTTTACAAACGAAGGAGTTAATGTTACATAACGACTTGGTTCTCCGTTTTGAATCCCGATCGACCAAAATAAAAAAAATATGAGATTCTTTTTTTCACAAACAGAGGAGTTAATGTTACATAACGACTTGATTCTCCGTTTTGAATCATGATCGACCAAAATAAAAAAAAAACTGAGATTATTTTTTTTTACAAACGGAATAGTTAATGTTACATAACGACTTGATTCTCCGTTTTGAATCTCGGATCGACCAAAATACAAAGATTCTTTTTTTACAAACGGATGAGTTAATGTTACATAACGACTGAGTTCTCCGTGTTGAGTCCCGATCAACCAAAAAAAAAAATATATTCGATAATTATTCCGATCAAATTTTATTAGATGGTTATGTAACACTAATTTGAAAATATTTTAATAATTTTAAAAAAATAAGGATTCGATTATTAATGTTACAATATTTTCAATATTTAATATTATAACTTTTGACATATATTTTTAAAATATCAAATCAAATAATTGCAAAGTTGTTGAAACAAACTTGATTATAATTTGTAAATATTTTTTTATAAAAAAAAAATCGTAAATATGTGCTCGCTCGAGTTTGATTGTTGTGATGAAAAGAGTAATTACAAAAATTCTTTGTTGGAACATTTTTTTTAAAAATTACTCATTAATTTACAATACAACAATTTTCAAATTATAAATATTTATTAACATTTTAATTTTTATAAATAAATTCAAATATAAAAACATTTATTTTATTTTATTTTATTTTATTTAAAAAATAAAAAAAAAACCCTAAAAAACCTACCACCCACCCACCCACCCTGCCGCCGCCGCCCCCCACCTCCCCCTCAATCCCAGGCCGTAACGGCCGATCCTAGGCCGGCAACGGCCTGGGATCAACGATTCCAGGCCGGCGACGGCCTGGGGACCTTCTCTCCAGGCCGTCGCCGGCCTGGAAGTAGAAATCCGAGGCCTGCGACGGCCTGAACTCGGAGGCCGTCGCAGGCCTCCGATCTGTCGTTTCCGGCCGGCGACGGCTTCTCCCGAGGTAGTCGCCGGCCTGGGAAGGTGGAGGGATGCCGGTTCGGTTGGTGGAGGGTGGTGGCCGGTCGGGTGGGGTGGGGATGGGTTAGGGAAGAAGATGTATTCTTTTTTTTTTTTTAATTGGGAGGGTATTTTTGGTATTTTCTGTTGAGTAGGGTATGGACAAGGAATGAATAATTGACAAATGTCACTAATTGATTGAAATGGTATGTTACTCACTCCATCCAAGAGTCAGGATAGAACATCCCTTGTTAGTTAGTTTTAGAAGTGCAAAAGTATTCAATAAATATTGACATACTTGTTTTCTGATATATATTTTTAATGTAGATAAAATAAAATTAATTTTTTTAAGATTCAATTGTAATATATTTTTTATGGTAATATTTAATTCTGAAAACCTTATTTCAACAAAAACAATTACTAAGTTTATAGTGAATAAAGTTCTACAACTAATTTATGATGATAATTGAATTTTTATTTTCAATTATTAAATAGATATAATATAAGAAAGAAAATTCATATGCTTTTACAGTTATGTTACAAAATGAGAATCACATTTTTATTATATTAAATAGCATTAGAAAACTATGCTCGATTCCGCATGCTTGTTATACAAATTTCACCATCAAATCAAGCTCAAACAACATTTAACGTTTGAATTAGATTTAGAAACTCAATGGTCTTTAAATTTTTTTTCGAGTTTGACTGATGATCGAGTATATAAAAGTTCTTGAGAGCTCAATTTATTTTACTATTAAGGTAAACATAGTCTCAAACTCAACATAAGAAAACGGAATTGAGCATGAACAATAAAATTTTTAGTTCATTTGGTTACTTTACATCTTTAATTCTCTTATTAAACATTTAAGTAGGAAACAAATATATTATTGAGGGAATTGCACTTTTTATACCAAATTTTTACCTACTTTATACATTTCATACCACACCTTTCATAATTGCACATTTCATACAAAAATCAATCAACCTTTTTCAATTTACATACCACCGTTAAATTTTGGACGTAATTGGACACGTGCGCCGCACGTGTCCGTTAACTCTCAAAAAAAAAAAAATTCACGGGCAGGGGGGAATATTTCGGGCAGGAGTTCTGAATTTCACTTTTCATACCAAATCTTTACCTACTTTATACATTGCATACCACACCTTTCAGAATGACACATTTCATATCAAAATCAATCAACCTTTTTCAATTTTCATACCGACGTTAAATCACAAAAAAAAAAAGAAAAAAAAAAACCTCGCGGGCACTGTACTACCACATATGTTATTCTTAATTTGAGGAAACTGTAAAAAATCATATGATAGATGACATTCTCGTTTCTTTTTCGAAAGGGTAAGTATCTCAGGTTCGTCACTTTTTTACAATTAACCCCTTGAAACAGTAGTATCATATAAGGTCTTCTCATTTTGAGAAAACCGTAATAAATCATATGATCGATAACATTCCTGCTTTTTTTCGAAAGGGTACAAAATATAATAAAATGCGGTCTTCTTTATCTATGAAAATCATACTCAATCATAATTTTGTAATTTTTCTGCCAAATTTTTAAGTATAATTCATTTACAAAAAAAAATCCCTCGTGTTTGTCACTTTCTTATAATTAATTCATTGCCCCTAAAATGTTACAATTTTGACCATTATTTTTGAGCATATGGTCTGCTAAGTTTGGGGAAACCATAATAAATCGTAAATTTGAACTTTTTCTGCCAAATTTTTGTGTATAAATTTACGGGCAATTATGAGTTTTATTAATTTATGATTGATAAGAATATTTTATTAATACTAGTACTACCACATATGGTCTTCTCAATTTAATATAATCAAATTCGAATGTTTCTTAATACTCAATTTAATATAATCAAATTTGAATGTTTCTTAATTTATGTGGTTCTCAATTTAATATAATCAAATTTGAATGCTTCTTAATTAATGTGGTAGTACTAGTATTAATAAAGTTTTCTTATCAATCATAAATTAATAAAATTCATAATTGCTCGTAAATTTGTACAGAAAAATTTGGCAGAAAAGTTCAAATTTACGATTTATTATGGTTTCCCCAAACTGAGTAGACCATATGCTCAAAAACAGTGGTCAAAATTGTAACATTTTAGGGGCAAGAGATTAATTATTATAAGAAAGTAAAAAACACGAGGGATTTTTTTTTTGTAATTGAATTATACTTAAAAATTTGGCAGAAAAATTACAAAATTATGATTAAGTATGATTTTCATAGAAAGAGAAGATCGTATTTTATTATATTTTGTACCCTTTCGAAAAAGAAGCAGGAATGTTATTGATCATATGATTTATTTCGGTTTCCTCAAATTGGAAGACCCTATATGGTACTACTGTTTCAAGGGGTTAATTGTAAAAATGTGAAGAACCTGGGATATTTACCCTTTCGAAAAAGAAACGAGAATGTCATCTATCATATGATTTTACAGTTTCCTCAAATTAAGAATAACATATGTGGTAGTACAGTGCCCGCGGGGTTTTTTTTTTTTTGTGATTTAACGTCGGTATGAAAATTGAAAAAAGGTTGATTGATTTTGGTATGAAATGTGTCATTCTGAAAGGTGTGGTATGCAATGTATAAAATAGGTGAAGGTTTGGTATGAAAAGTGAAATTCAGAACTCCTGCCCGAAATATTCCCCCTGGCCGTGACTATGGGTGAGCATTTGGACCGGACCGGACCGGACCGATTTTTGATATCTAACCGGTTCGGTCATTTTTGGACCCCGGACCGAATATTTCGGTCCGTTTCGGTAAAAAACCGAAAAGTTCAGTTCGGTCCAGAAATGGACCAAATTGGAATTTGCTTTTTTTTTTTTTTTTTTTTAAGTTGCACTAAAACGGTAAAACCTGAAAACTTTCTTCACACATACATTTATCTGTCTATCTCCCCTTTCTAGGAGTACAGTACTTAATTATTTGTCATTTTCAATATTTATTTATTCTCTCTCACACACTCACACTCTGCCAAATGTGATTGAACATTGCAAGAAGACATTTTCTTTTGTCACATTTTTTCACAATCTGTACAAAAGAGCAGTAATTATATTCCTATCTTCTTCATCTCTCTTTCTTTCTCTTTTAAGTTTTATCTATGTCGGTAAAAATTCCTGTTATTGGCTGTGATTTTAAGGGAAAAAAAAATTTCTGTAAACCGGTTCGGTTCGGAAAACCGGCCGGTTTTACCGAGAACCGAGAGCATCCAAGGGCCGGTTCTCGAGCAGGAACCGTTTACCGAACCGAAATTTCGGTTCGGTAAATGGTCCGGACCGAATCATCGGTTCCGGTTCGGTTCGGTCGGTCCGCCGGACCGTGCTCACCCCTACCCGTGACACTTTTTTTTTTAGAGTTAACGGACACGTGCGGCGCACGTGTCCAATTCCATCCAAAATTTAACGGTGGTATGTAAATTGAAAAAGGTTGATTGATTTTGGTATGAAATGTGCAATTATGAAAGGTGTGGTATGAAATGTATAAAGTAAGTAAAGATTTGGTATAAAAAGTGCAATTCCCTCATATATCATTTATTAAATTAAAAAGAATAAACCACACACACTTATAAAAATTTGGGTTCTCTCTATAGTCGGGCCCTAGGGCCAAGTTGCTTGGTCTTAGGACCGACCTTGAGTTCAGGTATAAATCTAAGACAATAATTTGTGTTGTGCAAAACTTGCATTGAATTATTTTGTGAAATTTTTATTTCAAAGAATTCTATGTCGACATGAAGCCCCATTATTCCCAACATAATCACGAAAAACACAAGAACCTTACATGTATTTTCTTAAATCATTTTCATTAAGAGTGTTTAGGTAGTAGTAAAAAACTCCAAGTTTCAAGTGAACCTCCGTTTGATATTAATTGACACATTTGTTGTTTTCACACAAATTAAGAAATATCATCATTACACTAAAAATGCGCCGTCCCTCCCCACCGCCGCCGCCGCAGCAACCGCAGCAACATCCATCCAACGCAGCCGCAGCTGAGCTCCGACTCCGTGAGGCGGAGGAGCCTCTTAAGGAGGCAATTGAGGAGCTTCAGCGCCAACAGCAGGGGAATCTCCACCCTCCCTGCGATCACGGCGACGAATCATGCGTAGCAAATGCAGTCGGAAACCTATGCCAGAGCTTTCTTCTTTCATACGGTATTCACGTCGGCATTGGAATTCTCCTGCGCGCCTTCACATAGGCACGACATATTTCATGTCCCAAGTTCAAAATTAATATTGTATATTCTTAACTAGGCTAACACAAGATTGAACCAAATTTTCACACCTAAGTAAATATTTCTTACATATATTGGGCAGAGGCCGCGCGAACGCAGGCCCCCTCTATCACAAATTATGACGTAGGCTCGACCACTTGGGCCGACCTTAGGCGAGCACCCCTCCTAAGTGCAATGGAGGTCACCAACCTAAGCCATGGGCCTTATTGATCGCCCATTGACCCCGTCCAGGTAAGTATGGAGCTAGTTGTACTTCCCTCTCTTAATATTAGCATATGACACATTGTTATAACTATTCTCATCTGATGTGGGATCTTGATCATCTAACAGTTACAACCTCATTCAAAGCCTGAAATTACCTTACTAAAATCTTGAATGTTGCGTTTTCATTGCCTTAACTGGAGTAAACAAAATATATTAAGAATGCACAGATGCTAACCATGATTCAAAAGCACAAGGTAGCAAGAACTTTTGATTGTTCTGAGGTAAATTTCGACAATAAGTTTAGGTACATCATTTAGAGATGGAACAATACAATTAATTGATCATTCTTTTGACGATATATACTAATAGAACTTTAACAGATAATGTGTTGTGTGAGTGTATAAATATGGTGAGGTTTTTCAATTCAATCACATATCATAATATTCCTATAATTTTAAAGATCAGGAAAGAAATCATAAAAGCCCACAAATTAAGAAATGTGAGAATTATTAATGAAAAATTATACTGAGTCAACAATTGCCTGTTGGTTAAATTTATTACTTCAGGTCATTAATTTAAAATTTCAACTCAGAATTGTAGAGCTTTACCCTAATTAAAGGGAGCTCTTCCAGAAATTCTCGACGGCCCAAGACAAGCTCAAGCCGAGGAGGGGGTTTGGAAATAGTTTTCAACCAGCAATAGACGCGCCTCGGTTAGAACCTCATTAGCTGCGTCATTGCCCCAAGCGCAAAGATGAGGTTTGAAATATGTGCCCACTCTTTTTATTCTAAATGAAATTGATGAGGTTTGAAGAAACTCCTATGTGGGATTATTTTTGTAGGTACAATGAGATCAGAAATTTGATATGTTTTGATTTCACATTCGAAATTTATTCCTTACAGTGCTATATTTTTTTAGATTGAACTAATTGTTGTAATCGTCTACTCTAGTGTAATTTCAAAAAGGATTTAACATTTTTCATGAAAACATTAGCAATATATACTAAATTTAGTTAAAAAAAATTAACAACAACTTAAACACAGCATAAGCATACCAGATGACTTTAGTAATATATGGAAAGTTTAAAAGGGCATTTTGATAAATGTTAATGGTGTTTTAAAGATAACATCTAATTAGTTGATTCTTTCAAAAATAATAATATTTTTACAATAGGATTTACTTTAATCCGGAGGGGAAATTTTTCAAAATGGCATCTCCTTTTGCTTAATATTTTAACTGAATTGTCCTGGCCAAACCCAAAGGGGAAAAATGTTCGGAAAAGGGGTGTTTGCCGCTTGAAATGAGGCAAACACGGTATTCTTTAGTGAAAAAAAAAGGTCACTAGTTTGATTTGTGTAAAGGAGCCCCATATTTCTTTCTTTACCGTCCCAATATTTTCTTCCTACTCATAATCTTTTGAGTATCTTCTTTTCCATCAATGTGGGTAATGGTTCATAGCTAATGTGGCTACCGGCACTTTTAACTTGTGCTCTAGACCCTGCGAGCGCAAACCCCTTTACCATAAACTATTTAGTCAACCATAGGGAGAGCCGGACATGTAACTCCAAAAACCATGTCATCTTATCTTATATCTTATACTAGCCTATTCCCGTGCTACGCACAAAATTATATTAAAATATTTTAATTAATTTTATTTAGAATTAGGTTATTAATATGACTTATTCAAATCACGGTTATGAAAAATAAATATAGCATGAAAAATATTATTCTTTACATAAAATAAATGGTTAAGCTCAATAAATAATTTTAATAAGAAATTGTAATTACGGAACACCTTATTGACTTGGTGAACCGAAGCAGGGAGCCATGGATAATTAAAAAAAAAAACTTTATTTAACAATGTGATTCAATTGCCCTATGTAATACTTAACATATTTTGATTGTCGATTTACAACTACTATACTAACTTTGCTTTGAAGTGTCTTGCATGATGATAGTAAAAAGGATTAATTCTTTAAATATTGTTTGACTATAGTTGAAATTATTTAAAATATCTAAATTTTTAATTAATAGATACACAAAATATTGATTATGTTGAGAACTGGCGAAGTTTTGTTAGGTTAGGGCTGGATGAAGATAAAATGTTCAAGTTCTTGACAATTTGAAAATTTTAGGATAAATGATTAAGTTAGACCATTACTTGAGCTATTTGAAGTTCAAAAAGACATTGTCATATAAAGTCTTAGAAACAAATGAAGAGTAAGAATAATAATAGTACAATTAAAATTGATGAAAACGAATGTAATGTGAAGATAAATATAAAAAGAGTTCACCTAATCAATATAGAAAACTAAGGGCTATTCTATATAGTTCACTTTATAAGCTGTCGGTATGATTTGAGTTACTAAACATAATGACATGTCTGATTGATGTCTTTTTTATGTTAAATACTTTCAGTCATTTAGCCCTCGTGTCACCAATGTGTAGTAAATTGAATAAGATAAAAAATAATCTAACAAATCCAAATAAAAATGCTAGATTTTTTTTTAAAAATAATGAAAAAGGAAGGAACAAATTTTCTTACACACTTGCAACATTTTGTGCTAAGTAATATCACTGTAAAATTCCCCTCTCAAATTAAAGTCCATTCACTATCACAAAAATATCATAAAAGAATACGAACCATCTCAATGTATATCAACACAAAAATATAATAACTATTTCATGTGTAGTTGAGTCAAACACTAAATATAATGTGTGTCCTCAAGCAGGAACATCTACTTTTGTTATTCAATCAAAACTTGAAACTTCTTGATATCTATAACGCTTATTTAAAAAAACTGAAGCTTCAATATCTTTCATCGCAATCGGGAATCCAACTCTTAGTTCAAGTTTCTTGGCAATTGAAATACCATCTCTTGGTTTAAGTTTCGGGATGAGAATTCAAAAAGTTCATGTTTCGCTTCTAATAAATAATACATAATTAAAATTTTAATAGAACTTGACAAATACATTTTCTAAGAAACAAATCAAGACAAAATAATTACTTTTCAGCAATACAATTCTTCCGAGATTACACACTCACATTTTTTTTAATAATTACATACATCACTTTGCTTCAAGATTTCCTGCACAAAAAACTTTAAATTATTTCAAACTTATAAAATTAAGCAATCATAATTAGTTGCATACAATTCACATTTCATGTTAATATAAAAATAAAATATGGACAAATATAAATAAAAATAAAATACCAATCACAAACCTATTGATGCTTTAAATCAGCGGTTTGACAATTCTTTTAAGATATCTATATCATCAAGAAGTTAAAACCGATCCAATCCAAAGAAAAGAAATTCATGCGAGCAAATTAGTAATTGTATAGACATGAAATTACCAAATAAATTAAGAAAAATGTCGAATTAATCTATCATAAATATTACACTAATAAAAATAATTCTAAATTCTAGAAAAAGATATATATATATATATATATATATATTCCCGTGCTATGCACAAAATTAAATAAAAATATTATTCTAAACAATGCGCCAATGATAAGATTATTGATATGACTTATTAATAAAATATCGTGCTATGCACCAAAAATAAAAATAAAAATAATAAAAAAATCATACGACAACAAATTCTCTCGTACTATGAAATAATCAAATATAACTATTACAAAGAATCTATAACGGATCTGATCAGAAAATCTTATGGGCATAAATAAGTATTTCTATTTATTTGGTTTAAACCAACTCAAACAAAATTGATTATTTTTTCACAACATTCTAACCAAAAAACAACAATAAAGGTCATAACGACATCAATTTGTTGCAATGATAATATAATTTGTCTTATTTATATTCATATAACTAAAGCTCTTCAATATGAGAAAAACAAACTTTGAATTTTATAGATTATATAAATATGCATGGAAAATATAAACTTAAAAAATATACAACAAATTAGTAAAGAATGTTTGATTTAATAAAATTTAACAATATTATACCGTTTAGCCAACTTTCTTATGAAAAAAAATTGAAATTTTAAAGAACCAATACACATTAAATTTAATTATTAAAAAAATTATTTAGTTATCTGAAAAATAATGAGAAAATAACATAAAAGCAAATAAATTAATAATAAACATTGAAAATATTAATATAATAGTTTCCAATATAACTTCAAAAGAAAATGTGAATAAAATCATATGAAAGTAATTAACTAAATAAGTGGTTCGTCTAAAAGAAGAAAAAAAAATCAAATATAATAATAATATCTACAAATTAATTTATGGATCCAATAATCTGAAAAATCACCCTAATCAATTAGATGATAGTAGCACTGTGCAAAAATCAAAACTCAGAACAATGAGCTTAGAAAATGATATAGCAATTGTGTAAAAATCAAATATCTAACAAAATCAACACAAAAAAGTGTAAAATATTAAATTTAGAAGGAAAAAATTCATTGGGCAAATTGTCTAAGTTTGTATGTAAGGTGAAATGAAAAACTCGGACAAATAATTTCTAAAAACATAATATAAATAATTTAAAAATTAATCTCATCCACAAAGTGTAAATAAAAATATTAATCAAGGAAAAGAAATGTACAAAGATAAATTGTTAAAATTAATAGCATACCATTATAATGGTTGACAATATATTTGGAAAAGAAAAAAAAAAGGTATGTATCTAACTCAATAAAAGATTTATAAAAGAATATCAAATCAATGATGCATATTAAATCGTATGAAATGAAAATTCAGAAAATACATAAAAGAAAGAATATTAAATTTGTAACAGTTAATATTAATAAATCAAGATAAAGAAAAAAATGTGAAAAAAAAAGAAATTGGGATGTAAATTGTAATGAAATTTTTTAAACTAAAATGAAACAAATCAAGATCCACTAATACCTCGTGATTCTGATAAAAACTACAACATAGTTTACTAAAGTTTACAAAAGTATGAAAATAATAACCATTAGATATGTTTACTATATATCTATCTAATAACCAAAAGTGGTGTTTACCCTTACTTGATTGATAAAATTAAATTTAAATTAGACGAATGAAACCTTGTACTGAAATTGGGCAGGGGCCGCGCGAACGCAGGCCCCCTCTACCACAAATTATGACGTAGGCTCGACCACTTGAGCCGACCTTAGGCGGGAACCCCTCCAAAGTGCAATGGAGGTTACCAACCTAGGCCATGGGCCTTATTGATCGACCATTGACCCCGTCCAGGTAAGTATGGAACTTAGCGTAGTTCCCTTTGTTGATAAAGGCTGCATTGAGTTTGTTGATAGGAGTTTCATTTGATGTGGGATGAACTTTGCTTTGTGCTGACTGCTGCCTATAATTCGAATATTCGATGGACTCCCAATTATCCATTGAAGATCTCCTTTAAGATCAAACAATTCCATCGACGTGAGTATGATTTTGTCACAGAATATCAAATTTGGCCAGCCAGCTATATCAACTTATCAACTTCATAATCTCCATTTCATGTTTAACATACTTTACTTCAAAAAGCAGCTTCAAATGTCATCGCCCTTTGGCAATATCTTAATGTCATTTGCATTCAATATAAATTATTTAAACCAACCTCGTGATATAATTAAAATTTTATTCCCAAGCTCAAAACAAATTAATAAATTGCTTTCCAATATTTACAATAAGTTTGATCTCAAATTAACTGGATAATTCTGCCAATAAAAAAATTAGCAATTTGTTTCTCCAGAATATCAAAAATATTTTTTTTACCTTTACATCAAATGAGTAGCACTTTATGCTTTCATGCTCAAAAAGTATATTAAAGGGAAGAGCTCTAAAATCGTCCTAAAAATAACCATTACCGAATTGCTATGAATGGTCTGTCTGTTAGTATTCAATGCCAGAAAAGTTTTTCATTGTTTTGGTGAATTGTTTTAAACACACACAATAAAGTTGATTGCTAGATGTCTACCTATTTATATTTCTAATATTCTAGATATATTTTAGTGAAAGAAATCATATCCTATCCTATCCTATCCTATCCTATCCTACTTACTATTATTTCAAGGGTGTCTTTTGGTCAAAAGACTTAATTTTAACTCAAATTCTCTTTTCTTAGAATTTACAATTATTTTTAAAAAATAAATAGAATTTACAATTACATGCATAACATTAAAGAAATTTTAAAAAAAAAAAAACAATGCTAATGGGACTCCCACGTCTAACATTAAAGAAATTTAAAAAAAAAAAGAAAAACAATGCTTATGGGACTCCCACGTCTGAATGCATAAGATTAAAGAAATTTAAAAAAAATTCCCACGTCTGAATGCATAAGGTTAAAGAAATTTAAAAAAAGCTCCCACGTTTATGTTTACACTCCCACGTACAATTAAATGAATAACATTAAAGAAATTTAAAGAAAAAACACAATGCTCTAAAAATTATCTCCACGTCTGATGTCTAAAGAAATAATTACATGATCTAACACAATTTACACTCTCATGTCTGATTTGCACTCCCACTTCTGATGTTTAAAAAACTTATCACCTTATAATTCATGATGGTCCGATCGATCCAGCCCAACCACATGATAGGTGATCACAATTCATCAATTCAATTTCATGTATCAATGTTATATGTCTCAATAATTTATGGTGTTTATACCACATCTTTTTTTTTTTTTGTTTTTTTTTCAGATTTTACATTCCGGAGAAATTCACGAAACTTTAATCACGGTTCATCAGGGCTCAAAAGCTGCAGGTTCGTTCTACTTTTATCAATCTACTCAATTTTTTCATTCCATGATACATATTGTTGGATGAAGATGAAGATGAAAGAAGTCAGATTTTAAGGGAAGGTTTTGATGATTTCCAAAACATCATAATCAGCTAAGTATGGAAAGCTTAGTTCCCTTGTTAGAATTTTGAACAAATAAAAGAAGACATCAGAAGAGTTCAAAGTTCAAAGCTCAGAAGACTAGTGATCTCTTGCTGAAACAGCGAACAGAAGGGTAGATCATCAGCCGAGTCAAATCAGATTAGTTCAGTATTTGATCAGCAGAGTATCTATCAGCAGAGTCGTTTTGATCAGCAGAGTAGAAGAGATCAAGAGATTAGTCCAACGGTAATAAATGCACTTGGTGTAATAAATGCTGGAAGAGAAGGGTAGTAATGGCAAATGATTGAAGATATCCTCGGATCAGCAGAGTGCATTTAATGCGATGGACAGAAAAGTACTGTACACTGTACGGTTTGCTGCAGAGAGCCGTTTCAAAAGAGCTGAAGAATGGATTTGATTTGTGACTTGCCTTCAACGGTCATATTTTCATCTCCATGTATAAATAGAGCTGAATTTCAAACGAGCAAAAATACAACAACAATCAGAGATCGAAATTTTGAAGCAGAATTTCTCTAAGTCTCAAAAGCTCGAACAGCTCACTCGTCTGGTGGAAGTCATCTGTTGACAGAAACCCAGTTGAAGAAATCAGAAAAACATTATCTGAGTGATTTTGTAATAGCTGAGTGTTGTGTGAAGTGAGAATCCATCTTTGTGAGTGATTCTACTTTAGAGGATAGGTTTTCTTTGTGAATTCCTATTGTGAGCTTACAGCCTTCTCATTAGTTGTTTAGGTGTAAGTGGAGAAATATTGTAATCTAAGTGATTATAGTATAACCCAGAATCTGTGTGATCTGGAAGAGTGGACTAAAGGATTTTTATCCATATAACCACTATAAAAATTCTTTGTGTTATCTTGCATTTAAAGTTTTCTTGCATATTTTAAAGTTTGCATTTTAAACACTTTGAATCAAATAAAAGATTTTATAAGGAGTTTGAAAACTGTGGATAAAATCTTTCTAGAACTTAGTTTACTTGTGAAAAACACTTTCAAACAATCCGCTGCAAGTATACTCTTGGAAAACTGTTTTGCTGAAAAACAGCTAAGTCACTGTAAGAAGAGTGGTCAGTCGTCTGTTCAAGATTTGTTCACGATCAGACTAGTCTGCTTACTGTTCTTCATCAGCTTAGACTGCTGACAGAAGACTGAAAAGTTTTTAAGTTCAAAAATTTTCAGAGGTCTATTAACCCCCCCCCCCCCTCTAGACCTCATCTGACCACTTGGGACCAACAAGTGGTATCAGAGCAGGTGGTTCATTAGAATCAGCTGCCTGATCAACGAGCTTGATCCAAGTGTTTTTCAAAGGTTTTCAAAACTTTTCAAAAGAGCATCTTTTTGAAAAATCAAAACTTTTTGAAAAATGGATTGTATCAGCCAAGTTCCCCACATTGCTGGTATGTCTTTCGAAGACTGGAAGATTAGAATGGAAATCTTTCTAGCAGCCTACAATGACAACATGTACACATGTATCATTAAAGGTCCATTCAGATTCACAAAGACCATAAAAATAAATGAAGTAGATACGGTTGTGGAGAAAGACCTTCATGAGATGACTCCAGAGGAGATAAAGCTTTACAATCTAGATAAAGTTGGGAGATTCATCATGACTAAAGCCCTGGATAATGATCGGTTTGACAAGGTCAAACATTGCAAAACTGCAAAGGAAATGTGGGACAAAGTCAGAGATATGAGCGAAGGCAATGATGCTATAAAGGAGCATCAGCTCACTGTTGCATTGGAGAAACTTGACAACTTCAAGATGAAGTCTGGAGAAACCATTGATCAGATGGATACCAGATTCACCAGAACTCTGAATGAAGTTTTAAAGCTGGGAAAGACTTTCACTGACAAAGAGATCTCTGTCAGAGTACTGAAGGCTCTACCTTCCAAGTTCAACATGAAGGTGACAGCAATGGAAGAATCAAGAGATCTGGGCAAGATTTCTCTTACAGAGCTGTTCTCCGTACTCAAGGCTTATGAGTATAAACTGCCAAGAATGGGAATTGAAGAAACCTCAACTTCAGGACCCACAGCTGCACTGGTTGCTGCTGAAAACCAAAGAAGACCAGCTCAAAGAAATGCTGAAGTGGACTCATCTGATGAAGCCACTCTACTCAACAAGAAGGAGTACACTGCTGGAGATGTTGCACTGTTGATGAATAATTTCAAGAAGTTCTACAAAAGAAAAATGAAGAACAAATACAACAATGCTTCTTCTTCTAAACCTAATTTTTCTTCTCAAGATAAAGATGATTATAAATCAAAACTAATGTGTTACAACTGCAGGAAATTGGGACACTTCATCAAAGACTGCCCATATCCAAAAGCAGAAAAGTACACTGAGGAGGAGAAGAAAGTGAGAAAAGAAAGAAAGCATCAGAAAGGCAAGGCTATGATGGCAGAAGCAGAAAAGTTAGCTGTTGTCTACTCATCTGATTGTCTACTCATCTGATTCAGATTCAGACTCGTCTGATGAAGAATCTTCTGATGAAGAAAAACCTGCTCTCCTGTGTCTAATGGCAAAGGAATCTGGTGACTCTGAGGATGAGGTAACTCCTCAAGAAAATGAACTGTTTAATTCTCTAGAGCAAATGATGTTGAATAATACTACTATTGCTGGAGAGTTTGTTAAGCTTAAGGAAGAGATGAACTTGCTAAAAGAGCAAAATAGTTCACTGAAACTTTTAGCTGAAAAGCCAAAAGAATCAGCTGAATATAAACAGCTTGAGCAAGAGCATGAATCTCTGAAAGCTGAGTGTGAGGTTTATAAAGGAAAAATCATGGAACTTGAGAAAATTATTGAGTCTCATGATAAGTCGACTGTTGCATCCATGCATACATCTAGTAAACAGGAGACACCTTTAGGAAAGGAAAAATTAGAATTGAATCATACTGAAAAATTTATTTCAGCTGACAATAGTAAGGTCATTCTGTATGTTCAAACTTCTAAACCTACCTTATCTGAGAAAGTGGTAAAGGAGAAGAAATCTCCTAAGGCTAAAAAGAGCAAAGAGCCTAGTGTAGGAAATCAGACTAGTAAGACCAAACAGCAGAGTCCTAAGAAGTCTGCTGATAAAGCTAAAGTCAATCAGACTAGTGGTAAAACTAAGTCAAAATCAAATGAGCAAGCAACTAGTAAACCAAAGAAGCATAAAAATAAGAAAAATCAAAATGCTTGGTATGGAAATGAGTAGTATTATGTGCAACCTGCTGCATATCATCCTATGTATCATGCACCTCAATTTCCTAGTTACTATGCACCTTACCCTGCTCATCCAATGCATGCATATCCTGCATATCATGCACCTTACCCTGCTTATGAACATTATTCATATCATACTGATCATCAACATGACTTATCTGATAATTATGATAAAAATGAAACTGTTCATGCTCCTGCTAAAACTCAGAAACCTAAGAAGCCTAAGACATCAACATCTTGGGTTGTCAAAGGTGGAACTAATCCTTCAGGACCCTCTCAATAAGGGTACCTAAAACAATTTTACTTTTGTTTTGTAGGTTAGGATTAGGAGTAGGAGTAAAGTAGAGAAGATCTGGTACTTGGACAGTGGATGTTCAAGACACATGTGTGGAAACATACATGAGCTGACTGATGCAGTTGCTGTGGATGGTCCAAAAGTTACTTTTGGAGACAGCAAAGAAGGCAAGATTAAAGCTAAAGGAAGATTAATCAAAGGAAACATAGAGATATCTGACGTCTCCTATGTTAAAGGCCTAAAATATAATCTGCTGAGCATAAGTCAATTTTGTGACAAGGGATATTCAGTCATCTTCTCAACAGATAAGTGCTATGTTGAACAGATTGGTACAAAGAAGGTAATTTTATCTGGAAGACGACAGGGAAATATCTATGTAGTCGACTGGAATTCTGCTGACAAGAATTCAAGTGTTTGTTTGGTGGCATCTGCACCAAGTGAAGTCAGTTGGCTATGGCACAAGAGAATGAATCATTTAAACTTCAAGACCATAAACAGATTAATCAAGAATGATTTGGTAGAAGGGATTCCAAAAGCGGTCATGAGCAAAGACAAGCTCTGTGACGCATGTCAGAAGGGTAAACAAATCAAGTCATCATTTAAAGAAAAGAAGCACCAATCTTCTGGAAGAATATTGGAGCTGTTGCATATGGACTTATTTGGACCCATTGATCCAGTCAGCAATGGTGGAAAGAAATACTGCCTAGCTGTTGTGGATGACTATTCAAGATATACTTGGGTAATTTTCATGAAGAAGAAAAGTGAAACCAAGGAACATCTTACAAATCTGATGGAACTGATCCAGAATGAAAAGAGCATTAAAATATTAAAGATCAGATCAGATAGAGGGACAGAGTTTACAAACTCTACTGTTGAAGAGTATTGTAACATCAAAGGAATACATCATGAGTATTCAGCTGCAAGAACCCCTCAACAGAATGGTGTTGCTGAAAGGAGAAACAGAACACTAAAGGAAGCTGTCAGAACCATGATAGCTGAAGCTAAGCTGCCTCAAAGATTTTGGGCAGAAGCAACAAACACAGCATGCTTTACCCAAAACAGATGTATGATCAACAAAAATCAGAACAAAACTCCATATGAAGTTTGGAACAACAGAAAACCAAACATTCATTACTTTAAGATTTTTGGTTGTAAATGTTTTGTATTGAATAATGGGAAAAATCACCTTGCTGCATTTGCAGAAAAGGCTGATGAAGCTGTTTTTGTAGGATACTCATCTGTTAGTAAAGCTTATAGAGTTTTTAACAAAAGAACATTACTAATAGAAGAATCTATCCATGTAGTATTTGATGAGCCAAGTCAATCTTCTGAAAAGAATCAAAGTGTTAATCAAGATCTGTCTGCTGATTTACAGAAGTTAGACGTTGGAAGAAATGAAGAATATGTTCCCATCATACTACCTAATCTAAGTTCAGCTGCTAACTCAAGTGCTGTTCAAAATCACAGTGCTGATTGTCTAACAGACGAGTTGCAAACAGCTGACAGACCAGAGACTGTTCAACAGACTGCAAATGTTCAACAGACTACTACTGGAACTCCAACAGTAGTGTTGCAAGATCAAGACAGAGGACAACATCCTGATCTACAACCTGATCTCAGATGGCTCAAGAATCACCCACCTGAACTAGTCATTGGTGATCCTTTAGATAGAGTGAAAACAAGAAGAGCTGCTGCACAAGATGCCATGTTTGTCACATTTTTATCTCAAATAGAGCCCAAGCAAATTGAAGAAGCTCTCTATGATTCCTTCTGGATAGAAGCTATGCAAGAAGAGTTGAATCAATTTGAAAGGAATGAAGTCTGGTACTTAGTTCCTAGACCAAGTCATCAAAGAGTAATTGGCACTAAGTGGGTTTTCAGAAATAAAATGAATGAAGATGGTGTTGTCACCAGAAACAAAGCAAGACTAGTGGCCAAAGGATATTGTCAAGAAGAAGGAATTGACTTTGATGAAACTTTTGCACCAGTAGCAAGACTTGAAGCAATCAGACTGTTTCTAGCCTATGCTGCTTACAAGAACTTCACTGTCTATCAGATGGATGTGAAGTCTGCTTTTCTCAATGGAGAATTGCAAGAAGAAGTGTACGTTGAACAACCTCCTAGATTTGGAGTCTATCAAGAAGAGGACAAAGTATATCGTCTGAAGAAAGCCCTCTATGGACTGAAACAGGCTCCAAGAGCATGGTATGATACCCTATCTGATTTTCTTTTAATTAAAGGATTTCGAAAAGGTAAGGTAGATAAAACCTTGTTCACTATTGAATGGGAAAACCATATATTACTTGTGCAAATATATGTGGACGATATTATTTTTGGTTCAACTAACCAATAGATGTGTGATAAGTTCTCCAAGCTGATGCAGAATAAGTTTGAAATGAGCATGATGGGTGAACTTAATTACTTTCTTAGATTGCAAGTTAGACAGTTGCCTGATGGAATATTCATCAGCCAAGCAAAGTGCACAAGAGATCTGTTCAAGAAATTTGGTATGGAAACTAGCTCAACTGCTACCATTCCTATGTCTACAAGTCTTCGTTTGGATAAAGATGAAGATGGCAAATCAGTAGACATTACCAAATACAGAGGCATTATTGGTTCATTGTTGTATCTAACAGCAAGTAGACCTGATATAATGTACTCAGTTGGAGTCTGTGCAAGATTTCAATCAAACCCCAAAGAATCTCATCTCTTAGCTGCCAAGAGGATATTGAAGTATGTTAAAGGCACTCAAGAATTGGGATTATGGTATCCTAGAGAATCTGGATTTGAACTTGTTGGCTATTCAGATTCAGACCTTGCTGGCTGCAAGATTGACAGAAAAAGCACAACAGGTGCCTGTCAGTTCTTAGGCAGTCGTCTGATCTCATGGATGAGTAAGAAGCAAACCTCAGTCTCTATATCTACTGCTGAAGCTGAATATATAGCTGCTGGAGCTTGCTGTGCACAGATACTTTGGTTGAAGCATCAACTAGAAGACTACAATATCAAGATCAGTGGAATTCCAATCTACTGTGACAATACAAGTGCAATTTCACTTACTCAGAACACTACAAGTCATTCAAGGACTAAACATATTGAGATCAAACATCATTTCATTAGAGATCATGTTGAAAAAGGCAATGTTTTGATTGAGTATGTTCATACTGATAATCAGATTGCTGATATCTTCACCAAACCTCTAAGTGAAGCAAGGTTCTCAACTCTAAGAGCTGAGTTAGGACTACTTAATTTGGATGCATAAGCTGAGGGGGAACTCATCAGAAGACTGGAGTTCAACAGCTTAGTCATCAGTTATTTATTTCAAGAATTAACTTTCAACAGACTAGTTAACTTATGAATTCTTAAAGACAGGGGGAACGTGTAAGACTAGCGGTACTTCTGTTCTAAAGATGAAATCTGTTAATGTCAGTTAGTTAAAGTTATGCTATCAGAAGATCTGTTCTTAATTCTTGAAGATTGAAGATTATTTTATCTTGCTGGATTGACAAACAGCAGAGGAAGATTACTAGCTATTGGCTTTCTCTAGTAATATCAGATAACAGATCACTCGTCTGTCAGATAAGTTAAACTCTACTCATCTGATATCTTATATAAGCATGGTCATAAAACGTATCTTTATAAACGCGCTTTTATAAGTAACAGATTAGTGTCGATAGAGTTTCCCGCCCATCTGACATTAAAATAATAAAATTGAAATCCGCTTCTCCTGTCCACACGATTAAAAACTGTCAGATTAGATCAACGGTTCTGATAAATCACGGAAACCTAATCAAAAGGAAACCTATAAAATCCGATCTAAACAGTACAGTCGTCTTACGCACCCAAATACTCTCAAAACTCTCTAACTCTCAAACCCTTCTGTTGCGAAAAAGTTAACTGCATCTTTGTAGATTTCTACTCTCAAAATTTCAGAAATGGAGAAGATTATCGAAGGAAGGTACTTCAACTACAGCAAATTCCATTTCTCGGGCACTGATCTGATGCGCTCGTTACTGGAAAAGATTAAAGAAGCTTCGTTAGTTCCTGTTTTAGAGGCTCACGAAGAAAGGGTCTACTTAGAAGATGTTGAGCACTTCTATCTAACCAGGAAATTCTCTAAGAATGACACGGTCATGTCTGCTGAAATAGGTGGAAAGAAGATTGCGATCTCGGCTGCTGTTCTCAATGAGATCTATAAACTAACAGACAAGGGAGGAGATGTGACCTCGTTAGGGTCAGAAAAGGAAGAGGAGTTCTGGGCCATTTGTGCTAAGAAAGGAGAACAGATGACTGGGACTTTGATGAAGACCCAGCTGAAGGATGAATACCAGAGATTTGCTGATATCATAGCAAAGGTTCTGGATTGTGCTACAGGTTCTTTGGATGGGTTGCCGAGGAAAAGATACCACACAATGGTGTGTATCTATTATGGGTTGAAGGTTAACTGGGCTGCTCACGTGTATGAGCTGCTGAGTGACAAAAGGCCTTCACATGCCATTTTATTGAGTAATCTATTTGCATCCCTACAATGCCCTATGGGAGGTGGAAAGCAAACCCATGGTAGCAAAGAGTTCAAACTCTATGAACCAGTGAGACAGTTAGTGGCTGCTCCAAAGAGGAAGGCTGCTGCAAAAACTAAAAAGACCCCTTCTAAGAAGAGCAAGAAGGAAGGTCAGACTAGTCAGTCTGCTGAGCCAACAGCACAGTCTGCTGATGAGACTGTTTCAGCACTTCCTGAGGATGAAGTTCCTGAAAAAGAAATTGAAGATTTTACAAAGGAGATTGAGCAGATGAGTACTGCTTCCTCTCCTGAAAGGACAGAATCTGAGGAAGAAATTCCTCTTCAAAGGTTGAAGAGGATGAGAACAAAGAGTGAGGCAAGGGGACCTCCTACTGCCAACCCCACTGTCAAAAAGATTGCAAAGTCAAAGGTTAAGAGAAATGTCACTTTCTCTGAAGAACCTGTTGCAACTGTTAGAGAAACAACATCAGAAGCAGAAAGACCATTGACAATTAAAGAGCCTGCTGTTGAAGCTGCTAAAGTTGCTGCTGCTGAAGCTAAAGTTGTTTCTGAAATTGGAGGGTCAACAGAAGACTCATCTGCTGTACCATCTGCTGAAGGTGAAGGAGCGCAGCAGATTAGTACAACACATGAAGGAGATGCACCTTTGTTGCATCCTACTCCAGTTGCTGCAATTCCTCTTCAAGCAATTGAGAGTCCTGAAACAAGAAGAAGAAGGACTGGCAAGATTGCTACTTATTTGACTGCTGCAGAAAAGAAAAGATTAGATGCTGCTGAGAAGCAAAGGATAGCTGCAGAGAAGGCGGAAGAGGATAGGCTGAAAAGCCTAGAATTAAAAAGGCTGGAAGATGAAGCCAGCAAGATGACTCAGGAGCAGAGGGATGCTCTTGAGGCAGCAGAGTTGGCTGCTGCTATTGAAGCAAGCACCAAGGATGCTCACGGACATCAGCATACTGGTGGGATAGCTATTGGTGAACCAAGGGATCCAAACAAACCAATACCAGCTATGCCTGCACCTAAGACAAAGCCAAAGAGGAGAGAAGAAATTAGATTGTCTTTGGAGATTGTCAGGGAAGATCCTGCTATCTTTGAAGAATTCCTAAAAAGGCTTGATGCTGAGAATGAAAGGGTCAACCGCCTGACACAGTTCACTAATGAGAAGATCAGATACAACAGGTGGAGGGAATTCAGACTGACAAAGAGTCCAGCTGAAATGACCAAATGGAAAGCCTTTGCTGTTGAAGAAGCATGGGTACTGAAGTGGCTTGAGACGGGTTCTCTCATTCAAGCACTTGATTCAGAATTCTTTCTGGACAGGTTGAGAATGAGGATAAGTCACTTAGTTAAAGCTGAAGCCAAGAAGATTTTTGAGTCTATTGCTGAGGACTATGATGATTCAGTAGACCTCAAAGAAAGATCTATCAAATTGGCTATTGCTCAAGCAATGGAGCTTTGGGCAAAGAAATCAAGGAAGCTAAGGGGACAACCAAGCTCATTGGTCCCACTTCCAAACATCAAACACATTGTCTATGGTCCAAACATCAAACCTTATGAGGAGCTGCCTGAGGAACCTTCATCTACTTTTATTCCTCTTGATAATTTTACTTGGATTTCTAACAGGTCAGCTGTGGACAATGAAGGATTGATGAGGACAGTTGAAACTGTCAAGAAGATTATAGCCCCTGCTGATAAGGAAAAAGAAAAGTCTTCTGATCAACCAGAGCAAAAAGAGGGTACATCAGACCCATCTAATCAGAACAAAGAACAGGGTGATAAGTTTGATGCTGCTGATGATTCAAAGAAAGAAGTAGAAATTCCAGCAGATCAGACCAAGGACAAAGAAGTTGCTGCTGAAGGAGATGATCAAGCTAAGGAGAAGGAAAGCACTCCAAGCCTTGCTGGTGAATCAGCAGATCAATCTCTTGCATTGACAACTCAACCATCAGAGCAACTTATGAAAGATACACCTGCTGCTACTTCAAATATGCCTTCAACTTCTCATGGTGTTCAGTCAAATCTGTTGGACTCCATCCAACAAATGATCACCAATTCTCTGAAGGATATGAAGAAAGAATTAGCTGCAGAAGTAATAGCTGCTGTTAAACAACCAAGTCAGAAAGCTGCTGCTGTCCCAACAGATCTGATAGAAGACACTGCTCACAATGTCAAATCCATCTGTCAGGATATGGATATACTTCGAAGACGGACTCAGAGCACTACTGAAGGTTGGAAGCAGATTGAACAAACAGTTGAAATGGCTCTCCAAGCAGAAGATGAAGTCATGGGAAACATGATGAAAGACTTCACTGCTTCATCTAATTGGATTTTGGGAACTCAAATTCAATTGGGTGATCAAGGAGAAGACTTGCTCAAAGAAGTCAAAACTGTTAAGGCCAATCAACTTAAACAACAAGCTCAGATTAATGTCATGGAAGAGAACATCAAGCTTCTCTGTGATTCACTTCTGATTACACCAGTTGTGCCACAATATCCACCTGTCCCTGCTGATGATGACAAAAAGGGGGAAGAAAGGATATTTGGACAGCAAAGGGTTGATTTCCAAAGGGAAGAAGGAAATCAAGATGCTGAAGAAACTGAAGTGTTAGAAGAATCTGCTGGTGAGACTGAAAGACATATGGGAGAATCAAGCAGACCAACAGATGAGAAAATTACAGAAGAAGAGCAAGCTGAACTTGAAGAATCTGAAGCAAAAGCCAAGTCTGACAAGGAACTAGCTGCTGCCAAAGATTCAGCTGAAAAACAGCTTGATCCAGATGTCAAGAAAAAGAAGCTAGAGCTGTTGAGGAAAAGATTCTTTGAAAACTTGGAAGCTGAGTCTTCTAAGTTATCTGATGATGAATCTGGAAAAGAAGACAAGGAAGCTGCAGAAGAAAAGAAGAAAGAAGACTAGTTTAGACTAGATTTCTTTATCTTTAAAACCTTGTAATCTTTTACTTTGCATCTTTTACTCTTCAAAACTTGTAATATGTAATCAGTTCAATCATTTATAAAATTGCAAGTTTGAATCCAACATACTATTTCTATCTCAGAAATTTTTGAGGATCAAAACTTTAGTTTAGGTACAGGTACTTAGCTGGAGTTTTGTCATCATCAAAAAGGGGGAAATTGTTGGATGAAGATGAAGATGAAAGAAGTCAGATTTTAATGGAAGGTTTTGATGATTTCCAAAACATCATAATCAGCTAAGTATGGAAAGCTTAGTTCCCTTGTTAGAATTTTGAACAAATAAAAGAAGACATCAGAAGAGTTCAAAGTTCAAAGCTCAGAAGACTAGTGATCTCTTGCTGAAACAGCGAACAGAAGGGTAGATCATCAGCCGAGTCAAATCAGATTAGTTCAGTATTTGATCAGCAGAGTATCTATCAGCAGAGTCGTTTTGATCAGCAGAGTAGAAGAGATCAAGAGATTAGTCCAACGGTAATAAATGCACTTGGTGTAATAAATGCTGGAAGAGAAGGGTAGTAATGGCAAATGATTGAAGATATCCTCGGATCAGCAGAGTGCATTTAATGCAGCATTTAATGCGATGGACAGAAAAGTACTGTACACTGTACGGTTTGCTGCAGAGAGCCGTTTCAAAAGAGCTGAAGAATGGATTTGATTTGTGACTTGCCTTCAACGGTCATATTTTCATCTCCATGTATAAATAGAGCTGAATTTCAAACGAGCAAAAATACAACAACAATCAGAGATCGAAATTTTGAAGCAGAATTTCTCTAAGTCTCAAAAGCTCGAACAGCTCACTCGTCTGGTGGAAGTCATCTGTTGACAGAAACCCAGTTGAAGAAATCAGAAGAACATTATCTGAGTGATTTTGTAATAGCTGAGTGTTGTGCGAAGTGAGAATCCATCTTTGTGAGTGATTCTACTTTAGAGGATAGGTTTTCTTTGTGAATTCCTATTGTGAGCTTACAGCCTTCTCATTAGTTGTTTAGGTGTAAGTGGAGAAATATTGTAATCTAAGTGATTATAGTATAACCCAAAATCTGTGTGATCTGGAAGAGTGGACTAAAGGATTTTTATCCATATAACCACTATAAAAATTCTTTGTGTTATCTTGCATTTAAAGTTTTCTTGCATATTTTAAAGTTTGCATTTTAAACACTTTGAATCAAATAAAAGATTTTATAAGGAGTTTGAAAACTGGGGATAAAATCTTTCTAGAACTTAGTTTACTTGTGAAAAACACTTTCAAACAATCCGCTGCAAGTATACTCTTGGAAAACTGTTTTGCTGAAAAACAGCTAAGTCACTGTAAGAAGAGTGGTCAGTCGTCTGTTCAAGATTTGTTCACGATCAGACTAGTCTGCTTACTGTTCTTCATCAGCTTAGACTGCTGACAGAAGACTGAAAAGTTTTTAAGTTCAAAAATTTTCAGAGGTCTATTCACCCCCCCCCCCCCCCCCTCTAGACCTCATCTGACCACTTGGGACCAACACATATTTTATTTGCATTACTTTGAGGTTTGACAAATATCACTAAATTCTTATAAACATGGCTTCTTTGGTTTCATGGAATACAAAGCTACAGTGGAAACATTTATACATGGACTTCCTGAAGAAATTGACAAAACTTACATCTACTCAAGCCCATTTTCAAGTATTTTCTTTTCACGGATAATTTGCACATCTACGGTAAATATATTTATTTGGATAATGATAATAAAGTGCCCTTGCACGATATAATTGTACCAAAGGTATAAAATATTGACAAAATTTTACCAGAAGAAACCGTGTAAGTAAAAGTTATGTGTGCAAATGCAATTATACAGTTGGGGACAACATACTTTTAGCTACTTATATACAATTGGCTTAATTTCATGTTACCATGTTGTCATTTAAAAGTATTTCTAAAGGGGCTTCCAAAATTGAAAAATAGTATTGTACTACAGTTTCAAGAGCTTTGACCATACTTATCAAATTCAAAATTGTATCGAGTTTTGACTTTGAAGAGGATGATATCAAACATTTTTTAGAATTCTCAAGTACCAATAATGTTATAAAATAGTTGGCACGGTTAAGGACATTAACTAATTATTTTATTGTGTAGTAGTCTGAACCATAAGATGTACCGAAAGGAGTTTTCTTCACTCTAACACAGTTGAAGCATAGTTTTCCAAAAGCAAGTTCAAAACCATATCAAATAGAAATCAATTAGTCCATAGTGTATATGTGATAACGTCGTGAAAACGTCATTATTACGTGTCTTCTTAAGCCGAAAACAACTTGCTTTGATTCGAGTTTCGCGTGCTTTTGTTTATTTTCGCGTTCTTTTGCGTTTTTGGTCCTTTGTTGGACATTTGTGTGTTTTGGTTGTTGTTTGTGTGTTTTGTGTATTTTTGTAGGGAGATGTAGAAAAGGGCTTCAAAAGAATGAAGAACCGAAGTTAAAAACATGGAAGAACGTAGATAGCTGCTCACTAGAACATGCATAAATATTTCATAGATGATCCAAATGAGCTGAATTTTGGATATGTCGATAGGGGTGTTCAACGAAATCGCTAAACCGCCCCAACCGATCAACCCAACCCAAACCGACTGCAATTTTACGGGTTGAAGGTTTCATGGGTTGATCTTGGGCATCATGAAAAAAAGACCGCAATTTTCGATCGGGTTTGGTTTTATACTTTTTTAGACCGCATAACCGCATTCGACCGCACTTTATATAAATGATGATGTATATATATTTTATTTTATTTTATTATTTAATTTAGTCCTAAATTTAAGAAAATGAGAAATATAATATATGTATATACTTTAACAAATTAGTCGTGTTCCACAACTCAAACCCCAATTATATTAGATAAACCCTACAATCTTACGTAAATCTCCAATTTTAAGTGTCAAAAAGATAAAAAATAGTTTCAAAACTAGAACAAATTAGTTAAAAAATATTCTGCGAAAAACAGAAAGTAAAGCAAAAGAAAAATATATCAATCAAACTTTTCATTGGACATTAACCACCAACACCAAGTTCGAATATAAAGATATTTTTCTCTTTTGTTTATTCTTTGGGAATAATTTGATTTTTGTGTAATGAAACCTTGTTAATTTAGTGTTCGGGTTTGTTTTTAGCTTTCATTAAATTATGTATTCATTGAAAATTATATTTTAATTGATATTTTACATCATCTCCATTATATTATCTATGAAAGTTTACTAAATTTATTAATAAAAGCAAAAAAATTGTAATTAACTAGTGCATTTATATTTAACTCATCAAATAATAAAAATACAAGAAAGTTGATAATTGAGACCGCAAAACCCGCCCCAAACCGCCCCAACCCAAATGAACCGCATAGTGCAATCTCAAGACTTGTTGGGTTGAGTTTGGACTAGAGATTTCAAAACCCGCAAATATTGGGTTGGGTATGGGCAAGTACAAAACTGCACTAGACCGCACCGCGAACACCCCTAATAGATGAGTGAGTTAGCTACGCTATGGACTTTACGGATCCGCAATCGGAGTTCGGAGTCAAAAGATATGCTGCTCGGAAGAAATTGCGGCAGAGCAGAAAATCTGCAGCCAACCTACGGCACAAACCTCGCCGCGGCGAGGTCCTGCTGCTGGCGCGAAATATCAGCAAAGTCTCCGCATTTTCGAGGGGTATTTTCGGGTTTTCTCATAGGGGGCTATTAGGGCAAGACAAGAGACCAACTTGGACAAAACTTCTTCAATCTTGGCCTCCTTTTGCCTCCCTTTCTCTCTTTGCCTCCCTCAACTTTCTCTCTTTACTTTTTCTTTCTTTTTCTTGTATTTGAAGACTCCACCAAGGGGGTGAGTTAATCACCACCCTTGGGGAGTGATTAGGTGGTGATTAAGGGGAGGAGAATTCATCTCTCGATTTCATTCCGATTAGGTGATATTTTTCTATTTCCTAGTTGTCATTGATTAGGAGATTGATGTTGTATTTCCTTTTTATATGAATGATTGTGGATTTGAATTCTCCGGATTTATATATATTATGTTATTGTTTGATTAAATGATGTCTTGATGATTAGTATGATGCTTATATGTGTTCGTTAATCCAATTCCGTGTTTATTGTTCGTCTTGTGGTTTGACAACCTTTGGAGATGAAAGTTATTGATTCTTGATTGCTATATTTAGTGATTTTGAGGATTTGATTATGAAGTTGGATTGTGATTCGATTTTAGGATAGACATATACCTATGTCGTTTCATATTCGTTTAAGGTTTGAGTTTAAATGACATCGATTAGATTTTATTCCGTTTATACGTAAATTGGATTAGTTTAATTCGATAGGTTGGTATGCTATCGAAAGATGCATACGAACATCAGTGAATCCTTGAATAGCAAGCACGAGCATAATATATTAATTGTCGAGTCATTGTTATCGTTTGATTAGTTATGTTTGATGTTGGGTTATGTTTGATTTGTTGGGTTTATTGTTTTATCGCACTTTTGGCCATCTACATTTAATGCAACCTAGACATAGGTTAGGCGAGTGACAATTTGTGGATTTCAACCTAGGATAGTCATATACCTAGTTTGGTCTGTGTTTGTATAATGGGTTCGTCCGTAAATGCATCAAATAACTTAGATTCTCTTTATTCGGGGATTTGGGTTAATTTTAGGTCCCGGGTGACAACGGTACGCCTTAGAATCCTCTTTTGGGTTCGGACTTCCTTTAGAGCATTGGTTGACAGCGATGTTCGTTCTTGATCCGGAGATGGAGAGTTTGGGTAGATTGGTAGAGTTAAGTCAAACCGATAGGGAGACTTAACTAATTTGAACTCACAAACAACAACTAAATCTAGGATTGTTTGCATAGCTAACCTAACAACCGCATAATTTATCTGCTTTAACTAATCGCTTATAAATCCCCCTTACCACATAATTAACTCCCCATTTACTTGCTTTCATAGTTAGATTTACTTTACCGCTCGTAGTTAAATAAAATCACTCTTATCATATATTTGGGTTTGATTTTTTTGTATCAAGCATTCTTAGATAGAATAAGCCTTCAATTGATTCGTTTATTTCCACCTTTTACTCATTCGTGGGGATTCGATACTCGGTATGTACTTATCGTTTTATATTACTTGTAACGACCGTATACTTGCGTGTTTGCGTATTAGTATTTGGAACGCAACAATATGAAATATAAACAATTGTGAATATATATTAGGCAGGACTGTATGTAGAAGTATCACTAGAATAGACCTTCATAGCCACCATGGCAGATCCAAGTGCTGATACCTCATTGTTAATGAGAGCGTTCCTGGCCTAAAATTAAATAAGCTCGGCCAATAATTTAGATCAAAACATTCATAAGCGTTATTAATTAAAGAAATTCAATTCATATATACCTGACTTAGTAATGTCATCTGAATAAAAAATAACTTATTAGCAAAATTATGTGTTTTTTTCATTTCAAATACACTCATATAAGTCAATTGGAGGATTATTGTCATTTTTTAACTAAATATGTTGGAATATAGTCCGTCAAGGAAAGGATGGTATTAATGTAACAAATATGTCTTGCTCATAACTTTTTTCTACTCTAATGACCATAATCTTCATTTCGGAACATCTCGCCTCAATTTTTACATAAATAAATTCCCCATCAAACTTCCTTTTTCCTCATATCTTTCTATTGTGGAATAGTGGAAAGTGGAGGATTGAAGTTAATTAAATAATTTTGATTTGGCTTCATAACATGTTACCTATATATGTTGCATAATTCCATGAAAAACAAATTCGTACTGTTAGTTGGGTAGGTCCTCAGTATTTTTGATTTTGATCTCAATTTTTAAAATGTTTTGTATTTTGGTGAATAATGTTTTTTTTGCTTTTTAGAATGTTTTGCATTTTGATCTCAATTATTTATTTAGACCAAAACACTCAATTCAAATAATAGTGAGTTAGATAGATTAGATTAGATTAAAGTAAATTAAATTACATACCATTTAATATTTAATGTCATCTGAATGCAAAAATAACTTATTAGCAAAATTATGTGTTATTTTCATTTCAAATACACTCATATAACTCAATTGGAGGATTATTGTCATTTTTTTACTAAATAGAGAGATTATTGCTATTTTACAAACCTAAAAGGGAGATTATTGCTATTTTTAAAATGAATAGATGTTCTTTCACATTTTAAGGGGAGGGTATAAAATAAACTTTCTTATTATTTTTCATTCCCACCTTGGACAAATGATTTGTATTAAATGTAGTGATGTGGTCAATCCTATTATTAGGTATTTATTATCCATTTATTCATTTTAATTGTTTACTTTATATACTAACAATTAAAATTAACTATATTTTATTTAGGTTTCGTGTCCATGCTACAGTAGTGGACAGTATTGGATCTATAGACATAAAACTGTTCCATGATCAAGCTGAGTATATATTTCGTAATTGAGCTATTTTTTACAAAAGTCTTAAAGAAAAGGTATAATACAAATATTAGCTCACCTTTAGTTACTTATATACTACCACGTAGTGTTGTCGAACTGATGTGTTAGTATTATTTAGCAAAATGGTAGCAATTTGTTGAAGGAACACATCCACTCCATCCTAACACGTGCATTTACATTTATCATTCGTGTACCGCCAACTTGGGGAAGACCGAATGTTCGTTGTGTTGTAAATTTTGTCTTACCTGTTGACTGGTCTGAGGAGTGCGCACATCTTTCAAATAGATTGTCTATTCCAGGCTAAGAAAAGTAAGTCTTTTTTCAATTCATTTTATTAAATCACATATTATTGTTACTGACTTTGCAACTAAAGATTATCAATAAAAGTACGATAACAATGTTATTGAGTTGCTAATAAGTTGTCATTTATGTTTTATGCAGATATCACTTCACCAATGAAAGTGTACAATATTGAACAGGGGATTTTCATCACTTTTAGAAAGATAGTGCATGATTGTTATGTTTTAATTTTGTTTTAAGATCATAAATATTTGTATTTTTCTTTTTTGTCACATCAACAATTGTACGTACTAAATATCTAATATGATACCGTGCATAGCACGGATTTAGGCTAGTAAAATACTATTTCAAAGACAATTATTTCTTATTTCAATTAACTCAAATTATAAGAAGAATTTTTTTTCAATTACATCCATATATATCTAATATTTGACTGAATTGTTGGGGCCTTAACCAAAGGAAAAGGACCCTCCAAAAATTAGTGTATGCTGCTTAAATTGCGACGAACACACGGTATTCTTTAGTAAAAGGCGAAAGAATAGTTCGCTTTGTGCTCACCACACAGCTCCATAGGTTTCAATTGGATCGCAGCATTTGATTTATATTCCAGACAGTTCAATCTCATTGCATATATCTTCCGTGTGGGATAATAATAGGCTAGCAGCCAATCTGGCTGCCGTCTAATAGTTCCCTTGTTCAGCATGATGTTGAACTGTGTTATAGTCCCTACGGGTTACGAAGGTTGCATATAATGGTTATTGGTCTATTTCAGATTCTATGTTGAGATCAAACTAAGTTGAATACCTTAATGTCCCTTTAATGGCAAAAGATTAATACATAAAGAGAACATGAAGATAAAAAAAAGGGCAGGATTATTCCTCACTTCATTTTAGTTGCTATTAATTCTTTACGTGATGAAGTAAAAAACTAATTAGTTGACATGGAACATCTATTCGTAAAGCATTTCTTATCATAAGCAACCATTATTACACAACAATGAATTAGTTTGTAGTCCCTTCTCCAAATATAAATAAATTTTGATTAAGAATTGTAGAGCTTTACCCTAATTAAAAGGAGCCCTTCCAGAAATTCTCAACGGCCCAAGTCAAGCTCATGCCGAAGAGGGGGTTTGGAAATAGTTTTCAACCAGCAATAGACGCGCCTCGGTTAGAACCTCACTAGCTGCGTCATTGCCCCAAGCGCAAAGATAAGGTTTACAATAATATTTTAACGCTTTTATATCAAAATGCTACTGATTTGGTTTGGATAATATTCTACGTGGGACGGTTTGTGCAGGGAGCCTTAGCACATATTCAATACAAACAAATATTTTTGACATGTTTGATCATGTTCCAATATTTTGCCATTGAAGGTTCTTTATTATTTATTTATCAAATAGTTTTTATAAGAAATGAGGGTTCTCAAATTATACATGACATGAAGTTGAGAAGTGATGTCAACAAGTTACAACACCAGCTTCGCAATGTTGCTAATTTGAGTTCTACGAGTATTTTGTTATAGCTTTTGTTTTGCTTCTTATCTAATTGACTATATTTTACTTTTGCATCCCTCTGATATTCAACAATGACAGATGATATAGCTACTCTTATATAGTTTTTACCAAAGACTGAACTTTCTGATTGAATACATGACAATATGTTGGATCTCGAATTAACTGAACAATGGTGCCAATAAAAAAAAATAACAATATGCTTCTTGAGAATACCAAAACTAATGTTTTTAACATCAAATGAATAACACCTTATGTTTTCAGGTTTCAAAAGTAAAATGGAAAGGGGGGCTCAAATTTCATTTGCAAAATAATCATTTCTAGATGTCATTAACATTATACTTGATAACAATGAATAAGTTTTGTATACTTGATAACAATTAACTTGTATATTTATTAGACTCAAGTTTCACAATTATGTATATACATATAACAGAATTTTAGAATAGAATAGGGTAGGGGCCGCGCGAACGCAGGCCCACTCTACCATAAATTATGACGTAGGCTCGACCACCTGAGCCGACCTTAGGCAGGCACCTCTCCTATGTGCAATGGAGGTCACCAACCTAAGCCATAGGCCTTATTGATCGCCCATTGACCCGTCCAGGTAAGTATGTAAGCGGGTGTACTTCCTTCTGTTGATATAGGCTGCTCACATGTAGTTTTTATGAGTTTCACTTGATGTGGGATTTGACAAGCTCCAATAATTCAACCACTTTGCTTTTCTGCTGGAAATAAATCGTGTCTGTAAGAAAATAAATTCAGTCCAAGATTAAAAGATTTTCTTAGTCATCACACTTCAAAATCAAGAGAAACTCAAGATTGTTACATGTGTATATCAAGTTCTTAATCTCATTTTCTTATAGAAGTGTTGAGGTTAGCAAACAATGCAGTCCAAGTACACTGTTCACACATTGTTTGTTTGAAAGTCCTCTTTTAAAATAGGACATCTTTAACTTATGAGGTGAAATTTTAATGGAAATCAGCTTTTCAGAAGAGGAGGTTCTTTATATTAATTTACTGTTGTTAAAGTTTCTCAAAATCCACAGGTTCAAAAATGAAGCAATAGAGAAGAATATCAATTCTAGTACTGAAACTTTTTACGTTATAAATGCTGCGAAAATAAAAATTCCAAAGTATGTTTACAACAACAAACTTTATTAAAATATTTAAACTTTATTGTTGGGGCTTTGTCCAAAAGGAAAAGAACCCTCCAAAAATCAAGGTATGCTGCTTGAATTGCAACGAGCACACGGTATTCTTTAGTAAAAGGCGAAAGAATAGTTCGCTTTGTGCTCAGAGCACAGCTCCATGAATCTTCAAGTCATCTACACTCTACTTTTTCTATGATGAGCTCTACAATCTCACTGTGTTCTTTTTCCTATGTGGGAATTATAATTCAAGTAACTCACTAGTTCGGCCACTATACACTGTCACACTTCTTGTATTGTGAATTATTAGCCCTGTGGAATAACCATCCAAATTTGGGTCTTTCCAGATTCTCTCGACCTATGTTCTGTCATATAATATTAGATTTCATTTACAAAAATTGAGATTTGCTGGTTGAATTACCAAAAGAAAGCAAAATAATAAGATAGCCGAGTGTATAAATTAAAGCATTTAGTATATTTTTTTATTCTATATCAGCTAGTAACCGCTTTTCTTTTTAATTTACAATCATTCTTACTAGAAATAATAATTCCAGAGTTTGTAGAAACAATGGTAGAACATATACACGATAGGTAATTCTACAACAAATGATGGTGAGAAATAATTCATATAGAAATTGGAATAAATGAAAAACGGATAGCTAAAATGTTGTTTCTCATAAAGCATTGATGCAACTAGTAGTAGTATTAATATTTAGGCAAAATTGCAAAAATCGTTCCAAACTAATCACTGATTTTGATTTTTCGTCTCAAACTATTTAATTTGGCGAATTTCGTCCCGTAATTTAATATTTTTTTGGAATATCGTCCCAAACTAATTATTAATTTTGATTTTTCGTCCCAAACTATATCAACTCGCCAAATTTCGTCCCATAATTTACCATTTTGTATGAATTTAGTTCCAATATTAAATTTCTAATTTAATGAAAATGACGTTCAATCTTGTAATTAATTTGGGACGAACTCTGCAATATTATATAATTATTCATGTTAAAATTTACCATGTCATGACACTTAAGCAGCCATGTGATAATTCATCGGCAAATGCGCAATTCCGTCTTATAATTATGGTGGGACGATATTCCAAAAAAATATTAAATTACGGGACGAAATTTGCCAAATTAAATACTTTGGGACGAAAATCCAAAATCAAAGATTAGTTTGGGACGATTTTTGCAATTTTGCCTAATATTTACTACTCTTATAACTACTCATGTTGACTATATTTACTTGATGGGTAAATACCACTTTTGGTCCCTCTTATCATTAATTTTTTACAGAGTGGTCTCTTTTATGTTTTTTTTCCCACTCTAGCCCCTACTATGAATTATTTGTTTCACTTTAGTCCATACTATGAATTATGTGTTTCATTTTAGCCCTTATCAGGTGGTTCCGATAACACGTGACATGCATATGAATATTTTTTAGGGCATTTTCGTCTGTTCACTATTGAGACTATTTGAGATATTGTTTAATTGGTGAGCAATTTTGGTGTTTGAAAAAGATTTTAGGAAAAAACTTTAGTTTGGAACGAAATGTACGATTAAGTTCGATTGGAATGAAAACCTAGTTTGAAAATTTAGTTTTTTTTAAATAATTAGAAAGACGAAAATATTCATGTTAGTTTACTTGAAATGACAAAATTGCCCTCATGAGCATATCATATGACGAAAATATCACATGTTATGGAATCGCTTTGGACCACTTGAAAATGACTAAAGTGAAACAAATAATTCATAATAGAAACTAAAATGGGAAAAAAAATTAATGATAAAAAGAACCAAAAATGGTGTTTACCCTTACTTGATTGATAAAATTAAATTTAAATTAGACGAATGAAACCTTGTACTGGAATTGGGCAGGGGCCGCGCGAACGCAGGCCCCCTCTACCACAAATTATGACGTAGGCTCGACCACTTGAGCCGACCTTAGGCGGGTACCCCTCCAAAGTGCAATGGATGTTACCAACCTAGGCCATGGGCCTTATTGATCGCCCATTGACCCCGTCCAGGTAAGTATTTAGCCCAGTGTACTTCCCTCTGTTGATATTGGCTCCCCCTCTTGTTGTTTTTATCAGTTTTGATCGATGTGGGACTAAAGATATTTCTTTGGTTTGTTTTGCCAATATGAATGAACTACTTAAGATTTTGATCTGTATATCAACATCTAGTCTCATTTTTATTAGAAGTGTTGAAGTTAGCAATTTCCAAGTAGCAGATCTAAGGTCTATGGAATTTATTTACCATTATTAATTTATAAAGCTTGTATAAAATGTACCATATTAGCAGTAGATTTCAGATGCTCTATCAACTAATTAAGTAATCAAAATTCAAAATCATCCCTCAAACTAACATTAAAATGAAAAAATTAGACATTGTTGGGTGATTTCTCTACTAAACTAAGAAAAAAGTTAAGCATTAAATGCCCTTCATATTTTTATGGACCATTTTCAGTACTCGGAATAAATTATAAGACATGATATAAATGAATTATAAACAACAATCGGAATAAATTATAAGACATAATATAAATGAATCATATACAACAATTTATCCATTAGTGTGAAAAGGAAAAAAGTTATTGTCATAAAATTTAAATTACCAGAAGCCAGTTGTCTTTAAAATATTGTTCACCAAATAAAATATTAATTTATAAGTACCAAAAAAAATATTCGTATACATGGTGGTTAATAAAATTTTGTTATGTGAAAATTAGATATTATAGTTGATGAACTTTGCAGCATGTTATATATTGTTGATTTAAGAACATCGATTTTATGTAATATGCTATGAACATCGATTTTATGTAATATGCTATGGATGTTATATATATGCTATGAACATCCATATATATATATATATATATATATGGAGGATTTTTTTCAAGGTAACTCCTTGTGATAAGTTTAATGGACAATTTATCTTCCTGTGAACTAAAAATTGACAATTTAACTCCCTGTTAAATAAAATATGAGCAATTTACATCCTTGTTATATAAAAATAGGCAATTTATCTCCCTATGAAATGAAGTAATGAGCAATTTAACTCTCTAATCTCTATGATATGAATTAATGAGCAATTTAGAGGGAGACAGTGTGCTTATTTTATAAAAAATAGTATTTTGCCCTTTTTCTAATCATAAAGAGTTAAATTGCCTATTTAGGATATAACTGAGAGATATTTTGCTCTTTTATTTATTATAGTGAGTTAAATTGCATATTAAAAAGAATACAGGATATTAAAGGGAGGAGCTCTAAATTTCGGTCTAAAAATAACCATTACCGAATTTCTATGAAGGGTCTGGTCTGTTAGCTGGTAGTCAATGGCAGAAAAGTTTTTCAAATTTTTGGTGAAAACTTATTTAAACACACATAGACAAGTTAATTGCTAGATGTCTTCCTATTTATATTGATAGTTTCCTAGATATCTTTGAGTGAAAGAAAAAAAAATATTATATTATATTTTCAGAGGCAGTTATTTATAGGTTCAAGTTCAATTAACTCTAGTTCTTTGAAAAAAAATTTAAAATTACTTCTACATTGTATAAATATTTGACTGAATTGTTGGGGCCTTATACAATGGAAAAAGACCCTCCTAAAAATAGTGTAAGCTGCTTAATTTGTGGCGAACACACGGTATTCTTTAGTAAAAGGCGAAAGAATAGTTCGCTTTGTGCTCACCACACAGCTCCATAAGTTTTAATTGGATCGCAGCATTTAATTTATATTCCAAACAGTCCAATCTCATTGTATATATCTTCAGTGTGGGATAATCTGGTTGCCATCTATTCCACTCTATCTTTGATTTTTGCAACATCATGTTGTAGTACGGAATAGTCATGTTTTGTATCCAAAAGCATTTACACACCATTCATGTATTGTTTTTTAAGCATTTTCTCCTTATATCAGCAGCCATTAGTCACGCAAATACAAAAGTTAACATGAACAATGAATTAGTTTGTAGAGATCCAGGATTCCAAAATAGTGTATAATATCATGGATCAAAATTTCGTTTCGAGTGAAGTTTCGATCGATCAAATATTGGAAACTTTTCGAAAGTGTTTTGAAATACTAATGAAACATTGTAATAAAAATTACTAAATTAAGAAAAATAAGAGAGTCACAAACAAATAAAGAGTTTCGAAATTACATCTTGTTTAATTCAAAAACAAAAACAAAAATCGATGTTTTTTACGGAAAAGATGGAAATTTTGATCCATGGTGTATATATAAAAGAAATTAGAATATCTTATACTAGAATTGGGAGTGTATATATAAAAGAAATTATGATGTAGGCTCGACCACTTGGGCCGACCTTAGACTGGCACACCTCCTAAGTGCAATGGCAGAGTCACCAACCTAGGCCATGTTAGCTCCATTTGTTGATGATATAGGCTGCTTGCGTTAGAAGGTTCATTTGATGTTGGAATACTCGTTTGCTTTGTGCTGCCAATAAACCGATGGACTCTCAATTCTCAATAATGGACTGTTAATTAGTTTTATATCCAATATTTAAAGTAAGAATTGTAGAGCTTTACCCTAATTAAAGGGAGCTCTTCCAGAAATTCTCGACGGCCCAAGACAAACTCAGGCCGAGGAGGGGGTTTGGAAATAGTTTTCAACCAGCAATAGACGCGCCTCGGTTAGAACCTCATTAGCTGCGTCATTGCCCCAAGCGCAAAGATAGGTTCCAAATCAGCTTCCCAGCGTTTTTATATCAAAATGAATCTGATGTGGTTTGGAAAATCTCCTATGTGGGATGGTTTGTACAGGGAGCCAATGAACAGATTCAATAAGAACAAACAATTATGTTTTCATGTTTCCAATATTTAGCCGATTAAGGTTCTGTGTTTTAGTTATTTACTGTATAGTTTTCAAAAGAAATGAGGAGTTCTCATATTATTCATGACATGAAGTTGAGAAGTAATGACAGATGATCAAATACATCACATAACTTTAGATTATGTTTCTTGAGAATATGAAAAATAATTCTTATTTACCTACATCAAATGAATAGCACTTTATGCTTTCATGCTCCAAAATTATATCAATCTTGTGGCTTTAAATTTCGTTCTAAAAATAACCATTGCTGAATTGCTATAACGGGTCAGGCCTGTTAATATCTCAAAAATTCCAGAAAAGTTTCTCATATTGAAGGAAATAATATGATAGTGAGATATTGTCTTTCAATTTTTCGAAGGGATATATTAATTATTAGTTCAATAAACTTCATTCTTAGAAGATATTTCCTCAAATTTCATCTATATATGTTAAACATTTTGACTAAATAGTTGGGGCCTTATCCATAGGAAAAGAACCCTCCAAAAAATAGTGTATACTGCTTAAAATGTGGCGAACACACGGTATTCTTTAGTAAAAGGCGAAAGAATAGTTCGCTTTGTGCTCACCACGCAGCTCCATAATTTCTTGCTAAGAATCTCATGATGTAATTTATATTAAAACACTCCAGTGTCATTGTATATATCTTCAATGTGGGATAGGCTAGCAGTTAATGTGGTTGCCATCTAATAAGTATCCTTGTTCAACATGTTGAACTGTACTTCTACGCCTACAGGTTATCCATACGTGAAAGTTGCATATGATGGGTCTATTTCAGATTCTTTATGGAGATCAAACAAAAGTAAATGACTAATGGCAAAGGATTAATACCTAAAGAGAAGACGAAGAAGAAAAAAGTCAGGATTTTCCCCTCTATTCTAGTTGCTATTGTCTCTTTATATATGAATTAAAAAACTGAGTTGACATGGGATTCTTTGATTTTCACAGCATCAAGTTGTAATATGAAATAGTCGAGTTTTATATTTATAAGCATCTAGGACATATATCAGAAGCCAAAAGATATGCTTAATACATATTCTTGATAACAATGAATAAGTTTGTTTTGTTTTTCCATAAAAAAAAATGAAGTAGTTTACACAAGTAATAGACAGAAGGAATAGATATCTTAGACTAGAATTGGGCAGGGGCCGCGCGAACGCTGGCCCCCTCTAACACAAATTATGACGTAGGCTCGACCACTTGGGCCGACCTTAGGCGGGCACCCCTCCAAAGTGCAATGGAGGTTACCAACCTAGGCCATGGGCCTTATTGATCGCCCATTGACCCCGTCCAGGTAAGTATGTAGCTAGGTGGTCTTCCCTCTGTTTATATAGGCTGCTCGTGTGTTGTTTATAGGAGTTCTATTTGATGTGGGATTTGAGACTTTGCTGTCAAAACTCAAAAATGGATATGGTCTCTCAATTCTCAGTACATGCACATATATTCTCAATTCTCAGTACATGCACATATATTCGTTTCTTACTTTTAGAAGTGCAAATGTATTCAATAAATATTGACATACTTGTTTTCTGATATATATGTTTAAGGTAGATAAAATAAAATTAAGTTTTTTAGATTCAATTGTAATATATTTTTTATGGTAATATTTAATTCTGAAAAACTTATTTCAATGAAATCAAATACTACGAGTATAGTGAATAAAATTCTATAACTAATTTATGTTGATAATTAATAAAATTTATTTTCAGAATAAATAAATAGATATAATATAAGAATCAAAATTCATATGCTTTTACAGTCATGTTACAAAATGAGTATCACATTTTTATTATAATATATAGAATTAGAAAACTATGCTCAATTCCGCATGCTTGTACAAATTCCACCATCAAATCAAGCTCCAATAACATCTAACATTTTATGTTGACATGAAGCCCCATTCTCTACAAATTTTAAGCCTATTTTATATGGATTGGGGATTTTGAATTAAGGAGTATTTATTAATACAAGATAAATTTTATGCAAAAAATCTTATGAAGTTAACACATATATATCCTGCATTTTCTTTTGAACTATAGTAACATGATTATTAACTTTTGGCCATTTTGCAAGATGATGGGCTGCTTCATTGCTATCAATCTCCATTTTGGGTGAGCAAATGTTGTTTCTGCATTCCAACTAGTTTCAATTTATTTTCCAGTAATCATTTTGACATCAAGCAAATAGTCACTCTCAAAGATGGCTTCTTTGAAACCAATTAGGTCAAAAAAAATGAAGGCTTTTGATCTCGATTCTCAACTGTAGCGTCTGGATTGTGCGAGATTGAGCAATGAAGCTAGAACGAATGAGCTTTGAGCCATCATGATCTCTCACAATGTAGTAAGTAGTTGCTTCACCATTTTCAAAAGCAACATATATCTACATTAATTTTGAGCCAATCTGAGGATGCCTTAGTCCGTTTCAACACCATTGTCGTGCATTGATTTTTTAAGAGCGTTTTTTTCTCGTGCTTGACAATGTTTCTTGGAATATCTCTCTATTTGTCTAGCAATCCTCAAATTTATCCAAAAAATCATCACAAAAACTAACATGTTACTTAGCCCAGCAACAGAATCACGAAAAACTCAAGAACCTTACCCGTATTTTCTTAATCATTTTCACTAAGAGTGTTCAGGTAGTTAGTAAAAGACTCCCAAGTTCCATGTGAATGCTTACTACTCCATCCCGTTTTATATTAATTGACACATTTGTTATTTTCATGCAGATTAAGAAATCTCATCATTACATATTTTTTTATAGTAAAATGTCTCAAATACCATTTATAACCATGACTATTTTTTAATTTTTTATTAGTGAGTGACAGTCATTAAGTTTCCCAACTTAAATGTGATAAAGGAACAAAATAAAAAAAAAAGATGCTTTGAAAATTCAAATTTGCCAATTAATTTGAAACAAAAAAATTTGGCAAATGTATCAATTGATATGAAACAGAGGGAATAGTAATTAATTACAAAGCATGTCTAAAATATAGCGAAGTCAAAGTTGGTCGGTGTATTAAGGGAACTTAGGCGAAATTTAAAATTTGGACTCCTATTTTAAAAAAACAAAAATTATATTAAACTTTAGTTTCCTACTTTTAAGAATAAAAAAGTAGTTGGTTTTATAACATTATAATCTACTATTTGTTTTAGATAGACTAAATAAAAAATCAAGTTATTTATGTTAAGATGCATACAAAATCTGAAGTCCCAACATCACACGAAGTTCATTTTTATTTTTTATAATTGAAGTTCATTTAGCTTGATATTACCGCAACTGGAATTATGTAAATTGTAAACACGTGCGTGAATCTTATTGATGTTTAAAATAGTTTCTCACCCTAGTTGCAATTTGCAAGTTGATTAATTTTATATATATATATAGGATATTTCAATCCGATTTAATTTTTATATAATTAAATTAATTTACTTAATTGAAGAATGAAAATTAATATTAATAGTCGAAAATTAAACTAGAAAAACTCCGAAAGTGGTCGGATGCTGAAACTCCGCCTCTTACACTAAAAATGCGCCGTCCCTCTCCGCCGCCGCCGCAGCAGCAGCCGCAGCAACATCCATCCGACGCAGCAGCAGCTGAGCTCCGACTCCGTGAGGCGGAGGAGCGTCTGAAGGAGGCAATTGAGGAGCTTCAGCGCCGACAGAAGGGGAATCTCCACCCTCCGTGCGATCACGGCGACGAATCATGCGTCGCAAATGCCGTCGGAAACCTATGCCAGAGCTTTCTTCTTTCATACGGTATTCGCGTCGGCATTGGAATTCTCCTGCGCGCCTTCAAGCTTGCTCGCCTCAAGTCATATTCCTCTCTCCTCGATCTCAAGGTTTGAAAGTATTTCGGTATTTTTCTTATTTGATTATGAATGAAGATGACCTTTGTGTTGTGACGGCGATTTTTGATTTGGTTCAACGCTCGAGTTTATTGGATAATGATATGCTGACGTGGCAGTTAGATGTATCAGGTTTTGTTGATGAAAGTATGAAACAAAGTATTGTCGTGTGTCATGAATTTCATTCTTCTTTCCATTTAGGAGATTTTTTGGATGAGTAAGAAAATGAAGAAGGTTTAGAGTAAAAACTGAAACTAGATTAGGAAGACAAAAGGCTGGAATGTTGTATGGATAATTGGAGAAATTTTATATCTAGTTAGTAATGAGGGTAAATGATCTTCTACCATATGATCTATTTAAGCTATTGAATGTCTTTATGAATGCACATGGCCTTTCACAAGTTTAGAAAAAGATTTCAATCCTAGGAAATGTCTATGTGTGTGTGCCTTATTGAGTTGGTTCCACAAAGCTCGAAATATTTTGCCTTCTGATTCAAAGTTCAGTATTTCAGCTCGGAATGTCCTGTAAGATTCTGTTCGAAAGATTTGTTGCAGTGTATTTAAATCTCTTATTTGGTCACCGGATAGTTTCATATTTGATCTTATGATGTTATGTGAGCTTGCAAATTGAAGGATGTACCGAAGTGATTATTTCATTATATATGATCAGCTCAGAGTTTCATTTTGAACTTGGGCTTGTCGTGGAGAATTTCAATATAAAAGATATAGGGAGTGAATCATAAACACCTGGCTTGACGAATAATCCATATTTGTGACAGCACAATGTGGAACTTATGTCATAATCTAAGGAAGAAACAAAAGTGGAAGACAGGCTCTTGATATTAGAGCTCTAGCTATAAGAGTTGATAGAGTGAGTTTTGTCAGTTATTAAGTGACAGCCAGTTTTCTTCTTTTGAGTTGGTTGTTTCTTATCAGTTGCAAATATAGATTTTAGTCAGAATCTGCAGTTTGGACTAATCCGGATGAAATCAATGAACCTTGCTCCAATATTAGTTCTGATATTTTTTCGTCCATATACACCTTCAGTTTAGAAATTTTCAATTCATCAATTAATTTGTTTTACATGGTGTGGTCTTTTTGCGAGAAGCCGAGAGATTTCAAATCCTTGTAACAAATCCACGACACTTGTTTGGATCACTTTAAAACTATAGATTTCAACCCGTAGGTTCCCATTTTGTGCTATCCTTTTAACCAGAATGATGGATTTTAAATCCACCCAATATTGGAATCATTTGAAAACCTTTTTTCAAATCCAAAGTGATATCCAAATTGATCAATCCAAAGGAAGCCTATTTCATAAAGCCATCGACTCGCAAAGCAACTGGGGAATATCTAATTTGACTTCCGACTCGCTAGAGTATATGAGTGCATCAATTCACAAAAGTTGGCCTCTTAGCTGGTCCTCTCTTAATGTTGTGCTCTCCTGGTACTTGTATGTACATACCAAATAAAGCGCAATCTAGCACATCATTGGAAGTTGTTATATGGTGCTCTAAGAGCAGCCAATTGTTATACCATCTCTATCTTGTCCTGTGTCAACCCCCCTCCCCCCCCCTCCTCTTTCTTTGTTGTGTGTATGCTAGTTAGATGATATGCTTTGTAGGAGTTTTTGTTATGTTGTGGTGAATAATGAATTTGATTTTGCAGCAACTTGTTTCAGAGAAAGACCTCATTGTAAGAGAGGAAGCATGTCGAATTGGATTGTTTTTTGGGGGATTCACTGGTTCATACCATGCTCTCAGGTGTTTGCTGAGAAAATGGAGAAAGAAAGAGACGCCAGTAAATGTGTAAGTTAACAATGGAAAGAACGTGTTTTTAGTTTAAGTCTTTCAAGTTAGTTGATCATATGTTTTATTACTGTATGTGTCTGATATATTAGTACATGTGATTGATTTTTGTTGCATGATTTATCCAATTCTGTATATATGACTTTGTTAAGGGGATGATGGGGCAGAATTTTAGCAGGTGCAATCTCAGGTTTGTCTGTTGTTGCATTAGATGATTCCAGTCGGAGGCGCACACTGGCGTTGTATCTCTTAGCTAGGCTTGCGCAGGTTTTTTTTCTCATTTCCTTTAGTATTTTTCCATACTGTATGAGGTAATATGACTAAAGCTATTTGGTTCCCCATTTATCGAATTTATTATATTATCAACCAGTGTGCATATAACTCTGCCAAGTCCAAAAACAAATTCCACCTCTGGGGAAGTCGCTGGAGTCATGGGGATACCCTACTCTTTGCAATAGCTTGTGCACAGGTAATTTATGTATAAAGTCTGAAATGCCCTTTCTTTTGTTTCAATTTCCATCAGTGATCCTGTTAAAATTGAAATCTTTGGTAGAGTTAATGAGAACTTATAAGAATCTGCTATCATTCAAGTGATGCACTTTTTCACTTTGGATGCTCAAAATACTTATTTTCCTATTTCATGGAACTTTCTAGTTGAAAAAAGCACATATGCCTACACTAAAGTCCACCGTTTTTCCTGCTTTACTATTTGCATAAGTTTCTTATTTCTTTCTGATTTATTTAATTCCCTGGTAATCTAATTATAAGCACTTCTCAGGTTATGTATGCCTTCATTATGCGCCCTGAGAGCTTGCCTAAATCATATCAAGATTTCATTCAGAAAACAGGGCCAGTTGCCTCACCCGTTTACAAAGCTGTGAGGGATTCTTGTAGAGGTTCCCCAGTGGACGTTTCCTCTCTATCTGCTTACTTGTCCAGTAGGAAGGGATTCAACAATGTGAAGTTGAACGAGTTTCCTAATATTATTCCCTGCTCTATTATTCACCCTGATACAAATTCATGCTTAGTTCACAATGCCAATGCCGCAAAAGCTACCTTCAGGAAAACATTTCCTCTATACTTCTCTTTGACATTTGTTCCGTTCGTAGTTCTCCGCCTACAAAAGGTATATCCTTCATAACCTATTGGACACATTAGCTAACAATTTTTACAAATTCAGTCTTAATAACTTGCAGAATGTGATCAAAGCAAATGTGCAGTTTACTCAGCATATAATTACTTGGAGCTACATGAAACCACATTTTGAATTTAAAACCAACTCAGAAAAGCTTTTGTTTAATTGATTTGCAATGTGCAGATGAGAAAGACTATGACTCCAGTATGAGAAAATATTGATAACTTGTGTGCTCAAGTAGATACTTAGTGTTCTCAGGAAAATTAAAAAAGAAGTAGATACTTTGTAACCTCTACCATGTATATATTTCATAAGATAACACACGTTCAAGTTTAACAAACCTAAGAAAAATCTTATTTATCCTAAAATTCTTCATGTTATCTTCTTTTCCCAGTTCATGGATGCTCCAGTTCGCACCTGTTGGCACGCTGTCACAGGTGCTGTTCGCTCAACAGCATTCTTGTCTGCTTTCGTTGGTATCTTTCAGGTAGTTTATCCTTCTGCTATATATATATGCATGCGAATCAATCTCATATTCACTGATTTATTTCTCCCCAAAAATAAAAAGGGAGTAATATGTTTGCACAGAAAAGTGGCTACAAAGGACCACAAGCTTGTATATTGGCTTGCAGGCGGCATATCTGCCCTATCTGTATTACTAGAGAAGAAAGCTAGACGTGGGGAATTAGCCTTATACGTTCTTCCACGAGCTGGAGATTCCTTATGGTCTATTTTAATTAATCGACATCTCGTTCCAAATATCAAGAATGCTGAGGTACCCTCTGCTCCATTTAACCTTTCAAATCAAATTTTAAGAGTGTTATATTATACATTGATTATTTTACTTGGAACTTTTTCTAGGTGGCTTTGTTTTGTGCAAGTATGGCTGGAATCATGTACTACCTAGAACATGAACCGGATACTATGTCTCCGTTTCTAAGGGGCCTGATTCGTCGATTTCTTGCCAGTAAAATAAGCAATCCTGGCCCTTCATCAAGTCGAAGTGCTTCTTACACATATCTACAAACTCTTGATGCCATGAAAAAGCCACAGGTGCAAGATAACAAAGAACATGAAACTTCGACTTCTGAGAAATACAATCTTGAATCCATACCTGGGCTCTGAGCATCTTTTTATTGCTCAGTGGTGATATTTACGGGACTTGACGATTGACTTATGGCTTTGATTCATTTTAGTTCAGATTTGTTTTCCAGCAGCTGAGTTTTGCAAAACTACTGCAACCAGAGGAGGGGAACTAGAGGTGATTTGTCCTTCCTCTGACGCAATTAATGATCATCCAATATTGATTAGATTTTGAAGAGATTTGGTTTGCTGCCAAAATTTGGATAAAACTTAAAAAGTGGTTGTATATCAGTATATGTGATGAAATCATTGGTACGCTTGTACGAAATAAAATTTAGGATAAATAGTTTTAAAATTTTATCTGGTGATGAATATACTTTATGACTTCATGTTGTAATACGGAGTATTTTATTATACTCTTTTTTTTTTTATAATAATATCATAGTATTTAACAACTCAAATATGAATAAAGGGTCAACTACCAAGTTTTTTGGGCTAGTAAAGCCATTAATCTTGAGCGTATTTTTATATTACAGGTGACAGATATTAGGAAATAGAATCGATTGGAGAGTGATGTTATAAATTAGCTGTGCAAAACATGTAAAGAGTGAAATCATGCAATAATCTTCGTAGGGTATATATATGGACAAATCTCATAAACGAAGAAAAATGGATTATGTTCATTGGAACATACATGATCCCTATAACCACAAAGTATTATTCTTATTAGTTTCAAATGCAATGATTTAATTCTTGTCATGAACATGACTTAATTTAATTCCCAACAATGAATAACAAAACATCAGCATCATGTAAAATGGCATCGCAGGAATTCGTCAGCCTTCTATTCTACATATGTGATTTATGATACAACTCATTCATCCTGAACTTTGCATATCTCATAGGTTTTGTTGCCTATTTTACAAGTAATGCCACCAAATTTGCAGGTAAAGATGCGTTTTTGCGATAAACCTCCAGTAGCATTATATCTCTTTGTTTCATCTCCAATCACCCTCTTCAAAGAATTGCTTATATCACCTACTGCCCAAGCTAAAGATATATGTGGTCGAGGATCCTGCAAACAGCATCGATATCAGTAAAGTAGAAAGTACCACGTGATAGGGTACATTTTGTGAAACCAACCTTGTAAAATTCTGGAAGATTATGAAGCTTGTAGACTTCATTCACTGCTTCAATTTGCTTCACTATCTGAAACCATAAATTAAATTTCACTTCACATCATTTTCAGCACATTAAAAAGTTCCTACTCGTATAACTTCACAGTGAACAAAATGCATCAATAATAAGTGCACTTCAACAATTAGGTCATAAAAGTGGATTCTAGAATCATGATAAAATTGACATCTTATGATATCATTCGAAAAAGAACAACTATTCTTACTTAGAGTTATAGTTCCATCATACCTCAGCTAAGCCTCCGGTTGTAACTTCCATTGAAAGAAATGTCCGCGTAAAATCATCATTGACAAAAACTTCCCATTTATTAAAATCAATCCAATACCTATTCCATTACAAGAACATCAGTAAACAAACAAACTGAAGCATTGCTACTTCAACAAAAGTAAAACAGGATGCTTTCTCACCTCCTGCGGGACTGAAGCCTCTGTCGAAGCATAGCCACTACCGAGTCACGTTGATGCACACGAATAGGAACAGTCCTTCCCAAACTCACATGAAACTCCCTACCCAATAAAACTTGCTCGAATTTCTGCTCGTCTTTAATTAAATTACTTAAAGGGATGTCTATATCAACCACATGAAGTTCAGGAACTAAAGCTGCAACCCTTTTTAGATACAGGGCTGCCTCCTTTCTTTGTGTCAATGGTATAATAACTAAAAACCAAACAACAACAAAATACCTCATCATCAAGAATCCAAAATAGGTAGCAAAAAATAGTTACAGTAAATGCAGTAAAAAGCCACCTGGGATGTAAACGTGCAAAGCAAAATTACCCTCGACATGAGGGAAACAACGGACTCGATTTTGGTTATTGGTTTGTGCTGACAAATCAAATATACCTGTCACAAGCAAAATATCAAACAGCTGGGGGACATGAATACAAGAACATGCTGGATGAATTGAAGGGTGGATATAAATAAATGTAAAAGCTTACCTACTGAATTTGGGGGGTGGAGGAGAGACACAGGAGGTGGAGGAAGAGGGGTTGGTGATTGGGCGATTTCGGGTAAATGGGTCGGATTGGAATCTGATTCGGATCCGGAGTCGGAAGAAGATTCTCCGTACGTCGCTCTCAGTGCTTCCATGTCCACTTTGATGTTGTCGTGTTGCTTTTTTCAAGTTGAGGATTCTTTATTTTAATTTCGGACTGTCGTATTGATTTTCTTAAATAGGAAATCTATTTAAATTTGATCCGAGGTTTCGTAAACCTAAAACTGAATTAAAATTTAAAATTCATTTTCCAGGATTTGTTTTTGGTAGGTGAACATGTAATGTGATTATCTAACTAGAGTTTTCACAATATACTACTGGAAAATTAAGTCATTGACTAATTTTCTAATAATTTATAAAGTTTTTAGACTATTGTACTTCAAATATATACTTCTATAATGCAATTGCAGAGATCCAGCCTTATGGCGAAACTAAACTGATACTCCAAATTCTTCTGAATTCTACAAGAAATGTAGCTAAGAGCTACGAAATTTCCAATATAACCTCACAAGTGAATTATTTGCATTGTTAATTGAATATTTTTCGTATTTTATTAGTGATCAAATAAATTTGCCGATAAAACTTTTTCATTGAAAAAGATAGATGTACAGTCTAAAATTAAATTATCTATTTTTCATGAGTTTTTAACGTAAGGTTATGGTATTGTCATGGCTTTTCACATCATTATATCTATTTTGTTTATTATCAAAGTTGCAAAAATTAGTCAAAAGAGTTACTACTACCCTGAGGTTTAGAGGTCATGAATGAAACTTGAAAATGACAAGCTATACTTCTAACCACAAATAAAAATGATGTACCGAGAGCCGCCATTTATCTTTAATTGAGTTTACATGGTCTTTTTATTTTTCATCTTCGCGACTAACTAAGAAAAGGCGTGTTTAAATGTTCCAACCAGTCATAGTTGAGGAGCATGGTTGTAACTGCGTTTTTTAGCTTTTTAATTACCAAACAGTGTCCATTTATCTCATATACACTTCAGCGAATTATGGTGAAAATGAAACTTCCATTCTTCAAGCGTGCATGATCAGTCGAAGGGGTCAATCCTTGGGTCGTGCTCGCTAGCCATAGCCATTCCCGTGCAAAGACACGTAGGGCACATTACCTGCAAAACAAAGATACATGACAGTACTTTGAACAAACTACCTCAGTATACCAATTCATGAACCAGTAACTTAATTTGTATGTCTATCAGAAAACAGCATTGAAGTAAAAAATTAGAAGATAACAGCACATTTTTCTACGGGGTCCTATCGTGTGATTAGAATCCTCTGTTGGTGTAATTTTTTTCCCCCTATGAAGGCCGACAGTACAAGGTATAGACAATCAAAAGGGTCAGAAATTTAAACTAAAATTTTCCCCGTCGCAGGTTAACTTTGGGATGCAAAAAGTTCTAGCAATTCCTTAATACTGTGCACTGAATGGTTTGTGCAAAAAATACTATTTCATTGGCTTGCTAACCAACAAAATAGTTTAAACGAGTGATATAGCTTAGAATTTACTGTAATAAACAGAAAATCAAAAGTTCATAGGTCAATTTTCACCACATGTAAGATACATAAATTAAAGGAAGTTATCATTGCCCATGAAACTCTGTTTGTTCCGTATTGCTTGTTTCTATAAGGCTATACTATAATACTGTGTTCTACAAACACTTCAAAATACATTACAAGGATACTAGGATATGCTTAAGTTGCTTCACTAAATGAAATTGAGGATTATTTGCTGAGATCCGCGGATCAACGGCATCTTACTTATACTCTCTTGTTAGATTGCATAGGGAGATATTTTTACTCTTTTAAGGGTTGTGTCAACAGACCTTGGTAAAGAATGTCACTTAAATTTTTCATTGTAGAAGGCAATGATGCACATCCCATCTCTAATCTTCATTTTACTCACTTATTCATTGATCACAGATAATAAATACATCGATGTAAATGTACTGAAAACATACCTTTCCTGACCCTGAACAATTAGAGCACCTTTCCATTTTAGGTGGTAACAGGGGCTGATCTCCGCCATTTAATGTTGAGACTGGTTCAATAAGAACAAGAGATCCAGTGCTTGAGCAGCGAGCACAAGCAAGATATCCTGTAGTTAGATAACAAGTTTCATAAGCACCAAGGTGTATTATTTTGCATAGCACAATATTTAAACATTCATCATATGATTTAGTAGTTGTAGGGGGTGGTTGGACTGCAAATATGAAAGGACTCTGCATCGAAACAGTGCATCAAGGAAAGGTAGCCACTGGTGAAATCAGGAAAGCTAGATCAAGGAACACGGAAATTTGTTGGTGGGAATAAAGATTATCTAAGAAAATGTCAACTCACATATTCTTTGAAGTTTTTTAATTTTTCAAATATCTTTATTTACATTCTGTAGTATGATCTTAGATAGAATAAGCCAATAAGGACCTGAAATATATCAGAGGTAAAATGTTTTAAGAGTCAAAGTTCAAGGAAAGGACATGCAATGGACAACTTTCAATATCACTAGTCCTAGATGGCACCAAAACTGTCAAGCCGGGTAAGTATTTCATTGCCACCTTGTCAAACATGTTTTACCAAAATTAATATGGAAAATTATAAGTTTCATTACTACCTGTACCAAGACAGTATTTGCATCTCTTATGCTCCTGCTGCTTCACATTGTTTATCTCCACCACCATCAGGGCAGATATTACTCCAACTGCTCCTCCCGAGAATGAAGCGACAATAGGATCAACTTGACTACAAAAGTCCATCAGAAAAAACCACTTAATTAGGCCACAAGCAGAAAGCAGACTCGGATACTTGAATACTTGAATCATCTAAGACCACACAAGTCCACTGAAATTCTTGTGAAGTTCTTTTTTATACTTTTACAATGGCGTCAAGTGAATGGTCCAATTTAAGTGATAAGCATCACCCAAATTTTGAGTGATAAAAACCATAATGAAGCATTGGATGTGGCACAACTAGGGTTTAGGGCGGGCGAGAACATTGTTGAGGGCTTTAGCTAATCCATTTGTTCATTTCAAGTGATTTTCCTTTTGCAATTTAGTCCTCTTACTGTGGATATTTTACAATTAGAATCAGATGGGGAGTACTTAAAGCATGGAGTTTATGAAGATATAGGTCTCACTAGATATCAAAATTTACCAAAATACCAAGCACAAAAATAAAAGGTAGGAATGAAAATCTGAATGCATGCGGCGTTCACTATAAATGGTTATCAAAGTTTGTTTGACTTGTATCAGTATGAATTTTGAAATGGCAACTGCTGAGCATATTTGAAAGGATTCAACAAAGTTATGTCCTGTTACAATTTATTTAGACTTGAGACATACAGAGGCCATAAGCAGATAATTCCAAAAATAATTTCCTGTTATAATATTGAGTTAATCATATGATACAGTCAGATGCATAGAAAATATGTGAATGTGTCCAGTTTAGAACCGTGATTCTTAATTATGCGTGCAGATAAATTTCTCAAAGTTCTGCATACTGTCATCAATTAGACTACATGAGATGCATATGTGATTCTTAGAGCATGAATTCCATGTTTGTAACTTTCCAACCATAGCTAAAACTACCATGTACCATGGCGCCTAACAAATAAACATGTCTGATGATTCGTCACCAAATAGCACATGAGTTGGTTGATTAAATAAAAACTCCAGAAACATACCTCAGTTGCATTGGAAGATGCATATTGTAGATAAAATCAGCATATGATGTCCCTCCTACTCCCAATTTTAGCTCCAGCTGACATCAACGAAAGGCATTACAAGGATAAAAGTACGGACTATTCAAAAGTTAAGAGGCAAAAAAGTACTCTTCTAAGTGGGTAATTTGCCTATTAATTATTACTCTGCTTTTTAACATGATCCTATAATTTTTCCATGTAACTTTCTTTCACACAACGACACGTATATACATATATATAGTGGGATCTAGGGCAAGAACAAATGTTGATTTCTATAACAACAGCGATGGCCAGAAAGACCAAGCAAATAAGAGAGGCCGATATTTTAGGTTTCGGCAACCATTGTTAGCCTATTTCTTTATAAAATTTTGAGGACTGAATCTTAAGTTGTACTTTTATATTATCATTCCTTGTCATATATATCTCAGCAAAAATAAATCATGAGTATATTATTCTCAACAACAAAAGAAAAAAGCATTCTCTTATTTCTCACTATTTAAATCATAAGAACATAATTTCAATGAAGAAAACCTTCAGAAGTTGCTTTTGTTTCCCATTTTTTTTTCTTATATCTTTATCACCAAGCGAAACAGAATGAAAAAGAAGAAAAATAACAAATATTTCATTTAATAATGGGTTTCATGTGGCTTAAAACACCTAATCAAATTAGTCCAAATCAAGTAGCTTCTCGTTTATCATCAGATCCAATCTATCTGCAAGGTAATGAAACTACTGAAATTTTGTAATAGGAGCTCATAGTTTCTAAACGAGGTTATGCTATAATAATAACAATAATATTGAACATATTAAATCAATTTCAAGGAAAGAAAAACAAAAGCAATCTAGACAGAAACATCTCATCAACATAGTAAACATATATCATACATGTGTTCGGATTTAAGTTATGTGCAAGCCAATAATTCGTCAATAACCTTCCAAGGGACTCATACAAAGTGCAGCAGAACTTACAGTGGGTGCTAGAAGTCCACCAAAAAGCATGATTCCCGCGATAAGAGAAAAACAAGTAGCATAGTATTGTTTTAGGTTGGTAGAATTCTGCAAGAAATATACTGATCAGACATCACTCTCTCTACCACTGCTCAAGTCGTAGACGGAAATAAACTACACAATCAGTATAGAAAGAGTCATACCAAGGGAGGCAGAAAGGGAATGAATGAAGGAAAAATGGGAAGCTCAATTTCTTGCTCTTCCTTTATAATCCCAAGCTCCCTCCTCCTAATTCTTTGTTGTATTCTAAGCCGACGAACCTACCGAAGTTCATAAATCAACACAGCATTCAAATCATGTTTCAAGAGGAGAATTCACTTATATGACATTACACATACATATGTAGAATAATACTAGTTAATACAAACCTCCTCCATCTGCAGAAATATTTTATTTCGTCTACTCCGAATATTATCCTGAATTTCCTGTAATTCCATTTTAGCAAAATCCTGCACCGTCTCCGGACCTTCTATTATACAGAACCTTCATCCAAACGCCCCAAGTCAATCCACCAAACCTAATTACTCATACACCAACAAGAAGTAAAAGGATAATATATAAAAAATTTGATCTCATACCCTGAAGGATTTTTATCAGGGGAAGAATCTGAATCAATCGATGAAGAAAAGTAGGAAGCATCGGCTTCCGACGCCATGGATCGCCATTTCAGATTTGATTTAAGCTTTCCGTTGAGGTAGCATCTGGAAGGGAACAAATTAAACGACGTCGTAGTATGAGAAATTGTTAGAATTCTACCTGAACAGATCATTTTCTGGAATAGTCTAATTTCTTCAAAGTGAGGGTTTAGTTTTTCAGTGAACATGAATGGCGACAAGGAGCATCTCAACTGACTTCTGTTATTTTATGGTGAGCATTTCTCAAAGTATTGGAAGTAGTGGAAATTATATAAAATCTGGTGGGAAAATTGATGGTTTCACGTGTTCTCATTCGATTGGCTAAGCTAATGAAGTATAATAGCAATGTTTTCAGACTGGACAGTGAATAGATGAGTCGACTGGCTACTGGTCGAATCGATCGGACCGTTGGTCAGACAGATAACGTCATAATAATATAATAAATATATTTAATTTTAAATTATATATAATATGCATCAAATCTAAACATTATCCTACAATTAATTAGAATATACAAAATCTTATAATATATTTAAATTAAATCATATAATATTTATATAACTTATATCATAACGGTAATATGATACTATTTTGTAAGCTCATATAAATATAACATGATTATATTTCTTTATAAAAAATTTAAAGTGTAAATTAAAAATTCAACGAACTAAGAAATTCATAAATTTTAAAATATGGTTATGTATAAAAGTCTAAATTTAAAATCAAACTTACATAATATATCGATTTGACTCTTTATCTTAAAATTAATATTAGAAATAAATGTTTTATAGAACAAATTTAAATAAAAAATTATTATTTAAGTATTAATTTTCATTCATAATGTGTAAAATGTTAATTTGAGTTAATTATCTAATTTATCAATAAATTTGGCTACAAATTTTTATAATTTATAAATCTTAATTTGTAATAAAAGTTCAACAGAAATGAAGTAGCTTAAAAGGTGAGGAAGATATTTTTAACCTAAGAAGTTAGGTGTTCAAATCCAACCTTTTACAAGAATTTTTAACATTAAAAAGTTTAAAAAATCGGAAAAAAAAAAATTAAAAAAAAAAATTAGTCTGGTTTTTGAGTCAGGATGTTTTACGGGGTAAATCGAATCGGACTAACCTCCGATTCGCGGTCGGACCGTATTTCCGATCCGATTTTAATAACATTGTATAATAGTTGGACTTTCAAACTATTCAAACTATTAGGGTCCGTTTGTCTGGTGTTCGGGAAAGTAGTTTGAGAGGATAGTGGATATTTGTGAAATAATCTCAATTTACGTAATATTGTTTGTTTTGGTTTTGAGATAGTGGTTTTAGAAATAAAATAGGTGTAAGTTATTTTTGGAAGAGTTATATTGTAGGTATAATATGCGTAAGACTTTATGTCATATCGTGTTTGTTATGTGAGATAAATTGTGTAAAAGATATGTTATTTTATGTCAAATGTTTTGTTTAGAAATAATAAAATTGTTGTTTGTTTGGCTTTTGATATAGTAGTTTAAAAAAATTGAGAGATGAAAAATTTATTTCAGAAAGTAGAAAATATGTTTGTTTGGTATTTTTCAAACACGAAATATTTTTGGGAAATGCCAAACAAACATAACAACCTATTTTTTTAGACGAGATTGAATAACCTATTTTTTTCTTTTTTTCAAAGCTTCGTTCGAGCTCTTGGAGACTTTCTATGTCATGAGTGAAAAATCAGGGATCCTCCTTCATTTCTTGTCCTGATTAAGTCGCGTTTTAATTGTTGCCTAATAATCAAACAATAGGCAAGATTGTGAATATTTCCCGATTGTAGGAAGTTTGTTTAGCTTGAATAGACATCTTGAGCTTTGTTTAGGTTATTTTCAATCCGAATAAAATACTCTCATATTATAATTAAGATAACTAAAGAGTTTTTCTTTTTCAACTTTTTATATAAAATTCCGGATCAAAAGTAGAGAAATAAAAAATAATGGGAATGATTAGATTTTTGTTTTCCATTTTTCATAATGTTGTTGGACCCAATGTAATTATGTTTTTTGTACTGTACAGTTAGCTAGTGACAATGAGTTTATCCCTTGTACTAGGCAATTATGTGGTGTGCGTTAATTTTGAGTATTTGATAGTAATAGTTTATTGGAGAGAGGAAACAAAATGGTGACACCTGAAAACAGAACTATGAATATATTATTTCTTTCATATGAATGGATAATGTTTGGCCTTCAATTTGTCCCTCCTCCGAAAATGACATATTATTGACATGAATGGCAAATTTTGTTTCTAGGTGTACAAGGAGTAATTGCACATACTCAAATTGAGTGGTCATGAGTAATCTATTTTAAGAGGCGGGAGTTCTATAATTAAGTTGTTTAAATATAGTGTTGTTTGTTATTTAAATAACGACACTATATTTAATGGAGTGAAAGATACCCTTTTATATTATCGAGTTCATATAAAAAATAAACAAGTTGCAAATCTAATGGAGTGAAAGATACCCTTTTCCAATTAAAAAAATAAAAAATAAAAAAACCTTTTAGATTAAAAAAATTAAAAATAAAGAAGAAGATACCCCTTTCGTAATTGGCCTGGGCTCATTTCACGTGTGGTAAACTTGCCGAAGCCATTTCAGGGCCTTGTTGGCTCACAGCCCATTTCCCCCTCCTCGAGTCCACAAGGAAAAACTTCATTGGGCCTACGGGCCTTCCGTCTTGTGTTTTATATTTTTATTTTCCAAACAAATAATGGCGTTTCAAATTTAATTGATCTTTTCCAAAAAAAAAACAAATAAATAAAAATATAACAAAATATTTAAAATCAAATTGATTTTGCAATGAAATGCATTCCTATATTACGGAGTATTATTTTCTCAAAAATCAACATAATTAATATCCAATATAATTCAATTTATTACAAAAGAAAACTACCCAGTCCCAGGAGAAATTATGTAGTACAACCGCTGCACCACGTCATCAAGTACACGTGGTGCAGCCCACCAATACACTTGGGGCATGTGGATTAAAAAATCCACATCACCCATATTCTGACAGTGTGAACACAACTTTCCGAACCCCTATTTTTTTGGAGCATGGCCAGAACATGGGGTGATGTGGATTAATAATCCACATGTCTCATGTGTATTGGTGGGCTGCACCACGTGTACTTGATGACGTGGTGCAGCGGTTGTACTACATAAGTTCTCCAGTCGCAGTTGGTTAAAATTTGTGTTACATAACCCACGTGCCTTCCACGTGAGAAATAAAATTGATAGATACGGGCCATACGGCCCATACCCAAAACCCTAAACAAGAAGCTCCACTATAAATTCGCATTTGAGCTACTTTTCCTCTTCACATATTTCGTTAGCTCCCTCATAAAATGTAGCTTAAATTTATAAATACAATTTATCTACAATTTTTTTAATTTTCTGTTTACATGTACAAATATGTACAGATCGCTGTGATGATTCAATAAAGTTCAAGCTCAACAGACCGGATTGCAGTGGCTATTTAGCTTTTGCGTGTCGATTCTTTCTTCATTCCTGAGCGATCTGTTTAATATTTGTGTTTTACCTTTGATTTTTGCTGAATTGATAGTTTTTTTTTTGTGGAAATGAAATTGCATTGAGGATTTCAAAGCTCCCTCTTCTGAGATCTGAAATTGAGGATAAATGCTGGCAGAATCGAACCTTACTAATTAGCCATATATGATTAATTTCATATTCCTCCATTTATATATTTTCAGTTTTACCTAAATTGAAATTTGTCGGTGACTCATGTAATTTTGAGTTTATACGGAGTATATTTTTTCGATGTTTGAAAATCCAGTGAAAAGGAGAATCGCAGTGACGACTTACAAAATTCAAGCTCAACAGACCGGATTGCAGGTTTATCTCTTTTGAGATTATTACTTGCCTGTCGATTAACCCGCTGAACTGAGCGATTATTCTTTCTTTTGCTTTACATTCTTAAATTTATGAAAATTTCGATTATTTTTTGGGGAAATTGTTTGCAATGAGGATTACAAGCTCCCTCTTCTGAATCTTTCAAAGTTGAGGACGATTGCAGGCAGAATCGAACCTATAACTAATTTGCCATCACTGAGTATTCAATTCTTCCCCAAAAAATTATGTAAATTTCGTTTCCAAATATTTCCTATTTTTTGTGATTTTTTAAGATATGAAATTGATGATGATGAAGCAATACACATAATTTCCAACACTTGGACTGAGAGATTAGATCTCTAGTGATGCAACATTGCTACTGAATCACGATTTTAATTAACTTTTTTTTTTCCTTTTATGCAAAAACTAATAATAAAAGCAAGATTCTATCCTCATGAATCCGTAGCAGCTAAGTGGCCATCAAGTGATGAATCTGTGAATTAATCTTAGGACACCTTTGGACACAGTCATTGTGCTGTGAGTGAAAATTATATTTGTTCTGATGATGGCCATGAGATGAAATTGTGAAGATAACTGTCAGAATTATCCTCATTTTTTGTGTAGATTGAATTAATGGGTAAATTAATGTTGTGTTAAGTTTATACTAAGTTCTTGTTACTGCAATAACTGATGCAACATGAGCCAGAAGTGAGTTTAAAGCAAAGCCGTTTGTTAAATCCTTCCTTATTGGTAAAGAGATTACATGTTCCTCCCTTTGAATTGCATATGGACTTGTGTATGGTATCCCATGTGAGTTTGGTTGTGGGGTTGCATGGACAATTTGGTATGTCCTTTGTACTCGTTTGGCTTATATTGTATCAGTCATTTTGTGGCTCTGGTGCATCGGTCTTTACAGCCTCGTGTGTAGGTATGGGTAGCCATGCAACAAAAAATGTGTCAAGACATGGTATGCATGAGCATCTCCATTGAGGTTGGGAGGGGGAATCTATGGGGAGGTGGGTGAAGAAGTAGACTTTTATGGGGAGGGGATGAAGGTGGAGTTGTGGCTGGGCGGTGGGTCATTCACCGCATGCCCCAATTTGGGTATAAGCAATGCTCCCAGCTTATTTAAACAAAAAAAATAAAACTTTTGTTTTTTTTGTTTAAATGGGCTGGACGCGTTTCCCAACCCCATTTTTTTATTTAAATGTTTCAATACACATTTTCATCTTATTTTTTTATTTAAATAGTAACATTAATTATCTATTAACATTTAAATTTTTAAAACTGTATACTTTTAAAATCTTAACATTAATTTATTTTTATTTCTTGTGCATTTTGTGTCTTTTTAACTTGTAATATTGTAATATAATATACAATGTTTATTATTAATGTCAATATTTAATTTACTATTGTCTTAATTATTATTATTATCATGAAACCAATTATGATCAAAAAGTTGGGAAGTTAAGTGAGAGTGTGGAATTATGAGAATTAAAATTAAATAAACTATGAAGGTTGAATCATTGAAGATGACTATAAAAAGAGGAGTTTGAGGGGAAGAGAAGTCAACATCTATTGGAGATGTTCTAATCATCAATGTAAGTTGAGGCAGTTGTTGCTTAAGGAGTAATATTAAATGTTGCGAGTTAGGAATATATTAAGAGTTTTAGATTTTTTTGCATGAGGGGCCCTAGGCGACTGCCTAAGTTTGTTACCTTTTGGTTGTGGCTAGTCACAATCATTTGTTGTGCTCTTACAACTTGGGTAGTTGCCTAGTACTCCTTGTGCAGGAGGGTCTTAAGTTCTTTAATGAAGAGTGTCATAGTTTATTGTTTTACCCTCAAGTTCTTTAATGAAGAGTGTCATAGTTTATTGTTTCAGTATACATTTTAATGTAAGTGATGTAAGGATGTAAATGAGCAAAGTGTAGTTCAACAAATTATTGTTAGTTTTATTTTCTGAAGCTGATCTAATAAATTATAAAGTTAGTTGAAGTAATATGTTGTAGTTTCAAGTTTGGTTTATTACATGGTTAGTTAAAGTTGAATATAGAACTTATCTTTAATATTAATTTAAATTTACTTTTGGTAATAATTCAATGTATTTGTGATAAGGTGAGTTAAAAGAAGTGGATCTATCGTTTTATCTTAATAAGAGGAATTTAATAATCGAACATATTTAGTAGTTTATCTTAATAAGATGAATTTGATAATCGAACATATGTTTATTGTAAAGGAAATGTGACGGCTTGTTTGTCTCGCTTTTCCGAAAAAAATTTCGATTTTCGGAAAGGCCAATCAAACAACCCAATCACTTTCTCAAATAATTAACTACAGTATTTTTATTCCCAAATCACACTCCGAAAAGCCAAACAAAAATGCCAACTCTACCACTTTCTCTCTCTTATTTTCCAAAATTGCGGCGGCCTAATCGGTCCAAAATTGTGGCTGCCTGGTTACTCAGTTCTTGGTCCAGCATTTCTTGTTCTATAGCTATACAGCCTGTTATGAGTTAAAATTCACGAGACATGTTACTGTATAATATTCACGGAATTCAAATTCACGAGACATGTTACTGTATAATATTCACGGACTGAACAATTCACTTCCCCCTTCCCCTTTAAATGTTGATTCTGCGTCCATATATTTTGTGTGTGTTATTTGCTCTTTGTGTTGCATATGTTTATGTAATTCGCCCCTCTTTTTTCTCCTAAAAGGTACGATTACCTTTTAGGAGAAAAAAGAGGGGCGAATTACATAAACATATGCAACACAAAGAGCAAATAACACACACAAAATATATGGACGCAGAATCAGCATTTAAAGGGAAAGGGGGAAGTGAATTGTTCAGTCCGTGAATATTATACAGTAACATGTCTCGTGAATTTTAATTCCGTGAATATTATACAGTAACATGTCTCGTGAATTTTAACTCATAACAGGCTGTATAGCTATAGAACAAGAAATGCTGGACCAAGAACTGAGTAACCAGGCAGCCACAATTTTGGACCGATTAGGCCGCCGCAATTTTGGACCGATTAGGCAGCCGCAATTTTGGAAAATAAGAGAGAAAAAGTGGTAGAGTTGGCCTGTTTGTTTGGCTTTTCGGAGTGTGATTTGGGAAAAAAAATATTGTAGTTAATTATTTGAGAAAGTGATTGGGTTGTTTGTTTGGCCTTTCCGAAAACCGAATTTTTTTCGGAAAAGCGAGACAAACAGGCCGTCACATTTCCTTTACAATAAACATATGTTCGATTATCAAATTCCTCTTATTAAGATAAACTACTAAATATGTTCGATTATCAAATTTTATCTACATTGAACTAGTGATTTCGTAATTTTAATAGAGAAGATATAGGGACATGATTTATTAAATATGAATGTGAATTATTTTATTCAAAGAAAAGGTTATATATTTTCTTCTCTCTTCTTGTTTATATTGTGATGAATAAATTTTCGCGGTTTCCACTCTAGCAGTTCATACAAATTTGAATAAGATCTAGATAAAAGTATTTACGTCGTACTCATCTGTTGAAGTTGGAGTGTTAAGCTTTTTATTCACATGTATTAATTCGATAGTATGGCTTTTTTTTTTTCACAAATCACTCACCCCTGTTTTGTGTTTTGATTGATTTTTGGAGAGAGTGCTACTTTTTCTCTTCATAAATCAAAGCTTTTGCAATATTTAAGGATGACATGTTGGTAGAATTTGGTTTTTTTTTTTAAAGATTCAGAAATTTGATATCTACTTTGGAGATCATGAAGAAGACAGTTATTAGTCTGTGGACTATTTGTTTCCTTGAAGGTTTATGATGTTTTAATTAATGATTAAGATAACATTTTATAATGTGAATGTAACAAAATGTAAATAATGTAACTTTTTTTGTTTAATATATAAATCGAATTATTTCAATTGAACATAATACAAATTGGAGCCAAATTTAGGTATAATTAAAAAAAGGCTATTAAAATGTTGAAAATAAAAAAAAGGTCAATATTATTTTTAAAAAATAGATTTATTCACTAATTTTGAATTTTGGCATTTGAAATGTCCAACGCCAAACGTTGTGATAATTGAAATGTGGCTATGAAGAAGTTCTTGACATTATATGTTATTGGGCGTTTGGCTTTTGAAAAATGTCAAAAGTCAAATGTTAAGAACATATTCATTTGACGTTCGATATTCGTCAAAAGTAGGGCTAAGCACAATTGACCGAACCGACCGAATCGAACCGGAACTGGATTTTCGGTTCGGATCGTTTACCGAACCGAAAATTTTGTTCAGGATTCAGTTCTTATCCAAAAACCGACCCTTGAGAGCTCTCGATTTTCGGTAATGCCGGTTAGTTTACCGAACCGAATCGATAAGCCGATTTATTTATTTATTTTTAAATTCATTGTTAAACCTAATTTCACTTCTCACTCCACATCTCATACCTGACCTGCCGCTCCTCTTCTCACTTCCCACCACTTCTTAATCGATAATGATTTGGAAATAAAGTACCTTATTGTTGGGAGTCTTGGAATGGCTAAAGTGAGGGAGAAGAGTTGCCAAGGGGAAATCAAGAATGAAGGAGGTGGAGGGATGGGAGACTAAATAGTAAAAGAAGGGTAGGTTGAGAAGAAGAGTGAGGCGGAGGTGGAGGGGCAGACGGTGGCGGAGTTGGTGGTGGGAATGGGTCATGAATTTCTGAGACCCAATGTAAAAATGATGTGTGTATTGATGAAGGGAATTGGATAAGGTTGGAGTTTTTGAGATAGAGAATTGGTGTTGAAAACTCTTTAAAGAGGTGGTTGGCTTTAAGATGAAAAGGGTAATTTTTCTCCTGCCGCTATTAGGGCAGAGAAGGAAAAGGAAGGTCAGCAGAAATTATAAATTTATTTATTTTTCGATTTTTTTTATCGAATCGGAACCGGATCGGACCGATCGGTTTTTTACCCAATCGAACCAAAATTTTCGGTTCGTCAAACGATCCAATGTTTGGAAATTACCGAACGGGATGAATACTGAAATTCAGTTCGGTTCGATCCGTTCGGTCCAAATACTCAGCCCTAGTCAAAAGTTAAAGGTCAAATGTCAAGAGTATTTTCATATGGCATTTGATGTTTGACATCTCTCAAAAGTTAAATGTCAAACACAATAAATAAATAAAAATAATTACGCAATATGGATTTGTATTTACTTGTTATTCTGCGTCCATTATCTTCAGTTACTGTTTGTACCCAAAAAATCGCCCTCGATAAATCGAGGTATGACGGCTCGATGACAAGCTAAAAATGGCAAGAGAACCGAACCCAATCGATGCAAATGGGTCGAATAAGATCGGACCTAATTTGACCCGAAAGGTGATCCGACCGAGGTTATAATTAAGCCTTAAACCCAATTTGAAGTTTGACCCAATTTTTGTAATTAATTAATTTTGGGCCAAACATAAATTAATTAATTAATTAAATTAATTAATTTATGGGCCAAGTTTAATTAATTAAAGAATTAAAGGCCAAATTATGGTTAATTAAGCCCAATTAATTCAATAAGTGCTTTTGGACTAATTAATTAAGTTGATTAATTAATTGGGCCAAGTCTAATTAATTGGCCCACTTGATAGATAAAGCCATTAATTAATTAAATGGGCAAACGATAAAACAAGACCAAAATGGCTCGACCCAAGGCCAAGCATGGTCCGATCAGCTCCAGCCGACCACGGCCCAATAAAAATCGGCCAACATTTATTTTGGCCCAATGTGTGTTTAATTAATATTAGAGATAATTAATTAAAGAGATAAGGAAAAAGCCAAGTAGTTGGCTTAAATAACAAACTCCCCAAATATCTCTTAGTTAGTTATCATAAATTGAATTCCAAATTAAACACACGTTTTCTTCTCCTGCAACTTCCATAAGCATGAATTTTCAGCAACACAAAGGAGAAAACTACCACCAAAGTAGTGGAGGTAGTGGAGAATTTCAAGATAATGGAGAAAGTGGGAAAGTGGCTGTCAAGGCATCAGTTTCTGGCCGTCAGCCCCTCAATTTTCGGCCATCAGGGGATCAGTTGACAGCCATCAGCTTATTTCCCAGCAGCAGCTATAAATACAGCAGGAGGCTGCTACACGCGAGGACACACAACAATCAATCAACAAATCTCAGTCTAACACTGATCGGCTCAACGCCTCTCCGGAAGTCCAGCGCTCCGCTGCTTCTTTTTCAGCAAACACCCTGTAGAACCCCTGATATCAACCGTCCCTCCTCAGCCACCAGCCACCCTCGACAGCCTGAAGTCTTGCCGCCGCCGCCGCCCAAAATCCTCCGCCGCCGCCCAAGGTCCGCCGCCGCCGCCGCTAAAAATAAGCCGCCGCCGCCGACATTAAGCCGCCGCCGTCGATACTAAGCCGCCGCCGCCGCTGCTTCCGCTGTCCAGGCACTGTCTCGAGCGAAACCCCTTGATAGCAGGCAGTTAACAGCTGTTTTCTGTCAAGTTATCAGTCTGTCAACTCGTTGATATCAGTCTGTCCCTCCTCAGCCACCAGTGATCCCTGACCGCCTGAAGTCTTGCCGCCGCCGCCGCCGCTCACAGTAAGCCGCCGCCGCCGCTCTCTTCCGCCGTCAGCTGACACTGACTCGAGCGAAACCACTCGTATCAACCAAGTAGCACGCTGGTAACTGTCATGTAAGTGCCCACGTATTTATATGACAAACTCATCGAGTAGCCATCTGCTTGATGAGCTCGTCGTCAAGTAGCCATCTGCTTGACGGCTATCGGCTAAGTAGCCATCTGCTTCGTCGATGCCTTGGTCAGTGGCCACCCGCTGATCAGGAGCCCGATTGATGGCCATCCATCAAGGTTGGGCGAACCACTGACGGTGGGTCTCCCGTCGTCAGTGTTACTTTCTGTCAACAAGTCGTTTTTTATGCATTATCAGCTCATCGGCGGGTTTACCTGCCGATCAAGGAGTCAATTTGCAGAACTTAAAAGATTTATCAACTCATTTGGCAGATTATGCCGAAACAGGAGACTCATCGTTTTGTATACTTTTGTAATGTTTGTAAATCGGGGAACTTGCCAATAGTCTTTTGTTATTAATGGAAGTCGTTTGGCTCGTACGTCTTGACTCTTTTACATAAATATACTTTACGTTAATTGATTTCCATTGATATGCTGTTTTCTGTCAAGATCATGTTTTCTGTCAAGGTGTTTATTTAAATTGATTGATTGTCAAGGCACTTGCTGATTTTCAAATCCGCTGATATGTTAAGCCGGCCATCGATTGGTCATAAGTTTTTGGCACTTAAAGAGAGATTTTCATAAATTGTTTAAGTCCTGCGGCCAGGCAGACATAGAAAAGAACTAGGGGTAGTGTTTGCCTACTCTGTCACAGTCGTTTAGAAGTCAGCCTTATCAGGACATTTTATTTTGATATCGACATGTCCTTGTCAGGACACTTACATTATCAATTTACCGATATCCACATGTCTATTTTCAAATCGTTATGTTTGCACGCACAAACATTGGCACGCCCGCACTTTTTCCATATCATATCGAGGCATTTCTCGTCGAGGGGTTTACTGACAGGTCTGCAACAGAGCATTTTGGCACACCTTGATGCCAAGCATACCTCGATGTCAATCCCTCGATGTCAAGCATGCCTCGACGACCACTGTGTCGTAATTGAACTTTGGCACATACCCTCGATGCCAGAGGTCGCTCGATGCCAATCTCTCGACGTCGACCCATCGATGTAAAATTTATCACAAACAATATTTTGGCACGCCCGGTGGCTACTCGACGTCGTCGAGGTGTTCCTCGATATGAAATTCACTCGCTGCCAATCCCTCGACATCAAGGCGTAACAGGGCCAAATTTATATGCAAACAATATTTTGGCACGCCCAGTGGCTACTCGACGTCGTCGAGGTGTTCCTCGATATGAAATTCACTCGCTGCCAATCCCTCGACATCAAGGCGTAACAGGGCCAAATTTATATGCAAACAGTTACCATCGTTTAAAAACGGTTTTATTAGCTGCTGACAAAAGTTTTGAATTAGTTTTATTCATTGTTGTCGTTTTTATTCATAATTGGGCAGTTTGAAATGTCTAACCACAACAGCTATATATGAGTGTGTGCTGCATTTAAAAAAAATGTAACATAGACATACGACAAAAACATTCAATATTCTCCCTGCATAATTCAGGGTTGTTTTTGAGTGTTTTCAAGGTGAAACTTTTAGTCATGTGCAGTGATATAGTTTCTAGAACTAAATCATCGTGGAAGGAGTTTCGAGTTGTCGATTTACACCAAAGGTAGGTCGATAATTTCTTCAAGGCAAGCAGGAAGAATCGATTTGCATGGTGTTATTACTTCATCTATTAGTACATTCCTTGATTTCCTAATTGAGTTGTTTGAAACTAATTTTTTATGCATAAATGTTCATGATTTGTTTTAAAACTGACAACAATTTAGTACAACGGTGGAACTGATTCCACTGTATCTTAGTCGGCTCAAGATCTTATAACCCTAATTTGTGTACCACACTTGTGTATCACTAATAGGTAATTGCCCCATGTACATGTGGCAATTACTTATTAGTGATACACAAATGTGGTATACAAATTGCGGTATAGAGGATCTTCACTCATCTTAGTCAGACCATTAAAACAGGGTTGACAATTAGCTTAATCTTAAAGTATAACCTATAATTTTTGTTCATGAACTTGAATTTCATATAAAGTTAATTAAAAGAAAACTAGACATGAGATTACTTAATTAACTAGATTTAAAAAGAGAATGCTCATATTGCCTAATCCATAGAAACTCAACACAAATTTCGGTACATGTAAAATATCGAGTCCTTTTTCTAGAGAAGACGAGAAGTAACATAAATCCGGGTCAAAATTCTAAATTTTATTTCATGCATATATATCATGAGAGCGGCATTATTGTGCGGGTAGAAAGTGATGGACATTATTTTTGTGATGAGATAATAATTGTTTGGTCTGCTGGTTTAGATTGCAACGTGTACAGAGGCTACTTAAAAAAAGCTGGCTAAATTATTTGTTTATTTGGCAATATTTGTAAACCTTTTTGTTCATTTAGTTTATCTATCCAATTGATAGTGAAATATGCAAAACTTGATACCCAGACAAAATAAAATGGAACATGATTTTTTTAGAGGTGAAAAATTGACCGAGTTTTGCCTTAGAGACAAACTTCGTTGTTGAGTTTTGAGTAAAAAAATTACCATTTGAGTTACTCAAACTACTCCTTGCAGTGTTAATTTAATTAAAAATACCTTTTTTTTTTTTTTAGGAGTATCATTTAAGAATTTATAAATCTCAATAATGATGAATTAATTTTATCCATTTTTTTGTCGGTTTAATTCAATTATATTATTTTTTCTCAAATTTCATCTATTTATGTCACATCCATTTTTTGACGACGTTGACATGCGCAATTAGAAATTAACGATATGTAAAGGGTAATTGTAATGAGTGCAACATCTCAGAGATAGTTTGTATAATGTTTTAAACGTGAAAGGTGATCAGTGTAATAATACTAAACGTCAGGAGTAGTAAATTCCCTTGAGAAAAAAGAAGAAATTATATTCGTACAACCCGAAAGAGTGCACCTATATGCATCGATTGAGATTTTATATTCTTGTTATGCTTTGATAAATTAAATTTTACAAGTTTTTATGATAAATTTTCAAATATTTGAGAAAAACTGTATATAAAAAAGAAAAAATAAACAACTTTGTAGTTACGTGTACCTCAGAGCATAATATTTTCAGTGTTTTTGATGGAAATGTATTAAAATCTAATCCGCGTAAATATGTGTACATACATCCCAAAAAAAAAATCATATTCCTTTTCTACTGTTATATGATTGGACTACAAATAAAATAAAGGATGAATTTCAATATATACATACGTAAATATATTTATCTTGTGTGTGATTGAGGATTTATTTAAGTATGAATGAAACCAAACAAGTTAAGTTTTAAATTAAATTTGACAAATGTTCAAATGTCAACTATCTTATTGCTTAATGGGAAGGACCATGTAATGAAAAATAAGTGACTTAAAAGTTGTGGTTATTAAGATTAAGCCGCGTTACTAAGTATACGAAAGGCGGTGGTGCAAATCTTGTGTGGGGAAATCTCCCTCTTCTTTCTTACAAGTGTACCCCAAGTTCGTTACTCGTTGGAATCACGGGCCCCAAGTCAAAATACAAGACTCAATAAATACGTACCCACTAATTTTTTCTATAAATTAAAAATAAATACCCACTAACTATCTACCCCCTAGTTCTATTTCACTATATATAGTTGGATCCCTCGATCAATTGCATAACACTCTTTAAGTCATAAAATCATACCACCTATACATTAAAATGTTTCACAAATATTTTCAATTCATCCTCATTTTGCTTTTCATGATTTCCAACCATTCTTCGGCAATCAACGATTATGGTAACAATCGTGGACGGAAGATGGATTTGGCGGAAATGCCCTCAGGTCCTAGTGGCTCGTCCGAAACACCCACCAAGGGTAGTGGGTCAGCACATGGCCCAAATTGGGACTATAGTTGGGCATGGGGTTCGAGTCCAAGATCGGGATGGGGTTATGGGTCGGGGTCGGGCAAGTCCCCTGATGGGTTTGGTAGAGGCTCAGGTTTTGGGTTCGGGACTGGATCTGGGTCAGGCTCCGGATTTGGGCATGGTTATAGTAGTGATGGGGCTCGTGGGAGCGGTCATGGGAGCGGCAGTGGTGCTAGCGGAAATGGAGGTAGCGGTGGTGGTGGAAGTAGCGACAACAATGATCAATCATCAACTTCTGATGACAAAAACAAACATGACTAAATTGGAAAGAGTTTGAAGTTAGTGATTATGTATGAAAAAGTTAAAAGTGCTTAAATTGAATTAATGTACTACACGGTCCATGTAGCTTTGTGTGATGTTATATAGAATGTATGTATAAAAATAAGAGAAAGCGTAAACAAAGCTTTTTCTCCATTCTATAAAATTAGTTCAAAACATTATATTTAAAATCAACGTTGTATTATAAATTAATGGGAAAAACATATTAATTTAGAAACGATTATATGTTCTGTTAATTTTTATTCTTTGGCTTGATTGCAGATTGAAGTAAATTACTTTGTTTTCAATTTATGGCTACACAAGGTGTAGAAAGCGAACAAAAATGAAAAAATGCACCAAAGAAAAGTTTATTCTAAACTTTACAATTTCATTCGGTTCGAAATTAACCGTTTACTAAAATTGCTAAAATATGTCCATTTGAATTTAACAATTTATCTTTTTATAGTAATTTTTCTTATAATGGAAGGTTAATATTTTATAAATCAATTTTATAAGAAACTATAAATATTTCAAAATAATAAAACATAATAGTTACTTAAGATTTGAATATTATTTGTTAGAGTGTGTTGCTAAAAGTACTGGATAGCTAAAATACTATATATTATCTAAAATTTGAAAAAATTATAACACTGTTGAGTATTCTCTTATAGTCGAATTTTAGACTTAATGACTTTCATTATTCAAAGTATTCAAACTTATTAGCTAAAATCAATGATGGAAACTTGCACCATAAATATTTTAAAATTATAAAGTACTGTAAGTACTTTATTAATTACTAAATTCTTATAAAGACAAACTCTAGTACCCGTATTATTTAAATGGGCCCAACCCATTTAAGATTGAGCCGAGTTCAACTCCAATTCGGTGTACAAATAATTATTGGATTTAAGCAGGGTAAGATTAAAGGTGTCAAAGAGCGGATTCTAATGCAAATTGGGTCTGATTAATGAAGACTTTTATCCGATTATATATTAATAAATTTGCTTCAATTCGATTCTGTAATATAAAATATAGAAAACAAATATAGATCTAGGTGGACCATATTTATTAAATATCTTAATTTGATTATATAAATATAATCCTTTATTATTATAAGTAATGTTTTGCCGTCAGTTTAACAAGGCATGACTAATATTATATTTTATTTTATTCTACAAGTAATATATTATTTTACCATCGCTAATTCTTAAATCGTTGTAGTACATTAGCTTGGTTATGCGATTGTGGCACATCTTCATATAATTTGAATAATAATTATTATTTTAATTATAAGAATCACATTTCACTATCTAACATTTGAATTGATTTTTGGCTGGTGATATTGCTAGCCAGAACAAATTCTAATAAATTCCAACCATACCCTTTAATGGTCAAACATCATTTATTACAGCTGGTCATTAATCAAAGAAATATGCTATTACCATTTAATTGTCTTTTATTTTATTTTGTCCAGTACTTACATTAAGCACCTAATTTCTGTTAATTGACACATCACTGATCCAATCAACTTAAACAAGTTTATGAGATTTTTTTTTTTTTTATAATTCATGTGTCCAAACTTTCAGTAAACTAATCCTGGACCCTCAGAACCCTTGCTCTAGTACCTTGAAGGATGTAGATCGCAGGATGTGCCTCCATCAAGCCTCGGAATCCGACCATACTGCAGTACACTCTACGCACAAAGGGATCTTCATCATAAATGACCCTTAGACAGACCCAAGAAAATATTTCCATCAACTCAAACAAGCATATGAGCATTTTTTTTCCTTCCCGAGATTGCAGATTGCTAAATATAATTATTTGCTTTTATTCATGCAACATGTTTGCTTCATATCAGTGATATCCTCATCAACAGATGATTGGTCTAATGAAAGTAACTAATCACTATAAAGTAGCGAACTCATGTTTGATTTTCGATTGGAAGAGATTTTCAGAAAATTTTCAAAAATTGCTCTGACAGCGATAATTTTTCTTATGAGCCAGGAAACATTAATCTAGATCTAGTTGTTGACCGATTGTTATGGGATTTGACTATTGGAACAGAGAATAGATGAGATTGATTCATGAGAATTCCGTGTCAACTGCAGAAAAATTGGTTCATGACAATATTGTTAAAAAGAGATTCGCATTCATGATTCACTAATGTTTCCAAATTCTACATATGTATAGTCTAGTAATGCCTACTCTGTATTAATCAATTCTGTTATTTTTGCAGTATTCTTGTTGAAGTATTAAATTGGTACTTTTTATATCACTATATATATATTTATATGCTCGAATTGCTAAATATCTTTGAAAAATTCACTTAGGGGGTGTGATTTTGAGGCTTTGTTATGATTTAGTATTGTAGAATCAATATATTAGTGTAATTTCGTTACTGTCCTATATCCATGGAGTTTAATGCACTATTTATACATATTAGGGTAAACATCACTTTTGGTCCCTTTTATCATTAACTTTTTACAGAGTGGTCCCTCTTATGTTTTTTTTATCACTTTAGTCCCAACTATGAATTATTTGTTTCACTTTAGTCCTTTTCAAGTGGTCCAAGGCGATTCCGATAACATGTGATATGCTAATGAGGGCAAGTTTGTTATTTCAAGTAAACTAACAGGGATATTTTCGTCTTTCTAATTATTTAAAAAAAAACTAAATATATAATCTCTTCCAAACTAGGTTTTCATTCCAATCCAACTTAATCGTACATTTCGTTCCAAACTAAAGTTTTTTCCTAAAATCTTTTTCAAACACCAAAATTGCTCACCAATTAAACAATATCTCAAATAGTCTCAATAGTGAACGGACCAAAATGCCCTAAAAAATATTCATATGCATGTCACGTGTTATCGGAACCACCTGATAAGAACTAAAATGAAACACATAATTCATAGTAGGGACTAAAGTGAAACAAATAATTCATAGTAGGGACAAAAATGAAAAAAAAACATAAGAGGAACCAAAATTGGTATTTACCCTACATATTAATTATTACAAATATGGTTGTCAATTGGGTCAGGTCCAAAGTCATTAAGATTTTGTCGTATCATCAAAAGTTGTAACCTTATCAACATCTATCGAATAACAGAATATTAAAAAAATTTGGAATCAAATGAAATTTCCAAACTAAAAATCTCTACCACTAGCTTCATCTATAACATGTCTGTACTCAGTTTAGTTCACGAGTTCAAAGGTTCAACATAAAATAGCAATACTCATTTTTTTAGCCACAATAGTGCATTTGAGCTACAACGGATTTAGAATCATTTAAATGTGAATACGAATTAAAATGTTAACTCATTTATAAATTATTAAATGGCGCGTACAACATTGTCAATGGTTGTGGACTATATAAATAAAACAACATGTATATCTTTAATTTGTCTATTTATTTATTATCAACACTAATTTTTGAACTAGCTAATAGATCAACTGGATTACATTTTCTTTATTATATTTCCAACTATGAATTAAATATGATTGAAAATTATAATTAATTAGTTGAAATATTGGATTCCAAGCAAGTCAGCACGATTGACCACCCTACCTACCCACGTATGGTCTGACTCCAACTATAAATTATAATAGTTCATCAATACTATACTATGTATTATATACTATGTATTATAAAAAGAAGTCATGTCATGGATTTATGATGTAGGAATTTTTTGGTATTTTTATTTTATCCTTAATATTCTAATTATTTAATATTTTTAACTTCGATAAAATTTATTTTTATATTTTATCATAAAAATATTCTTATTTTTCGTGCTGAATTTTTTTATTAGTGCATATAAAAATATGTGTTGTTGAGTTAAAGCGACGTAGACGTGTGCATGTGACTCTAGCATATATTACTAAATTAAATACGTACATATTACCTTCATACAGCAAATTAATGTCATCTGCGAATTTTCCACTTCATTGTTGATATTTATATCATGAATATTTGGATAACCTAAAAGTGAAATCACCTCAAAAGAGGCAATTCGGATAGCCCCCAAAACTAATTTTGCATTTAGTGGTAGAACACAAAACCCTACATTAATTGCTTAGAAGAAGCAATTCAACATATTTTCTGCAAAATAGGAAACTTCGTACCACTACATATAATTCCTTTATTCGTGGATTGTGTTTGAATTAATATAAACTAGCTTAAAACTCGTGCTATGCACGAAACTATTTTAAGTTAAATTTTGTGAAAGTATATATATGATATGTTATAGAATCATCAAATATATTTTAAATGTGAAACAAAATGATAATAAAAATTATAATTTATAATAGAAAATAATGACAAATTCTTTTAAAGGTACATCACAAAAAATTAAACGTAGAGTGTCAGTAAATAAGATTATTTTATTTGAACAAAGTACATCAAAAATTTCTATGATACGTGAATTATACTAATAAAAAAGTTAAAGATCAATGGAGAAAAAAATTTATAAGTAGATTTTTCCATTTCTTCTCTTTTATGGTACACAAATGTCAAATTAAAAAATTTGTACTTATTATAAAAATAATTAAAATAAGATTTCCTTCAATTTAAGTACTGACTTGTGAGGTTAAAACAATTAAACTTACGACATAAAATTCGTAAAAACTTAAGTAAAAAGAGTAAAACTTAATATGTTGTTAAATTGGCATGATATATGACATCTATCTAAAATTGACCACTTCAAATAACTTGTAATGGATAAGTTAAACAAATAACCAACTATATAGTATTAGCCAAACTTTTTTAAATAATTCAATCAATAAAGAATCTCTATGTGCTAAAAAATAAGTATTTAATTAATCATAAAAATACTAATTGGAGTCAACATTATTATTCAAACATGTGTTTGTATAGATAGATATAAAACTATAATGACAAATGCTAAATCTAGGGGAAAAAAGAAAGAAGAACTTGCGAAAATAAAAAATGAAATAATCTAAAATCAAAACTAATCAATTTATAATCACATTATTTCAAAAGAAGAAACCCAAAAGAAAGAAGATGAAAATAAATCTATAACAATATTAATGACAGCTGCAAATATTAATGAAACTTGTGAAAATTAAAATGAAATTATCTTGAATCAAAATAAATCAATCTATAAGCTCACTAAATCTAAAGATCAAACCCAAAATAAAATCTATAAGAAAAACAATGAAAAGTTCAAAAATAATATAACAAAATTTATGAATATTCAATTTAAAATAATGTATCTAAAATTAAAAGAAATTAATCTATCATCAAATTAAACCAAAAGGCTAAACATAAAAATAAAATGATCTAAAATAAAATTAAATCAATCTATAATCTCATTAAATCGAAGGATGAAACCCGAAAATAAAATATATAAGAAAAACAATGAAAAATGCAAAATAATAAAACATGAATTATGAATATTCAAATTAAAATTAAAATAATATATCTAAAATTGAAAGAAATTAATTAAATAAAAAACAAAAACAAAAGGAGATATGATAAAATTAAAACGAAAACATCAATGACAAATGCACATATTACAAAAAAATATGAAAATTAAAATGGAAAAGGAATAATATAAGATCAAATAAAATATCTATCATCAAATTAGGTCAAAACGCAAAAAAAAAAAAAAAAAAAAAAAGAAAAAAAAAAGAATAAGAAAGAAAAATGAGAAGCTAAAACTAATTCCAGAAAAAAAAATAACAAAATATGAATCCAACAAAAACTAAAATATGGGTATGTAAAAAGTTCATCTACAACAAAGTATGATAACCAAAAATTGATGCAAGAGATTTAGAAATAAATAAATATTTGAAACTTTCAATGATATGAAGAAAAAAAAGTAAGGCTTATCATACAATTCAACAAAATCGTAAAAGAAAACCCCACTCAGAAAATTCAAAATAAAATAAAAAATTGTGAATTAGCTATGAGAGAAGATGTAGAGAAGAAAGTGATGCATTATAGCTTTAGCATGTTTTATATATATATATATATATATATATATATATATATCAAATTCGAATTCTTAAGACTAAATTTAAGGAATAATTAAGTTAATTATAACTTTAGCATGTTTTAAGGATAAAGTTTAAAGAATAATTAAATTCCCTAATTTCGAATTCTTAAGACTAAATTTAAGGGATAATTAAGTTAATTATAACTTTAGCATGTTTTAAGGTCAAAGTTTAAGGAATAATTAAATTCCCTAATTTTATGCATATTATATATAGGAGTTATTACATTCATTGAACAATAAAAAAATTTATTAAAAAAATTCAAAATTCTAGAAAATTAGGATTTTGGTCAAAACAACTTATTAGGGTCAAAACACACCCTTCAAATATATATATGTATTAGATTCGAATGATATCCCAAGTTAAATGTAAAAAAGCTTCGGGCTTGTTGTTTGGTGTTTGAGAAAGTAGTTTGGGAGAGTAGTGCAAGTTTGTGAAATAATCTCGATTTGTGTAATGTTGTTTGTTTGGGTTTTGAGAGAGTAGTTTGAGAAATAAAGTAGGTGTAAGGTTTTTTTTTTGAAGAGTTAGGTTGTAGGTGTAAGATGTGTAAGACTTTATGTCAAATCATGTTTGTTGTGAGATAAATTGTGTAAGAAATAAGTTAATTTATGTCAAATCAGAGTAGAGTTTGTATATGTTTTGTTTAGAGATAACAAAATTATTGTTTGTTTGGGTTTTGAGAGAGAAGTTTGAGAAAATTGAGAGATGAAAAATTTATTTCAAAAAATAAAAAACATGTTTGTTTGACATTTTCCAAACACGAAGATTTTTGGGAAACGCCAAACAAACAGGCCCTTCCTGTTTTTGTTTGTTTAGGAAACTTCATGTGTTATTTTTATTTGATTATAAAAAATTGCATGTGATTTTTATTAACAAAAGAATTGTTCATTACGTGTTAAAATTTCAAACACATTATCTTTTTTAAGAGTGAGGATTGTGTTTTACTCACTTTTAAGTACGAGAATTCTTCATGATTTGCAGGAAAAGTGACAAATATACTCCTATATATTATTTTTTCTTTTGAATACATTCGAAAACACAATTATTTACTTAGAAAAGTTTAACAAGAACCCTCCTATTGGCAATAACACCCCTAGCTATAAGTTGAAAAATAACAATAACCCCATGCCCTCAACTCTTAATTTCAAGCAGTGATCTAATAAAAATGGTAAGACGACTTTTTTAAAGTATGGGAGTTTTCCCATTAAAAATAACTCACAAATTTTTTTTCCTCATGTAAAAGTAACACATGGGGTGCTAGCTTTTGCATTTGACTATCCTAAAATTGAAGTTTTCCCTCTCAATGAACTCACAAGTCACAAGTAACCCATAATTTATTATTTTAAGTGAAATTGTGTAACATTTATCTGGTTTTTTTTTTTCCTTATCATCGTTTAAAACTCCATAAGATTTATAGTTTACATGCAAAAAAATTCAAAATTTATTGTTTTAAGTGAAATTGTGTAACATTTATCTGGGTTTTTTTTAATCATCGTTTAAAACTCCATAAAATTTATAGTTTACATGTAAAAAAAATTCAAAATTTCAAAAGTGGAAACTATTGAAATTTTGGAGAAAATAGGAAACTTTCGTACGCCATATCATAGTAAAATGTCAATATCTGTTTGATACATTTTACCTTGCTTGGGGACCACACCCTTAACTCCTTTATTCGTTAATTTCGGGGGAAATTACTTTTTTGATACTATTAGATATGAAAATGCAAATTTTGTACCATATGTCAAATCATATATAAATAATCATACAATATAAATATACCACTTTTTTTTTTTGTTTCCCAAGAGTTTAATCCCTTTCGAGGCGCGTCGGACATATAAAGTGGGAACCTCTCCCAACAGTGATTCAAACCTGAGTCCGCTACTTTGTATTGACTAGTCCCTTCCACTAGACCAATCACCTGTTGGTATAAATAAATAAATATACCACTTTAAGTACCTACAATATAAATAATAATACATATAACCTCAAAATAAATACCCCAAATAAGAGATTATAATTGATCAAATCATTCACACCACTAATTTTTGTATATTAACTTAAAACAGAAAGTTTAATAATAATCTTGAATTAAATAACAATAAAAAGAACTAAGTTAAATTATTTTTACTAACAATTATATTGAAATTAGTAATTACAAATAAAACTAATTCTTTATATTAGTGGGTTTTTTTTTAAATATAAAATAATAATTAAGTTTATATATTTGAGAGAATGGTGGAACTCAAAGTCATTTTTTTTTTTTTGATAAAAGACTCAAAGTCAATTTTAATTATGGGCAAAATTGATCTTTCACTAATGTTTTTGGAAGTTACATCGCTTTTTGAATTAAAAATTTAATGGTAGAATGTCTTATATAAGGTAAAACTTAAAGTGGAGAGGTGTGTATAACTGTTGAAACCTCAAGGGAGATAGATGTATATCCTATTTTCCTCTCAAGCGGTAAGGTACGAGTTATATAACACATTGAACACAAATAGGACTCATTTTAAACTCTGTAAAAAATTAAATGCAAAAATTTCACGTGTAAAAATTATGATGTTTTGCAGGTTATCGTGATCGTGATATGCCTAAAGGATAATTTAACGCTATGTGAAAATTAATAACATGCTATTTATCATTCTTCGATGGAGTGTTGCACACGAGATCAAAATTCTGAGTGAGCTCATTTTGATGAGAAAAATCAATTTAACACTCGATTGATATCATACTTCATTCATTTACAACATATCAAGTGCTATAATGTGTTTTTTACCCCTTGTAATGTTGTATAAATGTACAATTTACCCTTCCCTTGTGTTTTCATTCATGAATATTTAAGAATGGAAGTGATCAGGCAATGGGCCTTTTTTTCACATAAACATAGAGGATTATTTTATCCATTTGATATATTATAGGGATATATTGTCTTTTAAGAATGATACAAACGGAATTTGCTATTAACTCGTAAAACAATATCTCAAAATTTCTACTCTCATTTCAAATTCATTTAAATAGAACAGATTATTATTAGAGAATATAGCATACACCATCTAGGGTAAATTGGGTAAATTGTACTGATCTCCACTTTCGTTAATGGTCATTGAGAGTGTGGATGAAAAATATTTTGTAAACCATAAGGGGTAAAACGTCACGTATATCATAGTACAAAGGAGTAAAGTGCCCCATTATTATAATAAATGAGAGGAGTCAAATGCTCAATTTATCATAACACGTGAGATAAGTGCAACATTTATAATAACACGAGGGGAGGGGTAAAGTACTACTTTTATAAGCTGGTTGGATTAAAATATAGTAGCTACATATAAAAAGGGGTATATTGCCATGAACTCATATTTAAAATAAAATATCATGAAACCATGACATTTGTTAATTTGGTGAACCTCGAATTCTTTCCATTATAAATAATAAATCCCATCCTCTTGAAGGTTAACAATGTAAAGAAATTTGACGTTTTTGACAACTTAAACTTCGCGACCACAAAATAAAAGAGACGAAACAAATTTAACCAAACACGATCAATTTTTAATAAAATAATGATTTTTTTTCCCATAATGTAGGCAATTATGTTAAATTTGAAGTTGTAAGTTTACATTCCAAAATATACCAATCTAATGAGTTTATATATTCGTATTTTAGTTTGAGTGAAGTTACTAAAACTTACATAGAATTTTATAATGAATATATAGCTTTTAAATTCTTCTTGTAGTTATTATTATTTTTATTATCATAACTTTAATTTCTAAAATTCAAAATTTACTTTGAATTTTATTCAATGCATAATGGCTCCAAATAACATACATATTTATGTTTCTTTTTTTAATAAAAATTAAGGAGATTTAAGTCTTTCTAACTAGAAAAGGTAGATTAAACTAGGTATAGGGGCGCGCTTGTGCTTGCAAAAAAAATCAAATGTTTTTTGATTGCCAATTTACTAAAGTTCAGAAATGATGGATGCAATAGGTGGCAAAATATTTCATCCATATAATTACGGGGTCAAATTGTTTTTCTATTTATAGGGGGGAAATTGCATACATTGCACTCTACTAACTGCAGACAGAGCAGCTCTGGTTTTTTCTTTTTGCATGCTCTGGTCATATCACAGAGTTGGGTTTTTCTTTACAAATCCTCTCATTTGCTGAAGTAGAAAAAAGAACAGAAAAAAAAACCTCTCATTTTCTGTTACACGAAACTTCATTTCACCTGCTATTCGCTAATTTCACAAGTAAGTGCAGAATTCTCGACTTGATTTGAAAGTTTATTCAACATTTCAAGCTCTTTTCTCGTGAAAATCTTTTCATCCCTTATTTTTCGATAATGGAGTACCTTTTTAGAATCTTAAATTAGCATCAAAAGATCAATGTTACTCTGAGGAAGCTAGTAATGTTTCTTTCATTTAGTTGAAATTTCGCTCGTGTATGTGAAATTGGCTTTGCATTATGCTGTTTGGAGTTTCGAGGGTTTGTAACTGTCAAATTGAATGTTGATATTTTGTTTTTTTTTTTTATCGATTTTTTTGTCAAATAGGTTTAGTTTAACTGAGATTCTTTGATTGCATACATTGTGTTTTCTCATTTCTTCTGAATTTTGTGTTTCCTTGTTTAGTTTGTCTTGTTAGTTGAAGTGTAGCTGATTTGAAAGGATTTTAAGCTAATAATAAATTTTCTTAGTTAAGTCATTTTAAGAAGAGACAATTTATTGTTTTAATTTGTCTTATGGATGCTGATAAACTTGGCAAATACTACATGGTAAGGTTTCTTGTGATAAATATTTTGAATAATTGTCGAAAAATCAATTTGCTTGTCATGAATTTCATAAGTTATTGGATTTTTGTTGTTCATGTGTGACAAGATTTGATATATTTCTGTAATCATCCTAGCATGTTAAGGGGGGAAATGGCTGAATTTTCTTGGTATTGCTTCAGTACATAGACTCGCATAGATACTACTGCTGCTTGTTCTTTTCTTGCTGGTGTATTTCGATTTTAATTGTTGCTAATGCTGGTTGTAATTTTCTTTGAGATGACATGTTGATGTGAGTGCAAATTTTGGTTTTCCTGTATCAATTTGAGTTATATTTCTGTAGATTCTAAGAAAGGCTGTTTGTTCATTGTTTTAGGGATGAGTTTGTTTGGTGATAGAAATACACGTGATATGCCTGAAAATGACCGATTTCAGACTAGGAAACTTCCTCCCGACCATAATCAGAATTTCCAGTTTCTTCTCAAGCGTCCAAAGGTGTATTCGACACGAGAATTCCCTTTGCATTGTGGTCCTTCTTCTTCTAAAAATGGTGAAGGAATTGGAGCTGGTTCTAGCCTGAAATCCACCGAGCTTTCATATGCTTCAAATCACGCAATCACTACACCATCTAAACTACCGAGAAGTGTTAATAATGAGACAGTAAGGCCACTTGGTTCACAAAACAGAGTATTACACCATGTGAATGAAGTGGTTTCTCCAGAAATAAAGTGGAGAAGAGAAAAGAGAAGATCTGAAAATCATGATTTGGTCGGAGCTTCTAGTTCGGGTAACAGTAATATGATTCACTGTAAGGAGAAATCGAGTATTGTTTCACCTGATACAATAAATGAGGCAGCTAGGGTAAAGGTGAAGGATGCTCGGAAGCTATTTGAGAAGCTATATAATGAAATTTCAGATGAATATAAAGGAAAGCGAAAAGCGGAATATAATGGTGGACCAAAGATTTGCATGGAAGCAGCCCAGCGTTTAAGAAAAACTGGTAAATGGGTTTGTCTTGAGAAGCAAATGGGACATGTTGAGGGCATTACAGTCGGTGACCGTTTCCACTTTAGAGCCGAACTTGCTGTTGTTGGCCTACATTGGCCATATTTTACCGGTATAGACTACTTGTCGCTAAATGGGAAAATATTTGCAATCAGCATAGTGGATTCTGGCCACTATGAGAACAGTGCTAAATCAGTGGACGTGTTAATATACTCGGGTGAAGGTGGGAACCCAATGTTAGGCAATTGTAAAAACGATCAAGAACTTAAACGAGGAAATCTTGCCTTAAAAAACAGCATGGACCTGGGATATCCTGTTAGGGTCATTTCTAAAAGCAAGGAATCAAATTCCTTCCATATGAACAGAAAAGGGGTTCTTATGAGCACATATGAATACAAAGGTTTGTACATGGTGAAAAGTTATTGGCAGGAAAAAGATCATGATCATAGACTGGTGTTCAAATTTGAACTACACAGAATCCAAGGCCAAGCTATAGTTTCTTCTCGTGTTGGTAGAGAATTCATTAAATATGAGCGTTGTTTGGTAGAGGATGTATCACAAGGAAAGGAGAAAATGCCAATACGTGTGATTAATGCGATAGATGATGCAAAGCCCCTACCGTTTACTTACATTACCGAAACCATCTACCCAAATTGGTGGATGAACATCGAGCATAGCGGCTGTACTTGCACTAATGGATGCTCAGATATGGAGCAATGTCATTGTGTGTTAAAGAATGGAGGTGAGATTGTGTACGAGTGTGGCCCATTTTGCAAATGCCCCCCTTCGTGTATAAATAGAGTCACTCAACAAGGTCCTAAATACAAATTGGAAATTTATAAGACTAAATTTGAGAGGTGGGGTGTGAGATCAAGAAGTTATATTTCATCCGGGAGTTTAGTGTGTGAATGTGTTGGAATGTTGGCGCCAAGCAAGGAGGATCTGCAAAGAGGACTTGAAGAGGGAGAGGTGGGTTTTAGTTTTATAGTTGACATGGTGAAGTTTGGAAATGTGGGCAGATTTATAGGCCATAGCGACTCCCCTAACCTTGATGCACGGTACATTCTTTACGATCACGATGACAAGGGGATGGCACACATCATGCTTTTTGCTGCGAAGAGTATACCTCCTACGAAGGAGCTTACATGTGATCACAATCTCATGAGGGTCATATTTGCGAATGGCATAAACAACTGAGATAGTTCTAGGTAGATTACTCTACTCGTGCATACTCTTTACTGTATTTTCTAGTGTAGTTTGGTTTTTGTTAATTCTACAATCTACATCATATTCAGATTACAAGGCTTTGGGTCCAAATTTAGGCCTGGCCAAAGACCTATTAATTCCCATTTCAATATCAATAAGTACACACTATTGGGGAAATTGCATTTCTGCTCCTATATCTTTGCAGTTAAATCAATTTGGTCTCATTCATTTATAAGTCACTCAATTGAGCCCTGAAGTTTCCCAAATTTCAGTAATTAAGGACAATTGATCACCAAATTTTCAGAAATTTGGTGTAGACATTAAGGTCCATATTTTATAATTTATGGCACACACTATCTGGTAAAGTACACTGTTAGTCCTAGAACTTTTGTAGTTAATGTCAAATTGGTCTATTCGTTTCCAAGTCACTCAATTGAGTACCATTATTTCTCTTTCTCAATTTCAACAATTAAGGACAATAAATCACCAAAACTATAACCACTTGAATGCTGCAGAGGGTATTCATATGATATTCAGTTACAATTTGAGACATTCTTTTCTCATATTCGGTGAATCACGAAAAAAAGAATGAGGTTTCTTGGAGAAACGGAAATGGGATGAAACTTGCTCCCTTCAGATCCTGCTAACTAACACAGCAAATATGTATGACTTGGCAACAAATTTCAAATTTTATACAAGAAACAACACTTTACAGTATGAGATTTTACATGCTTTAAACGATCTGTAAAGTAGATGTTCAATAGGCATTACTTAAACAGCAATAGTGGGTACTATAATATTTACTCAGAGAAAACCATAATCAAATACTATTAACAACCAATATCATCTAGCAGTAATCAATATTTTTGGAGCTAGCTTTATCCATAGCATCGAATAGGATCATTGCAACCTTTCTCGGATGATTGTCTGAAACCAAATCGACCACCTTTTGCAAGATACTGCTGGTGATACTCTTCAGCTCTGTAAAATTTCTTGGCAGGCAGTATCTCAGTAACAATCTTTCTGTTCAATAGCTTTTGTTGCCTATCTTTCGACTCCAGTGCTGCTTTCTCTTGCTCCGGAGTGTAGAAGTAAATCCCAGATCTATATTGAGTTCCCACATCATTCCCCTGCATTAAATAACATTTATTTAGAACGAACCATTTAAGATTAGATCGAATACTAATATACTATTAAGACGAGTGTAGCGTTCTTAGATTTTCTCAGAGCTAAACTCATAAACCGATAAATAAGAAAGAAAGCCCACCAGCTTAAATAGCTCCATAAACTAGCAAATGAAAGATTATCTAAATTCTAGTGAGTCATAAGCAATCTCCAACTAACAGAAGGTAAATAGGCTTTTCCGACTTAAAGTTATTAACATTCTAAAATTTGCCCAAAATAAAAATGCTGGGTTTCAATGTGTCGGTCCTAAGTCAAAACTCGAATGTCACTCGTGATTTCTACCAGCCAATGTCCCTTCATCGGTAGTCTAACATAAAGTTTAAGTGATGACAAGCCAAGAAAACTTAGATGTGGCAATAAATCAATCCAGTAAATTTTTTAATCATCTCGGGTCTTAGATTAAAGCATACTGAATTACTGATAGAACTCTGCATTGGAACCACTTCGATGAAATTTTCATCAACGCAAAGACTAGTAATAATAGGAGAAACAAAACTAAAAGTCATGTAATTCTTGATTGCCATTGCTAACAAAATGATGCTTACTCCTTCAAAATTATTTTCATAAACCAATTATAAAAATCATATATAATTTCTAGGTCCATCAATAATTGGTAATACAATAAGAAATGCAAGGAATTATATTATTATATAAAAATTATGGCCTTGATATGACATAGCTAATCCATGAGCACAAATTTAAACTTCCTCGAGTTAAATTCAACAAAGGTATAATTTTTACTATAATCAATCAAAACCCAATCCAAAAAACTTAATATGAAACCGAAAAAATCCAATTTAATAAGAAAAATTACCTGTCGATTAGGCGTAGTCGGGTCATGCCTTGCCCAGAAAACATCAAGCAAAGTATCAAAACTGCACTCTTTCGGGTCATACTGAACCCGAACCACCTCGTTATGATTCGTCGTACCCGAACAAACATCCTCGTAACTGGGGTTATGCAAATACCCATGACTGTACCCGACTTCAGTTTTGGTGACACCAGGGACCCGCTGAAAAGCCAATTCGACGCCCCAGAAACAACCCGCCCCGAATTGAGCAAACTGCTGACCCGGGGCGGGTACGTCTTCGTCGGGTCCTTGGGCTATGGAGGAGGTAGAGGAAGAGGAGTCCACGGCGGAGTCGGTGGAGGAGCGCGCACCGAATCCTAGCTTGTTGAGCCAGCTCATTTGAGGAGCGGAAGATGATTGGAGGGTGCGAGGGGAATTAAAGGGTTTCAGGAGGGGTAGTTTGGGAAAAGAGAAAAAGGGTGGTTTGAGGAATGAGGAGAGGAGGGGTAATGGTGACGAAGTGAGAGTAGCGGTGGTAGTTTTGAGAATCATCTCTTTGTGATTACGTGTTGGAGTCAGTTAAGCGGGTGAGTGTGTGTTGTGGTGTTTTTAGTAGGTGTGTGTGTGTGTATTTTTGGGTGGAATGTTCGAGACTGAGTTTGACGGGTTAGAGCAAGGGTGGCTGAAGGACGGGTTGGATCATGTCTGAACGGGTCAAAATGACAACAATGGGGTCTCCTTTTGGAGTGAAAAACGACCGGGTCATAAATGGGTTGGGTCGTGTCTTCCGACTTTTCTTTTTTCTTTTACATGCAACAAGAAAACATATCGTATGACCATTTTTTTCTAGTGAAAAACGTTTTGAATTGGTTGAATCCTGTGAAAGAATTGATTAAATCGGCAAAAATGAGTTACATAAAAAAATGGTGAAGTTTATGAATAACAAGTGAAATCATAGAAAAAACTGAGTTAATAGAGCCAAAACTAGTAAATATTGAAACGCATGGAATTAGTTAAATTATATGTTGATAAGGAAAAAAATCAATGAAAAATACATAAAAAGTAGGTTAAACGGGCGAAAACAGATGAACTTGGTGAAGAAACAATTGAAATTAATTAAATCAATTAAAAACGAGTAAATTCAGTTTTAAAACGGGTCAAACCAACAAAAATTGGGAGAAATGTGTGAAAAATAGTGAAATTCGTGAAAATGGTTGAAACGATCAAATGAGTGATATAGGTGAAATTACAGACGAACTCAATGTATGAGTGCAATCCATGAGAGAGGATGAAACTGACAAATAACGAGTAAAATCGTTGAAAAATAGACGAACTCGATGTAAAGATTGATGAAATCGAAAAAAAAAAAGTTGATATCTGGTGGTGGGGACTGAGGGGTGCAAGAGAAGAGTTTGGGGATGGACAGGCCTTAAATTTTTAATCATGAAAATTTGGTCTTTTTTTTTTTTTTTTGTGTGTGTGTAACTAATATTTGATTTTCTAAAGGAACATGTTAGTTGAGAAATTATAATTTTATTTTACCATTAGCGATTTTAAATTCTTTTATATTGAGTTAGAAATTGAATATGTTTAATATTGTAATTACTATAATTTTCATGAACTTAGATAAGTAATAATACTTTTATGTGAAAATCAAGTAATTAGAGGTTAATAGTTTGTTTTTTCTTCACTTGAACAATTTTTGACTCATTTAGAAATTCATTTATGGCTCATGTAAATCTTAATTAAATTCCGATCTAACAATAACAACGGCTGAGTTGCGTTGGGCCGGTCAATCACGAGGCAACCATATTACCAGCACTCGTTGAGAAATTTTCTTAATTTTTGTTTTTGTTATTATTTTTCATTGATATCTGATTTCTTTATACGAGTATCTTTGGTTAATTTTTAGTTTAAAGTTTAAAATATGGACATTTTTATAATTTCTCTAATTCTCTTACAAATTAATATTTAATAGCGTAGTGGCCAAAATAATACAGAATGAGAAAAAAAATGGGACATGTGTCTGTATATTCATCTTAGAAAGTTCTTTTTATGAAAATATTATTAGTCGATGAATATTCGGTGAAAATAAAGTTTCAATGTGTCTCTTCTAATTTATATTCGGTAAAAATATATTTTTGGTCATTTAGTTTTTATTATAATTTGATTTTGGAACATATGTTTTTATTTTTGTCCAAAGATCTCCCTCTGGAATTTGAAGATGTGGGCTTGAACTAACAGGGAAATATCCTAAGATTTAAAGCCCAAAATCAACCGTTTTAAATGGGCTTGAGCTAAAAGGAAAAGTTTGTCGGATCTAATTTCATTAAAAGATTTGTAGTTCGAGGTACTTAAATAAATATGAATATAAGTCAAAGATTAAGACCAAATAAGAAATAAGAAATAACTAGTATACGCTCCGTGCTACGCACGGACTCTTACTAAATATATTTTTATCAACTAACTTGCATAATATGTTAAAATTGTGTAACGTATGTCATGGTGAATATGTATAACCAACATGTAAAATGACAATATTTATTTACAAAAAAAAAAAAAAAAAAATCCTAGATGTTAAATATCCTTAGAGTTTGGTAGAGGAAAGAATTATAATATTTACAATATATTACTCTAGACATCTATGTCACAAATATAATTTAATTGAGGTTATTTTTACTCCATCGATGTGGAACTGATACCTGTATAATAAGCAAGAGAGAAGTCAATAATATCTCAATATAATTGAGTTACATATTTAGGATTTAAGGTAATGAATTATGACTTACTTGTTTTAACCTAAAATCGACAGTCTCTTTGAAAGATATGAGCATTTTTCAAACCAATCAACAGGCAAAACAAATTTAACCGCACAATGGAGCATTTATAAGTGAAGATTTTTGGATCCAAAAAAGATAAGAATGAATTTTAGATCTTGATAGTTTGATTAGTTTTATATTTTAATCGTAAAGTATAATTTGATGAGTACGTCTGAATATGCATGGTCAATAAAGCAGAAATAAGATTGTTGATTTAAGTAAGCACGCACCAGTATGGATCAAAAATTTTCCATATTTTCCATCGAAAACATCGAAAAATTTCCGTTTTTGAATCAGGCGAAACGAAAATAAGATGTAATTCCGAAACTATTTATTTGCCTTAAACTCTGTTATTTTCCTAAATTTAGTAACTTTTTTTATAAATTTTTCTTAGTGTTTCCGAAACATTTCCGAATAGTCTTGAAAAGTTTTCAATATTTGACTGACCGAAACATATATTTGAACCGAAATTTTGATCCATGCGTACCAGTGTACCATAGGTTACTACATGGACAATGCATAAACACGTTGATGCAGTAGCTAAACTGATGAAAAGGAAAGAAGCCATTATAATTACGTATATTTACGTATATGTGACATAATTTATCAACTGCCAATGTTATTGATCACTTAACTTTAGTCAAATTTTTTGATTTACACAACATGTTGGGTCAAATTATATATATGATGGAATTTGTTCAATTTTTTTGGATAGATTATACCAGGTTTAGGTTTAGGATATATTTTGTTTAGATATTGTGTTTGATATTGTACCACATTTTGTGTGAGCAACAAATTATTATAATTAATGATATGGTGCATTCTCAATCACAAAATTTAGGAAAAATTCTCTAAATCCGAATAGTCAGGAATATTCTTTTTCTGATACAATAATATTAACTAGACCAACATGTGATTGATATAATGAAAAATATTATTCACTATAAGGTAACGAACCCAAAATTGAGAGATGTTCCTATTTTATGTGTTCGACGCTGCTCGAAAAAGTTAAAACTCTTGGAGAAAAAAAAAGAAAAATATTAACTAGCCATGTATATACTTCATTTATTTTATTGATTGACTTTTTTCATTTTCTCCATTTATATTAAAACAGTTATAAATGCACTTTTATGGACGTGACCAGGGGCGGGGTTAGACATATTTTATTAGGGGAGGGGAACGAGAATTTTCGAAAAAGTTATCTAAATAAACAAAATAATAAGGAGAAGACCGCATTATAAGAAAAATAAAAACCCGTATTCCTTTTACAATTTTTCAGATATATGTACAGAATAAGTAATCATAATATGGAGAAGACTTTTATTATAAAGTCAATAAAATCCTGCATTATATTTTGTATTAATTAAGGACAAAAATGAAATGAAAGTCTAAAATACTATTAATTTTTTTGTAATAATAAAGAAATTAATAAGGAGACGAAAACATCATAAAAAATAAATAAAAGATACTATTCATTTTACAATTATATAGAGAAATAATTTTTTGAAACAATCTACGAAATTAGAAAGATAATCAAAGATCGAACTCTTTCAATTATTTTGAAAGAAAAAGAATTTTAAAATAAAGGAGCTCCGCCACTGGATGTGACAAAATAAAACTTTGAAATTATGATGACAAAATCAATGACAAATTGATCGCATAAAAAGGTAATGTGCCAATTGTAACTACTTATGAACCTCTAATGAGAATTTATATATTCTAGAGGGAATGCACCAATAATTCTGAGTTCCTTGATTTCTTTCTTGATCTGGCACAATTGTCGCATTGTCGTCATAGCGTATTATGATATTATCATACCGCTGTCAAGTTTAAGTCCTTTACGGGTACGAACATTTACAACTCTAACTACTTCTGATTTCTAGGGGCATATTGGGTATTAGTTCTTTGATACAACAACAATAACGTCACCAAATATGACCATATCGATGATTGCAAGCTCCTAGAATTCAAATACACATCAATTCTCGAGCCCCGCTATATCCGCTACATTTAAATGGGTCGAAGTTGAATCATCTTAAAGTAGACGCATTTCAATGTTACGTATATTGACAAATTAACACTTTAGAAATTAAGATGACCGTCAAGGCAAAGTGAGTCTTCATATTCAATAGAAATTGTATATAATGAACATGAACCTGTGATTTGTCACAAATTAATGCAATTCCACATATTTGACAAAATAAAACTTTCGAATTGAAATTGAGATGTACATGCAAAAAAAACGATGATTGATTGACCTTCATAGAATCTTCATATGCTAATTTTGATGAGCAAGCATTCTACCCTATATGCATCATGTAATAGATTGGTTAGTTAATTTAAATGTAGCTTGTGTTTGTTTATCTATTCTTATTTGATTTAGTTTATGTCAATATGTGTGTCTATTATAGGTAACTTTTCAATGTATATGTGCAAAACGAAACAACTGATAGGCAACCTGAACTTGGGTCAATGACTTCTATTGTGGAGAGGCTTCAATTATTTTATATATATTTGTGATTTTTTTTTTCATACTTATATACGATGATATTATTTTCTTTACATAGATGAAATATAAGATTGTTAATGATATAACTTAATCAAATAGAGTCAAACAATCAACTATTAAGCTTAAATTTGTTTCTTGTTGAATTTAAGATCGTGTTTAATATTGATATTTAAATGAATCGAATACAAAATAACTTAAGAGTCGAATATGAGTCAAACTCGACACAAGGTTAAATACTATGGAATTCTATGAACTTGAAAATACAACTGATTAAATAGTGTTTTGCGAAGGGTAGGGCCTAGGTAAGATTAGGATGTGATCACACACGCACTCATTATGTTTTGGCTTGGAATTCAAAAAATTCTAATTTTCTAAAGTTAATAATATTAATTCTTTCGGTCCAAAATCAGTGGATGTGGTCTAACTCCTAAAGTCATAAACCGAACAAGGTCCTTATCTCATATCTAAAACACAATTCATATCCGGATTTAAAATATGCATGCCTTCTGTAACAGTGCGCCCATCCGCTCCAGAATGAAATAAGGCATTCTTCGGATTGAAACGAGTTTAATATAAGAGAATGCATCTCTTCCATTGATAACTCTTTAACGTGAGTTATATTAGCATGCTTTCTTAATTAGCTTTACTTAAGTCATTTACGAGAGTTTTGGGATTGATTTGTATCGTTTTGAGTCTGTTTTCATGTTTGAGTGGTTTGAGTATTGAGTAAATTGTTTTGATGTGTTTTCTCGAGTGTGCAGTCTCGTTTTAGGTATATTTCCAAAGACAAGAAGATTGAGGATTAGACAATGCCTAGAATGAAGAGAACGAGGAAAGAAAGAAAGAGTCGACGCCACTATTGGTGACCGCCACAACAAAATGTATGTAAAAAAATGAACCAAGGACCGAAAGTTTCAGCCACCGCCACTCAAGGTGACCGAACAAAAACCCAACCATAGGGGATTTTGGATTTCACCGCACTACACTTGGTAGGCTTTCCGAGCAAGGCGTGATCGAACGTCTTTGACTCTTGTAATCAGAAGTGGTTCTTCAAAAGCTCGTCAGGGCCGGCCCTGAGTATAAGCCGCATAAGCGATCGCTTAGGGCCACCGATAGGCGAGGGCCTCCAAAAAAAATATTAATATATAGTAGGTAGAAAAACATTAATTTTTATGAGTAATATTATTTATCAGTTCTTACAAGCAAAGTTCATTTGGCCTAATGTTGGCCTTATGGTTGTAACAATGCTTTGTCATCCATGAGGTTCCAGGTTCGAAACCCATTGGAGAAGTAAGTAGGGTTTTTTATATATTCTTATGTTTTGTTTTGCATATTCTTGTATCCTATGCAATTCTAATTTAGTTATTGTCAACGCATAAATATGGTCATATGAATTAACAAATAAAAAAAAATTGTTTTAATTTTGGTACTTTTTATATCATTATTTTCTTTATAAAATTGAATTTATGCTGTAAAGTGTTCATGATCTTCTTATCAATTTTTCAATCTTTTGAACCATCTGTTGAATAGACACTTTAAAAAAGAGTGAATAGCATTTTTGGTCCTTCTTATGGCTTAAATTTTGCATTTTCGTCCCTCTTAAATTTTTTGTAGCAGATTGGTCCCTCTTATCAATGTAATGTATCGCATTCATCCCTCTTATAACACATTCTTTCCTTTTAAATTTTTTGTAGCAAATTCGTCCCTCTTATCAATGTAGTGTAACACATTAGTCCCTCTTAAATACAAAATACATCACTTAAATTCAAAATACTAAAGGGGACAAAAGTTGATGTACTTTATAAGAGGGACTAATGTGTTACACTAGATTGATAAGAGGGACGAATTTGCTACAAAAAATTTAAGAGGGACGAATGTGTTATAAGAGGGACGAATGTGATATACTACATTGATAAGAGGGACCAATCTGCTACAAAAAATTTAAGAGGGACGAAAGTGCAAAAGTTAATCCATAAGGAGGACCAAAAGCGCTATTTACTCCTTTAAAAAATTGCTAGTATACTCTTTTACCCTGTTATTAGATAAAATTATATATTTATTATAATCTAAGTTAGATTTTGTCATTTTATATGAACATCGGAAATATATCAAGTTGCTACCAAATTATTTTTTGTTCAATTGAATTGCATTTTAAACATCCGCATTGAGTGTTATGAATTTGTGCTGCTATATAAAAAAAAATCTTACTTTTGAAAAAACTTGCTAGTGTATATTTTTCTTTCTTTTATGGATAAAAGCATTGCATCACTTTACCTTAAATTAGTTTTAGTTATTTTATCATAACATCGAAAAAATACCGACTTCATTACCCAAAAACTTCGCCCCCTCCCCCCCAACAAAATACGCCTAGCTCGGTCCATGATTATGCAAGTGTAATTTGTGATTTTACTCCAAAAAAATTTATAGGAGAGTAATATTTAAATAATATTAGTTAGGTGCTTATGTCTCATTCACTGATATAATCATTTTCTTATCAAAGCGATTATATTTGATTATTATTTGAATTGTTTATTATTTTTCTAATTAATAGTTTTGTTTGCATTGCTTTAAAAAGTTTGTATTTGTTATTAACATAATTTTGCTATACGTGTAAATTTGAGGGCCACAATTTAAAAATTAGCTTAGGGCCGGCCCTGGTTACAGAACCTCGATTCAGACCCTGATCGCGTTATAGTTCAGTCACCGGGATTTATTTTGATGAACTATCGATTATGTGCTTCGGATTTTTGTAACTATATTATTAAATTAAACTTATTTGATTTCATCTCCACCGTGTATTAAGAAACTATAAGAACATAATACATTATTTGATAATTGAATATGCTTGTGACACTAGCAATGAGACTTACTTCATACGAAACCATTGAAACAATAAAAGATAACCTTAGTCAAGGCAAGTTGTGTCTAGGGACATATGCGCCTAAAAGAGATGAGCATACAACACTGAAAACTAGATGGTATGATTTTAAGGATGAAACGGCGCAGTTGCAAAGATGACCAAACACTTTGTATCTGATCTTAGTTCTAAGTTGAGATACCTGCCAAAAACATTGCATCAACTCTTGCAGGAATTCATAAATGCTGAATCAGAGTTCCATTAAATGAAAATAATGCATACTCAAATCATGTAAATGGATTTAACATATATTTTAATAGAACATGAAGCTATTGCTATATATTTTTTTAGTTAACATTAGAGAAATTATCAATTTAAAATAAACAATGATGCTTTTGCATTTTATTTTGAAAAAAAAATGATCGGTCTGACCGTATAATTGGTAATTCCCATGCAAATCACGAGGGGATCAGAGTAGCTTGCCAGCACAAGAGAGTTTTGTTAATAAAATATCAAATATGAAAGTATGATTTTCTTTTTTCCAATTCGGTAAACCACGTGGGTGGGTTTCGTAATTTAGTCATTTATGAGCGGTAATTAACTAAACCACATTAATCTACTTCATTTAACCATACAAAATTTTCTATCACCTTTTAAAAAAATTATATAACTTATATCGGATTTGGCCGAACTCATTCAACATACACGTTAATAGCACTTACTATGTTAATGTGTTGGGTTTGATCAGTCGAGCTTGGGGAAAAATGACCCCATGTATTTTTTGTGTCAAACTATTGCATTTATTAACAAGTTTATTATAAACCAACTAAAATTTTAAATAAGGATACTTATCCATAGATGACACAAAATAAAAGTGTGATGGAATACATATGTATTGGGATTGAATTGAAATCCCGTATAAAACATGAAAATGGAACCGCACGAACGTCATATTGGATAAAGCAAAAAACGCAACTTTTATCTATAAACATATATTTTTAGAGCTAAAACTAATTAACAAATCCCTTGTGTTATTTTAACTAATAAAAAATCCCTATATTAACTTTTTATTAGCAAAAACACCATTTGAAATTTCTTCATAACTCTGGAGGTTTTTGTTAATTGTTTAAGTGAACAAGATATCCTTTGGTAGGGGTATAATTATCATTTCAACTTGGGAGAGATTTTTTTGCTAATAAAAAAAAACACTGGTTTTTTTTTTTTGTTAGTTAATATAACACAAGGTTTTCTTTTAATTAACTATCCGCCGTAACACACGGTACTCGCGTGTTTGAAATCTTTAAATTATAATTTATCTTGGTATATTAATTTTTTATGATATATTATACTAAATTTGAATATGCATAAAATATATGCAAAGATTCAACTAAGAAAAGTCAATTTCACATATTAACTTTAAACGAAATCAAACAAAAGAAAGCCAAAAAGATAATTAAAATCAACTCACGATAAACAATAGAAAGAGGAAAGAAATATGAGGGGGAAATGGAGTAATGGAGAACTAACCGTGGCTTTGTCATGGTGATCAAAGTGGAAAAGTGTAGTTTTTTTTAGTGGGTAGTTTTTTCTTTATTGAGTAGTTTTTTTTAGTGGGTAGTTTTTTCTTTATTGAGTAGTTTTTGTGTTTTGTAATTTTAAATTTTGAAAAAAGGTAATTTTGGAAAGTGACAATTTTTGGTGTAGCATGGTATCACAACAGCCATTATGTGAGTTTAAACAAGCTTCTTTTTTTTAATAGTATAGATATAGATTAGACAAAGTACAAGGAGTGTTTTTGCATTTCACTCTATATTTTCATATACTTGTTTATCTCTATCTCTTCTCTACTATTATAAAATCATGAATATTTCTTAACTTTTTGTGCGGACTAAGATACCCTTATTTATTTTAAATTGTAAAGTGATATTTAAATTAATGATAATTGATAAATATGTAAAAGTAATTGAAGAGATATAATTAGATATGAAGTCTTATTATATTTAATTTATCTCCTACATAAACTCCTAAAATTTATAAATTCTCTCTTACATAATTTTTGTAATTTAAACTTCTTCTCTTATAATAGATAAAAACGAACCATTAAAAATCCTTTTATTTTAAACAACCCCTAAAAAATATATAATATTGTTATATTTTAGCATCAATATTTATTTAAGTAAGAAAATATTAATTTAAAGATTTAGAACAATATAAGTCATAAACATTCTAAATATAAAAATTTAAAATGAAATTATCTAAAAATATCATGTTACAAAAACAAAAAATTTGAATCACATCTTACTATGAGAGAATAAAAAATACCTATGACTTAGATACTTTCGTAATTATACTTTGGCTAGAATAGAAAAAATATTCATCAATATCAATACCTATAACCTCAAAATTATATTCGTGAAAAACGGGTGAAATGGGTGGAAAATAGTGAAAAATCGATGAAATTTTTTGCAATCGATAAAATAACTATGAAATTATTGAAAACATGTGAAATTGATGAAAATTCGGGTGAAATTGGTGAATATTGACGAAGTTGGTGAAAATTTGGGTAAGATCGGTAATAAAGTGACCCTAAAATCGATAAATACATGTGAAATCGATGAAATTAGGGTGTAATTCGTGAAAAATGACGAGACCGGTGAAATAACAACATAAAAGAATAGGTGAAATCTGTGAAAATATAAATAAAGTCGGCGAAAACGTTTCAAATCAAAGAAAATTTAGGGTGAAATTGGTGAAAAAAAATGTGTGAAATAGGTGAAAACTGGTTAATTTGAAAAAAACGTTTAAAAATGAGTTAATATGATAAGAACGTATGAAATCAGTAAAAAAGAGTTTAACCAACAAAATAAGGTTAAACCGGTAGAAAAATGGTTTAAAACGGACAAAAATAAAAGGACAATAAAAACATTGAAAATAAGTTATAACCGTTAAAAAAATGGGTAAAACAGTTAAAAAATATTAAACTGGTAAAAATAAATAAAAGCATCTAAAAATCAGGTTAAACTGGTGAAAAATTAATTAAACTAATGAATTAAATAGGTGAAAATGGGTTAATTTCCTCTATTTTATGACATAATTAAATTAATTTTAACAAAAAATACCGATGAAATTATCTAGACACGTACATCGTACGTGCAGTTTCCTAGTATATTGAAATAAGGGTGAGAATTGTTCTGTTTAATGATGAACCTGGTCTTTACACGAATCCTAAGTTAACCCGAAACTTCGAGAAGGTTCTGTGATACAACAAGGTTAATAATATTACAGTCGAGCATTAAACACTGAAACAGCGCACAATTCATTTGTAGTTAAATTATTATGTAATGTATGCGTAAATACGGTGCACCTTGAGAAAAATTGGACTTGGTCATGGTTATCCAAACAGTTTCCCGTAATATTATAGTTTATCAATTTGGCTTACGTACGTCACAGTTAATGTAGTGTAACTAAATTTTCTGTATAAATAGCCATGCATGTTGCAATTTAATTTATGATATATTAGTTCATTCATTTCTTCTCTGAAGTTATAATTGAATCTGAAATGGAGAAAAGTAATGAAAGTTCAATAGGAGAAATTGCACAAGAGAGGGGTTTTTCTTATGTGGTCGAAGATTCAATAAGGCCTTGTTTGGACCCAAAGAATGCAAGAATGCCAATCGTCGACTTGGATGGCATGTCTAATCCTACCCAAAGGCCTCGTGTCGCTAAAGATATTGCAAATGCTTGTCGCCATACCGGCTTCTTCCATGTAAGTATAAAGAACGACGAAATATTAATATTTATTAGTAATATTGTTGTGAGGGGCAGTATGGTCTTGTCACGATCATGTAAGATTTTGTCCTTTTGTTGTTCAAATATTTACTAATATTCTTGATAAATGGACATATAGGTTATAAATCATGGGATATCTCAACCGATACTCGATGGAGCTATTTCTGCTGCTTCCGGTTTCTTGAATTTGCCAAACGAGGGTAAGGCTAAATTCCTGTCTAATGATGTACAAAATCCGGTGAGATATGGTACAAGCGTAAAAGATGGAGAGGACAATGTTCAATATTGGAGGGTCTTTCTCAAACATTATGCACATCCCCTCAAGGAATGGATAGGATTGTGGCCTAATACTCCATCCGATTACAGGTACTCAATACTCTGTATAAATCGTTATAGTTTAGTTTTCTCATCGAGCTCAAAGTTGATTGATTTAAACAAATTTATAAGTTCGAAGAAGCTCTATTCAAGCGGGAAATTTGTGGCCACTATCTGGCACTAAATGTGCATTGTGTAGACAAGACACAAAATGTGTCTGATGATGGCTACCACGAACTTCCTCCACCGTAAAATGATCATCTTATGTTGTCTTTTCTCCTGAATTCAAGGACTAATTAATACTATAGTAAAAGTGGACATAAAGACATCCTTCCATATTTTCTCCACATAACATAAATGCTGCCTAGTTTTCAATAAGAAGTTGTGCATATCTTCTTACATATAACTCAAATCTTAACAGTTAAAGTTGTTAGAGATTCTAGCATGCCATTCACGTGCTCTACGTAAGCTTATCACGTCGAAATATTTATCATAAATTAGCGGCTGAAAGATTCGAATAAATAACCTTTCTTAGCCCGACTCTGATAGCATATTAGATGTCGAACTCATTTAAAATCTGACGTTAAATTTATTATTTATTATTTGTGACACTTGTAAGTCATTACAACTGTTGTAATCAATAGAATAGATATTCAATGTTGGTAAAAAAAGAAAGAATAGTTTCCTAATATTCCATATTTTTAATGACAGAGAGAAAATGGGAGAATACACAATGGAAGTACAAAAACTGGCCTTGAAAATTATTGGAATCATAACAGAATTTCTTGGCCTAGGCCCTGCATACTTGACCAACAAACTCGACAATGGCCTACAAGTCATGGCCGTAAACTCGTACCCCTCGTGCCCACAACCCGAACTTGCACTAGGCCTTCCACCTCATACCGATTATTGTTGCTTGACAATACTCCTCCAGGACTCACCTGGCCTACAAATTCTTGATTCCAATGACAAATCATGGAAATTAGTCCCAGTTATTAAGTCCGCTTTACAAGTCCATGTGGGAGATCAGCTGGAGGTGTTGAGTAATGGGAGGTACAAGAGTTTGGTGCATAGGGTGACGGTTAATAGCGAAAGGGCTCGATTTTCAGTTGCTAGTCTACATAGCTTGGGACTGGATGTGAAAATGCACGTTGCGAAAGAATTGGTGGATGAAGATAATCAAAATCGGTATAAGGAAAGCAGTTTTAGGGATTTCTTGAATTTCATTTCAAAGAATGATATCGGAAAAGGGAAGAGTTTTCTCAACACGGTCAAGAAGATTCAAGAAAACTGATAATTAAATAGTTGCTCTATCTCGACCAGGGCTAATTGTTCGCATTCTACGGTTTAGGAATTCTGCTTTTGTCACATACAATAATATGAATTGTGATTGATCGCTCTTTTTTAATTCTATTTTATATTGCGACAAGGGTATTGTAACTCTTGTTGAATAAATGTGTGTTGTCAAAGTGAGTTTGAATTAGAATTTCTGGGATTTTTTGTCATGTTTTTGTATTTGTCAATTTCATTTCCATGGTGTAATATTATGTATTCAACTATTGTAAGATATATGCAAGGTTTTTTAAAGTACAAGGTGGTTTGGTGAAGAAAAAATCCACAGTATAGTTTTTACAGATTTCGCGCATAAAACATGATATCGTGCATTTTTTCTAGATTCTTGTTATTGTTATAGTATAGACTATAGAGTAGTAGCTCTTCATGTATTTTGCACCCAAAAAATCTTATTAATTGTTTTCTCTGAATATTAAAAGTGTTTTCTGTAAAAAAAATTGTAGTGAATTTGGACTTTTCATATTAAATTTTTGGTATTTTTATACATTTCATACCATATCTTTCAAAATGACACATTTGATACCAAAATTGATAAACTTTTCATATTTGGTTTGGCCGTTAATTTGTTAATGAAAAATGGCACGTGCATGGCCATGTCCATAAAGTCAAACAAAGTCGGAGAAATGCAATTATCTAAACTGGCAGGGTTTTTTTTTTTGCAATTATTGTCTTTTTCCTCCTCCTCCGATACGACTGTCGGCTTCCGGTGGCTGTTGGTCGAAATTGATTGAGGGCTTTTGTTCTTCTTATTGTGGAGAACTCGTAAATATAAAGATCTTTTTCTCCGTTGAGTAATCTATTCGAATTTGGAGTTCTAACTTTCGAACCCCGCAAGTCAAATTTTTTGAAATTTTCAAATTGTGATTTCTTCTTCGATTCTTAACCAAACTTCATGATTCTTATTGCAATAGTTTCCCCTGACCGTGGGCATCATTTTCCATAGGATAATTGCAGTTGATGTTGACGGTGGAGCTCCGCCCAAGTGGTGGCGCATTTTCGGCCTAAACTCTAATTTTGGCCAAAAAATGCGCCTCCCCTTGGGCGGAGCTCCACCATCGACGACCGCTACAGTTACCCCATGGAAAATGTTGCCCAGGACAAGAGGAACAAAAGCCTTCAACCAATTTCGACGAACGGTCACCGAAAGCTGGCGACCATACATAGAAGGAAGAAGGCGATAATTGCCAAAAAAAATACCCTGCCCAATTTTAGATAATTGCATTTCTCCCTCTTTGTTTGACTTAACAGACATGTGCCCCACACACAGTATTATTTTCTCCTTTATAAAAGCGATGCAGTCATTTAATTTTGCTTAATATTTATTTTTCTTCGTCAGAAGTCATCTATTTCTTTTGTTTAAATGTAAGCATAAACTGTTTGTTTCTGAGATTTCAGTGTGTAAGAAAAATCTATTGCCAAAATTCAAAAAACAAACATAGTCTAAGTGTAAGATATGTAACCGATAGAGTGAAATACGAAAATACTCCATATAATTTGTCTAATTGAGAAAAACCTCAAGTTTTATTTTTGTTACAAAAAGCCTCACTTGCTTTTTCTTATTTGTGTAAAACCCATCCCAAACACTCCTAAGGAAAAATGACAATTATGCCCCACCATAAACTGATAATACACCCCTATTCATCCAAAAAAATTAACAATAATTTCCTTGTCAACTTTAAAAATTGACAATAATCCCTATGTTCACTTCACTTACAAAATTTACAATAACCTCCCTATTGAATTATGAAAGAATTTTAAATGAGAGTATTTTCCTAATAATAAAAGAACACAAAGGGGGTTTTTCTAACAAAAAAACATTGAGTTTTTTCGCCAATTAGATAAAGTACAGGGGTTATTTTTGTATTTAACTCCGATAAAACAACACATAAACAAGTGTTGCTGCATATTCTCAACATCTGTAAAATGTGACCTCAATAAGAGCTCTTCATCTAATCTTCCATGTTACTAATTATAGAGAAAAACCTTGCACATATCCATGAAGATTCGGACATATTTAGTTTCAATCCACGAAAAATACATATTAAAACTAAATCACAACCATCAAATGTGCTTCATTTTTCCATAAACTAGCAACCGCCGCACGCGGTACTCGCGCGCACAACTATGTTTAAATGTAACGCGTACTTTTACAAACACCACTTATTTTTATATAAAATTGGAACTCATTAATACGTACTTGTGTCATTGTATAAAATAACATTAAGTATAAACATTCCAGTTAAAGTTTTAAAAATTCATATTAAATTTGAATCTGGGACTAAGTCTATTAAGTACTCTAATGCAAGATTTAAAAAAATATATTTATACATTCATTTTATCAGGTAAATGACTAAGAAGTAGGTAAATAGAGCATTACAGCAAAGTTATGAAATTTAAAATAGACAGCCGTATATATCATGTCATCAATCTATGTAATTAAATGTTGTTGAAGAAACAATGAAAATTACACTAATAAGAAGGACAAAGAGGCCGTTAAATCTAATCATCTCAATTGTGCACCCAAGTTATGTAAAATGGCATAACGTAATTGTTAGTTTAATCCATCATAAAGTATCCCTAATTATAATTGTTCCGAAGCTTTGCAAAGATTTCAGGGTAAACCACATTTCTTGTGTAAACACCTTCATGCCCGTCTATTTTTCCATTCTTAACTAAGACTTTAGTTGTTGCTTCAGAAACACCTCGAGAAAGAGCAACATATAGCTGACCATGACTAAAAACATGATCAGGTAAATATATTCCAACATGAGGTATTGTTTGGCCTTGTGATTTGTTTATCGTCAATGCAAAGCTTAGTCGAACCGGAAATTGTCTGCGTGTCATTTCAAATGGAAATCTTGTATCTTCTGGTGTCTTCAGAGGTATGCGAGGCAAGAAAACTCTTGTTCCTTTAAATTGTCCAGCCAAAATTTCCGCATCAATGACATTTCTACCGAATCCATGGCAAATTAGTCTTGTGCCATTGCAAAGTCCTATTTTCGGATCAATATTTCTTAAAAGCATAATTGGACATCCTTTCTTTAGAGTCAACTTGTGAGGTGGAAGATTACCAGGACTTAGTGAATTTAGGAACTCGGGTAAATACAAATTACGCATATCATCTCCCAAAGAGTCATATGAGTAATATGTTACTTCTTCACCCGGGAATCTTTCAATCACCCTTGCATTTAACTTGTTCACATCGTCATTAAGAGGAGTTATGAGCGCTCTATTCATCATGTACTCAGCATCATATGTATGAGACCCCAAATTTGGGTATACTGACGCTATTAATTCATCAATAGATTGCTCACCTTCCCATGGTATGGCCATGGAGTTAGGAATCCTTATCATATCATCTTGAACAACTGGTTCTTCGCCATTACCAACACGAAGAACGAAATCAGAAAAGTTGTGATCATGTTGAGCTCTTATGTTTTCTGCCAAGTGAAGTAACTTTACACTTGACCATAAATTTGATTCCACTATGCTTGCGTGTAAAGTTTGCGACCTCGTACCTCCTACCACAACGGGAACAACCTGGCGAAAATCCCCCCCGAAAATCATTATTTTCCCCCCAAATGGAAAGTCCAATTCCAGCATATCTCTCAAAGTGCGGTCAACAGTTTCAATTGCTTTTCTATTTGCCATTGGTGCTTCATCCCAAATAATAGCTGATGCCCGATCGAGTAACTGACATAATTCTGATTGCTTGCTAAAACGACATAAAGCATCTGAATCCAATTTGATTGGTATTTTAAGCCTAGAATGTGCAGTTCTACCACCCGGAAGTTGGTTTGCTGCAATCCCTGATGTAGCAATCGCAATCATAATGTGACCCTCATTTCGGAACGCTGCAAGTAAAGCTCGATATAAGAACGTTTTTCCAGTTCCACCAGGACCATCCACAAAGAATATTCCACCCTGCTTATTCAGTATTGCTTGTTTGATGGTATTAAATGCTAACAATTGACTTGAATTAAGGTTGCTGACATTATTAATTTCATCTGTCGAAATAGGTATTGTCAGCTCATCTGCCATTAAACTGGAAATTCCATTCATTTCCTGGAAACCCTCAGTAATTTGAGGCAGGTCAAACTCTTCTAAGCTTCTTTTATGCTGTGAAAGTATTTTTTTTATATCATGAAGAAGTTTATTAGTCACAAACACAGTATTTGCAGATGAAGGATAATCTTCGATCATGTAAGCATAGTTTTCATCCCACAACGTTCTTACACCAGTTGGTTCACAGAAAATTAGTATTGTAGCAAATAGCCTTCTAAGAGCAGACGGTAATCTTACATTTCTTGCCTCAATTAAGCATTGGTGTAAACTATCATCTTCTTCAAGCAAGCCCCTTTTCTCAGCAGCTTGCTTAAATGTTAAATAATGCACACCATTTACTGTCAAGAGGTCATCAAAAGATTTCGGTCCTGTTACGTGGTTAAGCAATATACGCATATAGAACCTTTCTCCTTCGTGCGGTGATGCAGCATATATTCGACCAATAGCTTTCTGTTGGGTTCTTCTTTTCTGCCAGACCCTTTCCTTTTCAAGCCACCGATAGTGTATTGGAAATTCTCGGTATAAATACTTATTCTCTTCAATGCGATCATTATAAATTCTGAAGAATTCCGTTAACATGGTGCGAGAGTTCCTCTCTTCGTTTAGGATCTCAGAAATACTTTGATGATTGTAAAACCGAACTTGCTGCATATTTGGCAAATGAAGTTGTAAGCGCACAACAGATGGGTAAATTTGACTCATTGGGAACTTATACATTTTCCATAAAGCCTCAGGAGCACATATCCATCTTCCATCAACATATTTACTAACTTCATCATAAGTTGGTCCTGGACGTACTTCAAACACTGCACAGTCAGGTCCCTTATATACGTACTTGTATAAATACTTTATGCTTTTTATGCTGCTACATATCTCCACATTAATATGGCAGTCATATTTCAATAATAGCCAAGGATTATAAGGAACCACCCATCTGTTGTCAACCATCTTTTCTCCATTACTATCCAAAGCGATGCATCTATTATCGTCGCGACGTCGATATACTGGATAAGAATCATTACCTTGAATCGTGCATGGTGCAAAATTCTTGGGATAATCTTTTTTGCAAGTGTTGTTCTTCATGCAAGGAGCATTTTGGTTCATGGCACCACATGGTCCATGTATCATATGTCTGATTACAACCTCATAAAGTTTAGGCTCTTCTTCTCGAATAGGTATTTCTGCTCTGACAATATGATCATAATCATCTGGAGTGTTCAATTTGTCATCATCATGTAGGATGACCAGCATATGCACATGAGGCAACCCACGTTTTTGAAACTCGATAACATGGACATGTGCTACCACTTTTCCAAGCACACCTCGTTTGTAAATATCTTTTTTTAGTTCCTCATATTTTGCTCGAAATATTCTTGTAAGCAAATCTGGTCGATCTTGCGATGTTTGACCAGGAAGTAGTTGCTCTTGTATTTCTTGCCAGTTCGGATTACATGTCATGGTGAGAAAAATATCCGGTTTACCAAATTTTTGCACTATAGCCATAGCATCCTGATATCGTTGGTACATATCCCGTGGGCTTCCAACAAAAGATGATGGCAACACTGTACGTCGTCCCACATTCCCTATGAAATGAACGTCTAATAATTATAACAGAACCCCGTATATGTTCTTGAATGTAATATTAATTTTGACATCGGTACGCGAATTATGTTAATAGAAAATAAAATCACAGGGCCGCATATAAATACTTCTTAGTTAAGTTGATCTAACCTGCATTATTCTCCCCAGAATCCAAGCAATCTTGTAAACCTTGATACAATTCAGCTCTTATCTTGTCCTGATGACTTCTTATGTATCTCAACTTTTGCGTCTCAATCTTCACATAATTATCTACAACATATTGTTGTAGTAAGCGACCAGCATACAAAAGGATCGATGGATTATTAATTCTAATCTGAAATTCAAATATAAAGATTTAAAAAAAAGTCATTAATAATTTATTACTGTATCTAAACCTTATGTAAATAAGTGTAGTTTAAAAAATAAATATAAAGAAAATTCAAATCACCTGCATCATATATGCATAATAATCACAACAGGTAATTCGAGTGCCATGAATTGTGCGAGTGTCACTGTCCCATCCATATGTTCCATATGGATGTAGTATGGGATATTGCAATGGGTCATAAAATCCTGAAAATTCTTTAATATCCATCAGTTGACCCCCGATTGTCTCCACAACAATATCTCTATTAGCAGCATAATCTAATTCTTCACCACCCGATATAACAGCTGCAACTTGTGATGCTGTAGGAAGTGTATATTGTCTTTCTGAAGCGGGTCTCTCTTTAATAAGTAACTTGCAATCAAGAAGATCAGTACGCTGAGAAAGTTGACGAAATGTCTTTACAAATGGATTGTGTTCATCTAGTATCCGCTTAATTTTATCCAACAACTCTCTATTTAATCCACTACTCTCTTGTAAACGATATTCCGTTTCATGGTCCGTGTCATAAATGAACATTTGTAAATAGCGTGGTCTAATTCCTTGAGGAGGTATTAATGTGCCAATCTTATGATAAATTGAACCATGAGCCCTGAAGGCGTATACACCTTGGCCAGTTGTAACTGTATCATCTAGTTGAACACCAATAGAGGTGAATGAGAATACATGGTTGTAAGCGCGGAGATTATGTCTAAATATCCTTCCTTCAGCCGATCCATCAGTAAAAATACGAAATAATTCTGCAGGGACAGGAATTTCTGGCAGAACGGTCTTTCCTCCCTTGCAACAAAATTTTTTTGTTTCACGATGAAACAACCTGGCTCTACAAAAACAGCAAGTTGTTGGATTTGGGAGTTTAAATGGATGAAATCGTTGGCCTTCATGAAAATCTCTTGCAATATTGTGATGATGATTTGTACGTCCTACTCTTTGAGCACCGCTGCTAGAGTCTGAGCTAGAATCTTGAACATTACCTATTGGAACGGTTGTTTGTTGTCGTCCAATGTTGTTTATCTGGGCATCTATTCCATGAAATGCATAAGAATATCGAAAAAAAATTTATGTATTTTTAGTTCTTCATATTTTGGTTATAAAATAATGGTGGCCAAGTGTTGATGATACTTTTTAATTTTTGATGTCCCAGAGTATTGGAGCTATTTTACCTTGTATGTTGTTGGAATTGTTTGCATATGAAGTAGAACTCTCAAAATAATTTCTCGGGTTAATATTAAAGGTGAATGGGTTATGAGGCAAATGAGTGAGATGAGTTCTTCCAACAGCTCTTCCAACATGACCAGTAGGTGTAGACGTGGCTGCGTGGAATCGAGTAATTATATGAGTCATTACAAAATTGAACCAAATTTGTACTTGGTGGAGTGGTAAGAAAGATTGAGAAGTATTAAGTTGCATGATCCTTGAAGATATTTTTTTACCAGTAGCATGTGTGGTTGTGTGATGTGAAGTTGCTGGTTGAGATGGATTGGTAAGAAATGAATTAGCGTTTATCAGGACTGGTATTGAGCGTGATAGTCGATGCATAGACCCTCTGGTAATTGGCACATTTGAAGCTGTTTTTGGAAAATAATAAGTTTGTGTAAATATGAAGTATGTAATATGTCAGTGTTAATGGTTGTGCATTTTATATTATTCTAATTTAAGTAATCTAATACAATAATGAATTGATGCTTGCATGAAATAGAGAACACGTAGACAATTTAAATAAATGATCACAATAATTTACACTTGAAACACTAATATATACACTTGACTAAGTCAATCAATGATTTATCACAAACACAAAGGAACTAAGGAATAAAAATTAGTACATTAAACAATTTGATTAGGAAAGCAAAATTAGTTTACTTTGATTTGGTGTTGATGAAACTGAGTCACGTGAATTCGATGGACATAAGTGCTGAACTTGAATTGGGTTAACATTTACTGCCAAAGGAATAGACCTGGCCAAACGACCTCTTGCACCGGCGCTAGTTGGGAATTGAGACCCTACATGTAGACATAATTACATTTTTCAAAATAATGATTTATGAAGACAACAAAATTGAGTTTAGTAATTTTTTAAATTGTAAACTATAATTAAACCTGTTTGTAGTTGTGACGCGTTTGACTCCATATTTTGTCTTTGTTCATTTGCTAGTCTAGCTCTTCTCAAACGGTAATAGTTACGTCGTTGAGCAAGATATGCTTCTCTTTCATCCGTACTCATTGCTTCTCTTCTTTCTCTTGCTCGTCTGCGAGATCTTTCTCTTGCCGTCTCCGCTTCATTGCCTATATCTTGAATTCTGTTATTGGGACCGACCGAATTCATTTGTTGTCTTTATATACAATCTATGTAACACCCAACATTACAAAGTTGTTAGCCCAAATAAGTAGGTGTGTTATTCAATGTCAGGGAAACTGAAAGAGCAAAAAGGAGATGAAGTGAAATAAACAATAACAGGTCCTTCTTTGGGTCATTAATAATAACACACCCAAAAAAAATTTATTGAAGGAAATGTAGTTTTAGTATTAAAAAATGATGGTTCGATGAAGATAACTGAAAGCTAAAAAATCAATATTAGGAGATGTTGAATGTGAGAGTAACATAAGTTTGCATGATGAATCAATTATATGATCTAAACATCCGGGTTTTTCATATGAAATTTTACTATATGGATTTGCAACATGTCACTGATAAATATGTAAATTTACAGGACCAATGAAAATAACTTTTTACGAAACCCTTGCCAAAGTTGTTAAACAACCCGATACATTAGGAAACAGTTCAATTAGAAATAACATAAACACACATGTTAAAAAGTCATACCTTTTTAGAGAACTTGAGTTGGTCATAATTTTTTTTTTAAAAGAGCAATGAATGAGAACTTTCAGTTGTTCTATGGAACATAAAATCTCTTTAAAGCATTTCATCAAACACATATAAAGCCTTGGAGTAGAAATTCTAAGACACTGAATATTTAAAACAAATGTCACCCTTAAATAATACTTTGCATATGAATTTTCAAAACACCATAAATAGTAGAAGAAATTCCCCATGAAAGACGTCCACACGAACAAAAAGAAATAAGATTTTTTTTTCTAAATCCAGCCAACCCAAATTGAAAGCAAGAAAGTGAAGGAGGAATTATGAACTGAATAACCTTAATTTTGAAGGAAAATTGAGAAGCCAGGAGAATTGAAAAGAGATTGAGGATTTGCGCCGTTATTATTTATGTATCCATAATTGATTGGGAAAACCTGCAAAAACATGATCATAAAATTAGTACACAGTAAAAGCAATTCTCATCCATGTTTTCGAGAGAAAGAAAAAAGAATTGTGAGAAAATGAGATAGGAGATAGTTGAGTAGGGGAAAAGTGGAACTGTGAAGAGATAGAGAGTGGGTGGAGACCGAGCTTTGAGGGATTGAGGTGAGAGATAGTGAGTGGAGGAGATTTACACGGGAAGTTAATATGTAAAAATACTATAACACCCATATTTGCTAGAGTCGTAAAAAGGAAAATTGTATGTCTAAAATTGGAAAACACTTTATTGGTATATTTTTTTCCCAAGTTGCCCTTTCTATTAGGAAGACTTGTCGGTTGATTTTGAAAATTTGAGGACAATTTTTGTAAATTGGCTAAAAATAACTTCCATTTGTGAGTACGGGAAGCCTTTGTTTTTAGATATAGTATAGATAATCGTCCCCATAAAAATAAAATAATTAAAAAATAATAAGTCAAAATCTATAAAAGGGTACATAACATAACAAATTCTCCCCATTCCTAAGCCGCTTCTCATTGATCACTTCTTTTACTCTTTCAAATACCATACTAATCAATCATTTTGTGAAAGATTTAAATAAAAAAAGAAAAAAGATGTATAGATCAGCTAGTACTAATCGAGTTACAGATGACCATTTCAGCTACCATTCTTCGTCGTTGTTGTCTCCATCATCAAATTCAAAAGCGTCTCCGGCTCTAAGGGCTCTGTCATTGGAAGCGAGTGAGCTTCCGGTTAATTACGAGCCGCTTTCGGAGGCCGCGAAGAAAGAAAAGAGTCGTGCTAAATTTGCAGAGACTGCAGTTCATCTCATACCTTTAGTGCTCCTCTTGTGTGCTTTTATACTCTGGTTTTTATCTGATCCAAGTAATTTTCTAACTCTTTATTTGTTAATTTCATTCTTTAAGATGTGGGAATGTGGTGAAATTCTTGATTATAGTATTTTTATACGAGATTATGAAAAGGGATTGCAGATCATGCATGATTTATTTAGTTTTCTTGAATTAATTTTGTTCTCTCTATGGATCAGTGGATTTTTTTTTCCGGACCTGATTTGGTCAAACCCAATTAACTAAATAATTATAATATGGTTTGACCACAGTGTTATTTAACCACAAGACAAGTGAATTACCCGATTCATTGTTTACTTTGAATCGGGATTAGTTTTCTTGGAGAGTTATTTACAAATTACTCCATCAAATTCATTTAGTTGTCAGCTAACCTAGGGAAAATTGTATTTGTATACCACAAGCCTTGACCCTTAATATATTTTTGGTCCCGCATTTAAGAAAATTGTGCTCTTGGTCCAATTTTTTAAAAATGTTCTGCACTTTTGGTCTCGTTATTTTCTTTGGGATCAAAAGTGCAAAACTCAGAGAATTTTATGGGATTCAAAATGTGAAAATTATTTTACAGAAGTGGGACAAAAATATAATTATATAAAGTATGGTACCACAAATGCAAAATTTATAAAATCTTAGATCAAAATTGAAATTGTGTAAAGTAAGAAATAAAAAATTGCTGGGAATCATGGATCAGTTTAGACAAAAAATTTACTTTCATAAACATTTTGGAATTAATGAAAATTTAATTGGCTATATATATAAATATGCAGATATTGATGTGAGAGGCAATGCAATAGCAGCAAATATTGAAGGACTGACGATTGAAGGGGATCTTGAGAGTGATGGTACAGGACATGCACATTTACCTGTGGACTTGGGAGATATTGATCCTTCAAAGCTAGCAGAAGATACCAAAAACTTGTTTTCCGAAAATAAATCACCATGACCCTTTTTTTTTTATTTTTTCCCCTTCATATTTTGTTTTGGCACTTACTTTTGGAGTTAATGGCAATTTACCCTCTTGTGATATTCATAATGTTCAATTTATCTCCATATGATTTAAAAGAGAGGACTTTACCCCCCCCCCCCCCGTAATCTTATAAAAATTTCACACCGCCTCCCTGACAATTTTATATGTGACACTTTATTCCATGTGTTATGATGATGTGGCAACTTACCTCCTGATATTATGATATATATGACAATTTATCCATATATTATGATAAATATAGTAATTTAACACCCCCCCCCCACCCCACCCCACCCCACCACCACCATGTTACAAAAAACTTAATATAGTCACTCTCAGTTTCAGCAAGTGAGTTACACTGTTTAACTGAAGGATGTATATTACTTCTTTAAAATTTTCATAGAGGGTAAAGTGTTCTTTATTGAATCACAATTCACATGGAAGTAAATCGTACATTAGACATTTCACAGAGTGGTAAATTGACATTATCTCCTTATTTTTTTCATAGAGATTCTTATTTGGGTGTTAAAGATTTTGAGTAATATCCTGAAAGATACATACCTTTGTTTGGTATAAGTTTGGAATGAAATGGAAAACATTCCCTCCCTGTATTTTGCTTAATTCTCAGAAAACCCTTTATGTTAATTACATCTTTTAAAAATTCTCCGAGTTCGTTTTTTAGAACCATACTGCACACAGACGCAATTCAATGGTTCATTCTCGCGAAATGACAACACCATCCATATATAGAGTGAATAGCAAATTAACTCCTTGTATTATTTTAAATATGTAATTTAACGTCCTATAATAAATAAAAGAGTAAAATACCTCTCAGTGATATCCTAAATAAGCAATTTAACTCTTTATGATAAGAAAAATGACAAAATACCTTCATGTACTTTTATAAAAGAAGCACATTGTCTCCCTCTAAATTGTTCATTAATTCATATCACAGAGTTAAATTGCTCATTATTTCATTTTACAGAGATTTAAATTGCCTATTTTTAATTCACAGAGAGGTAAATTACCCATTAAACTTATCACAGAGAGTTAACTTACAAAAAGAGCCCTCCATATATATTGATCTTTTTATTGTTCGTAGCATATTACATAAAATGGATGTTCTTAAATCAACAATATATAACATGCTGCAAATTTCATCAACTATAATATCTAATTTGCACATAACAAAATTTTATTAACCACCATGTACACTAGGGCTGTCAATGGGGCGGATTTCAATCCGGATTCGATCCGAATCCGGTCCGATTTATTAGGATATTTGTCCGATTAGTGATCCGATGGACCTGATTCGATTAAGAAGATCCGTAATCCGAATTATATGGAGCGAATATGGATCTAGGCTGATCCGATCCGTTACATTTCTGTATCCAATATATATTACTATATGTTGTTTATATATTATGTATTTAAATAAAAATAAAAATAAAACTATATATGTTCCACTAAAATTTTTTACTATATTAAAAATAATTTTAAAAAGAAATGCATGAGAGATGTTGGTGGACTGACCAGATAACTAATTGAGTCTACAACATCTTAATTTATACTATTTAATAAGAAAAATCAAACCATAACCATTCATCCTTCAATTTGTATCTTCTCTTCCATTTCTCAATATTGAGTTTTCTTCTTCTTTGTCCCAGTTTATATCTTTTTTACTTATATTTTTGTTTATTCTTTTGTTCGAATTTTTATCGTTTATAGTTGTCCATTATATTCCATCTTCTACAATTTTTAGGCAATAGTTTCGATGAAGTAAAATTTTACATTTTTAATTCATGATGGTGGAATCTGCAAGTGCTTTGGAGAAAAAGGGAAAAAAAAATTAGCTTGCTAAATGGATCCGGATAATTTATCCGAATCCGGGATATCCGTCGGATTCGGATCCGGTTGCTAATATTCCAGATCCAAGCGAATCCGAATCCGGATCCGGATAGAAGAAATGGAAATCGGACTCGGATCCGAATCTGCCCTGATCCGATCCGAGTCCGACCCATTGACAGCCCTAATGTACACGAATATTTTTTTAGGAACTTACAAATTAATATTTTATTTGGTGAACAATTTTTTAAAAACATCTGGCTTCTGGTAATTTAAAGGTTATGACAATAACTTTTTTCCTTTTCAAACTAATGGATAAATTGTTGTTTATAATTCATTTATATTATGTCATATAATTTATTCCGATTGTTGTTTATAATTCATTTATATATTATCTTATAATTTATTCCGAGTAGTGAAAATGGTCCATAAAAATATGAAGGGCATTTAGTACTTAATTTTTTTTTCCTAGTTTAGTAGAGACATTGTTGGGTGATTTCTAGAAATCACCCAACAATGTCTAATTTTTTCATTTTAATGTTAGTTTGAGAGATGATTTTGAATTTTGATTACTTAATTAGTTGATAGAGCATCTGAATACTGCTAATATGGTACATTTTATACATGCTTTATAAATTATTAATAATAATGGTAAATAAATTCCGTAGATATTAGAATCTGCTACTTGGAAATTACTAACCTCTACACTTCTAATAAAAATGAGATGAGATGTTGATATACAGATCAAAATCTTAAGTAGTTCATTCATATTGGCAAAACAAACCAAAGAAATATCTTTAGTCCCACATCGATCAAAACTGATAAAAACAACAAGAGGGAAGCCAATATCAACAGAGGGAAGTACATTGGGCTACATACTTACCTGGACGGGGTCAATGGGCGATCAATAAGGCCCATGGCCTAGGTTGGTAACCTCCATTGCACTTTGGAGGGGTGCCCGCCTAAGGTCGGCCCAAGTGGTCGAGCCTACGTCATAATTTGTGGTAGAGGGGGCCTGCGTTCGCGCGGCCCCTGCCCAATTCTAGTCAAGATATTTATTTCTTCTGCCTTTTATTTGTTTGAACTACTTCATTTTTTTATGGAAAAACAAGACAAACTTACTAATTGATATCAAGTATATATGTGTCATATTACAACTTGATGCTGTGAAAATCAAAGAATGTCCCATGTCAACTCAGTTTTTTAATTCATATATAAAGAGACAATAGCAACTAGAATAGAGGGGAAAATCCTGACTTTTTTCTTCTTCTTCTCTTTAGGTATTAATCTTTTGCCATTAGTCATTTACTTTTGTTTGATCTCCATAATGAATCTGAAATAGACCCATCAGATGGCAACCACATTAGCTGCTAGCCTATCCCACATTGAAGATATATACAATGACACTGGAGTGTTTTAATATAAATTACATCATGAGATTCTTGGCAAGAAATTATGGAGCTGTGTGGTGAGCACAAAGCGAACTATTCTTTCGCCTTTTACTAAAGAATACCGTGTGTTTGCCACATTTTAAGCAGCATACACTAATTTTTTGAGGGTTCTTTTCCTATGGATAAGGCCCCAACTATTTAGTCAAAATGTTTAACATATATAAATGAAATTTGAAATTTGAGGAAATATCTTCTAAGAATTAAGTTTATTGAACTAATAATTAATATTTGTCTTTGAAAAACAATATCTTACTAGAATATAATTTCCATCATTAGTGAAAGATATCTTGAAAATTATGAGAACAAAATAGGAAGAAGACATTTAACAATTAACTTGGTATGTGGAAGATTCACCGAAAAATGAGAAACTTTTCTGGAATTTGCGATACTAACAGACCAGACCCGTTATAGCAATTCAGTAATGGTTACTTTTAGAATGAAACTTAAAGCCCCCAGATTGATTTAATTTTGGAGCATGAAAGCATAAGGTGCTATTCATTTGATGTAGGTAAATAAGAATTATTTTTCATATTCTCAGGAAACATAATCTGAAGTTATTGTGATGTATTTGATCATCTGTCATTACTTCTCAACTTCATGTCATGAATAATTAGAGAACTCCTTTCTTTTGAAAACTATACACTAAAACACAGAACCTTAATCGGCAAAATATTGGAAACATGAAAGCATAATTGTTTATTCTTATTGAATCTGTTCAATGGCTCCCTGTACATACCATCCCACATAGGAGATTTCCCAAACCACATCAGATTCATTTTGATATAAAAACGCTGGGAAGCTATAGTGGAACCTATCTTTGCGCTTGGGGCAATGACGCAGCTAATGAGGTTCTAACCGAGGCGCGTCTATTGCTGGTTGAAAACTATTTCCAAACCCCCTCCTCGGCCTGAGCTTGTCTTGGGCCGTGGAGAATTTCTGGAAGAGCTCCCTTTAATTAGGGTAAAGCTCTACAATTCTTACTTGAAATATTGGATATAAAACTAATTAACAATTTATTATTGAGAATTGAGTGTCCATCGTTTTATTGGCAGCACAAAGCAAACGAGTATTCTAACATCAAATGAACCTTCTAACGCAAGCAGCCTATATCATCAACAAACGGAACTAACATGGCCTAGGTTGGTGACTGCCATTGCACTTAGGAGGTGTGCAAGTCTAAGGTCAGCCCAAGTGGTCGAGCCTACATCAAAATTTTCATCTTTTCAGTCAAAAACATCAAAAAAAAATTCCGATTTTGAATTAAACGAAACGAAAACAAGATGTAAATTAGAAACTCATTATTTGCCTGAGACTTTTATTTTTCTTAATTTAGTAATTTTTATTACAATGTTTCATTAGTGTTTCGAAACACTTTTGAAAAATTTCCAATATTTGACTGACCGAAGCTTCACTCGAAAAGAAATTTTGATCCATGATATACACTATTTTGGAATCCTAGGTCTCTACAAACTAATTCATTGTTCATGTTAACTTTTGTATTTGCGTAACTAATGGCTGCTGATATGATGAGAAAATGCTTAAAAATTAAAACAATACATGAATGGTTTGTAAATGCTTTTAGATATAAAACATGACTATTCTGTAGACATGATGTTGCAAAAATCAAAGATAGAGTGGAGTAGATGGCAACCAGATTATCCCACACTGAAGATATATACAATGAGATTGGACTCTTTGGAATATAAATTAAATGCTGAGATCAAAATGAAACTCATGGAGCTGTGTGGTGAGCACAAAGCGAACTATTCTTTCGCCTTTTACTAAAGAATACCGTGTGTTCGTCACAAATTAAGCAGCATACACTATTTTTTGGAGGGTCTTTTTCCTTTGGATAAGGCCCCAACAATTCAGTCAAATATTTATACAATGTAGAAGTAAGTAATTTAAAAAATCCTCAAAGAATTAGAGTTAATTGAACTTATAAATAACTGTCTCTGAAAATTTTTATTTCTTTCACTCAAAGATATCTAGAAAACTATCAATATATATAGGAAGACATCTAGCGATTAACTGTGTGTTTAAAATAAGCTTTCACCAAAATATTGAAAAACGTTTCTGGCATTGACTACTAACAGACCAGACGACCCTTCATATCAATTCGGTAATGGTTATTTTTAGACCGAAATTTAGAGCTCCTCCCTTTAATATACTTTTTCAGCATGAAAGCTAAAGTGCTACTCATTCGATGTAAGGTAAATTTTTTTTTTTTTTTTTTGGATATTCTGAAGAAACAAATTGCTAATATTTTTATTGGCACAATTATCCAGTTAATTCGAGATCCAACTTATTGTAAAGATTGGAAAGCAATTTGTTAATTTGTTTTAGGCTTGGGAAGAAAATTTAATTATATCAAGAGATTGGTTCAAATCGTTTATATTGATTGCAAATGACATTATGATATTGCCAAAGGGTGAGGAACATTTTAAGCTGCTGTTTGAAGTAAAGTATGTTAAACTTGAAATCAGATTATGAAGTTGATATAGCTGGCTAAATTTGATATTTTGTGACCAAATCATACTCAATTGGATGGAATTGTTTGATCTTTAAGGGAGATCTTCTATCAACTGAAAGTCCATCCCACATCAAATGAAACTTCTATCAACAAATGCAATGCGGCCTATATCAACAGAGTGAAGTACATTGGGCTACATACTTACCTGGACGGGGTCAATGGGCGATCAATAAGGCCCATGGCCTATGTTGGTGACCTCCATTGCACTCAGGAGGGGTGCCCACATAAGGTCGGCCCAAGTGGTCGAGCCTATGTCATAATTTGTGGTAGAGGGGGCCTGCGTACGCGCGGCCCCTGCCCAACTCTAGTCTAAAATTCTGGGTTGTATCTACATAATTGTGGAACTTGGATCTAATTGATATAAAAGTTAATTGTTTGCAATAAATATATAAATACTACACTCCCTTTGGTTGACTAAATAGATTATTGTAAAGGGGTTTGCGCCTGTCCAGTTTTAGTCTAGAGTTTTGGCAGTGATTTAAATACAATTTGAACAGGATGTGTTGGTATGGAGCTATTGATTATCTCTTTCGTACGTGTTTAAAAGACTGCATCAGGACACTATCTGATTTATTTGTTTTGCATAGATAAGAAAAAATCAGCACTTCTTGAAGATATAAGAGTGGAATAATGTTACATGACAACTTGGTTTTTTGCTTCGACAATTAACGATGTAGAGAAAGAATAGTGACTAGAAGGGATTGAGAAGAGAGACGCTACTAGGATTACGAGGTATTTCACCCGTTGTTTTTTTGATCTTGTTGGTATAGAATATGTAATCTTTAGATATAGGCGACCCGCAGGGCCTAGAGCACAACTAAAAGTGCTGGTAGGAAGAAGAGACTCAAAAGATTATGAGTAGGAAGAAAATATTGGGACAGTAGACAAAGAAATATGGAGCTCCCTTACGCAAAGCGAACTAATGACTAAAAGTTACTGAGTTCAGTTGTTCACCTCATTTCAAGCATCATACACCCCTTTTTCGAATATGTTTTTCCCCTTTGGGTTTGGCCAGGACAATTCAATTAAAATATTAAGCCAAAGGAGATGCCATTTTGGAAAAGTTCCCCTACGGATTAAAGTAAATCCTATTGTAAAAGTATTATTATTTTTGAAAGAATCAACTAATTATATGTTATCTTTAAAACACCATCAACATTTAGCAAAATACCTTTTTAAACTTTCCATATATTACTAAGGACATCTAGTATGCTTATGCTTTGTTTGATAAAGACATCTGGTATTACTAATAAAGAACCTTAATCGGCAAAATATTGGAAACATGAAAACATTTCATAATTGTTTTCTTAATGAATCAATTCAATGGCTCCCTGTACAAACCATCCCATATAGGAGATTTTCCAAACCACATAAGTTTCATTTTGTATAAAAACGCTGGGCAGATATTTTGAAACACATCTTTGCGCTTGGGGCAATGACGCAGCTAATGAGGTTCTAACCGAGGCGCGTCTATTGCTGGTTGAAAACTATTTCCAAACCCCCTCTTCGGCTTGAGCTTGTCTTGGGCCGTCGAGAATTTCTGGAAGAGCTCCCTTTATTTAGGGTAAAGCTCTAAAATTCTGAGTTGAAATTTTAATTCAATGACCTTAAGTAATAAATTTAATCAACAGGCAATTGTTAACTTAGTATAATTTTTCATTAATAATTCTCACATTTCTTAATTTGTGGGCTGCCCTGATCTTTAAAATTATAGGAATATTATGATGTGATATAATTGAAAAACCCCACCATATTTATACACTCACATAACACATTATCTGTTAAAGTTCTGTTAGTATATATCGTCTAAAGAATGATCAATTACTTATATTGTTCCATCTCTAAATGATGTACCTAAACTTATTGCCGAAATTTACCTCAGAACAATAAAAAGTTCTTGCTACATTGTGCTTTTGAAGCATGGTTAGCACCTGTGCATTCTTAATATATTTTGTTTACTCCAGTTAAGGCAATGAAAATGCAACATTACCGACATGTGATTGGTCTAGTGGAAGGAACTAGTCACTACAAAGTAGTGGATTCAGGTTCGAATCCCTGTTATGAGAGGTACCCACATTAATGTGCCTAACCCGACTCGGAAGGGATTAAACCCTTGAGAAACCAAAAGAAAAGCAACATTCAAGATTTCCAGTAAGGTAATTTCAGGCTTTGAATGAGGCTGTAACTGTTAGATCCCACATCAGATGAGAATATTTATAACAATGTGTCATTTGCCAATATTAAGAGAGGAAAGTACACCTAGCTCCATACTTACCTGGACGGGGTCAATGGGCGATCAATAAGGCACATGGCCTAGGTTGGTGACCTCCATTGCACTTAGGAGGAGTGTCCGCCTAAGGTCGGCCCAAGTGGTCGAGCTTACATCATAATTTGTGATAGAGGGGCGCGGCCCCTGCCCAATATATTTGAGAAATATTTACTTATTCTTAATCTGGACATAGGGATATATTTTCTTTATGAATATTTTGTTCTATCCTGTATTAGCCTAGTTAAGAATATACAATATTGATATTGAGCTGGGGACATGTTTGATTGATTTTACAATTATGATTTAGTTTTATGTTTGATCAGATGTACAATAATAAATTATATAGGACTGAAACTACTAGAAGAAATTTAAACTGATGGCATTCCGATTTTCGATGAATTTGAAGAAATCCTTAAGCTATGTTTGGACTTTGGACCTCAGGTGAAAGTCTGGAAATCAGAAAAATTAAATGAAATCTCTATAAACTTAGAGGATTTTAAAGATTTTAACTTTATTACATACGAGGCAAAGAATGATGGGTTGAATTAGTGAATTAATAAAAATATTCACTAATTATGGGAGATGGATCATTAGGCTAATTGCAACATTGCATGCTAATCCCACATCGAACGAGTAACACTATGAGATTAGAGGTTGTATTATAAAAAGAAATTAGGTATATCAATAAAAAATCACGGAGCTGCGCAGTGAACACAAAGCGAACTATTCTTTCGCCTTTTACTAAAGAATACCGTGTGTTAGCTGCAATATAAACAGCATACGCTTATTTTTGGAGGGTCCTTTTTCCTTTGGATAGGGCCCCAACAATTAAGTTCAATATATTAATATTCTGATTTCTATTGTAACATAAGTTGAATTTTATTTGCAAATATATTATCGTTTCATTTAAAATTTGTTCATTGCTGGTTGAAAACTAAATTATAAGAGATATTATTGGCAAAAGGATGATAAGAAGCTAATGTCTGAAATAAAACATGCCAAACTTGAAAATGAGATTAACAAGGTGATTTATAGATAAAACTATGATATAGTTTCGTGATATATATTGGAGCATAGCAGTAAATATAATATTGTGGAACTGAGGACCTATGGGCCTGTTTGTTTGATGTTTGGGAAAGTGGTTTGAAAGAGTAGTGGAAGTTTGTGAAATAATCTTAATTTGCGTAATGTTGTTTGCTTGGATTTTGAGAGAGTGATTTGAGAAATAAAGTAGGTTTATGTTATTTTTGGAAGAGTTAGATTGTAGGTGTAAGATGTATAATACTTTATGTCAAATCATGTTTGTTATGTGAGATAAACTGTATAAGAGATATGTTACTTTAAGTTAAATCATAGTAGAGTTTGTATATGTTTTGTTTATAGATAAGAAAATTGTTGTCTGTTTGACTATTGAGAGAGTAGTTTGAGAAAATTGAGAAATGAAAAATTTATTTCAGAAATTAATAAAACATGTTTGTTTGACATTTCCGAAACATAAATTTTTTTTGGAAAATGCCAAACAAACATGCCCTATATATTAAGAAGTATTTCCCGTCCCACCTCAATGGAAACTCTTATAAAAAAACATGTGAGCAACCTATATCAATAGGAAGTAGAATGGTCTACATGGACGGGGTCAATGGGTGATCATTAGGGCCATGGCCTAAGTTGGTGACCTTCATTTCACTTAGGAGGGTGCCCGCCTAAGGTCTGTCCAAGTGATCAAGCCTACGTCGTAATTTATGGTAGAGGGGGCTTGCCCAATTCTAGTCTAAAGTTGTACACGTGAAAATGAAATTTTGTAGCACTTGTTTTTGTTGAAGAAATCACATGTTATATATAAGACATTTAACCTTACAATTGTTTTGTTCTAATGTTGTTTGGCCATCTTCAACCGAAGCCATTGCCCAATTGACCAATTGCCTTGCCCTCATGCCTTTTCGACCCACCTAAATACTCATCTTCAACCGAAACGCAATTAACATCCATTAATTCAATTTCACAACTTTCCCCACTCTTACTCTCCCCTACTCTCCCCAACTTTGTGTTAGTTAATTGATGCATTGAATTGAAAAGCTTTGCAGAAGAAACGTGAAGAAAGAAACTTTGTGTCAGTTAATTGATGCATTGAATTGAAAAGCTTTGCAGAAGAAACGTGAAGAAAGAAACTTTGGGTCAGTTATTTTGCTCTGGGCCAGTTATGTCCACCACAATTATCCATACGTGAACAATAATCTTATCTCTATAAGAAATGTGACCAGCCAATGAGACGATAACACGTGGGTGGTTTTAGTAGAAGGGGAAAAGCAACATTTCTCCACACAGAACAAAGCATCATCCAATAACAAAAAGATTAATTTACAACGAAAGAGAGGGTTGACAGCATTTGAAAAACCTTGTTAAATTACAACGAAACAGATGGTTGAGAGTATTTAAAAAAGACCCAATTTAATTAGATTTTATTGGATAAAAAAATTCGAAACTCGACCGGATCCGGTGAAGATCTGTTGGACTCGAAAATGTAAATCCGAGGGATGTCTAGATTCAATCCCAATACAATCCAAAATAAATGAAACCGGATCTACAATGGATCTGATCCGACACAAATTATTACAATCAATTAATCATTTGAAGGATCTAAAACGAACAAAGCAAATAAAGTCGAACATGCCTAGCCCAAGTCAACAAATTTTGGGCCTACAATATTGCCGTATGTGGGGAATCTATAAGATGGAGCGGCCCATTCACTTTGAAAAGCATAGGATAGAGATATTTGAATGATGACCATTCTAAACATGGATTGATGAATATGAGCAAGGCTAGGAGTTAATTCTTGAAATTTTAACAAAAAAAAGGTTTGGACTGTACATGTTCTGTGATTATATACTCTCTTATAAAAATTATAAATCTCAAAATTACATTCGTCATGTGAATATTTTTATTGATTCTACAATTCACTAATTTAATTAATTAAACAAGGCATATAACCCCAAAAAATCATAGGCTCTGAACATGAAGAATGTGGAAAAAACGAAAAATACATCAAATAAATACATGTGAATAGAATCTGAAAATGTTCAATTATTGTGCCACTAGTTGCGCAAGTCTTGCCTCGAATCAAATTCGCATTCTTCGCCAATATTGACCAAAAGTTATATTCAATGGTCAAGGTGGTCAGACCGGGAATCATCTAAGCCGGAGGTCTAGCCGGTTCATTTGGAGTTAGACCGGTTTCATCAGCAGCCTTAGGCTCCAAACACTTGAATGACATCATTTTAACTGGTGTCCGGCTCCCTCCCCCTTTCGAGGTTGAACCGGAACTCTCGCCGGTTTCTCTCACAACTCCTCTAGGTGACCGAAATGTCATCGACAATGCTCGTGTGAAAAAATCCCATCGATCTGATTTCACTTCTCGATCGGACGTCTCGATTTTCCCGTAAAATCGCCTGGTCGCACTAGTCCCTTCTTCTCCATCTTCGATTACGTGTCCCTTTTTTGAACTCTCTTTTCTAGGCAATATAGTCGCAAAGCTTCTTGTACGGTTTAACAAAGCTCGGTCGATTACTTCTTTCCTCACCACTTCGGGCAGCCTTAATGTGAACCGGTTCAAGTCCTCTCCTGGTTGAACCAATAGATGCCCAGTGGAGTACGATCTAAGCCTACTGAAACCAAATATTCTCGATTTTTGAAAAGACCACGACCTCTGAGGTCGGTTCGGGTTTTGAAAACTCAAGTTCCGGTTCATTTCCTTCCGTCGTTCTTGATGTTGTCGGCTCGGGTATTGGAAACTCAAGTTTCGGTTCATTTCCTTTAGTCGTTCTTGATTCTGCCGGTTCGGGTATTGGAAACTCAAATTCCGGTTCATTTTTCTCGCTCGATCTTGATTACGTCGATTCGGGTATTGGAAACTCAAATTCCGTTTCATTTCCCCTAATCGATCTTCATGCTGATTTTCATCGTCTATTTGTATCACAACTTCATCATTTCTCGAATCGCTTCTCTCAACAAAATCAATACCCTCATTGATCTCCGCTTCATTATTGTTAACCAAGTCCGGGACCCGAACCGGTTCATCTCCGGGTTGTGGGACCAAATCAGCTCGGCAAACCGGACAAGTGACATGAGACTCGAGCCAAGCGTCTATACACTCCGGGTGGAACACGTGATCACATTTCGGTATCAAACGCAGCGTTTCATCATCCTCAAATTCGCTCAAACACACAGCACACTCCAAAACCCCTTTCCCAATTTTATGGTCCTTCACTTCCAAGTATGAAAAAATAGGGAAAGTTTCTATAATTGAACGGTCGAGGCCTCGAGACAGCACCGCCGCAGCGCGGCGGGACACGTTTGGGAGACCGACGGAAGAGACGCCGGAGCAGTGGCGGATGTAGATGGTGAAGAGGACCATGAAAAAAAGAGAGGTTATTAAAACAGCTATTATTATTGCTAAAGATGGACTGAACCTTGCGTAAGGGTACAGGTCGCTGCTTGGCGGTGCATTGCCGCCAAATCCCGGCTGAGCTCCGACGGGAATTATAATTTCCGGTGATAGTAATAGGAAGAGGGAGAGGAGGGTGAGGGAAATAATTTCATGATTTTTTGCTGTGGTTTTCATTGTTTTTTGCTGCATATGAAGTTGGAAATGTTTAATTGATGATAATATATATTATATAAAAACATTATCAACTAGATTTTCTTTAGATGGGTTTATACATAAAGTAGTGATGCTACTTGGTGATGGAACGTTCTACCAGTATTTGAATTTTGAATTTTCCTGAATTGACTTTTCAAGGGATTTATTTTTCTTTCACTAATGTGGTCAATTTGGAATTACTCTATGGTTTAATTTCTTTTGAAGCGCGTCAGACAAGTTAAATGAAAATATTTCATAATCGGGATTTTATATTAAAATTGTTACTTTGTAGTGACTAGTGTCTTCCATTAAACCAATCATATGTTAGTACACTACTACTATTGTTATTAGTTATAGGTGACGAGTGGCAATTGATTGCCGAAGGGTAGTGGCTGACGAGTCAAGTCTAATTATGTCATTTTGTGTTAGACGTAGTAATTCACTAAAACATTATGATATATCATATTTTGTATCACTTACATGACATATACGTGGAGTTTCAATTTCGTATCACTTAAGTAATATTGAAGTGGAATTCCCAGTTTAAGAAGATTGATCATAATCCCCAATAAGTATCCATTAATACTTGCAAACTCCAAGTGCATTTTTCACTTGATCTTCTATGTTTGAGGGAAAATTCTTGTCTAAGTTTGGCTTGGTCAAACACATTCAACCATCAATCAAGTGTATTGCACTTGTTTTCTGATTAATCCATATTCTGAGAGTTATATATTCAATTTCAAAATAAGTGTATTGTACTTGACATGTAATTATTTTGGATTCGATCAAACTCGATTTTAGTAACAATTTTCCATATTTGAGACCCTAACTAAACTCAAGGAAACCTATTCAAATTGAACAACTCATGCTCGCTCGAGTAGGATATGCTCTAGCTTAGCACCCCTTGTGCAATGTTCATATGATTATACAAGTGGAAACTAAGTAGTTTATGCTTTACTGCTCCGGTTCACTATCAACTTGTTTTTTTTTTGATAATTAGGTCCACTATCAACTTGACTTGATAAATAATCAACCATCCGTATCATACCTAAGAGGTTCAATTAGCAAGTGGGCATAAAGCTGACCATCTAGATTAAAAGGACCCTGGTGACATTTACTCTCATTAGTTAGAAAACTATACACTTATGTACTGTTTGGTTGTCGGGAAAGTGAGGGAAAGTGGAGGAAAAGAAGTTTTTTTTTTCTCTCATTGTTGTTTGGATAGCAGGAAAAGAAGTTTTTATTTTCCTTCAACTTTCCTGCAGAAAAATTTTGTGAAGAAAAAATTTCCCCACCAATTTGATGGGGAAATCCTGGGAAAATCCTGGGAAATCTTTTTAGTAAATTGCAAAACTCCCCTTGTACTTTGTCTAACTATCATAATTCTCCATTTGTGATTTTTTTTTCTATCAAAAGCCCCTTTGTGCTTATTTATTATTAGCAAAAAATTACCCTCTCAAGTCATTATAACATTTATACCCCCACAAAATGACGCAAAAGCACCCCTTTTACCTAAAATATTATCAGTAACCCCCTGTTAACTTTAAAAGTTGACGATAACCCCTTGTTAATTTTGAAAATTGATATAAATTCGGTGGCTAAAAAATATACAATAACGTCAAATAAATCTATATATTATAGTTAATATAATGAAACATTATTATTCATACAATATTTTATCAACAAAGAAAACGTAAATCCTATCTTGAAATAAAAAAATACAAATAACAAAATACAATATCAACTAATTTTTACATAAATCTCAACCAAAGAATTTTAATTTTTGTTATTTGTTATTTTAATTTCCAAAAAAATTAGTTGATATTGTCTTTTTTTATTTGTATTTTTTTATTTCAAGATAGGATTTAATATATATATATATATATATATATATATATATATATATATATATATATATATATACGTGTAATGTAGATATATGAAGATATATCATATATCTACATGGATAGATAAACATTCCCGAGAATATATTCTGTTATTCTAACTCTTTTTATTTGATTCAATTACTCGATTTGTACTTTTTATTTTCTAGAGATTAATTTGATAACTTTTATTTTGCAATCACTTTTAATATATTTTATAATTTTGAAAGTATTCATAATCAAACAAAAATATTATATTTCAAAATTTTCTTGACAACCAAACATTTGTAAGAAAATAATTTTCCTGACAACCAAACATGTAAAGGAAAATGACTTTCTTTTCCTTTTCCTTTCCTTTCCTTTTCCTTTCCTTACAATTTTCCCTCACTTTCTTGACAACCAAACAAGCTATTAGTTTTCGCGTCTTTTTTATTTAGGTCGACCTAAATAATAACCATTTAGTTAGGTCGTTTCATATTGGTTACTAACTATAAATAGCCCCTCAATTATTACTGTCATCGAGTATTAATTATAATATGCTACTATTATTTTACTCGAACCTCAACTCGACTTGTATTAGCTTAAACCAATGTTATTAAAACCGAACCGGACCGGCCGGTCCGACCGGTTGGACCGCGAACCGGAGCCTGGTTCGGTCCGGTTTACCTCCTAAAACCAGTTACTTCAAAACCCAGTTTGAACCGGGTTAAACCGGTCCGAAACCGCCGAGCCGGTGAACCGGTATGAATCGGTTCAACCCGGTTTTGAATTTCCTTTTTTTTTTTTTATGTTAAAAATTCTTGTAAAAGTTGGGATTTGAACACCTGACCTTTAGAGTAAAACATGACTTCCTTACCATTTGAGCTACTTCACTTTTGTTGAACTTTTAGTACAAATTAAAGTTTATAAATTATAGAAACTTGTAGCCAAAATTATTTATAAATTAGATAATTAACTCAAATAAATATTTTACACATTATGAATGAAAATTAATACTCAAATATTCATTTTCAATATTATCTTTAGGATAAAGAGTCAAATCGATATAATATGCAAATTTGACTTTGAATATTAGACTTTTATACATAACCATATTTTAAAATTTATGAATATAATTTAGACTTTTATACATAACCATACAAATTAGTACCATATTACCATTATGATATAAGTTAGATAAATATTATATGATTTAATTTTAATATAATATAACAAAATTTATATTTTTAATAAATTGTAGGATAATGTTTAAATTTTACGAACTTTACATATATTTTAAAATTAAATATATTTAAATATATTATTATGACGTCATTCGGTCCGACCAGTGGTTCGACCGATTCGACCAGTAAAACCAATAATCAATCGGCTCACCGGTTCACTGTCCGGTCCGGTTCTGAAAACATTGGGCTTAAACATTGAAAAGTTAGTTATTGGGATCATCTCAAGCTCAGCCCAAGCCCAGTCTTCCTATATTGTTGACAAAATTTCCTTCTTAGAAAGATGAAGTTTCATCGAGTCCATTATAATACAGTATACTTGACTTTTGACTTGGAACAGTACACCTACAACAGTTGACTAATTCATCGTCCATATTTAAATTTTTTTTTTTTTATTTAAATATAAAGAAAACATTCCCATTGTTTTTCTCATAAATAATGAATGAGGAAGGACAGCACATTGAAGTTGAAGGGTGAAGTGAACATTCAGAAATTAAAGCCAAATTTGTATTACAATTACAATATGTTGATTTGATTTTCCTTGGCAATAAGACAATTGAAAGGGATCATGACAGCTACGGAACGGCCAAAGTTATTGAATGTCCTTTTTGCTTTAAATCCAATTAAGTAATTCAAGTTCTTGGCTCGAGATGGATATAAATTGTTTTAATAGTTTTGAAACTTATTCAATTCCTGACTCGTATAATTAGAAACGACAAAAAGATATGTACATGTTCGACCCAATTAGAACTTGCTTAAGCATGATTCGTTTGAAATTTAAACTAGGGTAAATTCTGAATACACCTAGGTAAGATCTAATTACGAAACTTTTCTTAAATATTGGGTATTACAAAAACCCCCTTGAGGCTTGTCATCATCTTACAATTAACCCATTGCCACTGAAAAGTTCTAACTTTGCCCCTAGGGGGTTAATTGTAATGTTTGTAATATATTAAAAAAATTAAAGCTTGTAATTATAATATCTCATATTATAAAATTGATAATTATATATTTACCACAAAAAATTTGTAAATTTTATATAATTGCACATAAATTTCCAAAAATACTAAAAAAACATTATGTTTACATATTTATTAACAATTTGATTTTTGTAATAATAAAGTAAACAAAATTTCATTAATAATATTTTATTATTATTAGATAATATATATTTAATTATTTTTACATTGTACTAATAAATTTAATACTTACAAAATTAATAAGAAAAATTAAAAATACAGTATTATTTTTTTAATTTACATTTTATGTTTATAATATTAAATATTATGAAATTATTATTATAAAAGAAAAATTATTCAATTAACTGTGTAAATAAATTTCTTAAATTTATTAAATATAATGAATAAAATTTTGTTTATTTTTATTATAAATTAAATTGTTAATAAATATGTAAAATAAACAAATTTTTTTGAAACTTATAGGCAATTATACAATTTTATCAACTTTTTGGTGGTAGGTAAATATATATTTTTAAATTTATTGATTTATGAGATATTACAATTAGTACTCAAGGTTTAACTTTCTTAACATATTACAAACATTATAAACAATCCTTTAGGAGTAAAGTTGAAAGTTTTTAGGGATAAGAGGTCAATTGTAAGATGGTGACAAACCACAAAAAAAATTTCATAATACCATATACGTGAAGAAAATTTTCATAACTAGGCCTTACCTCAAGGATATTCCATAATTTACCATTTAAACCAAGTTAAAAACATCACTGAACTTGGTCGAACTTTTTCTTGTCCAATAACACTTTCTTTTTTTAACAATATTTAATTCGTCTTAAGCCAACTCGTTAACAATTACTATTGATTGTGAAGATATATTTTATGGCTCCCTAAAAAAAGAATGATAAATTTGGTTTTTTTTATTTTTTCCTAATTCGCTTGTCAACTTTTGCCTCTTTTCTGTAAAATAATACTCCAATAATTATGGATTAACTAATCGTACTGGACAAGTTAATTAATACAATTTAAATTTTAAAATAAGATAACAATGGTTTAATCTCACTTTGCAACCTGAAAATGTATCAATTTGGTATTTTGCACCCTAAAAAAAATTAATCCCAGTCGACATCCTCGAAATATATATTGTCTTTCACTTTGCACCCTGGATGAATTTTAGGCCAAAATACAGGGGTAATTTTGTCACTATCTTCAAAAGTCAACATATAGTCCCTCCAAAATATACAATGTGTGATTTCTGTGAAATTAAAAGCAAAATTGAAATTAAGAGCAAAATTGACAAATTATTTAGTCAAATAACTCCTAAAAAACATAAAAAACATAAAAAAAAAAAAAAAAAAAAAAAAGAAAAGAGATGTCACATGTTTACAGAAAAGGCCAATATTAAATTATATTTGTGCACATGCTGGAGTTTAGGGATTCTTGTGTAGTTGTGTTATTGAATGCACAAAGCTCTATTATATATACTTTCATATATTATATATTATATGTAATACAATTTTTCGATATTTTTTTAGCTCACTACTGTAAACATATTTACTTACATTCCATCACTTTACGGTAAAAACATAACTATGGATTTTTATATTTTCTTATTTTAAGTTATATAAACATTTTTTTAGAATAATTTTGTGTAGTTGGTCGAGTATTAAATAAATAAATAATCAGTTGTCCGCTCTTCAAATTAATTTTTTCAGAGTTATTTTAATGAGTAATTTATCAATTTTTTTTTAATTGCACATTAGTCTTACATTATTATATTTTGAAGGGAATATATGTTATTTTTTTAGGGAGTGACCAATATACCCCTTTTCTGGGTTGAAATTCAGCCAGGGTGCAAAGTGAAAGACAATATATGTATTGAAGGTGTAAAATATGATTAAATTTTTTTGAAGGTGTAAAGTGTTGAATTGATTCATTTTCAGGGTGCAAGGTGTGATTAAGCCGCCACAATTCTACAAACATGGGCCAAAGTCCTTAAAAATTAAATGGAATTGAATTTTTCAAACCTCAATTTAATTTTGTGGTCTTCTAAGACTGCTGGTCTAAAATCTGGCAGGGTTGTCCGCAGGATAAGAACAGATCTTTACGATAATTTTTAATTCGACTAGCATTATTAATAGAGTATACAAGTCAACATCCTCTTTATTCTTAACTGGGCTTAGTTTTCAAATTAAACAAATTAATTCTTATGGGCCTTAATTTACGAGTCTTCAATTGAGCTTTGACTACTTGCCGCTGTCAGGAAATCTTGATAAGCTATGGGACTGAATTTTCTAAATCATATTTTCAATATAGATTAAAATCTAAATATCTAATTTTGAATACATTTCGGATAGGGCATGGGGTTGTCAATCGGACGGATCCAGACTGACATAGTCTGGGTTCGAATTCGATTTATTAAGATAATTGTCATATTAGAGATTTGGTTAAGAAGATCCGTAATTCGAATTATATTGAATATGAATTTAGGTCGATCTGATCCGTGAAATATCCTCGTCCGATTAATATTTAATAGAAGTATAATACTATATACATTTAACTTTCATGTTTCATAAAAATATTTATAATCTTCACTTCTTTTTGATAATTTATTATTTTGACTTGGAATTATAATATTAATAGCTATAAGTGAAAAGGAAATGTAATTTATTTAATTTAAAAGACAAAATTATCATATTGTCTGATGAGTGAATCACACTTTTCGTCCTTTTATGAGTCGACTTTTGCACATTCCTCCCTCTAATATTTTTAATAGCAGGTGCGTCCTTCTTATCAATGTAGTGTAGCACATTCGTCTCTCTTAAAATTTGACTATTACACGGTAGAGACGGTCTCCACGTGCATTACTTGGAGATATTTCCGTCCATTCACCTAATTAAATTCAAAATACATCTATTTCTTCCATTTTGGTCAAATGTGAAAGTTGTAAGTGTGTTTTATGTATTTTGGTGTGGATGTATTTTGAATTTAATTTGGAGATTTTATTTTATGTATTTTGGATTTAATTATATTAATGGAGGAAAATGTCCTCCAAGTAATGCACTTGTTTTGTACATGAGGCCGTCTCCACCTTGTAATAGCTGAAAAAAATTAAGAGGGACAAATATGTTACATTGCATTGATAAGAGGGACGAATCTGCTATGAAAAATTTAAAAGGGACGAATGTGCAAAAGTCAACCCATAAGAAGGATGAAAAGTGCGATTCACTCTTGTTTGATTTATACCCAATAAAAGAAGGAAAAAGACTACTACTATAAATTGTATTGTAGTTATGGTTAAACTATGTTTAATATGTTACCAATTAAATATGTTCAATTGTTCATGTATCAAGTTGATATTACCAACAAGTTAACATCTATTCGATTATAAGTAGTAGTATTTAGTATTGTACCCTTTATTTTAGAACTTGTAAAACTTTGTATTATGATTCTACTAATTACCTGCAACGATTTTCATTCATCTTTAGCTTGAATAATTTTTTTGGATTAGATAATAAATAATTTTTTATCTTTTTAAGCAAAAATATACATAAAAACATTTCTTTTATTCGAAAATCTTTGTGCCGTATATTAGAATTTTTTCCAAATTCAGATTCAGTAGCACTTTTGAAAATTAGTAAGATCTGGGTTTTTGACATTTTGCACCCTGGAATTATAAAATTTTGGCACTTTGCACCAAGATTTAAAAGTTTTGGCACTTTGCACTTTGAAAATATAGTTTATTTGGCACTTTGCACCCTGGTGTGTGTTTCAGTGAGAAGATTCATTGGTAGAAGGGTAGAGTAGTTATTTTCAATTTTTTTTTTTCACTTTGCACCTTGGCAATATAGATTTGCACCCTTAAAATATAGAATGTTGGCATTATGCACCCTAAAATTATGATTTGTATGACATTTTGCACCATAATATATTTTTCTTAAAAATAAAAAAAAAAAAACTCATGAATGTCGGTGATGTTGAGATAAATAGTCATTTCTATGCACAACAATCATAAACATGTTATTCTGAATTTATTTTACTTTATAATAACTTATTTAAAAATTTTCTCTAAGTAGAATTTAGATTAAAAAAGGAATTGTCTTTATTTTGTTTTCAAGTATCCTCAAGATTATTTACTTTATATCTAAAATACACGTTTACATATCTGACATACTATTATATTGCATGTTATTTACATTATTTAGATTATCATATTACGTCGGGGTAGAAAATACCAGAAATTATATTTTTTGGGTGCAAAGTGCCAATACTCTATATTTCAGAGTACAAAGTGTCAAAATCTATACTTTTAGTGTGCAAAGTCCCAAAAATATTCGAAAATAACTATTATACCCTTCAATCAATGAATTTTTTCTTCAAAACACACACTAGGGTGCAAAGTGCCAACTAAGTTGAATTTCCAGGATGCAAACTGTCAAAACTTTTAAGTTAGAGTGGAAAGTGCTAAACTCTAATTCCAGGGTACAAAGTGCTAAAAACCCATAAGATCTTGAAACGATCCAAATACACTTTTTGATTTTGGAATTCGAATCCGGATCCACAATGATCCGTTCCGAGTCCGCCCCATTGACAACCCTGCATTCGGATTTGCAATTTTAATATAAGTCTTCCCAATTCGAAGTTCCCTATTTGGATTCTTTTTCCTTTTTTTTTTCTTTCTTTTTTCTGATTTTTTTCGTTTTGGATGAGTTTGGCCATAATCGCTTTCGAACTAGTTTAGCAGTGTTTGTTTTTTAGGCTACTTTTTTGTCGGTAGAACCGGTTCAAAGAAATGTTTGTGGATTCAATCTATTTGGACATTTACCCGGCCTGCTAATATAAAAATTATCCCATATATGGATAGAATCAGATCCAAATTATAACTCTCAAGTCCTTTATACTTAAAACAAAAAGATATGGAGACCACTCCAACAAGTTGTGGTGATGTTTTATTTTGTTTTTTGGGTGGGGGGAAAGAATTGCCGAGGTTCTTTTTTTTTTTTTTTTTTTTTTTTTTTTATAATCATTCATTTTTTTTAAATAAAGAAATATTTTATTGAAAGGAAAGAGTATTACAAACTAAGTTAAATAAAGGTTAATTTGTGACGGCCCGGCTCCGCGGGTCCGTCGCATAATGGTCGAAAAATTATCATTATTTTGAAAAGTATTAAATACTGAAACTTTATTTATTTATTTTTACGGAAAACGATAAATTAAAAAATCTAAATGCGGAAGCGGTTTAAAACGAAATAAGAACATTTTGAATTACTAAGTTTAAAGCGGAAGTAATTAAAATAAGTTTTAACGGATGACATGACATGGTGAAAAAAAACTTGTTGGACCCAAAAGGATTACAAGAAGATTAAGATTAATATTTGATAAAATCTAAAATCATTTTCGATAGATATTCCCATTTTATAAAATTAGCTAAAATACCAAGATATTTAGCAAGATATAATAAGAATAAACTTAGACATTATAGGAAATTAAAAACAAACAAAAATCTTAAAATAAAATAAGAATTTAAACGAAAGATCTACTACTCTCTGAAACTAGGGTGGGACCGCGACCGTGATGACCTAACCGCAACATGAACTATCGCACATGTAGCTGAAAAGATTGAAACATGGAATGCATAAGTTGATCGTCCAACTTAGTGAGGCTGTAGTGCACATGTGCGTGTGATGCGTGGATGCAACATAATATACGTGAGCATATATAACAGTGCAGTCAATAAACACATGCAATAACAATTTTAAGCACGTAAACAAGTAACCAACAGTTGCTGATGCCGTCCTTCTCTTACCCTCCAGTCCATTTTATGACGCCCCAACCGAACACTCCAAGTAAGGAGCTACCTTACTATCTGTGCGCATAGACGTCTAATGCCAAGAGTTTGACTTCACTCCCCAAGTGTAACCTCCACACTTGGTTTGTGAAGCCGGGTCTACGGTAGATCAAGGTAACCCTCCGGCCCTAACCTTCCGGGTTACCTATGATTCCGCACACCAAAATAGGGCCCACACAATAATAGCAAGCAGTACAGTACGGTAACGATACAGTACAATAACAATCCAATAACAAGGCAGTACATTAACAATCTAGGAACATGAAATCAGCAACCAACTCAATAACAATCATTAAAATGGTTCAATATATGATATCCAGGACTCGTAAGCACATAGGCATTATCATATAATTCAAGGTGTATATTTTGTCCTAAAAGTTTAGGTTTTCATTGTATCATACATCGCATGCTCGTTCGTTCAGGGACTAAGTTGCAGTTATGACTCGACCTACTAGCACATTCGGACTTACACACAAGTAACACACATCACTCACCTGTGTAGCTTACGATTCTCGAGAAAATGCGGAAAAGTAGCGTCTTCAGTTCCTGTACACGTTTATGTAACTATCTTAGAATCAAATCACACCTACAAGGATTCTAGAGTGACTAAAGCAATGCTTCGAGGAAATAATTGAATCGTGGTTCAATATCGAAGCCACGATCAAAACTTGGACATTTACGTCCGATCTAAATGTTCTATGGTTCGTTCATGAACCGAGGTAAACATAGCCACGAAAGAGTTAAACTAGAACAAAACCGTTCTAATTGATCTTTAAAATATTTAATTAAAGATTTTAAGTTAAGTTATTACTTCCAAGTCACTTTATATTCCTCAATGAAGTGTATCCGAAACCTGAGCATATGCGTATACGACTAATAAATTATCTTATAATCTTACTTAAATATAATTAAAGAAAATTCTATCACAAGGATTTTCTAAATTAACATCTCAGATTCTTCCCTTCATTTTTCAGATTTACAAAACAGCCCCTAAGTTTTTAAAAACCTCCATTTTTTCAAAAATTTGCAACGAACTTTAGATCATAAGATTTTTAACTAGACTCATATCAAAAATCAAATAAAAAAAAGAGTATTAAGTATCTTGTTACTTCAAAAGTCAAAGCTTTAAAAACCCCACATGTTTTAAACTTTTCAAAAACACCCCCATAGTTTTCAAAACTTAAGAAAATCAACTTTCTTGAAAAAAATAATTCAAGATCCAAGCATTTAAGCAATATTAAAAATAATCATGCATAATTTCATTATAAAACTAAGATTAACAATAAGGTTTAATAACTTTTTTCAAACTAACAATGAGAAACAAAAAGTTCTTTAATTCTAAGTTTCTTCGAATTTTTTTACAAATTTTAAATCTTAAAACTAAAATGAATAAACTACTTCAAATCAATTAATCAAGAATTTATAAAAGAACCATGCAAAAGCAGCGACAAAACAGCGCATTTTACCCCTTATTTTCAGAATTACAAAAATAACCCCAAAAATTTCAAAAACTCCCTTTTTTGCAAAATATCGAAACAAACTTTAACACAAATGTTTTTCAAGTAAACCTAACCAAATATCAAACAAAAATAGAGATTCTCAATCCATTATACTTCCAAAATTTTTGCATCCCTAACCCTTCAACTTTTAAAATCTTTCAAAAATACCCCCCAAAGTTTCGAAAAATTATGAATAATAACTTTCTTACAAAAATAAATCAAGATCCAAATATCTAGTAAACATTTATTTAAACCAAGCAAAACTACATTAAAATATGATGTTGAATATAAACTAAACAACTTTTCATAAAACTAAAATGGATAGAATAAAGTTCTAGAATATTCATATTTTGTGCAAATGAACACAAATTTCTAAGTCTTGAAAGAAAATCCATAAACTCAACCCAAACATGAAAATGAAATCTGTTTTATAATGTAATAACTTAAATCTATTACTCTTTATATATGCATGTATGTTTTTCTCCATTTTTCTTTGAAGACACTTTTTAAAAAAGAATAAAATAAAATCCAATCAATTAAAGAACACAAGCATATGTGGATCTTTACCCAAAGCAAAGAAGGGTAGGAAGCTCTCTTCACTTTCAGACCTCCGACGGTGGTGGTGGCGGCTCCGGTGGTAGTGGTGGCGGCTCCGATGGTGGTTCATGACGAGAACCCTCTCCTTACTTTTCACCAACTTGTAACGACTGGAGATTCACTTTGGGAGATCCAAACGACGATCCGAACGGTCAATATGTAGCCCCATGTGTGTAGGACCTTCAGGAAAAATTTGGGCACGATCCAACGGTGGACGAAGGAGGAATGGTCGAAAAACCGAGACTGTGCTGAGTATACCCGAAAACTATCTTTCTAAATGTGTTTCCTCTTGCATCTCTCTCTATCTTACCCACTTAGATTTTTACTTCAAGAAGGTAAATGGTGTAGGGGAGACAAAAATCTAATTTAGGGAGCTAATAGAGAGGGTAGTGAAGTGTTTGAATGGAGAAATGGGTGGAGTGTTTGAATGGAGAAAGGGGTTTGGTGAAGGGACAAAGGGGTATGGTCTATTCCCTATGCCATGGCTAATTTCTTGGCTTACCAAGGAGAAGAAATCATTGCATGCTTAGCCAATGGATGAGAGGGGCGTTTTTGCACTTTTGACCCCCAAAATTTCAAAAAGTGCAAAATGACCCCTAAATCAAAAAATTTCGCACACTTTGGTCCAAACTAATTACAAAATGACCCCAATGTTTTTAAAATGCAATAGACATGTTTTCTAAATTATTTCTAAGTCCAATATTCCATAAGGAATAATTAATGCACACAAAGCACAAAAGAGAGTTCAATTTTTTTGTGCTCGAAAATTTTAATTGTACGTTTAGGTTTAAAGAAATACTATGTTTATTAAAAATAAAATACGCCACACAAAATTGGGTTATTAATTCAATAACTTTATTTTAAAATATTTTAAATTTACGGGGGTGTTACATAATTAAAGAGAAACTTCCATCACAAAAAATACATAAAGATAATAAAAGTAATTCTAAAGGACTGAAAACAGATCCTCATTCATTCATTAATCAAAAGGAACAAACAAAAGTTACACATCCCCATAAAAAAAATTTACACAGAATTAAATCAAAAGATACACATCCCGACCAATTTGAGGCATAAGCCCATGATTGCACAAAATTGGTACATCTTAAATAAATTATTACATTAATCTTATATCATTAATTTTATTTGAATATATTTCAGTTACTAACAAAGTATAAAGATTAACTATCAATAGCATTAGCTTGAGAAACACCCACACAATTGGGAACCCATGACCAACCGCTTGGTCATGGGCCGCCAGCTTCGCCATCAAGCTAGGTTTTCTTGGCGCGAAATTGGTACATCTTGGCGAGAATATGAATTTTCATTTTCGCCAAAATGCCCAATACGTACGAATTTCTAAAATTAAACTGTGAGACTCCTACTCCGACTCTTTACATCTGTTGTTTATATTACAAACCAATTGGATACGATCATTTTAAAAAATCACATTTGATTATTTTAGTCGATGTAGAAAGGCATACACATCATTTATTGCAAGCACTTCAGCCGAAACTAATTTGGAGAGTTCAAGTTGTTGTTAAGAAACAAGGGGCTCTTATCGATGAGACAATATCATGTTGGCTAAACATGAGTCTTTATGACCAATATGTGATGGGTTCAACTCCCTTTAGTGTGATTATTTCTTTAGTTAAATACTGATTTTAGTAATTAGTTTATTTTCGTACTTTAATACCAATAAAATAAATTATAATATATTTATGCATTCACCATTAGGGGAAAAAAACTTAGATGGCTGTTGATCATCACCCATTCAACATATGTAAAACGGAATAATGTTAAAGTCAACACGTTGTGGTTCTTGAAACGTGCATGTGTATCACGTCTTACTTATTTTCTAAGTTGGGCCCTTTTTATTTTATAAATTAGTAAGTTGGACTCAAATTTGTGTTTAAGCATGTTGATTATTTTTTATTTGACCAGCATTTCCTCCCTAAAAATTCAAATATATATAACAAAAAATGCATTAAATAAGAGTATTGGACTGCCACCCACAAGAGACTACGTACTTTCCACTTTTTTTGAAACTTAAACATGATATTTATCTGAAAAAGGAAAGTAAATATGATACTATTACCTTATAAATATAGTGTCAAGGGCTGAGTCTTTTGTATTATACATATTGAAGTTCACTAATAAAACAATTGGATCATGGGCAAAATATATATTAAGAAAAATATTAAAATTATGGGTCCAATATTCTAAAATCTCTTAAACTAGCATATTCCGTGCTATGTATAAGATCACATTAAATTTTTAAACGAATTTTCTTATGATGATTATTTTTATGAGTTATCCAAAACTCGGTTATACAAAATAATTAATAAAAGGTATGAATAATAACAATGTAATTAAAATTGATGAAAACAAAAATATGTAAGTAATAATAATGTAATTAGAGTTGATTAAAAGAAAAGTAATGCAACGATAAATACATAAATAGTCACCTAGCTAATCAATATCCAAAATTTTATTAAGTTCATTATAGAGATAATGCGGAGCTCTCAATGATTTTGTTTGGATAAATTCTTCATTAATATTGTTACTTACATGTCAAACAAATAAGTTACAATTTATTACAAAATCCGGTTATATCTCCATCTAAAAATTATAATAAATTAACGTGGATCTTTTTTAATCGGATCGGGCATTAGTCTGAAAAAGTTAATCAACAATAAATAAATATAATTTTTCTTTTACTCTATACGAATGTGCTTGTAAGATAAGGAAATACTAAATAGGACAGCTCCGAAATAAACATTATAGATGTCGTTGACCAAGATGTCATATGTTCAACCTCCATAAGACAAGTCCGACTTTCCTCTAATTTCTTGTCATAATAGATACGTTCTGTAGCTAATCTCTCGATTATCTCATTGATAGCCGAATTTTATGAACTTACATATACATGAGACATGGTTGGACCCCAAGATGCTTTTGCCCTTATATCAATTATATGTAAACTTCCTCTGAATAGCTCTTTATTGAGAAAGACTAAAAATATTCCCATGTCACAAACCTTGACCAACAACTCCTTGATTGAAGTTCATGTAGTGGTATGAACATATGCTATCAGAAAATACTCCCAAATTTTTTTTTTAAATAAAATCGTAAAATATAACATTTTTATTAAACATTATGAATAAGTGTTATAAAATTAACTCTTTGATAAATTACTTATCATATTCCTATCAAGAAATCTTCGAATCATAATCAGTTTTGTATAATGATTATTTTTTATTATTGAATTAATTAAATTAATCACTATTGTAATTTTTATTTTTACTTAACAAATGAACAATTTTTTTGAAATGGAACAAATTAATAATAAATGCTAACAAAAATATTAGGTGGGTTGCGTATGTAATTTGACTAAATAACCCTTTTCCTCGAACTTTTCACTACTCCCCAGCTGTCGGTGTGCTGCTATAAATAATACGCAACTGCAATTTTTATCCGTCTATTCATTTTCCTAATTTTCTTCTTCCATTGCATTAATTATAAAGCGCTTCAGAGTTCCTTCAAAACTTTCTCGGCGTCAACTCTCCACCGGCGATCCCGTCTCGCCGACCACCTCCGCTCGTCGGAAGGAGAATATTCCTGCCATTCCTCACCGTTCAATCAGCACATACGATCATGAATCCCGAATAGTAAATCTCTCTTCTCTTATCCTCACTTTTGAAACGAAAGAAGAACAGGAATTTTTTAGGGTTTTGTGTTGAACTGAAATTTCCGTTGTATGAGCTTCGAATTTGATTAGATCGGCGTAATTTCAGTACGAATTTATTAATAATCTGCTTAATTTTGCTCATCATGATGTTTTGCGATTAGATCCATGAATTTTCTATAATCTATAGCACGGAGTTGTTTTACTTTAGGCGGGTTAATTATGTAATTTTGTAAATGCTTGTGATTTTAAGGCTTATGTTAAATTGTGATAATATTTTTCATTTACTCTTTCGATGCACTTATATGAAAATTTAGGTTCATTAGGCGGTTTGTTGGATATGTTGCTAATTTGTCTTAAGTAAATGTACAAACACATAAAATCATGTACTAAAGGTCATGGGTCCGTTTGTTAAGTTTTCTGAATTTTTTTTAGAGATTTGCAGGAAAGTTGAGATGTCATTGGTTTTTGTGTGTTTGATAAAAGTTGTTTGTTTGATTTTTAGAGAAATGAATAGTGGGTTTAACTTAGGAAAATTGATTGATTTTTTTTTAGAAATTATAGAAAGAAAGAGATTCTGCAAGAGAGGTGTGAGAGATATGTTATTTTATGTCAAACCAAAGTAGGATTTGATCAGGTTTTTAGGAGATAAGATAAAAAAATAATGAGAAGATTGTTTTTTAAAATTGATTAAGAAACTTGTAGGATAAACTTCTTTTGATCTTTCGAAAAAGAGAATATGTTTGTTTGGCTCTTTGAAAACCCAAACAAGCGGCCCCCATGTATCCACTTGCACAAACTAGCCGTTATGTTTTAATATTTGTCCGTTTTGTTTATATTGAGTGCATATGGCTTTTATATTCAACAGTGAAACAGGTTATGTTGTAGGAAGTTTGCCATCTTGAATGATATCATCTTTATTTACTTTAATTTGATGTGGGGTTTTGCAGTGACTATTTGTTCAAACTACTTTTAATTGGAGATTCAGGTGTGGGCAAGTCGTGTCTTCTCCTGAGATTTGCTGTAAGCCTCTTGATCTTTTTGTTTGAATGCATACTTCAATGCACGTTTGATGTTAGTTAGTTTTTCTTGCTTGAATAATCCTCCTCTTCTTTCACATCCCAAGAGAGTGCTTTAAGTTTGGCTCAATTTATGTAACTTCTCGCTATTAAATTCTGTATATAAAACTTTATAAACATTTAAGTCATATTGTAGGACCATTTACATGTGTGATGATTACATAAAATTTGCTCACAACTGTTGACTCTTTGGTGAATTTTGAGATTGACTGATCGCGATTATACCTTTTTCATACAGGATGATTCATACTTGGACAGTTACATCAGCACAATCGGTGTCGACTTTGTAAGGGCTTAGTCTGTTTGTGCAGTGAGTTTGACATTGCAACATCACTGTTTTGATCTTGTGTTTATACTTTTTGTAGAAAATACGCACTGTGGAGCAAGATGGGAAGACTATTAAACTTCAGATTGTAAGTTTTTTTCGCAGTTCAAGTTTCGGAGTTGGTTTGGTCACCTCTGAATTATAATATAATAGCTCTTTCCATTATTTTAGTGATTGCATTTTGGGATCATTTATTTGATTATTATTGTTGGAAATTAGAACGAGTTTTAAAGGATGGCTATACATGTCGTAGCAAATTTTTGAGATTTTTAGTTCTCATTAGTATAACAAGTTGATTAGTTACTTTGAGAACTGAAACTGTTCCATCACTGCAACAATGACTCTTTCAACAGTTAACATCAGAGTAATCAAATACATTTATGGATTTTTTTTAGCTTTCAGCTTCGAGCATGTGTGTACGGATTGACACGTAGTTGCTTTCAGTTTTTTTTTGGCATACTGCTTGTTGCAAACGTTAGCATGTTTTTCGTCTTTCTTCTTTACATTCATGTCAATAGTCGAGTGAAGAGTAACTCTGACAAATTTTTGGTCATGCTTCATTTTTTCCCTTGTATGTATTTTTATGGAGAGCTTCATTCACATGCTATTTTTTGTTATTGCAGTGGGATACTGCTGGACAAGAACGATTTAGAACTATAACCAGTAGCTACTACCGGGGGGCACATGGCATTATAGTGAGTTTCTTTGAAATTTGATCTTATATCTGTTAAGCAATTCTATGTTTTTCCTAAATGTATCCTCTACGTGCTTGGGATTTAATGGCACAGATAGTATATGATGTAACTGACCAAGAGAGCTTCAACAACGTCAAGCAATGGTTGAATGAAATCGACCGATATGCCAGTGAAAATGTAAACAAGCTTCTGGTAGGAAACAAGTGCGATCTTGCTGAAAACAGAGCTGTACCATATGAAACAGCTAAGGTATATTTTTTGTTATATTCCATGCTTACGATTTGCTTCTAAGGTAAATTTTTTGTTTCCATGCTTACGATTTGCTTTTAACCAACTATTTACCTGAATACATACTTTATTTTATTTTTTAATAAAAAGGCATTTGCTGATGAGATTGGCATTCCTTTCCTGGAGACAAGTGCAAAAAATGCCACTAACGTTGAACAGGCTTTCATGGCTATGGCTGGTGAAATTAAGAACAGGTTCGTCTTTTTTTTGTTTGCCTTTTTGGAATTATGTATGTGTATTAGAAGACTATTTCCTACCGTAATTTTCTTCACTAATTTTGTTCTGAATAACTGCAGGATGGCTAGTCAGCCTGCCTCGAGCAATGCAAGGCCACCTACTGTGCAGATTCGTGGACAACCTGTTGGCCAGAAGAGTGGATGCTGTTCTTCTTAGAGCTTGGGAGAAATTGTATTTTCGATTCGGAAAAGACTTGCTACCACATGTCTTTCTGTGTTCTGCACCTAATATTAGTTCCATTCTTTGAAATATAATGCTTATTTGATTTCTAAGTTGCCTGTACAAATTACAAATCAAAGATTGCTCTTGTAGTATTTGTTTGTTTTTGCTTTTATTTCCTTTAGTTATCTGTCTACAGGTAGCAATGTCATAGTGTTTGCAAGTATGTGGCACATGTGGAAAATATTATGTAATATGGTGATTTCGTGCTCGCATTAATTATTCTTAAATAAATTGTATTTTTTGTTGGCATTAGAGGTGATTTATTTTGGCTGGTGTAGTTCACTGTTTGATACATTTTTTGTGTTCGATGAAGGGCTTTTTTTCAGCTACTGGTCTATGTCAAGTCTATTCCAAAGTACCCTTACCACAAATAATATTGGCATTGGAAGCTCTAAATTGCAGGGAAGGATTATAAATCACGCCATGATGCATATCTTTTACATTCATCCTACTACAGATTGTGTTTTCATAAGACCAAATAGAAATATTTGATGTAAAAATATTTCTTGAAGAAAGAAATATTGTTAAATGAAGGAAACAAAGGAAAATCCGTGAAGACTAAAACTGAGAATCAATTCAAAATAGTTAAAGTTAAATTCATCTTTTTAATTCTATTATCAATCAAAACTGGAAAATTGAATGAAATTTCTCAATAACTCTAATAACTATGAAGCAAAAAGGAGAAAACCTACAATGAAATCAAAGAATGGTATGGTGGCTAACTGGCTACTTATTTTAGTACTAGATAGAAATTTCCATGTGGTTATTCTTCACCTATACGTACAAAAGATTAAACGAAAATAAGAACAAAAGCTACATTATAACGCTAAGTTACAAATGTTAAGGCTCAAGTCATCATTCTTAGTTGCTTGAGTTTGAGATAATCCCGTCTGTATCGACTCCTTCAATGTAACAGTCGAACGTGGAGGCACAAAATTCGCGTAATTAGCTAAATTCCCATGAAATCCAGGTAGAAAAACACCGTTATGACTCGAGAAATTCATTACTGGTACCCAAGAAACAGTTGGCCTAACTGTTGAAGCTGGGAAAGCTTGATTATAACTCGGAACTCTTTGCTGTAATAAAAAAAATATATTCAACTAAAATGTAAGCAAGCAATAAAATTACATTCATTTAATTTCATTGCATCAGGAACTGAACTTAATTACCATGTATTCCTTGTTTCGTAAATCAGGAATTTCACGTCTCGTTACAGGTGAAAGAGGTGGCCTCTCAGGAGTCATAACAGGAGCTTGAATGCTTTCCTGTAAGTAAAAATATTGAAATTTCAATAAGTTTATGTTTATTATTGTTGAGACAAAATGTCCCATGTGGATTGAAAATGTTTATTATAGCTTACTTGTCCTTTGACTTCACCGACTTGTTTCTTGTCATCAACCGTGCTACTAGCCTGAACAATCATTGCAATTATATTAATTATCTAAAACTGATTGAATAGCATAATTAATTTTAGTTTTATGAAGTTTCAAAAGAACTTACATGTTGTGAACTTTCTGTGGCGTCCCTATTAGAAGAACCTGGAATGTCGAAAATGCTTGATCTACGAACTTTTTTCTCGCTTGCTATTCTAATGAAATACTTTTGCGCATGACTAGCAATTTGTGTAGAGTTTCTTGTTTGGACGAAGTTTCTCGAAATTCCTTTCCAATCACCTTTTCCGAGTTTTTCCAGGCCTGCTAAGAATGATCTATGTTCTTCCTCTGTCCATGGCGTTCCTGATAAAGTTAACAAAAATTCAGTACCTTAGAACACAACGAAAGTGCAAATTAGGCCTTTTATGACATTGAAAAACACAAGAAGATTAAGTTTTATAGATGCCCGGAGTAAAAAGAACAAGAAATCATCTTGTAGGGGCGATTAATCGCGTCCCTAAAATTGATTCTTGCATATAACAAGAATTCATCATGTTTCATGAATGTTTATTTAGCAGATTAATCCAAATTCTAAGGTTTGAATACCTTTAAACAACACAAAAACACATACCAAAAAAATGAAAAATAAAAATGATTTTAGCAATAGAATGAGGAGAACCTTTTCTTCGTTCATGGCTTTTGTTGGATTGATGAAATAATCCATCAGATATATAACCTGAGGTTTCGATTCCTTTACTTTCGCCCTTACGTACGTTCAAATTTCCGAGACTTTTTGTTCTTCTAATACTGCTTGATTCATTACCACCATCTTCATTGTTTCCCACATCGATATGCACCCCAAACAACTTGAATCCTTTGTTACAGGATCTTGAATTAGACATATATCTCACGATCGATCAAAAAATAAATAAATTATTTTTCTCTATCTATATCTATATAAATTGATTGATATTGATTGATGGATATAGATTGAGACACACGCACACAAACGTATGTGTATGTGTATGTGAGTTTCAGTATGTACGAGGTTTCTTTTGAATTGTGTCTCTCTTAGTTATCTCTTATTTATATAGGTAGACAAAGATTTGAGGTTGTCCTAATAGACATCTTGTTACCAATACTTGTATTTTTCTTTTTGGAACTTTCCTTAAATGTGTATAATATCCTACTATGTTTTATCCTAATTTATTTAGTCAAATCAGAGGTAGGTATTGAATACCGAATTAATTAAGGCAATATATCAAAAACAGCTATAAAATCTTGATCTAAATTGGGGCCTATCCATGTAAAAATTTATGTTAATTTTAAATATTTTTATAATCTAATAATTTGAATCCATGAAAAACTCACTAAATTGCAATTTGGTGAATTGAAAGTCACGCGTACGTTTTGGTAATTGGCAACAGGCATTTATTGGAAAGATTTCATTAATTTAATTTACTATATATATAAGAGTATTGGTTTTGGTAATTAAGTTGTCACTTATCCTTTTTCTTATTTTTTGGTAAGAAAATATAGTTTTGAAAATCAAAAGTTTAGAAATATTAATTAGATGTTGATCTATGTTTGGTAACTTTCTGGCTTTGTGGTGTGAAAGCAATCAAGTATTGGATTATTGTAAATTAATTGAATAGATAGATATAGATTTATTCCAATATTTATCACTGAGATATTTTAGTCCGAATTTCATTCATGAAGTATATCGATAGATGCTAAAAGTAAAAGGAAAATTTTAAATTTACGTGATTGATCTCTAAGATCAGGGCCGGTCAGACATATTACGGGGTCCTAGGTGATATTTACAAGTTAGATGATACTTCATAGATTCATCTGTTATATATTTTTTTATGACATTTCATTCTTAAACTTTATCATAACAAATATATATATATAGGGCTGTGCAAACGGTAAAATCGAACCGAACCGTACCGAATTTCGGTATCGCGTACTGTTTGCCAAACCGAAAATTTCGGTACGGTTCGATAAATTACCGATCGGTATGGTTCTGTATGATTCGGTACAAAAAAAACCGAAAATTTAGTTATGAGTCAGCTTAACATTGTGCCAACATTTAACTAGAATGATATCTTTTCTAGCCCCAAATTCGGAGCCCTTGGTCGTGCGACTCATATTCATATATTTTCTTTGATCATATGGATGCTGCTTTCACAACAATGGTCATGACGTTATGATTAATCTTTCATACAAAAACTGAAATTTAAGCAAATTTAAGAGCAGTTCTTGACTCATTATCATTAATTTACTTGAAATTTCAAAAGAATATTTTGGTATTAAAAATTTATGTTCCCTTGGGTGTAAGGACAATGCTATAAATCTGGGTGGTTTGGAGTTTATCGAGAATAGGATTTGTAGCGGACGTGTGCATTTCTTCTTGTGCAAATCGGACAGAGTTTAAAATCTCTCCCGATATCAGTTTGCGATGAAGCATTTCAAGGCATTATGAATGAGTCACTTTGGCCAGATTATCCAACAATTCACCGGCTCATCTAAGCAGTGATGTTTCAGCATAGCAAGAATGCCACTAAGAGGAATTGAATTTTAGATTATCTTTTAGTCTTCGACAGATGAGATAAAGGAATAGAATTTAAAAAAAAAAAAAAAATCGGTATTTCGGTTCGGTTCGGTAAACCGGCCGGTAATACCGAAAACCGAAAGGTAACCTGGTTCGGTAATTGGGCTATTACCGTTTACCGAACCGAAATTTTGGTTCGGTAAACTGTACGTACCGAATTTTCGGTTTCGGTTCGGTATGACCGGTTTACCGAATCGTGCACACCCCTAAATCATAGCATTAATAAGAAGGGTTAAATTTGCATAATTTTTTTAATTCTACATTGAAATTCTAAAAAGTTAAATAAAAAAACGGATGGAGTAATCATTATCATTTGACACCAATAATATAAAATAATTATTTTTACATAAATTAAATTAACATATCTTACATAACAGACATAAGAAGAATGTCAATGGAATGTATAATGTTAATCGAAAAGTTAATTTGATAGGTTAAATCTATTTTAATATCACGCTACAATCATTGTCCAACTCAGCTTAACCAATACATAACGCATTAATGTTAATATAGTATGGGGGGAGGCATATCATAAATACATAGCCCATAAAGATATCGAGGACATTTTTTTTGCATATATATGGTTCTAGATTAAGGAGTAAAACATTCTAGATAAGTAATTAAGTTTATATGAAAAGTCTCTAGGTCATTAGTTTTAGCCACTAGATCAAGTTGATTTTCACCGTCTGTTTAAGAATGTAGTTTTATAAATAGGGCAAGACCTTATTTGAATTTTTTTTATTCTTACTCTTATTTGACAAAAAAAATTGTGAAATCGGGCCTTTATTGCAGCCCATGCTACTGAATCGGCTACTTTATTTTTGGTACCAACAATTAAGAATTGTTTTCCCCATCTCTTCTTGAGAAACAAGTGGGCTATTTCTTTATAAAAATTGTGATCAATTTCATATGTGGCAATTCCTGCCAAGATCTCTTCGTTAGTTGGGAAAAGAATCCGATAGAAAAAAAAAAATTGAAGCCCCTCTATAATCAGGATCCTAACAAGAGCCTAAATTGCCTAACTATAGAGCCGATCCTATGTAAGATGAAGGGAGTTTTAGATAGGTGAAATTTAGTTGCGTTGAATCTCTTTTATCTATATTAAGATTGTGTTGACTCTTGACTCTAGAGTTTGGTTAAGTTGCTGGTAAATCAAATTAAAATTTTGGAATAAAAGCATAAATACCTAATGCTATGATACACCAGCACTTCAAAAATTATAATGAATACTCCACTACATGCCTAAACTGAATTTAGATTTCGAATGGAAGCCTCGATACATAAAGGGGTTGTTTGTTTGGTATTTGGAAAGTAGTTTGGGAGAGTAGTGGAAGTTTGTGAAATAATCTCGATTTGCGCAATGTTGTTTAAGATGTGTAACATTTTATGTTTGTTGTGAGATAAATTGTGTAAGAGATATGTTACTTTATGTCAAATCAGAATAGAGTTTATATATGTTTTGTTTAAAGATAAGAAAATTGTTGTTTGTTTCAGTTTTGAGAAAGTAGTTTGAAAAAATTGAGAGATGAAAATATTATTTTAGAAAATAGAAAACATGTTTGTTTGGTATTTTTCAAACACGAATTTTTTTGGGGAAACACCAAACAAACATGCCCAAATACTTTTTAAAAATTATAATACAAAATGAACTACAAATAATTTATCTATGATGCTTAGTGGTAGACCTTGTGGTCTAGATTTTTCCACATCATTTAAGATTTAAGAAAAACTCAATATAGTTAAATTTAATTAAATCAACCTAACCATACTAAACTAGAGTTAAGGAAAAATAAAACATTATTTAGTGGATCCCATCAAAATCTTGACATATTTTGCAAATTTTTTTAACTAAGTCAATTAAATTAAACTAGAGTTAAAGTAGAAATAAATAATTAAGTATGAGCTAATTTTTTTCAATATACACTGAAGGCCTTGGGCGTTTTGTAGCGGGATTAAAACCCTTTTTATATTTTAAAACTGTTTTTATAGCATTTTTAAAACACCCTTAACTGTATAATTAACCAATGAATTTTAATAGGGTTCAATTATAGAAACAAAACGTACTCTTAAAGAGTTTTGAAGTTCCCTCCTAGAAACAAAACCTAACGAGTATATTGAAAATTTATTTCTGTTAATAAAATCGTTTTTGCATTTTTGTTAAATAAATAACTTTGAGGTAAGGGGTAACTTTAAGGTCTTCTTCAAAATTAATTCTTTCACTTCTAAAGTAAGGCTTTACCATAAATATATATTTAAGTTTTGTGTGAAAAACCAAGGAATTTTAATATTAATTAATATTAATTAAACCAAGGAAAAACCAAGGAATTTTAAATTCTAATTAATATTAATTTTATGATAATTAAAAAAATGGCTTACACTTAATTATTTATTTCTATTTAACTCTAGTTTAATCTAGTTGGGTTAGTTAAATCTAATAATTGAATTTTAAATAATTATAAATGATGTGGCAAAATCTAGACCACAAGGTCTACCACTAAGCTTATAGACCTGGTCTATGTAAGTATTTTCCATTTTAATATGCATGAGAATGTTTTAGGTCTTTTTGTCTCGAATACGACCGACATAAATTATTAAATCGGTTCTCCTAGATTCCCTTCCACCTCTATTCATTTTAGGAAAATTCCCCTTCATTTTATATTTACAGTAAAATATTAAAAAATAAGCCCTTAAATTGCTCTTCTTTCTACATTTAGATGGAAAAAAGAGTTAATAGTAAATTATCCCCTTAAATTATTTTTAAAATACAATCTACTCCAACGTGATAAATTAAATATACTTCACGGTACAAAACCTTCTCGAATCCATGGAGCGCAACAAATGTATTCCTATTGAATCTCTTTTTCTTTTTTTACTATATCTTTAGGGAATCCGGATAATTCATAAATGCAAGTGGAGTGGATTTGTAGTAAAATGCCAGAAAATAATGTAGTATTATATTATGCAGTTGCGCTGTACATAATTTTCGTGTATATTGTACCAACTGAAATTTTTAAAAAAGAAATTCAATGACTTAAACCCAATCTATGCACTTATCAACAAAAGAAAAAAAAAAAAAATAGGAATATGACATATTACCAATATTCCTGGGGGGGAATATGACATATTACCAATATTCCTGGGGGTGTTACTGTTTATTAGAAAACTGCTACATGTTTCATAAATAACTTTTCAAATGCTTTTGTTAAGACTGAAAAGCCCCATACTTTCCCAGAATTCCTACTCTTTCCTACTCAAATCTTGTATAGCTCGAAAAGCCGTAGAACCCGGAAAACAACTCCACGCACGCTTATTCATCAACGGCATAATATTCCATGACTTCAACTTAGCCACAAAACTCGTAAATCTATACAGTATCTGCCATTCTTTGACATACGCCCACAACCTGTTTGATATTATTCCCAAAAGAAATCTTTTCCTTTGGAACATTTTAATCCGCGGGTACGCGTGGAACGGCCCATATGAATCTGCATTTCAATTATACCACCAACTTCTCGATCACGGGCTTGCCCCCGATAATTTCACGTTTCCGTTTTTGCTGAAAGCTTGTTCTGGGCTTTCAGCGATTAACACGGGTAAGGCGATTCATAATCGCGTGATTAAAACAGGGTGGGAAATGGATGTGTTTGTAGGGGCCGCTCTTATTGACATGTACGCAAAATGTGGTTATGTTATCGATTCTCGTTTAGTGTTCGATAATATTATGAATAGGGATGTGGTGTTATGGAATTCATTGCTTGCCACTTATGCTCATAATGGCCATCCGGAAGAGTGTATGAAACTATGCAGTGAAATGGTGTTTGAAAATTTTATGCCTACTGAAGCTACTTTAGTGACAGCCATATCTGCTTCTGCTGATTTAGCAGCGATTAATCAAGGGCGTGAGCTTCACGGGTATAGTTGGAAGCTCGGGTTTTTATTTAACGATAAGGTCAAGACTGGCCTCGTGGATATGTATGCTAAAAGTGGGAATGTAAAGATTGCAGGAGTTTTGTTTGAGGAATTAAGGGAAAAGAGGCTCGTTTCTTGGAATGCTATGATTACGGGTTATGCAATGCACGGTCATGCTCACGAGGCTCTTAATTTGTTTAAGCGAATGCTAGAGTATAGTACCCAACCGGATCACATAACTTTTGTAGGGGTTCTTTCAGCTTGTAACCGTGGGGCGTTACTTGATGAGGGACAAATATACTTTGATTCGATGATTAAAGATTATTGTATAGAACCAAGTGTTCAACATTTTACATGCATGATCGATCTTCTAGGACATTGTAACCGGTTAAATGAGGCTTATAGATTAATAACGGAGATGAAAGTAACACCCGATTCTGGTGTATGGGGTGCTTTGCTTAACTCGTGCAAGATTCACGGTAACGTGGAGCTTGGTGAGCTGGCATTAGAGAGGCTAATCAAGCTTCAACCGGATGATGCAGGAAATTACGTGATTTTGTCTAATATTTACGCGCAAGCTGGGAAATGGGAACGACTGCAAAATCTAAGAAAAGTAATGATTGAAAGAAATATAAAGAAAAGCATTGCTTGTAGTTGGATTGAGGTGAAAAACAAGATTCATGCTTTTGTATGTGGAGATACTTCACATCCTAGGTCGGATGAGTTATATGAAGAGTTAGAAAAAATGGGAGAGTTTATGGCGGAGGCTGGTTATATACCAAATACTTCACCGGTTTTCTTTGATGTGGAGGATGATGAGAAGATGGAAATGGTGAATGGGCATAGTGAAAGATTGGCTATTGCTTTTGGGCTCATTAGTACACCCCCTGGGGCAAAGCTTCTTGTAACGAAGAATCTTCGTGTTTGTGAGGATTGCCATGTTGTTATTAAGCTTATTTCAAAAATTAAGAAAAGGGAAATTACTGTTAGGGATGTAAATCGATATCATCATTTTAAAGATGGTATTTGTTCTTGTGGTGATTATTGGTGAATGGTTTGTACCTAGAAAAAAAAAAAAAAAAAAAAAGTGTTGTTACACCAAGAATTTGTAAAGTTTGAAGAGGGACCTCATCTGCACACAACAAAATTCGTGACATATCATTTGAAATTTCCTCGTTTTGCTTCTATATAATTTGTTCTAAAAACATCCCACAAACAAATTGGCTGTTGTTAATGGCATATCACCAACATAAAATGCTCTTGTAAAAGATCAATAAATATTGGTGACATGCCATGAACAAGATCATATTACCGTGTTTTGTGTTTTTGCTTCTATTTAATTTGCTCTAAAAACATCCCGCAAACTGGTCAATCGGTTCAGACATATCACCAACATAAAATGTTCTTGTAAAAGATTAATAAATATGTGTGATATGCCTGAACATGATCCGATTATAGTGTTTTGTATTTTTTGCTTCTATATAATTTATTCCAAAAACATCTCACAAACTGATCAATGTTCATTACATATTATTAACATAAAATGCTCTTGTAAAAGATCAATAAATATTAGTGATATGCTATGAACATGATCAAATTATGGTGTTTTGTGTTCACCAGAAAATAGAAATGAATGAGCAGAACACAGAAAATAGAAATGAATGAGCACTTAAGAGTTGAATATATGTGTTTATATAGAGCAATGACTAAAAAATGGCATGATTCTCATTTACTTTTGTATGTGAACTAAATATATTATCAATTAATGCGCATAGATTTTGTTTTGATGAAAATGTAAGAAATGGGGATGTTTTATGTGAAACCATGGATCAAAATTTTTATCTTTTTCGTGGAAAATATCGAAAATTTTTTATTTTTGAATCAATTGAAACGAAAATAAGATGTATTTTCGAAACTCAATATTTGTCATGTAACTTTCTTTTTTTCTTAATTTAGTAACTTTTTTCATAATTTTTCCGAAACGTTTCTAGGAACTTTTCGAAAAGTTTCATATATTAAGCTGACCGAAACATATATCGAAAACAAAACTTTGATCTATGTGTGAACCTTGGTGATGAATATTGAAAAATTCCAATTATTACTAGACAATCATCGTTTTTTGGTGCGAAAATTTACGGTCACTTGAATTTGACTTGGAGATCACAATAACTAGTGAATATTTGATCGGAAGCAATGGAGGATTTTCTTCAAATTGGTTGTCGGGGTCACCAGACCGTTTTGGGAGCTTGTTGAGATAGACAGACAATGATTCTCCTTTTAGGATTAAAAAATATGTCGATCTTTGTAATGTTGTTAATAGTGAATATATGAAACACATTGAATAAATATATATTTTTTAAAGGACTAAATACAGTGGACCTCTAAACTATGGGGTCTTAACACTTATCCTCTAATGTATGTAAAAGTCCCCCTCTCATGTAAAAAAATAATAGTCACTCCATTGGACCATCAATAAAAGTCAATGGTTAAGTATTTAACACTGTTAAATTTTTCGAGTAAATCATAAAAGAGCCATTACTATATTCAATAATATTCTATTTTTACCTCCATATGTCACATATTTTATCATTATACCTATAATACCCGGAAGGAAAATGCAGTCTTCTACTTCGTGTAATTGATAAGAAGAAAGAATTATGTCAAAAAAAAATTAAACAATTAATGTTTTTGTGTCTTTCTGTTCCCTTCGGATCACTATAAGATTGCTTAGAAAATTACACGAAGTGTTTTGATAGCACAAAAATTGCTTAGAAAATTAATAGGAGTGTTTGGTTAGATGAGATCAAATAAGTCTTTCATGAAATGATTTAGTAAATATTTTTAATTAAAACATTTATGCTACTGGAAATTGTACCGTGTAATCAATTTTTTTTAAACAATCATATAGCGTCCTGAAGGAAAATGGTCAAAAATTTATTAATTGTTTGATAAAATTTCACATAAATCTTTTTTGTTATTTACGTACTTGAAGTAGAAGTAAGTCAATTTTCTTTCCATAATGAGGGTATAATAAGTATAATGGTAAAACACGTAGTATATATTTTTTTTTATCAAATAAATATAATATTAATAAAAGTAAAGGTTTGGAACAACATCAACACATGGGGAACCCCCATCACAAAAACAACTAAGGGGGAGGGAGGGTATATATTAGAGACTATTTATGTTATGCCCGAAAAAGTAAACGATGTGTTTGCATTAATTTTGACTTGGTTACACCTTGATGTCGAGCAACTCTTGGCATCGAGTCCCACTGGGCGTGCCAAAATATTGTTTGCATTAATTTTGACTCGGTTACACCTCGACGTCGAGTAACACTTGGCATCGAGATGTGCCAAATTATTGTTTGCGATTAAATTAACATCGAGGGACAACTGGCATCGAGGAACACTTGGCATCGAGATGTGCCAAAATATTGTCTGCGATATAGTTGACATCGAGGTGTGCCAAAATATTGTTTGTTGTAAACCTGGCAGCAAATACCTCGACGAGCCAGTGGCTCGATGTGAAATGCCTCGATATGATGTAAAATGAATACGGGCGTGCCAATGTTTGTGCGTGCAAACATAACGATTTAAAAATGGACATATTGATATCAGTGTAATAATAATATAAGTGTCCTGATAAAGACATATTGATATCGAGATAAGTTGTCCTGATAAGGCTGACTTCTAAACGATTGTGACAGAGTAGGCAAACCCTACCCCTAGTTCTTTTCTATGCCTGCCTGGCCACAGGACTTAAATAATTTATGAAAATCTCTCTAAAATGCCAAAGTTTTGTGACCAATCGATGGCCTGCTCAACATATCAACTAATTTGTAAATCAGCAAACGAGTTGACGATCAATCAGTTTAAACATTCACCTTGACAGAAGACATAAACTTGACAAAACGACATATCAATGAATATCAGTTGACGTAAAGCATACTTTAGTAAACGAAATCAAGAGATACGGACGAAAATACTTCCATTAATAAAAGAAAATCAGTAAATTCCCCGATACACAAATGTTACAAAAATATGCAAAACGATAGAGGTCTCCAGTTTTGGCATGATCTGCCAAATGAGTTGATAAATCTAATAGGTTCTGAAAATTGACTCCTTGATCGGCAGGTAAGCCCGCCGATGAGCTGATGATGCATGATAGTCCAGCTTGTTGACAGAAAGTAACATTGATGACGGGAGACCACCATCAATGGTTCGCCCAACCTTGATGGATGACCATCAATCGGGCTCCTGATCAGCGGGTGGCACTGAAAAGGGCATCGATTGAGCAGATGGCTACTCAACCGATAGCCGTCAAGCAGATGACTACTTGACGACGAGCTCATCAAGCAGATGGCTACTCGATGAGTTTGTCATATAAATACGTGGGCACTTACATGACGGTTAACAGCTTGCTACTTGGTTGATATCGAGTGGTTTCGCTCGAGACAGCGTTGCTGACGGCGGAAGCAGCTGTGCGGCTTACTTTGAGCGGCGGCGCTAGACTTCAGGCGGTCAGGACTCGCTGGTGGCTGAGGAGGGACGGTTGATATCAAGGGATTGGCAGGTGTTTGCTGACGAGAGAAGCAGCGGTGCGCTGGACTTCCAATGAGGCGTAAAGCCGATTCAGTGTAGACTGATTTTGTTGATTGAGTTGTGTGTGTCCCTTGCACGTATGGCGGCCTGTTCGTATTTATAGGCTGGAAATCGAGAGCTGATGGCCGAAAACTGCTCCCTTGATGGCCTATTTCACCCACTATCTCCACTACTTATGAATTTCTCCACTATCTCTACTATCCCACTACTTTTGGAGGTGGTTTCTCTTCTTTGTCTTTGCTGAAAATTGGTGTTAATGGCAGTTTTAAGATGGAAAACGTGATGTTCTGCCCATTTGAAATTCAGTTTTAATGTAGTAAACAATTAGGAGACAATTAAGGAGTTTGTTGTTTAAACCAACTACTTAACTTTATCCTTATCTCCTAATTAATTATATCTCTAATTAAATAAACATTGGGCCAAAAATCATGACTGGCCGATTATTGTGACCGGGCCGAGGTCGGCTTTGGCTGATTGGGCCGATTTAGTTGGGCCATTTTATATGATAATCATAATTAATTATTTAATTAATTACTTAATGGCCTTATTTATCATGTGGGCCAATTATATAGGCTTGGCCCAATTAATTAATTAACTAACTTAATTAATTAATTAATCCATAATAGCCAAAATAAACAATTGGGCTGATTGGGCTTGTTTGTGTTTAACCATAACTTGACTTTATTAATTAATTGACTTTGGCCCATAAATTAATTAATTTATATTTGACCAAAAAATAATTAATTGTGAAAATTGGGTTGGATTCCAAATTGAGAGTGTGGGACAATTGAATATGAGTGTGGGATTCCAAATTAGTTCCTTTTTTGTTTGGAGTGGGAGTGTGGGACAATTGAATATGTATCATCTTATTTACCTAATATTTCTGCTATTTTAGTTAGTTTAAAGTTTTGAGCATGATGGATTGATTTACAGTAGGGGACATCATATGATTCAAGTTTTATTAAAATTATTAATTTATCAAAAAATATGTTAATTAGTAACTAATATATTTTGAAACAGTCACTTTGCACACCCCCACCCACCCCAACAGGAACAATTAAACATTTAACAGTTAACACCCCCTCTCATTTTCCGGCAGAGTTGACCACCAAAGTAAATAATCTAGGGGCAAAATAGGCGATTTATTTTTGGATGTTTGGCACATCGTATCTCTAAAACATGAAAAATTGGCACTTTGCACTCCCGAAACACAAAATTAGCACTTAAAACTCAACAACTAGCCACCCCGTCCCATTTTTTCCGGCAGAGTTGACCACTAGGTAAAGTAACATAGGAGCAAGATTGGTATTTTTTTTTCTTCCTTAAAATTTGCAGAATACGATTATGAATATTAGAATACTCATTTCTCTCTCCATCTTTTTTTCATCAATATATATATATATATATATATATATATATATATATATATACCAAAAGGTGATTGATCTAGTGGAAGGGATTAGTCATAACAAAGTAGCGGACTCATGTTCGAATTCATGTTGGGAGAAGTACGCACATTAATGTGCCAAACCCGCCTCGAAAGGGATTAAACCCTTGGGAAACAATATATATATATATACTATGTTGCACGGATACGGATACGCCGATACGAATACGACACGACACGGATACGGCGTTGCGGATTTTTAAAAATTTACTGGATACGATACGACATGGATACGAATCTAAAAATATAAATTTATATATTTATGCATATTGAAATAAGTAAAATAATATATGTATATATTCATACATATCGAAATAGATCAAGTTAAGTTTCATAAGTACTAAATTGCATAATTTTTAGAAAAATTTAGTAATTTAATACAACTAATTATACATAATGTTCATTGTTTTATTATGTTATATATAATATGTTCCCATTATTGATAAATTATCTTGTATTGCAGTTATATATATCACAAAGTGTGATTTGATGCCTTACATTGGTCTTACCAATTGTGGTGACTTAGCAAAATTCAGAATATAAAATGTGTTGGATACGTTTAAATAAGTATCCAATACGTGTGTCCAACTTTTCCTTTTAATATATTTTTGAAGTATCCATGCTTCATCGTATATATATATATATATATATATATATATATATATATATTTGGATTAAATTTTAATTTTGTGATATGATTCAATCAATTTTATGTATTGAAACTTTCTAGATTTGATTATGAATTACATATTTTGCACCTAGATTCTTTTTTACCTCGGTAGTCAACTTTGCCGGAAAAATGGCGGATGCTAGCTGCTGAGTATTTCTTAATTTGAGGCTGCTAAGTGGTAATTTTGTTCTTTTGGGGGTGCACATCACCTATTTCTCATGTTTCGGATGTGCAAGTTGTTGAGTTGTTTTTAATTCAAGGATGTTTAAGTGCTAATTCTATTTCGGGGGTGCAAGTACCAATTTCGTGTTTAAGAGGTGCAATGTGACAAAGATCCAAAAATAAATTACCTATTTTACCCCTATGTTTTTTTGACTCTGGTGGTTAACTCTGCCGAAAAATGAGAGGGGATGCTAAGTGTTTAAATTGTTCATGATTTAGGGGTACATGTATTTTGGCGGTGCATAGTATTTTCAATATTTTGGGGGCTCAAAGTGCAAAAAACCCCTAGAATAATACTAATATTTTTTTTTGTGCGACTGAAAATTCTTGTCCAAACCTGTCTTGGTCAAACTCATCCAACCACCAAGCAAGTATATTGCACTTGCTTTGTGATTGATCACTCTCCTGAGAGTTACATCCAATCCCAAAGCTAATGTATTGCACTTGCCTTTTAATTACTTTGAGTTCGATCAACCCCGATTTAATAAGAATTTCCCTTATGCGACCTACCTTTCGGTTCTAGAGTAAAATCTAAAATGTCTATTTCAAAATTCAACCTATTATTATCAATATAGGCCTGGAAATTTGTTTAGGTAATCCAGAAGGCCAAAATAAAATAAGAGAAGTTCATTAGTTTTATGGGCCTACGCCTGTGTCACATAAGTTAATTGCCAATGTATATGGCCCAATATGTAAATGCGCAACATGCTATATAACACGAATAACACTTCTAATAAATTTGTTGAATATTGCAGGCCATGTTTTAATGGGAATTCCGGTTACAATTTTTTTTAAATATCTTCAGTTGTGCTGTCTAAAATTGTCTAGTTTTATATTAGTCTTACATTAATTAACTAATAATTGTAATTTGTTAACATAATCAATCTCGTTTTACTTAAAAATAAAAATTTATTGATAATTTGATTAATTTCAATATTGAAAGCTTAGATAGTCTAAGTTAAATAGATTTTATTTATAGTACGACTCATTTTCTTTTCTTTTTCTTTTTTGAGCTTGTTAATGGCATTAATTGTCAATAAGTAAATTAGGAAATTTATCAAAAATAAAAACTTTTCGGTCAAACAACTTTTGCATTATAAAATGACCCCCAAGCTAAAGCAATTCGCCAAATATGGTCTTCGTAGTCCTTATTAGGCTATCAACAAGTTGGATTCCAATTTAACTTCAAGTTGAATTTATTCCAATTATAGTAATTTAATATTAGTGCAGTGATTTAATTTTTCTTTCTTTCTATTCTTTCTTTTTTCGTGTAGCTAATTTATTAAAGACAGTAATGTATGGAAAATCAATTTAACTCTTTGATTGACTTTTGACATTTGAAATTTTTAAGGTCGATAGTGAACTTTTTTCCAGTCACATAAACCAATAATATGTTGATATGTTGGTTAATGGTTTTTTTTTGGAGGAGGTAAAGTATTAGTTAATTGTCTGAAACTTTTGTTACGAAAAAGAAAAGGTACACAAGAACTTCTAAATCTAGACAAAATACAAATAAGCTACTTAATTTTTTGGTGTAAATATTTCCTGATGAATCGAGTTATTGTTCCAAGTATATTACGTCATGATCAAACAAACTGTTTAATCCTCTTCGCTACTGGAATAATCCGCAAAGAAAAGGTGAAATGCTCGGGTCAACTTCAATAAAATCATTTTAATGTTTAAATCAACAATGCACACCTATAAAGCACCTAACAAAGAGTTTATAATTTGCTTCAAAGAAAAGATTCAATTAATGGCGGGGGCGGGTTATGTACCGAATATTTCATCGGTGTTCTTTGATGTGGATAATGATGAGAAGATGGAAATGGTGAAAGATTGGTTATTGCTTTTGGACTCTTTAGTACACCCCCTGGGACAAAGTGTTTAACAAAGAATCTTTGTGTTTGTGAGGATTGTCATGTAGTTTTTAAGTTTATTTCAAAAATTAAGAAATGGAAAGTTATCGTTAGGGATGTAAATCGTTACCATAACTTTTAAGATGGTTCTTGCTCTTGTGGTGAATGGTTTCTGGTACGCCAAGAATTTGTAAAGTTTGAAGAGGGATCTGATTTGTTCACAACAAAATTCGTGACTTTCAATTCAAATATCCTCGTTTTGCTTCTATATACTTTTTTTTTTTATAAAAACATCCCATAAACTGGTCAATGTTCATTAAATATCACCAACAAACAATGCCCTTGTAAAAGATTAATATATATTGATGAATTAACATGAAAAATATCAAATTTTGGTGTTTCGTGTTTTTGCTTCTATACAATTTGTTATAAGAACATCCCACAAACTGGTTGTTGTTCAAGACATATCACCGACATAACATGCTCTTGCAAAAGATCAATAAATATCGATGAAATGCTATGAGCGTGATCAGATAATTGTGTTTTGCGTTTTTAATTCTCTATAATTTGCTCCAAAAACATCTCACAAACAGATCGATGTTCATGACATATCACCAACATAAAATACTCTGATAAAAGATCAAAAATATTGATGAAATGCCATAAATAGGATCAGATTATGGTGTTTTGTGTTTTTGCTACTATATAATTTGCTCAAAAAACATCCCACAAATTGATCGTTGTTCATGACATATCATCAACATAAAATGCTCTGTTAAAAGATCAAAAATATTGATGAAATGTCATGAACATGATCAGATTATGATGTTTTGTGTTTTTGCTTCTATATAATTCGCTCCAAAAACATCCCACAAACTGATCGCTGTTCATGACATATCACCAACATAAAATGCTCTGGTCAAAGATCAAAAATATTGATGAAATGTCATGAACTTGATCAGATTATGATGTTTTATGTTCATCATAAAATTGAAATGGATGAGCACTTAGGAGATGAATGTATGTGTTTATATAGGGAAATAAACAAAAACTTATCGAATTCTCATTTACTTTTGTTTGAACAACATAATAAATTATCAATTAATGCAAACAAATTTTGATTCTTTTTCACCAAAAGTGTAAGAAATAGGGATATTTTATGTGCACATTGGCGAGGAATGTTAAAAAAATATCCAATTCTTACCCGACAATCAATGTTAAAAATTTACGCGCACTTGAATTTAACTTGGAGATCGCAATAATTAGTAACTATTTGATCAGATGTAATGGAGGGTCTGCTTCAAATCGGTTGTCGGGGCCACCAGATCCATTCGGGAGCTTGTCGAGATAGACATGCAATGATTCCCCATTTTCGATTAAAAAATATGTCGACCTGGTAATGCTGTAAGAAGTGAATACATGAAACGCAATGAATAAATTAATATTTCAAAGGGCTAAATACAGTATAACCCTAAAACTAAAGGGTTAGCAACACTTACCCCGTAATGTATATAACAGTTCCCCTCGTGTAAAATATACTAGTCGGTCGTTTAGGCCATCAGCCAAAGTATATTGTTATTTATTTAACATTTTTTACTTTTGTGGATTAATTTATTAAAAGGCACTATTATATCTAATTATATTCTAATTTTATCCCCATATATATGACACATTATCATTATACCTATAATACCCCAATTATCTAAGTTAGATAGACTTTATTTATAGCACGACTCCTTATATAATTGTTCCAAAAATATCCCATAAACTGATCGCTACTAATGACATATCACCAACATAAAATGCTTCGGGAGCTTGTCCAGATAGACATGCAATGATTCCCCATTTTGGATTAAAAAATATGGCGGCCATGGTAATGTTGTTATTGTGATTATACGAAAAGTAATGAATAAATTAATATTTTAAAGTGCTAAATAAAGTATAAGTCTAAAACTAGGGGGTGGTAACACTTATCCCATAATGTATATAACAGTTCTCCTCATCACTGATGGAAGCTTTCCAGATGCTGATGGAGAACTCAGTAAAGGAACTGGAAGAGAAGCATCACCAGCAGCTGATGAAAGTCAAAGAGGAGCTGAAGACTGAACTTAAAGCAGAGTTGTCAGAATCCAATAAACTTCAGCTGGAAACTGTACAAGAATCAACAGCAGAGATCATCAAGAAGGAGATTGACAGTTTCCCAGTGCCTCAGGATCACTCTTTGCAGTTAGTGAACAGCTTGAATGAAATGAACAGAAACGTGGAAGATGTGAAGGCTGATGTAAATCACCTTCATACTGCCCTACAAAGAGCTGAACACAAAATAGCTGATCTGACTGCAACCTTCATTAAAGTCAGTGAAGAGGAGAAAGAAGTCAACTTAGGGATGTTGCATGAAGTATCAAATGCTGCACAGGCAATCCAAAATGAGATTGCAACTATAAACCTTAACATTGACTAATTCAATGATCAGACTGACAACATCAGCACAACTCTTCATCACCTTACATCAAGTCATGATGTAGTGAATCAGAACTTGAAGAATATAGGTGCTGCTATGAAGGTTCCAACAGTTGCACTCAACCCTGCTGCTAAACCTGAAGAAGTCATCAAGTCTGATGATGACAAAAAGGGGGAAGAGATAAGGGAAGAATCAACCAAGGAAACCTCTACTGAAGCCAACAAGACTGATAAAGCTACTGAACTGACCAAGCCTGCTGAAGAAGAACTTGGAAAGGAACAAGGTAAAGACAAGTCTGAAGAAGAGACGAAGGAAAAAGCCAAACCTGACGAAGTAATGGCTGAATCCAAAGACTCTGCTGCTGATCAATCAGAGCCTTTGACCAAGTACAAAAATACAGAATCAGCCAGGAAAGCCATGGAACTTCTAAGAGAGCAGCAACTTAAAGAGAAAATGGAAGCTGCTAAAGAAGTCATCCTTCAAGGTGAAGAAGCTGATGAAGATGAAGAAGAAGATGATGAGGAGTCATCTTATGAATACGAAGAAGTGCTTGAAGAGTCTGATGATGGAGCTGATAGTTAGAATTTTATTTAAACATCTTTTGTAATCAGTTTACATTATCTATTCTTCAGACATCTCATCTGATGAACTTGTACTTGTAATTCGTTTTCAATATCTATAAAAAGAAAAGTTCAATCCAATATACTTTTTCTATCTCAGAAAATTTTGAGGATTACAATCTTTGGCTTAAGTTTTAACAGGTACTTGGCTGAAGTTTTGTCATCATCAAAAAGGGGGAAATTGTTGGATAAAGGATGAAGATGAAGGCACTGACGAAAATTTGTTAAGGGAGGTTTTGAAGGATTCCAAAACTTCAAGATTGGCTAAGTATGGGTTAACTTAGCTGATGATCCCTTTGAAGAAATTTTGACTAAGTAATGAAGACATCAGAAGAGTCAAATTTCAAGGTCCAAGACTTCTGATCTGCTGAAGGAAAGATATCAGACTGATGAAGATCAGCCGACTCAAATCAGATTTGTTCAAGTTTGAGATCAGCCGAGTTCGCCATCAGACTTGCACTTCCGACAGCCAAGTGGAAAGGATCATAAAGTCTTCCCAACGGTAATAAATGCCCTTTGGAGTAATAAATGCTGAAGTACAAGGTTATTAAAGACAAATGATTGAAGAAATGCTTCGCATCAGCTGGGTGCATTTAATGCTGCCTGCAGAATAGTACTGTCTACAGTACGGACAGACTGCAAAAGAGCCGTTCGTGGATTTTAAGGACCAGTACTCGAGGAATTTGAATCTTGTCTCTCTTCAACGGACATTTTTCAAACCTCAAGTATAAATAGCTGGAAGAGACGAAGAGAAAAGAAGCAACACACTTTCTGAGAGAATTTTCGAAGCAGAACTCTTAAGTCTCAAGAACAGCTCACTCATCAGCTTAGTCATTTGTTGACGAAAAGCGAAGTTGAAGAACAAAGCTAAATACATCTTCTGAGTGAATTTGTAAAACTGAGTGTTGTGAGAAGTAGATATCCATCTTTGTGAGTGATATTACTTCGGAGAGTAGGAGTTTCTAAGTGATTTCCTACTGCGCACTTATGGCCTTTTCATTTGTTGATCGGCGCAAGCAGAGTATACTGTAAACTTTGTGATTATAGTATAACCCAAGATCTGAGTGATTTGGAAGAGTGGACTAAAGGATTTAAATCCATATAACCACTATAAAAATTCTGTGTGTTTTTACATTGCTTTTAAACTTGCATATTTTCTGATCGCATAAAAACACATTAAATTAACTGTTTGAAAAATACTTAAAAGGAGTTTATAAAACTGGGGAAACATTTTTCAAACTGCTGAGATTACTTGTGAAAAACTCTTTGAAAAATCCGCTGCAAGTACTCTAAGTATTAAAACTGATTTTAACAAAATCAGCTAAGTAACAATCAGACGAGTGGTCAACAAAGCTGTTCAAAGATTTGTTCGCGAACAAAATTGTAACTTACTACTCTGATCAGCTTAGTCTGTTCAGTTAGAGAAAAGTTTTAAAGTTAAAATTTGAAAATAAAATTTTAAAGAGGTTTATTCACCCCCCCCCCCCTCTAAACCTCTTCTGACCACTTGGGACCAACAATGACACATTATCATTATACCTATAATACCACAATTATCCAAGTTAGATTGACTTTATTTATAACATGACTCCTTTTTTTTTGAGTTAATTAATTATTTTATTTTTCAATAAGTAAATTAGAAAATTTATAAAAAATATAAGATTTTCGTTCCAAAAGCTTTTGCATTATAAAAGGATACCCATGCTTAATTAATTTGCCAAACATGGTCTTCTTAGTTCTTAATAGGCTATCAACAAGTGGGATTCCAATTTAAATTCAAACTGAATTTAACCCAATTATAGTAATTTAACATTGGATCAGTAATTAATTTTTGTTTCTTTCTATTCTTTCTTTTCTCGTGTTGCTGGTTTTTTAAAAACAGTAATGTACGGAACATCAGCTTATCCCTTTGCTTGACTTCGGACATTTGAATAAGTAAGGTGGATAGTGATCTTTTTTTCAGTCACATAAACCTATAAATTGTTGATCCATAGGTTAAATGATTATTTTTGGGAGGAAGTAAATGTATTGGTTTTATTTTGTGAAACTTTAATTATGATAAAGAAAAGGTACACAAGAAATTCTAAATCTAGACAAAACACTAATACGCTACTCAATTTTTGGTAGTTAATATTTTCTGAAGCATCGAGTTTTTGTTCCAAGTAGATCACGTCATGATCTTACAGACTTATTAATCCTCTTCGCTACTGGAATTAATAATCTGCAAAGAAAGTGTGAAACGTTCGGGTAAACTCCAACAAAATCCTTTTATTGTTTAAATCAACAATTCACATTTATAAAACACTTAACAAAGAGTATATTATTTGCTTCGAAGAAAAAGATTCAATTAATGGCAGACGCAGGTTATGCACCAATGATTTTATCGTTGTTATTTGATTTGGATAATGATGAGAAGATGGAAATGGTGAAATATTGGTAATTGTTTTTGGACTCTTTAGTACAAACCCCATGACAAAGTTTGTAACAAAGAATCTTTGTTTTTTCAGGATTGTCATGTAGTTTTTAAGTTTCTTTCGAAAATTAATAAATGAAAAGTTACCGTTAGGTATGTAAATCGTAACCATCATTTTTAGGATTGTGCTTGTTCTTATGGTGAATGGTTTCTGGTGTGATTTATGCCAAGAATTTGTGTAGTTTGAAGAGAGATCTGATTGGTACACAACAAAATTCGTGACTTTTCAATTCAAATATCCTCATTTTGCTTCTATATACTTTTTTTATGAAAACATCCCATAAACTGGTCAATGTTCATGACGTATCACCAACATACAATGCTCTTGAAAAAAAGTAATATGAATGCTCTGATAAAAGATCAAATATATTGATGAAATGTCATGAACAGGATCAAATTATGGTGTTTTGTGTTTTAGCTTCTATATAATTATCTCCAAGTAGATCACGTCATGATCTGACAGACTTATTAATCCTCTTCGCTACCGGAATTAATAATCTGCAAAGAAAGTGTGAAACGTTCGGGTAAACTCCAACAAAATCCTTTTATTGTTTAAATCAACAATTCACATTTATAAAACACTTAACAAAGAGTATATTATTTGCTTCGAAGAAAAAGATTCAATTAATGGCAGACGCAGGTTATGCACCAATGATTTTATCGTTGCTATTTGATGTGGATAATGATGAGAAGATGGAAATGGTGAAATATTGGTAATTGTTTTTGGACTCTTTAGTACAAACCCCATGACAAAGTTTGTAACAAAGAATCTTTGCTTTTGTCAGGATTGTCATGTAATTTTTAAGTTTATTTCGAATATTAATAAATGAAAAGTTACCGTTAGGTATGTAAATCGTAACCATAATTTTTAGGATTGTGCTTGTTCTTGTGGTGAATGGTTTCTGATGTGATTTACGCCAAGAATTTGTGTAGTTTGATGAGGGATCTGATTTGTACACAAAAAAATTCGTGACTTTTCAATTCAAATATCCTTGTTTTGCTTCTATATACTTTTTTTCACAAATACATCCCATAAACTGGTCAATGTTCATGACGTATTACCAACATACAATGCTCTTGAAAAAAATTAATATATATTGATAAATGCCATAAAAGAGATCAAAATTTGGGGTTTTGTGTTTTTGCTTCTATACCATTTGTTATAAGAACATCCCACAAACTTGTAACTGTTCATGACATATCACCGACATAACATGCTCTGAACATGATCATATTATTGTGTTTTGCGTTTTTGCTTCTCTATAATTTGCTCCAAAAACATCTCACAAACAGATCGCTGTTCATGACATATCACCAACATAAAATACTCTGATAAAAGATCAAAAATATTGATGAAATGCCATAAGCAGGATCAGATTATGATGTTTTATGTTCATCATAAAATAGAAATGGATGAGCACTTAGGAGATGAATGTATGTGTTTATGTAGGGAAATAAACAAAAACTTATCGAATTCTCATTTACTTTTGTTTGAACAACTTAATAAATTATCAATTAATGCAAACAGATTTTGATTCTTTTTTACAAAAATTGTAAGAAATAGGGATTTTTTATGTGCACCTTGGCGAGGAATGTTAAAAAACATATCTAATTCTTACCCGAAAATCGATGTTAAATATTTACGCTCACTTGAATTTGACTCGGAGATCGCAATAATTAGTAACTATTTGATTGGATGTAATTGAGGGTTTGCTTCAAATCGGTTGTCGGGGCTACCAGATCGATTTGGGAGCTGGTCGAGATAGACATGCAATGATTCCCCATTTTCGATTAAAAAATATGTCGACCTTGGTAATGCTGTAAGTAGTGAATATATGAAACGCAATGAATAAATTAATATTTCAAAGGGCTAAATACAGTATAACCGTAAACTAGTGGGTAGCAACACTTACCCCCAAATGTATATAACAGTTCCCCTCATGTAAAATATACTAGTCACTCGTTTGGGCCATCGGCCAAAGTATATTGTTATTTATTTAACATTTGTTACTTTTTTTATTAATTTATTAAAAGGTACTATTATATCATATATAATTATATTATATTTTTAACCCCATATATACGACGTATTATCATTATACCTATAATACCCCAATTATCTAAGTTAGATAGACTTTATTTATAGCACGACTCCTTATATAAGTGTTCCAAAAATATCCCACAAATTGATCGGTGTTCATGACATATCACCAACATAAAATACTTCGAGAGCTTGTCGAGATAGACATGCAATGATTCCCCATTTTGGATTAAAAAATATGGCGATCACGATAATGTTGTTAGTGTGATTATACGAAAAGCAATGAATAAATTAATATTTTAAAGTGTTAAATACAATATAAAACTAAAACTAGGGGTGGTAACACTTATCCCATAATGTATATAACAGTTCTCCTCATGTAAAAATATACTAGTCACTCGCTTGGATCACACTAACCTATAATAACAGTTTTTGGATTAATTTATTAAAAGGCGCTACTATATCTCTAAGTATATTATAATTTTACCCCCATATATATGACACATTATCATTAAACCTATAATACCACAATTATCCAGATTAGATAGACTTTATTTATATCATGACTCTTTTTTTTTTTATTTAATAAATTATTTTATTTTTCAATAAGTAAATTAGAAAATTTATCAAAAATATAAGATTTTTGCTCCAACAGCTTTTGCATTATAAAAGGATCCCCAGGCTTAATTAATTAGCCAAACATGGTCTTCTAGTTCTTAATAGGCTATCAACAATTGGGTTTCCAATTTAAATTCAAACTGAATATAACCCAATTATTGTAATATAACATTGGTTCAGTAATTAATTTTTCTTTCTTTCTATTCTTTCTTTTCTCGTGTTGCTAGTTTATTAAAGACAGTAATGTACGGAACATCAGTTAATCCCTTTGCTTGACTTTGGACATTTGAATAAGTAAGGTGGATCGTGATCTTTTTTTCAGTCACATAAACCTATAAATTATTGATCTATAGGGTAATGATTTTTTTTTGGGAGGAAGTAAATGCATTGGTTTTATTGTGTGAAACTTTTATTATGATAAAGAACTGGTAAACAAGATATTCTAAATCTTGACAAAACACTAATACGCTGCTCAATTTATGGTAGTTGATATTTTCTGAAGGATCGAGTTTTTATTCCAAGTAGATCACGTCATGATCTTACAGACTTATTAATCATCTTCGCTACTAGAATTAATAATCTGCCAAGAAAGGGTGAAACGTTCGGGTCAACTCCAACAAAATCCTTTTAATATTTAAATCAACAATGCACATTTATAAAACACTTAACAAAGAGTATATTATTTGCTTCGAAGAAAAAGATTCAATTAATGGCAGACGCGGGTTATGCACCAATGAATTTATCGTTATTATTTGATGTGGATAATGATGAGAAGATGAAAATGGTGAAAGATTGGTAATTGTTTTTTGACTCTTTAGTACACACCCCATGACAAAGTTTGTAACAAAGAATCTTTGCTTTTTTCAGGATTGTCATGTAGTTTTTAAGTTTATTTCGAAAATTAATAAATGAAAAGTTACCGTTAGGTATGTCAATCGTAACCATCATTTTTAGGATTGTGCTTGTTCTTATGGTGAATGGTTTCTGGTGCGATTTGCGCCAAGAATTTGTGTAGTTTGAAGAGACATCGGACTGGTACATCCCATAAACTGGTCAATGTTCATGACGTATCACCAACACACAATGCTCTTGAAAAAAAGTAATATATGTTGATGAAATGCCGTGAAAGAGATCAAATTTTGGTGTTTTGTGTTTTTGCTTCTATACCATTTGTTATAAGAACATCCCACAATCTTGTAACTGTTTATGACATATCACCGACATAACATGCTCTTGTAAAATATCAATAAATATTTGATGAAATGTTATGAACATGATCCGATTATTGTGTTTTATGGTTTTGCTTCTATATAATTTTCTCCAAAAACATCTCACAAACAGATCGCTGTTCATGACATATCATCAACATAAAATACTCTGATAAAAGATAAAAAATATTTATGTAAAGCCATAAACAGGATCAGATTATGGTGTTTTGTGATTTTGCTACTATATAATTTGCTCCAAAAACATCCCACAAATTGATCGTTGTTCATGACATATCATCAACATAAAATACTCTGATAAAAGATCAAAAATATTGATGAAATGTCATGAACAGGATCAAATTATGGTGTTTTGTGTTTTAGCTTCTATATAATTATCTCCAAAAACATCCCACAAACTGATCGCTGTTCATGACATATCACCAACATAAAATGCTCTGGTTAAAGATCAAAAATATTGATGAAATGCCATGAACAGGATCAGATTATGATGTTTTATGTTCATCATAAAATAGAAATGGATGAGCACTTAGGAGATGAATGTATGTGTTTATATAGGGAAATAAACAAAAACTTATCGAATTCTCATTTACTTTTGTCTGAACAACATAATAAATTATCAATTAATGCAAACATATTTTGATTCTTTTTTACCAAAAATGTAAGAAATAGGGATTTTTTATTCGCACCTTGGCGAGGAATGTTAAAAAATATCCAATTCTTACCCGACAATCGATGTTAAAAATTTACGCTCACTTGAATTTGACATGGAGATCGCAATAATTAGTAACTATTTGATCGGGTGTAATGGAGGGCCTGCTTCAAATCGGTTGTCGGGGCCATTAGATCGATTCGGGAGCTTGTCGAGATAGACATGCAATGATTCCCCATTTTCGATCAAAAAATTTATCGACCTTGGTAATGCTGTAAGAAGTGAATATATGAAACGCCATGAATAAATTAATATTTAAAAGGGCTAAATAGAGTATAACCGTAAAACTAGTGGGTAGCAACACTTACTCCCTAATGTATATAACAGTTCCCCTCATGTAAAATATACTAGTCACTCGTATGGGCCATCGGCCAATGTATATTGTTATTTATTTAACATTTGTTACTTTTTTGATTAATTTATTAAAAGGTACTATTATATCTAATTATATTCTATTTTTAACCCCATATTTACGACATATTATCATTATACCTATATACCCCAATTATCTAAGTTAGATAGACCTTATTTATAGCACGACTCCTTATATAATTGTTCCAAAAATATCCCACAAATTGATCGTTGTTCATGACATATCACTAACATAAAATGCTTCGTGAGCTTGTCGAGATAGACATGCAATGATTCCCCATTTTGGATTAAAAAATATGGCGATCACGGTAATGTTGTTAGTGTGATTATACGAAAAGCAATGAATAAATTAATATTTTAAAGTGCTAAATACATTATAAGCCTAAAACTAGGGGGTGGTAATACTTATCCCATAATGTATATAACAGTTCTCCTCATGTACAAATATACTAGTCACTCGCTTGGTTCATCAACCAAAGTATATTGTTATTTATTTAACATTGTTGACTTTTTGGATTAATTTATTAAATGGCGCTACTATATCTAATTATATTCTAATTTTAAACCCATATATATGACACATTATCATTATACCTATAATACCACAATTATCCAAGTTAGATAGACTTAGTTTATAGCATGACTCCTTTTTTTTGTGAGTTAAATAATTATTTTATTTTTCAATAAGTAAATTAGAAAATTTATCAAAAATATAAGATTTTCGTTCCAATAGCTTCATTATAAAAGGATCCCCATGCTTAATTAATTTGCCAAACATGGTCTTCTTAGTTCTTAATAGGCTATCAACAAGTGGGATTCCATTTTAAATTCAAACTGAATTTAACCTAATTATAGTAATTTAACATTGGTTTAGTAATTAATTTTTCTTTCTTTCTATTCTTTCTTTTCTCGTGTTGCTAGTTTATTAAAGACAATAATGTACGGAACATCAGTTTATCCCTTTGCTTGAGTTTGGACATTTGAATAAGTAAGGTGGATAGTGATCTTTTTTCCAGACGCATAGTCCTATAAATTGTTGATCTATAGGTTAATGATTTTTTTGGGAGTAGGTAAATGTATTGGTTTTATTGTGTAAAACTTTTATTATGATAAATAAAAGGTACACAAGAAATTCTAAATCTAGACAAAACACTATTACGCTACCCAATTTTTGGTAGTTAATATTTTCTGAAGGATCGAGTTTTTGTTCCAAGTAGATCACGTCATTATCTTACAGACTTATTAATCATCTTCGCTACTGGAATTAATAATCTGCAAAGAAAGGGTGAAAGTTCGAGTCAAATCCAATAAAATCCTTTTAATGTTTAAATCAACAATGCAATTTTATAAAACACTTAACAAAGAGTATATTATTTGCTTCGAAAAAAAAGATTCAATTAATGGCAGACGCGGGTTATGCACCAATGATTTTATCGTTATTATTTGATGTGGATAATGATGAGAAGATGGAAATGGTGAAAGATTGGTAATTATTTTTGGATTCTTTAGTACAAACCCCATGACAAAGTTTGTAACAAAGAATCTTTGCTTTTGTCAGGATTGTCATGAAATTTTTAAGTTTATTTCGAATATTAATAAATGAAAAGTTACCGTTAGGTTTGTAAATCGTAACAATAATTTTTAGGATTGTGCTTGTTCTTGTGGTGAATGGTTTCTGATGTGATTTACGCCAAGAATTTGTGTAGTTTGAAGAGGGATCTGATTTGTACAGAAAAAAATTCGTGACTTTTCAATTCAAATATCCTTGTTTTGCTTCTATATATTTTTTTCACAAATACATCCCATAAACTGGTCAATGTTCATGACGTATTACCAACATACAATGCTCCTGAAAAAAATTAATATATATTGATAAATGCCATAAAAGAGATCAAAATTTGGGGTTTCGTGTTTTTGCTTCTATACCATTTGTTATATGAACATCCCACAAACTTGTAACTGTTCATGACATATCACCAACATAACATGCTCTTGTAAAATATCAATAAATATTCGATGAAATCCTATGATCATGATTATATTATTAAGTTTTGCGTTTTTGCTTCTCTATAATTTGCTACAAAAACATCTCACAAACAGATCGCTGTTCATGACATATCACCAACATAAAATACTCTGATAAAAGATCAAAAATATTGATGAATTTGCCATAAACAGGATCAGATTATGATTTTTTGTGTTTTTGCTACTATATAATTTCCTCCAAAAACATCCCACAAATTGATCGATGTTCATGACATATCATCAACATAAAATGCTCTGATAAAAGATCAAAAATATTGATGAAATGTCATGAACAGGATCAAATTATGGTGTTTTGTGTTTTAGCTTCTATATAATTATCTCCAAAAACATCCCACAAACTGATCGCTGTTCATGACATATCACCAACATAAAATGCTCTGGTTAAAGATCAAAAATATTGATGAAATGCCATGAACAGGACCAGATTATGATGTTTTATGTTCATCAAAAAATAGAAATGGATGAGCACTTAGGAGATGAATGTATGTGTTTATATAGGGAAATAAAAAAAAACTTATCGAATTCTCATTTACTTTTGTTTGAACAACTTAATAAATTATCAATTAATGCAAACAGATTTTGATTCTTTTTTACCAAAAATGTAAGAAATAGGGATTTTTTATGTGCATCTCGGCGAGGAATGTTAAAAAAATATCCAATTCTTACCCGACAATCGATGTTAAAGATTTACGCTCACTTGAATTTGACTTGGAGATCGCAATAATTAGTAACTATTTGATCGGATGTAATGGAGGGTCTGCTTCAAATCGGTTGTCTGGGCCACCAGATCGATTCGGGAGCTTGTCGAGATAGACATGCGATGATTCCCCATTTTCGATCGAAAAATTTATCGACCTTGGTAATGCTATAAGAAGTGAATATATGAAACGCAATGAATAAATTAATATTTCAAAGGGCTAAATACAGTATAACCGTAAAACTAGTGGATAGCAACACTTACCCCCTAATGTATATAACAGTTCCCCTCATGTAAAATATACTTGTCACTCGTTTGGGCCATCGGCCAATGTATATTGTTATTTATTTAACATTTGTTATTTATATTGTTATTTATTTAACATTTGTTATTTATATTGTTATTTATTTAACATTTGTTACTTTTTTGATTAATTTATTAAAAGGTACTACTATATCTAATTATATTCTATTTTTAACCCCATATATACGACATATTATCATTATACCTATATACCCCAATTATCTATGTTAGATAGACTTTATTTATAGCACGACTCCTTATATAATTGTTCCAAAAATATCCCACAAATTGATCGTTGTTCATGACATATCACCAACATAAAATGCTTCGAGAGCTTGTCGAGATAGACATGCAATGATTTCCCATTTTGGATTAAAAAATATGGCGATCACGGTAATGTTGTTAGTGTGATTATACGAAAAGGAATGAATAAATTAATATTTTAAAGTGCTAAATACAGTATTAGCCTAAAACTAGGGGTGGTAACACTTATCCCATAATGTAGAAATATACTAGTCACTCGCTTGGATCATCAACGAAAGTATATAGTTATTTATTTAACATTGTTGACTTTTTGGATTAATTTATTAAATGGCGCTACTAAATCTAATTATATTCTAATTTTAAACCCATATATATGACACATTATCATTATACCTATAATACCACAATTATCCAAGTTAGATAGACATAGTTTATAGCATGACTCCTTTTTGTTTTTTGTGAGTTAAATAATTATTTTATTTTTCTATAAGTAAATTAGAAAATTTATCAAAAATATAAGATTTTCGTTCCAACAGCTTCATTATAAAAGGATCCTCATGCTTAATTAATTTGCCAAACATGGACTTCTTAGTTCTTAATAGGCTATCAACAAGTGGGATTCCATTTTAAATTCAAACTGAATTTAACCTAATTATAGTAATTTAACATTGGTTCAGTAATTAATTTTTCTTTCTTACTATTCTTTCTTTTCTCGTGTTGCTAATTTATTAAAAACAATAATGTTCGGAACATCAGTTTATCCCTTTGCTTGAGTTTGGACATTTGAATAAGTAAGGTGGATAGTGATCTTTTTTCCAGATGCATGGTCCTATAAATTGTTGATCTATAGGTTAATAATTTTTTTGGGAGTAGGTAAATGTATTGGTTTTATTTTGTAAAACTTTTATTATGATAAATAAAAGCTACACAAGAAATTCTAAATCTAGACAAAACACTATTACGCTACCCATTTTTTGGTAGTTAATATTTTCTGAAGGATCGAGTTTTTGTTCCAAGTAGATCACGTCATGATATTACAGACTTATTAATCCTCTTCGCTACTGGAATTAATAATCTTCAAAGAAAGGGTGAAAGTTCGAGTCAACTCCAATAAAATCCTTTTTATGTTTAAATCAACAATTCACATTTATAAAACACTTAACAAAGAGTATATTATTTGCTTCGAAAAAAAAGATTCAATTATTGGCAGACGCGGGTTATGCACCAATGATTTTATCGTTATTATTTGATGTGGATAATGATGAGAAGATGGAAATGGTGAAAGATTGGTAATTGTTTTTGAATTCTTTAGTACAAACCCCATGACAAAGTTTGTAACAAAGAATCTTTGCTTTTGTCAGGATTGTCATGAAATTTTTAAGTTTATTTCGAATATTAATAAATGAAAAGTTACCGTTAGGTATGTAAATCGTAACAATAATTTTTAGGATTGTGCTTGTTCTTGTGGTGAATGGTTTCTGATGTGATTTACGCCAAGAATTTGTGTAGTTTGAAGAGGGATCTTATTTGTACAGAACAAAATTCGTGACTTTTCAATTCAAATATCCTTGTTTTGCTTCTATATACTTTTTTTCACAAATACATCCCATAAACTGGTCAATGTTCATGACGTATTACCAACATACAATGCTCCTGAAAAAAATTAATATATATTGATAAATGCCATAAAAGAGATCAAAATTTGGGGTTTCGTGTTTTTGCTTCTATACCATTTGTTATAAAAACATCCCACAAACTTGTAACTGTTCATGACATATCACCGACATAACATGCTCTTGTAAAACATCAATAAATATTCGATGAAATGCTATGATCATGATTATATTATTAAGTTTTGCGTTTTTGCTTCTCTATAATTTGCTACAAAAACATCTCAAAAACAGTTCGCTGTTCATGACATATCACCAACATAAAATACTCTGATAAAAGATCAAAAATATTGATGAAATGCCATAAACAGGATCAGATTATGGTTTTTTGTGTTTTTGCTACTATATAATTTGCTCCAAAAACATCCCACAAATTGATCGCTGTTCATGACATATCATCAACATAAAATGCTCTGATAAAAGATCAAAAATATTGATGAAATGTCATGAACAGGATCAAATTATGGTGTTTTGTGTTTTAGCTTCTATATAATTATCTCCAAAAACATCCCACAAACTGATCGCTGTTCATGACATATCACCAACATAAAATGTTCTGGTTAAAGATAAAAAATATTGATGAAATGCCATGAACAGGATCAGATTATGATGTTTTATGTTCAACATAAAATAGAAATGGATGAGCACTTAGGAGATGAATGTATGTGTTTATATAGGGAAATAAACAAAAACTTATCGAATTCTCATTTACTTTTGTTTGAACAACTTAATAAATTATCAATTAATGTAAACAGATTTTGATTCTTTTTTACCAAAAATGTAAGAAATAGGGATTTTTTATGTGCATCTCGGCGAGGAATGTTAAAAAAATTTCCAATTCTTACCCGACAATCGATATTAAAGATTTACGCTCACTTAAATTTTCTTTCTTTCTACTCTTCCTTTTCTCGTGTTGCTAGTTTATTAAAGACAATAATGTACGGAACATCAGTTTATCCCTTTGCTTGAGTTTGGACATTTGAATAAGTAAGGTGGATAGTGATCTTTTTTCCAGACGCATAGTCCTATAAATTATTGATCTTTAGGTTAATGATTTTTTTGGGAGTAGGTAAATGTATTGGTTTTATTGTGTAAAACTTTTATTATGATAAATAAAAGGTACACAAGAAATTCTAAATCTAGACAAAACACTAATACACTACCCAATTTTTGGTAGTTAATATTTTCTGAAGGATCGAGTTTTTGTTCCAAGTAGATCACGTCATGATCTTACAGACTTATTAATCCTCTTCGCTACTGGAATTAATAATCTGCAAAGAAATGGTGAAAGTTCTAGTCAAATCCAATAAAATCCTTTTAATGTTTAAATCAACAATGCACATTTATAAAACACTTAACAAAGAGTATATTATTTGCTTCGAAAAAAAAGATTCAATTAATGGCAGACGCGAGTTATGCACCAATGATTTTATCGTTATTATTTGATGTGGATAATGATGAGAAGATAGAAATGGTGAAAGATTGGTAATTGTTTTTGGATTCTTTAGTAAAAACCCCATTACAAAGTTTGTAACAAAGAATCTTTGCTTTTGTCTGGATTGTCATGTAATTTTTAAGTTTATTTCGAATTTTAATAAATGAAAAGTTAACGTTAGGTATGTAAATCGTAACCATAATTTTTAGGATTGTGATTGTTCTTGTGGTGAATGGTTTCTGATGTGATTTACGCCAAGAATTTTTGTAGTTTGAAGAGGGATCTTATTTGTACAGAACAAAATTCGTGACTTTTCAATTCAATTATCCTTGTTTTGCTTCTATATACTTTCTTTCACAAATACATCCCATAAACTGGTCAATGTTCATGACGTTTTACCAACATACAATGCTCCTGAAAAAAATTAATATATATTGATAAATGCCATAAAAGAGATCAAAATTTGGGGTTTCGTGTTTTTGCTACTATACCATTTGTTATAAGAACATCCCACAAACTTGTAACTGTTCCTGACATATCACCGACATAACATGCTCTTGTAAAACATCAATAAATATTCGATGAAATGCTATGATCATGATTATATTATTAAGTTTTGCGTTTTTGCTTCTCTATAATTTGCTACAAAAACATCTCACAAACAGTTCGCTGTTCATGACATATCACCAACATAAAATACTCTGATAAAAGATAAAAAATATTGATGAAATGCCATAAATAGGATCAGATTATGGTTTTTTGTGTTTTGCTACTATATAATTTGCTCCAAAAACATCCCACAAATTGATCGCTGTTCATGACTTATCATCAACATAAAATGCTCTGATAAAAGATCAAAAATATTGATGAAATGTCATGAACAGGATCAAATTATGGTGTTTTGTGTTTTAGATTCTATATAATTATCTCCAAAAACATCCCACAAACTGATCGCTGTTCATGACATATCACCAACATAAAATGTTCTAGTTAAAGATCAAAAATATTGATGAAATGCCATGAACAGGATCAGATTATGATGTTTTATGTTCAACATAAAATAGAAATGGATGAGCACTTAGGAGATGAACGTATGTGTTTATATAGGGAAATAAACAAAAACTTATCGAATTCTCATTTACTTTTGTTTGAACAACTTAATAAATTATCAATTAATGCAAACAGATTTTGATTCTTTTTTACCAAAAATGTAAGAAATTGGGATTTTTTATGTGCATCTCGGCGAAGAATGTTAAAAAAATATCCAATTCTTACCCGACAATCGATGTTAAAGATTTACGCTCACTTGAATTTGACTTGGAGATCACAATAATTAGTAACTATTTGATCGGATGTAATGGAGGGTCTGCTTCAAATCGGTTGTCTGGGCCACCAGATCGATTCGGGAGCTTGTCGAGATAGACATGCAATGATTCCCCATTTTCGATCAAAAAATTTATCGACCTTGGTAATGCTGTAAGAACTGAATATATGAAACGCAATGAATAAATTAATATTTCAAAGGGCTAAATATAGTATAACCGTAAAACTATTGGATAGCAACACTTACCCCCTAATGTATATAACAGTTCCCCTCATGTAAAAGATACTAGTCACTCGTTTGGGCCATCGGCCAATGTATATAGTTATTTATTTAACATTTGTTATTTATATTGTTAATTATTTTACATTTGTTATTTATATTGTTATTTATTTAACATTTGTTACTTTTTTGATTAATTTATTAAAAGGTACTACTATATCTAATTATATTCAATTTTTAACCCCATATATACGACATATTATTATTATACCTATATACCCAAATTATCTAAGTTAGATAGACTTTATTTATAGCACGACTCCTTATATAATTGTTCCAAAAATATCCCACAAATTGATCGTTGTTCATGACATATCACCAACATAAAATGCTTCGAGTGCTTGTCGAGATAGACATGCAATGATTTCCCATTTTGGAATAAAAAATATGGCGATCACCGTAATGTTGTTAGTGCGATTATAAGAAAAGCAATGAATAAATTAATATTTTAAAGTGCTAAATACAGTATAATCCTAAAACTAGGGGGTGGTAACACTTATCCCATAATGTATATAACAGTTCTCCTCATGTAGAAATATACTAGTCACTCGCTTGGATCATCAACTAAAGTATATTGTTATTTATTTAACATTGTTGACTTTTTGGATTAATTTATTAAATGGCGCTACTATATCTAATTATATTCTAATTTTAAACCCATGTATATGACACATTATCATTATACCTATAATACCACAATTATACAAGTTAGATAGACTTAGTTTATAGCATGACTCCTTTTTTTTTGTGAGTTAAATAATTATTTTATTTTTCAATAATTAAATTAGAAAATTTATCAAAAATATAAGATTTTCGTTCCAACAGCTTCATTATAAAAGGATCCCCATGCTTAATTAATTTGCCAAACATGGTCTTCTTAGTTCTTAATAGGCTATCAACAAGTGGGATTCCATTTTAAATTCAAACTGAATTTAACCTAATTATAGTAATTTAACATTGGTTCAGTAATTAATTTTTCTTTCTTTCTATTCTTTCTTTTCTCGTGTTGCTAGTTTATTAAAGATAATAATGTACGGAACATCAGTTTATCCCTTTGCTTGAGTTTGGACATTTGAATAAGTAAGGTGGATAGTGATCTTTTTTTCTAGACGCATAGTCCTATAAATTGTTGATCTATAGGTTAATGATTTTTTTGGGAGTAGGTAAATGTATTGGTTTTATTGTGTAAAACTTTTATTATGATAAATAAAAGGTACACAAGAAATTCTAAATCTAGACAAAACACTATTACGCTACCCAATTTTTGGTAGTTAATATTTTCTGAAGGATCGAGTTTTTGTTCCAAGTAGACCACGTCATGATATTACAGACTTATTAATCCTCTTCGCTACTGGAATTAATAATCTGCAAAGAAAGGGTGAAAGTTCGAGTCAAATCCAATAAAATCCTTTTAATGTTTAAATCAACAGTGAACATTTATAAAACACTTAACAAAGAGTATATTATTTGCTTAAAAAAAAAAGATTCAATTAATGGCAGACGCGGGTTATGCACCAATGATTTTATCGTTATTATTTGATGTGGATAATGATGAGAAGATGGAAATGGTGAAAGATTGGTAATTGTTTTTGGATTCTTTAGTACAAACGCCACGACAAAGTTTGTAACAAATAATCTTTGCTTTTGTCAGGATTGTCATGTAATTTTTAAGTTTATTTCGAATATTAATAAATGAAAAGTTACCGTTAGGTATGTAAATCGTAACAATAATTTTTTGGATTGTGCTTGTTCTTGTGGTGAATGGTTTCTGATGTGATTTACGCCAAGAATTTGTGTAGTTTAAAGAGGGATCTTATTTGTACAGAACAAAATTCGTGACTTTTCAATTCAAATATCCTTGTTTTGCTTCTATATACTTTTTTTCACAAATACATCCCATAAACTGGTCAATGTTCATGACGTATTACCAACATACAATGCTCCTGAAAAAAATTAATATATATTGATAAATGCCATAAAAGAGATCAAAATTTGGGGTTTCGTGTTTTTGCTTCTATACCATTTGTTATAAGAACATCCCACAAACTTGTAACTGTTCATGACATATCACCGACATAACATGCTCTTGTAAAATATCAATAAATATTCGATGAAAAGCTATGATCATGATTATATTATTAAGTTTTGCGTTTTTGCTTCTCTATAATTTGCTACAAAAATATCTCACAAACAGATCGCTGTTCATGACATATCACCAACATAAAATACTCTGATAAAAGATCGAAAATATTGATGAAATGCCATAAACAGAATCAGATTATGGTTTTTTGTGTTTTTGCTACTATATAATTTGCTCCAAAAACATCCCACAAATTGATCGCTGTTCATGACATATCATCAACATAAAATGCTCTGATAAAATATCAAAAATATTGATGAAATGTCATGAACAGGATCAAATTATGGTGTTTTGTGTTTTAGCTTCTATATAATTATCTCCAAAAACATCCCACAAACTGATCGTTGTTCATGACATATCACCAACATAAAATGCTTTGGTTAAAGATCAAAAATATTGATGAAATGCCATGAACAGGATCAGATTATGATATTTTATGTTCAACATAAAATAGAAATGGATGAGCACTTAGGAGATGAATGTATGTGTTTATATAGGGAAATAAAAAAAAACTTATCGAATTCTCATTTACTTTTGTTTGAACAACTTAATAAATTATCAATTAATGCAAACAGATTTTGATTCTTTTTTACCAAAAATGTAAGAAATAGGGATTTTTTATGTGCATCTCGGCGAGGAATGTTAAAAAAATATCCAATTCTTACCCGACAATCGATATTAAAGATTTACGCTCACTTAAATTTTCTTTCTTTCTACTCTTTCTTTTCTCGTGTTGCTAGTTTATTAAAGACAATAATGTACGGAACATCAGTTTATCCCTTTGCTTGAGTTTGGACATTTGAATAAGTAAGGTGGATAGTGATCTTTTTTCCAGACGCATAGTCCTATAAATTGTTGATCTATAGGTTAATGATTTTTTTGGGAGTAGGTAAATGTATTGGTTTTATTGTGTAAAACTTTTATTATGATAAATAAAAGGTACACAAGAAATTCTAAATCTAGACAAAACACTAATACGCTACCCAATTTTTGGTAGTTAATATTTTCTGAAGGATCGAGTTTTTGTTCCAAGTAGATCACGTCATGATCTTACAGACTTATTAATCCTCTTTGCTACTGGAATTAATAATCTGCAAAGAAATGGTGAAAGTTCTAGTCAAATCCAATAAAATCCTTTTAATGTTTAAATCAACAATGCACATTTATAAAACACTTAAAAAAGAGTATATTATTTGCTTCGGGAAGAAAGATTCAATTAATGGCAGACGCGAGTTATGCACCAATGATTTTATCGTTATTATTTGATGTGGATAATGATGAGAAGATGGAAATGGTGAAAGATTGGTAATTGTTTTTGGATTCTTTAGTGAAAACCCCATTACAAAGTTTGTAACAAAGAATCTTTGCTTTTGTCAGGATTGTCATGTAATTTTTAAGTTTATTTCGAATATTAATAAATGAAAAGTTACCGTTAGGTATGTAAATCGTAACCATAATTTTTAGGATTGTGATTGTTCTTGTGGTGAATGGTTTCTGATGTGATTTACGCCAAGAATTTTTGTAGTTTGAAGAGGGATCTTATTTGTACAGAACAAAATTCGTGACTTTTCAATTCAATTATCCTTGTTTTGCTTCTATATACTTTCTTTCACAAATACATCCCATAAACTGGTCAATGTTCATAACGTATTACCAACATACAATGCTCCTGAAAAAAATTAATATATATTGATAAATGCCATAAAAGAGATCAAAACTTGGGTTTCGTGTTTTTGCTTCTATACCATTTGTTATAAGAACATCCCACAAACTTGTAACTGTTCCTGACATATCACCGACATAACATGCTCTTGTAAAACATAAATGAATATTCGATGAAATGCTATGATCATGATTATATTATTAAGTTTTGCGTTTTTGCTTCTCTATAATTTGCTACAAAAACATCTCACAAACAGTTCGCTGTTCATGACATATCACCAACATAAAATACTCTGATAAAAGATCAAAAATATTGATGAAATGCCATAAACAGGATCAGATTATGGTTTTTTGTGTTTTGCTACTATATAATTTGCTCCAAAAACATCCCACAAATTGATCGCTGTTCATGACATATCATCAACATAAAATGCTCTGATAAAAGATCAAAAATATTGATGAAATGTCATGAACATGATCAAATTATGGTGTTTTGTGTTTTAGCTTCTATATAATTATCTCCAAAAACATCCCATAAACTGATCGCTGTTCATGACATATCACCAACATAAAATGTTCTGGTTAAAGATCAAAAATATTGATGAAATGCCATGAACAGGATCAGATTATGATGTTTTATGTTCAACATAAAATAGAAATGGATGAGCACTTAGGAGATGAATGTATGTGTTTATATAGGGAAATAAACAAAAACTTATCGAATTCTCATTTACTTTTGTTTGAACAACTTAATAAATTATCAATTAATGCAAACAGATTTTGATTCTTTTTTACCAAAAATGTAAGAAATAGGGATTTTTTATGTGCATCTCGGCGAGGAATGTTAAAAAAATATCCAATTCTTACCCGACAATCGATGTTAAAGATTTACGCTCACTTGAATTTGACTTGGAGATCACAATAATTAGTAACTATTTGATCGGATGTAATGGAGGGTCTGGTTCAAATCGGTTGTCTGGGCCACCAGATCGATTCGGGAGCTTGTCGAGATAGACATGCAATGATTCCCCATTTTCAATCAAAAAATTTATCGACCTTGGTAATGCTGTAAGAAGTGAATATATGAAACGCAATGAATAAATTAATATTTCAAAGGGCTAAATACAGTATAACCGTAAAACTAGTGGATAGCAACAATTACCCCCTAATGTATATAACAGTTCCCCTCATGTAAAAGATACTAGTCACTCGTTTGGGCCATCGGCCAATGTATATTGTTATTTATTTAACATTTGTTATTTATATTGTTAATTATTTAACATTTGTTATTTATATTGTTATTTATTTAACATTTGTTACTTTTTTGATTAATTTATTAAAAGGTACTACTATATCTAATTATATTCAATTTTTAACCCCATATATACGACATATTATTATTATACCTATATACCCCAATTATCTAAGTTAGATCCCATAAACTGGTCAATGTTCATGACGTATTACCAACATACAATGCTCTTGAAAAAAATTAATATATATTGATAAATGCCATAAAAGAGATCAAAATTTAGGGTTTTGTGTTTTTGCTTCTATACCATTTGTTATAAGAACATCCAACAAACTTGTAACTGTTCATGACATATCACCGAAATAACATGCTCTTGTAAAATATCAATAAATATTCGATGAAATGCTATGATCATGATTATATTATTAAGTTTTGCGTTTTTGCTTCTCTATAATTTGCTACAAAACATCTCACAAACGGATCGCTGTTCATGACATATCACCAACATAAAATACTCTGATAAAAGATCAAAAATATTTATGAAATGCCATAAACAGGATCAAATTATGGTTTTTTGTGTTTTTGCTACTATATAATTTGCTCCAAAAACATCCCACAAATTGATCGCTGTTCATGACATATCATCAACATAAAATGCTCTGATAAAAGATCAAAAATATTGATGAAATGTCATGAACAGGATCAAATTATGATGTTTTGTGTTTTATCTTCTATATAATTATCTCCAAAAACATCCCACAAACTGATCGCTGTTCATGACATATCACCAACATAAAATGTTCTGGTTAAAGATCAAAAATATTGATGAAATGCCATGAACAGGATCAGATTATGATGTTTTATGTTCATCATAAAATAGAAATGGATGAGCAATTAGGAGATGAATGTATGTGTTTATATAGGGAAATAAACAAAAACTTATCGAATTCTCATTTACATTTGTTTGAACAACTTAATAAATTATCAATTAATGCAAACAAATTTTCATTCTTTTTTACCAAAATGTAAGAAATAGGGATTTTTTATGTGCACTTTGGCGAGGAATGTTAAGAAAATATCCAATTTTTACCCGACAATCGATGTTAAAGATTTTCGCTCACTTGAATTTGACTTGGAGATCGCAATAATTAGTAACTATTTGATCGGATGTAATGGAGGGTCTGCTTCAAATCGGTTGTCTGGGCCACCAGATCGATTCGGGAGCTTGTCGAGATAGACGTGCAATGATTCCCCATTTTCGATCAAAAAATTTATCGACCTTGGTAATGCTGTAAGAAGTGAATATATGAAACGCAATGAATAAATTAATATTTCAAAGGGCTAAATACAGTATAACAGTAAAACTAGTGGGTAGCAACACTTACCCCCAAATGTATATAACAGTTCCCCACATGTAAAATATACTAGCCACTCGTTTGGGCCATCGGCCAATGTATATTGTTATTTATTTAACATTTGTTACTTTTTTGATTAATTTATTAAAAGGTACTACTATATCTAATTATATTATATTTTTAACCCCATATATACGACATATTATCATTATACCTATGTACCCCAATTATCTAAGTTAGGTAGACTTTATTTATAGCACGACTCCTTATATAATTGTTCCAAAAATATCCCACAAATTGATCATTGTTAATGACATATCACCAACATAAAATGCTTCGAGAGCTTGTCGAGATAGACATGCAATGATACCCCATTTTGGATTAAAAAATATGGTGATCACGGTAATGTTGTTAGTGTGATTATACGAAAAGCAACGAATAAATTAATATTTTAAAGTTCTAAATACAGTATAAGCCTAAAACTAGGGAGTGGTAAAAGTTATCCCATAATGTATATAACAGTTTTCCAAATTTAGAAATATACTAATCACTCGCTTGGATCATCAACCAAAGTATATTGTTATTTATTTAACATTGTTGACTTTGTGGATTAATTTATTAAATGGCGCTACTATATCTAATTATATTCTAATTTTAAACCCATATATATGACACATTATCATTATACCTATAATATATACCGAACATGGTCTTCTTAGTTATTAATAGGCTATCAACAAGTGGGATTCCATTTTAAATTCAAACTGAATTTTACCTTATTGTAGTAATTTAACATTGGTTTAGTAATTAATTTTTCTTTCTTTCTATTCTTTCTTTTCTCGTGTTGCTAGTTTATTAAAGACAATAATGTACGGAACATCAGTTTATCCCTTTGCTTGACTTTGGACATTTGAATAAGTAAGGTGGATAGTGATCTTTTTTCCAGACACATAATCCTATAAATTGTTGATTTATATGTTAATGATTTTTTTGGAAGTAGGTAAATGTATTGGTTTTATTGTGTAAAACTTTTATTATGATAAATAAAAGGTACACAAGAAATTCTAAATCTAGACAAAACACTAATACGCTACTCAATTTTTGGTAGTTAATATTTTCTGAAGGATCGAGTTTTTGTTCCAAGTAGATCACGTCATGATCTTACAGACTTATTAATCCTCGTCGCTACTGGAATTAATAATCTGCAAATAAAGGGTGAAAGTTCGAATCAACTCCAATAAAATCCTTTTAATGTTTAAATCAACAATGCACATTTATAAAACACTTAACAAAGAGTTTATTATTTGCTTCGAAAAAAAGATTCAATTAATGGCAGAACGCGGGTTATGCACCAATGATTTTATTGTTGTTATTTGATTTGGATAATGATGAGAAGATGGAAATGGTGAAAGATTGGTAATTGTTTTTGGATTCTTTTGTACAAACTCCATCACAAAGTTTGTAACAAAGAATCTTTGCTTTTGTCCGGAATGTAATGTAATTTTTAAGTTTATTTCGAAAATTAATAAATGAAAAGTTACCGTTAGGTATGTATATCGTAACCATAATTTTTAGGATTGAGCTTGCTCTTGTGGTGAATGGTTTCTGATGTGATTTACGCCAATAATTTGTGTAGTTTGAAGAGGGATCTGATTTGTACACAACAAAATTCGTGACTTATCAATTCAAATATCCTTGTTTTGCTTCCATATACTTTTTTTCACAAATACATCCCATAAACTGGTCAATGTTCATGACGTATTACCAACATACAATGCTCTTGGAAAAAATTAATATATATTGATAAATGCCATAAAATAGATCAAAATTTGGGGTTTTGTGTTTTTGCTTCTATATCATTTGTTATAAGAACATCCCACAAACTTGTAACTGTTCATGACATATTACTAACATAACATGCTCTTGTAAAATATCAATAAATATTCAATGAAATGCTATGAACATGATCATATTATTAAGTTTTGCATTTTTGCTTCTCTATAATTTGCTCCAAAAACATCTCACAAACATATCGCTGTTCATGACATATCACCAACATAAAATACTCTGATAAAAGATCAAAAATATTGATTAGATGCCATAAACAGGATCAGATTATGATGTTTTATGTTCATCATAAAATAGAAATGGATGAGCACTTAGGAGATGAATGTATGTGTTTATGTAGGGAAATAAACAAAAACTTATCGAATTCTCATTTACTTTTGTTTGAACAACTTAATAAATTATCATTTAATGCAAACAGATTTTGATTCTTTTTTACCAAAATTGTAAGAAATAGGGATTTTTTATGTGCACCTTGGCGAGGAATGTTAAAAAACATATCCAGTTCTTACCCGAAAATCGATGTTAAAGATTTACGCACACTTGAATTTGACTCGGAGATCGCAATAATTAGTAACTATTTGATCGGATGTAATTGGGGGTCTGCTTCAAATCGGTTGTCGGGGCCACCAGATCGATTCGGGAGCTTGTCGAGATAGACATACAATGATTCCCCATTTTCGATTAAAAAATATGTCGACCTTGGTAATGTTGTAAGTTGTGAATATATGAAACGCAATGAATAAATTAATATTTCAAAGGGCTAAATACAGTATAACAGTAAAACTAGTGGGTAGCAACACTTACCCCCTAATGTATATAACAGTTCCCCTCATGTAAAATATACTAGTCACTCGTTTGGGCCATCGGCCAAAGTATATTGTTATTTATTTAACATTTGTTACTTTTTTGATTAATTTATTAAAAGGTACTATTATATCATATATAATTATATTCTATTTTTAACCCCATATATACGACGTATTATCATTATACCTATAATACCCCAATTATCTAAGTTAGATAGACTTTATTTATAGCACGACTCCTTATATAAGTGTTCCAAAAATGTCCCACAAATTGATCGGTGTTCATGACATATCACCAACATAAAATGCTTCGAGAGCTTGTCGAGATAGACATGCAATGATTCCCCATTTTTGATTAAAAAATATGGCGATCACGATAATGTTGTTAGTGTGACTATACGAAAAGCAATGAATAAATTAATATTTTAAAGTGCTAAATACAATATAAAACTAAAACTAGGGGTGGTAACACTTATCCCATAATGTATATAACAGTTCTCCTCATGTAAAAATATACTAGTCACTCGCTTGGATCACACTAACCTATAATAACAGTTTTTGGATTAATTTATTAAAAGGCGCTACTATATCTACGTATATTATAATTTTACCCCCATATATATGACACATTATCATTAAACCTATAATACCACAATTATCCAGGTTAGATAGACTTTATTTATAGCATGACTCCTTTTTTTTATTTAATAAATTATTTTATTTTTCAATAAGTAAATTAGAAAATTTGTCAAAAATATAAGATTTTCGTTCCAACAACTTTTGCATTATAAAAGGATCCCCAGTCATAATTAATTTGCCAAACATGGTCTTCTAGTTCTTAATAGGCTATCAACAAGTGGGATTCCAATTTAAATTCAAACTGAATTTAACCCAATTATTGTAATATAACATTGGTTCAGTAATTAATTTTTCTTTCTTTCTATTCTTTCTTTTCTCGTGTTGCTAGTTTATTAAAAACATTAATGTACGGAACATCAGTTTATCCCTTTGCTTGACTTTGGACATTTGAATAAGTAAGGTGGATCGTGAACCTATAAATTGTTGATCTATAGGTTAATGATTTTTTTTTTTTGGGAGGAAGTAAATGCATTGGTTTTATTGTGTGAAACTTTTATTATGATAAAGAAAAGGTAAACAAGAAATTCTAGATCTAGACAAAACACTAATACGCTACTCAATTTATGGTAGTTAATATTTTCTGAAGGATCAAGTTTTTGTTCCAAGTAGATCACGTCATGATCTTACAGACTTATTAATCCTCTTCGCTACTGGAATTAATAATCTGCAAAGAAAGGGTGAAACGTTCGGGTCAACTCCAACAAAATCCTTTTAATATTTAAATCAACAATGCACATTTATAAAACACTTAACAAAGAGTATATTATTTGCTTCAAAGAAAAAGATTCAATTAATGGCAGACGCGGATTATGCACCAATGAATTTATCGTTGTTATTTTATGCGGATAATGATGAGAAGATGAAAATGGTGAAAGATTGGTAATTGTTTTTGGACTCTTTAGTACAAACCCCATGACAAAGTTTGTAACAAATAATATTTGCTTTTGTCAGGATTGTCATCTAGTTTTTAAGTTTATTTCAAAAATTCATAAATGAAAAGTTACCGTTAGGTGTGTAAATCGTAACCATCATTTTTACGATTGTGCTTGTTTTTGTGGTGAATGGTCTCTGGTGTGATTTACTGTTGGTCTCAAGTGGTCAGATGAGGTCTAGAGGGGGGGTGAATAGACCTCTGAAAATTTTTAGACTTTAAAATTTTTCAGGCGTCTGTCAGCAGTCTAAGCTGATACAGATTAGTAAGCTGACTAAGCTGATCGTGAACAAATCTTGAGCAGCACAGCTGACCACTTTTCTTATCACTACTTAGCTGATTTTAGCAAAATTCTTCTAAGTGATTGTACTAAGCTTTCCTAACTTAGCTGGTTAAGACGTTTTTGAAATCATCAAAACCTCCCTTTAACTTCTAAATTTCTTGTCTTCTGATCTTCATCTTCATCCAACAATTTCCCCCTTTTTGATGATGACAAAACTTCAGCTATGTATCTGTACCTAAACTAAAGTTTTAATCCTCAAAGATTTCGGAGATAGAAATAATTTGTTAGAGTAAAAACTTGAACTTTTATTGATTATTAATTTTGATTACAAGTTACAAGTTTTTGAAATCATCAAAACCTCCCTTTAATTTGTTGGAGTAAAAACTTGAACTTTTATTGATTATTGATTTTGATTACAAGTTACAAGTAGTTACATCAGATGAGATAACAAGAAAGTAAACTGATACAAGAAAACTTAAATTTAGTGATCTGATTCATCATCAATCACTTCTTCTTCAATTTCAACATACTCTTCTTCATCTTCATCATCTTCATTGGCATCATCAGACAGAAGGTTCTTCTGAGCAGCTTCCATTTTCTGTTTACGTTCAGCTTCTTCTGCTTCTTCAACCCTTCTTTTGATGCGTTCTAAGTTTTTGTACTTCACAAATGGATCAAGATGCTCTTCAGGTGTATCCTTGGTTGCAGCAAGTTCTTTATCAGACTTTACTGGTTCCTTGGATTCTTCTTCCTTTTCATCAGCAACTTCTTCATCAGCAGCTTCCTTAGCATCTGCTTCCTTCTTTTCAGCAGCTTCCTCTTCAGCTTGTTCATGTACAGGCTCTGTTTTCTTTTCAACTGGTTTCTCTTCAGCATCAGAGTCCTTTGATTGCTCAGGTACTTGAACAGGTTCAGTTACTGGAGCTGATTTCTCTTTTTCAGGTACTGACTTCTCTTCCTCTTTTTTGTCATCATCAGTAGGGTTGAGTTCAACAGTTGGTATATTGATAGCAGTGCAAATTCGTCTGATGTTGTCATCCACTGTGGCAAGTCGAGATGTATGATGATTCAGAATAGGTCTGAGTGTAGCAGTCTGATCATTGAGATAGTCCATGTTGAGTTGTAAGGTAGCCACTTCAATATGAACTTTTGTGGCAGTTTCATCTATATAACCTACAAACCCAAGGCTCTTTTTTGTTTCAGCATCAGCTAACTTGGTGATCAGGCCTAGGACATCAGCAATATCTCCTTCATGTCTTTTGAGAGCTGTATGAAGATGATTTACATCAGACTTCACATCTTCAACATTCTTGTTTAAGCTGATCAGACTTTGAACTAATTGAAGAGAATTATCAGGTGGCAGAGAAAAATTGTCAATTACATCCTTGATGAGTCTTCTGTTTTCCTCCTGCAGTCTTTTGTTTTCTTCTTGTATCTCTTTCATTAGCTTTTTGTTCCTTTCTTCCAAGGACTGATCCAACAGCAACTGAATGGATTCCATCAGTGAAGAGTGCTTGTCTGCTGTTGGAATGGAAGTGGAAGCTGATGGTTCACTTTGGTGGACTGGGACTTCTTCTAGAACCTCTAATTCTTCATCTTTTTGTTCAGGTTCATCAGTCTCTTGAACATCTTCATGAACAACAATAGCTCCATCATTTACTTGGACATCTTCTTCATCAGTCTGTGTAGCGTTTTGTTGAATAGGAGCCTGTTCTTCCACCTTTGTTGTTTCAGGAGTTCCATCATCTGAAATCTTCGTAGTCTGATGGATAACTTTAGTGATGTGAGGCATTGATCCTTTGGCAGGTGCCCACTTAACAGCGAAGGGACACTTTTCAACCCTTTGGCCTGGGGGTAAAATTTGTCTTGCATTCATAGACTCCCCTATTTTGATTCCACCAGCTCTGCTTGGTCCATGAGCATCCTGTTTGCTCAGTTCCAAGGCTTTTGCTAAGTCAGCATCTTCTAAAGCCTTCAGCTCGGCTTCAGTCATTTTTCTCTTCCTTTCTTCTTTCTCAGCTTGCAGCTTGCTCAGTCTGACTGCTTTGTCAAAATCTTCCTTATCTTTCTTTGCTGCAAGTTCTTCTTCTCTTCTCTTTTTCTCAGCAGCAGAGATTTTGATTTTGATTATTCTTTTCCTTTTTGGCTTAACAGCAGCAGATGCGGTAGCAGCTGGTTCTGGTTCGGCAACCGAGATAGGAATAGCTGCTTTTGGTTCGATGATCTGCACTTCAGGATCATCTTGAGGCTTAGCAACCTCAGCTGTTGAAGTTGGCTGTTGAGCTGACTCCTTAGCAGCCGACTCTTTTTCAACTTCAACAGCCCTCTCAGCTGATTGAGGGCCTTCCCTTACTAAATCAGATGACTTAGTGGGTGATGGTTCAAAAATCATTTTTCTTTTTGCAGTCTTTTTGGGAGCTACCTTCTCCTGAACAGGCTTGGATGCTGCAGTGTCCTTTAGCTGACTCCGTGTTCTTTTTGCAACATTTTCAGCCGGTTTTTCTTCAGATATGGTTCTGGAAGGAGAACCAGAAGACATATCTAATATTTCTTTTGTTGTCTGACGAATGATAGCGTCATCAACAACTATCTTTTCTGTTCTGGCTTGAACAGCCGGCTTAGCTGTTTGAACTGATACCTTTCTCTTTTTACTGGGAGCCATCTTCTTTATGTTCATCATAAAATAGAAATTGATGAGCACTTAGGAGATGAATGTATGTGTTTATATAGGGAAATAAACAAAAACTTATCGAATTCTCATTTACTTTTGTTTGAACAACATAATAAATTATCAATTAATGCAAACAAATTTTGATTCTTTTTACCAAAAATGTAAGAAATAGGGATTTTTTTATGTGCACCTTGGCGAGGAATGTTAAAAAAATATCCAATTCTTAACCGACAATCGATGTTAAAAATTTACGCTCACTTGAATTTAACTTGGAGATCGCAATAATTAGTAACTATTTGATCGGATGTAATGGAAGGTCTGCTTCAAATCGGTTGTCGGGGCCACCAGATCGCTTCGGGAGCTTGTCGAGATAGACATGCAATGATTCCCTATTTTCGATTATAAAATATGTCGACCTTGGTAATGCTGTAAGAAGTGAATACATGAAACGCAATGAATAAATTAATATTTCAATGGGCTAAATACAGTATAAGCCTAAAACTAGGGGGTGGTAACACTTATCCCATAATGTATATAACAGTTCTCGTCATGTAGAAATATACTAGTCACTAGCTTGAACCATCAACCAAAGTATATTGTTATTTATTTAACATTGTTGACTTTTTGGATTAATTTATTAAAAAGCGATACAATATCTAATTATATTCTAATTTTAACCCCATATATATAACACATTATCATTTTACCTATAATACCCCAATTATCTAAGTTAGATAGACTTTATTTATAGCACGACTCCTTATATAATTGTTCCAAAAATATCCCACAAACTGATCGATGTTCATGACATATCACCAACATAAAATGCTTCGGAAGCTTGTCGAGATAGACATGCAATTATTCCCCATTTTGGATTAAAAAATATGGCGAACATGGTAATGTTGTTAGTGTGATTATACGAAAAGCAATGAATAAATTAATATTTTAAAGTGCTAAATATAGTATAAGCCTAAAACTAGGGGGTGGTAACACTTATCCCATAATGTATATAATAGTTGTCCTCATGTAGAAATATACTAGTCACTCGCTTGGACCATCAACCAAAGTATATTGTTATTTATTTAACATTGTTGACTTTTTGGATTAATTTATTAAAAGGCGCTACTATATCTAAGTATATTATAATTTTACCCCCATATATATGAAACATTATCATTATACCTATAATACCACAATTATCCAGGTTAGATAGACTTTATTTATAGCATGACTCCTTTTTTTTTATTTAATAAATTATTTTATTTTTCAATAAGTAAATTAGAAAATTTATCAAAAATATAAGATTTTCGTTCCAACAGCTTTTGCATTATAAAAGGATCCCCAGTCATAATTAATTTGCCAAACATGGTCTTCTAGTTCTTAATAGGCTATCAACAAGTGGGATTCCAATTTAAATTCAAACTGAATTTAACCCAATTATTGCAATATAACATTGTTTCAGAAATTAATATTTATTTCTTTCTGTTCTTCTTTTCTCGGGTTGCTAGTTTTTTAAAGACAGTAATGTACGGAACATCAGTTTATCCCTTTGCTTGACTTTGGACATGTTGGTCCCAAGTGGTCAGAAGAGGTTTAGAGGGGGGGGGGGGTGAATAAACCTCTTTAAAATTTTCTTTCAAATTTAACTTTAAAACTTTGCTCTAACTGAACAGACTAAGCTGATTAGATTAGTACGTTACAAATCTGTTCGCGAACAAATCTTTGAACAGTCTTGTTGACCACTCGTCTGATAGTTACTTAGCTGATTTTGCAGAAATCAGTTTTAATACTTAGAGTACTTGCAGCGGATTTTCAAAGTGTTTTTCACAAGTATTCTTAGCAGTTTGAAAAATGTTTCCCCAGTTTTATAAACTCCTTTTAACTTCTTTTCAAACAGTTAACTTAATGTGTTTTTATGCAAACAGAAGATATGCAGTTTTGAAACAATGTAAAAACACAAGTAATTTTTATAGTGGTTATATGGATTTAAATATCCTTTAGTCCACTCTTCCAAGTCACTCAGATCTTGGGTTATACTATAATCACAAAGTTTACAGTATACTCTGCTTGCGTCGAACAACAAATGAAACGACCACAAGTTCGCAATAGGAGATCACACAGAAAACCTATCCTCTGAAGTTTGATCACTCACAAAGATGGATCACAACTCCGCACAACACTCTTGTTTACAAAATCACTCAGAAGATGTATTTTTCTTGATTCTTCAACTCCGCTTTCGTCAACAAATGACTCAGCTGATGAGTGAGCTGTTCTTGAGACTTAAAGAATTTTGCTTCGGATTTTCTCTCAGAAAGTGTGTTGCCTGTTTCTTCTTCGTCTCTTTCAGCTATTTATACTTGAGGATTGAAAAATGTCCGTTGAAGAGAGACAGGTTTCAAATTCCTCGAGTACTGGTCCTTAAAATCCGCGAACGGCTCTTTTGCAGTCTGTCCGTACTCTGAACAGTACTATTCTGCAGGCAGCATTAAATGCAGCATTAAATGCACTCGGCTGATGCGAAGCTTTTCTTCAATCATTTGTCTTAAATATCCTCGTACTTCAGCATTTATTACACCAAAGGGCATTTATTACCGTTGGGAACACTTCATGATCTTCTTCACATTGCTGATGAAAGTACACGTCTGATGGTGAACTCGGCTGATCTCAAACTTGAACAAATCTGATTTGAGTCGGCTGATCTTCACTTGTCTGATAACTTCACTTCAGCAGATCAGAAGTCTTGGACCTTGACACTTTGACTCTTCTGATGTCTTCATTACTTAGTCAAAATTTCCTTGATAAGTCTATCAGCTAAGTTACTCCATACTTAGCCAATCTTTGAAGTTTTGGAATGCATCAAAACCTCCCTTATCAAACTTTCTTCAGTGCCTTCATCTTCATCTTCATCCAACAATTTCCCCCTTTTTGATGATGACAAAACTTCAGCTTAGTACCTGTTGAATACCTAAACTAAAGATTGTAATCCTCAAAATTTTCTGAGATAGAAAAAGTTTATTGGATTGAACTTGAACATTTTATTGACATAGAAAGTGAATTACATGTACAAATTCATCAGATGAGATTTCTGAAAAAGTAAACTGATTACAATTGATTTTTCAATTTCTAACTATCAGCTTCTTCATCAGATTCGAGCACTTCTTCATATTCGTATGATGATTCTTCATCATCATCTTCTTCATCAACTTCTTCTTCCAGAATTGCTTTGGCAGCTTCCATCTTCTCCTTAAGTTCTTGTTCTTGTAGAGCTTTCAAAGCTTCCATGGCTTTCCTGGCAGATTCAGTGTTTTTGTACTTGGTATCTTCTTTTTCAATCTTTTCTTCTTCTTCTACCTTTCCAAGCACTTCAGCTTTGTCAGTAGTGTCTTCAGTTTCCTTGGCTTGAATGGTTGCAGCAGCAGTTTCTTCCTTAGTTGAATCTTCAGCAGCAGATTCCTTTGCTGGTTCTTCAGCAGCAGTTTCCTTAGCTGGTTCTTCCCTTTTATCTTCCCCCTTTTTGTCATCATCAACTCTGATGACATTAGAAGGTTCAACGGCAGGGTTGAGGGCAACTGTTGGAATCTTTACTCCAGCACATAAAGCCTTCAGATTCTGATTCACCACGTCATGACTAGCTGTCAGATGATGAAGGTCAGTGCTGATGACATCAGTCTTATCATTGAAGTAGTCAATGTTGAGGTTGATAGTTGCAATTTCATTTTGAACTTCCTGTGCAGCCTTTGCAACTTCTTGCAACATCCCCAGATTGATTTCCTTCTCTTCATGACTGACTTTAATGAAAGTTGCAGTTAAGTCAGCAATCTTGTGCTCAGCTGTTTTTAAAGCAGTGTGAAGATGATTCACATCACCCTTCACATCTTCCACGTTCTGGTTCAGCTCTCTTAAGCTGTGTATCAACTGCAATGAGTTGTCTTGAGGAATTGGAATACTGTTGATCTCCTTTTTGATGATCTCTTCTGTTGATCCTTGAACAGTTTCCAGCTGAAGTCTGTTGGTTTCTGCCAACTCTGCTTTCAGCTCCTCCTTAACCTTTAATAGATGTTGCTTGTGCTTGTCTTCCAGTTCCTTAAGTTGATTTTCCATCAGCATCTGGATTGCTTCCATCAGTGATGAGTGCTTATCACCTGATGAAGCAGAAGCAGCAGCTACATCCCTTTCATCAATTTCCTGGTGGACAGGAATATCTTCCATCTTTTCGTCTTGATGATTTCCAGAGTCCGTAGCCTTCCACTCAATGGCCAGGGAGTCATCAGCAGCCTTTTCAGCAGACTTGTCTTCAGTCTGATCAGCAGACTTGACATCAGGCTTGTCCGCAGTTTTAGGCTCATCAGTAACATCATCATAGACTAAGTTGGTGATAGTGCCATCATCATTGAAGCAAGTGGTTTGTCTGATTTGCCTCACAATGATCCAGGGGTTAGTAAAAGCATTATTCCCCTTTGGCACTTCATAGAACGGTTGCACTTCCTTGCCAAAAATGATTTGCTGGATACTAGGCAGTAGTGGCAAATCACTTGAACAGCCTTGCTGATATTTTGACTTTTTAGCCCATCTCTTCAGGGCAGCCATAACAGCAAACTTAATTGCTCTTTCCTCAGCATCTTCAGACTTCTTCTTCTTTTCAGGCAAGGTGCTCTTGATTTTCTTGGCTTCCTCCAATGCAAAGCCTTTTGCATAGCTATGCATGATATCTCTCACATAGCTTGGATCAAGAGCCTTTTGGATGGAGTTTGTCTTCAGCCAACTTAGAACCCATCGTTCTTCATCAGCTAACTCCTTCATATCTTGAAGTTCAGTAATTGACTTGTTCAGCCTGTTGTCCCTCCAACTAATATATCTTGGCTTTTCTTGGTTGAACAGAGTCTTCAGCATCAACTTCTGATCATAGTATGCTAATGATTTCTCAAATTTCTTGAACAATTCCTTATCAGCATAGACTATCTCAAAAGCTTTTCTGACTTCAAACTTGTCTTTGGACTTGGCTTTGGGAGCAGGCAGTAGTATCTTCTTTTTGTCTTCTTCAGTCTGCTCTTCACCAATCTTGATGCCACCTCCATGGACAGGTCCATAGGCATCAACCTTGCTCAGTTCAATCACCGCAGCCATTTCAGCATCCTCAGCAGCTTTTCTTTCTGCTGCAGACATGCGTCTTCTGGCTTCATCCTTTGCTTCTTGAGCTTTGCTTAGCTCAAGTGCTTTCTTTTCTTCAAGCTCATCCTGCTTCCTCTGTTCAGCTTCTTCCCTTGCTTTCTTATCAGCTTTGGAGATTTTCTTTCTCCTTAGCACTATTTTTCTCTTGCCTTTATCAGCAGGTGCTGGTCCAGCAGATGATATGGGAGCAGCAGCTATAGGATGGATGATTTGAACATCTGGATCTTCTTGAGGTTGAGCAACCTCAGCTGTTGGTGCTTCCTGACTTGGCTGTTGCTTATCAGCTTTGTCAGTCTCAACAGTCTCAACTGTTTCAATAGGCCTTTGAGTAGCTTCAGGATCTTCCCTTGCTACATTTTCCAGATCAGTAGGTTGTTCAATGAATGTCATCTGCTTTCTAGCAGACCTCTTTGTTCTACCTTCACGATAAGTGATAGCAGCTGTACTTCTCTGTTGACTTCTTGTCCTTTGAGAAATATCCTCAGCAGGCCTCTCAGCTGATGGAGTTCTTGATGGTGATGCAGGAGATCCAGTCCTTACATCAGCTATTATGTTCTCAACAATTTTAGTGGCTTCAGCAGAAGTCACTCTCTCCAACTGCTTTGTTTCTTTCTTCTTGGGCTCATCAGCAGCCCTCTTCCTTTTAGTCTCAACAGCCAGGTCTGCTGTTTTGACTAACCTCTTTGGTCTTTTGGCAGGAACTTCTTTTGGTTCCTCAACATCAGCTTTTTCTAGCTCACCAGCCTTCCTCTTTTGAACAGGCAAGTACTTGGACAATGCCTTTGATTTGTGAATTTCTTTTCCATTCTTCATATCACAGCCCAGTTTTGACAGCAGGTAACTGAGTGTGATTTGATGGTTGGTGGAAGGGCCTTTTCCTTTCTTATTGTCAAGAAAGTCAGCTAATATGTACCAAACTATAATGGACCAGTTGACCTCCAATCCATAGTAAATGGCAGCCATGATGCTGAACCTCTTCATGGTAACAGCATCCAGTGAAAATGTGCAGTTTTCGATCAGCTTGCATACCATATCAGCCATCCGCTGATATTCATCCTTCAGTTGCTTCTTCCTAATATTTCCAGTTAACGTCTCACCCTCTTTGGCGCAGATCGCCCAGAACTGTTGGTGCTTTTCTTCCGTCAGAACGATGACGTCATGTCGTCCTCTGTTAGGAAGCCCAAACGTCTCGTGAAGAACAGCAGGAGTAATAGTAATGGCTTTACCTTCCACTGTAGCTTTAATCTCCAGTTTGTTGTAGTCAGCCTTTGCATTATTGTAGTACTCCATCACTTGGGCAGTCCAGATAATTCCTTCGTGATATTCCATGAAGTTTACCAGCGAAGCAGATTTGAACTTTTCAAGTAGTTCTTTCATCAGATCCGTACCAGATTGATAGTAGGAATCATACACAAGATACATGCCTTCAGCAGCCATTTCAGATCTGTAGAAATTAGAAGAAAAACGAAAGGGTTTTTTTGCAGAAAATTGCTCAAAATTTTCACAAGTGCTCTTGAATGTTTAGGGTTCGTAAAGAGCTACTCGACTGATCAGATGGGGATTTATAGAGTTGGGGTTTTTCGGTTTCCGTGATATCCGCCAACCGTTAGATCCGTTTTTCTGTCAGTGCTGATCGTGCGGCGTCAGTTACGACCTTTCAAATTCAAAAGATATTTTAACGAAGAGCGGGAATATGTACCGCCCGACAGTTTACTTGTAAAAGCGTGTTTTGGATAAAACGTTTTAAAATAGATCGCTTTTATTTAAATAATCAGATGAGTATAATAAACACTTATCTGATGGACTACTGTCCTGATGACAATGCTGTTATCAGAGAATGCCAATAGCTGATAACCTTCCTCAGCTGTTTGTCAATCCAGCTAGATAAAATAACTTCAATCTTCGATAGTTGAGTCTTCTGATGAAAACATAACTTCAACTAACTGTCATTAACAAATTTCATCTTTAATTCAGAAGTACCGCTAGTCTTACACGTTCCCCCTGAGTTTAAGAATTCATGAGTTAACTAGTCTGTTGAGAGTTAATCCTTGAAGATAATGACGAATTACTAAGCTGTTGAACTCCAGTCTTCTGATGAGTTCCCCCTCAGCTTATACATCCAAATTAAGTAGTCCTAACTCAGCTCTTAGAGTTGAGAACCTTGCTTCACTTAGAGGTTTGGTGAAGATATCAGCAATCTGATTATCAGTATGAACATACTCAATCATTACATTGCCTTTTTCCACATGATCTCTAATGAAATGATGTTTAATCTCAATATGCTTAGTCCTTGAATGACTTGTAGTATTCTGAGTAAGTGAGATAGCACTTGTATTATCACAGTAGATTGGTATTCCACTGATCTTGATGTTGTAGTCTTCTAGTTGATGCTTCAACCAAAGTATCTGTGCACAGCAAGCTCCAGCAGCTATATATTCAGCTTCAGCAGTAGATATAGAAACTGAGGTTTGCTTCTTACTCATCCATGAGATCAGACGACTGCCTAAGAACTGACATGTACCTGTTGTGCTTTTTCTGTCAATCTTGCAGCCAGCAAGGTCTGAATCTGAATAACCAATAAGCTCAAATCCAGATTCTCTAGGATACCATAATCCCAATTCTTGAGTGCCTTTAACATACTTCAATATCCTCTTGGCAGCTAAGAGATGAGATTCTTTGGGGTTTGATTGAAATCTTGCACAGACTCCAACTGAGTACATTATATCAGGTCTACTTGCTGTTAGATACAACAATGAACCAATAATGCCTCTGTATTTGGTTATGTCTACTGATTTGCCATCTTCATCTTTATCCAAACGAAGACTTGTAGACATAGGAATGGTAGCTGTTGAGCTAGTTTCCATACCAAATTTCTTGAACAGATCTCTTGTGTACTTTGCTTGGCTGATGAATATTCCATCAGGCAACTGTCTAACTTGCAATCCAAGAAAATAGTTAAGTTCACCCATCATGCTCATTTCAAACTTATTCTGCATCATCTTGGAGAACTTATCACACATCTGTTGGTTAGTTGAACCAAAAATAATATCGTCCACATATATTTGCACAAGTAATATATGATTTTCCCATTCAATTGTGAACAAGGTTTTATCTACCTTACCTTTACGAAATCCTTTAACTAAAAGAAAATCGGATAGGGTATCATACCATGCTCTTGGAGCTTGTTTCAGTCCATAAAGGGCTTTCTTCAGACGATATACTTTGTCCTCTTCTTGATAGACTTCAAATCCTGGAGGTTGTTCAACATACACTTCTTCTTGCAATTCTCCATTGAGAAAAGCAGACTTCACATCCATCTGATAGACAGTGAAGTTCTTGTAAGCAGCATAGGCAAGAAACAGTCTGATTGCTTCAAGTCTTGCCACTGGTGCAAAAGTTTCATCAAAGTCAATTCCTTCTTCTTGACAATAACCCTTGGCCACTAGTCTTGCTTTGTTTCTGGTGACAACACCATCTTCATTCATTTTATTTCTGAATACCCACTTAGTGCCAATTACTCTTTGATGACCTGGTCTAGGAACTAAGTACCAGACTTCATTCCTTTCAAATTGATTCAACTCTTCTTGCATAGCTTCTATCCAGAAGGAGTCATTGAGAGCTTCTTCAATTTGTTTAGGCTCTATTTGAGATAGGAATGTGACAAACATAGCATCTTGTGCAGCAGCTCTTCTTGTTTTCACTCTATCTAAAGGATCACCAATAACTAATTCAGGAGGGTGATTCTTGAGCCATCTGAGATCAGGTTGCAAATCAGGATGTTGTCCTCTGTTTTGATCTTGCAACACTACTGTTGGAGTTCCAGTAGTAGTTTGTTGAACATTTGCCGTCTGTTGAACAGTCTCTGGTCTGTCAGCTGTTTGCAACTCGTCTGTTAGACAATCAGCACTGTGATTATGAACAGCACTTGAGTTAGCAGCTGAACTTAGATTAGGTAGTATGATGGGAACATATTCTTCATTTCTTCCAACGTCTAACTTCTGTAAATCAGCAGACAGATCTTGATTTACACTTTGATTCTTTTCAGAAGATTGACTTGGCTCATCAAATACTACATGGATAGATTCTTCTATTAGTAATGTTCTTTTGTTAAAAACTCTATAAGCCTTACTAACAGATGAGTATCCTACAAAGACAGCTTCATCAGCCTTTTCTGCAAATGCAGTAAGGTGATTTTTCCCATTATTCAATACAAAACATTTACAACCAAAAATCTTAAAGTAATGAATGTTTGGCTTTCTATTGTTCCAAACTTCATATGGAGTCTTGTTCTGATTTTTGTTGATCATACATCTGTTCTGGGTAAAGCATGCTGTGTTTGTTGCTTCTGCCCAAAATCTTTGTGGCAGTTTAGCTTCAGCTATCATGGTTCTGACAGCTTCTTTTAGTGTTCTGTTTCTCCTTTCAGCAACACCATTCTGTTGAGGGGTTCTTGCAGCAGAATACTCATGATGTATTCCTTTAGTGCTACAATATTCTTCAACAGTAGAGTTTGTGAACTCTGTTCCTCTATCTGATCTGATCTTCAATATCTTAATACTCTTCTCATTCTGGATCAGTTCCATCAGATTTGTAAGATGTTCCTTGGTTTCACTTTTCTTCTTCATGAAAATCACCCAAGTATATCTTGAATAATCATCCACAACAGCTAGGCAGTATTTCTTTCCACCGTTGCTGACTGGATCAATGGGTCCAAATAAGTCCATATGCAACAGCTCCAATATTCGTCCAGAAGATTGGTGCTTCTTTTCTTTGAATGATGACTTGATTTGTTTACCCTTCTGACATGCATCACAGAGCTTGTCTTTGCTCATGACTGCTTTTGGAATCCCTTCTACCAAATCATTCTTGATTAATCTGTTTATGGTCTTGAAGTTTAAATGATTCATCCTCTTGTGCCATAGCCAACTGACTTCACTTGGTGCAGATGCCACCAAACAAACACTTGAATTCTTGTCAACAGAATTCCAGTCAACTATGTAGATATTTCCTTGTCGTCTTCCAGATAAAATTACCTTCTTTGTACCAATTTGTTCAACGTAGCACTTATCTGTTGAGAAGATGACTGAATATCCCTTGTCACAAAATTGACTTATGCTCAGCAGATTATATTTTAGGCCTTTAACATAGGAGACGTCAGATATCTCTATGTTTCCCTTGATTAATCTTCCTTTAGCTTTAATCTTGCCTTCTTTGCTGTCTCCAAAAGTGACTTTTGGACCATCCACAGCAACTGCATCAGTCAACTCATGTATGTTTCCACACATGTGCCTTGAACAACCACTGTCCAAGTACCAAATCTTCTCTACTTTACTCCTACTCCTAATCCTAACCTACAAAACAAAAATAAAATTGTTTTAGGTACCCTTATTGAGAGGGTCCTGAAGGATTAGTTCCACCCTTGACAACCCAAGATGTTGAAGTCTTAGGCTTCTTAGGTTTCTGAGTTTTAGGAGCATGAACAGTTTCATTTTTATCATAGTTATCAGATAAGTCATGTTGATGATCAGTATGATATGAATAATGTTCATAAGCAGGGTAAGGTGCATGATATGCAGAATATGCATGCATTGGATGAGCAGGGTAAGGTGCATAGTAACTAGGAAATTGAGGTGCATGATACATAGGATGATATGCAGCAGGTTGCACATAATATGACTCATTTCCATACCAAGCATTTTGATTTTTCTTGTTCTTATGCTTCTTTGGTTTACTAGATGCTTGCTCATTTGATTTTGACTTAGTTTTACCACTAGTCTGATTGACTTTAGCTTTATCAGCAGACTTCTTAGGACTCTGCTGTTTGGTCTTACTAGTCTGATTTCCTACACTAGGCTCTTTGCTCTTTTTAGCCTTAGGAGATTTCTTCTCCTTTACCACTTTCTCAGATGAGGTAGGTTTAGAGGTTTGAACATACAGAATGACCTTACTATTGTCAGCTGATATGAATTTTTCAGTATGGTTCAACTCTAGTTTATCCTTTTCTAAAGGTGTCTCCTGTTTCTTAGGTGTATGCATGGATGCAACAGTTGACTTATCATGAGACTCAATGATTTTCTCAAGTTCCATGATTTTTCCTTTATAAACCTCACATTCAGCTTTCAGAGATTCATGCTCTTGCTCAAGCTGTTTATATTCAGCTGATTCTTTTGGCTTTTCAGCTAAAAGTTTCAGTGAACTATTTTGCTCTTTTAGCAAGTTCATCTCTTCCTTAAGCTTAACAAACTCTCCAGCAATAGTAGTATTATTCAACATCATTTGCTCTAGAGAATTAAACAGTTCATTTTCTTGAGGAGTTACCTCATCCTCAGAGTCATCAGATTCCTTTGCCATCAGGCACAGGAGAGCAGGTTTTTCTTCATCAGACGATTCTTCATCAGACGAGTCTGAGTCTGAATCAGATGAGTAGACAGCAGCTGGCTTTTCTGCTTCTGCCATCATTGCTTTGCCTCTCTGATGCTTTCTTTCTTTTCTCATTTTCTTCTCTTCCTCAGTGTACTTTTCTGCTTTTGGATATGGACAGTCTCTGATGAAATGTCCCAATTTCCTGCAGTTGTAACACATCAGTTTTGATTTATAATCCTCTTTATCCTGAGAAGAAAAGTTAGGTTTAGAAGTAGAAGCAGCATGATTGTATTTGTTTTTCATCTTTCTCTTATAGAACTTCTTGAAGTTGTTCATCAATAATGCTACATCTCCAGCAGTGTACTCCTTTTTGTTGAGTAGAGTGGCTTCATCAGATGAGTCCACTTCAGCATTTCTTTGAGCCGGTCTTCTTTGATTTTCAGCAGCAACCAGTGCAGCTGTGGGTCCTGAAGTTGAGGTTTCTTCAATTCCCATCCTTGGCAGTTTATACTCATACGCCTTGAGTGCGGAGAACAGCTCTGTTAGAGAAATCTTGCCCAGATCTCTTGATTCTTCCATTGCTGTCACCTTCATGTTGAACTTGGGAGGTAGAGCCTTCAGTACTCTGACAGAAATCTCTTTGTCAGTGAAAGTCTTTCCCAGCTTCAAAACTTCATTCAGAGTTCTGGTGAATCTGGTATCCATCTGATCAATGGTTTCTCCAGACTTCATCTTGAAGTTGTCCAGCTTCTCCAAGGCAACACTGAGCTGATGCTCTTTAATAGCATCATTTCCTTCACTCATGTCACGAACCTTATCCCACATCTCCTTTGCAGTTTTGCAATGCTTGACTTTGTCAAACCGATCATTATCCAGGGCTTTGGTCATGATGAATCTTCCGACTTTGTCCAGGTTGAACAGCTTTATTTCCTCTGCTGTCATTTCTGTTAAGTCTTTTTCCACCACTATTTGAGCTTCATCTACGATGATGGTCTTGGTGAATTTGAATGGACCTTTAATGATACATGTATGCATGTTGTCATTATAGGCAGCAAGGAAAATCTCCATTCTGATTTTCCAGTCCTCAAAGGACATACCAGCAATGTGGGGAACATGGCTGATACAATCCATTTTTCAAAAGCTTTTTGTTTTTCAAAAAAAATGCTCTTTTGAAAAGTTTTGAAAACCTTTGAAAAACACTCGGATCAAGCTCGTTGATCAGGCAGCTGATTCTAATGAACCACCCGCTCTGATACCACTTGTTGGTCCCAAGTGGTCAGAAGAGGTTTAGAGGGGGGGGGTGAATAAACCTCTTTAAAATTTTCTTTCAAATTTAACTTTAAAACTTTGCTCTAACTGAACAGACTAAGCTGATTAGATTAGTACGTTACAAATCTGTTCGCGAACAAATCTTTGAACAGTCTTGTTGACCACTCGTCTGATAGTTACTTAGCTGATTTTGCAGAAATCAGTTTTAATACTTAGAGTACTTGCAGCGGATTTTCAAAGTGTTTTTCACAAGTATTCTTAGCAGTTTGAAAAATGTTTCCCCAGTTTTATAAACTCCTTTTAACTTCTTTTCAAACAGTTAACTTAATGTGTTTTTATGCAAACAGAAGATATGCAGTTTTGAAACAATGTAAAAACACAAGTAATTTTTATAGTGGTTATATGGATTTAAATATCCTTTAGTCCACTCTTCCAAGTCACTCAGATCTTGGGTTATACTATAATCACAAAGTTTACAGTATACTCTGCTTGCGTCGAACAACAAATGAAACGACCACAAGTTCGCAATAGGAGATCACACAGAAAACCTATCCTCTGAAGTTTGATCACTCACAAAGATGGATCACAACTCCGCACAACACTCTTGTTTACAAAATCACTCAGAAGATGTATTTTTCTTGATTCTTCAACTCCGCTTTCGTCAACAAATGACTCAGCTGATGAGTGAGCTGTTCTTGAGACTTAAAGAATTTTGCTTCGGATTTTCTCTCAGAAAGTGTGTTGCCTGTTTCTTCTTCGTCTCTTTCAGCTATTTATACTTGAGGATTGAAAAATGTCCGTTGAAGAGAGACAGGTTTCAAATTCCTCGAGTACTGGTCCTTAAAATCCGCGAACGGCTCTTTTGCAGTCTGTCCGTACTCTGAACAGTACTATTCTGCATGCAGCATTAAATGCACTCGGCTGATGCGAAGCTTTTCTTCAATCATTTGTCTTAAATATCCTCGTACTTCAGCATTTATTACACCAAAGGGCATTTATTACCGTTGGGAACACTTCATGATCTTCTTCACATTGCTGATGAAAGTACACGTCTGATGGTGAACTCGGCTGATCTCAAACTTGAACAAATCTGATTTGAGTCGGCTGATCTTCACTTGTCTGATAACTTCACTTCAGCAGATCAGAAGTCTTGGACCTTGACACTTTGACTCTTCTGATGTCTTCATTACTTAGTCAAAATTTCCTTGATAAGTCTATCAGCTAAGTTACTCCATACTTAGCCAATCTTTGAAGTTTTGGAATGCATCAAAACCTCCCTTATCAAACTTTCTTCAGTGCCTTCATCTTCATCTTCATCCAACAGGACATTTGAATAAGTAAGGTGGATCGTGATCTTTTTTTCAGTCACATAAAGCTATAAATTGTTGATCTATAGGTTAATGATTTTTTTTGGGAGGAGGTAAATGCATTGGTTTTATTGTGTGAAACTTTTATTATGATAAAGAAAAGGTAAACAAGAAATTCTAAATCTAGACAAAACACTAATACGCTACAAAGGAGATAATTATATTGGCTCAAATTTTATTTGGTGATAATTATCTCCTTTGTTTTTGTTATAGATTATAATTTAAAATTTTGAGTAATTCTCCTTCAAGATTTTACACAAAAAATTCGTACCAAAAATAAATGAGATAACTATCACTAAATAAAAATTGAGAAAAATATAAAGAAAAAAAATTGAGATAGAAAAAACTGAAATAGAAAATAATAAAAACAAATTGAACATAAAGAAAGAAAAAAAAAAGTGATGAAAATTAAGGAAAAAATTGAGATTGAAAAATAGAAGGTAACAAAATAAAATGAATAGATTAAAACATAATATTGTTTGGTGGATGAATGGATTCATAATTAATAAAAATACAACCTTTTGTTGATAAATTAATAAAAAATATTTATTTTTAATAAAAGGGTTAGGGGTATTTGTGGAATAAAAACTCTAAAAATATAACAGATGGGGGTAAGTGTTACAAATGATACTTTAGGGGATAACTAATACCACCCCCATACTATAATGGGGGAAACTATATTTTGCCCTAAAAAAAATTATTTTTATTTGGTTTTTGAAAGAATAGTTTGAAAAAATTAGGAGGTGAAAATTTTATTTCAGAAAGTAGGAAACATGTTTGTGTCTAAGTGCTAATTTTGTGTTTCGGGGGTGCACATCACCTATTTCTCATGTTTCTGGGGGTGCAATTGTGCAAGTTGTTGAGTTAAAATTAATTCCAGGGTGTCTAAGTGCTTATTCTATTTCAGGGGTGCAAAGTGCCAATTTTCGTGTTTAAGATGTGCAATGTGACAAAGATCCAAAAATAAATTACCTACTTTTTCCTTATGTTTTTTTACTCTGGTGGTCAACTCTGCTGAAAAATGAAAGGGGGTGCTAAGTTTTTAACTGTTCATGATTCAGGGATGCAAAGTACTAAGTATGTATTTTGGGGGTACAAAGTGCTAATTATATATTTGGAGGTGCAAAGTACCCATTTTCTATATTTTGGGGGCTCAAAGTGCTAAAAACCCGTAGCGTAATACTAATATTTTTTTGTTTTGTGCGACCTACCTTTCGGTTCTAGAGTAAAATCTAAAAAATTTATTTCAAAATTCAACCTAGTATTTTCATTATAGGCCTGGAAATTTGTTTAGGTAACCCAGAAGGCCCAAATAAAATAAGATAAGTTAGATTAGTTTTATGGGCCTACACTTGTTTCACCTAAGTTTCCAATATGTAATGTGGCCCAATATGTAAATGCAAAACGGGCTATATAACTCGAATAATTTGTTAAAATTTTTTTGAATATTGCCAATGAGGCTATGTTTTAATGGGAAATTTCTGTTACAATTTTTTTAAATATCTTGAGTTGTGCTGTCTAAAATTTTGTCTAATTTTATATTAGTCTTACTTTAATTAACTAGTTATTATCTAGTAATTGTAATTTGTTAATGTAATCTATCTCATTTTACTTTAAAAAAAATAAAAATTTATTGAGCATTTGATTAATCTCAATATTGGAAGCTTAATTAGCTAGTTTTAGTTAGACTTATTTATAGCATGACTTTTTTTCTCCTTTTTCTTTTTTGAGCTTGTTGGCAAATTAATGATATTATTTTGTCAATAAGTATATTAGGAAACTTATCAAGAACAAAATATTTCTGGTCCAATAGCGTTTGTATTAGAAAATGATCGATCTCCAGCCTTAAGTAATTAGCCAAATATGATCAACAAGTTGGATTTTAATTTAATTACAAGTTGAATTCAATCCAATAATAGAAATTTCACATTAGTGGAGTGCTTAATTTTTCTTTCTATATGCTCTTACTTTTCTCTTCTTGCTAATCTAGTCCAGACAATGTAACATCAATTTACTCTTTGATTGGACTTTATAAAATTGAATGAGGGTCGGTAGTGATCTTTTTTCCAGTCACGTGAAGCTAACCTATATTTTGTTGGTCTATTGGTTAATGGTTTGAAACTTTTATGACGATAAAGAAAAGATATATATAAAAAAAATTTAAATTTAGACAAAACTCTAATACGCTACTCCATTTTTAGTAATAATATTTTTTTATATATCGAGTTTTTGATCCAAGTAAGTTAATTCACGATAGACAATCCTCTCCGTTACTGGAATGACCTGAAAAAAAAAAGGTGAAATCAATTCCAACAAAATCATTTTCATGTTTAAGTCAATAATGTGCATTTTTAAGCCCTTAACAAATAGTGAGTGAACCAATTGACATGATACACGAGATATTCATTCGTTCCTATTTTCTTGTCACGCTAGGCACATTCTGTAATTGATATCATAATTATTTCATAATGGTTTTGGTTTTATCTTATTATCTTAATAATGTAATTAGGAATAAATAACTGAGTTTTCTATAACTGCCTAATTTAATAGATCTTAATCTGGATCTCGAGCTCTTCTTTGTTCTTATGTCGTGTAGGTATCTACGAGCATGACGTGTTCGAACTCGAACTTGAATATTTTCAAATTAACTTTATAGTAAAAAATTGAAAGAATTGGTGTATCATGAACGAAAAATCTGGAAATAACCTTGAGTTAATGAAACAGTGTCTGTATCCAAAAAAGTTCTTTGAAAAAATCCAAAGTAAAGGAAATACAAAAGTCGTTTCCACGAGTTGGAATGTTTCCATTGGGTAAAATGGCATGATTGACTGATGATTATACAAAAGTTAAATATTTACTTTGAAGCTTTTACTACATAAAAATTTATTTAAAAAGGATGTTACATTTAATTAACACGTAGATACCAACCATCACAACTAAAAAGAGTTTGGAATGCTGAAAAAAAATGTCTATTTTGTTTTAGACAAGGTGTTTCACTTTAATCAGAAATTAAAGTTGATCACTTTAGATTCATATTTCAACTAATACCTTTCTTTTTCATTTAATAATGCAGAGAGTCTAGTTCATACGATAGGGCAAGATATTTCTTTGGATTTGACAAGTAAAAGTAGTTGATATTCAAGGTTCTAAAATTCTAAAAACAAATTGAGATATCTATTTGTTATATCTTTGCGGTCTAGCTATATATATAATCATTCTTTCCTTTATATTTTGTGATGCATTTAATATTGTTTTAGAGTTATTGTATTTTTGGTGTCATAATTTATGCTCACTAGCATTTCTACCACTGCGAGTCTATCACATATCTTATCCGACTAATATATTTGGTGTTTCATATCAATTAAGCTGGAAATTTTTGTCCATATTGCAATCTAATTTTAATTAGTCCGAATAAGACAACGTGCGGGCACTTGCTCTTATTTGGAGATTTTGACCAATTTCAACAAAATTGAGAAAGAAAATGATGAAATATTTTCTATATTCAAATGCCAAATTGAAAAGGTTGTTAGGGAATATTTTAATGACGTGGCCGAAAATAAGTTTTGGAGTTAAATAACTGTTTAAAAAGAATTACTTCTCCATGATAGTAAAACGATCCACATATAATAACACGGGATTGATCACATGAAATAACAAAGAGTTTAGTTTTTTTCATAATTAAAAAAAAAAAACAAGGGAATAAATGGGTCAAAATCAATATTGTCTAAATGAGATTGATTTTTTCATTATATAAATTTTGAAGGTTGAAAAAGAAAATAATAACACATATAATTAAAATGCTCTTTGCTTTATTAAATGGGGTAAATTTAACATCAGAAATATCACCGTTGGTAAATTGTCAGTAACTCTTTTCTAATTAGTTCACTGATGCGACCTTTTTAATTTCATAAATTTGAAATATTATGGGCGAGTTTGTCTCACATTTCTAAAAGTGATTTTGGAAATAAAATAAAGTTTCGGAAGAAAAAAATGGGTCTTTGTAAGAGATAAACAATAAGTATATATTTTAGATTATAAAGAGAAATAGTATAATAGATATATTATTTATGTCAAATCATATTTACCATATGAAATATATAGTGTAAGAGATATGTTACTTTATGTTAAAACAAAGTGTTTGTTTTAGAAGAAAAAGTAGATACAAGATATTTTTTTATACTTCGTCAAAATATTTTTTTATACTTTGTCAAAAAAAAAAGATATTTTTTTATAAAAGAAGAAAAAGTAGATACAAGATATTTTTTTTATACTTCGTCAAAAAAAAAAAAGATATTTTTTTATAAAATTGAATAATTTCTGAAAATTGAGAAATAATAAATTGATTTCTCAAGTAAATTTTTTTTTTTTTTCTTTTCATTGGGTACCGAATTACTCATCATTAAATTAAATCCCCACCGTGAAGGATGAGAATGTCTGTATTAATACAAATTCCAATCCACAAAGGACTTTTTGTTTCCATTATGTACACATTACAGCCATTCTTTTTCCTTTTTTCTTTAGTTCAAATTTTTAATTTCCACTAAAATGCTGTCAAAATTTCGTTTTTTAAAATACATACAACCAAACACGCCCTATCGAAACTCCAGCCCCCACATTCAGGCCACCACTAACTGTCCACCAACTGGCAATTTTGCAATTTGACATTCAACTTGACACACAACGGCTCGGCTCTCCACTTCATGAGGCTCGGCTTGCTCAGCCGCCACACCCTTTCTCCTCCGCTTCGGCGAGCAACTATCCGACCCGTTCGATCCAGTTGAAACAGCCGGCCTCTTAGCCGTCACTCTAACCGGATCCGGTTCATTCGACCCGACTTTATGCGGAAAATTTAATAAAGCCTTCGAGCCACGCATTCTATAAGCTGCTCTATCATAAGCCAAAGCCGCTTCCTCAGCTGTTTCGTAAGTTCCGAGCCAAACCCTAGCGCCATTTTTAGCCGGATCTCTGATCTCCGCCGCGAATTTACCCCACGGCCGTTGCCTCACTCCCCGGTAATGCCTCCCCTTCGGCGGCGCAACCGCCGGCGCTGCAGTAGTCAGCGGTGGCCCAGCCGCGAATTCGGATTTCACGGCGGAGAATAGAATTTCTGGCTCGGGTTCGGTTTTCGGCTCGGCTTTAACGTCGTTAAACGGCGTCCATCCGTTACTAACGGCGTCACGCAAGAGTCCGTAAATAACCATATCTTCGGAGTCATCAACTTTTAACGGCAATTCACCCCATGTTTCCGTCAAACAAGGCATGAGGCTGCTGAAACTCGAACTCCGGCAGTAAACCGGCGGATTTTCCACCGGAAAATTAAACGGCGTTAACTCACTGAAATTTGGTTGGTACATGATTTTTTTTTATTTTTTTGTCAATTTAACGAATTGGTTATAAGAATCTGAAATTTTTGAGGAAGAGAAAGAGAAGAAAATTCGAATTTTGGTATAGAAGATTGAAGTGGGGTATATATAGAGGGAGGGGAGTGAGAAATAAGTAAGAAGGTTCATTGCACCCGTGGGGAATAAGAAATTGAATTCAGTGGGATTATATTATATTACTAAAGTATAGAGTATACTTTATTTTTCCAATATGATTTTACATATTTGGTTTCGGGGAAGGTTCAATTTAAGAAATTGCAAGTGGAGCAAGTTGCTCGTGGATTTTTAGAATCACGTGGTTAATGAACACAATTTGGATATTTAATGGATTTAATGGATAAGGAATGCTGACGTCACCATGAGGTATCTCACTGTTTAAATACTCCATCTGTCCCAAATTAAGTATCATTTTACATATTTTCACACATATTAATGTACCTACTACATAGCCTCACTTATATGGAAAAAATAAATTATGTACCTCAAATATTCTTATTCTTTATTTATCCCATCATTAGCTATTTACACGTTATTCAAATTTTACACTCTCTCTCTCTTACTTTTTCTCTAAAAGTACCTAAAATATGTAATTAATGTGTATTGAAATCCTAAAGTGAAAGATAATTTGGGATAAATTTTTTTTCTCTAAAAGGACAGATAATTTGGGACAGAGTAAGTATTCACTATCATATTTTAATGAATTATTTAATTTGGTAATTAAATGAATGGGTTAATTTCACATTTGTCATTTTTATTATTAAGAATCTTTCACCTACCACCCCATTTATTAACCCTTATGGAAAATTCTTATGAAAATCTGGCTTTAATAAATTCATTCAATTTATCACAAAACAAATATATTGTATTTGTCATATAATTACTTTGAGTCCGGTTAAACCGATAAGAATGTACCTACTTTCATTAACGTCTAGGGGTGTAAACAAGTCAAGTAGTATCGAACGACACATTGTTCAAGCTTGCTTTGAATTTTATCGAGCTTGAAATTTTGTGTTCGATCTTGGGTTGACTACTTAAGGAACCGAGCTCAAACGAACTTTTATCGAAACGAGTTCGAGCCGAGTATCGAGTAGCTTGGTATTTTACATGTATTTTTTCTATATTTAGCTTATCGAGTCGAGCTCAAACCGAGCTTCAAAACTTTTTACATGAAAAATCATGTTCAAGCTTGTTTGATTTTATTGACGAACCAAGCTCATATAAGTTTTTATCGAACGTACTCGAACCAAGTATCGAATAACTTAATTTGATTTTCAGTCCGATTAACGTCTTCGCTAGAAGTCTGTTAATTATTGATGACGTGATAAACATTAGCTCTACTTCCTAATTTAATCCATACATTTTAATTTTACATACATCACATGGACTTGTACAGATCTAAATATATTTGTCTACTAAAATCCATTAATTTCACATAGATAGATAGTGATTGTCCAATTTCTAATCATTTATCACAAACCATCGTCTCAATCCATTCCATAAATTTGCAGCTATAGCCTATAGACTGTTCTCAAACTTTTGGGGAGTCTTTAATTTTTTTTTTTTAGTGTGTCATCATAAATTGTGTGTATCCAATTTAACTCGTTTGTATCAATTTAAGTTTCTTATGACCTCTTTGTTTATGCTGATTAATGTCATCTCCAGCAACTAGGAGGAGGGTCCTCAAGTTGGAATTTTTTTCCAATATAGTCTCTATTACATAAAAATATTTCCTAATATGACTCAATCTGAAAAGTATTTTCCTTAATGTATATTTTAGGTAAAATTGATGTTGTCAACATCGATCTTAGGATAAATCCGCAACAACCAATATCGATTTATCAATCATATTCGCTAATTAAAAAAATTAAATTTAAAAATCGACATGTCAATATCGATTCTTATTAATTATATTAGTTAGTGACTAACTAATTCAGGGAAAGAATCGATATTGTCAATATTGATATTTCAGAAGAATTGCTATTAGCAATAGTGATTATGTGCCCTAATTTTATTGCCACCCCGAACCGCGCTTCATTTATTTCATTCACACCACATAGCAAAAGAAATCCTCCCTCACCGCCCAACCTCGGCGCTGTCCTCCCTCCATACCACGAGCATTGAAAACTTTCATCACGCCATTGAAAACTTCTGAAATGTTCCTTGTCATTAGGTCATATCTATAACCACCATCATGTGCAATCGTCCATTTTTTTTCCGGAAGTTTATCCAACCACTTTCGAGCATCAGGACTTAATAGCTCAATTTGATCCAACACAGTTTTAAACTTGCGATCCTGGTGTGAGCAACCTGCCTTCCACACTAGCCTTTTTAAATTACCACCCGTATGGATTTTGTAAAAATTAGAACGCACATGCTTCAAACAATTTCGATGTTCCACATTTCTCCATTTCCTTACTCGGATTGTTGACAATATACCTTTATGGCGATCAGAAATCAAACATATATTACAACCATTCACAAGATGTTTTTGCACAAGGTTCAAGAATCAATCCCAAGTTTTAAAGGACTCGTTTTTTACAATAGCAAAGGCAAGTGACAATATACTATCATTTGCATCACATCCCATCGCAATTAGTAAAACTACCTTGTATTTTTCATGAAGAAAAGTATAATCAATGCTAACAACTGGACAACAGTGCGTGAACGCTTCAATACAAGGCCCGAATGCCCAAAAAATATGGCGGAATTTATCCATTTGACCGGGTGGTTGAGGTCTATAGTACTAACAATTGTCTCAGGGTTATATTGTTTGATAGCTGCAAGTACTTTTGGCAACCTTTGATAAGATTCATCTCAGTCTCCATAGATATGTGCAATAGCTTTCTGTTTCCCACACCATGCTTTTTTATATGATATTTTTTTTAGTGAAGCTATTCTTCACATATTCAACATTGACACGAATTTTCAAATCTGGGTCTACCTTAACAAGATTTAGGATACCGCAAGCAATTAACTTAGAGTACAGATGAAAATGATCTTGGCCTAATCCTGCAGATAAACAAGTATGCGGTCCCAAATAGCGTGTCACATCCCACAATCCATTCTTCTTGATCAATAAACTAATACGGAGATAGAAGTTGCAGGGCACTCTTTTTTATAAGAACATATTACCCATATTTTATCAGTGCTCTTCTGTACCTTGTAACGCCAATTCTTTGTTATATGATATTTCTTCACAGCAACTGCATATCATTTTTCGACTTAAAGAGCAAGCCTTTACCTAGTTCGTCACTCTCGGACAATTGAACTTGACTTACACGAATATCTGTGACATGCGATCCTTCACCAATGACCCTATAAAATTGGCAATCATTGACATCCATAATGTCATCTCCAATATCAATTTCCTCATTGTCACTGCTACTACTGCTACTTTCATGGTCCTCATGCGTTAGTCTGTGTTCAAACCTTTGTTCATCATCTTCAGAATCAGTCTACAAATCTTCGTTTAATCCAATTACATTGAGGCCTAGGAGGACTAACATTTGTGTGTGCTATTTGCGTAGTTGTACCAGCGTCTGGCTGAAAAGTTAATGGAACCGGATTACCCAAATTAATCATGGTAAGAAGTTGATTAATTTAGGTTACCTTTGTCCACATGTGAGTCAACTGTGTCACCAACGTAATGACGTCCAATATCTGATTCACCAACGTAATGACCTCCAACTTCTGTGTCACCAACTCCAAGTTGAGTAATTTAAATCCTTGACTATCTATCGGATTTATCTCCAAGTACAATTGTGAACTGCCTATCCCCGAAAAACGAGTAAAGACATCAAACATAGCTTCAACACCACTATTATCATTAACGGGAAGTGCAATATAATTAGCAGTGACACGGTCAAATAAAATAAGATATCTACTTATCACTCCCAACCTAAAGTCCCGTTTGTTTAGTCCGGTAACTTTGTACAACTCTGTTAGTAACTTCTGATAACTCCATCTGCTATTCGCCCTAAGGGGTCGTTTTGGTGGAATATCATATTCACATCCATTAGACGGGTTTAATATATTTCCTCCCCAATAGCACAAAAACGTAACCGGTAAGCTATCCATTACAAACCTGAGATAATTTTTAAAAAAATTTAAATTACCTTTTGACCAATTTTAGTGAATTGTCATATTTATTTATCCACGTAAGATCAATAAGATATAAAATGGCTAATCATATTGTTGAGCAATATATTCCAACAATCTCTAAACTAAATTTCATAATTAAGTATAATATAAAGAGAACAAAAAGTGAAAAAAAGTAAAGTAATACATACCTCTTGAATATGAAGAATATTGTTAGGGCTTCAAGGGGAATAATTGAGCAATTGACGAATTTTTGTAACAATTATTGATGGAGACTTTGTGATAGTTGCTGAAAAAGAAGAAAATCGTGTGCTTGTTTTTTTTCTTGAGTGAAACGGCTGAAATGAAATTCTTTGTCCAGAAGAGTTTTTAACATAGGGCACATAATCTCTATTGCTAATATCGATTCTTCTGAAGAATCGATGATAACAATATCGATTCTTTCCCTGGATTAATTAGAGATTAATTAGTGACTAATTAATATAATTAATAAGAATTGATGTTATTAATATCGATTTTTATTAAATTTAATTTTTTTTAATTATCGAAGATGACTGACAAATCGATATTGGTTGTCTCGATTTTACTTTAAAATCGATGTTGCCAATAGAGATTTTACCTAAAAGGTACATTTAGGGAAATATTTTTCAGTTTGAGTCATATTGAGAAAGGGATATGTATAAAAGGCTATATAAGAAAAAAAAAACTCCCTCAAGTTGTTCGAGACGCCCTAAAAGTTCATCATACTATGAACAAGGCCCGACTTAGTAGATTGACAAATCAGGTGGCCGCCTAGGGCCTCTGACTCAAAGGGCTCCAAAATTTTATAAATGCAGTAGTGTTTTTTAATCATTTTACTCTAAGTATATGATAGCATGTAACCTATTTTTTTAATATATAATATAACATAAATGAAAATATAAACGAATAGAGTAGGAAATATTGTTCAAACTTGATTTTTTTATCTAGCTCGAGATTTTTTGTGAACTTGGTGTTTCAATGAACGGTACTCAAATGATCTCTAATAAAATGTGGCAAGTCAATTTCGAAAGCTTGATATTTTTCACAAATTTTACTATGTCTCAGCTTATGAAGTCGAGCTCGGATTGAGTTCATAAGTTATTAAACGATAGATATGTGTTAGATATCGAGTTAATATGGAAAAACAATTGAACTTAAAAGAAGCAACCGTGCTCGAGCCGAATTTCTTGATATAATTTTGAAGTTTAGGCAAAGTTATTTTTACCTGTTTTGACTAATTATGAGGCTCTTTTCAAACATTCATTATGAGTAATATAAAATTAATTAATAAATTATAGTTATTTATTGATCTTGACAAATTAAAATAAACATTTTAGTAACGTGCTTTTGTTTAGAATAATATTTACAATATTGTAAAAGTTGTTTCCATAAGAAAAATTGCTTTTGCTTAATTAAAAAATTAAAGTTTAACCGATATCCTAAAAAAAACATATACTTATTTTTTTTCTTCAAACATGGCCCAAATTTTAAATTTTGCCTAAGCCACCGATAGTGCAGGGCCAGCCTTGACTAAAGAGATAGTATTGTGATCAATCATGAATCGAAATTCACTTAAAAAAAATTGGATCAGAATTATGTTGTATTTAATGGAGTTTTTACATTAGGTCATCTCCAATGGTGGGCTCGGGGCGCGCGTGAGGGCCGGGCTGGGCTGGGGAATCGTGGTGGTCCGGGGTGGGGCGCGGGGCGGCATGGGCTGGGCTGCGAGCTGCGGCGGGAACGGGAGCTGGAACGGAGACCGCGTGAAGAAAAAGGTGAAATAGTGGAGAGTGCTATGCACTCATTCAGCTACTTCATGCCTCGCGCCCGCTTGCTTTCTATTCAACTAAATTGTATTTTTTTTATCAACAAATAAATTGTATTTTAAGCATTCTATATTATGTGTTTAATAATAAGTATTCTAAAGAAAATTGTTAGTTTTTCTTTTTCTGAAAAATGATAATGTTTACGAGATTGGTAAACTCTTTTTTTTTACTTAAGTTTTTATCCTTTTATTAAATCATAAAAGAATTATCAAGTGTACTCTCTCAAAAGTCTTTATCCCTATAGAAATAGTTCCGCTCTCAACTTTTCTATAAATTTTCCATAAATCTATATCTATATCTATATCTATATCTGTATAAAATAAAAGTTCGAGTATAATATAAGTTAGACTTTCGCGAATAAATTTATTTTTTGTGAAGACTAATATACCCCTATTTAAATTATATCCGGTAAGCTATCCATTACAAACCTAAGATAATTTTTAAAAAATTTTAAATTACCTTTTGACCAATTTTAGTGAATTGTCATATTTATTTATCCACGTAAGATCATTAAGATATAAAATGGCTAATCATATTGTTGAGCAATATATTCCAACAATCTCTAAACTAAATTTCATAATTAAGTATAATATAAAGAGAACAAAAAGTGAAAAAAAGTAAAGTAATACATACCTCTTGAATACGAAGAATATTGTTAGGGCTTCAAGGGGAAGAATTGAGCAATTGACGAATTTTTGTAACAATTATTGATGGAGACTTTGTGATAGTTGCTGAAAAAGAAGAAAATCGTGTGCTTGTTATTTTTCTTGAGTGAAACGGCTAAAATGAAATTCTTTGTCCAGAAGAGTTTTTAACATAGGGCACATAATCTCTATTGCTAATACCGATTCTTCTGAAGAATCGATGATAACAATATCGATTCTTTCCCTGGATTAATTAGAGATTAATTAGTGACTAATTAATATAATTAATAAGAATCGATGTTATTAATATCGATTTTTATTAAATTTAATTTTTTTTTTAATTATCGAAGATGACTAACAAATCGATATTGGCTGTCTCGATTTTACTTTAAAATCGATGTTGCCAATAGAGATTTTACCTAAAAGGTACATTTAGGGAAATACTTTTCAGTTTGAGTCATATTGAGAAATAGACATGTATAAAAGGCTATATAAGAAAAAAAAACTCCCTCAAGTTTGTTGGAATTTATGGGGTTCCAGCAGTCACCCTTACGGATTCGCTGTGGCGCTTGCTACATCGGAGTCTGGCAGCCCAACTTGCCGAGGTTCACGGAGGAGACCCAAGGATCCACGTGAATTCTTGCGAAGCCCCTCATGTCCGTCCACCGCTTAGTGTGGGGCTCTGCGCTGCCGTTGTGAACTGTAGGGGGTGCCCTACAGGAATCAACCTTGGGTTAAAGATTAATAGTTGCGCCATCACTAACAGCAATTGCTTTTGGTGCAGTGGTAAAGCGCTTGAGATCCTACAACTGGTATCAGAGCGAGGTTGCAGGTTCGAATCCTCCCGGGTGCCGCTGGGGGGAAGATTGTTGGGATTTATGGGGTTCCAGCAGTCACCCTTACGGATTCGCTGTGGCGCTTGCTACATCGGAGTCTGGCAGCCGAACTTGCCGAGGTTCACGGAGGAGACCCGAGGATCCACGTGAATTCTTGCGAAGCCCCTCATGTCCGTCCACCGCTTAGTGTGGGGCTCTGCGCTGCCGTTGTGGACTGTAGGGGTGCCCTACAGGAATCAACCTTGGGTTAAAGATTAATAGTTGCGCCATCCCTAACAGCAATTGCTTTTGGTGCAGTGGTAAAGCGCTTGAGATCCTACAAAGTTGTTCGAGACGCCCTAGAAGTTCATCATACTATGAACAAGGCCCGACTTAGTAGATTGACAAATCGGGTGGCCGCCTAGGGCCTCTGACTCAAAGGGCTCCAAAATTTTATAAATGCGGTAGTGTTTTTTAATCATTTTATTCTAAGTATATGATAGCATGTAACCTATTTTTTTAATATATAATATAACATAAACGAAAATATAAACGAATAGAGTAGGAAATATTGTTCAAACTGTTACGAAATGAGCTAAAAGATGAACAAGTAAAGATTAAACTAAAGAGAACAAAGTAGGGAGAGGAGATTTTTATTCATATTCATTGAGAAATACATTACAAAGTACCACTATTTATAGGACTAATTGGGATACCCAAAAGTCATAAGTTACAATCTAAATAACTCTTCAATGTGAATTAATCTAGGCTTTAGTAACTTCAAAGTTACCTTTCAATGACATCCATAATATTAATATTTATAACACTCCCCCTTGGATGTTCATTGTTTATTGATTATTGCCTCATTAAAAACCTTACTAGGAAAAACCCATTGGGATAAAAACCTAGTGAAGGAAAAAAGAGTGCAATATATCTTTTACTCCCCCTGATGACAAAATCATTTAACATTTTTAAGTCGACACATTCCAATTTCACTTATCAACTTGTCAAATCTAACAGTCGGCAATGCCTTAGTTAATAAATCTGCCAAATTTTCACTTGAACGAATTTGTTGAACATCTATGTCACCATTCTTCTGAAGTTCATGAGTGAAGAAAATTTTTGGTGAAATATGTTTCGTTCTATCACCTTTGATGTACCCTTCTTTGAGTTGAGCTATGCAAGCTGCATTATCTTCATATAAAATTATTGGGGTATTTTTGTCGAATGATATACCACACATCTGTTGGATATGATGGTTTATTGATTTTAACCAAACACACTCTCGACTTGCCTCATGCATTCCGATTATTTCTGCATGATTTGATGAAGTGGCAACTAAAGTTTGTTTAGTAGAACGCCATGATATAGCAGTTCCATTGCTTGTAAATACATAGCCTGTTTGAGAGCGGGCTTTATGTGAATCAGATAAGTAATCTGCATCCGCATATCCAACTAAGTATGATTTTGCATTATTTTGATAAAGTAACCCCATATCAATTGTTCCTCGGAGATATCGAAATATATGTTTAATTCCATTCCAATGTCGTCATGTCGGAGAAGAACTAAATCTTGCTAATAAATTTATAGCAAAAGATATATCAGGACGTGTACTATTAGCAAGATACATCAATGCTCCAATAGCACTGAGATATGGTACTTCAGGACCAAGGAGTTCTTCATTATTCTCACGAGGACGAAAATGGTCCTTTTTTACATCCAGAGATCTTACAACCATTGGGGTATTTAAAGGATGTGCCTTATCCATATAGAATCGTTTCAAGATCTTTTGTATATAAGTTGATTGATGAAGAAGAATTTTGTTTGATAGATGCTCGATCTGCAAGCCGAGATAAAATTTTGTTTTTCCAAGATCTTTCATTTCGAATTCTTTCTTTAAATAATCAACTGCTTTTTGAAGCTCTTCAGGAGTTCCAATAATATTTAAATCATCAACATATACAGCAATTATAACAAATTCTGATCCTGATTTCCTTATAAAAACACATGGGCAAATTGGATCACTTTTATAACCTTCTTTTGACAAGTATCCACTCAATCGATTGTACCACATGCGCCCAGACTGTTTTAATCCATATAATGATTTACGCAAGCGTATTGAATAACTTTCCCGGGATTTCCCAAATGAATCTGGAATTTTAAGTCCTTCAGGGACTTTCATATAAATTTCAGTATCGAGCGAGCCATATAAATAGGCTGTAACAACATCCATTAGACGCAAATCTAACTTTTCACGTACTGCCAAACTAATAAGGTATCTAAAAGTAATTGCATCCACCACAGGAGAATATGTCTTCTCATAATCAATACCGGGTCTCTGCGAAAACCCTTGTGCCACTAGTCGTGCTTTATATCTAACGACTTCATTTTTCTCGTTTTTTTTTCGCACGAATACCCATTTATACCGAACGGGCTTTACACCTTTTGGTGTTTGGACTATTGGTCCAAAAGCTTCACGTTTGGAAAGTGAATTTAATTCTGCTTGAATTACGTCTTTCCATTTTGGCCAGTCATTTTTATTTCTACATTCTTCGACAGATTTAGGTTCTAGATCCTCATTCTCATTTATAATTTCAACAGCAATGTTGTATGAAAAAATGTTGTCGACAACTATTTTATTTCGGTTCCATCTTTTTCTCGTACTGACATAACTTATTGAGATCTCTTCATTTTCATTATTTTCAGGTACCTGCACCGCTTCTTGTGTGTTATTATTAGTTATGTCATGCGACTCTTCATGAGCGCTTGCCTCCACAATATGACCATCTTCATCTTTTGCTCCTTTTCTTTTACGAGGATTTTTATCCTTGGAACCAATTGGTCTGCCACGTTTTAACCGTGGTTTGCTTTCATTTGCACTAACAGATTGTCCTACCGGGACATCAATCTGAACTGGAGCATTTTCAGCTGGTATATACGATTTAGTAACTCTTTTTATATCGGTAAATGCATCTGGAAGTTGATTTGCAATATTTTGCAAATGAATTATCTTTTGAACTTCTTGTGTACACTGGTTTGTTCGAGGATCTAGATAAAATAATAATGATGCATTCCATGTTATTTCTTTTACCAGCTCTTTATTCTCTCCCCCTAATGTTGGGAACATTGTTTCATCAAAATGACAATCGGCAAACCGCGCCGTAAATAAATTTTCCGTCATTTGTTCAAGATTCTTAATTATAGAAGGGGACTCATAACCAACATATATTCCCAACCTCCTTTGAGGACCCATCTTTGTGCGTTGTGGTGGAGCAATTGGCACATATACCGCACAACCAAAAATCCTAAGATGGGAAATGTTTGGCTCATGGCCAAAAGTCAATTGTAATGGGGAGAATTTATGATAACTTGTTGGCCTGATGCACACAAGTGCTGCTGCATGTAAAACAGCATACCCCCATGCTGAAATCGGAAGTTTTGTTCTCATAAGTAATGGTCTAGCAATTTATTGGAGGCATTTAATGAATGATTCTGCTAGTCCATTTTGTGTATGAACATGGGCGACATGACTTTCAATTGTTATTCCAATAGACATACAATAATCATTGAAAGCCTGAGATGTGAATTCACCAGCATTATCAAGGCGAATTGACTTAATTGCATAATCTGGAAATTGTGCTCTTAATTTAATTATTTGCGCAAGTAATCTCGCAAATGTCAGGTTGCGAGTTGATAATAAACACACATGTGACCATCTTGTAGATGCATCTATCAAAACCATAAAATATTTGAATGGTCCACATGATGGATGAATGGGCCCACATATATCACCTTGAATCCGTTCCAGAAATGCTGGAGATTCTAACCCAATTTTCATTGGAGGCGGTTTCTTTATTAATTTACCTTGGGAACAGGCAGCACATGAGAATTCTTTGAATTGAAGAATCTTCTGCTTCTTCAATGAATGACCATATGAATTCTCTATAATTTTACGCATCATTGTTGATCCGGGATGGCCTAACAGGTCATGCCAAATATTAAAAGTATTTAGATTGGTAAACTTTTGGTTTACTATAGCATGTGTTTCAATTGTACTAATAGTTGTATAATACAAACCTGAAGATAAGGCAGGTAATTTTTCCAAAACTCTTTTCTTTCCTGATATAACAACTATGATATGTAAGTATTCATTATTATTCTCATTTGTAGTCTCAATATGATATCCATTTCGGCGAATATCCTTGAAACTTAGTAAACTTCTTTTAGATTTACTAGAGAATAAAGCATCATTTATAACAAATTTTGTTCCTTCAGGTAATAATATAATGGCTCTTCCGGAGCCTTCAATTAGTTTTGCACTACCAGATATGGTATTAACATTTGCATTAGTTGCTATAATTCAGAAAAGTATTTTTTATCTTTAAGTATGGTATGCGGTGTAGCACAGTCGGCGAGACATACATCATTGAGATCGATCTTGGATCCCACCATAGAATTTCGCAAATCCATATTGCTTCATTAATCAAAATAATTTATCATAAGTAATATTTATTAATAGGTGAAACTGAAATATAATTAAAAGATGATCAAAAGTACGAAGTGAAATACTTAAAGTAAATAACATCGAAACATGACTTTCAACTAGCTATTTAGTTCTGCTTATTATTTCCATCATCAACTCTCCCATCGAGAGTCTCGAAAAAGTCTTCTACATCCATATGAGTAAAATCATTAATGTTATTATCTTTGTAGGAAAGATTTGCTTCAATATTGTGGGCATCATCTTCATAACCAAAATTGGTTTTTGTTTCATTATCTTGAAAAGTCAAGTTCGTTTCCATATCCTTTGATGCTTGATAAAGTTTAACGAGATGCTCAGACATACGACAGGTACGCGACCAATGCCCTTTCATACCACATCGATGGCATATATTTTAATTTCCTTTTGAAGGATTGTTAGGACCACCTATTGAAGGGTTACTTGGACCACCCTTATCTTTCAGATCATTTTTTATTTGTTGGCTGAAGTTATTGTTGCCATAATAATTGAAATTATTACGACCTCGACCACGTCCACGTCCACGGCCGCGACTACCACCACGACCACGGCCGCGACCACGACCTCGACCACGATAGGGTCCGGTCTCAAAATTTCCATGTACTGTTGCATTCACTTCTGGGAATGGAGTGGCACCAGTGGGTCGAATTTCATGATTTTTCATCAATAGCTCGTTATTTTGCTCAGCCACTAAAAGGCATGAGATCAATTCGGAGTATTTTTTAAATCCCTTTTCACGGTATTGCTGATGCAGGAGCACATTAGATGCGTGAAAAGTTGAGAAAGTTTTCTCTAATAAGTCATCGTCAGTAAATTTCACTAATCAAGGTCACTTTGGCAACTACAAGATTAGAAATACTTTACAGAATACAAGATTTAACCAATAATATTCTATTATCATATTATGAAAGTAATTTTTATATGCACAAAAATTTACACATAAAGTTTTATATACAATATAAAACTGTGTAGAACAATTCATCACATAAAATTTACAAATAAAGTTTTATATATAATATAGAATGATGTAAAACATTTCATGTCCAGTGGTGGCATAAGAAAAACTGTTTTCTATTATTTGGCCATACGTCAACACAAAAGAATAAGAATTGTAGATTAAAAATTTAAACATAATTACAAACCTTTACATTTTTTTTAATGTAATGAATTGGACATATTTGGTTGAATTGAAACTTGGTTTGTGGTCCGATGACACTAAAACTTTTAATATGCAGTATAGACAGACGAGTGATGGTAAATAGCTCTTCAATGTGAATTAATCTAGGCTTTATTAACTTCAAAGTGACCTTTCAATGAAATCCATAATATTAATATTTATAACACAAACTTGATTTTTTTTATCTAGCTCGAGATTTTTTGTGAACTTGGTGTTTCAATGAACGGTACTCAAATGATCTCTAATAAAATGTGGCAAGTCAATTTCGAAAGCTTGATATTTTTCACAAATTTTACTATGTCTCAGCTTATGAAATCGAGCTCGGATTGAGTTCATAAGTTATTAAACTATAGATATGTGTTAGATATCGAGTTAATATGGAAAAACAATTGAACTCAAAAGAAGCAACCGTGCTCGAGCCGAATTTCTTGATATAATTTTGAAGTTTAGGCAAAGTTATTTTTACCTGTTTTAACTAATTATGAGGCTCTTTTCAAACATTCATTATGAGTAATATAAAATTAATTAATAAATTATAGTTATTTATTGATCTTGACAAATTAAAATAAACATTTTAGTAACGTGCTTTTGTTTAGAATAATATTTACAATATTGTAAAAATTGTTTCCATAAGAAAAATTGCTTTTGCTTAATTAAAAAATTAAAGTTTAACCGATATCTTAAAAAAAACATATACTTATTTTTTTTTCTTGAAATATGGCCCAAATTTTAAGCCTAAGCCACCGATAGTGCAGGCCAGCCTTGACTAAAGAGATATTATTGTGATCAATCATGAATCGAAATTCACTTAAAAAAAAAATTGGATCGGAATTATGTTGTATTTAATGGAGTTTTTACATTAGGCCATCTCCAATGGTGGTCCGGGGCGGGGCACGGGGCGGCACGGGCTGGGTTGCGAGCTGCGGCGGGAACGGGAGCTGGAACGGAGGCCGCGTGAAGAAGAAGGTGAAATAGTGGAGAGTGCTATGCACTCATTCAGCTACTTCACGCCTCGCGCCCGCTTGCTTTCTATTCAACTAAATTGTATTTTTTTTTATCAACAAATAAATTGTGTTTTAAGCATTCTATATTATGTGTTTAATAATATGTATTCTAAAGAAAATTGTTAGTTTTTCGTTTTCTGAAAAATGATAATGTTTACGTGATTGTTAAACTCTTTTTTTTTACTTAAGTTTTTATCCTTTTATTAAATCATAAAAGAATTATCAAGTGTACTCTCCCAAAAGTCTTTATCCCTATAGAAATAGTTCCTCTCAACTTTTCTATAAATTTTCCATAAATCTATATCTATATCTATATAAAATAAAAGTTTGAGTATAATATAAAAGTTCGACTTTTGCGAATAAAATTTTTTTTTGTGAAGACTAATATACCCCTGTTTAAATTATATTGTGATATTTAATTTTATGGCAAAAAGGTAAAATAAAGGAATTCTCAAGAAGTCTCTCCTATATCAACCTTATTATAATTTTTCTTTTAAAGTTTTATAACTCATTAAAATATTAATACATCAACCTTACTATAATTATCTTTTAAAGTTTCACAACTCATTCAAATATTAATAGTATTAAAAAAAAAACTATTACTCTGTATTTCTTTGGAAAGTTTTTCCTGAGAAAAAAAAAAAACATCACATTTGTGCACAAAAGAGTCATATCGAAGAAATGGTTAAAATCAGTAAAAAAGGTAAAATTCCATTAAAAATATATGATAAGAATGGTAAATCAATGGCAAAATGGTCCAATTGATAAAATAACAAGGTAAACTTACAAAATTTTGATAAAACTAATAAAGAATGAGTAACATCGGTTAAACATGGGATAATAAAAAAGAAACGGATCAAATAGATAACAGAACAAGAACGAAAAAATGTGAAATATATATGTGAGAACATAGGTTAAATCAGCAAAATAATAAGTATAATCAGACTAAAATTGGGTTAAACCAGAGAGAATTTAGTGATATGATTAACAAATGAAATAAAATCCACTAAAATTTGGTTACACTAGAGATAATGGATGGATTGATTAAGAAATGTGATGAACAACACAAAACAAGTTAAATCAGTGAAAGAACGGACTAAAATAACAAAAATAATGATAAAGACAATGTAAAAGCAAGTAAAATTGATATTTCTTTGAAAAATTCTTAAGAAATTATCACGTATAAAAAAAATCAAAAAACTTAAACAACTTAAAACAAAAGGTCACCATCTGAGTTAGTTAAATTATAAAAAAAGTACAATTTAGTAATTGGAAAACTTATAATTGGTTTAAGCCAAAATAAGTCAAAATATAGAATGGTTAAAATCGGTATAATCGTCTATAAGTCGATTAAAAATATGTGATAAAAATGGTAAAGTAATTGAAAATATAGGTTAGATAGAAGAAAAAAGATTTAAAGGAAAAAAAATGGTGACTGGCAGACAATGGGTAACTGGTAAACAATGAATGATATTGGTTAAACATGAGATAATAATAATAAAAAAAAAAACGGGATCAAATCGATAAAAGAACAAGAACAAAAAGGAGTTAAATTGGTAAAAAAACAAAGGTGAAATATGTGGAAAAAAATAAGTTAATTAGCAAAAGAATAGATAAAATATACTAAAATTGGGATAAACTAGAGAGAATAGGTGAACTGATTAACAAATGAGATAAAACACAAAAATGGGTGAAATCGATCAAAGAACGGGTTAAAACAACAAAAGCGTGCAATTGACACTTCTTAAGAAATTATCAATTAACTTAAAAATCATTAAAGAACCTCAAAAAAAATGTCTCATTTGTGTTGTATGAATAAAGTAAAGTACTATTTTGTTAATTGAAAAACTTGTAGGCCTAAGTCAAAACATATAAATGGTTAAAACTAGTGAAAACATGTAAAATATGTTAGATCGAAGACAAATGAGTTAAAGCAACAAAAAATGGTAAAATCGATAAAACAATGGGATAACCCGACAAAACAAGGGTAACCCGATAAAACAGAATGATATCAGCTAATTACGGGATAAAAAAAAGGGTCAAATTGATCAAAGTACAACATCAAAAAAAACCGATAAAAAAAATAAGCAGAATCGATTAAAATTGGGTTAAATTGGAGAGAATGAGTGAATTAATTAACAAATAAACCACAAAAAATCGGTGAAATCGATTAAAGAACGGGTTAAATAACATAAAAAGAAATGGTAAACTCAATGTAAAAGCGGATGCAATTGATGAAAGAACATGTTAAAATAAACAAAAAAAAACTTAGTGTGGAAGCATGTTAAATCAATAAACTATGTTTACTCAACAAAATTGAGGAAGATTAGTAAATTACGAGTTAAATTGGTAAAAAAAATTGGATTGGGCATGTAAATAAAAATGGAACTCAGTAAAAAGCAAGTATAATAATTAAATGAAAATATCAAGGTCAAGAAAGAAAAAAATTGATTCGTTCAAATGGTAGTTTTAGAAATATAGTTACGTAGACATGTAGTTTTGGGTTAGAACTACTTAGTAATATATATTTTTTTTATTTTCAAGTTTTGGCTTTAGGTATTCATGATAACAACTTTAAATTCTTGGTAACAACATAATAATAATTAAAGTGATTTAGTCAAAAAATAATGTGATGTATCATTAAAACCATAATATGATTGAAAAATTATTATATAATTCAACTAACTTGGTAAATTAGTTAATAATTACGTGAAACGCATGCAAGGGCAAACCTACATAGGGGTTAGTGAAGTCTATAGCCCCACTAAGATCTATAAAATATATTTATTAGTATTATTTTAAATATATAAACTGCAATTGCTCACTGGACAGGGTATTCAAAACTTTGAATGATGCTCGGAGTTCGAACCTTGGATGTCACATTCTTTAGTTTTTTTTTTCCTTTTGTGAAAAGTATTGTTAAAATTCATATTAGTTTTTTTTTATTATTATAAAATTCATATTAGTTTTAGTTACATACTAATAAATGTCTTTGCTCATTTGTTTGGTTATGTATATTTATAAACATTGTCCCGAGTTCAATACTCAGGAGTACCATTTCTTTTATTACTTATTTTATAGTCTTTTTGTTTCATAGCAATTATTCTTTTAATTTATTTTATTTTCTCAATGATTGTCTTTAATTTTTTTTTCTTGACAATTGTTCTTTTAATTTTTTTTTCTTTTTGAATAATTATTCTTTGATTTTTGTTATTTTCAATTTTTTTTAAAATTGTATTTCCTTTTTAATAATAATCAAGAAAATTCATTTTTTTTATTATATGTTTTATTTAATACATTACTACATAAACCCCCTCCCTCCCGCCCAAAAAAAATATTGATCTAGCTCCGCACCTGATTATTATGGACATAGTTTAGAAAATTAAAAATCGGCGCGATTAATTGTTGTCATATGAAATTGTATTTTCATTATTTAATTTATCCTAGAATCTTACAGCCCCATGTAAAGTTTCATTATGTTTCGGTCAGTCGTATATTTGAAACTTTTCGAGGTTTTCGAATTTTTTTGAGAAATCTTAGGAAGAATTGTAAATAATAAAAAAATGTTAAAGTAGAAACTACTCCATATTCTCATTTTGGTTAACTCAAATACAAAAATATTTTGATGTTTTCGGGTATAACTTATCAAAAATTTAATCTATGCTTAGCCTCCACTGGTCTGTAAAACCTGAATCAGCCCCTGAACGCACGTGTACTTTTCTAGCAAATTTTTAAAAGTACAGAAATATTTGCTTGTCCAATATACATATAAATGGTTATTTATATACATATAAATCAAACCAAACGAATGAAATCTAAAAGATGCAGCGAACCTGCATGGTTGAATTTAATAAAAATACGCAACCTAGATTCAAACTTCTTTGTTTATTCGGATGATATTGTACAAGTCTTCCTCATAAGAAAATTAATTACCTAGCTTGTTAATGCACGTGTCATCAACCGTAAGGTCCATTAATTAATTAGTAAAAGAAAAATAGATATAAAAGATCGAATCAACAAATATTGGAAAACAAATGGGGGAAATTAAGGGTTAATGCCATCTCTAATAATTCCGAGAGGGAATACCCTCTCCCTCTCCCCCTCTCTCTAGTTTTTTAGTCATCTCTAACGACTCATTCTATCAAACTCATTTAATAATTAATTTTATCCTTCTCTATTATTATTATTATTATTATTATTATTATTATTATTATTATTATTATTATTATTATTATTACTACTACTACACCAAAAATAAATTTAAAATTAACATTCATTTAAAATCAAAAGTACATTAGGAAACTTAGAAAATAAAAAATTAATTCATGATTGTATTGCATTATTTTAAATTTTTAGAAAGAATTATTTTTGGGTGATAAATACAACCCCAAAATTATTAAAATAAATCAATATTAAAATACTAGTGTTAATTTAATGAAATAAAAGTTATTTTTTTATAATTAAAAATAATTATCTCCAAATAATATACAAATTTTAGTAATTTTTTTATTTTTAAATAAAGATAAAAAAATAACCAAATAAAACAAAACGAAATTAAAAAAAAAAATATAGCATGTGATGGAGGGGACTTGGATGGGAGAAGCTCCCCCTCCCCCTCCCTCCAAGGTCCCTCCAGGGTCCCTCTAGTGGGTATACCCTCTCCGCCCCCCTAGTCATTGGAGATGATTTTTTTCCCCCTTCCCCCCATATACCCTCAAAGGCATCTCCCCACTAGTCATTAGAGATGCCCTAATATGAAAGTAGTTTGGCTGGGTTTGGTCTCGGTTTAGTCTCAATAATTGATTTTAGAGGTTTCACCGAAATCGTTGAAACTCGATTTGGATAATGGTTTCAATGGAATATTGAGATTGTAAAATATTATTAAATAATAGTTAGTGGATTTTGAAACTTTGAGATATGACTTGGATTGAGGTTTGATTGTTGGGGTTTGGAGAAGAAAATTAGGTGGTAGATGTCAAATCAATAACTTTATGTGTAAAAAATAAATGACAGATGTCAAATCAATGATTTTATAGGTTTCAAGTAGGATTGTGTAGGTTTCGATTTGTCTGAAACTTGGAGTTTCGCCTGAGATCTCTTCAAACTTTTTACTTGATGGGGTTTGACCCGATTTAAGTGAAACTAAACCTAGGCAGTATATACAGCCTTAAACTATGAAGCACCGACTCTTCCAAAAGTATGAAGAATGCCGAGTCGACTCGGCCGGGACTCGGACTCGCCGTCGACTCGGCTGCGACTCGCATCGGACTCGCCACGTGGCGAGTCCGAGAAAAAAAAATAAAAAAAATTCGGACTCGCGAGTCGACTCGGTCAAGCTGAAGAGTCGACTCGGTCAATGACTCGTTTGGGGTTTTTTTGCAATTTTTTATAAAGTCTTGGGTTGAAACTGCAAATTACTCACCTAATTAATAAAAAATTGAACATTCCTTCACTTCCTTTCCTTTTCTTCGGTTCTGCTTCTGCGCCCAGTTCATTCATCCAAAATTGAAAATCCAAATTCACAATTCAAAACAAAATCCACCATGAATAAGTAAACAAATTCTTCATTTCATTTACTCCCACCATTACCCATCACACTCTAACAAGTCTACAAACCTAGATCGATCCCCAATTTAACAAGAACCCTAATTTTTTGATTTTTTTTGCATATGGGACTTATTTTGAATCATCATTTATCATGTATTTGGAGTGAATTTAGACATCGTTCTTGATCTTTTCTTTTGATTTTGTGTTATTAATATTTGAATGAGTGTTTATTCAATAACTTTGATGCTAAGGTATTTTTTTTATATATAACTATATAAATTTATTTTATTAAAATATACGTATTCATGCCGAGTCGTATCTTTAATTTTTTTTGAAAACGAGTCGCCGAGTCCGAATCGTGTCGAGTCCGAGTCGCCGAGTCCGTATCCGTGCAACGTTGGCCTTAAATGATCAGGTGAGAGGATTATTTTTCTTAACTAATTCTAAAATTTGAATGGCGCCTTTCTTTGTTGTTTCTTGTAGTCGTACATTTTGAGTTTGATGTGTGCATTTGGTCGTGCATTTGACTAAGAAGTCAATTGTCCAACCTTCCTTCATTAATTCTTTGTTTGCGGTCTTCTGCGTGCACCGGTGCTCGTGCACAACCGCAATTTTTGAGTTTTGAAATTTTATCGCCTGCTAAACGACAAAGGTGGGACTAGATCTCTTATTTGCCACGTCGACGGCGATAAACTTAAATGTTGCTCATTGGCCTAGGTTGTCTAATTTTTTACTCTCTCCGTTTTTTTAATTTTTAATTAATTATTTTGGATAATTGAACACATATTAAGGAAAAATACCAGATATTTTTTTAACCAAATCATCACGCATTAATTACAACCAATTAACAAGAAGAATAAAATGCCGATGAGGCCTTAGCCAAGTGGTTAAGGATGAGGCTCCATGACCACGAGGTCATGGGTTCAACTCCCACGAATGTGGGTATTTTCTCTAGTTTCATACTAGCCTTTCTCTAGTTTAATACTAGTACTTTGTTCACTTATTATCATTGGAATAGTTTCGATTCGATATAGTGTTTGATGTAATAATGTATTCACCATCTCAAAAAAAAAAAAAAACAAGAAGAATAAAATTAGTAGAAAAGAATTAATTTTACATTGACTAACACGATAAATAAAAGTAAACAATTTTTTTTAAAAAAGACAAATAAAAAATTAACGGAGTGAATATTATTTTAGTGGATTAATTTCATGTTGGGAATACTTAACAAATTTTGTCAAATTAAATACAAATAGAACTCAAGTAGCTTTTCATTTCATATACTCCATATATGATGTCATTGTATTTTGTCTTTGGTCTACTATTCTGCTTCGCATTCAGATACTAGAAAGTGTTATAAATATTAAAGTTATGGATGTCATTGAAAGGTCACTTTGAAGTTACTAAAGTCTAGATTAATTCACATTGAAGAGTTAGAAAGATTGTAACTTATGACTTTTGGGTATTCCAACTAGTCCTATAAATAGTGATACTTTGTAATGTATTTCTCAATGAATATGAATAAAATCTCCTCTCCCACTTTGTTCTTTTTAGTTTAATCTTTACTTGTTCATCTTTTAGTTTATTTCGTAACACGTTATCAGCACGATTCACTCCGAAATACTTGATCCAACTTAAGTATTTCCATAACACATCAGGTAGGAATTGTATGGTGTTGTCCATGTAAGATTTATTACTTTCTGGTATATAATATAATTGCTGTTGCGTAATTCTACTCAGTTTTATAGCAGTAAGAGTACTTTCTATTCTTTATCATTATTTGCTATATACTCAGTTTTATAGCAGTAAGAGTACTTTTTATTCTTTATCATTATTTGCGATCTAATCAGTTTTATAGCAGTAATAGTACTTTCTTTATCATTATTTGCTATCTACTATGTTTTACTAGAAAACCGAGACTAATTTCATCTCTACTTATTTCTTAATTTACCATCACTCATCTGTCTATACTGCTTATTAAATGTTTCAGCGTCATCGGACCACAAACCAAGTTTCAATTCAGCCAAATATGTCCAATTCATTTCATTCAAAAATGTAAAGGTTTGTAATTATGTTTAAACTTTTAATCTACAATTCTTATTCTTTTGTGTTGGCGTATGGCCAAATAATAGAAAATAGAAAATAGTTTTTCTTGTGCCACCACTGGACATGAATTGTTTTACATTCATTAAATATTTAAAACAATTTATTATTGATAATAATTTTTTCTCTAAAATATTCTGACCATTCTGACCGTTGAGTTTACTTATGTTCATATCTTCTATGTCTATGTACTAGGATTGAAGTTATTATCATTTTTGGACCCCGGAATTATTTGATTGTTTGGAATTAATTGATTGGTATTAGAATAGGTAAACAATTTTTTAATTTAGTTTCATGACAGTAAGGATAAGAAAGTTGAAATTAAGGCTAATTCATGACCATAATTTATTATACAATACATGCATGATTTGATTATTTTAAATTTAATAACTCAAATTCTTTGTTACACATACTCAGTGACATTATTCTAATTATTATTTTTATTCCATATTAGCTAACAATATGTCAAATCTCACCAAACTCGAGTTTGCCGCTCTAGACATATCGGGAAAGAATTATTTATCTTGGGTATTAGATGCTGAAATTCATCTAGACGCTAAAGGTCTAGGAAATACAATCGTAAAGGAAAATGATGCATCTAATCAAGACAAAGCAAAAGCAATGATTTTTCTTCGTCATCATCTGCATGAAGGATTAAAAACCGAATATCTAACGGTTAAGGATCCACTTGAATTATGGAACAATCTGAAAGAACGTTATGAACATCAAAAAACGGTAATTTTACCGAAAGCTCGTTACGATTGGATGCATTTAAGGCTACAAGATTTTAAAACCGTAAGTGAGTATAATTCTTCGATTTTTAAGATAAGTTCTCAATTGAAATTGTGTGGAGAAAAAATAACTGACGATGACTTATTAGAGAAAACTTTCTCAACTTTTCACGCATCTAATGTGCTCCTGCAGCAGCAATACCGTGAAAAGGGATTTAAAAAATACTCTGAATTGATCTCATGCCTTTTAGTGGCTGAGCAAAATAACGAGCTATTGATGAAAAATCATGAAATTCGACCCACTGGTGCCGCTCCATTCCCAGAAGTGAATGCAACAGTACATGGAAATTTTGAGACCGGACCCTATCGTGGTCGCGGCCGTGGACGTGGCCGTGGTCGTGGTGGTAATCGCGGCCGTGGACGTGGGCGAGGTCGTAATAATTTCAATTATTATGGCAACAATAACTTCAGCCAACAAAAGAAAAATGATCTGAAAGATAAGGGTGGTCCAAGTAACCCTTCAATAGGTGGTCCTAACAATCCTTCAAAAGGAAATGAAAATATATGCCATCGATGTGGTATGAAAGGGCATTGGTCACGTACCTGTCCTACGTCTGAGCATCTCGTAAAACTTTATCAAGCATCAAAGAATATGGAAACAAACTTGACTTTTCAAGATAATGATACAAATACCAATTTTGGTTATGAAGATGATGCCCACAATATTGAAGCAAATCTTTCCTACAAAGATAATAACATTAATGATTTTACTCATATGGATGTAGAGGACTTTTTCGAGACTCTCGATGGGAGAGTTGATGATGGAAATAATAAGCAGAACTAAATAGCTAGTTGAAAGTCATGTTTCGATGTTATTTACTTTAAGTTTTTCACTTCGTACTTTTGATCATCTTTTAATTGTATTTCAGTTTCACCTATTAATAAATATTACTTATGATAAATTATTTTGTTTAATGAAGCAATATGGATTTGCGAAATTCTATGGTGGGATCCAAGATCGATCTCAATGATGTATGTCTAGTCGACTGTGCTACAACGCATACCATACTTAAAGATAAAAAAAATACTTTTCTGAATTAATAGCAACTAATGCAAATGTTAATACCATATCTGGTAGTGCAAAACTAATTGAAGCTCCGGAAGTGCCATTATATTATTATCTGAAGGAACAAAATTTGTTATAAATGATGCTTTATTCTCTAGTAAATCTAAAAGAAATTTACTAAGTTTCAAGGATATTCGCCGAAATGGATATCATATTGAGACTACAAATGAGAATACTAATGAATACTTACATATCATAGTTGTTATATCAGGAAAGAAAAGAGTTTTGGAAAAGTTATCTGCCTTATCTTCGGGTTTGTATTATACAACTATTAGTACAATTGAAACACATGCTTTAGTAAACCAGAAGTTTACTGATCCAAATACTTTTAATATTTGGCATGACCGGTTAGGCCATCCCGGATCAACAATGATGCGTAAAATTATAGAGAATTCATATGGTCATTAATTGAAGAACCAGAAGATTCTTCAATTCAAAGAATTCTCATGTGCTGCCTGTTCTCAAGGTAAATTAATAAATAAACCGTCTCCAATGAAAATTGGGTTAGAATCTCCAGCATTTCTGGAACGGATTCAATGTGATATATGTGGGCCCATTAATCCATCATGTGGACCATTCAAATATTTTATGATTTTGATAGATGCATCTACAAGATGGTCACATGTGTGTTTATTATCAACTCGCAACCTGGCGTTTGCGAGATTACTTGCGCAAATAATTAAATTAAGAGCACAATTTCCAGATTATGCAATTAAGTCAATTCGCCTTGATAATGCTGGTGAATTCACATCTCAGGCTTTCAATGATTATTGTATATCTATTGGAATAACAATTGAAAGTCCTGTTGCCCATGTTCATACACAAAATGGACTAGCAGAATCATTCATTAAACACCTCCAATTAATTGCTAGACCATTACTTATGAGAACAAAACTTCCGATTTCAGCATGGGGATATGCTGTTTTACATGCAGCAGCACTTGTGCGCATCAGGCCAACAAGTTATCATAAATTCTCCCCATTACAATTGACTTTTGGCCATGAGCCAAACATTTCCCATCTTAGGATTTTTGGATGTGAGTCCCCTTCTATAATTAAGTATCTTGAACAAATGACGGGAAATTTATTTACGGCGCGGTTTGCCGTTGTCATTTTGATGAAACAATGTTCCCAACATTAGGGGGAGAGAATAAAGAGCTGGTAAAAGAAATAACATGGAATGCATCATTATTATCTTATCTAGATCCTCGAACAAACCAGTGTACACAAGAAGTTCAAAAGATAATTCATTTGCAAAATATTGCAAATCAACTTCCAGATGCATTTACCAATATCAAAAGAGTTACTAAATCGTATATACCAGCTGAAAATGCTCCAGTTCAGATTGATGTCCCGGTAGGACAATCTGTTAGTGCAAATGAAAGCAAACCACGGTTAAAACGTGGCAGACCAATCGGTTCCAAGGATAAAAATCATCGTAAAAGAAAAGGAGCAAAAGATGAAGATGGTCATATTGTGGAGGCAAGCGCTCATGAAGAGTCGCATGACATAACTAATAATAACACCCAAGAAGCGGTGCAGGTACCTGAAAATAATGAAAATGAAGAGATCTCAGTAAGTTATGTCAGTACAAGAAAAAGATGGAACCGAAATAAAATAGTTGTCGACAACATTTTTTCATACAACATTGCTGTTGAAATTATAAATGAGAATGAGGATCTAGAACCTAAATTTGTCGAAGAATGTAGAAATAAAAATGACTGGCCAAAATGGAAAGATGCAATTCAAGCAGAATTAAATTCACTTTCAAAACGTGAAGTTTTTGGACCAATAGTCCAAACACCAAAAGGTGTAAAGCTCGTTGGGTATAAATGGGTATTCATGCGAAAAAGAAACGAGAAAAATGAAGTCGTTAGATATAAAGCACGACTAGTGGCACAAGGGTTTTCGCAGAGACCCGGTATTGATTATGAGGAGACATATTCTCCTGTGGTGGATGCAATTACTTTTAGATACCTTATTAGTTTGGCAGTACGTGAAAAGTTAGATTTGCGTCTAATGGATGTTGTTACAGCCTATTTATGTGGCTCGCTCGATACTGAAATTTATATGAAAGTCCACGAAGGACTTAAAATTCTAGATTCATTTGGGAAATCCCAGGAAAGTTATTCAATACGCTTGCGTAAATCATTATATGGATTAAAACAATCTGGGCGCATGTGGTACAATCGATTGAGTGGATACTTGTCAAAAGAAGGTTATAAAAGTGATCCAATTTGCCCATGTGTTTTTATAAGGAAATCAGGATTAGAATTTGTTATAATTGCTGTATATCTTGATGATTTAAATATTATTGGAACTCCTGAAGAGCTTCAAAAAGCAGTTGATTATTTAAAGAAAGAATTCGAAATGAAAGATCTTGGAAAAACAAAATTTTGTCTCGGCTTGCAGATCGAGCATCTATCAAACAAAATTCTTCTTCATCAATCAACTTATATACAAAAGATCTTGAAACGATTCTATATGGATAAGTCACATCCTTTAAGTACCCCAATGGTTGTAAGATCTCTAGATGTAAAAAAGGACCCTTTTCGTCCTCATAATGAAGAACTCCTTGGTCCTGAAGTACCATATCTCAGTGCTATTGGAGCATTGATGTATCTTGCTAATAGTACACGTCCTGATATATCTTTTGCTGTAAATTTATTAGCAAGATTTAGTTCTTCTCCGACACGACGACATTGGAATTGAATTAAACATATATTTCGATATCTCCGAGGAACAATTGATATGGGGTTACTTTATCAAAATAATGCAAAATCATACTTAGTTGGATATGCGGATGCAGGTTACTTATCTGATCCACATAAAGCCCGCTCTCAAACAGGCTATGTATTTACAAGCAATGGAACTGCTATATCATGGCGTTCTACTAAACAAACTTTAGTTGCCACTTCATCAAATCATGCAGAAATAATCGCAATGCATGAGGCAAGTCGAGAGTGTGTTTGGTTAAAATCAATAAACCATCATATCCAACAGATGTGTGGTATATCATTCGACAAAAATACCCCAATAATTTTGTATGAAGATAATGCAGCTTGCATAGCTCAACTCAAAGAAGGGTACATCAAAGGTGATAGAACGAAACATATTTCACCAAAATTTTTCTTCACTCATGAACTTCAGAAGAATGGTGACATAGATGTTCAGCAAATTCGTTCAAGTGAAAATTAGGCAGATTTATTAACTAAGGCATTGCTGACTGTCAGATTTGAGAAGTTGATAAGTGAAATTGGGATGTGTCGACTTAAAGATGTTAAATGATTTTGTCATCAGGGGGAGTAAAAGATATATTGCACTCTTTTTTTCTTCACTAGGTTTTTATCCCAATGGGTTTTTCCTAGTAAGGTTTTAATGAGGCAATAAACAATAAACAATGAACATCCAAGGGGGAGTGTTATAAATATTAAAGTTATGGATGTCATTGAAAGGTCACATTGAAGTTACTAAAGTCTAGATTAATTCACATTGAAGAGTTAGAAAGATTGTAACTTATGACTTTTGGGTATTCCAACTAGTCCTATAAATAGTGATACTTTGTAATGTATTTCTCAATGAATATGAATAAAATCTCCTCTCCCTACTTTGTTCTTTTTAGTTTAATCTTTACTTGTTCATCTTTTAGCTTATTTCGTAACAGAAAGTGAATTGTCCGAGATTCTCCCTATTTTTCATCCAAGGTAATAAATTACATTTATGTATGAGGGGGAGGATTGTTGAAAGGCTTTGGGGGGATTGGTTCGGGTGTGGTTAGACAGGAAAAAAAAGGTGAAAAAATATCATTTTATCCCATTTGAAAATTTTAAAGAAATAATTTATTTTATTTAGTTGGAGAGTGTAATTCACTTTTCGAAATTAGGAGTGGATATAAGAAGTGTTATTGTAACATAGAGGGTAAATTGTCATATTTATCACAATACGTAGGGATAAATTGCTACATTTATCATAATATAGAGGGTAAATTATCACATTATCATAACACATAAGGAGTAAAATGCTACATATAAAATGTCAGTGAGACCATATGAAACTTTTATAAGATTATAGGGATAAAGTGATTTTCTAAACTACATAGAGATAAATTAATTGAACATCATAAATAATTAATTAAACATTGTAAATATGACATGAATAAATTACCGTATATATATCGTGAGTTTGATTTTTCACAATTCAATGTATCACCTTCCAATGACATCAAAATCGTATATCGTATCTGGTATGAGTTAATTTAACATGATCACTTACATAAATTGAGTTCTTGAGTGTAATACTTATGGCTGAAAATCAAACCAAGCAGGTCAATATTCGATTTAAGTTCGTTAAATAAAAGTTCGTTTCATGAGTTTGGTTAGTCATATTTTGTTGGGATTTTTATGTGTGAATGGAATCAGTAAAAGAAAGAGATGTGTCTATTCATTAGGTACCCTATGAACTGAAACATTGTGTCCCTTCTCAAGAGGCACTTTGTGTCTATAAATATGAAACAGAATCTGGAAAATTATGAAAAACATATAAAGTAATTAAAAGGAAAATTACTGCTCTCTCTTTCTCTTACTTTCGTCAAAATTTAGTTCGAAATTTCTGTTTGTTTAAGTTTGCCGTGGGTTCATTATTTGTGCAAATAATTAACAACAGACTGTTGTATCATGGAAGACTAACGGGAATCAAACTATATGCACCGTGGCAGCCCCAAAAATATTGTCTTAAGGAAATTTGTTTCGACAAGCCTAAGTCTAATTTCCTTGTTTTCCACGTAAAGATTGAAGTGATATTTGGTTTCGATACATGTAAGTATTTTTTACTATTTTTTGTGTAAGATCGAAATATTTAAGTACACAGATTGTTAGACACCAACATATTTGTCAAACAAGTTTGAACAATATTTTCGTTTAATAATTATCGAAGTCCGACCGAGCTCGATAAGTGATTAGTTGATAAAGCATCAAATTACTCGATACTCGACTCGAACCACCCGTTTAAGCTCCGTTCATTAAATATAATTAAACTAAACTCAAATACAATTTCGAGCTCGAAACCAAATTGAAGAAAATACCATTCGACATTACACATATACACCCACAATAAGTAATATTTAGCTACATTGCTACAAATGACAAAGTATCACTACTAAAATGTCACTTATAACAATATAGCTAAAGATTCATTGTCAGTATATTAGAATTAAAAGTAGAATTATAAAGTATCGCAATTTTAGAAAAATATCATGTTCTTTTGGTGTTTGGGAAAGTAGTTAGTGAGAGTAGTGGATGTTTGTAAAATATTCTAGATTTGCATAATGTTATTTGTTTGGATTTTGAGAGAGTGGCTTGAGAAATAAACTAGGTATAGATTTTTTTGGGAAGAGTGATGTTGTAGGTGTAAGATGTGTAAGACTTTATGTAAAATCATGTTTGTTATGTATATGTTAATTTATGTCAAATCAAAGTAGAGTTTGTATATGTTTTGTTTAGAAATAAGAAAATTGTTGTTTGTTTGATTTTTGAGAAAGTAGTATATATGAGTAAATTGAGAGATGAAAACTTTATTTTGAGAAAATTGAATACATGTTTGTTAGACATTTTTCAAACATGAAATTTTTGGAAAACGTCAAACAAACAAATTTCACGAATTTTTTTTTTAAATTATGTTAAATCAAGATTATTGTCAGAAAAAAATGACTTTCGTTGTGGTAAATGAAAAAGGCGTTTGATTTAGATTCGTAAGACTTGTTCCGTTTGAGACATAAAATAAATTAAAAATTAAATCTAAGATAAAAAAAATTAAACATTTCTTCAACCAATTATACAAAATTTAATATCACATATAATTCTTATATAAATTATATTCTATGCAAAACGTATGAAGGGCAAAATCAAAGCAAAACTAGTTTCAAACTTTCAACTAACCGCATTCTCCAAAGCAAGTAGCCGCATTCTCCCCGGCCCTTTTTATTTCTAGTGGGGCAGGCTTATTAATTAAAGCTACTGCCGACTCATACAAATTACGATAAATTAAATTGGTTTTCAAATTAAATAAACTTTATTATTCGAAAAAATAATTAAATAAACTTTATTCAAAGTAAGTAAACTTATGAAATTGGTCCTTAACATACAGATTAACGAATCCAAAGCTATATTTACATAAAATATTGGGCATGGATAATGCAATTTAACTTTTTTTAATAATAATGCATAATGGTCTTTCATTCGAATGATAATTGTTCTTTTTACCTACCATATACAACCTGTAAAATTATGATTAGATCTTCGATCATATTTTAATATACTACCAGTACCTTTTGTCTGTGTATATATTAAATCTAATCGACTTTTCGAGTACTATATAGTCAAGATGCACTCATTGGCCAGCACAAACTTTAGTTTACATAAAAAAATTGTGATAAATGGTCTTGGATGCACATTGGTTTATACTTCATATCTTTCAAATTTTGGAGTATAGAAAAAGAAGATTAAAATATACTGTAGTTTTTATATAAAGGACGAAAATAGGATTTTTAGAAAAATATAGATCTAGTTGAGATATGATGGAGTACTTTAAAATGTGAAAATTTGCATAAGATTTTAATATTGAAAACTTAGGGTCATTTGATTGGATTTTCGAAGATATATTTTAGAAATTATGTGAGTTTGTAGAAATTTCGTCAGTTTTCGTGCATTTCAAAATTTGTTGAAAATTTTTGGGCCTGTTTGTTTGGCGTTTTCCAAAAAAAATTCGTGTTTGGGAAATGCCAAACAAACATGTTTTCTATTTTCTGAAATAAATTTTTCATCTTCCAATTTTCTCAAACTACTCTCTCAAAACCCAAACAAACAACAATTTTTTTATCTTCAAATAAAACCTATACAAACTCTACTCTGATTTGACATAAAGTATTATATCTCTTACACAATTTATCTCACAACAAACATGATTTGACATAAAGTCTTACACATCTTACACCTACAACCTAACTATTCAAAAAAAAAAAAATCTACATATACTTTATTTCTCAAACCACTCTCTCAAAACTCAAACAAACAACATTATGCAAATCGAAATTATTTCACAAACCTCCACAACTCTCCCAAACTACTTTCCCAAACACCAAACAAACGGGCCCTTTGAGTTTTACAAGAAAGTGACACAATTCTCAGAACCCTAGAAATTGTTTAGTTTTTGAATTTTAAGAAAGTATATTCACTTTTCACGCTTTCCCCAAAATTCAATCAAAAAATCCTAAATATATGAAAAAGGTTGAGACATTATTAACGTCGGCTATGTTTTTTCTTCTTAAATAAAAAGAAAATATAAATAACAAAGTATGATCATAATCCACGTTGGCATATTAATTAGAGAAACAAAACACAGCTAATAAGTAATTAATACAATGGATTTGATTACATTTTAGTTTAATTTAGGTTCATCCCCCAGGCAGAAAATTGAATTGGGGATTGGACCCATGAAAAAGACGAAAAGGCAACAACCTGTCGATATGCCCCTACAATTCCCAACTTGAGAAAGTGACCAATTGCAACTTGATGATAAGCAATTTCATGCAACTTCAAGTTGGTAGTACGTTGTACTATAAGAATTTGATTACTCATTTTGAAAATAAGCTTTTTAATTTGTGGCTTAAAAGTCAAGCCAAATGTCAATAGTTCTACCACGTGCGATGAAAAATTGAAAACTTGAATTAATAGCTTTCAATTTCAAATTATAAAAATCAATTAATTATATTTATACGTTAATGAGGTCATATTTCATTGATAAGACGTCCATAGTTAATTGATGAGACGTTGAGACTTCAGAATTAATAGGTGATGGGTTCAATTTTTGCTAAATTGAATTTTTCTTCTGATTTAAAAATAGTATTTAATGATTCATTTTGTTTGTAAATTGACACGAATAGTCAAATCCATTACTCTAACCTTCTAAGAAAATATTTACATCCATTACTTTATGAGTGAATTACACTCGGAGTACCCTTTGAGGCTTATCGTAGTTTCAAAAAATCTCTTATTCTAAAAATTACAAGACACCCCTTACAGGGTGTTTTTTTTTAACATTTTTAGGTCTATTAATACCACACTAGTTTCGTCTATTACGCGTACCATTTGATTATTTAAATTAATAGACTTTTTATAGATAAAAGTAAGGCTGAGTTGATTTTTATAATTAATGCTCCCAAATATATTTAACTTTTTTTTTTTAATGATTTATGCCAAAAACTTATACTGCAGTATATTATTGTATATTATTGACAGTGTGAACTTGACCTTCTCCAGTACATTGAAATGTAAGAAGACCATTGATATATATTTAGCGGCTGATTATTTACATAAAAAAAATCTTCAAATTATATCTATCATTATATCTATGAGTTCTTATGCCACGTTCTTAGAATGGTTTGAAAGTGAACGAGTCAAGTGTTAATTATTCAAATTCAAATTAAAATTGTAAATCGCCTAGTTAAGTAGCTATATAATTGTGTTCATATGTTCAACTTGTGATTAATCAAAATTAACATTAGTTAATTTGCTTGTAATCCTACCTGACATTCATAGAGAATAACGAACTTAGACAAATCTTGTAATTTTAAATATATAAGGATCACGTGCATTTGAATTTTGTGTATTTTTAAATTATATAAGAAGAAAGAACAAATGTATCAATTGAAAATTCAAAGCATAACAATTTAAACTAATACGTATCGTCGTATAGGAAAAAGGTCCTACTCCTACGACTTACAAAATGGAATTTCATGCCAAGATATCTTCGTGTGTTGTGACTATTGTCTACTTAGTTAATACTCTCATGTCTTATTTAATTTTTACTAAAAAAAATGTTCCTTTTTAATTAGCAAAATGTCATATTTAAAAATCCGTCGTAAGTCAATTAAATTGTTACTGTCATTTTCTTAAGTGAATATGGAGTTATTGTCAATTATTAAAGTTAACAGGAGGATTATCATTACTTTTGTGAGTGCATAGGCGTGTTTAATTTTCACATTTTATGATAAGGGTATAATTATCATTTTTCTCGCAAGTTAACAAAAAGAGTTTTTGCTAATAAAAATATTACAGTGAGATTTTATCAATTAGACAAAGAATATGGACTATTTTTGTACGTATTTCACTCTATAAAATTTCTCTTACAGCCAACTTTTAAATTTTACTCCTTTCATTTTTTCTATTTGTTGTTTTAGAATTAATGATCGCACGTGGATTAAGAAATGCAATAAATAGTCATTTTTTTTTAAGAAAAAATCCAAAATATCCTTTTAATTAAATAATTAATAACATCATTAATTAACATTAATTATACACATTAACAAGAAGAGTAATATTTGTAGAAAATAATTAATTTTACATTGAAATTCTAAAACGACAAATTAAAGTAAACTTTATTAATGCGACACATAAAAAAACTTTTGTGATTATTTTTGTGATCATTATTGCTTGGGCTCGAAGTATTAAAACAAAAGTTCTTGCTAATAAAAATCATAATAACCAATGATGATTACTATTTCTTAATTAAAAAGATTATCGAAACAGTTAAAATATAATTTGCACGATTGGATTTAAGTTCCAAGAAGTTACATGGAAATGGGCTTATTAGCTAGCTGCTGGTGGACGACACGAGACTCTGACTATGAACATGGACCATAGTCCCTTATTTGAACTCACACAAAAAGACAAACCCAAATCAAACCTCAGCACTTTTGTACTAACTACAACTACAAGTACAATTAATTAATACGGAGTAATTTAATATACTATCTTCGTGTGCCCAAAACTACGAATTCTTATCAATCTATATTTATTATAGGGATTTTGTCAAATCACCCCAATATAATATGTATAATCAACAATTTATCTCCCTGTGATTTGAAAATAAATATATTACTCCATATATATGTATATATAGTAATAAGTGTTTTATACATTTCTCGTATGAAGTGTTGTACATGTGCTCGATAATATAATTCATAATTCATCTTAGTGTGGAAAATAATCGATTTGACCATAAAATGACCCGGGATCAAAAGTTCGACACATTTCGTCGAAAACATCAAATTCTTTTTATTTTTTAGGCAACTAAAACGAAAATATAGACTAGTTTGTACTTCAACACATTTCTTTGATTTACAATTTTTCCAAATATTTCTAGAAAAGTGCTCAGAATTTGACTGACCGAAACATACTACCAAATCGAAACTTTAATCCATGATAACGACAACATACTCTCTGCAGTTTATTCTTTTGTGATATGCTAATAAGAGAAATTATTTTGTGTAACTGTTGCACGGATGATGTAGTACATCAAATGGTTATTTCATATTGAGCCCCTGTATTTAAGGAGGAGTTACATTTAAAATCTAATCATCACTGTATATTAGTATAGAAAACAACTTTAAATAGATTTCTAATCATTTGTTTCACCACATCGATCATCCATGCATTGTACTGCATAATCGTTCGTGTAATAAACACTTTACCCCATTTGATAATGCCTAATGAAATTTATTTACCCTTTCCCTATGAAGATGTAAATACCGAAAGAGATGAACTATGCTTCTTTTAAAAAAACATAGGGGTAACTTGCCATTTTAAGTATCATGATGGGTAAAGTGACTCTTAAGAAATAGTAAGGGGGTAATTTGCTATTAAAATTTTCCATTTTGTTTTGTATATATCCACTCTCGGATACTTCTTCTCTCCTACCTTCGAACCCTCTACGAAATCTCCTCCCAACAGAAACTCAAATCCAAAATTTCCACACCTATAAAACCATCATTTTTCCACTCAAAGTGAAAAAAACAACCAAGTTTGAAACACGATCCAAGAAAATAGAAAACAACCTTTATTCAATTTGATCTTAATTGTAATAAAGAAAAATGGCTTCATTTGATGAAAGTAATATAGCTCTTGAAATCATACGCCAACACCTCCTTGATGATTTTGCTTTCATGGAAAATTATTGCCCTTCTTCATCTTCTGTCTTTTCTTCAGAATCATCTCAAATTTCAAGAACTTCAAGTAGTTCAAGTTCTATGTTGTCTGAATCAACAACAAACAACGTTAACACTATTTCCTCTCCCTGTAATGAACAGAGCACTTCTTTGACGTTCACCCCTGATTTTAGCTTTCCCATAAATCAAAATAGCTCAAATTCTGGATTCTTTGAATTTGAAACAAAACCAGTAATTACAAAACAGAGGAAGCCTTCACTCAACATAGCAATTCCTCAAGTGAACAAGAAAGTTGAGATTAAAGTGGTTCAAGAAAATTCCGGCGGCGATCGGAGGAAGTACAGGGGCGTCAGGCAACGGCCGTGGGGGAAATTCGCGGCGGAGATCCGCGACCCGAATCGGAAAGGGACCCGGGTTTGGCTCGGAACGTTCGAAACTGCTTTGGAGGCGGCGAAAGCCTATGACAGGGCGGCGTTCAAGTTAAGGGGAAGCAAAGCTATACTGAATTTCCCACTTGAAATTGGGAATTTTAATCCCTCGCCGGAGAATGAGGCGGCGGTTGGTTGCCGGAAAAGGGTCAGGGATAGTTTAAGTGAGTCAGAAGAAAGAGGGAAGAAGGTAACTGTTGAAGAAGTTAAAAGTGAAAGTGATTTAACGGCGGCGGTGCCATTAACGCCGTCAAGTTGGACGACGTTTTGGGACGGCGGGGACGGGAAGGGTATTTTTGAGGTTCCGCCGTTATCGCCATGTCCGGGTTTGGATTATTCAAGGAGAATGGTTATTTGAACTTTGGGGTTAAAAATGGATAAATTACTAAACTAAGGCACCTGACTGAAAAATAGTCTGGGGTGATTTTAGCAATTTAAGAAAGTTTGGGGGAATGTGAATATAGGTGAATTAGTGTGGGGTTTGTTTCATTTGTTTATTCCTTTGTATGACTTGGAAGCACGATAATTACATTTATTAAACTCCAAATCTACGTCTCAATTTGTACTTTTTGCTTTACTCAAGAATCCTTGATCATTTCTTTGAAATTAATTATTTGTAATCAATTTCCAACCACTTTATTAGACATTAGAACTTTTAAACTTAATTGAACATAATATTTGGTCGGATTGGTTAAAAAGGTTTTAGATTATTAGGATTGAGCTTTGTAAATTAGCAAGCAAAATTGCATTTTTAGTGTCACGTGGACCTAACTCTTGTTACTTTTAACCTCAAACATTATAAAATTTTACTTTTAGTGCTAATATTGTGTACCCTGGACTCATACTTTACAAAAGTGTATTTCTAATCACAACACAATTTTTTTAAATTATCTTGTATTTTTTATCCCATAGAATAGTGTTATTTTAATATTTTTAATCAGTTTTGGTCTTATACGATTCTTTAATCAATTTTGCAATTTGGTCTGATTGGAGGCGGTGAGACTAAAAACTCACATAAATCCATTTGATATTATTATAAATTTATAATTCTTACCAGACTTCTCCTTTTTCTATAGCCTGTAAGAAAATCTATCAATTTCTAAAAATTAACCTAGTATTATTTATTCCATTTTTAAAAGTTCAGATAAAGTTTTGTTTGTTAAATACATGAAAACTGCGAACATCTCAAAATATCCTCTAAATATCTAAAATCACTCTAAAAGAACCCAAACAAACAGGCAAATTTCTATCTTATTTCACTAAATCAAAATTTGACATATGTAGAAAAAACTTAATTAGAATGTGCATACGAGTTTAACAGCTTCTTTCATACGAAATCAAGGCCATTAATGATGTATTAACTCAATTCAACATCTTCATTATTACTAATTTTAATTAGACAAATTTGTAAAAATCGTCCCAAACTAATCACTGATTTTGAAATTTCGTCCCAAACTATAACAACTTGACGAATTTCGTCTGGTAATTTAATATTTTTTTGGAATATTAGCGTCACACCGTTAATTATGAAACAAAAATTGCACATTGGTCTGTTAGTTTACCACATGGTTGCTTACGTGTCATGACATGGTAAATTTTAACTTGAATGATTACGTAATAATGCAGAATTCGTCGCAAATTAGTTGTAAAATTGAACCGTCATTTTTATTAAATTAAAAATTTAATATTGAGACTAAATTCACACAAAATATTAAATTACGAGACGAAATTCGACAAATTGATATAATTTGGGACGAAAAATCAAAATTAATAATTAGTTTGTGACGTGTGACGATATTTCAAAAGAATATTAAATTACGGGACGAAATTCTGTGAGGTAATATGATTTGAAATGAAAATCCAAAATCACCAATTAATTTGTGACGTTTTCTATAATTTTACCTTTTAATTAATCTACGGGTCGAAATTCTGTGAAGTAATATGATTTGAAATGAAAATCCAAAATCACCAATTAATTTGTGACGTTTTCTATAATTTTACCTTTTAATTAATCTACGGGACGAAATTCTGTGAAGTAATATGATTTGAAATGAAAATCCAAAATCACCAATTAATTTGTGACGTTTTCTATAATTTTACCTTTTAATTAATCATATGTAAAATTGGTAAATATTGTATTGCTATTTTCATAATTGCAGGATTAGGGCCGTATTTGGAATGGTATTTGACACAAAAAATAATCTTGCGAAGCAAAATGGGCCAAAGAGACACATTTTTATTAAGATAGCCAGACACCATGTCCTGGTCTGGATGTAGCTGTCTTGGTTTAAATAAAAGGTTTTTTAATTGGATATTTTAAAAAGGTTCTTGAAACTTGTACAAAAGAATCCAAATATAATTTAAAAGTATTTTTTTTTTTTTTTATCAATTTGAATATTATTGATGAAATGATGAGTTCTTTTTTATGCGTTATTTTTTGATTGGATGTATTTGGATGTCACGGTTTTGGAGAAAAATGGCGGTGGTCATTTGGATGATTGAAAGGAAATAAATGTTATTTAAGTTGAAACACTCGAGGATCAGATTGGTGAAATCCTTTTTAAATAATGTTTGATTCAACAAAAATTTTGAAATATTAAGTTAAGAATAAATCCAAATTCTCAAACTGATAAATTGCAGGTGAAATTCTCATATCAAAATGTAATTAAATTATAAGAATGATGCGGCCTATTTGAATTGATTTTGGCTCAATTTTTGTCTAGGGTTTGGAAAAATAGTTTGAACAATTTTCAATGAAATCTTTGAAATTAACTCCACCTGAATTAAATTTGAGTGTTGCGTTTTGTGGCTTTAAAAAAAATTGAGACATTATTTAAATTGAAAATGAATGTTGAGATTATTTAATGTGGTGTAAAATATGGAGCGCGATTTTAGAATTTCCATCGGGACATGTGTCTTCGTCTACACTCCACACCATAAATTTGTATGAAAATCTAGTCTGCATACAACAAACAGTTATAGCTTGTTTGGTTGTCAAGAAAGTGAGGGAAAATTGTAGGGAAAGAAAAAAGAAAGGAAAGGAAAGGAAAATGAAAAGAAAGTCATTTTCCTCTACATGTTTGGTTGTCAGGAAACTTATTTTCTTGCAGATGTTTGGTTGTCAAGAAAATTTTGAAATATAATATTTTTAATAAATATTTTTGTTTGATTATGAATACTTTCAAAATTATAAAATATATTAAAAGTGATTGCAAAATAAAAGTTATCAAATTAATCCCTAGAAAAATAAAAAGTACAAATCGAGTAATTGAATCAAATAAAAGCTAGCAATAATGAAATAAATAAACTAAAATAACTTAAAATAAATCATAAAAATCATAAATAAGCACAAAGGGGCTTTTGATAGGAAAAAATCACAAATGGAGAATTATGATAGTTAGACAAAGTATAAGGGGAGTTTTGCAATTTTGTAAAAAAAATTCCTAGGATTTTCCCATCAAATTAGTGGGGAAATTTTTTCTTCACAAAATTTTCCTGCAGGAAAGTTAGGAAAATAAAAACCTTCTTTCCTGCTATCCAAACAACAATAAGAGAAAAAAAAACTTCTTTTCCCTCACTTTCCCGACAACCAAACAGTACATTAGTGAGAGTCAGGATGTTCCCGATGTTAGAACCTTTGATATCTCTTTTTTTTTTCTTAGAAAGAACCTTTGATATTTTTTTTTTTTGTGAGAAAGAACCTTTGATATATTTTTTTTTTGTGAGAAAAAACCTTTGATATCGTTAGAGGTGTTTTGAGTTTTTTTTTTTTTTAGGACCCATGAAATTTCATTAATGATGTAACTCGGAGTTTACAATATCAAAAATTGAAAGTGGTAAAATATTCGACACAAAAGACTCGGTAGAAGATAATTTGATTATCTTGTGTGCCGCTCGATTTCCTTCTCATAACACTTGTCGAACTTTGAAAATTTCAAAACCGCTACCAATTTTTTGATGTCGGCAATAATGTTCCCGTAAGGCGTATGAGAACCAACATCTCCTTCAATAGCAGCCATAACGTTACTCTGAAAGTGGATAGAATTTTTTTAAGATTAGAGAATTTTCCCTTCTTTGGAATTGATGTATTTGATTGGGAATACAAATTATTTTCCGTAAATAAGACGGCGGCAAAAAGGTATATTTTTTTCCGAAAGACCTTACAACTACCTCCATTATTCTGATTTAATATATTAATAATGGGGAAATTCCTAATTGTCCTCAGCATAAATTACGCTCATCAATGTTTTATACAAAAATACATATATGCTAGGAGTCAAATGAATGTTACTTATAGAATTGAATATATAAATTGAAATATGGATTCACGATATTTACATCCAAACTTCATTTAATTAATATATATTTGTATCAATTTCGAAAAATCGTAAAATTGAGTCAAAATCTTTTAAAATTGGATCTCTACTTGGATCTATTGCTACAGTTAATGAATGACTACTTGTTGTCATTTAAGTCGTCGCCAGTGACATATCTTTAGCTTTGATTAATTCTACATGATGCAATGTCAGCTTGATTACTACATGATGTGTGACGAATGTAAACATCTTACATTTCTAAATTATGATGTAGATATGAAGAATTTTGTACATATGCTGGTAAATGGTTTTTTTTTTTGCACTTTTACTCCCAAAATAGGGAAAATAGACATTTTACACCCTTGAAATTCAATAATAGCACTTTGCACCCTCAACTTAAGAATAACCCAGCAAATTGTACCCTCTCATTTTTTTTTAACAAAATTGTTCAACCTAGTCAACAAAGTCAAGGGCAAATTAGGTATTTTTTTCTTTTATGAAATCAATAGCATAATTATTTTTCCTCCCAAACAATAATATTTGAGGGAGAAATTGATTCATAAAAGAAAAGGGCAAAATGGGAAAAATGTGTACATCTGACTATGCCAATTGGATGGCGAGGTTGCTCTACGATTGACAACTGTAATTGTTGAAGTTTGAAAAATCGAACATGTTTCACTACAAGAAAATTTAATTTTAGTGATTTTATGTAGTTGTCACTTCTTATATATATTAAATGACAAAAATTCAAATATTGCCATTAAAGGATTTTCATAAACATATTACTTAAGAACGCGTGATAATTATGTTCTAGTAATTGATTCTTGCTTGTTATGACTAGATCTATGATTGGATAAAACTGTTAGTGATAAGAATTGTAAAAATTGTCACTATTGACATTTAACGATACCTCAAAAATGACAACCCAAAAGTTGTCACTAAACCATAGTGACAATATTTATTGTCACTAGGTTATCACTAAATTGTCAATTGTGACAGCTTAAGTCACCATATATCTGTCATTAATAGCTACTAGTAACAACTTAAAAATTTATTTTGTCACTATTGCACTTGTCACCATTATTATTATGACAAAATTAATATTTTTATCACTAATTGCATACAAAGAGTGACAACTTCCACATTATCACTTATTTTTTTGTCACTTAAGCTCAATTTTCTTATGGCAAATTTCTTCTCAATATTCTCTGTCAGAGCAATTATATAATTCAAAGTTTCCCCCCTTTTGCCCTTTTCTTTTAGCTAGACCCAATTATGCTCTCAAATATTATTGTTATGGAGGAAAATAATTATTCTATTTATTTCGAAAGAGAATTACCTAATTGTAATTTGCCTCTGATTTTGTTGACTAGGTTGTTCAATTATGTTGAAAAAAATTGAGGGGTGCATTTTAGTGGGATATTCAAAATTTGAGAGTGTTAAGTGATATTTTAGAATTTCAATGGTGCAAAGTGCTCATCTTCCTTTTTTTTAGGATGCAAAGTGCAAAAAAATCCTAAATTGGTCAAGGCCGCAGACAATCCGTTTTCTTGTACTTTTTTCTTCATTTTTTTTTCAGTTAAATAATTTTGGTTGAATTAACTTAAAACTAAGAAAAGTAGTTTGGGTTCATTTAGGTCAACAAAATAAATCAACTTAAATCAAATAAGATAAAATAAAACGTTTGTTTGAAGAATGAAATTAATCAAACTTTTAATATCTTATATGAGCTACCTGGACCAGTGGGCCTCCATAAATTAACCAGCAGCCGCTAAAATCCGAACGTCTTCATTCAATTATCGAAGCAAAATTTATTTCATGTTCCCGAATTATTCAACATGCATGTTAAATTGATGTATTATCCACAATTATTATAGTAACTTCAATATATTATAAAAATATTCCAAAATTAATAATAATATTTCAGGCTTACCCTAAATTATTCGGAATTTTAAATTGTAACAGCACATCGTGTACATGAATCAATTTCATTTCTCTTTAATTCATTTAAAGTTAGTTGTATACAACTTGTATTTAATTATATATTTTTCTAGACCTTTTAGTATGAAGCATTACTAATTTATTACTATGTTGATGACTAAAAAAATGACAATAATTCATTATGGTTAGAAAAATGTAACTGTTTGCATATAAATTTGGCCCGATTGTACCCTGATGTCAAGGGATTGCTTGCGTATAAATTTCATATCGAGGAACACCTCGACGACGTCGAGTAGCCACCGAGCGTGCCAAAATATTGTTTGCGATAAATTTTACATCGATGGGTCGACGTCGAGGGATTGGCATCGAGTGACCTCTGGCATCGAGGGTATGTGCCAAAGTTCAATCACGATACAGTGGTCGTCGAGGTATGCTTGACATCGAGGGATTGACATCGAGGTATGCTTGGCTTCAAGGTGTGCCAAAATGTTGTCTGTTGCAGACCTGTCAGTAAACCCCTCGACGAGCCAGCAGCTCGACGAGAAATGCCTCGATATGACATGGAAAAAGTGCGGGCGTGCCAATGCTTGTGCGTGCAAACATAACGATTCAAAATTAGACATGTTGATATCTGTACATTAATAATGTGAGTGTCTTGATAAAGACATATTGATATCATAATGGGTTGTCCTGATAAGGCTGACTTCTAAACGATTGCGACAGAGTAGGCAAACACTACCCCTAGTTCTTTTCTATGCCTGCCTGGCCGCAGGACTTAAACAATTTATGAAAATCTCTCTTGAAATGCCATGTTTTATAGCCAATCGATGGCCTGTTTATCATATCAGCGTATTTATAAATCAGTAAACAGGCCGACGATCAATCAGTTTTACACAATCATCTTGACAGAAAACAACAGCTTGACAGAAACAGCGTGTCAATGGAAATTAGTCGACGTAAAGCATATTTAAGTAAATGAAACGAGATATACGAACTAAATCACTTCCATTAATAATAAAAGAAAATTAGCACGTTTCCCGATGTACAAACATTACAAAAATATACAAAACGATAAAGTTCTCCTTTCTTGGCAAAGTCTGCCAAACGAGTAGATAAATCGATTAGGTTCTAAAAAATGACTCCTTGATCGGCAGGGAACCCGCCGATGAGCTGATGAAACATGACAATGCATTAAGTTGACAGAAAGTAACATTGACGACGAGGGACCACCGTCAATGGTTCGCCCAACCTTGATGGATAACCACCAATCGGGCTCCTGATCAGCGGGTGGCCACTGACCAAGGCATCGACGAAGCAGATGGCTACTTAGCCGATAGCCGTCAAGCAGATGGCTACTTGACGACGAGCTCATCAAGCAGATGGCTACTCAATGAGTTTGTCATATAAATACGTGGGCACTTACATGACAGTTACCAGCGTGCTACTTGGTTGATACGAGTGGTTTCGCTCGAGTCAGTGTCAGCTGACGGCGGAAGAGAGCGGCGGCGGCGGCGGCGGCTAGCTGTGAGCGGCGGCGGCGGCGGCGGCAAGACTTCAGGCGGTCAGGGATCACTGGTGGCTGAGGAGGGACAGACTGATATCAACGAGTTGACAAACTGATAACTTGACAGAAAACAGCTGTTAACTGCCTGCTATCAAGGGGTTTCGCTCGAGACAGCGCCTGGACAGCGGAAGTAGCGGCGGCGGCGGCTTAGTATCGACGGCGGCGGCTTAATGTCGGCGGCGGCGGCGGCTTATTTTTAGCGGCGGCGGCGGCGGACCTTGGGCGGCGGCGGAGGATTTTGGGCGGCGGCGGCGGCAAGACTTCAGGCTGTCGAGGGTAGCTGGTGGCTGAGGAGTGACGGTTGATATCAGGGGTTCTACAGGGTGTTTGCTGAAAAAGAAGCAGCGGAGCGCTGGACTTCCGAAGAGGCGTTGAGCCGGTCAGTGTTAGACTGAGAATTGTTGATTGATTGTGTGTGTGTCCCGCGTGTAGCAGCCTGCTGCTGTATTTATAGTTGTTGCTGGAAGATAAGCTGATGGCTGTCAACTGACTCCCTGATGGCCGAAAATTGAGGGGCTGATGGCCACTATCCCACTTCTCCCACTACTTATGATACTTCCCACTACCTCCACTACTTCAATGGTAGTTTTCTCTTTATTTTCTGCTGAAAATTAATGTTAATGGAGGTTGGAGAAGAAAGAACGTGTTGTTTTGTTTAATTTGAATTTCAGTTTGAATTGGTAATTAATTATGAGAGAATTAAGGAGTTTGTTATGTAGCCAACTTGGTTAGCCTTTAACCTTATCTCATAATTAAATTTCCAATCAATAATTAAATAAAACAAGAAGTGGGTTGACCAAAAGGGGTCATGGCCGATTTGGGCTGGGTCGTGGGCGGTTCGGACCCGGTCGGACCATGGTTGGTCTTGGGTCGAGCTATGTAGTCTTGTAGTTTGCCCATTTAATTAATTACCCAATTAATTAATCAATGGCCCTATTTATCAAGTGGGCTACTTAATTAGACTTGGCCCAATTAATTAATCAACTTAATTAATTAGTCCAAATCACTTATTGAATTGGGCTTAATTAACCATAATTTGGCCTTTAATTCTTTAATTAATTAAACTTGGCCCATAAATTAATTAATTAAATTAATTAATTAATTTATGTTTGGCCCAAAATTAATTAATTACAAAAATTGGGAGAAGCTTCAAATTGGGTTTAAGGCTTAATTATAACCTCGGTCGGATCACCTTCCGGGTCAACTTAGGTCTGATCTTATTCGACCCATTTGCATCGATTGGGTTCGGTTCTCTTGCCATTTTTAGCTTGTCATCGAGCCGTCATACCTCGATTTATCGAGGGCGATTTTTTGGGTACAAACAATGCCCCCCGTAAGTCGTATCTGATAAATTTTATTTGATAATAAAATTTTATTGGATAGACTTAGTTTTGAAATTACCCCCTTCTACTCCTCGATTGGCTTTTAATTTATTATGCCATGATAATTAAAAATTGGCCATTTTTAGCCAATTAAATTATACTGGCATTTTTGGGATTTTTTGAAAATTTTCCCAATCTGTTAACTTATTTGCCAGATGTCAACTCCCCAACTCACTCCCAACTTCCCGGGTAAATTCAATTGGAATCTATTCCTAGTTCCCAATTTAATTAGTAGTCTATTCACTTCACTCTTCCCAATACCCACTTTTTCTTCTTTCAAATAAAACAAAACTCTTACACAGTGGGCCCCACTTTACCTTTTCACCTTCTCTCTTCTCCTTCTCCTCTTCACGGCCGATTCACCTTCTCCAAACCCCTCCATAGCCGATTTTCCTTGTCCAAAAATCAAGCTACTTACTTCATCTCCTTCCCTCCATTCTTACACCATCGGATTCCCCATCTCCTAAGGATTTTAAAACCGTAAATTTCTTCCCAAAAACCCTGAAATCCGAAAAAACCCACTTCACAAATCCTCCATAGCCAAGAAAGCTTCAAGCTCCGAAATCGAGCTTTTGTACTTCGGTTTTCTTGTTTTTCTTGCTATAGTCGCATTCTCCTTCACCCAAGGAGTACAAAAACCGAATTCAAAGCCCAAATACTCACCAAATCCGAAAAACCCATCTCCAAGAATCCACCATAGCCGAAAATCCGCGGCTTCAAACCTCTAATTCGAAATCGAGCCGTTTTTTGAGGCCTTAGCATGGCGGATACGAGGGTAAAGCGGAAAGATGTTCGTATTGATACTCAAGTCCTCGAGGACACCCCTTTTGGCACCACCATTGGTCCGTATCACACCAAAGTCGATCTACCTCCCCCAAGCGAGCATCCTCTCATATGCTCGAAAGAGTCTCTCCCTTTCGCCACAGGGCTCAAAGAATTTTCGTCTACTACGCGCGGGTGGCCTTGGGCAGGCTCCGTGAACCATTCCGATTGGCTCGTGTGGTGTACCCGAGTCGAAAAGACTTTCGGTTCGATGTGGCGGGACGGTGGCATTTACAATGCCATCCAATTTTGCAAGACGGGACTTGCTCTCAACCTCCCCCTGCTCCGAGCAGCAGTCCAATTCTGGTGCAAGGAAGACAATACATTTCACTTTGCTCACGGCCCGATGACGCCCACACTGCTCGATATTATGGCTATTACCGGACTCAGTCCCGCGGGACGTTATGTTGACCCCTCACCATCGGCGAGCGATGAAGCATATCAATTCCCGTCGGCTTCGGGTACCGGGGGCAGTGCCGTTTCATATGGACTGGTGATCGGTCGATACAAAGACCTTCTTGATTCTGTCGAGGTATCGCGCACTGAACATGTACACTTTTTGACTGTGTGGCTGTCAAGGTACCTTTTTTGTAACTCCGCTCTATCTGTGACGAAAGAATATAATGCTGTAGCTTTATCTATTGCGGATGGTGCGCGTGTGGCATTGGGGCCTGTGGTATTTTCCTCTTTTTGCACTGGTATTGAGGGGTTTTTGGCCTCCGGTTGCACGTCTTTGCAGGGGCCCATTTGGCTCCTACAGATCTGGTTATTGGCTTATTTTCCGCCATTTCGTGTTTTTGAAGGAAGTCCCATTGGGGATGAGATTTATGCGTCCTATGTGTCTCGGCAGAGGGTTCCCCCTTGTAACTTTCACCACTTTTTCAGCATGCTTTATGACAGGATAAAATGTCCCGAGCCGGACTTTTCAGTTTTTTACCCGTCGGTGCTCTCTAGGTACAGCCCCTTGATGTCCGTTGAGGAATTCCGGGACTATCAGCGATTGTGGGCGAGCTTCTTGACGTCTCGGGATATCCCGTCGGGGCTGAAAGTGACCGCTGCCAAGACCCCAACGAAAAGGAAGCCGATGAAGTGCTCGGCTCGTTTCTATTCTGCTCACTACGTAGCTCGACAGTTCGGCTTAGTTCAAATGATTCCTCGTTACGGTGTTTCTCTCGCCGAGAGGAATGATAAGTTAATGGAGTTGGAGGATATGGAGAGCTATGATGAGCTGCGGAGATGTTGGCGGGTGGCCCGTGATGGATTTGTTTTTCGGCCTTTTACTCCTAGCCCTGTTGGCTCGCCGGAGTTTATTAGTTGGTGGGATGGTTATCTTGCTCTGACTCGTCGGGAGACCTTTCATGCTGCAGCTGCTCGATTTACAGTGCCTAATCACCCTGAAATCATTTCCACTGACGGGCCCTTTTTGGAGCAATCAGCTGCTGCCACCAAGAAAGCGTCGCAGAAAGGTGCGTTTTATGTAATTTCTCGTTTTGAACGTTTCTATGATGTAATTTGGGACCCCGAAAATAAGGATAAAGTGTATGCGCTTGCTGTTGTTAATTTCGAGTCATTGAAAAATGTTAGGATGGGTAAGGCCATGCTAGAACACGCTAAGTTAGCCAAAAAACGTGGGGGTCCCGGTGAGATCCCTCCTTGGCATACATTCTATAAACCATTTGGCCCTTCCCTTCCTTTACTCCCTGATTTTATCGAGTCCTTGGGTTATATATCTACTCCCGTTGAGCCTCCTTTGAGCACTACCTCCCGTCCTTGTAGTCGTCAATCTAGTTCCCAAGTCACTTTTACGGGGTATCAAGCCGATGACTTGCGAGACATGTCGACGATTTACCTTTTATGTGACTACAAGGATGGGAGCACCATTACCCTTGACGACCCAGGTAGCTTTCCATTGTTTTCTTTCTTTGATCGTCTTTAATGTACTAACACGTCTGTTTGTTTTTTGGCAGGGAAAAAATCAGCAGCCCCTTCTGTTGACAAGAAAAAGAAGGTTGTCAAGGAACCGATTATCCCCATGGCCATTCCGCTGCAGGTCATCAGTCCATCAGGACCTTCGCCCGCCGTATCTCAATCCTTGCAGACGTCTGAAGCTCAATCTTCTGTTGACAAGGTAACGGATCCCCTTGTCGTATATATCCGACGCTCTCGTCGGCTCTTCTATCAGCGAGGTGGCACGAGTGCCATAATCGTGAGCAGTTCCGACGAAGAGGTAGTCCTTGTCCGATTTACTTATCACATTTTTCAACTTACATTGATGTCTCGTTTCTTGTCAGGAAGCAAGTTCTAAAGGAAGGCGTCAAGCTGCTAAGGATGACCTCCCACCTCGAAAACGAGTTAGGTCGATGGCTGATAGCTCGTCTGACAGCGAGGACGATGGGTCGCGTTTTCAGCGAGTGGAGGTTCCATCTCGTCCGTCCTCTTCAGTTCACATCGAGGAACCTCTCGTCGACCCCGTTGTCGACGGTACATCGAGCGATGCAGCTGCAGCCCATCGAGAGGTTGAGCCTTCTGTCCCCGATCCTGCTCATGTCAAGGAGACTCCTGTTTCGGTTCCTCTGCTTCGTCGAGAGGTAATTTTCATCATCAAGTCATTCGGAAACCCTTCGCTTATTTTGTACTTGGCTAATCATGTTTCTCTTCTTATTTTCGCAGATCCCTTTGTCTAATCAAGCCAAGGATACCTCTCAACGACTCTCCCAGATGCTGGCTCGATTTGCTGGTACTCACGCTCCGTCGATGAGCTCTTCCTCTCAAACCCTGTCGACAGTATCGGACCAATCTAATCAAGCCCCTTTTACTCCCGAAGAGCTTGCTCAATTCGAGGGGCTTCTGTCGAGCCATCAGAGCCAGCCGTTGGAGGTCCTCATGATCAATATGGGACCGTCCCTTGATGACTTAATGAGCCGGCTGTCCTCCGCCAGACTCCCTGACGATAAAGCGCCTTTTTATTCTAACTTTGCGAGGCAGTTTGCGAAGATGAGGGGTGATTTCAAGGAAAATGACAAAGCTATCAAGGCGAGGATAACTTCTGCATCTCCTGTCGAGGCCCTCCAGTCTCGATTTAACGAGCTCTACGTTTAGGGTTTTGGCCTCACTGACTCACTCACTCATCTCCGAGATGCCGAAGCCGACTTGGTTGCAGCCATTGCCAAGCTGCAGATGGATCTGGACTCGGTCCGAGGCAAGATGAAGGAAGTCGTTGGCGAGGCTGATTCAGTCACGGTGGAATTGTCTAACACCGCCGATCTGCTCGACGAGGCGAAGGCTGCCGAAAACGAAGTGATTGCCAAAGCAAACGCGGCAGCAGCTGATCAGGCCAGAATCGAGACGGCCCTCAAAGGATTTCTCACCAAGTTTACTCAGGATTTCTTGCGTTGATTGTTTTCGGCCTGCGAGCAGTTTGATACGGCACATGTGCCTTAGTACTTTGATTTCTCAGACTTAGTTTATTTCTCTGTTTATGCATTGGCCTGATGGCCACAGACTCATTTACTTTTCCGTCGATGTATTGGCTTGATAGCCATAAACTGATTTTCTTTAGTAGACTTTTCTTTTGGCTTTATATCGTATTGTCTTTACATCGAAGCCAAATAGCCTAAGTACTCAACCCCCGGTCCCTCAATTTGATCCCTTGACGGACCATCTCTCGCAAGTGAAACACAACTTGATTGCCAATAAAATCGAGCCAACTTATTAAACTTAAACGAAATGCCTTGATGTAAAAGATTTGCAAATCGGGAAACAAAAATTTAAAATAAAACGGAAGTGTTTATATTAAAAACGAAAGTAAATACATCTAACACTACTAATTCAAAGATTTTTAGCCTAAATAAACGAAAAAACGAAGTGAAAACGAAAACTTAAAGTAAATCCTACTTATATTTACAGAGGTATCGGCGCGCTGAAATACTCTTGACGCCGTTCGATTTCCATCTCCAAAGCTCGCTGATGTTCCAGACACATCGATTCCCAAAGAGTAGGCCTAAACTTTTTCAAGTATTTTCCATTAATGGGGTCTCGACAGAGATCCCCATCTGGCTTTTTCAAGATGTAGCCTCCTCCCCGAGTTATCGAGAAGATTTCATATGGCCCTTGCCACGTTGCGCTCCACTTGCCATACTTTTTCTCGCGCTGATGAAGTGGCAACACAACTCTCCAGACCATGTCCCCGACGTCAAAGTGTTTCCTGCGTATCTTTTTATCGTAGCATCGGGCAACTAGCCTTTTTTGTGCCTCGATCTTGTCTAACGCGGCAACCCTGATCTCGTCGAGCTCGTCGAGCTGCTGGAACATGTTTTCAGTATACTCTTCGGGCGTCAGCTCGTTTTGCTGCATCACCCGCAGAGATCGGACATTGATTTCCATCGGTAGAACGGCTTCCTGTCCGTAAGTTAGCTTGTACGGAGTGGTGCCTGTACTTGTCCGTTTGCTTGTCCGATAAGCCCACAATGCCTCTGACAGCATCAAGTGCCAAGCTCTTGGGTTCTCCTCGATCATTTTCGAGATAATGTCCTTGAGGACTCGATTAGAAGCTTCTGCTTGGCCATTCCCTTGTGCATAATACGGTGTTGAATGGACCAATTCAAAACCCATTGACCTGGCAAACTCCTTGATTTCTTGACCGACGAACATCAGTCCCCTGTCAGTGACAATGGTCTGCGGCAGACCAAACCTGTGGATGATCAAGTCCTTGATGAACTTCATCACCTCGGCCTGATTGGCCTGTTTGAGTGGTTTGGCCTCTACCCACTTGGTAAAATAGTCCGTGGCCACAATAATGTACCGATGGTGTTTGGAAGACGAAGGGTGGATCTCCCCGATGATATCGATGGCCCAACATCTGAAAGGCCATGGCTTGATTATCATGTTCATTTCCTCGACGGGCATTCTTTGGACTGTCCCAAAGCGTTGGCATTTCTCGCAACCCCTTGCCAATTGAATACAGTCTCCCACCATCTTTGGCCAGTAATAGCCATATCGGCGCAGCAGCCATGCTAACTTGTGACCATTTTGATGGGCCCCACAAATTCCTTCATGAGCCTCCATCATAATTCTCATGGCCTCTTGCTGATCAACGCATAACAAGAGCACACCGTCATGGCTTTTTCTGAACAGTTGATCGCCTATCAAGACATAATTGACTGCCCTGAGCCTCGTCTGTCGAGATGCTCGGTCCGACGGATCAGCCAGATATTTTCTGATCGGCTCTCTCCAGTCATCAGGGTCCTGAAACACACTCAAAACAGTCAGGACGTTGTCTCGATACATAAATGAAGGACAGTGTCGTCTCCTGACGACATAGAGGGATTCCTCGATGTCATCAGGGAGATCAACACCAGTCGCCAGTTGGGCCAAACTGTTGGCCTCGCTGTTGTTTCCCCTTGTTACATGGTAACACGTAACATCAACAAACTCCGACAACAAGGACATCGCAGTTAAATAATATTTGTCAAGTGTTGGGTTTCGGCATTTGTAAGTACCTTGTATTTGCCTGATAACCAACTGCGAGTCCCCGACGATGACGACAGATTTACTGTCGAGCTCTCTAAGCATTTCCAGTCCAATGATCAAGGCTTCGTATTCGGCCTGATTGTTAGTACATTCAAAATCAAATTGAATTGATAACTTAGTTTTTACATTTGACGGAGAAGTCAAGACTATACCTGCTCCAGACAGCCTGTCGGTTCTAGACCCATCGAAGGCCAGTGTCCATGGCCTGATCTCCACTGTCATCGAGTCCAATTCCTTGAGAACGGCTTGATCGATATCGAGACATGGATGGTCAACCAGAAAATCAGCCAATACTTGGCCTTTGACGGCTTTTTGCGGTACGTATTGTAATTGATACTCCATCAGTTGGATGGCCCATCGACCGATCCTTCCCCTCATTACAGGCTTAGCTATCATGTACTTTATCACATCAATACCAGAAATAACTAATACTTTTACAGGCAACATATAATGACGCAATTTCTTGCAAGAGAAAAATAATGCAAGGCATACCTTTTCTATCGGCGAGTACCTTTGCTCTGTTTCTGTCAAGTGCCTGCTCAAGTAATAGATTGCTCGTTCGAACCCATCCTCGTCGTCTTGTGCCAGAAATCCGCCGACGGTGTCATCCGTGGCAGATATATATAGTTTCAAGGGCTTCCCCTTGACAGGCGGCATCATTACAGGCGGCGTCGTCAGCTTGTCTTTGATTTGCTGAAACGCCTGCTCATGCTCCGTTTGCCAGCAGAACTCCTCTTTGTCCTTCAGCTTCAACAAAGGCGAGAAGACCTTCGTTTTTCCAGCCAAGTTAGAAATGAACCTCCGTAAAAAGTTAACTTTCCCAAGGAATTGTTGTAATTCCTTCTTCGTCGACGGAGGTCTGGCCGTCAGGATAGCTTTGGACTTATTTTTATCAATCTCAATCCCCTTGCGATGCACCAAGAAGCCAAGAAAATTGGCTGACGCAACTGCAAACACACACTTCAAGGGGTTAAGTTTTAATTTATGTTTCCTCATTTTGGCAAATGACTTCGCCAAATGTGTTAAGTGTTCCTCGTAACTAGCCGATTTAATAATGATATCATCGATGTAAATTTTAACAAAGTCATCGATGTACTCACTGAAAATGCAGTTCATGGCTCGTTGATAAGTTGCTCCGGCGTTCTTGAGTCCGAATGGCATCACTTTCCACTGGAAGGTGCCTATTCCGCCAGGACATTGGAAAGCCAACTTTGGTACGTCGTCGACAGCCACAAAGATCTGATTGTAACCTGCACTTCCGTCGACGGCTGTCAGGAACATATTGCCAGCGGCAGCATCGATTAGCATGTCCGCCATTGGCATCGGATACTCGTCTTTCGGAGATGCAAGATTCAGGTCTCTAAAATCAATGCATATCCTGATTTTCCCGTTTTTCTTCATTACGGGTACTACATTCGCTACCCACTCCGGATATCGGGCCACCTCGATAAAACTGGCCTTTAACAGCTTCTCGATCTCCTCCCTAATCAGCCTGCAGACCTCGACAGACATCCTCCGCAGGGGCTGTTTCCGGGGTAAGTACCCTTCAAGTATCGGAATACGATGTTCTACCAACTCCCTGCTTAACCCAGGCATCTCGTCGTAATTCCAGGCAAAACAGTCCTTGTATTCCTTTAATACTTGCATCAATCGATCCTTCTGGCCATCATCAAGCAATGCGCTGATGTAAGTTGGCCTATGATCTTCCTCGCTGCCTAACTCAACCTCGATAACAGGATCCTGTACTTGGATCTTGATGTCGTCAAGCTTGGCTGGCGCTGTCGCTAACTCCTCTAACTGAATTTCATCGCCGACCGATGGTGGCGTTTCTTCCTCGAAGATGAGATCACCTGTATAACATTCGGCCACATAGGCCCGAAACCTCTTGATCAAATCGGCACATGCTTCCTGCTGCGGCCCGATAACAACAATCTCATCAATTTCCAATCTGTTGGCCTTACAGGCCGATGGTCTTTCGTCATCAGGACAATTCATTAATCCTGACAGTGTTCTTCCTGCGGCCCTGACTCCTTGATGTTGCAGGGCCGACTTAGTTCTTTGGCTAAACAAGCCATTTCAAGTTGCGTCAACTTCTTGCTTGAAGTGACTTCCTTCGGTCGTCCGTATTTGTCCTGCCCGATAAATCGATAAGGACCTACATCATCTCGATAATACGCTGCCTCGACAGCGTTGACCTTGGCGGTGAATGGCCTGTTGTCGGCCATAATAATTTCAGGTTCGGGGGAGTCTCCCCAGATTAACAAGCATTGATGCAAGGAGGACGGTACACATAAGGCTGAATGTATCCAGTCTCTTCCCAGCAATGCATTGTAAGAAGTGGCAGCATCCACCACAAAGAAAGCGATCCTCAAACTGGTTTTTCCAATCTTTACCTCGACGGGCAATATCCCTAACGTGTCAGCTTTTCCCCCTGTGAAGTTGCTGACAATCACCTTAGTCTCCATCAAGTCCTCGCTGACCTTTCCCAGTTTGTGCATCGTCGATGCAGGCATCACGTTGACGGCTGCCCCATTGTCGACCAGCATTCTGTCGATGGGTTTTCCGTCGATATGGCCTGATACATAAAGTGGCCTGATGTGTCGAGCCATAAATGATGGTGGCTTTTGGAAGATAGTTTCAACTCTTTTATCCCAATCGGTCTCTTTCTCGTCATCGACCGATAACAGCTCTAGGTCCTCTGCCATTTGTACCACTGGCATACTGTCGTCCCAAAAGCCATCAGAGGCATACTCCAGCTCCTCGTTGACGAATTCAACAAGCTCAGAATCGATAGCGTTGCATTCCATCACTGTCGAGCCGTTCGTCGGCTGACTGGTGGTAGCATTGTCTACTGTCTTTGTTTCTGTTTTCTTATCGACCGCTTGCTTAGTGACCTCCTGTTGCTCGATTTCCCGCTGTTCAATAGGTCGATCAACCTGTTTCTCGACGGACTGTTTTTCAGCTTCCCGTTTCTCGCCTTCCTGGCCAGATTTGGCCTTGACAGTTTGGTCAGATTTGGCTTTACTTTCCTTATTATCTCTGTCGTTGTAAATCTCGGCAAATTTCGCCTCGAGATCGTTTTCATCTTCCTCGTCGAACAACAAATCATCATCTGCCATTATCTTTTCTATGTCGATTGTGCCAAACTTGGCTTTCCCAGGAGTCCACTTGGAAGTGTCGATTTGCATCGAGGCCTTGGCTTTACTGTCGACCACTTGGCCAGTTTTGGCCTCTCTCTTTTCCTGTAACTGCTTCTGTTCCGTTGACGGTGGTTTCTTTGTTGACTCCTCCTTCATCGGGGCTTTCCCCTTAGCAATTTCTAGTCCTTTCCGTTGGCGTAAGAAACGCCTATATTGAGTTCGGGTCATTTGGTCGACCCTTCGATCTCCAGGAAATTTCGGGTGCCTGACGGGAACCCATCGATCCACCTGTGTATCAGCGGGAGTGTGGACGGTTCGCGGCCTCGATGAGCCTGGCGGAGTAATCTTTGGTGACGGACCATGTGTCCTGTCTCTACGACTGGCGGTCGATCTGACCTGCCTAACTGGTGTCCTGTCAGGGGATCTCTCCCTGATTCTGCTGTTTCGGCTGGTACCTTCCTGATGCTGTCGAGGCATCATGGTTTTAGCCTGTTCCCGACGTTCCGTCGATGATGTTGCGCGTTCAGTATTTTCCTTCGGAGTTGGGACCGGATATGGCCCCACGGGTCGAGGTGGTGGCGGTGGTGGCGTCGCCTGCGGTTGCGGCGCTGTTTGGGGGTTTGCCTGCGGTTGCGGCATCACCTGATAAGGATACCCTGACGGCATTACATTTGGCCAAGGCATGTATGGGCCATATATCGCCGGGTTGATGAACAGCGGGACTGTCGCCAATTCGTTTTGGCACCTCGCACACAGGCCCATTACCTTGTTTCTCATGTCATAATCTGGATCATCATCTGAATACAGCTTCTCGCCTGTCGGTAATTCCGTGATTGTTATGACATTTATCCCTACTTCATTTTGTTGGAAAGGATTGGTGTCAACCGTCATCGGCTTTGTGATTTTCCAATCCGGGGCGAACCTCAAGATGCCCTTGTCGAGGTGGTCTTGCACCATCCACCTGAATACTAGACACTCGTTTGTTGCGTGAGTCCAAACATCATGATATTTGCAATACGTTTTACCTGAGATCTTCATTGATGGTGGAATCACATGGTCTCCTTTGAGGCGGAGGATCTTGTCGGCCAGCAACTGATCGAATATGGCCTCTGTTTTCGAGACGTCGAACGAGTAGCGTCTCTCTCTGTCAGTCTTATATTCAGCGTCTCGTCGCACCAAATTATTTGGCACCTTGATAGTAGGTTGAGGTTCTTTCGGCTTGGCGAGAGCCGTACAGACGGTGTTCTTAGGGCAGACCACTTCTGCCAGTCCGATCTCGATACCCTGCTGCTCAATCGGTCTGCTGACCTGATTGATCTGTTCTTCACTAGAGTCAGCCATACCCACTTGATAGTAACTTCCTCTGGGCTGTCGGCCGTTCTCGTCTCTCAATACTCGTTCATAGCGGACCGCGTGATCGGTCAGTTCGAACAAGTCTTCGTGGAATTGTGCCATCATGATCTTTCGCAATTCGAAATGCATGCCATGGATGGCAATTTTGATGCATTCCTTTTCTGGCAGCGGGATGGCGCAGAATCCCCTGGCCCTGATGAACTTCTTCATGTATTCTTCGACAGTCTGTCCTGTCAGCTGCCTCATGTTCGACAGCTCGATGACGGACACCTCGAGTGGAGCTTGATAGTGGTTCATCACGAATATTTTTTCCATGGATGGCCAGTCGGGGACCGATCCAGGCTTCAAATTGGCGTACCAGTGGAACGCCATTCCTGTCAAAGAGTTAGGAAACAGTTTCAATTTTAAATCGTTAGTCATGTTGCCACATTCCAGAGAGAATCGAGCGAGATGCTCAGTGGCAGACTGTGATCCCTCGCCAGAAAACAGTGTAAAATTCGGCGGTCTGTAGTTCAGCGGGAACGGGATCTGATCAATATACTCCGGGTGAGGCTTATTATACCTCGCTGCCCTGTTCCCCTGTCTCCTGACGAACATTTCTTCAGCTTGGTTCACCGTCAAGAGGTCCTCCGGACCCTCTACAGCTCGATGAGCAGTCCTGTCATAAGCCATTGAGTTGGCCTGATATCCATCTTGGCCGTATCCGACGGCCTCTGAGCGGTCCTCTTCGGACCTGCCCCCCGAGTCTTGACGGGCGTTCCTTGCTTTAGAGGTGCTTCCTCGTTTATCCGGGACATTAGATTGTCCATTTCCTTGCTTGAAAGGTGATTCGTCCCTCGATGAGTTTCCTCCGATATGGATTGCAGGGCCCTTGCCCTTGTCAACGGCAGTCCTCTGCGGCCCAGTCCAGGCCTGCGCTTGGATGCCATTGGCGAGCATGTTGATGCTTTCAGTGAGCGACGTCAACTTCGCCTCCAAGTGTATCAAGGAGTTATTTACAGTGTGGCTGGCTTCTGTACTGGCCTGACTTGCGGCAGTGGCCGAGCCTAGCATGTTCTCAAACTTACTGACGATGTTAGACCAATCCTCCTGTTTGGTCTCAAGGTCCCTGGTGAAGCTACGGACCTGTTCAGTCAGTTCATCGATTCTGTCGGCTCCTTCCATAGTCAGTGGAACCGTTGATAGATTTTCCAAAGTATGCGTTAAGTCAGACTGTGTTCTTGCCAAGGTTGATCGGGTCCTTCGTGGTACCTGTGATGTCATCTGATGACAACAAAACAAACACCCACTTAGTATCAATTGATTGACTGTTTGGCAAAGAGATAATCAAGCTGTCAGCTAGCCAAAATTGGCTGATAATCGTTTTATGGCAACTCAATTAAAACCCAAAAATCACTTTCATGCCCCCCGAGCCATAAACTGTTTGGCTGGTGGGTTTTTGATAAAAACATTTTGAGAAACTTTCATGTCCCACTGGGCCATAAACTGTTTGGCTGGTGGGTTTTTGATAAAAACATTTTGAGAAACTTTCATGTCCCACTGGGCGTGCCAAAATATTGTTTGCATATAAATTTGGCCCGATTGTACCCTGATGTCAAGGGATTGCTTGCGTATAAATTTCATATCGAGGAACACCTCGACGACGTCGAGTAGCCACCGAGCGTGCCAAAATATTGTTTGCGATAAATTTTACATCGATGGGTCGACGTCGAGGGATTGGCATCGAGTGACCTCTGGCATCGAGGGTATGTGCCAAAGTTCAATCACGATACAGTGGTCGTCGAGGTATGCTTGACATCGAGGGATTGACATCGAGGTATGCTTGGCTTCAAGGTGTGCCAAAATGCTGTCTGTTGCAGACCTGTCAGTAAACCCCTCGACGAGCCAGCAGCTCGACGAGAAATGCCTCGATATGACATGGAAAAAGTGCGGGCGTGCCAATGCTTGTGCGTGCAAACATAACGATTCAAAATTAGACATGTTGATATCTGTACATTAATAATGTGAGTGTCTTGATAAAGACATATTGATATCATAATGGGTTGTCCTGATAAGGCTGACTTCTAAACGATTGCGACAGAGTAGGCAAACACTACCCCTAGTTCTTTTCTATGCCTGCCTGGCCGCAGGACTTAAACAATTTATGAAAATCTCTCTTGAAATGCCATGTTTTATAGCCAATCGATGGCCTGTTTATCATATCAGCGTATTTATAAATCAGTAAACAGGCCGACGATCAATCAGTTTTACACAATCATCTTGACAGAAAACAACAGCTTGACAGAAACAGCGTGTCAATGGAAATTAGTCGACGTAAAGCATATTTAAGTAAATGAAACGAGATATACGAACTAAATCACTTCCATTAATAATAAAAGAAAATTAGCACGTTTCCCGATGTACAAACATTACAAAAATATACAAAACGATAAAGTTCTCCTTTCTTGGCAAAGTCTGCCAAACGAGTAGATAAATCGATTAGGTTCTAAAAAATGACTCCTTGATCGGCAGGGAACCCGCCGATGAGCTGATGAAACATGACAATGCATTAAGTTGACAGAAAGTAACATTGACGACGAGGGACCACCGTCAATGGTTCGCCCAACCTTGATGGATAACCACCAATCGGGCTCCTGATCAGCGGGTGGCCACTGACCAAGGCATCGACGAAGCAGATGGCTACTTAGCCGATAGCCGTCAAGCAGATGGCTACTTGACGACGAGCTCATCAAGCAGATGGCTACTCAATGAGTTTGTCATATAAATACGTGGGCACTTACATGACAGTTACCAGCGTGCTACTTGGTTGATACGAGTGGTTTCGCTCGAGTCAGTGTCAGCTGACGGCGGAAGAGAGCGGCGGCGGCGGCGGCGGCGGCGGCGGCAAGACTTCAGGCGGTCAGGGATCACTGGTGGCTGAGGAGGGACAGACTGATATCAACGAGTTGACAAACTGATAACTTGACAGAAAACAGCTGTTAACTGCCTGCTATCAAGGGGTTTCGCTCGAGACAGCGCCTGGACAGCGGAAGTAGCGGCGGCGGCGGCTTAGTATCGACGGCGGCGGCTTAATGTCGGCGGCGGCGGCGGCTTATTTTTAGCGGCGGCGGCGGCGGACCTTGGGCGGCGGCGGAGGATTTTGGGCGGCGGCGGCGGCAAGACTTCAGGCTGTCGAGGGTAGCTGGTGGCTGAGGAGTGACGGTTGATATCAGGGGTTCTACAGGGTGTTTGCTGAAAAAGAAGCAGCGGAGCGCTGGACTTCCGAAGAGGCGTTGAGCCGATCAGTGTTAGACTGAGAATTGTTGATTGATTGTGTGTGTGTCCCGCGTGTAGCAGCCTGCTGCTGTATTTATAGTTGTTGCTGGAAGATAAGCTGATGGCTGTCAACTGACTCCCTGATGGCCGAAAATTGAGGGGCTGATGGCCACTATCCCACTTCTCCCACTACTTATGATACTTCCCACTACCTCCACTACTTCAATGGTAGTTTTCTCTTTATTTTCTGCTGAAAATTAATGTTAATGGAGGTTGGAGAAGAAAGAACGTGTTGTTTTGTTTAATTTGAATTTCAGTTTGAATTGGTAATTAATTATGAGAGAATTAAGGAGTTTGTTATGTAGCCAACTTGGTTAGCCTTTAACCTTATCTCATAATTAAATTTCCAATCAATAATTAAATAAAACAAGAAGTGGGTTGACCAAAAGGGGTCATGGCCGATTTGGGCTGGGTCGTGGGCGGTTCGGACCCGGTCGGACCATGGTTGGTCTTGGGTCGAGCTATGTAGTCTTGTAGTTTGCCCATTTAATTAATTACCCAATTAATTAATTAATGGCCCTATTTATCAAGTGGGCTACTTAATTAGACTTGGCCCAATTAATTAATCAACTTAATTAATTAGTCCAAATCACTTATTGAATTGGGCTTAATTAACCATAATTTGGCCTTTAATTCTTTAATTAATTAAACTTGGCCCATAAATTAATTAATTAAATTAATTAATTAATTTATGTTTGGCCCAAAATTAATTAATTACAAAAATTGGGAGAAGCTTCAAATTGGGTTTAAGGCTTAATTATAACCTCGGTCGGATCACCTTCCGGGTCAACTTAGGTCTGATCTTATTCGACCCATTTGCATCGATTGGGTTCGGTTCTCTTGCCATTTTTAGCTTGTCATCGAGCCGTCATACCTCGATTTATCGAGGGCGATTTTTTGGGTACAAACAGTAACCAAGTAATTTTGGAATCGTTTTGAAGTTTTTGATTCCTTTACCCCAACAATCCACGTAAAAGTTTTAAGGGCGGACTCATTTTCACACAACGAATAATTAGATAACTGGGCCCGCATGAGCAGCTCAATTGGTCTCAGAGGTGAAATTTGGAACAAGAGACCAAGGATCGAACCTCACCAGCGGCAGTGTGGGAGCAACCTCTCAAAAAATAAGGGGGGCTCCTTGTGCGCAGTGAGCACTGGTCCCAGCCTCTGTTGCCGGTTGAGTCACCATGATTTATCTCCTCTCACAATCCCGTCGGGCAGGGGGTGAGGGGCGCTCGGGGTGAGCGATTTCACCTTTAGGAACAAGAATAATTAGATAACTGAGAATGTTTAGATATTTTAGAGTTCAAGTATAGAAAAAAGATGGGGTATAAATAAGAAAACTTATAATGAATTCCTTGTGAAAAAGAATTACTTCTATTTTATCCTCATTTCCATCATTTTATTGGTTTAATATTAATTCGGGAAGGAAATTTTTTAAACTGCTCGTGTCAAAGCATCTCCAACAGTCAACATAGAAAAAGAGCATCTTTGATATCTGCTACAATATTGAATTGATACCTGCATATTTACAAACAATAGACATCAAATTGGAGAATCATTTTAAATTAAATTAAATTAAATTAAATTTGTTTAAACTAACTTACCCTCAAATTGAATTAAAGCATCATTTTTTGTGTTTTCTGCATCAATTGACATTTAGTACATGAATCAAACTTGAGTTTGGTGCCCTCTGCTGTGAATAACACTCATAAATATTGATACCGTCATGGGTGAGATATAACTAAGCAATTGTATTTTGTATACTGCAAATCGATAATATAATTGGTAAAAAAGATTATTTGAATTTTCCTACGATATTTTATTATGTATTCATATGTAACAAGTACATGTACGTAGGTAGTTAATTTCTATTTTCCGTAATTAATTAAAAGAAATGCAGTTTAATTAATAAATACCATTTGGAAATTAAAAACTCATATTTGAAAGCGTTTCCGAAAGTCATCGAAGATATCACTAGACTCAAAAGTATTATGAAATATTGTTAATAAAGAAGACAAAAGAGGTTGTGTGTAGTGACTGTAGGCTTTAATAAATTTGACTGTTGACAGAAATAGCTGCTGCCATTGATTTCAACATGAGCTGAGGTGTTGAAAATCTTCATTATTTATTATGACTACTTAGGTCTGGAAATTAATGAATGCAATAAGTCAAAAATAATATCTTCGAACCCAATGATACATGACGATAAAATTCAATTCAAATTCAATCTCAACTCTGATGAGTTAAAATAATGGTGTAAATACAAAATACTTTCTTGTGTGTATACTAAACCTGCAAGAAACTACCTTGTGAAATTTTTATTGCCTTAAACTTTCTTGTATTTTAAAAAATCCTGTAAAAAACACTCAATTTAATTTGTAAAAAATAGGTCGTTTTGGATCAACATATTTCTAGAAACCATTTCTATAATACTTTAAGTTGGTCCCTACAACTTCACTTGATATATTTTAAAAATTATTTTTTGAAATTTGTTGATCCAAAACGACCTATTTTTTCCAAATTGAGTGATTTTTGCATTGTTTTTTAAAACACTAGGAAGTCTTGCGCAAGAAAAATTACACAGGTGTAACACAGAAGAGTAACTTGCATTTTCCTCTAATATTATAGAAATATACTTCCCTTGCTTTTACATGTAGTTTTAACACAAGATTTTAGGTAAGAATAAAAATTGACGAGGTTAAATAATTACTTATATTGAGAAAAATACTTTCATTTAAAAAAAAAATTGATTTGAAGCATCAAAGAAATAGGAAAAAGAAAACGCCACTTTAATCAATCAAATGAAATTTGAACACCACATTATTCGACTTGACTTGTATGTATTCTCATATTGTTGAATTTTACTAAATTCTATGTATGTATAACTCGAATCCGGCATGTTGAATTCCGCACATATCTTTTGAGAGAACATTTGATACTCGTTTGAATTTTAAATGTAGTATCCCAATTCCCAGATGAGTTACGAGATCAAATTCAAATTACTCCCTCCCTTTTTTTATTCGTAGCTTTAGCAAAAAAGAATTGTTTAATTTTATTTGTCGTTTTAGAATTTTAATGAAAAAAATTAATTTTTTTCTATCAATATTGCCCTTATTGTTAATGTTAATTAATGCTTATTATTTGATTAAAAGAGTGTTTTAGAATTTTTGCTTCTAAAAAAATGACTATTTAATACATTTTTAAACCATATACAATCCTCCAAAACAACACAAAAAAAAAAAAAAAAAATACTCAAAGGTTGATTCTAATTGATTTGATATAGTTAAGTTGTGTTTGCCAATTCTATCAGATAAACTATAGCTGGAGCTTCTGAGTCAAGTTAAGTATAATCAGAAACACTTTTAAAGTAGCTTACAACTTCCGAACTTAAAATAACTTATTAATTTTGAAAGAAGCTGAAATTTAAGTTAATTTCTCAAACATCAAATTGTTACATTCGATGTCAGAAAAGTTTATAACTTGTTTACAAAAGGGAAAATTCTTGTATAGACATGGTCTATTAGCTTTTCATAGACCTTGTGATTGTAAATGTGACACATCATACATTTTGATGATGTCATGCTCTCAAAATGTATGGCGTATTTACCACCATAAAGTCTATAAAAATCTCATAGATCAGGTCTATACAAGAATATCCCTTACAAAAGATTTCGCAAATGCAATATACTCCGAGATTAAAGCCACCGGACCCATTGCAGCCCACTTGAGGAAGCAATTGAAATACATACTAATAACTTTTTCTGAGATTAAAGAAAAAAGAAAACAATATCCTATTTCATCCATCCACTTGTCGACGTCGTGTATTAACTGTTACATGTACCTGCAATAACAACACAAAACATTGTCCCATTCCATTCCATCCCACTTGACTTCACATTGATATTGTACAAAGAAAGCTATCCTTTTTTTTTTTCGTGTCTACGTACGTAATAACATTGTAGGAGTTGAATTTAATTTAGAGTATTAATATTTTAAAATGGGAAAGAAAATGTTACGTACGGAACTTCTTAGCCAGCTCCGAACAGCATTGCATAGCTCTTAATGACCAGACTCGGGTGACTGTTTGCCAAAACAGGTCTCCTCCCAATCGAATGAAACTTCTAGTCGAGTAAGTTCCGATCCACACAAAACTCGGAAAATTTATAGAATTGTCCTACGATAACACAGTGTGTAAAATAATAAGTAAGATGCAAATAAACAAGAAATAAAACTTAACTTCTCGTCAGTCGTCACTGAATACAAGAAAAAATATTTTTCTTAATATTTTTTTAACAAAATAAACTTTTCTGGATTATTCCTCACAACTACAACTAGATACTTTCCTGTCCCCGACCAGCTAATAATTCATAGAATCATATCTAATAATTCTCTGTCCAAACCGTTTTTTTTTTCTTTTTCTTTTTCTTTCAAAAAAAAGCACGTATGAGACACGCGCACAAACATGTGTATATATACTCCGTATTCCCCCCTAAAAGAGAATCATTCACTACCTCCCAATTTCATATCCTATTTAAGCAAAATATATTGTTTGTGCATGTTTTAGATATATGATGATGACAAACTCAAGTAATGAGTCTTTAACTTTGGAGCTCATACGCCACCACCTTTTAGAAGACTTCACCTCCGCCGAGTCATTTCTCGACAACCTTAACCTTTGTTTTTGGAGCCACGGGGAAATCGACTCCCCTTCTTCCGGGTCGGACTCATATTCGGACCCGAAGCAACCCGATACGCCAATTACTACTTATCCCGATTTCGATTTCAACCCCGATGATTTCTTTGAGACTGAAATCAAGCCTCAAATTATTAACAAGACTTGCTCCTTGGACACGACTTCCACCATTCTCCATCCTTCCCCGGTTTCGGTGAAACCCGACCCGGAACTCACTGAGTCGGGTCACGGGTCGGATCTTTTGGCATTGGGTGTTGGTACGGGAAGGAATTACAGGGGAGTGAGGAGGAGGCCGTGGGGGAAGTATGCGGCGGAGATCCGGGATCCGACCCGGAAGGGAAGTCGGGTTTGGTTAGGGACTTATGAGACTGATGTTGATGCAGCCAGGGCTTACGACTGTGCTGCTTTTAAGATGAGAGGAAGAAAAGCTGTCTTGAACTTTCCGTTGGACGCCGGAAAATCAGGGCCGCCGGCAAACGTCGGCCGGAAGAGGAAAAGAGTTGATAGATCGGATGACTGTGAAGAAGACAAATGTTGATGCGTAGGTGCTTGTGTGTGAGATGCAATATTGTTGATTATTGTACAGAGTTTTAGTAAATTAGTTTAGGCGAATTTTCCAAAATAAATAGTGTATGTTTATTTAATTTAGTGGAAAGGAAAGTAATAAATTATCTTATACTCCGTATTTTTATGGTGATATCTTGACACTTACCTTTTATTTTTCTCATTCAATTAAGAAGAGAATCGGCAAAACAAATATTTTCTTGAAATCACCTTTAAATATTCATATTATAGCTAATGTGATTTACCCTCATGTAATTTAAATAATGTTCAATTACCCTCCTGTAATTTAAAAAATGATATTTTATTCCTATAAAAAATTTAAAGGATCAATTTATCTTCTTCAATTGGGAAGTGTGACTCACAAGCTGAAATTGAAAATGGCCATGAAAATTATTGTTATAACATAGAGGGTAAAATGCCACATATATTTTTAAATAGGAAGATAAAGAATTATATATAGAGGGATAATTTTGTCGGTTCATATTTTTTAAAGTTTAAAAATTTGAGGGAGAAAATGTGAAAATTTTATAAAATCACATGGAGTGTTCAACTCATATGTGACAAATTAAATATTATACAAATCAAGAGAGTAAATCGTATATGTTAATGTCAAAGGCGGATGCCTGAATTTTTTTTTTTTTTAATATAGTAGTATTGTATTTTTTTTTTCAAAAAAATTCAATAAATTAGCCCAATATAAAATTTCAGCCCAAATATGAGTTATATTTTTTTGTTCTAAACAAAAAATTGAAATTCCTCCAATGAATAATGTCTAGGGTAAATTACGAATACCCCCCTCGGGTATGGTCTAATTACAAAAATCCCTAGAGGGATAATTTTGTCGGTTCATATTTTTTAAAGTTTAAAAATTTGAGGGAGAAAATGTGAAAATTTTATAAAATCACATGGAGTGTTCAACTCATATGTGACAAATTAAATATTATACAAATCAAGAGAGTAAATCGTATATGTTAATGTCAAAGGCGGATGCCTGATTTTTTTTTTTTTTTTTTAATATAGTAGTATTGTATTTTTTTTTTCAAAAAAATTCAATAAATTAGCCCAATATAAAATTTCAGCCCAAATATGAGTTATATTTTTTTGTTCTAAACAAAAAATTGAAATTCCTCCAATGAATAATGTCTAGGGTAAATTACGAATACCCCCCTCAGGTATGGTCTAATTACAAAAATCCCCCTCACATATTGGGTATTAAAAAAATCCCCCTCATGTTTGTCACCTTCTTACAATTAACCCCTTGTCGCTAAAATGTTCCAATTTTACCCTTGGAAGTTATTTGTAATGTTTATAATATTTTATAAATTTTAAAACTTGTGGTTAATTGTTATATCTTGTAAATTATAAAAATAATAATTATATATTTACCACCAAAATAATTGATATAATTTATAATTTCCAATAAATTTCAATAAAAATTTCAATTTATAATACTCTATAAACTTTAATAAATTAAAATATCTTATTTATAATACAACATAATTTATTAAATATACTAATTTATTAAATAAATTCATTTAACTAATGTGTAAACAATTCATATTTACAAAATATATTATTAAAATCTATTTAATTTAATATTTTACCATTTAAATTGCTAATAAATATATAAATACCTTATTTTGCAATATTATTTAAAACTTATGGGCAATTATAAATTTTATCAACTATTCTGGTAGTAAATATATTATTATCTCTTTTCTAATTATAAGGTATAATAATTAGATCGCAAGTTTTAACATTTATAAGACATTACAAACAATACAAATAACATACAAGGGCAAAATTGAAATATTTTAGGGACAAGGGGTTAATTGTAATAAGGTGACAAACCTGAGGGGGATTTTTGTAATACCCAATACGTGAGGGTGATTTTTATAATTAAGCCTTATCTGAGGGGGGTATTCGTAATTTACCCTAATGTCTATGTTCCATATGAGAGGCCAAAGCGTAGGATTGAACAAGTGATTATCGAGCATCATTACAAAGTTGAGAGATTTAATTCGGTGATAGATAGACAATTGCAAGAGTTGAACAACATTTCAATGAAGTAAACACGGAGTTGCTTATTTGTGTTGCATGCTTAAACTCATCCAATCCCTTTGAAGCTTTTGACAAAGGAAAACTCGTTCGTCTTGCCGAACTTTATCCAAATAAATTCTCTTTTCTTGGGCTCTCAATCCTTCCCAATCAATTTGAGAATTATATTAGGGATGTTCGATCAAGTGATGATTTTTCTATATTGAAAGGGATTGGTGATCTTGCTAAGAAGATGGCTGCAACTAAAAAACTTGTAGCGCGCATTCTCGATGGTTTACAAACTTGTGACATTGGCGCTTATTCTACCCATTGCAACTACATCAGTGGAGGGAGTTTTTTGGGCTATGACGATAGTAAAGAATCGACTTCGTAATCGATTGGACGATCAATGTCTAAATGATAGTTTAGTTGTTTTTATAGAGAGAGGCATATTTAGTAGTATTTCAAACGATGCTATCATGGACCCGTTTCAAAAGATGAAAAACCGTTATGGTCAATTATCAAAGTAAATATGTAGATATTTTGGGTTCTTTTGGGACTATAATATCTCGTGAGGTTTATTTTTGTCAAACTCCACCTCCCCATTTTTGTATTGCGTCATATATTTTTTCGTGAATAATATAAACTCTAAGCTTAACTGTTTGATATATAGATTTTTTTTGTATAAGTTTAGCCCCCCCTCCCGACCAAAAATCCTGGATTCGCCCCTGGTTAATGTGTACCTTAGTTGGAGTTTTTTTTTTTTTGATAGAGAAAGTTATCAAGTCAAGTGTAAGATATAAAAAGTTTTATTGATTTTTTTATCTTATATGAAGACTATTGAATGATCAACTCATCTAAAAATTTAAGCTATTAGATAGAGGAATCATTTAATATATATTACTTAATATGCTCCCTTATGTGTAGGCGGTATTTATTTACTCAATCCAACACTTAAAATTTAGAAATGGATGACGGAGGGATTCGAACACAAGACCTCTTTGGACATGCATGAGCTCTGATACCATATTGAATGACCAACTCATTAAGCTATTAGAGAGGAAAAATCATTTGATATATATCACTTAACTGACTCAAATAGTGAACTAATTTTATTTTATGTGAAAACATCTAATTATGCTTTTCCAACCCAATTCCATAAAATATCGAAAATGAGTTCATAAAACTAATACTTATACATAGATACTGCATATTTCGTTAAACATGTATTTGGGGTAGATTTTTATTAACACGAGGAAATATGTGCTAATAAATATATAATATAAAAATACATCTATCAGTTGAACCAATACATTTATATATTTTAACAATTACCCCCAAATAAAATCACTATTTCATGTACTTTTAAAGAAAATTTTAGTACTAAATTCGGCCCTACTAGTACTAACAAGTCAATACATTTGTACTTGTGATTGATCACCTTTATCCATAATAATTGAATAGCACACAGCAAGAAACAAATCTCGTTGGGCCTTCATTAAAGAATGTATTGTTGGATCAAAACGAATGGTGTTTAATTATTTCGTTTAATTAGGATTAATCCTATGTCCTAACTAGGCCTAAGTGTATGTGTCGGTACAAAAAATAAAATGACACATAAAATAAGATTGAAGAGACAATCAGATTTGGTTGCAAGTAGGACCCTAATTTTTTCAAGTTGCGGACAGATATTTTGTCTGACTAACTTATCATCAACAGAAAATGATGGGATAAAAAATAACAGGTGGAAAGTTTCATTGTCGCCTAAACAAATATCCCTGAATTATAGCTTTGCTACATTTCTACATCAAAATAATCTGCCAAAGAATCTTCAATGGTTTATCCTTCCCATTTTGGGGATAAATTCAGAAAATTCTGATACTCAATTTAGGAATAACTTGATCATCAAGAATTAAATAGGCAGATGCGTGTATTCATAATCCTTTAGAGGGCTATTTGGTAGGATTTTGATTCAGTTTTGCAGGTCTTAATTTTAGAAAAATAGTTCTGGTGATTTCGGTGGAACCTTTGAAATCTCATTTGGCTAGGTTTTGAATGTTGAGGTGTGGGGAAAAATGTAGATGATATATGCCAAATCAATGTCTCTTTTTTTATAGAATTTAGGGGAGAAAAGTAGGTGGCATGTGTAAAATCAAAGTTTTATATATTGCAAGGGTTTGAGTGTGGACTTCTGAATAGGTTTGTGACGAATTTCATGGGTTTGGCGAAAACTCATTTGAAAGGGTTTTGACCCGGTCTCACAAAATAAATAATTTATGATATTATAATTTCGAAATAATACTTAAATTTAGCATTATTTAATTTAACTTAGTTTCATTGAATTTGAGTCAAACTACAATTTATTTTAATATTAATATATTACAAAGAAGATAAAAAACTACGCACTTCTCGATTTTTTGGTAGAGAAGTGAAATGTTCATTAATCTAATCAAATAGTTTGATTTGGCATACATTATAAATTCTGAAATTACCGCACGAGTCTAGATTCTGAAATTAGTACGGTTGAATTTTACTAAATGCTCACCCCTAAGAATTAAGATAGTAGCGAGATCATAAATATCGAATTTTCATATTTTATGTATTTATTGATTTTGACATGTATAAATTTTCCTCTTTTAATGTACACTAGAAAAGTGCACGTACGTTGTACGTGTCTAGTTTTAATTTCACTGGTTTTTTTTTCATAAATTAGTGTAAAATTGTCCTTTTTATGTCATATAATATTATATATTTATGACTGATCATTTTATTTTAATGAGATTTATTTTTATTAATTATTATTGGTTCATAAAAAAATGATGGCTTTGAATAGTTGTAATAAAATACATAATGATTACTGATTTAGTCTTTACATTTAATAAAATTGGTTCTAAAATAAGATCATAAAAACATTATTTAGCATTTCATAATAGTAGCTTTCATGTCAAGTTTATCCGTTATTCATCAACGACACATGTTTCATCCGTTTCTTCATAAATTTTATCGATTTCACGAGCATTTTTACTTACTGGTTTCACCACTTTTTTCACCAACTTCACCAGTGTTTACCAATCTCACCACAAATTTCATCGGCTCATATATTTTCACTGTTTAATTTTTTTAATCTAGTTTTCCTCTTTTAAAACGATTATATATTTTTCATTGTTTTTTCATTTCTTTTCCGATCTTTTTTTCAATTTAAACAATTTTCTTCCAATCTCACATTGTTTTTTTCGGATAAATTTTAACTCGTTTTCACCTATTTCACTAATTTCACATGCTATTCACCTAATTTTTTCATTGATTAAACTTGTTTTCACCGATTTCAAGCTTTTTTGACTAATTTTATTTGTTTCTTAACAAATTTCACCCAAACTTTCATCGATTCTTATGTTCTCACTGCCTAAATTTTGTTTACCCGGTTTATTTTTTTTAGCCATTTTTTCTTTTTTTTAATCGGTTATAATATTTTCTCATTTTTGGTCGATTTCTTTGGTCTTTTTCTTCAGTTTAAACCAATTTTTCATCGATTTCACCAGTTAAACTCTTTTTTAACTAATTTCACTCGTTTTTACCATTTTAACCCTTTTTATCTATTTTTCATTTTTTTCCACTAATTTCACATGTTATTCACCTGAATTTTTTATTGATTAAATATGTTCTTACCAACCTTACGTTTTGACCGAATTTATCCTTTTTTAACCAGCTTTACCCAATTTTATTGGATTTCACCGGTTTCATCATTTTTCTTAGAATTCCATTCTTTTCATCGATTTCACATATTTTCACCAACTTTGCCTTTATTTTAATTGATTTTACCCGTTTTCATCCATTTTTCACAAATTTTATCCCTTTTTTTTATCGATTTCAAATGTATTTATGAATTCACATTCATTTTTTCACCGGTCTAAGGTGCACATACGTTGTACGTGTCTATTTAATTTATGTAGATATTTTTTTGTAAATCAGAGTAAAATTAACTTCATTATGTCATAAAATAGCACATATAAATGACTTTTCTTCAATATATTAACTTCACCATGGGTATTTTCATCGATTTCTTTAGTTTTTTTCGGTTCAAACCATTTTTCTAATGGTTTGACAATTTTTTTTGTTGGTTGAACTTTTTTCATTATATTGATTTCATTTATTCTTACCAGTTTAACCAATTTTCACATGTTTTCACCGACTTTAGACCCGATTTTCACATATTTCATCATTTTTTATGTAATTTCGTCGTTTCACCGATGTCATACATTTTTTTCGCTAATTTCATTTGAATTTGCATCGATTTCACATGTATTTGCCGAATTTTCAACTCAAATAATTATACATCTTCAATTACTTTAGAGTATATCTCATATTATTTCACTTACCTTATCATTTCAAATATATTTCTTTACCGATTTAAGCCATTTCACTTATTATATTAATTAGTTTAATTCAATTTTCATTGATTCTTACTGGTTTTATATTTTTTTACTGATTTACTCGTTCTTGATCAATTATAACCTATTATCCATAGTTTTTCCTATTTTTCATCTTTTCTCCTATTCAAACAAAAAAAAATTCTACTTATTTAGTTCATACTGTTATTGCTAGTTATATTTTTTCTTCTTCTAATTTTACTTACTTTTATCAGTTTAACTTATATTTCACATATTTTTTTTTCACTTGAATTTTCATTGATTTCACATTATTTCATAGATTTTAACCTTTTTTCAATGATTTAACCCATTCTTCATATATTTCACCCATTAATTATTCACCGATTTCACTGATTTGTTTCTCATTTTTTCAGAAATGTCACCCGAAATTTCATCGATTTCACATGTATTTATCGATTTTACCGACACTTTTTATTACCGATTTTCACCCAATTTTTCACCTCTTTCACAAGTATTCATAAATTTCATGTAGATCGATTTTACATGTTTTCATCAATTACATAAAATTTATTAGATCTATTCCACCAATTTTCATTGATTTTCATCCGTTTCTTAACTTATTTCACACGTTTTTCTCGAAAATATTTTCATGAAAATTTGGGGTAATGTTTCTCATGTCAAATAAAGATTACTCAGTTCACCAAGTCATAAGTATTTTTGTTCATTCATAGGTAAGATGCGATTCTACTTTAACATATTTTATGATATTTAAGAGAATTTGATTTTTTTAAGAATTTGATTTTTTTAAGAAGTGACATATTTTACTAAATCTTTAACTGCAACAAATAATATTTTTTACAACTATTCAAAATAATAGTCTTTATTTTTATTTTTATGTGTTATAGGAGAACAATAATGAAATTGTAAAAGGGATTAAGGAGTTAATTTCTTAATTATTGGAGTTAATGTAAGAAATAACTATAATAAGACTTCATATCTAATTGGAATATGCTTTTGTTTTTCTTCCATATTCATGGTGCTTGGTTAGAATGCAAGAAAGTTACAAATTTTCTTTAAATATTTTCCTACCAAAGTTTTGATGAGAAAATTTAAGGAAAATTCATGTCTAATTATATTTTATTAATATACTTTACAACTTGAATAAGGGCATTTTTATCTTCACAAAAAAAGAAAAAAACTTAAAATTTTCACACTTTTAGTAGTAGTATAGTTATAGATATAGATTAATTATATAACTATATTCACGATAGTTATAGTATTTTCATTTGTTAAGAGAAGAGTTCTAGAATTAAATCTATTAAAAGATATTACAATTGAATTTGAAAACAGAAAGTCAGATAATTTATCATTTCATCTATCAATAATATTACTAACAAATATGTTCGTAAAATCTTAAAAATAATCTTACAATTTTAAAAGTACGAATACAAATTTCAAGTTAATACATATAATCTTTTCTGTAAAAGAGGGCTCCAATTTTAAATTTCGCCTAGGCCCCAATTATGTCGGGATGGCCCTGAACTCTAGTACATGAATTCTACATGGAAGTAATCTTAATATCATTGATATCATCACTGGTCTGCTTATTAATTTTTTTCTGAACAAGCTCACAGTTCAGGAAACTAGGTTGATTAGTCGATGCAAGAAGTCGAGCCCACATCCGGTCTGTAAGTTTCACAGTATTCTGCCTCTCTGTTACTCTCTGAAGAAAAAAAGACACATAATCCGTACGTTTTTAGGAACAAAAAACGCAATGAGATAGAAATCTAATATATATGCAGTGAATCTAGATTCCTTGATATTGAAATATGTGATTTATCTTGGATAACTTGTACTGTAAATCATTTGTAAAGATAGTAGTTACATGTCCAGAAAAAGAGCTTACGCTGATTGGAATATAAGCCTGTCTGCTGTTTACAGGCCCAACAGTGAAGCCGGTAAATCCTGCCATGGCTCCATGAACAGCACTTTGAGCAAGAAGTGTGCAGTAGATGTTATCTGAAGCACTACTAGGAATTGCTCGAATCATGTAGGTAGGATCTGCAGAAGTATTGCATGTAGACATTGAAAAGAACAGAGTATGCGGAGAAATGATAATTTTTATGCAAATACAAAATTCCATCAAATAATTTGAAAAAGAATAAAAATGTCTTTGATGTACCAAAGAGTTCCTTGAATGAATGAGATAATTAAGAATAGCCTTCAAACATGCAGCATTCAATGCTTTGTCCAGTACTAAATATATGCATGTATGGTTACTTCATTTTGGGTACAGCGGGATAGGAGGGTACTACTGCGATAATAAATACAAGCATATCTACAAGAAAAAAAAAAGTCCCCAAAAAACTGGGATTTTATACCAATGATCTTTATACATTTCAACCAGCACATCTTGTAAGTTCAAGTTTTATCGCTCAATCTCTATGAATAATTTAGCAGACGTGATTTCTAAACAGCTACTTAATTCATTGCAATGATTTTAGTAATATAGCCATCTCACGAGATCTTGGTGGGTGTTACACTCCTCCAGTAGCACTTTAGTAGTTTAGTTTTTATGATAGGGACAGATCAAGTTCATTGATATCTTCTTAGGATCGACTTGATTATTGAAGACATTAAGATTTATTTTTAGGAAATTTATCATAATCTGGACTAACTCAAACCTGTTACCATGTCCATTACTTTCTATATCCACAAAGCAAATTTCAAACGGACTATACCGACTGTAAGAGATGAATAAAATAGATCTCATCCCCAATGATTGAACCAAAAAAATTTGTGAATGATTTTGTAAACTATTCTAGAAAAGTTTGTAAAAATAGCTCAAGCGAGAAGATCTAACAAGAAGCTTGGTCATAAACTTCGATAGTGTAGAACTTGCAGATTTACCTATATATTTCATAGCGACGGCCATCTTCCTTACATTTGTGAAATGATCCTGAGGCATGAAACATGAAGCTTAGTTTATTTAAAAATTTGGCAGGAACTGCAAAAGAGATTGAGAAGAGAAAATCCTATCTCAGTCTTAGATACAATGCATCAGGTGGCAATTCAAGACAAGAAAGTAATACAAATGTTCTCATATGACCCCTGACATTTAGTGCATGAAGAAATAGATTCATAGATGTCAATGAGACTAGGTCACATGTGACACTATTAGTTTTTCTATTAGGATGAAATCAGTTGAAGAATATAGTGTAGCAGGAAACTGAACTGGAAGAATGCAACGAAAGAAACCATAGGAGATATACAGCTTTATATCAGCATTGATGAAATTTTAAGAAAATCAAGGTCAGAAATGGAGACTGCAAACTGCTAAATGGACAGCAGGACTTCAAAAGAAAAGGAACTCCTTGTTAACACGTAATCCAGCTAACAATGAGTTTGGTTAATAAAACAAGTTGAAGAGAAAAATGAAGTGAGCACACATGTATGATACCATTTCCAGGGTACCTTAATCTTTTGTGTTAACCAAAGGCCAACATCCAAAAGTAGCTTGTTCCCTGATGCATCTTTTTCATCAACTGCATGCATGCTCTCAGCTAGATATTCTTGTCCTGCACCCTCCGCCAACACAATTACCATATGACCATTTTCTTTGAGCCTCTCCTCAACAAATTCAAAGAGCCCACCGTGGCCTTCCAAATAGAATGGAGACTCTGGGATTAAGCAACAATCCTGTCACAACGTAAAAATGTACAAGCAGTAATGAAACCAGCAACATCTTTTTACATATAAGATAACAATAGAAAAACATTGACAAAGAACTACAAATGAAGGGGTTATGGGAATCTTACCACATCACGACTTGCCAATGTTGCATGCATAGCGATGAAGCCTGCAGAATAAATACAGTCACTAAGAGGCAAAAAGAAGTCAACAGACAATTATGCACAGAAAAACGCATCTGATATTTTGGCACAATACACAATCATACAATCTTCTCACCACTGTATCGACCCATAAGCTTCACAATTCCAACTCCATTTTCTACACTCTCAACTTCCACATGTGCAGCATGTATTGCCCTCTGAGCCTCCTCCACAGCAGTATCAAAGCCAAAGGATTTGTCTATCACCTTTATAATTCACACAGGAAGAAAGAGGATATTACCAAGAAACCCTTTTCAAGTAATTTTATGAACTGAAGTATATTAATCTGTTAAACAATCATTTCCAAACCAGAAATTAAATAAATAGAAGGAATATATAGATACTCAATACAAAGATCATTTTGAGGAAAAAGGCACCAAACAAATTTCCTATTGCACATAGTGGGGCACCTTAGCTAGAAACATTGTGGTCAACAGAACTCTATGCAAAGATCGAAAAGTAGGTTCGCTCATGGGCTAGGTATAGGTTACTAATAAACTTTTGTACATTATTTGTCATGTTAGATTCCTAATCCATGACGTGTAACCCACACAGAAACCATCAACATGTAATTTGTTCTTAGTTTTTCTAAATAGGAGTGAAGTACAGATATAGAAACTTCGGTCAAGGTAAAGTCCTATTATTAAAGCAGGTTTTGATTTAAGCCTTTTTAACTCAATATAGGCCAAGTAATGACAATAAATGCCTTAGGTTGAAAATAAAGATCTAACACCTTAACCACAATCTGAACGATATCCTAACTGAATATTAAAAAAGTACATGAAAACTATCTCACGTGGAGACATCAGAGATCTACTTGAGGAACTTACAGCAATATCATTATCAATTGTCTTAGGAATTCCAGCTACTGCCACTTTGAGCCCACGCCTTTCCACTTCCTTAGAGAATTACAAATCAGCTTGCTAGAAACACAATTTAGTAAAAAAAAAATAAAACCATTTCAATAAAAACCTTATAAATTGCAGCTGCTCCTTTTTGAGTGCCATCTCCTCCGATTATGTAAACCTGGAATCTATAAGTACATTAGTATTTTGATTTCAAACATCCACAATGTTTAAGAAGACATTATCAGATAAAATGATATTTGCCTGGTTTATTCCTCGGTCCTGAATATTGTCGACTATCTTGTTGGTATCATGACCTCCTCGTGAAGTTTGCAGGATAGTTCCACCACGCTTATGAATATCATTTACAGATTTTGGTGTCAACTGGATAGTATTCTTTGAATAGAACCCTCTATATCCTCCCTGAAAATTCTCATTATAGTCACTGACTTGACATATTAGTAAGTGCAATAAATTACAATCAGGATGGAAACAAGATATTGCATTTGTTCAGTACATCATGCATCAGAAAGGGCTTAACTTTGCAGGATTTTAACATAAAATTCATAACTAACATGGGATCCAGAAAAAAGCAACCTTAATTTATAAAACTTATAAGATAATAGTTGAAGATATCCAATAGTGAAAACATCTCAAACAACATCTACTGGCATACCAAATGTTAGCTAATGACAGATAGGCAGGGTACATAGAGGAACGAATATAAAGTGAAACAAGAGCTATTACCCGGGTATGACAATAATAAAGAACAAATTTATTTCAGAATCTCTCTTACATTTCCAAGTTCAAGAAAAAATGAACATAAAACAGCAAGTAAGACAAACTAACCTGAATTCCAAGGATCTGATCTACTCCATACATACTACTCAAACCACAAACTATCTCACGTATCACTGTATTAATTCCCGGGCATAAACCTCCACATGTAACAATACACGCGCGCACCTCCTCTGACTTAAAACAGACCTACATGAAAAAACATATCTTTACACCACATTTCCAGACAAAAATGCCAATTATGTCAAGTAGTTCTCTTTCTTTTGGAAGAACAAAAAACATAAATAATTCACACCTTTTCACGAGGCCCTGTACGCCGAAAATGTATTCCCCTTGGACTGTCCTTCTGAACAACAATCTGAAGCGAAAAGAAAACATTTTAATCGACTATATTTTGCACACAAAATTACTACTATAAGTCAAGGATGAGCATTTCACATTCTGTGCCACCACATCTTCAGGGTTAACGAATGTTTTCCTGGAAAAAGTGCAAAAAATATATTAATTACATATAGCAAAAACATTAAATGATTAGTCTTTTGCAAGTAGAATATTAACTTACTTGACGATAGCATAACCTGGGGTCTTTTTCAGTGGATTTGGATATGACTAGAGCAAGAACAAAACAGTCAACTAAAAACAAATCACCATAACATCTAATCGATATGATCGGAGATAATGATTCGAAAAAATACCGGTAAATCAGGAAGGAAATTAGATAGATGCGGCACATCTTCGAGGATAAAATCGTCATTTTGCTGATCGATACCGCCGTTGGTGGAGGCCTGACATTTTATCGAACAATGTTGGCGCGAAATCGGTTGCCTTTTCAGAGAGAATCGTTTTCTGAGGGCGAAATTCGAGAAACTAAAAGAAGAAATAGGATTGACTTTTTTATGGTAAGATTCTGAGGAGTTTCTACAAAGGAAAAGGGTCTGAGAGCTGGAGCCGAGAGCGATTTCCATTTTTGAAGAGAATTTTTCACAGATGGTTTCTAGTTTAACCTTAAATTCAAATTGTAGAGAAGAATTGAGTTTCAGCTGAAGTGGCTCATGTATGCGACTTTAAGTGTCTGATGGATATTGGATGTGAACCGAACAGAGGAGATGCCGTGCACGGTAACTGCACGAACCGTACCAGGATGGCTTTCCGGAAGAAAGTAGAAGAATAGCTTTCTATCCCTAAATTTTTGGAGGTTGGACCAATTGAGATTCTATTCATTTAAATTTTCACATATTAAAAAAATGTAACTTGTCCCATTAATCTATGTAAACGATGAAGTTTATTGTAAGTAATTACAAATCAAATTAAACAACAGAAAATCTAAATGCGATAACTAAGTTATTACTAAATTATGTGATCAATTAAGGAATTTTTTTTTCGAAATAGGCTTCATGCTCAATTTATTTCCGAAAATGTCTTTGTTGCCAAACTAATTGTACCTTTTCATTAAATTCGCAGTTGGCAACCTCGAGTTTAAGGTAAATTCGCAGTTGCCAACTGCGAGTTTACTTAAAATTCAAGAAAAAAAAATAACGAATAAAGATTAGTTAATACATTGAACTCGAGGTTGCCAACTGCGAGTTTTAAAGGACTCGAGGTAAGCACAAAAAAGTTTTCAATATATACTTGATTCTAATTAACAGCATTAAGTAAAATGTTCAATATATTTTCTCCTCAGTAACACAAAAACGTAACCGGTAAGCATCCAGTACAAATCTGAGAAATATTTTAAAAAATAATTATAAATCACCTTTTGAATAATTTTACTAATTGTCATATTCATGTTAATATAGTTCAATTCTATACTTTATATATTAGGTCAAAAACTAACAAAAAATTTCATTTGTCCAATCAATCCATACAAAACAATACACAAACCTAAACCTACATGTTGAACCTTTTGAGAAAGTTTTTTACGAAAATTGCAACATAACTCCTCAAAATACTAAAATTAGTATTATATCAAGAGATAATATACTGAGAAATAAGTAAGGAAGTAAGAATTTACATTATGCAAATATAATCACATGAATATGATTGAATACCTGATCGAGAGAGAGAGATGAGTATGTAAATCGTCGGAGAGTTACAGCCGCTGCCTCAAACGATTTTCGCAAATGTGAATGTGGACAAGAAAGAATGGAGTATGCGTACGCTGTTAGGGTTTAAAATGAGTCCTTTAAAACTCTCAGTTGGCAACTGCGAGTTTACCTTAAACTCGAGGTTGTCAACTACAAGTTTAATGAAAAGGTACATTCTGCAAGTTAGTTTCGCAACAAAGACATTTTCGGAAATAAATTGGCCATGTAGCCTATTTCGAAAAAAAATTCTCAATTAAGTTAATTCGAGTTCAATTTGTTCTTTTTTTTTTACAAACCTAAAGATATATATTGTTCAATAAGTCAAAACTATTAATTAATTTGTATTCCCCTCAATATCAAGGAACAAAAGTATGAAGTAAATCCAACTGGATTAGGTTAAATAATTTTCAACTTGATTTGTCTAAAATCAAACTAAACTCAACCACGATTTTAAAATAGACAATTTGTGTTTTCCTTCATGTTGTAATAACACCTTTTTACGTGCGGTGCATATAGATATGTAAAACGTGTTCTTGGTCAATTTTTTCATATTATTTAGTCCAAATGCCAAAACCTCTTTTTACAATCAAACAGTAAAGAGCAAAGCAATTAATAAATAATAAGAAACTTTTAATAATTGCCAAATTTCCTTTTGAACCAAATAATCAGAAATGTTACTTTTACATTTTACAGTTGGAGATGAACAAATAGAAAATTTCTCATGTCTAGAAATCGTGCGTGATATCGGTTTACACCACAAAGAACCTGCAACCTGCACCATTGAAGTATATAAATGATCGTCTGTCATCTGTCTTCAAAGACAAATAGTAGAAATGTTTTTGCATTACCTTAATGCAAGTGGATTAATATAGGCCATAATACAAACATAATTTGGACTCATTTCCTATAAAACAAAATGATCGATCATATGTTGTATAACGTCTGCTCCTTCCGAATGCATGTAATTGTCTTTCACCTGTAGACCATGACCAAAACTATTCACATCCTTGTTTTTGTAGTAACAGTCCTTGTACACGCACGTGTGCATGCGTGCATGCGTGTGTGTGTGTGTGTGTGTGTGTGTGTGTGTGTGTGTGTGTTGAGAGAGATATAGACCTGAATAATACTATGAGCAGCAATTCTGACTTTGCTACTGTGGAAGCTTACGTCTACTTTCTCCCATGAGACGCTCGAGAGGCCATTTATCAGTTCCTCTGTGTTGTCAAAAGCCGTAATAAGTTTTTATTGCACATTGAGAATTCAAAGTTATGTTATATATACAATCAGGCAAACCAAAAAGGGGAAAATTATTAATGCAGCCTAGAAGGAAAATTCAATGCATAAGAACAAACATTTAAATTAAGAAAATAGAAACTGCAATATTTGTCTCTTTTTTTCTTTTCATTTTTTCATTTACTCATGATGAGTGAAATATGATGTTCAATACAAAATTTCCTTAATCAAAGCTGCCAACATAATCCAAGAATTAAGGACTTCATCATTCAACAAACAACCATTTTAGATCTCCACTTTTCACTTTTATATATCAAGGGAAGTGTCGAGGTTCCGGTCCTATGGGACTAAACTGCAATTTTGTTATATAGGATCACATTTTTAAGAGAGAGTTACAAACCTTCCAGCTCATCAAAAACATCATCTTCTGATGTCGACTCATATTTCTCACCTACACAGGGCTTGCAGCGTTCTTCAAACACAATATGAGGATATTTTTCATCAACACAATCTACCCACTGAAAATTTTATAAGAATATATTATGAGAAAGAAAGTCAAAAATCAATCACAGAGGAGTGGTGAAGATATGACCTTGGGGAGTTCACTGTTGCGTCTAATTGACGATGTTCTCCAGCCCACCATATCTAAGATATATTTTATTAGGGGAAAAAACGTGCTGGAGTAAATGTAGAACAGGGTAATTTATATTTTATACGGAATATAAGGCAATATATAAGGTACATAAATGCTGGATACGGTCATAATCGACATTTGAATATGCCACCCTGCGTTCAAAAGATCGTTGAGCAGACCTGCATAGATGAGTCGCATTATGTACTTAATCATATTGCATATCAAGCTCTAGCTAAGAATCCTTAATCCAATAAAATTTTAAAGAGATGAAAATATTACATAAAATAACATTCTCCGTCATCTTTAACCATGCGTTTAAGCAAAGGAAGCTTTCCTTCGTCGTCATCTGTAAGAAAAAGGTGTCTTCCTGTTCTCTTAAATATCCAATGAGCTAAACGACCAGCGACTCTCTCTAAAGCAGGTACACCAAAAAGTAATGGCACCTGGGAGATGGATAAAAACCAAGTACAGGTAAGTATTTAGCATGTTATTTAAAAATTCAACACAGGTGAAATAAAAATTGCTTCTTCAAGTAGTTTTCCCTGTACATGAGAGACTTCAAAAGTTATTACAACATTCCCTTCTTCCTCAGTCCTCACAGATTGAATTCTAGAAAGAAAACAAAGAAACAGCTCATCTCTAATATGATGAAACAAACCCTTTACTTCTTTCTTATTCTACAAAAGAGCAATCAATAATCTTCAATATAGCAAAATAATTGACAATATAATAAAATTAAGAGAATCAACATAAATAATTACCCCTATTTTTATTGTATTTGAAGGTTCAGAATCAATTTAAGTGCTATACCTATACCCCATAGTCCCTATCCCCTTCTCTCCAACCCCAACCCCCAATACCAACATAACGAAAAAGAAGAACTCTTTCAGGCACAATATATCTTCCCAAGCAGTTGATACCAAGTCTTTTACACTTTCACTGACAAAATTCAAATTTCCATCTTTCATTTTTTATTGTTTCAGTGTGCTTACTATAGTAGCTTATGAATTATATTAAAATATTTTACGTAAATGTATATGAACTTTCTCCTTTCCATCTCTCTCTCTCCCTTCCCCCCCCCCCCCCCCCCCTTTTCCTTCCCCCCAACTCTTCCTCTGTTGCAAGAACATTCAATAATGAATTGAACTTCTTGGATTCAACCAGAACCATCCACTTGCAACCCCAATTGTAGATTGTATTTTGCCACAACCTAGATGGCACTCCACTTCGCTAATCAAAATCTAATAAGATGTTGCAGACAATGAGAAGTCATAAATATTTCAAGATAGGAGAGAGTATGTGGTACTAAAATAATATGGATTTTTAAGATATTAAGTATAACAAAAGAATTAAATATCTCTAACTATATAAAGTTGAAGACAAATGCGTGTAATTGCTTTGTTGTCTGAATTCTTACAAAGTTGCCACCAAATTTCAATCATTTTTATGAGAAATTATTAAAATTATAGAAGCTTGAAATTGTTTTTTTTATGCATGCTTCCACATGTATTGATTCCTATATCTCATAAGGTGCATATAGAGTTGTATGTGATTGCTAACTTGTCACTGAAATGTGATGATTTTAAAACAAACTCTGTCCAACGTATTAAATCCCAGTTACAGCTTTCAGAGATTCCATCTCTTCAACTGTGACAAGTGGGTAAATCACTAGGCGCATGTGAGTTTCATTACTTCTTCAGAAAGCATCATATGATAGTGAATAAAAAACAAATGGTTCCCCAAAGTGTTCCAAGTTCAGAAAACGATTTTCTTACACGTTAACAAGGTTGGAGCTCTAAGTTCAGAAAATATTTATTCGCCAGGATTTCAAGCTGAAAAGAAGCTAAATAACACTAACTATTGAGAAAATTCCAACACCTAGCAGTGTGATATATTCATACACTACAATGTATCTTGTTTATTACCTTTGCCACTTGTATTGTGTTGTCATCATGCTATTTCAACTTATTATATAAGCACCAATACAAAGGGTTAAGTAATGAGCTAAGTACCTGCTTATTACCCCTAGAACCAAGATGAGGAGTTGCAACAGTTATAAAGTTTACTGGTTCAAGACCAGCTATTGTACCCTTTGACTCTTGATCACAAGTGTTGGTTGATAATTCTTCTCCACTTTCTCTCTTTGACGGTCTATATAGTTTCCCAATAGCATATCTTGCCACAAGCCCCCCTAGAGAATGTGCAACGAACGATATTTTCCTCAAACCAGGCTTCCTTTTGGTTACTTCAAGGACCTAAAAGGCATGTCCAAGACAGAATCAAACAGTGGTACAGCTATTCTGTTTCACATGATATTATTCAAGAGATTAGAGCTGAAAAATAAATTCCAAGAAGAATTAGAACACAGATGAAAATTTACCTCCTCAGCCAATCGCTCACCCATTACATCCACACCATCCAATGTCAGGGTTGCCATATTTCGTTCACTACCTGGAAACCAGACAAGACTCAATTTATAAGTGGACACAAACAAGCAACTTTATTCAGCATAACAATAGAATGGCTAAGAGAAATCCAGATAAAACCTTGGGATGCTAAAGCGAGTGATAAAGAATTTATTTAACCAAAAGCATCTTTTTTGTAGATATGTCGAAAGGCTACAAATAAGAAGGTCATCTGCATCAACAAAGAACCTAGAAAACATAGTCCACATTTCACATGCTACCAAATGCTGTTTGATTAGGAAAAAGAAAAACAGCATTTTCAGTTATAATGACATGAAAAATCATTGGCAGGTGATAAAGTTTCTAACTGAAAAATAAATGATTGGGTAAATTGAACTATCGAAAGGTGCATCAAACTTGGTTAATATATGAGAAAGATAGATAAGAAGAGGACAATGACTCATAATAACGCATTGAAACGAGAAACAAGGATTTTCACATAACATGAGAATCATTAGACCACTTTTACAGTAGCTATTATTATTAGTTTATCGCTTATAACAGAATGCAGAACTTACAATGAACGAAAACTTTATCAGGGAGTCTCTTGACAAATTGTTCGGCGCCAAATTTCCAATCAGACGAACTGTAACAATGATTTCATGAGAAATACATAACAAGCCAAGTTTAAGAAAAAGCGTAAAATTCAGCACAATGACAGCCAAGTGGCCGGTGTCATCATTTCATTAATCAATCCAAAATACGAATTAATCAACAGCCATTACTCAGGCAACACAAGTTTCAATCTTTAAATGCATGTATCGTACAAATAAAGTCAAAAGCTACTCAAAAGGAAACCTTCACGTTATATAGGATCAGCATTTAGACATAATAGCCCACATCCATGTAAAATTATGTTTCTAGTTTAAGTTTCGGTAAGCTAAATATTGAAAAACTTTCGGAAACAGAAAAAGTTCTGAAAAGAATGACTCTGGTTATCAGATGATTGAGTGACAGGGATAATTTAGTTACGATACTTAAACTTGCTAAATTTAGAAAAATACGAGAGTTTCAAGGCAATTAAAGTGTTTCAAAACTACACATTGTTTCAGTTTCCACTGATTCAAAAAATTAAAACTTTTCGATTATTATCAACGAAATTTATGAAAATTTTGATCCATGCCCATTTCAACATAATTTATTAAAAAACAACATCAATTAAATCCCTGACAAAAAATCTGTCAAGAAAAGTCTCTACATTAAAACCCACAATTAGCTCAGGTATGCAAAATTTAAGATCCGGAAACATAAATGTGAACTAATAAGAATCAACTCTAATTTCCAAAAAAAAAAAAAAATGAAATAAAAACCTTCCGAGGATCCCGTGCACCATTACAACAAGATGATCAGCTGATGAAAAATCGGACTCTGTGCAACTATACACATCCTCCCCTCCGTTCGCCGTTCCGGCCGAGCAAACGACGCCGTTTTCCATTTATGTTTTAATTTACTTAAAGATCAATGTAGATTTCTTGAGAGTGGCAAATAAAAATAATAGTTAATGCTTAAACAATTAGTGTAATTAAGGGTTTTCAAATTGAAGAGAAGTGGCTGAGTAATTACTGGGTGGATGTGGAAGAAGAAATATTTATTGAAGAAAAGGGCGTTTTAGTTTTACACCATACAAATGGCTTTGCCTCTAAGTTACGTGGAGTGACGATATAATTCGAATTTCTGTTACCAAATTTAGATTAAAGCGGCGGGTACTATATTTTGTATCTATGCGCCATTTGCTTGGTTTTGGAGGAATACATTATAAATTGGTCAAACATTTTAATTGTTCAAATTTGTTCGAAAATGTCGAAAGCCTGAATAATTCTTTATAAAGATAGTCAAACTTCCTAAACGAGGTACAATACTAGTTCGTAGTCTTATTTATTTGTCTTAAATTCTGTTATTTTTATAAATTTAGTAACTTTTTTTACAAATTTTTCTTAGTGTTTCCGAAACATTTTCAAATAGTCTCGAAAAGTTTCCAATATTTGACTGACCGAAACATACATTTAAATCGAAATTTTGATCCATGGTTCCAATTATCTTTATCTCTTGGACAGTTGACCAGTCAACTTGACCAAGTTTATAAAAATTATAATAAATAATTTAATTAATATATTTCACTAATAAGTTGATAATATCATAAGACACCATATATATTAATATTTAAAAGAGTTAATACACCACAAATATGAATAATTTAATATGATAAGTCACTTAAAAGATTAAAAAGTTTGACCGGGTACTGTAGCAAATGGAGCAAAATAAATGGGACGGAGGGAGTACTAATTTGATATTATTTGTTTTTATTAGTGATCAAATAAATTTATAAAAAAATGATTTGATCATCCTTCCGCTACAAAAAAATTAAAAATTGGTTTAAATGGAACTGTGAAAAATTATGAATACTAACATATAGAAAAGATATGCAAATCGCAAGAAATTATCGGGGAAAAAATGCAAGAAAATAAATTTGTTGCGTAAATATACTCATGTCAAAATCCTGACTAATTCTTTCAAAATATTGTTAAGTAGATACGAAGTAGTTAAACTCAAAGGAAAAAACGCTCAGAAGTTTCAAGTTGAAAGCGAAGTGCAATTTGGTAAAGATTTCAACTTGAAGGGGAAGTGCAATTTGGTAATAAAACAAGGAAAATTATATTAACCCTTGCTTCTAATACCAATTTAAATAAAAATGTGATAATCAGACACAACACACTACTTTTTCATTTCGATAAAGTAAATTTCATTACACAATAAATATATTAAAAAAAATAAAAAGCAAAACGAATTAGCAAAGTCGAACAGAGGAGCTAACACGCGCTTGATTCATGGCATGCCAACTCATTTGAGTTGTCACAATATTATTGAGTCTCCATTTATTTAATGACTGATGTGACACGCATAACATTTCAATATTTCACTTCGTTTTAATGTGGTCTTGAGTTTTTTTAAATAAATTATTAAATAAAGTTGGATAATTAGTAATATCAACGATGTGAATAGATATTTTATAATGGATCAGTTATGAATCCGAGCATTGCTTAAATTCACAATCGCGTATCAAGTGAACTAAGCTGGAATAACTCCAGTATCAAGTGTAATTCGGTTATTATACACAACATAAATTTAAAACATAAAAAAAAAAAAAAAAAAAAGAATTTTACGAAAAAATCCTACTCCTTTGTGATTTACTACACTTTTACATGGATAAGTTCATAAGGGTAGTGTTTAATAAAGCTAAAAACAACTAGGAGGGGGATATTACAGCACATGGACAGCATCGTTTGATCAAGTCAAAGAGTATCTTGACATGTTGCTGTATTTCATGTGCAATTTTCGCATTATTCATATCAAATGCTACTTTAAAAATAGACGATGCAAAATTATCAAGAAGTACAACGAAAATTGACACGGAGTTAAGCATCAATCTCAATGTAAACAAGATTCCTTCATTGTAATAAATGTTTCAAATTCAAAGTACAAGAGCAGCAAGAAACATTTGCATCATCAACTGAGATGAAGCTAAGCTAACAGTCCTAATAACAGATGTAAATTACATTACTTCATAATGCAATATCTGCACATTAAAACAATGAATTAGCCAGTTCAGTTATATCCGATGAAACCTGGTCGTATTCTCCCTTTAACTTCTCTAGTTCCTCTTGGCCAAGTTCACCTTTGGCAGGCTTTGTCTGCACAAGAACACAGCAAGTAGGCCTCTTGGTTGCTCCTGCATTTGCAAGGTCCTGAAATAAACATGTTATCTAGTCGCTCGTATTCAAACTCGTATAATATAGCTCTTTTACTTGTCAAATATAAATACTGGGTTTCAAGCATGGAGCTTTATATAGCTAGATATGCAAAAACAATGGCATCCCATTTTCATAGGTCTCGTCCGTGATGCAGTCATATAGTATTAATATCAAATAGAGGATTACAGCAAGTAAGAACAGTGGAGTGAAGCCAGCCCCACTAGCTATCACACGTGAAATTTACTAATTTACAAAATATAATCTTTCAAGAATATGAATTTGCTTCCACTGTGTGAGATGCCAACTTTCAGCAGCATTCGCATATTTCAAATAGTTCAAGACTTCTACTTCAAATGAATTACAATAGAAGACAATGTTGACAATTTTCGTGTTCTCAAACATGCTCATTTTTCTTAACTTAAATATTAGGTATATCATCAAGTGCGAAAAACTGACTATAATACCGGCAAAATATACAACATTAACGCGTGAGAGTGAATAAAAGGCTTACTTCCTTCGATGAAACATAGATGTATGGTATGTTAGCTTCCTCACATAAGACTGGAACATGAGTGATTACATCTATAGGTGATATGTTTCCAGCTATAACACATACTCTGCAATCATAATAAATAAAAACACAAATCAACTTTTTATTATACATGACCAAATCTTGCAAATATGAAATAATGGATACATTGATCTTCTGATACACAGTTATAGAAATAGCTTTTTAAAATGGGTTCCACCATATAATTGAAACAAAAATGCTAGTTATACGCAAAAAGATAAATTAAATGAAAATCTAAAATACCCTTTGTTGCCACGTCGGATACTTTTGACTACCTCCTTTACTCCTCTCTTCAAGCACTTGTGCTCCGCCGCTGAAACCCACAAATAAAAAAAATTAGAAAAAAAAAACAGAAAATGAAGTTACGTCAAACATCTAAATAAATTCGTACACGAATTAGAGTGTGCAACTGGATACCTCGGCGAACAAGTTTGAGGGTGCGTTTGGAAAGCTTTTTTCCGGCGAGTGGTTTTGCGATGGGGGCAAGAGCTAAGAGCTTCTTATTATCCCTCTCCTTCTGCGCTGATTTCTCAATCTCGCTGTCGCTTCCCATTTTTCTATCTCTTTCACTGTGCGTGTATGTGCGGTAGCGAGAAGAAAACAGAGAGTGTTGGAGGGTTTTGTTCTGGTGGGGGAAGGTATTAGGGTTTTAGGTAAATGGTAAATATAGTAGTAGTCCTTAAATGAAGGCTAAATACCAAAAGAACCCCGGAGTGGAATTTTGCTCCGCTCAAATTTTTGGGAGATGGGTTGCCAAGTTGATTAATGGTTTGAATGGCTTAATTTCACTTTCCACCTTGAAAATAGGCTATTTTTCACTTTCCACCAATATTAATAGCAGGTTGCGTCCAGAAAGCATATTTTCGCTTCACTAAGCACTTCGATAATTTTCTGGCTATTTGACTCGCTTTTGAAGAGTTATTTAGTTAATTCCTATTAAATATATATATATTACCGCACACTCCCTTCAAAAATAACATCACGAGTAGTATTTTGAGGGGCAAAGTGGTACATTAATTGAAGCAACAAATTGTACATAGAATGATAATTCGTAATTGAGGTTCGTTAAATTAGTGTAATATCTCTCTCTTTTTTTCTCTCTTTTTTCTTTTTTTTTTAAAGTTTTAATCTCCCTTAAAAAGAAAATAATAATAATTAAGTTTTAATTTACCGGTCATTTGCATTGACATCCCTTTTACCTATGGTTAGTTAACCATTAAAAGTTTCAATTATCGACAATCATACCCCTTATTTCAAACTTTGATATCTTGTTAAAAATTCATAAAATGAGGATAATACATATACCCCTCATCTTGAAATCAATTTAGTTTGTTGATTTAATTTTAAGATTTTAAATTATACTTTAGGTGTGAAACTCTTTTGATTTATTCGAACTGAATTGAGTTGGTTTCTGCATAAAATTAATCTTCACTTTAGCCCAAGTTGGTTCATTTATACTAACTTAAGAACATATAATACAATGTAAATTTACTCATATGAATACGAATTATAATTATTAAAGGCGAGCGAAAGACAAAAATACCCCTATGTTTTGTCGAAATTTCAAAAAAAAAGTTGTCTTATTTGACTTTTGTTTTTAGTTTTAATTACCACACGATCCAAGTAGAATTTGATTTTTAGCAAAATGATAAGATTACCCTATATATTAGTTTTTTCTTTACTATAGTGTATTATTTGGGTCGAGAGTGGTAATTAAAACCATACACATGGGGATTTTGAGAGTTAAAAATAATACAAGGAAATTTTTGGGAGTTAGACAAATCACATGGGGTGTTTTTGCTTTTTGCTGTCAGTGGTAAAATATCTTATAAAAAATAAAATATGAACAAATACTTGCAATTTCCACATTTGAATCACTTCCACATTTGAATCACTCTTTTCTGGGGATATATTTGATGCTGATTTGAAAGTACTAAAAATTAAAATATGACATGAATTTTTTTGGGAGTTAGACAAAGTATAGGGACTTTATTAAGTCCAATAACTAAGTTGGATCCATTACTTAAATTTGTTTTCTAGAATCTAATTCGAAACCCAAGACATTAATGACACAATTTATGCCTTTATTCATTTTTCCATTAGATCCCAGTTTGCTTTGATCCAATTTGACCCAATCTATTTGACGAAAATTGTTTATTTTGGGCTTTACCAAACGCGGCTTTAACTATATAGTGATATCAAAAGCCCAATTAATTTACTAAAACAATATACTCCATTAGCAAAAAAGAAAACTACTAGTACTAACAAAAAGAAAAGCATAGTGAAATTATCTGAATATATACAAACATTTGATTTATTTTCTTTAACATTATTATTCAAATCAATTCAAGGTAGTTATTTCCACAAGTGTTTCCGGTTCGAGATTCACTGTGATTATTCAGTAAGTAATTGTGTTTGTTTCCTGTGCAGCACGAAATGTTGGCGAGGTGGAGCAGAGTTCTAAACAATATAAATAGGGTTAGCAATTTGCAGAGGAATGGTGAAATTGTTAGGAGAGATTTATCTCTCTTTTCATACCGAAATTATGCCAAGGTTGCGTCTTCCGCGGAGCCAGATGTTGCTGATTCAACCGATAAAATAAAAACAGAGGTATTTGAAATCCTGTAATAAATAATTGTTATTTATGGTGGTTTTTCGATGTTATTGGATTTGGAAAATAAAATTAATAAGTGTGTTGTACTGCGTGTAGGAAGGGGGGGTTAAATGTTATCAATTTGTACTACTATGGGTTTTTTTTGCCTTTTTTTTATATGGTTAAAAAATGATTCTTGCAGCCCTATCATATACAAGGAAATACATGTAAGTTACAGTAATGGAATATCTAAAGGGATTCATGCATGAGTGGAGGGAATATATTGTATCAACATGGTTCCATCTATCATGGGTGATGAATGTTCATGCGTCTTGGTTTGAGCTAAAGTGTTATGTTACATGAGCTGCAATTGAACATTAGAGGGTTTATCAGGTTTTGCGGTCAGGATTGCTTGTTATATTATCAATATACCCGTAGAACAAAGTCTATGGACACGGTACAATGGACTCTTTTAAGGCGTAAATGAGCTCATGACATCATCATAGAAATTCTTTCCCCAATTGGGGTGGGGGGGGGGTGAGGAATAGACTGTTGTGTTATTTAGTTAAATCAAAGAGGCAGGGATACATCATATTTGATTACTCATACATGACTATTGTATTGCTCGTGCTTTTTTATTCTTTTTGGTTCAATTTATGAACAGTAATGTAATCTATAGGTGAATCTGAACAAGATGTTTTGGTCAAAGCCATGTTCATTGGCTTTGGCAGCTGATTCGCCTTATAGAATTGAAGAACCTCAATATGATGGCGTTAAGCGATTTATCCTAAGGTTGATGCTGTTCTATAGCAAACAAAGCCAGTTCATTCGTTGGTCCAATGCTGTTTATCGCCGTGTAATTGATCAAGTTGATAAGCCTGCTATTTATGATGGTCAGTTTTTTTCCGCAAATGGGATTGTTTCCTCATTTTCATTCCATTTCCTTCAGGAGTAATTGACAAGCTATGAAGTATGAACCACATAGTTCCTATGTGATGTGACTATAATCTTGTGTCATGTATGATTCAACATATAAATTACGAATCTTCTCTGGCATTTCTTGTGCTGTCTCAAAATTCACTTGTATAAGTTTAACTTGGGAATTGCATCATTTTAACGTACAGCGTTTTGCTTGGAGAAGACATTTAAAACAACATTTTCATTGCTCGTAATCCATATGTGGCTTTGCTTACGCCGTTTAAAGGAAGAGGGAAATGAAGGGGTTGAGTTGGGGCAGTACTTGTATGAGATATACAATCATGATTTGGAACTCAGAGTGTCTAAAGCTGGGGTTAGTTTCATACCCTTCTACTGCTTATAAAGTTTCTTTATTGCTTATTATTTACCTATACATAAAAAATAAGTGTTAGTAATGAAGAAAATAAAAGGCTGAGCATGTATATCTGTTTTAAACATTTTGCTTATTTGATATTGTTGTTTGTGAATAGCTTCACTCTTGCCGTATTTTATTCATAATCAGGTAAACTTGCTGCTGACTAAATGGATGAAAGAGTTGGAGAAGATATTTTATGGAAATGTTGTTGCTTATGATGCAGCTATTGGGAAGCAGGATGAGATGCAAACTGTTATTTGGAGGTATGTCATTCTGAGAAAATGTAATATGTGTTGATTTTGGCACGTCTTTTGGTCGTGCCAACTTATATATAAAGCTATAGCTTACTACAGGAGAAAAAATCAATCACATTGTTATTTTGGAAAGTTAATCCATTTATTATCACTGTTATCTAGAAAATATAAATAGGTAATACATAAAATATTTAGGAATATTCCTGGTCGTTTCATGTACCCTTGTTGGTAATTTCACCTCATAATGAATTGTTGATAGTTTGACTGCTTATATTGAGAACAATGATGAAAGCCAAGCTTGAGTTTGAGCAGGTCATAATTAAAAATTACCTATGACGATAGATATTGTTGTCTATGTGCGCTGTAGGAATGTGTTCTCTGATGATGGTTCATCTAAACCAAGTGAAGCTGCATTACTCCCTGTGCAGGCAAGCTATCTTGTTTACTCCTGCTTAGTTTCATGTCATTTTTTTCCTAGGGGTGGGTGGGGGTATGTATAAATTTATAGCGATATTCCCAGATAAGTTCTCAAAAACATAAAAAAAAAGGATTAACATATTTTCTTTTGTTATTTATAGGCAATGACAAGGTATATTCGACGGGAAGCTAGTTGTCTGTCATTAACAGGTATGCCATAAAATTTTATCATTAAAGATTTCCTAAGTCATTCTCGGCCATATTTTTAACACTGTATACGTGAAAATTTACTTTTGCGATTTCATTTCCACGATGATTATTGCTATGTTTGGTTTTGGGATTTTAGTGAGTAAACGCTGAGTACATGTTTTTCTTGCAACAAATGATAGAACATTGAGCTTCATTTTTTGCTCATTTCCAATTTCCTTGTCATTTCACTAAAACTGAAGAATCATGAACCAAACAGAGCTTGTAGTTTTTGCAAACCAAAACCTACTATCAACTTCTAGGTGACAATTTATGGTTACTTTATATGCAGATAAAGAAGCCATTTTGTCGGGAAACTTCATGTTCACGTCTCTGGAGAACACAGATCCGAATATGACGAGAAGTAGCTCCAAGGGATAGATTGGATAAAGATAATTAATCATAAATATTAATTTACACAAAAGTTTCTGTTTTTGGAGTGCATTTGCATCTTTGGGCATATAATATACTAATGGATCTGAGTGAAATTTTCCAGAAATGAATGTTATTTCTCAGGTAAACGATGGAATAAGATGGTCTCATTGTTGCTGTTATTTAAATTACTCTGGGAATATACAGATGTATTCAGCAATATGTGAACAATGAAATGCATAAGTTGCCAGTTCAGTTAATTTGTTTTAGGTATACTGTACTTTGAGCTGGATATTTAGTCATTTGAATTCTGATTTAGAAGTTTAACTTTCTTGTTTGCTACGGTGTAAACGGGCGGAGATGAGTTGATCATACATTGTTCAAATTTGATGTGAATTTTCTTTTACTGAACTTGATATTGTGTTTGAACTTAGTTTGATTTTTAATTTAGGAGTACGAACTAAGCTTTAATCTGGTCAAAATGAGTAAAGCCAGTTACCTTGATATTTTGGCATATATTCTAGCTTATTGAGTCGAGCATGAATATGAGTTTAATGAATTATCAAATATATTAAAGTCTATTTTGGCATATATTTTAGATAATTTTTCCAATGAAGTCGCTCCTTGAATAAAGTGGGATAGATCCACAAAAAATTCACATTTTGATTCTTATTAACAATTTTTCGATCGAAGTCGATCCTTGAATGTTACAATTGGTTCAAACTCAAATTTGATCAAGCGGCTGCTAGTCCAGGGCTCCATTTGTAAGTCTCATGAATAATTGTAGTTCCCTCAACCACGAGATCATGTCCTTCATCACGATCTTGTACACATGCTTCCAGAGCTACTCGATTAGCTACCGGCGCATTCCCTCAAGGGTTTCCTAAAGTTCTTTCGCCGAACTGAAGTACGGAATCAAAGTAGAATGCTTGTTCAAAATGTTTAATTACCCTACAATTTATTAAAAAATGTATAAAAATGGTAGTCAGTCCTTTTGGTAGATTGATACAAGCCATTCTCCTACAATTTATTCCATACTAATAGATATAAAGATTGTATAAAATACTCCCTGTATTCAATTAAAGTATCTAAGTATTTCCTATAATACAAAGTCAACTATCTAATTCAGCTATAGCTGTCTGAAGCAGCTTCCTGTACAATCCAAAGCACTTAATAAGAGTACCATCAGTTCTAAAGATTCTGAAACAACAATTTTAGAACTTAGACAAAAAAAAACTCACCTTCTCCATAATGTTACCACCCATCAAGAAATGCTCCAAGTCTCAACTCCCTTTGTCTTCCTCTGTAATAATCGCATCCAACGAGGATCTCCTAACCGAGATCTTGTTTCTTTTTTTTGGTAGAAGTAAATTCATTCAACAAGAGAATCAAATAGGTTTGTTACAAAAATTAGAGGAGAGCCTCTATCACAAAATACAACATGAGGAAGAGAATCTAGAGCAACATGTCCATTCCAACTAACTAATCTTCCCCATTTGGCGAGGTTGTGGGCCGCTTTGTTACCAAGACGAGGAACCTTTTTTGTTTTCCAACTTGGCCATGTATAGGCAATGCGACGGGCAGAAAGAGAGTCTGCCTGACTGGACCATTCGAAGGAAGGATTCGGACTAGAGATCATCAAAACGGCATTAAGGGAGTCACTTTCGAAAATAACTTTGTGAAATTTTATTGAATCCATAACGATGAAAGCATGCTTGAGGGCTGCGGTTTCCGCACTTGTAGGATCGGAGAAACAATCGGAGATAACCGCAGCATAGACAATTGAACCATTCGAATCCCGGACCAGCAGAGAAAGGAAACCAATACCATCTTGAAAAGAAGCATCAACATTGACCTTGAGCCAATCTTTAGGAGGAGGAGACCAATCTTGACTGGACGGAGCAGCTGTGGCTTTGACGAGCTTCGAGATTTGGGCTTGAGAGTGAGCAGCCGCTTGTGAAGAAGCAAGAGTAGCAAGCTGTAAAGCACTAAGAGAATTGTTATGATGTAAAATAGCATTCCTTTTACTCCAAACCAGACTAAGGGTAATGACACAAAATTTTTGAAATTCCAATGAAGAAACTTGGGAATGAAAGATTTGGGGATCTAAAGTGATGAGGCTTTTAATCCATTTGATGAGAGGCCAGGAGGCAAAGTGATGAAGCCAAAAATTCCATTTAGACAAGAAAAAAACTTGCTGGATGAAAGGGCAATGGAGAAAGAGGTGATCGTTTGTTTCATTTTGATCATGGCAAAGAAGGCAAGAACGGTCAGTGATCGGGAGAATGGTTGAGAGGCGATCACGGGTAGGAATCATATCTTGAATTAATTTCCATAGGAAAAAATTTTGTCGCTCATGGATTTGAGCTTTCCAAATATCTTTCCATGGGAAATCAGTCAAAACTTGATGGGGGAGAAGGAGAAACGAGTTGATTGGTCGGTCAAATATGCGGATTTGACCGAGAAGTCACCTTTCTTCGAGTGAACCCAAAAAACTTTTTTTGATTCTTCCGGAGGGAGAATTTTGATTTTGAGAATTTCGTGTATGGAGGAAGGGCAAAAGAGGGCTTTGAGAGTATGAAGATTCCAAAGGGGGGAATGAGGAAGCATAAGGTCTCTAACGTAAAAGCAAGAGGGAGGAGAAGGTGGGAATTCGGGATTGGGCCGAGGGGTGAAGCCTTGGACCGAGGGGATCCAAGGTTCATCCCAAATATGGATGAGTGAGTTATGAGCAACACGGTAGCAAATTCCTTTTTTGAGAATAGATGAGCAAGAATGAATTCCTTTCCAAACCCAAGAAGAGTTTGAAGGAGGCGAGTGGTCTTGGAGGAGATGAGTGGTACGAAGATATTTAGTAGCGAGGGTGGAGGACCAAAGATGAGCGGAGGGATTTAGGAGATTCCAAGAGAGCTTGGATATGAGAGCTTTATTCATGTCATGAGTGCGCCTGAGGCCAATACCACCAGCCCATTTGGGTGTGCAAAGCGTATCCCAGGATTTCAAAGAGAGGTAGTGCGGTTTATTGCAAGCATTCCACCAAAATTTACGGATGGAAGAATCAATTTTGTGGCAGATCGATTGGGGGAGGAGAAAGGTTGACATGTAGTAAGATGGGATTGCTTGTGCGACAGCTTTAGCAAGGTCATTCCGACCCACATGGGAGAGAAGGCGAGCACGCCAACCACTCAATCTCTTTTGAAGCTTAACAAAGATTTCATTGAAACAATCTTTTTTCCAGAAGATTTGCAAAAAGGGAGCCCCAAATGAGTAAGCTTATGAGTGCATTTATTCATGCCGAGAGTGGAAAGGATAGTATGGCGAGTTCGGGCATTTGTGTTTGGGATAAAATGTATGAAAGATTTGTCTTTGTTGACTCTTTGACCTGACCAAGATTCAAAGTTGTCTAGGATATCATTTATCACGATTGCATTGGCCAAAATAGCATTGCAAAAGATGGTAATGTCGTCGGCAAACAAAAGATGAGAAATGGGGGGGCAACCTCTACTAATTTTGATGCCCGTGAGGAGCCCTTCATTTTCAGCAAGGGTGATGAGACGGATAAGGAGCTCAACGAAGATGATGAAGAGGAAAGGGGACAGTGGATCACCTTGTCGGATGCCACATGAGGGTTTGAAAAAGCCAAAAGGGGAGCCATTGACAAGAACGGAGAAGGAAGGGGTGGATATGCATTGATGGATGAGGTGGGTAATTTTTTCATCGAAACCGAGCTTCGTAAGGATGGTAATGAGGACTGGCCATTCCACACGGTCAAAAGCCTTTGACAAGTCGAGTTTGATCGCCATAGCAACATTTTTGCCCTTTTTTCGATGGTTTATGTTTGTCATCAATTCATGAGATAAGATCGAATTTTCATTGATGTTACGACCAGGCACAAAAGCAAATTGGGTAGGGGATATGATTCGATTGAGAAGAGGTTTTAGGCGATTAGCAAAGATTTTTGTGATGGCTTTGAAAGTAAGATTGCAAAGGCTAATGGGCCTAAATTCCTCAACTCGATTGGCATTTGGTTTCTTTGGAATAAGGGCGATCTGAGTATGGTTAAAAGCTTTGAGAAGGTAACCAGTGTTGAAAAAGTGAGTAATGGATTCAGTAACATCGGTACCCACAATATCCCAATAAGATTTAAAGAAAGATGGAGAGAAGCCATCTAGCCCCGGACTTTTGGAGGAATGGAGGGAGAAAAAAATTTGTTTGATCTCTTTTGGGGAGGGTGGAAGAGAGAGACTTGCCGAGTCAGTTGCGGAAATAGATTGAGGAAAGAGGTCGATGAGGTCGGGAGGGAATTGAGGGTGGGAAGTGGCAAAGAGGTTAGAGAAAATATCGACGAAAATAGAGCCCATATCATGCCAGTCCGAAACAAAAGAATCATTCAACAGATTTAAAACCTCTCTTCCAATTCAATTGTGTGTCCAAAAACTGGCTTTCTGTCATTACAAATCCACTATTATCTCATAGCAAAAATGTCAACCTTTGCAAGAACATCTCCGGATTATATGTTGTGCGCCAGAAAATGTTCATGTTCAAATCAGAATACGATATAATCCCACTCGATAAAAATAACGTAAGTTCTGCTTTTTCCAAATCTCTCATTTCTTCTGATAACCCAATGGGAATCTTGCAATCTTGCAATGGATTATTACTTTGCCGTGGTCACAATGAAATAGGAGATGAAAAATACAATTACTACATCTGCAATCCCACCACCAAACAAGTTAAGACAATCTTAGATCCTATTTATAGGTCTTTTGTGATGAGATAAGGTATTGAATCAGTTTATGCTGTAAACTTGGCTTTTGATCCAAGAATATCACCTCATTACAAAGTCATATGTATTTACTTTTCTAAAACACTAGAGGATAATTGTGACATGGAGATATATTCGTCTGAGACTGGTGTTTGGAAACGTTTAGGCAACTCTTTCACCGCAGAAGTTAATTTCAAGATTGGTGTTTACTGGAATGGTGCAATTAACTGGTTTAGATTATGGGAAGGAGATGGACTGTACTTCAATGTAAACGAAGAACGCTTTGGTAAAATACCGATGTTTCCTCTTCACGGTGGTTGGGAGGAGAGGAGAGTTATGTACTTTGGAGAATCCAATGATCATTTGCATCTTATTGAAATTTATGGTCCTTGTACTACAAAGTTCAATGTGTATGAAATGGACAAGGAATACAGAGGTTGGTTTGTAAGATACCGAGTAGATAAAAAATATTCTCAAGGCACCTTAAAAGTTTGTAGAACAATGGTGTATATAAGATACCCAATTTCAACCACAAAAAAAAAAAAGTCAATAGTAAATTTGAGCCACAATTTTCATTCAAAATGTCCAGTGATGATGTGACATTGAATATACCATCGAAAATTACCAAAAATTAGAAAATTCAAAATTACTAAATTGCCCTGTCATAAGTTATTTTTTACAGACAGTTTTCTCTCTTTCCTACATCAGTTTTCTATTTTTTACGTGGCTCAACCAAAACGTCGAGTCCTTCTCCACCAGCTCCACCGCCGCCGACGAATCCCGCAACGCGATCTCCTCCCTAATTCACATCTTATTCTCTTCCAAGCCCCTGCAGTCTTTATCCCAGCTAATCACTCGTTCCCCACAATGCCTCCATTTGATGGCGGAAGATTTTGATAGCGAAATCGAGCAGAACATAATGAGCTGACAACAATATTGATGCTTACTCCGTTGATGCTATTAAAATTTGTCGTAGTACGACGTTTAATTGGTAATTTGGGGGGTCAAGTGATACTTCCATTAGCTCAGACTATTGAACATGAAGAGGTAAGCATTGACTCAATTTTATTTCTTTCTGAGTTCATTGAATTTGAATTTGCCACATTTTGACTTGATTTTAAGCTTTTCTCGATTCTTCATAATAGCTGCGGGAGGTAATTAAACTGGAAGGTGTCGGCCATCCTCTTGAAGATGCAATAAAAGAAGTGATTAAGTGAAGATTTATAAAGGATAATTTTGTCTTTAGAAATATTAAAAAAAGGGTAATTTTGTATTTTAAAAAATATAATATTTAAATTTAAATTTTAAGAGGACACATGTATAAATGCTATCTTATATGCTCTCTGTCCCTCGAAATCTCATTTTAGATGAATCCTTAAAAGTTTTTCGATACTTTTATATTCTCTGGAATAATGTGATATTGTAGAATATCTTATAACATATTTTATAGAAATATTTCTATACTATCTACGAAAGATGTCTTGGAATATCTTCCATAGATTTAATAGATCTGAGTCGTTAACTAAAAAAATGGTTTGTATAAATAGGTTGTAAAATCATTTACAAAAACTAAGTCGAAATAAAGTAATACAAGTATATTATCTCTAAATTGGTCAATTTATGCGTGAAATGCTGCGCCAAATGCTGCGCCGGCCAGGTTGGTAATCAAGTGCACCAAATGCTGCGCCAGGTTTCCCAGCATTGAAGAAAAAGAGGCCCATGAAGTTGAGTGCCCTAAAATGAAATGAGTGGGTGAATTTTGAGTATTTTGAATTTTGAGTTTCGATGCTGCGCCAGGTTGGTAATCAAGTGCACCAAATGCTGTGCCAGGTTTCCCAGCGTTGAAGAAAAAGAGGCCCATGAAGTTGAGTGCCCTAAAATGAAATGAGTGGATGAATTTTGAGTATTTTGAATTTTGAGTCTCGAGTCGTCTTGTTTGATTTGTCTTGTTTGAGTCAGATCTGAAAATGATCTATATAAATAAATTTGTTATTTCGTTCATAGTTAATGGCTTCGAATGAGAGTTTTAGAAAATATATTAAACTGATTAATATAGATATATGTTCAATACAATTTATATGTAAATTTGGGTTGCAAATGATTGCTTCATAACATAAATGACAATGATTAATCAATGCGTTGTTTAGGCTATAGCAAATGATAATTGGTTGATTACATAGTACATTATAAAAAAATAAATTAATAATAGACCTAAGATACAGTCAATTATATATGTCCATATTTTCAATAAAGGAGGATTATCATCTCCCTGAAATTTTAACTATTTGCATCAACCTCCCACGATAGTCGATGCTATATTTTTAGCACTTTATACGTGAAAATTTATTTTTGCAATCTCATCTCCACGATGATTATTGCTATGTTTGGTTTTTGGATTTTAGTGAGTAGAACGCTGAGTACATGTTTTTCTTGCATCAAATGATAGAACATTGAGCTTCATTTTTTGCTCATTTCCAATTTCCTTGTCATTTCTCACTGAAACTGAAGAACCATGAACCAAACAGAGCTTGTAGCTTTTGCAGACCAAAACCTACTATCAACTTCTAGGTGACAATTTATGGTTACTTTATATGCAGATAAAGAAGCCATTTTGTCGGGAAACTTCATGTTCACGTCTCTGGAGAACACAGATCCGAATATGACGAGAAGTAGCTCCAAGGGATAGATTGGATAAAGATAATTAATCATAAATATTAATTTACCCAAAAGTTTCTGTTTTAGGAGTGCATTTGCATCTTTGGGCATATAATATACTAATGGATCTGAGTGAAATTTTCCAGAAATGAATGTTATTTCTCAGGTAAACGATGGAAATAAGATGGTCTCATTGTTGCTGTTATTTAAATTACTCTGGGGATATACAGATGTATTCAGCAATATGTGAACAATGAAATGCATAAGTTGCCAGTTCAGTTAATTTGTTCTAGGTATACTGTACTTTGAGCTGGATATTTAGTCATTTGAATTCTGATTTAGAAGTTTAACTTTCTTGTTTGCTACGGTGTAAATTGGCGGAGATGAGTTGATCATACATTGTTCAAATTTGATGTGAATTTTCTTTTACTGAACTTGATATTGTGTTTGAACTTAGTATGATTTTTAATTTAGGAGTACGAACTAAGCTTTAATCTGGTCAAAATGAGTCAAGCCAGTTACCTTGATATTTTGGCATATATTCTAGCTTATTGAGTCGAGCATGAATCTGAGTTTAATGAATTATCAAATATATTAAAGTATATTTTGGCATATATTTTAGATAATTTTTCCAATGAAGTCGCTCCTTGAATAAAGTGGGATGGATCCACAAAAAATTCACATTTTGATTCTTATTAACAATTTTTCGATCGAAGTCGATCCTTGAATGTTACAACTGGTTCAAACTCAAATTTGATCAAGCGGCTGCTAGTTCAGGGCTCCATTTATAAGTCTCATGAATAATTGTAGTACCCTCAACCACGAGATCACGCCCTTATAACGTTCTTGTACACATGCTTCCAGAGCTACTCGATTAGCTACCGGCGCATTCCCTCAAGGGTGTCCTAAAGTTCATCCGCCGAACTGAAGTACGGAATCAAGTAGAATGCTTGTTCAAAATGTTTAATTACCCTACAATTTATAAAATAAAATGTATAAAAATGGTAGTCAATCCTTTTGGTAGATTGATACAAGCCATTCTCCTACAATTTATTCCATACTAAAGATATAAAGATTGTATAAAATACTCCCTGTATTCAATTAAAGTATCTATGTATTTCTTATAATACAAAGTCAACTATCTAATTCAGCCATAGCTGTCTGAAGCAGCTTCCTGTACAATCCAAAGCACTTAATAAGAGTACCATCAGTTCTAAAGATTCTGAAACAAAAATATTAGAACTTGAAAAAAAAAATCACCTTCTCCATAATGTTACCACCCATCAAGAAATGCTCCAAGTCTCACTTCCCTTTGTCTTCCTCTGTAATAATCGCATCCAACGAGGATCTCCTAACCGAGATCTTGTTTCGATTACCTATAAAACCTCTCTTCCTATTCAAATGTGTGTCCAAAAACTGGCTTTCTATCATTACAAATCCACTATTATCTCAACGCAAAAACGTCAACCTTTGCAAGAACATCTCCGGATTATATGTTGTGCGCCAGAAAATTTTCTGTTGGCAAAAACCGGTTTTAAGATTATCAAAACTTGAATACAAATCGAAACTGAAACAAACAAACCATTATGAACAGTAAAAGAAAACATAATCAATTATAAAAACTGAACAGATAAACTTAAACAAACTTATCTCACAATGCTGTATAGTAACAGAATTGATCCAAACCAAATCGCAGAAATGATTCTGCTTGCCTTGAAGAAATTATCGACCCACTTCCGGTGCAATTGGGAATCACGAACACTTCTTCCAGGATAATTTGGTTACAGGAATTCCTCCACTACACAATGACAGAAATTCCACCTCGAAAAACACTCAGAAGCAAAATAACCAAAAGAGATTTTCTTTCTTTTCAGAGAGGGAATCGAGAGAATGTGTTGTGTTCGTTGGTGTGTTTCTGAAATCAGAAATACTCTCATATATATAGGTGCTAGGGAGCCTTGGCAATTAATATTGCCCATTAATTCTGAAACGGTCCAATTAAATGTGAATAAAACGTCTGAAACGTTTTCTCAATTTAATTTTCGTAACTGCCTCAATTTAATTTCTGTAACCGAAAGGAGTTACACAATAAATTAATTTATGTAACCGAAAGGAGTTACACAATCAATTAATTTCTGTAACCGAAAGGAGTTACACAATTTAAAACCTGCAGAATTAATATTGTGACTGTTTCAATTTTGAATTTCAAATTAACTGAAATTTTAATTCAAAATTCCTCCAAAAAGATAAGTCCGAGACGAGACAATTCGCGCGCGTGTTGTGTATTCATATGATCTTCTCAGTAAAGACTTATACCAAGTCTAAACACTTAAATTCATATATACTAGTACACACAAATATAAAAAATCAATATGAGACAAATGAAGAGTTTGAAACTCTTCAACTTCCTCATAAGACTTTTATAATTTGTCATTTAGTCTTAGACCAATGTGGGACAAGCCCACATACAAATTATCTTATTTGAATATTAATTTTCCCACTTTATATATATAACATTTATCTATGGATTCCAACCTTTTAATTAGGTATCCATCCATATAATTACAACAATCCCCCACAAATCCATAGAAAAATAATCTACTAGGATTACTGCAATAATGTGATTTCAGCAACGGTACCTTCCGGTTTGAACCACTGCCTAAGTTATCCAACTTATGCTACCACAGGGACAAATGGATCTAAGCCTTGAATTTGGACCTCGAGGTGGTAGCGTCCATTGGTAACAACACATTACTTGCTATGTGTTAATCTTTAGGTTTGACACTATAGGCCATGTGTCCCGATCCTGTATCATGAATGTTGTTTGAGGAATAACCATATTTCCTCTAGTCGCGGCCAAACAACTACATTCACTTAGTTGAGCGTCTCAGGATGTACTGCTAGCATCCCGTCTTACAGACTTGACCTCATTAAGTGTTAATACACTTACTGGATTAGCAGTAGTCAGCTCCTATCAGGTATATCAGGGGATAGACTCAGATACTTAGTATCAGTCTTAGTTAGGAGCAACTTTTATATACCCAGCAGTTTGTTTATACCACATTGAACCTTCCTTGTGGGATCTTCACTTGGTAGGTTGGGTTGCCACTGCTTGTATATCAGTTTAGGGTTTTCAGTCCCATCCCCATCCTGGATTTCTGTACTAAGGACAAATCTAGTCCTTTAGTTAAAGGGTCTGCCACATTGTCTTTGGTACCAACAAAGTCAACGACTATGACCCTATCAGACACAAGTTCCCTTATAGACTTTAGTCTAACTTGGATGTGTCTCTTGGTCTTTTGATTATATTTGTGGCTTTTAATCTTTGCAATTGTGGTTTGAGAATCACAATGCACCACGACTGCTGGAAGAGGCAAGCTAATCATGGGTAATTGGATCAATAACCCATGTAGCCATTCAGCTTCAGTCCCTGTCGTGTCTAAAGCACATAATTCGGCCTCAAATGTAGACCGAGTCACCAAGGTTTGCTTGGTTGACTTCCAGGAGACAGCGCCCCCACCAAGGGTAAAAACGTAACCCGTACACCCATTGCTTCCGGAGTTCTTGGCTATCCAGCTAGCGTCACTATACCCTTCAAGTACTGCAGGGAACCTGCCATATTGAAGAGATAGTGATATTGTGCCCTTCAGATACCTAAGTACCCGGTCAAGAGCTCCCCAATGGGTTCGATTTGGACAACTTGTATATCTTGCTAACTTCGAGACTGCAAACGAAATGTCTGGTCTCGTGCCATTTGCCAGATATTGCAAGTTTCCAATAATTTGTGAATATCTTAATTGAGAGACAGGAACACCACTTTCATTTTTAAAGAGAGCCACTGAAGGATCATATGGTGTTTTGGCAATTTTACATTCTTTATAGCCAAATTTCTCAATTATCTTCTCAACATAGTGAGATTGAGAAACTGCTATCCCCTCAGTTGATCGAGTCAACTTGAGTCCAAGAATTACATTTGCCACACCCATATCCTTCATTTCAAACTTACTCTTTAAGAACGACTTGATTTCATTTATTATCTCAATATTAGATCCAATCAATAGAATATCATCAACATACAGACATAAAACAATACATTTATCACCTTTAACTTTACAGTAGATGCACTTATCATTATCGTTTACAACGAAGCCAAAAGATAAAATAGTTTTATCAAACTTTTCGTGCCATTGTTTAGGAGCTTGTTTCAAACCATATAGTGATTTAACAAGCTTACAAACTTTTCGCTCATTTCCAGAAGCTACAAATCCCTCTGGCTGATCCATATAGATTTCTTCCTCGAGATCACCATACAGGAATGCTATTTTAACATCCATTTGGTGAATCGGGAAATCATATATAGAAGCCAGTGCTATTAGCACCCGGATTGTAGTCAAACGAGCAACAGGGGAATATGTATCGAAAAAATCGATTCCCTCTTTTTGCCTAAACCCTTTGGCAACTAATCTTTAAATTTATCTATGATTCCATCAGATTTAAATTTCTTTTTAAAGATCCATTTACATCCAATCGTATTACACCCCGGAGGGAGATCGACTAGTTCCCATGTCCCATTAGAGACAATGGAGTCCATCTCACTTTTGACAACTATCTTCCAATGCTTTGCTTCTTTCGAAGTCATTGCATCTTTGAAGGTTACAGGATCACCCTCGATGTTGTAAGTGATAAAATCACTTCCAAAATCCTTGGCAATTCTAGCTCTCTTACTCCGTCTAGGTTCATCTGATTCAATCGGTACTGAATCAGAACTACTTGGATTAACCCCCACATTTGTCATCTTTTCCACATGATCAGGAATTGATGAAGATGTAAGGGCTGAATCTAACGAATTTTCATTAGGCATTCTCGTTTTCATGGGAAATACGTCCTCAAAGAACGTAGCATCACGATATTCAACTATTGTGTTAACCTCTATGCCAGTAATTTCTGATTTTATAACCAGAAACCTGAGAGCATAGCTTGTTTCCACATAGCCTATAAAGATTGCATCAACAGTCTTTGGACCCAGTTTCTTTCTTTTGTGTTCTGGAACTAGAACTTTTGCAAGACAGCTCCACACACGAAAGTATTTTAAACTAGGTTTTCTGCCTTTCCAGAATTCAACCGGAGTGCTTTCATTATGTTTTAGAGGAACTCTATTCAGAATATGGCAAGCCGTATTCAAAGCTTCTCCCCACATATATTTAGGCAATCCAGAATTCAAAAGCAAACTATTAATCATATCTTTAAAAGTTCTATTCTTTCGTTCTGATATCCCATTCGACAAAGGGGAATATGGAGGAGTCTCTTCGTGAATAATGCCAAAATTTCGGCAATATTCTTCGAACAAATTAGACTCATATTCTCCACCTCTATCTGATCTTAACCGTTTAAGTTTCTTACCAGTTTGAGTTTCAGCTTCATTCTTAAACGTTATGAATTTTTCAAGTGCTTCAAATTTATGTTCTAAGAAATAAACATAACAATATCTACTGCAATCATCTATAAAAGTAATAAAGTATTTCTTATTATCTTTAGTTAAAATTCCATTGAATTTACAAATGTCTGTATGAACCAAATCAAGTATTTCAGAATGCCTTTCAATCGATTGGTATGGCTTTCTTACTTGTTTTGCTTCAACACAAATGTGACATTTGTCTTTATGGTTTATTTCATGTTTGGGGATTAGATTTAAATTCATCATCCGTTTAACAGAACCAAATTTAAATGTCCTAATCTATCATGCCAAACATTAGAAGTTTCAATTGCATTCACAACTGGAAATTCAGAAAATTTATTAGAACCAACATTTTCAACTCTTAATTTAAATAAACCATCATCTAAATAACCTTTACCAACAAAAGTCCCATAATACAGAATTACGACTTTATTGGATTTAAAGTTCATTTCGTAACTCGCCCTAACTATTACAGAACCACTTATTATATTTCTCCTGATCGTTGGAACATGATGCACCCTTTGTAGTGATAGTATGCGCCCTGAAGGAAACTTCAAGTCCACGCGTCCTATCCCTAACACTTTTGCACCACTTGAATTTCCCATCGTCACGGATTTTCCATCAACAGGCTGATAAGACACAAATAGCAATTTATCAGCACATACATGCACATTTGCTCCAGTGTCTATTAGCCAATCAAATGGTTCATAAATAGTAAGAATTTCAGGTTTCAAGGAAACATACCCATCAACAGAGTTTTCTGGAGCTTTAGGTTCACTAGTATCCCCCACAACCATGTTTACCATAGCCGGAGCTCTAGTTTCACCAATGTCTCCCACAACCATGTTGACTGTAGCCGGTGTAGTAGACTCAGATTTGGCTTTGGACTTTTTAGTAGGACACTCCTTAGCCCAGTGACCCATCTGTCCACAAGTCCAGCATGGTTTGTTTGCCTTTGGTTTCTTTTTGTTTTTAGGTTTATTTATAAATTTCGAGTTGGGATTTACATGATTCACTTTTTTCTTTCCAGTTATCATATTTGCCTTAGGCTGGTACTCAACAGGAACACCATGAGTTTGGTTTTTATGTTCCTCTTCGATACTTATGGCAATCATAAGATCATCAAGAGTCAGCTTTCCCTTTTGATGTTTCAATGTCATGCCAAAGTTTTCCCAAGATTTGGGAAACTTATCAATGATTGACATAACCAGAAATTTATCTGGAAGTTTCATTTCAGCATCAGAAAGAGCGTGCTCAAGATTTATCAGTTCATGCGTTTGTTCAGTTACAGACTTTCCTTCAACTATCTGAAATTTCAGGAACTTGGAAACAGAATACTTTTCGAGCCCTTGCTCTTCAGTATTATATTTCCTGTCCAATTCGTCCCAAAGAGACTTAGCTGTGTATGAATCAGAACAGTACACGTCAAAGAGTACATTCGATAAAGCAGAAAGAATGACTCCTCGACCAATTTGGTCCCGTTCTGACCATTCAGCTATTTGAGCAGTCTTTGGATCGGTTTCAGTTGGTTCAGGTCTAGTCACTTGAATAACCGACAAAAGTCCCTTCATCGTAAACCAAATTTTCATGCGATGTTGCCAACGCTTAAAAAATTGGCCCGAAAACTTTTCCGGTAAACCGGATAAGTCGACTTTTGTGGCTGGCATGGACACAGTACCGGAGCCTCCTGCAGATGACATGATAATTTTAAAACACGAAAATTAATTTCTTCAAGATTGTTGGCAAAAACCGGTTTTAAGATTATCAAAACTTGAATACAAATCGAAACTGAAACAAACAAACCATTATGAACAGTAAAAGAAAACATAATCAATTATAAAAACTGAACAGATAAATTTAAACAAACTTATCTCACAATGCTGTATAGTAACAGAATTGATCCAAACCAAATCGCAGAAATGATTCTGCTTGCCTTGAAGAAATTATCGACCCACTTCCGGTGCAATTGGGAATCACGAACACTTCTTCCAGGATAATTTGGTTACAGGAATTCCTCCACTACACAATGACAGAAATTCCACCTCGAAAAACACTCAGAAGCAAAATAACCAAAAGAGATTTTCTTTCTTTTCAGAGAGGGAATCGAGAGAATGTGTTGTGTTCGTTGGTGTGTTTCTGAAATCAGAAATACTCTCATATATATAGGTGCTAGGGAGCCTTGGCAATTAATATTGCCCATTAATTCTGAAACGGTCCAATTAAATGTGAATAAAACGTCTGAAACGTTTTCTCAATTTAATTTTCGTAACTGCCTCAATTTAATTTCTGTAACCGAAAGGAGTTACACAATAAATTAATTTATGTAACCGAAAGGAGTTACACAATCAATTAATTTCTGTAACCGAAAGGAGTTACACAATTTAAAACCTGCAGAATTAATATTGTGACTGTTTCAATTTTGAATTTCAAATTAACTGAAATTTTAATTCAAAATTCCTCCAAAAAGATAAGTCCGAGACGAGACAATTCGCGCGCGTGTTGTGTATTCATATGATCTTCTCAGTAAAGACTTATACCAAGTCTAAACACTTAAATTCATATATACTAGTACACACAAATATAAAAAATCAATATGAGACAAATGAAGAGTTTGAAACTCTTCAACTTCCTCATAAGACTTTTATAATTTGTCATTTAGTCTTAGACCAATGTGGGACAAGCCCACATACAAATTATCTTATTTGAATATTAATTTTCCCACTTTATATATATAACATTTATCTATGGATTCCAACCTTTTAATTAGGTATCCATCCATATAATTACAACATTTTCATGTTCAAATCAGAATACGATATAATCCCACTCGATAAAAATAACGTAAGTTCTGCTGTTTCCAAGTCTCTCATTTCTTCTGATAATCCAATGGGAATCTTGCAATCTTGCAACGGATTATTACTTTGCCGTGGTCACAACGAAGTAGGAGATGAAAAATACAATTACTACATCTGCAATCCCACCACCAAACAAGTTAAGACAATCCCAGATCCTATTTATAGGTCTTTTGTGATGAGAAAAGGTATTGAATCAGTTTATGCTGTAAACTTGGCTTTTGATCCAAGAATATCACCTCATTACAAAGTCATATGTATTTACTTTTCTAAAACACTTGAGGATCAATGTGACATGGAGATATATTCGTCTGAGACTGGTACTTGGAAACGTTTAGGCAACTCTTTCACCGCAGAAGTTAATTTCAAGATTGGTGTTTACTGGAATGGTGCAATTAACTGGTTTAGTTTATGGGAAGGTGATGGACTGTACTTCAATGTAAACGAAGAACGCTTTGGTAAGATCCCGATGTTTCCTCTTCCCGATGGTTGGGAGGAGAGGAGAGTTATGTACTTTGGAGAATCCAATGATCATTTGCATCTTATTGAAATTTATGGTCCTTGTACTACAAAGTTCAATGTGTATGAAATGGACAAGGAATACACAGGTTGGTTTGTAAGATACCGAGTAGATATTGGAATGGTTATGAATGCATTTCCAGAGACTATTTGTAGTTATCTGGATCCATCAGATTTGCATTATTACAGATTTAAGGTATTATGTTTTGTACAAGGAGGGAAGAACGAGGAGTCGTTCGTTGTACTGAGCGTCCCGGGCAAGGTCATTCGTTATAATATAGGGGGTGAAAATGTTGAGAAGATTTGGGATTTTGATCAAAGTGAATGTGATTTTGGGAGTTCTTCGATTTTAAACTGGTTTGATGTTTTTCAGTGCATTGAGTCTGTTTCTGCTGTCTGAAACTCCCTTAGCTTAAAGTCAAGAGTTAATATTTCTTTCATCAGTTGTCTAATACAAAGCAATGAAACTGTTTGCTCAAAATTGGTTTTGGTCGGCCTCGATGAGTAAGAGACTATGATAAGTGTAAATGTGCGAACATAACGTGAAATTAATGGGCATAATCGACGGGTTAATTTATGCTTAGATAAGGATCTAACTTTATCAAATGGTTAAGCAGAGCAGACAAACTCTACCCCTAGTTCTTTTCAATGCATGTTGACAAACTCTACCCCTAGTTCTTTTCAATGCATGTTGACAACAAGATTTAACAATTTATGATAGTTTTATTAGAATTCCATAACTTTGCCAAAAAAATGGCCTCGGTGTATCAGATTGAAAAAATTATTGGTTATCGAGGTGATTTAACAAACAATATCGAATGACTCAAAAAGGTTATTGGACCAATTCACAATTCTATAAATTTGTGCAGTTCTAATCTAATATAAGTGGCCGGTGACCATTGAATTTCTCAACTTAAATGAGAGATAAGGGCAAAATTGAAAAAAAATTGCTTTGAAATCCCAAATATGCCAATTAATTTGAAACAAAAAAAAATTGACAGTATATCAATTAATATGAAACGGATGCAGTAACTATTTAAATATTCTAATTAATGGAGTGACGTAATTTTTTACATGGCACTATACTGCACCTTTCGGTGCTATCTTTCTAGTCATCTGAGCATCTCCAGCAGACAGCATAAAAATATAACATCAAATCACTTTTTAATGTCTGCTGCAGTGTTTTGATGCCTGCGTAATTTTTTTTTACTCCAGCAATAAGCATTAAAAATGGAGCATCATTTTAAATTAATTTAAATTTAATTTATCTAAATTAGGTTAAATTCAAATTAAATTAATGCTTACTTAAAAGTAAAACAAATTAAATTTAATTTAAAAAATATTAAATAATCATGCATTGCGTTAAATTATTTAGATAAGATTATTGACAATAATTTTATCTACATGTCAGAGTCTGATTCAATGTTGAGATAATTGATAATGATTTTCATCCACATTTTTTATCAACGTGTTAACTTGTTATTCAACGTTAGATATCTTATAAATTTTTTTATCGATAAGATTTTATATCAAGGTGTCAATTTATGATTCAACATTGAGATATATGATGATGATTTTTATCGATAAGATTTTTTTATCGTAAATTAACTTTATCTGATTCTTTTGCTCGTGATTATTGAACTTGTGTATTTTAATTAAAACATGTGGCCATTTTAATAGTTGAATTTTTTTGTACTATTGCAAAATTTGGATATATAATTCGTTCGGGAGAATTGGGAAGGACAAATAACCGTTTTTAAATTCCAGGCAAAAAGTAATGCCCCTTGTCTGGGCATCACTTTTGATGCCAAAAAGTGTTGGACTTAAATTTAAGTCCAGTGATAGTGCCTCTGCTGGAGAAGATTTTGGCATCATTTTGACACTTAAGACATTATATTTAACTTTGATTCTCATTGTTGGAGTTGCTCTTACCCTGTTACCCATCAATTTTTTGACCTGTTTTGTTCCATAATTATATGGTACAAGTCTATGTTGCACCAATACTAACACAACTATAGCAATACGGATATCATATGGACACAATGACATAAATATTTGAAATTTTCAGGAAGTTATAAGAAAAAATCAAAATGATATGAAGTTATAAGACAAATAGTGATTCTAAAATAGTACTAATTTAGAATCATATGTGATTTTGATTCTCACAGGCTTATATCAAGAACATTCTGGTTTCCTAAATGGGTACATAATTTTCTTAAGCCAATGTCACAATTCTCGATAAACTGAAAATATTGTTTGTTTGGGGTCTTAGAAATTTAGAATTTTTTCCAAAGTAAACAACATTTTATTGTGGCTTGTAGCTTGAATCACAATGCCAAAATCAGCTGAGTTGGTGGATTCAATAGATTACCTATTAGAGCAAATTCTGGTATGCTTTGCGCTTCGAATTATTGCCCCCGCTCTAATCTCTGTATATCTAGGTGCAACTTATATAACCGGACTAGTAAGGGTTGTTTGGTGTTTGAGAGAGCAATTTATTTTATAGAGTAATGGAGGTTTGAAAAATAATCTCAATTCGTTAATTTTAGGTTTGAGATAGTGATTTAAGAAATAAAGTAAGTATATTTTTTTTTTTTTTTGGAGAGTTAAGTTATATGTTTAAGATGAGTAAAACTTTATGTCAAATCATATTTGTTATGTGAGATAAGTTGTATAAAAGGTAAATTAATTTATGTAAAATCAAAATAGAGTTTAAATATATATTTTTTTAGAGACAATAAAATTATTGTTTGATTATTAAGAGAGTACTATTAGAAAATTGAGATATGATTCAGAAAATAAAAAAACATGTTTATTTCGCTTTTTTCAAACACAAAATTATTTTGAAAAATACCAAACAAACCCTTGCAAAACTTCTTGCATCAAATTATCTCAATGAAGTTCCAAGAATCGAGCATGGTGTAAGCTTGGCTTGTGATCATAGAAAATCTCCCCTTTCTTACGAATAGTTTTTAAAGATAGTGTGTTTCTCATCAAAATCCAACTTCTAAACAGTCCATCTTATTGTATTTACGAAATGAGGAGATTACTCTTAGGTGGTGTGTGAAATACCAATTGTCTAGTATAATGGTATTGACTCGATTTTGTGGGTCTCGATTAAAAAAAAAATTAAGTAATCTCAATGAAACCTTTAAAACCTCAGTTAGTCAGGCCATCTCCAACAGTTGGGGCAAAAATGCCCCCTCCCCTCCCCCTCCCCCTCCCCCTCCCACTCCCACTTCATAATCGTTTTCAATAGTTATGGACATAGAATAATAATAATAAAATAATATTAACAATAATAAAAATACAAAAAAGTAAAAATAATAAATAACAAAAATAATAATACAAAAATAATTATATAATAATAATAATAAAATATAATAATACAAAAATTATCATTATAAAATATTATAATAATAAAAATACAAAAATATTAATAATATTAATAATACAAAAATAATTACAATAACAATAACAATAATAATAATAATAATAATAATAATAATAATAATGTGAAAGATAAAGATAATAATAATGGTAATAATAATAATAATAATAATAATAATAATAATAGTAATAGTAACAATAATGATAAAAAAACAACAACAATAATAATAACAATAATGGTAAAATAATAATAATAATAATAATACAAAAATTATTATTATCAAAATTACTAAAAATAATAATAATGGTAATAGTAACAATAATGATAAAATAATAATAAAAAAAACAACAACAATAATAGTAAAATAATAATAATAATAATAATACAAAAATTATTATTATCAAAATTACTAAAAATAATAATAATGGTAATAGTAACAATAATGATAAAATAATAATAATAACTAATAATAATAGTAGTAGTAATAATAATAATAATAATAATAATATTATAAAAGTACAGGAAATAAAGTGCTATTTTTTAAATCACAAGGGGATAATTGAATATTATGCATTTCATAGGGGGGTGAATTATCATTAACTTTAGAGAAAAATTGATTTTGGTACCAAAGTTGCAATAAAAATATATCATGTGGTACCAAAGTTGCATTTTGTAACCAATGGTACCAAAGTTGCAAGTTGACATATCCTATGGTACTCAAAAAACAAATGTCCCTTAATAATAATAAGATAGAGTTACCATTAATAATAAAAAAAACTTAATTTAAAGAAAATAACACAATCATACCAATACTAATATAAGAAAGACTTAATAACGATTTTTACAATCATACCAATACTAATATAAGAAAGACTTGACAACAATTTTTTAGAAGTTCCTTGGATCAAAATCACTGTCGCCTAGATTTGATGATTCTCCAAATAAATTCCTTGGAACTTGTTTCTGCATTATTTCTTGTTTTTTCCTCTTCCAATATTTCTTTGTTTCTGGGATATAGCCGGAGCAATCCATTGCCATAATCCGTTGTTCTTCCGCCCTTGTAGATTCTCTTGTTTGACATTCGATATCTCTCGATTGATGCTCGAGCATTTCAGAGTGCCTTTTTTCACGTCCAGCCTCTAAAATAAGTTGTGATTTCCGACATTTGTCGTAATCTTTCAGCAAATTGAAGTTCAAAATCACTAGTGTTGGCCTTTGCCTTGCCTTTTTTAGCTTTCTTGGTTCCCATAGGTCTCTCACTAGGTTGGCCTTCAGTGGGAGTCTGCATAGGTGAATGTGTATCCGACTCAAGATCAATATGTGGATGCATTGTAGTAAAACCCGATGGGGAGTTCATCGGTTCAGAGCACCCAAACATTGATTCCGTATCATTTGGATCCGACTGAGTGTTTGCCGGCGTTGAAAACAATACAAAATCTCTACAAATCTCCCAGCAGTGTTGCAACCCAAAATGTTTTCCAGTTTGGTTCTTATATAGGGTCAATGCTTACAAATACAAATTAATGAAGATAAATTATGTCATATAGTGTGATACTAACATGTAATTATTGAGTATCATGAAATTTACCTCGTTTAGAAGGTTTGAGCCACTACGGTAAAGCCTTTGTGCTGCAGCTAATGCCGATGACCATTTGTTCAAGTTTGGTAAAATTGTTTTCTTCCACCGGCTCATGATTGCTTGATTACTTCTCTTTACATAAGGGGCACTCGCCTCATCGAGCAAATCATACATGTTAACCTCGATCCTATTCCATACTCCACCTTCGGGTTGTTTGTTGCCGTTAACATTATCTTCACTAATTATTATTATTATTATTATAAAAAATTCGCAATCACTTATATATATCAATTTATACTCGAGTTTTAATCATTTTAAAGTTCATTTATTTGATAAAAAATAATTTATAATTTGATTCGTTTGTACATTTTATTTAAATTAAGATAAAAATTTAAAATATCTGATTAAAACTAATTCTTGTAAAGATTTATATTTTAAAAATATAAAATTTATTAATCCATACACAAAATTTATAAAAATAAAAACCACCAAATGTACAAAAAAGGAAAAAAAAAATATAGCGTGTGAGAGCCGAGGGGTAAAGGAGGGGCAAGCTTTTGCCCTTTCTTTCCCACTCCCACTCCCACTCTCCTCTTTCTCCCCACTCCCCCCAACCATTGAAGACCATAATTCTTGAAAAACCCAAAAATCCCAATTCCCCTCCCCCTTAGGGTATCTCTAATCGTTAAGGGAGGGGAATTTCGAGGGGGGAAATAATTTTGGCTTTCAATAGTGGGGGGAAGTGGGGAGGGGAGGGAGAGTGGGAGGGGGAATGAGAGACAAATGGCAAAAACTTGCCCTCCGGCCATCTTCAATGGTAAGGGGGAGGGGGATGGGGATTTTTGGGTTTATCTAGAATTATGGTCTTCAATGGTTGGGGGGAGTGGGGAGGAGGAGGAGAGTGGGAGTGGGAGTGGAAAAGAAAGGGCAAAAGCTTGCCCATCCTTTACCCCTCGGCTCTCACACGCTATATTTTTTTTTTTTCGTTTTTTGTACATTTGGTGGTTTTAATTTTTATAAATTTTGTGTATGGATTAATAAATTTTATATTTTAAAAAATTAAATCTTTACAAGAATTAGTTTTAATTAGATATTTTAATTTATATTTTAATTTAAATAAAATGTACAAATGAATCAAATTATAAATTATTTTTTTATAAAATAAATGAACTTTAAAATGATTAAAACTCGAGTATAAACTGATATATATATATATATATATATATATATATATATATATATATATATATATATATATATATAAGTGATTGCAATTTTTTTTTTTATAATAATAATAATTATTAGTGAAGATAATGTTAACGGCAACAAACAACCCGAAGGTGGAGTATGGAATAGGATCGAAGTTAACATGTATGCTTTGCTCCATGAAGCGAGTGCCCCTTATGTAAAGAGAAGTAATCAAGCAATCACGAGCCGGTGGAAGAAAACAATTTTACCAAACTTGAACAAATGGTCATCGACATTAGCTGCAGCACAAAGGCTTTACCGTAATGGCTCAAACCTTCTAGATGAGGTAAATTTCATGATACTCAATAATCACATGTTAGTATCTCACTATATGACATGATTTATCTTCATTAATTTGTATTTGTAGTATACCATGGCATTGACCCTATATAAGAACCTAACTGGAAAACATTTTGGGTTGCAACACTGCCGGGAGATTTGTAGAGATTTTGTATTGTTTTCAACGCCGGCAGACACTCAGTCGGATCCAAATGATACAGAATCAATGTTTGGGTCCTCTGAACCGATGAACTCCCCATCGGGTTTTACTACAATGCATCCACATATTGATCTTGAGTCGGATACACCTTCACCTATGCAGACTCCCACTGAAGGCCAACCTAGTGAGATACCTATGGGAACCAAGAAAGCTAAAAAAGGCAAGGCAAAGGCCAACACTAGTGAATTTGAACTTCAATTTGCTGAAAGGTTACGACAAATGTCGGAAACACAACTTATTTTAGAGGCACTCTGAAATGCTCGCGCATCAATCGAGAGATATCGAACGTCAAACAAGAGAATCTACAAGGGCGGAAGAACAACGGATTATGGCAATGGATTGCTCCGGCTATACCCCAGAAACAAAGAATATTGGAAGGGGAAAAAACAAGAAATAATGCAGAAACAAGTTCCAAGGAATTTATTTGGAGATTCATCAAATCTAGGCAACAGTGATTTTGATCCAAGGAACTTCTAAAAAATTGTTGTCAAGTCTTTCTTATATTAGTATTGGTGTGATTGTAAAAATCGTTGTTAAGTCTTTCTTATATTAGTATTGGTATGATTGTGTTATTTTCTTTAAATTAAGTTTTTTTTTTTTATTATTAATGGTAACTCTATCTTATTATTATTAAGGGACATTTGTTTTTTGAGTACCATAGGATATCCCAACTTGCAACTTTAGTACCATTGGTTACAAAAATGCAACTTTGGTACCACATGATATATTTTTATTGCAACTTTGGTACCAAACTCAATTTTTCTCTAAAGTTAATGATAATTCACCCCCCTACTACTAACTTTGGTACCAAACTCAATTTTTCTCTAAAGTTAATGATAATTCACCCCCCTACTACTACTACTATTGTTACTATTACTATTATTATTATTAGTAGTAATTTTGATAATAATAATTTTTGTAGTATTATTATTATTATTATTAATATTATTATTTTACCATTATTGTTATTATTATTATTATTACTACTACTACCACTATTATTATTATTTTATCAATATTGTTACTATTACTATTATTATTATTATTATTATTAATTTTGATAATAATAATTTTTGTATTATTATTATTATTCTTTTTTATTTTTATTATATTATAATTATTTTTGTATTATTTTTGTTATTTATTATTTTTACTTTTTTGTATTTTTATTATTATTATTATTCTATGTCCCTAACTGTTGAAGACGATTATAGAATGGGAGGGGAGAGGGAGAGGGGGAGGGGGCATTTTTGCCCCAACTGTTGGAGATGGCCGCCTTACCATTGAAGATGGCCGGAGAGCAAGTTTTTGCCCTTTGTCTCTCATTCCCGCTCCCACTCTCCCTCCCCTCTCCATTTCCCCCCACTATTGAAGACCAAAATTCTTTTCCCCCTTAAAATCCCCCTCCCCCTCCCCCTAACGATTAGATATGCCCTTAGGTTTTGAATTTTATGAATTATGATTTTAAAAAGGTTAAAACCCCACTTAAATTAAATGTTAAGGTTTAAGGAAAAAAATAGATAGTATATGTCAAATCAATGCATTTTTAAACGAGGTTGAGAAAAAAAAATAGATATAGGTATCTAATCAATGTTTAATTGAATAAATTTTAAGAGTTTGAATCTAGGTTTGAGAATTAGTTTGTGCTAAATTTCATGGGTCAGATGAAAACTCAATTAGAAGTATTTTGATCTGAGTCTTGCAAAACTGGGCCAAATATCATCCTCATACCAAGTTCTTATTGTTTTTTTAGGATGAGGATGAGGGTTTATTCATGTTCGGCATACTTGTTTTGTGCAACACCTCTAAAAGAACTTGTGATCCAATCCTTGTTACCATGTATGTGCAATAAAAAACAATGGATCCCATGTATCAGAAAGTTGTTTATTGTTGCTACAAATAGTTCTAAAATGGATACTGGGTGCTTTAAGTTTTAGTTTTAGTTTTTGCCATAAATGTGTTAAGAATTACAGAATTTAACATAAACCATTGTCTTGGCTCTAAAAAACTGCATAATGACTGTTAAAAAATGTTCAAGATACTGCTTATGCTTTTTATTTGTCACAACACATGAAAAACTAACAAAGCCTGGAAGTTTGAATACATCCTTGGTTTTAGCTTCAATTGCAATCAAGTTGCAAGTGTAAATAGTCGAGCTAAACAAATATTGTTCAAGTTTAATTTGATTCGACTACTTGGTTGTACATGTGCTTCATTTCTTAAACTAGCATTTCATAGTTGCAACAAAAGGATTTCACACGCTAATTCGAGGTTGTGAAAGATCATGAATTGAGTCATAAGAAATTGACGAGAAGAAAATAATGATAGGGTCGATAACAAAATATAATTTGATTGGCTCTTGCCTATTCATACATTATGCTTCTTCCTAATCTTACCCTTGCCACCAGTATGCTTCCTTTTTGCAATCTTGAGCTTCTTTTTCATCTTCTTCCCTATAGGCTTTAAGGCTCTTGAGCTTTGAGTTCCATCATTCATCTCCACATCTGCAAAATTGATAACATAATTAAACATAGTATCCTATACTGTATCGCGTAAGATACATAAAACAACTGTTATAACTAACATAAATTGTCTCACACAAAAATAAAACATTGTAAAGATTTAATATTTTCATTCAACCTTTAAGGGTGTGTTTGCAATCTCTATTAAAAAAACTGAAATTGGAGATTGTGAGTTAAGTTCAAAATAATCACTTATAAAAATAAGTTGGAAGTATTTGCAAATTCACTATAAATGAGACTTAAAGCACTTTGAGTAGTGTTTGAAACATAAGATATGTGTTCAACTTATTTTTATGATTTCCAATGAAATGTCTTATTTACCCTCATTAACGTCACAACTTCTCCCTTAGTTTAAAATCTTATATGTATTGAAAATGCGATATTAATTAACTATATATCTAGATTATTATATAGCTGTTATTAAACTATTATTTTGGATTACTGTGCTATGTGTTTCTAGCACACCTCAAGATTAGATTAACAAGAAAACTTGTTAATGACTATTAAAAAGTTCTTGTTATACATTAAAAAGAAAAATTGAGAAAGAAGACGTTTTATTATGTTTGGCCAGGGCTATTTCAGAATATTGAATAATTTATGAGGACAAATTTGTCTCAAACTTTAGAAATCAGCTTTTCACTAATTACAAATGTGCCATCCAACTGGAGAAGTTGCTCAAGCCATGCTTCTAGCTTATGTGGTCAAACCAGCTTATATTATGAAAAGCTTAAGCAAAAGCTAATTTTACAAACACCTAATCACGATTTTTGAGGAGAGAAAAACTCAGAATCAATTTGGAGTAGAGGTTGCAAACACACCCTAAGTCATTTACCTAAATTCAGCTAATTGCAGATTTTTTTTCAATCTAATAGTCATTTTATCAAAATGTCAGTTATTAAAGAGAGGACAATAATTGAGCTAAATAAAGGTCATATCATTTTAACTGAACAAAGGGAGCCTAATTTCACCAATTTGACCTAATTTTCAACAGTCGAAGTAAATTGTTATGCCAAATTAAGATAAAGTTCATAATACTAGTATTAGTTAAGGAAAAATAAGCAATTAACAAATTCAGCCAATTTGAACTCATTTTCAGTACCCAGCCAAATCACACAATCACCCAAATCAGTCATGAAATCAAATGGAGATACCGACTCGATAAATCGAAGAACAAAATATTAAGGGCAAAATTGGAAAAACTACAAAAATGAAAGAAACTTACCCATGCCGTTAATGCTTGTAGAAGCGTCGGCGGTAGCATCCATGGCGGAGTTAGATGACGGAGGAGACCTGACCGGAAGCTTGGGGGCCGCGAGGGCAGCCTCGAGAGCTGCGAGTTTGGCGGTTTCTTTTTGGTCGTAAATTGGTTGTACCAGATCTCTCCGTATAGCTCTCAGCCTCTTCTCCCTCTTTGATCTCATTGATTTCGCCATTATTGTACAGATTTTTCGCTTTGTTTTGGGTTTTTTTCTCTCTATGCTGTATGATAGGTAGAGTTAGGGTTTATCAACTGGGGCGGCTACTGAAATTTTAATTTATACACCACTTATAAAGATCATTAATTATATAATCTTTTTTTTTTCTTTCAGAAAATCATTAATTATATAATAATGTGTATGAATTGGGGGCAATAGAATTGCAAATACAATACTCCCCATCTAAGTGGGCTGTATAAGTTTGGGCTGGTTTACAGTGATGGACTATTGGGCATGGATGGGCTATCAATTATATGTACATATGGCCTTGTGCTCTAATAAGTCAATAACCGAAAAATTATATAATATAATCGTTAAATCATGCCATCAATAATATGTGGTGCAATTAATCAATACAATTATTGAACATAGAGTGATATTTAACATCACTATATGTAGGGGTGTTCAATAAAATCGTCAAACCGCCCCAACCGATCGGCCCAATCCAAATCGACCGCAATTTGCGGGTTGAACGATGAATGGGTTGATCTTGGGCTTTGTGAACAAAAAACCGCAAATTATGATCGGGTTCGGGTTTATATTTTAAAAAACCGCATAAACCGCACCCAACCGCATGTATATAAAATAACAAGTTGTGTTTTATTAATTGATATAATTTAAGCACATACAAACTTTTAATTTACCGTCTCAACCCCAAAACGTAATTTGTCCCCTAAAATTACTCGACACAATTTATTAACAATCCAAGTTAAATTCTATCGATTGACAACTACCAATATCAACTTTAATAATTAAAGTATTTTCAATTTTTGTTTATTGTTTGAAAAATTCTTGTTCGGTTTTGTATTTGAGTAACAATTATTGATTTTTCTATAGCAAATATAGACTTTAAATAGGTTAACAAATTAAAGCTAAAAATTATGAAAAAGTAGTATTGTTCATATGATTATGAAACATTCAAGAATTTTATTCTTAGATAAAACTACAATAACGTAATAGTAAGTGATAATAAATTAAAGTAAAGTCTCTAAAAAAAAACTTCATTAAATTAGGAAAAGCAAAACTACAAAAACCGTCCCAACCCGCCCCAACCCGAAGGGACCGCAAAGTGCAATCTCTAGACTTATTGGGTTGGATTTGGTCTTGAGTATTAAAAACCCGCAAATAATGAGTATAAAACCGCAATAGACCGCACCGCGAACACCCCTAACTATATGTTCTTTTAAAATATAAAATTAAAATTGTGTTTACATTGTCCAAAATATGGGTGATGATGTGAATTTTCACTTCACGTATTAATTTCATTGATTAAATTTATCACTTAATGACGTGATTTATTGATATGAAAGTCAAACTTATATTTTAGTCTCCAAAAAATACTACTATCTGTCGATACATAATTTTTTCCCCTCCTACTCTTAAAAACTCAAATTTTAGGTCCAGAGTTTTAACAATTGCTAAACATTTCTTTTAATCATTAATTTTTTCCCTTTGCTTACGTTTTTTAGTTAAATGTCCTCAATTTATTTATCGCTATTCTAATGCAAAATAGATAATTTTTCATTAAAAAGAACAAGTTTTCCATTAAAGAATTTTTATTTTTTGATATATTTTTCTACACTGAAGGAAAGTTTACATGATAAAATATACATATATTTAGGCGGCAAAATTGTAAAAATCGTCCCAAACTAATCACTGATTTTGGATTTTCGTCCCAAACTATTTAATTTGGCGAATATCATCCCATAATTTAATATTTTTTTGGAATATCGTCCCACCATAATTATAAGACGGAATTGCGCATTTGCCGATGAATTATCACATGACTGCTTAAGGGTCATGACATGATAAATTTTAACATGAATAATTATATAATATTGCAGAGTTCTTCCCAAATTAATTACAAAATTGAACGTCATTTTCATTAACTTAGAAATTTAATATTGGGACTAAATTCATACAAAATGTTAAATTATGGGACGAAATTTGGCGAGTTGATATAGTTTGGGACGAAAAATCAAAATTAGTAATTAGTTTAGGACGATATTTCAAAAAAATATTAAATTACGGGACAAAATTCGCCAAGTTAAATAGTTCGGGACGAAAATTCAAAATCAGTAATTAGTTTAGAACGTTTTCTGCAATTTTACCTATTTAGCCGCATAAATAAACGTGGAATTCATGTGTGATGTGTGAGAAATAGTTGTAACTCATGTATTCATACAAAATGTAAAATATCTATTTAAACAAAAGAAAAATGTTTTTTTTCTCTCTTTTTCTCTCTTCAAATAGATTATGCTTTATCTAATCTATGCAGATCAAAATATGGTCTCGAATATAATACTGTACTAGATTTGAGTCAACCTAAGAAGAAAAAAAATTAGTCTTAATCTTATAATATTGATCTGTTCCTGGGTTAAACTGGATTCAGCCTTTTAAGAATAAAGCCTTTTAAGAATAAAAAATGAAAAATTGATCCGTTCCTGGGTTAAACTGTTTTCAGCCCTTTAAGAAAAAGGAAAAAAAAAACTATTAGGGCAAATCTGATTTCATATTAAACCCTCGTCTCTTTTACCCACTTTCCCTCATCTCATCTATATCCTCCTCCAATATCTTCAAACCATATTAATCAAGTAACAATCTTTCTTAAGATTTACCCAATTACTGTTGGCCCTGTTATATTGACGCTAATTTTTTACAGAAATTCTCTGATTAAGTGCTGTTTCCGGTGGTTGCTGTTGCAATTATTTCCTTTAAGCTTTTGGGTAATTGCTGTTAACTTCTCTCATTTTTTAAGCTTATATTTCGAATATGAATGTTACAGGAAGTTTATTTATTGGCTTTTATTTGAACTATAAATTTGTTATCTTTAAGCAAAAAGACATTTGTTTAACTAGTGCCCTGTTGATGTCCTTAGATTAGAACCGGAGAGATTCTATTTATTTAGTTATGAAATTTGTGATGTAATTTTCTGATCGGAATTTTCTGTTTGACATATATCTGCAGTAGTTCTACAATCATGGAAAAAATAAAGACCCATAAAGCAGTGCAGCAGATAAACTCTGCTGAATTTGTTGCTCCGATTGATGATCTCTTAACAAAGATTTTGTTGCGTCTACCTATAAAATCACTCATCCGCTTCAAATCAGTATCTAAACACTGGCAGTCTCTCATCACGAATCCAACATTCTGCCATCTCCGCAGTTGGAAAAAAAATCCCGCCATCGGCCTCGTCTTGGCAGGCAGGTACTCTGTATTCGAATACATCCCGTTCTATCCCAACAAAACTAGCCCACCATTCAAAAAACTCAAATTACACAAAGACCCATATAGCATTAGAATTTTACAGTCCTGCAATGGGTTATTTCTCTGTTCCATCTTTTGTATCCTATCCTATACCACCAATTATTTTATTTACAATCCAACTACAAAACATTTTTCCATTCTCCCTAATATAAAAGAAGCAATACTTGGGATTAGCTTATGTTTTGATCCCACAAAATCTCCTCATTACAAAGTTGTTGGTGTTCGGAAAGCTTATTCGGTTTCCTATCAGATTTTGATTTACTCCTCTGATATCAGTAGTTGGAGGTTAATTGATAAGCCCTTTACTGAACCACATATCAAGTTCGAAGATGTGGTGTATTGGAATGGTGCCCTACATTGGATTAGTAGAAATGTGGCTGGAGATTCTTTGTATTTTGATATTGAACACCAGGTGTTTGAGAAAATGCCCATGCCACAAGTTCCAGAGGGTTGGCGGCGGAATTATTACTTTGGGGAGTCTTGTGATCATTTGCATTTCATTGAGATTTATAATCTACAATTTGAGTTCAATGTTTATGAGATGAAAAGGGATTATTCCGAGTGGTTTGTTAGGTATCAAGTTGATATTTCAATGGTTTTTGCTCCTAGTCCTGAGAGTATACAAATTTATCCTGGCCCGATGGAGTGGTGGCGGAAACACGATTTCTCTGTATTTTGCATGGTTCGTGGCGAGGAAGAGGAGGATTCTTTCTTGGTTTTGCAGATTCCAGGGAAAGTCATACAATATAATCTTGTTTCTAAGACTTTCGTAGAGTTACATAAGTTTGATGGTGCTGTGCAAAAGAATTCGTTAAGTTTTCGGGATGCAAATAGATTTCAATATATTGAGTCGCTATCTTGTGTTTAGACTATTTATTTTTAATATTCAATAGTTTCATTTGATAGGTCTAGTAAGTCGATAAACAAGAGCACTTCAATATACTGTGTCTATGTGTTATCATGTTTTAGTACTTGCTTTATGACTCTAGATTTGGGTTACAGCTTCAGTTTCTACTCTATAAACTGAATTTGTTTGTTTTCTACTCCGTGTGTGGAAGAAGATGATTATTTCCCGCTTGGTAATATAATACAATCTTGTTATTTAAAAACTTGGAAAAAGCTACATGAGTTTGAGGGTGTGTGGTTGACTCTTGTTTGAGATTTACATGTAAGAATGTGTATCAATGTATTTAGCAACAATTTCCTTCGGGAAAAAGATAAATTTAGTCCTTTTAACTCTTCCAGAGAAGTGAAAATGGAACACATGTAGTTCCCGTACGTAATTTACATCCTTTACATTTTCTCTTACTCGCAATTTTAGTCTTAAATTCATCGGAATTAAAATTGGTGTTCTTAAATTGCTATATAAGCAAACAAATTGGGGGGTTTTGTCACTCTAGGCTGCCACAAGGTGGTAATTTGCTATGTCACATTTGTTGCAGTTTTTATAGGTGAATGAAATAAGTTGAGAGAAGAGTTGTATTTGTTCGATCCAAAGAAGTACCATTTGGATTGAAAACATTGTGTCTTTTGTAAAATGACATTTGTACATCTATAAATATGAGAAATAATTTGGCCAATTCTAAATTAATTAATTGCAACTAAATCAAAATTGAAATTTTCACTTCTCTAATTCTTATTTTATTTTCAAAAGTCGAAGTTCTATTTGTTCCAACTTGCATGTGGCCTTTTTGTTCGTGCAAACAACAAATGATCAAGATTATTGTATCTTGACAAACTACAGGAAAATATTGTGTGCACCGTAAGCAGCTTCGAAAATATTATCTTAAGGAGATTGCATTCGCAGCCTCAGTCTTACTATTTTCAATTGTTGTGGTTTTCGTTAAATTTTTCTTCGGATAACTTCAATCCAAGTAAGTACGTTTATATGTTTTATTACGTCCAACTATGTGTGAATTTTAGTTGCCTAAATAAGTACTCAAATTGTTTAACACTAACGACCTTAATTTGCTTATGTAGCAATTTATGGACATTAAATTTAATTCCAACGAGTTTATGACTAAAACTGCTGATAAGAGAATGAAATTGCGACAACTTAAAATATAAGTTGGTTGTCGTTTTTTTCCTTTTCTGTTTAGAAACAGTCATTTTGTAAATGAATTCTTCGACTCCAAACATAATTAGCATTTGAAACTTAACAATGGATAAACTTAGGTATACCTGTGCAGATATTATATTTCTGTCGAGTTTGAGAACAAGTTATTGAGAGTAATTTTAATTTTTCAGAGAGTTATCAATAAGGCTTGATTTTTTGAAAATGTAGGCTGGAAATAAGTTGTAACTCTCAAAGTAGAAATAGATAAAAAGGATGGGAATAATCAATAATGTAACATAGCGAAATCTAAAATATGGTTAGCTCTAGAAAGGTAAAATTTTATTTTTGGCCTTTCTAAAGTTACTGGATTTTAAATTGTCATTTATTGTGGTATAAGTCCTTTATTGTGTTACCGTCATCAATTCCATTCCTTATCATTGGAAGCTGGTAATTTTCGCCGGAAATCATTAATTTATGTCTGGGAAAATTAATTTTTTGGTGAAAATCATCAATTAATGTCATATCTGACCAGAAATTTTAACTTTCGCAAAATATATCATGTATCGAGTGACACTTAAAAATTGAGAATTTCATATTCTGACTTCAAAATTTGCAAGTTCAAGTCACGTGATGGGTCTATAACTTCAATTTTTGATGAAAATGGTTAACGTCGGTGATAATTAAAATATTTCGACAATAAGTACTGAAATTGACGACGATAACACAATAAATAATCAATTTTAAAATGCAGTTACTTTAGAGGCCAAAATAAAATTTTGTCGCTCTAGAGATTTGTTCATACTCATCTTTGTTTATTCATTTAGTTTTATAAACACGTGAATGCAATTTCATTTACCTCAAATTATGACGTAGGCTTAACCAGTTGGGCGATCTTAAGCTGGCACTCCCTCCCCCTCCCCCAAATGGCAGCAGCCAAATTGTCATAACAAAAATTGGTCTCGTGATCTCGTCATTCAGCTCGCGGTGCTATAATGACATGAGGCGATACCAATTTTGATAGGTGTCCTTGTAATGGGGAATGGGGAATGGGGTTTAATTTGGGGCTGTCCTAGGGTAGGCTAGGCAGGTATGTTGATTTTTTTTTTTCTTTTCATTTTTGTTGTTTTGTTGTTTTATATTTTTTGATTTTTTAAATTATTTTTAAATTCTTTATTTATTTTTTATTAAATTGTTAATTGGCTAACAGATGTAAATGTTTGCAATCCTAGAAGGGATCACGGTAATTATGATTGTTTGGAGGGAGTGGACGTAAACTACACCAAATCTTAAGGAAGATCCTTGTAATTAAAACAAATTAGAAGAATATTTATTACTTCCTCCATCACATTTCTCTTTATCTTTTGGTAAATTGATAAATATCAACTTGACTAAATTTGTAAAAAAATGTGATAAATAATTTAATTAATATACTTCACTAATATGTTGATAATATCATATGCCTTCATATATATTAATAATAATAAAATTTAATGCAACACAAATGTGAATAATATAACATGATAAATCATTTTAAAAATTGAAAAATTTGATCGAACCGCGTAGCTAATTGAGTAAAAATAATGGAACAAATAGAGTACATGTTTAACAACACTTGCACATTTACTCTTCCAATGCAATATACTGAAGAAAATTATTTAATTGAATTTTTGCTTTTATGGTCTTGATGGAATCTTAGAGTCAATTATAATTCATAAATGTTATATGTGCAACAAATTCATAAAATAATTTATTTACTTGGGCCCTTCCAGTAAATATTATTTTTAAATGATAATTTTTAGTTATTTAAAATTATTATTTCTTATAAAAGTCAAGAACTAAATTGATAAAAGCATATTTTATTGGGGATTTAAGTAGAAAAGTACTATAGTGAATGGCCTAACATATCCTCATGAATATGCACGTGTAACTCACGTGATCTTGGCGCAGTCGTAGACAACTTGAAAAAGTCTAAAGTGAAACAAATAACACGTTGTGGAGACTAATTTGACTATGTATAAAGTTATATATAAGAAGGACTATTACTGATATTTAACCTTTTATTTATTTTCATTTAAACAAACAAATTTTAATTAAGAAAGTGTTGGATGAAGATGAAGATGAAGGCACTGAAGAAAGTTTGATAAGGGAGGTTTTGATGCATTCCAAAACTTCAAAGATTGGCTAAGTATGGAGTAACTTAGCTGATAGACTTATCAAGGAATTTTGACTAAGTAATGAAGACATCAGAAGAGTCAAAGTTTCAAGGTCCAAGACTTCTGATCTGCTGAAGTGAAGTTATCAGACAAGTGAAGATCAGCCGACTCAAATCAGATTTGTTCAAGTTTGAGATCAGCCGAGTTCACCATCAGACGTGTACTTTCATCAGCAATGTGAAGAAGATCATGAAGTGTTCCCAACGGTAATAAATGCCCTTTGGTGTAATAAATGCTGAAGTACGAGGATATTTAAGACAAATGATTGAAGAAAAGCTTTGCATCAGCCGAGTGCATTTAATGCTGCATTTAATGCTGCCTGCAGAATAGTACTGTTCAGAGTACGGACAGACTGCAAAAGAGCCGTTCGCGGATTTTAAGGACCAGTACTCGAGGAATTTGAAACCTGTCTCTCTTCAACGGACATTTTTCAATCCTCAAGTATAAATAGCTGAAAGAGACGAAGAAAAAAAAAAAAAACACACTTTTCTGAGAGAAAATCCGAAGCAAAATTCTTTAAGTCTCAAGAACAGCTCACTCATCAGCTGAGTCATTTGTTGACGAAAGCAGAGTTGAAGAATCAAGAAAAATACATCTTCTGAGTGATTTTGTAAACAAGAGTGTTGTGCGGAGTTGTGATCCATCTTTGTGAGTGATCAAACTTCAGAGGATAGGTTTTCTGTGTGATCTCCTATTGCGAACTTGTGGTCGTTTCATTTGTTGTTCGACGCAAGCAGAGTATACTGTAAACTTTGTGATTATAGTATAACCCAAGATCTGAGTGACTTGGAAGAGTGGACTAAAGGATATTTAAATCCATATAACCACTATAAAAATTACTTGTGTTTTTACATTGTTTCAAAACTGCTTATCTTCTGTTTGCATAAAAACACATTAAGTTAACTGTTTGAAAAGAAGTTAAAAGGAGTTTATAAAACTGGGGAAACATTTTTCAAACTGCTAAGAATACTTGTGAAAAACACTTTGAAAATCCGCTGCAAGTACTCTAAGTATTAAAACTGATTTCTGCAAAATCAGCTAAGTAACTATCAGACGAGTGGTCAACAAGACTGTTCAAAGATTTGTTCGCGAACAGATTTGTAACCTACTAATCTGATCAGCTTAGTCTGTTCAGTTAGAGCAAAGTTTTAAAGTTAAATTTGAAAGAAAATTTTAAAGAGGTTTATTCACCCCCCCTCTCTAAACCTCTTCTGACCACTTGGGACCAACAAGTGGTATCAGAGCGGGTGGTTCATTAGAATCAGCTGCCTGATCAACGAGCTTGATCCGAGTGTTTTTCAAAGGTTTTCAAAACTTTTCAAAAGAGCATTTTTTTTGAAAAACAAAAAGCTTTTGAAAAATGGATTGTATCAGCCATGTTCCCCACATTGCTGGTATGTCCTTTGAGGACTGGAAAATCAGAATGGAGATTTTCCTTGCTGCCTATAATGACAACATGCATACATGTATCATTAAAGGTCCATTCAAATTCACCAAGACCATCATCGTAGATGAAGCTCAAATAGTGGTGAAAAAAGACTTAACAGAAATGACAGCAGAGGAAATAAAGCTGTTCAACCTGGACAAAGTCGGAAGATTCATCATGACCAAAGCCCTGGATAATGATCGGTTTGACAAAGTCAAGCATTGCAAAACTGCAAAGGAGATGTGGGATAAGGTTCGTGACATGAGTGAAGGAAATGATGCTATTAAAGAGCATCAGCTCAGTGTTGCCTTGGAGAAGCTGGACAACTTCAAGATGAAGTCTGGAGAAACCATTGATCAGATGGATACCAGATTCACCAGAACTCTGAATGAAGTTTTGAAGCTGGGAAAGACTTTCACTGACAAAGAGATTTCTGTCAGAGTACTGAAGGCTCTACCTCCCAAGTTCAACATGAAGGTGACAGCAATGGAAGAATCAAGAGATCTGGGCAAGATTTCTCTAACAGAGCTGTTCTCCGCACTCAAGGCGTATGAGTATAAACTGCCAAGAATGGGAATTGAAGAAACCTCAACTTCAGGACCCACAGCTGCACTGGTTGCTGCTGAAAATCAAAGAAGACCGGCTCAAAGAAATGCTGAAGTGGACTCATCTGATGAAGCCACTCTACTCAACAAAAAGGAGTACACTGCTGGAGATGTAGCATTATTGATGAACAACTTCAAGAAGTTCTACAAGAGAAAGATGAAAAACAAATACAATCATGCTGCTTCTACTTCTAAACCTAACTTTTCTTCTCAGGATAAAGAGGATTATAAATCAAAACTGATGTGTTACAACTGCAGGAAATTGGGACATTTCATCAGAGACTGTCCATATCCAAAAGCAGAAAAGTACACTGAGGAAGAGAAGAAAATGAGAAAAGAAAGAAAGCATCAGAGAGGCAAAGCAATGATGGCAGAAGCAGAAAAGCCAGCTGCTGTCTACTCATCTGATTCAGACTCAGACTCGTCTGATGAAGAATCGTCTGATGAAGAAAAACCTGCTCTCCTGTGCCTGATGGCAAAGGAATCTGATGACTCTGAGGATGAGGTAACTCCTCAAGAAAACGAACTGTTTAATTCTCTAGAGCAAATGATGTTGAATAATACTACTATTGCTGGAGAGTTTGTTAAGCTTAAGGAAGAGATGAACTTGCTAAAAGAGCAAAATAGTTCACTGAAACTTTTAGCTGAAAAGCCAAAAGAATCAGCTGAATATAAACAGCTTGAGCAAGAGCATGAATCTCTGAAGGCTGAATGTGAGGTTTATAAAGGAAAAATCATGGAACTTGAGAAAATCATTGAGTCTCATGATAAGTCAACTGTTGCATCCATGCATACACCTAAGAAACAGGAGACACCTTTAGAAAAGGATAAACTAGAGTTGAACCATACTGAAAAATTCATATCAGCTGACAATAGTAAGGTCATTCTGTATGTTCAAACCTCTAAACCTACCTCATCTGAGAAAGTGGTAAAGGAGAAGAAATCTCCTAAGGCTAAAAAGAGCAAAGAGCCTAGTGTAGGAAATCAGACTAGTAAGACCAAACAGCAGAGTCCTAAGAAGTCTGCTGATAAAGCTAAAGTCAATCAGACTAGTGGTAAAACTAAGTCAAAATCAAATGAGCAAGCATCTAGTAAACCAAAGAAGCATAAGAACAAGAAAATTCAAAATGCTTGGTATGGAAATGAGTCATATTATGTGCAACCTGCTGCATATCATCCTATGTATCATGCACCTCAGTTTCCTAGTTACTATGCACCTTACCCTGCTCATCCAATGCATGCATATCCTGCATATCATGCACCTTACCCTGCTTATGAACATTATTCATATCATACTGATCATCAACATGACTTATCTGATAACTATGATAAAAATGAAACTGTTCATGCTCCTAAAACTCAGAAACCTAAGAAGCCTAAGACTTCAACATCTTGGGTTGTCAAGGGTGGAACTAATCCTTCAGGACCCTCTCAATAAGGGTACCTAAAACAATTTCATTTTTGTTTTGTAGGTTAGGATTAGGAGTAGGAGTAAAGTAGAGAAGATTTGGTACTTGGACAGTGGTTGTTCGAGGCACATGTGTGGAAACATACATGAGTTGACTGATGCAGTTGCTGTGGATGGTCCAAAAGTCACTTTTGGAGACAGCAAAGAAGGAAAGATTAAAGCTAAAGGAAGATTAATCAAGGGAAACATAGAGATATCTGACGTCTCCTATGTTAAAGGCCTAAAATATAATCTGCTGAGCATAAGTCAATTTTGTGACAAGGGATATTCAGTCATCTTCTCAACAGATAAGTGCTACGTTGAACAAATTGGTACAAAGAAGGTAATTTTATCTGGAAGACGACAAGGAAATATCTACATAGTTGACTGGAATTCTGTTGACAAGAATTCAAGTGTTTGTTTGGTGGCATCTGCACCAAGTGAAGTCAGTTGGCTATGGCACAAGAGGATGAATCATTTAAACTTCAAGACCATAAACAGATTAATCAAGAATGATTTGGTAGAAGGGATTCCAAAAGCAGTCATGAGCAAAGACAAGCTCTGTGATGCATGTCAGAAGGGTAAACAAATCAAGTCATCATTCAAAGAAAAGAAGCACCAATCTTCTGGACGAATATTGGAGCTGTTGCATATGGACTTATTTGGACCCATTGATCCAGTCAGCAATGGTGGAAAGAAATACTGCCTAGCTGTTGTGGATGACTATTCAAGATATACTTGGGTGATTTTCATGAAGAAGAAAAGTGAAACCAAGGAACATCTTACCAATCTGATGGAACTGATCCAGAATGAAAAGAGTATCAAGATATTGAAGATCAGATCAGATAGAGGGACAGAGTTTACAAACTCTACTGTTGAAGAGTATTGTAACATCAAAGGAATACATCATGAGTATTCAGCTGCTAGAACCCCTCAACAGAATGGTGTTGCTGAAAGGAGAAACAGAACACTAAAAGAAGCTGTCAGAACCATGATAGCTGAAGCTAAACTGCCACAAAGATTTTGGGCAGAAGCAACAAACACAGCATGCTTTACCCAGAACAGATGTATGATCAACAAAAATCAGAACAAGACTCCATATGAAGTTTGGAACAATAGAAAGCCAAACATTCATTACTTTAAGATTTTTGGTTGTAAATGTTTTGTATTGAATAATGGGAAAAATCACCTTACTGCATTTGCAGAAAAGGCTGATGAAGCTGTTTTTGTAGGATATTCTACTGTTAGTAAGGCTTATAGAGTTTTCAACAAAAGAACATTACTAATAGAAGAATCTATCCATGTAGTATTTGATGAGCCAAGTCAATCTTCTGAAAAGAATCAAAGTGTAAATCAAGATCTGTCTGCTGATTTACAGAAGTTAGACGTTGGAAGAAATGAAGAATATGTTCCCATCATACTACCTAATCTAAGTTCAGCTGCTAACTCAAGTGCTGTTCATAATCACAGTGCTGATTGTCTAACAGACGAGTTGCAAACAGCTGACAGACCAGAGACTGTTCAACAGACGGCAAATGTTCAACAGACTACTACTGGAACTCCAACAGTAGTGTTGCAAGATCAAAACAGAGGACAACATCCTGATTTGCAACCTGATCTCAGATGGCTCAAGAATCACCCTCCTGAATTAGTCATTGGTGATCCTTTAGATAGAGTGAAAACAAGAAGAGCTGCTGCACAAGATGCTATGTTTGTCACATTTCTATCTCAAATAGAGCCTAAACAAATTGAAGAAGCTCTCAATGACTCCTTCTGGATAGAAGCTATGCAAGAAGAGTTGAATCAATTTGAAAGGAATGAAGTCTGGTACTTAGTTCCTAGACCAAGTCATCAAAGAGTAATTGGCACTAAGTGGGTATTCAGAAATAAAATGAATGAAGATGGTGTTGTCACCAGAAACAAAGCAAGACTAGTGGCCAAGGGTTATTGTCAAGAAGAAGGAATTGACTTTGATGAAACTTTTGCACCAGTAGCAAGACTTGAAGCAATCAGACTGTTTCTTGCTTATGCTGCTTACAAGAACTTCACTGTCTATCAGATGGATGTGAAGTCTGCTTTTCTCAATGGAGAATTGCAAGAAGAAGTGTATGTTGAACAACCTCCAGGATTTGAAGTCTATCAAGAAGAGGACAAAGTATATCGTCTGAAGAAAGCCCTTTATGGACTGAAACAAGCTCCAAGAGCATGGTATGATACCCTATCTGATTTTCTTTTAATTAAAGGATTTCGTAAAGGTAAGGTAGATAAAACCTTGTTCACAATTGAATGGGAAAATCATATATTACTTGTGCAAATATATGTGGACGATATTATTTTTGGTTCAACTAACCAACAGATGTGTGATAAGTTCTCCAAGCTGATGCAGAACAAGTTTGAAATGAGCATGATGGGTGAACTTAATTACTTTCTTGGATTGCAAGTGAGACAGTTGCCTGATGGAATATTCATCAGCCAAGCAAAGTACACAAGAGATCTGTTCAAGAAATTTGGTATGGAAACTAGCTCAACAGCTACCATTCCTATGTCTACAAGTCTTCGTTTGGATAAAGATGAAGATGGCAAATCAGTAGACATAACCAAATACAGAGGCATTATTGGTTCATTGTTGTATCTAACAGCAAGTAGACCTGATATAATGTACTCAGTTGGAGTCTGTGCAAGATTTCAATCAAACCCCAAAGAATCTCATCTCTTAGCTGCCAAGAGGATATTGAAGTATGTTAAAGGCACTCAAGAATTGGGATTATGGTATCCTAGAGAATCTGGATTTGAGCTTATTGGTTATTCAGATTCAGACCTTGCTGGCTGCAAGATTGACAGAAAAAGCACAACAGGTGCATGTCAGTTCTTAGGCAGTCGTCTGATCTCATGGATGAGTAAGAAGCAAACCTCAGTTTCTATATCTACTGCTGAAGCTGAATATATAGCTGCTGGAGCCTGCTGTGCACAGATACTTTGGTTGAAGCATCAACTAGAAGACTACAACATCAAGATCAGTGGAATACCAATCTACTGTGATAATACAAGTGCTATCTCACTTACTCAGAATACTACAAGTCATTCAAGGACTAAGCATATTGAGATTAAACATCATTTCATTAGAGATCATGTGGAAAAAGGCAATGTAATGATTGAGTATGTTCATACTGATAATCAGATTGCTGATATCTTCACCAAACCTCTAAGTGAAGCAAGGTTCTCAACTCTAAGAGCTGAGTTAGGACTACTTAATTTGGATGTATAAGCTGAGGGGGAACTCATCAGAAGACTGGAGTTCAACAGCTTAGTAATTCGTCATTATCTTCAAGGATTAACTCTCAACAGACTAGTTAACTCATGAATTCTTAAACTCAGGGGGAACGTGTAAGACTAGCGGTACTTCTGAATTAAAGATGAAATTTGTTAATGACAGTTAGTTGAAGTTATGTTTTCATCAGAAGACTCAACTATCGAAGATTGAAGTTATTTTATCTAGCTGGATTGACAAACAGCTGAGGAAGGTTATCAGCTATTGGCATTCTCTGATAACAGCATTGTCATCAGGACAGTAGTTCATCAGATAAGTGTTTATTATACTCATCTGATTATTTAAATAAAAGCGATCTAGTTTAAAACGTTTTATCCAAAACACGCTTTTACAAGTAAACTGTCGGGCGGTACATATTCCCGCTCTTCGTTAAAATATCTTTTGAATTTGAAAGGTCGTAACTGACGCCGCACGATCAGCACTGACAGAAAAACGGATCTAACGGTTGGCGGATATCACGGAAACCGAAAAACCCCAACTCTATAAATCCCCATCTGATCAGTCGAGTAGCTCTTTACGAACCCTAAACATTCAAGAGCACTTGTGAAAATTTTGAGCAATTTTCTGCAAAAACCCTTTCGTTTTTCTTCTAATTTCTACAGATCTGAAATGGCTGCTGAAGGCATGTATCTTGTGTATGATTCCTACTATCAATCTGGTACGGATCTGATGAAAGAACTACTTGAAAAGTTCAAATCTGCTTCGCTGGTAAACTTCATGGAATATCACGAAGGAATTATCTGGACTGCCCAAGTGATGGAGTACTACAATAATGCAAAGGCTGACTACAACAAACTGGAGATTAAAGCTACAGTGGAAGGTAAAGCCATTACTATTACTCCTGCTGTTCTTCACGAGACGTTTGGGCTTCCTAACAGAGGACGACATGATGTCATCGTTCTGACGGAAGAAAAGCACCAACAGTTCTGGGCGATCTGCGCCAAAGAGGGTGAGACGCTAACTGGAAATATTAGGAAGAAGCAACTGAAGGATGAATATCAGCGGATGGCTGATATGGTATGCAAGCTGATCGAAAACTGCACATTTTCACTGGATGCTGTTACCATGAAGAGGTTCAGCATCATGGCTGCCATTTACTATGGATTGGAGGTCAACTGGTCCATTATAGTTTGGTACATATTGGCTGACTTTCTTGACAATAAGAAAGGAAAAGGCCCTTCCACCAACCATCAAATCACACTCAGTTATCTGCTGTCAAAGCTGGGCTGTGATATGAAGAACGGAAAAGAAATTCACAAATCAAAGGCATTGTCCAAGTACTTGCCTGTTCAAAAGAGGAAGGCTGGTGAGCTAGAAAAAGCTGATGTTGAGGAACCAAAAGAAGTTCCTGCCAAAAGACCAAAGAGGTTAGTCAAAACAGCAGACCTGGCTGTTGAGACCAAAAGGAAGAGGGCTGCTGATGAGCCCAAGAAGAAAGAAACAAAGCAGTTGGAGAGAGTGACTTCTGCTGAAACCACTAAAATTGTTGAGAACATAATAGCTGATGTAAGGACTGGATCTCCTGCATCGCCATCAAGAACTCCATCAGCTGAGAGGCCTGCTGAGGATATTTCTCAAAGGACAAGAAGTCAACAGAGAAGTACAGCTGCTATCACTTACCGTGAAGGTAGAACAAAGAGGTCTGCTAGAAAGCAGATGACATTCATTGAAAAACCTACTGATCTGGAAAATGTAGCTAGGGAGAATCCTGAAGCTACTCAAAGGCCTATTGAAACAGTTGAGACTGTTGAGACTGACAAAGCTGATAAGCAACAGCCAAGTCAGGAAGCACCAACAGCTGAGGTTGCTCAACCTCAAGAAGATCCAGATGTTCAAATCATCCATCCTATAGCTGCTGCTCCCATATCATCTGCTGGACCAGCACCTGCTGATAAAGGCAAGAGAAAAATAGTGCTAAGGAGAAAGAAAATCTCCAAAGCTGATAAGAAAGCAAGGGAAGAAGCTGAACAGAGGAAGTAGGATGAGCTTGAAGAGAAGAAAGCACTTGAGCTAAGCAAAGCTCAAGAAGCAAAGGATGAAGCCAGAAGACGCATGTCTGCAGCAGAAAGAAAAGCTGCTGAGGATGCTGAAATGGCTGCGGTGATTGAACTGAGCAAGGTTGATGCCTATGGACCTGTCCATGGAGGTGGCATCAAGATTGGTGAAGAGCAGACTGAAGAAGACAAAAAGAAGATACTACTGCCTGCTCCCAAAACCAAGTCCAAAGACAAGTTTGAAGTCAGGAAAGCATTTGAGATAGTCTATGCTGATAAGGAGCTTTTCAAGAAGTTTGAGAAGTCTCTAGCATACTATGATCAGAAGCTAATGCTGAAGACTCTGTTCAACCAAGAAAAGCCAAGATATATTAGTTGGAGGGACAACAGGCTGAACAAGTCAATTACTGAACTTCAAGATATGAAGGAGTTAGCTGATGAAGAACGATGGGTTCTAAGTTGGCTGAAGACAAACTCCATCCAAAAGGCTCTTGATCCAAGCTATGTGAGAGATATCATGCATAGCTATGCAAAAGGCTTTGCATTGGAGGAAGCCAAGAAAATCAAGAGCACCTTGCCTGAAAAGAAGAAGAAGTCTGAAGATGCTGAGGAAAGAGCAATTAAGTTTGCTGTTATGGCTGCCCTGAAAAGATGGGCTAAAAAGTCAAAATATCAGCAAGGCTGTTCAAGTGATTTGCCACTACTGCCTAGTGTCCAGCAAATCATTTTTGGCAAGGAAGTGCAACCGTTCTATGAAGTGCCAAAGGGGAATAATGCTTTTACTAACCCCTGGATCATTGTGAGGCAAATCAGACAAACCACTTGCTTCAATGATGATGGCACTATCACCAACTTAGTCTATGATGATGTTACTGATAAGCCTAAAACTGCGGACAAGCCTGATGTCAAGTCTGCTGATCAGACTGAAGACAAGCCTGCTGATCAAACAGCTGACAAGCCTGCTGATCAAATTGCTGATAAGTCTGCTGATCAGACTGAAGACAAGTCTGCTGAAAAGGCTGCTGATGACTCCCTGGCCATTGAGTGGAAGGCTACGGACTCTGGAAATCATCAAGACGAAAAGATGGAAGATATTCCTGTCCACCAGGAAATTGATGAAAGGGATGTAGCTGCTGCTTCTGCTTCATCAGGTGATAAGCACTCATCACTGATGGAAGCAATCCAGATGCTGATGGAAAATCAACTTAAGGAACTGGAAGACAAGCACAAGCAACATCTATTAAAGGTTAAGGAGGAGCTGAAAGCAGAGTTGGCAGAAACCAACAGACTTCAGCTGGAAACTGTTCAAGGATCAACAGAAGAGATCATCAAAAAGGAGATCAACAGTATTCCAATTCCTCAAGACAACTCATTGCAGTTGATACACAGCTTAAGAGAGCTGAACCAGAACGTGGAAGATGTGAAGGGTGATGTGAATCATCTTCACACTGCTTTAAAAACAGCTGAGCACAAGATTGCTGACTTAACTGCAACTTTCATTAAAGTCAGTCATGAAGAGAAGGAAATCAATCTGGGGATGTTGCAAGAAGTTGCAAAGGCTGCACAGGAAGTTCAAAATGAAATTGCAACTATCAACCTCAACATTGACTACTTCAATGATAAGACTGATGTCATCAGCACTGACCTTCATCATCTGACAGCTAGTCATGACGTGGTGAATCAGAATCTGAAGGCTTTATGTGCTGGAGTAAAGATTCCAACAGTTGCCCTCAACCCTGCTGTTGAACCTTCTAATGTCATCAGAGTTGATGATGACAAAAAGGGGGAAGATAAAAGGGAAGAACCAGCTAAGGAAACTGCTGCTGAAGAACCAGCAAAAGAATCTGCTGCTGAAGAATCAACTAAGGAAGAAACTGCTGCTGCAACCATTCAAGCCAAGGAAACTGAAGACACTGCTGACAAGGCTGAAGTACTTGAAAAGGTAGAAGAAGAAGATACCAAGTACAAAAACACTGAATCTGCCAGGAAAGCCATGGAAGCTTTGAAAGCTCTACAAGAACAAGAACTTAAGGAGAAGATGGAAGCTGCCAAAGCAATTCTGGAAGAAGAAGTTGATGAAGAAGATGATGATGAAGAATCATCATACGAATATGAAGAAGTGCTCGAATCTGATGAAGAAGCTGATAGTTAGAAATTGAAAAATCAATTGTAATCAGTTTACTTTTTCAGAAATCTCATCTGATGAATTTGTACATGTAATTCACTTTCTATATCAATAAAATGTTCAAGTTCAATCCAATAAACTTTTTCTATCTCAGAAAATTTTGAGGATTACAATCTTTAGTTTAGGTATTCAACAGGTACTAAGCTGAAGTTTTGTCATCATCAAAAAGGGGGAAATTGTTGGATGAAGATGAAGATGAAGGCACTGAAGAAAGTTTGATAAGGGAGGTTTTGATGCATTCCAAAACTTCAAAGATTGGCTAAGTATGGAGTAACTTAGCTGATAGACTTATCAAGGAATTTTGACTAAGTAATGAAGACATCAGAAGAGTCAAAGTTTCAAGGTCCAAGACTTCTGATCTGCTGAAGTGAAGTTATCAGACAAGTGAAGATCAGCCGACTCAAATCAGATTTGTTCAAGTTTGAGATCAGCCGAGTTCACCATCAGACGTGTACTTTCATCAGCAATGTGAAGAAGATCATGAAGTGTTCCCAACGGTAATAAATGCCCTTTGGTGTAATAAATGCTGAAGTACGAGGATATTTAAGACAAATGATTGAAGAAAAGCTTTGCATCAGCCGAGTGCATTTAATGCTGCATTTAATGCTGCCTGCAGAATAGTACTGTTCAGAGTACGGACAGACTGCAAAAGAGCCGTTCGCGGATTTTAAGGACCAGTACTCGAGGAATTTGAAACCTGTCTCTCTTCAACGGACATTTTTCAATCCTCAAGTATAAATACCTGAAAGAGACGAAGAAAAAAAAAAAACACACTTTTCTGAGAGAAAATCCGAAGCAAAATTCTTTAAGTCTCAAGAACAGCTCACTCATCAGCTGAGTCATTTGTTGACGAAAGCAGAGTTGAAGAATCAAGAAAAATACATCTTCTGAGTGATTTTGTAAACAAGAGTGTTGTGCGGAGTTGTGATCCATCTTTGTGAGTGATCAAACTTCAGAGGATAGGTTTTCTGTGTGATCTCCTATTGCGAACTTGTGGTCGTTTCATTTGTTGTTCGACGCAAGCAGAGTATACTGTAAACTTTGTGATTATAGTATAACCCAAGATCTGAGTGACTTGGAAGAGTGGACTAAAGGATATTTAAATCCATATAACCACTATAAAAATTACTTGTGTTTTTACATTGTTTCAAAACTGCTTATCTTCTGTTTGCATAAAAACACATTAAGTTAACTGTTTGAAAAGAAGTTAAAAGGAGTTTATAAAACTGGGGAAACATTTTTCAAACTGCTAAGAATACTTGTGAAAAACACTTTGAAAATCCGCTGCAAGTACTCTAAGTATTAAAACTGATTTCTGCAAAATCAGCTAAGTAACTATCAGACGAGTGGTCAACAAGACTGTTCAAAGATTTGTTCGCGAACAGATTTGTAACCTACTAATCTGATCAGCTTAGTCTGTTCAGTTAGAGCAAAGTTTTAAAGTTAAATTTGAAAGAAAATTTTAAAGAGGTTTATTCACCCCCCCCCCCTCTAAACCTCTTCTGACCACTTGGGACCAACAGAAAGTTTGAACATTGAACTAAATTTAAATGAAATTGTAATATTAACAAACTTATTTAAAAAACATATTTGTGTAATTTTGGAAAATGAAGATTCTATATCCGGTCGAATCAGGACAAGATCCAATGAACCCGGATTTTTGTTATATTTTAAATAAGATGTGAAGCCGACCAAAATCTGGCCAAACATGAATAATATGAATTTGGATCAGGCCTGGTCTAAATAACATTATCCAACCCATTGACAACCCTAATTCAAGTGAATTATTAGAATTGAGTTGGCAATGTTTCTATTGTTTGTAATTTTATCACTTTAGAACTCCACCGTCCGGAAGGTATAAATTGAATTTATAGAATAATTATTAAAAAATTAATTATATCATTACGAATGAAATAATATATCTTTTAAATTTATTTGGTAGCACTTCCAAATCATAGATTAAAGATTATTACCATAAGCCTTTTTCAACATGCAACTATTCAATTCATGATGTTAAACGTGGACGTGTTTTTCTTATAAATATCGATAACATTCTTATTTTGAATATATGAATATCTAAGATATTGTTTGAACCTACTAAATTAGTCGACTTAGCGCACTTACCATTGCTATAATATAATGAATTTCGAATTTGAACTTTCACTTTGACCAAACGTGCCGAAGTCTACGAATTTCTTTTAATAGCTCATAGCACTATAAAGACAGTTGATTTGGGTCGTTGATAAGCTCAATTGCAGGGAGACAATCACTCTTAATAACTCTCTTTTATTTGGAATTTATACAAGTTCAAACAATTTTCTTTAGTAATTCGCAATTCAATAATGAACATTATGATTCTCAGTCGAAGCATAGAAAATTTATATTTTTCATCTCTCTCAGCTCCTTCTATTGTTACAAAAATAGCATTTTTATCTTTAAATATCGTTTCGATGTTAATGTTAAGACTTAAAAAGGGAAGACCAAGATGTTCTTGCTTATGCTTACATTTTCCCCTACTATTTTTTTCACTACACCAAAAATATTGAAGCAATGAATATTTTTATAATACACTTTTTAATTTAATATAAATTAGAAATTAAAAATTCGAAAATATATATGAAACAAAAATTGATCCGCGGCTGATTTTTGTTAACCCTAGTCTCTTCCCTATTTCCCTTCTCTCGTCAATTAAGCTCCTCCAATATATTCAAACCCATTTCTCCCTGGATCAATCAACAACCATACGAACACTCTCAATCTGTCTTCAATTATACCTTCTCACTGTTGCCGCTGATTTTGTACTGATTAATTGTTCTTTCCGGTGATTGCTGTTACGTTTGTAAGTTTTTGGATAATTCGCTGTTAACTTCTTCCCATTTTTTAAGCTTATATTTCGAATATATATGAACGTTGCAGGGAGTTTATTCATTGGTTTTACTGTGTAGAACTCAATTTTTGGTGTTTTAAAAACCATAAATTTTTTATTTTAAAGCAAAAAAGTAATTTACACATTCTTGTTTACCTTCTGCCCTGTTGATGTCCTTAGATTAGAACCAGGGAGCTTCTATTTATGTTATTTTATTTATGAAATGTGTGAACTGATTTGACCTTTAAGTTCTAATCATCATTCTTTGCCAAACATAAATCTGCAGTACTCTTAAAATCATGGAAAAAATCAAATTACGCAAAGCAGTGCAACAGAGAAACTCTGCTGAAGTTGTTGCTTCGATTGATGATCTCTTAACAGAGATTCTGGTGCGTCTACCTATAAAATCACTCATCCGCTTCGAATCGGTATCCAAAAACTGGCAATCTCTCATCACGAGTCCGAGATTGCGTCATCTTCGCAGTCGGACCATTGGTCTCATGTTGCGACGTAACATTCCAGAAGGTGGTCCCCGTCATGAATATGTTCCCTTTTTTAAAACTGCATTAACCAGAAAAATTAGGTATCCAAAAGACGTTGATTTGGGCAGAGTTTTACAGTCTTGCAATGGGCTCTTGCTCTGTCTCAGATATTTTCGTAGGGAGTTTAGATTCTATGTTTGTAATCCCAGTACCAATCAACTTTCTTTTGTCCCACCAGAACCAAAAGAACGTAATGTGTTTTTGCATATGAGCTTGGTTTTCGACCCCACCATGTCACCTCATTACAAAGTTGTTTGTGTCCGGGGATTTTGGAACAGACTTACTCAAATTTTAATTTACTCATCAGAAACTGGTGCTTGGGAAGTCTGTGGTGACCCCTTTACATCTTTCGACGTCAAGCTCAGAAAAGGGGTTTATTGGAATGGGGCTGTTCATTGGATGTGTAGCAATAGACATTTGTATTTCAAAATTAAGGATCAGGTGCTTCATGAAATGCCAAAAGTACCTTTCTCGATTGTCTGGAATTGCAGGGACAAATATTACTTTGGGGAGTCTGGTGATCACCTACACTTCGTGGAAACACGTGAGACAAAGATTCAGTTAAACATTTATGAGCTGAAGAGGGATTATTCTGAATGGTTTGTCAAGTACAGAGTTGATCTGTCACCAGTTGTTGCTGCTTATCCCGAGATGATTCGGGATTTTAATAATCCGACAACGGGCTCATATTTCTATAATTTCTCTGTATTTTGCATCGTTCGTGGTGATGAGGAGGAGTTCTTAGTTCTGCAAATCCCTAGAAAAGTCATACGACTCAATCTTAATCATAATACTTTCATAGCCTTACAGGAGTTGGAAAGTTCTCAAGTTTTCGGTGATTCAGATGTTGATGAATCTCAAGATGAATTGAGATATCAACACACATATGGATTTCAATATATTGAGTCTCTTTGGAATGTTTAGTATTTGCTTTTTGTTGAACTTCATTATGGTAACATTTTGTATTTTCTTCAGTTCGAGGACGTTTTTTATAACATTTTTGAGTACAGTATATGTTTTGATCTGGGCTCATGTTGATGTTGATGCTTCTCACCAAGTAATGAGTTGATCCTTTTGTAGTTGTTACTAATCTTCTCCACATTTTTTCTAGTTGAGGATAATAGTATACATATGCGAGAATGATAATGATAGGGCTCGAGTTTTAAAAGGTAAGCTAAGAACTTTAAAATTAGGAAAATTAGAAAATATAGGATGAACAATACAATGCAAAAAAATAAAAAAAATTGATGTGTTTAACTTAGCGTGATTTAAAATATGTTAAGCACGACTAGCTTGTCGATTTAGGTGACACATCATTAATAAGAATTAAGTTAACTATATTATAATTTTTTGAATTGTTATAATGTTTACCACCCTAAAGGAAATTTAATTCAGTTTATAAAAATTGTCTTCAAGTATAAAGTTATTTGTTCCAAGTATAAAGTTATTTGTTCTAAGATGGTTCATGGTTATTTAAAACTGATGATAGTCGTGTGCTACTATAATTATGCTCTAGCAAAATACTCGAACGTATGGTGCATTTAAATATAAATAATTTTTCCCCTTGATTTAAAAATTAAATAATACGAAGGGATAAATACCTATAAAATATTAGATGGATTTGTTTTAATTTAAGATGGACCAATCCTAATCATAAATGGGTTAACCAATATAAATTTAAAACAACAATATTTAATATTTATTATTAATAATACTAGAATATTTGTAGTCTAATTTATTTATAAATTAGTTTGTGATAATTACTTCAAATTAATATCTTAAGCTTTAGCAATGTGAATAATTTTTTGGTTTATGACATAATTTTTTATTAAAAGTTTTTCTCTTAGAACATGTATATTTTGATTAGGTGTTACAATTCCAGATCGGGTTTGGTCGCACCCAAAGTAACTACATGACAAGTGTAATACATTTGCTTTGTGATTGGATGTAGCTTTCAGGAGAATGACCAATCACAAAGCAAGTGTAATACACTTGCTTGGTGGTTGGATGGGTTTGGCCAAGCCAGACTTGGACAATAATTTTCCATAGTGTAGGGGGTTAAATTGTATATAGCCCATTTAGAAATTCTATAAAGCATCAGGTCAATTTTGATATTGGGAGGCATTTTTTTCCTAAAAGCTCGTCTCTTCTCCCAAGTTTCCCTCTTCTCATCTGTATCATCAGGTCAAAGTACGCCGCCGCTGCTTCCGCCGTCAGAACGCTGTCTCGAGCGAAACCCCTTGATAGCGAGCAGATAACACGCTGTTTCTGTCAAGTTATCAGCCTGCCAACTCCTTGATATCAGTCTGTTGATCCTCAGCCACCAGCTATCCCTGATCGCCTGAAGGCCTGTCGCCGCCGCCGCCGTCTTCCGCCGTCAGCTGAAGCTGTCTCGAGCTAAACCACTCGATATCAACCAAGTAGCAAGCTGTTAACCGTCATGTAAGTGCCCACGTATTTATATGACAAACTCACCGAGTAGCCATATGCTTGATGAGCTCGTCGTCAAGTAGCCATCTGCTTGACGGCTATCGGTTGAGTAGCCATCTGCTCCGTCGATGCCCTTTTCAGTGGCCACCCGCTGATCAGGAGCCCGATTGATGGCCTCCATCAAGGTTGGGCGAACCATTGACGGTGGTCTTCCGTCGTCAATGTTACTTTCTGTCAACAAGCTGTACCATCGTGTATTATCAGCTCATCGGCGGGTTTACCTGCCGATCAAGGAGTCAATTTTCAGAACTTATTAGACTTATCAACTCATTTGGCAAATCATGCCAAAACAGGAGACTTTATCGTTTTGCATATTTTTGTAATGATTGTACATCGGGGAACCTACTGATTTTCTTTTATTGTTAATGGAAGTACTTTGGTTCGTATCTCTTGATTCATTTACTAAAGTATGCTTTACGTTAACGGATTTTCATTGATATGTCGTTTTCTGTCAAGATTATGTTTTCTGTCAAGGTGAATGGTTAAACTGATTGATCGTCAAGTCATTTGCTGATTTACAAATCCGCTGATATGTTGAGCAGGCCATCGATTGGCTATGAGTTTTTGGCATTTACGAGAGATTTTCATAAATTATTTAAGTCCTGCGGCCAGGCAGGCATAGAAAAGAACTAGGGGTAGTGTTTGCCTACTCTGTCACAATCGTTTAGAAGTCAGCCTTATCAGGACAACTTATCTCGATATCAATATGTCTTTATCAGGACACTTATATTATTATTACACTGATATCAACATGTCTATTTTTAAATCGTTATGTTTGCACGCACAAACATTGGCACGCCCGCATTTATTTTACATCATATCGAGGCATTTTACATCGACCTATCGGCTCGTCGAGGCATCTGCTGACAGGTTTACAACAAACAATGTTTTGGCACTCCTCGATGCCAAACATCCCTCGATGTCAGCTCCTCGATGCCAAGCATCCCTTGATGTCAGTTTTATTGCAAACAATATTTTGGCACTTCTTGATGCCAAGGGTTGCTCGATGTCGAGGTGCCCTCGCTGTCAAAATTAACGCAAACAATATGAATATGAAGTGATTTGTTTGTTACACATTTTGTTTAGCTTTCTATTGATTAATTTACGAAATTTGTGAAGTTATTTGCCCTTGTAAAAGTTCTAATCATCATTCTCAATCATAAATGTAAAAGATATCAGAACTTCATTTTCTTAACTTTAACTAAAATTAAGTGTCAAACCTCAAGGGAACAAGAATCTGATGAGCAATAAAATATTAAGCAATTCGAAATTGAAAAAATAATAGTTTGATGAAGAGCATTTTACACTTGATAGGAAAGATACATACCACCAATATAATAAGAGTATGCATAAAAATATTATATTGCACCTAAAACTCCATACTAGTAGATTCAAAAATCAAAAATTCCTTCATATATATTTTATTTAATATATTTAATTAATATATTTCACTAATAAGTTATTAATATCACATGACTTCATATATATTATTAATAATAAAATTTAACGCAACACAAATGTAGATAATATAACATGATAAGTCACTTAAAGATTGAAAAATTTGATCGAACATTGTAGCTAATTGCGTAAAAATAATGGAACAAATAGAATACATGTTTAAGGATCCTTAGTGGCTTACACATTTACTCTTCCAATGCAATATACTGAAGAAAATGAAAATTATTTAATTTCAATTTTATGGCCAATGGAAATGCAAATACTCCCCATGTAACTGGGCTGTATAAGTTTGGGCTGGTTTAGAGTGATGGACTATTGGGCTATCAATTATATGTACAATATGGCCTTGTACTACAACAATTTATGGTTTTTCCGGCACTTTATTCCCGGCGCTTTTGTATCTGTCGGGAATAAATGTTATACCTGGCGCTTTTTTTCTCATTCCCGTTGCTTATTTTGCGCGGGGAATAGTTTCAATTTCCCGGCACATTTTTAATGGTTTTAAAGCACCGGGTATAGTTTCATGGTACCCAGCGCAATTCAAGTTGGACGTTTAGAGAATGCTTATTTTCAATCTTAGTAATACGCTTTTACTTTCATTTTTTTTTCTCTTGTTAAGGGAGAAGCACTTTTAGAAAACCCTTAACATTTTCCCCAAATTGAAAAAATCTTCCGCTAATTCACAAATCAAATCAGCCCGTAGAAGAATCTTCCGCTAAACCCTAACATTTCCCCAAATTAAAAAAATCTTCCGCTAATTCACAAATCAAATCAACCCGTAGAAGAATCTTCCGCTAATTGCTCCGGTTAAGCATATTTCTTCTTCATCTACTTGAATCCGTAGAAGAAGTCAAAGAATGGAATGTATTCCCGGCGCTTTTTTCGCGCCGGGAAAAACCTTATATGTTGTAGTGTTGTGTTCTAATAAGTTAATAACCGAGAAATTATATAATATAATTGTTACACCACGGCATCAATAACACATGGTGCAATCGGCTAATGCAATTATTATATATAGAGTGATATTTCACATCACCATATGTTCTCCTAAAATATAAAATTAAAATTATTTTCACATTGTCCAAAATATGGATAATGTGGGGCTTATATGAATGTAGTTTGACCCAGTCTAGACTCATCCATATTGGGCCAAACTTAATTTGGGTAAGGGTCTGGGCAGGTTTCGGCCCAGACCCGGGTTTCGGCCCAAGACCGAAACTTGCCCGAACCCAGATTTCATGGCAGAGGCGCTGACAAGACAAATTGTCAGCGTCCATCTCTTTTCCTTTTTTTCTGGTTCCTATTTTTTGGGCAGGCCCATCTCTAGAGGCGCTGACAAGACAAATTATCAGCGTCCATCTCTTTTCCTTTTTTTCTGGTTCCTATTTTTTGGGCAGGCCCATCTCTCCTTCTTTTTATCTTTATTAACTTAGTTTTTTGGTTTTGTCTTTTTATTTCTCCCTATGTCACCAGCCCAAATAAAAGTATTATGTTTTAATTGTATTAATTTAGATTATTAATTTTTATGATAGCATTAATTCCCAATAGAAGTATTATGTTTACATTTTTTTTAAGTTTTATCTTATTATTTGATTTTTAAATAATTTTTTTTTATATTTATCAATTGTTATTAAAATATCTAATTGTAATTTTATATGTTTTATCCAATTATATTAGTAGGCAAAAATTAAGTTTATTTTAATAATGTATGTATACTACAACATAAAAAAATAATTAATTATCTCATTAAATAAACATATATTATATTTATAATAACATAAATCATTATAATAATCACAATAAAATAATTATAACAACTTCTCAATCATCACTATAATATTCATCATTTTAATCATTACACAATAAAATATTATATTTCAAATTCTATAAAGTTATTGATTTGATACCTAATACCTACTTTTCTTCTCCAAACCCCAACAACAAAACCACCATCTAAATCAAATATCAAATTTTCAAAACTCTTTAACTATTATTTAATAATATTTTATCATCTCAATATTCCATTGAAATCATTATCTAAATCGAGTTTCACAGATTTCACCGAAACCACTGAAACCATTTTTTTCAAACTAAATCGAAACCAAACCCAGTCAAACTACTTCCATATTAACCCTTGGATTTTCACTCCACATAATAATTTCATTGATTAAATGTACCACTTAATGACGTGATTCATTGATAGGAAGCTCAAACATATATTTTAGTCTCCAAAAAATACTACTCCTACTATCTATCAATACATAATATTTTATCTCATTCTCTTAAAATCTCAAATTTTAGGTCCAGAGTTTTAACATTTGCTAAACATTTCTTTTAATCATTAATTTTTTTCCCCTTGCTTACGTTTTTCAAGCTCCTTTTTTAGTTAAATGTCCTAAATAACAAGTTTTCCGTTAGAGAATTTTTATTTTTTGATATATTTTTCTACATTGAAGGAAAGTTTACATGATAAAATATATATATATATATATATATATATATATATTTAGGCACATAAATAAAGGTGGAATACACGTGTGATGTGTGAGTATTTAAACAAAAGAAATACGTTTTTTTTTCCTCTCTTCAAATAGATTATGCTTTATCTACTCTAAACATTTCTTTTAATCATTAATATTGATCTGTTCCTCGGTTAAACTGGATTCAGCCCTTTAAGAATAAAAAATAAAAAATTGATCCGTTCCTGGGTTAAACTGTTTTCAGCCCTTTAAGAAAAAGAAAAAAAAACTATTAGGGCAAATTTGATTTCATATTAAACCCTCGTCTCTTTCACCCACTTTCCCTCTTCTCATCTATATCCTCCTCCAATATCTTCAAACCATATTAATCAAGTAACAATATTTCTTAAGTTTTACCCAATTACTGTTGGCCCTGTTATATTGACGCTAATTTTCTACAGAAATGCTCTGATTAAGTGCTGTTTCCGGTGGTTGCTGTTGCAATTATTTCCTTTAAGCTTTTGGGTAATTGCTCTTAACTTCTCTCATTTTTTGAGCTTATATTTCGAATATGAATGTTACAGGGAGTTTATTTATTGGCTTTATTATTTGGAACTATAAATTTGTTATCTTTAAGCAAAAAGACATTTGTTTAGCTAGTGCCCTGTTGATGTCCTTAGATTAGAACCATAGAGATTCTATTTGTTTATTTATGAAATGTGTGAAGTAATTTTCTGATCAGAATTTTCTGCCTGACATATATCTGCAGTAGTTCTACAATCATGGAAAAAATAAAGATCCCTAAAGCAGTGCAGCAGATAAATTCTGCTGAATTTATTGCTTCTATTGATGATCTCTTAACAGAGATTTTGTTGCGTCTACCTGTAAAATCACTCATCCGCTTCAAATCAGTATCTAAACACTGGCAGTCTCTCATCATGAATCCAAAATTCTGCCATCTCCGCAGTTGGAAAAAATATCCCGCGATCGGCCTCTTCTTGCCCGTCAGCTACGCTGAATTCGAATACATCCCGTTCTATCCCAAGAAAACTAGCCCACCATTCAAAAAACTCAAATTATACAAAGACCCATTCAGCATTAGAAATTTACAGTCTTGCAATGGGTTAATTCTCTGTTCCACCTTTAGGATCCTATCCGATACCACCAGGTATTGTATTTACAATCCAACTACAAAACAATTTTCCATTCTCCCTTATATAGAAGAAGAAGGAATACTTGGGATTAGCTTATGTTTTGATCCCACAAAATCTCCTCGTTACAAAGTTGTTGGTTTTCGGAAAACTAATTCGGATTCCTATCAGATTTTGATTTACTCCTCTGATACCAGTAGTTGGAGGGTAATTGAGAAGCCCTTTGCTGCACCAGCCATTCAGTTCAAAGATGTGGTGTATTGGAATGGTGCCCTACATTGGATTAATACAAATGTGGCTGGAGATTCTTTGTATTTTGATATTGAACACCAGGTGTTTGAGAAAATGCCTATGCCACAAGTTCCGGAGGGTTGGCGGTCGAGAAATAATTATTACTTTGGGGAGTCTTGTGATCATTTGCATTTCATTGAGATTTATGGTCTACAAGTTGAGTTCAATGTTTATGAGATGAAAAGAGATTATTCCGAGTGGTTTGTTAGTTATCGAGTTGATATTTCAATGGTTTTTGCTCCTAATCCTGAGAGTATACAGCTTTATCCTGACCCGATGGAGGGGTGGACGAAAGAAGATTTCTCTGTATTTTGCATGGTTCGTGGCGAGGAAGAGGAGGATTCTTTCTTGGTTTTGCAGATTCCAGGGAAAGCCATACGATATAATCTTGTTTCTAAGACTTTCGAAGAGTTACATAAATTTGATGGTGCTGTGCATAAGAGTTCGTTAAGATTTCGGGATACAAATGGATTTCAATATATTGAGTCGCTATCTTGTGTTTAGACAATTTTATTTGTAATATTCAATAGTTCCATTTGATAGGTCTAGTGAGTCGATAAACAAGAGCACTTCAATATATTGAGTCTATGTGTTATCATGTTTTAGTACTTGCTTTGACTCTGGGTTTGGGTTACAGCTTCAGTTTCTACTCTATAAATGGAATTTGTTTGTTTTCTACTCCGTGAGTGGAAGAAGATGATTCTTTTCTTTCACACTTGGTAATATAATACAATCTTGTTTTTTTAAAACTTGGAAAAAGCTAAATGAGTTTGAGGGTGTGTGGTTGACTATTGTTTGACATTTACATGTAAGATTGTATATAATGTATTTAGCAACATTTTCCTCCGGGAAAAACATAAAAAGTCCTTTTAAATCTTGCTTAGAAGTGAAAATGGAACACATGTAGTTCCGGTACGTAATTTACATCCTTTATGTTTTCTCTTGTCCGCAATTTTATTCTTAAAATTGATGTTCTTAAATTGTTATACAAGCAAACAAATTGTGGGGTTTTTGTCACTCTGGCTGCCACAAGGTGGTAATTAACTATGTCGCATTTGTTGTAATTTTTATAGGTGAATGAAATAGGTTGAGAGAGGATTTGTATTTGTTCGATCGAAAGAGGTACCATTTGGATTGAAACATAGTTTGCAAAATGACATTTTTACATCTATTAAGGTGGTGTTTTCAAAAACTTAAAATAAGTATTTTTCAGCTTTTAAGAAAAAATAAGCACTTAGATAGTGTTTTCAAATTGAAATTCTACTTCTACTTCTCTTAAAAAAAGCTAAAGAGTACAATTAAGCTGAAGTTGGTGGGGAGGTGCTTTTAGCTTCTACTTTGACATTTTGAGAGAAAAAAGTGGACAAAAGTGATTTTTTTGCAAACATTCAAAAGTGCTTTTTTTGGACTTCTTGGCATAATTTACAAACACAACCTACTTTTACTTCTCTACAACTTTTAGCTTTTTTTTTTAGATTATAATAATTAAGCACAATCACAATTTTTTGCAAACAACACCTAAATATGAGACGTAATCTGGCCAATTCTAAATTAATTAATTACAACTAAATCAAAATTAAAATTCTCACTTCTCCAATTCTTATTTTATTTTCAAAAAGTCGAAGTTCTACTTGTTCCAACTTGCATGTGGCCTTTTTGTTTGTGCAAACAACAAATGATCAAGATTGTTGTATTTTCGGAGACTACCGGAGAATAATGTGTGCACCGTAAGCAGTGGCGGAGCTATAGAGGGGCTGGGGGGGGGGGGGGGGGGCGGTCGCCCACCCAAGAAAATTCTGGATATAAATATATATACATATTATTTGCATTGAAATAAATATCATGGCCTGTGGTCTGATGGGTAGGGAACTAAAGTGAGTATCTCAAGTCCAGAGTTCGAATTTCAGGTTGAACATTCTTCTCTTTTTATTTAATTTATTGCATTTCTTTATCAACTATCAATTATAACGTATCTTGGGTTACATAATTCTTTTTGGTATTTAATAAACTCTTAACAAACTTGTCGGTGGATTTTTTCATCATTTGTTGGATAAAACAATTGCTAGTATATTTTTTTACCTTATGTTTGATAACATTACAGTATTAATTTATCTTAAATAAAAATTTCTCATATTAACATAACTTTAAAATGCTATCGAGTTTGCTATAAAAAAAATTTCGCCCCCCCTAGAATAATTGTCTAGCTCCGCCACTGACCGTAAGCAGCTTCGAAAATATTATTTTAAGGAGATTGCATTCACAGCCTCAGTCTTACTATTTTCAATTGTTGTGGTTTTCTTTAAATTGTTCTACGGATTAATTCGATCCAAGTAAATACGTTTATATGTTTTATTACATGGACAACTATGTGTGAATTTTAGTTGCCTAAATAAGTACACAAATTGTTTAACACCAACAACCTTAATTTGCTTATATTTCTGTCAAGTTTGAGAACAAGTTATTGGGAGTAATTTTAATTTTTCATAGAGTTATCTGAGAAGCTATAATGGTAGATACGCATGAGAATGATTATGAATCAATAAGGCTTGATTTTTGAAAAGGTGGGCTTGTAAGTTGTAACTCTCAAAGTAGAAATAGATAAAAAGGATGGGAATAATCATTAGATGCGTTTATGTAACATAGCGAAATTTAAAATATGGTTAGCTCTAGAAAGGTAAAATTTTATTTTTGCCGCCTCTAAAGTTGCTGGGTTTTAAATTGTCATTTATTGTGGTGCCTCTATGATATAAGTCATTTATTCAATTTCATTCCTTATCATCGGAAGATTGTAATTTTCATCGGAAATCATTAATTTATGTCTTGTTTGACCAGGAAAATTATTTTTTTTGGTGAAAATCATCAATTAATGTCATATCTGGCCAGAAATTTTAATTTCGCAAAAAATATCATATATCGAGTGACACTTTAAAATTGAGAATTTCATATTTTTACTCCAAAATTTACAAGTTCACGTGATGAGTCTATAACTTAAATTTTTGATGAAACGATTAACGTTAGGTGGTAATTAAATTATTTCGACAATAAATACTAAAATTAATGACGGTAACACAGTAAATAATTAATTTTAAAATACACTCACTTCCAAAATAAAATTTCATCGCTCTAGAGACTTGTTCATATTCATTTGTGCCAGCTTCACCACCAATTATGTAGTACAACCGCTGCACCACGTCATCAAGTACACGTGGTGCAGCCCACCAATACACATGGGACATGTGGATTATTAATCCACATCACCCCATGTTCTGGCCATGTTCCAAAAAAATAGGGGTTCAGAAAGTTGTGTTCACACTGCCAGAACATGGGTGATGTGGATTAATAATCCACATGCCCCAAGTGTATTGGTGGGCTGCACCACGTGTACTTGATGACGTGGTGCAGCGGTTGTACTACATAATTTCTCCAGCTTCACCCCCCTCCCCCAAATGTTGTCACAACAAAAATTGATCGCATCATTCAGGCCTTGGTACTGTCACGACATGTGGCAATACCAATTTTGATAGGTGTCGTTGGAAAGGGAAATGGGGGTTTAATTTGGGGCTGTCCGAGGCTAGGCTAGGCTAGGCAGGTATGTTGATATTCTTTTTTATTTATTTTATTTTCATTTTTGTTTTGTTATTTCATATTTTTTATTTTTTAAATTATTTTTAAGTTTTGACTTGTTTTATTAAATTGTTAATTGGCTAACAAATGTAAATGTTTGCAAACCTAGGAGGGATCACAATAATTATGATTGTTTGAAGAGAATGGACGCGAACTACATCAAATTTCAAGGGAGGTCTTTGTAATTTAAATAAACATCGGAAGAATATTAATTACTTCCTCCATCTTTATCTTTTGGTACAATTAATAAATCAACTTGACTAAATTTATAAAAAATATGATAAATAATTTAATTACTATATTTCACTAATAAGTTGATAATATCATATAATACCATATATGTTAATAATAATAAAATTTAACGCACCATAAATACGAATAATTTAATATAATAAGTTACTTAAAAAATTAAAAAATTTGATTGAGTATTGTACCTAATAGAGTAAAATAATGGAATGAATAGAGTATATGGTTAAAAATACTTACACATTTACTCTCCCAATGCAATATACTGAAGAAAATTATTTAATTCAATTGTGGGCTTATATGGTCTTGAAGGAATCTTAGAGTCATTTTTAATTCATAAAATAATATATATTCACTTGGCCCCTTCCCGTAAATATTATTTTTAAACGATAATTTTTAGTTATTTAAAATTATTATTTTCTTATAAAAGTCAAGAACTAAATTGATACACACAAATTTTATGGGGACTTAAGTAGAACAGTATTATAGTGAATGGACTAACATATCCTCATGAATGCACATGTACCTCACGTGAACTCGGCGCAATCGTGGATAACTTGAAAAAGTTCAAAGTGAAAGAAATAATATAAGGAGGATTATTACTAACATTTACCCTTTTATTTATTTTCATTTAAACAAATAAATTTTAGTTAAGAACGTTTGAACATTGAGCTAAATTTAAATAAAATTGTAATATTAACAAATTTGTTTAAAAAACATACTTGTGTGAATTTGAAAAATGAAGATTCTATATCCAATCGGATCAGGACAAGATTCAATGGATTCAAAAAAATTTAATTTTAAATAAGATGTGAAGCGGACCAAATTAATTCCGACCAAACATGAAAATACTGAAGTTTGGATCAGACCTGGACTGAATAGCATAATCCAAACCATTGACAGTCCTAATTTAGGTGACTTGGAAGAATTGAGTTGACAATGTTTCTATTGTTGTGATTTTATCACTTTAGAACTCCACCGTCGGGAAAGTATAAATTGAATTTATTGAATAATTATTAAAAATTAATTATATCATATCATTACGAATGAAATAATATATCTTTTAAACTTATTTGGTAGCACTTCTAAAACATAAGTTAAAGATTATTACAAGACTTTTTCAACATGCAACTATTCAATTCATCATGTTAAACGTAAACGTGATTCTCTTCTTCGTATGTGAAAAGAAAAATAAATATGATAACATTTTATTTTGAACATATGAGTATCTAAGATATTGTTTGATCCACCGGTGTAGGTACTAATTTTCCCCTACTAAATTTGTTGAATTAGCGCACTTACCATTGTTATAATATAGTGAAATTCGAATTTGAACTTTCACTTTGACCAAACGTGTTGAAGTCCACGAATTTCTATTAATGGCTCATACACTATAATGACAGTTGATTTGGGTCGTTGATAAGCTCAATTGCAGGAAGACAATCACTCTTAATAGCTGTCTTTTATTTGGAGTTTATACAAGTTCAAACAATTTTCTTAAATAATTTGCAGTTCAATCGTGAACTTTATGGTTCTCAGTCGAAGCATAAAAAATTTATCATTTTTCATCTCTCTCAGCTCCCTCTATTGTTGCAAAAACGACATTTTCATCTTTAAATATCGTTTCGATGTTAATGTAAAGACTTAAAAAAGGAAGACCAAGACGCTATTGCTTGTGATTACATTTTCCCCTAATATTTTTTTCACTACACCAAAAATATTAAAGCAAAGAATTTTTTTTATAATACACTTTTTAATTTAGTATAAATACGAAATTCGAAAATATATATAAAACAAAAATTGATCCAATAATGAGCGGCTGATTTTTGTTAACCCTAGTCTCTTCCCTATTTCTCTTCTCTCGTCAATTAAGCTCCTCCAATATATTCAAACCCATTTCTCCCTGGATCAATTAATTCGAAAACTCTCAATCTGTCTTCAATTATACCTTCTCACTGTTGCCGCTGATTTTGTACTGATTAATTGTTCTTTCCGGTGATTGCTGTTACGTTTGTAAGTTTTTGGATAATTCGCCGTTAACTTCTTCCAGTTTTTTTAGCTTATATTTCGAATATATATGATCGTTGCAGGGAGTTTATTCATTGGTTTTACTGTGTAGAACTCAATTTTTGGTGTTTTATTTTAAAGCGAAAAAGTAATTTACACATTCTTGTTTACCTTCTCCCCTGTTGATGTCCTTAGATTAGAATCAGGGAGCTTCTATTTATGTTAATTTATTTATGAAATGTGTGAACTAATTTGACCTTCTAATTTCTAATCATCATTCTTTGCCAAACATAAATCTGCAGTACTCTTAAAATCATGGAAAAAATCAAATTACGCAAAGCAGTGCAACAGAGAAACTCTGCTGAAGTTGTTGCTTCGATTGATGATCTCTTAACAGAGATTCTGGTGCGTCTACCTATAAAATCACTCATCCGCTTCGAATCGGTATCCAAAAACTGGCAATCTCTCATCACGAGTCCGAGATTCCATCATCTTCGCAGTCGGACCATTGGTCTCATGTTGCCACGTGTGTTCGACATTCCAGAAGGTGGTTGCCGTCATGAATATGTTCCCTTTTTTAAAACGGCATTATCCAGAAAAATCGGGTATTCAAAAGACGTTGATTTGGGCAGAGTTTTACAGTCTTGCAATGGGCTCTTGCTCTGTGTCAGATATTTTGTTATGGAGCGTAGATTCTATGTTTGTAATCCCAGTACCAATCAACTTTCTTTTGTCCCACCACAACCAAAAGAACGTAAGTTGTCTATGCACATGAGCTTGGTTTTCGACCCCACCATGTCACCTCATTACAAAGTTGTTTGTGTCCGGACATTGAGGAACAGACTTACTCAAATTTTAATTTACTCATCAGAAACTGGTGCTTGGGAAGTCTGTGGTGACCCCTTTACATCTTTCGACGTCAAGCTCAGAAAAGGGCTTTTTTTTTTTTTTTTTGAGATAAGAAACGGGGTTTATTGGAATGGGGCTGTTCATTGGATGAGTAACGATAGACATTTGTATTTCAAGATTGAGGATCAGGTGCTTCATGAAATGCCAAAAGTACCTTCCTCGATTGTCTGGAATTGCGGGGACAAATATTACTTTGGGGAGTCTGGTGGTCACTTACACTTCATTGAAACAAGTGAGACAAAGATTCAGTTAAACATTTATGAGCTGAAGATAGATTATTCTGAATGGTTTGTCAAGTACAGAGTTGATCTGTCACCAGTTGTTGCTGCTTATCCTGAGATGATTCGGGGTTTTAATAATCCGACAATGGGCTCGTATTTCTATAATTTCTCCGTATTTTGCATCGTTCGAGGTGACGAGGAGTTCTTGATTCTGCAAATTCCTAGAAAAGTCATACGATTCAATCTTAATCATAATACTTTCATAGCCTTACAGGAGTTGGAGAGCTCTAATATTATCGATGAGTCAGATCTTGATGATTCTCAAGATGGATTGAGATATCAACACACAAATGGATTTCAATATATTGAGTCTCTTTGGAATGTTTAGTATTTTCTCTTTGTTGAACTTCATTATGGTAATATTTTGTATTTTCTTCAGTTCGAGGACATTTTTTATAACTTTTTTTTGTACATTATATGTTTTGATCTGGGCTCATGTTGATGTTGATGCTTCTCATCAAGTAATGAGTTGATCTTTTTGTTGTTGTTACTAGTCTTCTCCACATTTTTTCTAGTTGAGGATAATAGTATACATATGCGAGAATGATAATGATAGGGCTCGAGTTTTAAAATGTAAGCTAAGAACTTTAAAATTAGGAAAATAAGAAAATATAGGATGAACAATTTGATACACAAATGGTATCAGATTTTGATTTACTCCTCCGATACCGGTCTATGGAGGGTAATTACTGAGTCCTTTACTGTACCACATATCTTTTCCGGAGATGGGGTGTATTGGAATGGTGCCGTACATTGGATTAGTAGTAGGGTTGCTGCAGCTTCTTTATATTTTGATATTGAACACCAGGTGTTTAAGAAAATGCCTATGCCACAAGTTCCGGAGGGTTGGCAGTGGAGAAATAATTATTACTTTGGGGAGTCTTGTGATCATTTGCATTTCATTGGGATTTATGGTCAAGAAGTTGAGTTCAATGTTTATGAGATGAAGAGGGATTATTCCGAGTGGTTTGTTAAGTATTGAGTTGATATTTCAATGGTTGCTGCTGCTAATGTCGAGATGCTACGGGATCCGATGTTTTGGATCGCCAACGACACCTTCTCTATATTTTGCATAGTTCGTGGCGAGGAAGAGGATGATTCTTTCATGGTTTTGCAGATTCCAGGGAAAGCCATACGATATAATCTTGTTTCTAAGACTTTCGAAGAGTTACATAAGTTTGATGGTGCCATGGATAAGAATTCGTTAAGATTTCTGGATACAAATGGATTTCAATATATTGAGTCGCTTTCTTGTGTTTAGACAATTTTATTTTTAATATTCCGTAGTTCCATTTGATAGGTCTAGTGAGTCGATAAACGAGAGCACTTCAATATATTGAGTCTATGTGTTATCATGTTTTAGTACTTGCTTTGACTCTGGATTTGGGTTACAGCTTCAGTTTCTACTCCATAAACGGAATTTGCTTGTTTTCTACTCCGTGTCTGGAAGAAGATGATTCTTTCTCGCTTGGTAATATTATTTTAAAACTTGGAAAAAGATACATGAGTTTGAGGGTGTGTGGTTGACTATTGTTTGAGATTTACATGTAAGAATGTATATCAATGTATTTAGCAACAATTTCCTTCGGGAAAAAGATAAATTTAGTCCTTTTAACTCTTGCACAGAAGTGAAAATGGAACACATGTAGTTCCGTTACGTAATTTACATCCTTTACGTTTTCTCTTATCCGCAATTTTAGTTTTTAAATTCATCGGAATTAAAATTGGTGTTCTTAAATTGCTATATACGTAATTTACATCCTTTACGTTTTCTCTTATCCGCAATTTTAGTTTTTAAATTCATCGGAATTAAAATTGGTGTTCTTAAATTGCTATATAAGCAAACAAATTGGGGGGTTTTGTCACTCTGGCTGCCACAAGGTGATAATTAGCTATGTCACATTTGTTGCAGTTTTTATAGGTGAATGAAATAAGTTGAGAGAAGAATTGTATTTGTTAGATCCAAAGAGGTATCATTTGGATTGAAACATTGTGTCTTTTGCAAAATGACATTTTTACATCTATAAATATGAGATGTAATTTGGCCAGTTCTAAATTAATTAATTGCAACTAAATCAAAATTGAAATTCTCACTTCTCCAATTCTTATTTTATTTTCAAAAAGTCAAAGTTCTATTTGTTCCAACTTGCAGTGGCCTTTTTATTCGTGCAAACAACAAATGATCAAGATTGTTGTATCTTGAAAAACTACCGGGGAATACTGTGTGCACCATAAGCAGCCTCAAAAATATTATCTTAAGGAGATTGCATTTGCAGTCTGTCTTATTATTTCAATTGTTGTGGTTTTCGTTAAATTTTTCTACGGATTACTTCAATCCAAGTAAGTACGTTTATATGTTTTGTTACGCATACAACTATGTGTGAATTTTAGTTGCCTAAATAAGTAAACAAATTGTTTAACACCAACAACCTTAGTTTGCTTATGTTGCAATTTATGAACACTAAAATTTCCGGCGAGTTTATGACTAAAACTTCGGAAAAGAGAATGAAATTGCGACAACTTAAAATATAAATTGTTTGTCGTTTTTTTCCTTTTCCGTTTAGAAACATTCATTTTGTAAATTAATTCTTCGACTCCAAACATAATTAGCATCCGAAACTTAACAATGGATAAATTTAGGTATACATGTGCAGATATTATATTTCTGTCGAGTTTGAGAACAAGTTATTGGGAGTAATTTTAATTTTTTAGAGATTTATCTGAGAAGCTATAACAATAGATATGCATGAGAATGATTATGAATCAACAAGGCTTGATTTTTTAAAAGGTAGGCTTGTAACTCTCAAAGTTGAAATAGATAAAAAGGATGGGAATAATCATTAGATGCGCTTATGTAACATAGCGAAATTTAAAATATGGTTAGCTCTATGAAGGTAAAATTTTATTTTTGACCCTCTAAACTTGCTGAGTTTTAAATTGTCCTTTATCGTGGTACCTCGATAATATAAGTTATTTATTATGTCACCGTCATCAATTTCATTCCTTATCATCGGAAGATTGTAATTTTCACCGGAAATCATCAATTTATGTCTTATTTGACCGGGAAAATTAATTTTTTTGGTGAAAATCATCAATTAATGTCAAAAATTTTAATTTTTCGCAAAAAATATCATGTATCGAGTGACACTTAAAAATTGAGAATTTTATATTCTGACTCCAAAATTTGCAAGTTCAAGTCACGTGGTGGGTCTATAACTTCAATTTTTGATGAAAACGGTTAATGTTCGGTGATAATTGAAATATTTAGGCTATATGTAGTGAAATTGATGACAGTGATACAATGAATGGTCAATTTTGAAATGCAGTCACTTTAGAAGGCCAAAATAAAATTTTCTCGATCTAGAGATTTGTTCATGTTCATTTAGTTTTATAAACAAGGGAATGCAAGTTCATCTACCTCCAATTATGACGTAGGCTTAACCAGATGGGCGATCTTAAGCTGGCGCTCCATCCCCCTCCCCAAATGGCAGCGGCCAAATTGGCCACAACCAAGTTGTCATAACAAAAATTGGTCGCTTCATTCAGATCGCGGTACTGTCACGACCTGTGGCGATACCAATTTTGAAAGGAGTCCTTGGAACGAGGAATGGGGTTTAATTTGGGGCTGTCCTAGGCTAGGCAGGTATGTTGATTTTTATTTTTTTATTTTCATTTTTGATTTTTTTTTTGTTGTTTTATATTTTTTGATTTTTAAATTATTGATTTTTTTATTAAATTGTTAATTGGCTACCAGATGTGAATGTTTGCAAACCTAGGAGGGATCACGGTAATTATGATTGTTTGGAGGGAATGGATGCGAACTACACCAAATCTTAAGGGAGGTCATTTTAATTAAAACAAACCAGAAGAATATTTATTACTTCCTCCATCCCATTTTTCTTTATCTCTTAGGACAATTGATAAATCAACTTGACAAAATTAATAAAAAATGTGATAAATAATTTAATTAATATATTTCACTAATAAGTTGTTCATATCACATGCCTTCATATAAATTAATATATATAAAATTTAATACAACATAAATGTGAATAACATAACATGATAAGTCACTTAAAAGAATGAAAAGTTTAATCGAACATTGTAGTTAATTGCGTAAAAATAATGGAACAAATAGAGTACATGTTTAAGAACACTTGCACATTTACTATTCCAATGCAATATACTGAAGAAAATTATTAAATTCAATTTTTGCTTATATGGTCTTGATGGAATCTTAGAGTCAATTATAATTCATAAATGTTATATGTGCAACAAATTCATAAAATAATTTATTTATTTGGGCCCTTCCAATAAATGTTATTTTTAAATGATAATTTTTAGTTATTTAAAATTATTATTTCTTATAAAAGTTAACAACTAAATTGATACAAGCAAATTTTATTGGGGACTTAAGTAGAAAAGTACTATAGTGAATGGCCGAACATATCCTCATGAATATGCACGTGTAACTCACGTGATCTCGACACAGTCGTGGACAACTTGAAAAAGTCCAAAGTGAAATAAATAACATATTGTGGGGACTAATTTGACTATGTATAAAGTTATAGATAATGAGGACTATTACTGATAGTTACCCGATTATTTATTTTCATTTAAACAAATAAATTTTAATTAAGAAAATTTGAACATTGAATTAAATTTAAATGAAATTGTAATATTAACAAACTTGTTTAAAAAGCATACTTGTGTAAATTTCGAAAATGAAGATTCTATATCTGATCGAATCAAAACAAGATCCAATGAACTCGAATTTTTTGTTTTTATTATAAATAAGATGTGAAGCCGACCAAAATCCGGCCAAACATGAATAAAATGAATTTGGATCAGGCCTGGTCTGAATAGCATTATCCAACCATTGACAATCCTAATTCTGGTGAATTATAAGAATTGAGTTGGCAATGTTTCTATTGTTTGTAATTTTATCACTTTAGAACCAGTGTTTTAAAAACCGGACCGGACCGGCCGGTTCGACCGGTTTAACCGGTAACCAGTTGCCGATCCGGTCCGGTTAACCCTCCAAAACCAGCTTTGTTCCTGACCAGTTTGAACCGGAAAAAACCGGTTAAAAACCGGTAAAACCAATGAACCAGTGAACCGATTGAACCACTGGTTCACTTATAAAAATAAAAAGTTTACGCTACGGATTTTTATTTCTCTTCCGCGACCTTTAAACTTCAAGAATACTCTCAAATCTCTTCCTCTATTTTTCACTTTGAATTAAACAAAATGAACAAAAACAAAAAAATCTTATATATAATAAGTTATATAAAATATATTTGAGTATCCAATTCATTAGAAAAGTCATTTTTTTCACAAACTTCAAATATTTTTATTTTTTATATAATTTAATGACAAAATTCATCAATAATTTATCTTTTTCATAGGTGATTAATAATAAAATTATTATTTTTGATATGATGTTTATTATAATTTGAATTATTGCATTGATATCATGTTATCATACTTGTAATTTTATTGCTATCATTCATTCTTAACTCAAATTTTGTAGGAAAAATAATTGATCATGAGATAAACATTTAATTTATGGAAATAAACTTGAAAAAATGAATAATATATTTTTTTAAATAGTTGATTACATATATTAAAATTAAAATTAAAATATTATATTGTAATGACGTCATACCGGTTGAACCAGTGGTTAAACCGGTTAAACCGATCTAACCAGTAACCAGTAAGGCTACCGATTCGATGTCCGATCCGGTTTTTAAAACATTGTTTAGAACTCCACAGTCCGGATGGTATAAATAGAATTTATAGAATAATTATTAAAAAATTAATTATATCACTACGAATGAGATAATATATCTTTTAAACTTATTTGGTAGCACTTCTAAATCATAGATTAAAGATTATTACCATAAGACTTTTTCAACATGCAATTATTCAATTCATGATGTTAAACGTGAACGTGTTTCTCTTCTTCGTATGTGAAAAATAAATATCGATAGCATTCTTATTTTGAACATAGGAGTATCTAAGATATTGTTTGATCCTACTAAATTTGCGACTTAGAGCACTTACCATTGTTATAATATAATGAAATTCGAATGTGAACTTTCACTTTGACCAAACGTGTTGAAGTCCACGAATTATTATTAATGGCTCATAGCACTATAAAGACAGTTGATTTGGGTCGTTGATAAGCTCAATTGCAGGAAGACAATTACTCTTAATAGCTGTCTTTTATTTGGAATTTATACAAGTTCAAACAATTTTCTTTAGTAATTTGCAATTCAATCGTGAACTTTATGATTCTCGGTCGAAGCATAGAAAAATTATCCTTTTTCATCTCTCTTAACTCCTTCTATTGTTGCAAAAACAGCATTTTCGTCTGTAAATATCATTTCGATGATAATGTTGAGACTTAAAAAAGGAAGACCAAGATGCTCTATGCATATGACATTTTCCCCCTACTATTTTTTTTCACTACACCAAAAATATTGAAGCAAAGAAATTTTTTTATAATACACTTTTTAATTTAGTATAAATTCGAAATTCGATAATATATATAAAGCAAAAATTGATCCAATAATGAGCGGCTGATTTTTGTTAACCCTAGTCTCTTCCCTATTTCCCTTCTCTCGTCAATAAAGCCCCTCCAATATATTCAAACCCATTTCTCCCTGGATCAATCAACAACCATACGAACACTCCCAATCTGTCTTCAATTATACCTTCTCGCTGTTGCCGCTGATTTTGTACTGATTAGTTGTTCTTTCCGGTGATTGCTGTTACGTTTGTAAGTTTTTGGATAATTCGCTGTTAACTTCTTCCCATTTTTTTAGCTTATATTTCGAATATATATGAACGTTGCAGGGAACCATAAATTTGTTATTTTAAAGCGAAAAAGTAATTTACACATTCTTGTTTACCTTCTCTCCTGTTGATGTCCTTAGATTAGAACCTTCTAAGTTCTAATCAGCATTCTTTGCCAAACATAAATCTGCAGTACTCTTAAAATTATGGAAAAAATCAAATTACGCAAAGCAGTGCAACAGAGAAACTCTGCTGAAGTTGTTGCTTCGATTGATGATCTCTTAACAGAGATTCTGGTGCGTATACCTATAAAATCACTCATCCGCTTCGAATCGGTATCCAAAAATTGGCAATCTCTCATCACGAGTCCGAGATTCCGTCATCTTCGTAGTCGGACCATTGGTCTCATGTTGCCACGTGTGTTCGACATTCCAGAAGGTGGTCGCCGTCATGAATATGTTCCCTTTTTTAAAACAGCATTATCCAGAAAAATCGGGTATCCAAAAGACGTTGATTTGGGCAGAGTCTTACAGTCTTGCAATGGGCTCTTGCTCTGTGTCAGATATTTTGGTAGGGAGCGTAGATTCTATGTTTGTAATCCCAGTACCAATCAGCTTTCTTTTGTCCCACCACAACCAAAAGAACGTAATTTGTATATGCACAAGAGCTTGGTTTTCGACCCCACCATGTCACCTCATTACAAAGTTGTTTGTGTCCGGACATTGAGGAACAGACTTACTCAAATTTTAATTTACTCATCAGAAACTGGTGCTTGGGAATTCTGTGGTGACCCCTTTACATCTTTCGACGTCAAGCTCAGAAACGGGGTTTATTGGAATGGGGCTGTTCATTGGATGTGTAGCAATAGACATTTGTATTTCAAAATTGAGGATCAGGTGCTTAATGAAATGCCAAAAGTACCTTTCTCGATTGTCTGGAATTGCAGGGACAGATATTACTTTGGGGAGTCTGGTGATCACTTACACTTCGTTGAAACAAGTGAGACAAAGATTCAATTAAACATTTATGAGCTGAAGAGGGATTATTCTTAATGGTTTGTCAAGTACAGAGTTGATCTATCACCAGTTGTTGCTGCTTATTCTGAGATGATTCGGGGTTTTAATAATCCGACAACGGGTTCATATTTCTATAATTTCTCTGTATTTTGCATCGTTCGTGGTGAAGAGGAGTTCTTGGTTTTGCAAATTCCTAGAAAAGTCATACGATTCAATCTTAATCATAATACTTTCATAGCCTTACGGGAGTTGGAGAGCTCTCATGTATTCGGTGAGTCAGATCTTGATGAATTTCAAGATGGATTGAGATATCAATACACAAATGGATTTCAATATATTGAGTCTCTTTGGAAGGTTTAGTATTTGCTTTTTGTTGAACTTCATTATGGTAATATTTTGTATTTTCTTCAGTTCGAGGATGTTTTTTATAACATTTTTTAGTACAGTATATGTTTTGATCTGGGCTTATGTTGATGTTGATGCTTCTCACCAAGTAATAAGTTTATCTTTTTGTAGTTGTTACTAATCTTCTCACACATTTTTCACCTTGATTTAATAATTAAATAATACGAAGAGATAAAGACCTATAAAATATTAGATGGATTAGTTTTAATTTAAAATGGACCAATCCTAATCATAAATGGGTTAACCAATATAATTTAAAATAACAATATTTAGTATTTATATTAATAATACTAGAATATTTGTAGTCTGATTTATTTATAAATTAGTTTGTGATAATCACTTCAAATTAATATCTTACGCATTAGCAATAAAAATGAATAATTTTTTGTTTTATGACATAATAATTTATTAAAAGTTTTTCTCTTAGAACATATATATTTTGATTAGGTGTTACAATTCCATAGTTGAGGGGGTTAAATTGTATATAGCCCATTTAGAAACTATATAAAGTATCAGGTCAATTTTGATATTGGGCATTTTTTTCTTAACCCTCGTCTCTTCTCCCCAGTTTCCCTCTTCTCATCTGTATCTTCTAACCCTATTAATCAATCAACAATCTATCTTAAGTTATAGCCACATGATGTTGGCCCTGTTATATTGACGCTAATTTTTTACAGAGCTGTTTCCGGTGGTTGCTGTTGCAATTATTTCCTTTAAGCTTTTGGGTAATTGCTGTTAACTTCTCTCATTTTTTGAGCTTATATTTCGAATATGAATGTTACAGGGAGTTTATTTATTGGCTTTATTATTTGGAACTATAAATTTGTTATCTTTAACCAAAAAGACATTTGTTTAGCTAGTGCCCAGTTAAAGTCCTTAGATTAGAACCATAGAGATTCTATTTGTTTATTTATGAAATGTATGAAGTAATTTTCTGATCAGAATTTTCTGCCTGACATATATATGCAGTAGTTCTACAATCATGGAAAAAATAAAGATCCCTAAAGCAGTGCAGCAGATAAATTCTGCTGAATTTATTGCTTCTATTGATGATCTCTTAACAGAGATTTTGTTGCGTCTACCTGTAAAATCACTCATCCGCTTCAAATCAGTATCTAAACACTGGCAGTCTCTCATCATGAATCCAAAATTCTGCCATCTCCCGCCATCGGCCTCTTCTTGCCCGTCAGCCACGCTGAATTCGAATACATCCCGTTCTATCCCAAGAAAACTAGCCCACCATTCAAAAGACTCGAATTACACAAAGACCCATTCAGCATTAGAAATTTACAGTCTTGCAATGGGTTAATTCTTTGTTCCACCTTTAGGATCCTATCCGATACCACCAAGTATTGTATTTACAATCCAACTACAAAACAATTTTCCATTCTCCCTTATATAGAAGAAGAAGGAATACTTGGGATTAGCTTATGTTTTGATCCCACAAAATCTCCTCATTACAAAGTTGTTGGTTTTCGGAAAACTAATTCGGATTCCTATCAGATTTTGATTTACTCCTCTGATGCCAGTAGTTGGAGGGTAATTGAGAAGCCCTTTGCTGCACCAGCCATTCAGTTCAAAGATGTGGTGTATTGGAATGGTTCCCTACATTGGATTAATACACATGTGGCTGGAGATTCTTTGTATTTTGATATTGAACACCAGGTGTTTGAGAAAATGCCTATGCCACAAGTTCCGGAGGGTTGGCGGTGGAGAAATAATTATTACTTTGGGGAGTCTTGTGATCATTTGCATTTCATTGAGATTTATGGTCTACAAGTTGAGTTCAATGTTTATGAGATGAAAAGGGATTATTCCGAGTGGTTTGTTAGTTATCGAGTTGATATTTCAATGGTTTTTGCTCCTAATCCTGAGAGTATACAGCTTTATCCTGACCCGATGGAGGGGTGGACGAAACAAGATTTCTCTGTATTTTGCATGGTTCGTGGCGAGGAAGAGGAGGATTCTTTCTTGGTTTTGCAGATTCCAGGGAAAGCCATACGATATAATCTTGTTTCTAAGGCTTTCGAAGAGTTACATAAGTTTGATGGTGTTGTGCATAAGAATTCGTTAAGATTTCATGATACAAATGGATTTCAATATATTGAGTCGCTATCTTGTGTTTAGACAATTTTATTTTTAATATTCAATAGTTCCATTTGATAGGTCTAGTGAGTCGATAAACAAGAGCACTTCAATATATTGAGTCTATGTACGGTTATCATGTTTCAGTTTCTACTCTATAAACGGAATTTGTTTGTTTTCTACTCCGTGAGTGGAAGAAGATGATTCTTTCACGCTTGGTAATATAATACAATCTTGTTTTTTTAAAACTTGGAAAAAGCTAAATGAGTTTGAGGGTGTGTGGTTGACTATTGTTTGAGATTTACATGTAAGATTGTATATAATGTATTTAGCAACAATTTCCTTTGGGAAAAACATAAAAAGTCCTTTTAAATCTTGCTTAGAAGTGAAAATGGAACACATGTAGTTCCGGTATATAATTTACATCCTTTATGTTTTCTCTTGTCCGCAATTTTATTCTTAAAATTGATGTTCTTAAATTGTTATACAAGCAAACAAATTGTGGGGTTTTGTCACTCTGGCTGCCACAAGGTGGTATTTAACTATGTCGCATTTGTTGCAGTTTTTATAGGTGAATGAAATAGGTTGAGAGAAGATTTGTATTTGTTCGATCCAAAGAGGTTCCATTTGGATTGAAACATAGTGTCTTTTGCAAAATGAGATTTTTACATCTATTAATTATGAGACGTAATCTGGCCAATTCTAAATTAATTAATTGCAACTAAATCAAAATTAAAATTCTCACTTCTCCAATTCTTATTTTATTTTCAAAAAGTCGAAGTTCTATTTGTTCCAACTTGCATGTGGCCTTTTTGTTTGTGCAAACAACAAATTATCAAGATTGTCGTATCTTCAGAGATTACCGGGGAATACTGTGTGCACCGTAAGCAGCTTCAAAAATATTATTTTAAGGAGATTGCATTCACCGGCTCAGTTTACTATTTTCAATTGTTGTGGTTTTCTTTAAATTGTTCTACGGATTAATTCGATCCAAATAAGTACGTTTATATGTTTTATTACGTGGACAACTATGTGTGAATTTTAGTTGCCTAAATAAGTACACAAATTGTTTAACACCAACAACCTTAGTTTGCTTATATTTCTGTCAAGTTTGAGAACAAGTTATTGGGAGTAATTTTAATTTTTCAGAGAGTTATCTGAGAAGCTATAACTGTAGATACGCATGAGAATGATTATGAATCAATAAGGAAAATTAATTTTTTTGGTGAAAATCATCAATTAATGTCATATCTGACCAGAAATTTTAATTTCGCAAAAAATATCATATATCGAGTGACACTTTAAAATTGAGAATTTCATATTCTTACTCCAAAATTTACAAGTTCAAGTCACGTGATGGGTCTATAACTTAAATTTTTGATGAAACAATTAACATTCGATGATAATTAAAATATTTCGACAATAAATACTAAAATTGATGACGGTAACACAGTAAATAATAAATTTTAAAATACACTCACTTCCAAAATAAAATTTCATCGCTCCCCCAAATGTTGTCACAACAAAAATTGATCGCATCATTCAGGCCTTGGTATTGTGACGACATGTGGCGATACCAATTTTGATAGGTGTCGTTGGAAAGGGGAATGGGGTTTAATTTGGGGCTGTCCGAGGCTAGGCTAGGCTAGGCAGGTATGTTGATATTCTTTTTTATTTATTTTATTTTCATTTTTGTTTTGTTATTTCATATTTTTTATTTTTTAAATTATTTTTAAGTTTTGACTTGTTTTATTAAATTGTTAATTGGCTAACAAATGTAAATGTTTGCAAACGTAGGAGGGATCACACTAATTATGATTGTTTGGAGAGAATGGACGCGAACTACACCAAATTTCAAGGGAGATCTTTGTAATTTAAATAAACATCGGAAGAATATTTATTACTTCCTTCATCCTACTTTTCTTTATCTTTTGGTACAGTTGATAAATCAACTTGACTAAATTTATAAAAAATTTAATAAATAATTTAATTACTATATTATACTAATAACTTGATAATATCACATAATACCATATATGTTAATAATAATAAAATTTAGTGCACCACAAATATGAATAATTTAATATAATAAGTCACTTAGAAAATTAAAATTTAATCGAATATTGCAACTAATTGAGTAAAACAATGGAACGAATAGAGTACATGTTATACTTACACATTTACTCTCCCAATGCAATATACTGAAGAAATTATTTAATTCAATTGTGGCTTAGATGGTCTTGAAGGAATCTTAGAGTCAATTATAATTCATAAAATAATATATATTCACTTGGCCCCTTCCCGTAAATATTATTTTTATTTTAAACGATAATTTTTAGTTATTTAAAATTATAATTTTCTTATAAAAGTCAAGAACTAAATTGATACACACAAATTTTATGGGGACTAAAGTAGAACAGTATTATAGTGAATGGACTAACATATCCTCATGAATGCACATGTAACTCACGTGAACTCTACGCAATCGTGGATAAATTGAAAAAGTTCAAAGTGAAAGAAATAATATAAGGACTATTACTAACATTTACCCTTTTATTTATTTTCATTTAAACAAATAAATTTTAGTTAAGAACGTTTGAACATTGAGCTAAATTTAAATAAAATTGTAATATTAACAAATTTGTTTAAAAAACATACTTGTGTGAATTTGAAAAATGAAGATTCTATATCCGATCGGATCAGGACAAGATTCAATGGACTCAAAAATTTTTAATTTTAAATAAGATGTGAAGCGGACCAAATTCCAACCAGACTTGAAAAAACTGAAGTTTGGATCAGACCTGGACTGAATAGCATAATCCAACCCATTGACAATCCTAATTTAGGTGACTTGGAAGAACTGAGTTGACAATGTTTCTATTGTTGTGATTTTATCACTTTAGAACTCCACCGTCTGGAAAGTATAAATTGAATTTATAGAATAATTATTAAAAATTAATTATATCATTACGAATGAAATAATATATATTTTAAACTTATTTGGTAGCACTTCTAAAACATAAGTTAAAGATTATTACAAGACTTTTTCAACATGCAACTATTCAATTCATCATGTTAAACGTGAACGTGATTCTCTTCTTCGTATGTGAAAAGAAAAATAAATATGATAATTAACATTCTTATTTTGAACATATGAGTATCTAAGATATTGTTCGATCCTACTAAATTTGCGACTTAGAGCACTTACCATTGTTATAATATAATGAAATTTGAATGTGAACTTTAACTTTGACCAAACCTGTTGAAGTCCACGAATTTCTATTAATGGCTCATAGCACTATAAAGACAGTTGATTTGGGTCGTTGATAAGCTCAATTGCAGGAAGACAATCACTCTTAATAGTTGTCTTTTATTGGGAGTTTAAACAAGTTCAAACAATTTTCTTTAGTATTTTGCAATTCAATCATGAACTTTATGGTTCTCAGTCGAAGCGTTAAAAAATTATTATTTTTCATCTCTCTCAGCTCCCTCTATTGTTGCAAAAACGGCATTTTCATCTTTAAATATCGTTTCGATGTTAATGTTAAGACTTAAAAAAGGAAGACCAAGATGCTCTTGCTTGTGATTACATTTTCCCCTAATATTTTTTTCATTACACCAAAAATATTAAAGCAAAGAATTTTTTTTATAATACACTTTTTAATTTAGTATAAATACGAAATTCGAAATTCGAAATATAGTCTAAAGCAAAAATTGATCCAATAATGAGCGGCTGATTTTTGTTAACCCTAGTCTCTTCCCTATTTCTCTTCTCTCGTCAATTAAGCTCCTCCAGTATATTCAAACCCATTTCTCCCTGGATCAATCAACAACCATACGAACACTCTCAATCTGTCTTCAATTATACCTTCTCACTGTTGCCCCTGATTTTGTACTGATTAATTGTTCTTTCCGGTGATTGCTGTTACATTTGTAAGTTTTTGGATAATTCGCTGTTAACTTCTTCCCATTTTTTTAGCTTATATTTCGAATATATATGAACGTTGCAGGGAGTTTATTCTTTGGTTTTACTGTGTAGAACTCAATTTTTGGTGTTTTAAAAACCATAAATTTTTTATTTTAAAGTGAAAAAGTAATTTACACATTCTTGTTTACCTTCTCCCCTGTTGATGTCCTTAGATTAGAACCAGGGAGCTTCTATTTATGTTAATTTATTTATGAAATGTGTGAACTAATTTGACCTTCTAATTTCTAATCATCATTCTTTGCCAAACATAAATCTGCAGTACTCTTAAAATCATGGAAAAAATCAAATTACGCAAAGCAGTGCAACAGAGAAACTCTGCTGAAGTTGTTGCTTCGATTGATGATCTCTTAACAGAGATTCTGGTGCGTCTACCTATAAAATCACTCATCCGCTTCGAATCGGTATCCAAAAACTGGCAATCTCTCATCACGAGTCCGAGATTCCGTCATCTTCGCAGTCGGACCATTGGTCTCATGTTGCCACGTGTGTTCGACATTCCAGAAGGTGGTCGCCGTCATGAATATGTTCCCTTTTTTAAAACAGCATTATCCAGAAAAATCGGGTATCCGAAGGACGTTGATTTGGGCAGAGTTTTACAGTCTTGCAATGGGCTCTTGCTCTGTGTCAGATATTTTGTTAGGGAGCGTAGATTCTATGTTTGTAATCCCAGTACCAATCAACTTTCTTTTGTCCCACCAGAACCAAAAGAACGTAATGTGTTTTTGCATATGAGCTTGGTTTTCGACCCCACCATGTCACCTCATTACAAAGTTGTTTGTGTCCGGGGATTTTGGAACAGACTTACTCAAATTTTAATTTACTCATCAGAAGCTGGTGCTTGGGAAGTCTGTGGTGACCCCTTTACATCTTTCGACGTCAAGCTCCGAAAAGGGTTTTTTTTTTTTTTTTTTGAGAGAAGAAACGGGGTTTATTGGAATGGGGCTGTTCATTGGATGAGTAGCAATAGACATTTGTATTTCAAAATTGAGGATCAGGTGCTTAATGAAATGCCAAAAGTACCTTTCTCGATTGTCTGGAATTGCAGGGACAGATATTACTTTGGGGAGTCTGGTGATCACTTACACTTCGTTGAAACAAGTGAGACAAAGATTCAGTTAAACATTTATGAGCTGAAGAGGGATTATTCTGAATGGTTTGTCAAGTACAGAGTTGATTTGTCACCAGTTGTTACTGCTTATCCTGAGATGATTCGGGGTTTTAATAATCCAACGACGGGCTCATATTTCTATAATTTCTCCGTATTTTGCATCGTTCGAGGTGACGAGGAGTTCTTGGTATTGCAAATTCCTAGAAAAGTCATACGATTCAATCTTAATCATAATACTTTCATAGCCTTACGGGAGTTGGAGAGCTCTCATGTTATCGGTGAGTCAGATCTTGATGAATTTCAAGATGGATTGAGATATCAATATACAAATGGATTTCAATATATTGAGTCTCTTTGGAAGGTTTAGTATTTGCTTTTTGTTGAACTTCATTATGGCAATATTTTGTATTTTCTTCAGTTCGAGGATGTTTTTTATAACATTTTTTAGTACAGAATATGTTTTGATCTGGGCTCATGTTGATGTTGATGCTTCTCACCAAGTAATGAGTTGATCTTTTTGCGGTTGTTACTAATCTTCCCCACATTTTTTTAGTTGAGGATAATAGTATACATATGCGAGAATGATAATGATAGGGCTCGAGTTTTAAAAGGTAAGCTAAGAACTTTAAAATTAGGAAAATAGGAAAATATAGGATAAAGAATTTGATGTGTTTACAATGCACAAAAAAAAGAAAAAAAAAATCTTTTATCCCCATTAATCAATCAACAATCTATCTTAAGTTATACCCACTTGATTTTGCCGCTGATTTTCTATTGCCGCTGATTATGTGTTCTTCCGGTGATTGCTGTTACGTGTATTTCCTCTAGTTTTCGGGTAATTGCTGTTAACTTCTTTCCTTTTTTTTATTTGTTTAGCTTATATATCGAATATGAAGTCATTTGTTCTTTACACATTTTGTTTAGCTTTCTATTGATCATCATTCTCTGCCTAACATATATATGCAGTAGTCTTACAATCATGAAAAAAATCAAAATATGTAAATCAGTGCATCACAGAAACTCTGCTGAACTTGTTGCTTCAGTTGATGATCTCTTGATACAGATTCTTCTTGGCCTCCCCATAAAATCACTGATCCGTTTCAAATCAGTATCTAAACACTGGCAGTCTCTCATCACGAATCCAAAATTCTGTCATCAACGCAGTCGGAAAATAAATCCCGCCATCGGTCTCTTCTTGCATGTCACCAACTCTCAATTCGAATATGTCCCGTTCTATCCCAACAATACTAACCCACTATTCAAAAAACTCGAATTCACCAAAGACCCATCCGGCATTATTATTGTACAGTCCTGCAATGGGTTATTTCTCTGTTTCTGCTTTTGGGCCCAACCATATAACTCCAGGTACTGTTTCTACCAAACGATTTTCCTTTCTCCCAAAACTTGAAGGAGAACGAATACATGAGGGGATAAGTCTATGTTTTGATCCCTCAAAATCTCCCCATTACAAAGCTGTTGGTGCTCGGGAAATTAATTTGGATTCCTATCAGATTTTGATTTACTCCTCCGATACCGGTCTATGGAGGGTAATTGATGAGTCCTTTACTGTACCATATATCTCTTTTGGATATGGGGTGTATTGGAATGGTGCCCTTCATTTGATTAATCCAATTGTGGCTGGAGATTCTTTGTATTTTGATATTGAACACCAGATGTTTGAGAAAATGCCTATGCCACAAGTTCCGGAGGGTTGGCAGTGGAGAAATAATTATTACTTTGGGGAGTCTTGTGATCATTTGCATTTCATTGAGATTTATGGTCTACAAGTTGAGTTCAATGTTTATGAGATGAAAAGGGATTATTCCGAGTGTTTTGTTAGGTATTGAGTTGATATTTCAATGGTTGTTGCTGCTAATGTCGAGATGCTAGGGGATCCGATGTATTGCATCGGCAACGACACCTTCTCTATATTTTGTATGGTTCGTGGCGAGGAAGAGGATGATTCTTTCATGGTTTTGCAGATTCCAGGAAAAGCCATACGATATAATCTTGTTTCTAAGACTTTCGAAGAGTTACATAAGTTTGATGGTGCCGTGCATAAGTATTCGTTCAGATTTCGGGATTCAAAGGGATTCCAATATATTGAGTCGCTATCTTGTGTTTAGACAGTTTTATTTTTAATATTCGGTAGTTCCATTTGATAGGTCTAGTGAGTCGATAAACAAGAGCACTTCAATATATTGAGTCTATATGTTATCATGAACTAGTACTTGCTTTGACTCTATAAACGGAATTTGTTTGTTTTCTACTCCATATGTTGAAGAAGATGATTCTTTCTCGCTTGGTAATATAGTACAATCTTGTTATTTTAAAACTTGGAAAAAGCTACATGAGTTTGAGGGTGTGTGGTTGACTATTGTTTGAGATTTTACATGTAAGAAACTAAGAATGTATATCAATGTATTTAGCAACAATTTCCTTCGGGAAAAAGATAAATTTAGTCCTTTTAACTCTTGCAGAGAAGTGAAAATGGAACACATGTAGTTTCGGTACGTAATTTACATCCTTTACATTTTCTCTTACTCGCAATTTTAGTCTTAAATTCATCGCAATTAAAATTGGTGTTCTTAAATTGCTATATAAGCAAACAAATTGGGGGGTTTTGTCACTCTGGCTGCCACAAAGTGGTAATTAGCTATGTCACATTTGTTGCATTTTTTATAGGTGAATGAAATAAGTTGAGAGAAGAATTGTATTTGTTAGATCCAAAGAGGTATCATTTGGATTGAAACATTGTGTCTTTTGCAAAATGACATTTTTACATCTATAAATATGAGACGTAATTTGGCCAGTTCTAAATTAATTAATTGCAACTAAATCAAAATTGAAATTCTCACTTCTCCAATTCTTATTTTATTTTCAAAAAGTCAAAGTTCTATTTGTTCCAACTTGCATGTGGCCTTTTTGTTCGTGCAAACAACAAATGATCAAGATTATTGTATCTTGAAAGACTACCGGGGAATACTGTGTGCACCGTAAGCAGCCTCGAAAATATTATCTTAAGGAGATTGCATTTGTAGTCTGTCTTATTATTTCAATTGGTGTGGTTTTCGTTAAAATTTTCTACGGATTACTTCGATCCAAGTAAGTACGTTTATATGTTTTATTACGCGTACAACTATGTGTGAATTTTATTTGCCTAAATAAGTACACAAATTGTTTAACACCAACAACCTTAGTTTGCTTATGTAGCAATTTATGGACACTAGATTTAATTCCGGCGAGTTTATGACTAAAACTTCGGAAAAGAGAATGAAATTGCGACAACTTAAAATATAAATTATTTGTCAGTTTTTTCCTTTTCTGTTTAGAAACATTCATTTTGTAAATGAGTTCTTCGACTCCAAACATAATTAGCATCTGAAACTTAACATTGGATAAATTTAGGTATACCTGTGCAGATATTATATTTTTGTCGAGTTTGAGAACAAGTTATTGGGAGTAATTTTAATTTTTCAGAGATTTATCTGAGAAGCTATAACAATAGATATGCATGAGAATGATTATGAATCAATAAGGCTTGATTTTTTAAACGGTAGGCTTGTAACTCTCAAAGTAGAAATAGATAAAAAGATGGGAATAATCATTAGATGCGTTTATGTAACATAGCGAAATTTAAAATATGGTTAGCTCTATGGAGGTAAAATTTTATTTTTGACCCTGGGTTTTAAATTTTCATTTATCGTGGTACCTCGATAATATAAGTTATTTATTATGTCACCGTCATCAATTTCATTCCTTATCGTCGAAAGATTGTAATTTTTGCCGGAAATCATCAATTTATATCTTGTTTGACCGGAAAAATTAATTTTTTTGGTGAAATCATCAATTAATGTCAGGAATTTTAATTTTCGCAAAAAATATCATGTATCGAGTGACACTTAAAAATTGAGAATTTCATATTCTGACTCCAAAATTTGCAAGGTCAAGTCACGTGATGAGTCTATAACTTCAATTTTTGATGAAACGGTTAACGTTCGGTGATAATTGAAATATTTAGGCTATAAGTAGTGAAATTGATGACAATGACACAATAAATGGTCAATTTTGAAATGCAGTCACTTTAGAAGGCCAATATAAAATTTTGTCGATCTAGAGATTTGTTCATATTCATTTAGTTTTATAAACACGTGAATGCAAGTTCATCTACCTCAAATTATGACGTAGGCTTAACCAGATGGGCGATCTTAAGCTGGCGCTCCATCCCCCTCCCCAAATGGCCGCAACCAAATTGTCATAACAAAAATTGGTCATGTCATTCAGGTCGCGGTACTGTCACGACCTGTGGCGATACCAATTTTGAAAGGAGTCATTGGAACGAGGAATGGGGTTTAATTTTGGGCTGTCCTAGGCTAGGCTAGGCATGTATGTTGATTTTTTTTTTTTTTATTTTTGTTTTTGTTTTTTTTGTTTATATTTTTTGATTTTTTAAATTATTTATTTTTTTATTAAATTGTTAATTGGCTAATAGATGTGGATGTTTGCAAACCTAGGAGGGATCACGGTAATTATGATTGTTTGGAGGGAATGGACGCGAACTACACCAAATCTTAAGGGAGGTCATTTTAATTAAAACAAATCAGAAGAATACTTATTACTTCCTCCATCCCATTTTTCTTTATCTCTTAGGACAATTGATAAATCAACTTGACAAAATTAATAAAAAATGTGATAAATAATTTAATTAATATATTTCGCTAATAAGTTATTCATATCACATGCCTTCATATAAATTAATAATAATAAAATTTAATGCAACATAAATGTGAATAACATAACATGATAAGTCACTTAAAAGATTGAAAAGTTTAATCGAACAATGTAGTTAATTGCGTAAAAATAATGGAACAAATAGAATACATGTTTAAGAACACTTACACATTTACTCTTCCAATGCAATATACTGAAGAAAATTATTAAATTCAATTTTTGCTTGTATGGTCTTGATGGAATCTTAGAGTCAATTATAATTCATAAATGTTATATGTGCAACAAATTCATAAAATAATTTGTTTATTTGGGCCATTCCAATAAATATTATTTTTAAACGATAATTTTTAGTTATTTAAAATTATTATTTCTTATAAAAGTCAAGAACTAAATTGATACAAGCAAATTTTATTGGGGACTTAAGTAGAAAAGTACTATAGTGAATGGCCGAACATATCCTCAGGAATATGCACGTGTAACTCACGTGATCTCGGCGCAGTCGTGGACAACTTGAAAAAGTCCAAAGTGAAACAAATAACATGTTGTGGGGACTAATTTGACTATGTATAAAGTTATAGATAACGAGGACTATTACTGATATTTACCCTTTTATTTATTTTCATTTAAACAAATAAATTTTAATTAAGAAAGTTTGAACATTGAATTAAATTTAAATGAAATTGTAATATTAACAAACTTGTTTAAAAAACATACTTGTGTAAATTTGGAAAATGAAGATTCTATATCTGATCGAATCAGGACAAGATCCAATTAACTCGAAGTTTTTGTTTTAATTTTAAATAAGATGTGAAGCCCGGCCAAACATGAATAAAATGAATTTGGATCAGGCCTGGTCTGAATAGCATTATCCAACCATTGACAATCCTAATTCAGGTGAATTATAAGAATTGAGTTGGCAATGTTTCTATTGTTTGTAATTTTATCACTTTAGAACTCCACCGTCCGGAAGGTATAAATAGAATTTATAGAATAATTATTAAAAAATTAATTATATCACTACGAATGAGATAATATATCTTTTAAACTTATTTGGTAGCACTTCTAAACCATAGATTAAAGATTATTACCATAAGACTTTTTCAACATGCAATTATTCAATTCATGATGTTAAACGTGACCGTGTTTCTCTTCTTCGTATGTGAAAAATAAATATCGATAACATTCTTATTTTGAACATAGGAGTATCTAAGATATTGTTTGATCCTACTAAATTTGCGAATTAGAGCACTTACCATTGTTATAATATAATGAAATTCGAATGTGAACTTTCACTTTGACCAAACGTATTGAAGTCCACGAATTTCTATTAATGGCTCATAGCACTATAAAGACATTTGATTTGGGTCATTGATAAGCTCAATTGCAGGAAGACAATCACTCTTAATAGCTGTCTTTTATTTGGAATTTATACAAGTTCAAACAATTTTCTTTAGTAATTTGCAATTCAATCGTGAACTTTATGATTCTCAGTCGAAGCATGGAAAATTTATCCTTTTTTATCTCTCTTAACTCCCTTTATTGTTGCAAAAGCAGCATTTTCGTCTGTAAATATTGTTTCGATGATAATGTTAAGACTTACCAAGACGCTCTATGCATATGATTACATTTTCCCCCTACTATTTTTTTTCACTACACCAAAAATATTGAAGCAAAGAAATTTTTTTATATAAACTTTTTAATTTAGTATAAATTCGAAATTCGAAAATATATATAAAGCAAAAGTTGATCCAATAATGAGCGGCTGATTTTTGTTAACCCTAGTCTCTTCCCTATTTCCCTTCTCTCGTCAATAAAGCTCCTCCAATATATTCAAACCCATTTCTCCCTGGATCAATCAACAACCATACGAACATTCTCAAGCTGTCTTCATTCACTCTTGCCGCTGATTTTGTACTGATTAATTGTTCTTTCCGGTGATTGCTGTTACGTTTGTAAGTTTTTGGATAATTCGCTGTTAACTTCTTCCCACTTTTTTTAGCTTATATTTCGAATATATATGAACGTTGCAGGGAGTTTATTCATTGGTTTTACTGTGCTCAATTTTTGGTGTTTTAAAGCGAAAAAGTAATTTACACATTCTTGTTTACCTTCTCCCCTGTTGATGTCCTTAGATTAGAACCAGGGAGCTTCTATTTATGTTTTTTTATTTACGAAATGTGTGGATTAATTTGACCTTCTAAGTTCTAATCAGCATTCTTTGCCATACATAAATCTGCAGTACTCTTAATATCATGGAAAAAATCAAATTACGCAAAGCAGTGCAACAGAGAAACTCTGCTGAAGTTGTTGCTTCGATTGATGATCTCTTAACAGAGATTCTGGTGCGTCTACCTATAAAATCACTCATCCGCTTCGAATCGGTATCCAAAAACTGGCAATCTCTTATCACGAGTCCGAGATTCCGTCATCTTTGCAATCGGACCATTGGTCTCATGTTGCGATGTGTGCTCGACATTCAAGAAGGTGGTCCCCGTCATGAATATGTTCCCTTTTTTAAAACTGCATTAACCAGAAAAATCGGGTATCCAAAAGACGTTGATTTGGGCAGAGTTTTACAGTCTTGCAATGGGCTCTTGCTCTGTTTCAGATATTTTCGTAGGGAGTTTAGATTCTATGTTTGTAATCCCAGTACCAATCAACTTTCTTTTGTCCCACCAGAACCAAAAGAACGTAATTTGTTTTCGCATATGAGCTTGGTTTTCGACCCCACCATGTCACCTCATTACAAAGTTGTTTGTGTCCGGGGATTTTGGAACAGACTTACTCAAATTTTAATTTACTCATCAGAAACTGGTGCTTGGGAAGTCTGTGGTGACCCCTTTACATCTTTCGACGTCAAGCTCAGAAAAGGGGTTTATTGGAATGGGGCTGTTCATTGGATGTGTAGCAATAGACATTTGTATTTCAAAATTAAGGATCAGGTGCTTCATGAAATGCCAAAAGTACCTTTCTCGATTGTCTGGAATTGCAGGGACAAATATTACTTTGGGGAGTCTGGTGATCACCTACACTTCGTGGAAACACGTGAGACAAAGATTCAGTTAAACATTTATGAGCTGAAGAGGGATTATTCTGAATGGTTTGTCAAGTACAGAGTTGATCTGTCACCAGTTGTTGCTGCTTATCCCGAGATGATTCGGGATTTTAATAATCCGACAACGGGCTCATATTTGTATAATTTCTCTGTATTTTGCATCGTTCGTGGTGATGAGGAGTTCTTAGTTCTGCAAATCCCTAGAAAAGTCATACGACTCAATCTTAATCGTAATACTTTCATAGCCTTACAGGAGTTGGAAAGTTCTCAAGTTTTCGGTGATTCAGATGTTGATGAATCTCAAGATGAATTGAAATATCAACACACATATGGATTTCAATATATTTTTGTTTTTTGTTGAACTTCATTATGGTAATATTTTGTATTTTCTTCAGTTCGAGGACGTTTTTTATAACATTTTTGAGTACAGTATATGTTTTGATCTGGGCTCATGTTGATGTTGATGCTTCTCACCAAGTAATGAGTTGATCCTTTTGTAGTTGTTACTAATCTTCTCCACATTTTTTCTAGTTGAGGATAAAAGTATACATATGCGAGAATGATAATGATAGGGCTCGAGTTTTAAAAGGTAAGCTAAGAACTTTAAAATTAGGAAAATAAGAAAATATAGGATAAACAATTTGATGTGTTTACAATGCACAAAAAAAAAAAAAAAAAAAAAAAAAAAATTGACTTGTTTAACTTAGCGTGAATTAAAATATATTAAGCACCACTAGCTTGTCGATATGATATTCTTAGGTGCACATCAATAGTAGGAATTAAGTTAATGTTATAATTTCTTGAATTGTTAACTTTAAAAATTGGGAAAATAAGAAAATAATGGATAAACAATTGATGTGTTTAACTTCGCGTGATTTAAAATATGTAAATCACAACTAGCTTGTCGATATGATATTTTTAGGTGACAGATCATTAGTAAGAATTAAGTTTACCACCCTAGAGGAAATTTAATTCAATTTACAAAAATTGTTTTCATGTATAAAGTTATTTGTTCAAAGATAGTTCATGGTTATTTAAAACTGACGATAGTCGTATGCTACTATAATTATGCTCTAGCAAAATACTCGAATATATGGTGCATTTAAATAATAATAATTTTTCCCCTTGATTTAAAAATTAAATAATACGAAGAGATAAAGACCTATAAAATATTAGATGGATTAGTTTTAATTTAAAATGGACCAATCCTAATCATAAATGGGTTAACCAATATAAATTTAAAATAACAATATTTAATATTTATTATTAATAATACTTGAATATTTGTAGTCTAATTTATTTATAAATTAGTTTGTGATAATTACTTCAAATTAATATCTTACGCATTAGCAATGAAAATGAATAATTTTTTGTTTTATGACATAATTTTTATTAAAAGTTTTTCTCTTAGAACATATAATTTTGATAAGTGTTATAATCCCATAGTTTAGGGGGTTAAATTGTATATAGCCCATTTAGAAACTATATAAAGTATCAGGTCAATTTTGATGTTGGGCATTTTTTTCTCAACCCTCGTCTCTTCTCCCCAGTTTCCCTCTTCTCATCTGTATCTTCTAACCCTATTAATCAATCAACAATCTATCTTAAGTTATACCCACTTGATGTTGCCGCTGATTTTCTATTGGCGCGGATTATGTGTTCTTCCGGTGATTGCTGTTACGTGTATTTCCTCTATTTTCCGGTAATTGCTGTTAACTTGTTTCCTTTTTTTATTTGTTTAGCTTATATATGAATATGAAGTGATTTGTTCTTTACACATTTTGTTTAGCTTTCTATTGATCATCATTCTCTGCCTAACATATATATGCAGTAGTCTTACAATCATGAAAAAATTCAAAATATGTAAATCAGTGCATCACAGAAACTCTGCTGAACTTGTTGCTTCAGTTGATGATCTCTTGATACAAATTCTTCCTGGCCTCCCCATAAAATCACTGATCCGTTTCAAATCAGTGTCTAAACACTGGCAGTCTCTCATCATGAATCCAACATTCTGTCATCAACGCAGTCGGAAAATAAATCCCGCCATCGGTCTCTTCTTGCCTGTCGCCAACTCTCAATTCGAATATGTCCCGTTCTATCCCAACAAAACTAACCCACAAGTCAAAAAAATCGAATTCATCAAAGACCCATCCGGCATTAGTATTGTACAGTCCTGCAATGGGTTATTTCTCTGTTACAGCTTTCGGGCCCAAACCTATAACTCCAGGTACTTTGTTTACAATCCAACTACCAAACGATTTTCCACTCTCCCAAAACTTGAAGGAGAAGGAGTATATGGGATTAGATTATGTTTTGATCCCTCAAAATCTCCCCATTACAAAGCTGTTGGTGCTCAGAAAATTAATTTGGATTCCTCTGAATACCAATATCAGATTCTGATTTACTCCTCCGATACCGGCCTATGGAGGGTAATTAATGAGTCCTTTACTGCACCATATATCTTTTTAGGAGATGGGGTGTATTGGAATGGTGCCGTACATTGGATTAGTAGTAGTGTTGCTGCAGCTTCTTTATATTTAAATATTGAACACCAGGTATTTAAGAAAATGCCTATGCCACAAGTTCCGGAGGGTTGGCAATGGCATTGGAGAAATAATTATTACTTTGGGGAGTCTTGTGATCATTTGCATTTCATTGGGATTTATGGTCAAGAAGTTGAGTTCAATGTTTATGAGATGAAGAGGGATTATTCCGAGTGGTTTGTTAAGTATCGAGTTGATATTTCAGTGGTTATTGCTGTTAATCTCGGGATGCTATGGGATCCGATATATTGGAAATGCAACGACACATTCTCTATATTTTGCATGGTTCGTGGCAAGGAAGAGGATGATTCTTTCATGGTTTTGCAGATTCAAGGGAAAGCCATACGATACAATCTTGTTTCTAAGACTTTCAAAAAGATACATGAGTTTGGTGGTGCCAAGGTTGATGATTCTGTAAGTTTTCCTAGTACAAAGGGATTTCAATATATTGAGTCGCTAAGTTGTGTTTAGACCCTTATCTTTTTAATATTCAGTAGTTCCATTTGATAGGTCTTTTTAATATTCAATAGTTCCATTTGGTAGGTCTAGTGAGTCGATAAACAAGCGCACTTCGAGATATTAAGTTTATGTGTTATAATGTTTTAGTACTTGCTTTCTTTTGAACTATGACTGACGTTTTGAGTTACAACATAAGTTTCTGATAGAATTTCTGAACACATAAATACTACTACATGTTTTGAATAGTAATGTATACCAAAAAAATCAATGTATGTGTACGGCTCTACTCTTTCAATGGAATGGAGATTATGGCACGACATGTTGATACATTTCATCAAGTACCATTGTCTATCTAGTATGGGCGTAGAAGAAGATGATTATTTCTTGGTATTAAGGAAATGCAATATTATACAATCTTGTTTTAGGATTTTCATGTATAGGGCTCTGAATTTTTTTTTCCCTTTCTTGAAACTGCCAATTTGTGAAAGAATTCTTTGACTCCAAACATAATTTAGCTTCTGAAACTTCACCAAGGATAAATTTTGGTACACTTGTGCTTGAAAGCAGTCGAGTTAGCGACTGAGAGAGGATTGACAAACATGGTGCTTGAAGGTAATTGTAGTTCAGTTTTGGATGGTATCCGTATGACACAGGATAATTGGTCACCTATTGGTCCCATTCTTAATGACTTCAAAAGTATGTTGGTCCATTTTCACCTATCTGTCTGGCAATGAAGCGGCCCTGATAGAACTCGAAAGTCGAAACATTGTACGGGCGGAAACCATTTGACTTCGAAAAAACACCATCGCTTATCTAAAAAAAAAAGGGTACACGTGTATTTAAGTCGAGTTTGAGAACGAAGAAGTTGTTCTGAGAGTTGCTGAAAAATTATTCCAAAACAAAAGGTATGCATGAGAATGATTATGAAACAACAAGGCTCGATTTTTGAAAAGGTAGGCTAGTAATTCTCAAATTAGAAATAGAAGGAAAAAATGAGAAAATACATTTCATGCGTCTAACATACCAAGATTTTGAAAAGCTCCAGAGACTTGTCCATGTGATATTGAAGTTCTCCCCTATGGCGTGGGTCGATTTATTAAGATATTTGTCCGATTAGAGATTCGATGAATTTGATTCAAACACAAAACTCTGTAATTCAAATTTCGTGAAATGAATATGAATACAGGTTGATTCGATAAGTTAATCCGACAATAAATAATTTTTTTATACATATACTATATACATAATATTTTATTAAAATAAGTAACATTAATATAATATTTAGCATTTGATTTAAGAAAATATTAGTTAACAATTCATTCATAATAGATGAGGTGTTAGTAGTTGCTGAAACTACATAGAATATTTCTATGATTTTACCTTAACATCCGTGGGGGTGGGGTGTAGCCGTGTAGGCAATATCTCTTATTAATTTCAGCCTGAATTCTAAATTGTCTAGTGAAGCTTCAGGCAACTCTTAAATATATCATAAAACTGTTTCAACTATTGAGTTCACAATGAACGTGTTTCTCTGATAAACGTGTTTCTCCGGTTCCGATAGGAAAAATGTTCTATATATATACATAATGTTCAATTTATCTCCTATAATTTAATTTATAAAAGTGCATTTTACCCTTTGTGAAAATTTTAAATAAAAATGTACATCATTCAGTCGGAGAGTGTATCTCACTTGTCGAAATTGTGAGTGAACATGAAATGTATTTGTATAATATAGGAAGGTAAATTGCCATGTTTATCGTAACACAGGGGTATCAACTATGTTATTATTAGAACATAGGAGGTTAAGTGTCACTTATATAAATATTAAAAGGACGGTGTAAATTTTTTATAAGATTATAGGGGATAAAATACACTTTTTTTTTTTTTTTTTTTTTTTTAAATTATGAATTTTTGTGTTACACTTACCTCCCCTGAACTCTTTGGCTAGAAAAGAGTTCAAGGCTTAAATCGCAACACAAATGCAAGTTCAAGATGGATAGTGCAAAAAATTAAAGTTCAGGGGGAAAAGTGCAACTTAACTATAAGATAAGAGTGAAAGTGCGATATTCTCTAATATTCTAACAGGTGCAACAATGACGTAATGGAGTTCCAATTAGAAGCTTGTTCTGCAATACTTCAGAGATTAGTCAATAAGAATTGTTAATCACAACAGCTTCCAAAACAATCTTTGCTTAACGAAATAAATAGCTTAAATACTCAACTAAAATTTCCAAAACTATAACCACAATGAAAATCAAACTCAAACTGCTCAAAACTACCAATCAACAAAAATCCGCTGAAATCGTAGCCTCAATTCCCGATCTTTTAACACAAATTCTTCTCCGCCTCCCCATAAAATCACTTCTCCGCTTCAAATCAGTATCCAAATACTGGCACTCTCTCATCACAAACCCACGCTTTTGTCTTCTGCGCAACCCCAATCCCAATCCCGCCATTGGCCTTTTCTTGCCCGTCACCAACTTCAGGTTCGAATACGTTCCGTTTTCTCCTAATAAAACCAACCCACCATTCGAAGTACTCGAATTTACTAAAGACCCATCTGGTTTTAGAGTTTTACAGTCCTGCAATGGGTTATTCCTCCTCTGTTACAGCAGATTTCAGACCCGTAACTTTAACAAGAGGTACTATGTTTACAATCCAACCACGAAACACTTTTCCACTCTCCCAAAACTAGACGAAGGAGGTTTTACTTTGTCAAGAATACATTGGGTTAGCTTGGGTTTTGATCCCACCAAATCTCCTCATTACAAAGTTATTTGTGTTCAGGAAATTAATTCAGGTTCCTTCGAAAATAAGTATCAGATTTGGGTTTACTCCTCCGATACTGGTCCTTGGAGGGTAATTGATCAGCCCTTTACTGCACCACATGTCAATTTTGAAAAGGGGGTGTACTGGAATGGTGCCGTGCATTGGGTTAATTATAATGGGGGTGGAGATTCTTTGTATTTTAATATTGAACACCAGGTGCTTGAGAAAATGCCTATGCCACCAATTCCGGAGGGTTGGGATTGGAGAAGTAATGATTACTTTTCGGAGTCTTGTGATCATCTGCATTTCATTGAGATTTTCAGTCCGCAGGTCGAGTTCAATGTTTATGAGATGAAGAGGGATTATTCTGAGTGGTTTGTTAAGTACCGTGTTGATCTTTCTATGGTTGTTGCTTCTTATCCCGAGATGATAAGGGCTAATTTTGACCCAACGGATAGGTATTATTATGCTTTCTCTATATTTTGTCTTGTTCGGGGTGAGGAAGAGGAGGATTCGTTCGTGGTTTTGCAGATTCCAGGGAAAGCCATACGATACAATCTTGTTTCTAAGACTTTCGAAAAGTTACATGAGTTTGATGGTGCTAAGGTTGAGGATTCTTTACGTTTTCCTAGTACAAAGGGATTTCAATATATTGAGTCGCTATGTTGTGTTTAGACCCCTATCATTTTAATATTCAATAGTTCCATTTGATAGGTCTAGTGAGTCAGTCGATAAACAAGCTCACTTCAATATCTCGAGTCTATGTGTTATCATGTTTTAGTACTTGCTTTCTGTTGAACTTCATGACTGTATGAACACATAAATACTAGAAGTTTTGGATGGCAATGTACATATACGTCTCTAGTCTTTCAACGGAATGGAGATTATGGCACAGCGCGATGATACATCTCATGATTAAGTACCAGTTTATGTTTCAATCGTACTTGTTTCTAACCCTCACCGGTTGATTTTGATCTTGCAGACTGGTACTGCTAAACTTTCTCCTATTGTTTAAGATTTCCATGTACGAATGTATGGAATTATTTATTTTGGCATATTAATGAAGATATAGAGAGGAATTAATTTTGTATATTTTTCATTTGGAATATCTACCTTTAAGAGAAATAAAAAATGCCTTTTTAGCAATGAAAATTTGACTTTTCGAAAAGATCTGCCACTAATGGTATGCAATGCATCTATTTTTAAATGTTTGATATTTTATTCTTTAAGTATGTAAGAAATATGATATCAAAAGTGTAATTCTTTTAATAGCGCTCATTTTATAGGTATTTTTTTTTAATGAAAGAATAGTTATTCACTCGTGAAATGGGTTTTTTGCAAGTTAACTTCATGTGATATGTCTAATGGGCAATTTACCTCCGTGTAAAATAAAAATAGGCAATTTAACTCCCTCTGAAATGAAATAATGAGCAATTTACCTCCTTATGATATAAAAATAGGCAATATACCTCTATGTGAAATGAAATAATGAGCAATTTAACTCCCTATGATATGGAGACCGATCATCGTAAATCTCGTAGGGATCGTGCCAGAATTTACACACAATCGGAAAAAAAAATATTTACAATTGTAGAGTTGGATACAACAAGACTAGGCATCTCAACTTGGATGAATATATGCTGTGCCGTGCCAGTATTCGAAGTAAGCCAATGAGCAACTAAGAAAAAGACTTAGTCAAACACGTGTGGGTAACACACGGGGTGTAGGGTTAAGGTTGTATTTTTTATTTAAGTTGTATTATGTCTTAATTCAGATGTATTTTTAAATTAAGTCTTTTTTTTCAAAAAATTCTAATTAAGTCATATTTTTCGTTATCATAATCTAATATTTCTTATTTTTAAAATTTAAATTTAGAAATAAAAACTAACAACGTTTAAACTACAACCTAAATTCAAAATACAACTAACAATGCTCATACTAGATAAATAAAATTTTTAAAATTTAAACTAATCATATTATTAAACCTAACACAAACTAAGAAATACAATATTATTAAAAAATAAATAAAATTAAGTACAATTTTTTACACAATGTTATAATAAATAAAACTATTTTAAATTCTAAATGTTATTTTACACAATTTTATATTTGTTTACACATTTAATTCTTTAAAAGACCAAAAAATTAATTAAAAAAAATCCAACAGGATGCCGCCATTGTCTGGATGACCGCCCACTTGCCCAAACGACCGTCCCCTTCCCCTTTTCCCTTCTTGACCCTCGCTTCCCAGCCCTCTTTTGCTGTCTCCATCCGACGGCAGACTCCCTTCCCCCTCTCGCCCTCTTGCCGACTCAGTTGGAGACGATCTAAGGGAAGCAAACGTAATTATTCCTTTGAAAAATGATATTCACAGTTTGGGTAAGTACACATCTATATGATGATCTCCTCTGTTTTCCTTTTCAATGATTTTCTATCCTTGATAAAAGACCTACAATAGTAAATAATGGTGTATCCCCTATCAAAAAACACTAAACTAGGAAAAACAAAAAATTTAACGCTAAATAAATGAAAATTAAATATTAATTGAACCTACTTAATTACTCGACTCAATCTTCCACTTTGGCCAAACATGCCAAAATCCGTGAAGTTCTTCGATTTACGACTTGGAGGATTATAAAAGGCAACTAATTTAATCCATCAGTTGGCGACAGAAACCCTAGTCTCTTCCCAAATTTCTCTCTTCTTATCAATTAGCTCTATATCTCTTCCGATATCTTCAACTCACGCCTCCCTGTAAATCAATTAAAAAGTTTACAAACACTCTCAATCTTCAATAATTATGGCGGACTGAGAAGGAGACGATAGATGGAATGAATTTACTCTTTTTGCCGCTGATTTTGTTCACAAATCCTCTGATTTAAGGCGTTCATTCCGGTGATTGCTGTTACGATTATTTCCTTTCAGCTTTTCGGGTAAATTTCCATTTGCTGAGCTTGTATGAGCGGATCAATATTCGTTGGCTTTATCATCTAGATCTCAATTTTTGGCTACAGATTTGTTATATTTAAGCAAAAAGTCATTTGTTTACACAAATTTTTGTTTGGCTTTATTATTGTTTCATTTGTGAATTGTGCGAAGTAGTTTGCCCTTCAAATTTCTAATCTGCTTTCTCTGCCAAACATAAATCTGCAGTAGTTTCACAATTATGGAAAAAATAAAAATGCGTAAAGCATTGCAGCAGAGAAACTCTGCTGAAATTATTGCTTCAAATGATGATCTCTTGATAGAAATTTTGTTGCGACTACCGATAAAATCACTCCTCCGATTCAAATCAGTATCCAAACACTGGCAATCTCTCATCACAAATCCGAGATTCCGTCAGCTCCGCAATCGGACCATCGGCCTCATGTTTCCACTTGACGACAGTCCCAATGGTGGTCACATTTATGAATATATTCCATTTTTTGATAATGCTTTTGATTACAATAACTATACTAGTCCCAAAGGCGTTTTACATTCTTGCAACGGGGTCTTGCTCTGTGTCAGTTATTGCGCTCAGGAGCACAATGATAGATACTATGTTTGTAATCCCACTACCAATCAACTTTCTGTGGTCCCACAACCAGAAGTAGGTAATCATCGGGTTATACGTGGAATGAGATTGGCATTCGACCCTGCCACGTCTCCTCACTACAAAGTTGTTTGTGTCCAAAAATTGGGGATCAGACTTTATCAGATTTTACTTTACTCATCAGAAATTGGTGCCTGGGGAGTCTGTGGCGACCCATTTACATCTTCCGTCAACAGTTTTAGAAAAGGAGTTTATTGGAATGGCGCGATTCATTGGATGTGTTACAAACGACCTTTGTATTTCAAAATTGAAGATCAGGTGCTTGATGAAATGCCAAAAGTACCTTTCTCGAATGATTGGAATTCGAGGGGTAACTATTACTTTGGGGAGTCTTGTGATCACTTGCACTTCGTGGAAACACGTGACACACAGATTCAGTTAAACGTTTATGAGATGAAAAGGGATTATTCTGAATGGTTTATCAAGTACCAAATTGATCTTTCACCAGTTTTTGCTGCTTATCCTGAAATAATTAGGGGTCATACAAATCCGAAAACAAGCTTGTGCTACTATGATTTCTCCGTATTTTGTATCGTTTCTGGTTGGAAGGAGGAGGAGGAGTCATTCTTGGTTTTGCAGACCCCTACAAAAGTTATACGGCTCAATCTTGTTCGTAAGACTTTCAAAAGCTTGTACGAATTTGAGGGTGACTTTGGTCATCATTGGGATCAACGTCGATTGAAATTTGCATACACAACTGGATTTCAATTTATTGAGTCTCTGTGTAACGTTTAGTACTTGCTTTATGTTGAACTTCATTATCATAATATTGTGTATTTGTCCAGTTCGAGGAGGTTTTGGATGTACCGACAATGATTTCAAGAGTCAATCATTTACTGGAAAAAACATAACATACTGTTTGGAGGTTGTTGCATTGGCATGAAAAAATGTATTTGCTGGAGGAATGACATCTGGAGAAGTAAATGTTAATCTTTGCAGTACTATTAAAAGAATGTGTATTTGATATTTCAATGTGATTGGTTTGCATACTTGTTGTAAGATTGCTTTAATAAGAGACTTCAGATATTTTGTTTAGGCAAATTGATTTGGTATTGGTTAAGCACTTAATGTCCATTTCTTAGGCTTATTTTTTGTTTTTATAAATGGATACTTATTCACCTTGAGATTTGTTGAAACTCTGTGTTTTGAAAACCGGACCGGACCGGCCGGTTGAACTGTTAACCGGTCCCCAATCCGGTCCGATTCACCCCTAAAAACCAGTCTCCTAATTAACCAGTTCGAACCCGGTAAAATCAGCTCCAAAACCGATAAAACCAGTGAACCAGTGGTTCACTTAAATTTTTTTTTTATATTTACAGATTTTTTTGTTATTGTTATTTATTTGAACTTTTGTTTAACATTTAATTGAATTGCAAGTCTATACTTTAATTGGAATAATATTTATTATTTTAATGTTTTAACAATCAATGCAATTAAACATTTTCTTTTACATAAAGAAGTACATAACAATTTTCTCATCATTGTGAATAATATTATTTTGTGTATGAAATTATGCAAATTAATTACCATATAAACATCAACTTACAACAATAAAATCCAAATGAACAAGCCAAAACTTTGAAAATGAGATAAATTTTTAATTTTGTTGTCTTGTTTTGAATGTATGTAGCTTTGATGGATACTTGAGATTTATATTTTTGACATTAGTCTTAATTTTTAAACATTTTGATTATTTACATGTTACAATAAAGATTTATAATTGCAAATAATGATAATTTCATGAATTATAATTGTATATTAGATAATCTATATATATATATATATATATAAATATTAAATAATAATAAAGTTACACCGGTTATATCAATCGAATCAATGATTGACCCGATCGAATCAATAATCAGTAAGACTTTCGGTTCAATGATATGTCCGATTTTAAAAACAGTTGAAGCTAGAGAGACCTTTGATAGTTCAATAAAAACATAAACTTTTCACGTTACCCACGCAAATTAATTTCCAAATATAATGCCTATTAATTTTCTAGGATCACCTTTCAACTTAAGTTTGATGAAAAATTTGAAAAGACAAAATTGCAGAAAATGTTCCAACTAATTAGACAATTAGGGTCCATTTGGATGGATGAATTTGGGTTGGGTGAATTTGATATTTCTTGTCAAATCTATCATGCTATTTTGATACAAAATTAAATCAATTCATGAAATCCTGGATTTTAGTTCAATGGATTTCAGCCCAATTTAAAACGAATTTGAAATTTCTCCTAAAACTTGTTATTTGAAATCCACTTAAAAAAGGGCCCACAATCTATACTTTCAAAATTTGCAATTTGATCCCAGATTTTCAAAAAATTAAAATTGCAATTCGGCTACTATTTTCAGTCCAGAATTTTCATAAACTAAAATTTTCAATTCGGATCCTGATTTCAAGAACTGAATTTGCATTTTTGGTCCCTCAATTTTTGATATTGAAGTTTACTTCTTAGTGATTTGGGGTTTTCATCTAAATTATATCATCTCACTTAATTTTGTCCCATAGTTTGATATTTTTTTGGAATATCGTCCCAAATTAATTATTAATTTTGATTTTTTGTCCCAGATTATGTCAACTTGTCATATTTCGTCACGTAATTTGTCATTTTGCATGAATTTAGTCTACTATTAAATTTTTAATTTAATAAAAATGACGGTTCAATCTTGTAATTAGTATGAAACGAATTCTGCAATATTATATAATTGCATGCTAAATTTGTCACGTTGTATAGGAAATTTACGGACACATACGTAATTTTTGTGTCATAATTATGGGACAAAATTTGATAAAGTAATATAATCTGAAACAAAAACTCAGAAACATGATTAATTTGAAACGTTTTCCGTAATTTTAAGATTTGAAAATATCATCTCTATTAGGAAATTACACCACATAAGAGAAGATATTACTACACAAAAAATGTATTTAAAATTTCCCATTTATCTATTAGTGCAAGTTTTTTCCAATATTGGGTTGCGCCTCACATTCTCTTCAATTAATCCTTCTCCTGTCCTCCAATTTCATTAGACCCTATAAATCAATTAACAATTATACCCAATGTTTTCAGAACCGGACCGGATAATGAACCGGTGAGTCGATTGTCACTGATTTTACTGGTTGAACCGGTCGGACCACTGATCGAATCGAATGACGTCATAATAATATAATAAATATATTTAAATTTAAAGAATATGTAATGTGCATAAAATTTGAACATTATCATACAATTGATTAAAAATATAAAAAAAATTATATTATACTAAAATTAAATCATATAATATTTATCTAACTTATATCATAACTGTAATATGGTACTAATTTGTATGCTCATATATATAAAATATGATTATATATTTTTTTTATAAAAATTTAAAAATGTTAGTTAAAAATACAACAAAAGTTCATAAATTTTAAAATATGGTTATGTATAAAATTCTAATATTCAAAGTCAAACTTGCATATTATATCGATTTGACTCTTTATCCTAAAAATAATATTGAAAAGAAATATTTTATAGAACAAATTTTAATAAAAAATTATTATTTGAGTATTAATTTTCATTCATAATGTGTAAAATATTTATTTGAGTTAATTATCTAATTTATATTTATAAATAAATTTGGCTACAAGTTTCTATAATTTAAAAATTTTAATTTGTACTAAAAGTCCAACAAAAATGATGTTTCACCATAGAGGTTAGGTGTTCAAATCCCAAATTTTACAAGAATTTTTAGTTTATTTTAAACATTAAAAAAAAAATTAAAAAAAAGGAAATTCAGAACCGGGTTGAATCGGTCCATACCGGTTCGACGGTTTTGGACTGGTTCAACCCTGTTCAAACTGGTTTTTGGGGTAAGTGGTTTTAGGGGATAAACTGGACCGGACCAACCTCTGGTTCGCTGTCAAACCGGCCGGTCTGGTCCGGTTTTAATAACATTGATTATACCAACACTCTCAATTTGTCTTCAATTATACTGTTGTTGCTGATTTTCTATTGCCGTTGATTTTTACTAAAATGCTCTAATTGAATGTTCTTTCCGGTGATTGCTGTTACACTCGTTAAGTTTTTATTTAGCTTATATACTTCGGATATGAACGTGGTGGAGTTTATTCATTGGCTTTACCTGATCGAAAAAGTACAGCTGGATATGTATTTTGTTTGGGTTCAAAAATCATATCATGGGCATCAAAGAAGCAAAAGATCGTGTCACTCTCATCAGCAGAAGCAGAATATATTGCTGCCACTGATGCAACTCGTGAAGCTGTTTGGCTTAAAAGACTTCTGACAAACATTGAACAAAGACAAGATACTCCTACAACAATATTTTGTGACAATATGTCCAATATAGATATGACAAATAATCCAGTTTTTCATGCCAGAACAAAGTATATCGAACTTCGACACCACTACATTAGAAGTCTCGTTCAAGATCAAGAAATTCAATTGGAGTTTGTGAACACTAAGGATCAACTTGCAGATAGCTTTACAAAAGTAGTCAATTTAGAGAACTTGGAGCAATTCCGAAATGGTGTTCGAATTATGAATTAAGAGGGGGTGTTAAAATTAATTCATAATTCCTTAAGTATGAAGTTACTTAACTATGAAGTTCCTTAACCATGAAGAATTTAAACTTGGATGAATTATAGTCAAACTTTGCTACTCAAGAGACTTATCTAGAATTATATCATATTCAAACAATGCAACCAATGAGATCAAGAGACTTAGGATTGAAGAACTCTCAAGAGCTTAGTCATCATACTTAGCCACTAAGTTTGAATTAAATTCATGTATTCAACATTAATCTAGTTGGTTCTAGTGTAGAGTAGAAAAGTAGTTCATATGCCTATATATATGTATGTAGAATTTCATGTAGAGTTAGAAAAATCACTCAATTAGCAAGTTAGTTTAGAGAAGAAAAATTACTCTCTTATATGAAGGCTTAGTGCAAAAAGCCTCAAAATATTGTAGCCTTATTATCTTGATAAAATAATAAGTCTATTTTATCTTGCTAAAATTATTTTTTAACCTTTCATATCCCAAACACCCAACAAATTGTAACATTACCTTATGAAACTCGATTATTGGTGTTTTAAAAACCATAAATTTGTTATATTAAGCAAAAAATTATTTATTTAGTTTGTACCTTGTTGATGTCCTTAGATTAAAACCAGGGAGCTTCTATTAATCTATTTATGAAATTAGGTGAAGTACTTTGCCTTCTAATTTCTAAAAATCATTTAACATAATTCTGCAGTAGTCTTACAATCATGTAACTAATAAAATTACTTAAAGAACACCGGAAAAAGTCTGCTGAAATTGTTGCTTCAATTGATGATCTCTTGTTAGTATTTTGTCGCATCTACCTATAAAATCCCTGCCCTGTCCTGTGCGGCTGTGCCTTGCTCAGGCGCTTACAACTTAGTGCCCAATATTTGTGCTATTTTGGCTATAGAGCAATAGCCCATAGCACCAAATAGTGTGCTATTTAAGGTAACCAAAAAAAAAAAAAAATCTAGGTTGAAATTAAGTAAATTAATTGCGTAATTGATTGTTGTTTTTCTAAAATAAAATGAAACTTACCTTAATTTATCTAAAATTAGGTTTTAGTTAATTGATTTATTTTGTTTACCTATTTCTAGGAATTAGGTTTAATCGGCTAAAATAAGTTTCTTTATTTAATTGTTGATATTCCTAAGTTTCACTGCACCGAAAATTATGAAGTAAAGACTTTTAATATCTTGTTATAAGTATAAAAATTAAAATAGAGCAAATTCGATACAATAAAGGACGGCAGATCTTTAAACCCTAGTATCCTCCCCAATTTCCCTCTTCTCATTGATCAAGACTCCAAAATATTCAGACCCATGGTCTTCCTCTTAATCAAGTGAAAAATTTAGCAAAACTCTCAATATGTCACCAGTTTATGAGATGAAAATGGATTATTCTGAATGGTTTATTAAGTATCAAATTGACCTTTCACCAGTTTTTACTGCTTATCCTGAGATAATTAGGGATCATACTAATCTTAGAATAGGCTTGTGCTACTATTATTTCTCCGATTTTGTCTCGTTTCTGGTTGGAAGGAGGAGGAAGAGCCATCCTTGATTTTGCAGACCCCTGCAAAAGTTATACACCTCAATATTGTTCGTAAGACTCTCAAATATTATATGAGCTTGAGGGTGACTTTGGACGTCGTCGTTGGGATAAACGTCATTGAAAAATGCGTACACAATTCGATTTCAATATATTTTAGTATTTGCTTTCTGTTGAACTTCATTATGGTAATATTTTATATATCTTCAGATTGAGGAGGTTTTGGATATACCGACAATTATTGCAAAAGTCAATCATTTACTCGAACAAATGTTTTTGTTTGGAGATTGTTTGCATTGGCATGAAAAAATGTATTTGCTGGAGGAATGATAAATTTCATCATTGTTTGGCAATTTAAATTGAATTCTTTACATGCATTTCTGATCAGGGTCGGCGCTAGACTTTTGGGGGCCCTAGGCGAATTTTAAATTTGGGCCCCTTTGTTATAAAATATATATAATCAGTTTATTTTTCTAAAGGTAAAAATATTAACTAAATATTGACATATTATTTTCTCTAATATATTATTTTTTAGATAGATAATTAAATAACAAACTTAATTAAATTTTAAATCGTGAATTTATTTGTATAATTTTTAAGATTAAAAATATTATTATAGCCGAAGAAAATTTTACAAGTATATGTACATTCTTAACTTTATTTCATTCTTTTAAAAATATCATAATTGATTGCTTGACTTTATTTCATTCCGTGACATTCTTAACTCTATTAATTATATATTTCATGTATAGAAAAAATTATATATATGATATACATCATAAATAAAACTAAGAAAAAGATATACATACCATAGTTGTTTGAGGCGCAAGGCGACACGACGCGACGAGGCCGAGCCTTGCCTTAAGGCGACGCGAGGCGCAAAGCGCGGGCTTTTTGGGGGCTAAAATGCTTGTATATGAATTTATCAATATATATCAAATTATCAACAATAATTATAAAATTCAAGACTTTTAAAGACAATATAATAAACATATTTATCATACAACATCCCAAAAACCAAATTCATAACTCAAAGTCTCAAAATAAATTTAAAGTGTCAATAGTCAAATACCAAATAGTCTTAAATTGAGCAAACAAGTTCAAAGCAATGTAAAACGATAATAAATCAATACATGTGAATATTTAATCAGACCACTCTCCTCCAATCACATGATGATCATCATCATCATCATCACTATCATTATTGCCGCTTCCTCCGTTCTCGTCATCTTTATAACATTCATTATCTTTCTCTTCCTCTTCATCATCATCACTATCACCACTAACATCACGTGTAGACGAAGATTGTGGTAATGTAGATGAGGATGTTGGTAATGTAGATGATGTAGTCGGCAACGTAGATGAGGATGATGGTATTGTAGATGCTGAAGAAGTTGGCAAACTAAATGATGGTGTCGGTGTCTATTCTTTGATGCTTTTCCCGCGGGTGCTGAAACTTTATCTATCGGGGTTTTAGATGTAGAAGCCGAACCTCTTGATTTCCTCAAAGAATATGCAGGTTCATTTTCCCCCGATGCATGGGCAACTTGTTCCCAAGTTAAGTCATCGTCGGAATGCACAAGATCAATATCATCATCATCATCATCCATCGTCACTTCCCCCATTTTTCCCACCAACCATTCATCAGTACCATCTACATAAGGATTCTCCAAGATAATAGGGCCGATGGCATCACGCAACTCATATCTCCGTCTTAAAGATCTATTGTACTTAATGTACACTAAATCATTAAGACGTTTTTGCTCCAAACGATTCCTTTTCTTGGAATGGAGCTGCAAAGTTTAATTAATTATAACTTATTAGAATATTATATTAATATATGTTAGAACTTTAGATTATGAAATGTAAAGACACTTACGTGTTGAAATACACTCCAGTTACGTTCACAACCGGAAGAGCTACAAGTAAGGCTGAGAATTTTGATGGCAAGTTTTTTCAAATTTGGTGCCGAATTCCCATATGCACCCCACCATTCAACTAATTGAAAATAAAAAAGATTTAAAAACATTAGTGTCATTTTTATGAAATTAATAATAATATTAATCGAGTATATGGTGCCATTTTTGTTCTTTGTCTAATAGCTTGTTTGCTTGAAAAAGTTCCTTCAGTTTGTTTGTAATACTTTAGCTCCGAGGCAATTTTATCTTGTATATCTTCATCTTCAACCAACTTTTCAACACATTTATCAAATCCAGAGGTAATCACTTCAACATCTTCAATTTCCTTATTTGCATAATAAAACTCGGGATTGAGTAAATGTCCCGCGGCATGCAAAGGCCTATGAAGTTGATTTTGTCATCGGTTGTCAATGATTCTAAATATCTCGGAATACCTCTGCTCATTGTTGTTGAAAGACAACGCAATTTTCTTCTTTGCACGGTCCATTGCCTCATATATGTATCCTATTGGAGGCTTTTTCTCTCCATCCACAAGTCGGAAAACCTCAACAAGTGGGCCAGCAAACTTCATAATGAAACTTATCATTTTCCAAAATTCGATGTTCAAAATAACTCTCACTGCTTGTTTGCCGCCTCTTTCCTTTGCAAATTTGCTAGATTTCCATTTATCAGAAATGAACATGTCTCTCAATTGCGACTTGTGCTTTTGAAATCTTTTCAAAGTCAAGAAAGCAGTTGCAAAACGAGTTGATCCCGTCCTAACCATATCTCTTTGGCTTGTGAACTCTCTCATCATGTTCAAAACTATTGTTCGATTATAGATATATCCATTGATGTTAATTGCACGTTCAAGTGTCCTTTTCCATTCGGGTAACTTGAACATATCTTCGAACATTAAATCCAAACAGTGAGCCGCGCATGGAGTCCAAAACATATGAGGATATCGAAGCTCCAACCTATTTCCTATTCATCGAACAATAAAAAATAAAATTAATTGAATATAATAAATATATTATAAAATGCAATAGATTAATGATTTATTACTCACCGGCATAAACATTTTCACTTGCACTATCGGTGACCACTTGTATCACACTTTTTTCTCCAATACGTCTCACAAAATTATCGAGCAACTCGAACATTTTTTCACCCGTGTGAGATTAACTTGATGCATCGACTGATTCGATGAACATACTCCCTCGAGGAGTATTGACCAAAAAGTTGATCAAAGACCTTTGTTTTCCATCTTTCCAACCATCCGCCATCAAAGAGCAACCATACTTCTCTTTTTCTTCCTCATTTGCCTTCATCAATTGTTTTGTGTGCTCCACCTCCTTCTTCAAATAACTAACTCTTGCATCGTGATAAGTAGGAGGTTTCATTCCGGTACCGTATTGTCCTATAGCTTCAATCATAGCTTTAAAACTATCATAGTTCACTGCATTAAATGCGATGCCGGCATCATACATCCATCTACAAAATTTTTGAACTTCATTTTCCCGCATCTTCTTTTGAACTTCTAAGAACGAGCTGGATAAATCACCTTTCATTCTTTGGACATCCTCGTCGGATTGTTTATTAAAGAACAAATGAAGATATGGCAAAATGCATGTTCGTTAAAGGGTGATAGCATCACCTCTTCTATTAAACTAATCGAACACTTAATGTGGTGTAAGGTGAAAATTTAAAATAGAAGAGGTGAACTGCAAAAGAAGTTTATGTAATGTCACCTAATATCATAGAGGTATAGGGAATTATCTCTTGTTAAATTTAAGCCCAATGATTAAATTTTATGGTGAAGTATTATCACACGTTTGATAGTTCTTTAAATTACAACAATACTTATTCACTGTATAACTTTTCGGCTCTGTTTAAGCTATTGCATTAAATTGGGTAGCTTTATCCTTAAATATGTTAGATACTATGTTTGTAATCCTAGTACCAATCACTTTCTTTGGGCCCACTATCAGAAGATGATAATTGGTATAAAAGTGAAATTATCTTGGCTTTATTCGACCCTGCCATATCTTCTCATTACAAAGTTGTTTGTGTCCGGAGATCGTGGAAAAACCTTAATCAAATTTTTATTTACTTATCAGTTACTAATGCTTGGGAAGTCTGTGGAGACCCCTTTACGTCTTCTTTCGTAAGTTTTAGTGACGGGGTTTATTGGAATGGCGCAGTTCATTGGATGGAATGCAAACTGCATTTGTTTTTCAAAATTGAGGATCATATGCTTCACGAAATGCCAAAAATACCTTTCTCGAATTGGACGGACACATATTACTCTGGGGAGTCCTGTGATCACTTACACTTTGTAGAAACACTTGACACACATTTCAGTTTATCGTGTATAAGACAAAAAGAGATTATTCCGAGTGGTTTATCAAGTACCAAGTTGATTTTTCACCCATTGTTGTTGCTTATCCTGAGATGATTCAGTCGTTTAATCATCCCACAACGGGCTCGCATTGCCATAATTACTTTGTATGTTGCATAGTTCGTGATGAGGAGAAGGAGAAGGGGGAGGATGAGCCCTTATTGGTTATGCAAATACATGTGAAAGTCGTACAACTCGATCTTAATCATAAGAATTTCATAATCTTAAAGGAGTTGGAGGGCTCTGTTGTTTATCGTCAGTCGGATCTTCATGAATGTCAAGGTGAATTGAGATATCGTAACATAAATGGACTTCAATATATTGAGTCTCTGTGTAAAGTTTAGTGCATACTTTTTTGATGAACTTCATTATGGTATTATCTTGTATTTTTTTAGTTCGAGAAAGTTTTTGGATAGCAAGAGTCTTTAGTGGTAACATATGTATTGGTATAAATTTGTTATATGAAAGCAAAAATTTATTTGTTTAGCTTATACCTTGTTGATGTCTTTAGATTAAAAAGAGGGAGCTACTATTGATTTATTTTTGAAATTATGTGAAGTACTTTGCCCTTCTAATATCTAATCATCATTAATCAAAATCATGCAGTAGTCTTACAATCATGTAAATAATAAAACTATTTAAAGAACAGAGGAGAATGTCTGCTGAAACTGTTGCTTCAATTGATGATCTCTTGCTAGTAATTTTGTCACATCTACCTACAAAATCACTGCCCCTGCCCATCGCGTCGCTGCGCTTTGCGCAAACGCTTACCACTTAGCGCCACTATATGCTCTATTTAGGCTATAGCGCAATAACCCATAGCGCCAAATAGCGCGCTATCTAATGTAAGCCAGAAAAAAAAAAACCTAGGTTGAAATTAAGTAAATTGATTGCATAATTAATTGTTGGTTTTACTAAAATAAAATAAAATTTACCATAATTTGTCTAAAATTATGTTTATTTGGCTGGTTTTTTAAATTTATTTTCCCTATATTTTTACTTATTTTGGTTTACCTATTTCTAGGAATTAGGTTAAATTGGCTAAATTTTCTTTATTAGTTGCTGATTTTCGTAAATTTCACTACGCCAAAAATTATGAAGTAAAGACTTTTTAATTTCTTGTTATGAGTATAAAAATTGAAATTGAGCAAATTCGATCCAATAAAGGGCGGCAAATCTCTAAACCCTAGTATCCTCCCAATTTCCCTCTTCAACCTCCAAAATCTTCAGACCCATGGTCTTCATCTAAATTAAGTAACAAAATTAGCAAAACTCTCAATTTGTCACTAGTTTATGAGATGAAAAAGGATTATTTTGAATGGTTTATCAAGTACTAAATTGATCTTTCACCAATTTTTGCTGCATATCCTGAGATAAGTAGAGGTCATACTAATCCGAGAATATGCTTGTGCTACTATGATTTCTCTAGCTGGAAGGAGGAGGAGGAGTCATTCTTGGTTTTGCAGACCCCTGCAAAAGTTATACCCCTCAATCTTGTTCGTAAGACTCTCAAAGCTTATACGAGTTTGAGGGTGACTTTCGACGTCGTCCTTGGGATAAACATCACTGGAATATGCATACACAACTGGATTTCAATATATTTTAGTATTTTCTTTCTGTTGAATTTCATTATGGTAATATTGTGTATATCTTTAGTTGGAGGAGGTTTTGGATATACCGTCAATTATTTCAAGAATCAATCATTTACTGGACAAAATATGCTGGTTGGAGGTTCTTGCATTGACATGAAAAAATGTATTTGCTGGAGGAACGATAGCTGCTGATGTAAATGTTAATCTTTAATTTTATCTTGTTACCTTGTTGTTTTGGCAATTTAAATTGAATTCTTTACATGCATTTATCTCGAGATCAGGGCCGTCGCTAGACATTCGGGGGCCCTAGACGAATTTTAAATTTGGGGCCCCTTTGTTATAAAAAATATATAATCAGTTTGTTTTTTTAAAGGCAAAAATATTAACTAAATATCGACATATTATTTTCTCTAACATATTATTTTTTGGATAGATAATTAAATCTAACATGCTATTTTTTAGATAGATAATTAAATCTATTAATTATATAATTATCATGTATAGAAAAAAGTTATACATCATATATAAAACTAAGAAAAAGATAGGCATACGTATAAAAATATGGATGGGGTTAGATAAATTTTATTGGGGGCGATTTTTTTTTTTTTTTGCAATGTACTAAGTGAGAAAGTGATAAGCAGAAAATCATATTATAAAGAAAAAAACCGTATTCTTTTGATAATAATTAAGAAAGAAATTTTTTAAAGTACTTATTAAGAAAAAAATATTGACAAAAAATCATTAAGTTAGAAAAATGATTAAAAGAATAACTACTATGAAGGGAAAATAAAAAAGACGAACATTATTAAAAAAAAAATTTAAATAACATGAAACAATCAAAATATAAGAAAAAAAAAACTCAATATTGAGATTTGAACCCTAGACCTCCCACTCATCAAAATGAAGTCATATCAAGTGAGCCAAGATACATGTTATGCACATAAAATTTATAAAATTAAAAATATTTAATTTTTTAATTTTCCTAAAGGCCCAAATATAAATTTTGGGGCCCTCCGAATGAGACCCTAGGCGTCGGCCCAAGTTGCCTAGCACTTGGGCCGGTCCTGCTCGAGATTTGGTAAATTTGGTGATACTACATAAAAGTTCATACGTGGTTCCAACCATTTAACTTGCATTTAAAAGAATATCTGTGCTTGTTAATAATATTATTTATTTTGCCCCTTGATTTCTTTAAAGAAAAATAAAAGGATAAATTACCTAAATAAGTAAATAGATTAATTCTAATTTAAAATGGTTTAATCCATGTAATTTTAAAATAACAATTATAAATATATTTTATTAATAGAAAAGTATACACATATTCATTTATTTCATTCTATATAGTATAAATGCATATTTTATTAGAAGTTATATTTATTTTTATGCAATAAAAAATTCATAAACATAGATTTTTTAATCTTTACTCTAGTAAACAAATATTTATATTCGTTTGAAATTATTTTTAATTTTAAAGTAATTTTATTCTTAAAATTTGGACATACAACGACAATAACTTGAATTTTTTATAATTATGTTTTAATTCTCTCTATAATTTGGTCAAAACAAAAGTCTATATATACCATATGGCAAGGCAAAATTCATGTTCATTAAAGGGTGATAGCATCACCTCTTCTATTACACTAATCGAACAGTTAGGGTGGTGTAAGGTGAAAATTTAAAATAGAAGAGGTGAACTGCAAAAGAGGTTTATGTATTGTCACTTAATATCAGAAAGGTGTAGGCAATTATCTATGGTTAAGTTTTATCACACATTTGACAGTTCTTTAAATTGCAACAATACTTTTTCACTGTATAAACTTTTCGGCTGGTGTTGAATGTATTTCTCATGTTCTAAAACGATCTTCTGAACAATTTTTTGGACGTAATCTAAAATATTAGTTTAACAGACTATATTACTCTACTAATATGAACTGACAAAATTAGACTTTTTACTTATAAATTTAAACTTGAAACGTGGAGGACCGAGATATTCCTACCTACAACTACATTCTTTCTAATTTTTTTTGGCATCATACATTCTTTGTAATTACTTGCATGGGAATTGAAACAATAGTAGCTATTTTGTATTTGAAGAAATTACTCAGAAGAGAAGATTACATTTCCCGATTAGTTATTACGACACCAATTTTTTTTTACCATGAATGGTTGTATTTTTTATTTAAGTTGTATTATGTCTTAATTCATATGTATTTTTAAATTAAGTCTTTTTTTTTTCAAAAATTCCAATTAAGTCATATTTTTCGTTATCATAATATAATATTTCTTATTTTTCAAATTTAAAAATTTGATAAAAACTAAAAATGTTTAAACTACAACCTAAATTCAAAATACAACTAAAAATATTCATACTGGATAAATAAAATTTTAAAATTTAAACTAATCATATTATTAAATCTAACACAAACTAAAAATTACAATATTATTAAAAGATAAATAAAATTAATTACAATTTTGTACACAATGTTATAATAAATAAAACTATTTTAAATTCTATTTTTTTACATAATTTTATATTTTTACACATTTAATTCTTTAAAAAGCCAAGAATTAATTAAAAAAAATCAATAGGTGGCCGCCATTGCCTAGATGACCGCGAGTGGTCAAGCCATGACCACCCACTTGCCCAAACGACCACCCCCTCCCCATTTCCCCCTCTTAACCGCCCGTCACCCCGCCCTCTTTTGTTGTCTCCACCCGACAGTAGCCTCCCTCCCCCTCTTGCCCTTTTGCCGACTCAGCTGGGGATGGCTTAAGGGAAGTAAACGTAATTGTTCCTTTGAAAAATGTTATTCACAGTTTGGATAAGTGCACATCTATATGACGATCTCCTTATTTTCCTTTTCTATGATTTTCTATCATTGTTAAAAGACCTACAAAAGTAAATAATGGCGTATCCCCTATTAAAAAAACACTAAACTAGGAAAATACAAAAAATTAACGCCAAAAAAATGGACCTACTTAATTACTCGACTCAAACTTCCACTTTGGCCAAACATGCCAAAATCCATGAAGTTTTTCGATTAATGACTTGGAGGATTATAAAAGGCAACTAATTTAGATTGTTGATAAGGATCAATCCTAAAACAATGCAATATAAAAAGACGAAAATACAATTGCAACAGTAATAGTGAAACATGAAAAAAAAAATCATCAATGCTTTGATTGAGGATCATAACACCTACAACTCGATTGCAGGAAATTAAAGAAGCTTGTATAATCTTGGACAACTTCGAAATTAGCTCGATTGTCATTAAAAATAATAGCTCGATGGCATGCAAATACACTTTCAATAATTGCCTTATTAATTTTGAAATTGTCCAAGATTTTACAAGGTCTTTTAGTTGTCTGCAATCCACTAGTGAACTACTGTTCTTTATTATTCTCAGTCGAAGCACTAAAGATTGATCATCTTCCATTTTTCATTGTTATTGTTGAAGTTTGATTTCCGTATTTAAATGTTACGTCGACGATAATTTTAGGCTTGAGAAGGGAAATCTACTATTCTTCTGCCGATGATTAAATTCCTTAAGGGTCCATTTGGATTGATGGATTTGAAATGAAGAGGGATTTCAAATGAATGGATTTGAAATTCCAATGATTTGAAATCCATTCATTTGCAATCTCTTGTTTGGATAAATTTTTTTATAAATGATTTCAAATCCATTCATTTAAAATCCATTGTTTGGTATTTATCATTTGTGTTATTTGAAATTCCCAATCGTGCCTTATAATTTGCTCCATGAGTTAATTCTTGTTGTTGATTTTGGGATAAAATTGCATAAATCGATTTGGGGCAAAATTATAATTTTTGAAAATTGAGGGACCAAAACTGCAAATTAGGATTTCAGAAAATCTGGGGCCGAATTTAAAATATTAATTTTTTGAAAATTCTAGACTGAATTGGAACTTTGGGTTTTTCGAAAACTTGGGGTCAAATGGCAATTTTTGAAAATTAAGGGACCAAAAGTGCAAATTTGGATTTTTGAAAATCAGGTTCCGAATTGAAAAATTTAATCTTCTGAAAATTAGGGACTGAATTGCAGTTCTGATTTTTTTGAAAATATGGGGTCAAATTGCAATTTCTGAAAAAAGGGACCAAAAGTGAAAATTTGGATTTCTGAAAATCAGGGGCCGAATTGAAAATTTTAATCTTCCGAAATTAACTGAATAGTAATTCTTGGTTTTTAAAAAATTTGGGGTCAAATTGTAATTTCCAAAAATTGAGGGACCAAAAAGTGCAATTTAAATTTTTGAAAATCAGGGGCCGAATTGAAACTTTTTATTTTCTTAAAATACTGGACTGAATTGCAATTCTTGATTTTTCAAAAATCTAGGGTCAAAATTGCAATATCCAAAAATTGAGAGACCAAAGGTGCAAATGCGGTTCCTGAAAATCAGGGTCCGAATTGAAAATTTTAATTTATGAAAATTCTGGACTGAATTGTCATTCTGGGTTCTTCGAAAATCTAGGGTCAAAATTGCAATTTCCGAAAATTGAGGGACCAAAAGTGCAATTCGAATTTCTGAAAATAGTAGCCGAATTGCAAATTTTAATTTTTTGAAAATTATGGACTGAATTGCAATTCTAGGTTTTTTGAAAATCTGAGATCAAATTGTAATTTTTAAAAGTATACAATGTGGACATTTTTTTAAGTGGAATTTCAAATGACTAGTTTTAGGAGGAATTTCAAATCCACTTGAAATTGGCTTGTAATCCATTGGAATAAAATCCAGGATTTCAAATGAATGAATTAATTTTGTATCCAAATAGCATAATAGATTTGACAAGGAATTTCAAATCCACTCAACACAAATCCATCCATCCAAATGGACTCTAAGACTATATGTATGGAAATCATTGGATTTTATTTATTTTTTTGATAAGTACGGATATTCCTTACTAATTTCTCTAACTAAATCAGAGATAATGAAGTAAAATGATTTTTATACTAAACTTTAATTTTTTTTTCTTAGGGCATCTCTAGTGTATAAAGGGGAGGGTAGATTTGGGGGTTTTTGGATCTAGGGGGGAAAAATGAGAAAAAATGTATGAAGGGGAGAAAAAGCTATTCTCCCCCAATTCCTTCTCACCGCTTGAAGCGGTGAGTGGTGAGCTGCTGCGAGTGCCCAGCCCAATTTTTTTTTCTTTTTTAAATAATAACTCTTTTAATTTTAAAAAAAATTCTTTAAAATACCTTATTAAATAAAATGTAATTCTTATTTAATCTTAATTTTATTTAATTTGTGTACTATTTTTAAAAAGTTAATTTTAGTACAAAAATGTAATTTTTAGTTAATAAAATCAAATTTAATGTTACTTTTATGTTGGAAAATTTAATGTCAATATTAAATTATTTTTGTTATTTTCAAATCATGTCAATCAAGTATTTAATTGTTGTATTATTGTGCACCAATTTTAAAAAAAAAATTAGTTGTTATATTATTATGTACTTAAAAAAAAATTATTGGTTGTCAACTATTTAATTATTGTATTGTTGTGTTTTTTTAAAAAAAATATTGGTTGTTATTGTTATTATTAATGTCAATCTTAAATTATATCTTATTGTTATTAATTATTTATTTATTTATTATTGTTTAATTTTTATTATTATTATTATTATTAAGTGAGAGTGGGGGAAATTGAGAATTTTAATTAAATGTAATTGATAGATTGATACATTTTAGATGATTTATGAAAAGGAACGAGAAAGCTGGACTTGAATTATAGGAGGAAGATGGACTAAGTGAGGGGAAGCTGGTATTGTACTGGAGAAGCCGTTAATTAAATAAAGGTATAAAAATTGGTAGGATTTAGAAACCCTAGTCTCTTCCCAAATTTCTCTCGTTCTTATCAATTAGCTCTACAATCTACATCTCTTCCGATATCTTCAAACTCACGCCTCCCTGTAAATCAATTTAAAAGTTTACAAACACTCTCAATCTTCAATAATTATGGCGGACTGAGAAGGAGCCGATAGATGGAATGAATTTACTCTTTTTGCAGCTGATTTTGTTCACAAATCTCTGATTTAAGGCGTTCATTCCGGTGATTGCTGTTACGATTATTTCGTTTCTGCTTTTCGGGTAAATTGTGTGTACTTTTTTCCTTTTGTTGAGCTTGTATGAGCGGATCAATATTCGTTGGCTTTATCATCTAGAGCTCAATTTTTGGCTGCAGATTTGTTATTATTAAGCAAAAAGTCATTTTTTTACACAAATTTTTGTTTGGTTTTACTATTGATTCATTTGTGAATTGTGCGAAGTAGTTTGCCCTTCAAATTTCTAATCTGCTTTCTCTGCCAAACATAAATCTGCAGTAGTTTCACAATCATGGAAAAAATAAAAAGTAAAGCAGTGCAGGAGAAAAACTCTGCTGAAATTGTTGCTTCAATTGATGATCTCTTGAAAGACATTCTGTTGCGACTACCTATTAAATCACTCCTCCGCTTCGAGTCAGTATGCAAACACTGGCAATCTCTCATCACAAATCCGAGATTCTGTCATCTCCGCAATCGGACCATCGGCCTCATGTTCCCATGTAGAGCCGACATTCTAAAAGCTGAACCCTTTCTTGAATATGTTCCCTTTTCTGAAACTCCATTTAACAAGAATCTTGAGTATGATAAAGACGCTGATTTCACCACGGTTATACAGTCATGCAACGGGCTCTTGCTCTGTTTCAGCTATTGCATTAAATTGCGTAGCTCTATCCATAAAAATGTTAGATACTATGTTTGTAATCCTAGTTACAATCAACTTTCTTTGGTCCCACTACCAGAAGATGATAATTGGTATAAAAGTGAAATGAGCTTGGCTTTCGACCCTGCCATATCTCCTCATTACAAAGTTGTTTGTGTCCGGACATCGCGGAAAAACCTTACTCAAATTTTTATTTACTCATCAGTTACTAATGCTTGGGAAGTCTGTGGAGACCCCTTTACGTCTTCTATCGTAAGTTTTAGCGACGGGGTTTATTGGAATGGCGCAGTTCATTGGATGGAATGCAAACGGCATTTGTATTTCAAAATTGAGGATCATGTGCTTCACGAAATGCCAAAAATACCTTTCTCGAATTGGACGGACACATATTACTTTGGGGAGTCTTATGACCACTTACACTTTGTGGAAACACTTGACACACATCAGCTTAACGTGTATGAGATAAAAAGAGATTATTCCGAGTGGTTTATCAAGTACCAAGTTGATCTTTCACCCGTTGTTGCAGCTTATCCTGAGATGATTCAGACGTTTAATCATCCCACAACGGGCGCGTATTGCTATAAGTACTCTGTATGTTGCATAGTTCGTGATGAGGAGAAGGAGAAGGGGGAGGAGGAGACCTTCTTGGTTTTGCAAATACCTGAGAAAGTCATACAACTCGATCTTAATCATAAGACTTTCAGAATATTACAGGAGTTGGAGGGCTCTGATGTTTTTCGTCAGTCGGAACTTCATGAATGGCCAGGTATATTGAGATATCGTCACACAAATGGAATTCAATATATTGAGTCTGTGTGTAAAGTTTAGTGCATGCTTTTTGATGAACTTCATTATGGTTATATTTGTATTTCTTCAGTTCAAGGAAGTTTTTGGATAGCAAGAGTCTTTAGTGGTAGTATATGTATTGGTATGTGCTCATGTTGATGCTTTTCACCATGTACTGAGTTGAGCTTTCTGTATTTGTTTGTATAGATTTCAAATCCTTATATAGCTGGATTTGAAAATTCGTTCTTTGATCGAAATGAAGATTAAAGTGTCTTTGTTTAGTCACTCCCGTATTATACCAGTTGTGTCGATTTTGGTAATTAGAGTGTTGTTGCTGTGAATTGAACTCAGTGTATGCCTTTTCTTCAACAGATTCTAAATGTTGAGCAAAATTTTTAAAAGAGGCCATTTGAATTTGCTAAAGTTTAAAGGTTAAATATATCTGTATAATAATAGTATGTATATGGATCTACAAATTGATATGATTCCTTGAAGTTTTTGGTGTACCTAGACCCAGTAGTTGTTTCGTAGTTAAATCACATTTAATATTTTGATTAAACTTGTTTGCAGTGGTGTGTGAGTTTGTTATTTCCAACATCAGTCTTTTGGTGTATAACCATGTCTTGAATTCACACATTTTCCATGTAATTAGCTTAGGATATTTCTGATTAATGTTTTGATGAGTGCATTTTTTTAAATTTTCTTTACATCTTTAGTCTTTTGCTGAAAAAATTGTGTTTTTTATATGCTTTGTAACAAAGAAGAAAACTACACTCTTTTTATTCTTTATAGCATAGCATAAACAAAGTATGACATCTGTTGTTGTCCACTGTATATTTTCAACAATGTAAATGGTTTACAGATTTCGATATTTGCCCATAACATTATGGAATAAATCAATATATGATATATTTTCTTCTTTGCAAAGCAGTAACCTATTTAAGCGTTAAATACATCTTTCGTACGGTTATTTTGCTTTGCAAAGCGAAAAATGTTTAGCAATCGTTAAAGAAGGTATTTTTGACATTTTACCGTAGAAAAATGATTCATTATAAATTTTTTGATATTTCAATGTGATTGTCTTGTTGTAGATTGATTTAGGGTGAGTTTGGCCTAGCGATTCAAAAAGCAATTATAAGAGAATTAATTTTACCAAAATTGATTTTGGTAATAATTGATTATGATAAAAATTAATTATGTAATAATTGCTTTTGTATAATAGCTTTTGTAAAAGTAACACTTTAGTTGTTTCTAAAATAAGTTGATTTTTTGCTTATCGAGATTCCAAAAGTGATTATGGTCTTGGGGGTCAAGCACCATGAAAATCACGATTGAACAGAAGTAATTTTTATAATCAGGGCAAAACACTTCAAAAATCACAATAGAAATATAAAAGTGATTTTAAGATCTCCAATCGCTGGGCCAAACTCACTCTTAATAAGAGATTCATGCACTTTAGATATTTTGTCTATATATAAGTCAGTGGATATGTTTTATTTAGATTTCTTTTTGATGTAAGAGAATCATGCACATGAGTATTTAAATTTTAGATGATGACTACTGGAGCAAATAGCGAAAATTGAGTAGCTAAAACACTGTTCACTATGTATAATTTGATATAGTTGATCATTTATAGATGACATTGTTGGAGATGCTCTAAGCAAACATGAGCTGCTTTATCCCAAATAGAGAGAGACTTCTTGTAATAGGAAAGACATGAACTGCCCAATGAAGTAGTTGGTGTTCAAATTGATAATTTTATATGTATCAGTTTATTCATGTGTTATTATAAAACCACCGATCAAAATTTTCAACTTTTCTATCGAAAACATCGAAAAGTTTCCGTTTTTGAATCAGGCGAAACGAAAACAAGATGTAATTCGAAAACTATTTATTTGCCTTAAACTCTGTTATTTTCCTAAATTTAGTAATTTTTTTTACAAATTTTCCTTAGTGTTTCCGAAACATTTCCGAATAGTCTCGAAAAGTTTCCAATATTTGACTCTCCGAAACATACATTCGAAACGAAATTTTGATCCATGTATAAAACACTTCGCTCCATGTATCATTTGATATGGAGAAGGATAATTTTGTCATTTTACATATACATAATATTTTTTTATTATCATACTCCATTTCGGGCGAGTAAATTACACTCTTCAATGAAAAAGGTAAATTGATCATTTAAAATATTCACAGGTAAAATGTTTTTTTTCCAAATTGCACGATTATATTTGAATTTGAAGGTTTGTAGAATATTCTGAGAAATTAGTATTGATTAAGCAACTAAGTGCCCATTTTCTAGGCTTTTTGTTTTTATTTTAATAAAAGGATAATTATACACCTTGAGATTTGTTGTAACTAGTGAGATCTTCTTTGAGATTCAATAATAGCAGAGACCCCTCACATTTTAATTTTCATCAAACAGGTTCACCCTCACAAATTGATTTCTAAATATAATGCCCATTAATTTTCTAGGATCACCTTTCACCTTAAGTTTGACCAAGAATCTGAAGAATATCTTCTAAAATTTAGCAATAATTTTCTTTATGTGTTTTTTATTGAAATTATCATTTTGTTAATGTTCTTCCCAAACTCCTCACATGATTTGGTATCTGAAACTGTAACAAAGAATGAAATTATGTATGCTTGTGCAATCATTACTATTTCATCCTACTGGAATTACCACATTGAAAAGCACGTATACCCAACTTATTCTTGAAGGATAAATACACGGTTTAATAATAAAATAATTTATTATTTCTATTAGATTGAAGACAAGTTCTTGTGAGTAATTTTAGTTTTCAAGAGATCCGAAAACATCTCTCTAAAACAATACATATACATGTAAGAGAATGATAATGATAAGGCTCGAGTTTTAAAAATGTAAGCTAATAACTTTAAAATTAGGAAAATTAGAAAATATACTATAAACAATTTGACGTGTTTCACTTAGCGGGATTTTGAAGAATGTTAAGCACCTCTACCTTAAACAAAGGTGATGTTTTATCCTTTTTCATATCTCTCTCTATTGTTGGCAAAGTTGCATTTCCGTCTTTAAATGTTGCTTCAAAGTTTATGTTAGAATGATAAAAGGAAAAATCAAAGGGCCTGTTTGTTTGACGTTTCTTAAATAAATTTCGTGTTTCGGAAATGTCAAACAAACATGTTTCTATTTTCTGAAATAAATTTTTCATTTCTCAATATTCTCATACTACTCTCTCAAAACCCAAACAAACAGCAATTTTCTTATCTCTAAACAAAACATATACAAATTCTACTATGATTTGACATAAAATAACCTATCTCTTACACAATTTACCTCACAACAAACATGATTTGACATAAAATCTTACACATTTTACACCTACAAACTAAACTCTTCCAAAAAAACCTATACCTATACCTTATTTCTCAAATCACACTCTCAAAATCAATGTTTTCAGAACCGGACCGGACAGTGAACCGGTGAGCCAGTTGGGCACTGGTGTTACTGGTCAAACCGGATTACGTCATAATGATATAAAATATATTTAGTTTTAATGTATAAATAATATGCGTAAAATTTATAACATTATCCTACAATTAATTAAAAATATTCTAAAACATAGAATAAATTTAAGTTAAATCATATAATATTTATTTAACTTATATCATAACGGTAATACGATACTAATTAGTAAGCTTATATAAATATAGTATGATTATATTTGTTTACTTAAAATACAAAATTGTAAGTTAAAAATACAACAAACTAAGAGAGTAATAAATTTTAAAATATGATTATGTATACAAGTCTAGTATTGAAAATCAAATTTAAATAGTATATCGATTTGATTTTTGAACTTTGAGACTCTTTATTCTAAAAATAATATAGCTGAAAATACATTTTCTTATATAAAAACTTTTAATAAGAAATTATGTCATAAAACTAAAATTAGTTTTAATTTTTATTGATAATGTGTAAAATATTAATTTGAATTAATTATCATAATCTAATTTATAAATAAATATAGTTATAAGTTTTCTATAATATATGTATTTTTATACGAAAAGTTTAACAAAAATGATGTAGCTCAAGAGGTCAGGTGCTCATAATATTAAAAAAAGTAAAAAGGAAAATCATAATCGGGTTGAACCGGTCCAAACCGTTTCGCTAGTTTTGGACTGGTTCAACCCGGTTCATATTGGTTTTAAGGGGTTAACCGGACCGAATAGGTGTTCGGTTCACGGTTGAACCGGTCAGACCGACCGATCTGGTCCGGTTTTAATAACATTGCTCATAACCCAAACAAATAACATGACGCAAATCGATATTATTTCACAAATCTGCACCACTCTCCCAAACTACTTTCCAAAACACCAAACAAATAGGTCCAAAGTGTTTTTGCTTTTGATTATATTCTTTAACATTGCTTGCATTGTTATTATCCATTTGAGTTGCACCAAGAAAGCAACTTTTCGCCATTAATTTTTTCACTACACCTTAAATAACGAAGTAAGAGAGGATTTTTATACTATAGTTTTTTATTTTTTTTAAAATTATGAAAATTAGAAATTAGAAATTAAAAAAGATATATTAGACAATAATGAGCGGCGGATTTTTGTTAACCCTAGTTTCCCTCTTCTGATCAATGAAGCCTCCATATCCTCTTCCAATATATTCAAACCCATTTTAATAATCATACTAATGCATGCTTAAATTAAATGAGATAAAAAGGGTATATGGGTCAATACAACTTCATTAAATGGCTTGAACTGCAGGGGCATTTTTATAATTTTGCATCAAGGCTTAGTAAAGAGGCAACAGCCACGCCGAGAGGGAGCGTGGAGCGTCATCTAAAAAATATTTTGAGAGTGCCTTTAGAGCGTGTAATATTTTATATTATGTATATTTGTACATTTTGCACTTCTTTGTTATTAACATTTTATTCTTAATAAATAATTTATTCATTTTTAAACATTTAGAATTTATATGTCTAAATTCAGTACTTTAGATTTATGTATATCCCAAATTTAAAATTTTCTTCATTTAAATAAAATTTATTTTATCATTTAAAATAGTGAAATGAAATCAGTAATTTTAACTATAATTTTTAACACAAAAATAAAACTAAGATTTTCATAATTTTAAATTAAGATTTAAAGCTGTTTAATAATTCAAGAAAATATATTGAAATGAACTATCTTTCATTTAAAATTTGACCAAAAATTGATTGATTGTTCAGTTAATTTGACCATAAATTTGACCCGCGAATTTAGTTATCTAGCTAGAAATCAGAATGTTGAATGTTCAATTAGTTGCCTTCTTCCCCAAACCTCTGTAGAAACTTCCACTTATGATCCATTCTTCCTTGATCGACTTTCTCCATTCTTGTTTCTCTGGGATCAGGAGTCGATTCACCTATCTCCATTGGAGCTCCTAGATTGACTTTTCAATTGTATCTTGTAATTCAATTCATGTAATTAGTTGTTGATTCAGTAAAAAAACATTTGATTACCATTAAATCCATGGCTTCCTATTACGGTACGCTTCACATACCAACACTCTGAATCTGTCTTCAATTATACCCTTTCACCGTTGCCGCTGATTTTCTATTGCCGGTGATTGCTGTTACGTTTGTAAGTTTTTGGGTAATTTGCTGTTAACTTCTTTCATTTCAATTTAACTTATATTTTCTATTTCCTTTCACTTTTTGCTGTTTTTAAGAAACATAAATTTGTTAAAGCAAAAAGTCATTGTTTGCCCATTTTTAGTTTAGCTGGTGACCTGTTGATGTCCTTAGCTAAAGAGCTGCTATTGATTTATTAATGAAATATGTGAAAGTAATTTGCCTTCTAATTTCTAAGAGCATCTAACATAAATCTGCTGTAGTCTTACAATCATGGAAGAAATCAAGATCCCTAAAGAAGTGCAGCAGAAAAAATCTGCTGAAATTGTTACTTCAATTGATGATCTCTTGATAGTAATTCTGTTGCGTCTACCTGTAAAATCACTCCTCCGCTTCAAATCAGTATCGAAACACTGGCTGTCTCTCATCGCGAATCCAAAATTCTGTTATCTCCGCAATCGAACCATCGGCCTCATGTTGCCACATGGCAGCATTCCCATAGGTGGTCGCTTAATTGAATATGTTCCATTTTTTGATACCACATTAACCAGAAAACTCGAGTATCTTAAAGACGCCGAATTGACCGAGGTTTTACATTCTTGCAATGGGCTCTTGCTCTGCATCAGCTATTTTGTTGAAGAGTGTATACGCTATGTTTGTAATCCAACTACCAATAAGCTTTCTTTGGTTCCATCACTAGAAAAAGATGATTGGTCTATCAGTGGAATGAGCTTGGCTTTCGACCCTGCCATATCTCCTCATTACAAAGTTGTTTGTGTCCAAAAATTGGGGAAACTTGCTCGAATTTTAACTTGCTCATCAGAAACTGTTGCTCTGGTGGTATGTGGCGACCCCTTTACATGTTCCATCAAGTGTTTTAGGAAAGGGGTTTATTGGAATGGCGCACTTCATTGGATGAGTCACCAAATACCTTTGTATTTTAAAATTGAGGATCAAGAGGTTGGTGAAATGCCAAATGTACCTGTACCTCTCTCGATTGACAGGAATGTGTGGGACAAATATTACTTTGGGGAATCTTGCGATCACTTGCACTTCGTGAAACCACGTGATACACAGATTGAATTAAATGTTTATGAGATGAAGAGGGATTATTCTGAGTGGTTTATCAAGTACAAAGTTGACCTTTTACCAGTTCTTGCTGCTTATCCTGAGATAATTCGAGACTTGTGCCACTATGATTTCTCTGTATTTAGTATCGTTACTGGTGGGAAGGAGGAGGATGAGTCATTCATGGTTTTGGAAATCCCTGCAAAAGTTATACGCCTCAATCTTGTTAGTAAGACTTTCAAAAGCTTATATGAATTTGAGGTTGGTCATTATTGGGATAAACGTCGATTGAAATTTGCATACACAACTGGATTTCAATATATTGAGTCTCTGTGTAACGTTTAGTACTTGCTCTATGTTGAACTTCATTATCGTAATGTTGTGTATTTGTTCAGTTCGAGGAGGTTTTGGATGTACCGACAATGATTTCAAGAGTCATTCATTTACTGGAAAAAACATATTGATTGGAGGTTGTTGCATTGGCATGAAAAAATGTATTTGCTGGAGGAATGGTAGCTACAGAAGTAAATGTTAATCTTTACAGTACACTATTAAAAGAATGTGTATTTGATATTACAATATGATTGGTTTGCATAACTTCTTGTAAGATTGCTTTAATAAGAGACTCTGGCACTTCAGATATTTTGTTTATATATGTAGGCAAATTGATTTGGTATTGATTAAGCAATTAAATGTCCATTTCTTAGGCTTATTTTTTGTTTTAACAAATGGATACTTATTCACCTTGAGATTTGTTGAAACTACAGAGACCTTCGAAATTTCATTAAAACATAAACTTCTCACATACCCTCGCAAATTAATTTCTAAATATAAATGCCAATTAATTTTCTAGGATCACCTTTCACCTTAAGTTTGATCAAAAATTTGAATAGACAAAATTGCAGAAAATGTTTCAACTAATTAGACAATTAGGGCCCATTTGGATGGATGAATTTGGGTTGGGTGGATTTGAAATCCCTTGTCAAATTCATCATGCAATTTTGGATACAAAACTAAACCATTCATTTGAAATACTGGATTTTAGTCCAATGAATTTCAACTAAGTGGATTTGAAATTCCTCCTAAAACAAGTTATTTGAAATCCACTTTAAAAAAGGTCCACATTGTATACTTTCAAAATTTGCAATTTGATCCCAGATTTTCAAAAAATCTAGAATTGCAATTCAGTCTAGAATTTTCAAAAACTAAAATTTTCAATTCGGACCCTGATTTCAGGAATTAAATTTGCACATATGGTCCCTCAATTTTTGGATATTGACGTTTACTTCTTAGTGATTTGGGGTTTTCATTCCAAATTATATCATCTCACTTAATTTCGTCCTATAGTTTAATATTTTTTTGAAATATCGTCCCAAATTAATTACTAATTTTGATTTTTAGTCTCAAATTATGTCAACTCGTCATATTTCGTTGCGTAATGTACCATTTTGCATGAATTTAGTCAAATGTTAAAATTTTAATTTAATGTAAATGACGATTCAATCTTGTAATTAGTTTGCGAATTCTGCAATATTGCATAATTGTTCATGCTAAAATTTATTACATTGTGTAGGAAATGTACGGACACATGTACAATTTTCGTATCATAATTACGGGACGAAATTCGATAAAATGATATAATTTAAAATGAAAACTCAAAAATATAATTAATTTGCGACGTTTTCTGTAATTTTAAGATTTGGAAATATCATCTCAATTAGGAAATTACACCACACAATAGAAGATATTACTACACAAAAAATGTATTTAAAATTTCCCTTTTATCTATTAGTGCAAGTTTTCTCCAATATTGGGGCGGCGCCTCACATTCTCTTCAATCAATCCTTCTCCTGTCCTCCAATTTCATCAGACCCTATAAATCAATTAACAATTATACCAACACTCTCAATTTGTCTTCAATTATACTGTTGTTGCTGATTTTCTATTGCCGTTGATTTTTACTGAAATGCTCCAATTAAGTGTTCTTTCCGGTGATTGCTGTTACATTCGTTAAGTTTTTATTTAGCTTATATATTTCGGATATGAACGTAGCGAGTTTATTCATTGGCTTTACTGTATGGAATTCGGTTATTGGTGTTTTAAAAACCAAAAATTTGTTATACTAAAGCAAAAAATTATTTATTTAGCTTGTACCCTGTTGATGTCCTTAGATTAAAACCAGGGAGCTTCTATTGATTTATTTATGAAATTAGGTGAAGTACTTTGCCCTTCTAATTTCTAAAAATCATTTAAAATAATTCTGTAGTAGTTATTACAATCAGATAAAATTAAAATTAAAGATGAACTTACCTCAAGTTCGGAGGACTCAATTGATAAAGAAAGAGATGAAGACAAGAGTAGAAGATTAGAGGAAGAAGAAGATTTGGAATTGGAAATTTGTTAACCTAATCTGATTAATTGTAAATAGGCGGTGATTTAGTTACTGTTCAAGTCTTTTTTTATTTTTCCTATTTTTCCTTTTTTGCCCCTAATAGTTGTTTGTATATAAAGGGCACTGTATTCACTTTTCTTTGAATAGATTTTCATTCATTCATTTTATATAATACAATCAAGTTTCTTTTTCATATTCTCTCTGTAATTTCAGTTCATATACATACAATACATAATATGATTCATATATTAAAGATCAATATGGTATCAGTTGAATAAAAAAAAAAGTTCTCGCGTCTCCGCTGCAAAGTTTCTCTTCTTGATCATCACAAGACGGTTCTGCCATTCTTCAAAAGTGCCATCTCCAGAATTCTCATAATTCCTTAGTCCATCACCTCACCGATCCATTAAGTTGTTCTCTTCCGTGATCAGGTCATCATCTTCATCCTCAATTCAGATAAGTTCATTACGTCATATCTTATCTTTTCAGTCTACACTTTCTTCTTCACCAAGAATCACTTTCTTGATCCTTTTTTCATCAAAATGTCTTCTACCGATCCACCCTCTACCTCTCCTTCCTCTTCTTCTTCTGTCATCAACTAAATTCGTTCCAGATCCCCCTTAGAGGATCCAGCCAGTCCATACTTCATTCATCCTGCTGATGGATCCGGTATCTCTTTAGTATCTGAAAAATTAAATGAAACAAATTATCAAACGTGGAGCAGGGCAATGTTCATGCCCTTTCTGTTAAAAACAAATCTGGATTTGTGGATGGAACTCTCCCTAGACCTACCAATGATGACATTCTTACCAATTATTGCGACCAAAATAATCTTCTTGTCATGACTTGGTTAAATAACTCTCTTGCAAAAGAAATTCATCATACAATTCAATACCATAAAACTGCCTTCAATCTTTGGAATGAGTTAAAAACAAGATTTCATCAGGCTAGCGGTCCTAGAATTTTTCAGTTAAAATGTGATCTTATGAATTTACAGCAACAACAATTATCTGTGAACACTTACTATTCCCAACTCAAAGTGATTTGGGATGACATTTGTAACTTCAGGCCTAACTGTGAATGTGGAAAACTTGATGATTACTTTGAAAAAGAATATCTCCTGACTTTTTTGATGGGATTACAAAGTTCCTTGGCTCATACCCGAAGCCAACTACTCTTGATGGACCCTCTTCCCCCAGTTACAAAAGCTCTTTCCCTCATCACTCAAGAGGAAACCCAACTTTCATTTCACCAACATCATAAGCCATCTACTGACCCTACTAATCCCTTAGCCTTTTCTTCTAGAAACACACAACAACAATTCACTCCTAGACCCCCTTTCCAGAACCCCAATCCCTCTTTCAGACTACCATTCTCTTCTCAAACCAGGCCCCCTTTTAATTCTACTAACAGTAGAAATGGTAGGCCTTACTGCACTCACTGCCAAATGGCAGGTCATACTGTGGAAACATGCTATAAAGTTCACGGTTACCCCCTGGTTACAGGGGGCCTTCTCCTAGGCCTACTCAAACCCAGCAAACCTTCAACACCAACAATATTACTGCCCAAACACAGCAAAATCCTCAAAAGATTCCAACTATACATGAATTTATTCATTCACTAACTCCATAACAGTACACTCAGCTATCACAAATCTTTACTCCTCAATTATCTGGTTCTATGCCTTCCACCAGCAGTCCTACAAGTTCTCCTACACAAGATTCTTTCAATATCAATGCTACTACAGGTACATGCTCCTCTACCGTACCATCTAACACCCAGTTCCAGAACCATTCTTAGATTCTGGATTCAGGTGCTACACATCATATTTGTAATAACTTGAAATTATTGCAGAATCTCACACCTGCACACAACACTCATATCACTTTGCCTAATAACTTCAATATTCCAGTCTACTTTACAGGTTCTGCTAATCTTAATTCTCATATTACTTTGTTTAATGATTTTTATGTCCCTCATTTTCATTTTAATCTATTATTTGTTGGTGCACTTCTTAAATCTAACAAACTTAGCATCCAATTTAAAGCTGATCATTTCACTATTCAGGACCTGATATCACAGAGGCAGATTGACAGGGGTGACTTCCTACAAGGACTATATGTTTATCACCAACCTAAGCCTACCTTTCCTAGCACATGCAATTCTGTTTCTCTACATACTTGGCATAATAGGCTTGGTCACCCCGCCCTAGATAGGATCAAATTACTTCAAGATGTACTTAATTTTCAGTCTACTGCTAATAATGTTTCTCAGCCTTGTGATACTTGTCATTATGCTAAACAAAAATGTTTACCTTATCAATCTAAGAACTCTTTGTCTTTACATTGTTATGATCTTATTCATTGTGATATTTGGGGTCCTTTCCATATTTCTTCTCATAATGGTTACAGATTTTTTCTAACACCTGTTGATGATTGTTTAAGGTTTACTAGGGTCTATTTACTTAAATTCAAATCTGATGTACACACTATAAAACCACATTTTCTAGCTATGATAACCAATCAATTTAAATCAACAATTAAACAATTTAGGAGTGACAATGCAAAGGAACTACTTTTTACAGATCTTTTTTCAAAACTTGGTATAATTCACCAATTTTCATGTGTTGAAACTCCACAACAGAATTCTGTTGTGGAGAGAAAATATCAACACATTTAAATGTTGCTCGCTCTCTATTTTTTCATTCTAAATTACCTCTCCCCTTTTGGAATGAATGCATATTAACTTCAGTTTTTTTAATTAATAGACTTCCTACCCCTATTTTACAAAACAAATCTCCATTTCAAATTTTATAATCATCAAATGGATTTTTCTACTCTAAAGGTTTTTAGTTGTCTAGCATATGCATCAACTTTAAAAGATCACAGAACAAAGTTTCAACCTAGAGCTAGGAAATGTTGCTTCATAGGATACTCCCCTGGCTTCAAAGGTTACAAACTATTGGACCTCTCATCTAAGGAAATTTTTATTTCAAGAAATGTAGTTTTTTATGAAGATAACTTTCCCTTTCATGACTCCTCCATTTTTGATTTTTTCTCCCCTACCCATTCTCACATCCTACCCTCTGGATCACCATCTATTTTTCACATCTTTCCCATATCTCCCTCACCTTACCTTGACTCCATTTCTGATGATAACCAGCCACCTCCCTCCTCCATTGACACATCAGCCATCACCTCCTCCTCTACTCCTCACCATGAAGTCAGAAGGTCTACAAGACCACACCAACACCCCCCTTACCTCAAAGATTATCTTTGCAATACTACTTCCCACATTCAGTCTAGGTACCCTATGTCCTCTATTCTGGATTATTCTAAATTTTCCCCTTCTCACATGGCTTTCATTGCAAACTTATCCTCCACCTTTGAACCCACTACCTATGCTCAAGCCATCAAACATCCAGACTAGGTTCAAGCCATTAAGGATGAAATTTCATCCATGGAATCCAATCACACCTGGACTGTCCAACCACTTCCCCCTCTAAAACTCCCATAGGATGTGAATGGGTTTTCAAACTTAAAAGACATTCAGATGGCTCCATTGAAAGACATAAAGCCAGATTAGTGGCTCAGGGTTTCACCCAAATGGAGGGTGTGGATTATACTGCTACATTTTCACCTGTAGCTAAATTAGTCACAGTAAGAATCTTATTGGCACTCTCAATGGCTAAACACTGGAACCTCCACCAACTTGATATAACAAATGCATTTTTGAATGGTGACCTAAATGAGGAAGTCTATATGTCACTGCCTAAAGGATATGATCATCCTTCTAAACCAGGTAACTCAGGTATGCTAGTTTGTAAGTTACATAAATCTATCTATGGTTTGAAGCAAGCCAATAGGCAGTGGAATCACAAGCTCACTATTGTTCTTCAAACTATGGGTTTCACTCAATCTATGTCTGATTACTCACTCTTCACTAAAGGTATGGATTCTACTTTCCTTGCTCTTTTAGTAAATGTGGATGATATCATTATTGCTGGCCCTAACCTTGACTTACTTTGTCAAGTTAAACATCATTTAAGTTCCATTTTTAAACTTAGAGATCTAGGTAAGCTTAAATATTTTTTAGGCATTGAACTACTTTACTCAAATTATGGACTCATTATATCTCAAAGGAAATATACATTGCAAATTCTTCAAGATACAAGATACACTGACTCTAAACCTGTTTTCACTCCCATGGATTACCATAACAATCTCAAACAAGATGACTCTATCTTACTGTTTGATCATACTCCTTATAGGAGACTTATGGGAAGATTGATTTATCTGACCATTACTAGGCCAGCTATATCATTTGCTGTCCATAAGCTAAGCCAATTCCTGGCAAAACCAACACATATTCATTTATCAGCTGTCCACCATTTACTATTTTATCTAAAATCTTCTCCTGGACATGGCATATTCTATGGTGCATCTCCTAAGCTAACATTGACTGGATTTTGTGACTCGGATTGGGGAGCGTGTCTTGACTCAAGTCGTTCAACCACAGGATATTGTACCTATCTAGGGGACTCCCTAATTTCGTGGAAAGCAAAACGCCAGCCTACGGTTTCTAAATCCTCAGCAGAGGCTGAGTACATATCGATTGCTTCAATAACCAGCGAACTAATATGGATAAAGCAGATTTTAGGGGACTTACAAGTTTCTCCAGCAAAGCCACCGGTCATTTATTGTGAAAACCTTTCTGCAATCCGTTTAGCTCATTACCCCGTGTTCCACGAACGGACCAAACACCTGGATATCGATTTACACTTCATCAGGAAGCATCTAGCTCGGAACAACCTAAAGCTCCTTCCTATCTCCTCTGAATCCCAATTGGCAGACATTTTCACAAAACCCTTGCCTCGAATTCGTTTTTCCTACATTTTAAACAAGATGGGTGTAAGTAATCCATACACTCTATCTTGCGGGGGGATATTAAAATCAGATAAAATTAAAATTAAAGATGAACTTACCTCAAGTTCGGAGGACTCAATTGATATAGAAAGAGATGAAGACAAGAGTAGAAGATTAAAAGAAGAAGAAGATTTGGAATTGGGAATTCGTTAACCTAATTTGATTAATTGTAAATAGGCGGTGATTTAGTTACTGTTCAAGTCTATTTTTTATTTTTCCTGTTTTTCCTTTTTTGCCCCTAATAGTTGTTTGTATATAAAGGGCACTGTATTCACTTTTCTTTGAATAGATTTTCATTCATTCATTTTATATAATACAATAAAGTTTCTTTTTCATATTCTCTCTGTAATTTCAGTTCATTTACATACAATACATAATATGATTCATATATTAAAGATCAATAGTAGTCTTACAATCATGTAAATAATAAAATCACTTAAAGAACAGCGGAGAAAGTCTGCAAAAACTGTTGCTTCAATTGATGATCTCTTGTTAGTATTCTGTCGCATCTACCTATAAAATCCCTGCCCTGCCCTGTGTCTTGAGCAGGCGCTTACAACTTAGCGCCCTATATTTGCGCTATTTGGCAATAACCCATAGCGCCAAATAGTGCGCTATTTAAGGTAACAAAAAAAAAACCTAGGTTGAAATTAAGTAAATTGATTGCATAATTGATTGTTATTTTTCTAAAATAAAAGGAAATTTACCTTAATTTGTCTAAAATTAGGTTTATTTAATTGATTTATTTTGGTTTACCTATTTCTAGGAATTAGGTTAAATTGGCTAGAATAAGTTTCTTTATTTAATTGCTGATATTCCTAAGTTTCACTGCACCGAAAATTATGAAGTAAAGACTTTTAATATCTTGTTATATGTATAAAAATTATAATAGAGCAAATTCGATCCAATAAGGGGTGACAGATCTTTAAACCCTAGCATCATCCTCAATTTCCCTCTTCTCATCGATCAAGCCTCCAAAATATTCAGACCCATGGTCTTCCTCTAAATCAAGTAAAATTAGCAAAACTCTCAATCTGTCACCAGTTTATGAGATGGAAAGGGATTATTCTGAAAGGTTTATTAAGTATCAAATTGATCTTTCACCAGTTTTTACTGCTTATCCTGAGATAATTAGGGATCATACTAATCAGAGAATATATAGGCTTGTGCTACTATGATTTCTCTGTATTTTGTATCGTTTCTGGTTGGAAGGAGGAGGAAAAGCCATTCTTGATTTTGCAGACCCCTGCTAAAGTTATACACCTCAATCTTGTTCGTAAGACTCTCAAAGATTATACCAGTTTGGACGTCGTGGTTGGGATAAACGTCATTGAAATATGCGTATACAACTGGATTTCAATATATTTTAGTATTTGCTTTTTGTTGAACTTCATTATGGTAATATTGTGTATATCTTCAGATCGAGGAGGTTTCGGATATAACTACAATAATTGCAAGAGTCAATCATTTACTGGAAAAAATGTGCTGGTTGGAGGTTTTTGCATTGGCATGTAAAAATGTATTTGTTGGATGAATGATAAAGTTCATCATTGTTTGGAAATTTAAATTGAATTCTTTACATGCATTTTTAATAAGGGTTGGCGCTAGATTTTTGGGGGCCCTAGGCGAATTTTAAATTTGGGCCCCTTTGTTATAAAATATATATATATAATCAGTTTATTTTTCTAAAGGCAAAAATATTAACTAAATATTGACATATTATATTTTCTAACACATTATTTTTTAGATAGATAATTAAATTACAAACTTATTTAAATTTTAAACCGTGAATTTTTTTTGTATAATTTTTAAAATTAAAAATATTATTATAGCCGAAGCAAATTTTACAAGTATATGTACATTCTTAACTTTATTTCATTCTTTTACAAATATCATAATTGATTGCTTGACTTTATATCATTTGGTGACATTCTTAACTCTATTTATTATATATTCTTAACTCTATTTATTAAAACTACCAACAAGTGATTGGTCTAGTGGAAGGGACTAGTCACTACAAAGTAGCGGACTCAGGTTCGAATCCCTGTTGGGAGAGGTTCCCGCATTATGTGCCCGACGCGCCTCGAAAGGGATAAACCCATGGGAAACCAAAAAAAATCATATATAAAACTAAGAAAAAGATATACATACATATAAAAATATAGATGGGGCTAGACCCATTTTATTGGGGCGAAATTCTTTTTGCAATATACTAAGAGAGAAAATAATAAGAAAAAAAATCATATCATAAAAAAAGAAACCGTATTATTTATATAATAATTAAGAAATAATTTTTTTTAAAGTACTTATTAAGAAAAAAAATTGACAAGAAATCATTAAGTAAGAAAAATGATTAAAAAAGCAACTACTACAAAAGGTATATAAAAAAGACGAACATTATTAAAAAAAAAAAGTTAAATAACATAAAACAATCAAAATATAAGAAAAAAAACTCAGTATTGAGATTTGAACCCTAAACCTCCCACTTATCAAGATAAAGTCCTACCAAGTGAGTCAAGATACATGTTATGCACAATAAATTAATAAACTTAAATGCTCATAAAATTAATAAACTTAAAATTACTTATTTATTTTTTAATTTTCCTAAAGGCCGAAATATAAATTTTGGGGCCCTCCAAACCTGACGCCCTATGCGCCGTCCCAAGTTGCCTAGCACATGGGGCGGATTTTGGTGATACTACATAGAAGTATATACGTAGTTCCAACCGTTTAACTTACATTTAAAAGAAAGAGTGTAGTAGTATTTATTTTGCCCCTTGATTTTTATAAAGAAAAACTAAAAGAATAAAATACCTAAATTAGTAAATGGATTAATTCTAATTTAAAATGGTTCAATCCATGTAATTTTAAAATAACAGTTTTAATATAATTTATTAATAGAAAAGTATACCCAAATTCATTTATTTCATTCAATATTGTATAAATGCATATTTTATTAAAAGTAATTTAATATTTCTTTTTATACCAAAAAAATTTCATAAACATAGATTTTTCTTTTAATCTTTATTCTAGTAAATAAAAATTATGTTCGTTTTAAATTATTAAATATCTTTAATTTTAAAGTAATTTTATTCTTAAAATTTGGACATACAACGACAATAACTTGAATTTTTCATAATTATGTTTTAATTCTCTCTATAATTTGGTCAAAACAAAAGTCTACATATACCATATGGCAAAATTCATGTTCATTAAAGGGTGATAGCATCACCTCTTCTATTACACTAATCGAACACTTAGGGTGGTGTAAGGTAAAAATTTAAAATAGAAGAGGTGAACTGCAAAAGAGGTTTATGTAATGTCACCTAATATCAAAGAGGTATAGGCAATTATCTCTTATTAAATTTAAGCCGAAAGATTAAAATTTATGGTGAAGTTTTATCACACGTTTACACATTTAATTCTTTAAAAAGCCAAAAATTAATTAAAAAAAATCAACAGGTGGCCGCCATTGCCTGGATGACCGCGGGTGGTCAAGCCATAACCGCCCACTTTCCCAAACGACCACCCCCTTCCCTGCTGATATTGTTGCTTCAATTGATGATCTCCTGAAAGACATTCTGTTGCGACTACCTATTAAATCACTCATCCGCTTCAAATTAGTATGCAAACACTGGCAATCTCTCATCACAAATCCGAGATTATGTCATCTCCGCAATCAGACAAGCGGTCTCATGTTCCCACGTAGACCCGACATTCTAAAAGCTGGTCCCTTTCTTGAATATGTTCCCTTTTTTGAAACTGCATTTAAGAAGAAACTCGAGTATTATAAAGACGCTGATATCACCAAGGTTATACAGTCATGCAACGGGCTCTTGCTCTGTTTCAGCTATTGCATTCAATTGGGTAGCTTTGTCCTTAAAAATGTTCGATACTATGTTTGTAATCCTAGTTACAATCAACTTTCTTTGGTCCCACTACCAGAAGATGATAATTGGTATAAAAGTTATATGAACTTGGCTTTCGACCCTGCCATATCTCCTCATTACAAAGTTGTTTGTGTCCGCAGATCGTGGAAAAACCTAACTCAAATTTTTTATTTACTCATCAGTTACTAATGCTTGGGATGTCTGTGGAGACCCCTTTACGTCTTCCATCATTAGTTTTAGCGACGGGGATTATTGTAATGGCGCGGTTCATTGGATGGAATGCAAACGGCATTTGTATTTCAAAATTGAGGATCATGTGCTTCACGAAATGCCAAAAATACCTTTCTCGAATTGGACGGACACATATTACTTTGGGGACTCTTATGGTCACTTATACTTTGTGGAAACACTTGACACACATCAGCTTAACGTGTATGAGATAAAAAGAGATTATTCCGAGTGGTTTATCAAGTACCAAGTTGATCTTTCACCCGTTGTTGCTGCTTATCCAAAGATGATTCATGTGTTTAATCATCCCACAACGGGCTCGCATTGCTATAATTACTCTATATTTTGTATAGATGGTGGTGAGAAGAAGGAGAAGGGGGAGGAGGAGTCCTTCTTGGTTTTGCAAATACCTGAGAAAGTCATACAACTCGATCTTAATCATAAGACTTTCAGAATCTTACAGGAGTGGAAGGGCTCTGTTATTTCAAAAAATTTGTAGACCATTAACATTGTTGAAACTTGAAAGTATATATTTGACAACAACATATGTCATAAGACTTTCAGACTTTCTGACGATAAAAAACAGAGCCCTCCAACTTCTTTAATATTCTGAAATACTTATGATTAAGATCGAGTTGTACGACTTTCTCAGGTATTTGCATAACCAAGAAGGGCTCCTTCCCCCCCTTCTCATTCTCCTCATCACGAACTATGCAACATACAGAGTAATTATGGCAATGCGAGCCCGTTGTGGGATGATTAAACGCCTGAATCATCTCAGGATAAGCAGCAATAACGGAAGAAGATCAACTTGGTACTTGATAAACCACTCGGAATAATCTTTTTTATCTCATACACGTTAAACTGAATATGTGTGTTAAGTATTTCCACAAAGTGTGAGTGATCACAGGACTCCCCAAAGTAATACGTGTCCATCCAACTCGAGAAAGGTGTTTTCGGCATTTCGTGGAGCACATGATCCTCAATTTTGAAATACAAATTCCGTTTGCATTCCATCCAATGAACTGCGCCATTCCAATAAACCCCGTCGCTAAAACTTACGGTAGAAGACGAAAAGGGGTCTCCACAGACTTCCCGAGCATTAGTAACTGATGAGTAAATAAAAATTTGAGTTAGGTTTTTCCACGATCTCCGGACACAAACAACTTTGTAATAAGGAGATATGGCAGGGTCGAAAGCCAAGCTCATTTCACTTTTATGCCAATTATCATCTTCTGGTAGTGGGACCAAAGAAAGTTGATTGTAACTAGGATTACAAACATAGTATCTAATATTTTTAAGAATAAAGCTACCCAATTGAATGCAATAGCTGAAACAGAGCAAGAGCACGTTGCATGACTATATAACCGTGGTGATATCAGCATCTTTATAATACTTGAGTTTCTTGTTAAATGCAGTTTAAAAAAAGGGAACATATTCAAGAAAGGGACCAGCTTTTAGAATATCGGTTCTACATGGGAACATGAGACCGATGGTCCCATTGCGGAGATGACAAAATCTCGGATCTGTGATGAGAGATTGCCAGTGTTTGTATACTGATTCGAAGCGGATGAGTGATTTAATAGGTAGTCGCAACATAATGTCTTTCAGGAGATCATCAATTGAAGCAACAATTTTCAGCAGAGTTTCTCTCGTGCACTGCTTTACTTATTTTTATTTTTTCCATGATTGTGAAACTACTGCATATTTATGTTTGGCAAAGAAAGCAGATCAGAAATTTGAAGGGCAAATTCCTTCGCACAATTCACAAATGAATCAATAATAAAGCCAAACAAAAATTTGTGTAAACAAATGACTTTTTGCTTAACTATAACAAATCTACAGCCAAAAATCGAGCTCTAGATGATAAAGCCAACGAATATTGATCCGCTCATACAAGCTCAACAAAAGGAAAAAATTTAACACATTTACCCGAAAAGCTGAAAGAAAATAATCGTAACAGCAATCACCGGAATGAACGCCTTAAATCAGAGGATTTGTGAACAAAATCAGCGGCAAAAAGAGTAAATTCATTCCATCAATCGTCTCCTTCTCAGTCCGCCATAATTATTGAAGATTTAGAGTGTTTGTAAATTTTTTAATTTATTTACAGGGAGGCCTGAGTTGAAGATATCGGAAGAGATGTAGAGCTAATTGATAAGAACGAGAGAAATTTGGGATGAGACTAGGGTTTCTAAATCCTACCGATTTTTATACCTTTATTTAAGAAGAAAAAATTAGAAAGTTTAGTATAAAAATCATTTTACTTCATTTAGGCCTGTCAAAGGTCAGGCCCAGACCTAATAAATACCTCATTTGAATTAATTTTCAAGACCTGTATTTGGACCTGGACCCATTGTAGACCCAATCATGATATTAAGTCTGGACGCGGACCCGACCCGACCCGAACATGAACCAGACCCGGCCTGGACCCGACCCAATTTTTTTTTTCCTATATAGCCCTAAGACCCAATTTTTTTTCTTTTTCCAATTAGCCATAGAATTTGAAATTTAATCCTCCTTACCTGTATTTGTAGCACGTCTTCCCGACTATCCCATATTACCATTTACTCCCTTTTTCCTCTTTTTCCCTCTCCTCTTCAATTCTTCCATAACCGCTAGTATTGTGCCTTGCTTTTCACTTTCCATATTCCCCTTTTATCTCTTTTTCTCTTTCACTCTACAGAAAAATTAGACCTTCAAGTAAAGAAGCCAAACCAAAGAACAAGAAAAAGACAAACACACAGTACACACACTTTTTTAAACTCTCAACCAAATCTGCAATGCTACTGATTTCACTTTTAATTGATACCTAGGAGTTCTTGGATTGATAGTTTGTGTGGATTTTTGTTTCTTTATTATGTTTGAAATTCGTTAGAGAGAGAAAGAGAGGAGAGAGAATTGAAATCTTGAGAGGTGTGTGTGACTGTGTATTTTTAGAGTGAGAAATGAAAAGAAAATGTATTAGAAGATGTAGGAAAAAAAAAGTCAGTTTCGGGTCCAAGTTGGGCCCGGGTCTCAACCGGGTCTAGATCTGGACCCGACCTGGACCTGATATTTTGGGTAAACAAGTTCGGGCCGGGTTCGGGTCTGGACCCGAAGTCGAACGGGCCGAGTCCAGGTCTGGACCCGATAATTGATATTCAGGTCGGGTCCGGGTCTGGACCCAACCTTTGACAGGCCTAACTTCATTTCTCTGATTTAGTCAGAAAAATTTGTAAGGAATATCCGTACTTATAAAAAAAGTCCAATGATTTTCATACATATAATCTTAAAGAATTTAATCATCGGCAGAAGAATAATGGATTTCCCTTTTCAAGCCTAAAATTAACGTCAACGTAACATTTAAAGAAGGAAATGGAACTTCAACAATAACAATGAAAAATGGAAGATGATCTGTTGGATGAAGATGAAGATAGAAGTAAAAGGAAGTTAGAAGTTTAAGGGAAGTTTTGATGATTTCCAAAAGCATCAAGATCAACTAAGTAAGGAGTACTTAGTGAAATCCTTTAGAAGAATTTTGACCAACTTAATGACAAATCAGACAAGTCAAAATTCCTTTTGGTCCAAAAGACTACTGATCTGCTGTTGAAGGAAGAAATCAGTTTGGTGAAAATCAGCCGACTCAAATCAGATTAGTTTAAATTGAGATCAGCTCGGTACATCATCAGACGAGAGAACTGAAACAGCCATGTGAAGAAGATCAGAAAGTCTCCTCAACGGTAATAACTGCTTATCATGAGATGATTCAGGCGTTTATTCATCCCACAACGGGCTCGCATTGCCATAATTACTCTGTATGTTGCATAGTTCGTGATGAGGAGAATGAGAAGGGGGAGGAGGAGCCCTTCTTGGTTATGCAAATACCTGAGAAAGTCGTACAACTCGATCTTAATCATAAGTATTTCAGAATATTAAAGGAGTTGGAGGGCTATGTTGTTTATCGCCAGTCGGATCTTCATGAATGTCAAGGTGAATTGAAATATCGTAACACAAATGGACTTCAATATATTGAGTCTCTATGTAAAGTTTAGTGCATACTTTTTTGATGACCTTCATTATGGTAATATTTTGTATTTCTTCAGTTCAAGAAAGTTTTTGGATAGCAAGAGTCTTTAGTGGTAACATATGTATTGGTATAAATTTGTTATATGAAAGTAAAAATTTATTTGTTTAGCTTATACCATGTTGATGTCTTTAGATTAAAAACAGGGAGCTACTATTGATTTATTTTTGAAATTATGTGAAGTACTTTGCCCTTCTACTATCTAATCATCATTTATCAAAATCATGCACTAGTCTTACAATCATGTAAATAATAAAACTACTTCAAGAACAGCGAAGAAAGTCTGCTGAAACTGTTGCTTCAATTGATGATCTCTTGCTAGTAATTTTGTCGCATATACCTATAAAATCATTGCCCTTGCCCATCGCATCGCTACGCCTTGCGCAGGCGCTTACCACTTAGCGCCATGATATGCACTATTTGGGCTATAGCGCAATAACCCATAGCGCGCTATTTAATGTAAGCCAGAAAAAGAAAACCTGTGTTGAAATTAAGTAAATTGATTGCGTAATTAATTGTTGGGTTTCCTAAAATAAAATGAAATTTACCTTAATTTGTCTATAATTATGTTTATTCGGCTGGTTTTTTAAATTTATTTTCCCTATGTTTTTACCTTATTTTGGTTTACCTTTTAGGAATTAGGTTAAATTGGCTAAAATTAAGTTTCTTTATTTGTTGCTGATTTTCATAAATTTCACAAAAGACTTTTGATTTCTTGTTATGAGCATAAAAATTGAAATTGAGCAAATTCGATCCAATAAAGGGCGGAAGATCTCTAAACCCTAGTATCCTCCTCAATTTCCCTCTTCAGCCTCCAGACCCATGGTCTTCATCTAAATCATGTAACAAAATTAGCAAAATTCTCAATCTATCACTAGTTTATGAGATGAAAAGGGATTATTCTGAATGGTTTATCAAGTTTCACCAATTTTTGATGTATATCCTGAGATAATTAGGGGTCATACTAATCCGAGAACATGCTTGTGCTACTCTCAGTATTTTGTATTGTTTCTGGTTGGAAGGAGGAGGAGGAGTCATTCTTGATTTTGCAGACCCCTGTAAAAGTTATACCCCTCAATCTTGTTCGTTAAGACTCTCAAAGCTTATACGAGTTTGAGGGTGACTTTGGATGTCGTCGTTTGGATAAACGTCATTGAAATATGCATACACAACTGGATTTCAATATATTTTTATATTTTCTTTCTGTTGAACTTCATTAAGGTAATATTGTGTATATCTTTAGTTCGATGAGGTTTTGGATATACCGACAATTATTTCAAGAATCAATCATTTACTGGAAAAAATATGCTGGTTGGAGGTTCTTGTCTTGACATGAAAAAATATATTTGTTGGAGGAACAATAGCTGCAGATGTAAATGTTAATCTTTAATTTTATCATTGTTACCTTGTTGGTTTGGCAATTTAAATTGAATTCTCTACATGCATTTCTCTCGAGATCAGGGCCGTGGCTAGACATTTGGGGGCCCTAGACGAATCTTAAATTTGGGCCCATTTGTTATAAAAAATATATAACCAGTTTGTTTTTTTAAAGGAAAAAATATTAACTAAATATTGGCATATTATTGTCTCTAACATATTATTTTTTAGATAGATAATTAAATCTAAAATGTAATTTTTTAGATAGATAATTAAATCTATTAATTATATAATTATCATTTATAGAAAAAAGTTATACATCATATATAATACTAAGAAAAAGATACGCATACGTATACAAATATGGATGGGGCTAGATCAATTTTATTGGGGGCGAAGTTCTTTTTAGCAATGTACTAAGTGAGAAAGTGACAAGCAGAAAATCATATTATAAAGAAAAAAAACTGTATTCTTTTGATAATAATTAAGAAAGAATTTTTTTTAAAGTACATATTAAGAAAAAAAGATTGACAAGAAACCATTAAGTTAGAAAAATGATTAAAAGAATAACTACTACGAAAGGGAAATAAAAAAGGCGAACATTATTACAAAAAAAAAAAATTAAATAACATGAAACAATCAAAATATAAGGAAAAAAAACTCAATATTGAGATCTGAACCCTAGACCTCCCACTCATCAAGATAAAAGTCTTACCAAGTAAGCTAAGATACATGTTATTCACATAAAATTAAAAATATTTAATTTTTTTAATTTTCCTAAAGGCCCAAATATAAATTTTGGGGCCCTCCGAATGGGACCCTAGGCACCGGACCAAGTTGCCTAGCACTTGGTCCAACCCTGCCGTTTAACTTGCATTTAAAAGAATATGTGTGCTTGTTAATAGTAGTACTTATTTTGCCCCTTGATTTATTTAAAGAAAAATAAAAGGATAAATTACCTAAATTAGTAAATAGATTAATTCTAATCTAAAATGGTTTAATCCATGTAACTTTAAAATAACAATTATTAATATATTTTATTAATAGAAAAGTATACACACATTCATTCATTTCATTCTATATAAAATAAATGCATATTTTATTAGAAGTTATATTTATTTTTATGCAATAAAAAATTCATAAACGTAGATTTTTTTTATCTTTACTCGAGTAAAAAAATATTTATATTCGTTTTAAAGGTTTTAAGTTAATTTTATTCTTAAAATTTGGACAGTACAACGACACTCGCTAGATTTTTTTGTAATTATGTTTTAATTCTCTCTAGAATTTGGTCAAAACAAAAGTCAATATATACCATATGGCAAAATTCATGTTCATTAAAGGGTGATAGCATTACCTCTTCTATTACACTAATCGAACACTTAGGGTGGTGTAAGGTGAAAATTTAAAATAGAAGAGGTGAACTGCAAAAGAGGTTTATGTCATGTCACCTAATATCAGAGATGTATAGGCAATTATCTATGGTTATAATAACCAATTGACCGTCATCTTTTTTGATAATTCCTCCAACAACCGCTGAATTCAAACATGGCATCCATATTTAATTATGCAATTTAGCCGTAAACTTTATGATTCTCAGTCAATTCTTTATAAATTTGTTTTTGGCATGTTACATTCTTTGTAATTACTTGCACGGGAATTGAAACAATAGTAGCTATTTAGTACTTGAAGAAATTACTCAGAAGAGAAGATAACATTTCCCTTCTAGTTACAATATTGTATACTAGATAAATAAAATTTTAAAATTTAAACTAATCATATTATTAAATCTAACTCAAACTAAAAAATAAATCAAATTAATTACAATATTGTATACAATGTTATAATAAATAAAACTATTTTAAATTCTAAATGTTTTTTTTACACAATTTTATATTTGTACACATTTAATTCTTTAAAAAGCCTAAAATTAATTAAAAAAAATCAACATGTGGCCGCCATTGCCTGGATGACCGCGGGTGGTCAAGCCATAACCTCCCACTTTCCCAAACGACCACCCCCTTCCCTGCTGATATTGTTGCTTCAATTGATGATCTCCTGAAAGACATTCTGTTGCGACTACCTATTAAATCACTCATCTGCTTCAAATTAGTATGCAAACACTGGCAATCTCTCATCACAAATCCGAGATTATGTCATCTCCGCAATCAGACAAGCGGTCTCATGTTCCCACGTAGACCCGACATTCTAAAAGCTGGTCCCTTTCTTTAATATGTTCCCTTTTTTGAAACTGCATTTAAGAAGAAACTCGAGTATTATAAAGACGCTGATATCACCAAGGTTATACAGTCATGCAACGGGCTCTTGCTCTGTTTCAGCTATTGCATTCAATTGGGTAGCTTTGTCCTTAAAAATGTTAGATACTATGTTTGTAATCCTAGTTACAATCAACTTTCTTTGGTCCCACTACCAGAAGATGATAATTGGGATAAAAGTTATATGAACTTGGCTTTCGACCCTGCCATATCTCCTCATTACAAAGTTGTTTGTGTCCGCAGATCGTGGAAAAACCTAACTAAAATTTTTTATTTACTCATCAGTTACTAATGCTTGGGATGTCTGTGGAGACCCCTCTACGTCTTCCATCATTAGTTATAGCGACGGGGATTATTGTAATGGCGCGGTTCATTGGATGGAATGCAAACGGCATTTGTATTTCAAAATTGAGGATCATGTGCTTCACGAAATGCCAAAAATACCTTTCCCGAATTGGACGGACACATATTACTTTGGGGAGTCTTATGGTCACTTATACTTTGTGGAAACACTTGACACACATCAGCTTAACGTGTATGAGATAAAAAGAGATTATTCCGAGTGGTACCAAGTTAATCTTTCACCCGTTGTTGCCGCTTATCCAAAGATGATTCAGGTGTTTAATCATCCCACAACGGGCTCGCATTGCTATAATTACTCTATATGTTGTATAGATGGTGGTGAGAAGAAGGAGAAGGGGGATGAGCAGTCCTTCTTGGTTTTGCAAATACCTGAGAAAGTCATACAACTCGATCTTAATCATAAGACTTTCAGAATCTTACAGTAGTGGAAGGGCTCTGTTATTTCAGAAAATTTGTAGACCATTAACATTGTTGAAACTTGAAAGTATATATTTGACAACAACATATGTCATAAGACTTTCAGACTTTCTGAAGATAAACAACAGAGCCCTCCAACTCCTTTAATATTCTGAAATACTTATGATTAAGATCGAGTTGTACGACTTTCTCAGGTATTTGCATAACCAAGAAGGGCTTCTTCTCCCCCTTCTCATTCTCCTCATCACGAACTATGCAACATACAGAGTAATTATGGCAATGCGAGCCCGTTGTGGGATGATTAAACGCCTGAATCATCTCAGGATAAACAGCAATAACGGGTGGAAGATCAACTTGGTACTTGATAAACCACTCGGAATAATCTTTTTTATCTCATACACGTTAAACTGAATATGTGTGTCAAGTGTTTCCAGAAAGTGTAAGTGATCACAGGACTCCCCAAAGTAATACGTGTCCATCCAACTCGAGAAAGGTGTTTTCGGCATTTCGTGGAGCACATGATCCTCAATTTTGAAATACAAATGCCGTTTGCATTCCATCTAATGAACTGCGCCATTCCAATAAACCGCGTCGCTAAAACTTACGGTAGAAGACGTAAAGGGGTCTCCACAGACTTCCCAAGCATTAGTAACTGATGAGTAAATAAAAATTTGAGTTAGGTTTTTCCACGATCTCCGGACACAAACAACTTTGTAATAAGGAGATATGGCAGGGTCGAAAGTCAAGCTCATTTCACTATTATGCCAATTATCATCTTCTGGTAGTGGGACCAAAGAAAGTTGATTGTAACTAGGATTACAAACATAGTATCTAATATTTTTAAGAATAAAGCTACCCAATTGAATGCAATAGCTGAAACAGAGCAAGAGCACGTTGCATGACTGTATAACCGTGGTGATATCAAAATCTTTATAATACTTGAGTTTCTTGTTAAATGCAGTTTCAAAGAAGGGAACATATTCAAGAAAGGGACCAGCTTTTAGAATATCGGTTCTACATGGGAACATGAGACCGATGGTCCCATTGCGGAGATGATAAAATCTCGGATCTGTGATGAGAGATTGCCAGTGTTTGTACACTAATTCGAAGCGGATGAGTGATTTAATAGGTAGTCGCAACAGAATGTCTTTCAGGAGATCATCAATTGAAGCAACAATTTCAGCAGAGTTTCTTTCGTGCACTGCTTTACTTATTTTTATTTTTTCCATGATTGTGAAACTACTGCATATTTATGTTTGGCAGAGAAAGCAGATTAGAAATTTGAAGGGCAAATTACTTCGCACAATTCACAAATGAATCAATAATAAAGCCAAACAAAAATTTGTGTAACAAAAATTTGTGTAAACAAATGACTTTTTGCTTAACTATAACAAATCTACAGCCAAAAATCGAGCTCTAGATGATAAAGCCAACGAATATTGATCCGCTCATACAAGCTCAACAAAAGGAAAAAAGTAAACACATTTACCCGAAAAGCTGAAAGAAAATAATCGTAACAGCAATCACCGGAATGAATGCCTTAAATCAGAGGATTTGTGAACAAAATCAGCGGCAAAAAGAGTAAATTCATTCCATCAATCGTCTCCTTCTCAGTCCGCCATAATTATTGAAGATTTAGAGTGTTTGTAAATTTTTTAATTGATTTACAGGGAGGCCTGAGTTGAAGATATCGGAAGAGATGTAGAGCTAATTGATAAGAACGAGAGAAATTTGGGAAGAGACTAGGGTTTCTAAATCCTACCGATTTTTATACCTTTATTTAAGAAGAAAAAATTAGAAAGTTTAGTATAAAAATCATTTTACTTCATTTAGGCCTGTCAAAGGTCAGGTCCAGACCTGAACCCGGCCCAGACCCAATAGATACCTCCTTTGAATTAATTTGAAGACCTGGATTTGGACCTGGACCTGGACCCATTGTAGACCCAATCATGATATTAAGTCTGGACGCGGACCCGACCCGACCTGAACATGAACCAGACCCGGCCTGGACCCGACCCAAATTTTTTTTTTCCTATATAGCCCTAAGACCCAATTTTTTTTCTTTTTCCATTTAGCCCTAGAATTTGAAATTTAATCCTCCTTACCTGTATTTGTAGCACGTCTTCCCGACTATCCCATATTACCATTTACTCCCTCTTTCCTCTTTTTCCCTCTCCTCTTCAATTCTTCCATAACCGCTAGTATTGTGCCTTGCTTTTCACTTTCCATATTCCCCTTTTACCTCTTTTTCTCTTTCACTCTACAGAAAAATTAGACCTTCAAGTAAAGAAGACAAACCAAAGAACAAGAAAAAGACAAACACACAATACACACACTCTTTTAAACTCTCAACCAAATCTGTAATGCTACTGATTTCACTTTTAATTGATACCTAGGAGTTCTTGGATTGATAGTTGCCTGGATGACCGCGGGGTGGTCACGCCATGACAACCCACTTTCCCAAACGACCACCCCCTTCCCATTTCCCCCTCTTAACCGCCCGCGTCCCCGCCCTCTTTTGTTGTCTCCACCCGACAGCAGCCTTCCTTCCCCCCTCTCGCCTTCTTGTTGACTCAGTTGGAGATGGCCTAAGGGAAGTAAACATAATTGTTCCTTTGGAAAATGTTATTTACAGTTTGGGTAACTGCACATTTATATGATGATCTCCTCTATTTTCCTTTTCAATGATTTTCTATCCTTGATAAAAGACCTACAAAAGTAAATAATAGTGTATCCCTTATTAAAAAAACACTTAACTAGGAAAATACAAAAAATTAGCGCCAAAAAAATAGAAATTAAATATTAATTGAACCTACTTAATTACTCGACTCAAACTTCCACTTTGGCCAAACATGCCAAAATCAATGAAGTTCTCCGATCAGCGACTTGGAGGATTATTAAAAGCAACAAATTTAGATTGTTGATAAGGATCAATCCTAAAACAACGCAATATTTAAAGACGAAAATACAATTTCAACATTGACAGTGAAAAATAAAAAAATAAAAATCAATCATCAATGCTTTGATTGAGGATCATAACACTTACAACTCGATTGCAGGAAATTAAAGAAGCTTGTATAATCTTGGACAACTTTGAAATTAGCTCGATGGTCATTAAAAAAAATAGCTCAATGGCATGCAAATACACTTTCAGTAATTGCATTCTTAATTTTGAAATTATCCAAGATTTTACAAAAAAATTTAATTGTCTGCAATCCACTGGTGGACTACTGGACTTTATTATTCTCAATTGAAGCACTGAATATTGATCATCTTCCATTTTTCATTGTTATTGCTGAAGTTTCATTTTCGTCATTAAATGTTACGTCGACGTTAATCTTAGTCTTGAGAAGGAAAATCCATTGTTCTTCTGCCGATGATTAAATTCTTTAAGATTATATGTATGGAAATTATTGGATTTTTTTTTATAAGTATTGATATTCCTTACTTATTTGGGACATTATATTATGACTCTGGCCCAGTCAAGAGTCACGGCATTTTGGCTTGAGGTGTACGTGGTGTACGTATCCAGCTTTTCTTTAAATGTCAAAAATACCCTTAAATTAAAAACTCTTTTATTTCCCTCTAACCCAATTCTTCTTCACATCTCTCTCTCTATTCTTCAAAATCTCCACCCTGTTCATACACAACCACTGAAATTAAATTGATTTTGTATATTGATTGGAAGAGGAATTACAGAGTATGTATGTATTAGAGAAAATAATGGAAAGCTCTTAATTTTTCAAGCAGAGTTTTGGAATTTGGGGATTTTCATAGTTAGAAGCTTCTAAAAAGTGTTCTTGAATTTGGGGTTTTTTTTAGATGATTTGGTTTATCAAATATATATATAAGTAATCAAATATTTTCAAATATTCACTTTCCTTGGAAATAATTTCGGATCGATGAGACTCTTGATTTCTTGAGCTTTAGCAAGAGGGCACGAAAAGGGGGCTGATTTTAGTAAAGAAACAGCCTTCAACAATGGATGTCCTTCAATGATTTCTGGCGAAGAAGATGAACATTTTTTTTTTCTGAAATTCCTTCACTGGTTTTGGCGAAGAAGATGAACAGTTCATCTTCTTTTTTTCTTTTTTTTTCCCTTTCTTATATTTAATTATATAAAACAATATCTTAACTATTTTTAGAAAATAGGCAATGCTGTTTAATGATATGCGCCAATTATGTTAGAAAAATATTCAAATTATAAGGAAAATATATCTATATATTTTATTAGCAAATAAATTAAGACTCGATTTTATTATTTAAGATATTCTTGTAATTGGGTTCATAGAAAATCAAATATTATGTTAATCAATCTCATAGTATCATTAACCCCTCTGAATCGATAATTAGTGCAATTTAATTTTTTTCGTCACAAATGACTCCAAACAGAAAACTTACTTCCATAGTATCATTAATCCTTTCGTAAATCGATTATTACTGAAATTTTATATTTTTGGTCACAAATGACCGCAAACGGAGATATAAATATCGTAATATCATTAATCCCTCCGTAAATCTAGAATTTGTAAATTTTGATGTTTTTGGTCACAAATGACCCCAAACGGATAACTAAATCTCGTAGTATCATCATCCCCACCGTAAATCAACAATTAATGAAATTTGACGTTGTTGGTAAAAATGACTTCAAATGGAGAACTTAATCTCATAGTATCATTAACCCCTTTGTCAATCGATAAATTATTGAAATTTGATATTTTTTGTCACAAATGACCGCAAACGGAGAACTAAATCTCGTAATATCAGTAATCCCTCCGTAAATCGATAATTGGTGAAATTTGATATTTTTGTCACAAATGACCGAGTCATCAATTTTTTTTAAGTATCGATATATTTTCAAAATTATCGATGTATTTTCAAATTACGGATGACATAGTGTTACATAATCATCTAATGGACAATTTGATCGAAATAATGACCGAATCATCAATTTTTTTTTTAAATTATCAATATATTTTCAAATTACGGAGGAGTTAGTGTTACATAACCATCTAATAGACAATTTAATAGAAATAATGACCAACTCATCAATTTTTTTAAAATTATCGACATATTTTTAAATTACGGAGGAATTAGTGATAAAAGACAATTTGATCGAAATAATGACCGAGTCATCAATTTTTTTAATAATGACCGAGTCAAAATTTATAACTCATTTTTATAAAGAAAATGCATCAACAATATTCAATTTAATTGTATATATGTAAATAAAAAATAAATTTTGATTTTATTATTTTTAATGTTCTTGTATTTGATTTGACAAGAAATCGAATAAAATTTCAAATATCTATGTATTTTTTAAGTATCACGGTTCATATTAAGCTAGACCACGATGCATCTCTAATGGGATTATTTTTACCAAAATCAACAAATTTCACAAAGTGACAATTTATGAAGGGGTTAATGTTAGGAAAATGATTATATAACAGCCCATTACTTGATCATTATTTCGATCAAATTGTCTTTTAATTGACTGTATCTCTAACGTCTCCGTAATTTGAAAATATGTCGATAATTTTAAAAAAAATCGATGATTCGGTCATTATTTCGATCAAATTGTCTATTAGATGATTATGTAACTCTAAGTCCTCCGTAATTTGAAAATATATCGATAATTTTTTAAAAATTGATGACTCGGTCATTATTCCGATTAAATTGTCTATTAGATGGTTTTGTAACACTAAATTCTCCATAATTTGAACAAATATAGATAATTTAAAAAAAATTAATGAGTCGGTCATTATTTCGATCAAATTGTCTATTAGATAGTTATGTAACACTAAGTCCTTCGTAATTTGAAAATATATCAATAATTTTTTAAAAATTTGATGACTCGGTCATTATTTCGATCAAATCGTCTTTTATCTCTAATTCCTCCATAATTTGAAAATATGTCGATGATTTTAAAGAAAATTGATGAGTCGGTCATTATTTCGATTGAATTGTCTATTAGATGGTTATGTAACACTAACTCCTCAATAATTTTAAAATATATTGATAATTTTTAAAAAAAATTCATGATTCGGTCATTATTTCGATCAAATTGTCTATTACATGATTATGTCACACTATGTCCTCCGTAATTTAAAAATACATCGATAATTTTGAAAAATTTAATGATTTGGTCATTATTCCGATCAAATTGTCTATTAGATGGTTATGTAACACCAAGTCCTTCGTAATTTTAAAATATATCGATAATTTAAAAAAAAATTGATGACTCGGTCATTTGTGACAAAAATATCAAATTTCACTAATTATCGATTTACGGAGGGGTTAATGATACTACAATATTATGTTATCCGTTGGGGGTCAATTGTGACCAAAAATATCAAATTTCACTAATTATCGATTTACGGAGGGATTAATGATATTACGAGATTTAGTTCTTCGTTTGCGGTCATTTGTGACAAAAAGTATCAAATTTCAATAATTTATCAATTGACGGAGTGGTTAATGATACTATGAGATTAAGTTCTCCGTTTGAAGTCATTTGTGCCCAAAAACGTCAAATTTCACTAATTGTCGATTTACGGAGGGGATGATAATAGTATGAGATTTTGTCATCCGTTTGGGGTCATTTGTGACCAAAAACATAAAAATTTACAAATTATAGATTTATGGAGGGATTAATGATATTACGAGATTTATTTCTCCGTTTGCGGTCATTTGTGACCAAAAATATTAAATTTCAGTAATAATCGATTTACAGAAGGATTAATGATACTATGGAATTAAGTTTTCTGTTTGGAGTCATTTGTGACGAAAAAATTAAATTTCACTAATTATCGATTTACAGAGGGGTTAATGATATTATGAGATTCATTAACATAATATTCGATTTTCTATCAACCCAATTACAAGAATAACTTAAATAATAAAATCGAGTCTTAATTTATTTGCTAACAAAATATAAAGATATATTTTCCTTATAATTTAAATATTTTTCTAGCATAATTTCATATCATTAAATATATTAATGTCATTGCCTATTTTCTAAAAATATTTAAGATATTGTTTTATATAACTAAATATAAGAAAAAGAAAAAGAAAAAAAAAGAAAAAGATGAATTGTTCATCTTCTTCGCCAGAAACCAATGAAGGAATTTCAGAAAAAAAAAAAAAAGAATTGTTCATCTTCTTCGCCAGAAACCAGTGAAGAACATCCATTGTTGAAGGTTGTTTCTTTACTCAAATCAGTCCCCTATTTCGTGTCCTCTTGCTAAAGCTCAAGGAATCAAAATTTGAAAAAGGGATTCTTCAAAAAAAGATGAAAATTTAACAAGTTTCAATCAACTCAAATCGACCAAAAAAGGGTTGTTCTTATCGCACTAATTTCAACCAAATCAAAGCGGAGTCTTGCCGCTCACGTCGCCACCGGAATTAAAAAATTTAATAAAAAAAAGAAAAGAAAAATCGTCTTCAACCTAGACTGTTCTGGTTGCACCAGAACGGTGGCGAGGCCGCCTCTGTTGGTGGCGACCAAGACGACGATGAAGTCTTGCCGTTCCGGTGGCCAGGTGTGTGAGGCGGTGGTTCTGTGTTTGAGAAGTGTGGAGAGTTTGAAGAAGAGATCATATTGCAGAGAAAAGAATTGGGGGAGAGAAATAGAGATAAAAGTGAGTTTTTAATTTAAGGGTAATTTCGTAATTTCAACAGAAGACTGGGTACATACACCCCGTACACTTAAAGGCAAAATTTAGGTGACTCTATACAACATAGAGTCACCTTAGAGTGTCCCTACTTATTTTTCTAACTAAATCAAAGAAAATGAAGTAAAATGATTTTTATAATAAACTTTCTGATTTTTTCTTCTTAAATTAAAAGGTATAAAAATTAGTAGGATTTAGAAACCCTGGTCTCTTCCCAATTTTTTCTCTTTCTTATCAATTAGCTCTATATCTCTTCCGATATCTCAACTCACGCCTCCCTGTAAATCAATTAAAAAGTTTACAAACACTCTCAATCTTCAATAATTATGGCGGACTGAGAAGGAGACGATAGATGGAATGAATTTACTCTTTTTGCCGCTGATTTTGTTAACAAATCCTCTGATTTAAGGCGTTCATTCCGGTGATTGCTGTTACGATTATTTCCTTTCAGCTTTTCGGGTAAATTTCCTTTTGCTGAGCTTGTATGAGCGGATCAATATTCATTGGCTTTATCATCTAGATCTCAATTTTTGGCTACAGATTTGTTATATTTAAGCAAAAAGTCATTTGTTTACACAAATTTTTGTTTGGCTTTATTATTGATTCATTTGTGAATTGTGCGTGTTAGAAAACTGAAAGAAGAATAAAACTTCAAGTGCTCATTATTCAATTAACAATAGCCTTATAAATAGGCAGTACATCAACAATAAAACAGAAAAAATAGGAACAACCTTAACAACCTTTGACCACTAACTTATGACTTATAATACTAAATCTGACTAGCAAAATTCCCACAAATCAAGTCCACCTATCACCCACGTAGGAAATGTATTTTGACAAATTCATAACAAACCCTCCCTTAAACTGATGTCTACAGACATTCAGTTTACTACAAATTTCAGAAAAGACAGCTTCTTAGTTCTTCAAGAGTCCAACTTACAAACACCCAACAATTCTCGTAACTTCAAAAATGAAGGCAACTTGAGAGGCTTCGTGAATATATCTGCAAGTTGATCTTCACTTCTACAATAGATGAGCTCAATTTTTTTAGCCTTTGTAAGATCTCTTAAGAAATGAAACTTCACATCTATGTGTTTACTTCTCCCATGTAAAACTGGATTTTTGGAGAGTTTGATAGCTGAATTGTTGTCACAAAATATAGTAGTAGGTCCTTGTCTCTTGAAATACAGTTGTTCAAGAATTCTCTTCAACCATAGAGCTTGACAAGCACATGAAGTTGCAGCAACAAATTCAGCCTCAGTGGTTGATAAAGTGACAATTGGTTGTTTCTTTGATGACCATGAAACAGCCCCTGAACCAAAGATAAAAACATAGCCCGAAGTACTTTTCCCATCATCTCGATCCCCAGCAAAATCGCTGTCGGTAAAACCAATTAAGTCTGAAATTTCTCCTTTCTTGTAGAGTATCCCACATTCCTTAGTGCCTTGCAAGTAACGAAGTATCCTTTTGGCAGCAAGTAGATGCATCTCTGTCGGATTTTCCATATATCTGCTGATGAGACTCACTGAATACATTATATCCGGCCTTGTTGCAGTTAAATACATTAAGCTTCCGACAATCTGTTTGTAAAGAGTGCCATCTACCTTTTTTCCTTCAAGATCTTTATTTAGCTTCAAACCAAATTCAGTTGGTGTATTCACCGGATTGCAACTTTTCATATGAAATCTATCTAAAATTTCTCGTACATACTTCTTTTGAGAAATAAAGATTCCAGTAGCTGATTGAACAACTTCAATGCCCAAAAAATAATGCAACATTCCAAGATCAGACATTTCAAATTCAATCATCATGGACTTTTTAAACTTTTCAAACATGGCCCTATCATTTCCAGTGTAAATTAGATCATCTACATATAAGCATATAAAAAGTATCTTCCCTCCATCTTCAGTTTTGATAAAAAGTGTATGCTCATATGTGCATCTTGTAAAACCTTCTTTCAAAAAATAAGCTTCTATACGGCTGTACCAAGCTCGAGGAGCTTGTTTCAGCCCATATAGAGCCTTTTTCAGCTTATACACTTTATGCTCGTTACCCAATTTCACATAACCAGGAGGTTGATCAACGAATACCTGTTCGTGTAAATCTCCTTGTAGAAACGCTGATTTAACATCCAACTGGAATATAGGCCATGTGTTTTGAGCTGCCAATGCGATCACCAATCTGATTGTATCATGTCTTGCAACAGGAGCAAAAACTTCTTTGTAATCAACGCCAAATTCTTGCTTATAGCCCTTTGCCACCAAACGAGCCTTATACTTGTCAACTTCACCGGTTTCCTTCAATTTTGTCTTGTAAACCCACTTCACACCAATTGTCTTTTGCCCTTTTGGAAGATCTGTCAACTCCCAAGTGTTGTTTCTCTCGATGACCTCAATTTCAGCATCCATAGCTTTTTGCCATTTCGATTCTTTGATAGCCTCTTCGAAAGTCACTGGATCACAGTCTGAAAACAAGGCAAAATGAGTAAGTGGATCCTCACAATGATCAATTCCTGTTACCTCATAGTCGTGCATCCATGCTGGTCTTCGTCTAGCACGTTGAGGGTGAACTGTTACAGCATCAGAATGTTCCGCTGCAGCGGGTAAAGTTGATGTTGTAGTAACTTCATTTTCAGAATTTCCAAGAGTAGAAGCTGGTGGATTTTGTTGCTGATTGGGTTGTGTTTCTTCTTCATTTACTCCATCAAAATTCACTGGTATTGTCTGTCCAACACCACTACTGCTCCATGGCCAGTTTCTATCTTCATCAAATACAACATCGCGACTGATGACAACTTTCTTGGTAATAGGATTGTACAATTTGTACGCTTTTGATTGATCACTAACACCGAGAAAAATGCATTTTTCTCCTTTGTCATCCAACTTTCTTCTCTTTGCATCCGGAATGCGAGCATAAGCAATACACCCAAAAATTCGGAAATAATCTACAACCGGTTTACGTCCACTCCAAGCTTCCTCCGGTGTCATATTTTGAACAGCAAGTGTGGGGCTTCTATTCAATATATGAACACTCCAATTAACTGCTTCAGGCCAAAAATATTTCGGAATGCCGCTCTTTGTCAACAGACTTCGAACCATATTCAAAATAGTGCGATTTTTCCTCTCGCAAACTCCATTTTGTTGCGGCGAGTACGCAGCTGTAAGTTGTCTTTTGATTCCATAAAACTCACAAAAATTTGCAAATTCGTGAGAGTTGTATTCACCACCACGGTCGGTACGAAGAACTTTTATTGGAAATCCAACTTCTTTCTCAGTATACGCTTTGAAGTTCTTAAAAATCATAAAAGCTTCAGATTTATTCTGCAAAAAATATGTCCAAGTTTTCCGAGTATAATCGTCAATGAAAGTAATTATATATCTTTTACCTCCATTAGAAGATGGATTTATTGGTCCACAAAGGTCGGAATGCACCAGCTCAAGTGGTTTCTTCGCTCTCCATGTATTCCCTTTCGGAAAAGGATCTCGATGTTGTTTGCTAACAACACATTCTTCACAAACTTGCGAAGGAATTGAGAATTCGGGAAGGCCTGCTACCATATTTTTCTGCTGCAGCGTTTTTAATCCATTAAAATTCAGATGTCCATACCGAAAATGCCATAGCCAAGCTTCCTCATTTAATCTTGTAGAGAAGCATGAAGGTGTCGTGTTGTTGAGATACATTGGAAACATTCGATTGGCTGTCATGTTGACTTGAGCAACTAAACCCAATTTTGCATCTTCAATTCTACATACTCCGTCTTTGATAGAGATTTCATACCCCTTTTCTTGAAGTTGGCCAACACTAAGTAAATTTGTTCTCAATTCTGGAACAAAAAGAACATTAGAGATTGTTTGAATAGAGTTTGCCTTGGTTTGGATAGTTACCTTCCCTTTCCCCATAACAGATATTCTAGAATCGTCACCAAACTTCACACTATCACGAAAAGATTCATCTAAATAAGAGAATGCAGACTTATCTCCACACATATGATTGCTACAACCGGTGTCTAAGTACCACAAATTGTTATTTGTTTCCTCCTTGGCATGACAAACCATCAATAAAGACACTTCTTCTTCGTTCTCTACAAAATTAGATTTTTCTACACGATTTTTATTTAAATTTGTACGACATTCAGATTTGTAATGGCCATACCTATGACATCTGAAGCACTCAACATTACTCTTGTCTCCCGACTTTGATCTGTTCGTAGATGAGTGATGGCCTCCACGACCTCTTCCCCTGCCTTGAGAGTCATGGAACTGATTTTCTTCAGAGGTCTGATGCAGATTTTTGTGATTGCTATTTCCTCGTCCTCTACCTCGTCCTCTATTTGGTGCATAAGAACGATTATCGGTTGATGCCTTCAAAGTTTGCTCCTCTTTCTCTTGCTGGTTAATTTTTTGTTCATGAACCAACAACGAGCCTTGTAATTCATCAATTGAAAGTGCATCAATATCCTTAGATTCCTCTATCGAACAGACAACAAAATTGAATTTTGGTGTCATGGAGCGTAGAATCTTCTCAACAATGGTTACATCCTCCATCTTATCTCCATGAATCCGCATCTTGTTTACAATTGCCATGGTCCGAGAAAAATATTCAGCAACTGGTTCTCCTAATTTCATTCGAAGCATTTCAAACTCAGATCGAAGTGCTTGAAGTTGTTGTCTTTTTGTTCTTGCTGACCCTTGATACTTCTTCTTCATAGAATCCCAAATTTCCTTGGATGTATCTTTGCAAAGAATTGTCTCCAAGATTGAACGTTCAATTGCTTGGAAAAGATAGTTTTTCGCCTTCAAATCTTTCAATTTCAGCGCTTCTAACTCTTTCGTTTGCACTTCTGTTAACACGGTATCGACTGGTGGTTCTGTTATCCCAGAAACAATCACTTGCCAATACTCTTTAGAGCGCATAAAATTCTCCATTAACATGCTCCAATGGTCATAGTGACCATCAAAGCGTGGAATCGATGGTTGCACAAAGTTTTCAGAGGCCATTATTATCCTCTAATGCTGCTGCAAATAGATGTGAAATAGAAATAAAGCTGCTGCTATCTACTCTCTATATCACTCAATTTTTTCTTACTTTGGCAACCTTTTTTTTTGTTTTTTTAAACCTCGCTCTGATACCACTGTTAGAAAACTGAAAGAAGAATAAAACTTCAAGTGCTCATTATTCAATTAACAATAGCCTTATAAATAGGCAGTACATCAACAATAAACAGAAAAAATAGGAACAACCTTAACAACCTTTGACCACTAACTTATGACTTATAATACTAAATCTGACTAGCAAAATTCCCACAAATCAAGTCCACCTATCACCCACGTAGGAAATGTATTTTGACAAATTCATAACAGTGCGAAGTAGTTTGCCCTTCAAATTTCTAATCTGCTTTCTCTGCCAAACATAAATCTGCAGTAGTTTCACAATCATGGAAAAAATAAAATTAAGTAAAGCAGTGCAAGAGAGAAACTCTGCTGAAATTGTTGCTTCAATTGATGATCTCTTGAAAGACATTCTGTTGCGACTACCTATTAAATCACTCCTCCGCTTCCAATCAGTATGCAAACACTGGCAATCTCTCATCACAAATCCGAGATTCTGTCATCTCCGCAATCGGACCATTGGCCTCATGTTCCCACGTAAAACCAACATTCTAAAAACTGGTCACTTTCTTGAATATGTTCCCTTTTTTGAAACAGCATTAAACAAGAAACTCGAGTATTATAAAGATGCTGATTTCACCGAGGTTATACAGTCATGCAACGGGCTCTTGCTTTGTTTCAGCTATTGCATTAAATTGGGTAGCTGTATCATTAAAAATGTTAGATACTTTGTTTGTAATCCTAGTTACAATCGACTTTCTTTGGTCCCACTACCAGAAGAAGAAGATGATAATTGGTATAAAAGTAAAATGAGCTTGGCTTTCGACCCTGCCATATCTCCTCATTACAAAGTTGTTTGTGTCCGGATATCGTCGAAAAACCTTGCTCAAATTTTTATCTACTCATCAGTTACTAATGATTGGGAAGTCTGTGGAGACCCCTTTATGTCTTCTTTGGTAAGTTTTAGCGACGGCGACGGGGTTTATTGGAATGGCGCAGTTCATTGGATGGAATGCAAACGGCATTTGTATTTCAAAATTGAGGATCATGTGCTTCACGAAATGCCAAAGTTACCTTTCTCGAATTGGACGGACACATATTACTTTGGGGAGTCTTATGATCACTTACACTTTGTGGAAACACTTGACACACATCAGCTTAACGTGTATGAGATAAAAAGAGATTATTCCGAGTGGTTTCTCAAGTACCAAGTTGATCTTTCACCCATTGTTGCTGCTTATCCTGAGATGATTCACGCATTTAATCATCCCACAACGGACTCGCATTGCTATAATTGCTCTGTATGTTGCATAGTTCATGATGAGGAGAAGGAGAAGGGGGAGGAGGAGTCCTTGGTTTTGCAAATACCTGATAAAGTCATACAACTCGATCTTAATCATAAGACTTTCAGAATCTTACAGGAGTTGGAGGGCTCTGATGATTATTATCAGTCGGAGCTTCATGTATGTCAAGGTAAATTGAGATATCGATACACAAATGGTATTCAATATATTGAATCTTTGTGTAAAATTTAGTACATGCTTTTTGATGAACTTCATTATGGTAATATTTTGTATTTCTTCAGTTCGAGGAAATAATGCTAAGAGTCTTTAGTAGTAGTATATGTATTGGTATGTGCTCATGTTGATGCTTTTCACCATGTACTGAGTTGAGCTTTATGTAATTGTTTGTATAGATTTCAAATCCATAGATAGCTGGATTAGAAAATTCGTTCTTTTATCGAAATGAAGCTTAAAGTGTTGTTGCTGTGAATTGAGCTCTAGTGTATGCCATTTCTTCGTGTTCTCTGTTCTGATCCCTTCACTTAGATAGTGCCATGTGGATTTGTATTTGCTTGAAATAGAAGATAACAGATCCTGAATGTTGAGCAAGAATTTTATAAGAGGCCATTTGAATTTGCTTAAATTTAAAGGTTAAAATATCTCTATAATAATATGTATATGGATGTACAAATTGATATGATTCCTTCAAGTTTTTTGGTGTACCTAGACCCAGTAATTGTTTTGTAGTTAAATAACATTTAATATTTTGGTTATACGATATTTTCTTCTTTGCAAATTTGACATTATGGAATAAATCAATTATACGATATTTTCTTCTTTGCAAAGCAGTAGCCCATTTAAGCATTAAACACATTTTTTGTACTGGTATTTTGCTTTGCAAAGTGAAAAATGTCTAACAATCATTAAAGAAGGTATTTTTGACATTTTAAACATAGAAAAATGATTCATTATGAGATTTTCAAATCTGTGTGAAAATAAAGAATTTGCCAATTAATTTAAAACGAAGGGAGTAGCAACGGGTCTACAACCTACATGCATTTTGATCCGGCGGGTGACTGACTAGTACTGCTACACCTTTCAGCAATAATTTTCTTCCAATTGGATACCTAATTTTTTTTTAGAATCAAAAGTAGCTCACATAAATCCCGGAAATTCTGGAGTTAGAATATTATGAACAGAAATAGGTAAATCAGACGAAATCAGAAACAACTAGGTTAGCCAAGTGATGAGCAAATCATAAAATAGAATAGAACAGGGCATCTATCTTTATGCTGTTGATTTGCTCGATTACGTAAAGATATTTGCTCTTAACAATTGCCTTCTATTTTAAAGTTATACAAGACCATACAAACTTATTTAATTATCTGCAATCAAGTCTTGACACTTATTTTTTAGGGGAACGATGAATTTCAATCATGAATTGATTTGACGGTTGCATTGTTAAGAATTACTCAAGGAACATAATTTACAGAACATGTATCTATATTCGACAGTTTAGCTTTATATGTCGCTTTATTGCCCTCGCAGTGTGTCGTATCTCAAATAAATTGAATGAGTTTACTTCAGACTTGATGTCATCAGTAATAATTCTGAAATTTTCATAAGACCTTAACACTCTCAAGAGCTGAGATTATAATTTGTGAATCGCCATCCAAATTGATCTTCCACCATTTCCACCGCCAATAAAGCGGCCTTCGATTCCACCACCGTTGGATCAAAGGATTGTTTGATACACTTCGACTTCCAGCCTACACATTCACCCTGAGAAGATCTTTTAATTGCACCAATTCTGCAACATCCTTCCGCTCAATTTATAGCAGCATCAAAATTGATTTTAATCGTGTCCTCATTTGGCAAAATCTACAAGGTGCAGACCGTGCAGATAAGACTTCGACCTCAACTTTTCGAAGATCCTCTAGGTTGTGTCACTTATTCTTAGTCGAGCCTAAATGGATGAATGAAGAAGCACACTCGGAACTTGTGTCATAGTCAAGGAAAGACGATTGGTCATTTTTCGTCTCTCACTATTTCTAATGAAATTGCAATTCGATCTTTAAATGTTGGCTCGACATTAACCTTAAATGAGAAGACCAAAATGCTTTTATATATGATTACAATATCTGAGATTACTAATTATTTTACTACAACTACCCATAAAAAAAAAAAAAAAAAAAAAAAAAAAAAAAAGTTATGTAAAGAAGATATTTATACTACCCTTCTAGAATTTTGCTGTTAAAAGTAAAAATATTAGAATTTAGAAAATATATATTTTTATTAGGGTAAATTTGATCCAATATTGGGCGGCGCCTCTTCACCTCCGCCCTCCGCCCTCCGCCCTCCGCCCTCCGCCCATCTCCCACCCACCCACACACAACCCATTGTTCCTCTTCTCAGTTCTATCAATCAAGCCTTCTATATCTCTCATTCGAGTTCATCAAACCCTGAGAATCAATTTAAAATTATACCAACACCTGCTGATTTTGTACTGAATTGCTCTGACTAAGTGTTCTTTCCTGTGATTGCAATTGCATTTGTAAGTTTTTGGGTTAATTTCTGTTAACTTTTTTCCTTTATACTTAGCTTATATATTTCGAAAATGAACGTTGCGTGAGTTATTCATTTGCTTTACTATCTAGGACTGAATTTTTCAGGTTTTAGAAACCATAAATTTGTTATTTTTTTTTCCTATCAAAATGTCATTTGTTTACCCTGTTGGTGGTCATTTAGATTAAAACCAGGGAGCTTCTATTGATCATTGATTTATTCATGAAGTAATTTGCCCTTCCAAGTTCTAATCAGCATTTAACTTAAATCTGCAGTAGCCTTACAGAATTATGGAAGAAAACAAGGTCCCTAAAGAAGTGCAGCAGAAAAACTCTGCCGAAATTGTTGCTTCAATTGAAGAACTCTTGATAGAAATTCTGTTGCGTCTACCTATAATATCACTTATTCGCTTTGAATCAGTATCCAAACACTGGCAATCTCTCATCACGAATCCGAGATTCTGTCATCTCCGCACTCGGACCATAGGATTGATGTTTCTCGAAGGTGGTCGCGTTTATGAACATGTTCCCTTTTTTGATAATGCATTTGAATACCATAAATATACTGTTTCCAAAAATATTTTACATTCTTGCAACGGGCTCTTGCTATGTCGCAGTATTTGCGGTCGCCGGCGTGATGTAAAATATTATGTTTGTAACCCCACTACCAATCAAATTTCTCTGGTCCCACAACATGGAATACGTGATTCGCTTATATGTGGAAGGAGCTTGGCTTTCGACCCGGCCATGTCTCCTCATTACAAAATTGTTTTTGCTCTGAATATAGGGAACGAACTTCTTCAGATTTTCATCTACTCTTCAGAAACTGGTGCTTGGGGAGTCCATGGCAACCCGTTCACATCTTCCGGCGCCACTTTCGATGAAGGGGTTTATTGGAATGGAGCATTGCATTGGATGAATCGCAAACGAGCTTTGTATTTCAAAATTGAGGATCAGGTGCTTAATGAAATGCCAAAAGTACCTTTCTCGAATGATGTGCATTGGAGTGATGAATATTACTTTGGGGAGTCTTGTGATCACTTGCACTTCGTGGAAACACGTGACACACGGATTCAATTAAAGGTTTATGAGATGAAGAGGGATTATTCTGAATGGTTTGTCAAATACCAAGTTGATCTTTCACCAGTTGTTGCTTCTTATCCCGAAATTATTGGTCATACTTATCCGATAATGGGTTTGATCTGCTATGATTTCTCTTTATTTGGTATTTTTTCCGGTGGGAAGGAGGAGGAGTCATTCCTGGTTTTGCAGATCCCTAAAAAAGTCATACGCCTAAATCTTGTTAACAAGACTTTCAAAAGCTTATACAAGTTTCGGGGTGACTTTACTTATAGATTGAAATATCCAGGCAATGCTGGATTTAAATATATTGAGTCTCTGTGTCGCATTTAGTACTTGCTTTTCTGTTGAACTTCATTACTGTGATTCTGTCTACATATTCAGTTCAAGGAGGTTTCGGATATGGCGACAGTGATTTCAAGAGTTAATCATTTAATGGGGAAGTCTTTTTTTCTTTTGTTTTTCCCGATAAGTATGTGCTGATTGGAAGTTCTTGTATATTGGTATGATAAAATTGTATTGCTGAAGGAACGATAGTTGCAGGTGTTAATCAAGCTTTGACATCCTAAAAATTCAAGAAAATTTCCTGTGAAGAATGTGTATTTGACATTTCAATGTAACAGTTTTGCAGAACTTATTCTTGTTGTTTGCATTAATAAGAGATTATTGCATTTCAGATATTTTGTTTATATATGTAGGCTAAGTCAGTTTGTTGTTTATGTCTCAATCTTTTTGGTCATTTGGGAGATTGATGAGCCAAAATAGACCACCTAATTGAAGAAAACTATGAGTCAATCTGTCAATGAAAGATCAAACATGCATGTGTTGGCTGCAAATTAGGAATCAAGTTGTTATAGGAATTACTTGTATTTTCAATCTCTTCATTAAACTATGAATGAAGTATAAGTTCTTGTGTCAAATTAGGGGAGTGAAGATGAATCAGGTCATGGAAAATTCATACTAAGAAGTTAAAAATAAGGCCGAATTATGTGCAGGTCGGGTGGATTTATTGGATGCTAATATGGCTTGCTTAGGTGAAAGCGATCGTTAGAGTCGCTGAATGGAAAAACTTCTTGCTTTCAATCTTCTATAGCTCACCTATCCATACATTGTTTTGTTTAGATTTACTTTTCGCTTCAGGCTAAATCGAGTTGCTTCATCTCATACAAAAAAGACCTCTTTAATAGGGAAGACGAGAATCGCCTTGGTCCAACCAAGTTAGTCGTTAGCCATTTCTTAATTTTCTGTAGGTTTCCTTGAGTTGAAAAGTTCTTAAGTTTGGCTTTCCTTGAATGTAAGGAAACGATTGAAAATTGTGAATTGTTCTTAATCTACTTGACTTTTTAATCATCCATTTTAAAATCTCAAACTAGAGTTTATATCCACTAATCCATAAACCAACAAAAAGTAGGAAGTTAGAATTGGACCAACATGAATGATATTCGATAAACAAGGGATAAAAAAAAGGGTTAAATCGATAAAAGAATAAAATTAAAAAATGAGTTAAATTGGAAAAAAAAAAGGTGAAAATGAGAGAAAATATGTTAAATCAAGAATAAGTAAAATCGACTAAAATTGGGTTAAACCTGGGAGAATGAGTGAATTGATTAAGAAATGAGATAAAACACAAAAATGGATGAAATCGGTCAAATAACGTATTAAAATAACAAAAAAAATGATAATCAGTGTAAAAATTGATGCAATCGATATTTGTTTGAATATCTCTTACGAAATTACCAATACTTAAAGAACTTTAGAAGACATAAAAGAAGAAATGGTAAAGTCAGCATAAATGCAGGTGAAACGATGAAATAACATGTTAAAATAACAAAAAAAAATGGTAAACTCAGTGTAGAAGAAGATTAAATTGACAAAATAGGTTTACTCGACAAAATTGAGAAAAATCAGTAAAAAAAAGTTATATTGGTTAAAAATGGATTAGACATGTAATAAAAAATGGACGAACTTAGTAAAAGACGGGTATAACCGACAAACCTGGTGAAATAGATTAAAATAATAGGGTTAAATATATGAAAACTGGTGTAAATGAAAGAAATTATTTAGATGAAAATATCAAAATCATGGAAGAAAATAATTGATGTTGTCTATTCGTTCAAATTGTAGTTTTAGAATAATAGTTACGTAGACATGTAGTTTTAGTTGAAAAATACTTAATAATTATAGTTTGTTTTTTATTTTCAAGTTCTGCTTTTAGGTATTTATAATAACAACTTGAAATTTTTGGTTACAACATAGTAATAATTAAAGTGATTTAGTCACAAAAAATTATGTGATATATATCATTAAGACCATAATATAATAAAAAAATGATTACACGATTTTTTTTTAAAATTAACAAAAATAATATGATTCAACTAACGTTGGAAATACTAAAATACGGAACTAAAATACGGATCAGGAGTACCACACTTACTTAGCTAAAGAACAATTATAAATTTGCAACTAAATAACAATAAAATCAGACATAAAGTCCACCTACTCCCCTGCCATCCTCCTAGTCCACCACCTTTGCCACCACCAACACCACCCCCAAAGCCGCTTCCACCACCAAGAACCACCTCCACCAAACAGTTCTTCTCAAAATTTCTTGTTTTTTATTCTTAAATGGATTTGAGTTTCTTGCCGGAAAATGTTTCTAAAAAATCAAGAAAGTTCTTTTATTTGCTTTCTTCAACAAAAATTTCATCTTCTGTACTGTTATTCAGTGAAAGATGGAATCTTTACTACAAAATTAAATACCTATTTGGCCCTTTTGCATAAAAATCAAATCTTGGTGAAAAGTACTAAAAGAAGAAAAAAGGCATAGGCGTGTGTAAAATTAATCTGTCTGAAGTTAAAGTGAGCCAATTTGAAGGTAAAGTGCTGAGTTTTTTAATGCTAGTTCATCGATTCTTTATGACTAGGTTTATATCTGTAATAATACTTCAATTTTTGTATCAAAAATATCTGTAAATAACATAAAATAGTACTAGAATTTTAGAAAAAAAAAATCTATCAACCTACTAAAAAATTACAGGTAATATAATTACATTTTTTTTATTCTTACATTCTTAAAAAAACAAAAAGGTACCCACCTAACTTTTTGCATCTTAAAAATCAAAGTGGTGGGCCCGTTAAATTTTAACTACTTTTCTTTTATACTAGAAAAGTGCACGTACGTTGTACGTGTCTAGTTTTAATTTCAAAGTTTTTTTCCATAAATTAGTGTAAAATTAGCCATTTTTATGTCATAGAATATCATATATTTATGACTGACCAATTTATTTTAGTGAGATTTATTTTTATTACATCTAAAAAAATTGGTTTTTTAAAATAAGTTCATAAAAATATTATTTAGTGCATTAATTCCATAATAGTAGTTTTCATGTCAAGTTTATCCGTTATTCACCGATAACAAAGGTTTCATCCGTTTCTTCATAAATTTTAACGATTTCACGAGCATTTTTTCTTACTGGTTTCACCAGTTTTTTCACCAACTTCACCATTGTTTACCAATTTCACCCGAAGTTTCACCAGCTCATATGTTTTCACTGTTTAATTTTTTTTATCTAACTTTCCTCTTTGAATCGATTATAACATTTTTCATTATTTTTCAATATTTTTCGATCTTTTTTTCAATTTAAACCATTTTATTCTGATTTCACATTGTTTTTATCGGATAAAATTTAAATCGTTTTCACCTATTTCACTAATTTCGCATGCTATTCACCTAAATTTTTCATTGATTAAACATGTTTTCACCGACTTAAAGCCTTTTTGACTGATTTTATTCGTTTCTTTACAAATTGCACCACCAAACTTTTCACACCGTCCAAATTTTGTTTTACCCGGTTTACTTTTTAGCAATTTATCCTTTTTTTTATCGGTTATAACATTTTTCATTGTTTTCTCATTTTTTGTCGATCTCTTAACCAATTTTCCATCGATTTTACCAGTTGAACTCTTTTTTAACTGATTTCACTCGTTTTTACCATTCTAACCAGTTTTTTTTATCTATTTTTCATGTTTATTTCACTATGTTCACATGTTATTCACCTGAATTTTTCATTGATTAAATATGTTCTTACCAACCTTACGTTTTGACCGATTTTATCCTTTTTAACCAGCCTTACCCAATTTTATTGGATTTCACTGACTTCATCATTTTTCTTAGAAATTTCATTCTTTTCATCGATTTCACATATTTTCACCAACTTTGTCTCTATTTTACCCGTTTTCATCCATTTTTCACAAATTTTACCCCCTTTTTCTTATCGATTTCAAATGTATTTAAGATTTCACATTTATTTTTTTCACCAGTTCAAAGTGCACATACATTGTACGTCTATATTTAATTTATCTGGTATTTATTGTAAATCAAAGTAAAATTAACTTCATTGTGTCATAAAATAAATGACTGCTATTCAATATATTAACGTCACCATGGATATTTTCATCAATTTCTTTAGTTTATTTCGGTTTAAACCATTTTTCTAATGCAGGTTTGACATTGTTTTTGTTGGTTGAACTTTTTTCATTTTATTGATTTCATTTATTCTTACCAGCTTAACCAATTTTCACATGTTTAACTTTAGCCCTTTTCACTGATTTTACCCGGTTTTCATACATTTCATCATTTTTTTTATGTAATTTCATCGTTTCCCCAATGTCATCCATTTTTTTCGCGAGTTTCCTTTGAATTTTCATCGATTTCACATGTATTTTGCCGAATTTTCAACTCAAATAATTATACACTTTTCAATTACTTTTAAGTATATCTCAAATTATTTCACTTACTTTATCATTTGAAAATATTTCTTTACCGATCTAAACAATTTCACTTTGTTCTATTAATTAGTTTAATTCAATTTTCATTGATTCTTACTGGTTTTATATATTTTATTGATATATTCGTTCTTGATTAACTATAACCTATTATCCATTATTTTTCGGCCTATTTTTCATCAATTTCCTTTGTTTTCTCCTATTCAAACAAAAAAAAAAAAAAAACCTACTGGTTTAGTTCACCCTGTTATAGCTAGTTAAACTTTTTCTTTTCTTTTTCTAATTTTACTTATTTTATCAGTTTAACTTATATTTCACATTATTTTCTTTAACAATTTCACTTGAATATTCATTGATTTCACATTATTTCACAGATATTAACATTTTTTCAATTATTTAACCCATTCTTCATAAATTTCACCCATTATTCATTGATTTCACTGATTTGTTTCCCATTTTTTCAGAAACGTCGCCCGAATTTTCATCAATTTCACATGTATTTGTATTTATCGATTTAACCGGCACTTTTTATTACCGATTTCACTCATTTTTTCACATACTTCACCAGCGTTCATAAATTTCATCTAGATCGATTTCACATATTTTCATCAATTACATAAAATTTATTAGATCGATTTCACCAATTTTCATTGAATTTTCATCTGTTTTATAATTTATTTCACACGTTTTTCTCGAATAGATTTTCACGAATATTTGAGGTAATGTATCTCATGTCAAATAAATATTACTTAGTTTACTAAGTCATAAGCATTTTTTTTCATTCATAGGTAGATGCGATTCTACTTTAATTAACATATTTTATGATATTTAAGAGAATTTAATTTTTTTAAGAAGTGACATATTGAACTAAATTTTTAAATGAAACAAATAATTTTCCTACATCTATTCAAAATAATAGTCTTTATTTTTATTTTTATGTATTATAGGAGAACAATAATGAAATTGTAAAAGTGATTTAGGAGTTAATTTTCTTAATTATTGGAGTTAATGTAAGAAATAACTATGATAAGACTTGATATCTATTTAATTTGAATATATTTTTATTTTTCTTCCATATTCATGGTGCTTGGTTAGAATGCAAGGAAGTTACAAATTTTCTTAAAATATTTTCCTACCAAAGTTTTGATGAGAAAAATTAAGGAAAATTAATGTCTAATTATATTTTATTAATATACTTTACAATTTGAATAAGGGCATTTTTGTCTTCACAAAAAAAGAAAAAAACTTAAAAGATTCACACTTTTAGTAGTAGTATAGATATAGATATAGATTTGGGTAAATATTTTTTACTTGAGTGGCACAAAATAATTATTTTGCATAATGGGTAAAAATGGAAAAATATAAAATTATAAATGTCGTTGGAAGAAAAGCTACTCAGGGGACAGGGCCTGCTTATGGAAATCGTGAGAATTTCACAATCTCTGCCGCAACGCAAAATTTCTAACGTGATGCCAAACAATTGGTTAGAATGCGATGACCGATGAATCGTTATTTTTAACGTTTCAACGTTGAGTCAAACTACCCTTAGTAAATAAGCTAAATGCATAAACACCTCCAGTGCTTTGTTTAATTAATAAAACTTCATGATTTATTATTATTACTAAAGCCTCCATTGTGTTTTATTGTTTATTAGTAATAAATCCTTGCATATTAGCTTAATACACACATTTAAAAAACCTTCAAAAGTCAATAGAAAAATATTTTCAATTTTTAAGTGAACATGTGAGTTATTGTCAAATTACAAAGTTAACAGGGGGATTATTGTCAAATTTATAGGTGAATATGAATGTTTTTATATTTTCTAGTAGGGGAACAAATGTCTAATTTTGCAAAATATATACTCCTATTTGGGAGGGGATTTTTGCTAATAAAAATAATATGAAGGGTTTTTTACTAATAAAAATAAGAGATGTTCCATTTAATGCGTCCGCGCCTCGCAAGGGATTAAGTCAGATATATAAGACATGAATACCATTGTGAATAAGAGAAGGATGTCTTAATCAATTAAACAAAGTAATGGGGGTATTTTTGCAATGACTCATTGGTAATACACTTGGGGTTGGTCCACGAATTTATTCATAATGTAATAGATATATGGATTTGAATTCTTGCTCTAGAAACTCGAAATCATTCATATAAAGAAAAGGAGTTGAAATGTTGAGAATTTAATCTCCACAATATAAATATTCAAACCCATGAAAGAGTGGTTAACTAACACACAATCGTTCTCTGAATTTTTTCGCAGCATATCTATCTAAAATCTTGCAATGGGTTATTGCTCTTTCGCAATTATAATCCCTGCTTGCCTAATTGGGAATGCTATGTTTTGTAATCATACCACCAAAAATTTGTTCCGAATCCCAAATTTAGAGTATAAATTAAAGAACTGGGTCCATTAATAGATGAACGCCAGGTGCTTGATAAAATGCCAATTCCACAGTTCCGGATGACAGGGTTTTGAGATGTGATTACTTTGTGGAATTGTATGATCAACTTCACTTAATCGCCGTATGTGAATATGGGATTCACTTAATCGTGGTTTGTCAATTATGAAATGGAGAGTTGTTGTTGCTTATTCAGATGCTATGTTAATCGAAACTACTACTACTTTTTCCGTATAATCACAACATGGAATGCCTACGAAAATTATGCTAGGCGAGGAGCGTTTGGAAGCCGTAACAGTAACAAAGAAGAATGAAATTCGGGAAACTGGAATAGTGGATGCATGAGATGAATGCCATTAATTGAATTGTTATGGGAATAACAGCAGTTTGAGCAAATAAGATGGATTTTTGAAGATTCAGATTGTAAAAATACTTCCAGGTATGAACAATAATATAACACTGGTTGTTACTTGTTATTAGCCTAGTTAGTATGTCCATATGCATGAAGTATTTTAATTTTTTGGAAATGGATATGCTTAAGAGAGAAGAGATAATGGTGTTAATATTTAACTCTGAATTAAGCAATATAAACAATTAGGTAAAGCTTGAGCGAGTTTCTGTATCAGGTAAAGAATGAACAACTTTCTGAATCAATGTGAACAAAAAGTAAAAATAGTAATAAAATCAAACATAAAAGAAGTACTAAACACATGATAGAGACTCGAAGTACATAAATCCTCTACTCCAGAGAGTTTCTTTAACTTGAATGAAATTTTCTCTACCATTTTCACCTTTATCACCCACGAACTCTGGCAACTCTTCGAAAGACATGGAAACAAGATTGTACCGTAAGACTTTGCCAAGGATAAGTAAAACCAAGAATGGTTCCTTGTCATCTTCCTCCTCATATCGGACAAGAGTAAGTACTTGGAAATTGTAGCAGTTTTGATTATGAAGATCCTGAATTATCTCTGGATAACAAGAGATAGCCGGTGAAAGATCAACTTTATACTTGACAAACCACTCAGAATAATCACTTTTCATCTCGTAAACATCGAATGAAAGTAAAAATGGACCCGTTGCGATTAAGTGAAGGTGATCGCGCAATTCCTCAAAATATTGAAGCCGCATATACCTCATATCTATGAGGTGTGACATCGGCATTTTATGCAGCACCTGATGATCAATTTTGAAATACATATGTTCACGAGTCCAAATATCCATCCAATGAATCGCGCCCTTCCAGTAGACAGGATGGGGTAAATTAAGTCGTTCTAGGAAAGGCTCACCGCATATATTCCAAGATCGAGTCTCAGATGAGTAAATTTGAATCTCAAACCATACATCATCTATTAACCGAATGGTGGAATCCCACAGTTGATGTACACAAACGACATGATAGTGAGGAGACTTGGTTGGGTCAAAAGCTAAGATCATCCGTCGAAAGGCATGGTTTCTTACTTCTGGTTCTGGGATGAAGGAGAATTGTTTGGTTGTGGGATTACAAACAAAGTATTCTCGATCAGAGCAGGAGGGCTTAATCTCTTGACATAGCAACAACCCATTGCAAGATTGTAAAATAGTGATGCCGGAAAAGTCTTTCAATATTTGTGGTGCTTTCCTTAAACCCAGTTTAGAGAATGGAACGTATTCTATTGATCCATAGTTGTCCGATAGTAATCCGATGGGGGGGTTTGATTTCTGACAACTCCGAAGGTGACAAAATTTGGGATTTGTGATTATCGAGTGCCATTGATTGGATACTAATTTGAAGTCAATGAGCGATTTTACGGGAAGACGTAGAAGAATTTCCGTCAAGAGATCGTCGATCGAACCAACAATTTCAGCAGATTTTGTCTGCATAAGTAAATGTTTTTTAATTTTGAAAGTCTCCATTAGTTTGCTAGCTTCGTTTAGAAGATATGAATAAATGTACTATATAGTAGAGTTATATTACAAACAAAACACAATGCTCTGAAATTCAATGTTCATATATAGTTAACATAATTACCCTATGAGTTTGATAATCATTAGAACTCTTTCAAGTTGCCGTAACCCTATAGTAGATCCTTATTCTTTTTATTTTAATTGATTAACAAAAGGAAAAAAATGGAAAAATTACAAACAAATAAATGATTTATGGAAACTCCTAAAATGCAACTATACCGAATGCTTTTATGACAAATATTGCTTGGACAGATATTTATAGACCTTGCGTGTCTCAAAATAAAAATAACTTCCAAATGAAGGACACTATACAGTGGACACGGCTAGAAGAATTAATGTCCGACACAGGCATGATTCTTTTTGTAATATTTCAAAATTTAAGAGCAAAAATTTAATAACATGTTAGGAACATGTTAACTTTATTTATAGAATTTCGGTATATTATATTAATAATTTATTTTATGTATACTATATTTTCAAAAATATGTGCCACCGTTTTCGTATCGTATATCACATGGTGCCAATGACCAACTAATTGGTCACAAAAACACACTTCCCTCGTATTTTCAGATTCTCTCTCACTAAGACCCAACCCTTTATTGGACATTAAATCTATTTCTGGTTTGTTTGTCCAGCCCATAGTTGGATGAAATTTCTCTCAATAATTACTAAAACATTGAAATTTTATATTTAAGTTTTATCCTAAGTATTTTGATCCAAAGTCCAGACCCACTATCACCTTTACGTAACTTTGTCTGACTTTTCAATATATATATATATATATTATATTTTTTTATAAAATTATATAATAGTATATAATTAATATACATGATACACCACTAAAATTTCGCTTAGGGCTTCAATAGTTCTTTCACATTTTTGAAAAAAAATAAAAAAATCGTACAGTAATTCATGTAATATTAATCGAAGAATAAAAATATAATTAAATAATTAGTTAAGTGGGGCTTCAGTCCACAAGGGCTTCAATAGTTCTTTCACATTTTTGATAAAATTTCGTACAGTAATTCATGTAGTATTAATTGAAGAATACAAATAAAACTAAATAATTAGTTAAGTGGGGTTTCAGTCCATAAGGGCTCAAATAGTTCTTTCACATTTTTGACAAAAAAAATTCTTTAAACATTTTATAATTCAATTTTTGAATCTATAGTACAACACTTGGTTGGGGAAAAAAGGGCCGGCCCGACCCGACCCATTTAGAATCCGACCCATTTAGAACCTGTTTGCCCCGACCCGACCCATTTGGACCAGACCCGAACCCAACCCGACCGTTTGCCACCCCAAAACACATGTCTATAGCCGGTTAGTTTGTCACAAAGTGAACTTTTGCACTAATGATAGAACCAAATTCATTATGAAGAAATTTCAAATGGTTTTCTTGCTAATAGAAAAAAAAAATACGGGTTCAAATGGTTATCTTGCTAATAGAAAAAAAAATACAGGGGGTTTGTTAGTTAAAACAACACAAAAGACTTTTTGTTAATTAGACAAAGTAAAAGGGATGATTTTTTTTTTTTTGAGAACAAGTACAAGGGATGATTTTACATTTAGCTAAAATTAAATCTTGCAGTCCATTTGATTGGGAGCAAATAATGTTTCAGGGTAAGTATGATGGGGTCGAGTTAATGGCTGCAATCTGACGCGGCGCACAAGTTAGTTGCAAACTTGCAATGGTGTCCAATTGCAAATAATTATGTCTTTCTTGTAGAGCAAATATATATAGTTTCAGGGTCAAGTTCTTGGGTAACTGGGTTTGCATCCTTGAATGCTTTGTTGTGTCCATTAATTGTTGATGGAATTGTTCGAAGCTACCTTTTAAATAGTGTCTTCTGGACTTGGTGAGCAATATGTATTAAGAATTAATTAGAGATCAATACATGTTGCTCACTAATATCCAAGAAGGCACTACCTAGAAGGTAGCTTCGAACAACTCTTGTTGAAGGGACGAGGCTATGTTGAATAGGGTTGTTCATTCGGTGAAAACCGAACCGAAATTTCGGATAACCGAAGTTTCGGTTCTTGATTTTCTCGAACCGAAAACCGAACTGAACATCCTAATAACCGAAAAATTTTGGTTCGGTTCGGTTTCAGTTTAACCGAAATTTTATATTATTGATAATTTATTAAAATTATATAATCAAATACTAAATCATTTATCATAAAAACATCAAATTAATATGTAACCATAACACTAAACATTACATAGAATTAAATAGTAAAGTGGTTAACATTTAATAATCATCAAATGACATCAATTAAACAACTAAAATTCATATCGTAGGCATAAAATTAAAGAATTTTACAATACAACTGCAAAAACTAACATGTAATAATCCTCAACTGACATAAATTAAAAAAAAATTCATATCCATAAGCATGAGATTAAAGAATTTTAAAGTCCATAAAATCGTACAAAAAATGTTCACCTTAGAATCAAAAATTCGGTTTTCGGTTAGATTCGGTTAACCGAACCGAACCGAAAACCGAATTAGGCCAAATGTCAAAATTGAAAACCGAACCGAATAGCTTTGGTTCGGTTCGGTTTTCACCGAACTCATTTCGGTTCGGTCGGTTATCCGAACCGTGAACACCCCTAAATTGTTGAATGCTGATAATCTTTGGGATTAATCGAATTATCTTATGGTACTACGTAATCAATTCCATCCTCAACAAATCTATTCACAACAAAAGTGTTTTATGCATCTTCATTTATTTACTTCTATTAAGATTGTTACTTTCACTTTATGATTGTTACTAATTAATTATCTTATGGTACTACGTAATCGATTCCATCCTCAAACAAATATGCGAAATCAGTGAAAAAAAATTAGGAATGAAAATTAGTAAAAAAAAAAAAATATATGTGAAATCAGTGGAAAAAATTAAACCGATAAAAACAAGTAAAATGAATTAAAAAAAAGAGTTTACCTAGCAAAAACAGTGTGAAATAGATAGAAAATGTTTTTTTTTTGTTTGAACGGGAGAAAACAATGGAAAATTGGTTATAACTGATTAAGAAATGGGCAAATTAGTAAAAAAATATTAAACCAGTAAAAATCAAATTAAACTAACAAACGTCGACAAAGAAATGTCTTTCTAATGATAGTGTAAGAAAAATAATTTGATATCTAATTAAAAGTAATTGAAGTTGTATAATTATTTGAGTTGAAAATTCGGTAAATACATGTGAAATCGATCAAAATTCGGGTGAAATTCATGAAAAAAAGGATGACATCGATGAAATAGTGAAATAAAAGAAAAAATGATGATATAGGTGAAAAATGAGTAAAATCGATGAAAAGACTAAAGTCAGTGAATATGTGAAATCAATTAAAGTCATGTGAAATTGGTGAAAAAATTATGTGAAATTAATGAAGTTCGTGTGAAAATTGGTTAAACTGATAAACACGAGTGAAATCAATAAAATGAAAAAAATTCAACCAACGAAAATAAGGTCAAACCATTAAAAATATGGCTTAAATCGAAAAAAACTAAAAAAAATAGATTAAATGTGGAAACAATAAAAATAAAATGTAATCGATAAACAACCGGTAAAAAGAATATTAATTCACTAAAAAAAGAATGAAATCGGCAAAAAGATGGATTAAACCAGTGAAAAACGAATTAAACTAATGAATTGAATAAGTGAAATAACTTATGTCAGTAAAGAGATGTATTTCAAATGAAAGAGCAAGAGAAATAATCGAAATCTACTTAAAAATGGACCTAATTTCATTATGTCATAAAACATGATATCACAATTTTCTTTGTCAAACAATGCAAAAGATTCGGATAGGTTCTTAATATATAAATCAACATAATTATTTTTATTGTATCATACTTAATGTCACATTCACATTAAAATGTGTGATGATAAAAATTTCTCGTGTTTGACATATACAAAAACAAATGATATTAATTTTATATTGGTAGATTAAAAAAAAAAAACTAAAAACTTCCAATGATGTATATTCCTTAAAAAGAAATATGGAATGAACTAACTTATGATATTATTTTAGAACAAATTTACAAGATTTATTGACTAAATTATTCATCATTTTTTAAAGCCATTATTTTTTTAATATAAAATAATAATTTTAATAAAAAAATTATAGAAAATAAATTGAATATGAATCATTAATATGTGTTATTTTATGAAATACTAAAATTAATTTTACTCTAATTTACAATAAATATCATAAAATTAATTAGACACGTATCCTTTTATAGTAACAAGTAAAAATAGCAATAAAATTAAACATATACAAAAGAAATACTAAAAATGTATTTAAACGCCCTTCTCCAGCATATAACTTCATTACCTTAATGAAATTTTCAATGGGTCATTTAAAATGTCCACATGGAATGAAATGTCTTTGATTTTAAAACGACATAGGAAGAAATAGAACATTATTCATTAAATAAATTTACATTAAACCAATTTATTAAACAAATACTAATGGCATGTACAAGAAGTAGGTGATTCGTTGTAAAATGCGAAATGTGTGAAGGGGTGGTTTCCTTTCTTTCTTCTAAAGCATTTTTATTCCTCTATTTAACATAAATTTGAAGGCAAACAAAAGCTGTAAAATCAGGATCATGGAAACCAAAATCCTTAAATTAACGCATCAGCAAATATCAGCTGAAATTGTTGCTTCAGTCCATGATCTATTAACAGAAATTCTTCTCCGGCTCCCCATAAAATCACTCCTCCGTTTCAAATCAGTATCCAAACAATGGCAATCTCTCGTCACAAATCCAAAATATTGCCATCTCCACAGCAGCCGGCAAACAAATCAAGCAGCTGGCCGGCCTCTTGATTCACTGTTCCGAAATTCACCAACGCTTTCACAAATATGTTCCCTTTTGTGATACATCATCGACCAGAAAAATCAAGAACCACGGAGAAAACATTTTCACCATTGTTAAACAATCATGCAACGGTTTGTTGCTCTGTTCTAGCTCTTATATTGTGGACTGGAAATCGTTGGACTGGGAGTACGTTTATAACCCCACCACCAATCAATTTTCAGTGCTCCCAGAACTTGATAATGGTCATGATATTGGTGGTGTGCCGCGTTTGAAATCAATGGCCTTGGCTTTCGACCTCCTCACTACAAAGTTGTTTGTGTCCAGGAATTGGGATCAGACTCATTTCAGATTGTGATTTACTCATCAAAAACTGGTGCTTGGGGAGTCCATGGCATTGCCTTTACATCATACAACACTTTCGGAACTGGGGTCTACTGGAATGGCGCAGTTCATTGGATGAATCCCTTTTATCGACAGCCTCGGATGGGTTTCGAAAGGTGCGACTCATTTTATTTTATAATTGAAGATCAAGTGCTTCATAAAATGCCAAGAGTACCGCTCTTGCATGACTTTGTATGGGGAAACAAATTCTATTTCGGAGAGTCTTGTGATCACTTGCATTACATAGAAATACGTGAAAACGAGATTCAGTTTGACGTGTTCGAGATGAGAAGGGATTATTCTGAGTGGTTTATCAAGTATAAAGTTGATATTTCGCCAGTTCTTGCCGCTTATCCCGAGATTGACCTGTATTATATGAACTTTGAAAGCTTTTACTACTACTATTATTTCTCTGTTTATTGTATCGTTCGAGGCGAGGAGAAGGAGGACGAGGAGTCCTTCTTGGTTTTACAGATCCCGGGGAAAGCCATACAATACAATCTTGTTCATAAGACTTTTAAAAACTTACAAAATTTTGAGTGTGGGTTTGATGGTCGTGAGTATCAAGTATCTTTATTCAAGAGATATAAACATGTGTTCTGTTTAGTAGTTCCTCTCCGTTGAATTTCAGAACTATGGTTTAAGGAGGTTTGTTATGGAGCTTTTATTTTGTAGATAGGGATTTTAGTATCTTTTAAAATATCTAGGTTGCGAGAATTCAGTTTATGTTGAATTTGTTTTCTGAGTAAAAATATATGATTTTGTTTCACATGATATTTTTATATTCTAAATTCGTACCTTCGTGTTATACTGTTATTTTCTTAAATCAATTGGAAGCGTGGGGTGATTTATTGAATAGCCGGAGCAAAGAAGATGGATTTTTTTAAAGTGCAGATGGTTCAGCTCCTAGAATCAGTGTCTAGGACTTTGTTTGATGAGCTTTTCTTGTATAGTGTTTGCCCATGATAATGATCGTGGTCGTATGTTTTGGAATAGTACATTGTTCTATATTCAGAACTAGTAGATCGCAGGAAAATTCTGAACTAGTAGATCGCAGGAAAGACTTCAAGAAAATTAAAGTAACTTTGGGTATCATTTGCATTTGAGATGATGGAAGAAAATCACATATAATATGAAATTGGATTTTCTAACCCTAGATCGATTTAGTCGATTAAAAGAGGATTACTCACCATAAGAGTTTAAGAAAACCTACCAGAATCCATTGTTACGAAGCCTTGATGAATTGATGAATCGAACTTGAAGGAATTGATGAATTGAATCACCCAAGACTTTAATTTCTAGATCTAGTTACCAAAAACAATTTCTGCAGTTGTTTTCTCTGATGGTGGGGAGATAACACGTTTTGTTTTTTAATGGTAACTGACCCAGGGACCAAGTCTCCCTATTTATTAACTGCAATAGCAGTTAATAATTATGTAATTACTAAACTAGCCCATCAAAGTTTAGTAATTACACTTTCAGTACTCCACACATATAAATTACTTTATTTACCCCACACTTATATAGATGATATTTCTTATGCCCATATAATTGTTAACTTAATTCGATCACTTTAATCGGGCATATATATAATTGAAATAGCCCTTCTTAACAATCAACCAAACTTACTAAAAGTCCACCTAAAGGATTTATTATTGGATTTACAATAAAAATTCCAACAATCTCCCACTTGGACTGTATAAGTTTCCTAAGATCGTTTAGAAGTAACCTTAATGCGCGCAGTATGCTATTTCTTCCTTGAAATATCTCAAAAAACAATCTGGTCCATTAATTTACAAAAATAAAGGATCAAAGCGGCTTTAGTCGAATTAACTCATGACTTCAACCTTCAATGGTCACAATATTCAAGCAATTAACAACATAGATCAAGTGTGGATGTGTAGCATGGAAATTACATGCAATGCGATCACACATGCCTATTTCCAACTGGTCCTACCTTATGACTTCAACAGTCATATTTAACTTTCCTATCAAATGTTAAACCACAATGGAAAGTTGCAAACTTTATGTTAAAATGCTCAAACCAATATGAAAGAAAATTCATATCACTAATACCATAATCTGTACAGAATAAATATCCATAAACATATCAAAGAGCATAAATGTATATCAATACAACTAAAACAAACTCCCACTAGGAAAACACATCTTAAAGTCCAATGACACCCATTTGAGCAACATGCTCAAGAAACACCTTAGGCGGTAAGCCTTTGGTAAACGGGTCAGCTATATTGGAGTTTGTGCTGATGTGCTCTATAGATACTTGAGCATTTTGAACCCTTTCTTTTACAACCAAGTACTTTATGTCAATGTATTTAGACTTTGACGAACTTCGGTTGTTCTTTGAATATGACTCGGCAGCCATATTGTCACAGTTGATCCTAAGTGGTTTTTGAATGCTATCAACCACTTGTAACCCAGTGACAAAATTTCTGAGCCATATAGCTTGGTTGGATGCTTCAAAGCAAGCCACAAATTCAGCCTCCATGGTTGATGAAGCTATTAATGTCTGTTTGACACTTTTCCAAGAAATAGCTCCTCCAGCTAGCATGAAGATATATCCTGATGTCGATTTCTTACTATCAACGCATCCAGCAAAGTCTGAATCGGAGTACCCCACGATCTCTAAGTGATCTGATCTCCGATAAGTGAGCCTATAATCCTTAGTTCTTTGCAAGTATCTTAGTACCCGTTTCACTGCTTTCCAGTGACGTATTCCCGGGTTACTCAAATATCTGCCCAACATCCCAACTATGTACGCAATATCCGGACGCGTACATACTTGTGCATACATGAGACTCCCAACTGCGGAAGAGTATGGGATTGTCTCCATTTCCTTTTTCTCAAGATCCAGTTTAGGACATTGGAGCAAGCTGAATTTGTCGCCTTTAGCGACAGGTGTATCTCCTGGTGCACAGTTTTGCATGCCAAAACGGCATAACACCTTATCGATATAAGCCTTCTGAGATAGTCCAAGTATACCCTTAGATCGATCGCGATCGATTTGTATACCCAAAACAAATGAAGCATCACCAAGATCTTTCATTTCAAATTTACTCGATAGAAATTTCTTGGTATCATGCAACAGACCCATATCACTGCTTGCTAGTAGAATATCATCTACGTATAGCACCAGGATAATGAATTTGCTCCCACTGATCTTGAGATATATGCACTGATCGATGACATTCTCCTTAAAACCGTAAGAAGTGATAACGTCATCAAATTTCCGGTACCACTGACGGGATGCCTGCTTTAAGCCATAAATGGACTTCTTTAACTTACATACAAGATGCTTCGAGTTTGAGAAACCCGAGTTCTCTGGCTGTACCATGTAAATTGTTTCTTCAATGTTTCCATTGAGAAACGCAGTTTTTACGTCCATTTGATGTAGCTCTAAATCAAAATGAGCTACAAGTGCCATGATAATCCTTAGGGAATCTTTTGTTGAGACTGGTGAAAAAGTCTCTTTGAAATCGATTCCTTCCTTCTGAGTGAATCCCTTGGCTACTAGACGAGCTTTATACCTTTCGATGTTACCATTTGCATCCCGTTTGGTTTTAAATATCCATTTACAACCAATTGGTCTTGCACCTGTTGGTAACTCGATAAGGTCCCAAACGTCATTATCAGCCATGGATTTCAACTCTTCTTTCATGGCTGCGATCCATTTAAGAGAGTTTGAACATGATATGGCTTCACTGAATGAGGTTGGATCATTTTCTGACCCCAAGTCATAATCATGTTCTTGAAGATAGATCTCATAATCATTAGAGATGGCACTCCTTCTTTCTCTAGTGGATCGCCTAATTGGCTCAATAGGTTGAGGTTGCTGATTTTGTATCTCCTCGGGAACTTCCTCTAAAGGTTGAGGTTGTTCTTGGAACTCTACGGGAGAACGTTGTGGAACTACATTGGGATTTGTAATAGGATCAATTATGTTTGAAGGGACAACCTGATTTACGGGTTGAAGAACGACAGGGATAGATACCTGATCATTTTCACTCGTAACTGGAGTAGGAATGTTTACACATTCCTCTTCAAACTTAATATCACTACTCCGATTACTCCCACTGAAATTAGCATCCTCAATAAATTTAGCATTCCCTGTTTCGAAGAAGGATCCTTTTGAGGGATCATAGAACTTATAACCCCTTGATCTTTCCGAGTATCCCACAAAATAGCAGCTAATGGTTCTTGAGTCCAACTTCGGCTCTTTAGGCCTATAAGGTCTGGCTTCTGCCGGACAACCCCAGACATGCAAGTGCCTAATACTAGGCTTCTTGCCCGTCCACATCTCGTATGGGGTTTTAGCTACTGCTTTACTAGGGACTCGATTTAGGATATAAACTGCGGTTTTTAATGCCTCGCCCCAAAGTGACTCAGGTAGAGAAGAATGACTAATCATACTTCTCACCATATCTTTAAGTGTTCGGTTTCGTCTCTCAGCCACACCATTTTGACTTGGAGTCCCTGGCATGGTGTATTGAGGGACGATACCGCACTCAGCCAGGTATTTGGCAAAAGGCCCTGAACGTTGTTCCCCTGATCCATCATTTCTGCCATAGTATTCACCACCACGGTCAGATTTGACGGCCTTTATTTTCTTGCCTAGTTGATTTTCAACTTCAGCTTTGAAAATTTGGAACATATCCAGTGATTCAGTCTTCTCGTGTATTAAATATAGGTAACCATACCGAGAGTAGTCATCTATGAAACTGATAAAGTACCGCTGCCCATTCCAAGAAGCTTTAGGGAATGGACCACATATGTCCGTATGAATCAGTTCCAAAGGTTCACTACTCCGATATGCACCTTTATTACGTTTGTTTGTTTGTTTTCCCTTGATACACTCAATACAGATTTTAAAGTCTGTTGTATCTAGGGGATCAAGAATTCCTTCTGACACAAGTCTTTTAATTCTCGGTTGAGAAATATGACCTAATCGTTTGTGCCATAGCATGCAAGAATTCTCATTGTTCAATCTACGCTTAGTACCTAAACTTGAATGCAGATTTTCATGATTAGTAGTTAAGATGTCTAATTTATATAGCTTGTCAATTAAAGTACCGGTGCCAACAATATTAGAATTTAAAGACACGCTGAAGGTTCCATTGCCAAAAGAACAAGAGTAACCATATTTGTCCAAGCAAGAAACAGAAATTAAGTTCCGCCTAAATGACGGTACAATAAAAGTGTCTTCCAAATCTAAATAAAAACCAGTACATAATTGCAACCTAACTACACCTATAGCTACTACTTCAGCCTTGTTCCCGTTGCCCACATAGATGTATCTTTCACCATCAATTGGCTCCCGGTAACTTAGGCAATCCTGCAATGTGACACTTATGTGAGTAGTTGCACCGGTATCTATCCACCAAGTGTCACTAGGTACCAAAGAAAGATTAACTTCAGAACAAACAAAATTGAGAAGTTTACCCTTTTTCACACGCCATCCGGCGTATTTGGAACAGTCTTTCTTGAGATGTCCAGCCTTTTTGCAAAAGAAACAGGTTAAGCCCTGATCCTGCTTTTTCTGCTCCTTATGCTGAGATGTTCCAGGGTCTGCAATTTTCTTTCCCTTATCCTTCCTCTTTCTTTTCTTGGCGTTTCCATCGTTGGAAGTAGATGCCAAATAAGCACTTTCAGTCTTCTCTTGCTTCAGCCTCTCTTCCTCCTGCACACATTGAGCAATAAGCTCATTGAGAGTCCACTTTTCCCTTTGAGTATTGTAGGAAATCTTGAAGGGACTGAAGTGTGCGGGAAGGGAGATCAGAATGAGATGCACGAGTATGTCTTCCGACATATCCAACTGGAGTGCTCTCAGCCTTGTCACAAGATTGGACATTTCCATAATGTACTCACGGACATTTCCTTTGCCCTTATACTTCATGGAGGTGAGCTTACTAAGAATAGTGCTCGTCTCCACCTTTTCACTTGCAGTGAAACGGTCTGAAAGTTGCTTAAGGAAATCTTTGGCAATTGCTTCCTCGGATATCCCACCCCTTATGGATTCCGGAATTGAGTGCTTCATGATCATTAGACTCATGCGGTTCGTTCGCTCCCACTTCGCGTATGCAGCCTTTTCCTCATCAGTACTTTCATCGGTCAGGTCTGCAGGGCGATCAAACCTAAGTGCATGGTCCATGTCCATGACGCCAAGCACTATCATAATGTGCTCTTTCCATTTCCCAAAGTTGGTGCCATTAAGCACCGGGATGTTGTTCAAATTAGCAGTCACAGCAGATACTATAATAACAAAGAATCACACAATAAAACTCAAGTTAATACATAATAAATGCATGCGTAATCTTTAACATATAATTAAACATGCTCAATTGGTGGGCCCATAAACAAGATACCTAACACGACATTATTATTTAGTCTTTGGACTTAAACAACAATTCGTAAATGGTACTCTCTAACCAAAATAGTACTAGAATATGCTTAAATAAAACCAGCCAAATATCATGCCTTTCTTTGGACCGACATAACAAACGCATGGTAAACAACATATAATTTGCATATTTTAGACTGACATTATCCGGTCAAAACAATCCTCCTTTGGGTTGATTGTTCCATATGGATAACCCATGTTACCTCGTGAAAACACAATTAATTTTACCAAACAGAGGTTGCTTTGGCTACATATTTGTTCAATCAATTGAGTTAAACTAGGAACAAGAAAAGAAATTCCTTTGACAAAAACATAATTTCAATTTTTTTTTTTTTTTTTTTTAATGGTCATCCAAACAGGGCCTTATGAATAGTGCTGGTCCTGTTCAGGATCAATCCCAACCAGAACCACACCAATTCAGGTTCAGATTGAACCAAATAGGATCAGTTTAGATCAAGCTCAGAACGGATCCAGATCCAGATCCAGTCCAGACTAGAGAAAATCCAAGTTCAACCGGACCAAACTGAATCGGATCATCTTTAATCCAGATCCAGATGAAACCGGATCGGGTTTAAACCATATAACCCGAACCGAAAATAACCGGATCGGGACCGAAACCAATCCGAATTGGGTCCTAAACTAAATGAACCGGATAGAAAAACCTTCTCATACCATATTGTCCGGGTCGGATCCGAATCGACCCGAAACTTCATCTTCTTGACCCGGTTTGAAGAGAAACCATAGATTTACCGGACAATCAAGAACTACAACCGAAATTGAAAACAATCTCACACATAAATAAACATCAATTTTATGTTCTTCATCAATTAAAACACTCAAAAAATGAAGAAGTCCAAATGAAAATTGGCTTTGAATAATTTCCAAATCTGAAAATTTATTTCTCACAAACAGTTATAATCAGTCCCTGTTATGAAACTTAAATTGCATACACATACATGAAATAACATTCCAAAAGAAACTGCCATGTCATAGATCTAAAGTTTCTAAGGCAATTTTGTAAAGGAGAGAATGATTTCATATACTTATGAAAACAAGCAGCAGAATCAATTAAACAAGGACAACATATATACGCATAAATAGAAACCAAATTTCAGAACTGCATATGCTTATGTTCAATTAAATTAAACTAACTAATTCAATTAAACAAAGACATCATATATACGCATAAATAGAAACCAAATTCCTAATATATCATAAGCCACATAATCCATTAAACAAAGGACAGAAGCATATATAGGAATCAGTAAAGAAACTGAAAATTGAGAAGTAAATTGCAAGGCTAACCCACGTATCATCAAGACTTGAAGCAAAATTAGTAATCTAATACCAATGCTATCATTAATTGTGGGATTCATATCATACGGCAGTGTATAAATATGAACAGTATAACTTTTCAAATTTCTGAAAATTAACCGAAAATCCTCCAATAATCGAGCAAAACACTGCTCTGATACCACTTGATGGAAGAAAATCACATATAATATGAAATTGGATTTTCTAACCCTAGATCGATTTAGTCGATTAAAAGAGGATTACTCACCATAAGAGTTTAAGAAAACCTACCAGAATCCATTGTTACGAAGCCTTGATGAATTGATGAATCGAACTTGAAGGAATTGATGAATTGAATCACCCAAGACTTTAATTTCTAGATCTAGTTACCAAAAACAATTTCTGCAGTTGTTTTCTCTGATGGTGGGGAGATAACACGTTTTGTTTTTTAATGGTAACTGACCCAGGGACCAAGTCTCCCTATTTATTAACTGCAATAGCAGTTAATAATTATGTAATTACTAAACTAGCCCATCAAAGTTTAGTAATTACACTTTCAGTACTCCACACATATAAATTACTTTATTTACCCCACACTTATATAGATGATATTTCTTATGCCCATATAATTGTTAACTTAATTCGATCACTTTAATCGGGCATATATATAATTGAAATAGCCCTTCTTAACAATCAACCAAACTTACTAAAAGTCCACCTAAAGGATTTATTATTGGATTTACAATAAAAATTCCAACATGAGATTCTTTCAAATGAAACTGATCAATTCTACGATACTGACAAGCTTGGAAAGGGTAGTTTTGGTTCTGTGAACAAAGTAGTAAATAACTTTCCTTCTTGTTATACTTATATGTTACAACATCACATTCATTGCTGAAATGGCTGCAAATTCGAAAATGTTTGTTTCTAGATCGATCACAAGAGATCCTGGACGGGAAAGGCGATTTAACATTGTAGCATCCATCGAGGCCTGCTTTATCTTGCCATCTTGCCAGAGCAAATTTTTGACATTGACAATCTTACCTTTTCAAATTATGTCTACCCATCGTCGCCAATCTCTTCTTCTCTTTACCTTTTAAAAAAACATAAACCTTTCTCCATGAAATGCCATAGTTTGATCAAATTATGAAATTGCTGGCATTTATATTATTGGCATTATAGTCCGAACAACCCCATTGCTGACCCGCCTTGCTCTATAATTTCAGTTATCCCCAGTTGTCTCTCTCCGGTTCTCCTTGCAAAAAATTGTTAGAAGGTCAATCGTTCAGCGTTTTTGCCAATATTATTCTCTTCTTTAGAATTCATGTTTTAGGCACGTTGAAAGGGTGGCCATGCCAACAACAATAGAAGGAGAAAGGGGAAAACAGGGAGTCTGTGTTGTTTCTAGTAGCTTTGTTTTTTAGGGGTAAATGGGTCATTCGAGACACTTTTGCTCTGACATTAGGATAAGTGTTTTGACTATATCACTAACCAGGGGCGGATCCAGGAATACGGATTAGTGGGGGCTAAGCATAGTTCATATTTTTATTTAATTCGAAGATATGTTTATTTATTCTGATTAAACTCTTGTGAGTGTTATAAAGCCCATGTCAATTTACTTTCATGTGAAATGCATAATATTTTGATTAATACACACATTTGAAATACCTTCAATAGTCATTAAAAGATTATTGTCAATTTTTTAAGTTAATATGTAAGTCATTACCAAATTGCAAGGTTAACAGGGGGATTATTGTCAAACTTGTAGATGAATGTGAATGTTTTTACATTTTATGGTAAGGTATAAATGTCGATTTTTGCAAAATATATACTCCTATTTGGGAGGGATATTTGCTAATAAAAATAATATGGAGGGTTGTTACTAATAAAAATAAGAGATGCCCACTTAATGTGTCCGACACGCCTCGAAAGATATTAAGTCAGATTTAAGACCTGAATACCACTGGGAAAAGAAAATAAAGAGATGGATGTTTAATCAATTAGAAAAAGTTATGGGGGTATTTCTGCAATTACTCTTTGTCAATACACTTGGGGTTGGTCCACGAATTTATTCTTAATGTAATTGATATATACGGATTTGAATTCTTGATCTAAAGAAATGTTGAGAATTTAATCTCCACAATATGATGATGGATATAATATAAAAATCCAAACCCATTAAAGAGTGGTTAAGTAACACACAATCATTCTCTGAAGACTTTTGCAGCATATCTATCTAAGATCTTGCCTAATTGGGAATGCTATTTTTTGTAATGCTACCACTGGAATCCCCCTACACCTAATGATGGGTGACATTGGGATTCTATGAAGCACCTGAGGGTACTCGAATACCCGTTCGGGTGTGAAATTAATACCCAATATCCCACTCGAAAATATATTTCGGGTTCGGGTACCCGAACCCGAATGTCAAAATACCCGTTTTTTTGTCCCAAACGGGAAATACCCAAACGGATCGGGACGGGTCCCAAAATACCCGACCCAAACGCCCACCCCTAAGACCTTGTGTGTCTCAAAATAAAAATAACTTAAAAATGAAGGACACGGTTAGAGGAATGTGATATTGTCTCAAAATAAATCTTGCGGTCATTTTTCTTTCTTTTGCTTACATCTAAGGTCCTTGAATATCTTGAATAATAAATATTTTCACTATTGTCAAGAGAGTAAAGAGACATGACGTTTTGGGTTTTTGACATTTTGCATCTTGGAATCATGGGGTTTAGGCACTTTGCATTCTGACTTAAAAGTTTTAGCACTTTGCACCTTGAAAATATAATTTATTTGACAATTTGCACCTTAATGTGTGTTTTAGTGAGAAAATTAATTGGTAGAAGGGTAGAATAGTTATTTTCAATTTTTTTTTTAACTTTGCACCTTGGAAATATAGATTTTGCACCCTTAAAATATAGAATGTTGGCATTTTGCACCCTAGATAATTAAAAATTAGCATTTTAACCCCAATTTAATTATTTTGGCACTTTGCACCTCCAAATATAATTTTTATATATTTTGCACCATAATGTATTTTTCTTATTAAAGAAAAACTCGTGAATGTCAGCCATATAGGATAAAATGGTCATTTATATGCACACCAATCATAAACTTGTTATTCTGATTTATTTTACTTTATAATAACTTATATTAATATTTTTTCTCAGTAAGATTTAGATTAAATTTGTCTTCATTTTGTTTTCAAGTATCCTCTAGATTATTTACTTTGTAAAAAATACACGTGTACATATCTGATATATGCTTATATTGCATGTTATTTACACTATTTAGATTATCATAATAAGTCGGGGTTGAAAATGTCAGAAAATTATATATTTTGGGTGCAAAGTACAAATATTATATATTTCAGAGTGCAAAGTGTCAAATCTATATTTTTAGGGTGCAAAGTGCTAAAAATATTCAAAAATAACTAATCAATGAATTTTTTCTTCAAAACACACACTAAGGTGCAAAATGCCAACTAAATTATATGTCTAGAATGCAAAGTGTCAAAACTTTTAAGTTAAGGTGCAAGTGCCAAAATCTTATAATTTCAGGGTTCAAAGTGCCAAAAGCCATTACTTATTTGTTTGTCTCGCTTTTCTCAAAATAATATCATGTTAGAGAAAAGCGAGACAAATATTTTTAAATATTGTAAAATAAATTTATCATATCTCAATTTTACATTTTATTGAAAGCTAAAATAAGTAACTCTTATCTCTATAAAAAAAAAAAGTACACAAACTCTATTTTTATTTGACATAAATCTAAAAAACAATCTATGTATATGTAACAATACAAAAACTCCACTTGAATTTAACATAAATTTATGTCTCTCTCACAAAATTTATCTCCCATAACACATATGATTTGAAATAAAATACTCTCAAACTGAATCTTTACAAACAAAAATTACACCAATATCTTAAACACATCTTTCGAACGACCAAATTTTTTCCATCGAACAATGGATTTCATAAGTATATGGGAACCTTTGTAGCAATTTGCAAAATAAGGTCTCGATTCTTGGGCTAGAAAACTTGGAACTAGGGAATTTGAATTTATCGTATGGTTGGTTGTTTCTTCACTGTGCCACTATTTAATACTTATATGTTGTTTTGACAAAAAATAAAAATAAAATACTTATATATTGTACTTTTTCTCAATAAAAAGATTTGTCTTGGCGTTATATGATATTTGAATCTACTTGAAATCTTTGAATGTTGCGGCAAGTGATTCCTGTCAATTTTTTTGGTTAGTTGGATTTACTTTTAAGCGAATGATACTAGTCGTACCTCAAGTTAGAAACTTGTAACAATTTAATACTTTAAGTTGAAATCGTATCAATTTAATCCATCTTGTGAATAATTTGTATCTCAATTGTCCTTTCTAATTAGTTTTCGGAGAATCTAGTGTCATGTGAATTACACATGACACCTTTTAAGAGTACTTTCACCAATTTGAGTTCTTTTATAGATTTCCCTTGTTTTGCGAAATATTTTAGTGCCTTGCAAGTAATTTCCCTTCAAAATTATATTCTTCCCCACTATATATACCATTTTTGTTCATTTTGCTAGCTTTTTTTTTTTTTTAAAAATAAAAAATATGGAGAAACTAACTTGTTATTAGTTAGCGGTGAATAAAAATGGTATATCCATTAGGAAAAATATGAATTTTACTTTTCATACTATGATTATATTTATTTTAGGGATTTGATACCACAACTATTTATGTCGACAAATTTGATACGTACCATATTTCAATTCCACTTTATATATTTGATACTTCCGTCAAATTAATGACGGAATTGACATGTAATTCTTACGTGCTTGTTAAATCTCGTTATATATTGAGTCTTCCCCCAAATTCAATTTGAAAGAATTTAACTTTTGATACCACAAGTAACCTTACGTTAATTTAAACACGGAATGCTTACCAAAGTTATGCCAGGCGAGGAGCGTCTGGAAGCCTTAACAGTAATTAACTCACCCATTGGCTATTTGCAAGTGTTTAATTTACGGGAAACATGATTAAGACGAGTGCCATACTGCCACTAATAATTGAGCAAATAAAATGATTTTTTGAAGGTTCAGACTTCAGATGGTAAATATACTTCCAAGTAATATATCAATGGTTATTATTAGCCTAGTTAGTCTGTCCAAATGCATGAAGTATTTTAATTTCTTTGGATTAAAAATATTTAACTCTGAATTAAGCAATATAAACAATTTTATCATAGTATTGTTATGTTTTTGAATCGGGTAAAGAATAAACAACTTTCTTAATTAATGTGAACAATTATAAACTACAAGTAAAAATAGCAATAAAATCAAACATAAAAGAAGTACTATACACATGACAGAGACTCCATGTACAAAAATCCTTTACTCCAGGAAATTTCATTCATAATTTCTTTAACTTGAATCAAATTTTCACCTTTATCACCCACGAACTCTGGCAACTCTTCGAAAGTCATGGAAACAAGATTGTACCGTAAGACTTTCCCAGGGATACGCAAAACCAAGAATGGTTCCTTCTCATCTTCCTCCTCATATCGGACAAGAGTAAGTACATGGAAATTGTAGCAGTTTAGATTATTATTTAAATCCCGAATTATCTCTGGATAACAAGAGACAACCGGTGAAAGATCAACTTTATACTTGACAAACCACTCAGAATAATCACTTTTCATCTCGTAAACATCAAATGAAAGTAAATATGGACCCGCTGCGATTAAGTGAAGGTGATCGCGCGATTCCTCAAAATATTGAAGCCACATAGACCTCATTTCAATGAGGTGTGACATCGGGATTCTATGAAGCATCTGACGATCAATTTCAAAATACATATGTTCATGAGTCCTAAAATTCATCCAATGAATCGCACCCTTCCAATAGACCAGATGGCCTAAACATAGCCGCTTTAGAACAGGCTCACCGCAAATATTCCAAGATCTAGTCTCAGATGAGTAAATTTGAATCTGAAACCATACATCGTCCGGTGCGTTGGAATTCCACAGTTGATGTACACAAACAACGTGATAGTGAGGAGACTTGGTTGGATCAAAAGCCAAGATCATCCGTCGAAAGGGATACTTGCTTACTTCTAGTTCTGGGATAAAGGAGAACTGTTTGGTTGTGGGATTACAAACAAAGTACTCTCGATCAGAGCATGAGGGCTTAATCTTTTGACATAGCAACAACCCATTGCAAGATTGTAAAATAGTGATGCCGGAAAGTTCTTTCAATATTTGTGGTGCTTTCTTTAAACCCAATTTAGTGAATGGAACGTAGCCTATTGATACATAGTTGTCCGATAGTAATCCGATGGGGGGATCTGATTTCCGACAACTCCGAAGATGACAAAATTTGGGATTTGTGATGATAGAGTGCCATTGTTTGGATACTAATTTGAAGTCAATGAGCGATTTTACGGGAAGACGTAGAAGAATTTCCGTCAAGAGATCGTCGATTGAACCAACAATTTCAGCAGATTTTGTATGCATAAGTAAAGGTTTTTTAATTTTGGTAGTCTCCATTAGTTTGCTTGGGTTTTTCGTTTATGAATAAATATATAGTAGAGTTATATATTTACCAACACATGCTCTGAAATTCAACACTACATAATTAACAAAACTCTGAAGTTAAAGGAAATATATAGTAGAGTTATATATTTACTATGAGTTTGATAATCATTAGAACTCTTTCAAGTTGCCGTAGCCCATAAGAAACCAAAGTAGATCCATAATCCTTTTTATTCTACTTGATCAACAAAAGTTAAAAGAATCAAAAAATTACAAACAAATTAATGATTTATGGAAACTCCTAAAAATGAAACTATATCGTCAAGAACATTGCTCGGACAAAACCAAGATATTTATAGACCTTGCGTGTCTCAAAATAAAAATAACTTAAAAATGAAGGACACTGTTAAAGGAATGTGATAGTGTTTGGAAATTACTATGAAAATAAATCTTGCGGTCATTTTTCTTTATTTTGTTTACATTTAAGGTCCTTGAATATCTTGAATAATAATTATTTTCACTATTGTCAAGAGATTAAAGAGACATAACGTGTTTGTTTGTCTTGTTTTTCTCAAAATAATATTATGTTAATTAGAAAAAAGCGAGACAAATACTTTTAGACTTTCTAGAATAAATTTATCATGTTTTAAATTAGGCCGGTCAAAGGTCAAGATCTCCCTTTTAATAATTTTTTAGACTTGGATCAGGACCCGAACAAGACCCGACCCGAAACCCGACCCATTGAGCCCGACCATTTTTTCCCCTCTTCTTCCTACATACTACTCCAACGGAAAAAAAAATGCAATAATATGTCAATCATTAATTCTACAATAAACTAAATTAATAAACCAATACCATCATCACAATCACAATCACAATCACAATGTAACAAACTAAAATTCAAATTTCTTAACATCCACCAGAATTTAGAAAATAAACTACACAAGTTCCATAAGTCAATATATATGATCAAAACAAAGTCCAATAAACCAAAAACTACAAACCATTAAATATCAAGTCTCATAACTTCAACTTAAGCTACATCAAAATAAGTTTTCAACCTCCACTTGAATATTTGAGGATCAAGGACAGAAGAATCAGCTCCAAGTGCTATTAACTCTACAAGAATAAACTGAAGACCATAGGTAATGATAAAGTGATAATTAGAAAATAAAGTTGGAACTTAGACAAATATAAACTTAATAATACCTTGCTAGCAAATCATAATGTAATTATGCTCTCTGCTTCAGTTTTGGATGTCACATCCGACTATGTAGCCGAAATGCAATAGTAATATTATATAAACATAACTGTAAGAAAATAATAAGATATACCAATATGAAGTAATAATTCTACCTACTTATTTTCTTTCTTGGTCGAAGCCAATCAGCTCCTACTATCAATGTCTCTAGTGCATCAGGAAGCATAGATAAGCAGGTCTAGGTCTGGACCTGATAATTGATAAGCAGGTCGGGTACGGGTACGGGTCCGGGCCCGACCTTTGACAGGCCTAGTATCAAATTTACATTTTATTGAAAGCCAAATAAGCAGTTCTTATCTCAATAAAAAAACATACACAAACTCCACTTGTTTTGACATAAATTTATATATATATATATATATATATATATATATATATATATATATATATATATATATATATATATATATATATATATATATTACAATACATATATATATATATATTACAATACATAAAACTCCACTCGGATTTGACATAAATTTATGTATCTCTTACAAAATTTATCTCACATAACACATATGATTTGAGATAATACTAAGCATAAATCTTTACAAACAAAAATTACGCCAATATCTTAAACCCATCTTTCGAATGACCAATTTTTTTCCATCGAACAATGGATTTCATAAGTGTATGGGAACCCTTGTAGCAATTTGAAAAATTAGGTCTCGATTCTTGGACTTGAAAACTTGGAACTAGGGAATTTGAATTTATCGCATGGTTGGTTGTTTCTTCCATCACTTGGTGTTATATGATATTTGAATCTACTTGAAATCATTGAATGTTGCGGCAAGTGATTCCTGCCAATTTCTTTGGTCAGTTGGAAGTGTGGGGTGACATTAACTATTAAAGCGAATGATACTAGTCGTCCCTCAAGTTAGAGTGTTAGACACTTGTAACAATTTAATTCTTTAAGTTGAAATTGTATCAATTTGATCCATCTTGTGAATTATTAGTATCTCAATTGTCCTTTCCGACTAGTTTTCGGAGAATCTACACATGACACCTTTTAAAAGTACTTTCGCCAATTTGAGTTCTTTTATAGATTTCACTTGTTTTGCGAAATATTTTAGTCTTTGCAACTTGCAAGTAAATTTTGTTATAGCTTGGTCCTTGCACATTTTTAGACGGAAAATTGATTGCTATTTTCCCTTCAAAATTATATTCTTCCCCGCTATATATACCATTTTTACTCATTTTGCTAGCTTCTTTTTTTTTAATTAGAAAAATGGAGAAACTAACTTGTGTTTTAATTAGCGGTGAATAAAAATGGTATATCCATTGGAAAGAGATGGTTATGGAGGATAAATAAAAACCAATTTTTTTTGCCTAGAATAAAATTAACTTGCAAGGAACTACAATATTTTGCAAAACAATTAAAATTTGTAATATAACTTTAATTGATGAAATTGTATAACTTTATAGGAGGGACTAAGCTATTACTCTTTAAATTTGAAGAACTAAATAGTTATAAGTGTTCAACTCAAAAGTATTCAGGTCTTAGACCTGACTTAATTTATTTCATGGCACGTCGAATACATTAATAAAACCTCTCTCAACAAGTATTCGAACTTGGATTCACTACTTAGTAGTGAATATTATCTTCCACTACACCAGTTTCTTGACCGTGCAAAGTAAACTTTTCATACCTGAGCACTTAATTAATTGGCATGATACATTTTCCATTTGAATGAACGGTTATATTTTAATTATAGAATCCCACCAAAAATATGTTTAGTATTGGATGATTCAAGTAGTTTGGTATGTTGGTATATTGGATGATTCAACTTCGAATAATAAATTAACATTATATTTCCCTCCCTTTATTTTTATCCTTTTACTTTTAAAATTGAGTTTTAAGTATAAGTTAAAGATGTAAAACTTTTAGGTATTTTTATACGGTTAATTAAAATAGTGATTGAGAGTTAGTGGTGTCAATTAATTAATAACTTATGTGAAAGGGTATTGATGGAAAAAAAATTCATTTATAGAAAAGAAGTGCTATTTTGTGACATTGCAAAAAAGAAATAATCGAAAAAAATTAAGGATAAATGAAGTATTATATTCGTAGAATCTTCAATTTCAAGTCCAAATTCCCACTTATATGTTTTCAACTAATATGTATGACGTACCGTAAATTGAATTAAACCAGGTCTAACACATGTATACAGTAAAAAAAAAAAAAATTCTTGGTGAAACAAGAATAATATTGGTAGATGAATTTTGCAGATAGGTCTATATGGCAAACAATGATAAAATGTGAAATTGTGGCGGAAGAATTTTTTTTTTTTTTGGGTATTGTCCTACTCATTGTTGTTATTTTTCATATCGATGACTTCTTAATATTAGAGATTTTTGTACTACAAATTAAAATTGATGGTGTAATTTATTTTTGTTTAATTTGGTAGCGCTGTGTCGACATTAACTGTTAGCGTCAGATTTATATCAATTCTCATATAAAAAAACAAATCAGGAAGTACCACACTTACTTAGCTAAAGAACAATTATAAATTTACAACTAAATAACAATAAAATCAAACATGAGATAAAGATTGAATGTACTTACCTCGATCTCATATAACATTTCTTTAGTCATGGAAACAGATTGTATCCTATGATTTTCCTAGGAATATGCAAAACAAACCAAGAACGGTTCATCATCGCCGTTGTCCTCGGACAAGAGAAAGTATATGGAAAAGTTAGCTTGGTTTGAATTTTATCGAGCTTCAAATTTTGTGTTTGAACTTGGTTTGATTTCTTAACGAACCGAGCTCAAACGAGCTTTTATCGAACGAGTTCGAACCGAGTATCGAGTAGCTTGGTATTTTACATGTATTTTTTTAATTTTTAGCTTATCGAGTCGAGCTCGAGCCGAGCTTCAAAAGTTATCAAACGAGAAATCTTGTTCAAGCTTGTTTGGTTTATTTGATGAACCAAGCTCAAACAAGCTTTTGTCGAACGAGCTCGAGCCGAGTACCGAATTGTTTGGTATGATTTTCAGTCCTAAGTATAAATGTCGATTTCTGCAAAATGTATACTCCTACTTGGGAGGTGCTTTTTGCTAATAAAAATAATATTGAGGGTTTTTGCTATTAAAAATAATAGATATCCCACTTGATGTGTCCGACGTGCCTCGAAAAGGATTAAATCGGATCAACGACCTGAATACAATTGGATAAAAAAATGGCAAAATTGCAGAAAAGGTCCCAAACTAATTGGCAATTCTGGGTTTTCGTCCCACACTTTATCACCTCACCGAATTTCGTCCCGTAATTTTATTTTTTTTTGGAATTTCGTCCCGCCGTTAAGTATTAGACGGAAATTGCCACATGGCTGCTTACGTGTCATGATGACGTGGCAATTAGCATGACCAATTATACAAGATTGCAGAATTAGTCCCAAACTAATTAAAAATTTTGGTTTTTCATCCCAAACTAATTACAAATTTTGATTTTTCGTCCCAAACTATATCAATTAGCCAAATTTCATCCCGTGATTTACCATTTTGCATGAATTTAGTCCCACTATAAATTTCTAATTTAATAAAAATGACGATTCAATCTTTTACATTTTCTTTTTCAAGAAAAATAATATGAATTTTCGAAACTCCTATGCTCTTTTGAGAAATAAAATTCTCATGTCATTTCATTAGAAAAATATTGTGCGTTCTTTTTTAGTATTAAAATATTAAAATATTATAAATATTGACATTATTGACTATGTTATTCACATGTTCATAATGTTTCATTTTTTCTCAATAAATCTCATATTTCCCAATTTACAAATATGATTGTTCCGGAAGAAATCTTCAGTTTGGATAAAAATTGTGCTGATGAAATTTTGATTAGCGCCTAATCAACACTGATATTGTATTCTTTTTTAGTATTAAAAATATTTATAATATTTTAATACTAAAAAAGAACACACAATATTTTTCTAATGAAATGACATGAGAATTTTATTTCTCAAAAGAGCATAGGAGTTTCGAAAATTCATACTATTTTTCTTGGAAAAGAAAATGTAAAAGATTGAATCGTCATTTTTATTAAATTAGAAATTTATAGTGGGACTAAATTCATGCAAAATGGTAAATCACGGGATGAAATTTAGCTAATTGATATAGTTTGGGACGAAAAATCAAAATTTGTAATTAGTTTGGGACGAAAAACCAAAATTTGTAATTAGTTTGGGACTAATTCTGCAATCTTGTATAATTGGTCATGCTAATTGCCACGTCATCATGACACGTAAGCAGCCACGTGGCAATTTAACGGCCACGTGTGCAATTTCCGTCTAATACTTAACGGCGGGACGAAATTCCAAAAAAAAAAAATATTACGGGACGAAATTCGGTGAGGTGATAAAGTGTGGGATGAAAACCCAAAATTGCCAATTAGTTTGGGACCTTTTCTGCAATTTTGCCTAAAAAAATTAAGAGAGGGGTGTTTAATCAATTAGACAAAGTAATGGGGGTGTTTTTGCAATTTACTCTTTGGTAATACACTTGGGGTTGGTCCACGAATTTATTCATGATGTAATTGATATAAAGTCTTGCTCTATGTAACCCAAAAAAAGGAAATTCTTGCTCTAAAGACTAGAAATCATTCATATAAAGAGATATAAAGAGACGGAGTTGAAATGTTGAGAATTTAATCTCCACAATATAAAGATGGAGATAATATAGTGGTTAAGTAACACACAATCTATAAAACTTGGTTCACTGAAGACTTTTGCAGCAGATCTATCTACAATCTTGCAATGGGTTATTTCGCAACTATAATGAACACCAGATGCTTGATAAAATGCCAATGACATAGTCCCGGATGACATTGTTTTGAGATGTGATTATATTGTGTAATCGTATGATCACCTTCACTTAATTAATCCCCGTATGTGAGTATGGGATTCAGTTTTATGCTTATGAAATGGAGTGGTTATTCTGAGTGGTTTTTCAATTCTAAAGTTGATCTTTCACAAGTTGTTGTTGCTTATCCTGAAATGTTTCGAGGCTTTGTTAATCAAAACACGGAATGCTCACCAAAGTAATGCCAGACATGGAGCATTTGTTTTAAAGGTTCAGATAGTAAAAATACTTCCAGGTAAATAATACAGTGGTTATTATTAGCCTAGTTAATATGTCCATATGAGTGAAGTATTTTAATTTCTTTGAAATGGACATACTTACGAGAGAAGAGATAATAGTTCTAAAATTTAACTCTGAATAAGTAATATAAACAATTTTTGCTTAGTATTGTTTTGCTTTCTGAATCAATGTGAACAAGAAGTAAAAATAGCAGTAAAATCAAACATAAAAGAAGTACTAAACACATGATAGAGATTCCATGTAAAGAAATCCCCCACTCCAGTATAAACTTTTACCTTCAAAAATGAATTTTTCTCTAACATTTTCACCCTCATCACCCACCAACTCTTTACCTACAATTTTCTTGTACTCACGCAACTCTTCGAAAGTCTTTGAAACAAGGTTGTACCGTAAGACTTCCCCAGGGATACTCAAAATCAAGAAAGGTTCCTTCTCATCTCCCTCCTCGTATCGGACAAGAGAAAGTACATTGAAGATGTGGTACTTTCGATTATTATAACTTTTATAGAGAATCATCTTTGGATAATTAGCAACAATCGGTGAAAGATCAACTTTATACTTGACAAACCACTCAGAATAATCACTTTTCATCTCGTAAACTTTGAATGAAGGTAAAGATGGACGCGTTGCGATTATGTGAAGGTGATCACGCGACTTCTCAAAATATGAAACCCACGTATACCTAATGACGGGTGACATCGGGATTCTACGAAGCATCTGATGGTCAATTTCGAAATACATGTGTTCACGAGTCCCATGATTCAACCAATGAATCGCACCCTTCCAATAGACCGGATGGCAAAAATTTAGCCGTTCTCGATCAGGCTCACCGCATATATTCCAAGATCTAGTCTCAGAAGAGTAAATTTGAATCTGAAACCATACATCGTTCGAAAGATCCACCCATTTATGGAAACAAACGACATGATAGTGAGGAGACTTGGTTGGGTCAAAAGCCAGGACCATCCGTCGAAAGTCCTGATTTCTAATTACTTCTAGTTCTGGGATGAAGGAGAACTGTTTGGTTGTGGGATTACAAACAAAGTACTTTCGATCAGAGCAGGGGGGCTTGGGCTTAAGCTCTCGACATAGCAACAACCCATTGCAAGATTGTAAGATAGTGATGCCAGAAAAGTCTTTCAATATTTGTGGGGCTTTCCTTAAACCCAATTTAGAGAATGGAACGTAATGTAATGATTCACTGTCGTCCGATAATAATCCCATGGGGGGGTCCGATTTCCCACAACTCCGGAGATGGCAAAAAGCGGGATTTGTGATGATCGAGTGCCATTGTTTGGATACTAATTCGAAGTCGATGAGCGATTTTACGGGAAGACGTAGAAGAATTTCCGTCAAGAGATCGTCGATCGAACCAACAAGTTCAGCAGATTTTGTCTGCATAACTAAAGGTTTTTTAATTTTGATAATCTCCTTTCCATTAGTTTATATATATTACCAACCCAAAACTAGGTCTGAAGTTAAGGAAATTACCTTATTACTATAGATGAGTTTGATAATCATTAGAATTCTTTCAAGTTGCCGTAGCCCGTAAGAAACTTAGTAGGTCTAGAACGCTTTTGGGAGACAAACACTTTTTGTTTTTGGACAACATTGGGGACGGGTGTGGACACAGCTCAATGAATGTCCGACATGTTACGGACACGACATGATTCTTTCAATAATATTTCAAAATTTAAGATCAATTACTAGTTTTAAGAATTTAATTTAATTTAATTTATTAATTCAACATGTGCAATAATTTATTTTAAAATTGGCAATAACCTTTCAGTTAATTTGTGAAGAAATTTAAAATAAGATTTTTTTTTCAAATAAAATAAAATACAGGGGAATTTTTTGCTATCAAAAGTAACATAACACAGAAGATCTTTTACAATTAATCATCTTGCTGAATCTTTGTATTTCAACGTTGACCGCCATATGTTTGGCAATATTGCTATGCGGCCAATCCCAGATGGCGAGATTTCTAGCGATGGGTATTTTGGAGAATCCTATGATCACCTTCACTTAATTGTACCATGTCAATCTGAGATTCAGTTTAATGTTTATGAGATGAAAAGGGATTATTCTGAGTGGTTTGTTAAGTATAAAGTTGATATTTCGCCAATTCTTGCTGCTTATCCTGAGATGATTCGAGATTATGATAACCAAAACTACTACCTTTTCTATGTACTTTCTCTTGTTCTCGAGGTGAGGAAGATGAGGAATCATTCTTGGTTTTGCATATTCTTAGAAAAGTCGTACGATACAATATTGCTTTCATGACTTTCGAGAAGCTACATGAGTTCAAAGACGTACAACGGGATGATGAAGATGAAGTTTTAAGATCTCGAAATGCATTTCAGTACATTGAATCTCTCTCTTGTGTTCAATACTTGGTTTTTTTTTGTTTTTTCCAAAAAGGAAAAAATGGTTATTCAAGTTTTAAGTCTGACTTAATTTCTTTTGAGACATTGTCGGACTTCTCCATTTTAAAGGACTTTTGAGTTGTATTGAGCATAGTGTATATAGTTTCTCCTATATTTTTAAGATATAATGAGCAATGTATATAACATCTCCTTGCCCTGTATTGTTTAGGAGAAATTATTTAATGTAACCGTTGCACCACATCATCATGTACACATGGTACAACACATTAATACACTTATTACATTTGGAGTGAAAATTCACATCAGTTATGTTTTGACCAATGTGAACACATTTTTCAAATCCTATTTTTTTGAAGAACATGATAGTTGTGGATTCTCACTCCACATGTAAGAAGTGTATATATGGGCTGCATCACGTGTACTTGATAATGTGGTGCAGTGGTTGCACTATATGATTTCTGAAGTGTAAAGCTTGTACTTTCCAGTGAAATGGTGTTGTGAAATTGCTACTGTGTACAATGATTAGTGTAAACTACTTTGTCGTTGTGGTTGATGTTGGAGTAAATATTAGTGTAAAGGCTGATTTAAATAATGAAATTACAATGATATATGGCTGCATTAGTGAGCGAAAGACAAAAACACCCCTTATGTTTTGTTTAACTTTAAAAAAACTCCATGTGTTATATTTATTCTCAAAAACTCCCCTGTAATCTCATGTAAGTGCCAAATACATCCCCAGAAAAGTGAGTGTGTTTCAAATATCAAAATTGCAAGTATTTGTTCATATTTTGCATTTAATATGACAATTTTACCCCTGACATCGAAAGACAAAAATGGTACATATACTTTGTCTGACTCCCAAAAAAAAACATGTGTCATTTTAAATCCCCAAATCCCCTCCCCCCCCCCCCCCGTCTGGTTTTAAGTACCACACTCGACCATGTAGTATATACTTAATTTTTAAAAAGAATAAATAAAATTTTAAAAAAACAAGCACATAGGGTTAGTCTTGTCATTCCATCAAAAGTCAAAAGTATAATTATAAATGGGTTGAGTGTGATATAAAACCAAACACAAAAGGATTTTTGGGAGTTAAAATAATACATTGAGTTTTTTGGGAGTTAGACGAAGCATACGGGTATTTTTTGTCTTTTGCTCTTGCATTAAGATACATTCATTTTTCTTTTTTCTTTATAAATAAATAAATAAATGCGTAAGAAGAAAATGACACTGATAGAGGTTACCTGAAGTATTAGACAACATACAAGAGGTGTCTTTTTGGGAGATTAAATAAAGGATCGGAGAACAATTAGACACAGGGACGGATCCCTTTGGGGACTGGGGGGGCCATGGTCCCCCAGAAAAAATCCGCTGCATTATTATTAGTAATATTCGTAGCTAAAACAAACTAAATATATTTACTTGATCACGTGGTTATGATATGTATTTGTTAAGCCAAGGTTCAGTGTTCAATCCCTGGCAACAACATTTTTTATTTTAGTATGACTATCCTCTAGGTTAGGTGTGAATGCTAAAGTTAAGGTGTGTTTTTCCCCCCTTTTAATAGTTCAATTTTATTTTGCAATATTTTCGTTTATTGATTACCTTAATTTTGTATATATATTTTTAAAAACAATTTTTTATCCTTCAAATTACACTATTTTATGAGTTGCGAATGGTAAAGCTTAGGTGTTCAAATTATAGAGTTGTGAAGCTAAAGTATATAAATTTGTTAAATGAATGCTTGGGCTTAAAGTTTTCTAGTCGTAATTTATTTTTATGCTTAACTAGCTAGTTCTCAGATAGACGATTTTTAATCAAACAAACATCGCCAACCATAGTTGAAACGATATTATTTTCATGATATATATTTATATTTCTACGTTTGTGGATAATAATATGACTTAATCTTGACATAATTTTTTATCACTTTATCAGAATAACAATAAAAATATCAAGTATATTACCAAAAAAAATCTTCCCCCTTAATAAAAATCGTATATCTCCACTTAACTACTGTATAAATTTTAGCCTCCCGACACAAAGGATTTAGACCTGAAGAGTAGAAAAATGAATACTCGATAGGATGTTGATAATTGTAACTATGATTCAAAAATAATGAGTGGTTGGATTGGACGAGTTTCACGAAATTCTCTTTTATACAATTAATCTGTAGAGAACTTTTCAAAATGAGTTGGAAATTGAAGATATATTAAAAATGGAGGGCCCTCAATAAAAAAGGAATAAGAAAGCAACAGATGTTGAAATTGATTTTTCTGAATCGTGCGTTTTGTGCGTGAGATAATATGAATTTGTAATTGATTCACTCAATTTTATTAAATGGGAAGAAATTGAGACAACCTAACTGAGATAACCCCCAATTTATTTTATCACTTTCAATTCTCGACTTTTAACTATGGGTTAGGAGGGAAATAAGGGTGATGATAAAATTACATTCCTGCCCTTTTAAATTGGGTGTGCCTTGAACATGCTTTTGTTCCGATGAAAAATCTTGCCAGAAATTGGACTGAGGGTGGGGTCTATTTTAAAGCATTTTGGGAGAAAATGTGCGAAAAGTTGAAAACTGGAAAAAAACTGGAGGGTGATGTGCGCAAATCCCTATTAAGAAAATGAAGTAGTAAATTTTAATTTAATGCAACGAAAAAACAACACAGCAAAGTAACCACTTTAACGCCAAAGTCCACACCTTACAGAGAAATCTATTAGCAAAATTTGAACTACAAGATTGAAAATTAAACAAAGCTACTTGATTTTCAATTTGAGTTTATGCAGTAAAAGTTTGTTTGAGCTCAATTTTTTATTACAAGTTTGAACAACATATTTTGTTTGATAACTTATGAAACTCGGTTCAAATTTAGTTTCATAAGCTACATATTGACAAAGTATATATATAAAAAGAGAGAATTTCACTTTTCATACCATAATTCAACCTACTTTAGGGATTTGATACCACAACTTTTTCTACCGACACATTTGATACCATAACTCAAATCAACTCAACACATTTGATACTTTCGTCAAATTGAACACGGAATTGTCACGTGATTGTCATGTGGCAGTTAAAACTTTGCACATTTGATACCATAACTTATGTTGACTGATAATTTAACCCTATAACATTTCAGGTTACCAAAAAAGCCCCACATCTCCAAATTTATTGACGATTTTAGTCCACATTGTTGCCAAATTTCCAAATTGACTCGAATAAGACCACGTGCTGACCAATTTAGAACTTTACACATTTCATACCATTATTTTTGTTGACTGATAATTTTACCCCATAACATTTCAGGTTACCAAAAAAGCCCCACATCTCCAAATTTAGTGACGATTTTAGTCCACATTGTTGTCAAATTTCCAAATTGACTCGAATAAGACTACATGCTGACCAATTTAGAAAATTTTACTTATTTTATTTAAATAACTAATTTAATTTATAAACAATATTAATAAATTAAATAATACATTAACATAAATATCACCAAAATTAAGAAAATATATTCTTTTTAAATATAAAATTTATATAATTGAATTAATATATTTAATATTTATTAAAATAATAAATTATATAATTTAAAACTATTAAATATTTATTAAAATATTAAATAATAAATAATTTTAATTAAAAAAAAAATCCCCACCCCACCCACCACCTCCCCACCCTTCCCCCTACCCCCGATTCCCAGGCCGCCGGCGGCCTGGGTCTTCTGTCCCAGGCCAGCAGTGGCCTGGGATCTGAGAACCCAGGCCGATGGCCTAGGTTCTGTTCGGGAATCGGGGGGTAGGGGGAGGGGTGGGTGGGGTTGGGATCTGAGAACCCAGGTTCAAATCCCTGTTGGGAGAGGTACCCACATTATTGTGCCCAACCCGCCTCGAAAGGGATTAAACCCTTGGGAAACCAAAAAATAATGGATTACTATGGATATCTAATTGTGGAATATACACAAAAACTTGACATTAACCACATACCAACGAACGATGCAGAAGTGATAGTTGCATAGTACATTCATTAAATTTTCAGGAAAAAAAAATTATTAGTAATTTCATACAATCGATGAATTATTGGTATGCGCGGGTTTACATTAAATTAATTTCAGTGTAAGACCTATATGTCTTTTGACGACTTACAATTCATCTACTTCGGTTTCTTACGGGCTACGGCATCTTGAAAGAGTTCTAATGATTATCAAACTCATAGTAATAAGGTAATTAATTATGTAATTTCCTTAACTTCAGAGTTTACTACATATATATATATATATATTAGTACATATATATATTCATATTGCTAAAAGAAAACCCTAGCAAATGAATGGAGACTATGAAAATTAAAAAACCTTTACTTATGCAGAGAAAATCTGCTGAAATTGTTGCTTCAATCGAAGATCTTTTGACTGAAATTCTCCTACGCCTCCCAATAAAATCACTCATCAATTTCAAATCAGTATCCAAACGGGAGATTCTTCAGTAGACCAGGTCTAGGAGTTTAACTCCTAGACCGTGTGGTCTACATTTTTTTTTTCTTTTTCATTCTTTCTTTAATTTTTCCTTCTTATAACAAATATCTTTTACACAAATCAAACACATTTATATACTTTTGTTGCAAATATATAGTAATATATTGTTCCTATCAAAATAATTTTGTAAAAAAAATTTAATTTTAGTAACAAAATATTAAATGACAAAGTGACAAAAATTTAAATATTGTCACTAAAATGATGTACATAGACACATTATTGACAAGAAATGTAAAAATATTGTCACTATTTAAATTTACTGACGTCCCAAAAAATGACAACTAAAAAAACATCATTAAATTATAGTGACAATATTTATTGTTACTAAGTTGTAATTACAAAAAATTTAAATTTTAATGACAAAATAGTAAAAGACAAAGTGACAAAAAATTATATATTGTCACTAAAGTGATATTTATAGATACACTAGTGACGAGAGTTGTGAAAAAGTTATCAGACATTTAATGATACCCCAAAAGTGACAACTTAAAAGTTGTCACTAAATTATAAATGCAATATTTATTGTCACTAGGCTATCATTGAAAGGGTGTCACAAATTGTCAATAGTGACAATTTAAGTTCCACACATTTGTCACTAATCGCCATGAGCGATAACTTAAAAATATATTTTGTCACTATTGCACTTGTCACTATTTTTATTGTGGCAAAACTAATATTTTTGTTACTAAATATATGCAGAATATGATAATTTCAACAATGTCACATAATATTTTATCACTAAAATTCATTTTTCTTGTAGTGTGTCTCTAAAAGGGTGTCACTAATTATCAATAATGATAACTAACTTCTTACCAAATAGCCATTAGTGACAGTTTAAAAATATATTTTATCAGTATTGTACTTGTCACTATTGTTATTGTGAAAAAATTAACATTTTTTTCACTAAATATATGCAAAAACTGAAAATTTCTTGTAGTGGTAGTTTTTTTATATATATTATGTATTTTTCGTAATCGTTCAATGTTGATCTAGCTATATTTATATTTATTTCCAAAGATGTGGAATTTGCAAATTCATTGTGTCATTTTGTGCTATAATTTATGAAATATTTAAGATTGATATTTTTTTATAGAATTAATTTAAACATTAAATATTTTTAAAGAAGAAATAATGCGTGAAAAATGCAAATAATAATTTTGATAGAAACAAACATCATATTATAAATTTACAACACAAAATATGTCAAAAAATTTTAATTGTATAAGACAATTTTAGTTATTAATTAAGAAAAGAAAAAGAAAAGAAGGAGAGAAAAGAAAAAAAAATAAAAAAGAAAGAAAAATTCTGGACCACATGGTCCAGGTCCGTGGAAGAATTTTCCTATCCAAACAATGGTACTCTGTCATCGCAAATCCCGATTTTTGTCACCTCCGGAGTTGTCGGAAAACAATACCACCCGCAATCGGCCTCTTCTTGCACTCCATAGATTTTGACTTCAATAAATCGTTTGACTTCGTTCCATTCTATGTCCCGAGGTTCAGGGCAATTTCTTCACCAATTCAAAAACATTGGCTCATTAGAGATTCCTCATAGGACATCCGTATCGTACAATCATGCAACGGACTGTTGCTCTGTCTAGACATTAAAGATTATCACAGTAAGTACTATGTTTGTAATCCCACAACCAAACACTCTTTCCGGATCCCGCAATTAGATGAAACCATCGTAATAAAAGGTATGGGTTTGGCTTTTGACCCAACCAAGTCTCCTCACTATCATGTTGTTTGTGTCCATGTATGCCTAAAGGATCGCGACAACTTATTATTACGGATTCAAATTTACTCATCCAGGACTGGTTCTTGGAGAATATGTGGCGACCCTTTCTTGTCTCAGCCAAAGTATGATCATCCTGTCTATTGGAACGGGTCGATTCATTGGATGAGTATTTGGCCTCTTGAGTTTTCATATTTCAACATTGACCGCCAGGTGCTTAACAAAATGACGCGGCCACCAATCACTGTTGGTGGCTTGACAAGGCCGTATTACTATTTCGGGGAATCGTGTGATCACCTTCACTTTATCTCAGCGTTTAGATCTCGGTTTGATGTTTATGAGATGGAGAGGGATTATTCTGAGTGGTTTGTCAAGTATAAAGTTGATCTTGAGTGTGTTGGTGGTTGTTATCCAAAGATAATTGATGAAAGTGATGTAAAATACTTCTTTGGCAAAGTACTTTACCTTGTCCGAGATGATAAGGAACCGTTCTTGGTTTTGCCAACTTTTAAGCAGGTCGTCCGGTACAATCTTGTTTCCATGACTTTCCGAGTATTACACAAGTTCGTGACCCAAAGAATTCCGAAAATTGGATTTCAGTACATTGAGTCTCTTTCTTGTGTTTAGACACTTATTTGTTTTATGTTTGATTTAATTTCAATTTTACAGCTTGTTATACAGATTTTTGTTCTTTAGCTAAATAAGCGTGTTAATTCTGGCTACAACCACATGTTTTTTATGCTTATAGTTTTCTTCAATTTCAACTCATATAAAAAGAACTAAGTTCAGTTGAACTTGAACCCAAGCATCTTTTCCATGTCCCACTCAATTTCAAACTTGTTGCGTATAATCTAGCCTCAATATAATTCTTTTTAAGATCAAGTTCATAATCCCTATTCGTCATCTATTCTTTCACATAATCAAAACATTGTTTTCTTCCTGAATTGGCTTCCGACAGCTTAAATTATTGTACTATGTCTGAGTTAAATGATTCTTGAGGAAATGCAAAGGGTAAAATGCACAATAAAAGTAGATTTTTTTTCATGAAAATCATCGTCTTTCAACGGTTTGTGAAAATGTTTATACGTATGAGTTCGCAACGAGACGAAGAAAACTCTCAAACTTATCCGATGAACAGCCACCGGAGAGTGGTGGCCGAACGTAAGGAAGAATATGAAGGCTATGGATGGGTGGGTGGGTCTAGGGGTTTCAATTTTTTTTAATTAAATTATAATAATAATAATAATAATAATAATTTATAAAATTTACTATTTTATAAAATTTAAATAGGATTACTATTATGTAAATTTTACATAATTTAAAAAATATTTTTTTTTTCAGATTTTTATTAAAGTATTATTTAATTTATTAATATTGTTTATAAAATCAAATTGGTTAAATTGATATGTAAATATAATAAGCTAAAACTCCAAATTGGTCTACACGTTGTCTTATTCGAGCTAATTTTAAAATTGGGCAACAATGTGGACTAAACCATCAGTAAATTTGAAGATGTGGGGTTAGTTTGCCAAGATGAAATTTTATGGGGCAGAATTTTTCAGTCAACATAAGTAATGATATCAATTTTGCAATTAGACTTAAATGCCACATCAGTCATTTTTAACGGCGGTACCAAAAGTTATTCGATTTTTTTAATTGTGGTACCAAATGTATCGGGCTCAATTTTTATGGAAGCACCACAAGTGCAATTCTCTGATTGTAGTTGTCACAATTATTATTATAACAACACTAAAATTGTTGTCAATAATAACATGCAAATAGTAATAATTTTTACTTTGCAAATAATGATAGATCTTACTTTGTCAATAATAGACAAATTTCATGTAGTGCACCCACCTATTTCACGCGAAAAATTAACTCATATAAAACAAACACTGTCTTAGAATTAATTTAGACTCACGGTAATATTAAAAGGTATTCAAATAGCGCCATAATTTATCAACATAACATTGAAAAGTAGAAACAAACTAGACTGATATAATGAATTCCTATTAGGCACATTATCACATCATATTGCCCAAAATTTCAACAAGGCACATACATGACAAAATTCAAATTTCAACAACAAATTTTTTTTTAATGTTCAGATAGTAAAAATACTTCCAGGTAATAATATTACAATGGTTATTATTAGCCTAGTTAATATGTCCATATGAATGAAGTATTATAATTTCTTTGAAATGGACATACTTAAGAGAGAAGAGAAAATAGTTTTGCTTTATGAATCAGGTAAAGAATGAACAACTTTCTGAATCAAATCAATGTGAACAAAAAGTAAAAATAGCAATAAAATCAAACATAAAAGAATCAATGTGAACAAAAAGTAAAAATAGCAATAAAATCAAAGAAGTACTAAACACATGATAGAGACTCCGTGTAAAGAAATCCTCTACTCTTAAAGAATTTTTCTCCAATATTTTCACCTTTATCAACCACCAACTTTTTACCTTTTTTCTTGTACTCACGCAACTCTTCGAAAGTCTTGGAAACAAGATTGTACCGTAAGACTTCCCCAGGGATACGCAAAATCAAGAATGGTTCCTTCTCATCTCCCTCCTCGTATCGGACAAGAGAAAGTACATTGAAACTGTGGTAGTTTTGATTAGTATTTTTCTTATATCGAATCATCTTTGGATAACTAGCACCAACCGGTGAAAGATCAACTTTATACTTGACAAACCACTCAGAATAATCACTTTTCATCTCGTAAACATTGAATGAAGGTAAAAATGAACGCGTTGCGATTACGTGAAGGTGATCACGCGACCCAAAATATTGAACCCTCCAATTACTAATGACGGGTGACATCGGGATTCTACGAAGCACCTGATGGTCAATTTCGAAATACATGTGTTCACGATGATTCAACCAATGAATCGCACCCTTCCAATAGACCGGATGGTAAAAATTTAGCGGTCCTCGATCAGGCTCACCGCATATATTCCAAGATCGAGTCTCAGGCTCACCGCATATATTCCAGGATCGAGTCTCAGATGAGTAAACTTGAATCTGACACCATTGACCTTCCGTAAGCTGATGAATGGCAGAATTCCACTGTTGTTGGAGACAAACGACATGATAGTGAGGAGATTTGGTTGGGTCAAAAGCCAAGACCATCCCTCGAAAGGCCTGATTTCTAATTACTTCTAGTTTTGGGATCAAGGAGAACTGTTTGGTCATGGGATTACAAACAAAGTACTCTTGATCAGAGAAGGGGGACTTGGGCTTAATCTTTTGACATAGCAACAACCCATTGCAAGATTGTAAAATAGTGATGCCGGAAAATTCTTTCAATATTTGTGGTGCTTTCCTTAAACCCAATTTAGAGAATGGAACGTATTCTATTGATCCATAGTTGTCCGATAGTAATCCCATGGGGGGGTCCGGTTTCCGACAACTCCGAAGGTGACAAAATTTGGGATTTGTTATGATAGAGTGCCATTGTTTGGATACTAGTTTGAAGTCGATGATCAAATTTATGGGAAGACGTAGAAGAATTTCCGTCAAGAGATCGTCGATCGAACCAACAATTTCAGCAGATTTTGTCTGTGTAAGTAAAGGTTTTTTAATTTTGATAATCTCCATTACATTAGTTTGCTAGGGTTTTCGTTTAGCAATATGAATATATGTACAAATAAATATATATATATTACCAACCCAACTTTGAAACTCAATACTACATATATATATAATTAACAAAAGTAGATCTGAAATTAAGGAAATTACCTTATTACTATATATGAGTTTGATAATCATAAGAACTCTTTCAACACATGCTCTGAAACTCTTTCAAGTTGCCGTAGCCCGTAAGAAACCAAAGTAGATGAATTGTAAGAGATCTATACGGTTTTATCCTTCTTCCTTTTCACATGTTTAACAAATGGAAAAAATATCAAAAATTTACAAACAAATAAATAATACATGCATGGAAACTCCAAAAATGAAACTTTGTAGGTCTATTTGTGAAGAAATTTAAAATGAGATTTTTTTGCTAATAAAATAAAATACAGGGGAATTCTTGCTATCAAAAATAACATAACACAGAAGATCTTTTCCAATTAATCAAATCACATGGGCTATTTTTGCATTTCTCTAATTAGATTTCTTGTATCACCAAATTTATTGGACATGGAGTTTAGATTCTCAACAACGAGACTTAAATTTGATATTCGATTAGTAACTTGTTTGAACTCAATCTCTCTAATTATCGAATCAAACTTAATTAAATAATACTCATCATTTAATTAATTTATAAAATTCGTTTTAAGCTAGACGTATAATTTCGCACACATTTTATGATAATATAATCTTTACTTGCGTCGAAACTTAATTGACCTCAACGCAATTTTTAAAGTGCCTCTTTATTCATGACTATAATCTTAGGTAAAAAAATGATGAAAGTTTATTAGTGATAGGTGTTATTAGTGTAACCTTCTATTTAATTCTTGATTACAAAAAACATCAAAGGATAGTTCCTGACTTTAGTCTCTTTTCAAACAGATTTGTTTTGTTTTAAATTAAATAGTTGGCACCATTACTAATTTTATAATAGTGAAGTCCAGTTTCGACAGAGAAAAACTTGATCAAAACGGATAGGATCAGCATACATATGCTTGGAAATGGATGCTTAAGAGAAAAGGTACCTAGTAGTTAATAAATATTTAACACTGAATTAAACAATATAATCTTTACTTATTAATATGTTTTCCAGGTAAAAAAGGAATAACTTTACTCGAAATAGTTGATACATCAAACTCTATTGATTGTGATATACCAAATATTTAATACAAATCACAAATTAGAATAAAGTCATACTATGACCCAAACTCTTATTAGACATAGACCAAAATTTGTTCTATTTATCGACATACATATTGTAACCAAATGCATGTATATTGACCAAGACTAACAATGTCTTATTCGACATACACCAATCTATTCCATTATGATCAAATCTGGTCGTATGATAGACTTCATGTAGTTTGACATACCCGTATGATCCACCTCGTGTAGTTCGACATAGACGTGTATCAAATCTGCTCCATTATGATCAAATTTTATCCTTGTTATTCGACATATATCAAGTAAGCACTATTTGATCGAACTACATTGATATGGGTATTTTCGATCATTCCATTTGTTCTATGAAAAACAATGAATAAAATTTCTTAGGCTGTGTTTGGTTTGCTAAAAATACTAAACAAAATGAGTGAAAATCATGTATAATTAAAATATTTTGCCTCTTTGTGAGTAGGGTATTTTAGATATAACGAATGTATAGATAAAAAAATAAAAAATAAATAAAAAGAAGAAAAACATAGGTATTTCAGACGTAAGGTGTCACTAACTATTATTTTTATTGCCAAGAAGACTAATTCATCTTTTTAATAGGAATTCTTATTACACGTCCAGAAAATATATTATATTTACTTTCAGTATTGGTCACGAAATCGTGTAAAACTCGGAAAGTCATGGAAACAAGATTGTACCACACGACGTGCTTAAGAATCTGCAAAACCAAGAACGGTTCCTAATCATCTCGGACAAGATAAAGTACCTTGAAAAAATCACAAGACTTTTTTGTCAAAATATATTAGTTACAAGACTTCTTTGTCAATCCGAAAAGTTCCAGGACTTTTTTGCCAGCAAGAAATAGTTGCGGGACCAATTTTGTAATTTTTTCACGTTGGCAATTTGTGCCGAAATAGGACTATATTGCCAAAATATATTAATTACAGAATTTTTTTATCAGCCCGATAAATTAAAGTACTTTTTCGTCAGCAAGCAATAATCAAGGAAACCAATTTTGCAGTTTTTCCAAACTATTAATACATTACTTACTATTTATACTTAATTCTGCTGGAGTCGATGGATAGTTTTTCATATAGAGTATAAAATTATAGAAGTACTGTAAGAATATGTATTTGTTCATTCAGTCAAGTTTGTAATAATGAAGAATGGTTCTTTAGCAGCTGACGACTTTACATGATTAGTTACTCATATACTCCACCTAAAATTTGACATGTTCATATCATAAAGGTCAATAATTTTTTATCTTGATTATTTCTTCTCTGTTATCTGAAAATGTCTTTTACACAATAATAATATAAAGGATTGAAAGAACGTCAAATAAAAGATCAGTTAATAATGCAGCAAAACGAAGCTGATTCAACTAATTAATATGTAGTAATATAAATGAATACTAGGTAAAATTCTGAATAGATTTGTTCATTCTTTTGAGGATAGTTTCACGCAAGTTTCGCATAACAAATAAAAGTGTCGTGAATTTTCATTCATTACTTCGTAAGATAAACTAGGTAACGACGAGGTCAACGGCAAACTCATGTTGATTGACAAAAAATTAAGACAATATACCTATAATAAAGCATGAAATGTTATTTGAATAAATCATCATGTACTAAGTCTTTGATGAACTCTTCCCATGTCTTGTTAAAATAATTAAATTGTGAAGGATTAGGAGATGACTATTTCACATTATGTTCTCTATAAATACTCACACAATTCATGCTAAGATCATCACCTCAGCCCCAATATATACATAATTACCTAGTAATTCATCGGAAAACCATCCAATACATATATATATCAGCTAACTAATTAAAATGAAGATTGTTTTTGGCTTTCTTGCCACAATTCTTATTGTTTCTTTGTCACCATTTTCATATGCATCAGACCCCAGCCCTCTGCAGGACTTCTGTGTCGCAGTTAGCGACTCCGCCTCGGCTGGTATTTAACTACAAATCCAATTTCTTTATAAGAATTTTATTTTGCAATTACTGAATAGGGTAGAAATTAAATATATCATGAAGATATTATATGATGTTGCATTGCTTATACTCCTACAAGTAACTATAGTTATGATCATTCTCTTTTTCTTTTTACCATTAATTCTAACAGTTCTCTTGTTATGTGTTGCTTAAAATGCAGTTTTTGTGAATGGAAAATTTTGCAAGAACCCAAACATGGTTGTTGCCGAAGATTTCTTTTTGTCTGGTTTAAATAAGCCTGGAAACACATCAAACGCGGTTGGATCAAGGGTCACTCCCGTAAATGTAAACCAACTACCAGGACTCAACACTCTAGGCATTTCTGCAGTTCGTATAGATTATGCACCAAACGGTCTCAACCCGCCCCACACACATCCTCGAGCAACTGAGATACTCTTTGTATTGGAAGGCACTCTTTATGTTGGATTTGTGACCTCAAATCCCGCAAATCCTGCCATGAAAAACAAGCTTTTTACCAAATACTTAAATCCAGGAGACGTATTTGTGTTTCCAGAGGGCTTGATCCACTTTCAATTTAATGTTGGAAAAACCAATGCGGTCGCATTTGCTGGTCTAAGCAGCCAAAATCCAGGAGTTATAACTATTGCAAATGCAGTTTTTGGTTCAGATCCGCCAATTAATCCAGCTGTTTTGACCAAGGCATTCCAAGTTGAAAAGAATGTGATTGACTACCTTCAAGCACAATTTTAGTCCAACATTGGTTAAAACAAAATATTTTCTCTATCTAAATAAATATATATATTGATTTATGTACAATATGTACTTTATCTATCTAAATAAATGATTGATATTTATGTGTTTCATCATCTCTTCATATTATACTAATGTTTTGGTACAACTTACCTTAACATTGAAGCTTTGTACTCTCCTATTTTTATTTCTTATGAATAATACTATCTCAATATTATATTATAAATTTATAATTAGTGAGTTTTAATTTTGAATTCTCTACTTGTTTATATCTGCTTCCGCAATTCTAATTTCTGGATCAATGAAATTATTGTGTATCCTAAATTCATATATCAAGATATGCTTAAATATCAATACAATCTATCTCTATTTAACAACAATCTCTGCGAAATTTTCCACCAACCAAAAAGAGGGAGCATAAGAGCAAACATGACTGAAGTTTGATGCTTCACATAGTTTTAATTCGCTCTTTTATTATTAGCTAAATCCAACCTTGTTGTAGTTGAATATAAGTAGGCTTAATTATAAGGTCTCAATATGAGGACGAAACTCAATTAATCTTGAGATGAATTAGAAGATTATGATAGAAGTTAATTGCATGTACTTTTAGTTAAAGGACTTAATCGCCAAAATCTATTAGTTACAAGACTTTTTCGTTAGTTCGAAAAGTTCCAAGACTTTTTTGCCTTCAAGTGCAAGGAAGAATTGTGGGACCAATTTTACAATTTTTCCACATTCTACATCTTGGTGACTTGGCAGACACGATAATTCGGGCCGAGATAGGACTATATTTCCAAAATATATTAGTTACAGGACTTTTTTTGTCAGTCCAAAAAGTTATAGGTCTTTTTTTGCCATTGAACAAGTGTTATGGGACTAATTTTGCAATTTTCCCAAACTATAAACATGTAAAATAGTTCTATACCTTGAGAAAATCCGTCATTCATTTTAACATGATAAAAACATAAAATAGCCTGACAAAAAGGGCATCTTCATTATTTTAAAAAATTTACTCGAGTATAAATTAATACATAGTTTGACATTTCGAAAGATTTACACTTTAAGAAAGAGAAACATCGACACCATTGCTGAATGAACCTTAAGACTAAGTAAATTGAATGTTGAGGTTAACAGTTTTTGGAAGCAAAAGTTCAATTACTTTCATACTTGTACTGAAACTGTTAGCACAAATATTTTCAAATTTTAAATTATACGAAAATATGATTCTTATGATTAGTTGATAATAAACTTCTGAGAATTTTTCTCGTGGAAAGAATATTAAATTTTACATTGGAACGAGGGATTTTCACCTAAGCATAAGTCATCGTGTTACACACCTAGAATTGGTCTATGAAAAATTCCTATAGCTTATGGCTAGAAACAATACCACATGTAAATATTCATAATGTTAATATATACAGGAGCCAAAGCATTAAAATAATTTCCATGTAATAATTTCAGCTCTGCGAATTCAATAAGAAAAGAAACGTTCCGAATATGTGAAGGAATTTATGACGAGTGGGGATTATGAACTTGATCATGAAAAGCTTTCAACTGAGGCTGGATAACACGCAACTAGTTTGAAATTGAGTGCAGACGAAAAAATGCTTAGATTTTGGATATAGATCGACGAGATTTTGCCTTCTAATCCTTTTCGAAACTGTTTGAACTTAGCTTTTTATATGAGTTGAACTTGAAGAAAACTTCAACATACAAAGTTGTAGCCATCAAGAAAGATGAGTAAAACCAAGAATGGTTGAAATTAACACAGTTATTGAGCTAAACAACACCAATCTGTGTAGAAAATAAAATTGCAATTAAATCAACCTAAACACAAGAGAGGGACTCAATGTACTGAAATCCAATACTTGAAGGACTTAAAACACCAAGATGACTCCATCTATAAATATTTTCATCGCTCACGAAGTCATGTAATACTCGGAAAGTCATGGAAACAAGATTGTATCGTACGACTTTTCTAGGAATATGCAAAACCAAGAATGGTTCTTCCTCCTCCTCCTCCTCACCCCGGACAAGAGAAAGTACATGGAAATGGTAGTAGTTTCGATTAATGAAATCTCGAATCATCTCCGGATAAGCAGCAACAACCAGTGATAGATCAACTTTATACTTGATAAACCACTCTGAATAATTCTTTTTCATCTCATAAACATCAAACCGAATTTCATATTGACACGCTTGGATAAAGTGAAGGTGATCACACGATTCCCCGAAATAATGAATGAACCTCTTCGTCCTGGCACAAAATGGGATTCGTGGCAGCGGGATTTTGTCAAACACCTGGCGTTCAATGTTGAAACACGTAAAAACAGCAGACGAAATGCTTATCCACAGAAGTGACCCGTTCCAATAGACAGCATCACCACAAACTCGTGGAAGTGAGGAAGCCTTGCTGCATATTTTCCAAGAACCAGTCTTTGATGAGTAAATTTGAGTCCCAAACAATAAGTTGTCGCGATTATTTCGGCATTCATGAACACAAACAACATGATAGTGAGGAGATTTAGATGGGTCAAAAGCCAAACCCATCTCTATTATTAAGGTTTCATCTAATTGTGGGATCCGGAAAGAGTGTTTGGTAATGGGATTACAAACATAGTACTTACGATCTCTAATGTGTTCACAGAGTAACAGTCCATTGCAAGATTGTAAGATATCGATGTCAGAGGGGAAGTCTTCAGTGAGCCCAATTGGTGAAAACCTCGCGGCAGAGAATGGAACGTAGTCCAACCTTGTAGAACCTACGGTGCTCAACAAGAGCCCAATTGCGGGGGGTTTTGTTTTCCGACAACTCCGGAGGTGAAAAAAATTGGGATTTGTGATGATAGAATGCCATTTTTTGGATACTGATTTGAAGTCGATGAGTGAATCTATTGGGAGGCGGAGGAGAATTTCCGTCAAAAGATCTTCGTTTGAACCAACAATTTCAACGGACTTTGTCTGCATTTGATCTTCTCCAAAAAAAAATTTGCTAGGGCTTTTCGTTTATCAGATTTATAAATATTTATATATAGTACTACTTATCTAAGCCCCTCAAAAGAGAGGAAAAGAACACACCTCCATAAGTTAGTTAATTACATAAATACCCTTTGAGTCTCATATTTTATCGTAACATTTGATATAAATTTAAGTTCATGAACTATCTTACATGTCTAAGATATATTTTAAATATGTTCAAGATTGATAATGTTCTTTCATTTTTATCTAAAGATTTTAAAGTTGTAATAACTATAAATGTCCAAAAGTTTTAATTAAGTAGTTGTTAAATTGTTTAAATCTATTTTTCATAGAATAAATAGTTCAATCTAAAATATTTAAGAAACACAATTATTTTGGATGTATAGTGTTACTTGTAATTTTAGATATTTTGCCATTAAATACTTGTGAATTTTATTTTGTATTATAAAAGTTTTATCGAAAATAGGGAAAGAGTGGGCTGGCCTGAGGGGCTTTGGGTTAGGGCTCATGGTGGTGGGCCCCATTTGTTTTGGGCTCACTACAAAGTTGTTCTTGTCCAGGAATTGGGATCAGACTCAATTCAGATTGTGATTTACTCATCAAAAAACAGGTGCTTGGGGAGTCCATGGCATTCCCTTTACATCATACAACACTTTCGGAACTGAGGTCTACTGGAATGACGCAGTTCATTGGATGAATCCCTTTTATCGACAGCCTCGGATGGGTGCAACAGGTTTCGAAAGATGCCACTCATTTTATTTTAGAATTGAAGATCAAGTGCTTCGTAAAATGCCAAGAGTACCTCTCTTGCATGACTTTGTATGGGGAAACAAATACTATTTCGGAGAGTCTTGTGATCACTTGCATTACGTAGAAATACGTCAAAACAAGATTTAGTTTGACGTGTTCGAGATGAAAAGGGATTATTCTGAGTGGTTTATCAAGTATAAAGTTGATCTTTCGCCAGTTCTTGCTGCGTATCCTGAGATTGACCTGTATTATATGAACTTTGAAATCTTTTACTACTACTATTATTTCTCTGTATTTTGCATCGTTCGTGTTGAGGAGGAGGATGAGGATGAGTCCTTCTTGGTTTTACATATCCCGAGAAATGCCATACGATACAATCTTGTTCATAAGACTTTTAAAAACTTAAAAAAGTTTGAGGGTGAGTATTGTCCTCAAGGTTCATTCAATAGTTATCTGTACACACCTGGATATCAATATATTGAGTGATTGAGTCTATGTCATGTGTTTAAAGAAGCCAATAAAGACAGTGCTCTCACTGTCAATATCAAACTTTCCACGCTTATAGTTAAACTTATTTTTTAGATGATAAATGTATTTTGAATCTTTTCAGTTTGATTCAATCATCTAATTCGAAGATATGTTTATTTATTCTGATTAAACTTGTAACACCCCTGGCTTAGAAAATACTTAATTAATACTTACAAAACATACTTAGTTAATTTACATATGTCATAAGCCTTCTTAATATTTACAAGACCAACACTTTATTAGTTAATTTACAAGGCACTAGTAGGTCTCAAAATATTATTACGCCACGTAGACAAAACATCTTCTTCACTTCTATGCTATCTCTGATAAATCTGTAAATAGATAAAGCAGAAACGTAAGTTGACTGGCAACTTATTGAGGTGAGTGCGCGTCTTATATATGAAATTTTTGAGAAATTCGGCAAGTAACAATCTAAGAAAATTCAACCAGAATAGCGTAGAATAAGTGCCAAAACTTTATCAGTAAATATCCCCTTTATATCTCCTCAAGACTTTCTTCACCAAACACACCACGATAAGGAGCTACCTTATCAAAACCTACATGACTAGTCAATGCATCCAACAACGATTACGTATATCCAAAGACCCGGTCTCTTGAATATACGAAGTCAGGCCAGGGGTTCAGGACTGAGTCAATAGCCCGTGCTATTGGACTTAATCGCAAAACCGCACAAGCCAAAATGGGCCCAACAAAACAGCGGATAAATAATTCACATAAAGCAATTCGTATCAAAACCACTTCTTAGCAGTACATATGCTATTTCAAAAATCACGCATAAACTCAATTGAAGTACAAGAAATAACACTTTTATACCTTTTGCCTAAAACTACTGCTGCAAGCTGTACCACTCTAGATTAGAGAACATAAATATCATTCAATCCAAACATCATTTCTACCAACATATCAAAACTCAATTTTAGTACCTTATATTCTAAAAGCTTAACAATTTCCTTTATTAAATTAATTTACATAGAAATTATGCTTAATAGCCACTATTCCAGAACCAAAACTATCTATCAACTTATATAATTCTTTCACCCATTTCTATTTAATTAAACTCATCTTAGTACCTATTAATCAATGCATATTGTATACTTCTTTATCAAAATTCAGTTTACCAAGAGAGTTTAGTGTTATTAGACCAACATCTATCAAAATTATAAGACTTTATAAACCAACTCTATAACATAGTCTATATATACCAATATTTATTTGAGCATCTAAACTAACAAAGTATCCATAGGAAAGCATTCAAATAACAGTATCAAGTCATGAAACTAATGAAATTAATACCGAAACCATCTAACGCGTTTAAATAATGAGTCGAGGCAAGCGACCGTTATTTAAATCCCACACTCACCCCTTCTTTTCCTTTTTTTTTCTTGGGAATTTCGAAAAATCACCAAGCACTTATAAGTTTACCCCAACTTCCAGTGGCTTCCTTTTCCTTTCTAGTTGTGATATTGATGATCCGAACGGTTGAAACGTACACACAAGTGTTTAAAATTTTAGGATGATCCAACGGTTGATGGTCTCGAAACAGCGGAAAAACTGAGGCTGCTGGGTAGAGAGCCGAAAATTGTATTAAGTTTTTTGTCTATATATTTTCCCTCTTTTTCTTTCCTCTAATTCTTTTATTGATTACTTGAAACCTCTCACAACTTTATTCTTTGGAGAAGGAAAGGTTAAACTAAATTTTCTTTTTTCAATTGAAGAGAATAGAAGCTATATAAAGTACTCTACATCCAATTGAATTCATCCACATAGATGACACTAATGTATTCGTATTCTAAATTGTTGACTACTCATTTAGGTAAAGAGACTTGTCACCCTTAGGCAAAGAGACTTGTCACCCTTAGGCTTAATTTCACCAATTATGTTTATGAGATTTTGCAAAATACCCCTTAACTATGAAAATTCACAATTTGACCCCAATATTTTCATAAAGTGTACCAATAGGTCTTAAGTTGAAAACTCATTAACTAACTTGAATTCTCAATAATTTTCTTGATTTAAAGTTCGAATTCAAGATTAGAAATTTCAAAATATGTAGGAAATTTTGGGGTTTTGACAAAACTCTTGTGAGTGTTATAGAGCCCATGTCAATTTACTTTCATGTGAAATGCATAATATTTTGATTAATACACACATTTGAAATACCTTCAATAGTCGGTAAAATATTATTGTCAATTTTTTAAGTTAACATGTAAGTTATTACCAAATTGCAAGGTTAACAGGGGGATTATTGTCAAACTTGTAGGTGAATGTGAATGTTTTTACATTTCACGGTAGGGTATAAATGTCGATTTTTGCAAAATATGTACTCCTATTTGGGAAGGGATATTTGCTAATAAAAATAATATGGGGGGTTTTTACTAATAAAAATAAGAGATGTCCCATTTAAAGTGTCCGACACGCCTCGAAAGGGATTAAGTTAGATTTAAGACCTGAATACCACTGGGAAAAGAAAATAAAGAGATGGATGTTTAATCAATTAGAAAAAGTTATGGGGGTATTTCTGCAATTACTCTTTGTCAATACACTTGGGGTTGGTCCACGAATTTATTCTTAATGTAATTGATATATACGGATTTGAATTCTTGATCTAAAGAAATGTTGAGAATTTAATCTCCACAATATGATGATGGATATAATATAAAAATCCAAACCCATGAAAGAGTGGTTAAGTAACACACAATCATTCTCTGAAGACTTTTGCAGCATATCTATCTAAGATGTTGCCTAATTGGGAATGCTATTTTTTGTAATGCTACCACCAAAAATTTGTTCCGAATCCCAAATTTAGAGGAAAGAACTGGCTCCCATAATCCCAATGATAATGCCAAAGTCCTTGTGACAGGGTTTTGAGAAGTGATTATTTTGTGGAATCGTATGATTACCTTCACTTAATCACTATTTAGATTATCATAATAAGTTCGGGTTGAAAATGTCAGAAAATTATATATTTTGGGTGCAAAGTACAAATATTATATATTTCAGAGTGCAAAGTGTCAAATCTATATTTTTAGGGTGCAAAGTGCCAAAAATATTCAAAAATAACTATTATACCCTTCAATCAATGAATTTTTTCTTCAAAACACACATTAAGGTGCAAAATGCCAACTAAATTATATGTCTAGGATGCAAAGTGTCAAAACTTTTAAGTTAAGGTGCAAGTGCCAAAATCTTATAATTTCAGGGTTCAAAGTGCCAAAAGCCATTATTTATTTGTTTGTCTCGCTTTTCTCAAAATAATATCATGTTAGAGAAAAGCGAGACAAATATTTTTAAATATTGTAAATAAATTTATCATATCTCAATTTTACATTTTATTAAAAGCTAAAATAAGTAACTCTTATCTCTATAAAAAAAAAAAAAAAGTACACAAACTCTATTTTTATTTGACATAAATTTAAAAAAAAATCTATGTATATGTAACAATACAAAAACTCCACTTGAATTTAACATAAATTTATGTATCTCTCACAAAATTTATCTCCCATAACACATATGATTTGAGATAAAATACTCTCAAACTGAATCTTTACAAACAAAAATTACACCAATATCTTAAACACATCTTTCGATCGACCAAATTTTTTCCATCGAACAATGGATTTCATAAGTATATGGGAACCCTTGTAGCAATTTGCAAAATAAGGTCTCGATTCTTGGGCTAGAAAACTTGGAACTAGGGAATTTGAATTTATCGTATGGTTGGTTGTTTCTTCACTTTGCCACTATTTAATACTTATATGTTGTTTTGACAAAAAATAAAAATAAAATACTTATATGTTGTACTTTTTCACAATAAAAAGATTTATCTTGGCGTTATATGATATTTGAATCGACTTGAAATCTTTGAATGTTGCGGCAAGTGATTCCTGTCAATTTTTTTGGTTAGTTGGATTTACTTTTAAGCGAATGATACTAGTCGTACCTCAACTTAGAAACTTGTAACAATTTAATACTTTATTTAATCCATCTTGTGAATAATTTGTATCTCAATTGTCCTTTCTAATTAGTTTTCAGAGAATCTAGTGTCATGTGAATTACACATGACACCTTTTAAGAGTACTTTCACCAATTTGAGTTCTTTTATAGATTTTCCTTGTTTTGCGAAATATTTTAGTGTCTTGCAAGTAATTTCCCTTCAAAATTATATTCTTCCCCACTATATATACCATTTTTGTTCATTTTGCTAGCTTTTTTTTTTTTTTTTAAATTAAAAAAATGGAGAAACTAACTTGTTATTAGTTAGCGGTGAATAAAAATGGTATATCCATTAGGAAAAATATGAATTTCACTTTTCATACTATGATTAGATTTATTTTATGGTTTTGGTACCACAACTATTTATGTCGACACATTTGATACGTACCATATTTCAATTCCACTATATATATTTGATACTTCCGTCAAATTAATGACGGAATTGACATGTAATTCTTACGTACTTGTTAAATCTCGTTATATATTGAGTCTCCCCCAAATTCAATTCGAAAGAATTTAACTTTTGGTACCACAACTAACCTTACGTCAATTTAAACATGGAATGCTTACCAAAGTTATGCCAGGCGAGGAGCGTCTGGAAGCCTTAACAGTAATTAACTCACCCATTGGCTATTTGCAAGTGTTTAATTTACGGGAAACATGATTAAGACGAGTGCCATACTGCCACTAATAATTGAGCAAATAAAATGATTTTTTGAAGGTTCAGACTTCAGATGGTAAATATACTTCCAAGTAATATATCAATGGTTATTATTAGCCTAGTTAGTCTGTCCAAATGCATGAAGTATTTTAATTTCTTTGGATTAAAAATATTTAACTCTGAATTAAGCAATATAAACAATTTTATCATAGTATTGTTATGTTTTTGAATCGGGTAAAGAATAAACAACTTTCTGAATTAATGTGAACAATTATAAACTACAAGTAAAAATAGCAATAAAATCAAACATAAAAGAAGTACTATACACATGACAGAGACTCCATGTACAAAAATCCTTTACTCCAGGAAATTTCATTCATAATTTCTTTAACTTGAATCAAATTTTCACCTTTATCACCCACGAACTCTGGCAACTCTTCGAAAGTCATGGAAACAAGATTGTACCGTAAGACTTTCCCAGGGATACGCAAAACCAAGAATGGTTCCTTCTCATCTTCCTCCTCATATCGGACAAGAGTAAGTACATGGAAATTGTAGCAGTTTAGATTATTATTTAAATCCCGAATTATCTCTGGATAACAAGAGACAACCGGTGAAAGATCAACTTTATACTTGACAAACCACTCAGAATAATCACTTTTCATCTCGTAAACATCGAATGAAAGTAAATATGAACCCGCTGCGATTAAGTGAAGGTGATCGCGCGATTCCTCAAAATATTGAAGCCACATAGACCTCATTTCTATGAGGTGTGACATCGGGATTCTATGAAGCATCTGACGATCAATTTCAAAATACATATGTTCACGAGTCCTAAAATTCATCCAATGAATCGCACCCTTCCAATAGACCAGATGGTATAAATATAGCCGCTTTAGAACAGGCTCTCCGCAAATATTCCAAGATCTAGTCTCAGATGAGTAAATTTGAATCTGAAACCATACATCGTCCGGTGCGTTGGAATTCCACAGTTGATGTACACAAACAACGTGATAGTGAGGAGACTTGGTTGGATCAAAAGCCAAGATCATCCGTCGAAAGGGATACTTGCTTACTTCTAGTTCTGGGATAAAGGAGAACTGTTTGGTTGTGGGATTACAAACAAAGTACTCTCGATCAGAGCATGAGGGCTTAATCTTTTGACATAGCAACAACCCATTGCAAGATTGTAAAATAGTGATGCCGGAAAGTTCTTTCAATATTTGTGGTGCTTTCTTTAAACCCAATTTAGTGAATGGAACGTAGCCTATTGATACATAGTTGTCCGATAGTAATCCGATCGGGGGATCTGATTTCCGACAACTCCGAAGATGACAAAATTTGGGATTTGTGATGATAGAGTGCCATTGTTTGGATACTAATTTGAAGTCAATGAGCGATTTTACGGGAAGACGTAGAAGAATTTCCGTCAAGAGATCGTCGATTGAACCAACAATTTCAGCAGATTTTGTATGCATAAGTAAAGGTTTTTTAATTTTGGTAGTCTCCATTAGTTTGCTTGGGTTTTTCGTTTATGAATAAATATATAGTAGAGTTATATATTTACCAACACATGCTCTGAAATTCAACACTACATAATTAACAAAACTCTGAAGTTAAAGGAAATATATAGTAGAGTTATATATTTACTATGAGTTTGATAATCATTAGAACTCTTTCAAGTTGCCGTAGCCCATAAGAAACCAAAGTAGATCCATAATCCTTTTTATTCTACTTGATCAACAAAAGTTAAAAAAATCAAAAAATTACAAACAAATTAATGATTTATGGAAACTCCTAAAAATGAAACTATATCGTCAAGAACATTGCTCGGACAAAACCAAGATATTTATAGACCTTGCGTGTCTCAAAATAAAAATAACTTAAAAATGAAGGACACTGTTAAAGGAATGTGATAGTGTTTGGAAATTACTATGAAAATAAATCTTGCGGTCATTTTTCTTTCTTTTGTTTAGATCTTAGGTCCTTGAATATCTTGAATAATAATTATTTTCACTATTGTCAAGAGATTAAAGAGACATAACGTGTTTGTTTGTCTTGTTTTTCTCAAAATAATATTATGTTAATTAGAAAAAAGCGAGACAAATACTTTTAGACTTTCTAGAATAAATTTATAATGTTTTAAATTAGGCCGGTCAAAGGTCAAGATCTCCCTTTTAATAATTTTTTAGACTTGGATCAGGACCCGAACAAGACCCGACCCGAAACCCGACCCATTGAGCCCGACCATTTTTTCCCCTCTTCTTCCTACATACTACTCCAACGGAAAAAAAATGCAATAATCTGTCAATCATTAATTCTACAATAAACTAAATTAATAAACCAATACCATCATCACAATCACAATCACAATCACAATGTAACAAACTAAAATTCAAATTTCTTAACATCCACCAGAATTTAGAAAATAAACTACACAAGTTCCATAAGTCAATATATGAAAAGTCCAATAAACCAAAAACTACAAACCATTAAATATCAAGTCTCATAACTTCAACTTAAGTTACATCAAAATAAGTTTTCAACCTCCACTTGAATATTTGAGGATCAAGGACAGAAGAATCAGCTCCAAGTGCTATCAACTCTACAAGAATAAACTGAAGACCGTAGGTAGTGATAAAGTGATAATTAGAAAAATAAAGTTGGAACTTAGACAAATATAAACTTAATAATACCTTGCTAGCAAATCATAATGTAATTATGCTCTCTGCTTCAGTTTTGGATGTCACATCAAACTATGTAGCCGAAATGCAATAGTAATATTATATAAACATAACTGTAAGAAAATAATAAGATATACCAATATGAAGTAATAATTCTACCTACTTATTTTCTTTCTTGGTCGAAGCCAATCAGCTCCTACTATCAATGTCTCTAGTGCATCAGGAAGCATAAATAAGCAGGTCTAGGTCTGGACCTGATAATTGATAAGCAGGTCGGGTACGGGTCCGGGCCCGACCTTTGACAAGCCTAGTATCAAATTTACATTTTATTGAAAGCCAAATAAGCAGTTCTTATCTCAATAAAAAAACATACACAAACTCCACTTGTTTTGACATAAATTTATATATATATATAAAACTCCACTCGGATTTGACATAAATTTATGTATCTCTTACAAAATTTATCTCACATAACACATATGATTTGAGATAATACTAAACATAAATCTTTACAAACAAAAATTACGCCAATATCTTAAACCCATCTTTCGAATGACCAATTTTTTTCCATCGAACAATGGATTTCATAAGTGTATGGGAACCCTTGTAGCAATTTGAAAAATTAGGTCTCGATTCTTGGACTTGAAAACTTGGAACTAGGGAATTTGAATTTATCGCATGGTTGGTTATTTCTTCCATCACTTGGTGTTATATGATATTTGAATCTACTTGACATCTTTAAATGTTGCGGCAAGTGATTCCTGCCAATTTCTTTGGTCAGTTGGAAGCGTGGGGTGACATTAACTATTAAAGCGAATGATACTAGTCGTCCCTCATGTTAGAGTGTTAGACACTTGTAACAATTAAATTCTTTAAGTTGTAATTGTATCAACTTGATCCATCTTGTGAATTATTTGTATCTCAATTGTCCTTTCCGACTAGTTTTCGGAGAATCTAGTGTCATTTGAACTGCGCATGACACCTTTTAAGAGTACTTTGGCCAATTTGAGTTCTTTTATAGATTTCACTTGTTTTGCGAAATATTTTAGTCCCTTGCAACTTGCAAGTAAATTTTGTTATAGCTTTTCTTTTATAGATTTCACTTGTTTTGCGAAATATTTTAGTCCCTTGCAACTTGCAAGTAAATTTTGTTATAGCTTGGTCCTTGCACATTTTTAGACGGAAAATTAATTGCTATTTTCCCTTCAAAATTATATTCTTCCCCGCTATATATACCATTTTTACTCATTTTGCTAGCTTTTTTTTTTTTTTTTTTTTTTAATTAGAAAAATGGAGAAACTAACTTGTTTTTAATTAGCGGTGAATAAAAAGGGTATATCCATTGGGAAGAGATTGTTATGGAGGATAAATAAAAACCAATTTTTTGCCTAGAATAAATTAACTTGCAAGGGACTACAATGTTTTGCAAAACAATTAAAATTTGTAATAGAACTTTAATTGATGAAATTGCCCTTAAAATGTTCCCCATAAAATCAATGGAAATGACAAGTGGCGAATGAATAATTCATAGGAGGGACCAAACTATTACTCTTTAAATTTGAAGAACCAAATTGTTATAAGTGTTCAACTCAAAAGTATTCAGGTCTTAGACCTGATTTATTTCGTGACACGTCGGACACATTAAATAAAACCTCTCTCAACAAGTATTCGAACTTGGATTCACTACTTAGGGTGAGTTTGGCTCAGCAATTGGAGCTCTTAAAATCACTTCCACATCTCTATTGTGATTTTTGAAGTGTTTGGCCCTGATTGTAAAAATGACTTATGTTCAATCGTGATATTCATGGTGTTTGGCCCCCAAGATCATAATTACTTTTGGGATCTCGAGAAGCAAAAATTCAACTTATTTTAGAAGCAACGAAAGTGTTACTTTTATAAAAACTATTATACAAAATCAATTATTCTATAATTATTTTTTATCATAATCAATTTTTACCATAATCAATTTTAGTAAAATTAATTCTCTTATAATTGCTTTTCGAATCGCTAGGCCAAACTCACCCTTAGTAGTGAATATTCGCTTCCACTACACCAGCTTCCTGACCGTGCAAAGTAAACTTTTCATACCTGAGCACTTAATTATAGAATCCCACCAAAAATATGTTTAGTGTTGGATGATTCAAGTAGTTTGGTATGTTGGTATATTGGATGATTCAACTTCGAATAAAAAATTATCCTTGTATTCCCTCCCTTTTATTTTTATCCTTTTACTTTTAAAATTGAGTTTTAAGTATAAGTTAAAGATGTAAAACTTTTAGGTATTTTTATATGCTTAATTAAAATATTGATTGAGAGTTAGTGGTGTCAATTAATCAATAATTTATGTGAGAGGGTATTGATGGAAAAAAATTTTAATTTATAGAAGAGAAGTGCTAATTTGTGACATTGCAAAAAAGAAATAATAGAAAAAAATTAAGGAAATAAAGTATTATAATCGTATCAATTTCAAGTCCAAATTCCCACTAATATGTTTTCAACTAATATGTATGACGTACCTTAAATTGAATTAAACCAGGTCTAACACATGTATACAGTAAAAAAAAAAAAATTTCTTGGTGAAACAAGAATAATATTGGTAGATGAATTTTGCAGATAGGTCTATATGGCAAACAATGATAAAATGTGAAATTGTGGCGGAAGAATTTTTTTTTTTTTTTTTTGGGTATTGTCCTACTCATTGTTGTTATTTTTCATATCGATGACTTCTTAATATTAGAGATTTTTGTAATACAAATTAAAATTGATGGTGTAATTTATTTTTGTTTAATTTGGTAGCGCTGCGTCATTAACTGCTAGCGTCAGATTTATATCAATTCTCGTGCTAAAAAACGAATCAGGAAGTACGTACCACACTTATTTAGCTAAAGAACAATTATAAATTTACAACTAAATAACAATAAAATCAAACATGAGATAAAGATTGAATGTACTTAAATCCCCTTCTCAAGTATAAAACATCACGTTTAATAAAGATCTCATATAACATTTCTTTAGTCATGGAAACAGATTGTATCCTATGATTTTCCTAGGAATATGCAAAACAAACCAAGAACGGTTCATCAACGCCGTTGTCCTAACCCCGGACAAGAGAAAGTATATGGAAAAGGTAGCTATATCGATTAGCAATCAAACTTATAGGTGAATATAGATGTTTCAATATTTTATGGTAGGAGTATAAATAGGGGTGTAAACGAGCGGATTAGTATCGAAAGATATGTTGTTCAAGCTTGGTTTGAATTTTATCGAGCTTCAAATTTTGTGTTTGAACTTGGTTTGATTTCTTAACGAATCGAGCTCAAACGAGCTTTTATCGAACGAGTTCGAACCAAGTATCGAGTAGCTTGTATTTTACATATATTTTTTTAATTTTTAACTTATCGAGTCGAGCTCGAGCCAAGCTTGAAAAGTTATGAAACGAGAAATCTTGTTCAAGCTTGGTTTGGTTTATTTGGCGAACCGAGCTCAAACAAGCTTTTGTCGAACGAGCTTGAGCCGAGTATCGAATAATTTGGTATGATTTTCAGTCCTAAGTATAAATGTCGATTTCTGCAAAATGTATACTCCAGATTCTTGATAAAATGCCAATGAAATAGTCCCGGATGACATTGTTTTGAGATGTGATTATATTGTGTAATCTTATGATCACCTTCACTTAATTAATCCCCGTATATGAGCATGGGATTCAGTTTTATGCTTATGAAATGGAGTGGTTATTCTGAGTGGTTTTTCAATTCTAAAGTTGATCTTTCACAAGTTGTTGTTGCTTATCCTTAAATGTTTCGAGGCTTTGTTAATCAAAACACGGAATGCTCGCCAAAGTAATGCCAGACGTGGAGCGTTTGAAAGCCGTAATAGTAACTCACCTATTGGCTATTTGCAAGTGTTTAATTTGCATGGATTTGACCATCAAAGTAACAAGCAAGAATGGGATACCGGAATCTGGATTGAGATGAGTGCAATAATGCCATTAATTGAATTGTTAAGAAAATAAGATGCATTTTTTAAGGTTCAGATAGTAAAAATACTTCCAGGTAAATAATACAATAATGATTATTATTAGCCTAGTTAATATGTCCATATGAATGAAGTATTTTAATTTCTTAGAAATGGACATACTTACTAGAGAAGAGATAATAGTTCTAAAATTTAACTCTGAATATGTAATATAAACAATTTTTGCTTAGTAATATTTGCTTTCTGAATCAGGTAAAGAATAAACAACTTTCTGAATCAATGTCAACAAAAAGTAAAAATAGCAATAAAATCAAACATAAAAGAAGTACTAAACAGATGATAGAGACTCCGTGTAAAGAAGTCCTCTCCTCTTAATGAATTTTTCTCCAATATTTTCACCTTTATCAACCACCAATTTTTTACCTACAATTTTCTTGTACTTATGCAACTCTTCGAAAGTCTTTGAAACAAGATTGTACCGTAAGACTTTCCCAGGGATACTCAAAATCAAGAATGGTTCTTTCTCATCTCCCTCCTCGTATCGGACAAGAGAAAGTACATTGAAAATGTGGTAGTTTCGATTAACATTTTCCTTATATAGAATCATCTCTGGATAACAAGAGACAACCGGTGAAAGATCAACTTTATACTTGACAAACCACTTAGAATAATCACTTTTCATCTCGTAAACTTTGAATGAAGGTAAAGATGGACGCGTTGCGATTACGTGAAGGTGATCACGCGACTTCTCAAAATATTGAATCCCCATATACCTAATGAAGTGTGACATTGGGATTCTACGAAGTACTTGCAATTGATGGTCAATTTCGAAATACATGTGTTCACGAGTCAAATGATTCAACCAATGAATCGCACCCTTCCAATAGACCGGATTGTAAAAATTTAGCCATCCTAGATCAGGCTCACCGCATATATTCCAAGATCTAGTCTCAGATGAGTAAATTTGAATTTGAAAGATATCTTTCGAAAGATCCACCCATTGACGGACACAAACGACATGATAGTGAGGAGACTTGGTTGGGTCAAAAGCCAAGACCATCCTCCGAAAGCCCTTATTTCTAATTACTTCTTCTTTTGGGATGAAGTAGAACTGTTTGGTTGTGGGATTACAAACAAAGTACTTTCGATCATAGCGGGGGCGCTTGGGCTTAATCTCTTCACATAGCAACAACCCATTGCAAGTCAATATTTTGACATAGCAACAACCCATTGCAAGATTGTAAGATAGTGATGCCAGAAAAGTCTTTCAATATTTGTGGTGCTTTCCTTAAACCCAATTTAGAGAATGGAAAGTAATTTAATGATTTACTGTCACGCGATAATAATCCAATGGGATCTGATTTCCCACAACTCCGGAGATGACAAAAAGTGGGATTTGTGATGATCGAGCGCCATTGTTTGGATACTAATTTGAACTTGATGAGCGATTTTATTGGAAGATGTAGAAGAATTTCCATCAAGAGATCGTCAATCGAACCAACAATTTCGGCAGATTTTGTCTGCATAAGTAAAGGCTTTTTAATTTTGATAGTCTCCATTCCATTAGTTTGCTAGGGTTTTTTGTTTATGAATAAATATATATATAGTAGATAGAGGTATACAAAATACAAGTTAAGGAAATTACATAATTACCCTATAACTTTGAGTTTGATATTCTTTAGAACTCTTTGAAGTTGCCGTAGCCCCATAAGAAACCAATGTAGATCCTTATTCCTTTTTTATTATTGATCTACAAAAGGAAAAAAATTACAAAGTGAAACTATATCGCCACGAACATTGCTCGGAGAAAAAACCTAGATATTTATAGACCTTGCGTGTCTCAAAATAAAAATTACACAAGTAGGGTTAGAGGAATGTGATAGTGTTTGGAAATTTCTATGAACTATTGCTGCGGTCATTTTTCCTTCTTTTTTTTTACGTCTAAGGTCCTTCAATATCTTGAATTATTATTATTATTTTCACTATTGTGAAGAGATTAAAGAGACATAACGTATTGGGTTTTTGACAATATGCACCCTGAAATCATATAGTTTTGACATTTTGCACTCTGACTTAAAAGTTTTGGCATTTTGTATTCTGAAAATATAATTTATTTGACACTTTGCACCATAATATGTGTTTTTATATAAAGGGTAGAATTGTTATTTTCAATATTTTTTTAACTTTGCACCTTGGAAATATAGAATGTAGGCATATTGCACCCTAGATTATAAAATATTAGCATATTAACCCCGATTCGAATTTTTTGGCACTTTGCACCCCAAAAATATAATTTGTATGAAAAAAACTCATGAATGTCAGACATGTAGGGATAAAATGGTCATTTATATGGACACTATTCATAAACTTGTTATTCTGATTTATTTTACTTTATAATAACTTATTTTAACATTTTCTCCCAATAAAATTTAGATTTAAAAATAGACATTGTCTTCATTTTGTATCCAATTATCCTCTAGATTATTTACTTTATATCTAAAATATAAGTGTACATATCTAACATATTCTTATATTGCATGATATTTACACTATTTAGATTATCATATTAATTCGGGGTTGAAAATGCCAGAAAATTATATTTTTTGGGTGCAAAGTACCAATATTATATATCTCAGAGTGCAAAGTGTCAAATCTATACTTTTAGGGTGCAAAGTGCCAAAAATAATAGAAAATAACTATTATACCCTTCAATCAATGAATTTTTTCTTCAAAACACACACTAAGGTGCAAAATGCGAATTAAATTATATTTCTAGAATGCAAAGTGTCAAAATTTTTAAGCTAGGGTGCAAAGTGTCAAAACCTTATAATAGCAGGGTGCAAAGTGCCAAAAGACCTAACTTTTTTTTTGTCTCGCTTTTCTCAAAATAATATCATGTTAGAGAAAAGCGAGACAAATACTTTTAAACATTGTAAAATAAATTTATCATATCTCAATTTTACATTATATTGAAATTTAACTAACTCTTATCTCTATTAAAAAAAGTACACAAACTCCATTTCCATTTGACATAAATTTATATATCTATTACAATACAAAAACTCCACTTAAATTTAACATAAATTTATTTATCTCTTACAAAACTTATCTTGCATAACATATATGATTTGAGATAAAATACTCAACCTGAATCTTTACAAACAAAAATTACACCAATATCTTAAACCCATCTTTCGAACGAACATATTTTTTCCATCGAACAATGGATTTCATAAGTATATGGGAACCCTTGTAGCAATTTGCAAAATTAGGTCTCGATTCTTGGACTAGAAAACTTGTAACAAGGGAATTTGAATTTATCGTATAGTTGGTTGTTTCTTCCATCACGTGGCGTTATATGATATTTGAATCTACTTGAAATCTTTGAATGTTGTGGCAAGTGATTCCTGCCAATTTCTTTGGTCAATTGGAACCATTGGGTGATATTAACTTTTAAAGCGTATGATATTAGTCGTCCCTCAAGTTAGACACTTGTAATAATTTAATACTTTAAGTTTAAATCGTATCAATTTAATCCATCTTGCGAATTATTTGTATTTCAATTGTCCTTTCAGACTAGTTTTCGGAGAATCTAGTGTCATGTGAATTACATATAAAATCTTTTAAGAGTACTTTCGCCAATTTGAGTTCTTTTATAAATTTCACTTGTTTTGCAAAATATTTTAGTCCCTTGAAAGTAAATTTTGTTATAGCTTGATCCTTGCACATTTTTAGATGGAAAATTGATTGCTATTTTCCCTTCAAAATTATATTCTTCCCCACTATATAGGAAAAATTTACTCATTTTGCTAGCTTTTTTTTTATTAAAAAAATGGAGAACCTAACTTGTTTTTAATTAGCGGTGAATAAAAATGGTATATCCAATAGGAAGAACAACCATTTTTTTTGCCTAGAAATGTCCAAGAGGACCAAGACCAAGAATAAAATTAACTTGCAAGGGACTGCTATGTTTTGCAAAACAATATTGAAACTAAACTATTATGGAAAATTCTTTAAACTTGATGAACCAAATGGTTATAAGTGTTCAACTCAAAAATATTCAGGTTTTGAACCTGACTTAATTTATTTCGTGAAACGTCTGACACATTAAATGAAGTCTCTCTTAACAAGAATTCGAACTTGAATTCACTACTTACTAGTGGCTATTCTCTTCCACTACACCAGTTTCGTGACCGGTGCACTGAAGACTTTTGCAGCATATCTATCTACGATTTTACAATGGGTTATATTGCAACTACAATGGGTTCTACCACCAAATTGGGATGAAGGAGAACTGTTTAGTTGTGGGATTACAAACAAAGTACTTTCGATCAGAGCAGGGGGGTTTGGGCATAAGCTCTCGACATAGCAACAACCCATTGAAAGATTCTAAGATAGTGATGCCAGACAAGTCTTTCAATATTTGTGGGGCTTTCCTTAATCCCAATTTAGAGAATGGAACGTAATTTAATGATTCACCGTCGTGCGATAATATTATAATAATCCAATGGCGGGATCTGATTTTCCACAGCTCCGAAGATGACAAAAAGCGGGATTTGTGATGATCGAGTGCCATTGTTTGGATACTAATTTGAAATCGATGAGCGATTTTATGGGAAGACGTAGAAGAATTTCCGTTAAGAGATCGTCGATCGAACAAATAATTTCAGCAGATTTTGTCTGTAAAGGTTTTTTAATTTTGATAGTCTCCATTCGATTAGTTTGCTAGGCTTTTCGTTTATGAATAAATATATAGTGGATAGAGGTATATTACCAACACATGCTCTGAAACTAAAAACAAGTTAGGGAAATACATAATTAACCTATGACTTTGAGTTTGATAATTATTAGAACTCTTTCAAGTTGCCGTAGCCCATAAGAAACCAAAGTAGATCCTTATTCCTTTTTTATTTACTTGATCAACATAAGGAAAAAAATTACAAACAAATTAATGATTTTTGGAAATTCCTAAAAATGAAACTATATCGCCACGAACATTGCTCGGACAAAATCTAGATACTTATAGACCTTGCGCGTCTCAAAATAAAAATAACTTAAAAATGAAGGAAACGATTAGAGACAGGATCCGGATAAATATGCTTGGAAATGGATGCTTAAGAGAATAGGTACCTAACAGTTAATAATTGTTTAAAAATAATTATTTTTATTGCCAAGAAGACTAATTCATCTTTTTAATAGGCTGTCAATCAGCTCTTTGTAGAGTTCTTGAACAGGTCCGATTGTAAGAGTTCGTCCATTCTATTAATCTCTGTAGAGTTCTGAACAACAAGTCCGGCCAAAGATTTGAAGAGTTTCAAATTCATATTAATCAAGAAATGAAAAATGGAATTGATCAAAATCAAGATACCTGAAACAGTAGAGCATAGAAATTCAGCTGAAATGAATCATCACAAATCCCGACTTCAAATTAGTATCCAAACAATGGCACTGAATCATCACAAATCCCGACTTCTATCGCCTCCTCCGCAGTCGGAAAACAAATCCCGCCATTGGCCTCTTTTGGCGATCCATGAACTTTCGATTGAATAGATCGTTTGGCTACATTCCATTCTCTGTCCAAAGACCATTTGATTTCGCAAGAGAATTTTCCGACATAACCATCGTACAATCTTGTAAAGGACTATTACTCTGTCGAAGTTATGTGATCCGCCTGCATAGAGAATCGAGGTACTTCGTTTGTAATCCCACCACCAAACAATTCTCTATGATACCGAATTTAGACAGAAGAAATCGACGGTTTATACATGGGATGAGTTTGGCTTTTGACCCCGCCAAGTCTCCTAACTTCAAAGTTGTTTGTGTCCATGAATCACAAAAGAACCGGAGCTTGTTTAGACGTGGGAGCGACTTACAGCTTCAGACTCAAATTTACTCGTCCGAGACAGGGTATTGGGGAATATGTGGCGACCTTTTTACTAGTCTAATCGACTTTAGTCATTCCGTCTATTGGAACGACTCTATTCATTGGATAGGTAATCTTCTTGCTGAATCTTTATATTTCAATGTTGACCGCCAGACGTTTGGGGATTCCTTTGATCACCTTCACTTAATTGTACCATGTCAATCTGAGATTCAGTTTAATGTTTATGAGATGAAAAGGGATTATTCTGAGTGGTATTTAATATTTATGAGATGAAAAGGGATTCCTTTGTTAAGTATGAAGTTGATATTTCGCCATTTCTTGCTGCTTATCCTGAGATGATTCGAGATTATGATAACCAAAACTACTACCTTTTCCATGTACTTTCTCTTGTTCGAGGTGAGGAAGATGAGGAATCATTCTTGGTTTTGCATATTCTTAGAAAAGTCGTACGGGACAATATTGCTTCCATGACTTTCGAGAAGCTACATGAGTTCCAAGACGTACAACGGGATGATGAATATGAAGTTTTAAGATCTCGAAATGCATTTCAGTACATTGAATCTCTCTCTTGTGTTTAATACTTGTTTTTATTTTTTATTTTTCCAAAAAAGAAAAAATGTTTATTCGAGTTTTAAACAAATGTAAACCAATCGGAGCTGTAAAATGATTGTACTTCCCCTTTAATTCAATGCTTGATTGTTGTAGCTATTTTCTGCTTTCATTTAAAAAACTTTTGAGCTGTATTAAGCATAGTATAATTCCTCCTATATAAGCATACGAGTTGTAGCCACCTCCTGAATTCACATGTGGTTGTAGCCAGAATCAACACACTTATTTAGCTAAAGACCAAAATCTGTATAACAAGTAAAATTGCAATTAAATCAAACATAAAACAAACAAGTACCTAAACACAAGATAGAGACTCAATGTGACTGAAATCCAATACTAGGAATTCTTATTACACGTCCAGAAAATATATTATATTTACTTTCAGTACTGGTCACGAAATCGTGTAAAACTCGGAAAGTCATGGAAACAAGATTGTACCACACGACGTGCTTAAGAATCTGCAAAACCAAGAACGGTTCCTAATCATCTCGGACAAGATAAAGTACCTTGAAAAAATCACAAGACTTTTTTGTCAAAATATATTAGTTACAAGACTTCTTTGTCAATCCGAAAAGTTCCAGGACTTTTTTGCCAGCAAGAAATAGTTGAGGGACCAATTTTGTAATTTTTTCACGTCGGCAATTTGTGCCGAAATAGGACTATATTGCCAAAATATATTAATTACAGAATTTTTTTATCAGCCTGATAAAGTAAAGTACTTTTTCGTCAGCAAGCAATAATTAAGGGACCAAATTTGCAGTTTTTCCAAACTATTAATACATGTTTTTCCATAGACAGTATAAAATTATAGAATTACTGTATGAATATGTATTTGTGCATTCAGCCAAGTTTGTAATGAAGAATGGTTCTTTAGCAGCTGACGACTTATACGTGATTAGTTACTCCACCTAAAATTTGACATGTTCATATCATAAAGGTCAATAATTTTTTATCTTGATTATTTCTTCTATGTTTTCTGAAAATGTCTTTTACACAATAATAATACAAATGATTGAAAGAACATCAAATAAAAGATCAGTTAATAATGTAGCAAAACGAAGCTGATTCAACTAATTAATATGTAGTAATTAATATAAATGAATACTAGGTAAAATTCTGAATAGATTTGTTCATTCTTTTTAGGATAGTTTCACGCAAGTTTCGCATAACACTTATGTGTCGTGAATTTTCATTCATTACTTCGTAAGATAAACTAGGTAACGACGAGGTCAACGGCAAACTCATGTTGATTGATAAAAATTAAAACAATATACATATAATCAAGCATCATGCAATGTTATTTGAATAAATCATCAAGTACTAAGTCTTTGATGAACTCTTCCCATGTCTTGTTAAAATAATGAAATTGTGAAGGATTAGGAGATGACTATTTCACATTATGTTCTCTATAAATACTCACACAATTCATGCTAAGATTATCACCTCAGCCCCAATATATACATAATTACCTACTAATTCATCGCAAAACCATCCAATACATATATCTAATTAATTAAAATGAAGATTGTTTTTGGCTTTCTTGCAACAATTCTTATTGTTTCTTGGGCACCATTTTCATATGCATCAGACCCCAGCTCTCTGCAGGACTTCTGTGTCGCAGTTAGCGACTCCGCCTCGGCTAGTATTTAACTACAAATTAATCCAATTTCTTTATAAGAGTTTTATTTTGCAATTACTGAATAGGGTAGAAATTAAATATATCATAAAGATATTATATGATGTTGCATTGCTTATACTCCTACAAGTAACTATAGTTAAGATAATTCACTTTTTCTTTTTACCATTAATTCTAACAGTTCTCTTGTTATGTGTTGCTTAAAACGCAGTTTTCGTGAATGGAAAATTTTGCAAGAACCCAAACATGGTTGTTGCCGAAGATTTCTTTTTATCTGGTTTAAATAAGCCTGGAAACACATCAAACGCAGTAGGATCAAGGGTCACTCCCATAAATGTAAATCAACTACCAGGACTCAACACTCTAGGCATTTCTGCAGTTCGTATAGATTATGCACCAAACGGTCTCAACCAGCCCCACACACACCCTCGAGCAACTGAGATACTTGTTGTATTGGAAGGCACTCTTTATGTTGGATTTGTGACCTCAAATCCCGCAAATCCTGCCATGAAAAACAAGCTTTTTACCAAATATTTAAATCCAGGAGACGTATTTGTGTTTCCAGAGGGCTTGATTCACTTTCAATTTAATGTTGGAAAAACCAATGCGGTCGCGTTTGCTGGTCTAAGCAGCCAAAATCCAGGAGTTATAACTATTGCAAATGCAGTTTTTGGTTCAGATCCGCCAATTAATCCAGCTGTTTTGACCAAGGCATTCCAAGTTGAAAAGAATGTGATTGACTCCCTTCAAGCACAATTTTAGTCCAACATTGATTAAAACAAAATATTTTATCTATCTAAATAAATATATATATTGATTTATGTACAATATGTACTTTATCTATCTAAATAAATGATTGATATTTATGTGTTTCATCATCTCTTACTAATGTTTTGGTAAAACTTACCTTAACATTGAAGCTTTGTACTCTCCTATTTTTATTTCTTATGAATAATACTATCTCAATATTATATTATAAATTTATAATTAATGAGTTTTAATTTTGAATTCTCTACTTGTTTATATCTGCTTCCGCAATTCTAATAATTTCTGGATCAATGAAATTATTGTGTATCCTAAATTCATATATCAAGATATGCTTAAATATCAATACAATCTATCTCTATTTAACAACAATCTCTGCGAAATTTTCCACCAACCAAAAAGAGGGAGCATAAGAGCAAACATGACAGAAGTTTGATGCTTCACATAGTTTTAATTTCATATGTGTTTCGGTAATCTAAATATTTTATACCTCAAGTTATTTGTGCCTATATTAATAAACTCGATATAAGCCCGATATAGACCCAAAATCCGAAAAATTACATGGGCCGAATTTGAGCCTATAACTATGAAGCTCGACATTAATTGAATTCGAGCTACTTAAAGCTCGGCTCACAGAGGCCGATTGACAGTCCTAACTATTACTAAACCCCTCAAAAGAGAGAAAAGGAACACACCTCCATAAGTTAGTTAATTACATAATTACCCTTTGAGTTTCATATTTTATCATAACATTTGATATAAATTTAAGCTCATGAACTATCTTTCTATGTCCAAGATATATTTTAAATATGTTCAAGATTGATAATGTTCTTTCATTTCCATCTAAAGGTTTTTAATTAAGTTAGTGATATCTATGAATGTCCAAAAGTTTAATTAAGTAGTTGTTAAATTGTTTAAATCTATTTTTAATAGAATAAATAGTTCGATCTAACATATTTAAGAAATACAATTATTTTGGATGTAAAAGTGTTACTTGTAATTTAAATATTTTGCCATTTACTACTTGTGAATTTTATTTTGTATTATAAAAGTTTAGCGAAAATAGGGAAAGAGTGGGCTGGCCTGGGCCCTGAGGGGCTTCGGGTGAGGGCTCATGGTGGTGGGCCCCATTTGTTTTGGGCTCTGAATCATGGCTTCAGTTTTGTCATTACTCATTAGTAAATTGACTTGATCAAGTTTTAACTGAAATTGAATTATTTAGTTGAAAATTATCTATATATTTATCTATAATTCTCCTTTTTCTTCAAGAAATTTACACAACGCCTGTTATATAGAAATTGTCCATAGCTCATGCTACTAAAGAAAATAATAAATGATTATTTTATTCAATACGCCATAATTCTTAATATCTAATAAGGCTCAGAGAACTCATTAAATCAAAATAATAGAAGATTTTTATTAATAAAGATAACACAATGAATTTTATCAATTAAAAATTACAAAAGGGTATTTGTGTTTTTCACTCCAATGATTATTTGTCAAACTTCACCTTTTTTCTTATATTTTATGATCAATTAAAATCCCATCTCCTATGTGCCTGACCCGCCTCGAAAGAGATTAAACTCTTGGGAAACCAAAAAAAAAAAAATCCCATCTCCTAAACAAACAAGTTCAAATAGTGGGGTAAATGCAAAATACTCCTCCTTGTTATGTTAAACCTGCAAGAAATTATCCTTTGAAATTTTTATTACGTCAAACACTCAATTTATAAAAAAAATAGGTTGCTTTGGATCGACATGTGAATTCAATCAAAGTCATGTGAAATTGTTGAAAAAAACATGTGAAATTAATAAAGATCGTGTGAAAATTGGTTAAACTGATAAAAATGAGTGAAAGCAAAATGAAAAAAATTCAACCAACTAAAATAAGGTCAAACCATTAAAAAATGGCTTAAAGATGGATTAAACCAGTGAAAAACGAATTAAACTAATGAATTGAATAAGTGAAAATGACTTATGTCAGTAAAGAGATGTATTTCAAATGAAAGAGCAAGAGAAACAATTGAAATCTACTTAAAAATGGACCTAATGACTTGCGACCCCCAGAGGTGAGACTTAAGTTCGAATCCTACTGGAGACACCACACTAGGGAGGACCTATACCCTTTGCACTCTTCGGTCCGAGCTGTAAATACACAGTTTAATTAATAAAAAAAAATAAAATAAAACATGATATCATAATTTTCTTTGTCAAACAATGCAAAAGATTCGGATGGGTTCTTAATATATAATTCAACATAATTATTTTTATTGTATCATACTTAATGTCACATTCACATTAAAATGTGTGATGATAAAAACTTCTCGTGTTTGACATATACAAAAACAAATGATATTAATTTTATATTGGTAGAAAATAAAATAATAATTTTAATAAAAAATATTATAGAAAATAAATTGAATATGAATCAATAATATGTGTTATTTTATGAAATACTAAAATTAATTTTATTCTAATTTACAATAAATATCATAAAATTAATTAGACACGTACCCTTTTATAGTAACGAGTAAAAATAGCAATAAAATTAAACATATACAAAAGAAATACTAAAAATGTATTTAAACGCCATTCTCCAGCATATAACTTCATTACCTTAACGAAATTTTCTATGGATCATTTAAAATGTACACATGGACCGGATGAAATGTCTTTGATTTTAAAATGACAAAGGAGTATATTGAACATTATTCATATATACGATAAATTTACATTAAACCAAATTATTAAGCAAATACTAATGGCATGTACAAGAAGTAGGTGATTCGTTGTAAAATGCGAAATGTGTGAAGGGGTGGTTTCCTTTCTTTCTTCTAAAGCATTTTTATTCCTCTATTTAACATAAATTTGAAGGCAAACAAAAGCTGTAAAATCAGGATCATGGAAACCAAAATCCTTAATTAACGCATCAACAGAAATCAGCTGAAATTGTTAATCGAATCCTTAAACAAAAGGGTCAATCGTTCAACGTTTCTGCCAATATAATTCTCTTCTTTAGAATTCTTGTTCTCGACACGTTGAAAGGGTGGCCAACAACAATAGTCAATAGAAGGAGAAAGGGGAAAACATGGAGTTTGTGTTTTTTCTAATAGCTTTGTTTTTTAGGGGTAAATAGGTCTTTCGAGACAACTATATCACTAGACTTAAATTATGCTCAAAGCTCGGCACAAAAGTCAACTAAAATTTGGACATATGTTTGATACTACTTGACTTGTTTACATGACCAATAATCTTTATTTATGTATACGTCTCTTGTAGAAATTGGATAAAACTAAAGTCAGTATATATAGACCATGGTAAATGCGCATGACATGAGGTATTTGTAAGGTGAAAAGTTAAAATAGAGGAGGTGTTGGTAATTACTGAAACTACAAAGAATGTTTTCCATAATTTCACCAAACATCATGGAGATGTAAGCAATTACCTCTTATTAAATTTCAGCCCGTATTAAATTGTATGGTGAAGTTTCATCACACTTTTGGCTATTTTATACTTTACCACATAACTTTGTTCACGTGCAACTATTATGTTCATGTTGAACAAGTTTTTCTTATTCGTATTTGGAAAAAGATCTTATGTACAATCTTTATTTCGAACCTAGAAATATCTTAGACATATATTAACTGAGTCTACTAAATTACTCGACTTAGTCCATTTACCATAACTATGAGTTGACAAAATTAGAATTTCACTTGTAAATTGAATTTTCACTTTGGCCCCTCAAATCCACAAATTTATTTGATTTACGGCTCGGGGGATTATAAAGACATTTGATCTGGGTCGTCAATAGGCTTGATTGTAGGAAGACATTCGCGCTTTATCAAGTGTAAAGTATCAAGTTGATCCTTCACCAGTTCTTGCTGTTTTTCCTGAGATGATTCGGGATTTTGATAATCCGACAATGGAATTGGTCTACTATAATTTCTTTGTATTTTGCATCGTTCGTGTTGAGGAGGAGGATGAGGATGAGTCCTTCTTGGTTTTACATATGCCGGGAAATGCCATACGATACAATCTTGTTCATAAGACTTTTAAAAACTTAAAAAAGTTTGAGGGTGAGTATTGTCCTCAAGGTTCATTCAATAGTTATCTGTACACACCTGGATATCAATATATTGAGTGATTGAGTCTATGTCATGTGTTTAAAGAAGCCAATAAAGACAGTGCTCTCACTGTCAATATCAAACTTTCCACGCTTATAGTTAAACTTATTTTTTAGATGATAAATGTATTTTGAATCTTTTCAGTTTGATTCAATCATCTAATTCGAAGATATGTTTATTTATTCTGATTAAACTTGTAACACCCCTGGCTTAGAAAATACTTAATTAATACTTACAAAACATACTTAGTTAATTTACATATGTCATAAGCCTTCTTAATATTTACAAGACCAACACTTTATTAGTTAATTTACAAGGCACTAGTATGTCTCAAAATATTATTACGCCACGTAGACAAAACATCTTCTTCACTTCTATGCTATCTCTGATAAATCTGTAAATAGATAAAGCAGAAACGTAAGTTGACTGGCAACTTAGTGAGGTGAGTGCGCGTCTTATATATGAAATTTTTGAGAAATTCGGCAAGTAACAATCTAAGAAAATTCAACCAGAATAGCGTAGAATAAGTGCCAAAACTTTATCAGTAAATATCCCCTTTATATCTCCTCAAGACTTTCTTCACCAAACACACCACGATAAGGAGCTACCTTATCAAAACCTACATGACTAGTCAATGCATCCAACAACGATTACGTATATCCAAAGACCCGGTCTCTTGAATATACGATACAATCTTGAGGAGGAGGAGGAGGATGAGTCCTTCTTGGTTTTACATATATCCCGGGAAATGCCATACGATACAATCTTGTTCATAAGACTTTTAAAAACTTAAAAAAGTTTGAGGGTGAGTATAGTCCTCAAGGTTCATTCAACAGTTATCTGTACGCACCTGGATATCAATATATTGAGTCTATGTCATGTGCTTAAAGAAGTCAATAAAGACAGTGCTCTTACTGTCAATATCAAACTTTCTACGCTTATAGTTAAACTTATTTTTTAGATGATAAATGTATTTTGAATCTTTTCAATTTGATTCAATTATCTAATTCAAAGATATGTTTGTGATTGTTATAAAGACCATGCCAATTTATAACTTCCACGTAAAATGCATAATATTCTGATTAATACACACATTTGAAATACCTTCAATATTCAATAGAAAATTATTGCCAATTTTTTAAGTTAACATGTAAGTTATTGCCAAATTGCAAGGTTAACAGGAGGATTAATGTCAAACTTATAGATGAATGTGAATGTGAATGTTTTTACTTTTTAAGGTAGGGGTATAAACGTCGATTTTCGCAAAATATGTACTCCTATGTGCGAGGGAATATTTGCTAATAAAAAATAATATGGAGGGATTTTACTAATAAAAATAAGAGATGTCCTACTTAATGTGTCCGACGTAACTCGAAAGTAATTCAGTCATATTTAAGACCCAAAAAAAAATTAAGAGATAGATTTTTAATCAATTAGAGAAAGTAATGGGGGTTATTCATAATGTAATTGATATATACGGATTTGAATTCTTGATCTAGAGACTAGAAATCATTCATATAAAGAGACGGAGTTGAAATGTTGAGAATTTAATCTCCACAATATGAAGATGTAAATAATATAGTGGTTAAGTAATACACAATCTATAATGCCTAATTGGGGATTAATGCCATGTTTTGTAATTCTACCACTAAAAATTACTAGTTCCTAATCCCAAATTTAGAGGAAAGAACTGAGTCTCATTCATGGATGAACGCTAGGTGCTTGATAAAATGCCAATGCCACACTCCCGGTGACAGGGTTTGAGAAGTGATTATTTTGTGGAATCGTATGAACACCTTCACTTAATCTCCGTATGTGAATATGGGATTCAGTTTTATGTTTATGAAATGGAGAGTGATTATTCTGAGTGGTTTGTCAATTCTAAAGTTGATCTTTCACAAGTTGTTGTTGCTTATCCTGAAATGTTTCGAGTCGAGGCTATGTTAGTTAAAACACAGAATGCTTACCAAAGTTATGCAAGGCGAGGAGCGTTTGAAAGCCGTATCAGTAATATATTAACTCACCTATTGGCTATTTGCAAGTGTTTAATTTACGGGAAACATGATGGAGATAAGTGACATACTGCCATTAATTGAATTGTTAAGGAAATTACAGAAGTATGAGCAAATAATATATCAATGGTTATTATTAGCCTAGTTAGTCTGTCCATATGCATGAAGTATTTTAATTTCTTTGACTAAACAATATTTAACTCTGAATTAAGCAATATAAACAATTTTTATCATAGTATTGTTATGTTTCTGAATCAGGTAAAGAATAAACAACTTTCTGAATTAATGTGAACAATTATAAACTACAAGTAAAAATAGCAATAAAATCAAACATAAAAGAAGTACTAAACACATGATAGGGACTCAAAGTACATAAATCCTTTACTCCAGAAAATTTCATTCACAATTTCGTTAATATCTTGAATGAAATTTTCACTAACATTTCTACCTTTATCACCCACGAACTCTGGCAACTCTTCGAAAGTCATGGAAACAAGATTGTACCGTAAGACTTTCCCAGGGATACGCAAAACCAAAAATGGTTCCTTCTCATCTTCCTCCTCATATCGGACAAGAGTAAGTACATGGAAATTGTACCAGTTTAGATTATTATTTAAATCCCGAATTATCTCTGGATAACAAGAGACAACCGGTGAAAGATCAACTTTATACTTGACAAACCACTCAGAATAATCACTTTTCATCTCGTAAACATCGAATGAAAGTAAATATGGACCCGCTGCGATTAAGTGAAGGTGATCGCGCGATTCCTCAAAATATTGAAGCCACATAGACCTCATTTCTGTGAGGTGTGACATCGGGATTCTATGAAGCATCTGACGATCAATTTCAAAATACATATGTTCACGAGTCCTAAAATTTATCCAATGAATCGCACCCTTCCAATAGACCAGATGGCATAATTGTAGCCGCTTTAGAACAGGCTCACCGCAAATATTCCAAGATCTAGTCTCAGATGAGTAAATTTGAATCCGAAACCATACATCGTCCGAAGTAAGTGCGTTGGAATTCCACAGTTGATGTACACAAACAACGTGATAGTGAGGAGACTTGGTTGGGTCAAAAGCCAAGATCATCCGTCGAAAGGGATGCTTACTTACTTCTAGTTCTGGGATAAAGGAGAACTGTTTGGTTGTGGGATTACAAACAAAGTACTCTCGATCAGAGCATGAGGGCTTAATCTTTTGACATAGCAACAACCCATTGCAAGATTGTAAAATAGTGATGCCGGAAAGTTCTTTCAATATTTGTGGTGCTTTCCTTAAACCCAATTTAGTGAATGGAACGTAGCCTATTGATACATAGTTGTCCGATAGTAATCCGATGGGGGGATCTGAGTTCCGACAACTCCGAAGTTGACAAAATTTGGGATTTGTGATGATAGAGTGCCATTGTTTGGATACTAATTTGAAGTCAATGAGCGACTTTGTGGGAAGACGTAGAAGAATTTCCATCAAGAGATCGTCGATCGAACCAACAATTTCAGCAGATTTTGTCTGCATAAGTAAAAGTCTTTTAATTTTGGTAGTCTCCATTAGTTTGCTAGCTTCGTTTAGGAGATATGAATAAATGTACTATATAGTAGAGTTAAATTACAAACAAAACACAATTCTCTGAAACTCAATGTTCATAGTTAACATAATTACCCTATGAGTTTGATAATTATTAGAACTCTTTCAAGTTGCCGTGGCCCGTAAGAAACCAAAGTAGATCCTAATTCCTTTTATTTTACTTGATTAACAAAAGGAAAAAAATGGAAAAATTACAAACAAATAAACAAATGATTTATGGAAACTCCTAAAATTGAAAAACTACATCGAATGCTTTTATGACAAATATTGCTTGGGCAAAACCTGGATATTTATAGACCTTGCGTGTCTCACAGTAAAAATAACTTAAAAATGAAGGACACGGTTATAGGAATGTGATAGTGTTTGGAAATTACTATGAAAATAAATCTTGCGGTCATTTTTCTTTCTTTTGTTTGGATCTTAGGTCCTTGAATATCTTGAATAATAATTATTTTCACTATTATCAAGAGATTAAAGAGACATATATAACGTGTTTGTTTGTCCTGTTTTTCTCAAAATAATATTATGTTAGAAAAAAATGAGACAAATACTTTTATATTTTCTAAAACAAATTTATGTTTTAAATTAGGCCGGTCAAAGGTCGGGTCCGGACCCGGACCTGACCCAGACCCAATCAAGATCTCTTTTATAATTTTTTAGACTTGGATCCGGACCCGAACAAGACCCGACCCGAAACCCGACCCATTGAGCTCGGCCCTTTTTTTCCCCCTCTTCTTCCTGCATACTACTCTAACGAAAAAAGATAAAAAAATGCAATAATCTGTCAATCATTAATTCTACAATAAAAAAGAACCAATACCATCATCACAATCACAATGCAACAAACTAAAATTCAAATTTCTTAACATCCACCAGAATTTAGAAAATAAACTAAACAGGTTCCATAAGTCAATATATATGATCAAAACCAGTGTTTTCAAAAGCGGACCGGTCAGAGAACCGGAAGCTCTACTGGTTACTGGTTAAATCGGTTAGATCGGTTCGACCACTGGTTCGATCGGAATAACCGGTGTGACATAATTATTATTTAATAATTATATATATACTATATAAAATACAATTATATTATTATAATTAAAAAATGTCATTCTTTAATCTTTTATCAGCATTAACTCTTGTTTCGCAGCATTGATAATATAATCTCCATGCTCCAACACAAGTTTAGGTAGTAAATTTTGACTCATTTTACTAATTTGCCACTAATCCATACTTCGGACTTTGCTACCAAACAATTCTAAAAAATTTATTCATAGTAATATGGTATATAAGTAGATTGCATTACAGCAAAGATATTTCTTGTAACTGATTATAAAAATAGCACTATCAGGTGGCATAGTTTTGAAAGCAGAATAAGGAAAATAATTTGAGGAAGGTCAGAGAGTACATACCAGGAGTAAAGGCAGAAGCATTTACCGACAAATTAGTTCTGCACCAATTGTTACATTGGGTTTGTTTAATCAATATAAACTCAAAGCACCGTTCCTTGAAATTAACTTTCTTTTTAATCCACTAACAATCTAATCAAGGTTTCAAAGAATAAAGATGAAGCAAGAAGAACAAGATGAAGCAAGAAGAAGAAGTAAGAAGAAGAAGATGAAGCAAGAAGAAGATGAAGCGGCTGCTCTTGTTTGCCTGTTTGGAATGAAATTGAAAAAAGCGTGCCCTAGTTTTTAAGATTTTCAAATTTTTTTTTTTTTAAGTTTTTTCAGTGAACCGCTGGTTCACAAGAACCGGCGGTTCGCCGGTTTTACCGATTTTAGACCGGTTTTGACTGGTTCAGACTGATTTATTTAGGAGATGGTTTTTAGGGGTCAACCGGACCGGACTGGAGACCGGTTAGCGGTTAAACCGAGCGACCCGGCCGGTCCGGTCCGGTTTTAAGAACACTGATCAAAACAAAGTTCAATAAATCAAAAACTACAAACCATTAAATATCAAGTCACATAACTTCAACTTAAGCTACAATATCAAAATAAGTTTTCAACCTCCACTTGAATATTTAAGGATCAAGGACATAAGAATCGGCTCCAAGTGCTATCAACTCTACAAGAATAAACTGAAGACCATAGGTAGTGATAAAGTGATAATTAGAAAAATAAAGTTGGAACTTATACAAATATATTGCTAGCAAAACATAATGTAATTATGCTCTCTGCTTCAGTTTTGGATGTCACATCAAAATAATCTATGTAGCCGAAATGCAATAGTGATATTATATAAACATAACTTTAAGAAAATAATAAGATATAACAATATGAAGTAATAATTCTACCTGCTTATTTTCTTTCTTAGTGGAAGCCAATCAGCTCCTACTATCATTGTCTCTAGTGCATCAGGAAGCATAGATAAGCAGGTCTAGGTCTGGACCTGATAATTGATAAGCAGGTCGGGTCCGGACCCGACCTTTGACAGGCCTAGTATCAAATTTACATTTATTGAAAGCCAAATAAGCAATTCTTATCTCAAAAAAAACATACACGAACTCCACTTGTTTTGACATAAATTTATATATATATATATATATATATATATATATTACAATAAAACTCCACTCGGATTTGACATAAATTTATGTATCTCTTACAAAATTTATCTCACATAACATATATGCTTTGAGATAATACTAAACCTAAATCTTTACAAACAAAATTTACACCAATATCTTACACCCATCTTTCGAACAACCAAATTTTTTCCATCGAACAATGGATTTCATAAGCGTATGGGAACCCTTGTAGCAATTTGCAAAATTAGGTCTCGATTCTTGGACTTGAAAACTTGGAACTAGGGAATTTGAATTTATCGTATGGTTGGTTGTTTCTTCCATCACTTGGCGTTATATCATATATGATATTTGAATCTACTTGAAATCATTGAATGTTGCGGCAAGTGATTCCTGCCAATTTCTTTGGTCAGTTGGAAGTGTGGGGTGACATTAACTATTAAAGCGAATGATACTAGTCGTCCCTCAAGTTAGAGTGTTAGACATCTGTAACAATTTAATTCTTTAAGTTGAAATTGTATCAATTTGATCCATCTTGTGAATTATTTGTATCTCAATTGTCCTTTCCGACTAGTTTTCGGAGAATCTAGTGTCATGTGAATTACACATGACACCTTTTAAGAGTACTTTCGCCAATTTGAGTTCTTTTATAGATTTCACTCTTTTTGCGAAATATTTTAGTCCCTTGCAACTTCCAAGTAAATTTTGTTATAGCTTGGTCCTTCCACAGTTTTAGACGGAAAATTGATTGCTATTTTTCCTTCAAAATTATATTCTTCCCCGCTATATATACCATTTTGCTAGGTTTTTTTTTTATTTAATTAGAAAAATGGAGAAACTAACTTGTTTTTAATTAGCGGTGAATAAAAATGGTATATCCATTGGGAAGAGATGGTTATGGAGGATAAATAAAAACCAATTTTTTTTGCCTAGAATAAAATTAACTTGCAAGGAACTACAATATTTTGCAAAACAATTAAAATTTGTAATCTAACTTTAATTGATGAAATTGCCCTTAAAATGTTCCCCAGAAAATCAATGGAAATGACAAGTGGTGAACGAATAATTTATAGGAGGGACTAACACATGTATACAGTAAAAAAAAAAAATTCTTGGTGAAACAAGAATAATATTGGTAGATGAATTTTGCAGATAGGTCTATATGGCAAACAATATTGTTGTTATTTTTCATATCGATGACTTCTTAATATTAGAGATTTTTGTAATACAAATAAAAATTGATGGTGTAATTTATTTTTGTTTAATTTGGTAGCGCTGTGTCGACATTAACTGTTAGCGTCAGATTTATATCAATTCTCATATAAAAAAACAAATCAGGAAGTACCACACTTACTTAGCTAAAGAACAATTATAAATTTACAACTAAATAACAATAAAATCAAACATGAGATAAAGATTGAATGTACTTAAATCCCCTTCTCAAGTATAAAACATCACGTTTAATAAAGATCTCATATAACATTTCTTTAGTCATGGAAACAGATTGTATCCTATGATTTTCCTAGGAATATGCAAAACAAACCAAGAACGGTTCATCATCGCCGTTGTCCTCATCCCGGACAAGAGAAAATATATATATATCGATTAGCAATCAAACTTATAGGTGAATATAGATGTTTCAATATTTTATGGTAGGAGTATAAATAGGGGTGTAAACGAGCCGATTAGTATCGAACGATATGTTGTTCAAGCTTGGTTTGAATTTTATCGAGCTTTAAATTTTGTGTTTGAACTTGGTTTGATTTCTTAACGAACCGAGCTCAAACGAGCTTTTATCGAACGAGTTCGAACCGAGTATCGAGTAGCTTGGTATTTTACATGTATTTTTTTAATTTTTAGCTTATCGAGTCGAGCTCGAGCCGAGCTTCAAATGTTATCAAACGAGAAATCTTGTTCAAGCTTGTTTGGTTTATTTGATGAACCGAGCTCAAACAAGCTTTTGTCGAACGAGCTCGAGCCGAGTATCGAATAGTTTGGTTTGATTTTCAGTCCTAAGTATAAATGTCGATTTCTGCAAAATGTATACTCCTACTTGGGAGGTTCTTTTTGCTAATAAAAATAATATTGAGGGTTTTTGCTATTAAAAATAAGAGATATCCCACTTGATGTGTCTGATGTGCCTCGAAAATGATTAAATCAGATCTACGACCTGAATACAATTGGATAAAAAAAATTAAGAGAGGGGTGTTTAATCAATTAGACAGAGTAATGGGGGTGTTTTTGCAATTTACTCTTTGGTAATACACTTGGGGTTGGTCCACGAATTTATTCATGATGTAATTGATATAAAGTCTTGCTCTATGCAACCCAAAAAAAGGAAATTCTTGCTCTAGAGACTAGAAATCATTCATATAAAGAGATATAAAGAGACGGAGTTGAAATGTTGAGAATTTAATCTCCACAATATAAAGATGGAGATAATATAGTGGTTAATGTTCACTGAAGACTTTTGCAGCAGATCTATCTACAATCTTGCCATGGGATATTTCGCAACTATAATGCCTAATTGGGGATGCTATGTTTCGTAATCCTACCACCAAAAAATAGTTCCGAATCCCATAATTAGAGGAAAGGACTGGGTCCCATTAGATGCTTGATAAAGAATAAACAACTTTCTGAATCAATGTGAACAAAAAGTAAAAATAGCAATAAAATCAAACATAAAAGAAGTACTAAACACATGATAGAGACTCCGTGTAAAGAAATCCTCTCCTCTTAATGAACTTTTTCTTGTACTCACGCAACTCTTCGAAAGTCTTTGAAACAAGGTTGTACCGTAAGACTTTCCCAGGGATACTCAAAATCAAGAATGGTTCTTTCTCATCTCCCTCCTCGTATCGGACAAGAGAAAGTACATTGAAAATGTGGTAGTTTCGATTAACATTTTCCTTATATAGAATCATCTCTGGAAAACAAGAGACAACCGGTGAAAGATCAACTTTATACTTGACAAACCACTTAGAATAATCACTTTTCATCTCGTAAACTTTGAATGAAGGTAAATATTGACGATTTGCGATTACGTGAAGGTGATCACGAGACTTCTCAAAATATTGAATCCCCATAGACCTAATGACGGGTGACATCGGGATTCTACGAAGTACTTGATGGTCAATTTCGAAATGCATGTGTTCACGAGTCCGATGACTCAATCAATGAATCGCACCAATCCAATAGACCAGATGGTAAAAATTTAGCCATCCTAGATCTGGCTCACCGCATATATTCCAAGATCTAGTCTCAGATGAGTAAATTTGAATCTGCCATATATCGTTCGAAAGATCCACCCATTGATGGACACAAACGACATGATAGTGAGGAGACTTGGTTGGGTCAAAAGCCAAGACCATCCGTCGAAATCCCCGATTTCTAATTACTTCTTCTTTTGGGATGAAGGAGAACTGTTTGGTTGTGGGATTACAAACAAAGTACTTTCGATATTTGTGCTTGGGCTTAAGCTCTCGACATAGCAACAACCCATTGCAAGATTGTAAGATAGTGATGCCAGAAAAGTCTTTCAATATTTGTGGTGTTTTCCTTAAACCCAATTTAGAGAATGGAACGTAATTTAATGATTTATTGTCGTGCGATAATAATCCAATGGGATCTGATTTCCCACAACTCCAGAGATGACAAAAAGTGGGATTTGCGATGATCGAGTGCCATTGCTTGGATACTAATTTGAAGTCGATGAGCGATTTTATGGGAAGACGTAGAAGAATTTCCGTCAAGAGATCGTCGATCGAACCAACAATTTCAGCAGATTTTGTCTGCATAAGTAAAGGTTTTTTAATTTTGATAGTCTCCATTCCATTAGTTTGCTAGGGTTTTCGTTTATGAATAAATATATATAGTAGATAGAGGTATACAAAATACAAGTTAAGAAAATTACATAATTACCCTATGACTTTGAGTTTGATAATCATTAGAACTCTTTGAAGTTGCCGTAGCCCCATAAGAAACCAATGTAGATCCTTATTCCTTTTTTATTTACTTGATCAACAAAAGGAAAAAAATTACAAAGTAGATCTTATTTCTAAAAGTTAAACTATATCGCCAGGAACATTGCTCGGACAAAACCTAGATATTTATAGACCTTGCGTGTCTCAAAATAAAAATTACACAAGTAGGGTTAGAGGAATGTGATGGTGTTTGGAAATTTCTATGAACTATTGCGGCGGTCATTTTTCCTTCTTTTTTTTTTACGTCTAAGGTCCTTCAATATCTTGAATTATTATTATTTTCACTATTGTCAAGAGATTAAAGAGACATAACGTATTGGGTTTTTGATAATATGTACCCTGAAATCATATAGTTTTGATAATTTGCACTCTGATTTAAAAGTTTTGGCATTTTGTACTCTGAAAATATAATTTATTTAACACTTTGCACCATAATGTGTGTTTTTATGAAAAGGGTAGAATTGTTATTTTCAATATTTTTTTAACTTTGCACCTTGGAAATATAGATTTTGCACCCTTAAAATATAGAATGTAGGCATATTGCACCCTAGATTATAAATATTAGCATTATAACCCCGATTTGAATTTTTTGGCACTTTGCACCCCAAAAATATAATTTGTATAATATTTTGCACCATAATGTATTTTTATTAAAAAAAAAAACTCATGAATGTCAGCCATGTAGGGATAAAATGGTCATTTATATGCACACTAATCATAAACTTGTTATTCTGATTTATTTTACTTTATAATACTTATTTTAACATTTTCTCCCAATAAAATTTAGATTTAAAAATAGACATTGTCTTCATTTTGTTTTCAATTATCCTCTAGATTATTTACTTTATATCTAAAATATAAGTGTACATATCTAATATATTCTTATATTGCATGTTATTTACACTATTTAGATTATCATATTAAGTCGGGGTTGAAAATGCCAGAAAATTATATTTTTTGGGTGCAAAGTACCAATATTATATATCTCAGAGTGCAAAGTGTCAAATCTATACTTTTAGGGTGCAAAGTGCCAAAAATATTCGAAAATAATTATTATATCCTTCAATCAATGAATTTTTTCTTCAAAACACACACTAAGGTGCAAAATGCCAATTAAATTATATTTCTAGAATGCAAAGTGTCAAATTTTTTTATGTTAGAGTGCAAAGTGTCAAAATCTTATAATAGCAGGGTGCAAAGTGCCAAAAGACCTAACGTTTTTGTTTGTCTCGCTTTTCTCAAAATAATATCATGTTAGAGAAAAGCGAGACAATACTTTTAAACATTGTAAAATAAATTTATCATATCTCAATTTTACATTTTATTAAGAGTTAATTAAGTAACTCTTATCTCTATTAAAAAAATTACACAAACTCCATTTCCATTTGACATAAATTTATATATATGTTACAATACAAAAACTCCACTTAAATTTAACATAAATTTATTTATCTCTTCCAAAACTTATCTCGCATAACACATATGATTTGAGATAAAATACTCAACCTGGATATTTACAAACAAAAATTACACCAATATCTTAAACCCATCTTTCGAACGAACATATTTTTTTCCATCGAACAATGGATTTCATAAGTATAAGGGAACCCTTGTAGCAATTTGCAAAATTAGGTCTCGATTCATGGACTAGAAAGCTTGTAACAAGGGAATTTGAATTTATCGTATAGTTGGTTGTTTCTTCCATCATGAGTTTATTTGATTAAAAGGGTATTTTGGATTTTTTTGCTTCAAAAAGTGATTATTTATGACATTCCTTAATTTGTGTGTCCAAAGCGACAATTAAAAAAAACGGAGGGAGTATAACTTAAGAAATTAGATGAATTTATTGGGAGTTTTGTGCTCGAAATTGAAATTTCACATTGCCCAGCCATAATGCCCCGCAAAATTAGCGCCATTATTTAGGCCAATCACAAAGCTGAGGCCACATTACTAATAAGTCTTGAATTCAATTCTCTGTGGGTTTTTCTTTCTAGTCTAAATCTAATGGTATGATTGTAAATTCCTACATGAGCAATATTGTCTCATTTTTTTGTTGTTGGAGAAGAATTGCAATATTGTGTCCTTGATTTCTTTTCCTTAAGACAATATTTCCGGGGCTGCCACGGTGCATACAGTTTGATTCCAGGTAGTCTCCCAAGATACAACAGTCTGTTGTTCATTATTTGCACAAATAATGAACCCACGGCGAACCGAAGCAAATAGAAAATTCGAAATAAATTTAAAGTTGAGATGAGAGTAATTTTTTATTATTGTCTGAAAAAGGATACTTAATTGGCCAGATTAAGTCTCCTATTTATAAACTCAAAAAATGTCTTTTCGCAAGAGACACAATGTTTGCATTGTACTGTTTCGATCCAAATGGTACCTCTTCAGATCGAACAGACACAACCCCTTACTCTCTCAACTAATTTTATTCACATATAAAATAAAAAATCCAACATATAAAAGATGCAGTAGGTTTATAGTAGGGATATTCAACATAATCGCTAAATTGCCCAAGTTCAAGTATCAAGATATTTTTCTTTTTTTGTTTATTGTGAAATAACACGATGTGTGTATCTAGTTTGTAAAATTCTTTTTCTTTATTTGTATAAAAAAAGATTTTCTAGCTAATTTTGAAATGAAAACTTGTAACTTAGTGTTCAGGATTGTTTTTAGTTTCATGAAATTATTTATTCATTTAAAATTCTATTTTGTTGATTGATATTTTGCATTATCACAATTATTTTTTATTTTTTATGAAAATTTACAAAATAATTCATAAAAATAAAACTTTGTAATTAATTTGTGTATTTACATTAAACTTATCGAATAACAAAAATACATCAAAGTTGAGAATGTAGAGACTGCAAAATATGTCTTATATACTCCGAATGGATCACAAAGTGCAATCTTAATACTTGTTGAATTGAACGTGGACTAAAATTTGAAAAACCCGTAAATAGTGGATTGGGTTCAGACGAGTACAAAATCACACTCCACGAACACCCTTAGTTAGTAACCTACATATAATATATAAAACTTGTTAGTAACCTGCAATTTATAATTTGATAGTGGGCAGCGAGGGTCACCACGACTAGAAATTATTTAGTGTAACTGCTGCACCACATCATCAAGTACACGTGGTGCAACCCACTAATACACTTGAGACATATGGAGTAATAATCCACATCACCCATGCTCTGACAATGTGAACACAATTTTTTGAAACCCTATTTTTTTTGAGAATATGGCCAAAATATGGGGTAGTGTGGATTATCACTCCACATATCCCGAGTGTATTGATGGGCCGCACCACGTGTACTTGATGACGTGGTGCAGTACTAAATAATCTCTCTATCTCATTTGTATACCTAATATAATTGTTCTAATTTAATTTTTTTTTATAAATTCACCAAATAAATTACTTGATGATGCACTTGAGTTTTTCACGAAACTACTGTAGCGGGCATGAGTTCATGTGATGATAAATATATTTTATGGATGGTAAGGTTGTGGTATCCTTAATTTAAGAATTATTTTAATTTTGAGATGGTTTAGTTCTGCAATCAGTGGCAGAATGATATGAATTTTAGAAACAAAGAAGATTATAAGGAATCAAATAATTGTAATTGTGTGTGATGCAATTAAATAAATTTGGAGACTTTAATTTATTATCGCTTACTATTGTTATTGTACTTTTATCTAATAATAAAATTCTTGAATGTTTAATAATCATATGAACAATATTACTTTTTCATAATTTTTAGCTTTAATTTGTTAACCTATTTAAAGTCTACATTCGCTATATAAAGATCAATAATTGTTACTCAAATACAAAACCGAACAAGACTTTTTCAAACAATAAACAAAAATAGAAAATACTTTAAAGTTGATATTGGTGGTTGTCAATCCATAGAATTTAACTTGGATTGTTAATAAATTGTGTCTAGTAATTTTAGGGGATAATTTAGGCTTTGGGGTTGAGACGGTAAATTAAAAGTATGTATGTGCTTAAATTATACTAACTAATAAAACACAATTTGTTATTTCATATACATGCGGTTGGGTGTGGTTTATGCGGTTTTTTAAAATATAAACCCAAACTCAATCTTAATTTGCCGGGGTTTTTTTTTCACGAAGTCCAAGACCAACCCATTCATTGTTCAACCCGCGAATTACGATCGATTTGGGTTGGGGCAATCGATTGGGGCGGTTTGACAATTTTATTGAACACCCCTAGTCGATGGAGAAAACAAATCATGGGCTGTTTAATTTTCTCAAACACTATCTAAATGCAAACACAAATTGCTACTGAAAGTCAAGAAACTATTTATGGCTTCCAAAGCAGTTGCAAACACTCTGTTTTAACAAAGTTAACAAAAAGTTGGATCAATTTTTATTAGATATTATGTTTAAGTTTAATCATAAAAGTTCTTTTAATAGCTATTGAATTTAAATTTGAGATCTACATAAAATTATGACAAAGAGTGAATCACATATTTCGTAATCTTTATGGATCAATTTTTGCAGATTTGTCCCTTAATTTATTTTTTTATAGTAAAAGCATCCCTCTTATTCACTGATTAATTTTTCAGCTATTACACAGTGGAGATGATCTCACGTGCATAATTGAAAGGCATTTTCATCCCTTCACCTAAAATTATATTTATAGTGCCAGAAGACCTATGAATTTTAAAACATGTTATTGCATATTTATCCATAAAAATTATAAATTGAACAATTGGACTATATTTAAAATTGATAACTATATATTTAGCCCCAAAAGTTAGATAAAATTGTGTAATTTTTAAAGTTTCAATAAATATAAATAAATAATTGGTGATATCGTAATTTTTTACATTTGAAATAAATTGGTGTAAAAGTTTATAATTGTTTATTTATGTGAAAAATGCATCTATAGTTTATAATTGTAAAGTAGAATGAAATTTAAGTGCGAAATTAGTCTAAAAAGCTCAGGCCCATAGATATATAGAATTCAGCCCAACCCATTAAGTAAAGTATTAATTTAAAATTCGACACTGTGAAAAACCCTAAATTGAAATTCATTCGACACTCTTTCTTTCTCTCTCCGATGGCTAAAAACCGTGAGCCTGTGAAGCCCCTCGGACCTGAATCGGATCACGGTGAAGAAGAAGACGAACCCCAATCAACACATATTGTCAAGAAACCCTCGGCGTTGAAATCGGTTCCACAGGCGCAGGTTTCCTCTTCAAAAAAACCGGGTAAAAAGCCACAATCCAAGACCGTTGTTTCTGAACCGGCCACTGGTGAAGAGAAAGAAGATGAGGAATGGAGCGAGGAAGATGAGGAATATGAGGAACATGAGCAGGTGTTTCTTAGAGGTATGCTAGATTACATTGCTAAGAAGAAATCAAACCCTCTTGCTGATCTTGATGCTCTTGTCGATTATAGTAAGAAGAATTTACGAATTGAGATGAGTAAAAACCAGTTGCAGGAAAAGATTAGGAGACTTGAGAAATATTTAACGAGTAAGAATGAACGTAGGAGGAATTTCTTGAAACCCTCCGAGAAGGAAATCATGTTGAAAGCAAATGGGGGAAGAATTATTAGGTTTTGGCACTGTTGAAAGCATGTTCTAATGGTTGACGAGCGGCGGGTTTTGATGATTGGAGCTGCCTGAGTTATTTGATTTTTCATCTTTTTGCTAGTTTTTGGTCTTTAGGTTTTTTAGTTTACCGTTAATGTTCATCTTTAATTGTTGAATTTCAGTACTTGTTTTGTGGTATCACTTTTTTAGGTAATATCTTTTTGCTTATGTGCCTTGTTTATTTTGTCAATTCTTTTGGACGTAAACTAATAAACTGGATACTAAATATTCTTCAATATATCATTCATTGCGTAGGATTAGTAAAGCTGGAAGCTGCAATTTAGATTTTGAGCCTTTGGTTTTCTTTTTTTATAACTAGTTTTGGGCATATGAATTATTTTTATAAAATTAGGCATATGATCAACTTTATTGATTTTGAATTTCTGATGTAGAGATGTTGTTGTTGGATATATTATGATGTAATGGTAATTTTTGATGTATTTATAATCTCAAAAGAAAAAGAAAATTCCACTTCAAGAATGAGTGATTAACACTTAAAGCTCATTTTTTTTTAGTAGTTAACATATTATTGCAGGAAAATTCAATTAAACCCAAGAAAACCCAATACAATGAAAGCTCTAGAATTATATGCTCCTATGTTCCTCTTTTATGATTTTCTGCTGATAGATTCATATTAAATGAACAAAATTGAAAAGGAACTAGTACATTAGTTATATTAAAACGAATGAATTTGCTCAATATTTTCAGAGGAGAAATAAGAGAATTTTTCAAAAGAGATTGTTTTTAGGAGTTTTGAAGACAAATAAAGCATAATATCTCTTAGAAAAATAAGAAAAATTGTTTGATTCTTACAAATAAGGCTTTTTTTTCCACATAAATACTTTTTTTTTAAATACAAAAATACAAAATTCGTTAGAATATTATGGGAAATTCTTACCAAACCGTGTTTGGCCAAACCCAAAGTAACTAAAAAGCAAGTGTAATACACTTGCTTTGGGATTTGATGTAACTTTCAGGAGAGTGACCAATCACAAAACAAGTGTAATACACTTGCTTGGTGGTTGGATGGATTTGGTCAAGCCAGACTTGACAAGAATTTTCCAGAATACTATATAAGATAGTGCATTGATACTTACATTTTAATACAAGTTAATCTTAAGGGTAATAAACAAAATATGTTATCTACTAAAATCTAACAAATTCACGATTTATTTTAACCATTTCCACATACTCTATGTTAAAACTTACATAACATATTCTATGCATCTTCGTAAAATTGATATATGAACAAACTAGTCAAATAAACCAAAATCAAATTAATTATACCAATTTAAGGGAGGTCGAAGTATATTATTCGTGGAGGTTGTTTTTGTCAAATGAAATCATACTTTCTTCGTCCCAATTATCTTTATTTCATGGTAGGGTTCCCATACGCTTATGAAATCCATTGTTCGATGGAAAAAATTTGGTCGTTCGAAAGATGGGTTTAAGATATTGGTGTAATTTTTGTTTGTAAAGATTTAGGTTTAGTATTATCTCAAATCATATGTGTTATGTGAGATAAATTTTGTAAGAGATACATAAATTTATGTCAAATCCGAGTGGAGTTTTATTGTAATATATATATATATATATATATATATATATAAATTTATGTCAAAACAAGTGGAGTTTGCGTATGTTTTTTTTGAGATAAGAATTGCTTATTTGGCTTTCAATAAATGTAAATTTGATACTAGGCCTGTCAAAGGTCGGGTCCGGACCCGGACCCGACCTGCTTATCAATTATCAGGCCCAGACCTAGACCTGCTTATCTATGCTTCCTGATGCACTAGAGACATTGATAGTAGGAGCTGATTGACTTCCACTAAGAAAGAAAATAAGCAGGTGGAATTATTACTTCATATTATTATATCTTATTATTTTCTTAAAGTTATGTTTATATAATATCACTATTGCATTTCGGCTACATAGATTATTTTGATGTGACATCCAAAACTGAAGCAGAGAGCATAATTACATTATGATTTGCTAGCAAGGTATTATTAAGTTTATATTTGTATAAGTTCCAACTTTATTTTTCTAATTATCACTTTATCACTACCTATGGTCTTCAGTTTATTCTTGTAGAGTTGATAGCACTTGGAGCCGATTCTTATGTCCTTGATCCTTAAACATTCAAGTGGAGGTTGAAAACTTATTTTAATATTGTAGTTTAAGTTGAAGTTATGTGACTTGATATCTAATGGTTTGTAGTTTTTGGTTTATTGAACTTTGTTTTGATCATATATATTGACTTATGGAACCTGTTTAGTTTATTTTCTAAATTCTGGTGGATGTTAAGAAATTTGAATTTTAGTTTGTTGCATTGTGATTGTGATGATGATATTGGTTCTTTTTTATTGTAGAATTAATGACTGAAAGATTATTGCATTTTTTTATCTTTTTTCGGTAGAGTAGTATGCAGGAAGAAGAGGGGGAAAAAAGGGCCGGGCTCAATGGGTCGGGTTTCGGGTCGGGTCTTGTTCGGGTCCGGATCCAAGTCTAAAAAATTATTATAAAGGAGATCTTGATTGGGTCTGGGTCAGGTCTGGGTCCAAACCTGACCTTTGACCGGCCTAATTTAAAACATGATAAATTTGTTTTAGAAAGTCTAAAAGTATTTGTCTCGCTTTTTTCTAACATAATATTATTTTGAGAAAACAGGACAAACAAACACGTTATATATGTCTCTTTAATCTCTTGATAATAGTAAAAATAATTATTATTCAAGATATTCAAGGACCTAAGATCTAAACAAAAGAAAGAAAAATGACCGCAAGATTTATTTTCATAGTAATTTCCAAACACTATCACATTCCTATAAATATCCAGGTTTTGTCCAAGCAATATTTGTCATAAAAGCATTCGATATAGTTTTTCAATTTTAGGAGTTTCCATAAATCATTTGTTTATTTGTTTGTAATTTTTCCATTTTTTTTCTTTTGTTAATCAAGTAAAATAAAAGGAATAAGGATCTACTTTGGTTTCTTACGGGCCACGTCAATTTGAAAGAGTTCCAATAATTATCAAACTCATAGGGTAATTATGTTAACTATGAACATTGAGTTTCACAGAATTGTGTTTTGTTTGTAATTTAACTCTACTATATAGTACATTTATTCATATCTCCTAAACCAAGCTAGCAAACTAATGGAGACTACCAAAATTAAAAGACTTTTACTTATGCAGACAAAATCTGCTGAAATTGTTGGTTCGATCGACGATCTCTTGACGGAAATTCTTCTACGTCTTCCCGTAAAATCGCTCATTGACTTCAAATTAGTATCCAAACAATGGCACTCTATCATCACAAATCCCAAATTTTGTCATCTTCGGAGTTGTCGGAAATCAGATCCCCCCATCGGATTACTATCGGACAACTGTGTATCAATAGGCTACGTTCCTTTCATTAAATTGGGTTTAAGGAAAGCACCACAAATATTGAAAGAACTTTCCGGCATCACTATTTTACAATCTTGCAATGGGTTGTTGCTATGTCAAAAGATTAAGCCCTCATGCTCTGATCGAGAGTACATTGTTTGTAATCCCACAACCAAACAATTCTCCTTCATCCCAGAAGTAGAAGTAATTAGAAATCAGGACTCTCGAGGGATGGTTTTGGCTTTTGACCCAACCAAGTCTCCTCACTATCACGTCGTTTGTGTACATCAACTGTGGAATTCCAGCGCACTTATTTCGGACGATGTATGGTTTCAGATTCAAATTTACTCATCTGAGACTAGATCTTGGAATATTTGCGGTGAGCCTGTTCTAAAGCGGCTATATTTATGCCATCTGGTCTATTGGAAGGGTGCGATTCATTGGATGAATTTTAGGACTCGTGAACATATGTATTTTGAAATTGATCGTCAGATGCTTCATAGAATCCCGATGTCACACCTCATAGAAATGAGGTCTATGTGGCTTCAATATTTTGAGGAATCGCGCGATCACCTTCACTTAATCGCAGCGGGTCCATATTTACTTTCATTTGATGTTTACGAGATGAAAAGTGATTATTCTGAGTGGTTTGTCAAGTATAAAGTTGATCTTTCACCGGTTGTCTCTTGTTATCCAGAGATAATTCGGGATTTAAATAATAATCTAAACTGCTACAATTTCCATGTACTTACTCTTGTCCGATATGAGGAGGAAGATGAGAAGGAACCATTCTTGGTTTTGCGTATCCCTGGGAAAGTCTTACGGTACAATCTTGTTTCCATGACTTTCGAAGAGTTGCCAGAGTTCGTGGGTGATAAAGGTAGAAATGTTAGTGAAAATTTCATTCAAGATATTAAAGAAATTGTGAATGAAATTTTCTGGAGTAAAGGATTTTTGTACATGGAGTCTCTATCATGTGTTTAGTACTTCTTTTTTGTTTGATTTTATTGCTATTTTTACTTGTAGTTTATAATTGTTCACATTAATTCAGAAAGTTGTTTATTCTTTACCTGATTCAGAAACGTAACAATACTATGATAAAATTGTTTATATTGCTTAATTCAGAGTTAAATATTTTTAAGTCAGAAATTAAAATACTTCATGCATATGGACATCTTATTTGCTTATACTTCTGTAATTTCCTTAACAATTCAATTAATGGCAGTATGTCACTTATCTCCATCATGTTTCCCGTAAATTAAACACTTGCAAATAGCCAATAGGTGAGTTAATTACTGTTACGGCTTTCAAACGCTCCTCGCCTTGCATAACTTTGGTAAGCATTCCGTGTTTTAATTAACTTAGCCTCGAAACATCTCAGGATAAGCAACAACAACTTGTGAAAGATCAACTTTAGAATTGACAAACCACTCAGAATAATCACTCTCCATTTCGTAAACATAAAACTGAATCCCATATTCACATACGGAGATTAAGTGAAGGTGATCATACGATTCCACAAAATAATCACTTCTCGAAACCCTGTCACCGGGACTGCGGCATTGGCATTTTATCAAGCACCTGGCGTTCATCCATGAATGAGACTCAGTTCTTTCCTCTAAATTTGGGATTTGGAAATAGTAATTTTTAGTGGTAGAATTACAAAACATGGCATTAATCCAATTAGGCATTATAGATTGTGTAGTACTTAACCACTATATAGTCTATATTATCTCCATCTTCATATTGTGGAGATTAAATTCTCAACAGTTCAACTCCGTCTCTTTATATGAATGATTTCTAGTCTCTAGAACAAGAATTTCCTTTTTTTTTGTTACATAGAGCAAGATTTTATATCAATTACATGTACACGTGGTGCAGCACATTAATACACTTTTTACATTTGGAGCGAAAATCCACATCAGCTATGTTCTGGCCAATGTGAACACATTTTTCAAATCCTATTTCTTTGAAGAACATACAGATGTGGATTCTCACTCCACATGTAAGAAGTGTATATATGGGCTGCATCACGTGTACTTGATGATGTGGTGCAGCGGTTGCACTATATGATTTCTCATTGTGTAAAGCTTGTACTTTCTGGTGAAATGGTGTTGTGAAATTGCTACTGTGTACAAGGATTAGTGTAAACTACTTTGTCGTTGTGGTTGATGTTGGAGTAAAGATTAGTGTAAAGGCTGATTTGAATAATGAAATTACAATGATATATGGCTGCATTAGAGAGCGAAAGACAAAAACAAAAACACCCCTTATGTTTTATCTTACTTTCAAAAATCTCCATGTGTTATATTAATTCTCAAAAACTTTCCTGTAATCTCACGTAAGTGTCAAATACATCCCCAGAAAAGTGAGTGTGTTTCAAATGTCAAAATTACAAGTATTTGTTCACATTGTGCATTTGATATGACAATTTTACCCTTGACATCGAAAGATAAAAATGCTACATATACTTTGTCTAACTCCAAAAAAAAAAACCATGTGTCATTTTAAATCCCCAAATAAATAAATAAATGCATAAGAAGAAAATGACACTGATAGAGGTTACCTGAAGTATTAGACAACATAGAAGAGGTGTCTTTTCGGGAGATTAATTAAAGGATCGGAAAACAATTAGACCTGAAGAGTAGAAAAATGAATACTCGATAAGATGTTGATAATTGTAACTATGATTCAAAAATAATGAGTGTGTGTTTTGGACGAGTTTCACGAAATTCTCTTTTATACAAGTAATCTGTAGAGAACTTTTCAAAATGAGTTGGAAATTGAAGATATATTAAAACTGGAGGGCCCTCAATAAAAAAGGAATAAGAAAGCAACAGATGTTGAAATTGATTTTTCTGAATCGTGCGTTTTGTGCGTGAGATAATATTAATTGTAATTGATTCACTCAATTTAATAAAATGGGAAAGAAATTGAGACAACCTAACTGAGATAACCCCCAATTTATTTTATCACTTTCAATTCTCGACTTTTAACTGAAGTTTATGGGTTAGGAAGGAAATAAGGGTGATAGTAAAATTACATTCCTGTCCTTTTAAATTGGGTGTGCCTCCCAATTTATTTTATCACTTTCAATTCTCGACTTTTAACTGAAGTTCATGGGTTAGGAAGGAAATAAGGGTGATAGTAAAATTACATTCCTGTCCTTTTAAATTGGGTGTGCCTTGAACATGCTTTTGTTCCCGTGAAAAATCTTGCCAGAAATTGGACTGAGGGTGGGGTCTATTTTAAAGCATTTTGGGAGAAAATGTGCGAAAACTGGAAAAAAACTGAAGGGTGATGTGCGCAAATCCCTATTAAGAAAATGAAGTAGTAAATTTTAATTTAATGCAACGAAAAAACAACCCAGCAAAGTAACCACTTTAACGCCAAAGTCCACACCTTACAAAGAAATCTATTAGCAAAATTTGAACTACAAGATTGAAAATTAAACAAAGCTACTTGATTTCCAATTTGAGTTTATGCAGTAAAAGTTTGTTTGAGCTCGATTTTTTATAACAAGTTTGAACAACATATTTTATTTGATAACTTATGAAACTCGATTCAAATTTAGTTTCATAAGCTACATATTGACAAAGTATATATGTAAAAATATCAAGCAAGGTTCTTTCCATCAAGAAAGAAGAAGATTTTAAGAATAACCTTTTAGAATGTTTAATTTTTAGATTACTATGACCAACAGGTGATTGGTGATCTAGTGGAAGGGACTAGTCACTACAAAGTAGGGGTGCATATGGTACGGTTCTGCGGTTTTTTTTACAAAATTTGTACCGTACCAATTAGTGCGGTTTTTAAAAACTCAAAACCAAACTAGAGTTTTATGAACCATACCAACAAACTCGGTTTTGTGCGGTTCCGGTACGGTACGGTACGGTTTTGCGGTTTTTTCGAACAAACTTTTTTCGTGCAATTTTTCTTATATAATTGATTACATAGTTGACAATAATATAAAAATTAATAATATAATATCTTACAAACTATTTTTTTCATTAAATAAAGCATCGAAAAAGAAAATGTTCACAAATTTGACGCTATAGTTCGACCTAATTGAATAAAATTAATTGGTTAATTATTTGATCATTGTTTTTATTATGTGAAGAAACTTACTATTTGGTATTTGTTGTCTAGAATTTTTGCATTTTAAGTTTTCAACATATAACAAGTTTAATTTGTGCTAAATTAGAGCATATTTATTTTTAATTGAACGCTAGCAATGTAGTAATTATAAACTATGATGGACTATAATATAAATTATAAATAATATAGTATTCAATAATATTTGAATTATAAATTTAAAAATATAAATTTATAAAATTTAGTTGTAAATATAAAAAAATGAATAGATAATTCATGTTTCTTTTCAATTTCGGTACGGTACGGTTTTTTACGGTATGAGAAGTCTAAAACCAAAATCATAACAAAATACTCGGTACGGTTTTCATCCATATATACCAAGACTTTCGGTTTTGAGAAAAAAACCTAACATTTGGTACGGTTCGGTACGGTACGGTACGGGATGGTCCGGTACGGTTTTGAAGACCATGTGCACCCCTACTACAAAGTAGCGGACCCAGGTTCGAATTCCTGTTGGGAGAGGTACCCACATTAATATGCCCAACCCGCCTCGAAAGGGATTAAACCCTTGGGGAACCAAAAAATAATAGATTACTATGGATATCAAATTGTGGAATATACACAAAAACTTGACATTAACCACATACCAACGATGCAGAAGTGATAGTTGCATAGTACATTCATTAAATTTTCAGGAAAAAAAATTATTAGTAATTTCATACAATCGATGAATTATTGGTATGCGCGGGTTTACATTAAATTAATTTCGTGTAAGACCTATATGTCTTTCGACGACTTACAATTCATCTACTTTGGTTTCTTACGGGCTACGGCAACTTGGAAGAGTTCTAATTATTATCAAACTCATAGTAATAAGGTAATTATTGTTGGGAAAAACCGGTTTTAAGATTATCAAAACTTGAATACAAAATTGAAACTGAAACAAACAAACCAATATGAACAGTAAACGAAAATATAATTAGTTATATAAACCGAACAGATAAATTGAAATCAACTTATCTCACAATTCTGTATAGTAACAGAATTGATCCAAACCAAATCGCAGAATTATTTCTGCTTGCCTTGAAGAAATTATCGACCCACTTCCGGTGCAATTGGGAATCACGAACACTTCTCCCAGGATAATTTGGTTACAAGAATTCCTCCACTGCACAGTAGCAGAAATTCCACCTCGAAGAACACTCAAAAGCAGAAAAGTAACCGAGAACTATTTTTCTTAGAGAGGATTTCGAGTGAGAGAGAACAGATTGTAGTTTCTGTTGGTGTGTTTTTCAGTGCTGAAATTGAGACTGTTACTGTTTTTCAATTTCGAATTTTAAATTCAAATCCAAATTTAATTCGAAATTCATCCAAAAAGATAAGTCCGAGACGAGACAATTCGCCCAAACGCCCAGCCCAGCCCAGCCCAGCCCAGTTCAGTTCAGTTCAGTTCAGATCCGAGCCGAGCCGAGTCGGGCGGGCGGCGGCGGCGCGCGTGTGGTGTATTCATATGATCCCCTTTGTAAAGACTTATACCAAGTCTAAACACTTAAGTTCATATATACTAGTACACACAATTAATAAAAGTCAATGTGGGACATATGAAGAGTTTGTAACTCTTCAACTTCCTCACAAGGCCTTTAATAGTCTTGGACCTATGAGGGACAAGCCCACATACAATTATCTTTATTGAATTTTAATTTCCCCAATAAATCTATATATATAACATATTTATCTATGGATTCCAACCTTTAATTAGGTATCCATAAACATAATTACAACAATAATTATCATGTCATCTGCAGGAGGCTCCGGTACTGTGTCCATGCAACCCACAAAAGTCGACCTATCCGGTTTACCGGAAAAGTTTTCGGGCCAATTTTTTAAGCGTTGGCAACAGCGCATGAAAATTTGGTTTACGATGAAGGGACTTTTGTCGGTTATTCAGGTGACTAGACCTGTACCAACTGAAACCGACCCAAAGACTGATCAAATAGCTGAATGGTCAGAACGGGACCAAATTGGTCGAGGAGTCATTCTATCTGCTTTATCGAATGTACTCTTTGACGTGTACTGTTCTGATTCATATACAGCAAAGTCTCTTTGGGACGAATTGGACAGGAAATATAATACTGAAGAGCAAGGGCTCGAAAAGTATTCTGTTTCCATGTTCCTGAAGTTTCAGATGGTTGAAGGAAAGTCTGTAGCTGAACAAACGCATGAACTGATAAATCTTGAGCACGCTCTTTCTGATGCTGAAATGAAACTTAAAGAAAAATTTCTGGTTATGTCAATCATTGAGAAGTTCCCCAAATCTTGGGAAAACTTTGGCATGACATTGAAACATCAAAAAGGAAAGCTGACTCTTGATGATCTTATGATTGCCATAAGTATCGAAGAGGAACACAAAAACCAAACTCATGGTGTTCCTGTTGAGTACCAGCCTAAGGCAAATATGATAACTGGAAAGAAAAAAGTGAATCATGTAAATCCAAACTCGAAATTTATAAATAAACCGAAAAACAAAAAGAAACCAAAGGCAAACAAACCATGCTGGACTTGTGGACAGATGGGTCACTGGGCTAAGGAGTGTCCTACTAAAAAGTCCAAAGCCAAATCTGAGTCTACTACACCGGCTACAGTCAACATGGTTGTGGGAGACATTGGTGAAACTAGCGCTCCGGCTATGGTAAACATGGTTGTGGGGGATACTAGTGAACCTAAAGCTCCAGAAAACTCTGTTGATGGGTATGTTTCCTTGAAACCTGAAATTCTCTCTATTTATGAACCATTTGATTGGCTAATAGACACTGGAGCAAATGTGCATGTATGTGCTGATAAATTGCTATTTGTGTCTTATCAGCCTGTTGATGGAAAATCCGTGACGATGGGAAATTCAAGTGGTGCTAAAGTGTAAGGGATAGGACGCGTGGACTTGAAGTTTCCTTCAGGGCGCATACTATCACTACAAAGGGTGCATCATGTTCCAACGATCAGGAGGAATATAATAAGTGGATCTGTAATAGTTAGGGAGGGTTACGAAATGAACTTTAAATCCAATAAAGTCGTAATTCTGTATTATGGGACTTTTGTTGGTAAAGGTTATTTAGATGATGGTTTATTTAAATTAAGAGTTGAAACTGTTGGTTCTAATAAAATTTCTGAATTTCCAGTTGTGAATGCAATTGAAACTTCTAATGTTTGGCATGATAGATTAGGACATTTAAATTTTGGTTCTGTTAAACGGATGATGAATTTAAATCTAATCCCCAAACATGAAATAAACCATAAAGACAGATGTCACATTTGTGTTGAAGCAAAACAAGTAAGAAAGCCATACCAATCGGTTGAAAGGCAGTCTGAAATACTTGATTTGGTTCATACGGACATTTGTAAATTCAATGGAATTTTAACTAAAGATAATAAGAAATACTTTATTACTTTTATAGATGATTGCAGTAGATATTGTTATGTTTATTTATTAGAACATAAATCTGAAGCACTTGAAAAATTCATAACGTTTAAAAATGAAGCTGAAACTCAAACTGGTAAGAAACTTAAACGGTTAAGATCAGATAGAGGTGGAGAATATGAGTCTAATTTGTTCGAAGAATATTGCCGAAATTTTGGCATTATTCACGAAGAGACTCCTCCATATTCCCCTTCGTCAAATGGGATAGCAGAACGAAAGAATAGAACTTTTAAAGATATGATTAATAGTTTGCTTTTGAATTCTGGATTGCCTAAATATATGTGGGGAGAAGCTTTGAATACGGCTTGCCATATTCTGAATAGAGTTCCTCTAAAACATAATGAAAGCACTCCGTTTGAATTCTGGAAAGGCAGAAAACCTAGTTTAAAATACTTTCGTGTGTGGGGCTGTCTTGCAAAAGTTCTAGTTCCAGAACACAAAAGAAAGAAACTGGGTCCAAAGACTGTTGATGCAATCTTTATAGGCTATGTGGAAACAAGCTATGCTCTCAGGTTTCTGGTTATAAAATCAGAAATTTCTGGCATAGAGGTTAACACAATAGTTGAATATCGTGATGCTACGTTCTTTGAGGACGTATTTCCCATGAAAACGGGAATACCTAATGAGAATTCTTTAGATTCAGCCCTTACATCTTCATCAATTCCTGATCATGTGGAAAAGATGACAAATGTGGGGGTTAATCCAAGTACTTCTGATTCAGTACCGATTGAATCAGATGAACCTAGACGGAGTAAGAGAGCTAGAATTACCAAGGATTTTGGAAGTGATTTTATCACTTACAACATCGAGGGTGATCCTGTAACCTTCAAAGATGCAATGACTTCGAAAGAAGCAAAGCATTGGAAGATAGCTGTCAAAAGTGAGATGGACTCCATAGTCTCTAATGGGACATGGGAACTAGTCGATCTCCCTCCGGGGTGTAATACGATTGGATGTAAATGGATCTTTAAAAAGAAATTTAAATCTGATGGAACCATAGATAAGTTTAAAGCCAGATTAGTTGCCAAAGGGTTTAGGCAAAAAGAGGGAATCGATTTTTTCGATACATATTCCCCTGTTGCTCGTTTGACTACAATCCGGGTGCTAATAGCACTGGCTTCTATATATGATTTTCCGATTCACCAAATGGATGTTAAAACAGCATTCCTGTATGGTGATCTCGAGGAAGAAATCTATATGGATCAGCCAGAGGGATTTGTAGCTTCTGGAAATGAGCGAAAAGTTTGCAAGCTTGTTAAATCACTATATGGTTTGAAACAAGCTCCTAAACAATGGCATGAAAAGTTTGATAAAACTATTTTATCTTTTGGCTTCGTTGTAAATGATAATGATAAGTGCATCTACTGTAAAGTTAAAGGTGATAAATGTATTGTTTTATGTCTGTATGTTGATGATATTCTATTGATTGGATCTAATATTGAGATAATAAATGAAACCAAGTCGTTCTTAAAGAGTAAGTTTGAAATGAAGGATATGGGTGTGGCAAATGTAATTCTTGGACTCAAGTTGACTCGATCAACTGAGGGTATAGCAGTTTCTCAATCTCACTATGTTGAGAAGATAATTGAGAAATTTGGCTATAAAGAATGTAAAATTGCCAAAACACCATATGATCCTTCAGTGGCTCTCTTTAAAAATGAAAGTGGTGTTCCTGTCTCTCAATTAAGATATTCACAAATTATTGGAAGCTTGCAATATCTGGCAAATGGCACGAGACCAGACATTTCGTTTGCAGTCTCGAAGTTAGCAAGATATACAAGTTGTCCAAATCGAACCCATTGGGGAGCTCTTGACCGAGTACTAAGGTATCTGAAGGGCACAGTATCACTATCTCTTCAATATGGCAGGTTCCCTGCAGTACTTGAAGGGTATAGTGACGCTAGCTGGATAGCCAAGAACTCCGGAAGCAATGGGTGTACGGGTTACGTTTTTACCCTTGGTGGGGGCGCTGTCTCCTGGAAGTCGACCAAGCAAACCTTGGTGACTCGGTCTACATTTGAGGCCGAATTATGTGCTTTAGACACGACAGGGACTGAAGCTGAATGGCTACATTGGTTATTGATCCAATTACCCATGGTTAGCTTGCCTCTTCCAGCAGTCGTGGTGCATTGTGATTCTCAAACCACAATTGCAAAGATTAAAAGCCAAAAATATAATCTTAAAACCGGTTTTTCCCAACAATTAATACATATATATATTAGTACATATATTCATATTGCTAAAAGAAAACCCTAGCAAACGAATGGAGACTATGAAAATTAAAAAACCTTTACTTATGCAGAGAAAATCTACTGAAATTGTTGCTTCAATTTCAAACTAGTTGCGTGTTATCCAGCCTCAGTTGAAAGCTTTTTATGATCAAGTTCATAATCCCACCCGTCATAATTTTTTAAAGTTGATTGAGTTGTTAATTGATTAAAAAAATTATTTCAAGAAGAAACCTGCTAAACAAGTAGCAGGTAAAACAATTAAGTGTGAAAGCATTAAATAAGGGCTGTAGAAAGGGATGTGATTATAAGGGCTGTGAGATAATCATTTTCCATTATCAAACACATAGTAATTAGGTAATTATGTAATTTCCTTAACTTACGTATAGAGTTTCAAAGTTGTGTAAGATTTAAAAGGAATATTAGGTTAAAGTAAAAAAGTTCATTTATTATATAATGTTAATTAATTATATAAGTAAAATGTATAAATTATATAATAATAATATTATATAGGCGGGTTCGAGTATTCGAGGTTGGAGAGACCAATCCCAAACCCGTCCCATATTTCAGTAATAAATTGATGATTTCTGACGAAAATTACAATCTTCCGATGATAAGGAATGGAATTGATGAAGATGACACAATAAATGACTTATATTGCCGAGGTACCACAATAAAAAACAATTTAAAATCCAGCAACTTTAGAGGGCAAAAAATAAAATTTTACCTCCATGGAGCTAACCATATTTTAAATTTCGCTATGTTACATATACGCATCTAATGATTATTCCCATCCTTTTTATCTATTTCTACTTTGAGAGTTACAAGCCTACCTTTTCAAAAACCAAGCCTTATTGATTCATAATCATTCTCATGCGTATCTACTGTGATTAGCTTCTCAGATAACTCTATGAAAAATTAAAATTACTCCCAATAACTTGTTCTCAAACTCGACAGAAATGTAATATCTGCACAGGTATACCTAAGTTTATCCTTTGTTAATTTTCAGATGCTAAATTATGTTGGGAGTCGAAGAATTCATTTACAAACTGAATTTTTCTAAACAGAAAAGGGAAAAAAAAACGACAAACAATTTATATCTATTATGTTTTAAGTTGTCGCAACTTCATTCTCTTATCCGCAGTTTTAGGCATAAACTCGTCGGAATTAAATTTAGTGTTCATATTGCTACATAAGCAAACTAAGATTGTTGGTGTTTAACAATTTGTGTACTTATTTAGGCAACTAAAATTCGCACATAGTTGTACGCGCAATAAAACATATAAACGTACTTACTTGGATCGAATTAATCCGTAGAACAAATTAACGAAAACCACAACAATTGAAAATAGTAATTAGACTGAGGTTGCGAATGCAATCTCCTTAAGATAATATTTCCGAGGCTGCTTACGGTGCACACAATATTCTCCGGTAGTCTCTCAAGATACGACAATCTTGATCATTTGTTGTTTGCACAAACAAAAAAGCCACATGCAAGTTGGAACTAATAGAACTTCGACTTTTTGAAAATAAAATAAGAATTGGAGAAGTGAGAATTTCAATTTTGATTTAGTTGAAATTAATTAATTTAAAACTGGCCAAATTACATCTCATATTTATAGATGTAAAAATGTCATTTTGGAAAAGACACAATGTTTCAATCCAAATGGTACCTCTTTGGATCGAACAAATACAACTCTTCTTTCAACTTATTTCATTCACCTATAAAAACTGCAAAAATGTGACATAGTTAATTACCACCTTGTGGCAGTCAGAGTGACAAAACCCCCCAATATGTTTGCTTATAGAGCAATTTAAGGCCACTCCAACGAGAAATTATGTAGTACAACCGCTGTACCACGTCATCAAGTACACGTGGTGCAGCCCACCAATACACTTGGGGCATGTGGATTAAAAATCCACATCACCCATATTCTGGCAGTGTGAACACAACTTTCTGAACCCCTATTTTTTTGGAACATGGCCAGAACATGGGGTGATGTGGATTAATAATCCACATGTCCCATGTGTATTGGTGGGCTGCACCACGTGTACTTGATGACGTGGTGCAGCGGTTGTACTAAATAATCTCTCCACTCCAACAGCACTTTTAAATTTCAGCCTCTTATCCTAAAATATAAGTAATGAACAGTGTTATACACTTCCACTTTTTACTTTGCACTCCAACGGCTAATTTATATTTTAACATATAACTTTTATATATTGCTCCCTCCATCCCATTATTTTTACTCCATTAGCTATATTATCTAGTCAAATTTTTCAATATTTTAAGTGATTTATCATGTTAAATTATTCACATTTTTGGCGTATTAAATCTTTTAAATATTAATATACGTAGTGTCATATAATATTATCAAATTATTAGTTAAATATATTAATTAAATTATTTTTTAATTTTCTTTTGAATTTACTCAAGTTGACTGGTCAATGGTACAAAGGGATAAAGATTAATGGGACGGAGGAAGTATTTTATATAAATAATAATCTATTTATAATATTAATTTTTCCATTTAATTTCATAAGCAAAAATAGTTTTTTTTTAAAAATATTTATTTTTGGAGTTTTATGGGCATAATATTTAATGTTTTGCATGAAAGTACAAAAACTTTTGTACTTTCTTACAAACAATTACAAATAGCAATTTGTATTTGGCAATGGGTATTTGGCCATCAAAATCTATAAATTTTAACAATTCCTAAATTATACATGTGCTCTTTGAGAACATTTTTTGTCATAATTTTAACAAAACTCTTGAAATTTAAGTTTTACACTTGCTCTTGGAGATGACCTAAGAACACCAATTTTATTTCTTAAGATTAAAATTGCGGGTAAGTGAAAATGTAAAGGATGTAAATTACGTACCGGAACTACATGTCTTCCATTTTCACTTCTTTGCAAGAGTTAAAAGGACTAAATTTATCTTTTTCCCGAAGGAAATTGTTGCTAAATACATTGATATACATTCTTACATGTAAATCTCAAACAATAGTCAACCACACACCCTCAAACTCATGTAGCTTTTTCCAAGTTTTAAAATAACAAGATTGTATTATATTACCAAGCGAGAAAGAATCATCTTCTTCCAGACACGGAGTAGAAACTGAAGTTGTAACCCAAATCTAGAGTCAAAGCAAGTACTAAAACATGATAAATTGAAGTACTCTTGTTTATCGACTCACTAGACCTATCAAATGGAACTATTGAATATTAAAAATAAATTGTCTAAACACAAGATAGCGACTCAATATATTGAAATCCATTTGTATCCCGAAATCTTAATGAATTCTTATGCACAGCACCATCAAACTTATGTAACTCTTCGAAAGTCTTAGAAACAAGATTATATCGTATGGCTTTCCCTGGAATCTGCAAAACCAAGAAAGAATCATCCTCTTCCTCGCAACGAACCATGCAAAACACAGCGAAAGCGCATTTCTGCCACCGCTCCATCGGGACAGGATAAAGCTGTATACTCTCAGGATTAGCAGCAACAACCATTGAAATATCAACTCGATACCTAACAAACCACTCGGAATAATCCCTTTTCATCTCATAAACATTGAACTCAACTTGTAGATCATAAACCTCAATGAAATGCAAATGATCACAAGACTCCCCAAAGTAATAATTATTTCTCCGCCGCCAACCCTCCGGAACTTGAGGCATAGGCATTTTCTCAAACATCTGGTGTTCAATATCAAAATACAAAGAATCTCCAGCCACATTTCTACTAATCCAATGTAGGGCACCATTCCAATAGACCACATCTTTGAGCTTGATATGTGGTGCAGTAAAGGGCTTATCAATTACCCTCCAACTACTGATATCAGAGGAGTAAATCAAAATCTGATAGGAAACCGAATTAGCTTTCCGAAAACCAACAACTTTGTAATGAGGAGATTTTGTGGGATCAAAACATAAGCTAATCCCATGTATTCCTTCTTTTATATTAGAGAGAGTGGAAAGTTGTTTTGTAGTTGGATTGTAAATACAATACCTGGTGGTAAAGGATAGGATACAAAAGGTGCAACAGAGAAATAACCCATTGCAGGACTGTAAAATTCTAATGCTGAATGGGTCTTTGTGTAATTCGAGTCTTTTGAATGGTGGGCTAGTTTTGTTGGGATAGAACGGGATGCATTCGAATTCAGCGTACCTGACGGGCAAGAAGAGGCCGATGGCGGGATATTTTTTCCAACTGCGGAGATGGCCGAATTTTGGATTCATGATGAGAGACTGCCAGTGTTTAGATACTGATTTGAAGCGGATGAGTGATTTTACAGGTAGACGCAACAAAATCTCTGTTAAGAGATCATCAATAGAAGCAATAAATTCAGCAGAATTTATCTGCTGCACTGCTTTAGGGATCTTTATTTTTTCCATGATTGTAGAACTACTGCAATTACATGTCAGGCAGAAAATTCTGATCAGAAAATTACTTCACACATTTCATAAATAAATAAATAGAATCTCTCCGGTTCTAATCTAAGGACATCAACAGGGCACTAGCTAAACAAATGTCTTTTTTCTTAAAGATAACAAATTTATAGTTCCAAATAATAAAGCCAATAAATAAACTCCCTGTAACATTCAAATTCGAAATATAAGCTCAAAAAATGAGAGAAGTTAAGAGCAATTACCCAAAAGCTTAAAGGAAATAATTGCAACAGCAACCACCGGAAACAGCACTTAATCAGAGCATTTCTGTAGAAAATTAGCGTCAATATAACAGGGCCAACAGCAATAGGGTAAAACGATTGTTACTTGATTAATATGGTTTGAAGATATTGGAGGAGGATATAGATGAGAAGAGGGAAAGTGGGTAAAAGAGACGAGGGCTTAATATGAAATCAAATTTGCCCTAATAGTTTTTTTTTCTTTTTTCTTAAAGGGCTGAAAATAGATTAACCCCGGAACAGATCAATTTTTTAATTTTTTATTCTTAAAGGGCTGAATCCAGTTTAACCCAGGAACAGATCAAATCTAGTACAGTATTATTGAGACCATATTTTGATCTGAATAGGGTTGTCAATGGATCGGATTCTGATCGGATCAGACTCGTTCAAATTCGGCTCCATTTATATAAAAGTATACTAATTCCCAAACATGCATGTTTATTGAGACTTCTTTTCTTTTCTTTTCTTTAATAATTTGTCTTTTAATTTGTCCACCATTTGATGTAGGTTGTTATAGTCGACAACAACGAGTTCAAATCATGTATTAAATTATACCGTGCTAATTATGAAGTACTAGATAAAATCAATGAAGGGTTTTTTGCACTTTGCACCCCTGAAACTTAGATTTAGCCTTTACACCCTCGAAATATAAATATAAAAAATGCAGCATTTTGCACCCTTTTTATTTTCATGCAAAAACTCAAGGGCTAAATAGGTAATTCAATTGTAAATCTTTGGCACTTTACACCCTCAAAACTTGAGAATTTGGCATTTTACACTCCCAAAATAAAATTATCACTTAACATTCTCTAATTAAGAACAAATCAGCAACTTGCACCCCCGAAACACGATAAATGGCACTTTGCACCCCAAAACACAAAATTAACACTTAACACCCTCAAATTAAAAAAAAAACTCAAATCCCTTGCTTTTTTCGTCAAAGTTGACCATCGGGGTGAAAAAATCTAAGGCAAAATAGGTAATTCATTTTTTTTTCTTAAATTTCGCAAAATACAATTTTAAATACTAGAATACTCATTTTTCTATCCATCTTTCTTGTCATCAATTTACATATCCATAAATAACTAAATAAAGTACACGTAAATTTCTGAAAGAACCATTGTCTACTTCAAAATATCAAATACCCATAAATTATTTACCAATTTTGCCTTAAATTTTTTTCACCCCAATGGTCAACTTTGCCGGAAAATCTGAGGGGTTTGAGTTTTTTTTTTTTTTTTTAATTTGAGGATGTTAAGTGCTAATTTTGTGTTTTGGGGTGCAAAGTGCCCATTTATTGTATTTCGGGGGTGCAAGTTGCTGATTTGTTCTTAATTAGAGGATGTTAAGTGCTAATTTTATTTTGGAGGTGCAGAGTGCCAAAGATTTAAATTTGAATTACTTAGTTTGCCCTTGTCTTTTTGTCTGAAAATAAAAGAGGGTGCAAAGTGCTGCATTTTTCATATTTTGAGGGTGCAAAGTGTTAAATCTAAGTTTCGGGGGTGCAAAATACCTATTTCCCATGTTTCGGAGGTGCAAAGTGCAAAAAAACTCATCAATGAATATATATATTTCCAACCCTAACAGTCATGAATTGAATATTTGCATGTTGAAAAAGTCTTATGGTAATAATCTTTAATCTATGTTTTAGAAGTGCTACCAAATAAGTTTAAAAGATATATTATTTTCATTCGTAATGATTGATTAATTTTTTAATAATTATTCTATAAATTCTATTTATACCTTCCGAACGGCGAAGTTCTAAAGTTATAAAATTACAACAATAGACATTGTCAACTCAATTCTTATAATTCACATAAATTACGATTGTGGGTTGGATAATGCTATTCAGACTAGGCCAAATCCAAATTTCATTTTATTCATGTCTGGCCGGATTTTGGTCGGCTTCACATCTTATTTAAAATCGAAATTTTTTCAAGTCCATTGAATCTTGTCCTAATTCGATCGGATATAGATTTGTCATTTTCCAAGTTCACACAAATATGTTGTTTAAACAAGTTTGTTAATATTATAATTTCATTTAAATTTAGCACAATGTTCAAACTTTCTTAACTAAAATTTATTTGTTCAAATGAAAATAAATAAAAGGGTAAATGTCAGTAATAGTCCTCCTTATCTATAACTTTATGCATAGTCACATTAGTGCCCACAACATATTATTTGTTTCACTTTGGACTTTTTCAAGCTATCGACGACTGCACCGAGATCACGTGAGTTATACGTGCATATTCATGAGGATATGTTTGTCCATTCACAATAATAATGTTCTACATAAGTCCCACATAAAATCTGTTTGTATCAACTTAGTTCTTGCCTTTTAGAAATACTAATTTTAAATAACTAAAAATTATCATTTAAAAATGATATTTCTTGGAAGGGCCAAGTAAATAAATTATTTTATGAATTTGTTGAACATATAACATTTATGAATTATAATTCACTCTAAGATTCCATCAAGACCATATAAGCAAAAATTGAATTAAATAATTTTCTTCAGTATATTGCATTGGAAGAGTAAATGTGTAAATGTTCTTAAATATGCTCTATCCATTCCATTATTTTTACTCAATTAGCTACAATATTCGATCAAACTTTTCAATCTTTTAAGTGACTTATCATGTTAAATTATTCACATTTGTGGTGCATTAAATTTTATTATTATTAATATATATATGATATGTGATATTATCAATTTATTAGTAAAATATTTTAATTAAATTATTTATCACAATTTTTATAAATTTAGTCAAGTTGATTTATCAACTGTACTAAGAGATAAATAAAAATGGGATGGAAGAAGTAATAAATATTCTTCCCATATCTAATCTAATCTAATCTAATATAATCTAATATTTGATCCAACCAAGTCTCCTCACTATCATGTTGTTTGTGTCCATGTATGCCCAAAGGATCGCGACAACTTATTATTACGGATTCAAATTTACTCATCCAGGACTGGTTCTTGGAGAATATGTGGCGACCCTTTCTTGTCTCAGCCAAAGTATGATCATCATGTCTATTGGAACGGGTCGATTCATTGGATGAGTACTTGGCCTCTTGAGTTTTCATATTTCAACATTGACCGCCAGGTGCTTAACAAAATGACGCGGCCACCAATCACTGTTGGTGGCTTGACAAGGCCGTTTTACTATTTCGGGGAATCGTGTGATCACCTTCACTTTATCTCAGCGTTTAGATCTCGGTTTGATATTTATGAGATGGAGAGGGATTATTCTGAGTGGTTTGTCAAGTATAAAGTTGATCTTCAGTGTGTTGGTGGTTGTTATCCAAAGATAATTGATGAAAGTGATGTAAAATACTTTAAGTACTTTACCTTGTCCGAGATGATAAGGAACCGTTCTTGGTTTTGCCAACTTTTAAGCAGGTCGTCCGGTACAATCTTGTTTCCATGACTTTCCGAGTATTACACAAGTTCGTGACCCAAAGAATTCCGAAAATTGGATTTCAATACATTGAGTCTCTTTCTTGTGTTTAGACACTTACTTGTTTTATGTTTGATTTAATTTCAATTTTACAGCTTGTTATACAGATTTTTGTTCTTTAGCTAAATAAGCGTGTTAATTCTGGCTACAACCACATGTCTTTTATACTTATAGTTTTCTTCAATTTCAACTCATATAAAAAGAACTAAGTTCAGTTGAACTTTGTTGGAAAAAATGAAAATTAATATTGTAACAACAATTGAAGACTTTAAATTGTGTAACGGTAGAAACTGAAATGGCCTTTAATTATTTTTCTTTCTGATTTTGCCCTTCTCCGTTCCTATATATAAAGGAGCTCCCTTCACTCTATTTTTCACACCAACAACAATCATATTCTCTTCTTTGTTTAGAGTTCTAAAGAATTTCAGTTCGATTAGCAAAAGCTTGGTGCAAAGCTTCTTGCTAGTAGTGTTGTATCCTGGGATACAAACGTTCAAGGAGCCTCGAGCACGAACCGGAAGGGTGAGGGAGCGAATTTGTCTTAAGGACACTGTGTTTTCACACAGGCCTCGGTTTGGTTCATTTTGTTAATTGTTGCTTACTTTCTGTCCAGATTATCTTGTATTTAAATTCTAAAAATTTCCTTTTACGTATACATTTTTCTAACAAACTTGAACCCAAGCATCTTTTCCATGTCCACTCAATTTCAAACTTGTTGCGTATAATCTAGCCTCAATATAATTCTTTTTAAGATCAAGTTCATAATCCCTATTCGTCATAGATTCTTTCACATAATCAAAACATTGTTTTCTTCCTGAATTGGCTTCCGACAGCTTAAATTATTGTCCTATGTCTGAGTTAAATGATTCTTGAGGAAATGCAAAGGTAAAATGCACAATAAAAGTAGTTTTTTTTTTCATGAAAATCATCGTCTTTCAACAGTTTCTGAAAATGTTTATACATATGAGTTCGCAACGAGACGAAGAAAACTCTCAAACTTATCCGATGAACAGCCACCGGAGAGTGGTGGCCGAACGTAAGGAAGAATATGAAGGCTATGGATGGGTGGGTGGGTCTATGGGTTTCAATTTTTTTAATTAAATAATAATAATAATAATAATAATAATAATAATTTATAAAATTTACTATTTTATAAAATTTAAATAGGATTAGTATTATGTAAATTTTACATAATTTAAAATTTTTTTTATTTTATATTTTTTAGATTTGTATTAAAGTATTATTTAATTTATTTATATTGTTTATAAAATCAAATTGGTTAAATTGATATGTAAATATAATAAGCTAAAACTCCAAATTGGTCTACACGTTGTCTTATTCGAGCTAATTTTAAAATTGGGCAACAATGTGGACTAAACCATCAGAAAATTTGAAGATATGGGGTTATTTTGCCAAGATGAAATTTTATGGGGTAGAATTTTTCAGTCAACATAAGTAATGATATCAATTTTGCAATAAGACTTAAATGCCACATTAGTCATTTTTTACGGCGGTACCAAAAGTGATTCGATTTTTTTAATTGTGGTACCAAATGTATCAGACTCAATTTTTATGGAAGCACCACAAGTGCAATTCTCTTATTGTAGTTGTCACAATTTTTTTTTTTTTTGGTTTCCCAAGGGTTTAATCCCTTTCGAGGCGCGTCGGGCACATAATGTGGGAACCTCTCCCAACAGGGATTCGAACCTGAGTCCGCTACTTTATAGTGACTAGTCCCTTCCACTAGACCAATCACCTGTTGGTGTCACAATTATTATTGTAACAACACTAAAATTGTTGTCAATAATAACATGCAAATAGTAATAATTTTTACTTTGCAAATAATGATAGATCTTACTTTGTCAATAATAGACAAATTTCATGTAGTGCATCCACCTATTTCACTCGAAAAATTAACTCAGATAAAACAAACACTGTCTTAGAATTAATTTAGACTCACGGTAATATTAAAAGGTATTCAAATAGCGCCATAATTTATCAACATAACATTGAAAAATAGAAACAAACTAGACTGATATAATGAATTCCTATTAGGCACATTATCACATCATATTGCCCAAAATTTCAACAAGGCACGTACATGACAAAAATCAAATTTCAACAACAATTTTTTTTAATGTTCAGATAGTAAAAATACTTCCAGGTAATAATATTACAATGGTTATTATTAGCCTAGTTAATATGTCCATATGAATGAGTATTTTAATTTCTTTGAAATGGACATACTTAAGAGAGAAGAGAAAATAGTTCTAAAATTTAACTCTGAATTAAGTAATATAAACAATTTTTGCTTAGTATTGTTTTGCTTTATGAACCAGGTAAAGAATGAACAACTTTCTTAATCAATGTGAACAAAAAGTAAAAATAGCAATAAAATCAAACATAAAAGAAGTACTAAACACATGATAGAGACTCCGTGTAAAGAAATCCACCACTCCTTATAATGAATTTTTCTCCAATATTTTTACCTTTATCAACCACCAACTTTTTACCTTTTTTCTTGTACTCATGCAACTCTTCGAAAGTCTTGGAAACAAGATTGTACCGTAAGACTTCCCCAGGGATACGCAAAATCAAGAATGGTTCCTTCTCATCTCCCTCCTCGTATCGGACAAGAGAAAGTACATTGAACACGTGGTAGTTTCGATTAGTATTTTTCTCATATCGAATCATCTTTGGATAACTAGCACCAACCGGTGAAAGATCAATTTTATACTTGACAAACCACTCAGAATAATCACTTTTCATCTCGTAAACATTGAATGAAGATAAAAATGAACACGTTGCGATTACGTGAAGGTGATCACGCGACTCAAAATATTGAACCCCCGAATAACTAATGACGGATGACATCGGGATTCTACGAAGCACCTGATTGTCAATTTCGAAATACATGTGTTCACGAGTCCAATTATTCAACCAATGAATCGCACCCTTACAATAAACCGGATGGTAAAATTTTAGCGGTCCTCGATCAGGCTCACCGCATATATTCCAAGATCGAGTCTCAGATGAGTAAACTTGAATCTGACACCATCGACCTTCCGGAAGCTGATGAATGGCAGAATTCCACCGTTGTTGGAGACAAACGACATGATAGTGAGGAGATTTGGTTGGGTCAAAAGCCAAGACCATCCCTCCATAGCCCTGATTTCTAATTACTTCTAGTTGTGGGATCAAAGAGAACTGTTTGGTCATGGGATTACAAACAAAGTACTCTCGATTAGAGAAGGGGGACTTGGCCTTAATCTTTTGACATAGCAACAACCCATTGCAAGATTGTAAAATAGTGATGCCGGAAAATTCTTTCAATATTTGTGGTGCTTTCCTTAAACCCAATTTAGAGAATGGAACGTATTCTATTGATCCATAGTTGTCCGATAGTAATCCCATGGGGGGATCCGGTTTCCGACAACTCCGAAGGTGACAAAATTTGGGATTTGTGATGATAGAGTGCCATTGTTTGGATACTAATTTGAAGTCGATGATCGAATTTATGGGAAGACGTAGAAGAATTTCCGTCAAGAGATCGTCGTTCGAACCAACAATTTCAGCAGATTTTGTCTGCATAAGTAAAGGTTTTTTAATTTTGATAGTCTCCATTCCATTAGTTTGCTAGGGTTTTCGTTTAGCAATATGAATATATGTACAAATAAATATATATGTAGTAAATATATATATATATATATATATATATATATATATATATATATATATATATATATATATATATATATATATATATATATATATATTACCAACCCAAATACTACATATATAATTAACAAAACTAGGTCTGAAGTTAAGGAAATTACCTTATTACTATATATGTGTTTGATAATCATTAGAACTCTTTCAAGTTGCCGTAGCCCGTAAGAAACCAAAGTAGATGAATTTGTAAGAGATACGTTTTTATACTTCTTCCTTTTTACATGTTTAACAAATGGAAAAAATATCAAAAATTTACAAACAAATAAATGATACATGCATGGAAACTCCAAAAAATGAAACTTCGTAGGTCTAGAACGAACACTTTTTATTTTTGGACAACATTGGGGACGGGCGTGGACACAGCTAAATGAATGTCCGACACGTTACGGACACGACATGATTCTTTCAATAATATTTCAAAATTTAAGATCTATTACTAGTAATAAGAATTTAATTTAATTTAATTTATTAATTCAACATGTGCAATAATTTATTCTAAAATTGACAATAACCTTCCAATTAATTTGTGAAGAAATTTAAAATGAGATTTCTTTGCTTATAAAATAAAATACAGGGGAATTTCTGCTATCAAAAATAACATAACACAGAAGATCTTTTCCAATTGATCAAATCACATGGGCTAATTTTGCATTTCTCTAATTAGATTTCTTGTATAGTTGTATCACCAAATTTATTGGACATAGAGTTTAGATTCAACAACGAGACTTAAATTTGATTTTGATTATATAGTAACTTGTTTGAACTCAATCTCTCTAATTATCGAATCAAACTTAATTAAACAATACTTATCATTTAATTAACTTATAAAATTCGTTTTAAGCTAGACGTATAATTTCACACACACTTTAAAATAATATAATCTTTACTTGCGTAGAAAATTAATTGACCTCAACGCAATTTTTAAAGTGCCTCTTTATTCATGACTATAATCTTAGGTAAAAAAATAATGAAAGTGTATTTTAATGATAGATGTTATTAGTGTAACCTTCTGTTTGTTGATTACAAAAAACATCAAAGGATAGTTCCTGGCTTTAATCTCTTTTTCAACAGATTTGTTTTGTTTTAAATTAAATAGTTGGCACCATTACTAATTTATAATAGTGAAGTCCAGTTTCGACAGAGAAAAACTTGATCAAAACGGATAGGATCAGCATACATATGCTTGGAAATGGATGCTTAAGAGAAAAGGTACCTATTAGTTAATTAATATTTAACACTGAATTAAACAATATAATCTTTACTTATTAATATGTTTTCCAGGTAAAAAAGGAATAACTTTACTTGAAATAGTTGATACATCAAACTCTATTGATTGTGATATACCAAATATTTAATACAAATCACAAATTAGAATAAAGTCATACTATGACCCAAACTCTTATTCATGTAACCAAATATTCTATATATCAGACATACATATTGTAACCAAATGCATGTATATTGACCAAGACTAACCATGTCTTATTCGACATACACCAATCTATTCCATTATGATAAAATCTGGTCCGTATGATAGACTTCATGTAGTTTGACATACCCGTATGATCGACCTCGTGTAGTTCAACATAGACGTGTATCAAATCTGCTCCATTATGATCAAATTTTATCCTTGTTATTCGACATATATCAAGTAAGCACTATTTGATCGAACTACACTGATATAGGTATTTTCGATCATTCCATTTGTTCTATGAAAAACAATGAATAAAATTTCTTAGGCTGTGTTTGGTTTGCTATAAACACTAGACAAAATGAGTGAGAATCATGTATAATTAAAATATTTTGCCTCTTTGTGAGTAGGGTATTTTAGATATAACGAATGTATAGATAAAAAAATAAAAAAATAAAAAAGAAGAAGAAAAAACATAGGTATTTCAGACGTAAGGTGTCACTAAAAAAAAAAAAAAGAAGAATGTATAGACTAATTCATCTTTTTAATAGGCTGTCAATCAGCCCTCTGTAGAGTTCTTGAACAGGTCGTAGAGTTCTTGAACAGGTCCGATTGTAAGACTTCGTCTGTTCTATTAATCTCTATAGAGTTCTGAACAACAAGTCCGGTCTAAGATTTGAAGAGTTTCAAATTCATATTAATCAAGAAAAGAAAAATGGAATTGATCAAAATCAAGATACCTGAAACAGTAGAGCATAGAAAATCAGCTGAAATTGTTGGTTCAATCGATGATCTCTTAACAGAAATTCTTCTACATCTTCCCGTAAAATCACTCCTTGACTTCAAATTAGTATCCAAAAAATGGCACTCAATCATCACAAATCCCGACTTCTATCGCCTCCGCAGTCGAAAAAAAAATCCCGCCATTGGCCTCTTTTGGCGATCCATGAACTTTCGATTGAATAGATCGTTTGACTACATTCCATTCTCTGCCCAAAGACCATTTGTATTCGCAAGAGAATTCTCCGACATAACTATCGTACAATCTTGTAACGGACTATTACTGTGTCGAAATTATGAGATCCGCCTGCATAGAGAATCGAGGTACTTCGTTTGTAATCCCACCACCAAACAATTCTCTAAGATACCGAATTTAGACAGAAGAACTCGACGGTTTATACATGGGATGAGTTTGGCTTTTGACCCCGCCAAGTCTCCTAACTTCAAAGTTGTTTGTGTCCATGAATCACAAAAGAACCGGAGCTTGTTTAGACGTGGGAGCGACTTACAGCTTCAGATTCAAATTTACTCGTCCGAGACAGGTTATTGGGAAATATGTGGCGACCCTTTTACTAGTCTAATCGACTTTCGTCATTCCATCTATTGGAACGACTCTGTTCATTGGATAGGTAATCATCTTACTGAATCTTTGTATTTCAACGTTGACCGCCAGATGTTCGGCAATATTGCTATTCCGCCAATCCCAGATGGCGAGATTTCTTACGATGGTTATTTTGAAGAATCCTGTGATCACCTTCACTTAATTGTACAATGTCAATCTGAGATTCAGTTTAATGTTTATGAGATGAAAAGGGATTATTCTGAGTGGTTTGTTAAGTATGAAGTTGATATTTCGCCAATTATTGCTGCTTATCCTGAGATGATTCGAGATTATAATAACCAAAACTACTACCTTTTCCATGTACTTTCTCTTGTTCGAGGTGAGAAAGATGAGGAATCATTCTTGGTTTTGCATATTCTTAGAAAAGTAGTACGGTACAATATTGCTTCCATGACTTTCGAGAAGCTACATGAGTTCCAAGACGTACAACGGGATCATGAATATGAAGTTTTATCTCGAAATGCATTTCAGTACATTGAATCTCTCGCTTGTGTTTAATACTTGTTTTTGTTTTTTTTTCCAAAAAAGAAAAAATGGTTATTCAAGTTTTAAGTTTAACTTAATTTCTTTTGAGACGTCGCACTTTTCCATTTTGGTTTGTATTGACAAATGTAAACCCATCAGAGCTGTAAAATGATATTTTCTGCTTTCATTTAAGAAACTTTTGAGCTGTATACGAGTTGTAGCCACCCCCTGAATTCACATGTGGTTGTAGCCAGAATCAACACACTTATTTAGCTAAAGACCAAAATCTGTGCAATTAAATCAAACATAAAACAAACAAGTACCTAAACACAAGAGAGAGACTCAATGTGACTGAAATCCAATTCTAGGAATTCTTATTACACGTCCAGAAAATATATTATATTTACTTTCAGTACTGGTCACGAAATCGTGTAAAACTCGGAAAGTCATGGAAACAAGATTGTACCACGCGATGTGCTTAAGAATCTGCAAAACCAAGAACGGTTCCTAATCATCTCGGACAAGATAAAGTACCTTGAAAAAATCACAAGACTTTTTTGTCAAAATATATTAGTTATAAGACTTCTTTGTCAATCCGAAAAGTTCCAGGACATTTTTGATAGCAAGAAATAGTTGCTGGATCAATTTTTTAATTTTTCCATGTTGGCAATTTGTGCCAAAATAGGACTATATTGCCAAATATATAAATTACAGAATTTTTTTATCAGCCCGATAAATTAAAGTACTTTTTCATCAGCAAGCAATAATCAAGGGACCAATTTTGCAGTTTTCCCAAACTATTAATACATGTTTTTCATAGACAGTATAAAATTATAGAATTACTGTATGAATATGTATTAGTGCATTCATATACTCCACCTAAAATTTGACATGTTCATATCATAGAGGTCAATAATTTTTTAACTTGATTATTTCTTCTCTGTATTCTGAAAATGTCTTTTACACAATAATAATATAAAAGAACATCAAATAAAAGATCAGTTAATATTAATGCAGCAAAACGAATCTGATTCAACTAGTATGTAGTAATATAAATGAATACTAGGTAAAATTCTGAATAGATTTGTTCATTCTTTTAAGGATAGTTTCACGCAAGTTTCGCATAACACATAAAAGTGTCGTGCATTTTTATTCATTACTTCGTAAGATAAACTAGGTAACGACGAGGTCATGTTGATTGACAAAAAAATTAAGACAATATACATATAATAAAGCATGCAATGTTATTTGAATAAATCATCAAGTACTAAGTCTTTGATGAACTCTTCCCATGTCTTGTTAGAATAATTAAATTGTGAAGGATTAGGAGATGACTATTTCACATTATGTTTTCTATAAATACTCACACAATCCATGCTAAGATTATCACCTAAGCCCCAATATATACATAATTACCTACTAATTCATCGCAATCTAATTAATTAAAATGAAGATTGTGTTTGGCTTTCTTGCTACAATTCTTATTGTTTCTTGGGCACCATTTTCATATGCATCGGACCCCAGCCCTCTGCAGGACTTCTGTGTCGCAGTTAGCGACTCCGCCTCGGCTGGTATTTAACTACAAATCCAATTTCTTTATTAGAGTTTTATTTTGCAATTACTGAATAGGGTAGAAATTAAATATATCCTGAAGATATTATATGATGTTGCATTGCTTATACTCCTACAAGTAATTATAGTTAAGATCATTCACTTTTTCTTTTTACCATTAGTTCTAACAGTTCTCTTGTTATGTGTTGCTTAAAATGCAGTTTTCGTGAATGGAAAATTTTGCAAGAACCCAAACATGGTTGTTGCTGAAGATTTCTTTTTATCTGGTTTAAATAAGCCTGGAAACACATCAAACGCAGTTGGATCAAGGGTCACTCCCGTAAATGTAAACCAACTACCAGGACTCAATACTCTAGGCATTTCTGCAGTCGTATAGATTATGCACCAAACGGTCTCAACCCACCCCACACACACCCTCGAGCAACTGAGATACTCGTTGTATTGGAAGGCACTCTTTATGTTGGATTTGTGACCTCAAATCCCGCAAATCCTGCCATGAAAAACAAGCTTTTTACCAAATACTTAAATCCAGGAGACGTATTTGTGTTTCCAGAGGGCTTGATTCACTTTCAATTTAATGTTGGAAAAACCAATGCGGTCGCGTTTGCTGGTCTAAGCAGCCAAAATCCAGGAGTTATAACTATTGCAAATGCAGTTTTTGGTTCAGATCCGCCAATTAATCCAGCTGTTTTGACCAAGGCATTCCAAGTTGAAAAGAATGTGATTGACTACCTTCAAGCACAATTTTAGTCCAACATTGGTTAAAACAAAATACATTCTCTATCTAAATAAATATATATATTGATTTATGTATAATATGTACTTTATCTATCTAAATAAATGATTGATAATTTATGTGTTTCATCATCTCTTCATATTATAATAACGTAACAACAATCTCTGCGAAATTTTCCACCAACCAAAAATAGGGAGCATAAGAGCAAACATGACAGAAGTTTGATGCTTCACATAATTTTAATTCGCTCTTTTATTATTAGCAAAATCCAACCTTCCTGTAGTTGAATATAAATAGGCTTAATTATAAGGTCTCAATTTGAGGACGAAACTCAATTAATCTTGATATAAATTTGAAGATTATGATAGAATTTAATTGCATGTACTTTTAGTTAAAGGACTTATAAGTCATTTATTTTAACATGATAAAAACATAAAATAGTTGACAAAAGGGCATCTTCATTATTTTAAAAAATTTACTCGAGTATAAATTAATACATAGTTTGACAGATTTACACTTTGAGAAAGATAAACTCGACACCATTGCTGAATGAAGCTTAAGAATAAGTAAATTGAAATGTTGAGTTTTACAATTTTTTGAAGCAAAGTTCAATTACTTTCCTACTTGTACTAAAACTGTTTGCACAAATATTTCCAATTAGTTGATAACACGAGTTAATAAACTTCTGAGAATTTTTCTCATGGAAAGAATATTAAATTTTACATTGGAACGAGGGACTTTCACCTAAGCATAATTCATCTCGTTACATACCTAAAATTGGTCTATGAAAAATTCATATAGCTAATGGCTAGAAACAATACCACATGTAAATATTCACAATGTGTATAGGGTATATATATACTAGAAATAATTTTCATGTAATAATTTCAGCTCTGCGAATTCAATAAGAAAAGAAACGTTCAGAATATGTGAAAGGAATTTATGACGGGCGGGGATTATGAACTTGATCATAAAAAGCTTTCAACACACGCAATTAGTTTGAAAATGAGTGCAGACAAAAAACATGCTTACATTTTCGATATAGGTCGACGACACTTTGCCTTCTAATCCTTTTCGAAACTGTTTGAACTTAGCTTTTTATATGAGCTGAACTTGAAGAAAACTTCAACATACAAAGTTGTAGCCATCAAGCAAGATAAGCAAAACCAAGAATGGTAGAAATTAACACAGTTATTGAGCTAAACAACACCAATCTGTCTAGAAAATAAAATTGCAATTAAATCAACCTAAACACAAGAGAGGGACTCAATGTACTGAAATCCAATACTTGAAGGACTTAAAACACCGAGATGATTCCTTTTATAAATACTTTATCGCTCGCGAAGTCATGTAATACTCGGGAAGTCATGGAAACAAGATTGTATCGTACGACTTTTCTAGTAATAAGCAAAACCAAAAATGGTTCTTCCTCCTTCTCCTCACCCCGGACAAGAGAAAGTACACGGAAATCGTAGTAGTTTTGATTATTGTAATCTCGAATCATCTCCGGATCCGTAACAACCATCTCCGGATAAGCAGCAACAACCAGTGATAGATCAACTTTGTACTTGATAAACCACTCGGAAGAATCCTTTTTCATCTCATAAACATCAAACCGAATTTCAGATCGACACTTTTTGATAAAGTGAAGGTGATCACACGATTCCCCGAGATAATAAAAGAAATTCTTCGCCCTGTCAGAAAATGGGATTCGTGGAAGAGGGCTTTTGTCAAGCACCTGGCGTTCAATGTTGAAACACATAAAAATCGCAGACAAAATGCTTGTCCATATAACCGACCCGTTCCAATAGACAGCACGACCAGAAATTAGTGGACATGAGAAAGGGTTGCCGCATATTTTCCAAGAACCAGTCATTGATGAGTAAACTTGAGTCCCATACAATAAGTTGTCGCGATTCTTTCCGAATTGATGGATACAAACAACATGATAGTGAGGAGATATGGATGGGTCAAAAGCCAAACCCATCCATCTTATTACGGTTTCATCTAAATGTGGGATCCGGAAAGAGTGTTTGGTAATGGGATTACAAACATAGTACTTACGATCTCTAATGTGTTGACAGAGTATCAGTCCATTGCAAGATTGTAAGATTTCGATGTCAGAGGGGAAGTCTCCAGTGAGCCCAATTGGTGAAAACCTCGGGGCAGAGAATGGAACGTAGTCCAACCTTTCAGAGCCTATGGTGCTCAACAAGAGCCCAATTGCAGGGGGGTTTGTTTTCCGACAACTCCGGAGGTGACAAAAATTGGGATTTGTGATGATAGAGTGCCATTTTGGGGATACTAATTTGAAGTCGATGAGTGAATCTATTGGGAGGCGGAGGAGAATTTCCGTCAAAAGATCTTCGTTTGAACCAACAATTTCAACGGAGTTTGTCTGCATTTGTACTGTTAAAGTATTTTTTAATTTGATCTTTCTCCAAAAAAAAATTGGCTAGGGCTTTTCGTTTATCAGATTTATAAATATTTATAGTACTACTATTATTAGGGTTTTCAATTGAGCCGGTCCTATCCGAAGTCCGATGGCTCAATCTGATGAAAATTAGCTCGAAGCTGAATATTTGTGAGTCGGGTCGAGTTTTAGCCATTATATTAAGTCCGATCAATTTATGAGTTGAGTTTGAGCCTAACACGGCTCAGCGCCCGAACATATTATTCTTTTAAATATTACGATTAAACATTTGTATAGTAATTTACTAATTATTATTTTTATTAAGTAAACTTACAAAATGTTATAATGTAAACTCACTATGTTGGTATATCAATTTCATATTGATGACCAAAATCCAAAATAGAAAATTTAAATCAAAGATAAAAAAAATACAGTTCAATAAATTGGAGTATTGAGAGTGCATGTTCATATAGATCAAACGTATCTTAAAAAATATGGGCAAATAATTCGATCTTTCAGTTAAAATATTATTTAATATTATATACTCGTGTCTTAAGTAATAGTATAGTAGTCTATTCATGTGTGTTTCGGTAATCTAAATATTTTATACTTTAAGTTATTTGTGACTATATTATTAAACCCGATATAAGCCTGATATAGACCCGAAATCTGAAAAATTACATAGGTCGAGTTTGAGCCAGAGAAAACAAAAAATTTATGAGTTGAGTTTGAGCCTATAACTATGAAACTCGACATTATTTGAGTTCGAGCTACTAAAACTCGGCTTACAGAGCCCGATTGACAGTCCTAACTATTACTAAACCCCTAAAAAGGAGAAAAGGAACACACCTCCATAAGTTAGTTAACTACATAATTACCCTTTGAGTTTCATATTTTATCATAACATTTGATATAATTATAAGTTCATGAACTATCTTTCTATGTCTAAGATATATTTTAAATATGTTCAAGATTAATAATGTTCTTTCATTTTCATCTAATGGTTTTTAAGTTAGTGATATCTATAAATGTCCAAAAGTATTAATTAAGTAGTTGTTAAATTGTTTAAATCTATTTTTAATAGAATAAATAGTTCGATAAAAAAAATATTTAAGAAATACAATTATTTTAGATGTAAAATTGTTACTTGTAATTTTAGATATACTGCCATTTAATAGTTGTGAATTTTATTTTGTATTATAAAAGTGTTAGCGAAAATAGGGAAAGAGTGGGCTGGCCGAGGGGCTTTGGGTTAGGGCTCATGGTGGTGGGCCCCATTTGTTTTGGCTTCTGAATCATGACTTCAGTTTTGTCATTTTTTTCTTTTTTCTTTTGAGATGAGTTTTGTCATTACTCGTTAGTATAGGGGTTTTTTTTTTTTTTTTTGGTTAGTTTCAGTTTGTGTTAATTCTTATCAGGTCTCCTTTAATATTCAAGAAATTTGACATGTAACCTTAAAAAAAGGTAATGATTTAAAGATGATTTTATTAAAGTAAAAATTGCATTTTTTGGTACTACTATATGTCAATTTTCACTTTTGGTACTAAACAATTCAAGGTCAGCATAATTTGTACCATAATTTTATAAATTCACTCATATTTGCAACCGCCGTTAAAAATCACCGTTAAGTGGTGATGTTGCAATTAAGCCTTATTACAAAGTTGATATCATTACTTATATTGACTGACACTTTTATCCGTTACCTTTTACGTTACCAAAATAATCTCACATCTTTAAATTCACTGACGATTTTAGGCCACATTGTTGTTAAATTTGAAAAATGACTCGAATAAAACCACGTGAGGCCAATTTGAATTTTACATATTATATTTACATAATTAATTTGATTTATAAACAATATTTAAGCATAAATCTAAAAAATTTAAGAAAACATATTTTTTTCAAATTTAAATTTAAATAACAATATTAATTAATTTAATATTTATTAAAATAATGTATTATTTAATAAAAATATTTAATATTCATTAAAAAAATAAATTAAATAATTATAATAAAAAATAATAAAAAACCTACCCCAACCAAACCCAGTAACTAGGGGTGACAAATGGATAACCCGGATCGAATACGGACCTACCCTACCCTACCCACCCATCCCCTAACCTACCTCAAACTACCCCACTAGCAATTTTCATTCGTTTTTCACTAATTTAATCAATTTAACTCATTTTTTCGTCGTTTTTCACGAATTACATCAATATAAAACGTTTTTTACTAATTTAACTCATTTCTTCACTGTTTGCACCAATTTTCTCGGCTAATTTCATCAATTTAAACTGTTTTTGATCAATTTTATCCATTTTCACTAATTTCATCTATTTAAATTATTTTAAACCAACTTAGCATATTTGTTCACCGTTTTCGCCCGTTTTTTCACTAGTTTCATGGATTTAAATTATTTTTGATAGAATTAACTCATTTCTTCAGTTTGAATCGATTCATTAACTAAATTTCATCTATTTGAATGGTTTTTGACTAATTTTATCTGTTTAAATTGCTTTTGACCGTTTTCGCCCATTTTCCCATTAATTTCATCGATTCAAACCGTTTCTGACCGATTTAACTCATTTATTCACCATTTAATTTGCATCGGCTTTTTCACTAATTTCACCAATTTGTATTAACTCTTATTTTAACTTATTTCATCGATTAAAATTATTTGATCGGGCTGGCCCATTTTTTCATTGTTTTATTTCGTTTTTCATTAATTATATCGATTTAAGCCCTTCTTTTTATCGATTTAATATATTTCTTCACAGTCTGCATCAATATTTTTCACTAATTTCATCGATTTGAACGGATTTTGACCAATTTAACGCATTTTTCTTACTAATTTCACCGCTTTGAATGGTTTGACCAATTTAACCCAATTTTTCATTAATTTATCGATTTAAATTGTTTTTTTATCGGTATAACCTATTTTTTCACTATAAAATGGTGAAAATTGGTTAAATCGGTCAAAATCAATTTATCGAAAAATTAGTGAATAAACAGGTTACATCGGTCAGAACCCGATCAAATTGATGAAATTGGAGAAAAAATGATTGAATTAGTAAAAAATCGTTGAAATTAGTGAGAAAAATGGATGCAAACGGTACATAAACGAGTTAGATCTGTCAAAAATATTTAAAATCGATGAGATTAATTATAAAAATGATCAAATCGGTAAAAAAAAAAAAAAGGTTAAATCGATAAAAAAAACAATTTAGACGGATGAATTAATGAAAAATTGATTAAATTAGTGAAAAAAATCGATGCAAATGATGAATAATTAAGTTAAATTGGTAAAAAAATGGTTTAAATTGATGGAAAATTTTGTTATAGCTTGTTCCTTGCACATTTTTAGACGGAAAATTGATTGCTATTTTCTCTTCAAAATTATATTCTTCCCCACTATATATACCATTTTTACTCATTTTGTTAGCTTTGGAGAAACTAACTTGTTTTTAATTAGCGGTGAATAAAAATGGTATATCCAATAGGAAGAAGATGGTTTTGGAGTATAAGTATAAATAAAAACCACTTTTGCAGTTTTTCCAAACTATTAATACAGTACTTACTATTTATACTTAATTCTGCTGGAGTCGATGGATGGTTTTTCATATACAGTATTGTTTTTTTTTTTTGGTTTCCCAAGGATTTAATCCGTTTCGAGGCGCGTCGGGCACATAAAGTGGGAACCTCTCCCAACAGGAATTCGAACCTGAGTCCGCTACTTTGTAGTGACTAGTCCCTTCCACTAGACCAATCACCTGTTGGTATATACAGTACTGTATGAATATGTACGTTTGTATTTGGTCTAAGCAGCCAAAATCCAGGAGTTATAACTATTGCAAATGCAATTTTTGGTTCAGATCCGTCAATTAACCCAGCTGTTTTGACCAAGGCATTCCAAGTTGAAAATAATGTGATTGACTACCTTCAAGTACAATTTAGTCCAACATTGGTTAAAACAAAATACTTTCTCTATCTAAATAAATATATATATTGATTTATGTACAATATGTACTTTATCTATCTAAATAAATGATTGATATTTATGTGTTTCATCATCTCTTCAGATTATAATAATGTTTTGTTACAACTTACCTTAACATTGAAGCTTTGTACTCTCCTATTTTTATTTCTTATGAATAATACTATCCCAATATTATACTCTAATTAATGAGTCTTAATTTTGAATTCTCTACTTTTTGATATCTGCTTCAACAATTCTAATAATTTCTGGATCAATAAATTATTGTGTATCCTAAATTCATATAACAAGATATGCTTAAATATCAATACAATCTATCTCTATTTAACAACAATCTCTGCGAAATTTTCCACCAACCAAAAAGAGGGAGCATAAGAGCAAACATGACAGAAGTTTGATGCTTCACATAGTTTTAATTCGCTCTTTTATTATTAGCAAAATCCAACCTTGTTGTAGTTGAATATAAGTAGGCTTAATTATAAGGTCTCAATATGAGGACGAAACTCAATTAATCTTGAGATGAATTAGAAGATTATCATAGAAGTTAATTGCATGTGCTTTTAGTTAAAGGACTTAATTGCCAAAATCTATTAGTTACAAGACTTTTTTGTCTGTCCGAAAAGTTTCAAGACTGTTTTGCCTGCAAGGAAGAATTGTGGGACCAATTTTACAATTTTTCCATGTTCTACATCTTGGTGACTTGGCAGACACGATGGCAATTCGGGCCGAGATAGGACTATATTTCTAAAATATATTAGTTACAGGACTTTTTTGGTCAGTCCAAAAAGTTATAGGTCTTTTTTTGCCATTGAACAAGTGTTATGGGACCAATTTTGCAATTTTCCCAAACTATAAATATGTAAAATAGTTCTAAACCTTGAGAAAATCAGTCATTCATTTTAACATGATAAAAACATAAAATAGCCTGACAAAAGGGCATCTTCATTATTTTAAGTCATCATGTTACATACCTAGAATTGGTCTATGAAAAATTCATACAGCTTATGGCTAGAAACAATACCACATGTAAATATTCATCATGTCTATAGGGTATAATATACAGGAGCCAAAGCATTAAAATTATTTCCATGTAATAATTTCAGCTCTGCGAATTCAATAAGAAAAGAAACGTTCCGAATATGTGAAGGAATTTATGACGAGTGGGGATTATGAACTTGATCATAAAAAGCTTTCAACTGAGGCCGGATAACACGCAACTAGTTTGAAATTGAGTGCAGACAAAAAAAATGCTTAGATTTTCGATATAGATCGACGAGACTTTGCCTTCTAATCCTTTTCGAAACTGTTTGAACTTAGCTTTATATATGAGCTGAACTTGAAGAAAACTTCAACATACAAAGTTGTAGCCATCAAGAAGATAAGCAAAACCAAGAATGGTTGAAATTAACACAGTTATTAAGCTAAACAACACCAATCTGTGTAGAAAATAAAATTGCAATTAAATCAACCTAAACACAAGAGAGGGACTCAATGTACTGAAACCCAAAAGGAGGAATTGCAAGACTCTCTCTATAAATACTTTCATCGCTCACCAAGTCATGTAATACTTGGAAAGTCATGGAAACAAGATTGTATCGTACGACTTTTCTAGGACTATGCAAAACCAAGAATGGTTCTTCCTCCTCCTCCTCACCCCGGACAAGAGAAAGTACACGGAAATGGTAGTACTTTTGACTATAGTTATCTCGAGTCATCTCCGGATAAGCAGCAACAACCAGTGATAGATCAACTTTGTACTTGATAAACCACTCGGAAGAATCCTTTTTCATCTCATAAACATCAAATCGAATTTCAGATTGACACGCTTGGATAAAGTTAAGGTGATCACACAATTCCCCGAAATAAAAAATGAACCTCCCTGTCCAGGCACGAAATGGGATTTGTGGCAGCGGGATTTTGTCAAGCACCTGGTGTTCAATGTTGAAACACATAAAATCCGCAGACGAAGTGCTTATCCAAAGAACCGACCCGTTCCAATAGACAGCACGACGACAAATTAGTTCACTTGAGAAAGGGTTGCCGCATATTTTCCAAGAACCAGTCTTTGATGAGTAAATCTGAGTACCAAACTTGCGATTCTTTCGGCATTCATGGATACAAACAACATGATAGTGAGGAGATTTGGATGGGTCAAAAGCCAAACCCATCACTTTTATTACGGTTTCATCTAATTGTGGGATCCGGAAAGAGTGTTTGGTAGTGGGATTACAAACATAGTACTTACGATCTCTAATGTGTTCACAGAGTAACAGTCCATTGCAAGATTGTAAGATTTCGATGTCAGAGAAGAAATTTTCAGTGAGCCGAATTGGTGAAAACCTCGGGGCAGAGAATGGAACGTAGTCCAACCTTCTATCGGATATAGAGCCTGCGGTGCACAAGAAGAACCCAATTGCGGGTGGTTTTGTTTTCCGACAACTCCGGAGGTGACAAAAATTGGGATCTGCGATGACAGAGTACCATTGTTTGGATACTGATTTGAAATTGATGAGTGATTTTATTGGGAGGCGTAGGAGAATTTCAGTCAACAGATCTTCGGTTGTACCAACAATTTCAGCGGAGTTTGTCTGCATATGTACTGTTATAGTGTTTTTTATTATGATTTTCTCCATCAATTTGCTAGTGCTTTTCGTTTATCAGATTTATAAATATTTATATATAGAACTACTAGACCCCTCAAAAGAGAGAAAAGGGAATTATTCTAAGTTTCTAACACACCTCCATAAGTTAGTCAATTACATAATTACCCTTTGAGTTTCATATTTTATCAAAACATTTGATATAAATTTAAGTTCATAAACTAAGATATATTTTAAATATGTTCAAGATTGATAATGTTCTTGGGGACTTCTAAGATGACGTCACGTTATGTGACGTCAATTTAATTTAAGGTATTGGATCATAAATATGTAATCACAACCACATAAATTTTATAATATAAAATAAAATTAAACTTAGTTGATTATGAGTTACCTGTTTAACAGGATAAAACTATAACTACCTTAAATATTTCTACTTTCTTTCTTTTCTTTTTTCTATCCAAATTAATATCAAATTACCATAAAAATTATATGTTTCCACATTGTATAGTACAAGTTCATATATAATAGTACAACACCACCAATGTATATAATTATTCACATTACATAGTATTGACTTCACATACTTAGTACAGTATCATATTAATAGTAATTAGTCACATTGTATAGTATTACCATTAGTACTAACCAATTTGCGGATAAGTATTCACATTACATGGTATATGTATCACATGTAATAGTATAGACTCACATAGCATAGTATTGACTCCACAAACTTAGTACGGTTGTCTCATATTAGTAGTAATTAGCTACATTATGAAGTATTATCATTCGTACTAACCAATGTGTATAATTATTCACATTACATGATATAATATCTCACATTATATAGTATAATGTCTTACATGTAATATAATTGAGTCCACATACTAAGCATGGTCATATATTAATAATAATTAATCACATTACATAGTATTACACTATTACTATTAGTACTCATCAATTTACTAATGATAATTAATCACATTATATGTCTTACATGTAGTAGTATAGACTCTCATAGCATAGTATTGACTCTACAAACTTAGTATGAGCCCATATTAGTAGTAATTAGCCACATTATGAAGTATTATCATTAGTACTAACTAGTGTGTATAATTCTTCACATAACATAGTATAATGTCTCACACGTAATATTATTGACTCCATATACTTATTACGGTTTCATATAAGTAGTAATTAGTCACATTATATAGTATTACCATTATTACTAACCAATTTACTGATAATTCTTCACATTACATGGTATATATCCCACATGTAGTAGTATAGACTCTCATAGCATAGTTTTGTGTCTCACATGTAATAGTATTGACTCCACATACTTAGTACGTTCTCTCATATTAGTAGTAATTAGTCACATTATATATTATTACCACTAGTACTAACTATTACGGATAATTATTAACATTACATGTTATATGTTTCACATGTACTAATATAGACTCACATAGCATAGTATTGACTCCACATACTTAGTACGGTCCCATATTAGTAGTAGTTAACACATTATCTATTATTACCATTAGTAATAATCAATTTACTGGTAATTTTTCACATTACATGGTATATGTCTCACATGTAGTAGTATAGACTCACATAACACAGTATTGACTCAACATACTTAGTACGGTCTCATATTAGTAGTAATTAGTCACATTGTATAGTATCACCATTAGTCATAACTAAATTACTGACAATTCTTTCTCACATGTAGTATAATATTGACTTCACAAATTTAGTACGGTTCCATATTAGTAGTAATTAGTCACATTATGAAATATTACCATTAGTACTAGCCAATGTGTATAATTCTTCACATTACATGTTACATGTAGTTGTATAGACTCACATAACACAATATTGACTCCACATACATAGTACGGTCTCATATTAGTAGTAATTAACCACATTATGAAGTATTGCAATTACTAATGCCCAATATGTATTAAAATATAAATTATGTGTATTAAAATATATTATGAATTTTTTCAAAGGTTAATATTAATTATTCAACACGAAATATTATATATCATTATTATAAAATACTATTATACACAATTATTTATTTATTTTTATAATAATTTATTAATTTATAATTTACTATTATTGTGGTTAAATATTACAATGATTGTGGTCAAATAATAGTATAGTACAACTATTATGATAATAATATTAATTATGACTTGTTAGCAACATGTTAAGTAGGTAATTTATTAATGAGGTGTCATAATTCTATTGGTTATAAGTTACGTCATATGACGTGACGTCACCTTAGAATTTTCCAATGTTCTTTCATTTTCATCTGAAGGTTTTTAAGTTAGTTATATCTATAAATGTCCAAAAGTATTAATTAAGTAGTTGTTAAATTTTTTAAATCTATTTTTAATAGAATAAATAGTTCGATATAAAATATTTAAGAAATACAATTATTTTGGATGTAAAAGTGTTACTTGTAATTTTAGATATTTTGCCATTTAATAGTTGTGAATTTTATTTTGTATTATAAAAATTTTAGCGAAAATAGGGAAAGAGTGGGCTGGCCTGAGGGGCTTTGGGTTAGGCCATCTCCAGCAGTGGCTGGAGGGCTCGGGGCGGGGAGGAAAACTGCTGGAGACGGCGCGGGCTGGCCTGGCGGGGCGGGGCGGTCTGCGGGGCGGCTGGGGCTGGGCAGCGGGCTCGGGGCGGCACGGCTTGGGGATCGGGGGCGAGTGGGTGGAGATGGCTGTTGGGTTTGTTTGTTGGAGAAGATGAGGGGCGCGTGGTTACACGCGCCCCTCTTTAAAACAGGTGCCGCCAAGTGGCGGCACCTGATTGGCCCAATTTTTTTTTTTTGTTTTCTTTTATTGTGTATTTATGTGTGTATTTATGTTGTGTATGTTTGGATATTGTTGTGTATTTAAAATCTAATTAATGTTGTGTATTGTTGTAATTAATATGTTGTTTTAATTAATGTGTTGTTTTAATTAATGTGTTGTTTAATTAATGTGTTATTTTAATTAAAGTGTTGTTTTAATTATATAGTATATAATATGATTAATTATTTAAAGTAACACATAAATAAAATTATATCCTAATAAATATAGAAATAGTCCATTTAATTAAACACTCATACAAATAATTTTTTTTTTTAAAATACGAAATTAGTTAAAAATACAAAATAAACACTCATAAAAATAAGAAATCAGTAAATGTAATATTTTCATGTGTTTCCTTTCTTGTATTTCCCGTATTTTCGATTTCTTGTATTTCCTTTGTTGTTTGTTTTTTTTCGTTTCTTGTATTTTCTTCCATGTTATAAAAATATTTGTTTGCGTATTATGTATTAATTCTTAAGTTACTTTAATTAAATATTTTATTTAATATTAATATTTTAATATAATTAATAATTAAATTACGAGTACTAATATAATTATTATAATTAATATTAATATTAGAAAAATATAAATCTATAATATTAATAGGTGAGAGTGGGCAAAGGAAAAAAATGGAAGTAATTCCCCCACGGAGCCCCAACTGCTGGAGACGACCAGCAGGGCCCCGGGCTCCAGAGCCCGGGGCTAGCCCTCAACTGCTGGAGATGGCCTTAGGGCTCATGGTGGTGGGCCCCATTTGTTTTGGCTTCTGAATCGTGGCTTTAGTTTTGTCATTTTTTTCCTTTTTCTTTCGAGATAAGTTTTGTCATTACTCGTTAGTAAAGGGGTTTTTTTTTTTCTTAGTTTCAGTTTTTGATAATTCTTATCAAGTCTCTAAAATTCAGGAACCGGGCTAGCCCTCAACTGCTGGAGATGGCCTTAGGGCTCATGGTGGTGGGCCCCATTTGTTTTGGCTTCTGAATCGTGGCTTTAGTTTTGTCATTTTTTTCCTTTTTCTTTCGAGATAAGTTTTGTCATTACTCGTTAGTAAAGGGGTTTTTTTTTTTCTTAGTTTCAGTTTTTGATAATTCTTATCAAGTCTCTAAAATTCAGGAAATTGGACATGTTACCTTCAGAAAAGGTAATGATTTAAAATTAAAATGAAAATTGCATTTTTTGGTACTGAACTATATGTCAACTTTCATTTTTGGTACTAAACAATTCGAGGCCAACATATTTTGTACCATAATTTTATAAATTCACTCATATTTGCAACCGCCGTTAAAAATCACCGTTAAGTAGTGACGTTGCAATTAAGCCTTATTACAAAGTTGATGTCATTACTTATATTGAGTGACACTTTTACCCCTTACCTTTTAAGTTACCAAAATAATCTCACATCTTTAAATTCACTGACGATTTTAGGCCACATTGTTGCTAAATTTAAAAAATGACTCGAATAAAACCACGTGCGGGCCAATTTGAATTTTAGATATTATATTTACATAATTAATTTGATTTATAAACAATATTTAAACATAAATCTAAAAAATTTAAGAAAACATATTCTTTTCAAATTTAAATTTATATAACAATATTAATTTATTAAATATTTATTAAAATATTATATTATTTAATAAAAATATTTAATATTCATTAAAAAATAAATTAAATAATTATAATTAAAAATACTAAAAAACCTACCTCAACCAAACCCCGTAACTAGGGGTGACAAATGGATAACCCGGATCGAATACCGACCTACCCTACCCTACCCACCCATTCCCTAACCTACCTCAAACCCACTCCACTAACAATTTTCATTCATTTTTCACTAATTTAATCAATTTAACTCATTTTTTCGTCGTTTTTCACGAATTACATCAATATAAAACGTTTTTTGACTAATTTAACTCAATTCTTCACTGTTTGCACCAATTTTCTCGGCTAATTTCATCGATTTAAACCGTTTTTGACCAATTTTATCCATTTTCACTAATTTCATTGATTTAAATTATTTTAAACCGACATAGCATATTTGTTCATCGTTTTCGCCCGTTTTCTCACTAGATTCATGGATTTAATTATTTTTTATAGAATTAACTCATTTCTTCACTGTTTGAATCGATTCTTCACCTAAATTTCATCTATTTGAATGGTTTTTGACTAATTTTATCTGTTTAAATTGCTTTTGACCGTTTTCGCCCATTTTTCCATTAATTTCATCGATTCAAACCGTTTCTGACCGATTTAACTCATTTATTCACCATTTGCATCGACTTTTTCACTAATTTCACCAATTTGTACTATTTTTTACCGAATTAACTCGTATTTTAACTTATTTCACCGATTTAAATTATTTGATCAGTCTAGCCCATTTTTTCATTGTTTTATTTCGTTTTTCATTAATTATATCGATTTAAGCCCTTTTTTTTACCGATTTAATATATTTCTTCACAGTTTGCATCAATATTTTTCACTAATTTCATCAATTTGAACGGATTTTGACCAATTTAACGCATTTTTCTTACTAATTTCATCGCTTTGAATGGTTTGATCGATTTAACCCAATTTTTCATTGATTTATCGATTTAAATTGTTTTTTACCGGTATAACCTATTTTTTCACTATAAAATGGTGAAAATTGGTTAAATCGGTCAAAATCAATTTATCGAAAAATTAGTGAATAGATGGGTTACATCGGTCAAAACCCGATCAAATTGATGAAATTGGTGAAAAAAATGGTTGAATCAGTCAAAAATCGTTGAAATTAGTGAGAAAAATGAATGCAAACGGAACATAAACGAGTTAGATCTGTCAAAAATATCTAAAATCGATAAGATTAATTTTAAAAATGATCAAATCGGTAAAAAAATAATAGGTTAAATTAATAAAAAAACAATTTAGACGGATAAAATTAATGAAAAATTGATTAAATTAGTGAAAAAAATCGATGCAATTGGTGAATAATTAAGTTAAATTGGTAAAAAAAATGGTTTAAATTGATGGAAAATTTTGTTATAGCTTGGTCCTTGCACATTTTTAGACGGAAAATTGATTGTTATTTTCCCTTTAAAATTATATTCTTCCCCACTATATATACCATTTTTACTCATTTTGCTAGCTTTGGAGAAACTAACTTGTTTTTAATTAGCGGTGAATAAAAATGGTATATCCAATAGGAAGAAGATGGTTTTGGAGGATAAATAAAAACCAATTTTTGCAGTTTTTCCAAACTATTAATTTACAGTACTTACTATTTATAAAATTATAGAAGTACTGTATGAATATGTATTTGTTCATTCAGTCAAGTTTGTAATAATGAAGAATGGTTCTTTAGCAGCTGACGACTTTACATGATTAGTTACTCATATACTCCACCTAAAATTTGACATGTTCATATCATAAAGGTCAATAATTTTTTATCTTGATTATTTCTTCTCTGTTATCTGAAAATGTCTTTTACACAGTAATAATATAAAGGATTGAAAGAACACCAAATAAAATATCAGTTAATAATGCAGCAAAACGAAGCTGATTCAACTAATTAATATGTAGTAATATAAATGAATACTAGGTAAAATTCTGAATAGACTTGTTCATTCTTTTAAGGATAGTTTCACGCAAGTTTCGCATAACACATAAAAGTGTCGTGAATTTTCATTCATTACTTCGTAAGATAAACTAGGTAACGACGAGGTCAACGGCAAACTCATGTTGATTGACAAAAAATTAAGACAATATACATATAATAAAGCATCATGCAATGTTATTTGAATAAATCATCAAGTACTAAGTCTTTGATGAACTCTTCCCATGTCTTGTTAAAATAATTAAATTGTGAAGGATTAGGAGATGACTATTTCACATTATGTTCTCTATAAATACTCACACAATCTATGCTAAGATCATCACCTCAGCCCCAATATATACATAATTACCTAGTAATTCATCGGAAAACCATCCAATACATATATATATCAGCTAACTAATTAAAATGAAGATGGTTTTTGGCTTTCTTGCCACAATTCTTATTGTTTCTTTGTCACCATTTTCATATGCATCAGACCCCAGCCCTCTGCAGGACTTCTGTGTCGCAGTTAGCAACTCTGCCTCGGCTGGTATTTAACTACAAATCCAATTTCTTTATAAGAATTTTATTTTGCAATTACTGAATAGGGTAGAAATTAAATATATCATGAAGATATTATATGATGTTGCATTGCTTATACTCCTACAAGTAACTATAGTTATGATCATTCTCTTTTTCTTTTTACCATTAATTCTAACAGTTCTCTTGTTATGTGTTGCTTAAAATGCAGTTTTTGTGAATGGAAAATTTTGCAAGAACCCAAACATGGTTGTTGCCGAAGATTTCTTTTTGTCTGGTTTAAATAAGCCTGGAAACACATCAAACGCGGTTGGATCAAGGGTCACTCCCGTAAATGTAAACCAACTACCAGGACTCAACACTCTAGGCATTTCTGCAGTTCGTATAGATTATGCACCAAACGGTCTCAACCCGCCCCACACACATCCTCGAGCAACTGAGATACTCTTTGTATTGGAAGGCACTCTTTATGTTGGATTTGTGACCTCAAATCCCGCAAATCCTGCCATGAAAAACAAGCTTTTTACCAAATACTTAAATCCAGGAGACGTATTTGTGTTTCCAGAGGGCTTGATTCACTTTCAATTTAATGTCGGAAAAACCAATGCGGTCGCATTTGCTGGTCTAAGCAGCCAAAATCCAGGAGTTATAACTATTGCAAATGCAGTTTTTGGTTCAGATCCGCCAATTAATCCAGCTGTTTTGACCAAGGCATTTCAAGTTGAAAAGAATGTGATTGACTACCTTCAAGCACAATTTTAGTCCAACATTGGTTAAAACAAAATACATTCTCTATCTAAATAAAAAAAATATATATATTGATTTATGTACAATATGTACTTTATCTATCTAAATAAATGATTGATATTTATGTGTTTCATCATCTCTTCATATTATAATAATGTACCAACAATCTATCTCTATTTAACAACAATCTCTGCGAAATTTTCTCTTTTTTATTTTGGAAAAGTGATGGTGGTGCACAATAGCTCACGCCGCCGATGCTTCTTTTTATTTTGGAAAAGTATTTTCTCTTTTCTTTTTGTGCAAAGTGGGAAAGAAACTCCTGAGATCGATGTTTAGTTTTTTTTTTTTTTTTTTTTTTAACTTTGATTGAACTGCAACCGAAGTTTAATTCGGTTGCAAATTAGGCCCAAAATTGCAACCGAATTTCTTTCGGTTGCAAATTTGGCCCAAAATTTCCTCAACTTGCGTTTCTATCAATGATTTTAGAATCGGACCAGATAGTGAACCCGTGAGCCAACTGGTCACTTGTTTTATTGGTCGAACATGTTGAATCGTTGATCGGACCGAATGTAATAAATATATATTTAATTTAAAGTAAATGTAATGTGCATAAAAGTTAAACATTATCCTACAATTGATTAAAAATATACAAAATCATATAATATATTTAAATTAAATCATATAATATTTGTAAGCTCATATAAATATATTATGATAATATTTCTTTATAAAAAATTTAAAGTGTAAGATAAAAATACAACAAACTAAGAAATTCATAAATTTTTTAATATGGTTATGTATAAAAGTCTAATATTCTAAATCAAACTTGCATAATATATCGATTTGACTCTTTATCCTAAAAATAAGAGAGAATTGCATTTTTGATACAGAGTTATAAGTCAATTCCCACTTTTGATACTGAGCTTTATGTGTCCAACACATTTGGGATCAATTTGAATATTTTACTTATTTTATTTAAAAAATTAATATGATTTATACATAATATTAATTAATTAAATAATAATTTAACATAAATATCACCAAAATTAAGAAAACATATTCTTTCTAAATATAAGATTTATATGATAGTATTAATATGTTAAATAAAATTGCAACCGAATATGTTTCGGTTGCAATTCTAGACCAAAATTGTAACCGATATTTTTTCGGTTGCAATTTCACCCAAATATTGCAACCGAATTAACATTCAGTTGCAATTCTGGGCCAAAATTGCAACCGAATTAAACTTCGGTTGCAATTCTAGACCAAAATTGCAACCGATATTTTTTCGGTTGCAATTTCACCCAAATTTTGCAACCGAAATAAATTCGGTTGCAATTCTGGGCCAAAATTGCAACTGGGATTGTTTCGGTTGCAATTTTATTCAAATTTTCAACCGATTTAATTCGATTGCAAATTTATGTTTTTCTAGTAGTGCAAAAAGTGGGAGCATAAGAGCAAACATGACAGAAGTTTGATGCTTCACATAGTTTTAATTCGCTCTTTTATTATTAGATAAATCCAACCTTGCTGTAGTTGAATATAGGTAGGCTTTAATTATAAGGTCCAATTTGAGGACGAAACTCAATTAAACCATATTTAATCGGAAACTGGATACTACTCAAAAATTACAAAAATTCATGAAATAACAGGGATATGTGTTTTATAAAGTACATGTAATTTCAAAATTACATCAAAACTTAATCTTGAGATGAATTTGAAGATTATGATAAAAGTTAATTGTATGTACTTTTAGTTAAAGGACTTAATCACCAAAATATATTAGTTACAAGTTTTTTTTCTGTCCGAAAAGTACCAAGTATTTTTGCCAGCAAGACATAGTTTTGGGACCAATTTTACAATTTTTCCACGTTCTACATCTTGGTGACTTGGCAGACACGATGGCAATTCGGGCCGAGATAGGACTATATTTCCAAAATATATTAGTTACAGGACTTTTTTTGTCAGTCCAAAAAGTTATAGGTCTTTTTTTGCCATTGAACAAGTGTTATGGGACCAATTTTGCACATTTCCCAAACTATAAACATGTAAAATAGTTCTAAACCTTGAGAAAATCAGTCATTCATTTTAACATGATAAAAACATAAAATAGCCTGACAAAAGGGCATCTCCTTTATTTTAAAAATTTTACTCGAGTATAAATTACACTTTGAGAAAGAGAAACATCAACACCATTGCTTAATGAACCTTAAGATTAAGTAAATTGAAATGTTGAGGTTAACAGTTTTTTGAAGCAAAAGTTCAATTACTTTCTTACTTGTACTGAAACTGTTAGCACAAATATTTTCAAATTTTAAATTATACGAAAATAGGATTCTTATGATTAGTTGATAATAAACTTCTGATAATTTTTCTCGTGGAAAGAATATTAAATTTTACATTGGAATGAGAGACTTTCACCTAAGCATAAGTCATCGTGTTACATACCTAGAATTGGTCCATGAAAAATTCATATAGCTTATGGCTAGAAACAATACCACATGTAAATATTCATAATGTCTATAGGGTATAATATACAGGAGCCAGAGCATTAAAATAATTTCCATGTTATAATTTCAGCTCTGCGAATTCAATAAGAAAAGAAACGTTCCGAATATGTGAAGGAATTTATGACGGGTGGGGATTATGAACTTGATCAAAAACGCTTTCAACTGAGGCTGGATAACACGCAACTAGTTTGAAATTGAGTGCAGACGAAAAAAATGCTTAGATTTTGGATATAGATTGACAAGACTTTGCCTTCTAATATTTTTCGAAACTGTTTGAACTAAGCTTTTTATATGAGCTGAACTTGAAGAAAACTTCAACATAATACAAAGTTGTAGCCATCAAGCAAGATAAGCAAAACCAAGAATGGTTGAAATTAACACACATATTGAGCTAAACAACAACCTGTGTAGAAAATAAAATTGCAATTAAATCAACCTAAACACAAGAGAGGGACTCAATGTACTGAAATCCAATATTTGGAGGACTTACAACATCAAGATACCTCTCTCTATAAATACTTTCATCGCTCACGAAGTCATGTAATACTCGGAAAGTCATGGAAACAAGATTGTATCGTACGACTTTTCTAGGAGTATGCAAAACCAAGAATGGTTCTTCCTCCTCCTCCTCCTCACCCTGGACGAGAGAAAGTACACGGAAATGGTAGTAGTTTCGATTATTGTAATCTCGAATCATCTCCGGATAAGCAGCAACAACCAGTGATAGATCAACTTTGTACTTGATAAACCACTCGAAAGAATCCTTTTTCATCTCATAAACATCAAACCGAATTTCATATTGACACGCTTGGATAAAGTGAAGGTGATCACACGATTCCCCGAAATAATAAATGAACCTCTTCGTCCTGGGGCGATATGTGATTCGTGGCAGCGGTATTTTGTCAAACACCTGGCGTTCAATGTTGAAACACATAAAAACATCAGACGAAATGCTTATCCATAGAACCGACCCGTTCCAATAGACAGCACGACCACGAATTCGTGGACTTGAGAAAGGGTTGCCGCATATTTTCCAAGAACCAGTCTTGGATGAGTAAATTTGAGTCCCAAACAATAAGTTGTCGCGATTCTTTGGGCATACATGGACACAAACAACATGATAGTGAGGAGATTTGGATGGGTCAAAAGCCAAACCCATCCCTCTAGTTTCATCTAATTGTGGGATCCGGAAAGAGTGTTTGGTAGTGGGATTACAAACATAGTACTTACGATCTGTAATGTGTCGACGGAGTAACAATCCATTGCAAGATTGTAAGATTTCGATGTCAGAGGAGAAGTTTTCAGTGAGCCGAATAGGTGAAAACCTCGGGGCAGAGAATGGAACGTAGTCCAACCTTCTATCGGAGTCTATGGTGCACAAAAAGAGACCAATTGCGGGGGGTTTTGTTTTCCGACAACTCCGGAGGTGACAAAAATTGGGATTTGTGATGATAGAGTGCCATTTTGGGGATACTAATTTGAAGTCGATGAGTGAATCAACTGGGAGGCGGAGGAGAATTTCCGTCAAAAGATCTTGGTTTGAACCAACATTTTCAGCTGAGTTTGTCTGCATTTGTACTGTTAAAAGGAGTATTTCATGGAAATGATATGTTTAAAAGTTATATTTACAAAAATAATATAATTCTTTTTTTTACAACTAGAAAAGTGCACGTACGTTGTACGTATCTAGTTAATTTAATGGTTAATTTTTATAAATTAGACTAAAATTCATTTTATTATGTCATAAAATAGAGCTAATTAACCTTTTGGTTTTTTTTTTTCCGTTTTAATCATTTTTCTATCGGTTTGATCTTGTTTTTATCGGTTAAACTTTTATTTTACTGTATTCACTCATTTTTAAAAGTTTAACCCATTTTCACCTATTTCGCAAATTTTTTGCATTGATTTTCACCAATTTCACCTGAAATTTAATTGATTTCACGTGTTTTCACAGATTTTACCAGTTTTCACCAACTTTATTCATTCTTCACTGATGTTGTTTCTCCGGTTTCATTCTTTTTTCACGAATTTCATCTGAATTTTCATTGATTTCTTATGTAATTATCAATTTCATGGGGGGCTCTTTCTTATCGGTTTCACCCGTGTTTTCACCAACTTTGTTAGTGTAATGTTCACCAATTTCACCCAAATTTTCATCGATTTCATCTATTTCAATGCACATCTTGATATTATTGAATTAATATTCTTTTTTTTAAGAACTATTGAAAATTGTTTATATTTTTATATTCTAGTCAAAGTAAATTACGTACTTAGCTAAGTCACAAGTATTTTTTTATTCTTTCATAAGTAGGATATGATTTATTTATTATTTTTTAACATAATGATATTTAAGAGAATTTAATTTTAATTTTTTGTATTTAGAAATATTAGGGCTATTTAGAATAATAGTGTTTTTTATATTTCGTTTTTATCTGTTATAATATAAGAAGATTAAAATTATAAAAATTGATGCAAGATAGAATTTATAAATTTTAGGAGTTTATGTAAGAGATAAATATAATAAGACTTCATGTCTAATTATATCTCTTCAATTATATTTACATGTTTGCCATAAAATTAAATATCACTTTACTACTTAAATAAGGGCAATTTAGTCCGTACAAAAAAGTTAAGAAACATTCATGCTTTTATAATATATATTTATTTATTATTAATTATATTATAATTAGATTAGATAGATAGATAGATTAGAGATTAGAGATATACTCATACAACCCTTATTCTCAAAAGAAGTCCTTCTAGAGTTAGAAAAGAAAAAACAAATCAATAGTTAATTATTTAAATGGGTATGACAGAAGAAATAGCTGATTTACAAAAACAATTAATAGAAATAGCTGAAGAAACTATTGGATTAAAAGAACAATTAAGCATAAAATTTTTGATGAATATTTTTGATGAATTTTATAATGAATTCAAAGTAAAAGAAAATATACCTAAAGAAAAAATTAAGAATCCAGCTTACGAATTAGAAAAAATAAAAGAACAAAGTAAAAACTTAGTTCTAATAAAAAAGCAAGAACAAATATTTAATTTATTCAGAGAATTGCAACCACCAAAGAATCTAATAAAATAATGGAAGAACAAATAGAAGAAATTAGAAGAATGATAGGTCAGTTAGAAATAGTACAAAAAGAACAAAAAGAGGCTCAAACTGAGCTTCTTGAAAAAATAGAAAATGAAGAAGTAATTTTTGGGTATGAATCAGACGAGTCAATACCAGCATATATGGAAAAAGGTGATTATTGTGGAACTAAAGAAGAAGAAATGCCATATATAAAACCTGAATTAAGAAAAAGAGAATTAAATGATACAAAATGGCATGAGTGGGAAGGAATACATTTTGAAAATAATACAGAAAATAATGGTTATTACAGAAATAAATATGGAACATATAAAAAGATACCAGATTAATATATACCAAACTATAAAAATGTAACACAAGGAGTGTTAGATATAAATTGCGCTAAAAGCATTGAATCAGTAATTCAAGATTGGGCAAGTCAAATTAGTTTACTACTACAAACAGATGAAGTATTCAAAACTGCTACAAAAGACACAATTTGGAATTTAATTCTATATAAAACCAAAGGAAATATATTCAATTACTTATCTGAATGTACCTTTTTAGAAAAGAAATTTTAGAAGACTCATCTATAAGTACAGAAGATTTCTTCTGGAAAATTGTAGGAAGAATTTAGAAAGAATTTGTTGGTCAAGACGTAAACGAATATAAAAAAGAAACATCCGAAAGAATTAGGCAAAAAGCCCTATGGCATTAGGCAAAAAGCCCTATGGCATTTAGGTATAACATTAAAATATGTAATATGTGCGAATATGAAAATTATGTATGTGAATTTTCAAAGTATTATTACATGCTAGAACAATCTTTTTTTTTTTTTTTGAGGTAACATGCTAGAACAATCTGATTAAGAACAAATTAAAAGAGTATTCTTATCAAAATTACCTTATCCAATAAATAAGTCTTGTCTAGATAGATTTAAAGCAGGAATTGAAAAAGGAAATATTGCCAACACTTTAGGAGGAGCAATTTTGGTAGGAAAAGAATATATAGTAGAAAAATGTACAGAAATAAATGAAATAAAAGTAATTAAACCATATAGTAAAATGTGTTGTAGCAACGATCCAGACATTCCACAACAATATGGATGTGAAAAGACAAAGAAATATTATAAAAAATACAAAAAATATAAATGGAAAAAGAAACCATTTAAAAGATATAAAGATATGTTTAAAAGAAAACCAAAAAGATTTTTTAGGAAAAAAGAATCTAAAAAATACTGTCCAGAAGGAAAGAAAAAATGTAGATGTTGGTTATACAAAGAATAAGGACATTACGCAAATGAATGTCCAAAAAAGAAAAATAGTCATAAAAGAGAAATTCTTAAGATAGCAGAATTAAGGAATTTAGAACCAATAGAATTAGACATATCAGATTTAGAAGACTTCTATATGCTACAAACAGATAGTGAGTACGAAACATCAGACTCAGAATAGAAAAAATCCAAACTCTACATTTATAAAAATAGAATTAAAAGGAAATTATTATTCAGCCTACATTGACACAGGAGCCAGTATTAGTTTTGCCTCCAAACAAGTAAAAGGTTTAATTTGGAATGAAACTGAGAGACCAGTTAAAATAATGCTCGCAGATGGAAGCACTCATAAAATTAATCTAGTAAGTTATTTTAATGAAATAAAAATTGAAAGTAAGAATAAGAACACTACAAAAAATTGCCTTTTTCTTGACGAAATTTTTCGTCATGAAAACATGATTTTTCGTCACAAGAGACTGTTATGACGATTTTTTTCGTCACAAGATTCGCCGTAACAGCCCCGTCTTAACAGGTCTCATGTGACAAATTTCAAATTCGTCACAACCTATTGTGACAAAAATTATTCTGCCGCATAAGTATTCCTGTTATGACGAAAACATTTGTCATAAGAGACTATAAATTTCGTCATAAAAATACTAATTTCGTCACAACAATAGTATATTTTTGGGTACCTTTTGTGACAATTAGTTTCGTCACATAAAGCGTTCGTTTTACAACGAAAAGTTTGTCACATAAACATAATTTTTCTGTCACAATAATCCATTTTCGTCACCATAGCACTTTAAATTTTAGTAAATCTTGTGACAATTGATTTCGTCACATGAATCGTTTTTTTAATGACAAAATTTTGTTGTAAAAACCTAAATATTTCGTCACAAAATACTAATTTCATCACAACAATGGTTTGTTTTCGGGCACCTCTCGTCACAATTAATTTCGTCACATATACTGTATTCTATTATGACGAAAGCTTTGTCACCAAAGTTATTTTTCAAAATTTATAAAATACTTTTATGAACAAAAAAATGGTCACAAAAATCATATATAATTTAATATTTAACTATATAATATCTTATAATAATCTTTTTTGTCACGGCTTGTGAATTTTGTTGTACCTGTGATTTTTTTACACCAAAAATTCATTAAATTTGTATCAATCCAACAATAACCACCAACTAACTATATTGTTTCAAAATACTATACATCCAAACCAACAAAAATAATGCAACTATATTAGTATCAAAATATCCATTCAAGTCAACTAACATATTACAACTTTGTTCAAGTACTTATATCCAAACTAACAAAAGTTTCATAAACACATAAGGATAATTTACAACAGTTACTTAAATCCAAAAATTAGATAATATTCAAATATGTACATGCATACACCACGAACAACTACTGTAGTACCTTGTCCAAATAGATCAAAGATTGTGTCTACACATTTGCTCAACAAAACAAACATCTTGACATCCTGCACATACATACACCAATTACTATCAGATAATAAAATACACCAAGCATGGTAATTCAAGTGCTTTTATTTGGATATGACATCTGAAAATGAAATTAGAGGCCTTAGATATAGCAAGATTGGCCTCAGGGAAATGTTGAGTTGTGGGGTTAATCAAAGATGATTCTTCACATGAGGTGAATTACTAAATTGGAACCATTTGTTAACTGTTACATTTAGGGGTGGGCGCGAGTAGGGTATTTGATCAAAACAAAACACACACTACAAGAATAACAGTATTTTCCGACGGATTTTCCAACGGATTTTTAGGTAAAATTCGCTGGAAAAATGGTCGTAGGAAATATTTCTTATGGACAAGTAAAGATAAAGAGTACTTAAAAGAATTTAAATAACCTGTGTCCAATCATGAAATGAACAACAGTGCCCTTTTCTTGCTCAAGTTGAAGTAGACTTTAACCTGTAAACATTATATATACAACTCAATTAGTTATAAGAGATCATACTTACAATTATTAGTTCAAGAAGAACATAACAAAGGAAAGAATGAGAAAATAATACCATCAGGGTACATAGTAATGGAATTAGTCAAATTCTTCTCAAAGTTCCCAATTTTAAGGGACTTTTTATTTGATGGAAGCTCCAACCGTAACTTAGCTATAGAAGAGTTCAAAGAACTGAGAGGCCAGAAAAAGATACACATAACATCAACAACTTGTTTTTTTTGCTAAAAGACTTGGGCAAATTCTTTATTTCAAATAGGCCATCTCAATATACTCAGTCTATAGCTTCATGAGCTTTACTGAACTCTCCAAGAAAACAGCTTACGTAATTTTAATCAACAAAAACCCATTGCAGTGGAAGTGGAACCACAGTGAAATAATAATTTACACAATACATCAAGATTAATTATTACAGAAAGAATGAGAAACTAATACTTGTATCTGTAAAGTATGCCAAGCATGAAGCTGAAAATACATAGGATTACAATCCATTTGAATGAAATCTTTCCCCTGTTCTAATATACATAAGATTCATCATGACTTTGACACGTATGTTAAACTACAATATACAAACTAACAACATAAAGATCAACAATGATTCAAAAAGAGAGTACTAATAGAAATTGAGAATATAAAGCACTATCTTAATAAACTGAACATTGAAAATGACAACATATAATGCAGCTTCTTTCTATGATGATAATACCCTTCATAAACACCTTCATAAACACGGATAAATCATCTCAAACCTCGTAAGTGTTCAATAGAAAACATACCTGAATAAGTGGGAGTAGCTTATTCAACCATACAGAGTATGAAGCTAGAAAGCGTTCCGTACTGCATTCTTGACTTGTCACACCAAGCAAACATATTCCAGCCCAACACTTGTCTGGCTAAAGCACATTCATCACAAATCAAACATATTAGCACCTTAATCCATTAATTATCAGCTTCTCAAGGAAAAAAGAAAATTACGATATCCACAAACTAATATTTTTTTTAATTTAACTCTATTTGCACCACAGCTACCTCACTTTCCCAGAAATATCATATAATAAAAATAAAAAATAAAAATCGTTTTTACCAAGTTACTAGAGACAAGAGTGAGCAAGCGATTGATCCACGAGTCGACGGCGGCTTTCCATCCATCTATTAAATCTTGTTCGACGGGTCAGCCCGGGTCGCGCAATTTAGGGCAGGAGCAGGGGCGGGATGGGCTGGACTGCGCTGCGATGGGCGGGTTGCACGAGTTCAGGCAGGAACAGGCCGGGCTGGGCGGCGCGAGTACGCGGGTTTTGGCTGCACGGGTTCGGGCAGTGGTGGAACCGTGGAAGAGAGAGAGGTGAGAAATTAATTTGCAAGTATATGAGAGAGAGGAAGAGGGGAATAGGGATAGAGATAGAGGAAGAGCGGCGGTGGAGGGAGAGAGAGGGGGGAAGAGTGGCGGCAGGAGAAAGAGGGAGTAAGAGAGGCGGTGGTGGGATATGGAGTGAGGAAGAGGAAGTAATTAGGGTACGTTTTATTCATTATGTCCTAAGTAATGAATTTTAATTTATTTTTCATTTTTTTTATTTTTAAATTATGAATTATTTTTAATTTTTTAAATTAACTAATCAAATTAGTGCATAAAATTGATGAATTTGAAAAATAATTAGGGTTAAGTAAATCAAAAAACAGTTTAAACGAATCAATTTGGTGAATACGGATGAATTGAAGTTAAATTGATATTTGGCTCATAATTAATTAATTAGATCATAATTTAAAATTCTAGATTATTTTTCTACATTAAGGTTATGTACATTGAGGATCGAAATTATTGAACTTAAGGTTATGTACATTAATGTTACTCAAAATTAGACCGCCCGATTCTCGATTTATAACGTTATTTGACAAAAGTCAACATTGTTAACCTTAGGGTTATATACATTACATTGATGGTATTCGAATTTAGATTGATCGATTCTCGATTTGTAACATTAATTTACCAAAGTCAACAATGCTGACTTTAAGGTTATATACATTGAAGTTATTCGCAAATCAGATTGATTGATTCTCGATTTGTAACGTTAATTGACCAAAGTCAACTATGTTGACCTTATGGCTATGTACATTGATGTTATTCGAAATCAAATCGCTATGTGGCACTAAATTAATTAATTAGTTACCGATTCAAACTTGTTGACTATATGGTTATGTACATTGAAGTTATTCACAAATCAGATTGATCGATTCTCGATTTGTAACGTTAATTGATCATATTCAGCATTGTTGACCTTAAGGTTATGTACATTGAGGTTATTCACAATCAAATTGATCAGTTATCAATTTGTAACATTAATTGACCAATTGTTGACTTTAAGGTTATATACATTAATGTTATTTGAAATTAAATCGATACTTAGTCGTTAATTCAAAATTGCTGTCTATATGGTTATGTACACAAGGTTGTTCGAAATCAGATCGATCTAAAATGTGATTAATTTTCTGAAACAACGACTTTATCATCTTTAGCATAGAAAGAAATATCATAGCAGTTGAAAATTGAAGAAAAATCTATGCATAAAAAAATATTCAAATTCTATTTTTGGATGAATTTGAGATTGAAAGTCCACTTTTCAAAATTTACTGAACCGTCTTACTTGTCCCAAACTCATCTCATGCCAACTCCTAGTTGTAACCATTAAAGAAAAATGTACGGATTTTCTTGTGAAATTTTTTACGAAGTTATAATATTGTCACAATCAAAAAAAGTTTACGGAAAAACTTTTGTTGTGACGAATACAAAAAATTCGTCACATAAAGACAAAGTTATATGACGAAACAACACTTTTGTCATATGAGTCATACTAATTTTGTGACGAATGTCAAACTTCGTCACATGAAATATGTTCTCATATGACGAATATTCTTTTGTCATATGAGCCATAATATTTTTATGACAAAACTAAATTTTCATCACATGAAATTTGTTATCTCACGACAAAATCACCTTTCGTCGTATGAGCCATAATATTTTTGTGACGAACTGAATATTTTGTCACATGAAATTTGTTATTATATGACAATTTTTTTTTGTTATATGAGGCATGCTGTTATGTGACAAAAATAGAAATTCGTCACATGAAATTTGTACATATGTGACGAATTATTAGTTTGTCATATGAGCGATGATATCTTGTGATAAAAATGTAAATTATCGCATGAACTTTGCTCTTATTTGACAAAATTATTTTTCGTCATATGAGACTTACCATCTTGCGACGAACATTTAAACTCGTCGCATCAAGTTGGAGCTCAAGTGACGAAAATTATTTCGCCATATCAGCATAGGTTTCATGTGACAAAAGCTGCATTCGTCACATGACGGAAGTTGTTGTGACGATTTTCTTTTACGTCATAACAATTTGTCACAAAAAGACCATTTTTTTGTAGTGGAAGAAATATAGCTTTATGATACCTTCTCTCTATAGACAAGAATCAGGATTTGATATAATATTAGGAAACAATTTTCTAAGACTTTATTATCCATTTACACAATGGTTAGAAGAAATAGAGATTAGAGCACCATATATTAGAAAACTAAAACAAAAAAAAAATAATAACAATTCCTATTATAGATAATATTTCTAGAATAAAAATTCAGATTATGAATTTACTAAAAACACGTTATTTACTTTACAAGAAAATGGTAAAAGTCAAATTGAAAGAGAAGTAGAAAATCTGCTAGAACAAACTTGTTCAGAAGATCCTTAGATGTTAAAATAAATATGAATGAAGAGTTAGTAGTAATAGAACTAAAAGATAAAAACCAGGAAGCAAATGTTCCAAATAGAATACCCTATTCAAAAAGAGATATTGAAGAATTTATGAAGGATTGTAAAGAACTACTAGATAAAAAATTAATAAGAGACAGTAAAAGTAGACATGCTGCACCAGCCTTTTACGTAGAAAACCATAATGAAATAAAACGTGGAAAAAGACGAATGGCTATAAACTATAAAAAAATGAATGATGCAACAATAGGTGATGCACATAAACTACAAAGGAGAGATTCTATTATTGAAAAAGTTAGAGGTATGAAATGGTTTAGCTCCTTAGACGCCAAATCTGGATATTACCAATTACGATTACATGAAGATACAAAACCACTAACCGCATTCACTTGTCCCCCGGAAAAGCATTATGAATGGAATGTGTTACCATTCGATTTAAAGCAAGCGCCAGGTATATTTCAAAGATATATGAGCAAAAATCTCGAAGGTCTCGAAGATTTTTGCTTGGTTTGCATTGATGATATATTGATTTTTAGTAATGAAAACAAAGAAGACCATTTGAAAAAAGTTTTATTGGTTTTAAAGCGTTGCAAGGAAAAAGGATTAGTTTTAAGTAAGAAAAAAACACAGATTTGCAAACAAGAAATTGATTTTTTAGGAACTACTATAAAATCAAATGGGGAAATAGAATTACAAAAACATGTTTTAGAAAAATTACATATGTTTCCAAGTAAATTAGAAGATAGGAAGCAACTACAACGTTTTATTGGTTGTTTAAATTATATATCAGAATTAGGATATTTAAATAATTTTGCAAAAGAGAAGAAAAAGTTACAAGAAAAAATTAGCACGAAAAAACAATGGTTTTGGGATCAGGAGGATAGTAAAATTGTAGAAAAGATAAAAGATGAAACAAAATATCTACCAAGATTATACAATCCAACTAATAATGACTATATAATAGTCGAAACATATGCTTCAGATGAAATATGGTCGGGATGTATGAAATGTACTAAAAAAGAAGATATGGTTTTTAAGAAACCTACTGACAAAGAAAGCACAAATGAAGCATTAACGTATTCAAAAGCCTTAAATGGTGAAAAAGTATCAAAAACCTTCAATGGTGAAAATGTATCAAAAACCTTCAATGGTGAAAATTTAGAGGATACCTCATTTATATCTAACATAAATGATCTATTATCTAATAAATCAAAAGAAACATTATGCAGATATATTTCTGGAACTTTTACAGAAACAGAAAAAAGATACCCCATCCACGAAAAAGAAACATTAGCCTGTTTAAAAACATTCAAAAAATGGAGAATCGACCTACTACCTAAAGAGTTCGAACTTCGAACTGATTCAACATATTTAACTGGATTCATTCGATACAACCTAAAAGCCAATTACAATCAAGGACGATTGATTAGATGGCAATTAGAACTTTCAAGATACCCAGCCAGAATTCGTTACATAAAAAGTACCAAAAATATAATAGCAGATACACTTACTAGAGAATTCAAACCTATATAAAATTCATTTTCAGGACTTATGGAAGGAGCAATAGCTACCATGAAAAACCAATGCAAGCAGGTAAAGGCAAATATTGAAGCAAAAATTTTGGAACTACAAAGCATTGAAAAAGCAATACAAATGTTTGATCCAACATACAAACTATCAGAGTTTACCAAGCTAAGCGTGGTGGACGAAGACAAAAATAAAAAACCAAAAGAAGAAACATCAATAGAAACACCAACAGAAGGAGCATCATCAAGCAAACGTAAAACATTTTATGTAATATTTAACGGACCAATGGAAAATGTTGTTTTTGATGAATGGCACAATGCAGCCATGCATACTATGGGGAAAAAAGGGATCATCTACAAATCATATAGCACCTTAGAAGAAGTCAAACAAGCAGTAGCAAACAATAAAGAGCTAAAAAAAATAAACCAAACTTTCAAAAAAGTGTTGGTTGAACCGCCAAAGGAGTTAACAAAGATGCAGACATTGGAAAAATCTCAAAATTAACCCAAGTACCAACTAGACAAGATCATATTCAGATGAAGATATTAAGTTTCGATGATTTCTAGTATCATCTAAACTTAATTAGGAACTCGAAGGAGGAGGATTTAAACAAATTCTTTTATCCAACAGTCAAAGCATTTAGGTTGAAGGCAGTCGTCATAAGCGGAGCCAGCCCACTTATGGTATACAAATTTTTTCATTATGGATTATTGGACACCATATACATCGATGAAGGAAATACTATAATTCAAGAATTAAGCATTGGAGTAATAAAAACTGTAAATAACTACAGAAAGTATTTTGGAAAAGACCGGGAAATCTTTTTAAGAATCCATAGTTCATATCCATTTTTTAACGAAGAAAACGAAGTCCGAGTACCAGCATATTCACTAGTCAATATGGGAATATCAAATGGTCAATATCCACTAAGAGATGAACCAAGCCAGGAAAATGAAGACATTTCAGATATTAATTATCAATTATTATTTGGAATATTAGTACAACTTCAAAAAATGACGGATGAATCCAAGTATAAAATCAACTACAAGAATCAATCTGTAATGATATATTCTCATTTTAAGGACAAGCTTAGACCAGAAGAGTTTGAATTCCTTCTGGACTTTGAAGAAGCATTAATGAAGATAAAAGGAGTTTTTGATAAACTAAGTGAAGAAGAAAAAGAAAAATTATGCCAGCAGATAAAACCATTCAAAGGACATGCATGCAGTCAGTGTAACAAAAAAAATGAAGAACCAATTATAGAGGATTATCAAGTGTCGGCAGAAATAATGAAGGATTAGCATGTGTCGGCCAAAATAATGAAGGATTAGCAAGTGTCAGCAAGAATAATGAATAATTAGCAAGTGTCGGCAGAAAAACAACAAAAATAGTGAATCTAAAGACATAATAATGTAGCTACTGTAGATAGGTGTCTTTTTTACTTTATGTCATTTCTTTAATAAAGGTGTAGGGACTCTTATCCCTCCACTCAGTTTGAAATGTGTGGATAGAATTTATTCAGTCCGCCTATAAATATGTATCATCTAGGTAGTTGAAACTCAGACACGATGACAATTCGGGCCGAGATAGGACTATATTTCCAGAATATATTAGTTATAGGACTTTTTTTGTCAGTCCAAAAAGTTGCAAGTCTTTTTTTGCCATTGAACAAGTGTTATGGGACCAATTTTGCAATTTTCCCAAACTATAAACATATAAATAGTTCTAAACCTTGAGAAAATCAGCCATTCATTTTAACTTGATAAAAACATAAAATAGCCTGACAAAAGGGCATTTTCAATATTTTAAAAATTTTACTCGAGTATAAATTAATACATAGTTTGACATTTCCAAAGATTTACACTTTAAGAAAGAGAAACATCGACACCATTGCTGAATGAACCTTAAGATTAAGTAAATTGAAATGTTGAGGTTAACAATTTTGTGAAGCAAAGTTGAATTACTTTCTTACTTGTACTAAAACTGTTTGCACAAATATTTTCAAATTTTAAATTATACGAAAATATGATTCTTATGATTAGTTGATAACACGAGTAAATAAACTTCTGATAATTTTCGTATGGGAAGAATATTAAATTTTACATTGGAACGAGGGAATTTCACCTACGCATAAGTAATCGTGTTACATACAATATTCATAATGTCTATAGGGTATATATACAGGAGCCTAAGCATTAAAATAATTTCCATGTAATAATTCCAGCTCTGCGAAGTCAATAAGAAAAGAAATGTTGCGAATATGTGAAGGAATTTATGACGGGTGGGGATTATGAACTTGATCATAAAAAGCTTTCGACTGAGGCTGGATTACATGCAATTAGTTTGAAATTGAGTGCAGACGAAAAAAATGCTTAGATTTTCGATATAGATCGACGAGACTTTGCCTTCTAATCTTTTTCGAAAATGTTTGAACTTAGCTTTTTATATGAGCTGAACTTGAAGAAAACTTCAACATACAAAGTTGTTTCCATCAAGCAAGATAAGCAAAACCAAGAATGGTTGAAATTAACACAGTTATTGAGCTAAACAACACCAATCTGTGTAGAAAATAAAATTGCAATTAAATCAACCTAAACACAAGAGAGGGACTCGATGTACTGAAATCCAGTACTTGGAGAAATTACAAGATCAAGATAACTCTCTTTATAAATACTTTCATCGCTCACGAAGTCATGTAATACTCGGGAAGTCATGGAAACAAGATTGTATCGTACGAATTTTTTAGAAATATGCAAAACCAAGAATGGTTCTTCCTCCTCCTCCTCTCCCCGGACAAGGGAAAGTACATGGAAACGGTAGTACGTTGGAAAATAGTAATCTCGAATCATCCCCGGATAATCAGCAACAACCATTGATAGATCAACTTTGTACTTGATAAACCACTCGGAAGAATCCTTTTTCATCTCATAAACATCAAACCGAATTTCAGATCGATACTCTTGGATAAAGTGAAGGTGATCACACGATTCCCCAAAATAATAAATGAACCTATTCGTCCTGTCACAAAATGGGATTCGTGGCAGCGGGATTTTGTCAAGCACCTGGCGTTCAATGTTGAAACACATAACAACTGCAGACGAAATGCTTATCCATATAACCGACCCGTTCCAATAGACAGCACGATGATAAAGTAGTGGACATGAGAAAGGGTTGCCGCATATTTTCCAAGAACCAGTCTTTGATGAGTAAATTTGAATCCCAAACAATAAGTTGTCGCGATTCTTTCCGCATTCATGAATACAAACAACATGATAGTGAGGAGATTTGGATGGGTCAAAAGCCAAACCCATCTCTATTATTACGGTTTCATCTAATTGTGGGATCCGGAAAGAGTGTTTGGTAGTGGGATTACAAACATAGTACTTACGATCTGTAGTATCACAGAGACAGATTATCAATCCATTGCAATATTGTAAGATTTCGATGTCAGAGGGGAAGTCTTCAGTGAGCCCAATTGGTGAAAACCTCGCGGCAGAGAATGGAACGTACTCCAACCTTGTAGAACCTATGATGCTCAACAAGAGACCAACTGCGGGGGGTTTTGTTTTCCGACAACTCCGGAGGTGACAAAAATTGGGATTCGTGATGATAGAGTGCCATTTTGGGGATACTAATTTGAATTCGATGAGTGAATCAACTGGGAGGCGGAGGAGAATTTCCGTCAAAAGATCTTCGTTTGAACCAACAATTTCAGCGGACTTTGTCTTCATTTGTACTGTTTTAAAGTATTTTTTAATTTGATCTTCTCCAAAAAAAAAAAAATTTGTTAGGGGTTTTCGTTTATCAGATTTATAAATATTTATATGTAGTACTACTATTACTAGGGTTGTCAATTGAGTCGGGCCTATCCGAACTCCGATGGCTCAACCCGATTAAAATTGTCTCGAACCCGAATATTTGTAGTTGGGTCGAGTTTGAGCCATTATATTAAACCCGATCGATTAGTGAGCTGAGTTTGAGCCTAACACGGCTCAGCCCTAATAAAGCCCGAACATATTATTGTTTTAAATATTACGATTAATTATTTGTATTGTAATTATAGTTACTAATTATTATTTTTATTAAGTAAACTTACAAAAAGTTATAATGTAAACTCACATATATGTTGGTATATCAATTTCATATTGATGACCAAAATTCAAAAAAAAAAAAAAATAAATCAAAGATAAAAAAAATACGGTTTAATAAATTGGAGTATTGAGACTTTAAAACTCTACTGTATGTTCATATAGGTCAAACGTATCTTAAAAAATGTGGGCAAATAACTCGATCTTTTAGTTAAAATATTATTTAATAATATATACTCATGTCTTAATTAATATTTATGTGTTTTGGTAATCTAAATATTTTATACCTCAATCTATTTGTGCCTATATTAATAAACCCGATATAAGCCTGATATAGACCCGAAATCCGAAAAATTACATGGACCGAATTTGAGCCAGAGAAAACAAAAAAATTTATGAGCCGAGTTTGAACCTATAACTATGAAGCCCGACTGATAGTCCTAACTATTACTAAACCCCTCAAAAGAGAGAAGGAACACACCTCCATAAGTTAGTTAATTACATAATTACCCTTTGAGTTTCATATTTTATCATAACATTTGATATAAATTTAATTTCATGAACTATCTTTCTATGTCTAAGATATATTTTAAATATGTTCAAGATTGATAATGTTCTTTCATTTTCATCTAAAGGTTTTTAAGTTAGTGATATCTATAAATGTCCAAAAGTATTAATTAAGTAGTTGTTAAATTGTTTAAATCTATTTTTAATAGAATAAATAGTTCGATATAAAATATTTAAGAAATACAATTATTCTAGATGTAAAAGTGTTACTTGTAATTTTAGATATTTTGCCATTTAATAATTGTGAATATTATTTCGTATTATAAAAGCTGGCCTGAGGGGCTTTGGGTGAGGGCTCATGGTGGTGGGCCCCATTTGTTTTGGGCTCTGAATCATGGCTTCAATTTTGTCATTACTCTTGTTCTAAAAGGTGAAATCGCTCATCTCGGGCGTCCCTCACCCCCTGTCCGACGGGATTGTAAGAGGAGGTAAATCATGGTGACTCAACCAGCAACAGAAACTAAGACCAGTGTTAAATAAGAAGTAAAATTTGTCATTACTCATTAGTAAATTGACTTGATCAAGTTTTAACTGAAATTGAATTATTTTGTTGAAAATTATCTATATATTTATCCATAATTCTCCTTTTTACTCAAGAAATTTACACAACGCCTGTTATATAGAAATTGTCCATAGCTCATGCTACTAAAGAAAATAATAAACGATTATTTTACTCAATACCCCCTTAATTAATTCTTAATATCTAATAAGGCTCAGAGAACTCATTAAATCAAAATAATTGAAGATTTTTATTAATAAAGATAACACAATGTATTTTATCAATTACATAAGGGTATTTGTGTTTTTTACTCCAATGATTATTTGTCAAACTTCACCTTTTTTCTTATATTTTATGATCAATTAAACTCCCGTCTCCTAAACAAACAAGTTCAAATAGTGGGGTAAATGTAAAATACTCCTCCTTATTATGCTAAACTGTAAGAAATTATTCTGTGAAATTTTTATTACGTCAAACACCCAATTTATAAACAATAAGTCGTTTTGGATCAACATATTTCAAGAAATTATTTTTTAAATACTTCAAGTTGGTCCCTACAACTTCACGTGATATATTTTTAAAATAATTTTTTAAAATATGTCGATCCAAAACGACCTATTTTTTACAAATTGGGTGTTCTTTGCAGGGTTTTTAAAAACACAAGAAAGAAAGTTTGACACAATAAAAATTTCACAGAATAGTTTATTGCAGGTTTAACAGAATATACAAGAGTATAATGTATTTTTCCCCTTGAATAGTAGAGAAAAAGTTTAACAAGAAATTGAAACAGTAAACGTTTAATTTAAAAGGAACGAAAACAACTTAACAAAGAAGTAACGACTTTAACGTCCACACCTTACAAAGCAAGCTATTGGCCGCCCTAAGTGACAATGAAGTCCAAAACATTTAGCAAAAATACCCTATTTTTTGGTCTAATAGGTAAAAACTCCCCTATATTATTTTTATTAGCAAAAATCTCACTGTACTTTTTTTATCAGCAAAAAAAAAATGAAAAAATTCTTCCAACCCGGACTTCATCACTATTAGTGTGAATATTTTTCAAATTTATTTTGAAAAATAAAATTATACCACAATCATAAAATGCAAAAATACTCATGTTCATTTACAATTTGACAATCATCCTCTGTTAATTTTTATAATTGACATAACATATTGGGGTATTTAAAAATAGCTAATGTGAGTTAATTAAATGTCAATGTAGGGTTTTTTTTGCTAATAAAAATAACATTGAAAATATTTTTTCAATTAGGCAAAACACAGGGGGTGTTTTTGCATTTAGCTCCATATATATGCAAAGTGCAAACACGTTTATAATTACAAATCCTCTGCATTGACTCAATTATCATCTACCCACGTCCCAAATCCAATTATCCAAGCCACAATCCCCCAGACGATAAAGAGAAAAAGAAAGAATCAAGAAAAGCATCTTTTTGACGAAGTTGAAATCGCACCAAGAATTTATTCGTTACCCATTCTTTTTAACTTTTGGTAACATACAAAAGAAACAATCTTGAAATCAAAACCCATAATTTCATTGGTCCGAGATGATTTTCCTGAAAAAAGTAATACTTTTATTGTCCGTTTTGCCCTTTGCATTTCCTCAAGAATCGTTTGATTCAGACATATACCCAACACCATTAATCCTTGAATACCCAAAAATTAATGTAGCCCGATTGAAAGGTTTTTTGAAAGAAGAAGTCCAATTACAGTGTACGAGTTGGAGGGTAGCTGCAGAGGCCAATAATTTAAGCCCTTGGAAAAGAATTCCAGAAGAATGTCTTGATTATGTGAAGGATTATATGACGGGTGGGGGTTATGAAATTGATCTTGAAAGGGTTTCAATTGAGGCTGGATTATATGCAACAAGTTTGAATTTAAGTGGAGATGGAAAAGATGTTTGGATTTTTGATATTGATGAGACTTTGCTTTCTAATTTTCCTTATTATGCAGAGCATGGATATGGGTGAGTAAATTCTTTTCAATTTCCTTTTTCTTCTTTATGATTTAATTTGTTTATGTTTATTTTTCTGGAAATTTGGTAATTTCTGAGTAAAGATTTGATTTTGATTGGGTTTTGCATATATTAGATGAAAACCAATAATCTGGCTTTTAGTTTAATGTTTGGGCATTATAGTCTATTAACAAAATAAATTGTGTATGTTTGGTATTTAGGAGAACTATGAAAAGCTTGGTTATGTCTTTCTGAATATTTGTAGCATCCATGTCCATGATAGTGGATGGATTAGTATTTGACCTTGTTAGATAGTTTAATTTCTTTCATTTCATCAAAGATTCAGTTTTGCTGCATATTCTTAATTAAGGCTATGTTCGATTCTTCAATGGGTAAAACGCCTAAGGAAAATGTTCGTTCTTGAATCAGATGATAAGATTGAATGTTGGGCTTTAACATTTGTGTGCTATCGTTTTCCTCATAGCCTAAATGATTCTGAGAATGGCCATAGATTTGTTTCTGCATATTTTAGTCAAGATTAAATTTTGTCATTACTAGCTATTTCGCATTTCTAGTCGAGGTTTCAGTTTCGTTTGAGGTTCTGGTAATTGTGAAGTTCCGTGATTTGAGATTTGGTAAATGGACTAATTCTCTGGACTTATTCTATCTAATATTTTTTTTGTCATGCTTTATTGTCAAAATTGCGAACAACCTAGTACTAGATCATACATTTTTGTTTGAAATTTGGTAACTTGTAGCTATTTTCACTCCTAGTTTAAGTTTCAATTTTGATTGAAAATGTAGTGTTGATTATTCTTTGCACATTATTCGATATAAGTCCATTACGATTACAAATTGTTGACCTTTTGCTTTTTTCTGCATTCTAGCTCGGAGACGTTTGATAGTACCAAATTTGATGCATGGGTCGAGACAGGAATGGCGCCTTCTATAGAGTCTAGTTTGGAACTTTACGAAAAAGTTCTAAGCTTAGGATTCAGGGTCATTTTATTAACAGGTCGCAGCGAAAGGCACCGAAGTGTTACTGTCCAGAATTTACTCAGTGCTGGATTTCGAGAATGGGACAAACTCATACTTAGGTATGTATTCAACCTCTGTCTAAACATATATGCATATTGTATAAGTGCTTTAAAACGGATTTCTTGATTCGAATAATTATGTTCAGATCATCGGAGGATCATGGAAAGACGGCAACTAAGTACAAATCAGAAAAGAGGAACGAGCTCGTTGAAGAAGGTTACAGAATATTGGGCAATTCTGGAGATCAATGGAGTGATTTGTTAGGTTCTTCAATGTCCCAACGTTCGTTTAAGCTTTCGAACCCCATGTATTACATTCCTTGATTGATTAAACAGGCAGGCAGGGCCGGGCCGACAAGTTAGGGGGCCTAGGAGAAATTTTAACTCGGGCCCTATTCTAAAAATAAACCATTATTAAAATTTATTTTATTACTTTCAAAATTGTAAAAGTGTGTTGTAAGTATTTACATGGTTTATTTCTAATATATTTGTTATAGACAGATAAAATGACAACTCAACTTAATTATTTTTATATATTCAATCTTAATATATTTTTAATTATAACAGTTAATTTTAAAATTCTTCTTAAAAAAAACAAATACTAAATAAACTAATATTAAATTTATTTATTACTTTTAAAATGGTAAAAGTATGATATAAGAATTTATATGGTTTATTTCTAACATATTTGTTCTAGATAGATAATTTAACAACTCAACTTAATTATTTTTAAAAATTCAATCTTATTATATTTTTAAATTATAACAGTTAATTCTAAAATCCTTCTTAAAAATAAAAAATAAATACTACATGTATTGTGGATATAATTTAAACTAATATATCATGGGTCTTACTAAAATAAAATTTTGTGAGTGAAGAGCATGTGAGATAGTTGCTCTCCTGTTATTGATAAGTGTCCCATTTTATATTAATTTCATATCACCTGTTTTGATAAAGACAAATATACTACATTATTAATAATTATAAAGATAAATTACAAAGATTTCCCTCAGTTAAATTTTAATTACATATATTTTCCCTCGAAAATTGAAAATTACAAAAGTCCCCCTCCCCTGCGCAACCGCCGGAGACTCTTAATCCTCTTTTGGAGACACCTGCGCCCGGCGAGCCCCCAAGCCCTAACACCCTGTTGCCCCTCCCCAATGGAACCCAGGGTGTCGTCGCCCGAGCACGACTAATGCAAATTTCTCTATTACGAATGTCATATATCGTGTAGCTAAAAAAATCTATTTTCTTCCTTTTTTGTATAATCATCTTCAATGCAAAAGGCCCAATAATTCAGTGTTTTTTTCCTTTCTTTCACTCAAAATCCTAACATTAATTTCAAAGAATTCATCAGATTCCATTTTGTATTCTATTAGAAAAAGTAAAGAAAGACATGAATTGGTTCTATGCTCATATGGAGGTTGACGAGATTAATTCATTAATGTAAGTTTCCAGTAATAAACAATGGCAACATAAAATTACTCTAGACAAAAATAACACAAATACGAAAATGATGATGTCGAAGGAGAACAAAAAAGATTTTGTCGGGACAAAAGTGTTGTTTAGATTTTATGTTGATTTTTTTTAATGGTAAAGATGATGTATCTCATATACATTTTTGTCCTGAGAAAATCTCATTTTAAAAAGACGATGTATTATATGTATGTTAAAAGAAGTAAATTTTTACTTGTCAAAATAATAGATAGGTACGTTGAAACACGTTATATTTCCTTTATTAAATAGGTCGTTAAATTAGATCTTGGTTCTGCACTTGTTTGACCTTTAAGGCCCAGTTGATTAAAAGAAGTAGATGGAAAAACCATGCTAAAATTTGAAAGTATTACTATATAACAGCAAGTTGCAATAATGGAACATATATAAAGTTGAATATATGTACATAGGAATGGTATGTCTGTCGCCGATCAGGTCTTAGCCAAATGGTTAAGGATGAGATTCCATGACTAGGATGTCATGGGTTTAACTCTAACGAATGTGGATATTTTCTCTAGTTTAACACTAGTAATTAGTCCACTTTGTTATCATTGCAATAGTATCGATTCAATATGATGTTTAATGTAACAATATGTTCACCATCTAAAAAAAATGGTATGTCTGTCTGAATATGTAGTGATATATCTAGTAATTAATAGAAATTCAAGGATCCCCCAAGATTATTTTAGTACTTTATTACCATCTAAATTATTGCAATATGATTCGAAAATGTAATCCCACTAGCTATAGCTTCTATAGCTCTATACCTATATCAATTTGACATATCCCAAATTCTGTAATAAATAATGTAACCATGGTTCTATATATGATTACTTTATTATATATACTAATGTTCGAACTTTGATTTAATGTGAAATTGTTTATAAACTTATGCTAAGCAATGAGATCGAATATTGGCATGTTCATGAATTCGAGATAGGGATTAGGGGTGTAACGGGAGCCAATAATAAAGCTGATGTCCCATAATTAAGAGGTCATGATTTCAATTTTCATTTATGTAATTTTTTTTTATTTTAATACTAGTGTTTGATAGTTAATTATTTGATTATGATTGAATGTATAGAATTTCTTATTCTCTTTCGAGTAAATAGCGTTTTTAGTCCTTCTTATGGATTAACTTTTACATTTTCATCCCTCTTAATTTTTTTGTAGTAGATTGGTCCCTCTTATCAATGTAGTATATCACATATTCGTTCTTCTTAAATTTTTTGTATCAAATTCGTCTCTCTTATCAATATAGTGTAACACTTAGTCCCTTTTAAATACAAAACATATCACTTAAATTCAAAGTATATTCTAAAGTGGATGAAAGTTGATGTGTTTTGTATTTAAGAGGGACTAATGTGTTACACTACATTGATAAGAGGGACGAATTTGATACAAAAAATTTAAGAGGGAAGAATGTATCATAAGAGGGACGAATGTGATACATTACATTGATAAGAGGGATCAATCTGCTACAAAAAATTTAAGAAGGACGAAAATGAAAAATTTGACTAATTAGAGGACCAAAAATAATGCTATTGAAGTAATTGTTGTTTCCTAGAAAGAAGGAGATAGAGGGAAAATTCTTGCCCAAGTCTGGCTTGGCCAAACCCATCTAACCACCAAGCAAGTGTATTGCACTTGCTTTGTGATTGGTCACTTTCCTGGAAGTTACATCCAATCCCAAAGCAAGTGTATTACACTTGCCATGTAATTAGTTTGGGTTCGGCCAAACCCGGTGTGGGTAAGAATTTCCCGGAGATAGAGATGTAGCGCGCGGGAATTGAATTAAATACAATTAGATTGTGAGGATCAACTAATTTCATTCATTTTTTTTCAGTATATAATTAACATATTATTTGATATTATATTTGCTTAGACAAAAAATAGAGCTATGCATAAATTTACTATTGTGGGATAAAACTAATACTAAGTAAAACTCGCAATAAGGTTATGTTTTGTAATGTGGTATACAATAAAAATACTAATGACATATTATTAAGTAGACGTTTAATGTGACAAATGAGCACACAAACAAACATATTTCTTCTTGGGGAAAAAAACCATTTGAGTCTATTTATTGGCTTTTACAGAAAGCATTTCAATGCTCTCTGGAAAAAAAATATTAATATTAGAAAGAAACTTATCCTAAAAGTTTATTTTTCAATTTAAAATCAATCTCCTCTTGGAAGTCTTTTATTTCTAAAAAATAACCTCAACAAACTCTAATTTTACTTGTCATAAAATAAACAATATCTTACATTACTTCACTCAAATAATAACTTCGAATTAACATAATGTTATCTATCTCTTAACCTATTTACTTGCTTTTGGTAATTTTAAAAATAAACTATCAATTAAAAAGTTAGTCTGCTATTCATTTCATCTTTAAAAATTCAAACAATTCAAAAAGACAACTTTAACCAATAACACGAAAAGACATCAGAAAAATTCTCCTAACTTTCAGAAAATACAACCAAACAAGCACTTAAAAACCCGCATTTATATATAATTAAATGTATATATGGGTTCGTTTATTTGTATTGTATCAAAATATTTACACTATTTTAGATTAATTAAGCATATAATCAAACTTATATCAAATATTTAACATGATATATATGCGTGCATGAAATATCTCATTTATCGCCGTAACCCAAAGAAAAAATCTCATTTACCACGGATAATATAATGTTGACTTCACTAATGTTTGCACGCGCTTTGGCCACAAAGAAGAAAGAGAGAATCAAAAGGAATCGTATCCTTTCCTATGAATACAACTCTTATTGGCCATACACAATTTATTTAATTCAGTGTTCTTACTATATTGTCAATTATCATTAAATATTCGACAAATCAAAATGGTAGATATAATTATAATAAATATGAGCCAAAACATAGGATAAATTAATGTATTATTGTTTCTCAATTATCCTACATCGTAAGTCATGACTCATGAGTCATGAGTCATCCCCGGTCACAAGGAAAAACATTCTTGTATGGATGTCATAATTATGTTGTATAACTAATTAATTTATTAATATAACCACAATATTTAAAAAGTAGTATAACCTAAATTAAATAAAATAAGAAATTATTATCCAGATGTTCATAGAAGTGTATCCCAAGTGCGAGCTTGTTGTGTTGCAATGCAAATTGTAAGTTACATTTTTGGAAATTCTAGCACATATCTAATTATGTTGGAACTAATTAAATTATTAAATGAACAAACATCATACATATGATTTTTTTATTGAGGATAATTTAATGACAATAAAATTTACAAAACATGTACAAATAGATTTTATGAGCATTAACATGTCGGAACTAATTAAATTATTCACTGAACAAATGTCATCCATATAATTTGTGATTGAGAATAATTTTATAAGATTACAAATTACAGAACATGTAGAAATATGTATATTTTAGTTATAAGATTGAATGCAATCAATATATGTTGGGTATGGGTCTAGCCTATGTGGTTGAAGCCCGTTAGAGGAAAATTATGTTTACACGAGACATGTATATAAAGATTTATAGTCTTTTTTTTATTAATTTATATTATTATTTTTTATTTTTTTTTAGGGGAAGACTTATAGTCTTCTTATTTGAATGTGTTGTGTGCTACATACATTAGGGGAGAACAAAAACACAAGACAAGAGAATAAAAAGGGGAGAAAAAATTGGAGTTTTCTTGGGGTTTGTGAAAGAGACTGAGGTACTATTGGTAATTGGTTTAGTCGGAGATTCTTCACAAGGTGCTCAATTATCATATTTGTTCGTGATTTTATTCTCGGTTAACCAAGTTAGTTACTTGAGGGTATTCAAACTTATCGATGAGGTGGTTTTTGACTTTTTGTTTATGTTCTCTGTGATCTAAGAGATGTTCTCTTGATGAATTGGTTATCCTCTATATGTTATAGGGGCGAGAATTTTGTAAACCCATTATTATTATAGTGGTTGAGTTGGATAAGTTTTAGATCTCATGGTTTTTTCCAATTTCTGTTTTCACGTTAAACTTATCCGGTGACTATTTACTTTCCTGCACATTAATTCTTTGATTGAATCAATCAGTTAGTGCTTGGTTTATAATTTGATCGTGTTAATCCATTTTAATTTGTTGTTATTTGTGGGACGTCAAATATATGCAATTGCCTTTATGTGCATGATATCCCAAGCAGGATGCACTCGTATCCTTTAGTTTGGCTTCATCTATGTACAAGGGCAAATACAAATTTTTGCAATACAACAAGTCCTGCATATTTGATTTCTGATACGAATAATTAGATCTATTCAATTCGATCATCCCTTCAATAGAGTCATCCGTAATTCCCCAAACTGATCGTAATCGTGGCTCTGATGCCACTAAATATCGAATTGCTTCCACCGAAATATTAAATTGTTACTAATTTGGTACTATTTCCCCAACAAGTATGCCTTAACAATAATTTTCTGTAAGCATACGAGATGCAAATAATCAATTAACCTGTCCAAACAACACGGGTTATCAAATAGCTTGGACGAATTTATGGGCCATAATTCGTCATAATTTTTTGCGACAATTCATCCCAATAAGGAAAGGAGTCCCATCTTTTTTAACTAATGTAATCAAATCAAGAAGACAAGATAAAGCTCTTCTTTTTGCCATCTTAATTTGAGGAATGTAATCAAATCAAGAAGACAAGATAAAGCTCGATCTTCTTTTATCATCTAAATTTGAGGAATGAATCATTATTAATTATTTAATCACCTAACTGTCACCTAACAAAGTAAGACATGACATGGAGGTTATAAGTTAATCGGGTTATGGACAGGGACGGATACAAGATTTTGATCCAGTGGGAACTAAAATTATATGCTAAATAATCAAAATATAAAAAATACAAAAAAAAAAAAACCAATAAAATAGTCCAATCTAAAATTCATACTTCATTCACGAGAAAATGTATGAGGAGATACAAAAAAGATGAGGTGAAATTTGACGAAAATAATATCTAATTACACATGATACCCCACTAGCCCCTACCTGGATTCGCCCCTGGTTATGGAGCATATGCATTTGATTTAAATTTAGAAACAATTTGAGACTTCAAACATATCGAGTGAATAATAAAATACAGTTATGTGATATATCTAATAGATATTTTACTATTTGTAAATAGGAAAGGATGATTTTTTTCTTTTTTTTTTGTTATCAATAAGTCTTTTTTGAGGTAGGCGCCAAAAACCTTAAAGTAAACCCAAAAGGATTCGTATCTCCTACAGAATGAAATTAATTAATTGCTTATTGTACCAAAAAGTGAGCATATTCATTGGACAGTTTTGACTAGATCTACTATATTTAAGAGAAAAATTCTTAGACTTTGTAATTTTTTTTTTTATAACTAAGGTGATCAAGCTTATGCTAAATTAATTCTGGACCCTCAGAACCTTTACTCTAGAATCCTGAAAGATGTAAATCGCAGGATGTGCCTCCACCAAGTCTCGGGATCCCACCATACTGCTGTATACTTTGTGCACAAAGGGGTCTTAACCACAAATGACACTTAGACAGACCCATGAAAATATTTCTATTCAAGTTCCAAATGAGATTCGAAGCCTCACCCTTGCCGCTGGAGCAAGTCTTATGAATTGTTGGTCAACCAATTGGAGATATGCCTTGGAGGCGACTTTGTAATTTTAAACGTATAGCATTGTTCGTTTGTTTTGATGACATCATACTCGCAATATGTCTAATGTGATGTATACATAACCAGAAAACCTAGAAAATTCTTCTAAACCCTGTCGAGGCAAGATTAATTTATTAATAAACTAGTATGGAGGAGTATTAATTTACTTTAGTGATAATAAATAATATTAGTAAGAGGAATATTGGATATTGGAATAAAGTTTGTGGGCCATTTGCTTTAGATGTGCTGCTCCACAAATACATGGAATTCATTTGTCAATGAGTAGCACAAGGTAGCCAATATCTTTCATTTACTAATACTTTTTTTCTTTTGATTTATTCAGAATCTCAAGGTAATGAATTGAAGTATTGAACTCTACAAAATACATTTATTTATATTATTTAACTAATTCTTCTATTTTTGGTTTATTATAGAAGAATATTCAAGTATGATTTTCATAGTACTTTTCACTTGTAAAGTAGTGGTAAACTATTGAATAAAGCCATAATTTTTTAACAAAAGTACAAAATATTTGTGAATATTATATTCAAGTAATTCGACTAGATCTGAAAAGATGCTAGACAACATATTTGATTATCATTTTCTTTTTTTACCAAGAAAATAAATATTTTTTCCATTGTTAAATTTTTACTTCTATTTCATTGAAATATCTTTTTTGACACCACAAACTATTAAACACTGTATTAAAGATATATATAATACAATATTTAAAAATTTAATTTTTTAATACTTTTTACCTAAAACTCTATACTAAATGAAAGAGGACGAAATAAAGAATGAACGCAGTAACATATTTTGACTTAGAAGTATTTTGACTGATGCTGTTTATTGTTTACTTTCTTGAAAGTGAGATGCTTCATGTTGTTTCATAAGTTTCAGACCATTTTATAATTCCTAGTTAATTAAGGCTGCGTTCGGTTTGCCAAATAGGCTAATCGGCCCAATTGGCTTATCTGGGCCATTAAATTAATCGGGTCCATTATAATCATCCGTTCGCCATATTACAGTGGCCCGGACAGTCGAAATGGCCCAATAAACAATCATATGTTCGGTTGGCCCATTAATAATATTCGGACAATTTTGCCCCTGCTTTCGCGATTCAATCCTTACCGTCTGATGTAAAGGAATTCATCGTGGCCGTTGAAAACTCGGTATATAACATTTTAGGGTTTGTAACTATTCACTCTTTCTTTTCTTCTCCTATGTTTTCTTCTCCCACGACGGCGCTGCCTGATTTAATATGTTATTTGTGTGCCTTTGTTTCTTGGTCCGGTGACGACTCCTCCGTTCCTGTTTTCTCCAACCACTACCGACACCCCATCCAATATTGTTATACGTTTTCACTGTCCGATTTTAGTTTAAAGCCAGATTAGGGTTTCAGTTGGGTTTAGGCTTTCGACTATTTCGTTCCAACCCTTGCTCCGGTTGCGTCCTTAACTAACATCTTCGGTTATCTTGCATTCCCGACGCCGAATTGAAACGGGTTTGACGTTTCACTGACATTTTTGAAAGGACTGCGTGGTTAGGGTTTCAATTTGGTTAGGGTTTCGACGATTCAGTCCACGATTTCAAGGTAATTGTGTTTTCTTCATTATTTTGTGTATTTATTTCGCGTAAAATTAGGGTTTCTTCCTCTGTGCGAATATTATGGATTTTTCAAAAATATTTTGTAATGATTGCTGCTATAATAAAATATGAAAAGTTTTGACACATTTTTGTATATTTTTTTATCCTGCCAGCAATGTCCGAGCAATCTTCATCAACTGTCCGTTTAGGGAATGCACACTGTTTCTGTGGGCTTCGCGTTAGATTATACACTTCCTGGACGAAGTTGAACCCTGGTCGGAGATTTTTTCGATGCCAGCGTTTGCCGGTATAAAAAATTTGTTAATGTGTTCTTTTTTTCAAATGTCATATGTTTGATTGAAATTATTTCTAATGATTTTATTTTCATGGCCATTGTAGGATGAACGGTGTGGTTATTTTGAATGGATTGATCCCGTAATGTGTGATAGGTCCCGTGTAATTATCCCTGGCTTGCTAACGCGAGTCAATCTTGCCGAGTCTGAAAATGCACGTCTACTACGTCGCGAACATGAACTTGCTGCACAGTTGCAAATTCTTGATACTTATTTGCATGATCTTGAGGCACAAAACATGGCATTGCGTCGCAAGCAAAAACTTGTGATGATCTGTGCTGTGTTTGTGTTCTTATTCTATATATGTGCATGATATGGTTTTGCTGTTTTATTTTTTCATGCTTGTTTTGATGGTCTTGCTGACATATGTAGTTTTACTTGTAGTTTGTGTGTGTGTGGCATGTATATGATGTATATTACTTGGATAGGCTATTTATACTTGCATGTGAACTGAATTTGTATATTATTGTGCTTACCTGCCAGAATTCATTCATTTATAATGTGTAGTTATGTTTGCTGCATGCCAATAATTATTCATGCCACAATCCACCAGTGAGTAGAATCTAAATCTTCTTTTACTTATTGCAACATCTGAATTACTTGAGCATGAAGTAGTGCTGGTTGGTTGTGTACTATATCATCAAAGTACCCCTGAAGGGAATATCTGGTAAATGATGTTTTTTTTTTAAATTTTCTGATGGTCTGGCATTTTTTTTTGGTGCTCTTGAGACTTATGATGGACTATTCTTTTGGGTTTAACAAAATTGCCTATTATTTGCCATAATGTTACAAAAAATTGGGGCACTGCTTCTTTCCAAAATATTTGGATGCTCTTGTCTGCTGATGTATGATATGTGGTAATTAGAAAAAACATGAACTGTTGATTGGTAGACCAGATGATGTTTCAATAAACATGTTCTGATGGTCTTGCATGCATACATGTTCATATGCTCATGTTTATATCATATCTGGGTGTTGGTGCACTGTTGAGTATTCAGTTTTGAGTTTGGCCATACTCTTTTGTATACTCTATCATGAAAGTACCCCCTTATTTGATTTTAATTGGAGAAAACATGTACATACTCATGTATATCAGCATGCTAGATGCAACAATTTTGGAAACTGAACGCAGCCTTAATTATGAGACCAAGTGATGATTTCTTAAGAATATCTGATGGTATTATATGTTGTACAAACTCACATGTATATCCAAAAAATTAAGTAAACTGTTTTTGAAAACTGATGAGTGAAATTTGGTTTTTGTAAATATTTTTGGAAACTGTTAACTCAATGGCCAAAAGTTTATGTCCAATGTCTAGAATTTATTAGGAAGTTGGTGAATTAAATCTTGTTTTATGAATCAATTTCAGTTGCCTTGTCTACTTTATTTCATAACACACTGCGAAGCTAGTATTTAATTTGCATATAGGTCCTCATATGGATTTATTTGGCCAAGTGATGATTTCTTTCTTAAGCTATCTGATGGGTTTATATGTTGTACAAACTCCCATTGGCATCCATGCATGAACTAAATCATGAATGGTTGAATTTTTTGATGTCAATTATGTTATTACATCCTGTCATTGGGTTCAAGTTGGTTGTAGTGTTATCTACATGAACATTGTGAATATTTTTTGTAAATATAAGTCAAAAACTAAAACTGTTTTTTAAAACTATTTTTTAAATATTGTATTTTTTAAAACATTTATTTGTGTTTTTTTTTTAAACTCATTTTATGTAATTTTTTTGAAAACATGTTTATGAAAACTTTACTTGAGTGCAAGTTGGTTTTAGTGAACATTTTTTGAAACTGTTCTGAATGGCAGAAAGTTTATGTCCAAAATCTTCAGAATTTATTAGGAGCTTGGTGAATCAAATCTTGTTTTATATACAATTTCAGTTGCCTTGTCTACTTTACTAGATACTACACTGCCACCCTAGGATTTACTGTGCATATATGTGTAAGATTTTGCCATTGGTCTTTATTTATATAATATTTAAAGTTTGATTAATATATTGATATTCATATATAATGAATAACAAAGTACATCAGAATTCAATACATCTGATTGTATATGCCTTAAATGGTTTGCTTGACATTTTGTATCTCTCATTTATGTTTTGACTTGACTATTTGGAAGTTACATGCTTTGAATGCATTACTTGTCTCTTGAAATATCACATAAAATGCACACATTCCCACACTTCATTTATTGAGTTGGTTGAGTATGAACCCCTCTATATAATGCCAACATTTCATCCCCTTTTATATATACTTCTCAAACCCTCAAGTCTACTATAACAGGTGAGTTTTTCATTTCCCATTACTGTCCAAGTTAACCTATCTTCACTAAATCATATTTTTCATTTGCCATCACTTCATGTACTTAACCTATCTTCATATTTTTCATATGACAGGTTGCCAAAAATCTGAAGATGCCGAGAACACGCCGAATGAGAGCTGATGAATCAAAAGTCAGTGATGGCTGGTCACATGAACAAACTGCCCGGTTTGTCAACTTGCTTTACCATGAGCGTAAGGAAAATGATTTGAAGAACCTTGACATACTAACTGGAGCACTGCAGCGTATTTCGGCCGACTTGTCCGCTGTGTATGGACGGAGGTTCTCTCTTTATGCTATGAAGAAGAAGTTGGAATATCTGAGAAACAGAAATGAAATGCTCAAAAAGTTTATGGAGACCCCGGGGGTATGTTACGATGCCTGTACTTGCGAGTGTCTAGTGAACAATGACTACTGGAATTTCATTACTGCTGCTGTAAGTAATGCTTCTGTAAGTATTGGTCTAAATTATAAATTCAAATGTGAATATCTGCCGATTTCTAATCCTTTGTGTTATTTCTTTTGTAGGAGGAAAATGAATGGTTTCGCAATTTCAGGATGAACGGGGAGCCGTTTCATCTTAAGCTTGAGTACATCTATGACCATAAGGGAGTTGGTGTCTTTCCCAAAGACCCAACCGGATCACCCGGTTGGCCCATCCACGTCCGTGACTCGGACGATGATGAGCTTGCCGTTGTTCCTCTTGGTACTTCAAATGCAAGGACTGCTATTCCATTTGACATTGATAATGAGGTTGTTGTGGCTGAACGTGGACAAGATGAGGCTGGTCCAAGTGGATGGGCTGAAGGTGGTGGTTCCAACGAGGGTGGCCTGTTTGGTAATTCCTTGTGGATGGTTGATTAGGTTGTTTTTTTCTTGCTTTGTTTGTTTGTTTCAAGGACTTATGTTATGTTTGGTGATTTCTGTTGAATCTAATTTTGTATTTGATTACATGGCACAGTTTCATTTGTAAGTGCATGTAATCACATAATTCGGCCTCTATTTTATTTTCATGTAATGTTATATGCTTTAACTTATGAATTTATATATCGTGTAGTATTATATTTATAATACGTTCTTAATTATTTGTTTGTGTAAGTTAAAATAATTACTTGTTTTATATAGTCCAAATTACTATTCTACAAAATCCAAATTCATGTGTTTGTTAATTAGGACTGCCCGGTCCTGAAACTATTTTTGTTTGCAAAGATAAAAAGCCAACTGTAAATTACTTGGTACATTTTTGTCCTATGCAACCAATAGACATGAAAAACAACAAAAAATAAAAAAAACTAGTTGTAGTCAATGCCTTGGCCGAAAGTTTCTGTCCAAATTTCAGATTTTGTTTGCAAAGTTGGTGAATGAAATCTTACTTGATGAATCTATTTCAGTTGCTTTTTCTACTTGATTTGATAACACACTGCCAAGCTAGTTTTTATTTTGCATATAGGTCCTCAGTTGGATTTAAATTGATTAACTAGGCACCCATTTTGTAGTATAAATACCTTATCATTTTTTACAAACTTTGCCCAAAGAAGCCCTTTCCCAAAATAAAATATAAACACGAACTCTTACCACAATGTTCAATTTTGTCCCTCGTCCGCAGTCCCATTTCTTCTACTCGGATAGATGGACCAAGGAAATTGATGAATACTTGATTGAGTTTTTAGCAACTGAAAATTACTACGAAAATGGGATTCTCACACACGGGGTGAGCCACGTTTTGCGAAGAGCTCGCGACGAGGTTAATATCTTCTTCCGTACTGCTTTTACAACAAAAGAAATAATGGCCAAGGTCGACCGGCTAAAACGCCGACATGGGTTATTTTCTCACCTAAGGACCCTTCCCGGTTATTTCGTGGATCCTATCACCAACACGGTCGGGAGAGACGGACAGGAAATTGTAAAAAACCTGTGCATGGTAACCTATTTATTACACCATTGTAAATTTTATTATTTACGAGATAGGGCAATAATCATTTTTTCATTGTAGGAAGCTCCGTTTTACGAAGCATATGCAGTCAACGGTGAACCGAAGTGGAATGACCTGTGTGAAATATTCGGACATCCAACCGAACTCCCTATGGCCCCACCACCTGCGTCCCCAATCAATCTTCAATGGTTCGAGATAAACGATGCACCAATTATTGGACAAGAAACACCAATTTCTGACCCCATCAATCCCCTTCAGATTACATTCTCACCGAGCTCTTTGGCAATTAATGATGATTTTTGGAATGATTTGGCGAAATATAATAACACAGGACCAAACTTTGAAAACGACGAGGCCGGACCGTCAAAAACGGTTGCTAAGTGTCTTTGGCCTGATGAAGGAACGTCACACGAGGATTTTGTTGAAAAAAAATAATAAGTAATATTACTATCAATCTTTCTTGAAATGAATTAGCTTTGGTAAAACTTATTTGTGTGTCATGGTATTGTTCGATTTCCTTATGATCATGTTCTACGTTGTATGTAATTTCTACTTTGTTGCAAGTTAGCCTATTTGCGTATCAAGTGTTTGGTTAAATTACGTGACACAATCTTCTATATATCTAGTTATAAAGTACGCAAATGAGTCGAACAAAATTGAAAGTATATTGATAAGAGTACCCAATATCAAAATCGAAAGTTAATTATAACTAGAAATTACGTGACAAAAATACTACTTATAATTGTACGATGACAGCTAGTATCATGCTAATAAAAATTAATAAAGCCATGCAATATTTTTAAAAATAACCGAATTGTCCAAAAACTAGATAACATCATAAACATAAGCCCTACATAGTACAAATCAAGTCCAACGAGTACATAAGTGGAATGAAATTAGCTGTTTCTTGAAATTCGCAACGGCATATGCTTGTCCATAAAAAGTAAAGGCATTCTAACTCAAGGCATTTGGTTGTTTAGCATCATGTGCGCAATGTGCTCTCGATTCTTTTCGTTCGATTTCAAGAACAAACTCACGTGTTTCGCATTGTCCATAATCTTGAACGAGAGAAAAATTCTATTCTCATCCGTGAGCGAGTCGATACGGTCGAGTGCATCTATAATCTTTTGGGCTTTTTCATCATACGTATCCTCCTCTTTGGCAAAGCTATGGCTGAGATTACCCCAAACAGATTTGGCGGTATCTATGAACTTGTCCATATTGCCTGCATCAGATTCAGGTGTAGGCGTCTTCCTTTTCCTCTGGTACTTCTCATTCCCCATTTTTTCCTTTTTTATTTTCTTTGACAATTTTGATACCTTTGGAGTCACATTCTAAAACCCCATGTCGTACGGTGGAATTTCGGGCATAAAATCCCCGCAATCTGAAGCATCGGTCGTAAGATCGATTGTGGGACCACTACACATACTATCATCACCTGTGGTTTCCATCATAGGTTCCTTTCCCTTCGCATTTGACTCCTTCGACGGGCGACGTCTTACCAAATCTTCCACGATCTCCACAAAGTCCTCCGCTAAATCTCCGGTGGCCCTGTCCTTTCCGAATATCTCAACCCAATCATCGTAATATGGATATGTCTTATATCGCATATTAGCAACATCTGGGTGTGCCTACGATTAAAAAAAAAGCCAAGTAAATAAAAGAATAGAAATATAACGTACAATCCTTCTCAACTATAACAGCCCATTATAAAATAAAGCCACCTGTACATATAAAGCCCAGACGTCATCATCAACCGTGATTGTTTTACCACTTTCGTTCCATCCAAACCCACTTGTCCCCTGCATTCCCAAAACTTGATAATACGTTTTTTTCCACACTGTCAACTTCGAGTTGACATGCTTGAGTTCTATGTTTGAGTGAGGCAGTCGTGCATTCATAGCTTTTAGCAACGAGTTCAAGTACCCTGGACGAAAGCCATTGTCCGATTTCCACCCAGCCGAAATTAGATCCTTCAAGCAATGTATCAAAGTTTGTTCTTCGATTGCATTCAACGACCTTCGGGTGGCCTGGGTCTTTCTTTGGCTAGGATCCGTTTCGCCGAAACGTGGAATGGAAGTCATAATCACTTCAAATATGCATACACAATCAAGTTGTTAATATAGTACGAAAACATAAGTTCACATATGTTCACAGTAGGGTACAAATAATAATGCAATAATATCTCAAATACATAATATCTCAAACAAACATAAGTATGAAAACATAATATCTCAAATACAAACAATAGGGTACAAATAATAATGCAATAAAGTTGAATTCAAACAAACGAAACATATGTTCACAATACACCCATAAACAAATTGGTACATCAATCAAAGTAGACAATCAATTATGTTAAGGCACGATATCATTCGCGATCCGAGTTCCACTTCATGAACATTTCTCGAGCCAAGTTATCACGAAAATTGTTCCACGCGGGTGACGTTTCGACCCCTTGAACATAACCTTCACCTTCCTCATCATTCTCATCGTCACTCGACTCACTTGAATCACGCATCGGATCCAACACCATGACGTCATCGGGTGATGTCTTACGCAAGAAGTTGTGAATCAATATCAAAGCCATCATCATCCTATTTTGTGTTTGTAACGGATAAAACGCGGGACTCGCTAATATTGCCCAACGCTTTTTTATTTGACCAAAAGTCCGCTCAATCACGTTTCTAGCTTGACTATGTTTCATATTGAAAAATTCTTTTTCATTTTGAGGGGCATCCATACCAACTCCCCACTCCTTAAGATGGTATCGTACTCCCCTATAAGGCGTAAGAAACCCTGGTCCATTAGTATATCCGTTGTCACACAAGTAATACGTTCCTACAATTATTAAATACGAAACAGTGAGTGTTGTTAGGTATCATCCATTATTGGGAAGTATATTTTATAAAACTAATTTTTACCCGTGGGTACCCTCAATCCATTCGGCCGATTAACTGCATCTCTTAACACACGACCATCCGCAGCAGACCCCTCCCAACCGACGAGTGCATATGTGAAAACTCCGTTAATATCACAAGCCGCAAGTAAATTGGTTGTAATATCACCTTTTCGATTCCTATAACGGGGTCTATCTTTAGACGGAACATGAGCATGAACATATGTTCCGTCTAGAGCCCCTATGCATCCCTATACAGTCGTGAAATTGTATATTGTAATAAACATGATAATAACACCAAACGTAGACAGAATGGAAAGTTTTATCCTTACCGGGAAACAACTCCATCTATCGTCATCATAATCATCCGGTATTGGGTCAGGTTGAGATAGTAGTATCGGGTGGAGTTTCATCAAACATGTAAGTACACGGTGAAAACATTTACTAACAGTGTCACCGGATCGTTTATAATCCGTTGCAACGACACGATTCTTTTTGTGATGAGCAAAGACCGTTAAAAACATCGCAACTTGTTCTCTAACGGATACGTACTTAGTATCATTTAGACCCCCGACGTTATGTAGGAAACAACAAAACTTATCAAATGAACTAATATGAAGACGAATATTATTCTTACAAACTATTGTATTTTTCCGGGTAATTTTTTTTAGATTTTTAGCCCATTTGCGCCGCCTACGAATTAGGCTATATCGCACCGGTTGATTCACATCTTGACTACGGACTAGTTTAGCACGGACCCATAAAAGAAAAATGCCCGTCCAAAAAAAACGTGTGAATAACACAATCAATTGTTTCTTCCGATCATCCATTTGTATTGCCTAGAAAAAAATATATTTCGTATTTCAAGTGAAGTTATGATGGATAAATAACACAAGTTAAATAAAGACTACAAAACTATACATCCAAAAAATGTGACCAAAGAAAAAGTTGTTATATTTTTTATGTCATAGATGCCAAATTATACAAGAAACCATCAAAGTAATTCCAAACTATACCCCAATCAAGTAGGCGCATGTATCTCTACATAAAGTAGTAAATTGGTATACATATCGTACTTCAAATTAAACCAAGTCATTAATTCCAAACTATACTCATATAAATTAGGCCCAAAATTGTTCATATATCAAGTAGAAGATTATTATACATATCTTACTTCAAATTAAACCAAGTCGTTAATTCCAAACTATACTCATATAAATTAGGCCCAAAATTGTTCATATATCAAGTAGAAGATTATTATACATATCTTACTTCAAATTAAACCAAGTCATTAATTCCAAACTATACTCATATCAAGTAGGCCAACAATAATTCATATATCAAGTAGAAGATTATTATACATATATGTCCACTATACAAGTATACATATTAATTAACCCATATGAAGTAGGAAATTGGCCAAATTAAAATTAGACTACAAAGTCCATAATCAATCTCTATAAAATACGCACAAATTTATACACACACTCCAAAAAAAATTCAAGAAAGAAACGGTGCAAATTAAGTCGAAAATGTACTCAAATAAAGGAGTCCCAAGATTATAAAATATATTCGGATATTAACACACATTAATATAATCGAAATCATACCTTTGCTTAACACTTCTTAAGAACAAACCGAAAAGGGTTTCGAAGGATATGATTTGTTAGTCCTAAAAGTCATGAAATTCAAATAGTTAGATATAGGTTAGAAAATATGCAATACGAATTTTTATTAAATTAGAGAGGAATTGATGAAAAATCCAACAATGTTGACTACTCCGAGCAAGTAGATCTTCGGCTCCTCACTGTCAAAGAAAAAAAAAATCAACCTAATATCTCAAACTAAAAAATGGTGAAGCTTAAAAATGGAACAAATCAAGTCCAAAAAATGAAGCAACATTACTCCAAAGCATGGATCTAATTTATGTATAAAAAAATTGAAACAAAGATTAAACTTACCTGGAGAATTGGAACGGCTAAAAGCAAATTTTTTCCCTCCCTGTTCGCGAGCTCCAGCAGCTGGAAATGAGTAATGTGGTGTGTGTAGTGTATAAGTAATTGGATGGCATTTTTGTAATATGTGCTTGGTTTTTTTTGTAATTAACCCGATAAAGAGTGGCAAAATGGGCATAGAATATTTGAATTGGGCCATTAATTCACTATCCGGACTCCATAGGTAGCATTACAATCGGGAGATTACATCGGGCTGGCCCACATATCACACTTAATTGGACGGGCAGCCCGTTTTTTAATTGCCCAAACCGAACACCAATACAAGGATTCAGCCAAATTAGTCAAGGCCCAAATCAGACATAATCAGGCCTAATAATAGCAACCGAACGCAGCCTAAGCTGATAAAAGTCAAAAGGAGAGTCAATAAAATGGTCTATTGGCCAATCATAACGTGATCTAGTGGCAAAATTGAAGCATCAAGACCAAAATATTTTGGATTCAAATTCCATTAATAAAGACTTCTTAAAAAAATTTCTTGAAGTTTTTTTATTTTATTATCATTACATTACAATCAATCTAGCTAAATCAAAATATAAAGAAGAACTAACAATAATATTAATAATAAATTAGAATATAACTCACATTAGGGAAAATTGAACCTAATGTTCCTCGGACTTCAACTTTGCCACTAAACAAATTTTATAATTTAGTGATCATGATATTAGTGATTTTTCCTTATAGTTTATTATAAGTTTGGTAGTTTATTTATTTATTTATTTATTTTTGTAATTTGATTGTAATCAAAGTAAAATTTTTAATTTAGTGATATTCATATTACTTAGCGATTTTTTTATTGGGAAAATCATTAAAATTTTATTTAGATGAAGCTTCAATCAATACAATACTAGATATCGTAAATCACTCATTATATTTGGCTACTTCATGTGTTGTTTTATTGCACTCCATGAGAATATTACACGATGCTAAAGACTACAAGGACTCTATCTCAGCAGGAAAATCGATGTCATCAATGACAGTTCCATATTTTGCATGCCGCCAAATTCACCTATAATGGCCTCAATTACGACATTGCAATCGCCTTCCAAAATAATATGTTCACGCTAATAATCATACCAATGTCGTCTTAGCTTTCACTGCAGTTGGATCCATAACCAAGTATGATATGTTCACGCTCATAATAATATCCATTCCACCTTAGCTTCCACTGCAATCGAGTCCATAACACCATATGTGCTCTTAAATAGTGAATTTCTTCTTCTAATTTAAGTACTAGTTTCTGATAGTTGATTTTCATTGTAATTTGATTGTAATTAAATAAATAATCTAATTTAGTGATATTAATGTTAGTGATTTATTTTTATTTTTTATTAATTTAACACTAGTGTTTGGTAGTCTATTTTCTTTGTAATTTAATTGTAATCAAGTAGATATTCTAATTTAGTGATAAGATGTACAGTTTGACAAAAAAAAATGATTGATTGCATTGTTAAAACTCAAGAATTGATATATTTATTTCCATTGAGACTGCGATAAAATCGATATGCATGTTGTTAATTTTCATAACCTACAGTATCTTCTCAAATACTTCAAATCTGCATCAAATCTAAACAATATAAAAAAATATAAAATTCTTTAAATATATTTTCAAAATAGAGAGAGGATTATGGAGAATTACAAAATATTTACTCATGTTTCTCAAGGGTAATTTTGTCCAACTACCCTTTTATTTTCCTAAAATCTAGAGCATTAAATAATTCCTTAATTCTTATGAAACAACCTTAAACGACATGTAAAAAGAAATGGAGGGAATAATTGATTTAAGCTACCATGTTAGTTTTACCTCCAAACATAACATTTGAACGCAATTCAAATAATATCTCAAATTTAATGAACTCTTAAGACTTGACAGTCAAATTCAACCAAAATTGTATTTCTATAAAGATTTTTTGAAATCATCCAAATCAATCTTCTAAAATCGAAATCAAACAAAATCCGACCAACACTCGTTAATATAGAAACTAAAGATGTGAAATCTCAAACAACACTTTTGGCAAATTAGGCATTAATATTTTTTCCAAAAAACCAATTGGCAAAATTTGTTTGTTACATATGTTGGTTTTTTTTTTCTCGATAAATTTTACATATGTGGGTTGACACAGACAAAGTCATTAATGTTCATAAACATCAGCAAAATCATTAATAGATAAAACATCACATGGATACATACACCTACCTGTATTTTCCTCCTTCTCTTTCAATCTCTCACAGTCACAGACTGTCTCCTATAACTATCAAGTATCTCTCTCTCTCACGCACAAACACACACTGAAATTTTCTCTGGAATTCTAAAGTCATCACTTTGCCAGTTCCAATAGATACCCTTTTTCCCATTCATTCAACAAACTCCAATTTGAGTTTCATATATTTTCAGAAAAAGAGTCCATACATTTTAGATTTCCCAATATTGGGTCCTGTTAATGTTCATAGAAAACCCATAAAGATTCAATCTTTAGCCCTACCAAAAAATTCCCAAATATTATTGTTCTATTTTTGAAATGGAACACAAACATAAACTCATATTAGTCATAGGGTTAATCTCATTATCACTCTTAACAATTCTTTTTGTCACAATCCTTTTCTGTAGAAGAAGAAAAACAGGAAATGTTGATAGAGATATGGAAGAAGCGGAATTGGAGTGTAAAGAAGTAGATGTGGTGGTAAATACAGCGGATTTGATCAAGTTTCATGGTGGTGAAGATCTGACCGTACATGAAATTCTTGATGCACCTGGTGAAGTTATAGGGAAATCTAGCTATGGGACTTTGTACAAGGCTAATTTGGTCAATTTAAATTCAATTGCATTGTTAAGATTCTTGAGGCCTACCTGTACTTTGAGGTCAAAAGAGGTCATGCCTATTGTAGAGATGTTGGGGTCTATGAGGCATCAAAATTTGGTTCCTTTACATGCTTTTTATGCAGGGTCTAGAGGGGAAAAGCTAATGGTTCATCCCTTTTATGGGCTTGGAAATTTGGCTCAATTTATCAAAGGTAAAACTCTTGTTGTTTAATTGATAATATTGATTGGAACATTTTGTGTTGATAAATTTCCTAGAAAATTCTGTGTGGTTTTTGGTGAAGAAATGTTGATATCTTTGTATGATTTTTTGGGGATTTTGCTTGATTTTAGGTACTTCTGTTTCATATGTTTACTTTATGAATTAATAAGTGTTATGGAGCACATAAGATTCTTGTAGAAGCATTGCTATCAATATTGAGTTAGGTTTATTGCTTAAAATGCTAATATGGTGCATAAATTTACATTAGGTGGTTTTGAAAATTTGTTAAAAATGTGGTTGATTCATAGTTTCGATTTTGACATCACTTCTTTTAAGTTTGCTTGACTGAAAGAGCTGAGAGTAAGCCTTTCTAATTTGTCATATTGATGTCGTAATCGAAACTTATTCAAAATGAACATCCCAAAATAGTTTGATATCTTTCATTGTCTTAATCTGCAGAAAAAGTATGATGTTTGTCATGTAGTCAACGTTACCTTCTTAACCATCATCATGTGTTAAACTCTGAGCTTTTGGACAGACTAATTAATTGAAACGATGTGGAAAAACCTTGCTCTGTAACATCTAGCTTGACATAAATAGCAATTGTCCCTTATCTTGTCTACATACTTCACTCGTGTAGATATCGTTCAAATCTCCTACTTCTCTTCTCGTTTTCATTTCTTCGTTTAGTAACTAACACGCCCTTGTAATGGTGTCTTTAACACGCAGATGGTAAAGGCGAGGCACACAAGTGGCCCACCATATGTAAGATCTCGATCGGTATTGCTAGAGGAGTTAATCATCTTCACACATCTTTGGAAATACCAATAATCCACGGGAACCTAAAGTCAAAGAATATTCTATTGGATCATTATTACCAACCATATGTCTCGGATTTTGGTCTTCATCTTCTCATGAATCCATCAGTGGCACAACAAATACTCGAAACTTCATCTTCTCAGGGGTACAAGGCACCCGAGTTGATTAAAATGAAAGATGCTAATGAGGAGAGCGATATTTACAGCTTAGGGGTTATACTTTTGGAACTACTTAGTGGGAAAGAAGCAATCAATGAGAATCCTATTCCGGGTCAAGATTTTTATTTGCCTAGTGTTATGAGAAGTGCGATTCTTGAAGACCGAATTAGTGACTTGTATCATCATAATATTATTCTTGGAGTAAGTAATGATCGGAGAGTAGTTATTGAAGATGGGATTTTGAAATATTTTCAACTCGCGATGGCTTGTTGTTCTCCTTCTCGATCCCTTAGGCCTGATATGATGCAAGTTCTTGAAATGCTTGAAGAAATTGAAAAAGTAAGCTTACTTTAGCACAAATCAAAACAGTGTGTTCATTCGATGAACTAGAGAAAAATACATCAGTAAACTCACAGTGGAACATTTGATTAATTACCGAAGGTTGTACAGAGACCGTGCAGTCAAGCCAAGATTTACTATGTTTCTTGGTGTTTGATCAAGTCTTGTGCCCTTTTCAAAACCGTAAGAAGAAAATGTCGTTACTTCAGTTTTGTCAATTTTTTCTCAAGTACAAGATGTCAATTGTTCAAACTTGAACTCATAGTGTGGATACGACAACCAAAGATTGTGAGAACCCTCGTTTTTTCGCTACACAGAAAACATAAGATTTTCATTTATTTACTTTATCTTTTTTTAGGCAGGAAATTGTCTTGCCTGGTTAATGGGTACGTGATGTGTATCCGACTTAAGAACAAAATCTCATTTTGCTGTAATTGTAGTTTTAGTTAGGAAGCATGAACTTCGCCCGTTCTTGTTGAAATAATGCGAATTTTTCATGAGCATTTAGCTTTTGTAAGGTCTTTCCATGTAAAGAATTGTACAAGGTTATATTTTGTTATCGTGTTTGAAATTGTATTTATACTTGGTTTGATTCAAACTAACTGAAGTCGATCGAGCTTTAGTCGAGCCGATTATGAGCTGTGCTTGAGTAGCTCGATTGAATCTGCCTCAAAGATTATCAAGCAATAAATGACTTTTTAACTTCTGCATAATTTTTGGGCCTGCAGTTCTTGAACAAAGGGACAACTAATCTTTGATCAAAAAAAAAAAAAAAAGGACAACTAATCATTTTGTTACAAAGTATTTTCAAGACACAATAATTTTGTTTGACACATTCTTACACTATAATAACTTAACAATGAGTTAGTCGCTACTAAACTTATTAACGTACGTGTAGTCATTCGGTTGGTTCAAGTTCTCACCTCTAAACGCAAATTTTACAGCCACTACATTGATGTGTGGGCTTTAACTAAGTTGGTTGGATTGGTCAATTTGTTTTCATATTTATTATTTCAATTATTTCCTCCATTTTTTTTAATTGTCAGTTTGGGGAATTGCACATGATTTAAGAAATATCATAAATAATTATTTTTTTGAAGCAAAAAATCCAAAATGCCCTTTTAATCAAATAATCTTAGAATTAATGACAAGTATTAATAAGAATGTTAAAATTGATAAAATAACATTAATTTACATTGAAATTCTAAAACAACAAATAAAAATAAACAAGAATTTTGCCAAAGCGACAAATAAAAAAATGGAGGGAGTAATGTTTATTTTGATATGACTATTTTTTTTTACTTTGTTGAACCATGGAATAAAATTAATTATAAAAAAAGTAAGTGTATATGATTTATGTGCATTTTCATACAATGTACAAATTTTTTATTACATATCAAATAAGAATTTTATCATATAATGTATATGGATTTTTTACCTTATAATAGTGACTAATTCATTGTTATGTATTTTTATAAGATCATCAAATTTTAACTCTTATATTTAAAACTGTGATTTGAAAAAGAGTATTTTATCCCTGTAAAATTTTTAAAGGAGCAATTCAATTCCTTCAGCCGTGGAGTGTAACCCAAATTGAGAGTGAGCATGAAATTTTTTTTTCGAAAAAAAATAGGGGTTAAAGTACAATATTTATTATAACACATATAATAAATTGCAACATTTATCATAATGCAAGGCCATAAAATCACTGTTTTGAAAACCGGACCGGACCGGCCGGTTGAACCGGTTGAACCGCTAACGGGTCCTCAATCCGGTCCGATTTACCCCTAAAAACCAGTTCTTAAATTAACCAGTGTGAACCGATAAAATCAGTCCCAAAACCGATAAAACCAGTGAACCGGTAAAACCAGTGAACCAGTGGTTCACTTAAATTTTTTTTTTTTTAAATTTAGAATTTTTTTTGTTATTATTATTTATTTGAACTCTTGTTTAACATTTAATAGGATTACATTTATATATTTTAATTGAAATAACATTAATTATTTTAGTGTTTTAACAATCAATGAGGAACAAAATAATGCAATATTACACTTTTTTTCACATAAAAAAGTACATAACCATTTTCTCATCATTGTGAATAATATTATTTTTTGTATGAAATTATGCAAATCTCAATTACTATATAAACATCAACTTACAACAATAGAACCCAAATGAATAATCCAAAACTTTGAAAATGAGATGAATTTTTAATTTTGTTGTCTTGTTTGGAATGTATGTATTTTTTAGGGATACTTGAGAATTTATATTTTTGACATTGATCTTAATGTTTAAGACATTTGGATTATTTGCATGAAACAAAAAAAAATTATATTGACAAAGAATGATTTTTTTTAATTATAATTGTATTTTAGATAATCTAAAAATATATATATAAATATTACATAATAATAAAGTCACACCGGTTATACCGATCGAACCAGTGGTCGACCCGATCTAACCGATCGAACCAGTAACCAGTAGAGTTTCCGGTTCAATGACCGGTCCGGTTTTAAAAACACTGCATAAAATATTACATATAAGAGAGGTAATTTTGTCAATTCAATTTTTTTTAAAGTTTAAAAATATAAGGGAGACAATATTATTTTTATTTTATAAAATTACATGAGAGTAAATTATTCTTTTTCAAATTATAGGAATTAATTGAACATCTTTCTAAAATTAAATCTTATTTTTCTTTTGAATGACATAGTCAACCCCTTAAGAATCCTTTGACTCTTTAATAATGGATCTATTCCTATCAGTATATGCATTTCATATTTTCATCCCTTTTACTTCTAGTAATCGCAAAAATGGCCTTTCAGCTTCCATAGTGGAGAATACCAGAACGTGATAACGATGACAATGCTGGAGTAAATAGATTGACCCGCCAATTACGGGCAATGAATTGAATTGTTATATTATAATGTAGTTGACCTTGTTTACCTCCTTCAACTTGCATTAATTTAGCAGAAATTTTCATTTTTAGCTATACATTTTCTTGTTCATCGTAAATCCATCTATTATTTCATTTCTTGAAACACACAATTATCAAAATTGAAATTGGACTTGAAGAAGATGGCTGAAATATTGATTGGTGTGCTTGCAGAAGGGATTCTGAACAAGGCACTTTCATTCGCCTCTGAAGAGATAAGCCGCGTTTGGGATTTCAAAGAAGACACCCAAAAGTTGGTCACGAAAATGCAGATGATGCAGGCCTTATTAACCGATGCTGACAATAAGCGTCTAACCAAGAGTGCAGCTGTTCAGATTTGGATGAAAAGGCTTGAAGTTATAGCACTTGATGCCGACGATGTGCTAGATGAGCTCACGTATGAAGGTATTCGACAAAATGCCGAGGTGAAAAACTCAAAGCGGAAGAAGGTACGAAATTTCTTTTCTTCGTCTAACCCACTTGCCTTTCGTCATAAAATAGTTGCCAAGATCAAGAATATCAATTCATTATTGGATGAACTTTACCAAGAAGCAAGTGGGATTGGGCTTATGGCAGTTGAACTTGTGAATTCGTCTGTAGAATTGAACGAAATGTTACAAACTGGTCCATTTGTGGATGATTCAGAAATCATAGGAAGAAATGATGATATATTGAGCATAGTTAATTGGTTACTAAACTCTAAAGATGAGAAAGCGTTACCGGTTATAAGCATAGTGGGAATGCCAGGTCAAGGGAAGACCACCCTTGCGCAATTAATCTGTTTACAACAAATTTTAAAGTCTGCAAAATGCTTGAATAGACAATAAAATTAAGAAGTAACAAATAATATATATTTAAAATTTAAAAGCGGTTACAAATCTCTATGTATGAGTCCTCTGATTCTTCTCTTCGTCGAACTTATGGATTCAAGTGCACTTGGCTTGTTCTTGAATCGTGTGATGCGACTTTCTCCAAGATTTGCGGATGGAGTCACGGGCTTGAAGTGTTTGCAGACCTTCAAAGCTTGAGGAGAATATCTATGTGAACTTGTAGGCAGATATGTATATATGTGTTTTTTTTGTCTCCAAATGAATTCACAAGACCTCTTTATATAGATTTTGAAGAGAGTCATTTATAGCAGCTTGGTGACGTGTCAAGATTTGATTGGCCCTTACTTCCTTGGAATAAAAGACTTCATTTGATTGGCCAAAACACATCACTTTGACATGTGGCACATTTTGATTGGCCACTTAATTATATGGCTTTAAATATATCATTTTGACACATGGCTTGATATAATTGGCCAATAAATAAATCATAGAAATCAATTAATATCATTATTTAATTTTGGAATTTAATATAATAAAATCCCAAAATAAAAAATTAATTGATTACTAATAAATTATTTATAAGTGTCGTTATTTAATTGGGCATAAATTTCATGTATCTACAAATGCCCCTTCGAGACTTATTCACGAATAACGCTTTCGAAGCATACTTTGAAGTGAGTAAGTCACGACTTTGACATAAAAATGCACTTGAAAATATTGCGTCACGGTAAAAGAAATTTGAACAACCGTGAACATGAATTTAATTGAATCGGACTTTAAGTGGGTACATAATTTAATTAAATACCCATTATTTAAGCCCACTTAATTTGGCCCATTTATATGCATGGTCTATGTAGACCAAATGTACTAGATAGATCTTCCTTATCTTTCTTCCACAAGAACTCACGAACAGAGCCCTTTTCTTCTTCTCCTTTTTTTTTGTTCCTTTTCAATTCAATCGATCAAAATGAAAGTTTCCATCGTAAGATAAATTCTGAACTTGATATTGCAGCGATCTAATTCTTAAGGAAACAAATTAAATTGTGAATCAATTCCTTCCAATACTAGGAAATCTAAAATTCCCAAAATTTTCTTGGTCATCATAATCTCCAAGTATCATCTATAAAAGTGGTCCTCGAAACTCTTTCATTCATCAGCAATAATATTCAGAGAATTTGAGAAATCGATCGCGTGTGTAACATAAAATAACCCACGTAAAGGTTTCTTCCCCTTTTCTTCCTCCACCTCTGTTAAATTCTTTTCTTACGTAACTGAATCAATTCAATAAATCTAAGGTCAGTGATTAATTTAGCTATTTGCAAAATACGAAGCAGTAATGAATCAATTCAATAAATCTTCTACGGCTGCTCCCATTAGAATTCCCTCGTCAACCAATTAGCCTCAAATCACAAACAAGCTTTTACTTTATCAATATCAATCCATGTCCTACGTAGCTGGCAAGATATATATATATATATATATATATATATATATATATATATATATATATTGGAAAGTTTCATCAATGGACTTGAACATGTGCAGATAACCTTTTGCGTGAAGGTTGAGGAGCTTGAATTAATTAAAGGCTGCTGAGCTTGTACCATAGACTTGAGAATTTGTACCGTGCCCTTAGGGAGTAATAGCTTGATCTGTATACATCTTAGTATAAGTTAAAATGTAGATCAAAACTATATCTAGTTCTACATCCTCAATTTCGCATAATGCCCCTTACTTTTTTTTTTTGATTTTTGTTTTTGTTTTTGTTTTTTGTTTTTTTTTTTAATCGAAATTTATCTTTGTTGCAGATATAGCATCGCGACACCAATGGAGTTTATCGACTGCAAAGTTCCATACCCGAGCCTCTACATGATCAATAAGGATGAAGCAGATAAAACAAAAGGAACTACTTTAACTGTGTATCAACCAGCAATTGGTAAATTCGCCTCAGAATACGCCCTGTCTAAGGAGCCACACTCATCAAAAGTTTCATTGGAGGTTTTAAAGGATGTTAGTGTATTGTCTTCGGGCACACCTAAGCATCAGAAAGTGTGTATTTTGCAGCCTAACGCACTTAACAGAGGTTCACCGTCCAGTTTCTCGCACCCTATTCGTTCATCAACTTCATGGAGGTCTTCGTGGTACTCTTCGGCACCGTCACTCGGTGAGTTTTCTCATGTTTCAGGTTACCGGGAGTGGGTTGAAGATGTCTTTGCAAAGAGGAACAAGAATCTCCATCGAGCTGGGATACATGATGCAGTTTGGGCTTCTTTGTTTACTTATGACGTCGAAGAAAGCATCGTCCGCACCTTCTGCGACCTGTGGAGTCCATCCACCAATACGCTCCACACGGCAGTTGGGGAACTTTCCATTTCTCTGTGGGATTTGCATATACTCGGTGGGCTTCCCCTTCGCGGTCTATTCTATGACGAGGTGATTCCATCAGCGAAGGAGCTTCTTGAAGTTGATGAAGAGGGCAAATCATTCCTCCCTTCTAGTTGTCGACACTTGTTTTCGGCGTATCATCATTTAGGAGGCGGCAACTCTGACGGGTTAAACGTTCTTGATTGGGTGCAGTTCTGGTTCAAAGGTTCTATCAGATATCGAGAACCCTACCCACGATCATGCAGGAAAGGAGGGACAAAGCCTCGACTTTCTTATAATCCTTCAGGGGAGATTTCCGCTTCTTCGACTCGTGATCGCACAACAGAAGAAAATATGCCTTTCGATACTCTCGGGATTGCTGATCTTGATAGAGAAGAGACTTACACTGCTGCTTTATTGGTGTGTTGGATATGCAGGTTTCTTGTTCCAAGTAAAAATGTTAATCACATACGACCCAGCGTCTTCAAGGTTGCAAGCATGATGGCTTCTGGAGAAAAGTTTTGCTTAGCCATTCCTGTATTGGCGAGCATATATCGAGGGTTAAGAGAACTAACTTCATCTACTAATTTGAAAGAATGTGACGCCATTTTTCCGATCCACTACGTATACGGCTGGCTTGGTAGCTATCTTAAGACACATTTTGACAACACTGACACTGCGCGAAAGGCTAATTCCATGAGAGCGAAGATGGTTAAGTTCGCAGGGGAGAAAATGGCGCGAAAATATAGTGCAGTGGAGGCTCAAAATATCTTTGAATCGATCGAACCGAGTCGCATGGCGCCTTTCCCGATGTGCAAAGAAAAAATGCAGATTTTCTTCGATAATGGAAATTTTTCTGAGGTCGATAGGGACCTATTCATCAGTCTTCGATCGTGCTACCTCGTCTTGCGACTCGACAAGCACTATGTAGTTGAGTCCTATAATCCAACCAGATTTGGGAGACAATTCGGATTTTGTCAGGATCTTCCACAAGGATTGAGAACGGAGAGGGATCCTCAAACTTTGGAAGCGGCCATGCAACTTTGGGAGTTCTCGACTCGCGTTTACACTGGAGCCAAACTAACTTTCCCTCGTTCAATTGAGCAATTGGCCACACATGAGTATTTTCAATGGTGGTCGAGTAATTACCGCAATCCTTTCAAAGATTCCCCTAAGGTTGTTTTGAAACTTTCTAACGGTGCATGCGATTCTTCGAAAGAATCAAAGAAGAAAGCCATTGATTCTTCTAGCAATGGTGTGCAAAAGGAGCATACTTCTGCTTCTAACTTAGTACCCAATGGTACTTTGAAACCTGAGGTTCAAGCAACGAAACTTAAAAGAACCGTGGTTGAATCTTCAACTTCCGAAAGTGACTCGCATCGTGATCATCATTGGAAACGTAGCAAAAAGATCCAGGTTTTTGATTTAGATTCCATTAGCTTTGATTTTGACACATTCTTTGAGGATTGTCCGAGTTCAGACATGAACTTCGAAGATATAGCTCGACGCGTAACAATTTGATTCATGCATTAAAATTCCATTTTTTTTTAACACATGTCAATTTTAAATTCGTCTAACTATTTCCTTTTAATTTATGTAGCTTGCTGATATCGAAAATCCAAGGAACCAAGAAGTGTCCTCAAAGGGCAAAGATGTTGAGGCGCCAAATGATAGTACGCACTCAAGTTCTTCAATGACTAAGGAAATCGACGACGATTCCGATCGTCTCCCACTTACCTAAGTTTTGGCCTCACATAAAGGGAAAGCAACAAGTTCTAAAATTCCTTTGCATTTGCCATCCTTTAGCAAACATGGAGTTCAACAAGCAGACTTGACTTCTTCAAGGACGGAAAATGTGGTAATAGCTTTTGAGTCACCAGTTCGGACATCACCATCTTCAATTTCTACATTTCGATGCGATGAAGTAGTGGCACGTAGCAAACGCAAAATGGTCGAAATGATGTGGGATGACCTCTTTAAGCAACTTTCGAGTACATCATTTGATGGGTTACATTTTATCAAAGAAGAAGTGAATGGCATCCTTCAAGCCATGAGTCAACATGGAGGCATTGACGTGACGAGTTTACATGAGAGAGTGAATGATTTTCTCGGGAATGCTAATCAATACGTCGAGGAGACTCAATTATTGTCCCAAAAAATGAAGAAGGAGTTGTTTGACCAACAAATTTCTGGTGCTAATCAACGTCTCCAAGATATGCGAGTGCGAGAGAATCAACACGCCATTCACGCTCGAGATCTTGAAGTGAAGCTTACTGAGTTGGGGGAGAAAGAAGATAACTTGAAGAAACAACTTGAAGAAATAGCGAACCAAAAGGAAGAGATAGGCTTTTCGCCCCAAGAAGACGAGAAACGACTGCTTGATATCCAATCTGCCATCTCTAAAATAGAAAATGAGGTTTCGATTCTTGAAAGCAATCCTCCCTTATCTGAGGATGATCTTGTGCGTCAAACGAACCTGAAGAAGGAGCTAGAAACCAACCTTCAAGATTTGAAGAATTTCAAGCTTTTCTCTTGATTTAGTTGTTTCATTTTCTTTGTTGCTAAGTAGGAACTTGCACCTTTCTTTTCTTTTGTATTGGACTCTTAGATATGAAGATGAATAAAGTTTATTCTTTTCTTTTTCCATCTTCATTTCATTTCATTCTTTGTTGAAATTCATTTTCCATGGTTGCACTTGATCAAATCCAACTTGCATTCTTTAATTTAACACTTAAGAATTTAATCTAAGTATTAAATAAAGAGATTCGATGTAATTGCAAAACAAATCTGGAAGACTTTGTTTCGTGAGAGCTAGTGCTCCTAGTGGCTTTCTTCGATAATCAAACTCTTTTTTTTTTTTTTTTTTTTTACGTGACTGAACTCAGAATTAGATCCAAGCTGCCTACGTATCTCATAAAGAGAATCAAGTCATAACGTAGTTCAAAACAACTTTGATTAATAAGGTAGGGGGGGCCGTTCACAGTTTATACTCATGCGGGCCAGGAGTATCCGTTTCTTAACCACCTCGGACTAGGTGGGGATTTAAAATTTAACCACATAAATGCCATTAGTGGAGTAAGTTAACATTTTAGCCACATGAGTTACTATTGGTGGAGTAAGTTAGCAGTTTAACCACTTGCACTACCATAGGTGGGTACCTTTCACAGTTTATACTCGTGCGGGTCAGGAGTAACATGCAGTTTAGGCTCGTGCGTCATGGAGCATGGTCTTCTTGTAGACTTAGGCGTAGTACTGCTTTAGAAATTTGCCGTTGATAGGTCCGATATGAAGGCCATCTTCAGCAACCAACTTATATGCACCACTTGTATAAACTTCTTTGACGACATAAGGGCCATCCCATTTTGATTTGAATTTATCGCCCATACGACGTTTCATATTAATTGGTCTTCTAACAGCAAGTACTAAATCTCCAACTTGGAAGGACCGGGGTCGCACCCTTTTGTTGAAAGCTCGAGTAATGCGAGCTTGGTAGCATTCAAGGCGTTGTTGGGCTTCCAACCTTTTCTCATCAAGTGCCTCTAGTTCTTCAAGGCGTAGACTTGCATTTTCTTCACTTGTAAGACCCTCTTGGATAGCTATTCTTAAAGACGGAATTTGTTGTTCGAGAGGCAGAACAGCTTCTACACCGTATACCAGTGCATATGGAGTTGCTTGAGTTGGTGTACGGTAAGTTGTTCGGTATGCCCATAGAGCTTCTCCAATTCTCTCATGCCAGTCTTTTTTGGACTTCGCTACTACTTTCTTTAACAGATTGCATAAAGTTTTATTGAAAGCTTCAGCGAGGCCATTAGCAGCAGGGTTATACATGGATGAATTGTACTGCTTGAAGCCAAATCTTTGGCAAAGATTGCTCACCACGCTATTGCAGAAGGGTTTTCCATTATCGGTAATGATGCATCTCGGGATCCCATAGCGATATATGAGATGCTTTTGGATAAAATCCGCCACACTTTTTTGGTTTACTTGTTGAAGGGGTATAGCTTCAGCCCATTTTGAGAAATAGTCTGTTGCAGCCAAAATGTACATGTGTTGACCAGATGACTTTTTCAAAGGTCCAACTGCGTCTAGCCCCCATGAATCAAACGGCCAAGACGAAATAGTTGGGTGCAGCGGCTCGGGCGGTTGATGAATGAAATTGGCATGGTACTGACAAGCTTGACACTTCCTAGCATAATCTATGCAGTCTTTAACCATGGTCGGCCAGTAATATCCCATCCTTTTAATCTTAAAGTGCAACTTTGGCCCTGATTGATGGGCCCCACAAACTCCAGCATGCGCTTCTGAAATTGCCATTTGTGCCTCTTCATCTCCTAAGCAACGAAGAAATACTCCATCAAAAGATCGACGGTACAAAGTTTCTTTGTAGTAAATGAAGCGCGGTGCCCTACGGCGAATATCCACTCTTCGTTTAAAATCGTCGGGCAACTTTCCATGTTTGAGATAGTCGATGAGAGCATATCTCCAATCCTCTTGGTCAATTTCAAAAACCGAGACCGCATTGATCTCAACACTTTCATCATATTCATTGTCGAACAAAGACGGCACCACCCATTTCTGGCATATTGGAATCTGTGCGTTTTGATCAGGCAAGATTAATGCAGAGGCGAGTTTGGCTAAGGCATCAGCTTGTCTATTTTCCTTCCTTGGTATATGTCCAATGGTCAGATCTTGGAGTCGGTCGATGAGTCCTTTAGCATAATTGAAGTATGGCAACAAATCAGGTTTCTTTACTTCGTAAAGTCCTAAAAGTTGATTGACTATGAGTTGTGAATCTCCATAAACTTGAAGTTCCACATGCTTCATGTCCACCGCCATCTCGAGCCCAAGTATCAACGCTTGGTATTCAGCCACGTTGTTGGAGCAACAATATGTCAAAGTGAATGAGAAAGGCATAACATCGCCCTCAGGAGAGACGAACACCACCCCAGCTCCTGCCCCTTCTTTATGTGCAGCACCATCAAAATACATCTTCCATGGGGGTAGGATTTCAATCACCATTACATCTTCATCTGGCAAGTCATCAGATAACTCCCATTCAGCAGGTATTGGATGATCGGCAAGAAAGTCAGCCAAAATTTGCCCCTTTACCGCCTTTTGTGGAATGTACACGACTTCAAATTGTTGAATTTGCAGATACCATCTTGCGAGGCGATCGGAGAGAACAGGTTTTGACATCACATATTTGACGGGATTTGCCTTAGAGATAAGACGAACAGTGTGAGCTTGAAAATAATGCTTCAATTTCTGGATTGAAAATATAAGAGCTAGGCATAACTTTTCAATCGGGGAATAGTTAAGCTCATTTGATGTCATCGTTCTGCTTAAGTAGTATAGTGCATTCTCCTTCCCACTGTCATTCTCTTGAGCAAGTAATGCCCCAACTGAACGTTCTTGTGCAGCAATGTAAAGAATCAGCGGCTTTCCAGGAATAGGAGCAGACAAGACAGGAGGCCTCATGAGATACGCCTTAATGCTTTCGAAAGCATTTTTGCACGATTCATCCCAGTTAAATGGAACATCTTTCTTCATCAATTTGCTGAATGGATGGCATCGACCTGCTAAATTTGAGATGAATCGCCGGATGTATGCTAATTTTCCTTGCAGACTCTGGAGTTCATGAATATTCTTAGGATCAGGCATCTTAAGTATCGCATCAATTTTTGATCTATCCACTTCGATTCCGCGATTTCGCACGACGAACCCAAGAAATTTTCCGGAGCTAACACCAAAAGCACATTTTAGAGGATTCATCTTGAGTTGATATCTACGCAGACGATCGAAAACCTTCTTTAAATCCTGCAAGTGATCAACTCGCTTCTTTGATTTCACCACCAAGTCATCTACATAACATTCTACATTCTTATGCAGCATATCATCGAATATCTTCTGCATTGCTCGTTGATAGGTGGCACCTGCGTTCTTTAAACCAAAAGGCATCACCTTGTAGCAGTAAATTCCCTTCGGCGTTCGAAATGCCGTGAGTTCTTCATCTTTTGGAGACATGCGAATTTGGTTGTAACCAGAAGAGCCATCCATGAACGATAAAGCTTCGTGACCGGTTGTTGCATCTATCATTAACTCCGCGATAGGCAGTGGAAAGTCATCTTTAGGACATGCTTCGTTGAGATCTCTGAAATCTACGCAAACACGAATTTGCCCATTTTTCTTTCGTACAGGGACGATGCTTGAAACCCAAGTAGGATACTTTACTTCTCTGATGAAGCCCGCTTCGATCAACTTGTTTACTTCTGCCTCAAGCAGGGGAATCAATTCAGGACGATACCGACGTTGTGCTTGTTTGACGGGTCGAACCCCTCGTTTCACAGATAGGTGATGTACTGCAATTTTTGGGTCTAAACCAGGCATTTCCTTGTATGTCCAAGCAAAAACATCTTTGTATTCTTGTAGGAGACTTACATAGGCCAACTCTTCCTCTTGAGTCAGTGAGGCACTTATGAAAGTTGGTCGCGGACTGTCGTCATCACCAAGATTAACCTCTTTTAGGTTGTCAACAGTAGTTTTTACTCCTTCATCCATCTCAGGAGGAGCATCGTCGGCATCTTCTTCAACAAGTTCATCACTGCCAATAGTGACATGATGTGAAGAGCATGTTCCATCATACTCTTCGAGTAGTCCTTCATCACCCAAAGATGCATGATATGAAGAGCCTATGCTTTCTCTATCTTCCTCATTATGATTGGATCGTGTGTATATGATGGTCTGCCACTTAGCTTTCATCGTACCATCATACGAGATAACCACGTCTTCACATCTTTTCATTTGAGAGGGTATGATGCTGTGAAGCTTTTTGAGGCTCATATCTTTAGTAGACGTCTTTCTTTTCCTCCAACGCCTTGCAGTTTGCTCTCGCTGCTTTGGTCCCAATCTGCTGAATATCGAGCTTCTACTGTTGGAGTTATTCCCCAATCTTTTGAATACTGAGCTTCTAGTATTGGAGTCAGTCCCCAGTCTATTGAATATTGAGCTTCTATTGTTGTTCGACATAATTCCCAACCTGTCGAATACCGAGCCTTTATGTTTCGACGTTTCAAATTGATTAATCACAACTGGCTCAAGATTCGTAGAGTACGCTTCATCACCAAAACTAATATGATGGTTACTTGCTCTCTTTATCGGGATGCGAACAGGCGTAGGCAGAACATAACCAAGTCCAGTCAATGAGTTAGGCACAAGATGTCCCATGCGTTTCAACATCCTTTGAGTATCATTAAGACCATGCTCTTCCTCAATGTTAGTTTTCGATGCAAGTTTGCCAAGAGCTCTAACTCCAGTAGGGTCGTATCCAGCTTTAACCATGAGCTTGTAGGCGTTGGGACCAAAAGCTCCATGTGATTGTTTGGTAGGAAGCGTACCATGCTCTATTTCATTCCCCTCGATTGGGCGAACGAATCCTTCTAATGGAGGTTGAGTTGATCTCAGTAGATCAACTTTTGTGATGGGAAGTGAACAATTGTTCAAAGCTTCACACTTAACCAAAGGCGGTTGTCCTTCTTTTCTTTTTGATTTTGGTACATAACACAACATCATTTTGGGTCGTCGCTGAGCTTTGGTAGAATTAACTTGACTTCCATTGTATTCTTCAAGAGGTTGAATTTCTTGTCCTTGTGTATCTTTGGTAGAGTCACTTTGTCTTTCGACCATGCCTTCATGTAGTGGAATTTTCTCCATTTCTTCTACATTCTCCAGACGGGGTATACTACCAAGCGGATTTGAAGTGTCACTATTCTTCACCTTGTTCATGTTTTCACGGTTGAAGTAGAACTTGGCATCAGCAAAATATGATTCTGCCTCGGTGAAAGGTTTATCATCAGCCATTACTTTCTTCACAACTCCTTGGCGACAATATTTGAAACATTGATGCAGAGTAGATGGTATCACTCCATTCTCGTGAAGCCAAGGTCGTCCTAACAACATATTGTAAGTTGTCTTTGCATCAATCACGTGAAAAAGCGCACTTGAAGACATGTCGTCGATTAACAAATCAAGTCTTATCACTCCAACAGCTCTTTGTCCTCCTTGATTGAATCCTTGAATCATTAAACGACTATGCGTGAGTTCGTCCATGGCAATGCCAAGTTGTTTCACCACATGTAAAGGTAAAATATTGACTGCTGACCCTCCATCCAACATCATGCGATTGAGCTTCCTTTCACGTACATAACCCGCTACGAACAAAGGACGATTGTGTGGTTTAGAACCCAAAAGTAGATCTTCGTCGGTGAAAGGAATAGATGCTATGTAGCTTCTCACGATGTCTTCAACTTTCTCATCTTTCAGATCTTCTTTTGATGAGATACGTGGGCTTCCAATGTCGCTCTCATCCTCCTTGCTAGTTGCATTATATGTCGAGGAAGTGGGGAATGAACCACGATCAAGAAACCATTTGGGGACAAAATCTAACAACGTTATGGGAGGATAATAACTTTGTTTCACTGGAGATGATGTTCTAACATGGATGACATTTGGTTTTCTTTTCATTTTTCTTCCATTCTTTTCTTTCAAAACTAGATCTTGCAGAAATCGTTGGCCAGATTGTTTCGTAGATGAGTAACGTTTCTTTCGACGAGTAACAACTGTCCAGCCCCCATCGTCAGGGTCAATTTCTTCTTGTTTCTCGATGACTTCATCCTCACAAACGAGCGTTTGTTGAATGGCAGAATCAGGTGCTATGAACTTTGAGTTCACCTTGAACTCGGTTGGGTCAAAACTTCCAAACTTTATACAAAATGACGAAAGATGGTCCATCGCAGACCTCTTAACAGAGTCTCTAGAGGCCACAGGCAAAACCTCAGTCGTGGTTTGATTGGCAGTCATCTTGTCTTCTTCGAGTAAGATCTTTCCTTGACGAGCCAATTCCATAATTTTGTCTTTCAAGACAAAACATTTTTCGATGGGATGTCCAATTAGACGATGATATTTGCAATAGTTGGGATCATTGCTTCGCCCAGCTTCTTCTGGTCGCTTCATCTCAGGTAATTCGATAAGTTCAGCTTCAAGCAAATCTTCGAGCATTGCTTCAACATCAGAATCAAGGAACGGGTATTCCTTTGCTTGCATATCTTTCAACGTCAGCTTTTTCTGAAGTCCTCCTTGAGAAGAGTTGTCCTTAGCTTCTTCTCTTTTCTTTGGGTTGGACGACAACTTCATTGGAGCAGCGTTGATTGTCATAGATTCTTTGTTATCATTTGCAGACAAAGGTTTGCCTCCTCTCTTGATATTTTGCCTATCCTTGGGATTTTTTGAATCTTGAATAGGTAAGAAGTTTTGATCTCCCCTTGAAGCAATACTAAGTTCCATGTCGTGCGCACGCGTAGCTAACTCTTCGAATGTTCTAGGCTTTATGCCTTGAAGAATATAACGCAAGCCCCAGTGCATCCCTTGGATGCACATTTCTATGGCAGAAGTTTCGCACAAACGATCCTTGCAGTTTAAGCTTAGATTTCTCCATCGATTGATATAATCGATGACCTTTTCTTCTTTCCATTGATGAGTGCTTGTGAGCTCGATCATGCTTACGATTCTTCTTGTACTATAAAATCGATTGAGGAATTCTTGTTCAAGATGTTCCCAACTATCAATGCTTCCAGGCTCCAAGTCGGTGTACCAGTCAAAAGCATTCCCTTGAAGCGAGCGGACAAATTGTTTCACGAGAAGATCTCCAGTAGTTCCAGCATTATTACAAGTTTCTATGAAGTGAGCGACATGTTGCTTTGGATTCCCTTTCCCATCGAATTGTTGGAACTTTGGCGGTTGATATCCAGTAGGCATCTTCATTGTGTCGATGCGACGAGTGTAGGGCTTCACGTAAGTAAGTGAAGATTTTGAACCTCCTTCCAATTTGCACTTGATGGTTCCAGTGATGAAGTCTTCCAGTCGATCCACAGGAATCATGCCGTCGGGTGAGATTTGAAGACCCTTAGTCTTCTCAGTCGAATGTCGTCCTAAGAGGATGTCGTCCTCCTCAGAATCCTCGAGTTGGTCCTCGTTCACTTTTGAGTATCGTTTTGTTGATACCTCATCTTCTTCGGGATCCATAGGTCGTTTTCCCATCGAGTGATTTCTCTTGGCGAAGAGTCCTTGGCTGAGAAGTCTCTCAATCTTTGCATCCTGCTCTTGCGCACGCTTGTTGAGCCCTTCTATGGCCTTAGTTAGAGCCATGAGTTGTTCTTCCATAGTCGTAGCGTTTGTTGTCATAACAGGCGCTCCAGTCGAATAGTGAGAAAGGGGTGAAGACCCACCGCTTTGAGAATCATCATGCGCCTTCTTTTCAATGAGCATGGTTCTTGGGTCATTCATCAAATCAGTCATAGTTCGGTACTTTGTAGGACGAACCATCTTTTGAAGAGAAGAGATGAGAGGTAGAGATGTCCCACTGGGCGTGCCAAAAATTTGTTTACAACAAATTTTAAAGTCTGCAAAATGCTTGAATAGACAATAAAATTAAGAAGTAACAAATAATATATATTTAAAATTTAAAAGCGGTTACAAATCTCTATGTATGAGTCCTCTGATTCTTCTCTTCGTCGAACTTATGGATTCAAGTGCACTTGGCTTGTTCTTGAATCGTGTGATGCGACTTTCTCCAAGATTTGCGGATGGAGTCACGGGCTTGAAGTGTTTGCAGACCTTCAAAGCTTGAGGAGAATATCTATGTGAACTTGTAGGCAGATATGTATATATGTGTTTTTTTTGTCTCCAAATGAATTCACAAGACCTCTTTATATAGATTTTGAAGAGAGTCATTTATAGCAGCTTGGTGACGTGTCAAGATTTGATTGGCCCTTACTTCCTTGGAATAAAAGACTTCATTTGATTGGCCAAAACACATCACTTTGACATGTGGCACATTTTGATTGGCCACTTAATTATATGGCTTTAAATATATCATTTTGACACATGGCTTGATATAATTGGCCAATAAATAAATCATAGAAATCAATTAATATCATTATTTAATTTTGGAATTTAATATAATAAAATCCCAAAATAGAAAATTAATTGATTACTAATAAATTATTTATAAGTGTCGTTATTTAATTGGGCATAAATTTCATGTATCTACAAATGCCCCTTCGAGACTTATTCACGAATAACGCTTTCGAAGCATACTTTGAAGTGAGTAAGTCACGACTTTGACATAAAAATGCACTTGAAAATATTGCGTCACGGTAAAAGAAATTTGAACAACCGTGAACATGAATTTAATTGAATCGGACTTTAAGTGGGTACATAATTTAATTAAATACCCATTATTTAAGCCCACTTAATTTGGCCCATTTATATGCATGGTCTATGTAGACCAAATGTACTAGATAGATCTTCCTTATCTTTCTTCCACAAGAACTCACGAACAGAGCCCTTTTCTTCTTCTCCTTTTTTTTTGTTCCTTTTCAATTCAATCGATCAAAATGAAAGTTTCCATCGTAAGATAAATTCTGAACTTGATATTGCAGCGATCTAATTCTTAAGGAAACAAATTAAATTGTGAATCAATTCCTTCCAATACTAGGAAATCTAAAATTCCCAAAATTTTCTTGGTCATCATAATCTCCAAGTATCATCTATAAAAGTGGTCCTCGAAACTCTTTCATTCATCAGCAATAATATTCAGAGAATTTGAGAAATCGATCGCGTGTGTAACATAAAATAACCCACGTAAAGGTTTCTTCCCCTTTTCTTCCTCCACCTCTGTTAAATTCTTTTCTTACGTAACTGAATCAATTCAATAAATCTAAGGTCAGTGATTAATTTAGCTATTTGCAAAATACGAAGCAGTAATGAATCAATTCAATAAATCTTCTACGGCTGCTCCCATTAGAATTCCCTCGTCAACCAATTAGCCTCAAATCACAAACAAGCTTTTACTTTATCAATATCAATCCATGTCCTACGTAGCTGGCAAGATATATATATATATATATATATATATATATATATATATATATATATATATATATATATATATATATTGGAAAGTTTCATCAATGGACTTGAACATGTGCAGATAACCTTTTGCGTGAAGGTTGAGGAGCTTGAATTAATTAAAGGCTGCTGAGCTTGTACCATAGACTTGAGAATTTGTACCGTGCCCTTAGGGAGTAATAGCTTGATCTGTATACATCTTAGTATAAGTTAAAATGTAGATCAAAACTATATCTAGTTCTACATCCTCAATTTCGCATAATGCCCCTTACTTTTTTTTTTTGATTTTTGTTTTTGTTTTTGTTTTTTGTTTTTTTTTTTAATCGAAATTTATCTTTGTTGCAGATATAGCATCGCGACACCAATGGAGTTTATCGACTGCAAAGTTCCATACCCGAGCCTCTACATGATCAATAAGGATGAAGCAGATAAAACAAAAGGAACTACTTTAACTGTGTATCAACCAGCAATTGGTAAATTCGCCTCAGAATACGCCCTGTCTAAGGAGCCACACTCATCAAAAGTTTCATTGGAGGTTTTAAAGGATGTTAGTGTATTGTCTTCGGGCACACCTAAGCATCAGAAAGTGTGTATTTTGCAGCCTAACGCACTTAACAGAGGTTCACCGTCCAGTTTCTCGCACCCTATTCGTTCATCAACTTCATGGAGGTCTTCGTGGTACTCTTCGGCACCGTCACTCGGTGAGTTTTCTCATGTTTCAGGTTACCGGGAGTGGGTTGAAGATGTCTTTGCAAAGAGGAACAAGAATCTCCATCGAGCTGGGATACATGATGCAGTTTGGGCTTCTTTGTTTACTTATGACGTCGAAGAAAGCATCGTCCGCACCTTCTGCGACCTGTGGAGTCCATCCACCAATACGCTCCACACGGCAGTTGGGGAACTTTCCATTTCTCTGTGGGATTTGCATATACTCGGTGGGCTTCCCCTTCGCGGTCTATTCTATGACGAGGTGATTCCATCAGCGAAGGAGCTTCTTGAAGTTGATGAAGAGGGCAAATCATTCCTCCCTTCTAGTTGTCGACACTTGTTTTCGGCGTATCATCATTTAGGAGGCGGCAACTCTGACGGGTTAAACGTTCTTGATTGGGTGCAGTTCTGGTTCAAAGGTTCTATCAGATATCGAGAACCCTACCCACGATCATGCAGGAAAGGAGGGACAAAGCCTCGACTTTCTTATAATCCTTCAGGGGAGATTTCCGCTTCTTCGACTCGTGATCGCACAACAGAAGAAAATATGCCTTTCGATACTCTCGGGATTGCTGATCTTGATAGAGAAGAGACTTACACTGCTGCTTTATTGGTGTGTTGGATATGCAGGTTTCTTGTTCCAAGTAAAAATGTTAATCACATACGACCCAGCGTCTTCAAGGTTGCAAGCATGATGGCTTCTGGAGAAAAGTTTTGCTTAGCCATTCCTGTATTGGCGAGCATATATCGAGGGTTAAGAGAACTAACTTCATCTACTAATTTGAAAGAATGTGACGCCATTTTTCCGATCCACTACGTATACGGCTGGCTTGGTAGCTATCTTAAGACACATTTTGACAACACTGACACTGCGCGAAAGGCTAATTCCATGAGAGCGAAGATGGTTAAGTTCGCAGGGGAGAAAATGGCGCGAAAATATAGTGCAGTGGAGGCTCAAAATATCTTTGAATCGATCGAACCGAGTCGCATGGCGCCTTTCCCGATGTGCAAAGAAAAAATGCAGATTTTCTTCGATAATGGAAATTTTTCTGAGGTCGATAGGGACCTATTCATCAGTCTTCGATCGTGCTACCTCGTCTTGCGACTCGACAAGCACTATGTAGTTGAGTCCTATAATCCAACCAGATTTGGGAGACAATTCGGATTTTGTCAGGATCTTCCACAAGGATTGAGAACGGAGAGGGATCCTCAAACTTTGGAAGCGGCCATGCAACTTTGGGAGTTCTCGACTCGCGTTTACACTGGAGCCAAACTAACTTTCCCTCGTTCAATTGAGCAATTGGCCACACATGAGTATTTTCAATGGTGGTCGAGTAATTACCGCAATCCTTTCAAAGATTCCCCTAAGGTTGTTTTGAAACTTTCTAACGGTGCATGCGATTCTTCGAAAGAATCAAAGAAGAAAGCCATTGATTCTTCTAGCAATGGTGTGCAAAAGGAGCATACTTCTGCTTCTAACTTAGTACCCAATGGTACTTTGAAACCTGAGGTTCAAGCAACGAAACTTAAAAGAACCGTGGTTGAATCTTCAACTTCCGAAAGTGACTCGCATCGTGATCATCATTGGAAACGTAGCAAAAAGATCCAGGTTTTTGATTTAGATTCCATTAGCTTTGATTTTGACACATTCTTTGAGGATTGTCCGAGTTCAGACATGAACTTCGAAGATATAGCTCGACGCGTAACAATTTGATTCATGCATTAAAATTCCATTTTTTTTTAACACATGTCAATTTTAAATTCGTCTAACTATTTCCTTTTAATTTATGTAGCTTGCTGATATCGAAAATCCAAGGAACCAAGAAGTGTCCTCAAAGGGCAAAGATGTTGAGGCGCCAAATGATAGTACGCACTCAAGTTCTTCAATGACTAAGGAAATCGACGACGATTCCGATCGTCTCCCACTTACCTAAGTTTTGGCCTCACATAAAGGGAAAGCAACAAGTTCTAAAATTCCTTTGCATTTGCCATCCTTTAGCAAACATGGAGTTCAACAAGCAGACTTGACTTCTTCAAGGACGGAAAATGTGGTAATAGCTTTTGAGTCACCAGTTCGGACATCACCATCTTCAATTTCTACATTTCGATGCGATGAAGTAGTGGCACGTAGCAAACGCAAAATGGTCGAAATGATGTGGGATGACCTCTTTAAGCAACTTTCGAGTACATCATTTGATGGGTTACATTTTATCAAAGAAGAAGTGAATGGCATCCTTCAAGCCATGAGTCAACATGGAGGCATTGACGTGACGAGTTTACATGAGAGAGTGAATGATTTTCTCGGGAATGCTAATCAATACGTCGAGGAGACTCAATTATTGTCCCAAAAAATGAAGAAGGAGTTGTTTGACCAACAAATTTCTGGTGCTAATCAACGTCTCCAAGATATGCGAGTGCGAGAGAATCAACACGCCATTCACGCTCGAGATCTTGAAGTGAAGCTTACTGAGTTGGGGGAGAAAGAAGATAACTTGAAGAAACAACTTGAAGAAATAGCGAACCAAAAGGAAGAGATAGGCTTTTCGCCCCAAGAAGACGAGAAACGACTGCTTGATATCCAATCTGCCATCTCTAAAATAGAAAATGAGGTTTCGATTCTTGAAAGCAATCCTCCCTTATCTGAGGATGATCTTGTGCGTCAAACGAACCTGAAGAAGGAGCTAGAAACCAACCTTCAAGATTTGAAGAATTTCAAGCTTTTCTCTTGATTTAGTTGTTTCATTTTCTTTGTTGCTAAGTAGGAACTTGCACCTTTCTTTTCTTTTGTATTGGACTCTTAGATATGAAGATGAATAAAGTTTATTCTTTTCTTTTTCCATCTTCATTTCATTTCATTCTTTGTTGAAATTCATTTTCCATGGTTGCACTTGATCAAATCCAACTTGCATTCTTTAATTTAACACTTAAGAATTTAATCTAAGTATTAAATAAAGAGATTCGATGTAATTGCAAAACAAATCTGGAAGACTTTGTTTCGTGAGAGCTAGTGCTCCTAGTGGCTTTCTTCGATAATCAAACTCTTTTTTTTTTTTTTTTTTTTTTACGTGACTGAACTCAGAATTAGATCCAAGCTGCCTACGTATCTCATAAAGAGAATCAAGTCATAACGTAGTTCAAAACAACTTTGATTAATAAGGTAGGGGGGGCCGTTCACAGTTTATACTCATGCGGGCCAGGAGTATCCGTTTCTTAACCACCTCGGACTAGGTGGGGATTTAAAATTTAACCACATAAATGCCATTAGTGGAGTAAGTTAACATTTTAGCCACATGAGTTACTATTGGTGGAGTAAGTTAGCAGTTTAACCACTTGCACTACCATAGGTGGGTACCTTTCACAGTTTATACTCGTGCGGGTCAGGAGTAACATGCAGTTTAGGCTCGTGCGTCATGGAGCATGGTCTTCTTGTAGACTTAGGCGTAGTACTGCTTTAGAAATTTGCCGTTGATAGGTCCGATATGAAGGCCATCTTCAGCAACCAACTTATATGCACCACTTGTATAAACTTCTTTGACGACATAAGGGCCATCCCATTTTGATTTGAATTTATCGCCCATACGACGTTTCATATTAATTGGTCTTCTAACAGCAAGTACTAAATCTCCAACTTGGAAGGACCGGGGTCGCACCCTTTTGTTGAAAGCTCGAGTAATGCGAGCTTGGTAGCATTCAAGGCGTTGTTGGGCTTCCAACCTTTTCTCATCAAGTGCCTCTAGTTCTTCAAGGCGTAGACTTGCATTTTCTTCACTTGTAAGACCCTCTTGGATAGCTATTCTTAAAGACGGAATTTGTTGTTCGAGAGGCAGAACAGCTTCTACACCGTATACCAGTGCATATGGAGTTGCTTGAGTTGGTGTACGGTAAGTTGTTCGGTATGCCCATAGAGCTTCTCCAATTCTCTCATGCCAGTCTTTTTTGGACTTCGCTACTACTTTCTTTAACAGATTGCATAAAGTTTTATTGAAAGCTTCAGCGAGGCCATTAGCAGCAGGGTTATACATGGATGAATTGTACTGCTTGAAGCCAAATCTTTGGCAAAGATTGCTCACCACGCTATTGCAGAAGGGTTTTCCATTATCGGTAATGATGCATCTCGGGATCCCATAGCGATACATGAAATTTATGCCCAATTAAATTTATCCCATAGCGTTATTTGATTGGCCACTTAATTATATGGCTTTAAATATATCATTTTGACACATGGCTTGATATAATTGGCCAATAAATAAATCATAGAAATCAATTAATATCATTATTTAATTTTGGAATTTAATATAATAAAATCCCAAAATAGAAAATTAATTGATTACTAATAAATTATTTATAAGTGTCGTTATTAAATTGGGCATAAATTTCATATCGGACCTATAAAAATGACGAGGTTGTGAAGTATTTTGATTGTAGATTATGGGTTTGTGTATCTGATAATTTTGTGGTGGATAGGCTTTTAAATGAGATGGTTGAAGCTCTGACTCAAACCCATTCTAATATGACCAATAGGGAAGCAATCGTGAAGAAACTTCAAGTTATACTTACTAATAAAAGGTTTTTCCTTGTACTCGATGATGTATGGAACGAAAATCGAGCCAAGTGGGATTGCCTGAAGAAATCTTTGTTGGAGATAGGTGGTTCAAGTGGAAGCAAAATAATGATAACTACTCGTAGTGAAGATGTTTCTTTGACCATGCAAGCATGCATGGCGCATCATCTAGGTACGTTGTCAGACGAGGAGAGTTGGAATTTGTTCAAGCAAGTTGCTTTTGCTAATGGAGGGGCAGTAGAGACTCCAGAATTGGTATCGATTGGTAAAAAGATTTTGAAAAGGTGTGGAGGAGTGCCACTAGCAGTAAAGGCACTAGGAGGCCTACTTTACGCTAGAAAAAATGTAAGGGAGTGGTGGGTTATAGAAAGAAGTGAGTTATGGGGTTCTTCAATAAACGAGGATTCCGTGCTGCCCTCCCTAAGATTGAGTTACAATCATTTGCCTTTGATATCTTTGAAACAATGTTTTAGATATTGTTCTCTTTTTCAAAAGGATTCAATCATGGAAAAAGATGAGTTAATTCAACTCTGGATAGCACAAGGATACCTTCATTGTTCCAAAGAGAATCACTTGGAGGATATAGGTAGCAACTATTTAAATATTTTGCTGCGGAATTCCTTATTGCAAGTTGATAAAAAAGATGAATACGACAATATTAAGACATGTAAGATGCATGATCTTGTCCATGACCTTGCATTGGATGTATCAAAGAACTATTGTTTGACGACAGATGGTGAGGTGAATGTTGAAATCAAGGCTATACATTTAGCTCTTATATCTGGTAAAAAGCCATTGTTAGAAATCCCTACTGGAAATTCTCAAAGGATGCGGACTCTATTTTCTTGTCGTGTCTTTCTGGAAAATATGCTCATGAAATTCAAAAAACTCCGCATTTTGGTCCTAAATTGCAATGATGCAACAGAGCTTCCGAATTCCATAGGAAAGCTGAAGCATTTGCGATTTTTAGATGTCTCGAAAACTAGAATCTTTAAACTGCCAGACTCTATCACCAAACTCTATTATTTGCAAACCTTAAGACTTCACGGTTTAGAAGACTTGCCGAAGGAATTTGGGAATTTGATAAACATGAGACATTTCTACATTTATAAAGTTGAGCCCTCTTATAATGAAGAAATGAAATGTTTGCTTCCTGGGATAGGACAACTTAGTTTTCTTCGTACTCTACCTTATTTTGTTGTAAGCGAAGAGGAGGGTTGTCAAATAAATGAGCTCCAAGGCTTAGACAACCTACAAGGTACTTTAAAGATTTACGGCCTTGAGAAAATTAAGAATGGTGTGGAGGCTAAAAAAGCAAATATTGAAGGAAAGTCGAACATTGATACACTGGAATTTCACTGGAGTTGTAGAAGTGATGAGGTATATTATGATGAGGTCAATGATGAAGATGTCTTAGAAGAGCTCATACCTCACACAAATATAGGTGGTATAAAGATTTCAGGATATCATGGTTCAAGATTTCCGTCTTGGATCGCGACACCTAATTGCTCTTATCTACTTCGCAATCTTGTGAAAATTATATTGGAGAATTGCAACATGTGTAGGAAAATTCCACCTCTTGGGCATCTTGCTTGCCTAAAATTTGCTGAAATAAATAATATGGACGGAGTATTATATATTGGAAATGAATTTTATGGCTTGAACTACATTGAAAGTGCAAGACCTACTACTGACAAGGTTATCGTGTTTCCAGCGCTTAAACAACTTACCTTGACGAGTATGTCTAATTTAGAAGAATGGTTGGACATAGAGGAGCTAAATTGCTCCGTTGTTCCAATAAAGGTATTTCCTCAACTGGAGGAGTTGAGAATATCTTTTTGTCTAAGCCTAAACGAATTGCCTAATATAAGATGTTTAAAATCTCTTCGAAAGTTGTCTATATTGTTCTGCTATGGGTTGGAGTTTCTACCGGATGAACTTGGGACCCTTGAATCTCTTGAGGAGTTACGTATAGAGAACTGCCCCAATATTCTCTATTTTCCATATATTCACCGCCTCCAATCCTTGCGTAAACTATTTATTGAACATTGTTCTAAGTTAACTTGCCTGCCCGAGGGGCTTCAAAACCTGAAGTTGCTTAAGGATTTTAGGGTAGTTGGTCTCCCAAAACTTGTTGAAATCCCAGATGTACACAGCCTTGAATCTCTTCGTTGGTTGGATATTGAGGATAGTCAAAATCTGAGTGCTTTACCAAATGGTCTCGAGTTCTGCCCTTCTCTAGATTATATCGCAATCTGTAAATGCCCTGTTCGTCTCCTAGAAGGTCTACACCGCTTGAAAAGCCTCAAAAAGCTAACCTTAGGACCCTTCTCAGATGATCTTGATTCTTTTCCCTGGATAGGGGATAAAATCCCCAACTTTAAATGCCCTTTTTCACCTTTGGAAAAGGTTTCTCTGTGTGGGTGGCCAAAGCTCACATCATTGCCTGAGCAACTGCAACTTTATCCAGTGACTGAACTAGAAATAGGTGAGTTTAACGGGTTGTTGGCTCTTCCAGAGTTTTTGGGTAATATCCCATCTCTTCAAACGTTAATGGTATGGGAGTGCAAAAATCTTATGTATTTTCCTTCGGCAAATGCAATGCAATCCCTCAAAAATTTGAAGAAATTGCGTATTAGTGATTGTCCCTTGCTGGAAGAAAGATGTACACCAGGAACTGGCCCTGAGTGGCACAAAATTATGCATATTCCAGAAATTTTTACAACCTCAAAATCAAAGTAGAAGATTTGATGATATCTGTAACTGTAAGTAAATCATCTCTCTACTATTGAATTACTTTGTTTTTCTCTTCTTTTGTTTAAATTTTTTCATCACTTTTTTGTCAGACAAACAGAGACTAGAATACTAAGTTGATGGTGAGTGTCTGTGTGTAAAGACTTGTTCTTGCAAATTGGAAAGATAAATGAAGTCGATTTTCTATGCATAATAGACATCCTTCATGAAAATTCATAGGCTTATACATAGATCTTGTTAAGCCATTGATGGTATTTTGAACATTCAGTTTCCATGCCATATTGAAGGATCTGATTTACGATTTCTGCGTTTCACGTTTTCTATTTTGTAAAAGCGATCTTCCATGTTTTAATTATTAGTATATTTGATTATGGGCTTTTAATATGGGCTGCTTTGCCCTTTTACTTTAATCTTAAGTTATTATTATTTTCACAGTTCCCGTCCCACATAGTTTAAGAAGTAAAAAGTCAACATCTTTATTTACTCTTTACCAAATATAATAATTGCCGGGATCGGTTGTGCGAACTTGTGACCCATGTGGGGGTTAAGTATTAATGCCATCGGAATTTGAGTTCATCGTCGTTGGCGGTGGCAGTTCGTTCCTCTGCACTTCCTGTCGGAAGCTGGTTGAGAGTGTGAAACTCCACAGCCGTCGGCAATGAATCCAAATCCAACCGATCCTCGGCTTTTTCTATTTATTTTCATCATAACCTCTATTTAAGTATTTTTTTACACACTTTTACCACTTACAAACTGGTCCATTAGTGGATGATTCAGAAATCATAGGAAGAAACGATGATATATTTACGATTTCCATGCCATATTGACGGATCTGGTTTCTGCGTTTCACGTTTTCTACTTTTTAAAAGTGATCTTCCATGTTTTAATTATGAGTATATTTGATTATGGGCTTTTAATATGGGCTGGTTTCAGGGGCGGACCTACACTAGGGCTAGTGGGGTCTATAGCCCCCACTCAGATCTAGAATATATATTTATTAGTAGTATTCATATCAAATAAATTGCTATTGCTCACTGGGATGAGGCATGGAAATGTTTTGTTGATGTTCAGAGTTCGATCCCTAAAAGCCACTTTCTTGACCTTTTTTTAGTTTTTGTCCTTTTGTGAGAAGTATTGTTAAAATTAATACTACTTTTTGATAAATAAAAAATGCCTTTGCTCATTTGTTTGATTATGCATGTTTATCAATATTGTTTTGGGTTCAAGTCCAAGGAGTACCATTTCCATTGTTACTTATTTTATAGTCTTATTTGTTTCATAGTAACTATTTTTTAATCTATTTTATTTTCTCAATAATTATTTTTTTAATTTCTTTTTGAATAATTGTTCTTTGATTTTTGTTATTTCCAAATATTTTTTAAAAAATTTTATTTTCTTTTTAATAATAGCCAAGAGAATTCGATTTTTTTATTATACGTTTTATTTAATACATTACTAAATAACCCCCATCCCCCAACCTTCCCAAAAAATATTGATCTAACTCCGCACCTGGATATTATGGACATATTTCAGAAAATTAAAAATAGGTGCGGTTCTTTGTGAATATAATTATTGTCATATGAAATTGTATTTCGAATATTTAATTTATCCTAGAATCTTATAGCCCCAAATATTAAAGTTTCAGTTTTTACATATGTTTCAGTCAGTTGTATATTAGAAACTTTTCGAGATTTTTCGAAATTTTTTGAGAAATCTTAGGAAGAATTGTAAATAAAAAAAAATATATATGTTAAAGTAGAAACTACTCTATATTCTCGTTTTGGTTAACTCAAATACAAAAACTTTTGGTGTTTTCGGAGATAACTTATCAAAAATTTGATCTATTCTTAGCCCCCACTGGCCTATATTCCTGGATCCGCCCCTGGCTGGTTTGCCCTTTTATTTTAATCGTAAGTTATTATATTCACAGATCCCGTCCCACATAGTCCAAGTAGTAAGAAATTAACATCTTTATTTACTTTTTACCAAATATAACAATTGCCGGGATCGGTTGTGCGAACTTGTGACCCATGTGGGGGCTAAGTATTAATGCCATCGGAATTTGAGTTCATCGGCGACGGCGGTGGCGGTTCGTTCCTCTGCACTTCCTGTCGGTATCTGGTTGAGAGTGTGAAACTCCAGAACCGTCGCCAATGAATCCAAATCCAATCAATTCTCGGCTTTTTTATTTACTTTTCTCATGACAAATCTTTAAAGACAAATCTATATATTGTCGGAAGCTGGTTGTCATCCCCTGTTTAAGTATTTTTTTGACGCACTTTTACCATTTATTAACACCTCCAAAAATTTGTACACGTTTAATGTTTTGCCAAAAACAAATCTTTATTCATTGAGTTATCATATATTAAGATTACCGTCATTTCTTTAAAGATTGAAGCAACATCTCCGACTTTAGGTCTCAAAAGTCAAATTTAATTAGTGTTCAATAATCGATAGATATATTAGATATTATTAACATGAGTTATGTCAAATCAATAATTTGAATTTATATAATTTTTCATGAATTTTGGAGATTATTTCATTGAATCATTCTTTTATATTTCTTGCACTTCACCCTCAGTTTTATTAAAAATTTTCAGAAAATTTATTAAAATTCAAAGGTTGTGTTTCAATAATCGACAGACTTATTAGATAATAACACAATTTATATCACAAATAAATAAATTTGAATTTGTATCATTTTTCACGAATTCAGGAGATTTATTAAATGTTATAATTGACTTATATCTTTATATTTGTTGCACTTTAACCCCAACTTTTACATATTTTCATATTTTACCCTCATAGCAACAAGAAGAGGAAATAAATTTTTATTGCACATACCTCGGAATTCTCGTTGATTTTGTTTAGAGATAAGAATATTGTTGTTTGTTTGGATTTTAAGAAAGTAGTTTGAGAAAATTGAGAGACGAAAAATTTATTTAAGAAAATATAAAACATGTTTGTTTGACATTTCTCAAACACGAAATTTTTTTGGAAAACGCCAAACAAACATGCCCTTTGATTTTGGGCTTTTAATTTGGGCTTGTTTGCCCCTTTCTTTTAATCTTAAGTTATTATTATATTCACAGTTCCCGTCCCACATAGTCCAAGAAGTAAAAAGTCAACATCTTTATTTACACTTTACCAAATATACTAATTGTCGGGATCGGTTGTGCGAACTTGTGACCCATGTGGGGGCTAAGTATTAATGCCGTCGGAATTTGAGTTCATAGGCAACGGCACTGGTGGTTCGTTCCTCTGCACTTCCTGTCGGGAGCTGGTTGAGAGTTAAACTCCAGAGTCGTCGCCAATGAATCCAACCAATTCTCGGCTTTTATTTATTTATTTTTGTCATAACCTCTGTTTAAATATTTTTTTACACACTTTTATCACTTATTAACACCTCCAAAAGGTTATACACGTTTAATGTTTTGACATAAACAATCTTTATTCATTGAATTTATTTATTTTTGTCATAACCTCTGTTTAAGTATTTTTTTTACATACTTTTATCACTTATTATCACCTCCAAAAAGTTATACACGTTAAATGTTTTGTCATAAACAATATTTATTCATTGAATTAAAATATATTAAGATTACCATCATTTCTTTAAAAATTGAAACAACATCTCCAACTTTAGGTCTCAAAAATTCAAAGTTAATTAGTGTTCAATAATCGAGAGATTTATTAGATATTATTAACATGAGTTATGTCAAATCAATAATTTGAATTTATATAATTTTTCATGAATTTTGGAAAATAATCGAATCATTCTTTTATATTTCTTGCACTTCACCCCCATTTTTTTTTTTTTATATATATTTTCAAATATTTACTAAAATTCAAAGGTTGTGTGTTAATAATTGAGAGATTTATTTGATATTAAAACAATTTATGTCACAAATAAAAAATTTGAATTTGCATAATTTTTCACGAATATGGAGATTTATTAAATATATCATTGACTAATATCTTATTGTATATGTTGCACTTTACCCCAACTTTTACATATTTTCACATTTTACCCTCAAAGCACCAAGAATAGGAAATAAATTTGTTTTACACATACCTCGGAATTCTCGTCGGTTAATTTATAGATCTGTTCTTTTTCCCTAGTTTTGCTTATATAATTCTGTAATTTATTTGGTTTTTAATATGTGTTATATAATCATTTTATAGTAGTCGAGGGATCTCAAATTTTCTAAGGGCATATTTTTAACTTCTAATTTATGAGCTATTCTGTATTGTATTATATGGTTTGCTAAAAGTTTATTCATGCATCATAGATACTAATTAATCAATTTTTTAGTGACATGCTACAAATGTGAAATTATTATAAAATAACATTTACAATATATTTCAATGAGTGTCTATTCGAAAATAAGTTTTTGAAAAATCAAAGTTAGAATAATGGGAAATTTATTTTTTTGTAACCGTAGGATAAGTCATCTTGTAGTTTTGGTACCATTAGACACAACAATATAAATTTGTTACCACATGATAGGTATTCGTTGCAATTTTAATACCATTAGACATGAAAATGCAAATTTCATACCACATGATATATTTTTGTTGCAACTTTGGCACCACTTGGACGGAAACGATTGGAAAAGCGTCTTGAAACACATTGAAAAATCTATCATAGGGTTGATCATGTGTAGGCGTGCAAATCACGCGAGTGATTTTGGAGGGAAAATGGAAGATAACGAAGCTTTTTCATTCGTTTTCGTCTAAATGATACCAGATTTGCAATAAAAACATATCATGTGGTACCAACTTTGTATTTGCGTGTCTAATAATATCGAAATTTCAAAAAACATCCCTAAGCTATTAACGTCGAATCCCCAATTGACCGAGATTAAATTTGAAAAAATATTAAAAAGAATTGGACGAAGTCATTATAAACCGTCTGAAATCAATGCTGTAAAGGGTGTTCTTGTAATATAATTTTATTTGAGGGGGTGTCTTGGTAATTTATGAAACAGTAGGGCATGTTGTTATTAGGGTATAATATGTTTGTTGTCTATGTAAATTTCCCTATATTGAACTCAAATAAGTGATCTTGTAATTCTTGGACTTTGTGCACTTCTAGTCCAATAAATAGGTGCTTTGTAACTTTCTTCTCTTTATTGGAGATAGGGGAAAAAAATCTTAAATACCCAAGAGTGTAAGCCTAATAAAAATAGCTACATTTTGATTAGTTCGTCTCTTGACGATTGATGCAGGCTTTAAGATAGCTACATTACATGGATTCTTGGTTTGATGGGCGATAAAACCTCGCCCCTTTGTGAATATTAGAGCAAAATACAAAAAGACTCCCCATGTTTTAATTATGATTATATTTGATTATGGACTTTTAATATGGGCTGATTTGCCCTTTTATTTTAATCTTAAGTTATTATATTCACAGTTCCCGTCCCACATAGTCCAAGAAGTAAAAAGTCAACATCTTTATTTACTCTTTACCAAATATAAAAATTGCCGGGATCGGTTGTGCGAACTTGTGACCCATGTGGGGGCTAAGTATTAATGCCATCGGAATTTGAGTTCATAGGCAATGGCGCTGGCGGTTCGTTCCTCTGCACTTCCTATCGGGAGTTGGTTGAGAGTGTGAAACTCTAGAGCCATCGCCAACGAATCCAAATCCAACCGATCGTCGGCTTTTTTAATTTATTTTTGTCATAACCTCTGTTTAAGTATTTTTTTACATACTTTTACCATTTATGAACACCTCCAAAAAGTTATACACGTTAAATTTTTTGTCATAAACATATCTTTATTCATTGAATTAACATATATTAAGATTAAGATCATTTTTTAAAAGATTGAAGCAACATCTCAGACTTTAGGTCTCAAAAATTCAAAGTTAATTAGTGTTCAGTTGAGAGATTTATTAGATATTATTAAAATGAGTTAATGTCGAATCAATAATTTGAATTTATAAAAAAATTTCATGAATTTTGGAGATTATTTCATTGAATCATTCTTTTATATTTCTTGCACTTCTTCATCACCCTCAATTTTTTTTATATATTTTCACATATTTATTAAAATTCAAAGGTACTTGTATTTCAATAATCGAGAGATTTATTAGATTTTAACACAATTTATGTCACAAAACAATAAATTTGAATTTGCATAATTTTTCACGAATTTTGGAGATTTATTAAATATATCATTGACTAATACCGTTATATATGTTGCACTTTACCCCAACTTTTACATATTTTCACATTTTACCCTCAAAGCACCAAGAAGAGGAAATAACTTTGTTATAGATCTGTTTTTCCCCCTAGTTTTGCTTATATAATTCTGTAATTTATTTGGTTTTTAATATGTCTTATCTAATCATTTTATAGTAGTTGAGGCTTGAGGGATCCCAAATTTCCTAAGGGTATATTTTTTAAATTCTAATTTATGAGATTTTATGTATTTCTAGTATATGGCTTGCTAAAAGTTTATTCATGCATCATAGATACTAATTATCAAATTTAAAGTGACATGCTACAATAACAATACTTACAATATGTTTCAATGAGTGTCTATTCTGAAAGAAGTTCTTCAAAACTCAAAGTTAGAATAACATGAATTTATTTTCTTGGTACTATAAGATATGTCATCTTGTAATTTTGGTATCATTAGACACGAAATGCAAATTTGTTACCACATGATAGTTTTCGTCGCAACTTTAGTATCATTAGACATGAAAAATGCATATTTGGTACCACATGATATGTTACCGTTGCAACTTTGGTACCGTTTTGACGGAAACGAATGGAAAAGCGTCTTGGAAATTTTTTGAAAGATCTGACATAGGTTTGATCATGTGTAGGCGTGCAAATCACGCAAGTGATCTTGGAGGGAAAATGGAAATAATACCAAATTTACAATAAAAACCTACTGTGTGGTACTAAATTTGTATTTTTTTTGTCCAATGACACCAAATTTGCAAGGTGATCTAACATATGGTACATGAAAAAACAAAATTCCCTTAGAATAACATATCTATTATTGATTTGAGGTACTAAAGGAACTTATTTATTTTATTACAAATTTCTATTTACAAAAAGAGAACATCAAAATTCAATATTAATTTTATTCTATGGAAAAAAAAATTGTAATATGTATTATTTATAACATTAAATAAGAGTTACATTTCATTTAATAAGAATAAGGTATTTTAAAGGAAAAAAAGGGTTTTTATAAAATAAAAATTAAATAAAAACAAAATTTTTAAAAGAAAATCATAGGAGAAAGCCTTACTCAAATAGTAGATAATCGCAAAAATGGCCTTTCAGCTTCCATAAAAGATTGACCCGATAATAATGAAAGTGCAAGAAGTAAAAAGTTATGTATCGTTATTTTGGGCTTTTAATTTGGGCCGCTTCGCCTTTTTATTTTAATCTTAAGTTATTATATTCACAGTTTCCGTCCCACATAGTCCAAGAAGTAAAAAGTCAACATCTTTATTTATTCTTTATCAAATATACTAATTGCCGAGATCGGTTGTGCGAACTTGTGACCCATGTGGGGGCTAAGTATTAATGCCATCGGAATTTGAGTTCATAGGCAACGGCGCTGGCGGTTCGTTCCTCTGCACTTCCTGTCGGGAGCTGGTTGAGAGTGTGAAACTCCAGAGCCGTCGCCTGTGAATTCAAATCCAACCGATCATCGGCTTTTTTAATTTTTTTTTCGTCATAACATCTGTTTTATGTATTTTTTTACACACTTTTACCATTTATTAACACCTCCAAAAAGTTATACACGTTAAATGTTTTGTCATAAACAAATCTTTATTCATTGAATTAACATATATTAAGATTACCATTATTTCTTTAAAGATTGAAGCAACATCTCCAACTTTAGGTCTCAAAAATTTAAAGTTAATTAGTGTTCAATAATCGAGAAATTTATTAGATATTTTTAACATGAGTTATGTCAAATCAATAATTTGAACTTATATAATTTTTCATGAATTTGGAAAATAATTGAATCATTCTTTTATATTTCGTGCACTTCACCACCATTTTCTTTTTATATATTTTCAAATATTTATTAAAATTCAAAGGTTGTGTTTTAATAATCGAGAGATTTATTTGATATTAACACAATTTATGTCACAAATCAAAAAATTTGAATTTGCATAATTTTTCACGAATTTGGAGATTTATTAAATATATCATTGACTAATAGATAATCGAAAAATGGCCTTCAGCTTCCGTAAATACAACGGGGTGAATCCATTATTTCATTTCTTGAAACATAAAATTATCAAAATTGAAATTGGACTTGAAGAAGATGGCTGAAATATTGATTGGCGTGCTTGCAGAAGGGATTCTGAACAAGGCACTTTCATTCGCCTCTGAAGAGATAAGCCGCGTTTGGGATTTCAAAGAAGACACCCAAAAGTTGGCCACGAAAGTGCAGACGATGCAGGCCTTATTTGATTATGGGCTTTTAATATGGGCTGATTTGCCCTTTTATTTTAATCTTAAGTTATTATATCACAGATTTCGTCCCACATAGTCCAAGAAGTAAAAAGTCAACATTTTTATTTACTCTTTACCAAATATACTAATTGCCGGGATCGGTTGTGCAAACTTGTGACCCATGTGGGGACTAAGTATTAATGCCATCGGAATTTGAGTTCATCGACGTCGGCGGTGGCGGTTCGTTCCTCTGCACTTCCTATCAGGAGTTGGTTGAGAGTGTGAAACTCCAGAGCCGTCGCCAATGAATCCAAATCCAATCGATTCTCGGCTTTTTTATTTACTTTTCTCATAACAAATCTATATATTGTGGGAAGCTGGTTGTCATCCCCTGTATAAGTATGTTTTTTGACGCACTTTTACCGTTTATTAACATCTCCACAAATTTATACACGTTTAATGTTTTGTCATAAACAAATCTTTATTCATTGAATTAACATATATTAAGATTACCAGAATTTCTTTAAAGATTGAAGCAACATCTCCGACTTTAGGTCTCAAAAATCAAATTTAATTAGTGTTCAATAATCGAAAGATTTATTAGATATTATTAAAATGAGTGACTTCTGTCAAATCAAGAATTTGAATTTTATATAATTTTTGATGAATTTTGGAGATTATTTCATTGCATCATTCTTTTATATTTCTTGCACTTCACCCCCAGTTTTATTATAAATTTTCACAAAATTTATTAAAATTCAAAGATTGTGTTTCAAAAATCGACAGACTTATTAGATATTAACACAATCTATATCACAAGTCAATAAATTTGAATTTGTATTATTTTTCACGAATTCAGGAGATTTATTAAATGTTATAATTGACTAATATCTTTATATTTGTTGCACTTTAACCCCAACTTTTACATATTTTCACATTTTACCCTCAAAGCACCAAGAAGAGGAAATAAATTTGTTTGGTACATACCTCGGAATTCTCGTTGATTTTGTTTAGAGATAAGAATATTGTTGTTTGTTTGGATTTTAAGAAAGTAGTTTGAGAAAATTGAGAGATGAAAAATTTATTTCAGAAAATATAAAACATGTTTGCTTGACATTTCTCAAACACGAATTTTTTTTTGAGAAACGCCAAACAAACAGGCCCTTTGATTTTGGGCTTTTAATTTGGGCTTGTTTGCCCCTTTCTTTTAATCTTAAGTTATTATTATATTCATAGTTCCCGTCCCACATAGTCCAAGAAGTAAAAAGTCAACATCTTTATTTACTCTTTATCAAATATACTAATTACCCAAGGTGGTTGGGCCAAGTGGTAGTGACTTGCGACCCCCAGAGGCGAGACTCAAGTTCGAATCCTACTGGAGACACCACACTGGGGAGGACCTATACCCTTTGCACTCTTCGGTCCGAGCTGTAAATACACAGTCTAGTAGATAAAAAAAAAAATATACTAATTGCCGGGATTAGTTGTGCGAACTTGTGACCCATGTGGGGGCTAAGTATTAATGTCGTCGGAATTTGAGTTCATAGGCAACGGCGCTGGTGGTTCGTTCCTCTGCACTTCCTGTCGGAAGCTGGTTGAGAGTGTGAAACTCCAGAGTCGTCGCCAATGAATTCAAATCCAATCAATCCTCGGCTTTTTTTTATTTATTTTTGTCATAACCTCTGTTTAAATATTTTTTACACCCTTTTATCACTTATTAACACCTCCAAAAAGTTATACTCCAGAGTCGTCGCCAATGAATTCAAATCCAACCAATCCTCGGCTTTTTTTATTTATTTTTGTCATAACCTCTGTTTAAATATTTTTTTACACACTTTTATCACTTATTAACACCTCCAAAAAGTTATACACGTTTAATGTTTTGACATAAACAATGATTATTCATTGAATTTATTTATTTTTGTCATAACCTCTGTTTAAGTATTTTTTTTACATACTTTTATCACTTATTATCACCTCCAAAAAGTTATACACGTTAAATGTTTTGTCATAAACAATCTTTATTCATTGAATTAAAATATATTAAGATTGCCAACGATCGTTCAGGTCACCACCTTCACAGGTGAAAAAAAATACAACGTTTGATCCCTCTTATAATTATTGTTTTACAGAGTGGTCCGTTTTAGACCATATTATGAATTATTTGTTACACTTTAGTTCCTACTATAAATTATTTGTTTCACTTTAGTCCTTATCAGGTGGTTCCGATAACACGTGAATATTTTTTAGGGTATCTTCATTCGTTCACTATTGAGACTATATGAGATATTGTTTAATTGGTGAGCAAGTTTGATATCTGAAGAAGATTTTGGAAGAAAAATTAATTTGGAATAGAATGGATGATACTTAGTTTGGAAGAGATTATATATTTAATTTTTTCTAAATTAAAAAGACGAAAATATCCCTGTAAATTATAGAAATAACGAAATTGACCTCATGTGCATATCACATATTACAGGCAATGAATTGAATTGTTATATTATAATTTATAATGCAGTTGACCATATTTACCTCCTTCAACTTGCAGTAATTTAGCAGAAATTTTCAGTTTTCGCTATACATGTTCTTGTTTAGGGGTGGGCGCGGGTAGGGTATTTCGGGTATTGGGTATTTTGGGTCGGGTACCCGACTTAACGGGTAGTGAATTTTCATACCCGAAACCCTACCCGATTTGGCGGGTACCCGATATTTTCGGGTATTGGGTATTGGGTACCCGAAATTTCACACTTTTTTTTTTCAAGAATTTTTTTCAACATATATGTACATAAAATTGTAAATAAATGAATTCAAACATTAATTGTACACAATAACTTCAAAACAGAACAATACAAATGTCTCAAGCTTTCAAGATTCAAGTATTCAATAAATTACAATCAAATCAAACTCGAAGTCTCAAATCATCAAAATATTAAATATCACAATCGCATAGTTTCAAATTAGATTTCCAAACTAATTTATAATATATAGTTTCAAATTAGATTTCCTAACTAATTTATAGGAGAATAATAAAATACGAAACGGGGATCTCTTCCGATTGCCCAAGCATTAGTTATGATCATTGTCCCAGCTTCTACTTCATACCTCATCACTTATTTTTATGTAATATCCGATTGCTATGAGAGTGTGAATAATAGAATAGGGGAGAATGTGAAACTGTGAATAGGCAGTTTAGGTTTTTTTTCCTTTTCTAGCCCAACTAATTGTTAAAATAAATATTGGGCATATTTTGGGCTATCAATTATATAATTGGGCCAATTTTTTTTTTTAAAATACCCGAACGGGTACCCGAATACCCGTTCGGGTGTGAAATTAATACCCAATACCCTACCCGAAAATATATTTCGGGTTCGGGTAGAATGTCAAATTATCCATTTTTTTGTCCCAAACGGAAAATACCCAAACGGGTCGGGACGGGTCCCAAAATACCCGACCCAAACGCCCACCCCTATTCTTGTTCATCATTTATCAAAATACAACGGGGTAAATCCATATATTATTTCATTTCTTGAAACACACTGTTAAACGAATAGTTGATGATTAACAAACGGACTTTTAATATATTGGTGCTCTTTAGTTTTATGATTTGGACAGATTTTTATTTATAAAAGAGCAACCCATTTGGAGTTTGAGATAGTCCAAAACAATGAAGAAGGCTCAAGTTTGATACGAAAATGTTTATGCAAATTATGAAGGAAGATCATGAGAAGGCCAATTTTAGCTAAAGGCTCGTTATGAATGAAGATCAAGATCGAAGTCCCTAGCACCCCTGAAGGGCCCAATTTTCGATTCAAGAAAATTGTGGTCTACTTAGTAAGTATTTTTCAATTGATTAAAAGAGCAAGAAAAATTTCAAGCCCAAACTTCTTTTAATATTTTGACCCAAATCTCTTTGGTCATTTTTCATAAAATCCTTGAACCAAAGTTTTCTTTTCCTTATCAAATCAGCCGTGAACACTTGACTATTAAATATGGCCGAAAAATCATTTATTAATTAGGCCTAATGTTTTTTTGACTTAGCTAGCAAAATAATTTGTCTATCTTAATATCTTACCCCATTTATTTAAAATAAATTATTTTGGAAAGATTTTGTCTTCATCTTTTTACTAAACCTTGTCCACATTCATTGAAAAGTTAGTCACATGTTTAATCTTGCAAGATCATTTTAATTGTGACAAAATAGTTTTTGAATTTCAAAATCTTTCCCTATTGAACCAACTCCACTCAACTATAAATAGTGGATCATTTCTCATGGCTCAAACACAACTCAATTCTCTACATTTTTCATTTGCTAAATCATTTCTCCTAGTTAAAGTCTTTGAGTGCTCCTAAATTTGTTAAAATCGTTTTTCTCAAAGAGGCTTTTTAAAATATCTTTTCTTCTTGCTCTTGAAATGTTGAATATACTATAAGTAATAGAAGAAAAAGATTAGCATTTTCCCAATTGCAAAATCAGCTCACTTTGGAGCATTTATTTGTAATCAAAATTTTACTATTGTTTTTGAGCGAAAGTTTTGTACTTGCAAGCTCGTAGTGCGATAGGACTGAGTGTTCTAGCAATCACTATTTTTGTGCGATAGGTAGGAACCTAGCAAGCACACTTTTTGTTGAGCGGTAGGTTAGGCCTAGCAAGCTCGTTTCGAGAGAAAGAATTGATCTTGTAATCTCGAGTGGCGAAGGTTTGTCCTGCAAGCGCAATATGTTAGTGGATTTTACCAGGGTGCTGGGAGAGAGGAAGTAGGCCGTTGGGGCGCGAACCTCTATAAATTATGTTTGCTTTCTCTCCTTTTATTATTTGCACTTTACTTATTATCGTAACTTTAATCTTAAAATCATTGAAACAACTAACTATTATCTAAAGTTAGTGGAACTATTTAGTAATTGTCTTACTCTTTAAAAAGTTATATACCTAATTCACCTCTATTAGATATCACACACAATTATAAAAATTGAAATTGGACTTGAAGAAGATGGCTGAAATATTGATTGGTGTCTGAACAAGGCACTCTCATTCGCCTCTGAAGAGATAAGCCGCGTTTGGGATTTCAAAGAAGACACCCAAAAGTTGGCCACGAAAATGCAGATGATGCAGGCCTTATTAGCCGATGCTGACAATAAGCGTCTAACTAAGAGTGCAGCTGTTCAGATTTGGATGAAAAGGCTTGAAGTTATAGCACTTGATGCTGACGATGTGCTAGATGGGCTCACGTATGAAGGTATTCGACAAAATGCCGAGGTGAAAAACTCAAAGCGGAAGAAAGTACGAAATTTCTTTTCTTCGTCTAACCCACTTGCCTTTCGTCGTAAAATTGTTGCCAAGATCAAGAATATCAGTTCACTATTAGATGAACTTTACCAAGAAGCAAGTGGGATTGGGCTTATGGCAGTTGAACTTGTGAATTCGTTTGCAGAATTGAACGAAATCTAACAAACTGGTCCATTTGTGGATGATTCAGAAATCATAGGAAGAAACGATGATATATTTTCGATTTCCATGCCATATTGACGGATCTGATTTCTGCGTTTCACGTTTTCTACTTTGTAAAAGTGATCTTCCATGTTTTAATTATGAGTATATTTGATTATGGGCTTTTAATATGGGCTGGTTTGCCCTTTTATTTTAATCATAAGTTATTATATTCACAGATCCCGTCCCACATAGTCCAAGAAGTATTAAGTCAACATCTTTATTTACTCTTTACCAAATATAATAATTGCCGGGATCAGTTGTGCGAACTTGTGACCCATGTGGGGGCTAAGTATTAATGCCATCGGAATTTGAGTTCATCGGCGTCGGCGGTGGCGGTTCGTTCCTCTGCACTTCCTATCGGGAGCTGGTTGAGAGTGTGAAACTCCACAGCCGTCGCCAATGAATCCAAATCCAATCGATCCTCGGCTTTTTTTATTTACTTTTCTCATTACAAATCTTTAAAGACAAATCTATGTACTGTCCGAAGCTGGTTGTCATCCCCCGTTTAAGTATTTTTTTTTTTTTGACGCACTTTTACCGTTTATTAACACCTCGAAAAATTTATACAGGTTTAATGTTTTGTGATAAACATCTCCGACTTTAGGTCTCCAAAGTCAAATTATATTTCTTGCACTTCACCCCCAGTTTTATTATAAATTTTCACAAAATTTATTAAAATTCAAAGGTTGTTTTTCCAATACGACAGACTTATTAGATAATAACACAATTTATATCACAAATCAATAAATTTGAATTTGTATTATTATTCACGAATTCAGGAGATTTATTAAATGTTATATTGACTAATCTCTTTATATATGTTGCACTTTAATCCCAACTTTTACATATTTTCACATTTTACCCTCAAAGCACCAAGAAGAGGAAATAAATTTGTTTTACACATACCTTGGAATTCTCGATGATTTTGTTTAGAAATAAAAATATTGTTGTTTGTTTGGATTTTAAGAAAGTAGTTTGAGAAAATTGAGAGACGGAAAATGTATTTCAGAAAATATGTAACATGTTTTTTTGACATTTCCCAAACACAATTTTTTTTTGGAAAACACAAAAAAAAGGCCCTTTGATTTGGGCTTTTAATTTGGGCTAGTTTGCCCCTTTCTTTTAGTCTTAAGTTATTATTATATTCACAGTTCCCGTCCCACATAGTCAAAGAAGTAAAAAGTCAACATCTTTATTTACTCTTTACCAAATATACTAATTCTCGGGATTGGTTGTGCGAACTTGTGACCCATGTGGGGGCTAAGTATTAATACCGTCGTTAATTTGAGTTCATAGGCAACGACGCTGGTGGTTCGTTCCTCTGCACTTCCTGTCGGGAGCTGGTTGAGAGTGTGAAACTCCAGAGTCGTCGCCATTTAAGTATTTTTTTACATACTTTCATCACTTATTATCACCTCCAAAAAGTTATACACGTTAAATGTTTTGTCATAAACAATCTTTATTCATTGAATTAAAATATATTAAGATTACCATCATTTCTTTAAAAATTGAAACAACATCTCCAACTTTAGGTCTCAGAAATTCAAAGTTAATTAGTGTTCAATAATCGAGAGATTTATTAGATATTATTAACATGAGTTATGTCAAATCAATAATTTGAATTTATATAATTTTTCATGAATTTTGGAAAATAATCGAATCATTCTTTTATATTATTTGCACTTCACCCCCATTTTTTTATATATTTTCAAATATTTACTAAAATTCAAAGGTTGTGTATTAATAATTGAGAGATTTATTTTATATTAAAACAATTTATGTCACAAATAAAAAAATTTGAATTTGCATTATTTTTCACGAATTTGGAGATTTATTAAATATATCATTGACTAATATCTTATTGTATATGTTGCACTTTACCCCAACTTTTACATATTTTTAACTTCTAATTTACTAGCTATTCTGTATTGTGTTATATGGTTTGCTAAAAGTTTATTCATGCATCATAGATACTAATTAATCAATTCTTTTAGTGACATGCTACAAATGTGAAATTATTATAAAATAATATTTACAATATATTTCAATGAGTGTCTATTCGAAAATAAGTTTTTCAAAACTCAAAGTTAGAATAATGGGAAATTTATTTTCTTGGTAACGTAGGATAGGTCATCTTGTAGTTTTGGTACCATTAGACACAACAATATAAATTTGTTACCACATGATAGGTATTTGTTGCAATTTTAATACCATTAGACATGAAAATGCAAATTTCATACCACATGATATGTTTTCGTTGCAACTTTGGCACCACTTGGACGGAAACGAATGGAAAAGCGTCTTGAAACAAATTGAAAAATTTGACATAGGGTTGATCATGTATAGGCGTGCAAATCACGCTAGTGATTTTGGAGGAAAAATGGAAGATAACGAAGCTTTTTCATTCGTTGTCGTCTAAATGATACCAAATTTGCAATATAAACATATCATGTGGTACCAACTTTGTATTTGCGTGTCTAATAATACCAAAATTTGAAAAAACATCCCTTAGCTATTAACATTGAATCCCCAATTGATTGAGATTAAATTTGAAAAAACATTAAAAAGAATTGGATGATATTATTATAAACCATATGAAATCAATGCTGTAAAGGGTGTTCTTGTAATATAATTTTATTTGAGGGGGTATCTTGGTAATTTATGAAACAATAGGGTATGTTGTTGTAATTAGGGTATAATATGTTTGTTGTCTATGTAAATTTCCCTATATCAAACTCAATTAAGTGATCTTGTAATTCTTGGCCTTTGTGAACTTCTAGTCCAATAAATAGGTGATTTGTAACTTTCTTCTCTTTATTGGATATAGGGGCAAAAAAAATCTTAAATACCCAAAGAGTGTAAGCCTAATAAAAATAGCTACATTTTGATTAGTTCGTCTCTTGACGATTGATGCAGGCTTTAAGATAGCTACATTACATGGATTCTTGGTTTGATGGGCGATAAAACCTCGCCCCTTTGTGAATATTAGAGCAAAATACAAAAAGACTCCCCATGTTTTAATTATGTGTATATTTGATTATGGGCTTTTAATATGGGTTGATTTGCCCTTTTATTTTAATCTTAAGTTATTATATTCACAGTTTCCATCCCACATAGTCCAAGAAGTAAAAAGTCAACATCTTTATTTACTATTTACCAAATATACAAATTGCCGGGATCGGTGGTGCGAACTTGTGATCCATGTGGGGGCTAAGTATTAATGCCATCGGAATTTGAGTTCATAGGGAATGGCGCTGGCGGTTCGTTCCTCTGCACTTCCTGTCGGGAGCTGGTTGAGTGTGTGAAACTCCAGAGCCATCGCCAACGAATCCAAATCCAACCGATCGTCGGCTTTTTTAATTTATTTTCGTCATAACCTCTGTTTAAGTATTTTTTTACATACTTTTACCATTTATGAACACCTCCAAAAAGTTATACACGTTAAATGTTTTGTCATAAACAAATCTTTATTTATTGAATTAACATATATTAAGATTAAGATCATTTTTTAAAAGATTGAAGCAACATCTCAGACTTTAGGTCTCAAAAATTCAAAGTTAATTAGTGTTCAGTTGAGAGATTTATTAGATATTATTAAAATGAGTTAATGTCGAATCAATAATTTGAATTTATAAAAAATTTCATGAATTTTGGAGATTATTTCATTGAATCATTCTTTTATATTTCTTGCACTTCTTCATCACCCTCAATTTTTTTTATATATTTTCACATATTTATTAAAATTCAAAGGTACTTGTATTTCAATAATCGAGAGATTTATTAGATTTTAACACAATTTATGTCACAAAACAATAAATTTGAATTTGCATAATTTTTCACGAATTTTGGAGATTTATTAAATATATCATTGACTAATACCCCTGATTAAGTATTTTTTTACATACTTTGCAAAATATTAAAGCTACGAGGGGTTGTTGGTAATCTTTTAAGTCAAGGGTTTTTTTTCACATTCTTTGATGGGGTAAAATTATCATTTCGCATTAAGAGGGATATTTTTTGGTAATAATATAAAAATTATAGGATTTTTTTGCTAATAAAAATAACACAAAACTTTTTTTTTTAGTTAAGCAAGACTGAATGAGTGTTATTGAATTTTAAAAAGAATAAATTTATCTTGAAGAAAATTAAAAGAACACGTATCAACAAGATAAATATTATCTCATATTCTCTCCATCACTCAGAACCTCATTTTAGTTATATCTATATTAATGTATGGTTCACGCTGCAATTAAATTCATGGAATATAGTGAGTTAGACAGAAGAAAAAAGAGTTAAAGCAAAAAATTATGGTGCAATTAATAAAATAACATTGAAAATCGACGCAAATAGGCAAATCGAGAAAAAAATGAATAACATTGACTAAACATGGAATAACAAAAACAAAAAATCGAATCGATAAAAGAACAAAAATAAGAAAGTTCTATCAAGAGATCGAAAGTAATGCTCTTGTAGCACAGATAGGTCTTCAACTTACTGAGGTGGTGTTTTCAATTGCTTGAACTTTTACATGGATTAGAGATTCTTAGAAAATCACTTAAAAGTAGATGAGAATAAAAAGTGCGTAGTGTTTGCATTTTAAGAGAAAAACTGTTATAAGTGGGTAGTGTTTGCAAATTAAGAGGAAAAAAGAACACTAAAAGCTAAAAGCTACCTTTCATCAGTTTTTGCTTTTCTGTCCTTTTTAACTTATTTTTAGAGAAGTTAATTCATAAGCTGATTCTGAAAACACCATCATAAACACTTTTGAATTAAAAAAGCAGAAAAGTGATTCTTTTAAGCTATTGAAAACACCACCTGAATCACTGACTATGTGAATAGAATATCATGGGTTAACGGCAAAAAAGGGGAAAATGATGCAATTGAGAGACCAAGGGTTCTTTTTGACAGTGCGTTTACTGAGAAATTTGAATTATGAGCAATGTTTTTAAAACCGGACCGGAGAGTGAACCGGTGAGCCTACTGGTTTAGCGGTTTTACTGGTCGAACCGGGCGAACCGCTGGTCGAACCGCTAAAACCAGCGAATTAACCGGACCGGACGGTCCGGTCCGGTTTTAATAACATTGATTATGAGGAGGCAGGTTGATGTTTTGCAAATTTACTGGTATAGATTTTGCAAATGTTACGAATGGGGAATTATTATTGATTTTTGGACATAAATGACCACTTCAAGCTCATCAATAATATTGAACACACACTCTCTCCGTTTTTCTTAATTGTCGCTTTGGTCAATTCTTTTTTATTTTTATTTATCGTTTTAGAATTTCAATATAAAATTAATTATTTTTTTATCAATATACCCTTCTTATTAATGTTTGTAATAAATGCTAATTAATGATGTTATTATTTAATTTAAAGGATATTTTGGGATTTTTACTTAAAAAAAATTATTTATTGCGTTTCTTCATTCTTATGCAATCTTAAAAAAAAGGAAAAAAAGAAAAAATGGAGGGAGTACCATATTAGGGACTTATGTTAATTTTAGTGGCACACTATGCTGCAGAGCATTGCATAAAAATGGAAGTTAAAGATCATAAATGCTTAAGAGAAATACTCAAATAAGTCTTTTGGTTGAAGGGAAAATTGCCATGAAGTTTAGAGTTCATGCCATAAATTTACTATATCTAGGGGTAAATGCAAAATAATCCCCCTGTTATGTTAAACCTGCAAGAGAATTACTTTATGAAATTTTTATTGCGCTAAACTTTTTTGTGTTTTTCCTGGAAAAAATACCCACTTTGTAAAAAATAGGTCATTTTGGATTGACATATTTCAATAAATTATTTTAAAAATACTTCAAGTTGGTCCCCACAACTTCACGTGATATATTTTTTAAATGATTTATTGAAATATGTCAATCTAAAATGATATTTTTTTACAAATTGAGTATTTTTTGCAAGATTTTTGAAAATACAATAAAGTTTGGCGTAATAAAAATTTTAGAGGTTAGTTTCTTGCAAGTTTAACTTGACAGAGGAGAATATCTTGCAATTTTCCCCTATATCTATTTGGGCTTAAGAATCAGACTATTATGATAATTTTCAAACTTTCAGTACATTATCTGAGTTATTCGGGGTTAGATAGGAATTTCATTGGAATTATATCTTAGTCCATTTATATATTAGGACTTTATGGAGGTTAGTTTTTTTTTTCCTCAAGCTTTTGCGCAGGGCTGGCTTGGGCCAACAGGGCCCCCAATCTATACTGTCATTATCCATTATACCTTGATTCTTGATCCATTAAAGAAAATAGTCTAATTGTTTGTTTATCCTTAAGTCCCAGCAGACCTATATTTCGAACATCAATGGGCCTCCCACTTTCAGCCCATTTAGCTCTTTACAATAAAAAAATAAAATAATAAAAAAAAGATTTAGAACCGAATAATCCATAATGTTAACGTCTATCTTCTAATTAGGTTCAATTTTTTATCATAATTAATATTCTTCTCTAACCTACCATCATGATCAAGTGATCAAACTAATTTAGATTTCAATTTTGGGTATGGTTATTTTCTCCACAAAATAAGGAATGTTTATACAACTTTATTTTTATTTGGGTGTTAGATTGACATTATTTTAATTTATCAAGAAAAAAAAATCAATTTGATTTTTAGGAAAGCCGACAACAAAAATAATGATAGAAAACTGCATTTTGATTTACTACTCAATTATGATTTCTGATTTTGCTTCTTGGGGACGCCAATAATATTTATTGTATTTGTAACTGTTGTTTCAGTGAAAAAGAGATTTTTCAAAATTAAATTTTCATAAAAAGAAATTACTTATTATTAACTATGTAAGAAGAATGACTAAGTGAATTGATTATATATAGAAAAATATGATTTAAAAATATTAGAATATGAAGTTTAATCAATACTTCTGCATGCATTTACTAAAGCAAGAAATTTTACTTAAAAAAAAAAGAAAAAGTAAAACCATGAAATAAAAGAGGAGTTGTTTATACCAATTATTTACATTTTTCATGATGTGTCTATGGTTTTCTTTATATCAATTATTTACATTTTTCTTAAAAGAGGAGTTGTTTCCATCGCAAACAATGGTCCATGGTGGTTTTACCATTATCCGAACTAAGATTAGCGATGATTTTATCTCTACTCTCTTTTCTTGTTATAGTTAAATATTTATTTTTATCAAAAAAGAATTTATGGGGCTTTTAGTGAGTGGAAAAGTAGAGTAATAAACTTTAATTTTTAGAGATAGAGTAGAATATTTTTGCAACCAAATAAGTCAGTTGAAAAATTTTCAACCGAAAATATTTTCGGTTGAAAACAACTAAACTCGAGCAAGATACAATATGCGGAACCCGCAATCCCATATAAATAATTTAAATTTTCGATTTTGAAGTCGGTTGGAAATTCGGTTGCAAAAAATTTCGGTTGGAATTTCGGTTGCAAACTCAATCCAACAGAGGTTTTTCCAGCCGATATCTTAGGTTGCAATATCGGTTGGAAATTCAATTTTTCAACCGAATTTTATCCATATTCACTTAGTTCGATTGCAATTTTTATTTTTTTTAGTATTGTTACAAGATAAAAAGGGCATATGTGTTTTGAAAAAAAATTCATTTATCTTATTTAGTGTCAAGACATATGTTGCATACCAAGTGGCTATGTTATGTACCCATTGACCCTAAAAATTTTATAATAGAAAACCCCATTAACTATTTAACCATCTTCACAAAAGTTAAGGGAAGATAGAAAGTGACAAACTATTCAATTGGGTTCATCAACAATATTCTATTTCCGAAAATAGAAAAAAATAAAGGACAAGATATTCTACACGTACCGACTAATATTCTTTTTCCGAAAATAGAAAAAGGGACAAGATATTCTAAACGTACCGAGTCATAAAAGAGGCCCATAATGCATGTAGGATGAAATTACCCATAAATAAAAAATAAATCACAGGAGTAATTAGAGAATATGGCTCCTCAAGTCCCCATCTCTGTTTATGGTTTCTACTTTTTCTCTTAATTTGCTTTTCATTTTACCTTTCCTATTTGATGTTGTTTGATCCGGTTAATATATAGTATTTCTTTTTGAAACCTTTTCTGAGGCTTTGAAATTGGAAAACCCTTTACTGGGACTAAAAATATTATAACGGAGAGCAATTTAAAGAGATTAATAAAGACTAGATGAATTTTCTTGTTTTAATATCGGGGAGCTAGAATGCTTATTGAATGAATAAATAGACTGAGAATGGTTTTTTTGCACTTTCATTCATAAAATATACTCCGAAAATAGACACTTTATACTTTCTAAAATATAGAATTAGCACTTTATACATCAACATCCCCTTCCATTTTTCTTTATAGTTGTAAAATAAACGGGACAAAATATGTAATTCATTTTTTGGATCATTGTCACTTTGCACTCCCTAAATACAAGAAATGGCACTATGCATCCTTGAATTAAGAACAACTCAACAATTTGCACCCCTTGAAACACAATAAATGGGCCCTTTGCACCCCCGAAACACAAAATTAGAACTTAGGAAATATATTTGCAATAAGGTAGATATTTCTAGAAGCCAAACTTGTCAGTTTCAATATATGAAGCTATTTTGTCGCCAAATGAAGATGTGAAAACTTTGAATTGATTAAAATCATGCTATGGCCAAATAAGGACCTCAAGTCCCTTCTGAACACTTGAAGCACACTTCTTTGTTTATGTTTTTACTTTTTCCCTTTATTTGTTTATCGATCATTTTACTTTTTCTATCAACTTCATGTTTTCCTTTATTTGTTTATAGATCATTTTACTTTTTCCTATCAATTTGATTTGAGTTTGGTCTTTGATCTCCTCATATACGGAGAAGCATGGTTTTTAATTAATACCATCCTCCCATGCATTGCATGCTATATATATCCTCATCTGTTCTTCAATTCCTTTGTTCAATATCTTGATATTCTTTCCTTCCTCCCCTGCAGAAAAATCCCATTTCACAAAACCTCCAAAATAAAAAAAAATAAAAAGTTTAAAGAAAATAGAAATGATAACACTTACAGACCTGAACAATGTCCTAACAAAGATTGTCCCTCTCTATGTAGCCATGCTTTTAGGTTACATTTCTGTAAAATGGTGGAAAATCTTCACCCCAGATCAATGTTTAGGAATCAACAGATTCGTAGCCCTTTTCACAGTCCCATTAATCTCTTTCGGTTTCATCTCAAAAAACAACCCTTACACAATGAACTTCAGACTCATAGCAGCCGATACAGTTCAGAAAATCTTAGTACTTGCAGTTCTAGCAATATGGTCAAGAACAAGCTCAAGAGGGTCATTAGAATGGTCAATTACTCTTTTCTCCTTGTCAACTCTGCCCAACACTCTTGTAATGGGTATTCCTTTGTTGAAAGGAATGTACGGGGAGGATACAGGGACTTTGATGGTCCAGATTCTTGTCCTACAGTGTGTCATTTGGTACAATTTAATTCTTTTCTTGTTTGAATATAGAGGAGCTAGAATGCTCATTGCCGAGCACTTTCCGGATACCACCGCGGTAATGCCATCAACTAGTGCGAAGACTCAACTCATTCTGATCATGGTTTGGCGTAAACTAATTAGAAATCCAAACACTTATTCAAGCCTTGTTGGTCTCGCATGGTCTTTGGTCTCATACAGGCACGTATCAAGAAATCAAATCGATTGATTTTATTCGATCAATTTTTTAAAATATTCATATATAAACCAAAATTTCATTTTTTTGCAGGTGGAATGTCAAAGTGCCGCCTATTGTACACGAATCCATTGAAATTTTGTCCAAAACTCCCCTCGGAATGGCCATGTTTAGTCTTGGTAAGTAATATAATTAGTGAAATATTTTATTTTTATTAAGATAAGTATATGGTATTGAACATTTGTACAAACACAACTCACGTCTTCTGAGTCTGAGGATCCAAATTAATCTTCCATTTTCAAGAAAAAAAAATTGAGAAATTTTAGTTTTTTATTGTAAAAAGGAACGGAAGACTCTAGGAGAATTAGAAACCCTTTCTTGATTTGGGGAGAAGAAAATGAGAAAATTTAGAGTGAGTCAGATATATCGGTTGTTGTGCCAGAGCCATGCAAAATGGTAACACTAGGTAGGGGTGATACATGGGCGGGTCGGATTGGATCCGGACAGATTAAAAACGGGTCATCCATTAATAATAGAAAAATAAATGGGTTGGGTTGAGTCGACCCGAGCCGTTCCCGGACCAATCAATTGGTCATTACCCATCTTACCACCTCTCAACCTAAGATATACTTAGTCTTGGTTATTGGTTCAATCTAATATGTAGCTTTACTTCTAATTAAATGTTCGATTGCAGGTTTGTCTATGGCACTGCAACCTAAGATAATTGCTTGTGGAAAATCGGTGGCTACATTTTCAATGGCGGTTCGATTTCTAATCGGACCCGCAGTTATGGTTGCTGCTTCGCTTGCTGTCGGACTTAGAGGTTCATTGTTACACATGGCCATTGTTCAGGTAATGATTAGTTAAAATTTATATTATACCTAAATTTCAATTTTTTTTTTATTAAAATGTGTATTTATTGTGATTTTAAATTTTCAGGCAGCTCTTCCACAAGGAGTCGTTCCCTTTATCTTTGCCAAGGAATATAATGTTCATCCTGACATTCTTAGCACAGGGTTAGTTGTCTCTAATTTTTATTAATGTACAAAATTTAAATTGTTGTAATATTGTAGTAATTTTATTGTGATTTTTGCAGGGTTATATTTGGGATACTAATTGCTCTACCAATTACACTGGTCTACTACATATTGCTGGGACTTAAGATAAATTAGAGTTCGTCTGTTTTTAAACTAATTATTAACTAAATAGGTTACTTACAAAATCATAGGAATGATATCTAAAGAAATAGAGTTGTATGCATTCTAGGCTTGCCTCCTAAGGGCCCATTATAGAAACGGGGATTTGGCCCGCTTAACTCAGTTAATTGTTTGAAATTATGTACAACTATAAAAGTACATAGTAATTAATATGGAGATTATATAATATAACTATGGGTCTATTTGGATGGGTTTTGGCTCGGTTTCGAGGGTCTCAGTTTAAAAAAATTGGTTTGGGTGGTTTCAATGAAACCTTTGAGACCTCACTTGGATTGAGTTTGGATGTTGGAGTTTAAGGAAAAAAGTAGGTTATATGTGTCAAATCAATGTCTTTTTTAGTGAAATTTAAAGAAAAAAGTAGATGACAGGTGTCAAATCAATGTTTTATAGGTTTTTAATGATTTTATGGGTTTGACGAAAACTCATTTGGATGGGTTTTGGCTCGGTCTCGCGAAACCCACGAGACCGAGCCAAAACCCATCCAAATACAGCCTATATAATTGATTTATTCATAGTTAAACATTGTCTTCATCAATACGTTTAGTAAGTCTTATAAACTAGTAAGTAGTTTATACTTCTACTAAATATAGGATGATTTTGTGAATGATAAAATAATGTCCAATCACAAGACAAATGATAGGTCAATAACAATAATAACAATATGGTAACTGAATTCCAAATAAGCAATTTGAATTTGGACAATAAATAACTGTTTAATTTTTTCTTTTCTTTTTCTTTTTTTACCAAAGTTCAGTATAGGAAGTAGAAACAAACAAACTAAAACCTAAAATTCATAAAAATGAAATATCTTACTAAACATAAAAGATTGACCCCAATCTATTATCCATACCCCGCAACCTAACCTCACTCAATCATATACTAACATATTTAAATATTAACAGTATTAAACTGACGCTGTTAGAATCAAATTTCAATTTACCCCTCTCCCTAAAATAATAAACCAAATAAAGCCCAAATGTGTAAAATGCCAAAATTCAAATAACTGACACGAAACAGCGTACAAACTCAACTCATCGCCTCGTGAACCGCCGAGTCATCACTATCAACCCAAAACTCCTTCACGAACACAAAATCCAATCCATTTTTGGGCCTCGAATCATCATTGCCAGGTTCTTCTTTCTATGGAAATAGAATTCATCGTGTTTGTGGGAAGTTAGAAAATTGTACATTCATATAAAAGACATTGTCATCGATATGTTGAGTAGGTGTTTTCATATCAAATTTGTTAGTAAAGCACGAACACATGACATGGACAAACTGAAGTAAACCACTAAGTACATATTTCTACTAATTCATGTATAACTCCGACAAGCATTACAGAATCTGATAATTTCGTGAACCATTACAAGATTATGTGCTGGAGTCAAGGGAATAGTTGATTCAGGAATCACCAAAGTCCCTCAAATCTTCTTTACACCACGGTACAACTTTCACAAGGCGTCGGATACGAACAAAGTCAAATTCAGCATCCTAGTTTTAGACCTTGACGGAATAGAAACAAATCAAAATCATCGAAAAAAAGCATTTCCTTGACGGAATAGAAACGAATCAAAGTCATATAAAAGAAACAGTTAACAAAGTCGGTAACGCATCGAGTACTTGGGGATTCTTCCAGGTGGTGAATCACGGAATTGAATTGAGTGTTCTCGATGAAATGTTGGAAGTAGTGAGGAGGTTTTTTGAGGATACTCATGTCAAGAAAGAATGGTACACGAGAGATGGATTGAAAAGGGTCGTGTATAATAGTAATTTCAATCTTTATAATGCAGCATCGGCTAAATGGAGGGACACAACTTACTGCAGTATGGCCCCTAAGACTCCCAACCCAGAGGAACTGCCACTTGCATGTAGGTTATTAACATTGTTTTGTCATTCAAGATGAAGATATAGAATGATATAACTATATATAGGGGTATATCGAACTTGTTTATGTAATTGTGCTATAAGTTATACTAGATAATAGCAACACTACAACCCAAACTTTTTAAACTTTTACAGAAGTCCAAGCGCCATGTTTCGACTACTGCAGCCCATACTACAAAAGACATCGTTGCCAAACTTAATCTGCCAACAATCCGCTCTCAAACAACTGTCCCTACTCGGCATCAAACTCATGACTTTGCTCTGATACCAATTATAGATAAGTACTAAACCCCCCCCCCCCCCCCCCAATCCCCCTATGTGCATGTAGCATTTTACCCCCCGTGATACTGTCTGATGTACACTTTGCCCCCTGTGATATTGCCTAATGGCACTTGACCCCATGTGAAAATCTGAAAACCAAGAGGAATGCGGTTAACAAAATCACAGGTGTATCTAAGCCACTCTGTTTTCAAGGTGCTTAACTGTCTTTGAAGAATAACACAAGGGGGTAAACAAACACTACTTAATTCATTTCAGATATGGATACTGTTCAACATAAGAATAAAATAGTACACAATAGTAGATGAGATTTTGGATATACATTTCAGTGTCTTTAAATTGCATATTACTTGAGAGTTAAAATATGTTGCATGAAGCTAAATCAATTAGGAGTACGATGCATATGAAGTTCAGAAAATTTCAGCCCAGTCCTAATTGTGTCAAGCCCAACCCACAAGACAAAGTATTTACCATTGCCTTGTGATTGTTCAATAACAGTAAAATGGTAACTGAATTCCACATAAGTAAAATGGTGAAAATACAAATGTTGAATACAAAGAAATCTTGCAGGGTAATATATAGAGCACACTTTTGTTTATACATACATGGTAGATGAAATCATATCACACCATCTTTTTCTCGGTATTTGTAACACCACGAAGGAACTCCTCAAGGAGTATTTCAAATAACATTCTGACTATTAATCACAATAACAAACTTCATAATATACAAGTTTCTCAGCTTCCTTGGTCAAATTACAACAAACAATTCTTTAAGTTGACAACATGGCAAAATGATTTATTCATAGTTAAACATTCTCTTCAATATGTTGAGTAAGTGTTTTCAGAAAGCACAAATAATGACATAGAAAATGATATGAACTACTAGAAGTTTGTATTTCAACAAATTAATATGTAACTCCGACAAAAATTATAGAATAGGATGATTTAATGAACCATTTCAAGATTTTTCCATGCAACCACCATTTTGCAGTCTTTCCATTACCTATTATGTGCACAAATTATGAGTTCCGAGCATACATAGTTCAAAATTCTAGCCTAGACCTAATTGCGTCAAGCCAAACCAATCACAAGACAAATGATAGGTCAAGAACAATAACATGGTAACTGAGTTTCAAACAAGCAATTTGGATTTGGACAACTAATATTCTTTTTTAATTTTTTTAACCAAAGTTCAGTTTATGATGTAGAAGCAAATAAACTAAGACCTAAAATTCCTAAACATGGAAAGGTTAGCCTCAATCTATATTCTCCATATATTAATTCACTGCAACCTAACCTCAGTCAATCATATACTACCACATTTAAATATTAACTGTTAAATTGACTATGTTAGAATGAAATTTCAATTTACACCTCTTCCTGAAATAATTAACCAAATAGAGCTGAAATGAGTAAAATGAAAAAATTCAAATTATATTTCTTCCTAAAGTAATCAATCAAATAGCCGAAATGTGTAAAATGCCAAAATTCAAATAACTAACATGGAAAAATTCGAGCTGGTCTACGAGATTTTCAAGCGCGGTTCGAATACCGTACTAACTCTTCGCCTGTGAACCGCCGAGTCATAGCTGTCAACCCGAAACTCCTTCAAGAACACAAACCGATCCATTTCTGCCCCGAATCATCATCGACGAATTTCTTCTTCCGATGGAAATAGAATTCATCCTGTTTGTATATTCAGTTTATCGTGCAACTCATAGATTTTCTTGAGGACAACTTCAATTTCTATTATCTCCATTTCCCATTGTATTCATATGGGAAATGGGAAAAGGTAGTACCTTGAGTGTTCGAAGAGGGAGAATTGAATAAAGAATGCGAAGAGTGAGTTTCTAGGGTTTTTGTAACCAAAAACAAAAGGAATATCTAAGGCTTTGGAATCCTCTCAAAAAAAAAAAAAAAAAAAAAATCTAAGGCTTTGGAAAGGGTAGGAGCTATTTCTTGGGATATAAATCATTTTTATTGCGAACTGGAAGGAACTGTATGAGTAGTAACGGTAGAGAGAGAGGGTGGTCCTTTATTGTTTTTCAACTTAAATTAAGAAAAATGGGATGTTCAATAACCAAAGCATGTTTAGTTGGCAAAGAAAAAGGAACACCTTTGTATTTTTTTTTTTTATTTTTTTTGTGACAGATTGCCACGGTTTGATTTTTTTCTTCAGGTGTGTCATCGGAAAAATAAATTACGGATTTTAGATTTTAGTAAAAATATTATTATGAGTGTTTCTTCCTTCATTTTATTTTTAAAAAAAAAATGTAATACGATTGTATTGTATGAAGTATAAAAACAAAGGAAAAGTTTAAACACAATTTTTTTAAAGAAATAATTTGTGGATTTTTAGCAGCTTGCAACCTTGAAAGCATGATACGTACTTGCCAAATTGAGCCCTTGAAACCAAAATTTGGCATTATGCATAGTAAAACACATTAGTTGTTGCAAATTGCACCTTTTTTATGTTCTCAGACCAATATAATCGCTGGAAAATCGAGAATTTTGAAATTTCAAGGCATAAACATCTTTTTCTTTGTGGCTCATTCCCCTCCACAAGTGAAACTCTTGTAGAAGCTAAGTTTGTCTGTTTACACATTAATTAACCTAGATTCCTAAAATTAATTAGTCTCATTTCCAGATTGCAGAAGGATGGATAGGCACGGCGCGAGTTGCATGTAACTAGCACTTTACACGAATTTATCAGGAAGATCATTCATTTTGTTCACTCATAAAATTAGCACTGAATTTTCAAAATTGAATTATCAAAATAGAGGATGATGGCTACATCCAATCTTCGATCTTATTATAGTAAGAGTACTATACGCTAAGGATGAGTTTGACTCATCGATTGGAGCTCTTAAAATTACTTATAAATCTCTATTGTGATTTTTGAAGTCTTTTACCCTGATTATAAAAATAACTTCTGCTCAATCGTGATTTTCAAGGTGTTTGGCCCCCAAGATCATAATAACTTTTGGGATCTTGAGAAGCAAAAAATCAACATATTTTAAAAGCTAATAAAATATTACTTTTGCAAAAACAATTATATATTCTATAATTAATTTTTTTATAATCAATTATTACCAAAATCAATTATAGTAAAATTAATTCTTCAATAATTGCTTCTCGTATCGCTAGGCCAAACTTTTCCTAATTACCCAGTGGCAAAATTATTTAGATCATTGGGTCGTCTTACCAAATGATCTAGTTTCTAAAATTCAAACATACAACATTTACGAAAATAAACAGGATTTAACATCACATTTATTTTATTTGTTGGTTATTTTAAGTCAAAGTCAATACGAACTTATAAGTATTGCGTGATAGAAAATACTCTAACACAAACATAAATTAATTTTATTTTTTCATGAATCAATGAGCATCTTTATTATATAGATACATTTTATTTTCTCAAAATTGTTGTGAAGAACAAAGTAAGTTAGACAGGTGGCCCGTAACATTCATCTATGTCACAAACGCAATTTCCATTTTCACAATGTCCAGAAGCTGTGCCGACATAAGTGTCAAAGCAAAGCAAATTACAAGCACCCTCGGGTTGCCCACCTCTGGGGCATTTGCCAATAATTGGGTGGCAATGATCTGCTTGTTGTGCCTTCATTTTTCCAACTACAATGCATAGATTTATTATTATTAATAGTCCATCATGCAATCGAATTTCAAGTAGATAGGCGTATCAAATGAAATATATCCGCCCAACATCTCCACCACTCTCTTCGTATAACAAGCTTTTAACAAAACAAAATTTAAGGCCCATTTGTATGGATGTATTTGAAATGAAGAGGGATTTCAAATGAATAGATATGAAATTCTAAGGATATGAAATCCATTCATTTGCAATCTCTTGTTTGGATAAATTTTTTTACAAAGAATTTCAAATTCATTAATTTGAAATCCATTGTTTGGTATATATCATTTGTGTCATTTGAAATTCCCAATTCTTGCCTTATAATTTGCTCTATAAGTTAATTCTTGTTGTTGATATCGGGATAAAATCGCATAAATCGATTTGAGGCAAAATTATAATTTTTTAAAAAATTGAGGGACCAAAAATGCAAATTCGGATTTTAGAAAATCTGGTGCCGAAATTGAAATCTTAATTTTCTGAAAATTCTGTATTGAATTGGAAGTTTGGGTTTTTCGAAAGTCTGGGGTCAAATGGTAATTTTTGAAAATTAAGGGACCAAAAGTGCAAATTTGAATTTTTGAAAATCAGGTGCCGAATTGAAAATTTTAATCTTCTGAAAATTATGGACTAATTTCAGTTCTGGATTTTTTGAAAATATGGGATCAAATTGCAATTTCTGAAATTAAGGGACCAAAATTGAAAATTTGGATTTCTGAAAATCAGGGGCCGAATTAAAAGTTTTAGTCTTCCTAAATTATGGATGGAATTGTAATTCTGGGTTTTTCAAAAATCTAGGGTCAAATTTTAATTTCCAAAAATTGAGGGACCAAAAGTGCAAATTTGAATTTCCGAGAATCAGAGGCTGAATTGAAAATTTTAATTTCTGAAAATCTGGATTGAATTGCAATTCTTGATTTTTCGAAAATCTAGGGTCAAAATTACAATATCCAAAAATTGAGGGACCAAAAGTACAAATTTGATTCTGGAAATCAGGGTCCGATTGAAAATTTTAAATTTATAAAAATTGTGTAATTTTGGGTTATTCAAAAATCTGGGGTCAAAATTGTAATTTACGAAAAATGAGGGACGAAAAGTGCAATTTGAATTTTTGAAAATAGTAGCCGAATTGCAAATTTTAAATTTTTGAAAATTCTGGATTGAATTACAATTTTGTATTTTTTAATAATTTGGGATCAAATTGCAATTTTTCAAGTGGATTTCAAATGTGGACTTTTTTTAAGTGAATTTCAAATGACTAGTTTTAGGAGGAATTTCAAATCCACTTAAAATTGGACTGAAATTCATTGGACTAAAATCTAGAATTTCAAATGAATGAATTTAATTTTGTATCCAAATAACATGATGGATTTGACAAGGGATTTCAAATCCACCCAACTCAAATCCATCCATCCAAATGGGACCTGATTGTATTTTTTTTATTTCTATGTTTAACACATGATAAAATAGTTTACATGTTTTTGAAATGATGTACCTACATAAGAAAATTATTTTACCTGATGTAAAGATGAACATGATTAGAATGCAAAAGGTTGGATTAACAATGGCCATTTGCTCGTGGGTATAATGTGTTCTAAAATGTAAAGATATTGGTAAATATTACAACATATACATCGCATGTAAATACATATAGTTGATTTATAGTGGTGTTTTTTAAGTTTATTTTGAGAATCGTATTATGATTGACATAATATAATAATCATATTATGTCAATCATATTAAAGTGGTGTTGTTTAAGTTTATTTTGAGAATCGTATTATGATTGACATAATATAATAATCATATTATGTCAATCATATTACTGTTTGCCCTAAGGTTAAAATTATGATGATAACTTATTAAATTATGTCAATCATATTCATGATTTGATAGTAGATACTGTTTGCCATAAGGTTAAAATTATGATGATAACAAATAATTGTTTTGGACTAATGTTTTATTTGGAACCTATTAGCTATTAGATAATTTATGAAGAATGTCCAATATAAATCAACTTATTCAAATCAAAGGAAGGTATCCATAGGAGGCTCAATTAGTTTTTGAAAAGCTTAATTTCTATAAAGAAAGGAAAATTATGGCTCAAGATAAAGTCCAAGATGCTTCAAGACTTTTATCAATTGAAATTAAAGGTTAAAGAGCAAATCTCTAATTTTTTTAAGAAAAAAATCTTTTTTAACTCTTCTATTTAATATACAACAAATTGGCTCCATTGTTTCGAAAGGCACAATCCTAATATGTTGATTAATGTTTCCTTAAATTACCGAATTTTGAATTATCCTCCAAGTAAAAATATTTTTTAAACCAAAATCCTTATCATATGAATTGAAACTAATTTATTGCATTAAAATAATATTTATTCCTTGCCTCATTTCTGTGTCTTGATTCACGGATGAAGGATTAGAGATTCAAATAAAAACTTTTCAAGGAAGGGATTTGTTATCTCAGGGGAAGAATGGGATGTATGTAGCTCATCAACATATCTACTTCTTGTCGGGAAAATTTTGGGTAATCGTCCAATGAATCTTGAAACTCGGAAAAGTATACTAATCAAGGCTTGGAGCTCGGGGAAGGGTTTAGATGTTAAACAGATAGGGACTGGTAGATTCATTTTTTCCTTCTTTCAGAAAATTGATTGGAAGAGAGCTTTGTATGGTGGACCATGGTCCTTTGACATGAGACTTATTGTTTTGAATTCCTTTCTCCCGGAAGAGAACCCGGTTGAAACTAGCCTAGAGTGGTGTGATTTTTATGTTCATATAAAAGGCCTATCGCTTAATAAATCAAATAAGGCAATGGTGGATCAAATATGTAACCGGCTTGGAAAATTTTAGGGACTGCAGGCATACCCCAAATCCCTCCTAATTGGCGAAAGCATTCGTCTTCGGGTTGGAATTAATGTAACTAAATCGATTCCTCGACTCATGAGAATTAAAAGTGACAGGGGGAATGTTATAATTGTCATGTTTTTTTTTGCTATTACTGTGGTATGCTGGACCATATGTCATTGAACTGTAACAGAAAATATGATGAAGAAACCGAAATGCCACAGATAAGCTTCCTTACGGTAATTGGCTTCGATTTTCCCCCAACGAAACAAATCAGATCACACCGAGTTGGCAAATGGCTAAAGGCCTATATGTGGATAACGAGGGGGGATCCAATCAAATGAAAGTTCCCAATCTGCCAGAGGAACCGGAATTTTCTCCCCAGATCCACAGTCAAAAGCACAACCAGAGAAGCTTTCCGACGACCGAAAATTGAATCCATCTGGATTTTGGAAAGAGAATCAATCAGTTGCTACTTCCTCAGTACCTACCGCAAAGAATCCCGACCCAGTAGGAAATAGAGATATCTTCGCAGATTTGAAAGTTAATGGAGGTCAATTTGGTATGACTCCCAAAAATAAACCCGTCAATTTGATGGAGGAAAAGGCCCAATTGACTCCAGCAAGGTAAATCCCTTGAACAATCTGATTTTAATTATTCCCACCCCCTTGACACACCCATACCCAAATCCCAACCAGCTCATCAAAATCGGCCCACTCTTCAGACTCCTGTGCCCCATCTAAATAATGTTTTGAACCAATCTGGCAAACAATCCGAATCCAAGATCTATCCTAAGCCCAATATTCACTTGGCCCAAAACACTGAAGGCCTAGACCCCAGAAACGGGCCCATCAAACAAACTAAAAACCAGGGAACCAAACCAAACCACCCGAATCCCGTAATCAAGACTCAATCTAACAATCAAATTCCCAACTACAATTTGAGCTTTACTCCTACAGAAGTTCTCATGCAAAATCTCAAACACCAGCTCCACAATCCTATGGAATCTCACTCATATGAAACTCATGAGCCCCCCAACCTCTCCCTTACAAAAAAACAAGAATCTAGCATCTCTTTGCCCCAATACCTCTGATTTGACCAAAAAGGCCAAACTAGTCGGCACCTCTGATCCAGAAGATGCTCTTACTTCCAATAGCCATCTGAAACCTATTTCCCCTGAAACAAAATACCAGAAAAATATGAAATCCCATCAATTCTACCCATTATCCCCCCTCCCATTGCACCCATCCCGCATTCAGAATACCCTAAATAACACAAACCTCTCCATCCCTGGGAATCTTTTCCTCGTCCCCGTAAAATTTGAACCTGATGTTGTTGCTAAAACCCCAAAAGATTCCAAAATCACCTGAAACAGACCCATAAGGAAAGGGAACACTAAATCAAACCTTCAATCACTTAACCGAAAACCTCCAGCTCACCCATCTCAATCTAGCACAAAACTTAGGAAGCTTACCCCACCAAGTATTGGTAACAAGAGAAGACATTCTGAAATTGCTACGATTATGGATACTACTACTTGTTTTATTACGGATGGTCAGTTGTTAACAGAGCAAGAGGAAGAAACTTTGATTGCTTCAGAGAGACCCTCAAAGAAAATACAGCTTGCTAATCCAAAGGCGGAGGCTCGTCCCCGCCTATCATTATGAATTGCTTAGTTTGGAATTGTCGGGGATTGAGGGGGGGGGGGTCCTTGGGCAATTCGTTATCTCGAATTCCACATCCGGGATCATGACCCCCAAATCATCTTCCTATAAGAAACCAAAGCGAAGAATAGGAATATCGAATTACTGAAGGCACAATTAGGTATGAATGGTATTTTTGTTGAGTCTCAAGGACGCACCGAAGGGTTAGCTTTATTATGGAATAAGGATATTCAAGTCGATTTACAGAGCTTTTTGTCAAATCATATTAATATTCATATCTCCGAACAAGATAATTCCACGGGTTGGAGATTTACTGGATTTTACGGGGAACCAAATTCCGCGCTTAGACATCAGTCTTGGGATTTACTTCGCCTTCTGGCAAGCAAAAGCTCCAAACCACGGATGTGTGGGTGATTTTAATGCTACCTTGTATCATTCGAAAAAAGAATGAGGGAATCCTAGGCCAGGGTATCTGTTACGGGATTTTAGGAATGATCTTCAGGATTCAGGCCTTAGTGATCTGGATTTTTTGGGGTTTCCTTTCACCTGGTCCAACGGTTGGGAATTTCCACACACAGTTAGTGAGAGACTCGACAGAGCTTGTGTGTCTACCATTTGGATGCAAAAATTCTAGTTCAACAGAGTCGAACATCTAACCTTTGGAGGTTCAGATCATTCCCCCATCCTTATTCGTATCCTCAGCCAACATCCGGTTCAGGTTGAGAAAAATAAAAGAAGCTTTAAGTTTGAATACATGTGGCTTGAAGATGGGGATTGTTCTAAAGTTGTTAAAAATTGGGGAAAAGGGAATCCGGTTCAGGCTGGTACTGTGTGGGATAAATTAAAATCGTGTGAGGACCTATCGGCTTGGAGCAATCTTTCGTTCGGGGGAGTCAGACATAAGGTGGCTAAACTCAAGGAAAAAATTCACAAGGTGAAAACAGGGGTGATCACTTCTGCTTCGAAAATTATTGAACAAAATCTACAACTACAACTCAATGATTGTTGGGCAAAGAGGAAACAATGTGGCAGCAAATAGCTAAGGCTCATTGGAAGCCGGAAGGGAACCGTAACACTCGTTATTTTCATAGTCGCGCTTCAGGCCGTAGAAGTAAGAAGGAGATTAGGGGTATTAGAATGGAAGATGGGACTTGGTGTGATCGTGAAGCAGATATAGAAAGGGTTGTGGTCGACTACTTCAGAATTTTTTTTACTTCAAGCCGATTATCAATTGAAGAGGTAGACTTGATCTTGGGCACTATGAGATCGAGAGTGAGTTTTGAAGATAATCAGTATCTTCTTCAGCCGTACTCTGCAAAAAAGGTACACCGAGTCCTTTTATCTATGTACCCTCTTAAATCCCCGGGTTCTGATGGTTTTCCCTCTTTGTTTTTTCAAAAATTTTGGCCTATTGTTGGTAAAGATGTCACTACTTGGGTCTTGGACTTTCTTAATAATGGTGATTTTGATGCTAAGTGTAACCATACCAATATCGTTCTCATCCCTAAATGCCAGAACCCAGAGTATATGACCCACTTTCGCCATATTAGCCTATGTAATGTTGTCTATAAAATTCCATCTAAATCCTTAGCTAATCGTTTGATACCCTTAATGAATTTTGTTATCTCCGACTACCAATTAGCATTTGTTCCAGGTAGACAAATTATTGACAATGTCCTTGTAGCTTTTGAAACTACCCACTTTATGAAAAAACAGTCAAAGAATAAGGTGGCTCAAATGGCCATTAAGTTGGACCTCAACAAAGCCTATGATAGAGTAGAGGGCTTTCTACGTGTTGTAATGATCCCTTAAGGTTTTGCTACGGAATTTGTTGATCTAATTTTGACTTGCGTTTCTTCTGACTCTTATTCCTTTGTTTTAATTGCTGTGCAATTCGGTTATGTGAAACCGAAAAGGGGCATCCGCCAAGGAGATCCCCTTTCCCCTTATTTGTTTTTGTTTTGCGCAGAGAGCTTACGTGCTCTTATTTGCCAAGAAGAAGATAGAGGGCATTTGGAGGGCATTTCGATCTGTAATGGTGCTCCGAGAGTTTCTCATCTTTTGTTGCTGACGATACCTTGATTTTATGTCAGGCCTTGGAGGAAGCAGAAATTTATGTGAACAACATTCTACTTGCATATGAGCTAGCATCCGACCAAAGCATTAATTACGAAAAATCCAGCATAGTGTTTACAAAAAGCACTGACGAAGCTATAATCGAATCCATTCTTCGGAACCTCCCTATCCGCAGAGAAGATAAACATGACAGATATCTCGGCCTTCCTTTGTCTGTGGGGAAGTCACAACGAGAAGTATTTGATTATATTAGGGAACGTGTTTGGGGTCGACTACAGAGTTTGAGAACTAAATCATTGTCCAACGCTGGTAAGGATGTTTTAATTAAAGCTATTCTTCAGGCAATTCCTTCATATCTTATGAGTTGCTTTAAACTTCCGGGCTACTTAATAAGAGAAATTGAATCAATGACAGCAAGATTTTGGTGGGACGAAAAGGACACGAAGAAGTTACACTGGATTAAATGGAGTTCACTTTGCTCTAGTAAAAGAGACGGAGGTATGGGTTTTAGGGATTTGGAGTCTTTCAACACTTCCCTCCTCGCTAAACAGGCTTGGCGTATCTTGTCTTCTCCAAATAACCTGCTTAGCCGTATTTTGAAGGCGCTTTATTTTCCTAATGCTGATTTTTTGGGATGCCTCTTTGGGGTTAGCCCCCTCCTTAACATGGCGTAGTATTTGGGAATCCACAAAACTCATTGCTTTAGGTGTCCGGTGGATAGTGGGAAACGGTAAAGATATTAGTATTTGGGACAACAATTGGCTTCCTAGAGACCATTCCCTTAAAATTATTACTCCACCACGAGTTCTTCCGGCTGATTCTAAGGTTAGTGCTTTATTTAATCACGATAAAAGAACATGGAATATTGGCTTAATTGAGGACCTTTTTCTCAATGATGATGCTCGACTTATTACCTTGATTCCTTTAAGCCGTGTTGACTGCCCTGATCGTCTTATTTGGCATTATGAACTCTCAGGATATTTTACGATCAAATCAGCATATAGGCTTAGTCGATTTCTTAAAGAATCAGATCTGGAATACGTTAATGGCAGCTCCAGCTCTATCCCTCTACCAATTTGGAATCACATTTGGTCTATAAAGGCTCCTCCTAAGGTTAAACATTTCTTATGGGCTTCTTGCAATAACACTCTTTATGTCCGTGCGGTATTAAAACGGCGTAAAATCATTCAACATGAATTGTGTGGCAGATGTGGAGGAGAACCTGAATATGTTCTTCATTGTCTTATTTCCTGCTCTTACTCTAGACAATGTTGGGCACTTTCAGGTTTAGCATACTCGAATTACTTCTGTGATTGCGCAGAAATAACCGATTGGTTCTCCTTTATTTACTCTCGTATGGATGCAAAAGAGTTAGGTTACGCTATTACATTGGCATGGTGGATTTGGTACAGTAGGAACAAACATTTTTGGGAGAATGAAGACTTTGAACCAGCTTTGCTAGTCATGCATGCTCGTAAGTTTTTCAACTGCTACAAGGAAGCTATCTATTTTTCTCATGTTCCTTTAGCAAACAGGCCTGCCTACTCCAATTGACTTCCCCTACCGAACAGTATTGTTAAAGTAAATGTGGATGCAGCGGTCGATGAGGTAAATGGCTGTTTTGGCATAAGTATAGTACTTCGTGATCATATGGGAACTATTTTGGACTGGAAATCGAAATTCTACGACTTTAGAGCTGGTGCAGAAACAACAGAAACTAAAGAAATGTCTAGAGGGCTTGAATTTGGAATTGCGTAAGGTCGGCGACATATTATGTTGGAAGGAGATTGCAAATCCGTTGTGAACGGTATTTTTGCTCATCAAGACTTTACCAATTTTCACCTTTTGGGTCATTTATTTGTTGAAATTAAACTCTTAGCTAGTTCTTTAGATTCGGTTGTGTGTTCCCACGTGTTTAGGGAAAATAATTCGGTAGCGCATGCTTTAGCTAAAGTTGCTTTTAGTATTTCCCCACCCCCTAATGTTCTCCCGAGTTTTGTTCAGGATCTTGTCAAACTTGATAATAGGGGGAAAAATCTTAAATACCCAAGAGTGTAGGCCTAATAAAAATAGCTACATTTTGATTAGTTCGTCTCTTGACGATTGATGCAGGCTTTAAGATAGCTACATTACATGGATTCTTGGTTTGATAGGCGATAAAACCTCGCCCCTTTGTGAATATTAGAGCAAAATACAAAAAGATTCCCCATGTTTTGTCTAACTCCTAGAAAAAATTTTGTGTTATTTTAACTCCCCAAAACTTCCCTGTTTTAAATACCACACTCAACTCAAATATAATTTTATTTTTGACTTTTGGTGGAATGACAAGATTACCCCTATGTGTTTGTTTTTTCTTTAAATTTATTTATTCTTTTTGAAAAATTAAGTATATACTACTTGTGTCAAGTGTGGTATTTAAAACCAAATACAGGAGGATTTTGGGGATTTAAAATGACACATGGGAGATTTTTAGGGAGTTAGTCAAAGTATAGGGAGTGTTTTTGTCTATCGATGTCAGGAGTAAAATTGTTATATCAAAAGCAAAAAGAGAACAAAACTTACAATTTTGACATTTGAAACACACTCAGTTATACAGGAGATGTATTTGATACTTACTTGAGATCATATGAGATTTTTTGAGAGTTAAAATATCAAAGGGAGTTTTTGAGAATTAGACAAAATATAGGAGGTGCTTTTGTCTTATCCTCGTTAATATTATGTACATCTAATGTGCTTATGAGCAGAATTAACATTTGCTACACTTTTAGAGATCAGAAATTCAAATTTGGTTTTGGGCTTTTAATTTGGGCTGGTTTGCCTTTTATGTTAATCTTAAATTATTATATTCACAGTCTACGTCCCACATAGTCCAAGAAGTAAAAAGTCAACGGGCCTGTTTGTCTCGCATTTGGGAAAAAAATCTCCCATTTCCGAAATGCGAGACAAACAAGCAGATCCATTTCCGGAAAAAGCGGCTACAGTATTTTTTTCCAGAAACAAATTTCTGAAACTGGGCTGCAGCCCATTTTGAAAAAACAGCCTACTATTCTATCATTATTCTACGCCCCTCTCTCTCTCTCTCTTTCCTCTGTCGCATTGAATAACTGCAAATGTAATAAATAATTGTAGGTACAATATCAAGTTCATTACCTTGTTTTTCTTCTCTCTTTTCTGGATAAGATTTTTACCTTTATTATTGGACTTTGATATTAATTAATTTAGTGCGGTTCATCTAAGAACGGGGTCAATATCAGATCAAAAAATGGTTAGTTCGGGTTTTGGGTTCAAATTGATCCTTGAGAGTTAACTAATTATTTATTAAGTGCTTATTGACTAATCACTTTTGGACTGGAATTTGAAGAGAGAAATAGTGCATTTTGGTCTATTTTAGATTTGAACTCGATTTTGTCTTAGTAAATATGAAAGTTTTTATATATTCATCAAACTCAAGAAAAACATGTCAAGGAAAATGTAGTCCCCAATTTTAAGTTAGTACTTCTTAAGAATATGATTATTTGAGTTCATTTAAAATTCAGTCAATCTAAGTAATTATATCGTATCAAGAAAATATGTAATGATAAAATAAAATTCGAGAAAAACATGTGAATTTGGCAAGAATCATGCATGTTAAGCTATATATGGCTATATATCTAAGATTCAAAACAAAAAAGAAGATAAATAAGGAATTATGAGTTAATCTTAGGAATTTTATGTTATTTATGGTTAATCTTAGGAATTTTATTTTTTATCATTACATATTTTGTTGATACGATGCTTGGTTATTCGATAAGTGATGCTTCATCACATATTGGTCCCGTGGACAATTGGGAGTGTGTAGCGTTGTTGACTTGGAGGCGGTTTGCCCGACATGGAGGAAATAATAGTCATGATTGATCGGATAACAGATGGGGTACATTCTCACCTTGGTGGAATTAGTGACATTAATTGTAATATTGCCATTAATTTTTATTATGCTAGACAATATGAAAACAACTTAATATGTTTCCGTACGTAGATTAATCTGGATATTGTGTAATAATTATTAGGTTAATATTTTAAGGATATTGTGTAATTTCTAGCGTATTTAATATGTCATTTGAATGAATTCGTCAGTGAGATAAAATAATTAAAAGATTTTTAGTATAATATTTTATAAAAAAAAACTTCGAAAAAATGAAAATTAATCTACTTTATCTTTTATTATTTTAGAAAGTACAAATAACTAATTATAAAATATTATTTACCATATATATTACATATAATTTATACACCAATAAATTAATTATATATAACTAACTGATGTGACATAAAGTCTTACATTATCTTACACCTAATTAACTAACTCAAACTTACAAAAAAAACCTACACCTACTTTTTCCCCAAACAACTCTCCCAAAACCCAAACAAACAATATTACGCAAATCGAGATTATTTCCCAAACATCTACCACTTTCCCAAACCACTCTCCCAAAGACCAAACAAACAGGCCCAACGTCTTTATTTACTCTTTATCAAATATACAAATTGCCGGGATCGGTTGTGCGAACTTGTGACCCATGTGGGGGCTAAGTATTAATGCCATGGGAATTTGAGTTCATAGGCAATGGCGCTGCCGGTTCGTTCCTCTGCACTTCCTATATGGAGCTGGTTGAGAGTGTGAAACTCCAGAACCATCGCCAACGAATCCAAATCCAATCGATCGTTGACTTTTTAATTTATTTTCGTCATAACCTCTATTTAAGTATTTTTTTACATACTTTTACCATTTATTAACACCTCCAAAAAGTTATACACGTTAAATGTTTTATCATAAACAAATATTTATTCACTGAATTAACATATATTAATATTAAGATCATTTTTTAAAGATTGAAGCAACATCTCAGACTTTAGGTCTAAAAAATTCAAAGTTAATTAGTGTTCAATTGAGGGTTTTATTAGATATTATTAAAATGAGTTAATGTCAAATCAATAATTTGAATTTATATAATTTTTCATAAATTTTGGAGATTATTTCATTGAATCATTCTTTTATATTTCTTGCACTTCATCACCCCCAGTTTTTTTATATATTTTCACATATTTATTAAAATTCAAAGGTACTTGTATTTCAATAATCGAGAGATTTATTAGATTTTAACACAATTTATGTCACAAAACAATAAATTTGAATTTGCATAATTTTTCACGAATTTAGGAGATTTATTAAATATATCATTGACTGATGTCTTTATATATATTGCACTTTACCCCAACTTTTACATATTTTCACATTTTACCCTCAAAGCACCAAGAAGAAGAAATAATTGTTTTAGACATACCTCGAAATTCTCGTCGGTTAGTTTATAGATCTGTTCTTTTTCCCTAGTTTTGCTTATATAATTCTGTATTTATTTGGTTTTTAATATGTCTTATATAATCATTTTATAGTAGTCGAGGGATCTCAAATTTTCTGAGGGTATATTTTTTAACTTCTTCTAATTTGTGAGCTTTTCTGTATTTTATTACATGGTTTTGCTAAAAGTTTATTCATGCATCATAGACACTAATTAATCAAATTTTAAAGTGACATGCTACAAATGTGAAATTATTATAAAATATTATTTACAATATATTTCAATGAGTATCAATTCGAAAAGAAATTTTTCAAAACTCAAAAGTTATAATAATGGGAAATTTATTTTTTTGGTACAGTAGGATTGCCATCTTGTAATTTTGGTATCATTAGACACGAAAATAAAAATTTGTTATCACATGATAGGTTTTCGTTGAAACTTTGATACCATTAGACATGAAAATACAAATTTGATGTCACATGATATGTTTCCGTTGCAATTTTGGCACCATTTGGACGGAAACGAATGAAAAACGTCTTGGAAACAAATTGAAAAATCTGACATAGGATTGATCACGTGTAGGTATGCAAATCACGCGAGTAATTTTGGAGGGAAAACGGAAGATAACGACGTTTTTTCATTCACTTCCGTCTAAATGATATCAAATTTGCAATAAAAATATTTCATGTGGTACCAAATTTGTATTTGCGTGTCCAATAACATCAAAATTTGGAAAAACACCCCTAAGCTATTAACATTGAATCCCCAGTTGACCGAGATTAAATTTGGAAAAACATTAAAAAGAATTGGATGACATTATTATAAACCATCTGAAATCAACATTGTAAAGGATGTTCTTGTAATATAATTTTATTTGAGGGGGTGTCTTGGTAATTTATGAAACAGTAGGGTATGTTCTTATAATTAGGGTATAATATATTTGTTGTCTATGTAAATTTCCCTTTATTTAACTCAATTAAGTGATCCTGTAATTCTTGGCCTTTGTGCAATTCTAGTCCAATAAATAGGTGCTTTGTAACATGAATGTAACTTTCTTCTCTTTATTGGAGCTAGGGGGAAAAAATTCTTAAATACCCAAGAGTTTAAGCCTAATAAAAATAAAAAATAAAACAAATTGTGGAGTTATTTTTCAATAAATAATAAAACGCATATAAGTTTGGTAATTTAGTGGGATTCTAGGGTGCCGTTATGTTAGGTGCCGCTAATTATCACACTAGGTGGTATTACTATAAAATGTGTAGCACATTGTATGGTATAACTCACATTACATAGTATTAATCCCATATATTTAGTATGACCCTCAAATCATGTAGTACTTATTCCAAATTATATAGTATTACCACGCAATGAGAATCACATTCTATGGTATAAATTATACTCCTAGCTATATGACAATACGGATCACTTACATATCATAGTATTAACCTCATATATTCAGTATGACTACACATCATGTAGTATGGTCATACTGAATATATGAGGTTAATACTATGTTATGTGGGTCCATACTGTCATATATGAGTATAATTTATACCATAGAATGTGACACACATTGCGTGATAATACCACCTAATTTGAAATAAATACTACATGATGTGGGGGTCATACTAAATATATGAGGTTAATACTATTAATGTGAGCATGTACTGTCACATGTGAGTTATACCATACAATGTGATACACATTGTGTGATAATACCACTTAATGTGATAAATTAGCGGCACATAACGTAGCGACACCCTAGAATTTTCCGTAATGTGTTATACTTAATCGAATTAAGCTTATTTAAGTCCACGTTATAAATTAGTTAAACAATAAATTCCAACATTAAATGCGTTCAACTTCCTAGATCATTTTCTAATAATAATAAGAGACCACCACAAGAAATTGAACGTTTGTTAATTTTAGGTTCATATAATTTCTTCTTATGCAACAAATAATATGTAATTATGTTGAAAACAAATATGCCAAGAGTTTGTTAAAACATAGCCAATTACCGGCTCCCTAGGCGGTAGCCTCTGCCTCGAAAAGCCGTGTCCCCAGCTGAATTGGGCGGCGCCGAGGAGTTAGTTTCCGTCTCCTCTGTTTCTGTAGCAGTGGTCCGTGGCCGAGCTGTGGTGGTTCTAGCCGCGTTCAACCGGTGACTCCTCCCACGAAATACTACTCCTGATGAAGACTCGTTCCTAAAAGGAGAATTCATTTGAAACCCCTCACCCCAAAATGCCACAAGCTTATGACTAACTCTTGAGTCAAGGATTTAAGATTTTTTCATCAATAAATCAATAGCATATCCTTTATTTCCCTTTCTTTTGTTCGTCTAATTAATTTGTGGGAAAATTCAAATATATATATATATATATATATATATATATATATATATATATATATATATATATATATATATATATATATATATAATCATATGTTGGGCAATGTGACATATATTTGGTCGAAATTCCATCATATGAAATTTCCTCTGGAACATATAATATACGAATGTGTAACGAATTTCTTTTAAGGGATAAAAGTGTAAAAGGGTAATTGCGTACACGAGGACTACTTGTGTGCGACTTAGCTTCTCACAAATAATAATTTTGATCCGATAAAATTAGTTTAAAACTATTTTATTTTCTATAAAATAAATTGTGACTTGAAACTTTAAGTTAGTGAAATTAAAGAAGTAAGAATGAATATAAAAATTTTGTATGGTGAAATTAAGGATACACCCAACGAGGAGTCTTGAAGATATTTTTTCCAGTTGAAAGTGGATAAAGAACAGTGAGGAAGTAATAGAGGTGACCTGCAGCAGTCCCCATGAAACCTGGTTTTAGAGGATTCCCAAGTAGCAAATCTACTACTAGCATGTAATAAGGAATGTAAAACCCCTGCAAAACCAAAAATATAATGTCAAATTACCTAAATTATCCATTTAAAAATATATCTAGACCCCGAGAAAATGAGCTCGGAATTCTAAGGGTAAAGTTGTAATTTAACTTAATTTCCCGTAATACTTTTTAAATAGTATAAATGTAAGAACATACCTTTTATTTTTAGCCCATTGTATAGTATAGAACATACCTTCTTTTTATTTATTTTTATTTTTTATAATTGTATAGAACATACCTTGAGTTCAAATAGACCGTGTACATTGACACGGGCATTTGGGAATTCTCGGCCCCATGTATAGGCCAGCACGTAAACCAGGGAAGATCCCATGAATGGAGACCAAAAGTATGGAATTGTTGCCATAACCTATATAATTAATTAAGAAGAAGAAAAAGGACATTAATTATATCCAATAATTTATAATTAATATTTATTTAGAGTGAATTCCACTTTAATTTGGTCCCCTTATGGCCTGAATTTATCACTTTTGTCTCTCTTAATTTTTTTGTAGCAGATGCGTTCATCTTATCAATGTAGTGTATCACATTGGTCCCTCTTATCAATGTAATAACATTCGTCCCTCTTAAATTTTACGTAGCAGATTCGTCCCTCTTGTCAGTGTAGTGTAATATATTCGTTCCTTTTAAATTCAAAAATTCATCATTAAGTGGACGAAAATTAATGTACGAATGTGTTACACTGCATTTATAATGTGTTACACTACATTAATAAGATAGACGGATTTGTTACGAAAAATTTAAGAGGGCCGAATGTGTTACACTACATTGATAAGAGGAACGCATAAATTTTAAAAGGAACAAAAGTGATAAAGCCAGGCCCATAAAGGGACCAAAAGTGCAATTAGCTCATATATTTATATCTTACTATGAGTTTGATATTTTACATACAAAATTTCATTTAAAGATAGGTTTTCAAAATTGTATTATAATTTATTCTTTTGTATAAAATAATTGTATTTATAGTTACAATTACGTACCAAGAGTGAAATTGCTCCAAATATGTACATCCATAATAAGTCCGCTGTCCTCTTGTCATAAGGGCCCCTCTCTAACTGAACTCCATAGAGCAATCTAAAAACAATAAGTTCCATTTTTTTTATGTTTTAGATTAAATCTTAAATCATATAGTTCTATGTGCAAAATGCACTTTTAGTCCCAAGAAACTTGACATTCATCATGTTTTGTCTCGTGCGCTACAAAATTGTATTTATGATCTCAAAATTTTAAAATATTTTGCAATTTTTTCCCCTCATTTTACAAAATAGCACTTTTGGTCTCAATCCTTTAAATTACTTTGCACTTTTGATCCCACACAATAATCTCATTTGAGCTTTTTTCTCCCACGAGATTATATCAGTTTTGCGTACTTTTGGCCCCAAAAACATTGATGAGATCAGAAAGAAGTGCAATTATATTTGAAAAGTCCATTTTTATGAAGTGCGAAATAAAAAATATTGAGGATTCAGTCCTATAGGACTAAAATGCAATTTCGCCAAAATTTATCCTTACATCGTTAAGAAACGCATAGCGAAAGGGAGTGAAAACTGTCCAAGGAAAAAGAATGGTGTAATGAGTCTCCACACCTGCATATATAATCACCAAATTAAAGACAAAAATAATTTTCATTAATTCGGCTAATTCATTCTATAATTTATAAATTGTGATATATATATATATATATATATATATATATATAGTCTAGATTGAGGAAAAATTAAATTAAGTACCTGAAATCTTTTAAAAATGGCTGAATAACTAAGTGCAATGTTTCCAACATAGTAAAGCTCCAGGTGAGATGCACCCGTAAATAGCAAACAGGTCACAGCATAAGTCTTTGCCACTGGAGGTATAGAGTTATAGTATCTAATTAACAAACAAAAAGAAATTAAATAATTAAACTCATGGTATATTATATATTTGAAGCAAAATTGATGAAATTAAACATTAAACTAAGTTTATAAACAACAATTAAGGTTAAGGCACTTACTGCAAAGGTGTAGACATGGCTGATGATATTAATTTGCTCAATTAGAATATTTATTTGTAGATTGATGTTTTATGCAGGTGGACAATTTCTTGTATTCTATATAATTAATATATATTGAAACATTGTTTGAGTGCTTTGGAAATTTCAAGGAAAGACTTGGAGGGAGTAAATGCAAAATACTTCTCTATGTTATGCTAAATCTGCAAGAAACTATCCTGTGAAATTTTTATTGCGCAAAACTTCCTTGTGTTTTCATGAACCCTGCAAAAAATTAAACACCCAATATGTAAAAAATAGATCATTTTGGATCGATATATTTCAAGAAATTATTTATAAAGTACTTCAAGTTGGTCCCTACAACTTCACGTGATATATTTTAAAAATTATTTCTTGAAATTTGTCGATCCAAAACGACCTATTTTTTACAAATTGGTTGTATTTTGCAGGGTTTTTGAAAACACAAGGAAGTTTGGCGCAGTAAAAATTTCACAGGATAGTTTCTTGCAGGTTTTGCATAACACAGGGGAGTATTTTGCATTTTTCCCGTCTTGGAGTAATGCAATATTGGCAGAGATAGAAAAATAATACTCCTATGTAGTACTAGTGTAATTAAATACTCGTTAGAAATTAGGGAAATGGAAAATAATCTCTTGTATTACGCGAGATCTGCATGTTTTGAAAAATGTTTATTGCGTAAGAATTTTTTACATTATTAAATGTTTGATACAAAATAAATACCTTATATATGCAAATAGGCTATTAAAATTTGTAAAAAATAAATAATTATGTGTTATATATTTAATAATAAAAGATGATTCCATAGAATAAACATTTCAATAGAAAATTTCGTCTCAAATAATTAAAAGTAGATTATTTTTTATGCAATAAATATTTTACATATTTGACGTAACATTTACGATACGTTGTTGCGTTTAGGCTATTTGCCGGCATGTTTTGGAAGTCTTGTTTGGACTTTCTTCTTGACTTACCGGCATTGATAATAATATGAAACTTATTGGACGACTTGACTTGACTTAGTAATGGTCCATTAGAATACGAATTTATTCATTTGTGTGGGATGTAAAAATTTATATTTCAATTATTAAATTAAATTTCTTGTAGGTTTATGGTTATGAATGGATATGAAAATGTTGTAAATTTACATGAAACTCATAATAAGTTTATTAAAGTATATATTTTCTAAAATAAAAATATAATAATTATCAATGTTTTTTTCATAATGCTTTTACAATTAAAGTAAATAAATTGTGTTAATTATAAGAAAAAAATTGTAGAACATAATTTAATTAAAGATGTAAATACATTCAACTTTCACATTTAACCCATAATTAGTTTATCTTTGTATTTTGATATCGATGAAATATATTCGAATAAATTATCTGATAATAGTAATTGTTGTAATGCTTATTTAACATAGCAGAAATTAATTGGGTAAATTAAAGGGACCTCCCTTGAGGTTTGGTGTATTTCGCGTTCAATCTCCTCCAAGAATCATAATTACAATGACATTTCCTAATGTTTTAAAAACTTTACAAAACCCTAACGGAGTCGGACGAAATCTATGAAAATGACTTAATTGCCTTCGTCATAAAACTACGAATTAAATGTGAAAATTGAAACTCATGACATCTTCTTCATGAAACTTCAGCTTTAATCAATAAACTATGACCTCATCTATAAACTAATTTCCTTTTCAAAATTCCAAAATTGATAGATGAGAGAAATAATATAGTCAACACTCAAGTTAACCCACCATGAAGTAGTGGAGGAAATAGAAGACATAATCAATATAATCAACACTCAAATTAACCCACCATGAAGTAGTGGAGGAAATGTATGAAGTCTTTAGTCTTGTGTTCTTATCAACTTCACTCACTTAAAAAGTATTTACAGGAATTAATAAACACTTAATTTGGTAATTAAATTTATCATTATTACCTAGCATATTCCTCATCCAACTAAACCAAAAATCACATTTACATGTACCTTCTCCATTCAATCATTTATAGAACATTCTAAGTATTTAAGCATGTATCTACTTTATAATGAATCTAGTTTATTGTTTTGAGCATCTCCTATTTGAACTTGATTCATCACACCAAAGAACATCCACTAATTTTAGAACATGATTTTGAGATTTCACAAACCCAAGGTTTACTTCGTTTTTAGACGAGTGCCTCCTTTAATTTCACAAAGTTTTAGAAATTTGTAAGAAAATTGCTACGTCTAAATTGATTTAAAATAGTAAAATACATCTCTCAAATATTACTTTTATCACCGATGCACTAATTTCATTATTAATGCAAAATATTGTCTTTTCTTGAGATCACACATGCAGAGAGAAAGATAATTATAGGAAACAATCTATCTGTGCAAAGTCATTGTTGAAGAGTAAAGTGGCGCAATTGATAATTGAAGGGGCAAAACATGCAATGACTATAGATGAAGGGGTCAAAATGAAATTTAACATTTAAGTTATCTCTGAAAATAAGGCCATAATAGATTAATGGGGTTCACATCATGGACATCTTTTTAACCCAATTTACAAACATGAATATTTATTTTGGAATAAAAGATTAATGGATAATTTCATATAAAGAGAAAGCTATATGAATCATGGTACAAAATTTAGCTTATGCCATCTAGCTTATGAGACTAGTATAGACACATCTCATAGGCCACTTCTCATAAAAAAACCAAGTCCCATTTAGCCGACGAGCCTAAAATATATGTTGCCTAATAGCAGCCTCGGTCTCCGGGGTGTGGTTAAGAGTTTACAAAGTGGTCTTATTCGAATAAACATTTCCGACCCAGATCCTCGTAATGGGCCAAGTTCAGAGGTATATGGTTGACGAGTGCTCCGGCAAGAACCCTCGTGTTCCAATCTTAAGGATGAATGTTTCAGAGGTATGTACGTACACACCTCTATCTATGTTTCAGGGCCGGTTGCAAACAAGCTAACAAGCCCACGAAAAACTTGTGCTGATAGCTCATGTGCTATAAATAACTCACCATCCACATTCCATACACCCTCTTTCCCCAAAGATTTGAATGTGAAGGCTCGAGTCTGAAACGAAAAACGGGAAACGTAAGCATTGATAATAAAAATAGTGCAAATTTTCATTTTCAAGTCTCTAGTTACTGGACATTCAACACTTTTAATCCCGTGCTTCAAAAATGACACTTTTTGGTCTCAACTGTTCAGAAAGATTTGCACATTTCTCCATTTCCCTCTCCTTCCATCCATTTTTTGCACTTTTGGACCTATATGTCAATCTCTATTTGTAATTTTAGTTCCCGGCTCTGGTTTGCACTTTTGGCCCAAAATTGGAGGGAAAATTACGAAATGTGCCAAAAAGTTAAAAGAGTTATTAAGGACTAACAATACATTTTTGCCTTTTAGGCAGCAAAACCAGCATAATAAGTCAAGGAAACGTACTTTATGATGTTCGACAAAATTAAAATCCAGGGGGGTCCCACCGCTCCTTGCAAGCTGAATAAGGTGCCTGCACATAAAATCGAGACTCGAAATGAACATTATAATGAAAAAGTGTATGTGTGTGTGAGAGAGATAGAGAGAGATCGGCTAAATAACCATAAATACAAGGGGTGAGGGCAGTCCTTGATCAAAATAAGATGCAAAAACCCATCAGAAAGATGAGCATCAGCTACAAGACCATCAGGTGCTTTTTCATTCCGGCAAGAGATTACGGCAGCACCAATACTAAGAAAACGGCCTTTCGACTTCAGCCATTTCAGTCCTTGTAAATTTGGAGCTCCAGTTACTGTATCATTGCAAATTGTGCAGTTAGCACGACAACTCACCCGATCAGCCTTTTTACGGAGGCGCCAAAGTTTCCTACCACCACCACCTTCAGCATTGGTTTCAGGACTTACGTTACTCTCTTTTTCTGAGTCAGCAACAAGATAATTCACTTCTGCCTCGTATGACCTTAAAGATAAGAACCAAAGTCGAAAAAAGATTAACAGTGTAAGACTAAGAAGAACCTACCATTACACACATACTACTTAATCAGCCAAATTGGATTTTTAGTTCCATAGAATCGGACTCTTAAACACTTTTGGTCCCAGGCTTTACAAATCTGCAGTTTTGCTCCAAATTTTTGAAAATGTTTGGCACTCTGGTCCTATCTCCTCTTTCCATCCAATTTTTTTTTTTTTACTTTTGGCCACATAAAATAATCTTTGTTTTGCACTTTTTGTCCCAAAGTGTCATTTTTGCACTTTTAACCCCATAGGACTGTCTTAGTTTTACATTTATAGTACCATAGAACTGTTTCAGTTTTGACTTTGTTTCCACAGGCCTTCCTCAGTTTTGCACTTTTAGTCCCAAAAAACTCTCTCAATTTTGCATTTTTAGTACCGTAGAACTGTTTCAGTTTTGGTTCCATAGGAGTGTCTTAGTTTTGCATTTTTAGCCCAAAGAATTGTCTCACTTCTGCTTTTTGGTCCTAAATTGAATGAAACATGGGAGATAGGACCAAAAGCGTTGAGGGTTGCCCGACTAAAAATGAAATTTTGCCCTACTTAATTGCATACCTATGTTGAAGGAAAACCTTTGTCCCAGCGTAGTCATATCGCTTAGGTCCCATCCACCGATACTTTTCGCTCTCTGTGATGACATCTCCATAAAACCCATACCTAATAATTAATTTTCAAAAAAATAAAATTAGATAAATCACAAAGGTACAACGAAGCACGTAGCAAAGTTTAATACATATGTTCCTTCAGAACCACTTATACCCAGCAAAAGAAGCCGCATATCGCAAACATGGTTCAACTTTTGAATCGTGTGTTTTTTTCCATCTTACAACTTGAGCTATATCAAGGCAAACCTTTTTACCAAGGACAATATGCAGCGCTGACGTCACAGGGTCTCGAGCCCCAGTCGTACTGACAAAATGAAATTATTATAAATTAGTTTAAAATATCATTATGTGAATTTATTGAAAAGAAGCTGAAATACCAAATCACGATGGCATCAGTAGATCCAGCTGGGATAATTCCAAATCTAAACAGTTCATTTGGAAAACAATATGAAGGTTCTTGTTCTGCACATAACAAACAAAGAAGGGTCACTTTAATGGATAGTTATAAATATCTAAGGACCATTAGTGGACTGGGACATACATACCGGAGTTTGGGGATTGAGGTACAATATGTTCCGAGTCTAAAAGAAGAGGAGACTGATCTTCATTAGAATTACGAGGCTCAGCAACGGTTCTCTCAGCACTATGAGTTGAAACATTGCACTCACTCTCGATAGGGTGCTTTGAATCCCCAGGAGTTGGTGGGTACGGTGCTTTATGCCTTGACAAGAGAAGACCATTAAGAATTTCATTGAAAAATCCATCACCACCCTAGTAAAATACGAGAAAATGAAAAATCATAATACAAAAAATTAAACCGACCCAATTAATATGAAACAAAACAAGTACAATATCAAATATACATATTGTTTATAATAATCCCATGTTCAAGTTACCCTCGTCACCCACCACCCCCCGTGCACACAAACACTCTGCAACAATTGTAGAAAAGTGCAAAATATTTTTAAAAATTGGGACTAAAAGTGCAAAACTGAGACAGTCTTATGATCAAAAGGCTAAACAAAGACTATTCTATGGGACCAAAAGGGAAATCTTGTAAAGTGCTGCACAAAATATTCCAACTCGTTACTAAGCATGAAAAGTAAAATATACAAGATAAGATTACGATTTTACGTAAAAACTGAAGATTTTGAAAATGGACAAACAAAGTACAACTACTTACAACAGCAACAACACCATCAAAGGAACTAAGCTCCTTATTTGTGATTGAGGCCAATACATCACGTGCATGTCCTGACCTCTCTGTCACTATAACCTGTTGAATTTATAAGTAGAAATGAATGAGAAGTCACAGAATGCACCCCATCAGCAACACATTCTCTCATAGATGAACTTAATGCACTTTATTTATCAAATTAATATGTTAAAGAAAAGTTTTATCCTATCAATGTAATTTCGTGAGGAGAAGAATAGTTGGTTGCTATTTCACATTTATTTCTGTAAATATTCACGTACGATTAACAAAAAATGATGTCCATCCATCATTCTGCTCCACTTATATGAACAACCTTTTAGTTTTTTACTTATGTAGTTAAGTGATAGCAAACTGATACAAGACAATCGATGATTTTATAGAGGCATAGAGCATATGAAAGGTCTAGTGCATTATAATAATTCAAAGCAGTGGCTAAATGGACTATAAATTGACAAAAGAAATTTTCATTAAAAATAGCAGCATTTAAATGAGGCACAAGTTTACCTTTGTTTTCACTTTGGCTTGGGAAAATAACGGAGCTACTGCTTCCCATATATTACGCCCTTGTCCTTTCCCACTCTTTGGGTGAACAAAAACCTAGTACTCAAATGGGCAAAATGTCGGAAAATTAGAGGCAATCGGTTTTATTCCAAAAAACGTTGTTTATCTATAAATTGCTCGTAAAATCTAGGAAATTGAGATAGAATGAGAAAAAACGGAAGGGTAAAGAACTAAAGACGGAAAAAACAGACTTCTAACAGTATGTTTAAGCATACCATAAGACTCTTGGGTCTCTTAGCTTCCGTTTCGAGATAAGAATTTATCTGAGCAACCCAAGTCTTACAAATCTCCAAATTCTTGTGACCAAAAGTGTAAACTGATGGGATCCAATGAGATGACTTGCTCTTTGACTTGAGAACAACATGCACTGCAAAGCGGTACATCTGCAAAAGAAAAAAACAAACAAAGATGTTCGAATAAAAATGGCAAATTTAGTGGGCATAAGTAAACTAGTGAAAATGTATTACCTCAGACTCAGATGATTGACCGAAAAGAAATTTTCCAGCACTTGCATGTACGGGACCCCAACCAATGAGGTCAACAGCATAAATATCAGAAAACTTAACTTCAGTTTCATTCTTCGAAACAAATTTCATACCCAAACAAGATGATTTATCCTCCTCCTGGTGTAATACATACAAAACTCCTTCAGTAAATCTTCTCAAAAGGCTAAGTGTAAGAAGTGTTAATCGACAAGTATTATTTGGTCAAAAACCTGATTTTCTATAGAGAAAGATGCAAACTTATGCCATTAAATTACATCCACCAAGTTCAGATTATGCCTTTAATCCAAACCCAGATTATGTTTGGGAACTACTATGCAAACAATTTCAAGGCTGCTTCTTGCAGCTAGAATAAAAACCAATCTCCATGTAAACTTTTTGATTAAAATCCTTAAAAAGTATAGTTATACATTGGCAAGTGGCAAAATTAAATTGACATTAAATCTAATAACCATTATGAGCAGAATTAGCGACGAACAAGACTACTAAAATATGAAAAGAACGAGCACGAAGCTAGAACTAAATCATCATTACGGTCAATTAATTTTGCCTACCAACAATAACACTACATACATGATCAAAGTTGAGAAATACTCATTGAATGGGTGTAAACTATATAAATAATAATAGAAACAAGCTAAGAAATTCATGTATAGAATAGGGGAGGGTAATAGAAAGACAAAGATTTGACTTTTAATACCATGAAATCAAAAAAACAGAAATTACTCACATTTTGTAAGGATTCAACAAATTTCCAAGACAACCCATCTGAATCATGTGATAGAATCACCTCGCCAACATAATCCAAGAAAATATCAGAGCTATAAATAGAGCCCTCTGCGTCTGTAAATGATGCATTTGGGTCAGAATCATCTCCCAATAATCCATTTTCGTTTCTTTCCATGTAAGTTTTATGATGAAATTTCTGAGATAAAGCCTAGTAGATTTTGATAAATCAATCTAATTTAGGAAACCCCATATTATAAATTCGATTCAGGAGCGGGGAGGATTCCTACTTTTGGGAAAAGTACTCTTTTCTTTTCCTTTTTGTTGTTCATGAGCTTTCTCGGATGGATACGCAGAGAAAAAGAACAGGTGCGGAAAATTATTAGAACCGTTCTATTAAATTTTTACTTTCTAAAAATATGAATCACTTATGAAGTTTCTAAAAATATTTTTTGCTAAAAAGAAATGAATCAGAAGAGTGAATAATTTAAAATTTATGGAGTGATTACGTGGATTTGGATACGTCAAATATAAATATATTAAAGTGAAAAAAAAATTATTTTATGAAAGTGCAGGTTCTATTTGATACTTAGATCCGAAAAATAAATAATCTAACAAAATTCTAAAAGGTAATTTAAAAAGTTAAAATTCGAGCAAAATCTAGATTCAGATTTGACATAAATGGTTTTGAATTTAAATCGAACTCAATTCAAATCAAATTCAAACTATTGACTGCTAGGGGTGTAATAGAGTTGAGTAGTGTTGAACAAACTATTTAAGCTTGATTTGATTTTTATCGAGCTTGAAATTTTGTGTTTGAGTTTGGTTTGATTATTAAAGAAGCCGAGTTCAAACAAATTTTTATCGAATAAGCTCAAATGGAGTATCGAGTAACATGCTATTTTACATGTATATTATCAATTTTTAGCTTATCGTTCCGAACTTCAAAAGTTACCCAATTCGAAGTTTTTATTGAATGAACTCAAATGAAATATCAAATAGTTTAATTTAATCTTCAATCCTAAGCTAAAAAAAAGTACTTTTCCTAGCGACCCTAGCTAATCCATCATGGTTATTTATTCAAGTTTATGTTATAAAAGTAAATTTAAACGTGCTATCATAAAGTAAAATTATTATTTTGGAGATTCTGGAATAATGTAGAAAGTAGAAACTGAAGTTCAGAATCAATTTTAGCTTAATTAGGAAAACATCATTAAAAAAGCAAGTAAACAACGTATTGGCATTATTTTATTTTTTCGAGTTTTAAACATGACTTATGATATATGGTGAGTTTAACCTAGCGATTCAAAAAATAATTATACGAGAATTAAATTATTAAAATTAATTACGGTAATAATTGATTATGATAAAAATTAATTATAGAATAATTGATTTTGTATAATAGCTTTTGTAAAAGTAACACTTTAGTTGCTTCTAAAATAAATTAATTTTTTGCTTCTCGAGATCCCAAAAGTGATTATGATCTTGGGGGTTGGCACGATTGAACATATGTAATTTTTATAATAAGGGTCAACACTTCAAAAATCAAAATATAGATGTAAAAGTGATTTTAAGAGCTCTAATCGCTGGGCTAAACTCACCTGTAATCCCTTACGATAACATTACACATAAAATAGAAACATTTCCAGACAGAGATTCGAACCCGGTTGTCAAGGCTCAAACATCAACAACGCATGAAAACAGAGTACATTGCTGAATTTAGTTCCATTGAGATAAAATAAAAAAAATAAAAAATAAAGACTCAATATGCCTGGTTAATGCAAAAGTGATCTGGAAGAATGTGACAAATATATTTTTCTACGAATTCATTAAAGCTTCATGCAGCAACTCTTCATCATTTTACATTAAGGGGGAAAATATCATGATAAAACACTACCAGCAGCATATATGGGATACAAGCAAACATAACAAAAGCAAACTTTGCTTTGTGCTTAGTATCAAGCAATAGCGATTTCTGGGACGACAGTATATACGACAACATCAGCCATGTCAGGGCTCCTCACCGAGTATTGAAAAGTCCATCCATGGCATGCACCGGCATGGACTCCATTCTTATCTACTGCAAAAACAGCTCCGACAAAATCGGGATACTTTCTTGCAATTCTAGATATGGCATCCTTAGCAGCAAGCTTAGGTTCCATTCCTAATCTCATACTCTCCACAACTTGATAGCTGAAAGAAGATACCAATTCAGGACAACATCTATCTATACAAGTCTTAAACGAATGATTGATTTCATTTGGTCGTCGTTTCAAAATTTAGGCACTTCAAATTTCACTGAAATAGTTACTATCACAGTGGTTTCGAACAATTGGAAGATAATTATATGTAGAATGCTTTAGAAGAAATTACCATGGAAGAAATCGCATCATGATATCACCATCACCAGTTGCCCCACAAGCTCCAACTTCAGTATCAGCATATCCTGATGATCCAGCAATAGGTCCATCACCGACCCTGCAAGCCAATTTTTTTGTAAACCACAATTGGAATATATAAGTTGGAAGAGTTTGAATGAGCCAAGTTTGACTGTAAACATTCAATAGTTAAATCATGTTCAGCCATCAACCAAAGTAATAAACAGAAATGGGCAAGAAACCAAAAAAAAAATGTAAAAAGTGGATTTGAATTCAAGAATCAAAATGGCTTCCACATTTTAAACTGTTTATTCAGAAATAGTAGGATGTATAAGCCTATAACACGTGCAATATTCACTATCTTGGTCGCTGGAACTATTCATAATCTTCTACATGAACTACAGAGATATTGTTGTTTTCAGATTCTAATGTTTAGACATTAGCATCCAAAATTTATCTCCTATACAGAAAAGGAGGCAGCTGACAGAAGAAACTATTGAGCTAATGGCATGCTACAACAAAACATATCGTAAGGTGATTTTCTAGAATCGCCTTAAAATTGAAGGAAGACATCTGCTTAAAGCCATTAATACATTCTACTATCAGATGATGATAAGTTTAGAGATGCGACGTCCCACAAGGTAATAACAGTCACTAAACATGTTATTTCCACTAAAAAAGATTTTGTTTTTGAAAACAGTTTCTTTATTCTATTTCTTTAGCTTTGCTTTTTACCATCTTTTCTTCCTCCAGGGGTGTCAGATTAAGGGAAAATGCTCCCAATGCCTCATTGAGTATGACTTGCAGAACAGGAAGTTCATTCACGTTGCATCAGCATTACATTCTTTTTCATTAGATTTTTTTGTTCTCCTCACATTAATAATTTTTCCAAGTTTTAAAGAGAAAGATCTTAACATCAAAATATCCTGTTGACAGCATTAAATTCATGCTAAGAGATGGATATGACATAAGTTTCTTAATCTATGGCTGCCGCATTGCTAACTGTAGTTATTTTAACCAAAATGATGTCAAAGAGTCAGGCTTATGCAGCTATTCAAAGTGCTATGATCTCCAAACAAACCTATTAGACAGTAAATGATCTCGGGTTAAGCTTACTTCTACTTAAATTGACAATCTAACAGTATATTTGACAATAATTACCATTTCTGCTTTTGGTAAGATAACAAAGAAGCATAGTAGTTAAAAGCGAGAAAAGCGCTCACTATAGCGCGCTTTTCGCTATAGCGAGACTTCCTCGCCTCCCTGCGCCCTGCGCATGCGCTAATCACTTAGCGTGCGCTATTTGGGCTATAGCGCAACAGCCCATAGCGCGCTTTTTAAGGAAAATCGGAAAAAAGAAAAAATATTGGAACTCGAATTTGAACATGCATACCGTTGTTCACACCTTCCTCCTGTTCTTGGAGCTTGTTTACACTAAGTTAGTTAATTATTTCATTAAAATATTACTGGCCTGATAATTTTTTTTTCCTTCCGTTTGTTGCTTTCAAGGAAGAAGTGGATTTTACAGATCTAGACACAGAGGAGGGTCTATTTAAGGAATACTATTTGCTCATTAAAGAACAAGAAGGACTTGAGGCCAGAGATATTTATGATGCACAAGATCGTGTGAAGACGAAAAAGAAACAACTGTCTGGATCTAGTAAAGAAGATTTTGATGAAGATAAAGAAGATCACGTCTCTGATCACGATGGATTGGAGATTGAGAAGAAGAAACGCCCAAAAACACGCAAGGAAGATGATAGTGCAAGACGTTTGGCTCCACGTACATGTCAAATAACTGTGGATATGGAGAAAATCAAGCCTCAAAAAGTCTTGCGTCGGAGTGTATATGCATCCATTGTGGTTGAAAATTTGAAACTCATATACCTGAAGAGAAGTGTGCTATATGAGTTACAAAAGGAACCTGAAACATTTGAGGAGAAGGTGATTGGGTGCTTTATTCGAGTTAGAGTAGATAGATATGATCCCTGAAGGATTACATCAACAAATATACTCAATATTATGAGTACCTGGCAGATTTTACAACAATTAACTTAAAGTTGGCTGAAATATACTCAATATTATGAGTACTTATTAGCTTTACGTTTTTATGTGTTAAAGTTAGTTTTATGTTCTATAGTTTCAAAATTTAGTAGCATTCTTGATATATATATTAAAAAACATGTATTTATGCGCTTCATTTTCAAAAAGGCCGCGCTATCGCGCTGCGCTATGGGCTATAGCCCCGGAAGCCTTTGCACGTCGCTGCGCCATGCGCCTCTGACAACTATGCAAAGAAGAGTACATTTTGCACTTAAATAAGCACGTGAGATGCATGAAATTCGACAACCTTTTAGGAAAAAAAGTTATTTTGCACTTTGGCTTTTTCTTTTTTACGTTTCAGGGGTTCTGTAGATTTTTACAACTGTGGTCTAGACTATGTATTAATCCCAAAGTTCTTATCTCCTAATTCTTTCAAAACATGTACTAACAGTGTAAGAGCAGTTCTTTAACCCTCCACTGAAATCAATTGACAACCGAACATTCTTATAGATGGTAAAGATGGAACCAACATAAATGATAGGAAGTTAATTAAACTTGTAAAGGACATAAAACAGACATTATTATTACCTGCCAGGAATCTTGAAACTCGCCCCATTAGTTGAGGTACCAACAGCAATATGTCCCATCTAAAAAAAGGAATATATGGAAGATATAAATCTATCTCGAATAAATTCCAAATTTAAAACACTCAGAAAGCAGCTTACTTTGTCAATAACAGCCATAGATATTGTATCATGGTTATGGATACCAAATTTATATGACACTTTATTATCAAGACTAGTCCTCTTATTATCCAAGCATGCTCCCTCACCAAAGTTCATCGTACTACTCTCTGCATGGTAAGGACCGCAATCATCAACTGGAAGAACATTCTTCCTAAAATTGGGCTGACATTTACTTTTTTTCCAATTTGTCCACTTCTCAATGGATTCTTCAGAGCTAAGATTCGTGGGGCCCGGAAGACCCATAGAAATGGCAAATATCGATGCTTGCTCTCCCACAAGCATAGTGTGTTTAGTATGCTGCATTACTAATTTTGCCGCTTTGATACCATCACTCACATACCTCATCGAAGCAACAGCTCCAACCTCCATTGTCACCTATGCATGTCTTAGCAGCAGAGTACAAACATTCAATTTCTAACTTTTGTAGATTTGTCATTTGCTATCTATCATATAAGAAATGCTCAGTAAACATACCCCATTCATGATCATAGCATCAATTCTAGTTTCTCCATTCTCATCTGGGCTACCACCTGGACCAACTGTTTACCAAAATAATAATTAAAATAAACATAGGTTAACGGTTCGATAACTATACAAGATTTACAATACCAATTGAGTTTAATTATGTACTTATCACCAAATTAATCAACCCAATATTTTATGGCAAGAACATGTGATATTTCTTTTACATCTGATCAGCCTAGAAGGCAGGATTTAACTCGGAGGAAGGATGCAATTCATCAATTCTTGACTAGAAAGTCTGCTTATACCAGAACAGTCATAGAAGAGCATATAAAAAAACACATAAACGCGGTGGAGGGGATCTTAAACAATCCAGATAATTTTTCCAAGTACAACTCCGGACATTGTACCTAGTCCTTGCCACCCTTTTCCTTTTTGAGATAATAATCAGGAGGAGTAAGGCATGTAAAGTTCTAAAATAAAAGCAATAGTCCATAAATATTTTATCGTAGCATTCGATTTTTATCTCTCATGGGATGCTACCAGCAGACTTTAAGATTATGTTCAAAGGTTCACAAAATAACCCCAGATAGACAATACTTAACGCAGATAACTTGTTGGTGAGTTAACAAATTATTATGATAATGATTCGAGTTGTATTTTCAAAACGATTACTTCTTTTAATATGATCAGCAAAAAATAATCAAGTGTATGCTTTAGTAATTATTTTTTCTTTTTAAATATGTAAGACAAAATCTTACTAAAGAACATGCTGGGAAAGTGGCAGAAGATTCAGAAATTTCAGGCAGTTTCTCTGCAAATGATGGTCAAATTCCCAGTTTAAGTTGAAAATATTTCGTGGAAGACATTATCATCAAAATAAAAGATAAACTAAACATACAAAAATAACAAACAACACAGAACTATATCTATCATTAATTCTTTAGCAACTCAGAACCACAGTGTATTCGACCATCACATCCTAAATACAAACACAGACTACTCGTTATTTCTTTCTCCACACCAGTTAAACAATGGTGTACAAACATAACAGAATGAGTAGCACAAGAAAAGGTTACAAGTTACATTTAGTACGTAAATACTTCATGTAGGTGTGCATATACGCAAGCAAATTTATAGTAAGTGCAAATAAAAAAGATTTCCACATTTGTTGGCTGATATATAAAACATTTTCTTCTATTACCGAAGTGGCAGTACATAACTTGATCCTTACCTGTACCATCGCATCTCAGTTCCTCGCAAGCAGAGCAACCTTCTATGACGGCATCCAGAGCTGAAAGTCCACTATCAGCAGTCCTCCATGCTGCTCTAACAGCTTCCAAAAAAGGCCAGGTGCTAACCACTAATGGGAATTTTTCTAAACCCTTAACCTCATCTCCCAATACCTAATTGAATAAAGATGTCAGATCATTAATGAAGTTTAACGATTATGTACAAACAAAATAATCGCATGAAATGTAAATCACACTTTTTAGAAGACTGATACCTATCTCGCATACACACTCACTCAATCACACACACATACGTGTACTCAAGTTACACACTCATATTGTCATACACACTTCATTGTCTTATTTTTAGACTTGGAACTCTTGCCCCGAAGGAGTTGGTAAGAAACGGGAGGAGAATTTCAACTGATACGAGTAGCCATTGTATGTTACCTTACTGAATCCAGATCATTCTTCTGGCCTTACCAATTAAGAGTCTAGTCACATTTAGTAAAACCCACACAACAAATATTAAGATTTAATACCCACATAAATTCACTACATCAAAACTTCTTCATACACATTTTCACAGCAAAAGCGAAATGCGATATCCCAAACACCCAAAACAGTTTAAAATGTCTTCTAAACGGCCACCAAGATTCCGAATCTAGGTAGCTCTAATTACCCTCCATCTACCTCATGCACTCTACTCTAAACAAAAACACTGATAGAAAAATTTCTTCTATATAAGATTCACAGGTAAAAACCCAAATCAAAATACAACAAATTCCACAACTCACAATTAGCTCCATCTCAGTCTTCTTTATTGCACAGGAAACATAATTAATAACATCAAACTAATAAACACGAGTTTCGCGGGCAAAGCCTCAAATTTTACTTAATCAAAGTAATAGCCCCCATGAAGTACCAATTGAGGTAAAATTCATGGATAATTATTCCAATAAATTAAGACACAGAATAACAGCACACACATTGATTAAATAAAACTATAAATTAGCATTAGAATGCATAAATACGCATACTTACCGAAGAGAGTAGGGTTAGGGTAAATGTAAGCTTAAGGAGGATGAAACGCATCACTGCAATTTTCTTGTATTAGTTTACAAGGTGAAGTCTTTTCATGTTTTACTATTATTTTAGAAGCTGTTCATTTTAGACCTTTGTTCAAATTTGGAGTTTAACTTCGTGTTATTATTAATTGGCAATTTACCTCATTCTCGAAAATAAAATAGCAAAATAATTCCTTGTGATTTTGTAAAGAAAACACACTTCCTCCCTCTTGATTAATTACATATTTATAAGGGGTAAAATGAACATTATGCAATATCAATTTATACATATCATAAGGAGGTAAATTATCTATTTACGTTTATCATATGGAGGTAAAGTGAAGTGAAAGTATGATATAAAGCGTGTGTGCAACAACTCCACTAGTACTTTGCATGTTGATGCGCCATTTGATTAAATTTCATGAAATTTCACCTTGATGCCTTTGAAATACATTGTCGTTGCTTTTGGTGACAAAAATGTTATATATCGCTGCTATTGGTGCCAAAAATAAATAGTTGTCGCCAAAGTTTTGTGACAGACACAAGTGTAAGTCGCAAATCGTAATCGTTGTTGGGTTGCAAATTCTTTCACAAATGATTTATTTGGCTTTGTATTTTTTTTTTTTTTTTTTTGTGCAACTACATTGCAATCAGTCATATTTTGCGATAAATATTATCCGTCGCTCTTTTCCTTTGCAGAAGCCCAAATTTCCAGCAGTGGACAATAACTTTTATTTTATTATTTATTATTTTTATAAATTTTAAATTACTAGAAAAGTGCACGTACGTGGTCCGTGTCTAGTTTTAATTTCATGGATATTTTTCGCAAATTAAAGTAAAATTAGACATTTTTATGTCATAGAGTATCATATATTTATGACTGATCAATGTATTTTTTTGAAATTTATTTTTATTAATTATTATTAGTTTATAATAAAAATAATGCCTTTGAATAGTTGTAATAAAATATAAAACGATGACTGATTTAGTCATTACATCTTATAAATTTGTTCTAAGATATGATCATAAGAACATTATTTAGTTCATTCCACCATGGTAATTTTCATGTCAAGTTTATTCGTTATTCACCGATGACACATGTTTCATCCGTTTCTTCATAAATTTCACCCAAACTTTCATCGATTTTACGAGCATTTTTCTTATTGGTTTCACCATTTTTTCACCAAGTTCACCAGTGTTTACCAATTTCAACCAAAGTTTCATCGATTTATGTTTTCACTGTTTTTTTTATCAATTTTTCCCTTTTTTTTATCGATTATACATTTTTCATTGTTTTCCTTTTTTTGCCGATCTTTTTCCAATTTAAACCATTTCCTTCCGACTTCACCTTGTTTTTGTCAGTCAAAGTTAACTCGTTTTCACCTATTTCACTGATTTAACATGTAATTCACCTAAATTTTTCATTGATTAACCAAGTTTTCTCCGACTTCACACTTTTTTGACTAATTTTATCCCTTTTTTTACAAATTTCACCCAGACATTCATCGATTCATATATTTTCACTGTTCAAATTTTTTTACCTTTTTTTTAGCGATTTATCCCTTTTTTTTATCGGTTATAACTTTTTTGGTGGTTTTCTCATTTTTTGTCGATTTTTTTGTTTATTTTCTTCAGTTTAAACCATCTTCTATCGATTTCACCAGTTAAACTCTTTTTTTAACTGATTTCACTCGTTTTTATCATTTTAACCCCTTTTTACATATTTTCATGTTTTTTTCACTATTTTCACATGTTATTCACCTGAATTTTCATTGATTAAATATGTTTTTACCAACTATATGTTTTTTTACCGATTTTACGCTTTTTTCACTGGTTGTACCAAATTTTACTGGATTTCACTGTTTTCATCAATTTTCTTAGAAATTTCATTCGAATTAGTTTTCATCAATTTCATATATTTTCACCAATTTTACCTTTATTTTAACCGAGTTTACCTGTTTTCATCCATTTTTCATAAATTTTTATCCGATTTTTTTGTCAATTTCAGATGTATTTACGATTTCACATGCATTTTTTTTACCGGTTTAAAGTGCACATACGTTGTACGCGTCTATTTAATTTCAGTGGTATTTTGTTGTAAATCAGAATAAAATTAATTTCATTATATCATAAAATAGCACATATTAATGACTGCTATTCAATTTATTAACTTCATCAAGAGTATTTTCATCGATTTCTTTAGTTTTTTTTTTCAGTTTAAACCATTTTTTTAAGGTTTTGACTTTGTTTTTGTCGTTTGAAATTTTTTCATTTTATTGATTTCATTCATTTTAACCACTTTAACAACCAAATTTATATATTTTCATCGACTTTATCATTTGTCACCGATTTTACGCGTTTTTCACATGTTTCATCATTTTATGTAATTTCATCGTTTCACCGATGTCATCCATTTTTTTCGCGAAATTCACTTGAATTTTCATCGATTTCAGATGTATTTACCGAATTTTCAACTCAAATAATTATACATTATACATCTTAAAATACTTTTAAGTATATCTCAAATTATTTCACTTACCTTATCATATGAAAGATATTTTTTTACCGATCTAAGCTATTTCACTTATTATATTAATTAAATTAATTCAGTTTTCATTGATTTTATATATTTTTACTGATTTACTCGTTCTTGATCAATTATAACCTATTGTTCATTGTTTTTCCTATTTTTCATGGATTTATTTTGTTTTCTCATATTCAACCAAAAAAAATTCTATTGGTTTAGTTCACACTGTTTTTGCTAGTTAAATTTTTTTTCTTTAGATTTTACTTATATTTATCAGTTTAACTTATATTTCACCCATTTCACATTTTTTTTTGATAAATTTCACTTGAATTTTCATCGATCTTACATTATTTCACAGACTTTAACTTTTTTTCCATTCTTCATATACTTCACCCGTTTTTCACTAATTTTACCAATTTGTTTCCGATGTTTTCACAAATGTCACCAAATTTTCATCGATTTCACCTGTATTTAACTATTTTATCGGCACTATTTCTTACCGATTTCACTCATTTTTTCACTTATTTTACTAATGTTCATAAATTTCATCCAGATCTATTTCACATTTTTTCATCAATTACATATAGTTTATTTGATCGGTTTCACCAATTTTCATTGAATTTCATTCGTTTTTTTCACTTATTTCACGTGTTTTTCTTGAAAAGATTTCCATGAAAATTTGAGGTAATGTTTCTCATTTCAAATAAAGATTACTTAGTTCACTATATCATAACCATTTTTGTTCATAGATAAGATGCGATTCTACTTTAACAGATTTTATGATATTTAAGAGAATTTAATTTTTTTAAGGAGTTACATATTGTACTATATCTTTTTTTTAAAAAAAATATTGTACTAAATCTTTAAATGAAACAAATAATATTTTTTACATAACATCATATTGATAATGATAATACATTATAATAATTTTACATGTATATTTAGCAACTATTCAAAATAATAGTGTTTTTTTATTTTTATATCTCATTGGAGAATAATAATGAAATTGTAAAAGTGATGTACTAACCTAAGACATCCCCTAGATAGAAATACCATTATGTGTTCGAATGTGTCTAAAAAGTTATTTTGCCACACTCTAGGTCGGGCAGGGCAGAGAAAGATATATGTTCATTTTTATTTACATGATATGAAATGTAGGAATTATTTTTATGTAGACCTCATCTAGGAAAAATTAGTAGACATGTGATTAGAAATAATATTTAATATTAAATCATCACCACATCATCTGTTTTGGGACCAAATAAACAATGTAGCGTCATACGTACATAGCCAGAAGATTTAAGTAACAAATCTAATTACATTACTTTTTCCATCCTTTAAAAAAAAAAACACAAAACACAAAACACAAAACACAAAAACTAATCATTATGACAAAGTAAAGGCTCCTCAGTCTCATTTTCTTCAAATTCTTGATCATCACCAACAAATCTCTTCCAAAAACTATGCTCCTCCCAAATTTTACCCATTTTTTCAATTGGTACATCCTTAGTTTCCGGCAATAAAACATAAACAAACACTGTCATAACAGCCACCCACCCCGCAAAAAAGAAGAAAAGTGCAGACTTAAAATGACACAACATGACCAAAAATGTTTGAGAAACAACAAAAGTAGTTAAAAAACCAACAGCCACATTTATACTTTGTGCAGCTGATCTTATCTCTAATGGAAATATTTCACTTGGTATTAACCACCCTAATGGACCCCAAGAATAACCAAAACCAACAAGATATAAACAAAGCATAACCAAAACCAAACCGGCATACCCTATGCTCAATGAACCATGATCCCCTAATTTACCCATCATTATTCCTCCAATCACAATTTGCGTAACAAACATTTGAACCCCACCGATATGAAACAAAACCCGTCTCCCGATTTTATCGCTCCACAATAAGGCCAATATGTTCGCAAGACCTCCGATTATCGCGACAATCACGGTAGACATTAGCGAAGCACTTTCACCAGAACCGATTGTCTGAAAAAGTATCGGAGCGTAGAATGTGATCATGTTGACTCCAGTCATTTGTTGAAAAAACGGAATTGCTATAGACATCACTAGTTGAGGCCGATATTTTCTTTCAATAATTTTCTTGAACGGGTGCTTGATGGTTTTTGAAGCAAGGCTTGCGGTTACGATATCGTTGAATTCCGCTTGGACATCATCGGTGCCTCGTATTTTTTGTAGTATTTTCTTGGCTTTTTCTTGATCGTGGCCATGTTGGATAAGGCTATTGGGGGTCTCGGGTAGGAATATTGCGCCCATGGCTAGAATTGAGGCAGGAGCTGCAGCCAATGCTAGGGAGATACGCCATCCGTATCCAGCTTTGATTTTTTCTGTGGCGTAGTTTATGAGGAAGGCTGTCGTAGTGCCAATGGAAACACAAATTTGGAAACTAATGTTGAAAGCTCCTCTGTATTTCGATGGTGCTATTTCCGAAAGGTACAATGGCACCGACTGCAGAGAATGAATACATGAGCAGATATAGCTACGTGAACAAGAGCGTGTATGCTGAAAATCAAACCAAACTATTCAAAATTTGGCTCGATTTCAATTTGTCATGCACATCAAACCAAAATAGTAATATCTAGCATTAAATAGCTTTTTAAACTTGATTTTATCTTAAGCAAAATGACAAATATACGAGTAAAAGTATCGAGTTGATTAGGTTCGACTCGTTTGTAGCTAGACTCAAGCTCAATCAATATCGACCCCAATTCGTTACAAAATCAAGTTAATATCAACTACATCCTCAAAGTCCATAACAAACTCAAATTCAAACTTGACATTAATGTGTTCAGCATAAATCCATTGTCTTCCAATTATGTATCATTTCCTCAATAATAACAACTCCATAATATATATTAAATAGAGCAACAAAATTAATACTTAATGAAGAAAAAAAAATTTGAATAGTAACAATGTACCTGATTAGAGAAACCAATCCCAACTCCAAGTAAGAGGCGACCGAATATTAGCATGTACAAGTTAAGAGCCACACCACCAAGAATAGCACCCGTGAAAAATGCGGCTCCGCCTATAAAAATCGATGCCCTGCGGCCCATGGCCTTGGTCACGGGCGCAGCAAAGAATGAAGCAACGAGGCCGGCTATATAGAGTGAGGAAGTGAAAGCCGTCAGTAATTGGCTATCGAATTTGCAGTAGTTGCTTGTGTTTGTTTCTTCTTTCCTCTTGATGTATATTTCAGGGAAGAATTTCTTCAAAAATGGTTCCATTGAAGTCACTCCACCTTCACATGATAATTTCGATTAATGCAATTTGTACCAATGTACAACAGAGTAAATTCAGTATGTCTTGGGAATTTAAGGCATGCATCAATTTAATTTTTGCATATTTCATTGATAATTTTGTGACACAATCTGATTTAAATTTTCATGCTTAACATGCCATTGTTTTCGGCTTTCATTTTAGACAAAATCAAATGGAAAGAGTGTAAAATATATAAAATATAATATTTATTTACACAAAAAGTATCATAGCAATGAAATAGCTAAGCTACTTTCTCATCTATTTCGAGTTTGATTCATTAAAACTATTTTTTAGCCCAACATTTTCCTAAGTTCGATTTGGGTTAAACCTAACATGCAAATATCAAGCTCATTGAGCTTGACTAACACTAAAGCTAAATTTGCTCGAAAATCAAACCAGGCCCAAAAACGATATTATGATTGATATTGTTTGGAAAAATTCGACTCGTCTCGAGATTAATACCAATCCCAAGTCATTTCATGAATAAAGTGTGACCAATTACTCAACCACCAGGTACATCCTACACATAATTAACTATAACTAGACCACCTAACCAAGCTTATTAAAGAGGTTAACGAACCAGATGAAAAATTTAACTTTGGGTTGAGAATCAAATCAAACTACACGATACTCGATTCGAGCTCGTTCGTAAAAGTTCATTTGAGCTCGCTTTGTCATCTATACACATCAAACAAAACATGGACAATATTTTTCGTTCAATAGTTTCTGCATCTCGAGGACTCAACATATTTAAAATTGACAAAATATATGTAAGAATATCAACCTACTCGATACCAGACCCAAACTCGTTTGATAGAAACTTGTTTTAGCTTAGATAATTCAACAGTTGAACCAAGCGAAACACAGTTTCAAGCTCGATACAAAATTCAATCCAGTTGTTTCGATACTACTCGACTAGTTTACACCCCTTACATATGTTCAGCTAAGCTTATGAATGAGCAAAAAATAGCCATTGTTCATTTAAACTACAGTAATATTTTTTTGGGCAAGTTAGTAAAAATTTGAAAAATTAATAAAAAGATTAATTACCTGTAATTCCAGTATCATAGCCAAAGAGGAGTCCTCCAGTTGCTGCAATAATACAAGATAACAAAACAAACCATGTAATTCTGCCATTGTACACAACATTTGATTCACTTCTAATGGCTAGCCCAACTGCCATTGATCAACAAGATTGGAAATTAGAGCTGCTGAATACTTGTAGGGCAATCATTGGCTCTTTTACACACTATTAATTAATAATATCAACACAAACATGTGGTCTAGAACATGTGGTTTGCTATTCATGGCTTTTGTCGGTTAGTCCACTTGTGTTTAGTACACACCTACCGGCTACCACTTGTTTTTAGAACGCACCTACCTCATAGTGGCTCGGCTAGAGTAAATCGCGCTTTTGGTCCTCCTTGTAAATTAACTTTTGCACTTTCGTTCATCTTAATTTTTTTTATAGCAGATTGATCCCTCTTATCAATGTAGTATCACATTCATTCCTCTTATAACACATTCGTCCTTCTTAAATTTTTTGTAGCAAATTCGTTCATCTTATCAGTATAGTGGAACACATTAGTCCCTTTTAATAGCAAAGACTCAAGGGCAAAATAGGTAATTCAATTATAAATCTTTGGCACTTTGCACCCTCAAAACTTGAGAAATTGGCACTTTGCACCCCCAAACTAAAATTAGCGCTTATCACCCTCGAGTTAAGAACAAATCAGCAACTTGCACCCCCGAAACACAATAAATTGGCATTTTGCACCCCGAAACACAAAATTAATTTGTTGTGCATAGCACGTTTAATTTGTACAAGCTATAATTCATGGCTTGTTAATTATTTGTTATATGATGTAATCATTCCAAATTCATGGTATTTAATTTGTATATATGTATATAAATGTAGGTTGTTCAATCGGATCGAAAACTTACCCATTTTGCCTTAGATTTTTTTCACTCCGATGGTCAACTTTGCCGGAAAAAATGAGGGCTTTGAGTTTTTTTTTTTTAATTTGAGGGTGTTAAGTGTTAATTATGTGTTTCGGGGTGCAAAGTGTCAATTTATTGTGTTTTGGGGTGCAAGTTGCTGATTTGTTCTTTCGAGGGTGATAAGTGCTAATTTTATTTTGGGGTGCAAAGTGTCAATTTTTCAAGTTTTGGGGGTGCAAAGTGCCAAAATTTATAATTGAATTACCTATTTTGCCCTTGGGTTTTTGCCTGAAAATAAAGAGGGTGCAAAGTGCTGCATTTTTCATATTTTAGGGTGCAAATTGCTAAATTTAAGTTTTGAGGTGCAAAGTATCTATTTTCCATATTTCGGGGGTACAAAGTGCAATAAACCCGAAATATCTTGAGTGGAACTGGAAAGTCTGGAATCGAATATCTTGATGTAGTTAGTTTTGAAACGGATTAGGGGTTTAATATACAATTCGGTGGTAAATAAGAAAAGAGACCCAAAATAAATCAGATGGATTGGTCCAGTCCAGGAAGAACGTTTCAGCCCACTATGCTTGCTTGTGTGATTTTCCAATACTTCTAATTTCGTAAAATCGAAGTATTGAACAGTGATAAATATATATGCAAAATTAGGGTATATGGTATCACATCGTGTGGGCTTAATGTACCAACGGGCCTATGTGTTCAATCAAAAAATTCAGCTCCAATAGCTGCTTTATAATATAAAGAAGTTTGGCAAATGCGAGGTTTAATTTGCCCTCTCAAATGATCATATTGTAAAACTTAACTCAGTTCGCAGTTTTGTGAAACCGAGTCAATTCATGTCAAATGACGTTTAAGCATAAGCTTCGTAAAAAAAAGATTCCAACTTTATATCAAAGCATAATAAATCTCAAATTATCTATCACTTTTTTTTTTAGAGAAGTCATTGATTTGACACCTATTATTCCAAATCGAACCCGAATCATATCTCATTTGAAAAAAGTATCACAAAAACCAAATAAACAAATTCAATCTCAATGGTACTGTTTTCAATGTTTCCCTTAAACCATCAATTTCTTTTTTTTTTTGGTAAAAAACATGTTGACGCAGAGCGGAAGTGTAAATAGTCAGACCAACGTCAAAGCTGTGAGAATTTATTCTCAAGACAGAGAAAATAACTAAAGTTCATAAAAGCAAGATTAAAAAGTTATCTTCAGCCTTTGGGCTTACAAGACTTTATATAGACAAAAACCCTAAAATACCAACATTACTAAAAAGAATAAAATTCCTAATCTAATTTTCTTCTAAATGCTAGTAGAATCCTAACAGAATAATGTTTCTAATATAAGTAATAAACAACCTAACAATTACTAAATAGGATCTCAAGTCACAAATCCAACATATCCTTGACTAATATAAATTATCTCAAAATATTGCCCATTTTTCACTACATCATTCTCCTTTTCTTCAAAAGAGCTCGTCCCCGAGCTATAATATGAATAAAGAAGTACGTCTTCTTTAAAAGAGTACACTCCAGCAACATCGAGCATCTTTGAAATCTCTTTGTTCTCTGGAAGATCAACAATATTAAAGGCATCAATCTCGATGAGATGATATTTTTTGACGACAAAATTCGTCGGGGATATAGTTAATTTATCATCATCCATGTCCAACAAATAAATACTATTTTAATCCTTATACCTACAATCGACATGCTCACTAGCATGTATATCTAACATTGTAGGACTTGTATCCATATGTCCCTCATCGTTCAAAATAGTGGACTGATAATGTTTACCAACAACAGGATTTGGATTTAACTCTTGAGAGCTAATGTTTATTTGACTATTTAAATCGAACAGATAAGTGTTGGTTTCTTTGGATTGAGTATTATCTTCACCTAAAGAATCTCCAGACGACACTTGTGGAGTGATGGCGGTTACTTCTTTACTTTCCTTAGCATCTATCGATTTTTTACTAACATAATTAGTAGTCTGTTTCTCCAAAAATTCAGCTTCCAGACCCAAATTGTAAGCCTCATCAATCGTAGTTAATAGTCCAATTCGATTGCGGAGAGAAGCTCTAAGACCACTAATATATCTTGAACGCACTAGATAATCTGTTTCACACAAATTATTCCATCTTGCCATCTGAATGAATTCAGATGTATAATTGGAAACATATATGTTACCTTGCGTGCAATTTTTATATAGCTGATATAAATACTTTTTATAATCAGGGGGCATAAATCGTTCCAACAATAGCTGCTTCATTTTCCTCCATGTACGAACTGGATCTTTATATTGTCGCAGCCTATTGCTTTCTACTTGATCCCACCAAAAAGCAGCACGTCCCTTTAATTTGGAGGCAACCAATCTTACAATCTTATTTTCAGGTACCTCCCTCATAGACATAAATTTCTCCATCTCCGAGATCCAATCTAAAAAATCTTCTACAAAAAGATTACCATGAAAGCTGGAAACATCAGAGGTTATGTGCCAATCAAAAAGGCCGAGGGCAAACCCTGGCACAAAGTTCCTGTTGACAGTGACCTCCCCCTTAGCGATGGCGATCGTGAGTTTTCGTATGTTGTCACGAATTTCACGTCAATCTGTCTTTAGGGTGTCTAACCTACGACCAACGTCAGTAGGGTTATTGACTTCTTCTTGTCTTGTAGCCATTAAGGCAATCCTTGCTCTGGTACCACTTGACGCAGAACGGAAGTGCAAATAGCCAGACCAACGTCAAAGCTATGAAAATTTATTCTCAAGGCAGAGAAAATAACTAAAGTTCATAAAAGCAAGAGTAAAAAGTTATCTTCAGCCTTTGGGCTTACAAGACTTTATATAGACAAAAACCCTAAAATACCAACATTACTAAAAAGAATAAAATTCCTAATCTAATTTTCTTCTAAATGCTAGTAGAATCCTAACAGAATAATGTTTCTAATATAAGTAATAAACACCCTAACAATTACCAAACAGGATCTCAAGTCACAAATTCAACATATCCTTGAGTAATATAAATTATCTCAAAATATTGTCCATTTTTCCCTACTTCACGTATAGTCAATATATGACTATATGCTTTATGGATAACTTTTATTCCAAATTGTGCAGATATTTATGGTGCCTATGGATATTTACTGGAATAATGATCAACATCATCAAGTGGAGTCTCATCATTGTTATTATTCATTACACAGTGAAAATTTTAAGTGATTGCTAACAGAAGAAATCCCTCAGCCATGAATCTTTCGTGCACTTTTCACAGTATAAAACTAGACTCAGTTAATCACATATTTAGTCCACTTATAGATATTTGTCCGAATATGACTTGTACCTAAGACTTGCAAAATGGGCCAGGCCCATGTCTCGTTATTTGCTGATTTCATTCAATTTTCTTCCATTGATTCATCACATTTTTGACGATGTTGCCCATCCCGTTCTAACTTAATTTTTCGATTTGATTCAGTTCTTATAGTTCAACTCAATGGGGGAGCTACGTTCAAGTCGGGGTGCATGGACCCCCTGAAATTTTGATGTTAGCTATACTGCTATAGTACATATATATATATATACCTTATGTTTCTATTAGAATATATATAATCCTAGTATGATTTATAAAAAAAAATTAACGACCCTGACCCTCTGATTAATATTTTATCCATCCAATTATTTTTATTCCATTAATTACAGTATTCAATTAAAAATTTCAATATTTTAAGTGACTTATCATGTTAAATTATTCACATTTGTGGTGTATTAAATCTTTTAAATATTAATACATAAGGTGTTATATGACATTATCAACTTATTAATGAAATATATAATTTAAATTATTTATTATATTTTTTAAAAATTTAGTTGTGTTGACTGGTCAATTGTAGCAAGAGATAAAAAAAAAATTAGATGGATGAAGAATTAAAATTTTATGTGAAAAATATCCATCTTTATTAGAGTGCGATAAATCTAATTGGTGAAAGGTCATAAAATTGTCTTCAACTCAAACTCCAACATATTTTTCTTAATTTTTAATGTGAATTATAGTAAATGACAAATAATAATCTTAAGATATAGGGGACACTTTTTAAAAACAAAAATCATTGCAATTTTTTACCAATCTAATTTCGCTCATCTTTATCTCTTTTTCCATAAAAGAAACCCAATAAAAAAGGGGAAAAAAATATTAAGAACACTAAAAACAAATCGATGTGGACATTTGTAAACAAAACTTTTTCATTATATCTAATTGATTTGAGTTTGAATTAGTTTTGTTCAAATTTCATTGCTGTTATTGGTTTTTTTAATAATTTTTAAAATTTGTAATTAAATTTAAATTATTATTAGCTTGATATATGATGACCCCGGTGAATATATTTTCTGACTCCGTCACTGGACTTCAACTTGACTGATTTGACCTGCTTCTTATCTATCGACTGACTTGACCTGCTTCTTATAGATTCATTTTTAATATCGTTACATCAATATCACTTATTTATAAATTTATTGAATTGTAATTAAATTACAAAGAAAATCAATCAACAAACGTTAGTATTAAAACAGGAGAATCTTTTACATTGGTGGAGTTGATCTTAGGGTTCATGGGGCCTCAAGCTACTGCCTCATTGGCTAAAAAAGAATTTAATCACTATTTCAATCTCAATCTCGTCCTCGACCACTGATTCTTGATTGACTAGAGCTAGAGCGACCTAGTCTCTGCCATTGGAAAATATATTCCGAGTGGAGTGACATAACTTTTTCATTTGAGGAGCAAAAGACAAAAACATCCCCTATGCTTCGTCTTACTCCCAAAAAAATTTCTGTGTTATTTTAACTTCAAAAAGTTCCTCTATTTTGTTTTAATTGCTAAACTCTATCCAAGTAAAATTAGACTTTAATTTTGGTGGATGACATGATTACCCCTATATATATATATATTAGTTTTGTTTATAGAACTTTTGAAAATCCAAGTAAATACTCGGTCATTGGGTTAAGTGTGGTAATTAAACCAAATACAGGGAGCTAGGCTTTTGGAATTTAAAATAACTCAGGGAGATTTTTGGAAGTTAAATAAAATATAAGCGGTGCTTTTATTTTTTCCTCGTACAACTAAGTGTTAGGTGTAAAATTGTCATATAAAAAATATGAATAAATACTTACAATTTTCGCGCTTGAATCACACTCTCTTTTATGGAGATATATTTGATGCTGACCTGAGAGCACAAGGAGGCTTTTTGGAGTTAAAATAGCACATGTGTTTCTTTGAAAATTAGACAAAGTATAGGGATATTTTTATCTTTCACGCAAAATTTGAGTGCAATTTTGTGAAGTAGGTAGGATAATTAATTTCCTCGTCAACAATACACTCTGGTATCAACTTCATTGGGGCCTTAACCAAAGTTAATTATATAATTCGTGGCAGCTTTTGATTTCTTCGTCTTTTCACACGACTTGATTCACACTTTGAACTTCGACATCTCAACCTAAAAAAAAACTAAATTCCAACTCCAAATTAAATATCAATTTAAGTACGATTAATATGTGCATTAACACAAATAAAAAAAACTAAATTCCAACTCGAAATTAAATATCAATTTAAGTACGATTAATATGTGCATTAACACAAATAAAAAAGACTAAATTCCAACTCGAAATTAAATATCAATTTAAGTACGATTAATATGTGCATTAACACATTAATTAAATTGATATCAAGTAGGTCTAACACTCTATAAAAAGATGGGGTAGGTATACTCTAATTACGAAAAGCCCCTATAGTTTGGAAATTATAAATATACCTCTTATAATCTAACATATTTACAAAATATAAATCCGTTTGTCGTCAAATTATGAGGGGTGTTGACACCGGAAGGAGTATTTTGTAAAATAGTCAAATATATGAGGGAGGTTCTCGTAATTTCAAAATAGTAGGGAAACAAGTGCAATTAGAGCTTACTGATAAATAAGGAACGTAAATTATTTTGAAAAATATATTATGTGAAAATATAAATAGAAATGAAATCGAGCAATAAATATATATCTAGTTAATTAATGAAAAATATTTTTATTATTTAGCCTGCAGAATTAGTATACTCCGTAATATATATAATATATCCGAGCGAATATTTTACAATTCAGGTAGACAATTATACATTCAAATTATTATTTTTACAGTTCCATATATATCAGAAATCATTTCAATAACTGTCCAAATAGAAATAATTACAAGTAATAAATAACTATCAAATATTAATAATAAACTAGAGACCCAAACATTAGTGGGAAAGGAAATATCCACGTTAGTGGCAGTTGAGCCCAAGATTTTTTGTTCCCGAGACCTCAACTTTGCATGTGATACCACTAGGCTACGGACACATTGGCGTAATGTACCCTATGTCGACACATACTTGGAGAGCGATGTTAAAAGCTTCTTTGTATTTTCATGGTGCCATTTCCTGAAACTCGAAAATCTAATCTTTTTCAGTTCCAAATTGTAAAATTCAGGACGGGTCGAGTACCCGAAACCAGATTGCAGATGACCAACCCTAGTGTGGGCCATGAGGGATTTTTTTTTTATATGATTAGTTTCATACAAAGCGTAGAATAATTTGAAATACAAGGAATCATAAAAGAAATTAAATACCTTACGAAACCTCTACTCAATATTTTCTGGTATTTGGTTGAAAAGATAGAAGAACAATATCATGTGAATTATAACCATAAAGTCTAGATTTGTGTTCAAAGATTAATTTAATTTGTAGTGATATCAAAGATTTGTGTTCATCATTTGTTTCAAGCTCGTCGTAATCATGGATTTTCCAGCAAAGTCACAAAAATCAATTCATTAGAAATCTTCATGCGCAAAATGAAAAACAATTAAGCCCTAATATTTTGGAGTAAAGAAGATGATTTTTTTCCTTTTGGGAAAATGGAAATTTCATTAACCATTCAAATCGTCATTTACAAGTTTTTGTAAATAGTTTATCTTTATAAGGTTGTTGAAAATATTTTAATGTAATGATTAATATTATTCCTTTTTTTTTTTGGTTATAATATCAATTTCCCGGAAGACATGGCACACCTGTAAAGACTCGAAGGTACAAGAGTTTCCTATTGTAACAAAGAATTGAAGATAATAAATGTTAAATAAAGAGAAATTACTTTAATTGGACAAAGGCTAATTAATAAACAAACTAAAGTTATTAGTATATATATGTATTTGATTTCAAAGGACAATATATTGCTTTGAAGTTGAATTACAACAACGCCTCATAAAGTCTGGTTAAATTACAAAAAATGCCATCCACACAAAATCTTACGGGTTTTCCCTTATGGCGTTAACACCAATTTTTGAAATTTTCAAAAAATACAATTATATATGTCGTAAGAGTGTCTTTGTTTTTTTTGGATAACTAACATTTTAGGAGTGATTTTGTTACATTTTCATTAACATAGGGGTGTCTTTATAATAATTTGTATAGTACAGGGGTCCATGTAAATATTAAATTTTGTAAATCTTTGTCAAAAGATATTTATTGCGAAATTATGTAATTAACTACAAAAGATCTTCTATCACACTTTGGTATCACATTTTTATATCTCGTGATAGGTCTATTCTAGGTGTATGTTTGGGTCTATACATATTTCAAATTTGAAAATTTGTCTATTAATTCATATACGTGACACCAAAACGTGACCCCAAAGAAACACTCATGCACAAGTAAAATATATAGGTGTATGTTTGATATATAGTATAAGGAATAATATTTCAAATGACAAGGGGTGCCTTTGTTATGTCTGATATATAGTATAAGGGTTGAATTGTGTATAACGATCGAATGAATATTTTCAAATGTCCTTTAAAAGATTTTTGTTGTAAAATTACGTATTTATTAACAACTAAATGAAAATTTGATTTGATCGCACTCAACCAATGACAGGGCAAATATAATATTTTCTTTATAGTTAAATAATATTCTCCAATCACAAAACAAGTGCATTGTACTCACCTTGTATTGGATGAGTGTGCCCCAAATTCAATTTGTGTACGTAAGAGTTTTCCCTAAATTTTATTGTTGCTCCTATTTCAATGTCTTTATAAACAAATTCTTTTAGTGTAAAATTTTATGGAAAGAGCACGGTCATATTGATATGGAAAACGCAATAAAATCCAGAGTTGAACTCTTTTGCTTTTGGGAATACGAATTAATTCTCACATTGATGCATGCATATAATTGTGAAGAAAAATTTCAGAGATGTTGTTCGACATTGTATTTTGTGCTTGGAAAATTGTGTCATACACATTCTCATAAAATCCAATTGGAGGCCCATATGGTCATATATGATATTGGAATTCAGAAAAAATAAATTAAAAAAAAAAATTCTTTAAGCTCTGCAAAGGATCCAAACTAACCAATCATTGGCCTACTTGTAAAACAAAAAAAAACAAAAAACAAAAAACAAAAAAAAAAGAAAAAATTCTATCCACAGAGCCAATACTAGATTTGGTCGTACGTTGTTGCTCAAAGAATTAGTGGTCGGGCCGGGTAAGTGGCAAATTTTTTTTTTTTTTTTAATAATTTATTAAAAAAAATTAACAGAAAGCAAAATAAATGATCAGTATAACAAAACGGATTCAACCAATTCAAATTTTTGACCCAGGGGACAAGATTACAAGCCACAAAATTTGCCCTCTTGTGATGAACTGGAACTTCCATTTACACAATTTCCATTTGCATTGATAAAAGGGACGAATTTGCTACAAAAAATTTAAAAGGAACGAGTATGATACATTACATTGATAAGAAAGATGCCTTTTAGTGATTTCCTTTTGTTTGTTTTTACAAGTTTAAAAAGAAAGATGCCTTTTGAGCATGCGTCTTCAATTAATGTATTATATCCAACTATAGTGACAAGACCTTAGGCACACACACTACAACAAGTGATCTCTATGAGTTCTTCTTCATGCGTGCCCATGTTTTACTATAAACATTTTGTCTGTATTAGGTGTTCTTGTTGCTCACAACGATAAGTACTTCGCAACTTGTTCAAATTTTGATTTTAATTGTTAATGCTATATAACGACTTGTAGATTGGTACACTTGTTATTAATTTAATTTGACCATCCTCATCTTTTTCTACTAATAAGTAAATTATGAAATAAACATAATACATGAACAAATTAAAAAATGAAATGTTTAATGCTTGAGGTTGCAGATATGGACCCATTTTTTTCTTTTTTTTTTGAATAATCTGCAGATATGGACTTAAGAGGAGAACTAATATCAATATAGTCCACTAATTTTACTTTTGAAATATTGATACATGAAAGCGTAAATTACATTTTCCCTAAGACCTTAATTTGGTGGTTAAATTTCACACCACTACCTACAATTGATATTGTACGTTGGCCAAGGTTTAGACAAAATTTGTCCCGTGGCGGAGGACATGAGTAAGCAAAGGCACGGCGTCAAGTCACGGTCAAATGTGGTGGACGTTTATGTGTGTGAATACACAAAAAGACTAGGGTATGCACATTTCCTAATACCAATTGATTTTGAGGTAATTGGTAGCGTTTGAAGTCCTATATATGAGTATATGACATACAACAGCCCCTCATGTTATCTTAGAAGGTACTGCAATTTAATTAAGTTCTCGAAAATATAAATTGTAATTCATAGAAGATTCTCCTCGTACATTTCAAAATATTTTTGAAAATCTAAACAATAGTTTGTTTGATGGGGACAATTTGCACTTAAAGACATTTTCATCATTTTATTTATTTATGAAGATATTAAGATTAACATTCACTACGTTCTCAAAAAACTATTATTTTACCTATGCCAATAATTGGCGTAGTAAAGTGATATTTTCTGTCATTTTACAGTGCAAGAAGACTTTCCGATTTGTCCTCCCAAAATATGCATTCTATCTTCTCTTGTATTGGGTAACATTGTCGACGTGGCCATTGGATGAGAAAAGTAGAAAACATCTTATAATACATCTTAAAAATTTGTAATAGGTACCCCCTTGTCCCATTTTAAGTGTCGTTTTAGAGAATTTTTTTTGTCCCAAATTATCTGTCACTTTAGAGTTTCAATGCACTATTAATTACATATTTTTTCATTTTGTCCTTTGCTTTTTCTTTCTCTCTCTTACTTTATTACTCGAAGAGAGATAGAAAGAGAAAGATAGAGAGAATAGAGAAAAAGGAAGAGAGAGAAAGAGTTAAGGGTATTTTAGAAATATCATTTGTTTTTTCCCTAAAATTAAGGTAATTAAGTAGGTGCCTTAATATGTGTGAAAACACTTAAAACGACACTTAAAATGGGACAGAGAGAGTATTAATTATTAAATAATACTCCTATATTTTAGCTGCCACATGATCAACTTTATGATAAGATTGGTCCACACAACATAGTGTCTTTTTCTAGATAATTACATATATACCCTTGCACTGGTACAAAGATTTTGACCCTGGTCGTTGAGCTTTCAAACTGATTTCATGAAATTGTGGATAGATTGAAGGAAGTCCATATATTATAATGAATATTGTTAACAAATAGCCCAACAATTTAATACTATAATTATAATGCAAAAAGCATTGCACATGAAAGACTTAAATTGATTAGGGAATAAAGTTCAGCTTTAGGTAAATTTACAGAGTAAATTGCAAAACACTCCTTGTATTATTTCATATTGACAAAACACTTCTGAAACACATTATTGTGTTTCACTTGATCTAAGTCCAAATATTTTTCATGATTTGTAGTAGAAATGACAGATACACTACAATATGATATTTTTTTCTTGGAAGAAAATGCAAAAACACAAATGTTTCTTTACAATATGCAGTAATGATCATCGTGCTTGTAAATATTATTCAGAGGTTTTTTTTACCGATTAAAATTAACATAGGGCTTTTTTTTTTTTTGCATTTTACTCAATTTTATATTGTGGATTGAACACTCAATTCAACACATACGTCAACACCTTAGAGGACTTTTGAGGACTTGGATACATTGCTTTCAATCATTTGCACTACATGATGGTGATACATATATATTATTAGAAGCACTAAATCCATCGCTGCTGACATTTTTTTCCAACCTTTTCATGGGTTTTCACAAATGAAAGTCAATTTATTCATAAAAAAAGACCTAGCATAAAAGAAACATAAAAAAGGGCATCAAATTTGTAATAAATTACTCCATGTTTAACATCAAACAAACTCTTCTCTTTCCCATTAAGTCATTTTGCATAGTGATCAACACCATTACAAAATAATTATACAATCAAACTTCATAAGAAAACATAGAAAAATACATGTAACACTTAATTTGAAATATAACATGGTTACACTTATGCATTCACAATCTTACCATCTTCCTCAATATCACTACCATCAATAAATCTCTTCCAGAAGAAATGCTCGCCCCAAATTTTATCCATTTTTTCAATCGGTATCCCTTTGGTTTCCGGTAGAAAGAAATAAACGAAAACCGACATAATCACCACCCACACCCCGAAGAAGAAGAATATCCCTGACTTCAAATGGCAAAGCATAGCCAAGAAAACTTGCGCAATAATAAAAGTCATCGACAAGTTCACAGCCACGACGATACTTTGTCCCGCCGAACGAATTTCCAATGGGAAAATTTCACTAGCCACAACCCATCCCAAAGGACCCCAAGACAAACCAAATCCAGAAATATATACACAGATCAACACCAATACTGCCAAAGCATACCCTTTAGTCATACCACCTTCATCACCTAAATTAGCTGCCATAATCCCACCAATTAGCACCTGTGAAATTAACATTTGAATTCCACCTATATGAAACAGAGGCCTTCTCCCCAATCTATCTACTAACAAAACTGTGATCAAGGTAAACGTCGAGCCCACTATTCCGGTCACAGTCGCAGACATGAGGGAAGCACTTTCACCCGAACCAATTGTTAGAAAAAGAATTGGTGCATAGAAAGCTATTACATTGATCCCCGTTATCTGTTGGAAGAACGGTATTAATACAGACATAACGAGTTGCGGTCTGTATTTTCTTTTCATCAGATTCCTGAAAGGGTGTTGTATAGCTTTCGAAGCGTAACTCGCTTCGACTAAATCGTTAAATTCTTCTTCGACATCATCTGTACCTCGGATTTTTTTTAAGATCTTTTTGGCCTTTTCTTGATCATTGTTTAGCTGAATCAGACTGTTTGGCGTTTCGGGTAGAAAAAGTGCCCCGAACGCAAGAATCAAAGCCGGGACTCCAGCCATCGCTAGGGAAATACGCCACCCCCAACCGCCCTTGATCTTTACAGTACCATAGTTTATAAGTGTAGCGGTATTGTAACCTATGCTGACACATATTTGGAAAGCGACATTAAAAGCTCCCCTGTATTTCGATGGTGCCATTTCCGCGAGGTATAATGGAACTGACTGTACGCCAACAAAATAAAGACAATATCAGAGAATTACAAAAGGGCTAAATCTCAGCGGAACATGACAGCAAGACCACTCTGTCCCTTACAATATCAAAGAGTATTAATCTTATTATAACAATATTGTATACAAGAAATTTGCTTAGTTGTATTACCTGATTGGTAAAACCGAGCCCGACACCAAGCAGAACACGCCCAAAAATTAGCATGTAAATGTTGTAAGCCGCCCCACCCAAAGCAGCTCCGACCATATAAGCAATGCCGCCAATGATGATCGAGGGCTTTCGGCCATAGTCCCGAGTTACCAATGAAGCAAAGAAAGAAGCAATGAGACCAGCTATGTAGAGACATGAGGTGAAAGATGTCAACAATTGGCTATCAAATTTGCAGTAGTTGCTAATTTTTTTGTCTGTCTTCATCTTGTGGTAGACTCCGGGGAAGAACTCTTTCAGAAATGGTTCCATTGAAGTCACTCCACCTTCATTCATGTTAATTAGTTTAGTAAATACTTTTACAACACTAGTTTCACTAAGGCTGTGTTAGATTCTTGGATTTCAGCGAGTAAAACACTGAGGAAAATGTTTTCCGTTGCATCCAGTGACGCAACGTTGAGCTTCATTTCTTGTTCATTTGCATCTTACTTATCATTTTACTCACTGAAATCCGTAAACTTTTGGGAAAAGAATTAGTACATACCTGAAACTCCGACATCGTATCCGAAAATGATTCCGCCAGAGGCAGCAACCATACAAGATAGTAACACAAACAATGTGACTCTTCCATTGTATTGCTTACCGTCACTTTGAATAGCCACACCTACAGCCATTGCTTTCTATTTGTCAATGCTCTGTAAACTGAAGATGAAGATAAAAAAAAATAAGAAGTTAAGAATGGATGAGATTAGTTATAAAAAGAATTCTTGAATTTATAGAAGGCAAGATTGCATTTTTAGTCCCGTAGGATTGGACCATCAACACTTTTGGACCCATACTTTACGAAATTGCACTTTTGAGCTCACATTTTACAATAATACACTTTTTATCTCAATTCTTTAAAATACTTTGAAGTTTTAATCTCGCAATTCTAGTCCCACATGATGCGATCGGACAAAAAATACAAAATATTTTGAGGAGGGGGTCAGAAGTACAATTTTATAAAATGAGATAAAAGATATTGAGGATCCATTCATATGGGGCTAAAATGCAAAAAGTCCAAATTGATTTCAATCGTTAGGCAGAATATAATAATGGTCCATATCTTGAATATGATTTGGATAGGTAAAAAGACTTGGGCTGACCTAAACGCATGTGACAAGGAAATGGAATCGAAAAGAGTTTTTGGACTTTTATTAAAGAGAAAAAATAAAATAAAATAAAATAGAAGATGAGGAATTTTTGTTAATAATTAACAAGTATTGAAGTTGAAGTTACAGGTATAAAGAAAAACACAAAGGACATTAATAAAATATATTTTGCTGTGGCAATTATTGATAACCAACAAACTGTTGACAGGTATTTTACGAAAAGAGGGAAGTTCAGTAGAAAGCGACAAAATGACCAAAATAATTAAAATAGAAAGTATTCCTCACTGCCAAAATTCATGACAGCCAACATCAATTACGACATTTTTAATTAATCACAAAACTTATGAATTTATTTTAAATACAAAACTTGTATTTGTTACACACACTCGTGATTAATTAATCACACTTACCTTCGTTCTAGTCAAAATCAAACTCCTTTTTGTCTGAAATTTTTATAAAGTAAAATATACTTAGCGTGTACAATCAATTATTTTATGCTACCTAAACTTTGAGAAAGTAATCTTTAAAAAAATATGGAAAAATTGCATTTTTAGTCCCATATAACTGAACTTGTAGCTTTTATGGTCCTGCATTTAAAAATATTATACTTTTGGTACAACTTTTTCAAAATATTTTATATTTTAATTACCAAAAGTGCAAATCTGAAACAATTCTATTAGATCAAGAGTGTTGATAAAAAAATTCTATGGAACCGAAAGTACAGAAAGTAATTATGAAATACGAGATAAAAAATGCTGTGAAATTAAACGATGTAATTCGCGAAAAAATATCTATAGCTATTACACTAGCTAAAAGAGGGGAATATGGTTTATTTGTGACCATGTGGTACATTAATAATGACTTTATGTTTTGTGGTGGGCACAAGATAACAAAATGTGCAGCAGAAGAAATCACTTCATGTAATTTCTCCACCAATTAAGTAAACACTTAAACTTCAAACTCACTCTTTCTTCTTAAATGAATTATTTATAATGGCAATACCAAGATTATTTGCAATCCTAAACTAAGAATTTATAAATATTGCCGTTACAAATTCTCAAAACTTCTCCATAATATGATTTGTAGAATTGAAATTAACTTTCTAGAATCAAGCTTTTTTCATTATACATTGTTGGTTTGTAACGTCCGACCCCAAAATTGAGAAAAATATTATGTAAAAAAGATATATAATTCCATGCAAATTTCTAATTAGTACATTCGTCAGATATATTCAGTCAAAATGTATAGGCATACACATAACATAAGAGTAGGGGATACTCGAGCCTCAACCCGAGTTGGATTTATAATAACTTGTTTGAATTTAATTGGTTACATAAATATGATAAATCAAACTTTAATAATATTTAATTTTATAATTTTTGACGCATTGTGGGTACTCGACTGCCTCAATACACTAAAAATGATAAAGATCGTGTAAGTATATCAGATTAAGGAAGTTGTACTTGTGTTCAAGTCAACTATTCAAAAGTCAAACCAAATCTAGCTAGGGGATCATGTTGCTTCCACTTTCCAAAATTAGATCAATTTGATCACATAGAACATTGATCTTATAATAAATGTCGGAGTAACATAAAATGTTCACGGTGGTAAGGGAGGCGGAAAAAGAATGGAAAAGGAATAAAGAGGAGGTGTACGACGGTGGCTTCGTGCGGAAACCTCGACTACGATAGTAGCCAAGCAACTATAGAGTACTAAACCATGCAATTATAAATACATAAAAAGAAAAAGGCAAAATTTATAACAAAAAGTAAATTAATTAATGAAGTAAACTTAGGGAAATTAAGATAGATATGAAAAATATGAATGTACCACTTAAATTTTCTTCCTCGGTCCTCAATTCTTTCTCAAGTTTAATTATTTTTTTCAAAGATTGTAAAACTATTTATAACCTTAATTTTCCCTCTTTAAGGATTTTAAAAATAATTTAATGGAGATAGTGGTGGATGTCGATTCTCCACCATGAACGGTTGAGATGAAGCTTGCCCATTTCCTCTCATTGATTGCTATAGTTCCCTCAAGTTCTAACTGTTAGTTCATTTTCATGTAAGGATTTATTCTAAAACTCTTAATATTCAACAATCTATCAATGATATGTATGTCCTCATTCATTGGCACAAAAAAAGAGTGTCCCCATTTTTTTAATCAATTTTTTTAAAATGTTTGGGTTTTTACTACATACACATGTGAATGGTCACGTCACGTTTCATGGAACTTATGTTAAGCCATCGAGTGTATGATCATAATGCTATCTCCATTGATTTCAGTTCAGTTTCCCCTTTTTCGTCCCATTTTTCACCCTTTCCCTTTTCACTCATTCCCATTCTCCTTCTCATTTTATATAGGCATCTCCAGTTAATCAATATTCTCATTCCAATTAATTTCAGTATTCATTCTTCCCCACTCTCACTTAATAATAATAATAATAATAATAATAATAATAAAATTAATAAATAATAATATTAATAATGGACAATAATACGCAAACCGATTTTGGGAATAATAAAAATAATTTAAGATGACATTAATAATAAGAAATAAAATTGGTACACAATAATAAAACAATTAAATAGTTGACAACCAATACTTTTTTAAAAGTAAATATAACGAATCATGTGTAAGCTTCATTAAGTTCTTTTAAATTTTTATTTTTATTAATTAAATTAAATTTGAGTTTCTAATAATTAAAACTAAAATTAACTTTTTCAAAATAATACTTAAATTTAAGATTTTTTATTAAATAAAAACAAATTAAATTAAATTTGAGTTTATTATATAAGAGCTACAATTTTACAAATAAAATTCAAAATAATACACAAATTTAAAGATTTTTTGAAAATTAAGAAGTTTTATTATTAAATTAAAAGAAAATAAATTTCCCCGCCCTTCAAACAAAGGCTAGCACAAGGGATTCCCGGCCGAACTAGAGCAGATGCAGGAAGGCATATAAATTTGAATATATTAAATAAGAGTCACATTTTTAAACTAAAATTAACTGTTTAAAAATAATACATAAATAAACAAAAACAAAAACTAAAATTAAATAAGAGTTACATTTCATTTAATAAGGTGTCTAAAGGAAATTTTAAAAAAAAAAAATTATTAAATAAGAATAAGAAATAAAAAAAAAAAGAAAAAAAGAAAGAAAACAATAGGTGGGGCCGGCTGCTGGGCGGGCAGCAAGTGATTCCATCGATGTGTGAGGCTCACACCTTCAAGCGATGGATGAGTTAATGAAGGGGAAATTGTTTTGATCATCCCTTTATTCATTTTACTTCATATTTTTACCCCCTAAATTCAAATTTTTCTTCCCCTCTAATCATAGGAGATGCCCTAACATCTAGCTAGAGATCTATGTTGCATTAAACCACTAAAATTAGCTAGAAGGTAACTTATAATGTGAATAACTCTGGTTGATAAAAATTTATTTTAATTTCTGTTAATTTCCTCTTATTTTCTTTTTGTTAATACTAGATTTTTTTCTGCTTAAAATCACAGTGTTCAAAGTTACATTTTCACACATCTCAATAAATTATACGAGTTACTCCCTTTGTTTCATATTAATTTGCATATTTGATATTTTCACACATATTTAAAAACCTAATAATTAATCAAGTTTCTAAAATAAAATGTTAAACATATCCTTTAATGATTGTTTTAATTAATATAATTGATATTTGTGTACTCTACTTTATGTGTAAACCTAAAGTAAGAAATGGTAAAAGTAAAACTGACATTTAATTTGAATTTTAAATTTTTTACAAACATTTCAATTAATTTGAAATGGAAGGAGTAATTAGTAATGGGTCTTTCTTCGAAAACACGGGTAATGGCCTCCCAAAGAAAATATCTTAATCAGTTACTTAAAAATAATTAGTCAAAGCAGGCAATTTTAAGCAAAGTGAATTTAAGATTGAATTTTATTTGAATATTGTTGTGATGTTAAACATGATTTGTTTGCTAGTAATTAATATTAGGTGAAATTTAATATTAATCCATCAAGCTTTATTCTTTTAAGGTGGTATTAATAATAAAGGTAAATTACGAATACTCCTGAGGTAACTAAGGCTTAATTTCTTTAAGTTCCCCTTATATATTGAGTATTGCGAAAATTTTACTGTGGTTTATTATCGTCTTACCCATTACTTCTGAAGAGTTTCAAAATTTTCCTTAGGAGTTATTTGTAATGTTTGTAATATCTTAAAAAAATTAAAATTGAGTGCTAATTGCAATATCGCATAATTTATAAATTGATAATTATATATTTATCACCAAAAAACTGATAAAATTGTATAATTGCCCATAAGTTTCAATTTTTTAATTTTTTTGTACGTATTTCTTAACAATTTATTTTTTATAATAAAAATTTACAAAATTTTATTAATTATATACTTAGTAAATGTAAGAAATTTATTTACACATTTAATTGAATAAATTATTTTTTATATTTATGAATAAATTAATAAATTTTATTATTATAAACATAAAAGTAGATTAAAAAATATGTTCCATTTTAAATATAAATTTATTAATTAATTTAATTAAATGTGTAAATAAATTCATTTTATTTATAAAATATTATTAGTTAATTTTGTTTAGTTTATTATTATAAAAATTAAATTGTTAATAAATATGTAAAAATAAGGTTTTTTTAGTATTTTTGGAAACTTATGTGCAATTATAATTATTTTTCAATATTTTGGTGGTACATATGTAATTACAAATTTTATAATTTATAAGATATCACAATTAGCAACCATGCTTTAACTTTTTGAAGATATAACAAACCTTACAAATTAAATAACCCTCTAGTGGCAAACTTGAAACATGGGACACTAAAAATGCAATTTCTTTCCTCTTTAAGTGTTATCTCATGCATGTCATCAGTTGTCGTTAATCTCAACTTTATACACATACCAAGAAAGTTCTAAAATTATATTATCTATTCTTAATTAATTAATTATCTAGTTATCAAAGTTCAAACACTTCTAACATGATAAAGACTCGAAATCTGTAAGAAATTAAGCACCTACAATTATCCCTTTATGCATGATGATGAAACCTGGTTATTTTTAGATATAGTTGGAAAAGCCTGGTCGGCCACATTTTATTATTATTTCCTTTCTAAACTACAGTTATTAATTTCTTTAATTTTTTGAGACAATAAATACACTGTAATAATATCATAATATTTTTTTAGTTACTATCAACGTACAAAAACTAACACTAATAATAAACTAAAAGAAATGTTTACACTAGTAATAATCGAAACCAAAATTGACGTTGTTCCTACTAAAGTTAACGTTGTTTCTTTATTTTCTTGTTCACCTAATTATAGATAAAATTTTATTTTTGACCCCCTAAAGTGATTGCGATTTAAAATTGACCATTTATTGTAATATACATCATTTATTGTGTCACCTTCATTAATTTAAGTCATATATATTTGACTTCATAATTTGCGCTTTAATTTTGAATGAAAAAATGGTCAAAGTTTTCCATAATACCTAAGTTTATTAACAAAATAATATTGATCGAATTCATAATTACATTTGCCTCAAATTTTCTCTATACATCTAAAAATTTCATTCTCTTCAATGAAAATGTACTATACTAGTACTATACGCCCAAGCCTCTATGACATTTTAGAGGCTTGGGCGTATAGTATAATATATTTCGTTGTAGAATTTTTGGACATATAGAGAACATATATTGTGATTGTACCACAATAAAGAGTCAATCTTAAAAAGCAACCACTTTCGAGAGCAGAAACTGAAAGTTTGTCCGTAATTATATGAATGATGTAGTGCTGATCAACTGATAAATAATATCGTTCGATAGTAGTTATAAATCAATCGTATATATTGTTAGATCAAAAATAAAATCGATCATTTATATTGTTAAAATTTGATTTGAAACCATCAGACTTTAAGTCAGAGCATCGTCATTATTAATAATTTAAATTAATATGTGCGATTTTAGATTAATAGTTCTCTAAAATAAAATTTAAATTTCCATTTTAAATACTCATAATACTCCTTCTAATTTTAGATTTGAAATTCTGCAATTACTTGTGCAAAATAAATAAGTTGGAATTGAATAATTAGGTAAACAAAATATTGTATACTAAATTGGTAGGATAAAGTAGTGGTTATCTTATGGTGGTAGGATTTGGGTAATAAACAAAGACTAGAGTCAAACATATTATTGTGTTTAATGAACACGTGTGAATTGTAATTAGTATACTAATTAAAAAGTTGACAACCAAAAGACTTATCCATCATGAACCGGCCACCTCAACCAAAAATGCACCTTCTTCAATTACCAATTGGTTTTGGGCATTAGTGAATTTAGGCGTGATTAGGTGTTCCACGATTTCTTAAGAAAAATATACTATACAAATATTTTGGTTTAGAGCAACCAAAATCAGACACATCTTGAAAGTGCTTTTTTCTTTTCTTTTCTTTTCTTTTCTTTTTTTCATATTACCTCCTTGTGATAAGTTTAATAGACAATTTACTCCCTTATGATATAAAATAAAAATATTTTCTCTCGGTGATATATTTCTCTTGTCATGAAAGTGTTGTAGACAAGCTCCAAAACACAACTGAAATTTTATTTTGATGTGAAAATGACAAATTCAACTCTACACTGACAAAATATAACGAGTACTTTGTAGAATCTCAGGCGCTACCAGTTTTCCTAAAAACAATTGGTGTTAGAAAAGACGCAGACTCTTCCCTTATAGTGCATTCACACAAGCGCCCATAATATTCGATTGTGACTCCACCCACACACTCAATTAGGGTGCCACATGACGATTGCTGACACCCGCACACTCAGTTTGGGTGCCCAACACACTTTACCTCTCTGTGATATTGTCTAATGAATATTTTATCCCTGTGATATTGTCTAATTGACACATTATATCCCCCTTTGATATTATCTAATAGGCACTTTAGTCCCTATAAAGATGTAAAAATAAGAGAAAGACGCCCATAATATTCGATTGTGACTCCACCCACACACTCAATTAGGGTGCCACATGACGATTGCTGACACCCGCACACTCAGTTTGGGTGCCCAACACACTTTACCTCTCTGTGATATTGTCTAATGAATATTTTATCCCTGTGATATTGTCTAATTGACACATTATATCCCCCTTTGATATTATCTAATAGGCACTTTAGTCCCTATAAAGATGTAAAAATAAGAGAAAGACATTGTGCTTCTTTCACAGAACACGGGGGTATCTTACTCATTTATTTAACCTACTTAAAAATTGTGTTTTAACAATAAAACGAAGAGGGGAAATTCTTGTCCAGATCTGATTTGGCCAAACCCAAAGCAATTACATGGCAAGTGTAATACACTTCCTTTGAGATTGGATGTATCTTCCAGAAAAAGTGACCAATCACAAAGGAAGTGCAATACACACTTGCTTGGTGGTTGGATGGGTTTGGCCAAGCTAGGCTTGGATAAAAAATTTCTCACGACGAGGTACATAATTTGCTATTAACTCTATTTTTATAAAATTGCCATACTTCAATTATACGTGGTTTCAATATTATCAGAAAAGTTTTGTGATAGACTGATAGAGAGTAAGCACCTCAAATTATCCCAAAAAAAAAGAAAAAGAAAAAGAAAAGGGGGAGACTAAGTAACTCGTTTTTAGTAAATATATTATGTGAGACTGCAACTTTTATCAACTTTTATGTCTATTTTGATGCTGAGATAAATTAATCGGATCAATTTGTTAATAAATAATAACATGGGATTTTTTGGGGGTAAATGCAAAATATTCTCTGTTTTGTCCTAAACCTGCAAGAAACTACCTTGTGAAATTTTTATTACGCCAAACTTCCTTCTGTTTCCAAAAATCCTGCAAAAAAGACCCCATTTGTAAAATATAGGTCATTTTGGATCGACATTTCTCAAGAAATTATTTTAAAAATATATCACGTGAAGTTGTAGGGACCAACTTGAAGTGTTTTAAAAATTTCTTGAAATATGTCGATCCAAAACGACATATTTTTTACAAATTGGTGTTTTTTGCAGAATTTTTGAAAACACGAGAAAGTTTAGCGCAGTAAAAATTTCATAGGATAATTTCGTACAGATTTAACAAAACACAGGAGAGTATCCATTAAAATAGTAAGAAGGGAGTATCTATTAAAATAGTAAGAAGGAATTATTTTATAAAAGTAATACACATGTGGTGATTTTACATTTTCTCAAAAAAAAAAAGAAGAGAAAAAGGTTGCAAACTTTTATGACATCAAAAGATTTTCTTTTTTGGGGAAACATGAAAAGATTTTCGCAGATGAACGAATGGTGCTGCATGTGGATGTTTCGACTTTCCACTCATTAGCCCCCATAGTTGAAGGCAGCCAAGTGCATTGGTTCATATAATACTGGCAAAATGTAGAGGTGTAAGCATTGCTTTCACTAGAATTGCATTTTGTGGTCCATTTTTATTTTTCACAATCTCAATTTGAGTCAACTTTTATTTTTTATTTTTTATAAAGCATAAATAATTACCAAGATACTTTTACTTGTTATAATTCGATTAATAAATAATTTTGTAGATTCACGTAAGAAACATAATGGAGACAATATAAAACATCAATTTATAAAATACACTCATTGATTAATTTTTTATTTACAATTAAATTATTACCATATATAATTCTAATTTCAATAACAAAATAATTTAGTACTTCGAGTGCGGAAGTGTAACTAAACGACCAATTGCAAACTTGCGAGTTTTACTCGAAAAATCCAAGAGCAAACCATCCAACTTTCAATCAATAAGTTGCGGTTGATTTGGTCTATGTCGATTAGTTTGATGCTATTTGAAGTTTTAATTAAACAATCCTCGTGAAATCGATTGTGTTAAACTTGGGCTGAAACTAGAATTGAGCGGAGACATCTTCAAACTTTTTACCTTAGGGCATCTCCAGTGATGCTCTCAGTCTAAGTCCAGCTTTCCCTCACTCAGTCCAGCTTCTCCTCAGATTCCAAGTCCAGCTTCCCCTTTTATTTTAATAAGTCATCTAAAATGATTCAATCTATCAATTTCATTTAATTCCAATTCTCATTTTCCCCACTCTCACTTAATAATAATAATAATAATAGCAATAATAATAATAATAAAATTAAAAACTCAAATAATAGTAAAAAATTAAATTATATTTGAGTTTCGAATAATTAACTTTTAAAAGGATTTTAAAATTGGTACACAATAATACAACAATTAAATACTTGATTGACATGAATTGTAAATAATAAAAATAATTTAATATTGACATTAAATTTTCCAAAATAATACACAAATTTAAGGATTTTTTTTAAAATTAAAACAAAATAAATTAAATTTGATTTTATTAAATAAGAGTTACATTTTTATACTAAAATTAACTTTTTAAAAATAGTACACAAATTAAATAAAACTAAGATTAAATAAGAGTTATATTTTATTTAATAAGGTATTTTAAAGCTTTATTTTTTTAAATTAAAAGGGTTTTTAATAAAAAAAAAAAGAAACAAAAAAAAAAAAAAGGGAAAATGGGCTGGGCGTGCGAGTGCAAACTTGAAAGACAAAGCACTCGCCCGCCCAGCGCTTGAAAGACTTCAAGCGGTGAGCCAATGGAAGGTTGGATTGGCTCACCGCTTGAAGCGGTGGGTTGGTGGCTCGAAGCCATTATCACCTTCTTCTCCCATTTCTTCATTTTTTTTGATTTTTTCACCCCTTTAAATCCCAATCCAACTTCCCCTTATACATCGGAGATGCCCTTATGAAATTTGATTCGTTTTGAGTAGTTCCATATGTAAGCTGCATTGCATATCCACATTCCCACTTAGAAAGTGTGGTTCTCTACACCCGGTACAAATCATTTAATTATTATACTTTATTATTGATGAATGTTCTTTATGTACTTTCCAAGAATATGATGAATTTAATTATGAGGTCGGCCTAATGTAAACGTATAAACCAAGTCAAACTTGAGGAAAAGGGTCCAATAATGCACGCAGCCACAGTAACATACTATTCAAATCAGATGCAAGATTTTGAAGGTGTGTACACGCCTTAAAAAATATTATATTATAACGTTATATTATAACATGTTTTCTTTTGATCATAATATATTATTGTTGCACTAAATAAAAAATATAAAACTAAAAAAGTAAAAGTAATAAGTGTTTGAATTGGTTTTAGAAGTATAGTGAAGTTATTCAAAAACGGTGAATGACTCAACACATGATTAAATTTACTTGATTATTAGCAAATATATGCTCATCATGCTTTCAAGACATTTTCTTAAATTTGCATCTTTCTTATATCTCATGTATTCAATTTAACTCGTTTTTTTACGTCCAAAAATATTATTTATATTTGTCAAATATAAATATTTCCCTTAACATCACTAAACCCTTATAACTACTTTTGAAGTATAAATGTAAAATAAAATTAAAAGTTCGCAATTTCAAAATTCCTCCATAACCCAATGGATTAATGGAATTGAAAACGAAATATTTGTTCTCTTATCATGCATTTCATACTCAGAGAGCAAGGTTATATCAAACCATGAATCGTATCGCGTATCGTTTTCCATTCATATCGGATCGTATCGAGATACGTATCGTGTATCGTAAGATACATAATCAATTGTTAGAAATAATATAAAATATATTCCCAACAACCTCTTCAATCGGCTCAAAGTTTTGCTCCTCATTTTTATCAACCTCTTCAATCGGTTCAAAGTTAAACAATTAATCAATTTGTAAATTGACCAGGCAGTAGTATGCTTGTGAATACATATTATGCACACAAAAGAGTTTCATGGAATGCTTAGATTTATAATCAAACATTTAACTTAAATTAATTAGTTCGCATCATACATGCAACTAGTTTCTGCAAGTCACCGTAGTAATTTCAACACACCATATCATAAATCACCAGAATTATCAAAATATACATCAATTAAATTTTTTTTAAAAAAAAAAACATATGGGACATGTGTAAACAATTCAGCAGGAAAACATAATTAGTTCAAAATCCTCAATTTTTTTTCTTGAAAAAAAAAGTCAACCACACACTAAAAACAGGAAATTATCAAAACCCAATTAACTACCAAAAACCATCTGTGTCAAATTCAATATATTTAAATATATATTTTTTAGAACCCAATAAAATTGTACAGCATATGAAGAACAGGTTTAATTTCTAGCTTTTATGAATTGAAAAAGAGAATAATAATTACGAGATTAGGTTGGTTGAGCTGTTTCGGTAGATATTTTACAGAATATTGAAGAGAAAAATGAAGTAAAGATTTAAGGTTTTAAAAGAATCGTAATTATAATTTAGGGTCTAATGGGTTGTTGATTGCTCTGTTTTTTCACGTCTTTTACTTTCAGTTTTTTAATTTAAAAAAAAAAATGGGTCGCGAACCGGATCTGGTCGGATCCTACCGGTCCGACCCAGTTCAGAATAAAAAATCCATTTTTACTTGTATCGCATGTATCGCTTTCGTATCGCGATACATGCGATACCGAATCATATCGGACTGGTACATTATGAAACAAGACCCAAAACGATACGGAGTCCGAGTCGTATCGTTTTGTGTCGAAATCGAATCGTATCGCGAATCGTACGATATTAACTACACTGTCAGAGAGTAGTTAATACTATATATATAACTCCTAACATTAGTTATCGGAGGGAATTGCATTTCTCATACCAAACTTTTGTCTACTTTATACATTTCATATCAAAACTCTCAAAAAGACACATTTCATACCGTCGTTAGTTTTTTGACGAAAATGGTCACGTGACAAGCATGTGACCTTTAAATCACCATTTTCAACTCTTCAGGGGAATATTTGCAATTGGTCAGGGGGGAATTTGCAATTATTTTTAAGGTTCACCATCTACTCCACCTACACGGATTTTTCAGTTTTTCGGCGACTCGGGCCACCATTAAACCTCCCTCTGGTGGCTATAGCTTCGTCTTGACCTCCTCTACAAAGTTCATACACTATTTTGATGGTTCAGATCCATCCGTCACTTGTATTTCAGAATCTAAGAATTTCAATATTTTTTGTTTTTTCTCCGCTGCCGGCGGAGGAGGTCGACCCACCATCGAATACATACTGCCGTTCGTTCCCCTTGGTATGGCGGTTCTTTTGCCTGCAACCTCATCAGTTTTCACCTAGTATTGATGAAACTCCCGATTTTTAAAGTTTATGTTTTTATTCATCATCTTCTCCATTGCTTCTTCCATTCTTATTTTTTCTGGTTTTCTTTAACTCAAACCCTTCATAATTTTATGTTTCAATTAGATTTAATCCTCTCCCTTCTCTCACAAAAACCAAAAAAAATTGAAATCCTTGTGGTTATTTGTGGTTTCTTTCTATGTGAGATATGGTCTGTTTTCTGAGTAATGGACAATTCAATATCTGATATTAGATCACCATCCCCTCCCCTATTTGATGAGCTTATATCCCACTTGATTTATGGGGAAAGATTCGGATTGGACTTAAAGAACTCCAGTGTGAGAAACTTGGTAAATATTCCCCTGAAGAGTTGAAAATGGCGATTTAACGGTCACGTGCTTGTAACGTGACCATTTCCGTCAAAAAACTAACGGCGGTATGAAATGTGAAGAAACTAATTCAATTTTGGTATCAAATGTGTCTTTTTGAAAGTTTTGATATGAAATGTATAAAGTAGGCAAAAGTTTAATATGAAAAGTACAATTCCCTCTTAGTTATCGTGAGGCTAAATTGCATTTGGCACCCCAAAGCAATTCTTTCATTTTTTATTTTTCAGAAGAAGTGATTAATTATGAATCATTTTATTATTGATTTACATTAATTTGAGCTACATACATATTGAAGCACAACTATGAGGTTAATTGAAATATATTTTTCACACTTTATTCACATTTTTATTGGTAAAATCTCGTTAGAAATGAGTGAATGGTGGGACTTTTACCAAGACAACTTAATTTGAAGGCGCATTTTGTATTGTCTAGATTTTTTTTTAAATGGTGAATACATTGTTACATCAAACACTATATCGATCGAAATTATTATAATGATATCAAAATGAATTAATTACTAGTATAAACTAGAGATAATATTTACATTCGTAAAAGTTGAATTCATAATCAGCCTTATCATTAATCACTTGACTAAATCCTCATCGACTTTTGTATTTCAGATTTGAGGTCTCATTTTATTAGGTACAAAACGCAATTGTCAAGAGTGATACAGGTTTTGGCCCAAGATATTTTGAATAATTATTTTATTGTGACTACATGAAATCAAAAGTATTGTTAACTTTAAAGGAGTTGCCTAGAGTACGTCCTCACTCCTGAGTGCAGAAGGATCTTAAATTTCTTATTGTGTGATTATATATGTGGACCCCTTTTGTAGCATTTAAGTGGACCCCATATAAATTACCTTTTAATTGTGTGATTATTAGCCTTTTAATTATTGCGTGATTATATATATTAACCTTTTAAATAGTAATTGAAAGGTAACTTATTTACATTTATACATATTTTTTTACCAAATGTTTAATCCCTTTCGAGACGTATTGAACACATAAAATAGAGATTTATGAATGTTGTAATCAAACTCAAAAGAGTTTCAATATAATTAACATAAATCAGACTCGAATAATTCTATGTAATATAGTAAATATATATAAATTATTCTTAGTTCGTCGAGTAATTACATCTCGACTCGTTTGTTTAAAGATATAAAAGTTAATGATGTATAACAAATATGATAAAAACCACTTATTATGATTGTAATAGAATCAAATAATCCATTTTGAATATGTGGACCCCATTTTGTAGCATATAAGTGTCAAAAGCTTTTTGTTATATATTTTGCTATTAATTGATTTTTGACACTAAATTTTCACTTAAAACTACTTTTAACGTAATTATATTCACTGTACTATAATATTATTCTACTTTGAAAGAAATATTTTTTAATTAGGAACTAATAAAATAATATTTATGACTAACTATGCCGAAATAATGTAGATTTGTTATGTTATCTATTTTGAATACATTAAACATCTAATTACTATTTTTATATTTTTAATACTTGAGGAAAAGGAATTTGTTGGGCACCCAAACTAAGTGTGCGGGTGACATCAATTGTCCTGTGGCATCCAAACTGAGTGTGCGGATGGAGACCCAAACTGAGTGTGCGGGTGGAGCTACAATCGAATATCGTGGGCGCTTGCGTGAATGCACTATAAAGGAAGGGTATGCGCATTCCCTAACACTAATTGGTTTTGGGGCAAGTGGTAGCGCCTAAGGTCCTACAGAATTAATTACACGGGCCCTGGATTCCACATTTCCACTGTATAACAGGGCCGGCTTTGCTCATCACCAACTTAATAAGCGTTCATGTCGATCCTATGCCTCTTTCATTCCCCATTTTCTTTTGCCATGTATTGATTGAATGAGTGGAGCAATAACATGTTATTTAAACATAATTAGATTCTAGCACAAATCGGGACTATATTCAATTTTTCATAAGTGTCATTTGCTGATTAAAGTTTGAAAGGCTTGGAGGGATAAATGGAATTGACAATATTTAAACCCATGAAATTTTTTATTTATTAACAAAGAAACAGAAACATCTATAATTTTCTGCAGTTAGAAATAACATAAGGAATTTTTTTAGGCTAAATCAGACTAATCGATGCTCGAATATAAAGTTGCTTACGCTTTTGTTCCTCATGGACAAAATGTTATATTTTCATCCTTCTGACATAATACATTTTACAGCAATTATTTTTCAGGCCAATTATCGGCAAAAATATACAACGTGCAAAACATGTACATTTTCGCAGGGTAGTTTTGGAATATCATATGTTCTAATGTTTCAATGTTACATTTACATCCCTCGATTTTATATTATGTTTCATTTTCGTCCTTATTGTTTCAAAGTTTGTTGCATTAAAGTAATTTATTTGCTCCATTTTCATTTTTTTTACCCCACAACTCCCATTATCTTTTTTATTGTAAAAATCTTCAAACTTAAAATATTTTGTTGTAATTTTGAGATTGAAGAATTCAGAGTTCTTTCTTAGATAAAGGGTCAGTTTGGCTTCACTTTTGTATAATTAATTTTAGAAAAATTGATTCACGTATTTATGCTTTTAGAAAGAAAAAGAATTGTTATTAAGTATATTTAGCTTCTGGTTTCAACTTTTCTATGTTAGTTTTAGAAATGCAGTTTTTTCTTAATTTACAAAATTGTCCTTATTTATATATTGAAAAATACCATCAGATAATAGTTTTATATGTATATATAACTAATATGTTTAATTTAAAGATAAAAATTGAGCCAATAAATTACTTTTATGCAATAAAATTTGAAATAACATAGTAATATGAGGAATGTAATTATAATACTGAAATATTATATACTATGGTATTCCAAAAATATTCTTATCAAAATGAAGGAACAGTAGGCACAGATTATCAGTGCCTTTCACTGCCCTCAAACCTGGGTTTGGGCATGATTCAGCCATAGACCATGGCCAATCTAAATCCATATAATACTTTGATAAGATGACTATATCTTCAGAGAAAATATCTCAATCGGAATCAATCATCCTAAAAGACCCCAATACACTCCAAAACCCGTAGCTAGGGTTGTTCACGGTTCGGATAATAGACCGGATCGTATTGAATCGAAATGAGTTCGGTAAAAATCGAACCGAACCAAATCTATTCGGTTCGATTTTAGGTTTTGAGATTTGACCTAATTCGATTCGGTTCGATTAATCTTTAACCGAACCAAACTGAAAACCAAAACTTTGGTTCAATTAGTTAACATTTTCTTTTTCGATTTTATGGACTTTAAAATCCTTAATTTTATGCCTATGGATATGAATTTTATTTGTTTAATTTATGCCAATTGAGAATTGTTAAATGTTAGTTTTTGCAGTTGGATTGTAAAGTTCTTTAATTATGCCTATGATATGAATTCCAGTTGTTTAATTTATGTCACTTGAGGATTGTTAAATGTTAGCCACTTAATTATTTAGTTCTATGTTATGTTTAATAATGTTTAATGTTATGGTTACCTATTCATTTTTTGTTTTTTATGATATATGATATAGTATTTGATTATGTATTTTTTAATAAATTATATATAGTATAAAATTTCGTTTAAACCGAATCTAATTTTTTCAGTTAAAACCAAAAAATGAATTAGGATGTTCAGTCCGGCTTCTGTTTTAAAATATAAAGAACACTGAATGAATAGCAGGCCACATAAGATCACCCTTTTTACTTAGGCCATCTCCAGCCGAAGAGGGGAGGCAAGCAACAGCCCCCCCATCGGCTGGAGACGAGCTTCCCCCCGGATGGGCAGACAGGCATCCGGGGGGAGTTGCCTGCCTGGCTGCTCCTGGACGCGCGCGTCCAAGCTCCCTTTTTTTTTATTGTTTTTTTAAAGTTAATTAATTTGATGTGTAAAAAATATATAATTTTTTTTAATACTTATTAACTATGGTTTAATATTTTCTTTAAAAAAACTTAATCATAATTTTGAAAGATATAATGTTTTCTCCTTCATATTTATACTATTTGAAGACCACTCAAACACTATTGTCAAATATGGGATAAAAATTTAACTCTCCTTATCCCACATTAATTTGAAGATAGTATTTGAGTGACATTCAAGTTGTATAAATATGAAAGAGAAATCATTATATCTTTAAAAAATGGACATAGGTTCAAATAATCCATCCAAACTAAGAAATACATTCTTTGTCCAAAAATATAAAAGTCCTTATATATATAGATTTGCAATTTAAGGATCTTATATGTAGCTTAATTTTAGGTGTTCTCAATTTATATTTTTCTTTACATACAAACTTTAGCCTAAATTAACAAAATAAATCATTTGAATAACTAAGCAATTATTCCAATATATATATATATATATATATATATATATATATATATATATATATATATATATTCGTAATTAATCAATAACAATAAGAAACAAATTCTTGGACTATACATACTATCATCAATCTTTTTTGTCAAGTGTTCACAAGTAAAAACACCCCATCAGATTATGAATTTATAAAACACCCTTGGACTATACATACTATCATTAATATTGTTGTTGTTTTCCATTAATTATGTTTACTCATTTTTTATTTTTTTATTTTATTTTTATGAATCCCTTATTTTTGTTGTTGTTGTTGTTGTTAAATGAGAGTGGGGAATGTTTGAGATTGAAATAAATGTTTTGGATTTTTGGTTCGGTTGGAGATGACGGACTTGACAAGACAAGCAGACCAGCAGGTAGGCAGACAGACAAACAAGTATGAGGGGGCTATTGCCTGTTTCGGCTGGAGATGGCCTTAGTACACTCTATGATCAGGTACCTCTAGAACCTACAAGAGTCGCCTCTAGAATTTCCATTTGATGTGTTTGTACCTTATGTTTGATAGTTTGTTATTTATTTCCTTTCCGTTCTTGAAATTGATGATGTCGTTTTATATGTTTCATGTTTGTAATATCCTCGGGTCAGATATTCGAACATACAATTTTCCGTGTTTCAATCTTTCGGCTATGGGCTTTTCGAGGTTGATAGTCTAACTCTGAGTCATGACGTGGTCAACTCGGTGATGGTCTAATTAATCTCTAATTATTTTGGAAAGAACATATATTTTTGTTTGTTGGTTTATGTCTATGCCTTGATTTACACATTCTTCGTTCGAATTGTTGTTTCAAAACTTTTATGCCTCCAAATTATATTTATATAAAATACAAGGTATTTTGAAACTTTTTTAATTTTTTATAAATTGATCGTTTTAATCTTGTATAATTAAAGTTTGTTTGTTCAATTTTAATTCTAATTTTATCTAAGTGGTTTAGGTAGAGCCACCCAGGGAGGGTTCATGTCAGGTTCGTACCATGATTAGGACCGTTACAAAAGGTTAGGGTAGTGAAGATGGTTGATTTAACTTTTTTCTTTTAATATTTAAGTAAGGGCAATACAGTGAATTTTTTGTACTTTGCATTCCCGAAACATGAAAAACAGGCACTTTGCACCACTGAAACTTAGATTTAGCACTTTGCACCCTCTTTTATTTTCAGACAAAAAGTCAAGGGCAAAATAGGTAATTAAATTTTAAATCTTTGGCACTTTGCACCATCAAAACTTGAGAATTTGGCACTTTGCACCCTCAAAATAAAATTAGCACATAACATCCTCTAATTAATAAATTATATATAGTATAAAATATTGTTTAAACCGAATTTTATTTTTTCGGTTAAAACCAAAAAATGAATTAGGATGTTCAGTCCGGCTCCTATTTTAAAAAATAAAGAACCGAAATTCAGTTCGATTTTCACCGAATGAACAGCAGGCCACATAAGATCACCCTTTTTACTTAGTACACTCTATGATCAGGTGCCTCTAGAACCTACAAGAGTCGCCTCTAGAATTTCCATTTGATGTGTTTGTACCTTATGTTTGATAGTTTGTTATTTATTTCCTTTCCGTTCTTGAAATTGATGATGTTGTTTTATATGTTTCATGTTTGTAGCATCCTCGGGTCAGATATTCGAACATACAATTTTCCGTGTTTCAATCTTTCGGCTATGGGCTTTTCGAGGTTGATAGTCTAACTCTGAGTCATGACGTGGTCAACTCGGTGGTGGTCTAATCTCTAATTATTTTGGAAAGTACATATATTTTTGTTTGTTGGTTTATGTCTATGCCTTGATTTAAACATTCTTCGCTCGAATTGTTGTTTTTGAAAACTTTTATGCCTCCAAATTATATTTATATAAAAAACAAGGTATTTTGAACCCTTTTTTTAATTTCTTATAAATTCATCGTTTTAACCTTGTCTAATTAAAGTTTGTTTGTTCAATTTTAATTCTAATTTTGTCTAAGTGGTTTAGGTAGAGCCACCCAGGGAGGTATCATGTCAGGTTCGTACCCTGATTCGGACTGTTACAAAAGGTTGGGGTAGTGAAGATGGTTGATATAACTTTTTTCTTTTGAAATTTAAGTAAGGGCAATATAGTCTATATAATAATATACATATTTAAAAGATAAAGAAGGATTTTAGATATATTTTAAAATTGAGTAGATTTTGCGAATTCTTTCATATAAAAACAATCTTAAGCACGATTTCTTCAAAAGTTATTTACACCTTTCAATTATTACAAAAAATATGGTACAAACTTATTTATGATATTTTGCTCTTATAAAAGTTAATTCGGCTTTTTGCCAACCAACATTATAAATATACCACTCAGTTTTATATTTTCATATTCATCTCCTCTCTCATTTGAGGGTTTGAGTCGAAAACACTCTCGATTATATCAATTGTTTGTCTTTTATCAAACTCAATTCCCAAATTTCACAAGTTTTAGATGTGAATAATTGACGAAAAAGGCAAAACCTTGGAAGAATTCTATCTTCGCGCATAATTGACGAAAAAGGCAAAACCTTGGAAGAATTCTATCTTCGCGCATTCAGCATTTTTTCTCAAGATCAAATTTAATTAGGTACACATTTATAGAATGCATTTGATTTACTTTTATGAGCTAAATGAGAAAATGAATTTTTATGAGTATCTACTCTGGGAATCTATCTCCTAGGGTATTATATTAAATTGAGAATGAGATTGTTTTTCTTGTTTTTCAATTTTTATTTGATGATTTCTTAATTCTAGATTACGAAAGTGAGAGAACAAAAGGGTTCTTAAATCTAGATCACTAAAAAATTATAAAGCATAATTAATGCGGTGAGATCTCGAGGAGAGTTACTTCAAACTTCCTAAAATCCGAAATTCCCCTCTTGAAATAAAATATTAAGTCATATTGGGTAAACTATAAAATGAAGTTTTATAGATCCAAGCCTTCCATCGATAGGGACTAGTGTAGGTTGTCTACTTATCGTTGAAGGTGATCCAGAGTCTGGCACCCTAGGCGAAGAAAGGGACAATACACGAAATTCCTTGATTCTTGTTTATAACTAAACTCGACAAGGGTGTGGACTGGTCGGGACGTGAAAATCGACCAATAACCAGTTACGGGGATTTCATGACCGGGCCCATTGCTCATCAAGATTGACTGGGTTAGACTTAAACGAGTAGTGACATTTATGATGTAGCAGTGCTAGATAAATGCGAAAATCGAGGCAACATAGCTTGAAGGTTGTGGAGTAACACAATTGGTAAAAGTATACCTACCTAGGGAGTTAATTGTATGGTCACGAGTCGTGGGTGCAATTAATGTCTGCTGGGTCGTCAAGACCTACTAGGAAATAGAATTTCCCGAACAATGAAAGGGGTTATTGTTTCGATAAAATAGTGGGAGAACTTTTTCGATAGAAAGACCAATCTTCGTTAATTATAAGTATTATCTTAAATTTGTCTGCTTATTGTTGTCTTTTATTATTTATATTTAGCCATGCCAAAATTCACTGTCAATTGCGAACAAACAATATTGCAAATCTGGGTATCATCACTCCACGAGAAAGGCACGACTGGGTTTAACAATATTAGTGAATATTGTATTTACCTGATCAAAAGGATAAATCGAATCAATGAGCTTGGAGCTAGATTGACTCTAGATGATAAAATGAAAATCATCACAAATGGCTTACCTGAATCATTCTCTCATTTTATCGATCATTGTGAAGTTCCAAGCAAAGGAATTGAGACCAATGATTTGCATAAGTTGTTAGACAAATATGAGAAAGCCCTCGAAAGAGGACAAGGACTGATCGAAGGAAAGAATTGTCCCTTATGTAAGAAAGATGAGGAACTGAGGAACATGACTGATGAGGAATTCCGAAACATACTTGACCAAGGTATGACCTAAGATTTTTCCCTTTTGATGAAATACATCTTAAGATTTTCTTTTGATGTAAAACATCTTAAAATTTCTGGTTTATGTAAAAGTGTTTACAGAGGATGATTGGAACGTGCTGCATGTAACCAAGTTCGGGTTTCAACTGCACTTGAGGGAAACATACTTCAGGGAATGGGTCAAGGAGCATCTGGATTTTACTTATTAGCAAATGTTTTACTTTAATTCTCGATTTAGGCATTAATTAAAGTTTTGTCTATTTATTTCGAACTTTGTACGAAACATTCTTAGCTTTACCATTATGAATGGAATTATTTTGATTAAAGCTTTTAATTCGTACATAAATGCTTTAATGTTGTAAATAAAGCAAAGAGATAAGCATTGATAAAACTTGATAAACAATTATGCTAAATCAAGAAAAGAAAAACAAATTAGATAATAATCCACATTCGAACATATTTCCCAAAAGAAGGAATCGATGGATTGTTCTCAATCATGGCTCTTGAAATATAGAACATTGATGAATTCAAAACATGCGAATCCTGTCTAAATAGGAAAAATAATCGATTAACAAGGTATTTTAAAATACCAAGTGTTTAATGGATGAAATCTGTTAAGACACATGTGGATCACTAAAGCATTAGTGCGAGTAATTAATTGCTTCATGAAATGTCCTAATGGCATTTATGATATGAGTACTTTGGAAGGTACAAGTTTTTGGAAAGGTTGAAGGGTTCAAAGTGTTTCGTGAAGGCACTAGGTAAAGTGCAAGTATGGAAATGTTGAAAGGATTCAAAGGAATTCAAAGCCGAAACAATTAAGGGCATTAAAGTATGATCACTCGATATAATCGAAGTGATTATTACATAAGCCTTAAATTACTCAAATTATCTAAATCAAGAATAAAATTCTTGAATAGCAAGTTAAATCTAATAAAAGGAATCGAACTATGAAAGACTAGATTCATTCCTTAATTAGTATTGCTAAGATTCCTCAATCAATTCTGGGGTTCTACCCCATGACTCTAGAAGGATACTTAGACTAGTAACCTCTTTAAGTCAATTCCTACAAAAAAATTTGTAGGAATTCAATTGAGAAAATTTGTAGGGTATCGAACGAAATTCATTGGATACCTGTTCCATGATCCTAAAGAACGAAATGAGTCCGTTGCTAAGGATACCCAATTCTTAGAGGGTGGTTCCCTCGCTAATAGAAATGGGATTTCACCATGGAACTTGATGAAGTCCTAGACTTGGACACATCCCTACAAATAGTGGGAGTATATTTTCTAACCTACTGAACCAAAAATTTTGTACACCAAAATTTTGAAGATTTGATCGAATTCGAAAAGAATTAGTCCGTTCACGAATATGATCGATTTGATAGTGATCCAAGGACTTCCGAAATATCTATGTATAACATAGATTCGGGAACATAGCTTAAAACGCTATGTAGTGTGAGTGGATTTTTAATAATCTATTTAGAAACGCTGAACCATAGAAGCTTCGTATGACCACGAGGCATAACCATTGGATGTAATTCCAAAGGTGAAACTATGGTTATAGACCAGTATCCCGAAGCTGGAACATGCGACTGGATGAGACAATCAAGGTAGTTGACTTTATCAAAATTGCATGTAAATCTCAGTGTACAAAAGGATCAGTGGGAGTTTTTGCAATTCTTCATTAAAAGGATTTAAGGGATACATCTCACGTATTGGCAGTACGTATCTATGGCAATGTTATTAAAACCGGATCGGACCGACCGGTCCAACCGCGAACCAGAGGTTGGTCCGGTCCGGTTTACCCCCTAAAACCATTTACACCAAAACCCAGTTTGAACCGGGTTGAACCTGTCTGAAACCGCCAAACCGGTGAACCGGTATGGACCGATTCAACCCAGTTTTGAATTTCCTTTTTTTTTTTTTTAATTTTTTTTAATTTTTTTAATGTTAAAAATTCTTGTAAAAGTTGGGATTCGAACACCTAACCTTTAGATTGAAACATAACTTTCTTACCATTTGAGCTACATCATTTTTGTTGAACTTTTAGTACAAATTAAAATTTATAAATTATAGAAATTTGTAGCCAAATTTATTTATAAATTAGATAATTAACTCAAATAAATATTTCACATTTTATGAATGAAAATTTATACTCAAATAATTTATTAAAAATTATTCTATAAAAAATTTATTTTCAATATTATTTTTAGGATAAAGAGTCAAATCGATATAAATGCAAGTTTGACTTTGAATATTAGACGTTTATACATAAACATACTTTAAAATTTATGAATTTCTTAGTTTGTTGTATTTTTAACTTGCACTTTTAAATTTTTATAAAGAAATATAATCATTTATATTAGCATACAAATTAGTACCATATTACCGTTATGATATAAGTTAGATAAATATTATATGATTTAATTTTAGTATAATATAACAAATTTTATATTTTTAATCAATTGTAGGATAATGTTTAAATTTTACGCACATTACATATACTTTAAAATTAATTATATTTATTATATTATTATGACGTCATCCGGTCTGATCAGTGGTTCGATCGGTTCGACCAGTAAAACCAGTAACCAGTTGGCTCACCGGTTCACTGTCTGGTCCGGTTCTGAAAACATTGATCTATGGTAATAGATTAGAGAAGATGTTTTGAAATCCTAAATCTTAGTACATGGACAAAACTGAATAAATCAGTATGGAAAGTTATAGAGAGGACAATTTCCATAGAGATATAAAATCTCTCTCAAAGTCAATGAGCCCTACATTTGATGAGTAAAGAGGATAATATCTCTATACACCTTCTAACTAAAAGGTGGCATAATATATGCAACGTCATGTTCAAGACCAGACTAAACACATGCTATGAGTATCATAAGTTGTTGTTAGTCGAACTCCAGTAAGGAGTACTGGATCACCGAAAAGAGCATTCCTTAAGAACTCTGGGAGTTCTGAGGATATCTTGCTGGTAAACGGTAATAATGAAGAATTGGAACTCGAAGGATTTAATGATTCGAGTTTCCCGTCTGATGTGAATATAATATTCTGGTTTTATGGGGCAACGATGATTTGAAAAAGTTCAAAAGGACAATCGATGCCGGGTAAACCATTAAAACAGAATATTTCGTAGTATCGAATACAGCGAAGAAAGTGTTTGGACGAAAACTTCTTCCAATAAATTAGAAGAAGTACCTAGCATTGCAAGGCCTATAGTTATGTTCTAAGATAACTTAAGGTAATTGTTTTAACAAAGGAATCAAGATCTCACCCATGATCTAAACACAAGTATGCCATATGATCTGGAAAATCATAGGTAGAAAAAGGACATGGGAGCAAACCACGTCAAGAGACAACATAGCAGATCCACTAATTAAGTCATAATCACAAAAGGGTTCGACGGACATCTTGAGAGAGATGTGCCTTAGAAATGTATGTGATTGGCTTTAGGGCAAGTGGGAGATTGATAGGATAGTGCCCAGCAAGCCAACAAATATAAGCTTGTTAAGGAACTACCTTTAGAAGCAATCTTATGATTCATAAGATAATACGCCCGTTTATTCATAGTACGTGATTTAAACAATGGCCAACTTCATCTCTCGCGAACTTATCTAAGCGATTTGATGAAACCCTGAGATCACTCATGACTATGGGACTATACACTTCAGTACTGAGTGTGATCTATCATGAAACAGTCTCAAAGGTCGTGATCTCGAAAACGTTCCAAGTCATAGATTCATATCGAGATGGGGTATCGAATGAATAGTCAAGACTTGCAGGATTATGCATGATTCACATGGTGTGAATTTGTTGTAGTTTCATGAACAAGGCATTTAATGCTAGTGCATATGACTAGGTGGTTCCATAGGGGATCGAACGCATCGAACGACCCGAACAGAGAAACCCATCGTGGAAGTGCGTTAAGCATATCGGTAATGGGATGTCTCTCAAGACTTATAATAGTATACGATTTAGTCCTTTGACTTGAGGTACTAGGGCGAATTCGGTACAGGGGAATACGTACTTTGATTTAGGAGCCGATCACATAGCTTGTTCATTGTGCGACTACTTTGGGTACGTATGAACGTGTGCGCGGATAGTTAGTACTAATATAGGATCTATCGACTCATCCTGATAAGATGAGAGAATTTTCTATACATTCTTAGATAATATATCCGAGGAATCTGCGGCCGCAGTCGGTGACGGATTTGGAAAGGGGTTTCCAAATTTAGCAGTCACACTGGATTATTATCCTGAATTAGAAAGTACATAATTGAGATAATTAGAGGTGCCGATCAATTCACACACCCTAGGTCTCAATCGGGAAGTTAGTCGCTAGAAGGACCGTATGTACATGGCATTTATAAGAGTTGAAGGTTAACGAATATCAATTCACCTGAAGTTGGGCCTCACGGGCTTGTGGCTAGACATCGACCATGAGGTGTGGGTACTCCTGAATTAATAGGGAAATTAATTCTGGAGTTGTCAATTAAAGTGGTTAATTGATCGAAGCAATTAATTACATATTAATTGCTCACTAATTAAATCGCGAAAGTCGTGGGCCTGCTGCCAATTGATGGTGAACCTAGAGGGTCACACACAATACAGTTGGACAGTGATAGTCTGAAAGGAAACAATTTATTTAAGGAATTAAATCAATAAATGAATTAAAGTATTAATTCAAAAGGAAGAATAATTAATTAGAAGTAACTAATTAATTAATCAAGAATTAAAGTGTTAATTCGAAATGGAGAATCATTAATTAGAAGTGACTAATTAATGAATCAATTGGAATTTTTTTATTGATTAAATCCTCAATTAAAGTGTTAATTGGAAGAGATTAATTAATTAATAGTGGATTAATTAATTAAAAGCATATGGGCCAAATATTGTAAAGATAAATTAATCTAGGATTAATTAATCTTGCATGGGCCGATTTTGTTAAGGGAATAATGATCAAATTAAATTAGGATTGATTAAAGCACATGGGCCGATTTTAATGTTGATTATTTAATTAACATGGCCGATTTTTGCTTGGGAAATAAGTCTTGGATTAATGTTGATCATGATTGGTTATGATAGGGATTAAAAGAGTTTTTGTTATCTTGTGTAACTAGAAAAAAGATTGTGATATATCTTGTTTCCTAAAATGATGAGATCTTGTTTATCTTGTATCTTGATATGGAGAGATCCTTTCAAGATTTAATATATATCTATTAGGAGAAGGAGTCTTCTAATAGAGATATCTATATATACTAGTTATACATAATCAAATCAAGAGAGGGAAAACCTAAGAAAGAAAGAAAATCAAAACACAAGAAAACAAAGAGGCCGAAAATTTTCAGCCCCTCTCGCCCCTACTGCTTAGCTGAACCCTGTCAGAAAATCGCCCCCACCTGTGTAGGATTTTCTCCAAGTTTTTCTTCCCGGATCTGAATCCAATTCCTGGCGAGACAATTCCTTAATCCTAGTTCTATGCCTGGGGATTACGCGAAGTCACTCAAATCCAATTGGTGTGGACTTTCTCTAGAGGCACAACACTTGGGGGTGCTCTAGTGAACAATTGAAGACCGGAGAAAAACCACCACCTTGCATGTGGTGAGGTAAAATAGCTTTTACCATCCTATTTATTTTTAGTACATGTTTGCTGAAAATAAATTCAACCTTATTCATATGTGCTAATAAGAATTCCTGGGATTTGGTGTATAAATAAAATTTTAAATTCCGCACTGTTGTAGTTGACAATTATACCCATAAAAATCCCAACAGTGGTATCAAAGCCAGGTTATTATGCACGTATGAAAAAGGTCTGAACACTTCAAATTTCGTGAATTTGTTTATTTGTCGTGTTCTATGCATGGATCTTGCTGATTATGATTAATTATGTCTTCGGGTAAATAGCATAATTCTTATTTGGGCCAGATCTGTAATTTACGAAATTTACAAGATTAAAACTGCAATTTACGATTTTTAAAAAAATCTGGACAGAATCTGAAATTTTATTTTTCTGGAAATTCTGGGCTGAAATTGAAAATCTATTTTTCTAAGCGATAGGGATCTGTTTGCAATTTTCGTAAGTTGTGTGGTTGTTTTGCAATTTATGAAAACTTGAGGGGCAGTTTTGCGATAACAAAAGTTTCTGGAATTAAAATATAAATTTCTATTTTCTGGGCCAATTTGCAAGTTCTGGAATTTTGGGGCTAATTTGCTATTTCCGAAAGTTTTGGGGTCAAAAAGTAATTTTCAGAAATTGAGTGACCAAACTGTAATTTTCAAAAATTGAAATTTCCAGAACCTGATTTATGCTTAAAAGGTGTTTTATTATTCGAAGAATTAATTTTATCCTAATTAGTAGTGGACTAAAGTAAGAACCATGAGATATTTTAAAAGGGGTTTTAAAATAGAAATTGTGATTTAATTTTAAAAGAGGTTTTAAAATAAAATCAAAGGGTCATTTTAAAAGGGGGTTTTAAAATGATAGTTGAAAGATTTTTTTTAAAGGGGTTTTAAAATTAGAATCTTGGGTTATTTTAAAAGGTAGTTTTAAAATAATATAAGAAATAAGAAAATGTATGCTCTACGTGAAATTGTTTACGTGGTTCTCGATCGCGCGAGCCTTGTTTAGGTTAGATGTGATTGGTTATTTTAAATCTTATTGGTTTTATTGGGTCTGCGAGCCTTAAGTTTTGGGCCACTTTGAGCCATTGTAATAGATAGGGCTTCACTGTTTTATTAGTTTAGAATGGAGGCTCGTTACAAGCAAGGTGGGAGCCCAAGATGACTAAAGGCCATGTATGCATGGTAAAATGTGTAATAGAATAGGTCTCTATGAAATCCAATAGATTGACCAATAGGACCATCGTCTTTGGCTCGATGGTGGTCCGCATAGGAGGCTCCGGATCGAAAACATACTGTGGTAGCATGCATGATAGGTGTGACTGTTTTATTTTATTTGTTGATTATTTTGGCTTGCGCGCTAGAATTTAGATCACTAAAAAATTATAAAGCATAATTAATGCGGTGACATCTCGAGGAGAGTTACCTCATTCGGTTCGGTTTTAGGTTTTAGTGTTGGTCCCAAGTGGTCAGAAGAGGTTTAGAGGGGGGGGGGTGAATAAATCTCTTTAAAATTTTCTTCCAATTTTAACTTTAAAACTTTTCTCTAACTGTGAACAGACTAAGCTGATCAGAGTAGTAAGTTAAAATTCTGTTCGCGAACAAATCTTTGAACAGGTTTGTTGACCACTCGTCTGATAGTTACTTAGCTGATTTTGTTAAAATCAGTTTTAATACTTAGAGTACTTGCAGCGGATTTATAAAGTGTTTTTCACAAGTATTCCTAGTAGTTTGAAAAATATTTCCCCAGTTTTATAAACTCCTTTAAATTATTTTTCAAACAGTTAAGTAAAGTGTTTTAAGCAAACTTGAAATATGCAAGTGGAAATGCACATAAAACACAAGTAATTTTTATAGTGGTTATATGGATGTAAATATCCTTTAATCCACTCGTCCAAGTCACAAAGATCTTGGGTTATACTAGAAACACAAAGTAACCAGTACACTCTGCTTACGCCGATCAACAAATGAACAGGCCGTAAGTGCGCAGTAAGAAATCACAAAGAAATCCTACTCTCTGAAGTAATATCACTCACTTAGATGGATATCTACTTCTCACAACACTCTATTTTACAAATTCACTCAGAAGATGTGTATAGCTTTGTTCTTCAACTTCGCTTTTCGTCAACAAATGACTAAGCTGATGAGTGAGCTGCTCTTGAGACTTAAGAGTTCTGCTTCGAAAAATTCTCTCAGAAAGTGTGTTGCTTATCTTCTCTTCGTCTCTTCCAGCTATTTATACTTGAGGTTTGAAAAATGTCCGTTGAAGAGAGACAAGATTCAAATTCCTCGAGTACTGGTCCTTAAAATCCGCGAACGGCTCTTTTGCAGTCTATCCGTACTGTTAACAGTACTATTCTGCAGGCAGCATTAAATGCACCCAGCTGATGCGAAGCGTTTCTTCAATCATTTGTCTTTAATAACCTTGTACTTCAGCATTTATTACTCCAAGGGGCATTTATTACCGTTGGGAAGACTTTATGATCCTTTCCACTTGGCTGACGAAAGTGCAAGTCTGATGGCGAACTAGGCTGATCTCAAACTTGAACAAATCTGATTTGAGTCGGCTGATCTTCATCAGTCTGATATCTTTCTTTCAGCAGATCAGAAGTCTTGGACCTTGAAATTTGACTCTTCTGATGTCTTCATTACTTAGTCAAAATTTCTTCAAAGGGATCATCAGCTAAGTTACTCCATACTTAGCGGATATTGAAGTTTTGGAATGCATCAAAACCTCCCTTATTATTTTGTCTTCAGTGCCTTCATCTTCATCCTTATCCAACATTTAGGTTTTGAGATTTGACCTAATTCGGTTCGGTTCGGTTAATCTTTAACCGAATGAAACTGAAAATCAGAACTTTGGTTCAACTAGTTAACATTTTTTTTCGATTTATGGACTTTAAAATTCTTCAATTTATGCCTATGGATATGAATTTTATTTGTTTAATTTATGCCAATTGAGGATTGTTAAATGTTAGTTTTTGCAGTTGGATTGTAAAGTTCTTTAATTTTATGCCTATAATATAAATTTTAGTTGTTTAATTTATATCATTTGAGGAATGTTAAATGTTAGCCACTTAATTATTTAGTTATATGTTATGTTTAATAATGTTTAATCTTATGGTTACCTATTAAATTTGATGTTTTTTATGATATATGATATAGTATTTGAGTAGGTATTTTTTAATAAATTATATATAGTATAAAATATTGTTTAAACCGAATTTTATTTTTTCGGTTAAAACCAAAAAATGAATTAGGATGTTCAGTCCGGCTCCTATTTTAAAAAATAAAGAACCGAAATTCAGTTCGATTTTCACCGAATGAACAGCAGGCCACATAAGATCACCCTTTTTACTTAGTACACTCTATGATCAGGTGCCTCTAGAACCTACAAGAGTCGCCTCTAGAATTTCCATTTGATGTGTTTGTACCTTATGTTTGATAGTTTGTTATTTATTTCCTTTCCGTTCTTGAAATTGATGATGTCGTTTTATATGTTTCATGTTTGTAATATCCTCGGGTCAGATATTCGAACATACAATTTTCCGTGTTTCAATCTTTCGGCTATGGGCTTTTCGAGGTTGATAGTCTAACTCTGAGTCATGACGTGGTCAACTCGGTGATGGTCTAATTAATCTCTAATTATTTTGGAAAGAACATATATTTTTGTTTGTTGGTTTATGTCTATGCCTTGATTTACACATTCTTCGTTCGAATTGTTGTTTCAAAACTTTTATGCCTCCAAATTATATTTATATAAAATACAAGGTATTTTGAAACTTTTTTAATTTTTTATAAATTGATCGTTTTAATCTTGTATAATTAAAGTTTGTTTGTTCAATTTTAATTCTAATTTTATCTAAGTGGTTTAGGTAGAGCCACCCAGGGAGGGTTCATGTCAGGTTCGTACCATGATTAGGACCGTTACAAAAGGTTAGGGTAGTGAAGATGGTTGATTTAACTTTTTTCTTTTAATATTTAAGTAAGGGCAATACAGTGAATTTTTTGTACTTTGCATTCCCGAAACATGAAAAACAGGCACTTTGCACCACTGAAACTTAGATTTAGCACTTTGCACCCTCTTTTATTTTCAGACAAAAAGTCAAGGGCAAAATAGGTAATTAAATTTTAAATCTTTGGCACTTTGCACCATCAAAACTTGAGAATTTGGCACTTTGCACCCTCAAAATAAAATTAGCACATAACATCCTCTAATTAAGAACAAATCATCAACTTGCACCCTCGAAACACATAATAAATGGGCACTTTGCACCATAAAACACAAAATAGCACTTAACATCCTCAAATAAAAGAAAAACCCAAACCCCTCCGATTTTGCGGCAAAGTTGACCATTGAGGTGAAAAAAATCTAAGGCAAAATAGGTAATTATTTATAGGTCTTTGATATTTTGAAGGAGACAATGAGCCTTTGAGAAATTTACTTATACTTTATTTAGTTATTCATGGATATGTATATTGGCGAAAAGAAAGATGGAGAGAGAAATGAGTACGTTCTAGTATTTATAATTGTATTTTGCAAAATTTAAGGAAAAAAATGAATTACCTATTTTGCCTTAAATTTTTTCATCCCAATGGTCAACTTTGACGAAGAAAACAAGGGATTTGAGTTTTTTTTTTTTTTTAATTTAAGGGTGTTAAGTGTTAATTTTGTGTTTTGGGATACAAACTGTTCATTTATTATGTTTCGGGGGTGCAAGTTGCTGTTTTGTTCTTAATTAGAGGATGTTAAGTGCTAATTTTATTTTGGGGATGCAAAGTGTCAAATTCTCAAGTTTTGAGGGTGCAAAGTGCCAAAGATTTACAATTGAATTACCTATTTTGCCCTTGAGTTTTTGCATGAAAATAAAAGAGGATGCAAAGTGCTACATTTTTTATATTTTGAGGATGTAAAAGTGCTAAATCTAAATTTCGGAGGTGCAAAATACAGAAAACCCCAATACAGTCTATAAAAAATATACATATTTAAAAGATAAAGAAGGATTTTAGATATATTTTAAAAATTGAGTAGATTTTGCGAATTCTTTCGTATAAAAAACAATCTTAAACACAATTTCTTCAAAAATTATTTACACCTTTCTATTATTACAAAAAATATGGTACAAACTTATTTATGATATTTTGCTCTTATAAAAGTTAATTCGGCTTTTTGCCAACATTATAAATATAATTATCAGTTTTATATTTTTATATTCATGTCCTCTCTCATTTGAGGGTTTGAGTCGAAAACACTCTCGATTATATCAATCATTCGTCTTTTATCAAACCCAGTTCTCAAATTTCTCAAGTTTTAGATGTGAATAATTGACGAAAAAGGCAAAACCTTGAAAGAATTCTATCTTCGCGCATTCAACATTTTTTCTCAAGATCAAATTTAATTAGGTACACATTTATAGAATGCATTTGATTTACTTTTATGAGCTAAATGAGAAAATGAATTTTTATGAGTAGAATCTATCTCCTAGGGTATTATATTAAATTGAGTATGAGATTGTTTTCTTGTTTTTCAATTTTTATTTGATGATTTCTTAATTCTAGATTACGAAAGTGAGAGAACAAAAGGTAGCATGTTTATTGGTTTGATTTATGGGTTAAAATAAAAAAAATTTACCAAGAAAGATTTCTCTTACATAATAGCCGAGACTAGAAGAATCCCAACCAACGAATTTGGTACATCATCTATTTGCCAAAAATTCTGTACATTGCAGACTGTCGATTAAAAACACGAAATTCAATTCGAATTTTGCAATGAGCACACAATTAAAAACTGTTATCAATTAAAAATTATATAAAAAAAAAAATAGTGGATCTGCATGTCGCACTTTAAGAAAATATAGATTTGATATGATAATTGATATAAGGGTGTATTTCCCGAAGAAAAAAATAAGAAAATTGAATTTATATTTGATGTTTAAGGGATTAATTACAATTTATCCTATGTACTTTAAAATTGCACTTTACCTTTTATAAAAATCTTAAAGGAACATTCTACCTTCTTTCAAAATGGATGAGTAACATAAGCTCTGAAATTGAGAGTGGCATAAATAGTGTGTATAAAAGAAAATACACTTAGGGGTTAAATTATCACATTTATCATAATGCAATGGGGTAAAGTGCTATATCTATCATAACATGGGGGTGAAATGTCACATTTATAGTAACTCAGAGAGTAAAATGACACATTTATAAGGTGACTAGGTCAAAATATAATATATATAAGAAGGGTAATTTTGTCAATCCATGTTTGTATGTTTAAAAATTTCAAGGATACAGTGTACATAAAGATTACAGAATGAGATAAATTATGCATATCACAGAGGATAAACTATCGCTAACTCGATTTTTGCGTTAAGAGCATCTGCAATGCTTAGTGAAGGAGTGGGGGAGAGAGAGAAAAAATGTAGAATCTACATGGATGAGGGGGGAAAGGGAAAGGGAGAGTGGTAGGTGGGGAGGTCTTCTCCCACCTCCTGGAGGGTTGGAGATGTAGGCTGCTGGACCTTGTCACCCACCGCGGTCGGTGAGGCCACCTGCCTCTGCCTTTTTTTTTTTTTTATTTCCTTTCTTTTGTTATTTGTTACTTTATTTTATAATAAAATATTATTATTAATTTTAATTTAAAACTTTTTTAACATTTATTTTATTTTATTACTTTTATAATTGTAACTTTTATTTATTAATTTAACATTAATGTGTTTAATTTAATAACATTTAAGAAAATTTAATTTGTCTATTATTTTAAATTTTGCGAATTTAACTTTAATTTGTGTTAATTTAGAATAGCATAATTATAAATTATTTATGGAAATTAAATATGTTGAAATTAAATATGATTTATTATTATTATTATTAAGAAGTATGAGAATCGAAATTAATTGAATTAAGAAGATTGAGTCACTGAAGATGAATATGAAAAGAGGATCGGAAAGAGCAAGGGGTGGAGATCCTTACTGGAAATGTTGTGTTTCGCGGGTCTTCTTCAGTCTTGACTCCTGATCTTCTTAGCCATTTTCTACAAAATTGAAGTGATTGCATTTTCTTCTTGAAAAAAAAATTCAAAATTCTTATTACATAACTATATATGGTTTTCTTTATGTTTATTTAAACGAAAGTGGTCAAGTAAATGTATTGTTGTTCTTTGATTCTCGCTTCGGGGATCGAGTTTTCAATCTTCTTAAGAATTTTCTTTACTGAAGGAACTTTTTTTGTGATGGTATGGACTTAGCATAGTTTGCTCACTTTTGCTCATTTTTAAATGTATATTTTACTCTAATTTATACTAGAATAAAAACGATCTAGTTAACTCATTATACAATACTTTGAATCTAATTTGACTCTTCATTAATTCTATATTCATGCATTAAAGATGTCATTTATCTCCAACATATTTCACTTCTTATGAACACTTCTTCAAGTAACTTTAAAAGTAAGGTCATCTCCGTTGTGTATGCAATTGTGTTGGATGTGTTTTTTGGAAAACTCTAACCAACTCTTGGTTTGGTCAAATAATTCAATCATAAGGCAAACAAATTTTACTGAACTGTTATCCATTCTCAAAATAAGAGTATTATAATTATCACGTGAATGATTGGGTTTGACCAAATCTTATATATTTGGGTGAAAATTTTACATGTTTTTTCTCATTCTTAAGCCGTAGATTATTGAATGGTTGACTCATCTTAAAGTTTAAGTCATCGGTTATGAAAGACAATTAAAATGTATTAATTTGTAAAACGTCGGTTCAATGATTTCCCTTTAGGCGATATTCAATTTGCTCGAGCCTGACACATAGAATTTAGAAATGAGAGGTGCAGAGATTTAAACACATGACTTCTTTTTGCGCTGTCTGTGATGCCATATTGGTTGTTTTTTACTACTCATATATACATAATATGAATCACTAACTTGTAGTCTATGTACTCTTTGCAGTTGTGACCAATCAATATTTTCATTAGCTCATCAATATGGAAAAAAAGAAGTCATTGTCCTCAAAAACTTATCAATTTTCAGAAGACAAACCTAGGAACATAAAAAATAATGTCATTCCCGTAGGACCTCGTTTTCAGGCTCATCTGCCGATTTTCACTGGCCAAGTCTACGACGAATCAGACACTTCACATTGGCTAGGAACCAAAGTTTGGCCAGTCAATAACAAGGAGTTGAGCCCTCAGCTGGAAAATGTTTACGAGGTTTGGAAAGGAAGAGTTGATGTTTGTAACTGTCGAGTCCCTAAATCTTCACAATGTATAAAAAGGCATGTTGCGTATAATAATAAGAAGTTGGAGGCTGAACTTGGGCCAGCCTTTTTGGATTGGAAATTTGACGAGATGGGGGAAGATGCATCGCGGGATTTGACTTCAAAAGAGAAGAAAAAGTTAGCGTCTCTTGCCCCAAAGAAAAAAGGTGAAGGCTTTGTTGAATATGCTTTAAAGGCTTTGCCAAACGTGAGAAGAGAGGCGATTGTTGGATACTATTTCAACACCATCGTTCCAAGAAAGATTAGCAGGAAAGTTAAGTCGGGTTTTGAACCTACAGACATTGGCACTGATGATGACAACGAGGATGACAAAACTAAGGGATCTTCTTCCGAATCTAATAGTTCCCGAAAGAGGTCAAGAAGTGAATCTAAGACCGAGAGAAAATACATGGTTGTATCAAGGTAATTAAAGAATGACTTGAAAAAAGTACCTAATATTCGACATTATATATATATATGTTGTTATCCTTCTTGTTTATATGTAGTGACAGTGACTACAAATGCTTGTGTTAGACTCAAACTTCTACATGTTATTAAATTTGGATTGCAATATTTCAGTGTTCTTGTTAAGCAATATATTCTTCTTGTTTTGCTTAATTGGACGGGCCAGCGGTGAATGGCTAATCAAATATTTCATAATGGCTTCCACCAGAGGATGACCCAGGTGGTCAAGCTTATCTCATATTGTGATTGATTAATTAAGGGCCCCTTTTAAAATGTTTTAGGTGTGTTTTTTTAGTAGTGATCGAGAGGTCCAGATCTTAGGGATGGGCTGAAAATCTGAAATTAAACTTTTTCAATAACTTTAAAATTAATTGATTTTAAACTTGTTGTTTTAGTCAGGTTATTGTAAAAAGATTATTTAAAAATGAAATCGGCACAAGTTTAAAATGGTTAGTTTGAACAAAGATCATAAATTTTTTAAACACGCTGGAATTCAAATTTATCAATTTAATTAAAAAATATAGCTACCTAAAGTCTTGAGTTTTTCAATAAATCAAAATGATCCAAACAATTGAGTAAAATTTGATTAAATTCACAGCTCTAGATACTTCAACCCAAATGATTCTATATTAGTTTTTCATTATAAGTTTCTCATATATATATATATATATATATATATATATATATATATATATATATATATATATATATATATATATATATTTATTTATTTATTTATCAATGTTATTAAGATCCTAGACCTGGTTTAATCCCGTCGCATCTCACACATTAAGATAATTCTTTATATATTTCCTGATAATGTTCGTAGAAACCTCCTTGATAATTAAGCTAATCAATAATATCTCACCTAGTGTAAACCCGTGTGCAAGAAAGATATGTAAATTATTTTATTATCATTTTTTATAGTTATATAAATTGATTTAAAAAGATCTACGTTCTTTATTTTTTTGTACTTGTGGTACCAAACTATATATCAATTATCATTGTAAACTATGTTACGGATTATATGTTAGTTGCTTTATATTAAACAACTAAGAAAATAGTCATAGCATATTTAACAATCTTTTTAATTACAACTAAGAAAATAGTCATAGCATATTTAACAATCTTTCTAATTATATGATCGATGCAATTAACATATAAAATTATTTAGCTAATGGTGGTTGACTTAATTTTCCCATAAGTATTTGAATTGATAATTTTATCCATAACATATAAAATTAAAGCAATTTTAAACTTTTTTTGATACAATTGCGAAAGTCAATCATGCGTACGAGCTTACAGTTCTCTACTTTAAATTCAAATGGTCCGCAAGTGAAATTTATTTTCATAATTGGGCCGTAAAAATCACAAAATAAATTATTTCAATTGTATAAGTTATTGAGTAAAGTTGTCACTCCAAATACTTCAAAGACCATTAATTACGAGATCAATTTTCAGTTTTTCCCCTTTCATGTTGAGACCAATTGAATTGTGGTCATTTTGCTATTTCTGCTATTCAAAGGGCCAGAAAATAATCTTATTATTTGGTTAAAAAATGTCTCTATCTTATTTAAAGGGCCAGAGAAATTTGTGAGTTGTTTAATTGTGATAAAAGTTATTCAATATTAAATTGGTATTACTAAAATAGTAATTGGTGACTTGTTTCATCAACTAAAATAAGCATCAATTAAACTATTATACACGTATGTGTATGTATATATATTTATTATATGTCTCCAATTATCTCCATCTAAGTTTGAGAAAAAGGTATTTGACATTGGGTTATTAATCTAACTTCCTCAAATCATTGGTGCCACCTTCAACGCCAAATGGAGAAGTAGAGCATTCCAATTCAAAAACTAAAACTTCCTGAAGCAATGAAGTTGTAGAGAATTGCTTATTTGAAGCAAAATATAATAATTCAATTTCATTAAAAAAAAAAATGTGAATAAACTAGTAGTAAGGTGGACATTTATTCACAACCTGGAAAATTTTGCCAAGGATTTTCAATCCCGGCCTCTGCTCGCAAACGACGCTCCTCCTTCTTTGCACTGTTGTCTTGTAAAACCTAAGAATTAGAACATGTATAAATCTACACATGACAATCAAGAAAATCATATATAATTATAGGGAGGAAACACAAATTAAGCTTCAACTCCGGAACAACCATTCGGCAAACACAGGACAGGGTGTTTTCAATATCAGCCACACTCTTCTTCCAAAAGCAATCAGTAATCACTTTCTCGTGTGATCGAATGTATTCCTCTAGTTCTTCCTCTGTGTACTTTCCTTCATTCATATGTACATTCATATCATCAACCAGCACACAGAAAGAATATTCACCTAAAGCAAGGCAAAATAGCAATTTACGTCCCCTAACTTTTATTAGTCCGCAGAATTAGGACACTTAATTTTCCAGCAAGCAATTTACGTCCCTTAACTTTCACTGGTATGCAGAATCAGGACACTTAATTTTTTAGCAAGCAATTTTCGTCCCTTAACTTTCAGTGATCCGCAGAATCAGGACACTTAATTTTTCAGCAAGCATTTTAGGTCCCTTAACTTTCACTGGTCCGCAGAATCAGGACACTTAATTTTTCAGCAAGCATTTTACATCCCTTAACTTTTATTGGTCCGAAAAATCAAGATACTTAATTTTTCAGCAAGCATTCTACGTCCCTTAACTTTCACTGGTCTGCGAAATCTATAACATTTTTATATCTACAATTTTAGTCTACTTGACCGCAATTTTAGTCTACAACTCGCTGAAAATTCCATAATTGTCAACTAGACAATTAATTTTGGGATTTGAATTAATATTGATGTTGTTATATAGTTGTAGACGGTTTGTTAAGTGATTGTCAAGTAGGTGTTTGTTTTGTCAAGTGGAGTAAAATTGCGGGTATAGAAAAGTTAGGATGTATTTTTTAGCAAGCATATTACATCCCTTAACTTTCATTGGTCCGAAAAATCAAGATACTTAATTTTTCAGCAAGCATTTTACATCCCTTAACTTTCACTGGTCTGCGAAATCTATAACTTTTTTATATCTACAATTTTAGTCCACTTGACCGCAATTTTAGTCCACAACTCGCTGAAAATTCCATAATTGCCAACTGGACAATTAATTTGGGGATTTGAATTAATATTGATGTTGTTAAATAGTTGTAGACGGTTTGTTAAGTGATTGTCAAGTGAGTGTTTGTTTTGTTAAGTGGAGTAGATTACAGGTATAGAAAAGTTAGGATGTATTTTGCTTGTCGAAAAATTAAGTGTCCTGATTCTACGGATCCAGTGAAAGTTAAGGGACCAAAAATGCTTGCTGAAAAATTAAGTGTCCTGATTCTGCGGACCACTGAAAGTTAAGGGACGTAAATTACTTGCTGAAAAATTAAGTGTCCTGATTCTGCGGACCACTGAAAGTTAAGGGACGTAAATTGCTTGCTGAAAAATTAAGTGTCCTAATTCTGCGGACTAGTGAAATTAGTTAAGGGACGTAAATTGCTTGCTGGAAAATTAAGTGTCCTAATTTTGCGGACTAGTGAAAGTTAGGGGACATAAATTGCTATTTTGCCCCTAAATTAACAGTTGATCAGAAAAAAATAAAAGAAATTTGCTAAATATCTAGAACACGTAAAGATAAGTTCCATGTTAATCTGGCAATGAATAGAAAGGAAAAAAACCCACCATTAGTAATAACACTTACTCTTCAAAGAAACGAAACGGGATTTGCATGTGTGTCGTGCATTTCTTAACCACTCAGCAACAAATGGCACACCTAAGTACGTCACCTCTTTCCCAAGCTCTAGTGCTGCTTCATTTGCGTATATGTAGCCAATGGTACTCAGGACTTCCACACCATAAGCTACAGTAAAACATTAAGATATATAAGAAAGAAGTGATATTCTACAAAATCCTACAAAATATACGTGATAGAGGAATATGTAACGAGCAGAATTGATTGAAACATTAACAACATTGGAAATCCTCGACACTTGGGCTTTAGCACAACGAATGAACTCCTCTTTGTTTCCTTCGGGGCAGTCGAAGGTTGCAAGCAAGAAAGTCCTTAGGAAATATTGGAATAATAGCTAGATATACTAAACAAAATCACTTAAATGACTAATATATTATTCTAGTACCAAAAAAGTGAACCGGAAAGCAGAAAGCATAAACATATATATTATCCCAACAATGTAACAACTCATTTGAATATGTACTACAATAAACTAGGAAACATTAGGAGAAAATCTTACCTGCATTTTTTCTTTAATCTTGTCCCAATCAGATTTTCCACGTTTTGTGGAAGCTATCATGGAATATATAGATTTCTCGGCAAGCTCTCCAATGTATTACTCAAAAAACCCACTTCCAAATATCCTGGCGTAGATTTCCGCAGGAGCAACAACTAGTATTCTGAAGAGAAGGATACGCCCGCATGGGCAGCTCAGCTGGTCTCAGAGGTGGAATTTGGAACAAGAGACCAAGGATCGAACCTCACCAGCGGCAGTGTGGGAGCAACCTCTCAAAAAATGAGGGGGGCTCCTTGTGCGCAGTGAGCACTGGTCCCAACCTCTGTTGCCGGTTGAGTCACCATGATTTACCTCCTCTCGCAATCCCGTCGGGCAGGGGATGAGGGGCGCCCGGGGTGAGCGATTTCACCTTTTGGAACAAGAGATTAATTAAGGACAATGATATCGATATTGTTTTTCAAAAATAGGTGTTAAAACTAAAATTGTTATAGATCACTTACAAAATAATTAAGCTGACCTTGAAATTCCTGAACATCCATGTGGTTGCGATGATGGATCAGCCTCACCCTGATGAATCTGATATCAAATGGAAGATACCATTGAAGATCCCAAAGCTAATTGCAACTCTCACAAAAAAAAAAAAAAAGGAATATATATATATATATATATATATATATATATATATATATATTGAAACAAAGAAAATTTCAACTGAAGTTCACTAAAACCCCACAATTTTCCAACAATCTATAAAACAGGAAACGTAATTAAAAATTAAAAAAAAAAAAGAAAAGAAACATACATACATACATACATACAAACAAACATACAAATGGGAAATCAGAAGTGTTGAAGAATTAATGAAACTGAATATACCTTAATTTCGTTCGCGGTAGCCGTGGTGCTCACACTCAACACATGGCAGCATTCCGTCTCCTTCTCCATGGATTATCTAAAAGCGTTGTTTTTTTCTTGGATTATGAAAAAGGGGAAAGATATAGATAACGAATTTCGATCAGGGGAAATTTCGTAGAAGAAGGAAAAGAATTCGACAGCCGAGCTAGCGAGTTCCATTTCTAGTTGAACAGATTTTAAAATACTAGTATAATAGATAATCTAATTTCTTTATTTCAGCAATAATGTCATAATATCATATCTACTAATAGCTAAAAGAATTAAAATGCTGTAATCATAAAAAAATTATTTGATAAATTACTTAAAAGATTAAAAAGTTTGACTTTACAACGTAATTAATAGAGTTAAAAAATTGGGATATCCTGAGACTTGGTGGAGGCACATCCTGCGATTTACATCCTTCAGGGTTTTAGGGCAAGGGTTCTGAGGGTCCAGGATTAGTCTAGCGTAAACTTGAACACCTGGGTTATCACAAAAAAAAAAAAAATTCGGACAGAGAGTAATTGTCATTATTATTAAACGTGATTATTGCAATTTTTTGTCACATTTAAAGCACATTGGCATTTTTACCATATATCTTTGGAGTTAACATGAGTGTCATATCCTCAACTTCGATAGTAATTTTGTTCCAAATTGTGGGTTAATGTCAAAATTGACCCAAATAAAACCATGTGCAGTCTACATGCATAGTAAGGAGCAAAGTATGCCAATATAATGTCTTACATATATTTTGTTAGGTCATCTCCAATCGAAGGCTTTGCCCAATTGCTCGCTTAATTGTCCAATTGTCTTGTCCTATTGCCCTGCCCTTATGTCTTTTAATCCACCTAAGAAACTCATCTCCAACCGAAGGGCAATCAACATCCATTCCACACTCTCCTCGCTCAAACTTATTTTAATAATAATAATAATATTAAAAATCATAATAATTTTTTTAATAGTTAGACAATCATGAAAATTAAGGCAGTGTTTATTACTTGATTGGGGGTATCGTGAGTTAGCTTAATTTAATGCTATGGCTCTTTACGAAATGCTTCTAGCTACTTCGCCTGCTTTTTTTTATTATGGCGGTATTGCAGTTCCTACCCTTATTGTGTCACGAGCCTTTTCCATTCGAAGTGGTATTGTGTATTTTAAAATTAAGAATTTGTGTTTTTTATTTAAGATGTATTGTGTATTTTAAATTAAGTGTTTGTGTTCAACAAAACTCATTTATTTAGATTTATATTTGTCCAATTATATATGAAGTTGTTCAACAAATCTCATTTGTTTAATTCATGAAATATAAAAAAAAAAAATAGAACCCGAGCCCCGACAAATCTGCCTGCTTGCCGGGTTGCCTGCCCCGAACCCCCTGGCCCCCTCATGCCCGACTACCGGCTCAATTGGAGATGACCTTATTATCAACAAGTTTGGATTTCAAAACACATTTAATCACATAATTACATCTTGGAATCCTTTTCATCCGGTTGTTTTCAAATCAATTACCTCTCACCTTCTGGCATATAATTTGTTGGATAAGGATGAAGATGAAGGCACTAAAGGAAGGTTGATAAGGGAGGTTTTGATGCTTTCCAAAACTTCATATTTGGCTAAGTATGGAGTAACTTAGCTGATAAACTTATCAAGGAATTTTGACTAAGTAAAGAAGACATCAGAAGAGTCAAAGTTTCAAGGTCCAAGACTTCTGATCTGCTGAAGGAAAGATATCAGACTGATGAAGATCAGCCGACTCAAATCAGATTTGTTCAAGTTTGAGATCAGCCGAGTTCGCCATCAGACTTGCACTTCCGACAGCCAAGTAGAAAGGATCATAAAGTCTTCCCAACGGTAATAAATGCCCATTGGAGTAATAAATGCTGAAGTACAAGGTTATTAAAGACAAATGATTGAAGAAATGCTTCGCATCAGCTGGGTGCATTTAATGCTGCCTGCAGAATAGTACTGTTCACAGTACGGACAGACTGCAAAAGAGCCGTTCGCGGATTTTAAGGACCAGTACTCGAGGAATTTAAATCTTGTCTCTCTTCAACGGACATTTTTGAATCCTCAAGTATAAATAGCCGAAAGAGACGAAAAGAAAATAAGCAACACAATCTCTGAGAAATTTTCGAAGCAGAATTCTTTAAGTCTCAAGAACAGCTCACTCATCAGCTTAGTCATTTGTTGACAAAAGCAGAGTTGAAGAATCAAGTCAAATACATCTTCTGAGTGAATTTGTAAACTTTGAGTGTTGTGAGAAGTAGATATCCATCTCAGTGAGTGATATTACTTCGGAGAGTAGGAGTTTCTTTGTGATTTCCTACTGCGCACTTGTGGCCTTTTCATTTGTTGATTGGCGCAAGCAGAGTATACTGTAAACTTTGTGATTATAGTATAACCCAAGATCTTTGTGACTTGGACGAGTGGATTAAAGGATATTTACATCCATATAACCACTATAAAAATTACTTGTGTTTTTACATTGCTTTTAAACTTGCATATTTTCTGATTGCATAAAAACACGTTCAGTTAACTGTTTGAAAAAGAATTAAAAGGAGTTTATAAAACTGGGGAAACATTTTTCAAACTGCTAAGATTACTCGTGAAAAAAAAAAAACACTTTAAAAATCAGCTGCAAGTACTCTAAGTATTAAAACTGATTTTGACAAAATCAGCTAAGTAACTATCAGACGAGTGGTCAACAAAGCTGTTCAAAGATTTGTTCGCGAACAGAATTGTAACTTACTACTCTGATCAGCTTAGTCTGCTCAGTTAGAGAAAAAGTTTTAAAGTTAAAATTGGAAGAAAATTTTAAAGAGGTTTATTCACCCCCCCCCCTCTAAACCTCTTCTGACCACTTGGGACCAACATAATTGATTGAAAATATGTCAATTAAAATTTGCATGTGATATTTTTTTCAAATTTAGTTTTTTTTCCTTCTTTTTTTCTTTTCAAATATGTTTATTATATTTATAGATGAGTTGATTCACACCAACATGTGATTGGTCTAATGAAAGGGTTATTCACTACAAAGTAGCGGATTCAGGCTCGAATCTATGTTGGGATCGAGATTCCCATTTTATGTGTCTGACAAGCCTCGAAAGAGATTAAACCCTCGAGAAACCAAGAAAAAAAATAAGTTCATCTTCATGGTTTGGATATTATTTATTTATGAGAGCTCAAGAGGGAAAGTTTTGGTGGTTCCAAATGGTGTATTTGTAATTTCATCAGAGGGGGAAATTATTCCTTCATTGAATTGCAATGGGAAGAATCTGCAAAATGTACATTTTCCAATTAAAATCGATGATAATTAATTAGAATGTGAAACATTACTAACAAATTAAACAAACCAAAGTTGATTATGTTATAGGCCAAGAGTAGGAGTAGACGAAAATTGCTAATCGCCCAAAACTGATAAAAAACTGATCATTGGTTGTTACAAGTCTTATTCAAGGGTTAATTACATCCACCTCTAAAAAAAAAAAAAAAAAGGGAAAAGGTTCGGTGAAATTACATTAACTTTGCTTAAGGATTCAATAAATACAATCAACACCTCCCTTGTTTTATGTTTCACCTTACGGATTAAACCCCTGCAACTAAGTTTCTAATTGAATCAAGTATTGAATAAACTCATTTTTTATGTCATAATATAATTAAAAAACTGTGAAGTTTCTACCCTATTTATTTTCAAATTATTGTTATAAAACGTGATTATTGCATTCTTGATGTCACAATTAAAGCATGTCGGCGTTTCTAACCTATATCTCTCGAGCGGGTGTCATACCTTCAATTTCGATAGCAATTTTGATCCAAATGTCAATTTTAAAATTGGCCCCCGAATAAGACCATGTGTGGGCTACATGCCTCTTATGGAGGTTTTGACCAAGTCAAATCATTTAAAAAAATTATTATATCTTTATTAGGATTAGGAAAATTGAATGGATTTAGACAAAGTAGATGCAAATATATTGTGTTTCAAACCAAACTACATACGCTTTCAAAAAAAAAAAAAAAACCAAACTACATACTTTAGATTTTTAGTATCAAATTTTAAGAAAAGACATATTTAAGATGAAAATTGAAGGTCATTTTTTTATATTATTTTTCTGTTAAATTTTGTTGGTCCCAAAAGTGGTCAATGAGATCTAGAGGGGGGGGGGGGGGTGAATAGATCTCATAAAACTTTAAAACTTTTTCTCTAACTTTTTCTGTCAGCAGACTAAGCTGATCTGATTCGTAAGTTTACTAAGCTGATCGCGCACAAAGCTTTGAACAGCAGAGTTGACCACTCATCTGATTTCACTCAGCTGATTCAGATGAAATATCAGAGTTTTAGAAACTAGTTGGCAGCGGATTTATCAAGTGTTTTTCAACCAATCTGTTCCTCTTTAAGTTTTCTCACTCAAAAGATTTTATCCCCAATTTTTACAAATCCTTTTTAAAATCTTTTGGTTCAATTCGTATGTTTGGGTTATTTTGAAAATAAGCAAAATAAAGAAACAATAAATCAAACACACATAATTTTTATAGTGGTTATATGGATAAAAATCCTTTAGTCCACTCTTCCAAGTCACAAAGATCTTGGGTTATACTAGAAACACAAAGTAACCAGTATACAATGCTTGCGCCAAACAACAAATGAAATGGCCACAAGTGCGCAGTAAGAAATCACACAGAAATCCTACTCTCCGAAGCTAGATCACTCACATAGATGGATCTACACTCCTCACGCTATTTTCAGTATAGGAGCTCACAAAGAAAACCTACACTAAGAAGCTATATCACTTCACACAGATGGATATACACTCCTTTCTTTTCTCAGTTGAAAGTCACTCAGACAGACAACGCAAGTTCTCTGTTCTTCAACGAAAAGCTTCGTCAACAGATGACTGGGCTTGTGATCAGACGACTCAACTGATGGATCTCGCTCTTAAGATGTGATCTTGAATTGTGCAAGTCTCATTTAGATCTTCAGTTAGTCTTCTATTTATACTCTCGAATTTGAATTTCTGCCCGTTGAAGATGAGACAGAAATCTGCAGTCCTCGAGTTCTGGTCCCCATTTTCTGGAACGGCTCCCTGCAACTGCTACAGTACAGTCTGCTGTACTTTCTGTCAGTCGCATTTAATGCACTCAGCAGGTTACCGTTGGACAGCTTGCTGACCGTCTTCACTTCACTGATGGGAGTACTAAGCTGATGGCTACTCTGCTGATTCAAGAATGAACACATCTATCTTGACTCGGCTGATGATAACCAATCTGATCTATACTGATCTGATACCCCACTCGTCTGATTCGGTCACATAGCTTCCAGACCTTGAGATAGGTTTCACTAAGCTGTTCTTAGTTGATGACTTAACCTTTTGATCTTCAAAACCTTTATGGCCTTTTTGTCATCTTCAAAACCTTCTCCAATTCTGACCAACAATTTCCCCCTTTTTGATGATGACAAAACCTTCAACTAAGAACGTCTTCTAAGTCTTCAGATTTGGTCTTCATACCTTAAGATGGAAATTTATTGATCTGATACAACTTCCAAAAATTACCAATAGTTGGTTCTTTTCCCTTTTCTGATCTTCTGTTTAAAGGGTTCTTAGTTGCATCCTTTATCTTCCCCCTTTTTGACATCAACAATAATACTTGAGTTGCATCTCTTCTTCCACTTTTTCGCTTTATAGGATTGCAAACTTAGTATGCTGAAGACAATTAGGCGAGTACTAGGCTGATTTAGGTAGTTTTCTTTGCTGTTTATCACTCCAGCAAGAAAATTCCCCCTAACTTCAAGAATTGATACCACTTGTTGGTATTTGTGGTCTGATTCCGCTTGTAGTCTGATGCTACTTGTAGTCTGATACTACTTGTATTAATGTAAATCAGATTAGTCAGCTGATATCACTTGTTGATGTGATAACACATGCTGATACCACTTGATGTAGTACATTCTTGAATAACACTTGGTTGTTGAGTTCCAATCGGCTGATAAGAAGCAGTCTTCTGATAGCTTCATTTTGACTTATTGACAATTTCATCTTTATTTAGGAGTACCGCTAGTCGGACACGTTCCCCCTAAGTTCAAGAATCCGTGGTCAAGTAGTCTGATGAGAGTTTCTCTTCAAGACACTCAGCCGTTGAATTTCAGTAAGCTGTTTTGGGTTAGTCTTCTGATAAGTTCCCCCTCAACTTATGAATCCAAAATCAACAAACCACTTTCTTTGTCACATGGTTGACTTGTTGGTTTCTGATGGTCTTTATACCACTTGTAATCCTTTGATAGGCTTCAGCTTTCCAACAATCTTGCGTTCCTTGAAATCTCCAAATGTAGAGTCTACCATTTGAATTATACCACTTTGTAGATACCACTTATTTGATAACACACTTGATGGTATTTGCTTGCTGGTGAGACCACTTGTTGAACTTGGTGAAATTTGCAACGCAGTCAACTCATCTTTGTCATCTCACATGCACTTCACCTGCAAAACAGATGACTAATTTTGGTACCCTTTATTTATTGGGTCCAGCAGGGTTAGTAAAACCTTTAACATGTGAAGATCTAGTGACTTATGTTTTATCATGATGATATCACTTGTCATTTTGATACCACTTTCTGGTCATGATTAAAACAATGCTCATAAGCAAGGTAAGATGCATGAAGTTTGTGATACACATGCATATTGAAATGAGGATGGCAATCAGCACAGTAAACATGATCAACATGATAATATGAATAAGCATAGTGCATGTCATAATAATTATCATAATGTGATTCAAATTCTTGCCAGATAATTCATTTTTGCCTCAATTTCTTACCTGAGTTATTTAATAACTCACCTTAGATTTAGCAGACTTGACATTTAAATTTTACTCCAATCAGCAGCCTATTAGGCTGATGGGTTTTAGTAGTCTGATTCGTCTTAGGTAGCTTACTAGGTGTTCTAACCTGTTGAGCATCAGTAGACTTGTTCTTTTAAGCCTCTGATTTCTTTTTATTTAGAGAATGATGCAATTTCTTCTTTTAAATTCGTTTATATCTTCAAAACAAACTGCATACTCAGCTTTTAGAGTTTCATTCTCATGCTCAAGCTTTTTGGTAGTCAACTGATTCTTGAGGTTTTTCAACCTAAAGTTTCAGTGATCTATTTTGCTCTTTTCAGCAGAGTCATCTCTTCATTAAGCTTGGCAAATGCACAAACAATATTTGAACTTGTAATTTATCATTTATTCAACAATTCAAATAGTGCATTTAATTAATAGCAGAAGTTACCTCAGATTCAGAGTTATCAGATTCTATGACAGTTAAGCATAGAGTTTCAGGTACTTCTTCAAACTCTTTATCAGACGACTGGTTGTCTGAATGAGATATGCCGGAGATTATTAGCTTTGCTGCATTAGCTAACCTTGATTTGCTCTTTCTAAGCTTACACTCCTTTTTGGCACGCTTTTCCTTTTCAGCAAACTTTTCAGATGATAAGTGAGAATGATCTTTGATCAAGAGTCCATACTCCTCTTCATTGTGGTTTCTAAGTTTTGCTTTGGAGGAATCCCTGTTTTCCTGAAAATGATCAGAAGAAGATGAAGTAGCATTTTTATATTTTAATTTCATTTTCTTCTTGTAGAACTTCTCAAAATCATTCAGCAGCAGGGTAACGTCGTCAGCAGTGTAGACTTTTTCTGAACTCAGCAGAGTCTTCTGTTTTGACTTGTCTGCTGATTTTCTTGACTTGTCTGACGCCATTAGGGCAGCAGTAGGGTCTGAACTGGTTGACACTTCTAATCCCATTCTTGGCATTTGATATTCATATGCTTTGAGGGATGAGAACAGTTCGGAAAGGGAAATCTTCCCTAAATCCCTTGATTCTTCCATGGCTGTCACCTTCATGTTGAATTTAGGTGAAAGAGCCTTGAGAACCTTCATGGTGATCTCCTTGTTCGAAAATTCTTTACCAAACCTTAGAACTTCATTTAGAGCTTTGGTAAATCTGGTATCCATCTGATCAATCGTTTCACCAGACTTCATCTTGAAATTTTCAAACTCCTCAAGAGCCACACTGAGCTTGTGTTCTTTGATAGCGTCGTTTCCTTCGCTTAGCTCGCAGACTTTATTCCACATCTCTTTGGCAGTTTTGAAATGCTTGATCTTCTGGAATCTTTCTTCGTCTACAGCTTTGAACATAATGAGCTTAGCCTTTTTATCAAGATTTACTAATTTGACTTCTTTGGGAGTCAGCTCATCCAGCTCTTTGTCAACTATCTGATCTGGTTGGCCAGCAACCTTCACAGTCTTCTGAAATCTGAATGGTCCTTTTGATAAACAAGTAAGCATGTTGTCGTCATAAGCGGCAAGAAGGATTTCCATTCTGATTTTCCAGCTTTCAAAGTCCATAAGGCCAATGTGAGGAACATGGCTTATGACATCCATTTTTCAAAAAGTTTTTGATTTTCAAAATATGCTCTCTTTTTGAAAAATTTTGAAAACACACCTTGGATCAAGTTCGTTTGATCAGGCAACTGATTCTAATGAACCACCCGCTCTGATACCACTTGTTGGTCCCAAAAGTGGTCAATGAGATCTAGAGGGGGGGGTGAATAGATCTCATAAAACTTTAAAACTTTTTCTCTAACTTTTTCTGTCAGCAGACTAAGCTGATCTGATTCGTAAGTTTACTAAGCTGATCGCGCACAAAGCTTTGAACAGCAGAGTTGACCACTCATCTGATTTCACTCAGCTGATTCAGATGAAATATCAGAGTTTTAGAAACTAGTTGGCAGCGGATTTATCAAGTGTTTTTCAACCAATCTGTTCCTCTTTAAGTTTTCTCACTCAAAAGATTTTATCCCCAATTTTTACAAATCCTTTTTAAAATCTTTTGGTTCAATTCGTATGTTTGGGTTATTTTGAAAATAAGCAAAATAAAGAAACAATAAATCAAACACACATAATTTTTATAGTGGTTATATGGATAAAAATCCTTTAGTCCACTCTTCCAAGTCACAAAGATCTTGGGTTATACTAGAAACACAAAGTAACCAGTATACAATGCTTGCGCCAAACAACAAATGAAATGGCCACAAGTGCGCAGTAAGAAATCACACAGAAATCCTACTCTCCGAAGCTAGATCACTCACATAGATGGATCTACACTCCTCACGCTATTTTCAGTATAGGAGCTCACAAAGAAAACCTACACTAAGAAGCTATATCACTTCACACAGATGGATATACACTCCTTTCTTTTCTCAGTTGAAAGTCACTCAGACAGACAACGCAAGTTCTCTGTTCTTCAACGAAAAGCTTCGTCAACAGATGACTGGGCTTGTGATCAGACGACTCAACTGATGGATCTCGCTCTTAAGATGTGATCTTGAATTGTGCTAGTCTCATTTAGATCTTCAGTTAGTCTTCTATTTATACTCTCGAATTTGAATTTCTGCCCGTTGAAGATGAGACAGAAATCTGCAGTCCTCGAGTTCTGGTCCCCATTTTCTGGAACGGCTCCCTGCAACTGCTACAGTACAGTCTGCTATACTTTCTGTCAGTCGCATTTAATGCACTCAGCAGGTTACCGTTGGACAGCTTGCTGACCGTCTTCACTTCACTGATGGGAGTACTAAGCTGATGGCTACTCTGCTGATTCAAGAATGAACACATCTATCTTGACTCGGCTGATGATAACCAATCTGATCTATACTGATCTGATACCCCACTCGTCTGATTCGGTCACATAGCTTCCAGACCTTGAGATAGGTTTCACTAAGCTGTTCTTAGTTGATGACTTAACCTTTTGATCTTCAAAACCTTTATGGCCTTTTTGTCATCTTCAAAACCTTCTCCAATTCTGACCAACAAATTTTGTGTTCTTTACATGGCTGATATACTCTTGACGAGATAGTAATCATAATTAAACGCAATAAAAAAAATTCCATAGAATATTAACAAAATGTCGGGATATTAATCATAATTAAATCACAACTCATAATCTACAAAGGATAATGCCACAATAATTTCCAGATATAATATAGGGTATATAAGTATGCTATGGTAAAAATTTGGAGCATAATTTTAAGCATATAAAATCACCGTTAAACATCAAGCAAATGTAAATGAAATCCTTCAATTTTTATACTAAATGTGTTTTTTTTTTAGATTTGATACTAAATATATAAAATAAATAAAAATTTGATATGAAAAATGCAATTCTTTTTATTTTGTTCAATTTAGAATAAAGATTTACCAGGTATAAATTTAACGGTCAAATGAAATGACCAAAAGTTTTTTTTTTTTTTTTTTTTTTTTGAGTCGAAATGGAATGACCAGATTCAATGCATAAGTTAGTAAAATTTTGGAAACTCAGCTTTGATCTGTTATCTAAATTCTTTTACTAATTAGATATAAAAACATAATTTAATAGGCATTAAATTAAGGCTTACCCATGCAGTCATGAATCGGATTATCTTTGTTAATGCTTGATGTTAATTCTGATTATGATATTCATCAATGGAGATTTTGAATGTAGAGAGAAAATTGAAGAAAAATACTTTGTATATATCTTCTGTGATTTACAGGAATGAAAAATGAATCAATTAATTGTGTCAAATTAAGTGTACAAGCTGATCCCTATTTATAACTAATTAACTAACTTAAGGGTAAAACCGTAAAAACACAAATAAACAAAACAGAACGCGTACAGCGCTTTTAATTTACAATAAATCAAATTAAATCAACATGTAAATTAGGGTTCTTCTTTCTCTTCAATTTCCCTTTTCTGTGTATGATCTTCTTCTTCTGTTTCAGTTAATAGTACTTAATAACTACAATAATTGATCAATTGATTTTACATTGTAAAAATATAGTTTAAAAATGAAATCCGCATTAGTTTACATTGTAAAAGCTCTTTATGGTACCATATGTAAGTTTTGCCATATGTAAGCTCTTTATGGAAAGAAAATAGAAGTACGCTACCTCAGCCACTGAAACGAAGATTTTTCCAAATTTAAAACTCTCACCAAACCTTATTGGATCTTCCCTTCAAACGGTTACTTTTGGCAAATTTAATGTAAACAATAGTAAACAATTTCTGCTGTTCATCATCACTTCAATGCATAATGTTTTTTCCAGTTCAAGAACAAAGAAACAATTACTATTCAATTCCCTTTTTCCAGATTTAGAGAACAATTTAATTTTTGTAACACCAGGAAAGTGTATCAAGTTTCATTAGTAAAAAATCTGACAACAGCATGTAAAATAATGCATAAACAAGATCTAAAATAATACTTCAGAAAATAAAAATGAAATTTTAATTTAACAAAATAATAAGTAGGCACAAAAATTAAACATGTTGTCCAATACTATCTACTTACCTTAAAGATGATAGTAATATGAGAAGAAATAATAGGAAGAAGAAGAAGAAGCAAGAAGAAGAACTTGGAGTTGGAAGCGGCTGCTCTTGTTGAAATTGAATTGAAAAAGCAGGTGCCCTAGTCTCTTGATTTTCTCATTTTCTTTCTTTTTTTTTTTTTTTTTTTGAGTATTTTAAGTGAACCGCTGGTTCATAAAAACCGGTGGTTCACCGGTTTTACCGGTTCTGGACCGGTTTTGACCGGTTCAGACTGGTTAATTTAAGAGGTGGTTTTTAGGGGTAAATCGGATCGGACCAAAGACCGGTTAGCGGTTAAACTGGGCGAACCGGCCGGTCCGGTTTTAAGAACACTGGTTTGGACATGTTTCGACCAGGCTCAAAACGTGGAGTTTAAGGGGAGACTAGGCTTGGCAATGGGCGGGTCGGGCCAGGTTCGGGTCAGGTCATTAATGGGTCTGTGATACTAGACCGTAAATGGGTCGGGTCTGGGTCGGCCCTTAAATCCTCATCTGTTTTTTTTCCTTCAAAAGTCCTCAAAAAATTGTTGTAACATGAGTTGAAAAATGGGAGTAATTGATGCCAAGATTTGAAAGAATAAAGTTAACATGAAATTTATGAAACTTTAATTATATGATTTGAAAATATAATTTTTATTATTCTCTTATATCTAAGAAATATAAAGAAATAGAAATATAAGTAAATAGAAATATACAAGATTTGAGTTTTTTTTTTTTTTAATTTGAGGGTGTTAAATGTTAATTTTGTGTTTTGGGATGCAAACTGTTCATTTATTATGTTTCGGGGGTGCAAGTTGTTGTTTTGTTCTTAATTAGAGGATGTTAAATGCTAATTTTATTTTGGGGATGCAAAGTGCCAAATTCTCAAGTTTTGATGGTGCAAAGTGCCAAAGATTTACAATTGAGTTACCTATTTTGTCCTTGGGTTTTTGCATGAAAATAAAAGAGGATGCAAAATGCTACATTTTTTATATTTTGAAGGTGTAAAGTGTTAAATCTAAATTTCGGGGGTGCAAAGTACAAAAAACCCCAATACGGTCAATAAAAAATATTCATATTTAAAAGATAAAGAAGGATTTTAGATATATTTTAAAAATTGAGTAGATTTTGCGAATTCTTTCGTATAAAAAACAATCTTAAACACGATTTCTTCAAAAGTTATTTACACCTTTCAATTATTACAAAAAATATGGTACAAACTTATTTATGATATTTTGCTCTTATAAAAGTTAATTCGGCTTTTTGCCAACCAACATTATAAATATACCTATCAGTTTTATATTTTCATATTCATCTCCTCTCTCATTTGAGGATTTGAGTCGAAAACACTCTCGATTATATCAATCGTTTGTCTTTTATCAAACCCAGTTCCCAAATTTCTCAAGTTTTAGATGTGAATAATTGACGAAAAAGGCAAAACCTTGAAAGAATTCTATCTTCGCGCATTCAGCATTTTTTTCTCAAGATCAAATTTAATTAGGTACACATTTATAGAATGCATTTGATTTACTTTTATGAGCTAAATGAGAAAATGAATTTTTATGAGTAGAATCTATCTCCTAGGGTATTATATTAAATTGAGTATGAGATTGTTTTCTTGTTTTTCAATTTTTATTTGATGATTTCTTAATTCTAGATTACGAAAGTGAGAGAACAAAAGGTAGCATGTTTATTGGTTTGATTTATGGGTTAAAAAAAAAATTAACCAAGAAAGATTTCTCTTACATTATAGCCGAGACTAGAAGAATCCCCAACCAACGAATTTGGTACATCATCTATTTGTCAAAAATTCAGTACATTGCAGACTGTCGATTAAAAACACGAAATTCAATTCGAATTTTGCAATGAGCACACAATTAATACCAATTAAAAATTATAAAAAAAAAAAATAGTTGATCTGCATGTCGCATTTTAAGAAAATATAGATTTGATATGATAATTGATCTAAGGATGTATTTCCAGAAGAAAAAAATAAGAAAAATTGAATTTATATTTGATGTTTAAGGGATTAATTACAATTTATCCTATGTACTTTAAAATTGCACTTTACCTTTTATAAAAATCTTAAAGGAACATTTTACCTCCTTTCAAAATGGATGAGTAACATACGCTCTGAAATTGAGAGTGGCATAAATAGTGTGTATAAAAGAAAAATACACTTAGGGATTAAATTGTCACGTTTATCATAATGCAGTGGGGGTAAAGTGCTATATTTATCATAACATGGGGTGAAATGTCACATTTATAGTAACCCAGAGAGTAAAATGACACATTTATAAGGTGACTAGGTCAAAATATAATGTATAAGAAGGGTAATTTTGTCAATCCATGTTTGTATGTTTAAAAATTCCAAGGATACGGTGTACATAAAGATTACGGAATGAGAATATCACAGAGGATAAACTACCGCTAACTCGATTTTTGAGTTAAGAGCATCTGCAATGCTTAGTGAAAGTGGGGAGAGAGAGAGAGAGAGAAAAAATGTAGAATCTACATTGATGAGGGGGGAAAGGGAGAGAGGTAGGTGGGGAGGTCTTCTCCCACCTCCTGGAGGGTTGAAGATGTAGGCTGCTGGACCTTGTCACCCACCGCGGTCGGTGAGGCCACCTGCCTCTGCCTATTTTTTTTTCCTTTCTTTTGTTATTTATTACTTTATTTTATAATAAATATTATTATTAATTTTAATTTAAAACTTTTTTAACATTTATTTTATTTTATTACTTTTATAATTGTAACTTTTATTTATTAATTTAACATTAATGTGTGTAATTTAATAACCTTAATTAAGAAAATTTAATTTGTCTATTATTTTAAATTTTGTGAATTTAACTTTAATTTGTGTTAATTTAGATTAGCATAATTATAAATTATTTATGGAAATTAAATACGTTGAAATTAAATATGATTTATTATTATTATTATTATTATTATTATTATTATTATTATTAAGAAGTATGAGAATCGAAATTAATTGAATTAAGAAGATTGAGTCACTGAAGATGACTATGAAAAGAGGATCGGAAAGAGCAAGGGTGGAGATCCTTACTGGAAATGTTGTGTTTCGCGGGTCTTCTTCAGTCTTGACTCCTATCTTCTTAGCCATTTCTACAAAATTGAAGTGATTGCATTTTCTTCTTGAAAAAAAAATTCAAAATTCTTATTACATAACTATATATGGTTTTCTTTATGTTTATTTAAACGAAAGTGGTCAAGTAAATGTATTGTTGTTCTTTGATTCTCGCTTCGGGGATCGAGTTTTCAATCTTCTTAAAAATTTTCTTTACTGAAGGAATTTTTTTTGTGATGTTATGGACTTAGCATAGTTTGCTCACTTTTGCTCATTTTTAAATGTATATTTTACTCTAATTTATACTAGAATAAAAACGATCTAGTTAACTCATTATACAATACTTTGAATCTAATTTGACTCTTCATTAATTCTATATTCATGTATTAAAGATGTCATTTATCTCCAACATATTTCACTTCTTATGAACACTTCTTCAAGTAACTTTAGAAGTAATGCCATCTCCGTTGTGTATGCAATTGTGTTGGATGTGTTTTTCGGAAAACTCTAACCAGCTCTTGGTTTGGTCAAATAATTCAATCATAAGGTAAATATATTTTACTGGATTGTTATCCATTCTCAAAATAAGAGTATTATAATTATTACGTGAATGATTAGGTTTGACCAAATCTTATTTGTGTGAAAATTTTACATGTTTTTTCTCATTCTTAAGCCGTAGATTATTGAATGGTTTACTCATCTTAAAGTTTAAGTTATTAGATATGAAAGACCCTTAAAACGTATTAATTTATTACACGCCCAATGTTCCTATTTAGGCGATATACAATTTGCTCGAGCCTGACACATAGAATTTAGAAATGGGAGGTGCAGAGATTTAAACACATGACTTCTTTTTGCGCTGTCTGTGATACCATATTGGTTGTTTTTTACTACTCATATATACATAATATGAATCACTAACTTGTAGTCTATGTACTCTTTGCAGTTGTGACCATTCATTATTTTCATTAGCTCATCAATATGAAAAAAAAGAAGTCAATGTCCTCAAAAACTTATCAATTTTCAGAAGACAAACCTAGGAACATAAAAAATAATGTCATTCCCGTAGGACCTCGTTTTCAGGCTGATTTGCCGATTTTCACTGGCCAAGTCTATGATGAATCAGACACTTCACATTGGCTAGGAACCAAAGTTTGGCCAGTCCATAACAAGGATTTGGGCCCTCAGCTGGAAAATGCTTACGAGGTTGGGAAAGGAAGAGTTGATGTTTGTAACTGTCGAGTCCCTAAATCTTCACAATGTAAAAAAAGGCATGTTGCGTATAATAATAAGAAGTTGGAGGCTGAACTTGGGCCAGCCTTTTTGGATTGGAAATTTGACGAGATGGGGGAAGATGCATCGCGGGATTTGACTTCAAAAGAGAAGAAAAAGTTAGCGTCTCTTGCCCCAAAGAAAAAAGGTGAAGGCTTTGTTGAATATGCTTTAAAGGCTTTGCCAAACGTGAGAAGAGAGGCGATTGTTGGATACTATTTCAACACTATTGTTCCAAGAAATATTAGCAGGAAAGTTAAGTCGGGTTTTGATTTTACAGACATTAGCACTGATGATGACGACGAGGATGAGAAAACTAACATTGGCACTGATGATGAGGATGAGGATGAGAAAACGAAGGGCTCTTCTTCCGAATCTAATAGTTCCCGAAAAAGGTCAAGAAGTGAATCTAAGGCCGAGAGAAAATACATGGTTGTATCAAGGTAATTAAAGAATGACTTGAAAAAAGTACCTAATATTCGACATTATATATATATATATATATATATATATATTGTTATCCTTCTTGTTTATATGTAGTGACAGTGACTACAAATGCTTGTGTTAGACTCAAACTTTTGCATGTTATTAAATTAGGATTACAATATTGCAGTGTTCTTGTTAAGCAATATATTCTTCTTGTTTTACTTAATTGGACGGGCCAGCGGTAGGTGAATTCCATTATATTTCATAATGGCTTCCGCCAGAGGTTGACCCAAGTGGTCAAGCTTATCTCAGATTGTGAAAGCAATGGCCCAATTGATTATCAAAAGGACCATTTTTAAATGTTTTAGGTGTGTTTGTTCGGGCATCTCCAATGGTGAGGGGGAGGGGAAGGGATTTTTAGGGGGAAAAGAATTGTGGTCTTCAATAGTGGGGGGGGGTGGGAAGGGGAAGGAGAGTGGGAGGGGGGATGAGAGAGAAAGGGCAAAGACTTGCCCTTCGGCCATCTTCAATGGTGAAGGGAAGGGGGAGGGGGATTTTGGGGTTTTTCAGGAATTGTGGTCTTCAATAGTGGGGGGAGTGGGGAGGGGTAGGAAAGTGGGAGTAGGAAAGAAAGGGCAAAAGCTTGCCCTTCATTTGTCCCCCGTCTCACTTGCTACGCCTTTTTTCTCTTTTTTTTTTTCATTGCTTTTTATTTTTATAAATTTTGTGTATAATTTAATAAATTTATATTTTAGATTAAATCTTCAAAAGAATTAGTTTTAATTAGATATTTTAAATTTATATTATAATTTAGATTTTATTATTATTATTATTATTAAAATATAACATTTTATAAAAATAGGATTTAATTTAACAAAATTATATATTAAAAAGTTAAACTTCATAATAGAACACTTAATGTATAAATAATAACTTTAAAATTAATTTTAGATTTTATAAATAATATTAATAGATCAAATAATACTTTAATATAAATCAGATAAAAAATTAAAAAAACATAATTTTTCTAAAATATAAAATTTAAAATATTGAATAAACTCATTTTTGTGTCATAATTAAAGAATGGTAACGTTTCTACCTTACATGCATCTTATCGAATTATTGTTATAAAACGTGATTATTGTATTCTTGAGGTCACAATTAAAGCATGATGGCGTTTCTAACCTAGATTTTCCGAGCTGATGTCATATCTTGAACTTCGGTAGCAATTTTGATCCAAATTGTAGGTCAATTTCAAAATTGACCCCCGAATAAGACCATGTGTGGGCTACACAGTGGCGGAGCCAGAAAGTTTTTTCACCGGGGTCCTTATAAATTTATAAGTATTATTTAAAATATTAAAAAAAATTAAAATACGACCAAACTAATTCAAACTCAAAATAAATTTTATGGAATGAAAACTTCTTCTTTACAAATGTACACGTCGATTAGTCATAGACTGAAATCGTTGCATGATTGAATCATCTGTAACAATATCAAATACATATTTCTCTATATAAGTAATCATAGAGTCATTTAACCATTCATTTCTCATCCGATTCCTTAGTCGATTTTTTATATACTTCATAGCAGAAAACGCTCTCTCCACAGACGCTGTAGCAACTGGCAAAATCATTATCAATTTTAAAAGTAAAAATACAAGAGGATACACGGTGTTCCTCTTTGTTTCAACTAATTTTCTAGTAAGATCACCAATTCCTTTTAATTTTGAGAACTCTTCATCTGACCGCATGTCGACAATGTAATTTTCAAGTTGCATATCAAGTGCTAAGATATCCACATTAGAAAACTCGGACGGTTAATATAAAATTAGAGAGACTCTTGATATTCTTAAAAAGTGTCAATCCCTAAAAAGTGTGAAACCCCTAAAAAATATTATTAGTGTTATAGTATGATTCAAATTACAAAATAAAAATAAAATATTAGAGTTTGAGTTAATGTCCACTTTATAACTCTTAAATTTACCAAACTCTAATAAATATGGACCCCTTTTATTTAAAAATTTAATTTTAAACTAAAAGATAATTATAAATTATGTTATAGTTGAACATAAATAAATTAATATAGCAATATAGCATATATACTATACACTTGGGACCAAAATTTCAGGGGGGTCCATGCACCCCCCTGTCCAAAGCGTAGCTCCGCCGGTGGGGCTACATGCTTCTTAATTTGAGGGTTTTGACCAGATCAAAGTATTTAAAAAAAAATGATAATATCTTTATTAGGATATTAGGAAAATTGTATGGATTTAGACAGAGTGGATGCAAATATATTGTGTTTCAAACCAAACATTTAACACCAAATCTTAAGAAAAGACACATTTAAGACGAAAATTGAAGAATAATGTCACAATAGTTTTCAGATATGATGTAGGGTACATAAGTATGTTATGGTAAAAATTTGGAGCATAATTTCAAACATATCAAAATCATCATTAAATAGCAAGCAAGTGTGAAAAAAATCCTTCCAATTTTGATACTAAATGTGTTTTTTTTAGGTTTGATACCAAACATATAAAAAAGATAAAAATTTGATATGAAAAATACAATTCCCTTTATTGTGTTCAATTTAGAATAAAAGATTTACTATGTATAAATTTAACCGTCAAATGAAATGACCAGATTCAATGCATAAGTTTGTAAGATATTGGAAACTAAGCTTTGATCTGTTATTTAAATTCTTTCACTAATTAGATATAAAAACATAATTATTTTATACACAATTTGATAGGCATTAAAAATTAAGGCTTACCCATGCAATCAATCGGGTTATCTTTGTTAATTCTTAATAAGCTATCACCCTAAAAGAATCAAGTATTGTACATGTGATGTTTTTCATTAATAGAAGTATTTTTGTCTAGTGGGTCATAAAAATTAATAGATATATAAATTTGCATGTACCTTTTGATAAGTACTAGAGTTTTTAGCTTTTAGCTAAAGTGTACAAGTAGAGAAAGCCTTGGCATCATGGTTGATTATTTTGAATTGCACAAAAACAAAAAGAACGCCTCTGGCTCTATTCATTCACGGCGGGGCAATGTCAAAATATTTTGCTTGAGCAAACTTTGAGGGCCATTTGGATGGATGAATTTGAAATGAAGAGGGATTTGAAATTCCAGTGATTTGAAATCCATTCATTTGCAATCTATTGTTTGGATAATTTTTTTTAAAAAGGATCTCAAATCCATTTATTTAAAATCCAATGTTTGGTATATATCATTTGTGTTATTTGAAATTCTTAATGGTGCCTTATAATTTGCTCTATGAGTTAATTCTTGTTGTTGATTTCGGGATAAAATCGCATAAATCGATTTGGGGCAAAATTATAATTTTTGAAAATTGAGGGACCAAAAGTGCAAATTCGGATTTCAGAAAATCTGGGGTCGAATTTAAAGTATTAGTTTTTTGAAATTCTAGACTGAATTGGAACTTTGGGTTTTTCGAAAATCTGGGGTCATATGGCAATTTTTGAAAATTAAGGGACCAAAAGTGCAAATTTGAATTTTTGAAAATCAGGTGCCGAATTGAAAATTATAATCTTCTGAAAATTATGGATTGAATTGCAGTTCTGATTTTTTTGAAAATATGGGGTCAAATTGCAATTTCTAAAAATTAAGGGACCAAAAGTGAAAATTTGAATTTCTGAAAATCAGGGCCAGATTGAAAATTTTAATCTTCCGAAATTAACTAAATAGCAATTCTTGGTTTTTCAAAAATTTGGGTTCAAATTGTAATTTCCAAAAATTGAGGATTGTTGGTCCCAAGTGGTCAGAAGAGGTTTAGAGGGGGGGGGGGTGAATAAACCTCTTTAAAAATTTTCTTCAATTTTAACTTTAAAACTTTACTCTAACTGAACAGACTAAGCTGATCAGATTTGTAAGTTACAACTCTGTTCGCGAACAAATCTTTGAACAGTCTTGTTGACCACTCGTCTGATAGTTACTTAGCTGATTTTGCAGAAATCAGTTTTAATGCTCAGAGTACTTGCAGCGGATTTTCAAAGTGTTTTTCACAAGTAATCTTAGTAGTTTGAAAAGTGTTTCCCCAGTTTTATAAACTCCTTTTAATTCTTTTTCAAACAGTTAACTTAATGTGTTTTTATGCAATCAGAAAATATGCAAGTTTAAAAGCTATGTAAAAACACAATCAATTTTTATAGTGGTTATATGGATTTGAATATCCTTTAGTCCACTCTTCCAAGTCACACAGATCTTGGGTTATACTATAATCACTAAGTTTACAGTATACTCTGCTTGCGTCGAACAACAAATGAAACGACCACAAGTTCGCAATAGGAAATCACACAGAAGACCTATTCTCTGAAGTTTGATCACTCACAAAGATGGATCACAACTCCGCACAACACTCTTGTTTACAAAATCACTCAGAAGATGTATTTTTCTTGATTCTTCAACTCTGCTTTCGTCAACAAATGACTCGGCTGATGAGTGAGCTGTTCTTGAGACTTAAAGAATTTTGCTTCGGAAATTTCTCTCAGAAAGTGTGTTGCTTATTTCTTCTTCGTCTCTTTCAGCTATTTATACTTGAGGATTGAAAAATGTCCGTTGAAGAAAGACAGGTTTCAAATTCCTCGAGTACTGGTCCTTAAAATCCGCGAACGGCTCTCTGCAGCTGTCCGTACTGTGAACAGTACTATTCTGCAGGCAGCATTAAATGCAACATTAAATGCACTCGGCTGATGCGAAGTAACTCTTCAATCATTTGTCTTAAATAACCTCGTACTTCAGCATTTATTACTCCAAGGGGCATTTATTACCGTTGGGAACACTTCATGATCTTTTTCACTTGGCTGACGAAAGTACATGTCTGATGGTGAACTCGGCTGATCTCAAACTTGAACAAATCTGATTTGAGTCGGCTGATCTTCACTAATCTGATAACTTTACTTCAGCAGATCAGAAGTCTTGGACCTTGAAATTTTGACTCTTCTGATGTCTTCTTGTACTTAGTCAAAATTCCTTCAGAAGGGATCATCAGCTAAGTTACTCCATACTTAGCCAATTCTTGAAGTTTTGGAATGCATCAAAACCTCCCTTCTAAAATTGTCTTCAGTGCCTTCATCTTCATCCTTATCCAATAAGGATCAAAAGTGCAAATTTGAATTTCTGAAAATTAGGGGTCGAATTGAAACTTTTTATTTTCTTAAAATATTGGACTGAATTGCAATTCTTGATTTTTTGAAAATCTAGGGTCAAAATTGCAATATCCAAAAATTGAGAGACCAAAGGTGCAAATTCGGTTCCTCAAAATCAGGGTCCGAATTGAAAATTTTATTTATGAAAATTCTGGACTGAATTGCAACTCTAGGTTTTTTGAAAATTTGGGGTCAAATTGCAATTTTTGAAAGTATACAATGTGGATTTTTTTTTTTGTGGATTTCAAATTACTAGTTTTAGGAGGAATTTCAAATCCACTTAAAATTGACCTGAAATCCATTGGACTAAAATCCAGGATTTCAAATGAATGGATTTAATTTTGTATCCAAATAGCATGATGAATTTGACAAGGAATTTCAAATCCACCCAACCTAAATCCATTCATCCAAATGGGCCTTGATGGAACTTCAAGATAGTGTGAAGTTAAGCCGTCTGAGTCCAGAACCCAATCTTATGGAATTGGATCGACTAATTAATTACTCTCTCTCGTCAATTTAATTTCAAACCAAACAATTAACCTATAAATAAATTGGTCCAATTGAGCGATTGGGCGCAATCATCGATCAATCCATCCCAATCTCATTGCACAAAGTGATTTGAAATATCTAAATCCACTAATGTTGCCCAAATAAAAATATAGCCGAAATTGACATTCAATTGGAAAATACTTCTGATAAAAGCATTTTTAAATCAAATCAAAATATATTTTCATACAAAACAATCAATTTCATAGTATTTCAGTAGCGGGGTATTCATTAAAACATTAATATTAAAATAATGAAAACTAGAAGCTTAGTTGTTCTAATCAAATCACAGTTGTTTGATCATCCCCCGGATCGGAGGTGCATTCCTCTGGAGTTCGAGAAGTTTTGTGGACACCGGAGGCTAAATTGGATGAGGGAGTCTGATCATTATTGATAGGTAGTTCGGGATCGAACATTATTGTGTCACATAGATAGGGACAAGGATCATGACTAATGTATCAAGTATTCGTCATCTGACGTGGCAGTCAAATAAATATCATAAGAAAGAACCCACCAAAAACTCAAGACAATCGACAGTACTAACGTCAGACTCAAAGCATCTCGATATCAATGATCATCGTCACTAAACGACCACGCATGTCGGTTTAACCCCAAAATCCGTCGACGTCGAACCAGGATGATCGTATCTCGATATGTCATAATAAAATAGTCCACGCCACCGTTGCTAAAAAGATACTATTTTATATAAAACCTCGGATCCTCCTCTCAAAGGGTCGAATCGTATTTACCGACTCGTATTCGACCCTGTGCAACTTTCCCGACCCATATTCGATCCTGAATAACTTGTCCGATCCGTTAGATGGATTCTACAACTATAAATACCCCTCATTAATGACACAAAGGTACGTACAATTTACTTAAAAACAATAACTCCTACTTTGAACTCCTATCTCGATACTAACTTAGGCATCGGAGGGTTATCACCGGGTCACCACCAGTATTAACTTAATGTAGTCTGTTAGCCGAATGATTAATGATTAACAAACAACTTGATATTTGAGCTTGTTTCTTGAGTCTAATTTTAACAGGAATTATTGAGAAGCTCATTATTTGAAGAAAGAGGCCCATTTGCAAATATAGCTTAATTGAGAAGAAAAGGCCCAATAAAGATCTTACAAGTCCAACAATAAAGAAGGATCAATTTGGAAGAAATGGCTTTGTACGAAATTGGGAGATAGCTCATGAGAAGGCCAATTTTAGCTAAAGGCTCGCTATGAATGAAGATCAAGATCGAAGCCCCTAGCACCCCTGAAGGGCCCAATTTTGGATTCAAGAAAATTGTGGTCAACTTAGTAAGTATTTTTCAATTGATTAAAAGAGCAAGAAAAATTTCAAGCCCAAACTTTTTCAATATTTTGGCCCAAAGCTCTTCGGTCCTTTTTCATAAAATCTTTTGAACCAAAGTCTCCTTTCTTACTTATAAAATGAGCCGTGGCCTTTTTAATTAAGTATGGCCGAAATTGTTTTTTTAAGCCTAATGTTCTTTTGAAAAACTAATTACTTTGGCCATTAATTTGAATTCTAAATCAAATCATTTTTCAAAAGGGAAGATTTCTTTCAAATCCCTTGAGTTAGCTAGCAAAATATTTTGTCTTCAATTTGTCTCCAATTTGTCTAGCTAAATATCTTACCCTTATTTTTAAAATAAATTCTTTTGAAAAGATTTCATCTCCACCTAATTACTAAACCTTGTCCACATTCATTGGAAAATTAGTCACATGGTTTAATCTTGCAACATCTTTTTAAATGTGACAAAATCTTTTTTGAATTTCAAAATCTTTCCCTATTGAACCAACTCCACTCGACTATAAATAGTGGATCATTTCTCAAGGCTCATACACAACTCATTTTCTCTAAAATTTCACTTGCTACATCATTTCTCCTAGTCAAAGCTTTTGAGTGCTCTTAATTTTGCTAAAATCGTTTTTCTCAAAAAGGCTTTTAAAAACATCTTTTCTTCTTGCTCTTGAAATCTTGAATATACTCTAAGTAATAGAAGAAAAAGATCAGTGTTTACTCTTTTGCAAAATCAGCTCATTTTGGAGCATATATTTGTAATCAAAATTTTACTACTGTTTTGGAGTGAAAGTTTTGTACTTGCAAGCTCGTAGTGCGATAGGACTGAGTGTTCTAGCAAGCACTGTTTTTGTGCGATAGGACTAAGTGTTCTAGCAAGCACTATTTTTTGTGCGATAGGTAAGAACCTAGCAAGCACGGTTTTTGTTGAGCGATAGGTTAGGCCTAGCAAGCTCGTTTCGAGAGAAAGAATTGATCTTGTAATCTCGAGTGGCGAAGGTTTGTCCTGTAAGCCACGATATATTAGTGAATTTTACCCAGGGGTGCTGGAAGAGAGGAAGTAGGCCGTTGGGGCGCGAACCTCTATAAATTGTGTTTGTTTTCTCTCCTTTTATTATTTGCAATTTACTTCTTATCGTAACTTTAATCTTAAAATCATTGGATCAATTACCTTTTATTTAAAATTACTGGAACTATTTACTAATTGTTTTCTGGGAAATAAACTCTAAGAAAAAGTTATATACCTAATTCACCCCCCCCCCCCTCTTAGGTATCAATTGGCATCAGTGTTTTATACCAATTGCTTGCTAGAACACTCAGTCCTATCGCACTACGAGCTTGCAAGTACAAAACTTTTGCTCAAAAACAGTAGTAAAATTTTGATTACAAATATATGCTCCAAAATGAGCTGATTTTGCAAATGAGTAAACACTGATCTTTTTCTTCTATTACTTAGAGTATATTCAAGATTTCAAGAGCAAGAAGAAAAGATGTTTTTAAAAGCCTTTTTGAGAAAAACGATTTTAGCAAAATTAAGAGCACTCCAAAGCTTTGACTAGGAGAAATGATTTAGCAAGTGAAATTTTAGAGAAATGAGTTTTGTAGAGCCATGAGAAATGATCCACTATTTATAGTTGAGTGGAGTTGGTTCAATAGAGAAAGATTTTGAAATTCAAAAATGATTTTGTCACATTTAAAAAGATGTTGCAAGATTAAACCATTTGACTAATTTTTCAATGAATGTGGACAAGGTTTAGTAATTAGGTGGAGATGAAATCTTTCCAAAAGAATTGATTTTAAATAAATGAGGTAAGATATTTAGCTAGACAAATTGGAGACAAATTATTTTGCTAGCTAATCAAATGATTTGAAAGAAATCATACCTTTAAGAATAGATTTGATTAAGAATTCAAAACAATGGCTACAAATAATTATGTATTAAAAAAGCATTAAGCTTAATTAACAACATGATTTTCGGCCATTGTAAAAACAAGGTCACGGCTCATGTTTAAAAAAGATAGTTGGGCCTTTTTGATATGAAACATATTTTAGAAAAGGGCCAAAAAGGTTAGACTAAAATTATTTAAAAAAGTTTGGGCTAGGAATTTTCTTGCTCTTTTAATCAATTGAAAAATACTTACTAAGTAGACCGCAATTTTTTTGAATTGAAAATTGGGCCCTTCAGGGGTGCTAGGGGCTTCGATCTTGATCTTCATTCATAACGAGCCTTTAGCTAAAATTGGTCTTCTCATTAGTTATTTAAAAGCTTTGACTAGGAGAAATGATTTAGCAAGTGAAATTTTAGAGAAAATGAGTTGTGTATGAGCCTTGAGAAATGATCCACTATTTATAGTCGAGTGGAGTTGGTTCAATAGGGAAAGATTTTGAAATTCAAAAAAGATTTTGTCACATTTAAAAAGATGTTGCAAGATTAAACCATGTGACTAATTTTCCAATGAATGTGGACAAGGTTTAGTAATTAGGTGGAGATGAAATCTTTTCAAAAGAATTTATTTTAAAAATAAGGGTAAGATATTTAGCTAGACAAATTGGTGACAAATTGAAGACAAAATATTTTGCTAGCTAACTCAAGGGATTTGAAAGAAATCTTTCCTTTTGAAAAATGATTTGATTTAGAATTCAAATTAATGGCCAAAGTAATTAGTTTTTCAAAAGAACATTAGGCTTAATTAAAAAAACAATTTCGGCCATACTTAATTAAAAAGGTCACGGCTCATTTTATAAGTAAGAAAGGAGACTTTGGTTCAAAAGATTTTATGAAAAAGGACCGAAGAGCTTTGGGCCAAAATATTGAAAAAATTTGGGCTTGAAATTTTTCTTGCTCTTTTAATCAATTGAAAAATACTTACTAAGTTGATCACAATTTTCTTGAATCCAAAATTGGGCCCTTCAGGGGTGCTAGGGGCTTCGATCTTGATCTTCATTCATGACGAGCCTTTAGCTAAAATTGGCCTTCTCATGAGCTATCTCCCAATTTCGTACAAAGCCATTTCTTCCAAATTGATCCTTCTTTATTGTTGGACTTGTAAGATCTTTATTGGGCCTTTTCTTCTCAATTAAGCTATATTTGCAAATGGGTCTCTTTCTTCAAATAATGAGCTTCTCAATAATTCCTGTTAAAATTAGACTCAAGAAACAAGCTCAAATATCAAGTTGTTTGTTAATCATTAATCATTCGGCTAACATAGTCTTCTTTGATTATATATTAGGTTCCCCTTTACTAAATGAGGGAAAACTTGATTGACCTGTTTCACCTCTCATTGAAGAGCAGTGTTTATATTGACAACTGGATTAATCCAACATATAATACTACCTAACCGAAAACACACTCATCAATGACCGTACCATATATTAAACTTTATAACCATTGGAATTATAATTATAAGTACAACGTCGGTCAGGGCAGCTGCCACTCCGTAGTCGTCTTCCGTCATGGTTCCATAGCTTATGAGCACAACGGAACCAGCCCATAAGCCGAAGACCCAACCAACAAGATCCTCTGGGTACTCTTTCGACGAGCCCATGTAGAGGGAAAGCAACGGCATGAAAGTTGGCAAAACAAGCGGCAAGCTAAAGTTATATTCTCATGCATGATAAAATGTTTTAGCAGTTAGCTCATTAAACCTTCTATCCATGCCCAACATCTTTTCATCGAACCACTCGTACATCCTGAGCGGGATGAAGTAAGAGCTGGAGGCGCCGAGACTGTACATTAACACGAATAGGAAATAGAGAGGTGACTCTTTCGAATTAGGGTTAAGATACGACGCCGGAGGTTTGATAATAACAGAAGATGAATATTGGACATGTATTGCTCCGAGAATCCGAACATTCTTGCTATATCGCAAAACTTGAACAAGAACCCATGCAACCTGGCCATGCAAGTATGCCTAGAGTAGGAGTAGACAAAATTTGCTAATTGCCCAAAACTAATTGATAATTGGTTGTTACAAGTCTTATTTAAGGGTTAATAATTACATTCACCTCTCCCAAAAAAAAAAATAATAAGGATTTACATATCTTGATTATTTTGTATTGATCCATTTCAAGCTTATATTATTATTGGTATCACAAGTATTATCAAATAAAAAAATTAATAAGTTTCTTTGTTTATTTATTTAATAAAAACTAACACTCATGCAATAAGATATTTGTAATTACTGAAATTCTAGGGAAGGCTCTTGTAATTTCACCTAAGCTCAAGGTGGGTGGACTTATATTCATTTCCCTATAACCGTACATGTAAAATAAAATAAGGGTCTATTTGGATGAGTTTTGACTTGGTTTCGCGGGTCTCGGTTTAAAAAAAATTGGTTTGGGTGGTTTCGATGAAACCTTTGAGACTTCATTTGAATGAGTTTTGACTCTTGGATTTTGTGGTTTGAATAAGTTGAAACTCCACTTGGATTGAGTTTGGATGTTGGGGTTTAGAGGAAAAAATAGGTGATAGGTGTCAAATCAATGTCTTTTTTAGTGGGATTTAGGGGAAAAAGAATGTGGTAGCTGTCAAATCAATGTTTTATATGTTTGAAGAGTTTGAGTATTAGTTTCTGAATAGAATAGGTTTTTAATGGTTTTATGCGTTTGGCGAAATTTTTTTTGAAAGGGTTTTAGCTTACACCCTAAAAAATTAGGGCCAGAGTTAGATATGAGTTAGCTTCGTATCAGCATACCTAATTTTGATCTGGCCTATAAACAAATCAAAAAGGTGCTCCGAAATTGTAGACAAGTATTAGGGCTGTCAATTTTACCCATACCATATAAAATTAAAGTAATTTTCGGACTTTTTCCACCCAATTGCGGAAATGAACCTCACTTACTGGCTGACATTTCTATAATTTAAATTCAACGGATCTGCAAGTGAAGTTTATTTTCACAATTGGGCTGAAAGTCACTAAATTATTTTAATTCTGGGTAAAGTTGTCATTCCAAATAATTATGGAGCAAACTTGTCAATGACCATAAATTATAAGACCAATTTTGCATTTTTCCTCCTTTCATGTTGAGAGAACATACTTAGCTGAAAATTAATTGAGTAACATTCACATTAACAATGAATCTAACTCTCTGCAACAGGGTCAAAATCTATTTACGTACCTTAGAATTTGACATTTGCTCAAATGAAGTAAATCCTTAGGTAGAGTTCATTTTTCTTCTGGTTAGAAAAATGCACATAAATTGCACATAATTCTCTAAAAAAAATGCACATAAAATGCACAATTACACAAATAATATTTTGCTAACAAATGAATGAGCGGGAAAGTGCCTTGCAACCCTACGGCGGATCTGTTACCCTTGGACAACCTCCAGGACTGCTGGAACCTCCTCCTCCTTCGATGTCGCCAGAAAAAAGAAATTTGATTCAGCGGAGTACTTTTTAGAATTATTATCGGATATGAATTTACAACGGATCGGGTCGACATAAATCCATATTCGCTTTACGTGTTTCGAATTATGGATCTTTATAATCGGATCATATTCATCGAATTTCTAATTATATTAAAATTCGAATAAATTGGATTGGATTCGAATCGAAAAATAGCTCTACATCTATTTTCCACATAAAAGTCCCAATTCCTCTGTTTTAATAAAAAAAAAAAAAAAAAAAAATTGCCCATCCACTCTCACACCAACTATCATATTTCATTTAATTGTCTATTTGTTTTAGAATCTATTGAAATCACTAAAACTTGTCTATTTGTTATCTCTCGATCACTTAATTATTGAATCACTGAAAACTCGATCGAAGTCAGCTGGCCCGGAGAGGTTTAGCGAGTGATCGATGTCTCTTATCGAAATTGCCATAAACTCATATTATAAAAGTTTAAGATTTTCTTGGATTAACAACAGCTTAAAATTCACCACACGATGCAAATGAGGTTGATACATACATGGGGCTATTATGGAACATTTCCTGACTAAGTTTCGTTTCGATCTGATCTCAAAAATTAATTTGGAAAATTTGGTGAAACTTTTAAAAGTTGATTGTAGAATGATTTTAATTGAACATTGAGACGATAAAATATTAACAAATTAATAGTTAGAGTAATTGAAAATTTTAGATATGATTTGCATTGGGGTTTACTTGTAAGGGTTTTGAGCAGAAAAGTAAGTAAATATGTTTCAAAATAATAATTGTATAGGTGATAAACATAGATAATAGTTGTGTCAAATAACTTTATAACTCCATTAGGTTTGGACATGTTTCGACCAGGCTCAAAACCTGGAGTTTAAGGGGAGACTAGGCTTGGCAATGGGCGGGTCGGGGCCAGGTTCGGGTCGGGTCATTAATGGGTCTGTGATATCGGGCCGTAAATGGGTCGGGTCTGGGTCGGCCCTTTAATCCTCATCTGTTTTTTTTTCCTTCAAAAGTCCACAAAAAATTGTTGTAACATGAGTTGAAAAATGGGAGTAATTGATGTCAAGATTTGAAAGAATAAAGTTAACATGAAATTTATGAAACTTTAATTATATGATTTGAAAATATAATTTTTATTATTCTCTTATATTTAAGAAATATAAAGAAATAGAAATATAAAAAATATATTGCGTAAAAATAAATAAAAACACCGTTTCGAAAGTCAATACTAATATTTATTAGTCAAAAGTGGCCATGAAATTGGTATAGAAAAGACCAACGATTTTAAGATATTTTAATATTTTAATTTTTTTTCGAAATAATGGGTTAGTAATTACAAAAAAAAAAAAAAAAAAAGTTGATAGGCCTTCAATTTTATGAAAGCAAACAAGATATAATTTGATTTTCTTTTTGGAATTAAAGATAGTAGCAAAGTTGCTTTTAAATTGGGTCCAATACTTAATTTTCTTTTGTTTTTACAAGACTCATTAAAAGACCCACTAGGAGACCCATTAATTATAAAGATGACACAAGACCAACCCAACCCAATAAACATAAAAATTAATGGGTTGGGTCTGGACGGACCTAAACGGGTCACGATCCGGCCCGCGGGTCCAAATCCATCTTGCCATGCCTAGGGTAGACCTGTCAAAACCCATTTCCAAATGGGATTTGACCCAATCCAGTGAGCTAAGGCCATCTCCAGCAGTGGTACGCGGGCTCGGGGCAGGGAGGAAAACTGTTGGAGACGGCGCGGGCTGGCGGGGCGGGGCGGCTGGGGCTGGGCAGCGGGCTCGGGGCGGCACGGCTTGGGGATCGGGGGCGAGTGGGTGGAGATGGCTGTTGGGTTTGTTTGTTGGAGAAGATGAGGGGCACGTGTAACCACGCGCCCCTCTTTAAAACAGGTGCCGCCAAGTGGCGGCACCTGATTGGCCCATTTTTTTTTTCTTTTATTGTGTATTTATGTTGTGTATGTTTGGATATTGTTGTGTATTTAAAATCTAATTAATGTTGTGTATTGTTGTAATTAATATGTTGTTTTAATTAGTGTTTTATTTTAATTAATGTGTTATTTTAATTAATGTGTTGTTTAATTAATGTGTTATTTTAATTAAAGTGTTGTTTTAATTATATAGTATATAATATGATTAATTATTTAAAGTAACACATAAATAAAATTATGATATACTAAATATAGAAATAGTCCATTTAATTAAACACTCATACAAATAATTTTTTTTTAAAATACGAAATTAGTTAAAAATACAAAATAAACACTCATAAAAATAAGAAATCAGTAAATGTAATATTTTCATGTGTTTCTTTTCTTGTATTTCCCGTAATTTCGATTTCTTGTATTTTCTTTGTTGTTTGTTGTATTTCATTTCTTGTATTTTCTTCCGTGTTATAAAAATATTTGTTTGCGTATTATGTATTAATTCTTAAGTTACTTAAATTAAATATTCTATTTAATATTAATATTTTAATATAATTAATAATTAAATTACGAGTACTAATATAATTATTATTATTAATATCAATATTAGAAAAATATAAATCTATAATATTAATAGGTGAGAGTGGGCAAAGGAAAAAAATGGAAGTAATTCCCCCACGGAGCCCCAACTGCTGGAGACGACCAGCAGGGCCCCGGGCTGGCCCTAGGCTAACCCGAGCTCTGGAGCCCGGGACTAGCCCTCAACTGCTGGAGATGGCCTAAGACATGAACTATACAGTTTTTCTTCTCAAAGTAGTCATATAAAATTTTAATGTATTTACACCAAATTGCGTATTGGGGGCAGCATCAAACAATCCCTATATTAGATGCTTCCTAATTATTCCAACTTGGGTTTAGGGAACTATGACTTCTTGATTTATTTAAGTGCTTTTATATTGAAAGTGAGAGTCCATTAGTCATTTGTGTTCAATAACAGATGTTATAACTTTGTCACATTATTAATGATACAATTTTACCCTGGTAATTAACTATAATTTATAAGTGCATAATAATTTAAATTGTTACTATTGACACTCAGATAAACATGTCTATTGATCAAATAGTGACTCCAGTCTACTCACTATAACAATTGTTTACAATTTTTTAATTTAAATTGTTATTATTGACACTCAAATAAACATGTCTAATGATCAAATAGTGACTACAATCTACTCACTATAACAATTGTTTACAATTTTTTGGATGTCGCTTTTTGTGTAGCACTAATAATCAATATATATTCTTGAAACTAAAATTATTTTATTTAATTTTATCGTTACTTGGTATTTTAATACTAAGAAGTTTAATTACCGTTCTCCCTTAGTTATATTATGATACTATTTAATCATTTTTTTGCAGTGGAATTATGAATCCTCATATCGATCTAACTATTTTGGTTTAGTATCTCTTATAATTTTCCATCATTTCTATTTATATTCATCTTAATGATACATAACTTTTCTTTGAGGAATTTAATTTAAATTTACTCGATATAAACTCAAAGTTCGAAATAAGATGCGAGCTATCCGTGAACCAAATTTATGAGTCGGAATTAAGCATATGATCATAATCTCCAAGCCCGATACGAGTCATAAAACTCGATTAAAAGGCCCGCTTATCTTGGATATTAATTATTAAGAAAAAATATCATTAACAATTTGTGGAAACAAATAGAAAGGCAGGATTCGGTCGGTAGGATATCCTTCTCAAAAAATCAATTGATTATTTAGTTGCGTGAAGCCAAAAACGCACCCGTGTATTAATAATTTAATGAAATTTTGTATTATAATATATTGCAATAATAACATCATGCTCAAATTAAATTATTTGATATAAATCAAGATCGAATTTGGGCCGTTGACACCAAGATTCGGAAAAGAACAATTATATTTTCAACGACCAATAACCACCATCAACGGCAGGTTTATTGGAAAATCTTAAATCAAAGGCATAATAGATTTGAAAGACAATCTAAGGGCCCATTTCTGCCGACAAAGTATATAGCTCCAAATTTAGCACTAATAAATGTTGTATTAAGTAGAGTTAATGACGTTGATTAATTCCAAGCCATGCAATTTTTCGGAAAAAATAGCATGGACCGAGAGCCGCTTTGGTAATATTTAAATTTCGTTTATTTTTTGGATCATAGCAAACATATATATAAAAGGGTGAAATTATTATGGATCAAAATGTTCATCATTTTGATGAAAAATATTTGAAGAATTTTTGTTTCGAAAACACCGTTTTGATCAAAATAAGGTATAATTTTGAGAAGTCTAGTGATATTGATAATAATTCTAGAATTTTTTTCTGGTTATTTTTCATATTTGGGTTTTAATTAACCGATAATTTTCTCCGTGAATGCCTAATTTATTGGCATTGACGGATTGACCTTGTTTAACAACGGCAATAAATATTATGCATTGCTCTAATTGGTTGATTAGGAAGATCTTGACCAAATTTATTTTAATGTTTAAAATTGTTAATTATATCACAATTAATTTGATGAAGATACATGTTCAAACTTGGTTTGAATTTTATCGAATTAGAAATTTTATATTTAAGCTTGATTTGATTGTTAAATAAGCGAACTCAAACGAGCTCAAGTCGAGTATGAATAAGTTGATATTTTACATGTATTTTATCAATTTTTAGCTTACCGAGTTGAGCTCGAGCTGAGCTTTTTATGTTATCGAACGAAATATGATGTTCAAACTTGTTTGATTTGTATGACGAATCAAATTCAAATAAGTTTTATCGAATGAGTTCGAATCGAGAATCAAGTAGCTTAATTTGATTTTACCGATGAGTTGAAACGTGAACAAACCCATGTGGGTAATTAGTTCCGCTCCTTCAATTATTGTTGGCATCTTTGTCTTTTCGATTACTTTAGACAATATTTATTTTTTATTAGTGTGCAAAAGACATTGACCCTTTATACTGATTAATTTATATAGTGGTAAGGTGAAGTTCGAAGATCAAGAGGTATTAAGTTTAATTTTTATTTATGTTTGTATTTTTTTATTTTATATTAATTTTTATAGTTAATTTGTCTTTCTAATTCATTGGTAATTATTAGAAATATTCAAATTGATGATTGATATGAATGTATTTACAATCCAAAAAATTTATATGAGAAACTTATAGTTTTAGTTCACATTTAACTTATAGTTTTAGTTCACATTTAAACTCAAGAATATACGTTGCTGACTCCAAATTTAAATAAACTCATTGGCTCCTTTTGCTTTGTTTGTGTATCTTGTAAAGTGAGTGGGGAGGTGAATTTATGATGCTTTAAGATTTTAAAATCTTAAAAACTTATCGAGTTTTTTTTTTTTTTTTAACCTAATGATTATTCAAATAATTATTACATTGTTATTGTGATACTCTGCATTTATTTAAGTTAATTGACTAGTCAATCGCCACAAGAATACATACTTATAATATACTAAACTGGCAAGGTCGCGTGAGTTTATGTATGTAAATTTGTTTAATCTAAACTTTCTTTTCTGTCAAAAAAAAAAATGGAAACTTTATTTTAGATGATAAATACACTATTACATTAGAATATATCAAACAATATATCACTACATAATAATTAAATTAAATATTAGAAAAAAAGATAAAAATGGTCTAATAACTTATGCCCGCTGGCAAGTTTGTCCCAGTTTCGGGTTGGCTTACCCCATAAGTCACAAAACTAAAGCAAATTTGGGATATTTTTAATCCAATAGAGAGATTCGGGCTTGTGAAAGGTGAAATGAAGAATTTGACCATGATTTAAAAAGAAAAAAATCCAAAATCGCAATAGGAGCCCTCCTAGAACCCATAGTATGTCTCATGCGCATGGCCCATTTATCTTTTCATTTAAAGAAATCATGGTCAAATTCTTCAATTCACCTTTAGAAGCCCGAGAGCTCACTGTCTCAATTGGTCTGCGAATGTCCCTAATTTGTTTCAATTTTATGACTTATGGGGCAAAATTGTAAACCCAAAAAGTTATGGGGTAAACTTGTCAGCAGTCACAAGTATTGGGGCCAAATTGCCTTTTTTGTCAAATAATACAAAAAATAACTAACTATATTAGCACTAACTATAAGAAAACTCACACTACTTACAAAAATGTTAACTTCTAGTGTTCATTTCCTTTATTAAAAAATAAATGATATTATTAAAAAGGGGGGTGGCGGGGAAGTTTTAGAGTGTCCATTTTATATTTTAATTGCAACAGTTACCTGATTTGAGCATATAAATACAAGTAGACTCAATTTAAATTCTTAGACATAAAAAGTAGCTTCCCTATAAGCACTTGTAGCTTCCTAGCTTATAACAAAGCTAGAATTTATATACAAATATCCATAGTAAAATGGCAATCATGATAAGTGTAGTTCAAGTTTCCATCCAACAATGGATAATTTCGAGTTCATTTGTTTTGTTGTGTTTTTCCTGCAACTTTGGCTTTGCCTTCAAATATAAACACTTCAACCTCACAACCAAAGGCGTGCATTGGTCAACCGCCGGTGCCACTTGGTACGGCAGCCCCGATGGTGCCGGAAGTGTTGGTACGTACTCCGATTTTTTTATTTCTTGCGAGGTTTGTCAAAACATGCAAAATCTCCCCTCGAAGTATATATGTATAAAATAGAGGAACGGTATGAGCTAGTATATATATATATATATATATATATATGTTTTAAGGAGCCGTCGAGTTTGCTCAAACATTAATTATACAACAAACCTACTTCGATATTCGAATTTCGAGTTTGGAATTGTGTGTAAGTTTGGAAGCTTTAATCGAGCCAAAAGACTAAAGTAGCTTAATAATATTATTTTTATATTTTATTATTTATTAGTTTCTCGAGTCTACTTCGAACTCATGATTCGAGAACTACTAAAGGATGAAATTTATACGAGCTTTTTATACGACAAACGAAGTTCAAATAATTTTTTACTGAACAAACTCAATTTAAATATCGAGTAATTTTTAATATATCAATTTATAATATTAACAACAATAATATTGTTTCATGCAGGTGGAGCATGTGGATATGGAAACATAGTGTCACAAGCTCCATTTTCTTCACTGGTCACTGGAATTGGTCCATCCCTTTATAAATCAGGCAAGGAATGTGGAGCTTGCTATCAGGTACTTAATTTCCAACTAATAATATGCATAATATATATTTAATTATTTATCTGAATTACAATATTAATTATTTCATATTATTGGGTCCTAGATAAAATGTACGAAGCACCCGGCATGTTCGCGCAAACCGGTTCGGGTCGTTATAACGGACTTTTGCCCAGGAGGACCATGTGTTACAGATTCGGCACATTTTGATCTAAGTGGAACATCATTTGGTGCCATGGCCATCCCCGGACAAGAAGACAAACTTCGTGATGCCGGTGTCTTAAAAATTCGATTTGCACGGTCAGTATTTATAATAGTCCACAAATTAAAGTCATTTTCGTAACAACTTTATTAATTAAAATTTATCTTATATCATTATAATTAAGACGTTTTGACCATTTGAAAACTGTCTATTAATTAATAAGAGCACATTTCACTTTTAGGACTGGATTACATGTTTGGCTATATGCCTATATGTCCAATATAAACGAACAATCTCATTAATTACTTCGAATAATATTATTATTATTAGGGACCTAATCCCTGCATATTTTTATATGATAACTCAATTGAAATAGCTAGAGCTATTATCTTTTTTTTTTTTTTAATAATATTAATATAGTTATTATCTTTAGTTGAATGAAAATATTACTATCATTAATCTTTCAATAAAAAATATCGGCATAAAGGTGTGATGTGTACGACTTATGAGTATCACTTATCACAGTAAAAAGTGAAAAAAATTTACATCATCAGTCCAATTAGAATTATTCCATGTGACTAATTGATTTAGTACTAATAATTTTCTCTCGTATATAATCATTGCGTTCAATTTAATTATGACAGTGTTGCATGTGATTATTCGGGAAAAACTATCGTGTTTCGTGTTGATCAAGGGTCGAACCCGAACTACTTCGCTATGGTGATCGAGTTCGAAGAAGGGGATGGCGACTTAGCCCGGGTTGATCTTCAACAAGCATCGAGTGAACCAGATGAATGGTGGGGAATGAATCAGTCTTGGGGTGCAGTGTGGCAGCTGAATCCCGGTTCAGAATTGCAAGCTCCGTTTTCCATTCGGTTGATATCTCAGTACTCGGGTCGAACCTTAGTGGCTAAAAATGTGATCCCGACTGGTTGGAAACCAGGTGCAACTTACAGATCCGTGGTTAATTATCTTTAGATTCAGCCTTCATTTACTTAAATTCCAAAATACTGAGATTTGTATAATGTATTGAGTGTTATTTGGCATCTTTTATAATGTGTGTAGCTTCCGATGCAATTTTAAAAATTGCATGAGGGATGCCTTTTAATAGGTGTGAGAAATTTTATAAGTTTGGTTTTTTAACTTTGAATTTCTTGATAATATTTATGTAATAAAGATGCCTCAATGGTCTTGGCATCGCATAATGGAGGCATGGGCTCTCTCCCAAAGTGTATTTTGTGATAAAGTTTGGATTATTGCATTGTATGTCCCACTATATATAGTAAATGTATATCTTTTTTTTTTTATTTTTTGTGAAGTTAAATCACTTTTTGTTCTTTAAATGAATTGAACCAAAAAGTAGTAGTTATTGAGTCAATCGATTTCTAATAGCTTAATTAATATACTTAATTTCATCATGTAACTAAAAAATTTTCCCATATTGCTAAATAAATCAGCCCATGACCTTGCAAAAGGATTGACATACACATCTATCTCTATGACGCCCATTATCAATTCCAACCTCTTTGGATTGGAGGCCCAATCATTCTATTAGTATAAATTATATACCAAAAAAAAAATCAAATATATGTATATACGTTAAAAAAATTAACTAATATGTAGTTGGAAAATATCTATATATAACTCGAAAAAAAACCAAATCATTTAGGATTCTCTTTGAATTTAGAGTGTATTATTAGCTTTTACACATTGGTTTTGATGATGTTTTTCTAGTTAAAAGACAAATAAAATTTTAATACGCTCTAAAATTTAATAATATATTGATGATCTTTACTCGATTAATTTACACGCCTACTTAATTCCACGATTTCTTCTTATAAGGCCATCTCCAATGGAGAGGGCTAGCCCCGGGGCTCTTGAGCCCCGGGCCAGCCCTGTCCCAGCCTCGAGCCCTGCCTGGTCCTCTCCAATGGCAGGGCTCCGTAATGAAATTAATTTCATTTTTTTCCTTTGCCCACTCTCACCTATTAATATTATAGTTTTAATTTTTTTTAATATTAATATTAATAATAGTAATAATTATTAGTACTCGTAATTTAATTATTAATTATATTAAAATATTAAAATTAAAGAGAGTAAATGATTAAAGTAACTTAAAATTAATACATAATACGCAATACAACAAACAAAGGAAGGAAATACAACAAACAAGAAAGGAATACAAGAAATAGAAAATACGGGAAATACAAGAAAGGAAACACATGAAAATATAACATTTTACTAATTTCTCCTCTGAAACCAGTCGGTTCCTTCATTTGATGAATCTCTAAATAAGTCCCTTGGAAGCTTTTTATTTTGTATTTCTCTTCTTCTGTTCCTCCAATACGCCTTTGTATCTGGAGTGAATGCAGAGCAGTCCATCAACATAATCCGTTCCTCTTGTAACTTTTCTGTGACTGTCAATCTCACTGCTTCTTCTTCCCGTTGACGTTGAAGATTCTCCGTAAGCCTTCTCTCTCAGCCAGCTCTACCAGAAGTGTAGTTCCTCTCATCTGTGCCATGGACGCCAATTTTTCCCTTTCAAAACAGTAACATGAGAACTCGATGAAGCCTTCCATTTTCCCTTCTTGGTTTCTTTGTTACCAGTAGGTTTTTCAGATCTTGAACTCGATTGCGGTACGTTGGGAGTCTCGGGATTACCATCGTCGCCTAGTGTTTCCGATTCAAATTGAGTTTCTGGTGGTGGGTTTGGAATATAACAATCTTCCGTTGGTTGAGATGGATTAATTGGAGGTGTCCAGATGTTGACCTAAACATGATCCACTCTGATGCATATTCCCATGTGTGCTGGAAGCACCAATTTTGCTTCGGTTCGGACTTGTACATACGCAATGCCAATTCATGCTGAAAATTACAAAAAATAGTTAATATAACCTATTAATAATTACTTAGCTAAAAATTAACGTAATATTTACCTCTTCCATTATTTAGCAGCCACTTCCCACCTCCCTTTTGGCCCTTTCAAGTGCTTCGTTCCATTTTTTCATCTTGCTGCCAGTGTGTTTTTCCCATCTACTAGTGAGTGACTCTTTTGTTCTGCATTCGTAATGATGTCCAGTACTATCAAGAAAGACATACATTATCGTCATGACTCTTTGCCAGAATGTATTATGAGGCTGGGCTGCCCCTGTGATGTTGTCCTCCGATACCTCTATGTAAGCCTTTGTCAAGGCTACATCTTCAGCCTGAGACCACTTTTGAGACATTGCCTTAAAATGTTTGCTTGCTTTTTTATTTAGATTGAAAGATATTTGAGAGATTTGTGCTTTCTGAAGTGAACACAACTCCCTTTATATAGGCAAAGCTATAGGGTGTATTATGTAATTTTCTAAAATAAAAATTGAACGGTGGAGATCTGGTGCAGAAAAAGAACGGTGGAGATCGATGCAAAAAAAGAACGGTTGAGATCTGATCGGTGCAGAAAAAGAACGGTGGAGATGAGAGCAGAAAAAGAACGATCGAGATCTAATGCAGAAAAAGAACGGTGGAGATTGGTGCAGAAAATGAACGGTGGAGATCTGATCGGTACATAAAAAGAACGGTGGAGATTGGTGCAGAAAAAGAACGGTGGAGATTGGTGCATAAAATGAACGGTGGAGATCTGATCGGTACATAAAAAGAACGGTGGAGATTGGTGCAGAAAAAGAATGGTGGAGATTGGTGCAGAAGATGAAAGGTTGAGATTTGATCGGTACATAAAAAGAACGGTTGAGATTTGATCGGTACATAAATAGAACGGTGGAGATTGGTGCAGAAAATGAACGGTGGAGACCTGGTGCAGAAATCGAACGGTTGATATCTGGTACATATTTTGCCTATTTAATAATACACTCTTACATTCTACTCAACACATTCACTTTTAAAAAATATTCACTCTAGAGAAAATATTTATTTTCTCAAGATGAACCAAAACTATGATTTTGGTGGGGATTATTGTTATGGTTATACATAGGAAACAAAAAGAAAACATAATACTCATGATCTAATGGGAGGATTAAGCTCCATTTCCATCAATCAATGCATCAATCTGATCGTAATTCTCCATTCCCAGCTGAAAATCAAACAAATTAAATTATACCATATCCATCAATCATGTAAAATTGATTTGAACCATGATGAAAAGCATTTTACCTGATTTGGTGATTTGTCTTGATAGAAAACACGGTTATCAAACACAAAGCGAGTGGAACGGTACTCCAAGTCAAAGTGCTGACAAAAAGCCATCAATGGCCTCTTCAACTTGGCCCTCCGTTTAACTAACATATGAAGCTCTTCCCCCTTCAAATATTATAATATATTATATAATAACAATTAAACAGAAATATGTAATTTAAATATAAACTATTAAGTTAATTAGGAACTGTAACAAAAAAAAATTAATTTAATTAGGAATAGGATGGAGATCGATAGAGGTAGATAGAATCACTTACCCTGTTACATTTGATTTTCAAAATGACAGAATGTTCATCTGGAACAAATTTATCTACTACAGATTCAGATTCCACTTTTTTATCACCCAAAATATTTTATTTGTTTGAAAGAAAGAAACGAACAAGTTTTAATATGAAAGAAAGAAAGATAAAGAGTTTGTATCCTTTGAATATTGAAAGAAACGAACAAGCTTTAATCTGAAAGACAGAAAGATAAAGAGTTTGTATCCTTTGAATATTGAAAGAAACGAACAAGCTTTAATCTGAGTACATATTTAGCCTATTTAATAATACACTCTCACATTCTACTCAACACATTCACTATTAAAAAATATTCACTCTACAGAAAATATTTACTTTTTCAAGATGAACCAAAACTATGATTTTGGTGGGGATTATTAATATGGTGATGGTGACGAATCATCTTCTTCCCGAAATCAATTTTGGGAAGATTATAACAACACGATGGAAGAACAAGATAATGAAGATGCACAATTTCACGAACAGTATGAAGAACTTTTGAATTCTCCAACATAAATTGTGCATGTACATGGTGGTTCTGTTCCAGATCGTAAATTTTTAGACAGGAACCACCAAGCACGACACATACAACTGATGTTCATCGAAAGACTGTTGTACTCAGGTGAAATATTCAGGCGCCGTTTCCGTATCAAGCGTCCCATTTTCCACTGTATCATTGCGGATTGCGAGCATGAAAATATATACTTTCGTCAAAGATACCATGCTGCCCATCGAGCAGGGTTTTCACCAATTCTGAAGGTAACAATTGTTATGCGGACGTTGGCATACACATGATCCTACGATTCCAATGACGAAAATTTTCGTGTTGCGGAGAGTACAATATGCGAGATTGTCCGTGAATTCCGTCAAACCATTTTGCGTTGTATAAAGACCAATACCTTCGTGCCCTAACCATGCTGATTTGGCCATGCTACTTAACAAATCGGAACGACGTGGATTCCCGGGGATGATTGGCTCGCTCGTCTGTATGCATTGGACGTGGAAAAATTGCCCAACCGCATGGCAATGAAGTTTTTCTGGAAGGTCGAGGAAACCTACGATTGTTCTTGAAGCTGTTGCTTCACATGATACGTGGATATGGCACGCCTTTTTTGGCGTGCCGGGAGCATTGAACGACAGTACAGTACTTGGCCGTTCACCTTTGTTCGATAACCTCACTTCAAGTAACCTTCCCGAGGTTCAGTATGAAGTGAACGAACATACTTACTACATGCCTTACTATCTTGCGGATGGTATATATCCGAAGTGGGGAACGCTAATACAGTCTGTGAGAAATCCAAGAACCAATCCTGAACAAGTATTCTCGCGGTTTCAAGAATCATTCCGCAAAGATATTGAACGAGCGTTCGGAATTCTCCAAGCTCGGTTCGCAATCGTTAATCAACCCGGCAGGGGGTGGCATACGCAAGATTTGTCCAATATCATGTTAACTTGTATAATACTCCACAACATGATTGTGGAGGATGAACATGACGAATACAAGGACGATGACTCGGACGATGATGATACTGACATTAGCACGTCTCGTAGAGCACGCACTAGAATTTATCCATGTCGCCTAGTACAATTTCAAGATGTTGTACGAAGAAGACAAACGTTGGATAAATATATGCTACGTCATGAAGTAATTCGTTCCAAGGAAACTAACCGTAGACTTTAAAAAGACTTAATAGCCCATGTTTAAGCAAAATACGTTAAAAATGAATGTTTGAATTTACTTTTCTTGTCTATTTTAGTATGTAATTAAATATTTAATTTAGATTAAGTATTAATCTAAATTTTATTTGTATGAGTGTCTATTTTGTATTTTTAACTGATTTCGTATTATTAAAAAATTATTAGTATGAGTGTTTAATTAAATGGACTATTACTATATTTATAAGTATATCATAATTTTATTTAAAATTACTTTAAATAATTAATCATACTATATACTACTCCCTCTGTCCCAATTTATCTGTCATTTTGGAGAAATTTTTTTGTCCCAAATTATTTGGCACTTTAGAATTTCTAGGCACTATTAAATACATATTTTTCCATTTTGTCCTTATTTAATGTATCTAAAATTCTCTCTTTAATAGAAAAAGTAAGTGAAAGAGAGTGTAACGGTATTTTAGAAATATCATTTATTTTTTTCCTTAGATTGACGCTATTTAGTAGGTGCCTTAATATGTGTGAAAACACCCAAAACGACAGATAAATTGGGACAGAGGGAGCATATAATTAAAACATATTACATTAATTAAAATAACACATTAATTAAAATAACACATTAATTACAACAATACAACAATAATCAATTAAAAGAAAAAAAAAGGAGCGAATCAGGTGTCGCCACTTGGCGGCACCTGTTTTAAAGAGGGGCGCGTGTTCTTCTTCAACCTTCCTCCACTCGTCGCCCCGTTCCCGTAGCGGGGCTCCAAGGAGCCCCCAGCCCCACGCATTCCACCCCTGAAGCCAACCCGCCCCGAGCCCCTCTTCCATCTCCAATGATTTCTCCTCCAAAGCCCCACCCCGCCCGGGCCACCTCTATTGGAGATGGCCTTACAAACTCTTAATTATTATCATAGAAAAGTGTTATCACTTAAAGATGTTCTCACATAATATTTCAAACCTTTTTAGAGAATTTAAGTCAAGTCGAATATATGAATAATCTTGACAAATAAAATAAGAAAATATATTATTTTTACTTTTAAGAGCAAGAACAATTTTTTATTTTTTTACTATGGTGTGCTACAAATAAATCCAATTTTAACAATAACTACAAAATCAGAAGACATTTATTCAAATATTTTACGGAATAAACCTACTGTTATTGTCTGATTTACTTTTAATAATAAGAAGGATTTGCTCCTCTGCATATGAGCCCATCGGGGTACCTGCATAAGCAACTATATCTCCGAGTTTTCTTCCGGTAAGTCTCGAACCTACAGTAGTAACCTCACCAACGGCCTCCACACCTGTCATTGTTAACAGTTCTTAAAAAGATTGCTATAAATGTATACGTGTAGGATATGCCAACACAAAGACAATGATAAAAAGAAAATTGTTCATTTGTATTTCTCTTCTTCTGTTCCTCCAATACGCCTTTGTATCTGGAGTGAATGCAGAGCAGTCCATCAACATAATCCGTTCCTCTTGTAACTTTTCTGTGACTGTCAATCTCGCTGCTTCTTCTTCCCGTTGACGTTGAAGATTCTCCGTAAGCCTTCTCTCTCATCCAGCTCTACCAGAAGTGTAGTTCCTCTCATCTGTGCCATGGACGCCAATTTTTCCCTTTCAAAATCAGTAACATGTGAACTCGATGAAGCCTTCCATTTTCCCTTCTTGGTTTCTTTGTTACCAGTAGGTTTTTCATATCTTGAACTCGATTGCGGTACGTTGGGAGTCTCGGGATTACCATCGTCGCTTAATGTTCCCGATTCAAATTGAGTTTCTGGTGGTGGGTTTGGAATATAACAATATTCCGTTGGTTGAGATAGATTAATTGGAGGTGTCCAGATGTTGACCTAAACATGATCCACTCTGATGCATATTTCCATGTGTGCTGGAAGCACCAATTTTGCTTCGGCTCGGCCTTGTACAGACGCAATGCCAATTCATGCTGAAAATTACAAAAAATAGTTAATATAACCTATTAATAATTACTTAGCTAAAAATTAACGTAATATTTACCTCTTCCATTATTTAGCAGCCACTTCCCACCTCCCTTTTGGCCCTTTCAAGTGCTTCGTTCCATTTTTTCATCTTGCTGCCAATGTGTTTTTCCCATCTACTAGTGAGTGACTCTTTTGTTCTGCATTCGTAATGATGTCCAGTACTATCAAGAAAGACATACATTATCGTCATGACTCTTTGCCAGAATGTATTATGAGGCTGGGCTGCCCCTGTGATGTTGTCCTCCGATACCTCTACGTAAGCCTTTGTCAAGGCTACATCTTCAGCCTGAGACCACTTTTGAGACATTGCCTTAAAATGTTTGCTTGCTTTTTTATTTAGATTGAAAGATATTTGAGAGATTTGTGCTTTCTGAAGTGAACACAACTCCCTTTATATAGGCAAAGCTATAGGGTGTATTATGTAATTTTCTAAAATAAAAATTGAACGGTGGAGATCTGGTGCAAAAAAAGAACGGTGGAGATCGATGCAAAAAAAGAACGGTTGAGATCTGATCGGTGCAGAAAAAGAACGGTGGAGATGAGAGCAGAAAAAGAACGGTGGAGATGGGTGCAGAAAAAGAACGATCGAGATCTAATGCAGAAAAAGAACGGTGGAGATCTGATCGGTACATAAAAAGAACGGGGAAGATTGGTGCAGAAAAAGAACGGTGGAGATGGGTGCATAAAATCAACGGTGGAGATCGATCTGATCGGTACATAAAAAGAACGGTGGAGATTGGTGCAGAAAAAGAATGGTGGAGATTGGTGCAGAAGATGAAAGGTTGAGATTTGATCGGTACATAAAAAGAACGGTTGAGATTTGATCGGTACATAAATAGAACGGTGGAGATTGGTGCAGAAAATGAACGGTGGAGATCTGGTGCAGAAATCGAACGGTTGATATCTGGTACATATTTTGCCTATTTAATAACACACTCTCACATTCTACTCAACACATTCACTTTTAAAAAATATTCACTCTAGAGAAAATATTTATTTTCTCAAGATGAACCAAAACTATGATTTTGGTGGGGATTATTGTTATGGTTATACATAGGAAACAAAAAGAAAACATAATACTCATGATCTAATGGGAGGATTAAGCTCCATTTCCATCAATCAATGCATCAATCTGATCGTAATTCTCCATTCCCAGCTGAAAATCAAACAAATTAAATTATACCATATCCATCAATCATGTAAAATTGATTTGAACCATGATGAAAAGCATTTTACCTGATTTGGTGATTTGTCTTGATAGAAAACACGGTTATCAAACACAAAGCGAGTGGAACGGTACTCCAAGTCAAAGTGCTGACAAAAAGCCATCAATGGCCTCTTCAACTTGGCCCTCCGTTTAACTAACATATGAAGCTCTTCCCCCTTCAAATATTATAATATATTATATAATAACAATTAAACAGAAATATGTAATTTAAATATAAACTATTAAGTTAATTAGGAACTGTAACAAAAAAAAATTAATTTAATTAGGAATAGGATGGAGATCGATAGAGGTAGACAGAATCACTTACCCTGTTACATTTGATTTTCAAAATGACAGAATGTTCATCTGGAACAAATTTATCTACTATATATTCAGATTCCATTTTTTTATCACCCAAAATATTTTATTTGTTTGAAAGAAAGAAACGAACAAGCTTTAATCTGAAAGAAAGAAAGATAAAGAGTTTGTATCCTTTGAATATTGAAAGAAACGAACAAGCTTTAATCTGAGTACATATTTTGCCTATTTAATAATACACTCTCACATTCTACTCAACACATTCACTCTTAAAAAATATTCACTCTACAAAAAATATTTACTTTGTCAAGATGAACCAAAACTATGATCTTGGTGGGGATTATTAATATGGTGATGGTGACGAATCATCTTCTTCCCGAAATCAATTTTGGGAAGATTATAACAACACGATGGAAGAACAAGATAATGAAGATGCACAATTTCACGAACAGTATGAAGAACTTTTGAATTCTCCAACAAAAATTGTGCATGTACATGGTGGTTCTATTCCAGATCATAAATTTTTAGACAGGAACCACCAAGCACGACACATACAACTGATGTTCATCGAAAGACTGTTGTACTCAGGTGAAATATTCAGGCGCCGTTTCCGTATCAAGCGTCCCATTTTCCTCTGTATCATTGCGGATTTAGAGCATGAAAATATATACTTTCGTCAAAGATACCATGCCGCCCATCGAGCAGGGTTTTCACCAATTCTGAAGGTAACAATTGTTATGCGGACGTTGGCATACACATGATCCTACGATTCCAATGACGAAAATTTTCGTGTTGCGGAGAGTACAATATGCGAGATTGTCCGTGAATTCCGTCAAACCATTTTGCGTTGTATAAAGACCAATACCTTCGTGCCCCAACCATGCTGATTTGGCCATGCTAATTAACAAATCGGAACGACGTGGATTCCCGGGGATGATTGGCTCGCTCGTCTGTATGCATTGGATGTGGAAAAATTGCCCAACCGCATGGCAAGGAAGTTTTTCTGGAAGGTCGAGGAAACCTACGATTGTTCTTGAAGCTGTTGCTTCACATGATACGTGGATATGGCACGCCTTTTTTGGCGTGCCGGGAGCATTGAACAACAGTACAGTACTTGGCCGTTCACCTTTGTTCGATAACCTCACTTCTGGTAACCTTCCCGAGGTTCAGTATGAAGTGAACGGACATACTTACTACATGCCTTACTATCTTGCGGATGGTATATATCCGAAGTGGGGAACGCTAGTACAGTCTGTGAGAAATCCAAGAACCAATCCTGAACAAGTATTCTCGCGGTTTCAAGAATCATTCCGCAAAGATATTGAACGAGCGTTCGAAATTCTCCAAGCTCGGTTCACAATCGTTAATCAACCCGGCAGGGGGTGGCATACGCAAGATTTGTCCAATATCATGTTAACTTGTATAATACTCCACAACATGATTGTGGAGGATGAACATGACGAATACAAGGACGATGACTCGGACGATGATGATACTGACATTAGCACGTCTCGTAGAGCACGCACTAGAATTTATCCATGTCGCCTAGTACAATTTCAAGATGTTGTACAAAGAAGACAAACGTTGGATAAATATATGCTGCGTCATGAAGTAATTCGTTCCAAGGAAACTAACCGTAGACTTCAAAAAGACTTAATAGCCCATGTTTATGCAAAATACGTTAAAAATGAATGTTTGAATTTACTTTTCTTGTCTATTTTTGTATGTATTTAAATATTTAATTTAGATTAAGTATTAATCTAAATTTTATTTGTATGAGTGTCTATTTTGTAATTTTTAACTTATTTCGTATTATTAAAAAATTATTAGTATGAGTGTTTAATTAAATGGACTATTACTATATTTATAAGTATATCATAATTTTATTTAAAATTACTTTAAATAATTAATCATACTATATACTACTCCCTCTGTCCCAATTTATCTGTCATTTTGGAGAAATTTTTTTGTCCCAAATTATTTGTCACTTTTGAATTTCAAGGCACTATTAAATACATATTTTTCCATTTTGTCCTTATTTAATGTATCTAAAATTCTCTCTTTAATAGAAAAAGTAAGTGAGAGAGAGTGTAACGGTATTTTAGAAATATCATTTATTTTTTTCCTTAGATTGACGCTATTTAGTAGGTGCCTTAATATGTGTGAAAACACCTAAAACGACAGATAAATTGGGACAGAGGGAGTATATAATTAAAACATATTACATTAATTAAAATAACACATTAATTACAACAATACAACATTAATTATACAACAATAATCAATTAAAAGAAAAAAAAAGGAGCGAATCATGTGTCGCCACTTGGCGGCACCTGTTTTAAAGAGGGGCGCGTGTTCTTCTTCAACCTTCCTCCACTCGTCGCCCCGTTCCCGTAGCGGGGCTCCAAGGAGCCCCCAGCCCCACGCGTTCCACCCCTGAAGCCAACCCGCCCCGAGCCCCTCTTCCATCTCCAATGATTTCTCCTCCAAAGCCCCACCCCGCCCCGGCCACCTCTATTGGAGATGGCCTTACAAACTCTTAATTATTATCATAGAAAAGTGTTATCACTTAAAGAAGTTCTCACATAATATTTCAAACTTTTTAGAGAATTTAAGTCAAGTCGAATATATAAATAATCTTGACAAATAAAATAAGAAAATATATAATTTTTTACTTTTAAGAGCAAGAACAATTTTTTATTTTTTTTACTATGGTGTGCTACAAATAAATTCAATTTTAACAATAACTGCAAAATCAGAAGACATTTATTCAAATATTTTACGGAATAACCTACTGGTATTGTCTGATTTACTTTTAATAATTAATCTCCCTTAAACTACATTTCCCAAATAGTCAAACATTTGTATACACATGGCATCATCCAAGCTCACTACATTTCCTCATCGTCACTGCCTTGTACAAAATTCTTTCTTGTGGGGCTCTTCTTCACTCACTCAGTTTCAAAGGGCTTTTACCAGAAGCACCCCTTTCGCGATTAGAGTTCAAAGTAAAATAGCAGCACGATCTGAAATGGTGAAAGCGATAAGGGTTCATGAATTAGGTGGTCCCGAGGTATCCCTTTTCCTTCTTTTCGTGCAGTCAATATTTAATGTTTCTCCTTTTTTTTTGCTCTTTCTGAATGATTTTTGGATTAAGTATATGGTAATGGGAACTGGGTTTATTTTAGTTGAAGGAATTTTTTGAAATCAATTTCCATCCTAATTTGAGATCAATTTCTCTGTTAATAATTGTAAAAGAATCGGGAAGTCTGATTAAGGTACTAACAGTTAAAAAACAGCCTTTTAGGTTTACTACCCGAAGTGATTCTCTAGTCTACATGATGCAATATCTTGATTGCCACCTGTGAATTATTACTTGAATTATCATATTACGGAATCAGTATGTGATATTTGTTATTTTCAATTCATATTATATGGAAATAATTGGTTATTGCTGAAACAGAGTTCATCATATAGTGATCTACCAACAATTTTTTTTACTTCTTAATGCATTGGATGACAGGTCTTGAAATGGGAGGATGTGGAAATAGGGGATCCAAAAGATGGAGAAATCAGAGTAAAAATTAAGGCCATTGGGCTTAACTTCATCGATGTCTATTTTCGGAAAGGGGTTTACAAAGCTTCCACACTACCCTTCACTCCAGGTCAAGATTCTTTGAATTAGAATGGTTTTTGCTGAACAATTTTCTTTTTATGATTGTCTTTGTGTTGGCATATCCTACACGTATACATTCATAGCAATCTTTTTAAGAACTGTTAACAATGACAGGTGTGGAGGCCGTTGGTGAGGTTACTGCTGTAGGTCCGGGACTTACCGGAAGAAAACTCGGAGATATAGTTGCTTATGCAGGTACCCCAATGGGCTCATATGCAGAGGAGCAAATCCTTCCTGCGGATAAAGTAGTTACCTTGCCTTCTTCCATTGAACCCATTACTGCAGCGGCTATTATGCTAAAGGGAATGACTGCACAGTTTCTAGTTCGACGTTGCTTTATAGTACGTCACATATTTCATGCTTTAGATGTTTTCTGTCTAATTAGAAAGTTAGATAGCGTAATTTAATTAAAGATTTGAGAATGGTATAATTGCTTAGGTTGAACCAGGACACACGGTTCTTGTTCATGCAGCAGCAGGTGGAGTAGGGTCACTGTTGTGCCAATGGGCAAATGCTTTAGGTGCCACGGTTATTGGAACTGTCTCCACTGAAGAGAAGGCAGCTCAAGCCAAAGATGATGGATGCCACCATGTGATATTGTACAAGGAAGAAGACTTTGTGGCGCGTGTTAACGAAATAACATCTGGGAAAGGAGTCGAAGTTGTCTATGATTCTGTTGGAAAGGACACTTTTGAGGTAATAATGAATTTTGTGATCTTGATATCAGGCTTAGAAATGTGTATCTCAATGCAAACAGAGAACAAAAACTTTTTATGGGTAACCAGGGCCTACGTTTCTAGAGTTTCTAGGCGAAATTTTAACTCGTTTAAATCAAGGCTTGTTCTTTGGACATTGGATGTAGAAAATTGATTAAATAATCATATTCTGGTTTTTATTGCTATATCTTTTTCGTTAGACAAAATGCTAATCTCTTAATTTTTCCCGTGAGATAGTTGATCCTGAATATGTTTTTATTACGTCTAATTTTTATAAGTTGGTTCTTGAGCTCTAATGCATCTTTAGATTTTTGTCACCTACTAATTGCACTATTGCAGCACAAGAGACTTTACACTTTATTTATTTGTAACTCTTTTGCTCTAAGTCTTTAACTGGAAACTGTGTGATTTAGGGATCATTGGCTTGTTTAAAGTTACGAGGATACATGGTTAGTTTTGGACAATCATCGGGGACACCAGACCCGGTGCCTTTATCAGCACTTGCAACAAAATCACTATTCTTGACGAGGCCTACACTGATGCAATACAATGTGACTCGAGATGAACTGCTGGAAGCTGCTGGAGAGCTTTTTGCTAAAGTTGGATTGGGTGAATTACGGGTTCGTGTAAATCATACTTACCCTTTATCTCAAGCGGCACAAGCGCATGCTGATCTTGAGAGTCGGAAAACATCGGGATCTGTAGTCCTTCTACCATAGGGGTATTGAGTTTGTTATTCTTTGAGAATTAAGTGGTAAGATTCAGTATTGCATCTTGTTAGAACTTAGTACTCTTTGGTACCCTATATTTGATTTATATACTCTCCATCTCATGTAGTATAAAACTGTACATTTGCCTTGTTTGGTTAAGAATGATCTACTTTTTGTTGAATGATATTGATAAAACTATGTTGCGATAGAAAAATGGTTATGATTTGTTGAATGTTATATAAAATGCTTAGTTTATGGCAAATATTCATTGGGTTTTGATGATGGGATTACTTGATATTGATTTGGAGGGAATTGTTGTTTGATTTTGGCCCTGCCTTTTCCTATTGGTTTTGAATATTTTGATTCATATTTTACAGCATGTAGTATTATACTCCATTATAGAATAAATATCCGCACAACCTTGAGGCTAGGTAAAATGATAGAAACACCCCTTAGGTTTTAGTAATTATTAAAAGGAATCTCCCTTAAACTTTAACTATGGCAGAGTTGCATGTGACTATTTGGGAAAATCGTGTTCCATGTTGACCAAGGGTCAAACCCGAACTACTTTTGTGATCAAGTTCGAAGAAGGGGATGGCGACTTAGCCCGTGTTGATCTCAACGAGCATCGAGTGAACCAGATGAATGGTGGGGAATTAACTAGTCTTGGGATGCATTGTGGCATATGATTCCCGGTTCAGAATTGCAAGCTTAGTTTGACTTCTTAGTACTTGGACTGAACCCTAGTGGCTAAAAATGTGATCCCAACCGTTTGGAAATCGGTTCAACTTATAGATCGGTGGTTAATTACCTTTAGATCAAGCTTATTTACCTAAGATCCAAAATACTAAGATTTAGATTTGTTAATGCATGGGGTGTTGTTTGAAACATGTTTGTTCATTCAGTCAAAATCGAACCGAAATCGAATTGAAATTTCGATTAACCAAAATGTTGGTTCATAATTGAACCGAACATCTAAATTTTGTTTTTGATTTTAACTGAAAAAAAATATGTTCTATTTTAATGAAATTTAAACTATGTACTTCTTATATAAACAAATTATATAGCATTTATCACAAAAAAACATCATTAATAAGTAACCATTATGGATCAACTTTTAAACATTTGTCCATCTTAAATTTTTCGTAGCAGATTCGTCCCTCTTATCAATGTAGCATAACATACTCGTCCCTTTTAAAATTTTTGTAGCAAATGTGTTCCTTTCATTAACGTAATATAACACATTCGTCCCTCTTAAATCCAAAAAAATACGCCCTAAAATTGACATGACCATTTTGACAATTTCCAGCAGTGCATCAAATCAAAAGCTAGTTTAGTTTGTGCCTGAGATATACTCATTGCCATGATATGCTACAAATACAAATTAATAGTTAAAATATGTCATTTAATGAGAATGGTTACCTCGTCCGAAAGGTTTTGACACCATCATAAGCTCTTGCAGCTTCATTAGTTATCGATGCTCATTTGTTTAAATATGAAAAAAAGTTATTTTAATGACTTTTTAGATAAATTATATTAATAATTTTACTTGTTCTTCAACATATAATAAACGACATATGAAAGAAGTCATTCATCATCATGCTTAAAGGTAATTCTTTTAACTTCATTTGCAATTATTAATTTTAATTTTGCCTTTAATATAATAAACTGCGTATATGAAAGAAGCCCTTCATCATCATCCTTAAATGTAATTTTTTTAATTTCATTTGTAATGTAAATTATTTCCGTAATATTAATTTTGGCCCATAGATACATTTTTCCCTTCCCATTTTCATGTGTATTTGATTAGAATGACACTTATATATGATGTTGTGATAATTTCTTTGGATTGTACAAACTATTTTTGTGCATTAATGATTAATTTATATTTTTTTATTTTGAAAATATTTTTAAATAATTTGGATTCGAACGAGTTTTAGTTGAATCGAATATGTATTAAACTCGTTGAACTTCACATTTACATTTTTTTTGACTAATCGAATCGAGCTTGTGATGAGTTTGAAAGTTAATTATATGACTATATTATTCATGCTAGATTTGATTAGAATAATAGATTTAGATTTGAAAGAGTTTTAATTGAATCGAAGATGTATTAAACTCGTTTAACTTTACATTTACATATTTTTTTTATTTTTTATTTTTTTACTTACCGAATCGAGCTTGTGACGAATTTGAAAGTTATCTAACTATATTATCCATCCACATTTCATTTTTAATTGTGTGAAATGACTACACTCATTTTTTGATTTACCAAATTTGCTTTAAGTCATAAATATTTAGTAATAAAAAGATACAAAAAATTCAGTTATAAAGAGAAAAAGTGAAATTATGCAATAGTTCATTTCATCACAAATTAATTTATTTATATATTGTTGTGAATTACATACCAGACGTATTATTCTGTTATATAAAACTATATAATTATTTCTATGCTTGAAATATAATAGGACAAGTTAAATAATAAAATAAAAAAGGAAAACAATAATAATATATTAATAAGAGAGAGAAAACAAGTTATTAATACTAGAGAGAAAATTGAATTGTCAATAAAATAATATGGTGTGTCATGAGGATTGAAAATTTCAAGTTTTATGATCTTGACTAAAAGGGGTAGATTAATAAACTAAAAAAAGTTGCTACAACAACAATACGTGCCCTCGTTATCCTTGTATATATGAACTCACCCTAGATGCAGAGTTCATGAAAAGCTGAACCAGATAAAAACTAAATAAAAGTTTCATTCCACCAACTAAATATTTCATCACCAGCATCTCACTCATTATACAATAAACCAAACATTTCGTACAATGAGTTTTGGGAGTTTCAACCACACTTCGTATTTTTATACTAGATATAGTGAAGAGCTTGAGGAACAATATGTTGAGGACGAATTATTACAACTCGGATTGAATGCCCAAATTGACATTGCTCGGCATTATGTTGAAAGAGCTACCACTAGAAGCACCCCTTTCGATTTATCAGAAAAAAGGAAAAAAAGAAGTAAAGTTCAAAATGAAATAGCGGCAAAAATAGCAGAATCTAGAATTGTGAAAGCAATAAGGGTTCATGAATTAGGAGGCCCTGAGGTATCCCTTTTTCTTTTTTCTTGCGGTCATTAGTTATCCTTTTTTATCTATCTCTGTATTTTTTTGGATTAAGTATGTGATAATTGGAACTGGGTTTATATTAGTTGGATGAAATTTTTTAAAGTTTATTTCCCATTGTTCTATTGTGTTTTCCTTTGTTTTCTATAGTTCCTATTTAGTTTTTTTTACCGAAATTCCCCCTTGCATATTGGAAGGAAGAATCACAATTTTAGTGATGTAATTGCTTATCTTATATTTTTCTGGTTCATGATTTTAAAAAAGTTGGGGAATTTTTGTTTTTACTATCTTGATTTATTACTTAAAATTATGTTTTGGGCATGACATACCTTTTAGGAACTTAACTTTCTGAAATATGCCTAATTTACAATCTACTGCCCTGTAAGGAGGAATGCAGATTAAGCCCTCGGGAAACCAAAAGACGAGTTGGTAGTGGTTATAATTTTTTATTTACTTAATAATATAAAGTGGCATTTCATTCTTAACAAAAAAAAAAATTAAGTGGAAAAGCATAGGGAGGTGGTGAACCTCTTTTGAATATAGATGGAGGAGGTGTTTATAGCAATTTTTTTTACAATAAGGTAAATTGCCTACTTCGAATATCACAGGGAGGTATATTTCTATTAACAAAGTTAACTCTGCATCATAGAGTGATCTATCAACATTTTCTTTTTACCTCTTAATGCCTTGGGTGACAGGTCTTGAAATGGGAGGATGTGGAAATAGGGGAACCAAAAGACGGAGAGATCAGAGTAAAAAATAAGGCCATTGGGTTTAACTTCTTCGATGTCTGTTTCCGGAAAGGGGTTTACAAAGCTTCAACACCATTCACTCCAGGTCAAGATTCTTTGATTCTCATTCTCTTAATAATTCTTGTTGATGAGGTTGTAAGTACTACGGCTTGCTATTGTATGTTCTGATGATTATCTTTACGTTGGCATATCCTACACATGTACATTTATAGCAATCTTTTCATGAACCGATAATAATGACAGGTATGGAGGCAGTTGGTGTGGTGACTGCTGTAGGTCCGGGACTTACCGGAATAAAACTTGGAGATATTGTTGCATACGCAGGTACACCAATGGGTTCATATGCGGAAGAGCAAATCCTTCCTGCGAAAGAAGTAGTTACCGTGCCTTCTTCTATTGATCTTATTACAGCAGCAGCTATTATGCTCAAGGGAATGACTGCACAGTATCTAGTTCGACGATGCTTTAAAGTGCGTCAAATTTTGTTGTCTGTCTAATGAAAAAACAACTAAATAGATAGTTTACTTTAATTAAAAATTTGATAAATGTTGTGATGATTGCTTAGGTTGAACCAGGACACACGGTCCTCGTTCATGCAGTGGGTGGGATAGGGTCACTCTTGTGCCAATGGGCAAATGCTTTAGGTGCCACAGTTATTGGAACTGTCCCGACTCAAGAGAATGCAGCTCAGGCCAAAGATGATGGATGCCACCATGTTATACTGTACAAGGAAGAAGACCTTGTGGCTCGTGTTAATGAAATAACATCTGGGAAAGGAGTCGAAGTTGTCTATGATTCTGTTGGAAAGGACACTTTTGAGGTAATAATGAATTTTATTGTTCTATGGATGTAAAAGAATTGATTGGATATTCATATTCTGGTTTTTGATACTCTCTCTTTTTTGATAGACAAAATGCTAATTCTCTTAATTTTTCTTGTGACATAGTTATTCCTAAATATGTTTTTATTATTTATTTTGATAAACTTCTTCTGGCTGATGCAACTGTTACATCAACTATTACAGATATAGAAATTAATTAAAATTACATTTCATTTATTAAGATGAAAAAGACTAAAATACCCTCATATATATAAAACTTCGGCCCTTGCAGAGTAAGGGTCTTACACAAGTACCTAAATTGCCTAAATTGAGTTCTAATTCATATTTAGATTTCTGTCACCTACTAATTGCACTATTGGAGCACAATTTTGTAGAAACTTTACCGTGTTCAAACTTTGTCTATTTGTAACTCTTGTTCTCTAAGTCTTTTAACTGGAAACTGTGTGATCAGGGATCATTGGCTTGTTTAAAAATACGAGGATACATGGTGAGTTATGGACATTCATCTGGTATACCAGATCCGGTGCCTTTATCAGTACTTGCAAGAAAATCTCTGTTCTTGACGAGGCCTAAACTGATGCAATACAACCTGACGCGCGATGAACTGCTGGAAGCTGCTGGAGAGCTATTTGCTAAAGTTGAATTGGGTGAATTACGGGTTCGTGTAAATCATACTTACCCTTTATCTCAGGCGGCACAGGCGCATGCGGATTTTGAGAGTCGAAAAATATCGGGATTTGTAGTACTTATACCATAGGGGTGTTGAGTTTGTTGTTCGAGTGTTAGTACTATTTGGTATCTTAGAGTTGTTTCTGTAGTCTCCGTATCGTATCGTGTAGCGTATAGGTGTACATTTTGCCTTGTTCGGTTAAGATTGTTATGATTCACTGAATGTTTATATAAAATGCTTAGTTTATGAGAAGGTTCTGATGATGGGATTTCTTGATATTGATTTGGAGGGAATTGTTGTTTGATTGATTTTGGCCCTGCCTTTTTCAATTGGTTTGTGGATCATTTGATTAATGAATTTACAATATGTATACAACCTTGAGGCTAGGTAAAATGATAGAGACACCCCTTAAAGTTTCAATAATCATTAAAAGGAATCTCTACGTTAATTTTTCTAGCAGATGATTTCCTCGCAACAATTCTAATGGAAATAAGCATTTAACATTTATTCAACCTCAATTTTGATCTTGACCAACCTTCGACAAAAACATATCGGGTTCATATGGATCAATGTTACCTAGATTTTAGAAGAAATAGGTTTGAGTGGTTTTGGAGAAAAAAAATGAATCACAATTTAGATTTAGTTTGAATGTTTAGATTTCATTTATTTTTCTAAATATTTGTTCGAATTGACGTTGGGCCGTTGGCTGCACGTAACCAAATGTTTTTGAGTGAAAAATCGATTTCTGTGTCAATCCCCTTTAATTTCCACTCGGATCTTATTATTCTAGTAATACCTCTCTATTCCTTTTTTTTGAATTTCATTTTGTGTGTGCTTGATTTTTGTCAAAAACTAGAGCAAGCGTGCTAAAAGTGTCGTATTAGATATTTAATGGGCTAATAGATTAAGGCACAATATTAATTGTACATCAATCATGCGCATAGGTGGCTATGATGTCGTTACATATCATTAAAATTGTACTTAAACCTTCAAGAAGAAAGACTAAAGGGGATAATTTCCTAAATTTTGGGATTAAATATATTCCTAAAGTGGAGCATTAAATATATATCAGATCTTATTATTGCCACACAGTCAATTTTTTATAAATCCACTTGCTATGCATTTTTTCTCCATTTGACTTATTTTTATACAAACTGAACTTATATTGTTCAAATGAAATGCAATTCTTCAAGTCAATTCTTCAAATGAAATGCAATTCTTCAAGTAGTATTTGGAATTTAGTGGTGTATTTGTTTCTACATAGTATTGCTTGCATAGAAGCATGTGACCAAATGGTTTTTACCATCAAATATATTGCCACACAATACAATTTGTTATACATCCATTTGCTTTACATTTTTCTCCATTTGACCAAATTCTTCAAATAGAGAAAAAATGTATAGCAAGTGGATGTATAAAAAATTGATTTCGTGGATGTAGAAGCATTTGGTCACATACCAAAAATCTCATTTGAATGAACATCTATATTTTCAATCACAATGTTACATAAAATGTTACCCTTTTCTAAAATGTTACCCTTTTCTAAATGTGATCAGAAAAGGGGTCATCATGGGGTCCTTTTCAAAAAAGGGATCATCATGTACCATTTGTTTATTTTTTGTTCCTTTTCATTGGTCTACAGAAATGGGAGGGGGCCCACATGTTTCTATATAAACCCAGCACTCTTTTACAGTTTATTTTATCACCGCAAAACAATTAAATCTCCCCTTCTATTTATGTACTCGATTTGTCAAATTAAGCTTCTCCATTAAGTAATTCATACCAAAATGATGATACGCCTAATATCTGCAATCCATGAAATACTTGTATGGATTCTTGTTCAAGCTTTGAGGAGGAGCAAGTGTGTTTGGATTACTGTAGCAATCATTCTCAGATTTGCAGCTTTTCTCATCATCAAACCACTGGAAGAGTCACTTATTCACAATTTCCTAGCCGTGTCCCTGTACGCTCTCGCCACCTTCAGCTCATACTACATCCCTCTCAGGATTTACGAGTGGTTCGATGAACAATTCATGAAAGCCATGGATAGACGCTTTAATGAGCTGGCTGGTAAGAGCTTTTATCATGATAATATCACTCACGCTTGCCGCTTGTTTTGCCGCAGTGTGATGGCAACTTTCATGCCGTTGCTTTCTCTCTATATGGGCTCGGCGAAAGAGTACCCGGATGATATTGTTTGTTGGTTCTTTAGCTTATGGGCTGGTTCGATTGTGCTCATAAGCTACGGAACAATGACCGCAGATGACTACGGAGTGGCAGATGCCCTAATCGGCATTGTTCTTCCCAAACTTATTGTAGGAAGTGATTTCCTCATGGTATGGGTTGCTGTTCTCTTACTTGTAACTCAAGCTTCCAGGATAATTATAATTCCAATTATTATAAACTTTAATGTATGGTACGGTGATCCTCCTTGTCCCCGTGTATGGAATCCCAAACTACCTATCAGTAATGTTGCTCCCCCACCAAGGGATCAAACTCCGCAGTCGTCTCCTCCGGCGACCACTTCAGAGGCACCACAATCTCCAACTCCACAGTCGTCTCCTCCGGTGGATCAAACTGTGATTGATTAATTAGAAGATGAAAGAGGTTCCTTTCATCATGTATATAATATTCATTTGTCTTTTTGAATTTTAAATTGCAATTTAAGTTTTTAATGTTTTTGAGATATTTGATTCAATCGCATATTTAATTTATTCTATTTTTTATTAAAGTTCTGTGAATTGTTGACATGGATTACTAATTCTTTTTATAATGTTTAATGTTTATTTTGAGTTTTGATTAGTTTATTCTTTTCCTCAGGAGCATTAGTCATTGGAGATTGGAGTTTGGAGGCTTGAAGAAATTAAATTTTGCTTATTGACTAGACGCGTATGATGTTGTACGAAATTTAGGTGTATTTTGCATAGAGAATTTTACTTTGGATACCACAATTGTATCTACTTTAGAGATTTGATACCACAACTATTTATGTCGATACATTTGATACTATATCTTAAATCAATTTTACACATTTAATACTTCCGTCAAATTAATGATGGAACTGTCACGTGCTCGTTAGTTATCGTGAAATCTGAATTTGGGGGGAGACTCATTCCAGTTAGCCTTAATTGTCTTTCTCTTCATTCACAATCACAAAAGCAAAAATGTCTTCCTCTTCAACTGCAAACTTCAGACGTTATTTTAGCACTGAAAGGTGTTGAAGTGTTTTTGTCAAGAAAACACCATCCTCAAGACCTCTTACAAGAATGAAATCTCTTAATTGTCACGTTATCACTTAACGACAACCAAAAATGCAATTCTCTCAATAAAATAATAAAAAACTCTCTCTTGATACTTTCTTTCCATGCGTTAAGTGATTTTGAGATGAGGGGGGCGAAATTAAGGTGATGAATTATTAATGTGTGTTTTGTCATTCGTGACTAGAAAATCTACGGAAAATTATGGTTGACTTCTGAGTTTGCTGCAAACCCTCCCCCCCCCCCCCCCCCCACCCCATGAGGGCGAAATTAAGTTGATGCATAATTGTCTGACGTCTGAGTTTGCTAAACAAACTCCCTTTTAGAATAATTATGATGCCATGTTTGACGCTGTTTAAAACATAACAATTCCACCGGGCAAGACGCACAGCAAATGGGGATCACAAAACAATTAATTCTCCCCTTCTATTAATATTCTCGATCAGTCAAATTAAGTTTGTCAGAAGATTAGGAAATCTACGGAAAATTATGGTATAAGAAACACTAAATCGTAAAATGCTAATTCATTCGGGTAAATTTGAAATGCTTTGAGTTTCTCTTCCAAAAGCTCAGAGTTAATTATTTTTTTCTTTTTCTTTTGAGAAAATTGTTTTTTCGGTAGCATATGATATGCTGACTTGTACTTTTGGTACCATTGAATATGAAAATGCAAATTTGGTACCATAAGATAGGTTTTCATTGCAATTTTGGTACTAAATCCAGTTTTTCTACAAAGTTAATGGCAATTTACCCCCTACTAAATGCATAATGTTCAATTTAACTCCTCGTGGTTTAAAAATTTATAGGCGGCACTTAATCTACTTTTATTATGATAATGTGATTTTTAGCCATTGTGTTATGATAAATGTGGCAATTTATCCCCCTATGTTAAATAAAATAGTTTGCATGCATACTCTCAATTTCGACAAGTGAGTTACAATCTCCGGCTGAAGGGGGTAAATTGATTTATTTCCAACTATAGAGGAATAAATTGAACATTATGCATTTCATAGGAGGTAAATTGCCATTAACTTTATAGAGAAATTGTGTTTGGTCCCAAAATTGCAATGAAAACATATCCTATATTACCAAATTTATATTTTTGTATCTAATGATACCAAAAGTGCAAATCAGCCTATCATATGATAACAAAAAAACAACTTTCCCTTTTTCTTTTTGTATTAGGATTGTTTCTTTTCATTAATTTAGTTCATAAACAATGGCGAAGCGATGCGTGTAGACTGAGCCTCCCCCACCCCAAGAAATTTATCCATTAAATACGATCCGACATACCTAATCTATGTTCAGCTGTATGGTATATTGAGAGTGCGGATAGAAAGTCAATAGGTTATCCTTGCCATTAGTAGTCAATTGATAAGAGCATCACTAGTGGTGTACCCAAATATTGGACCTAAATTCTTTATATGCACACTGCTACAGTGTTTTGCACTCTCTGAAAAAGTTTTTTTCTGCAGCAATAGACATCAAAAGTGTGAACCCATTTTTAAAATCAATTTAAATTAAATTTATTTCACTAACTTAAAATTAAAGTCTATTTAATAATTATTAATTGTAAACAATTAACTCATTGATGGTGTCTTCATTATTTTTTTCAAGTGCGGATTTATATTTTATGTAATCATTATTCTATCTTTGATATGCTTTTTTATCCATTTGAATTGAAATTTGATATTATATTATGAAAAGTTTTGTGATAATATTTTTATCTGCGTGTCAATTTATGATTAGATACTGAGATTTCAGATAAGATTTTTTTGTTGAAATTTCTTATCAGATTTCTTTCCCACATCGTATACGTGTCAATTTATGATTTGATGTTGAAAATGGGTTCAGCAATTTTGAGGGCTCAAATTTGGGTTCAATTGGAAGTAAATGGGTTCTGGGTGCATTTTGCACTTCCCTTTAGGTCCTCCACTGTGAGGTATTTTTTGCAAATTTTGGACCTAAACTAATTTGGGCTCCCATATGGGTACACCACTGGTGATGCTCTAACATGCGTAAACCTCTATCCCACTGGATAAGATGTCGATGTCTCAGCCCTGAATATTCAGGCTTTCTGCTAAGTTCAATATATTATCAGTAGTTTTTCTTTCTCTCTTAATCTCAATTTCTGCTAAGAGAATAATTCATTATCCAAACGGTGTGAACAAATTTCTAAAAGATACAACATTACACACACATTAAAGTCAACACACTACCATTAATATAAAATAATAATTATTTGGCAAATTACAAAGCGAATCATTTTAGAATCCGAGTTGTACTTATTTCAAAGCTAACTAAGTTAATTAAAACATATTTTCAATGCCATATTTGACGCCGTTTAAAACATAACCAATCTTTTATTTCACTAAGGTCGACAGGTCGGTCATGTCCGGCTTTAATAACATTGGTATACAAACGGAGTTATAATTAAACACCGTTTAATATAATTATATAACATATGTGCACTCTTTTACAATTTGTCACCACAAAACAATAAATTCTCCCCTTCTATATATATATATTCGATCAGTCAAATTAAGTTTCTCCATTAAGTAATTCATACAGCAAAATGATGATACGCCTAATATTTGCAATCCCTAAAATACTTGTTTGGATTCTTGTTCAAGCTTTGAGGAGGAGCAAGTATGTTTGGATTACTGGAGCAATGGGTCTCAGATTTGCAGCTTTTTTCCATCATTAGACCTCTGGAAGAGTCATTTATTCACAAGTTCCTAGCCGCGTCCCTGTACGCTCCCGTGCAGGATCTACGAGTGGTTCAATAAACAAACGAAGGCCATGGAAATACTCTTAGCTTGCCGCTTGATTTGCCGCAGCATGACGGCAACTTTCACGCCATTGGTTTCTCTCTATATGGGCTCGTTGAAAGAGTACCAGGATGATCTTGTTTGTTGGGTGTTTAGCTTATGGGCTGGTTCCGTTTGTGCTCATAAGCCACGGAACAATGACGACCGCAGATGACTACGGAGTGGCAGATGCCCTAATCGACATTGTTCTTCCCAAACTTATTATAGGAAGTGATTGATAGGATAGTGCCCAGCAAGCCAATATTAATTAGCTTGTTGAAGTACTATTTTCTTATGGTTTATAATTAATATGTCCGTTCATTCATAGTACGTGAAATTGAACAATGACCAACTTCATCTCTCGCGAACTTATCTAAGCGATTGGATGAAATCCTAAGGTCACAATAGACTATGGGACGATTCACTTCAGTACTGAGTGCAATCATGAAACAGTCTCAAAGGTCGTGATCTTAAAATCGTTCCAAGTCATAGATTCCAAACGAGACGGGGTATCGTAGGAATCGCCAAGACTTGTACAAGTATGCATGATTCACATGGAGTGAATTTGTAGCGTTTCATGAGCAAGGCATTTGAGGCCAGTGCATATGAGTAGGTGGTTCAATGGAGGATTGAATGCATCGAACGACCCGAACAGAGAAACCCATTGTGGAAGCGCATGACGCATATCGGTGATGGGATGTTTCTCAAGGCTTATAATAGTGTACGATTTAGTCCTTGGACTTGAGGTGCTAGGGCGAATTCGGTGCACGAGTGTGCGTACTTAGATTTAGGTACTGGTCACGTAGCCTGGCCACAAAATGCCTAAGTTGGGTGCGTACACGACTGTACGCAAGTGGTTAGTACTAAGAAAGGATATATCGACTCATCCTGATAAGGTGAGAGAATTTTCTGTACGTTCTTCGATAATATGTTCCTAGAAATCCATGGTCATGGTTGGTGACGAATTTGGAAAGGGGTTTCCAAATTAAGTTGTCACACCGGAATTATTATCCAGAATTAGAAAGTACAAAATCGAGATAATTAGAGGTGCCGATCAATTCACACACCCTAGGTCTCGATCGGGAAATCATCGTGGAAGGACCGTATGTACATGGCAATTATAAGAGGTGAGGTTCACAATAATCAATTCACCTTTGATTGGGCTTATGGGCTTGTGGCTAGACATCAACCATGAAGTGTGGGTACTCCTGAATTAATAAGGAAATTAATTCTGGAGTGGTCAATTAAAAGTAGTTTAATTGATCGGAGCATTTAATTGCTCGTTAATTAAATCACGAAAGTCGTGGGTCTGCTGCCAGTTGATGGTGAACCCAGAGGGTCACACACAATACAATTGGACGGTGACTGTCTTAAAGGAAAAGCAAGTGATTTAAAGTTGTTAAATCAAAGTGATTGAATTATGGTATTAATTCAATTGAAGAATATTAATTAGATATCTAATTGATTAATGTTTAATTAATTAATTAGAGTTATCTGATTAATTATGAAATTAATTAAATTAGTTAATTAATTGGAAGAATAAATAATTAACCAATTTTAGGATTGGATAATTATGTGGGTTGATTTTGCAATTAACTAGAAAAGGGGTAGGGGCGATTTTTGTTAAAAGAAGAAAAGGAGTTTTTACTTGGAAAGCAAGTTAGAAGAGATCTATCAAATCTCACATTCCTAAGTTGATAAGGAATGAAGATTTGATAGACAAGGGAAGGAGATATCTTTTTAGAGAAGGACTCTTCTCTTATAAATACTCCTTCTCTTTTCTTCTCTTCATTAAGAGAAGTTAGATTTTTTGAGAGAAGCACAAAACCTAAAAAACTTTTGAGAGAAAATTATCTTTGCTGAAAATTAAGAGAGAAATCGATTTTTGCATAAGAGAGAAAATCAGTTTTTGCACAAGTATTATTATTTACAAAGTCGCCCCAAAGCTTTCGCCCCAAACCCAAGTCGCCCGAACCTAGCTCGGCCGAACCAAACCAGAGCTGGCCGAACCCTGCTCGAATCACATAAGTCCTGTGATTCGTTTCTTCCATCTGTATCTCCCAATCCAGATCCAGATCTAAAGTCCAGATCCAGATCTACAATCCTTTGCTGACAAACCTGCGAGATCCAGTTCTGAGCCTAAGACTTGTAGGTGTCACTACAATCTAATTGGTGTGGACTAACTTTGGAGGTGAGACACATGGATCACTCAAGCTGTGGATCGAACCAAACACCTGGAGGAAACCACCACAAAACCGTGGTGAGGTAAATTGCGATTAACCCCCTGTGTTTAATTAAATGTTTGATTCAACCTTTTCGTATAATAAACTGTGGAGAAAGATTTATGGGATTATTAGGGACTTCGAAAAATTTTAAATTCCGCACCTTGTTGTATTGACAATCGAGCCCCACGATAGAATATCCAACAGTGATTTCCTCATGGTATGGGTTGCCGTTCTTTTAAAGCTTCCAGGATAGTTATAATTCCAATTATTATAAACTTTAATGTATGGTACGGCGATCCTCCTTGTCCCCGTGTATGGGATCCCGAACTACTTATCGGTTATCCCTCATGTACGACAGACAGTAGTAATGTTGCACCCCCACCAAGGGATCAAACTCATGAATCTCCTCGGGCGACCACTTCAGAGGAACCACAATATCCAACTCCACATTCGTCTCCTCCGGCAGATCAAACTGTGGTTTGATTAATTAGAAGAAAAAAGAGGTTCATTTCATCGTGTGTATATTCATGTCTTTTTGGATTTTAATAAATTTCAATTTAAGTTTTTAATGTTTTTGAAATATTTGATTCAATCGCATAATTCCAGGATTTGATGTTTGTTTATGATTTAGGGATTATCTTAATTATAGTAGGTATTTTGCTCTATATTTTTTTTTTTGAGAGGTATTTTGCTCTATTATAGTGCTCTATTTGATTCAATTACAAAATTCTGTTGGCGAAATAGAGCACTATAATAGGACAAGCCTATGTTTGGTGAAAAATTTTAAGCTTCGATAGATAGAAATTCTAACCAACTCGCTTCGTTCGTGCCTACGGCGTTGGAATCATTCCAGCCCTTTCTTTGGCCGACACATGGACAATAAAGGCCCACCAGGCGTGGTTCTTACAAATTGTAAAACCATGGTTTATCCACTTATAAAACACGGAAATAAAAAAAAAAAAAAAAAATGAGCTTCAGTAAATCCCTAATTTTTATCATTTATCTTGTCACTTTACACTCCGGATGTATTTTGTGAAAAGATATGGTGATTTTTAATATCCATAACTATACATTTATATTATGTAAATTTTAGTATTTGTTCAAGCATATGAATACAAAAAAGTTAACATCTTTTTGACTATCATATTCATAGACTTACAAGTTTTGGCGCTGGTAGACATTTAAATATATTTGTTCAAACTCACCCTAATTTCCACTCGGATCTTATTATTCTAGTAATGCCTCTCTATTCCTTTTTTTTGGGCCAAGGAAACCATATTGATATTAAAGCTGAAATTAAAACCAAATCGTTAAAATCTACATCTTGGTACCAAAGTTACAATGAGAATTTATTATGTAGTACTAAATTGAAATTTTGAATCCAAAGTTGCAAGGTGATCTATCATATGTACCAAAAAAATAAATTTCCCTATATTTCAGTTGCGAATTACATATGAAAAATCTACATAGTATTGCTTGCGTAGAAGCATGTGGTTAAATGGAGAAAAATGTATAGCAAGCGGCGAGGGCGTACAATAACACTAGTAGGAAATATTGCATAGAAGCATTTGACATCAAATGTATTGCCACACTATCAATTTTTTATAAATCCACTTGCTATGCATTTTTTCTCCATTTGACAATTTTTTTATACAAATTTAACATATGACTTCAAGTCAATTCTTCAAATGAAATGCAATTCTTCAAAGGAAATGCAATTCGTAAGTGAGATGCAATTCTTAAGTAGTATTTGGAATTTAGTGGTGTATTTGTTTCTACATAGTATTGCTTGCATAGAAGCATGTGACCAAATGGTTTTTACCATCAAATATATTGCCACACAATACAATTTTTAATACATCCATTTGCTATACATTTTTCTCCATTTAAAATTTGACCAAATTCTTCTATGCAACAGATCAAACTGAGAAAAAATGTATTAGGCAAGTGGATGTATAAAAATTTGATTTCGTGGATGTAGAAGCATTTGGTCACATACCAAAAATCTCATTTGAATGAACATCTATATTTTCAATCACAATGTTTAGGAGGTGTATGTAAGAATGTCTCAAAATTTACTCTTTGCTAAGACTAGAAAATGATGTCTGTCTTAATTAATATATTAATTGTATATATAAATTTGGTCAAAATTTAATCGTTGAAATGGAGATGCATGCGCGCGCGCACCTAGGGGATTCCTCACCACCCAAACTCCAACCATTTCAATTTTAGATAGATATGTTAATAAAATTTGTTTATTGATATGAAAATGTAATTTTTATTTATATAGTACATTATATTCAGTCTCTCTTTTGCTTGACTTGGAGCTCTCCTTCAAGGGATTTGACTGATGGATTACTTAAACAAATAAAAGAAAAAAGGTTTTTTTTCTTTGCGCATCAGTTCGGAGAATTAAAAAAGATAAGCCCCACGTAGGCCGCCTCACGTGTATGAGAGAAGGAGAAAAAGTCACGCAAACAGATCAAGGTATAATATGTAATTGATTTAGTCTAAGATTAAGTTAGAGATTTTTCACACGGTGCTCAATCGAGCAATTGGTTCAAATTTTTATTCTTGCTTTCAGTTAAATGATTTGTTAATTTTTTGTGTTATTCAAGTTGGTTACATAAATTGCTAATTAAAGCTGAACTTAAACATTATGGACCGAAGGTTAATTTGATTTTACAATTTTTTCAGTGGCTGTACACCTTTTTACTAGATTTCACATATTTTACGATATTTATTATTGTACTAAATTTTTAAATGAAATAAATAATATTTTTTACATAAAAACATATTGATTATACGTTATAATAATTTTAAATATATATTTTAGCAACTATTCAAAATAATACTTCCTCCGTCCCATTTATTTTGCTCCATTTGCTACAGTACTCGGTCAAACTTTTTAATCTTTTAGGTGACTTATCATATTAAATTATTCACATTTGTGGTGTATTAAACCTTTTAAATATTAATATATATAGTGTCATAAGATATTATCAACTTATTAGTGAAATATATTAATTAAATTATTTATTATAATTTTTACAAATTTGGTCAAGTTGACTGGTCAACTGTACCTGGGGAGCAAAAAAATTGGGACAGAGGGAGTAGTATTTTTTTTTTGTGTTATAGGAGAATAATAATGAAATTGTAAAAGTGATGTAAGTGTTAATTTCTTAATTATTGAAATTAATGTAAGAAATAACTATAATAAGACTTCATTTCTAATTTGAATGTAGTTTTATTATTCTTCCATATTCAAAATGTTTGGTTAGGAGAAAAAGAAGTTTCAAATTTTCTTAAAATATTTTCCAACCAAATTTTTGATGAGGAAATTTAAGGAAATTCATGTCTAACTATATTTATTAATATATTTTACAACTTGAATAATGGCATTTTTTACTTCACAAAAAAAAAAAAACCCTTAAATTATTCACACTTTTAGAATTAGTATTGATAAATATGAATAGTGTTGGATGAGGATGAAGATGAAAGAAGACAAGTAATTAAGGGAAGGTTTTGATGATTTCCAAAACATCATAATCAGCTAAGTATGGAAAGCTTAGTTCCCTTAGAAGAATTTTGAACTGGTAAAAGAAGACATCAGAAGAGTTCAAAGTTCAAAGCTCAGAAGACTAGTGATCTCTTGCTGGATCAGCGAACAGAAGGGTAGATCATCAGCCGAGTCAAATCAGATGAGTTCAGTATTTGATCAGCAGAGTGTCTATCAGCAGAGTCGTTTTGATCAGCAGAGTAAAAGAGGTCAAGAGATTAGTCCAACGGTAATAAATGCACTTGGTGTAATAAATGCTGTAAGAGAAGGGTAGTAATGGCAAATGATTGAAGATATCCTCGGATCAGCAGAGTGCATTAAATGCAGCATTAAATGCGATGGACAGAAAGGTACTGTACACAGTACGGAATGCTGCAGGGAGCCGTTTCAAAAAGAGCTGAAGGATGGATTTGAATTGTGACTTGCCTTCAACGGTCATAATTTCATCTCCATGTATAAATAGAGCTGAATTTCAAATCGAGCAAAAACACAACAACAATCAGAGATCGAAATTTTGAAGCAGAATTTCTCTAAGTCTCAAAAGCTCGAACAGCTCACTCGTCTGGTGGAAGTCATCTGTTGACAGAAACCCAGTTGAAGAAATCAGAAAAACATTATCTGAGTGATTTTGTAATAGCTGAGTGTTGTGCGAAGTGAGAATCCATCTGTGTGAGTGATTCTACTTTAGAGGATAGGTTTTCTTTGTGAATCCCTATTGCGAGCTTACAGCCTTCTCATTAGTTGTTTAGGTGTAAGTGGAGAAATATTGTAATCTTTGTGATTATAGTATAACCCAGAATCTGTGTGATCTGGAAGAGTGGACTAAAGGATTTTTATCCATATAACCACTATAAAAATTCTTTGTGTTATCTTGCATTTAAAGTTTTCTTGCATATTTTAAAGTTTGCATTTTAAACACTTTGAATCAAACAAAAGATTTTATAAGGAGTTTGAAAACTGGGGATAAAATCTTTTTAGAACTTAGTTTACTTGTGAAAAACACTTTAAACAATCCGCTGCAAGTATACTCTTGGAAAACTGTTTTGCTGAAAAACAGCTAAGTCATTGTAAGAAGAGTGGTCAGTCGTCTGTTCAAGATTTGTTCACGATCAGACTAGTCTGCTTACTGTTCTTCATCAGCTTAGTCTGCTGACAGAAGACTGAAAAGTTTTTAAGTTCAAAAATTTTCAGAGGTCTATTCACCCCCCCCCTCTAGACCTCATCTGACCACTTGGGACCAACAAGTGGTATCAGAGCGGGTGGTTCATTAGAATCAGCTGCCTGATCAACGAGCTTGATCCGAGTGTTTTTCAAAGGTTTTCAAAACTTTTCAAAAGAGCATCTTTTTGAAAAACAAAAACTTTTTGAAAAATGGATTGTATCAGCCATGTTCCCCACATTGCTGGTATGTCCTTTGAGGATTGGAAAATCAGAATGGAGATTTTCCTTGCTGCCTATAATGACAACATGCACACATGTATCATTAAAGGTCCATTTAGATTCACAAAGACCATCAAAATAAATGAGGTAGATACGGTTGTGGAGAAAGACCTTCATGAGATGACTCCAGAAGAGATAAAGCTTTACAATCTTGATAAAGTCGGGAGATTCATCATGACCAAAGCCCTGGATAATGATCGGTTTGACAAGGTCAAACATTGCAAAACTGCAAAGGAAATGTGGGACAAGGTCAGAGACATGAGTGAAGGAAATGATGCTATTAAGGAGCATCAGCTCAGTGTTGCCTTGGAGAAGCTGGACAACTTCAAGATGAAGTCTGGAGAAACCATTGATCAGATGGACATCAGATTCACCAGAACTCTGAACGAAGTTTTGAAGCTGGGAAAGACTTTCACTGACAAAGAGATTTCTGTCAGAGTACTGAAGGCTCTACCTCCCAAGTTCAACATGAAGGTGACAGCAATGGAAGAATCAAGAGATCTGGGCAAGATTTCTCTAACAGAGCTGTTCTCCGCACTCAAGGCGTATGAGTATAAACTGCCAAGGATGGGAATTGAAGAAACCTCAACTTCAGGACCCACAGCTGCACTTGTTGCTGCTGAAAACACCAGAAGACCAGCACAGAAAAGCAAAGAAGTGGACTCATCTGATGAAGCCACTCTACTCAACAAAAAGGAGTACACTGCTGGAGATGTAGCATTGTTGATGAACAACTTCAAGAAGTTCTACAAGAGAAAGATGAAAAACAAATACAATCATGCTGCTTCTACTTCTAAACCTAACTTTTCTTCTCAGGATAAAGAGGATTATAAATCAAAACTGATGTGTTACAACTGCAGAAAATTGGGACATTTCATCAGAGACTGTCCATATCCAAAAGCAGAGAAGTACACTGAGGAAGAGAAGAAAATGAGAAAAGAAAGAAAGCATCAGAGAGGCAAGGCAATGATGGCTGAAGCAGAAAAGCCAGCTGCTATCTACTCATCTGATTCAGACTCAGACTCGTCTGATGAAGAAAAACCTGCTCTCCTGTGCCTGATGGCAAAGGAATCTGATGACTCTGAGGATGAGGTAACTCCTCAAGAAAATGAACTGTTTAATTCTCTAGAGCAAATGATGTTGAATAATACTACTATTGCTGGAGAATTTGTTAAGCTTAAGGAAGAGATGAACTTGCTAAAAGAGCAAAATAGTTCACTGAAACTTTTAGCTGAAAAGCCAAAAGAATCAGCTGAATATAAACAGCTTGAGCAAGAGCATGAATCTCTGAAAGCTGAATGTGAGGTTTATAAAGGAAAAATCATGGAACTTGAGAAAATCATTGAGTCTCATGATAAGTCTACTGCTGCATCCATGCATACATCTAGTAAACAGGAGACACCTTTAGAAAAGGAAAAATTAGAGTTGAACCATACTGAAAAATTTGTATCAGCTGACAATAGCAAGGTCATTCTGTATGTTCAAACCTCTAGACCTACCTCAACTGAGAAAGTGGTAAAGGAGAAGAAATCTCCTAAGGCTAAAAAGAGCAAAGAGCCTAGTGTAGGAAATCAGACTAGTAAGACCAAACAGCAGAGTCCTAAGAAGTCTGCTGATAAAGCTAAATTGAATCAATCTGTTGGTAAAACTAAGTCAAAATCAAATGAGCAAGCATCTAGTAAACCAAAGAAGCATAAGAATAAGAAAAATCAAAATGCTTGGTATGGAAATGAGTCATATTATGTGCAACCTGCTGCATATCATCCTATGTATCATGCACCTCAATTTCCTAGTTACTATGCACCTTACCCTGCTCATCCAATGCATGCATATCCTGCATATCATGCACCTTACCCTGCTTATGAACATTATTCATATCATACTGATCATCAACATGACTTATCTGATAACTATGATAAAAATGAAACTGTTCATGCTCCTAAAACTCAGAAACCTAAGAAGCCTAAGACTTCAACATCTTGGGTTGTCAAGGGTGGAACTAATCCTTCAGGACCCTCTCAATAAGGGTACCTAAAACAATTTTATTTTTTGTTTTGTAGGTTAGGATTAGGAGTAGGAGTAAAGTAGAGAAGATTTGGTACTTGGACAGTGGATGTTCAAGGCACATGTGTGGAAACATACATGAGTTGACTGATGCAGTTGCTGTGGATGGTCCAAAAGTCACTTTTGGAGACAGCAAAGAAGGCAAGATTAAAGCTAAAGGAAGATTAATCAAGGGAAACATAGAGATATCTGACGTCTCATATGTTAAAGGCCTAAAGTATAATCTGCTGAGCATAAGTCAATTTTGTGACAAGGGATATTCAGTCATCTTCTCAACAGATAAGTGCTACGTTGAACAGATTGGTACAAAGAAGGTAATTTTATCTGGAAGACGACAAGGAAATATCTACATAGTTGACTGGAATTCTGTTGACAAGAATTCAAGTGTTTGTTTGGTGGCATCTGCACCAAGTGAAGTCAGTTGGCTATGGCACAAGAGGATGAATCATTTAAACTTCAAGACCATAAACAGATTAATCAAGAATGATTTGGTTGAAGGGATTCCAAAAGCTGTCATGAGCAAAGACAAGCTCTGTGACGCCTGTCAGAAGGGTAAACAAATCAAGTCATCATTCAAAGAAAAGAAGCACCAATCTTCTGGAAGAATATTGGAGCTGTTGCATATGGACTTATTTGGACCCATTGATCCAGTCAGCAATGGTGGAAAGAAATACTGCCTAGCTGTTGTGGATGATTATTCAAGATATACTTGGGTGATTTTCATGAAGAAGAAAAGTGAAACCAAGGAACATCTCACAAATCTGATGGAACTGATCCAGAATGAGAAGAGTATCAAGATATTGAAGATCAGATCAGATAGAGGGACAGAGTTTACAAACTCTACTGTTGAAGAGTATTGTAATATCAAAGGAATACATCATGAGTATTCTGCTGCTAGAACCCCTCAACAGAATGGTGTTGCTGAAAGGAGAAACAGAACACTGAAAGAAGCTGTCAGAACCATGATAGCTGAAGCCAAGCTGCCACAAAGATTTTGGGCAGAAGCAACAAATACAGCATGTTTTACCCAGAACAGATGTATGATCAACAAAAATCAGAACAAGACTCCATATGAAGTTTGGAACAACAGAAAGCCAAACATTCATTACTTTAAGATTTTTGGTTGTAAATGTTTTGTATTGAATAATGGGAAAAATCACCTTACTGCATTTGCAGAAAAGGCTGATGAAGCTGTCTTTGTAGGATACTCATCTGTTAGTAAGGCTTATAGAGTTTTTAACAAAAGAACATTACTAATAGAAGAATCTATCCATGTAGTATTTGATGAGCCAAGTCAATCTTCTGAAAAGAATCAAAGTGTAAATCAAGATCTGTCTGCTGATTTACAGAAGTTGGACGTTGGAAGAAATGAAGAATATGTTCCCATCATACTACCTAATCTAAGTTCAGCTGCTAACTCAAGTGCTGTTCAAAATCACAGTGCTGATTGTCTAACAGACGAGTTGCTAACAGCTGACAGACCAGAGACTGTTCAACAGACGACACGTGTTCAACAGACTACTACTGGAACTCCAACAGTAGTGTTGCAAGATCATAACAGAGGACAACATCCTGATTTGCAACCTGATCTCAGATGGCTCAAGAATCACCCTCCTGAATTGGTTATTGGTGATCCTTTAGATAGAGTGAAAACAAGAAGAGCTGTTGCACAAGATGCTATGTTTGTCACATTTCTATCTCAAATAGAGCCTAAACAAATTGAAGAAGCTCTCAATGACTCCTTCTGGATAGAAGCTATGCAAGAAGAGTTGAATCAATTTGAAAGGAATGAAGTCTGGTACTTAGTTCCTAGACCAAGTCATCAAAGAGTAATTGGCACTAAGTGGGTATTCAGAAATAAGATGAATGAAGATGGTGTTGTCACCAGAAACAAAGCAAGACTAGTGGCCAAGGGTTATTGTCAAGAAGAAGGAATTGACTTTGATGAAACTTTTGCACCAGTAGCAAGACTTGAAGCAATCAGACTGTTTCTTGCCTATGCTGCTCACAAGAACTTCACTGTCTATCAGATGGATGTGAAGTCTGCTTTTCTCAATGGAGAATTGCAAGAAGAAGTATATGTTGAACAACCTCCAGGATTTGAAGTCTATCAAGAAGAGGACAAAGTATATCGTCTGAAGAAAGCCCTTTATGGACTAAAACAAGCTCCAAGAGCATGGTATGATACCCTATCTGATTTTCTTTTAATTAAAGGATTTCGTAAAGGTAAGGTAGATAAAACCTTGTTCACTATTGAATGGGAAAATCATATATTACTTGTGCAAATATATGTGGACGATATTATTTTTGGTTCAACTAACCAACAGATGTGTGATAAGTTCTCCAAGCTGATGCAGAATAAGTTTGAAATGAGCATGATGGGTGAACTTAATTACTTTCTTGGATTGCAAGTTAGACAGTTGCCTGATGGAATATTCATCAGCCAAGCAAAGTACACAAGAGATCTGTTTAAGAAATTTGGTATGGAAACTAGCTCAACAGCTACCATTCCTATGTCTACAAGTCTTCGTTTGGATAAAGATGAAGATGGCAAATCAGTGGACATAACCAAATATAGAGGCATTATTGGTTCATTGTTGTATCTAACAGCAAGCAGACCTGACATAATGTACTCAGTTGGAGTCTGTGCAAGATTTCAATCAAACCCCAAAGAATCTCATCTCTTAGCTGCCAAGAGAATATTGAAGTATGTTAAAGGCACTCAAGAATTGGGATTGTGGTATCCTAGAGAATCTGGATTTGAACTCATTGGTTATTCAGATTCAGACCTTGCTGGCTGCAAGATTGACAGAAAGAGCACAACAGGTGCCTGTCAGTTCTTAGGCAGTCGTCTGATCTCATGGATGAGTAAGAAGCAAACCTCAGTTTCTATATCTACTGCTGAAGCTGAATATATAGCTGCTGGAGCTTGTTGTGCACAGATACTTTGGTTGAAGCATCAACTAGAAGACTACAATATCAAGATCAGTGGAATTCCAATCTACTGTGACAATACAAGTGCAATCTCTCTTACTCAGAACACTACAAGTCATTCAAGGACTAAGCATATTGAGATCAAGCATCATTTCATTAGAGATCATGTTGAAAAAGGCAATGTTTTGATTGAGTATGTTCATACTGATAATCAAATTGCTGATATCTTCACCAAACCTCTAAGTGAAGCAAGGTTCTCAACTTTAAGAGCTGAGTTAGGATTACTTAACCTGGATGCATAAGCTGAGGGGGAACTCATCAGAAGACTGGAGTTCAACAGCTTAGTCATCAGTTATTTATTTCAAGAATTAACTCTCAACAGACTAGTTAACTTATGAATTCTTAAAGACAGGGGGAACGTGTAAGACTAGCGGTACTTCTGTTCTAAAGATGAAATCTGTTAATGACAGTTAGTTGAAGTTATGTTACCAAGAAGATATGTTCTTAATTCTTGAAGATTGAAGATTATTTTATCTTGCTGGATTGACAAACAGCAGAGGAAGATTACTAGCTATTGGCATTCTCTAGTAATATCAGATAACAGATCACTCGTCTGTCAGATAAGTTTAACTCTACTCATCTGATACCTTATATAAGCATGGTCATAAAACGCATTATTAGTAACACGCTTTTATAAGTAAACAGATTAGTGTCGATAGAGTTTCCCGCCCATCTGACATTAAAATAATAAAATTGAAATCCGCGACTCTCATCCGCACGATTAAAAACTGTCAGATTAGATCAACGGTTTAGATAAATCACGAAAACCAAATCAAAAGGAAACCTATAAAATCCGATCTGAACAGCATAGTCGTCTTACGCACTCAAAAATTCTCAAACTTTCTATCTCTCAAACCCTCTTGTCGCGAAAGTTCACTATTTTGCAGAATTTACTCACAAATCTCAGAAATGGACAAAGTTATTGAGGGAAGATACTTCAACTACAGCAAATTCCATTTCTCTGGCACCGATTTGATGCGCGCTTTACTGGAAAAGATCAAGGAAGCATCTCTGGTCCCAGTCTTGGAAGCACACGAAGATAGGGTTTATCTTGAAGATGTATACCACTTCTACACTTCCAGGGAGTTCAACGATGATGACACCGTTATGACTGCTGTCATAGGTGGTAAGAAAATCGCTGTATCTGCTGCTGTTTTACATGAACTTTATGAGCTGACAGACAAGGGAGGAGATGTGACCGCGTTAGGGTCAGAAAAAGAAGAGGAATTTTGGAAAATTTGTGCTAAGAAGGGAGAGGAGATGACTGGGACTTTAATGAAGACCCAGCTGAAGGATGAATACCAAAGATTTGCTGATATCATAGCAAAGGTTATGGATTGTGCTACGGGTTCTCTGGATGGCCTACCCAGAAGAAGGCTTCACACTATGATTTGTATTTACTATGGGATGAAAGTGAACTGGGCTGCTCATGTTTATGAGCTGTTAAGTGATAAAAGGCATTCTCATGCCATTCTGCTGAGTAACTTGTTTGCTTCTCTACAATGCCCTATGGGTGGAGGAAAGCAAACCCATGGAAGCAAAGAGTTCAAACTCTACGAACCAGTAAGGCAACTGGTGGAAAAACCAAAGAGAAAAGCCTCCAAACAATCCAAGAAGACCCCTTCTAAGAAGAGCAAGAAGGAAGGTCAGACTAGTCAGTCTGCTGAGCCAACAGCACAGTCTGCTGTTGTAGCTGGATCAGCAGAGCCTGAAATTGAAGTCTCTAAGAAGGTGGTAGATGACTTCACTGTTGAAATTGAGAACATGAAGACAGGGTCATCCTCTGAAGGAACTGAATCTGAAGAGGAAATTCCACTTCAAAGACTGAAGAGACTAAGGACTAGGAGTGAAGCAAGGGGACCTCCTACTGCCAACCCCCCTGCTATCAAGAAGATTCCTAAGTCAAAGGCCAAGAGAAAGGTCACTTTCCCTGAAGAGCCTGCTGTAACTGTGAGGAAAACAACAACTGAGGCAGAAAGGCCATTAAATGTTGAAGAACCAGTTGTTGAAGCTACTAAGGCTGCTACTGCTGAGCCTGAGAGTAGTCCTACAGTTGATATGACAACAGAAGCCTCAACTGCTGCACTATCTGCTGATGTGGAAAAGAAACAGCAGACTAGTACACCAATAGAGGGAGAAATTCTGTTAATACATCCTACTCCAGTTGCTGCAACACCTATCCAAGCAGTTGAAAGCCCTGAATCAAGAAGAAAGAGGTTAGGCAAAACCTCAACTTATGTGACTGCTGCAGAGAAGATGAAACTGGATGCGGCTGAAAAGCAAAGGATTGCTGCTGAGAAAGCAGAAGAAGATAGGCTGAAAAGCCTAGAATTAAAAAGGCTGGAAGAAGAAGCCAGCAAAATGACTCAGGAGCAGAGAGATGCTTTTGAGGCAGCAGAGTTGGCTGCTGTCATTGAAGCTAGCATGAAGGATGCTCATGGTCATCAGCATAGTGGTGGGATAGTTATTGGTGAGCAAAGAGATCCAAATAAACCAATACCAGCTATGCCTGCACCCAAGATTAAGGAAAAGAGAAGAGAAGAAGTCAAATTATCTCTTGAAATTGTCAGGGAAGACCCTGCAATTTTTGAAGAATTCCTTAGAAGACTGGATGCTGAAAATGAAAGAGTCAACCGTCTGACACTCTTCCATTCTGAAAAGATCAAATACAATAGATGGAGAGAATTCAGATTAACAAAAAGTCCTGCTGAAATGGCTAAGTGGAAAGAATTCAAGGCTACAGAAGATTGGGTATTGAAGTGGCTTGAGACAAGTTCACTCATTCAAGCACTTGATTCAGAATTCTTTCTGGACAGGTTGAGGATGAGAATATGCCATGTAGTCAAAGAAGAAGCCAAGAAGATCTTTGCATCCATTCCTGAGGATTTTGATGACTCAGTAGATCTCAAAGAAAGATCTATCAAATTGGCTATTGCTCAAGCAATGGAGCTTTGGGCCAAGAAAGCAAGGAAGTTAAGGGGACAACCAAGCTCACTGGTCCCACTTCCTAACATCAAACATATTGTCTATGGACCAAACATCAGACCCTATGAAGAGCTGCCAGAGGAACCAACAACTACTTTTATTCCTCTTGACAACTTTACTTGGATTTGTAACAGGTCTGCAGTGGACAATGAAGGTTTGATAAGGACAGTTGAAACTGTCAAGAAGATTACATCACCTGCTGATAAAGAAGGAGCAGAGTCCTCTGATCAACCAAAGCAAATTGAGGGTACTTCAGACCCATCTGATCAAGACAAAATGCAGGATGATAAGTCTGATGCTGCTGATAAATCAAAGAAGGAAGAAGAAATTCCAGCAGATCAGTTAAAGGAGAAAGAAGTTGCTGCTGAAGAAAATGATCAGGCTAAGGAGAAGGAAAGCACTCCAAGCCATGCTGGTGAACCAGCAGATCAGTCCCTTGCAATGATAACTCAACCATCAGAGCAACATCTCAAGGAAACCGTCTCTGCTACTCCATCAGAAGATCCTTCAATATCTCAGAGTTCTCAAACCAATCTGTTGGATTCCATCCAACAATTGATTATCAAATCAATGAAGGAAATGAAGGAGGAGATAAAAGCAGAAGTGATAGCTGCTGTTCATCAACCTATTCAGAAGGTTGCTGCTGCTGTTCCTACTGATTTAATGAAAGATACTGCTCAGAATGTACAATCTATATGTCAGGATATGGATATACTCAGGAGAAGGACACAAAGCACCACTGAAGGTTGGAAGCAGATTGAACAGACTGTTGAATTGGCTCTCCAAGCAGAAGATGAAGTCATGGGCAACATGATGAAAGACTTCACTGCTTCATCGAATTGGATTTTGGGAACTCAAATTCAATTGGGTGATCAAGGAGAAGACTTGCTCAAGGAAGTCAAGACTGTTAAAGCCAATCAACTTAACCAACAGGCTCAGATCAATGCTATGGAAGAAAACATCAAGCTTCTATGTGATTCACTTCTAATCACACCAGTTGTGCCACAATACCCATCTGTCCCTGCTGATGATGACAAAAAGGGGGAAGAAAGGATATTTGGACAGCAAAGGGTTGATTTCCAAAGGGAAGGAAATCAAAATGCTGAAGAAACAGAAGTGTTAGAAGAATCTGAAGAGTCTGCTAATAATAGGAATGAAGCAGCAAATGAAGACACAAGCAGATTAGCAGATGAGAAGATCACAGAAGAAGAAGACCAAGCTGATGAGGAAGAATCTGAAGCAAAAGCCAAGTCAGACAAAGAACTAGCTGCTGCCAAAGATTCAGTTGAAGAACAGCTTGATCCTGATGTTAAAAAGAAGAAGCTAGAGCTGCTGATGCAGAAATTGGAAGTTGGAACCTCCAAGTCTGCTGAAGAAGAAAAGAAGACAGAAGACTAGCTTGGCTAGATTTTCTTTAAAAATTCTTGTAATCTTTTAAAGTATTTTGTACTTCTCATATTTCAACTTGTAAAATGTAATCAGTTCTATATCTATAAAATTGCAAGTTTGACTCCAACATATCATTTCTATCTCAGAAATTTTTGAGGATCAAAACTTTAGTTTAGGTACAGGTACTTAGCTGGAGTTTTGTCATCATCAAAAAGGGGGAAATTGTTGGATGAGGATGAAGATGAAAGAAGACAAGTAATTAAGGGAAGGTTTTGATGATTTCCAAAACATCATAATCAGCTAAGTATGGAAAGCTTAGTTCCCTTAGAAGAATTTTGAACTGGTAAAAGAAGACATCAGAAGAGTTCAAAGTTCAAAGCTCAGAAGACTAGTGATCTCTTGCTGGATCAGCGAACAGAAGGGTAGATCATCAGCCGAGTCAAATCAGATGAGTTCAGTATTTGATCAGCAGAGTGTCTATCAGCAGAGTCGTTTTGATCAGCAGAGTAAAAGAGGTCAAGAGATTAGTCCAACGGTAATAAATGCACTTGGTGTAATAAATGCTGTAAGAGAAGGGTAGTAATGGCAAATGATTGAAGATATCCTCGGATCAGCAGAGTGCATTAAATGCAGCATTAAATGCGATGGACAGAAAGGTACTGTACACAGTACGGAATGCTGCAGGGAGCCGTTTCAAAAAGAGCTGAAGGATGGATTTGAATTGTGACTTGCCTTCAACGGTCATAATTTCATCTCCATGTATAAATAGAGCTGAATTTCAAATCGAGCAAAAACACAACAACAATCAGAGATCGAAATTTTGAAGCAGAATTTCTCTAAGTCTCAAAAGCTCGAACAGCTCACTCGTCTGGTGGAAGTCATCTGTTGACAGAAACCCAGTTGAAGAAATCAGAAAAACATTATCTGAGTGATTTTGTAATAGCTGAGTGTTGTGCGAAGTGAGAATCCATCTGTGTGAGTGATTCTACTTTAGAGGATAGGTTTTCTTTGTGAATCCCTATTGCGAGCTTACAGCCTTCTCATTAGTTGTTTAGGTGTAAGTGGAGAAATATTGTAATCTTTGTGATTATAGTATAACCCAGAATCTGTGTGATCTGGAAGAGTGGACTAAAGGATTTTTATCCATATAACCACTATAAAAATTCTTTGTGTTATCTTGCATTTAAAGTTTTCTTGCATATTTTAAAGTTTGCATTTTAAACACTTTGAATCAAACAAAAGATTTTATAAGGAGTTTGAAAACTGGGGATAAAATCTTTTTAGAACTTAGTTTACTTGTGAAAAACACTTTAAACAATCCGCTGCAAGTATACTCTTGGAAAACTGTTTTGCTGAAAAACAGCTAAGTCATTGTAAGAAGAGTGGTCAGTCGTCTGTTCAAGATTTGTTCACGATCAGACTAGTCTGCTTACTGTTCTTCATCAGCTTAGTCTGCTGACAGAAGACTGAAAAGTTTTTAAGTTCAAAAATTTTCAGAGGTCTATTCACCCCCCCCCTCTAGACCTCATCTGACCACTTGGGACCAACAAATAGAATGTGAGCAATTCTGAATCAATTTATATAGTAACTAAAGGGAAAAATACTACTCTCTCTCTTATTTTTCATCAAAATTAAGTTCGATTTCTGTTTGTTCAAGTTCGCCGTGTGTTCATTATTTGTGCAAGTAATGAATAACATACTGTTGTATCTTGGGAGATTACCGGGAATCAAACTATATGCACCGAAACAACCTCGGAAATATTATCTTAAGAAAAATTGTTTTGACAAACCTCAGTCTAATTTTCTAGTTATTCACGTATTAATTAAAGTGTTCTTTTGTTTCGATTCAAATAAGTATTTCTTACTATTTTTATGTTAAATCATCATTATTTATTTCATGCTGAAATTTATATTAAAATTATATAAATACACATGTAATTTTCATTGACCAACGAAAATAAACAAATGGTACGTGTGATCCCTTTTCTAATGGTACGTGTGATCCCTTTTCTAGAAAAGGGATCACACGTACCATTAGAAAAGGGATCACACGTACCATTTGTTTATTTTCTGTTCCTTTTCATTGGTCTACAGAAATGGGAGTGGGGTACACATATATAATTTTTTAAGGGGTTTGGGGTTCATAGTGTCTACAATACATATACATATATAATTTTTTAAGGGGTTTTGGGTTCATAGTGACTACAATACACATACTACAACACATACATATATAATTTTTTAAGGGGTTTGGGGTTCATAGTGTCTACAATACACATACTACAACACATACATATATAATTTTTTAAGGGGTTTTGGGTTCATAGTGACTACAATACACATACTACAACACATACATATATAATTTTTTAAGGGGTTTGAGGTTCATAGTGTCTACAATACACATACTACAACACATACATATTTTTTAAGTTAAAATATATATGTGTAGACAATATGAACCCCCAAATTAACCCCTTCTATTTCATACAAATGTATATAAACCCAGCACTCTTTTACAATTTATCACCGCAAAACAATTAATTCTCCCCTTCTATTTATCTAATCGATCAGTCAAATTTAGCTTCTCCATTAAGTAATTCATACCAAAATGATGATACGCCTAATATATGAAATAATTGTTTGGATTCTTATTCAAGCTTTGAGGAGGAGCAAGTATGTTTGGATTACTGGAGCAATCATTCTCAGATTTGCAGCTTTTCTCATCGTCAAACCTCTGGAAGAGTCACTTATTCACAATTTCCTAGCCGTGTTCCTCTACGCTCTCGCCGCCTTCAGTTCATACTTCATCCCGCTCACGATCCACAAGTGGTTCCATGAACAATTGAAAGCCATGGATAGACGCTTTAATGAGCTGGCTGGTAAGAGCTTTTATCATGATAATATCACTCACGCCTGCTGCTTGTTTTGCCGCAGTGTGATGGCAACTTTCATGCCGTTGCTTTCTCTCTATATGGGCTCGTCGAAAGAGTACGAGGATGATCTTGTTTGTTGGGTCTTTAGCTTATGGGCTGGTTCCGTTGTGCTCATAAGCTACGGAACAATGACCGCAGATGACTACGGAGTGGCAGATGCCCTAATCGGCATTGTTCTTCCCAAAGTTATTATAGGAAGTAATTTCCTCATAGTATGGGTTGCTGTTCTCTTACTCGTAACTCAAGCTTCCAGGATAGTTATAATTCCAATTATTATAAACTTTAATGCATGGTACGGTGATCCTCCTTGTCCCTGTGTATGGAATCCCGAGCTACCTATCAGTAATGTTGCTCCCCCACCAAGGGATCAAACTCCACAGTCGTCTCCTCCGGCGACCACTTCAGAGGCACCACAATCTCCAACTCCACAGTCGTCTCCTCCGACGGATCAAACTGTGGTTTGATTAATTAGAAGAAGAAAGAGGTTCCTTTCATCATGTATATAATATTCATTTGTCTTTTTGGATTTTAAATTGCAATTTAAGTTTTTAATGTTTTTGAAATATTTGATTCAATCGCATTTAATTTATTCTATTTTTTTATTAAAGTTCTTTGAATTGTTGACATGGATTTCTAATTCTTTTATAATGTTTAATGTTTATTTTGAGTTTTGATTAGTTTATTATTTTCCTCAGGAGGATTAGTCATTGGAGATTGGAGTTTGGAGGCTAGAAGAAATTAAATTTTGCTTATTGACTAGACTAGTATGGTGTTGTACGAAATTTAGATGTATTTTGCATTATGTTGCGCGGATACGGATACGTCGATACAAATACGACACGATACGGATACTGCGATGCGGATGTTAAAAAATTTACTGGATACGATATGACATGGATACGAATATAAAAAATATAAATTTATATATTTATGCATATTGAAATAAGTAAAATAATAAATGTTTATATTCATATGTATTGAAATAAATCAACTTAAGTTTCATAGTACTAAATTGCATAATTTTCGGAAAAAAAAAAATTATATAATAATTTAATACTATTAATTATACATAATGTTCATTATTTTATTATGTTAGATAAAACATGTCCCGTAATAGACAAACTATCATGTATTGTAGTTGTATATAATACAAAGTGTGATTTGACGCCTTGCATTGTTGATTGTTCTTACCAATTGTGGTGACTTAGCAAAATTCATTATAAAATGTGATGGATACGTCTAAATAAGTATCCGATACGTGTGTCCAACTTTTTTTTTTAATTATATTTACCGACACGCCACGTGGAGTGTCGAATACGTATCCCACGAGTATTCGAAGAGTATCGTATCTGAAAAGAATCCGACACGACATTTTATAATTTTGTAAAGTATATGTGCATCATAGATTTTGCATATTGCCTAATTGTCATGTTACAACATTCTCGTGTATTAATTGAAAATCTCATTTTCAATAACAATACATGCATTTGATTCTATTACAAAATTTTGTTGGCGAAATAGAGCCACTATAATAGGACAAACCTGTTATTAACGACTTAGGTTCGAATTCATATTGAAAAAAATACCCAATTAATATGTCAAACCCGCCTTGAAAGTAATAAACCCTTGTAATAAAAAAAAAAAGATAGTATTGTTTGGCCCACATAACAAATCAGCTGATTTAAAATAAGCTTCGATAGATTAAAATTCATTTGGAAATCTGCTCACTCTCCTCTTCCATGCTCGACCTCTTCACTCTGCAGACATGGCGTTTCTTCTCTCTCTACATGGCGATCGGCATCTTCTCTCTCAATACTCTCATCTCTCTATATGACAGTACACTCTATTTTTCCTCTTGCTAATTTTTTTTCTGTTTCTTTTATTGATTGATTTGTTGTAGGAGGTCTCGACTGCACCGAAGAGCTTTCGTCAAACATAGATTTGGTGTTTGATTTTGACAAGGTAGTTACTGTTTTATGAATTTTAGTTTGAAAATCAATGGTTAATATTTTCAGTTTTGGGGGTAATATATTATTCCTCATAATTATTATAGACTTTACTAAGTGCTGATTTTATTTAGGGTTAATCTCTTCCATTTTGGTGATAGATAGAATCAGTACTACAAGTAGATTCAAAGTTTAATCAAATAATATGAGAGGAAATTATTTATTAATGAAGGATATATAGCATTGCCAATTTGCCACTAATGTTCCTCCTTTAACCAGTTCATTTCTTGATTATTTTTATGGACCCAAGAATTTGAAATAACAGAGGAAAAATAGGAGTCTGGTTATTATTTATGAACTTTTGGGGCAGTATGATTCTCTCCTTGTTTGTTTATGTTGTCTTTTGACAAAATCTTTTGAAATATTTTTTTATTATATGTTTTAAAATCCTTTATTAAGCTGTAGCTGTGGAAATAGAGGAACCAAAAGATGGAGAAATCAGAGTAAAAAATAAGGCCATTGGGCTTAACTTCATCGATGTCTATTTTCGGAAAGGGGTTTACAAAGCGTCCACGCTACCCTTCACTCCAGGTCAAGATTCTTTGAATTAGAATGATTTTTGCTGAACAATGTTTCATTTTGATGATTATCCGTGTGTTGGCATATTTATAGCAATCTTTTTAAGAACTGTTAACAATGACAGGTATGGAGGCCGTTGGTGAGGTTACTGCTGTAGGTCCGGGACTTACCGGAAGAAAACTCGGAGATATAGTTGCTTATGCAGGTAACCCGATGGGCTCATATGCAGAGGAGCAAATCCTTCCTGCGGATAAAGTAGTTACCCTGCCTTCTTCCATTGAACCCATTACTGCAGCGGCTATTATGCTAAAGGGAATGACTGCACAGTTTCGAGTTCGACGCTGCTTTAAAGTACGTCAAATATTTCATGCTTTAGATGTTTTCTGTCTAATTAAAAAGTTAGATAGCGTAATTTAATTAAAGATTTGAGAATGGTATAATTGCTTAGGTTGAACCAGGACACACGGTTCTTGTTCATGCAGCAGCAGGTGGAGTAGGGTCACTGTTGTGCCAATGGGCAAATAATTTAGGTGCCATGGTTATTGGAACTGTCTCGACTGAAGAGAAGGCAGCTCAAGCCAAAGATGATGGATGCCACCATGTGATATTGTACAAGGAAGAAGACTTTGTGGCGCGTGTTAACGAAATAACATCTGGGAAAGGAGTCGAAGTTGTCTATGATTCTGTTGGAAAGGACACTTTTGAGGTAAAATGAATTTTGTGATCTTGATATCAGGCTTAGAAATATGTATCTCAATGCAAACAGAGAAGAAAAACTTTTTATGGGTAACCGGGGCCTACTTTTCTAGAGTTTCCTGACGAAATTTAAACTCGTTAAAATCAAGGCTTTTTCTCTGGACGTTGGATGTAGAAAATTGATTAAATAATCATATTCTGGTTTTTATTGTTATATCTTTTTCGTTAGACAAAAGGTTAATCTCTTAATTTTTCTTGTGACATTGTTGATCCTGAATATGTTTTTCTCACGTCTAATTTTTTATAAGTTGGTTCTTGAGCTCTAATGCATCTTTATATTTTTGTCACTGTGCAGCACATTGCAGCACAGGAGACTTTACACTTTATTTATTTGTAACTCTTTTCCTCTTAAGTCTATAACTGGAAACTGTGTGATTTAGGGATCATTGGCTTGTTTAAAGTTACGAGGATACATGGTTAGTTTTGGACAATCATCGGGGACACCAGACCCGGTGCCTTTATCAGCACTTGCAACAAAATCACTATTCTTGACGAGGCCTACACTGATGCAGTACAATGTGACTCGAGATGAACTGCTGGAAGCTGCTGGAGAGCTTTTTGCTAAAGTTGGATTGGGTGAATTACGGGTTCGTGTAAATCATACTTACCCTTTATCTAAAGCGGCACAAGCGCATGCTGATCTTGAGGGTCGGAAAACATCGGGATCTGTAGTCCTTCTACCATAGGGGTATTGATTTTGTTATTGTTTGAGAATTAAGTGGTAAGTTTCAGTATTGCATCTTGTTAGTACTTAGTCTTTGGTACCCTATAGCTGTTTTATATACTCTCCATCTCATGTAGTATATAAAACTGTACATTTTCCTTTTTTGGTTAAGAATGATCTACTTTTTGTTGAATGATATTGATAAAACTATGTTGAGATAGAAAAATTGTTATGATTTGTTGAATGTTATATAAAATGCTTAGTTTATGGCAATATTAATTGGGTTTTGATGATGGGATTACTTGATATTGAATTGGAGGGAATTGTTGTTTGATTTTGGCCCTGCCTTTTCCCATTGGTTTTGAATATTTTGATTCATATTTTACAGCATGTAGTATTATACTCCATTATAGAATAAATATCCGCACAACCTTGAGGCTAGGTAAAATGATAGAAACACCCCTTAGGTTTTAGTAATTATTAAAAGGAATCTCCCTTAAACTTTAACTATGGCAGAGTTGCATGTGACTATTTGGGAAAATCGTGTTCCATGTTGACCAAGGGTCAAACCCGAACTACTTTTGTGATCAAGTTCGAAGAAGGGGATGGCGACTTATCCCGTGTTGATCTCAACGAGCATCGAGTGAACCAGATGAATGGTGGGGAATTAACTAGTCTTGGGATGCATTGTGGCATATGATTCCCGGTTCAGAATTGCAAGCTTAGTTTGACTTCTTAGTACTCGGACTGAACCCTAGTGGCTAAAAATGTGATCCCAACCGTTTGGAAATCGGTTCAACTTATAGATAGGTGGTTAATTACCTTTAGATCAAGCTTGTTTACCTAAGATCCAAAATACTAAGATTTAGATTTGTTAATGCATGGGGTGTTGTTTGAAACATGTTTGTTCATTCAGTCAAAATCGAACCGAAATCGAATTGAAATTTCGATTAACCAAAATGTTGGTTCATAATTGAACTGAACATCTAAATTTTGTTTTTGATTTTAACTGAAAAAAAATATGTTCGATTTTAATGAAATTTAAACTATGTACTTCTTATATAAACAAATTATATAGCATTTATCACAAAAAAACATTATTAATAAGTAACCATTATGGATCAACTTTTAAACATTTGTCCATCTTAAATTTTTCGTAGCAGATTCATCCCTCTTATCAATGTAGCATAACACACTCGTCCCTTTTAAAATTTTTGTAGCAAATGTGTTCCTCTCATTAACGTAATATAACACATTCGTCCCTCTTAAATCCAAAAAAATACGCCCTAAAATTGACATGACCATTTTGACAATTTCCAGCAGTGCATCAAATCAAAAGCTAGTTTAGTTTGTGCCTGAGATATACTCATTGCCATGATATGCTACAAATACAAATTAATAGTTAAAATATGTCATTTAATGAGAATGGTTACCTCGTCCGAAAGGTTTTGACACCATCATAAGCTCTTGCAGCTTCATTAGTTATCGATGCTCATTTGTTTAAATATGAAAAAAAGTTATTTTAATGACTTTTTAGATAAATCATATTAATAATTTTACTTGTTCTTAAACATATAATAAACGACATATGAAAGAAGCCATTCATCATCATGCTTAAAGGTAATTCTTTTAACTTCATTTGCAATTATTAATCTTAATTTTGCCTTTAATATAATAAACTGCGCATATGAAAGAAGCCCTTCATCATCATCCTTAAATGTAATTTTTTTAATTTCATTTGTAATATAAATAATTTCCGTAATATTAATTTTGGCCCAGAGATACATTTTTCCCTTCCCATTTTCATGTATATTTGATTAGAATGACACTTATATATGATGTTGTGATAATTTCTTTGGATTGTACAAACTATTTTTGTGCATTAATGATTAATTTATATTTTTGAATTTTGAAACTATTTTTAAATAATTTGGATTCGAGCGAGTTTTAGTTGAATCGAACATGTATTAAACTCGTTGAACTTCACATTTACATTTTTTTGACTAACCGAATCGAGCTTGTGACGAGTTTGAAAGTTAATTATATGACTATATTATTCATGCTAAATTTGATAAGAATAATAGATTTAGATTTGAAAGAGTTTTAATCGAATCGAAGATGTATTAAACTCGTTTAACTTTACATTTACATATATTCTTTTTATTTTTTACTTACCGAATCGTGCTTGTGACGAGTTTGAAAGTTATCTAACTATATTATCCATCCACATTTCATTTTTAATTGTGTGAAGTGATTAGGCTCATTTTTGGATTTACCAAATTTAATTTAAGTCATAAATATTTAGTAATAAAAAGATACAAAAAATTCAGTTATAAAGAGAAAAGGTGAAATTATGCAATAGTTTATTTCATCACAAATTAATTTCTTTATATATTATTGTGAATTACATACCAGACGTATTATACTGTTATATAAAACTATATAATTATTTCTATGTTTGAAATATAATAGGACAAGGAAAAAGAAGTTAAATAATAAAATAAAAAAGGAAAACAATAATAATATATTAATAAGAGAGAGAAAATTGAATTGTCAATAAAATAATATGGTGCGTCATGGGGGAGAAATTATTTAGTACAATCGTTGCACCACGTCATCAAGTACACGTGGTGCAGCCCACCAATACACTTGAGACATGTGGATTAATAATCCACATCACCCATGTTCTGACAATGTGAACACAATTTTCTGAATTCCTATTTTTTTGGAACATGCCTAGAAGATGGGGAGATGTGGAATATCAATTCACATGTTCTAAGTGTATTAGTGGGCTGCACCACGTATATTTGATGATGTGGTGCAGCGTTGTACTAAATAATCTCTCGTCATGAGGATTGAGAATTTCAGATCTTGACTAAAAAGGGTAGATTAAGAAACTAAAAAAAATTGCTACAACAACAATACGTGCTCTGACAATATCGATACCCTTGTACATATGAACTCACCCTAGAGGCCTAGATGCGGAGTTCATGAAAAGCTGAACCAGATAAAAACTAAATAAAAGTTTCATTCCACCAACAAAATATTTCATCACTAGCATCTCACTCATTATACAATAAACCAAACATTTCGTACAATGAGTTTTGGGAGTTTCAACCACACTTCGTATTTTTATACTAGATATAATGAAGAGCTTGAGGAACAATATGTTGAGGACGAATTATTTCAACTCGGATTGAATGCCCAAATTGACATTGCTCGGCATTATGTTGAAAGAGCTACCACTAGAAGCACCCCTTTCGATTTATCAGTAAAAAGGAAAAAAAGAATTAAAGTTCAAAATGAAATAGCGGCAAAAATAGCAGAATCTAGAATTGTGAAAGCAATAAGGGTTCATGAATTAGGTGGCCCTGAGGTATCCCTTTTTCTTTTTTCTTGCGGTCATTAGTTATCCTTTTTATCTATCTCTGTATTTTTTTGGATTAAGTATTTGATAATTGGAACTGGGTTTATATTAGTTCTATTGTGTTTTCCTTTGTTTTCTATAGTTCCTATTTAGTTTTTTTTTACGGAAATTCCCCCTTGCATATTGGAAGGAAGAATCACAATTTTAGTGATGTAATTGATTTTCTTAAATTTTTCTGGTTCATGATTTTAAAAAAGTTGGGGAATTTTTGTTCTTGTAATTTTGATTTATTACTTAAATTATGGTTTGGGCAAGACATACCTTTTAGCAACTTAACTTTCTGAAATATGCCTAACTTACAATCTACTGCCCTGTCAGAAAAAAAAAAAATGCAGATTAAACCCTCGTGAAACCAAAAGACGAGTGGGTAGTGGTTATAAATTTTTATTTATTTAATAATATAAAGGGGCATTCCATTCTTAACAAAAAAGTAAGTGGAAAAGCTTAGGGAGGTGGTGAACCTCTTTTGAATATAAATGGAGGAGGTGTTTATAGCAATTTTTTTTACAATAAGGTAAATTGCCTACTTCGAATATCACATGGAGGTATATTGCTATTAACAAAGTTAACTCTGAATCATATAGTGATCTATCAACATTTTCCTTTTACCTCTTAATGCCTTGGGTGACAGGTCTTGAAATGGGAGGATGAGGAAATAGGGGAACCAAAAGACGGAGAGATCAGAGTAAAAAATAAGGCCATTGGGTTTAACTTCTTCGATGTCTATTTTCGGAAAGGGGTTTACAAAACTTCAACACCCTTCACTCCAGGTCAAGATTCTTTGTTTCTCATTCTCTTAATAATTCTTGTCGATATGAGGTTGTAAGTACTACTACTTGCTATTGTATGTTTTGATGATTATCTTTACGTTGGCATATCCTACACATGTACATTTATAGCAATCTTTTCATGAACCGATAATAATGACAGGTATGGAGGCAGTTGGTGTTGTGACTGCTGTAGGTCCGGGACTTACCGGAAGAAAACTTGGAGATATTGTTGCTTACGCAGGTACCCCAATGGGTTCATATGCGGAAGAGCAAAACCTTCCTGCGAAAGAAGTAGTTACCGTGCCTTCTTCTATTGATCTTATTACAGCAGCAGCTATTATGCTCAAGGGAATGACTGCTGTTAATATATATGTAATTATGCATATAATTTGCAGAGAGATTTTGTAAAGAAGAATTAACTACTGAACTGAATTTGTAAAATGAATATTATGATCAGAATTGAACAATTACAACAGAGATATCTATTCTTATATACACTGCTAGTCTAAGTCTAAGGGCAAAGAAGTAAATTTGTATATACGGCTAACAAAAATAACTAATCCTATCTTAACTAACAAATTGACAAAATTAATCGTTTATTCCTAATTTGAATATGAAATTAGGTCTTCTTTAATTTCTCCTCTTTTGCGTCAGTTCCTTCTTCCTCCAAAGCTTCACTCTTCATTTTTGATTCATCAATTAACACCCCCCCACAAGATGGAAGGTACACATTTCGTATCCCCATCTTGTTAATTATATGATAAAATTGAGGGCGAGGAAGGGGTTTTGTTAATATGTCTGCCAATTGCGAATTTGACGAAATAGGGATTAAAGCCAAATGCTTCTGGAGTAGATGATCTCGGACGAAATACAGGTCAATCTCTATGTGCTTAGACCGTTCATGGAAGACGGGATTCTTTGCAAGGTGCTGAGCAGACAGATTGTCACAAAATACTGGAGGCGGAGCAGCTTGCTTTATTTGGAAATCTGTAAGTACTTGTTTTATCCATAATATTTCGCTTGTGATAGCTGCTAGGGCACGAAATTCAGCTTCTGCTGATGACTTAGACACAGTTTGTTGTTTCTTAGATTTCCAGGAAATTAGTGAATTTCCTATATATGTACAGTAACCTGTTGTAGAGCGTCTTGAATCCAAGCATGCAGCCCAGTCTGAGTCACAAAACCCTGACAAAGCACAATTAGGATCCTTAGTATATAGTAGTCCTTGTCCAGGGGATGACTTAATATACCTGAGTAAATGATGTACTGCTGTTAAATGATTTTGGGTAGGTTTAGACAAATATTGACTTAATTTATTTACAGCAAATGTAATATCTGGTCTAGTAATAGTGAGATAAATTAACCTACCTACCAATCTCCTATAAGGAGAAGGATCAGGTAATAATTCAGAATCATGATTTCTAAGTTTGGATTTTGGATCCATAGGAAGGAATACAGGTTTGCTACCAAGATAACCTGTGTCCTGTAATAATTGGAGTGCATAATTTCTTTGGCAAATGATAAGTCCATGTTTAGAATATGCCAGTTCAATCCCTAGAAAGTATTTCAGCTTACCTAAATCCCTTAACTTGAAAATACTACTAAGTTTAAGTTTAATGGCACAAATAAGAGATGAATTTGGTCCTGCAATAATTATGTCATCAACATAAACTAGAATGGCAATAAAATCCATACCTGTGCCTGATAAAAACAGTGAATAATCTGACCTGGATTGGGAAAAACCCATAGTTGTAAGCACCTCTGTTAATTTATTATTCCATTGTCTGCTGGCCTGCTTAAGGCCATAAATTGATTTCTTTAACTTGCAAACTAATGTATCTGCAGCCCCTGAAAAAGTGTTAGATTTTAATTTGAAGCCCTTAGGAAGTTGCATGTATACCTCCTCATGTAGATCACCATTTAGGAAGGCATTAGTTATATCTAGTTGGTGCATGTCCCAGTGTTTTGCCATAGCTAATGCAAGCAAAATCCTAACAGTGATCAACTTAGCAACAGGTGAAAAAGTAGCATTGTAGTCAATGCCTTCTTGCTGTGTAAAACCTTGTGCTACTAGTCTAGCCTTGAACCTTTCTATGCTCCCATCTGGATTTCTCTTTATCTTAAATATCCACTTGCATCCAATAGGAATTTTATTTTGAGGCAAGGTTACTATATCCCAAGTTTGATTGTGTTCCATTGCTTGTAGTTCAGTATCAATGGCATCAACCCATTCCTGATTTTTAATTGCTTGTTTATAACTGGTGGGTTCTGATTGTGTAGTAATGTTAGAAATAAAAAGAAGGTGTGATTTTGAAATAGATGAATAATCTAAGACATTAGATAGAGGGTATCTATGGTTAGCATTTAGTAAACCAAAGTTGCAATGATAATCTTGTAAGTAGTTTGGAGGTTTAGTATGTCTTGTAGATTTTCTGATTGCAGCAGTGGGTATAATGGGTTGAGGTTGGGACAAGTTTGTTGTAGGAGAGGGTTGTGGTATGAAATGTTCAGAATGGTCATCAGGGATGACATCAAAGTGAAAGGGACTAACAGTATGTGTGGGGGTAATAAAGGATGTGTCTTTGGTAAATTTGGTGTAAATATCTGGATCATGAAGAGGAAATGTGGTTTCATGAAAAATCACATTCCTTGAAATGATTATTTCAGATGTGTCAAGGTCAAGGAGTTTATATCCTTTATAACCTGAAGCATATCCTATGAATATGCATTTCCTAGCTCTAGGGTCAAATTTTGACCTATGAGCTTTTAATGTAGAAGAAAAGGCAAGACATCCAAATACTTTTAATGAATTATAATCAAATTCAGTTTGAAAAAATTTAAAATAAGGAGAATTGTTTTGTAATAAAGGAGAGGGGATCCTATTCATAATGTAAACAGCATTTAAAAGGCATTCTGTCCAGTAAATAATAGGTAATTTAGAATGAAAAAGTAGAGATCTAGCTATACCAAGAATGTGTTGATGTTTTCTTTCCACCACAGCATTTTGCTGTGGTGTTTCAACACATGAGAACTGATGAATGATACCTAATTTAGCAAATAGATCAGTGAAGAGTAGTTCAGGTGCATTATCACTTCTAAATACTTTTATGTTCTTGTTGAATTGATTTTGAATCATTGCAATGAATCTGGGCATGATATTTGAGACATCAGATTTATATTTCAATAAGTAAATCCATGTAAACCTGCTATAATCATCAACTAGTGTTAAAAAGAATCTGAAACCATTGTGTGATGGGATCTTAAAGGGGCCCCACACATCACAATGAACCAGATCAAAGATGTTAGAGGATTGAGAAGTACTATGTGAATAAGGTAGTGTTTTTAGTTTAGCAAGGTGACAAATATCACATGGCTGTTTATTCATATGGGAAACTTTATTGAATCCTAATACAGATTGTAAGGTAAGTAATCTGTCCATAGAGATATGCCCTAATCTATTGTGCCAAATTGTCATAGAAAGTGAATTACAATAAGTGGAAGAATTAGATTCAGGGCAAGGTTGCAAAATATAAAGTCCATGGTAAATATCACCCTTGCCAATCATCTTCATTGTCCTCTGTTCCTGAATGGTAAAAGTGTTAGGTGTAAATGTAATAATAAAAGGAAGGGAATTAAGTAAGGCAGGGACAGATAAAAGGTTAAATTTGAACTTAGGAACAAACAACACTTCTGTAAGTGTAAGGTTTTGATTGATAAGGACTGAACCTTTAAAGTAAACATGAACTATTTGATTATTAGGTAAAGTAATATTTGTGTGTGTAACAGGATATAATGAAGAAAAAGAAGTGATGTTATTACATATGTGGCTAGTGGCCCCTGAATCAAGGATCCAATTATTAGCAAAGTCAAAATTATGAATAAGATTTAAAGATGTGAGAGTACCTGTGGTTGTAGTGATATTGAAAGTACTGGATGTAGTTGTGTTATTTTGAGGTGGTGATGATGATGAACTACCTATCTGAGTAGAAAAAATGTTAGATAGTTGTTGAATCTGCTCCTGAGAAAGATTCTGCATGAATTCCTGTAGGTTTGTTTTGTTGTTGTCCTCATTCTGTGTATCAGTCTGGACTGAATTTATCTTTTGAAAAGGTTGCTGTTGTGTTCTTGAGTTTGTCTGGTTTGGTGGTTTATAACCTGGGGGATATCCATGAATTTTGAAGCAGGTCTCTACAGTGTGTCCAGCCATTTGGCAATGAGTACAAAAGGGTCTATTAGGTCTTCTGTAGTTAGGATTGAATCGATTTCTGAAGGTTTGTTGTGAAGGTCTTGGGGTAGGGAATGATTGCTGGGGGTTGAATGGTGGTCTTGGGGTTGGATATGAGGGACCTGTCCTTGCAGCAAAGGCTAAGGAGTCATTAGAAGTGGTGAAATGTTGAATGGATCTCTGAGTCTCTTCTTGAGTGACCAAAGCATATGCTTCAGGGACAGTAGGGAGTGGTTTCATTAGAAGCAATTGACTTCTTGTAGGTGCTAAGGATTCATGTAGACCCATAAGAAAATGCAACAAGTATTCTTTATCAAAATATTCATCTAACAAGCCACAAGTGCATTTTGGTCTAAAATTTGTAATTTCATCCCATAAGACTTTTAGTTTTGAAAAATAGGCAGTAACTGACAAGTTTTGTTGCTGTAAAAACATAAGGTCCCTTTTTAGTTGAAATAATCTAGGGCCAGAAGCTTGTTGAAACCTTTGTTTCAATTCTTTCCAAATTTCTAAGGCAGATGTGTGATATAAAATAGTGTGATGTATTTCTGTGGACAGTGAGTTGAGGAGCCAAGTAATGACCAATTTATTGTTTCTTTCCCAATAATTGAGAAGAATAGGGTCATTTGTCGGTTGGATTAGTGAACCATCAATGAAGCCCAACTTATTTTTCACTGATAATGAAAGTTCCATTGCAATGCTCCATGTTTGGTAATTGTGTTCTGTTAATTTTTCTGAAACTAACACAATCCCTGGTCCATCTGCAGGGTGAAGGTAATAAGGGCTGCTTGGATCTTCAATTTGAGCCCTGTGGCGGTTTGAATGAAGGGCTGGGGAGACAGAATCAGTAGTGGAACTGGTGGTGTCCATGGCAGGTATGTGAGAATGAATTTATTTTGGAATTATAATTGAAATATGTGAATCTTGATATCAAGTTTCTGGAGAAAAGAGGGATATGTTGTGTTTGAACAGAAAATATATGAAGAACTGGAGTATGATGATTAAAAACTTTGAGATAAGGGGAAGATAGATTGAATCTTGATGAGGAATCTTGATAATTTCTGAAGAAGATATAAAGAAAAAAGAAAAAAAATTGGAAGGAATGTAGAGAGAAGTAATGAAAAGATCTAACCAGAATGTGGAATATGATGATAGGAAGATACTGAGTGTTTAGACTGATCTTGATCGTATGAATGACAGGCTTTGTGATTCTCAAAACGGAAGATGATGGATCTGGAATGGAACTGATGATTGATGAAGGAGGAGAACTTGACTTGCAGTAATGGAGATTTCTTGAAGATAGTTGCAGCGGTTTTTAGATGATATATTCTACTGATACCATGTTAATATATATGTAATTATGCATATAATTTGCAGAGAGATTTTGTAAAGAAGAATTAACTACTGAACTGAATTTGTAAAATGAATATTATGATCAGAATTGAACAATTACAACAGAGATATCTATTCTTATATACACTGCTAGTCTAAGTCTAAGGGCAAAGAAGTAAATTTGTATATACGGCTAACAAAAATAACTAATCCTATCTTAACTAACAAATTGACAAAATTAATCGTTTATTCCTAATTTGAATATGAAATTAGGTCTTCTTTAATTTCTCCTCTTTTGCGTCAGTTCCTTCTTCCTCCAAAGCTTCACTCTTCATTTTTGATTCATCAATTAACAACTGCACAGTATCTAGTTCGACGATGCTTTAAAGTGCGTCAAATTTTGTTGTCTGTCTAATGAAAAAACAACTAAATAGATAGTTTACTTTAATTAAAAATTTGATAAATGGTGTGATGATTGCTTAGGTTGAACCAGGACACACGGTCCTTGTTCATGCAGTGGGTGGGGTAGGGACACTCTTGTGCCAATGGGCAAATGCTTTAGGTGCCACAGTTATTGGAACTGTCCCGACTCGAGAGAATGCAGCTCAGGCCAAAGATGATGGATGCCACCATGTTATACTGTACAAGGATGAAGACCTTGTGGCGCGTGTTAATGAAATAACATCTGGGAAAGGAGTCGAAGTTGTCTATGATTCTGTTGGAAAGGACACTTTTGAGGTAATAATGAATTTTATTGCTCTATGGATGTAAAAAAATTGATTAGATATTCATATTATATTCTGGTTTTTGATACTCTCTCTTTTTTGATAGACAAAATGCAAGTTCTCTTAATTTTTCTTGTGACATAGTTATTCCTAAATATATTTTTATTATTTATTTTGATAAACTTCTTCTGGCTTATGCAACTGTTACATCAACTATTACAGATATAGAAATTAATTAAAATAACATTTCATTTATTAAGTTATAAAATGACTAAAATACCGTCATATGTATAAAACTTCGGCCCTTGCAGAGTAAGGGTCTTACACAAGTGCCTAATTGCCTAAATTGAGTTCTAATTCATATTTAGATTTTTGTCACCTACTAATTGCACTATTGGAGCACAATTTTATAGAAACTTTACCGTGTTCAAGCTTTATATATTTGTAACTCTTGTTCTCTAAGTCTTTTAACTGGAAACTGTGTGATCAGGGATCATTGGCTTGTTTAAAAATACGAGGATACATGGTGAGTTATGGACATTCATCGGGTATACCAGACCCGGTGCCTTTATCAGTACTTGCAAGAAAATCTCTGTTCTTGACGAGTGTAGGCAGTTAAATTTTATTGCCTGATTAAGTCCAATATATATTAATTATTAATTAATTTATTTTGGAATTATATCAAATTTAATTCCTAAAATAATAATTAAATAATTAATTGACATATTTTATATCTTATGACTAATTAAATATAAGATTTCTTGCAAATAAATTAAAATCTTCATACACAAGGCAAGTTTGTGTAGGAAATTATTAAGCAAGGCAAGATTTTCTTCACAATGCAATATTTGCATATCATATCTTTTTAAAGGGAAAGAGAATTAAACAAGATATATTTCTTGTCATACAAGGTGTGAAGAACCAATAAAATCGCGCCACGTCATATGGAGAATATTATAATTTTTCTCAAACCCCACCTATAAATAGGGGTCATCTCTAAGAAGAAAATCACAATTCAAAAAACAAAAGAAGTTCAAGGAGAAAAGAAGCAAATTCTCTCAAGGCGTTCTTCAAAAAGTGAAGAAAATCCAACGTTTAATCTAAGATTAAGATACTTAACTTTTAGATTAACGTTATTGGAAATTCACGAAGTTAAAATAAAGATCAAATCCCTCAAAAATTCAGAATATCCAAGGCGAAGTTCGAGACGTTCGTCAAGGAGATTCAATTCATTTCACGTTTGATCCAACATTAAGCACAATTGCTTTGGATTAACGTTATTCAAGTTCCAAAATCATTTTGGAGAAGATCAAATCAATCTTTTTTCAAGATTGTCGCTTAGATGATTAGAATCAGAGGAATCATAGAGATTGTAACCACTACTTTAAATCAATAAAATTTTATTTGTACAATTATTTCTTGTTTAATATATATTTTTAAACTTGAAATTTTATTTGTTACAAATTTTTGGCACGCCCAGTGGGACAATCTCTACCTCTCATCTCTTTTCTCTAAAAATCAATGCCCCCAAAGAAGTATCGAACTCTGACTGAGTTGATGGATGATCCAAGGGCTAAGATGGTTGAACAAGGAAAGGAAGATGGCGATCAAAGAAGTCCATCTCATTCTGCACATTTCGAAGGCTCCAACCAAGACGATGATTCTTCTAGCACTGAATCTTCATTTTCAAATAAGGTGCCTGCCATGACAACAAGTACTGCAACCATTGAGGAACAACTGTTGGCCTTGACTAAGGCAATGGAATCGTTCGCTAAACATGCATAAGACCAAGATGCAAAAATCGAGAAGTTGTTGAGCCAAGTGAACCATATTGAAGGAAGCCATGTGATGAGAAAACAACCCGTAAAGTTCGAAGATGGTGATACATCAATGAAGCAATACTCAAATGTGAAGGATGAAGAGTTCGAGGAGTCTGAAGAAGACGAGATGCCCATTAAAAAGGCAAATTCAAAGGGAAAGTCCAAAGAACTCCAAATTTCATCTGATGGCATGATCCCTATAGATCAACTGAAGGAATTTATTATGGGAACCATTAACTGCAAGTTAGAGGGAGGCCTTAAATCATCTCTCGCTTATACCAAACCTTATACTCAAAGGATTGATAGGATGAAGATGCCAATTGGCTACCAACCTCCAAAGTTCCAACAATTTGATGGCAAGGGAAACCCAAAACAACATGTGGCTCATTTCATTAAAACATGCAATAACGCTGGAACCTATGGAGATTATCTTGTGAAGCAATTCGTTCGATCACTCAAAGGAAATGCATTTGACTGGTACACCGACTTGGAGGCTTGTTCCATTGATAGTTGGGATCAACTTGAGCAAGAATTCCTTAACCGCTTTTATAGCACTCGAAGGACAGTCAGTATGATTGAACTTACAAACACCCGCCAATGGAATGAAGAAGCTGTTATTGACTATATCAATCGTTGGAGGAATTTGAGTCTAAACTGCAAAGATCGACTTTCCGAATCTTCGGCAATTGAGATGTGTATTCAAGGAATGCACTGGGGTCTTCGTTACATCCTTCAAGGAATACAACCAAGATCATTCGAGGAGTTAGCCACTCGAGCTCACGATATGGAGTTAAGTATGATTGCAAGTGGAGCTGATGGACCACCTATTCAAGATCCTCGTAAATTCAAAGATAAATCTGAGGCAAAAAGAGGAGGCAAACCTTTTCAACAAGTCCCAAATAAAGAATCTTTGGCAGTAAATATTGCGCCTCTCAAAGTAATAAGCAAAGCAAATGAGAAGAATGTTGAAAATAATGGTGTTAAGAGGAATAGGCCCCAAGAAAGGGAGCAAAGAAAGTCGACTCTTAAGGAGATGCAATCCAAGAAATATCCATTTCTCGATTCTGATGTCCCTGGCATATTCGATGATCTACTTGAAGCAAACCTTGTCGACTTGCCCGAGATGAAGAGGCCCGAAGAGTCTGGGCGCTCTGATGATCCAAAATATTGCAAATATCACCGTCTTGTTGGACATTCTATCCATGATTGTTTTGTCTTCAAGGATAAAATCATGCAATTAGTTCGTGAAGGCAAAATTTCATTGGAAGAAGACAATACAATTGCAAATGTCATGTCATGCAATGCAACTCAAGAAAAGGAGATCTCTTCTAATGAATTATGTTTGTCAAATGACAAGAATGTTGAAGATTGCTTAACTGCGATATGTTTAAGCGATGAAGACCTGTTGTTTGGTTCCAAGCTTCATAATAGGCCTTTGTTCGTAAGTGGATACGTTCGTGAGCAAAAAGTTAATAGGATGTTGATTGATGGAGGTTCCGCTGTCAATTTGTTACCTCTTCGCACGTTAAAAGAAATAGGAATCCATGTGGAAGAACTTTTGAGCTGTCGTCTGATGATACAAGGATTTAATCAAGGGGGGCAAAGAGCTATTGGAGTTATAAGATTGGAACTGCTAATGGAAGATATGCTATCAACAGCACTCTTTCATGTCATAGATGCTAAGACGTCTTATAATGTCCTTCTTGGTCGACCGTGGATTCATGAGAATGAAGTGGTCCCATCAACCTTACATCAATGTTTTGGATATTGTCGAGATGGAGTGGTGAAGAAGGTATTAGGCGACGATAAGCCATTTACTGAAGCCGAATCGCATTTTGCTGATGCAAAGTACTATATGGAAAACACCAATGTCGAGAAGAATAAAATTGATGAACCAAAGCAACACAATAATTTGGAAGCTGAGAGCAAGGACGAAATGAAAAACATCAAATTGAAAGAAAAGCAAGAGGAAGTTCCTTCGATCAAAATCGAGTCACTTGAAGAACTTACATTGTCACTAACAAAGCTTGATGGAGAGAAACCATCTCGTCCGCCGCTTAAAGGATTCGTCCGTCCCTCTCAAGGAGCTGAAGTAGAACATGGGACATTATTTTCACAAGCAAGTGGAGAAAGCTTTGGTCCAAAAGCCTTTGAACTCTTAGTCAAAGCAGGGTATAACCCACAAGAAGACTCTTCCTTAGAAAAATTCCCTCCCAAAAGAAATTATTTCCCAAATTCTCGTGTTGGACTTGGATTCAAACCACCAAAACCTGTTCGCATTGCCATAAAGAGAGTTAGCAGCAACCACATTACTGGAGAAATATACTTTTCAACAAATGTTGATCAAGGTCGTAAGAAACTGACGAGAGTATCTGTCTTTGATAGACTTGGCCCTCAAATATCTGTCTTTGATAGACTTGGTCCTCAAGGGAAACTTTTGACCCAAAAATTCGATCGTCGAAGACTAGGAGTTTCCAATTTATCAAAATGCTCCAAGAAAATTGAGGAATCGTCCATCTTCAAAAGATTGCGAAGTTCGACTCGCATGAAGAGGCGTGATAATTTGATTATATCATGTGGTGAAGTACTGAAGGGTAAGTGGGAGACTATTATTTTCACAAAAACTCAATGCAATGGCGAGGATGATAGAGAGAGTGTTGCATCTTCATATCATATTACTCTACATGAGGAAGATGCTGTCGAAGAATTGAGGATGCTCCTCCCGAACTCGAAGAAGGTGTTAGATCCATCGTAGATGAATTGGAAGAAATGAATCTAGGAAATGTTAGCAATCCTAGGCCAATCTTTATGAATGCTTTGTTAAAGATTGACGAAGAAGAAGCATATGTCAAGTTATTGCGTGAATTTCGAGATATGTCTGCTTGGTCCTATAAAAAAATGTCTGGTTTAAATCCAAAAGTGGACGTTCATGATTTGCCCGTGAGGAATGGAGTTCGTCCTATTAAACAAGCTCAAGGTAGATTTCGTCCAGGGTCGATTCCATTCATCAAAGCTGAAATGAACATGTTTATGAAAGTTGGCTTCTTTCAAGAAGTAGGGAATTCTACATGGGTCTCTAGAATTGTGCCTATACGTAAAGGAACTCGTCAAACTCACTTTTGTGTCGACTTTGAAAATTTAGATGCTCCCAATGATTTTCCATTACCTGATCCAGAACTTCTGATCGATGGATTCCATAGATATAGTCAGAAGTCTGGAGATCACCATTAATGTCAAAATAATCGCCACACTCCTTGATAAGAGTATAAACTTTCAAAACAACTCCTTGACACGAGTCAAAACTGTCTACAAATCTTCAAAGTTCAAGCCAAAGCCTCCAGTAGACGAGACGAAAAGGTCTACAAGTTCAAATCAACTTCTCCCAGGCATGAGTTAAAACTGTCTGCAAAATTGTCAAAGTTCAAATCAAAGCCTCCAGTAGACGAGATGAAAAGGGTCTACGAAATCTTGAAATAAAAAAAAAAAGCTCCATGTTGCATGAGCCTAAACTGCGTGTTACTCCTGACCCGCACGAGTATAAACTGTGAATGGTATCCACCAATAGTAATTCATGTGGTTAAAATGATAACTTACTCCACTAATGGCATTTATGTGGTTAAACTTTAATCCCCACCTAGTTCGAGGTGGTTAAGAAACGAACACTCCTGACCCGCATGAGTATAAACTGTGAAAGGTCTTCCTGCAAAAAAAAAAAAAAAAAAAAAAAAAATCCTCCTTTTGAACTACGTGATGACTTGATTCCTTTTGGGATACGTAGGCAGCTTAGATCATTTTCTAAGTTCAGTCATATGTTAAAAAAAAAAAAAAATCTCCTTTTGAACTACGTGATGACTTGATTCCTTTTGGGATACGTAGGCAGCTTAGATCATTTTCTAAGTTCAGTCATATGTTAAAAAAAAAAAAAAAATCTCCTTTTGAACTACGTGATGACTTGGTTCCTTTTGGGATACGTAGGCAGCTTAGATCATTTTCTTAGTTCAGTCATATGTTTAAAAAAAAAAAAAAAAAATTGACTTGCGATCATTCTTTGTTTAATGCTACTATGAACTACAAGATATGGAAATAAATAGAAAGATAAAAAAATAACATCTTCTATTATTAATCTCGAAAGTTGGAGTGCATTACAAGAAATGAAGGAAAGAACTACGGAAAAAAAAAATCTCAAACAAAGGGCTTCAAATTCTTCAGTTCCTCTTGAGCAGTTTTCAAGCGCATACGCGAAGTTTCCAGATTATCTTTCATTTTGTCAATCAAGGGAGAGGTGTCCTTTAATGTCGCAACTTCTTCTTCAATCTTAAGAATGTCAGCTTGAGCAGATTTGAGCAACTTTTCTTGGCGCTTCAAGGATGAAAGCAGTTTTTTCTTCTTTTGAGCTAAATCAATGAGTTTCTCCTCGATCACCTCCAAATCTTCCTTCGTAGAATTAATGTGATCGGCCTCCTTATCTTCTTTGTTTTTAGCCTCACTCGACGACCGCTCGTCATAAGACTAGCCACCTTAAAAGTACTTGGACGTATCGAGTTGACATTCTCGGTGGGAAGAGCAAAGGTACAAAGCCAACAAGCTAAATATGCCGACAAGTATGCATCATCTTTTATATTGCCTCTAACTTTGAGCTTCGAGAATACGCCTTCTTCCAAAGGAGACCATGTCTTATGATCTTTAAAATCATCAAGAGGATTATGAGTGGATTTAGGACGAACGCTTTTCTTCTCTTTATGCGGAGGAGGTGGCTCGTACTTCTTTGCTTTCTTAGACCAAAATTGGATCCATCTCTCAATCGAAACTTGGGAATGATTGTCACATTTGCCACTTGCTTGAAGTAAATGAAATGCGTGGAACAAGTATTTGCAAGATCGAGGTACGAATGGTTCTCCCTTCTCATCTACACCATTTAGCTCCGCTTCACTAGGGATTACCTCATCATAGAGGATGCCCAAAATGGGAAGACCTGCAATAGCGTGAAGATCCCATAATGATATGGATAATTCACCCCAGGAAGATAGTAAAGTATTGGTTTGAGGACACCACGACTCGCAAAAAGCTTTCATGATGTTCGTATTATGATCATATGTGTATAAAGAAGCGTGCACCGAATTAGTTTAGCTGCATGTAGCGCAGTCTTGCATCGACTCAAGACATCTTCAGTCCACTCCCAATATCCCCTAAAATAACGGAATTCTCCAGGCACTTCAAAGGGATCATCGCCCCACTTCATCTTATTACCAATGAGTTGACGGCCCAAAGATGGGAAAGGAATAGCGTCACTCGATGGTTTATGATGAGCGGAAAGCAAGATTAAATGTTTTTGAGCCTTATTTGGAGATTCCGTATATTCTCGAGGCCATTCGTCCAAGTGAAGAGAATTTCTTAGTGCCGCCCACCTCTTTGAATATCTGCCGATTAAAGGCGTTCCAACAGTCAAAATCATGCTCTTTTCGATTGGTTGATCCTTATCGTCTCGAATAGTCAAACGTTCTTCCCCAGAAGAAGTGCGGTCGCCAACAAAGATTACCATCCTAACAAAAATAGGAAATCAAATAATGGGGGCATTAGATAAAATTGGTTTAATAATTCAAATATTTGAAAAAAAAATATATTGAATTTATGACTAATTTTATTTTTACTCTAAAGATTTTGAGATTCCAAGAAATAGCTCTCCGTGATGGTATAATTCCTTGAAAAAAAAAAATTCTGCCAAAAGAATCAAGACAAAATTTGAATTAAAAAAAAAAAAAAAAAAGAAACAACAAGCAGCGTATGTATATGTGTATCATATACTTACATGAATATATATTTATATATACAAACAAGCCGTGATACATATATATGTCATACATATGTGCATACATATATATATATATATATATATATATATATATATATATATATATATATATATATACACGCACAATGAACTAAGTCCATGGAATTAAAGGTGTAATGGTTGACCTTGATTAGAGAAAAAAAAAAAAAAAGGGCCGACTGTTAAATGGAGAAACTGCAATTGGATGCCACGATGAAAAGAAGAAAACGGATTGACTCTGAAGAAAGATGTAAGAAAGATGTTGATTATTTGAATGAATGAAGAAAGGGAGTAATGAAGGCCTTTTATAGATACAGAAAACTGAAATCAATTGGAATTCTTTTAGGACTTGGGAACATTCATTAAGGGAATAAAGATGAGTTTGGAAGCAGAATTTGGGATTATTGGAAATAAAAATGATACACAACAATTCCAGATCCAACAGAATTCAATAATAATCACCCAATTAATTGAATTAAACAGTAGCAATAAAACTCAATACAATAATCAATCCTAAAAAATGAATGTTCCAGCTGAAGTACAAGATGAACTAGCAATCAATCAACTAACAAAACCCACTATCACAACCCACAATTACAATCAACATAAAATGAATAACAAATCATGCACAGGAATGAATAATCCACTCGGATGCACGATCAACTCAAGTGAGATTCCCGTAGTTACCTGAAACGAGAATGGGCACTTGAATTAGGGTACAAATTCAGCTGAATTCACAGAATTGAGGAGGGAGACGATCACTTACTATTTCAGGTGTTAAGTGTGAAATTGAGTGCACCTTCCTTTTATATCCTGCGCTTTATTCCACCGTGGCAACCCTTGCGAACGTGGCGTCCAAATCAGCTGCATCATCCAATCAGAATGTAAGGTGAAACGGCAGCGTTTTGCATCAGCTCCCACTTATAAAAACGTTCTTCCTTTTTCTGCGACTTATGACAGTTAAAGTAGTTACTGTCCGTTTTAGCAATTACCCCCTAGCTTTAATTCCTTTTCCAGATTGATGCTAAGTCCCTCTTTTCTCCAGCTCCTTATTGATGCAAAAATTAAGGGGAAGTTTATTTAAATGCATGCAGCAGCTAAATGGCACGCATCAATACCTCCCCCACAAAACCTTCCTTGTCCTCAAGGGATAAAAGAAGGGAACCTCTTTTTCAGAACATAAAGGTCCTCCCAAGTGCTATCTTCCTCAGGTGCATTCAACCATTTAATCAATACTTGTGTAGCTGCTCTTCCATTTTTGTTGTACATCCTACGGTCCACGACTTTCTCAGGTTCCAGAAGCACCTGACCATGAGGGGTTTGAGCAATTGGCAAGATAGGAGAAGCAGTAGCAGAACCCAATTTCTTACTAAGTTGAGAGATGTGAAATACATTATGTATCTTAGCTTCCAGTGGCAGAATTAGTTTATAGGCAACAGAGCCTATCCTTTGTGCTATCTGAAAAGGCCCAAAGAACTTGGGACTGAGTTTAGAGTAAGGAGAGCCTCTAACAGTGCTCTGCCTATAGGGTTGCAATTTGACAAATACCCAATCTCCTGCAGCAAACTCCTTGTCCATTCTTTTCTTATCAGCCAAAGATTTCATCCTATCCTGAGCCTTCTGTAAATGATATTTCAGCAGCCTAATAGTGGCCTCCCTTGCAGTAAGACTTCTATCCACAGAATCCACCACAGCTGTTAAGGGTTGGTATAAGATGTGGGATGGGGGTGGCTGTCCATATACAATTTCAAAAGGTGTATGATGTGTGGAAGAGTGAAAGGAAGTATTGTACCACCACTCAGCTAGTGGAAGATACTGCAACCAAGTTTTGGGTCTGTCCCCAACCATACATCTCAAATAGGTTTCCAAGCATCTATTAACTACCTCAGATTGGCCATCTGTTTGTGGATGGTAAGCTGAGGAATGAAGGAGTTCTGTACCCTGCAATTTAAAGAATTCTGTCCAAAATTTACTCATAAACACCACATCTCTATCACTTACAATTGTATGGGGCATTCCATGCAGTTTGAACACATTATCAAGAAAGGCCTGTGCCACTGAGATGGCAGTGTAAGGATGTGCCAATGCTATAAAATGAGCATACTTGCTCAGCCTGTCCACCACTACCAAGATTACCTCCTTTCCATTTACAGTAGGTAAGCCCTCAGTAAAATCCATTGAGATATCCTGCCAAATGTTATTAGGAATAGGTAATAGTTGCAACAGTCCATATGGAGGTGTGTTTAGGGGTTTGCATTGTTGACATACTAAGCAGTCTTGCACAAATGTGAATATAGCTGGTTTCATTTGTTTCCAATAAAACTGCCTTTGTATCCTCTCTAATGTCTTCATCATCCCAGAGTGTCCTCCCTCTTTACTCTCATGATACATTTTGATAATATCAGTTCTCAATGCAGCATCATTCCCCACCATCAGTTTCCCTTTTCTTTTTAGTAAGCCAGCATGCCATGAATAATTTGGTTTTGTAGATGGATCATTTTGCAACTTGCTGATAAATGTTTGAAGTTTAGTGTCATTGGTCCAACTGGATTGTATTCTAGAAATCAACGAGGATGTAATTACCACAATGGCATTTAACTGTATGGAATTATCACAAGCTTGCCTGCTCAAGGCATCTGCCACTTTATTGTCACTTCCTTTCTTGTATATGATAGTATAGTCATACCCTAACAACTTCACTAACCACTTCTGCTGAGCTGGGGTAGTAATTCTTTGTTCCAATAGGTACTTCAAGCTTTGATGATCTGTGTGGATAATGAAATGTCTCCCAATGAGGTAGGGCCTCCATTTCTCCACTGCAGTTACTAAAGCTAACAGTTCCCTTTCATAAACAGGCAGTGCAGCATGTTTATCATTGATAGCTTTGCTAAAATAAGCTATGGGCCTCTTATCTTGCATCAAAACAGCCCCTAGTCCCTTCCCTGAAGCATCACTTTCAACTATGAACTCTTTATTGAAGTTTGGTAGAGCTAATACAGGTGTGTTAACCATTGCATGCTGTAGTGTTTTAAAAGCAGTAGTAGCTTCTTCATCCCATTTGAACTTGTCCTTCTTGAGTAGATTAGTAAGTGGTCTAGCAATGGTGTCATACCCTTTTACAAATCTCCTGTAATAACCTGTCAACCCCAAAAACCCTCTCAAGTCTTTTATGCATTTAGGTGTTGGCCATTCCATCATTGCTTTCACCTTCTGTTGATCAGCAGAAACCCCTTGTGCAGAGATAACAAACCCCAAATATTCCACCTTTCTCTGAGCAAAGCTGCATTTGCTCTCCTTCACAAATAAGCTATGATTTTCCAAAACCTCAAAAACCAACTTCAAATGATTCAAGTGATCTGTCCAGTTAGAACTATACACCAGTATATCATCAAAAAAAACAAGCACAAATTTTCTTAAGTAAGCCTGAAATACATGGTTCATGAGACTTTGGAACGTGGAGGGTGCTTTGTGAGGCCAAAGGGCATCACTAGGAATTCATAATGCCCTTGGTGTGTTCTAAAGGCTGTCTTGCAAATGTCCTCTTCTTTCATGCGTATTTGATGATATCCTGACCTTAAATCTAGTTTAGTAAAGAATTGAGAACCATGTAATTCATCCAATAATTCTTCTATCACAGGTATAGGAAACTTGTCCTTGATGGTGGCTTTATTTAATTCCCTGTAATCTACACACAATCTCCATAAGCCATCTTTTTTCTTGACCATAACAATGGGGGAAGAATAGGGACTAGTACTGTCCCTAATTACTCCTGCTTCTAACATTTCATAAATCATTTTTTCTACCTCATTTTTCTGTAAAGCTGGATACCTGTAGGGCCTGACATTGATTGGAGAAGTACCATCCACTAAGTTGATTGCATGATCATGCATTCTGTGGGGTGGAAGATCCTTAGGAGTAGCAAATAACCCTTGATATTGATGTAACAACCTCTGCAAGTCAGGTGGTTTTTCATCCAACTCTTCAGTAGTTATACTCATAATCTGAGCTGTACTTCCTGTATTCTGAACCCAAGATAAGCTTAGCATGGATAATTCAGCTGGTTTAGAAAGCAATTTGTTCATGGTGCTTCCTTTTACTACCTTCACAGAAGGTGGGCTGCCCCTCAATGTAACCTTCTTGTTGTTATTTGTGAACTCCATAAATAATTTACTAAAGTTCCATTTGATAGTCCCCAGTGTCACTAACCATTGAACTCCCAATACTAACTCACACCCACCAATAGGCATAACTAGTACATCACTTACAAATTCAACCCCATGCATTCTCCATTTAAAGTTTTTGCACAAGTGATTACTGTAGACCTTGTTCCCATCAGCTACTGCCACTGTGAATGCAGGAGTTGGGATAAGTTTGCATCCCAACTTCCTTGCAACATCAAGATCCAAAAAATTGTGGGTACTACCTGAATCCACTAACATGTGTACTGTCTTGTTATTACAAGTTCCAGTCATCCTCATAGTGTGGAAATTTTGAATTCCTGCCATTGCATGGAGTGATATTAAAGGTGTCTGATTATCCTCTTCAGCTTCCTGTTCCCCTTCAACTATAATATCCTCACTCTCATCCACCTCTTCTACATCCATTATGAAAATTTGTTTCCTCTTGTTGCATTGGTGACCAAAGGTGTATTTGTCATCACACCAGAAACAAAGGCCTTTAGCCCTTTTGTCATCCATTTCTGCTGTTGATAATAACCTTGAACTTCTGTTTGGATTTTTGGTAGGTAATGGCCCTCCCTTACTCATGGGTGTTGGTAAAAGAGGGGGTTTATTCCCTGTGTGACTTATTGGTCCCTTCTTGTGCATAGCCATGTTGGACTGTTCTTGCATTCTGGCCAGTGAGTAAGCCTTTTGTAGTGACTTAGGAGCAAACATTCTAATAGGATACTCTATGTCCTCTCTCAAACCAGTTAAGAATAGACTAACAGCATAGTCTTCTAGGATTTCTACCTTGTTGAACAGTTCATCAAAGGCATCTAGGTAGGATTGAACACCCCCAGTTTGTTTGAGTTTTTTCAGTTCACTAATGGGATCTTCAAATAAAGTAGTACCAAATCTTTGCTGGATTGCTAATACATACTCTTCCCAATGTATCACTCCTCTCTTAGTTTTTAAGTAAGCTTGATGCCAGCAAAGTGCCCTACCCTCCATGTGAATTCCAGCCACTTTCACCTTAACTTGATCTAAGGTATCCTCTAGATCAAAGTACTGCTCCACCCTGTACAGCCATTCCTTCAATCCGTCCCCTCCAAACCTGGGAAAATCTAATCTCCCATGTTGGTGCCTATTGAATCCTTGATTGAATTGATGCCCTGTAGAATAAGATGAGTTCCCTCTAGGCTCCTCAACCTCCACATTAAGGGACTACCTCATACTCACCCTATCACTAGCTATTTCAGCTAGGGATTTCCTCATTTCTTCCATATAGATATCAAACTTCTTTTCCAAGTTTTCAGAATGAGTCTTAAGTTGTTCCATCTCCTTCTGCAGCTCCTGTGATCTAGTGTTAACTGCCATCGCGCAAGGATAACGTGGCTCTAGATAACACTGATACACAACAATTCCAGATCCAACAGAATTCAATAATAATCACCCAATTAATTGAATTAAACAGTAGCAATAAAACTCAATACAATAATCAATCCTCAAAAATGAATGTTCCAGCTGAAGTACAAGATGAACTAGCAATCAATCAACTAACAAAACCCACTATCACAACCCACAATTACAATCAACATAAAATGAATAACAAATCATGCACAGGAATGAATAATCCACTCGGATGCACGATCAACTCAAGTGAGATTCCCGTAGTTACCTGAAACGAGAATGGGCACTTGAATTAGGGTACAAATTCAGCTGAATTCACAGAATTGAGGAGGGAGACGATCACTTACTATTTCAGGTGTTAAGTGTGAAATTGAGTGCACCTTCCTTTTATATCCTGCGCTTTATTCCACCGTGGCAACCCTTGCGAACGTGGCGTCCAAATCAGCTGCATCATCCAATCAGAATGTAAGGTGAAACGGCAGCGTTTTGCATCAGCTCCCACTTATAAAAACGTTCTTCCTTTTTCTGCGACTTATGACAGTTAAAGTAGTTACTGTCCGTTTTAGCAATTACCCCCCTAGCTTTAATTCCTTTTCCAGATTGATGCTAAGTCCCTCTTTTCTCCAGCTCCTTATTGATGCAAAAATTAAGGGGAAGTTTATTTAAATGCATGCAGCAGCTAAATGGCACGCATCAAAAAAATTAAACTCAGATTCCATTGAATAATCGGCTTGGCAAGAAAATATAACAAGAGAAGTGTTCTTTAATTTGTTTCCTTTAACTCGAAAATATTGTCGTAAGAATTTCATTGATCTGTACAGTTTTGGAAATAAGAAGAAAATTCAAAGAATCTGGAACTGTAATGAATCCGTGAGGAAGGAGGAGTTAAAATGCAATTTACCACCTTTTGTTCATAAAAGGGCCACAATATATTGGGCCATGGAATGGGCTAAGAAACAATTCACTCCTATGAATTCATTGAACTCAATCCATTTTCTTTTTTGCTAAATGGACTAAATTTGGGAATTTAAATAATGCATACAATGGAGTACTAAGAAAGTGCCGAACACTCACTTCAAATTCAAGATTTACTATGTCAACAAAATGAGCCCGAGGTTAATTATGGATTAATCGTTTAATGAGAACAATTAGTTGCTATTATCTCCAAAGTTCATAAAATTTGATACGATCATCCAAATTTTTGATCGTGTCACAATATTTTTTTTCAAGTCCATGTTATGTTGAAATCGCGACTTATCTACTCAAAAGCAAATGCATGTTCGTAAATAAGTCTCGAGGGGGCATTTGTAGGTAGTTAAATTTTATTGCCTGATTAAGTCCAATATATATTAATTATTAATTAATTTATTTTGGAATTATATCAAATTTAATTCCTAAAATAATAATTAAATAATTAATTGACATATTTTATATCTTATGACTAATTAAATATAAGATTTCTTGCAAATAAATTAAAATCTCCATACACAAGGCAAGTTTGTGTAGGAAATTATTAAGCAAGGTAAGATTTTCTTCACAATGCAATATTTGCATATCATATCTTTTTAAAGGGAAAGAGAATTAAACAAGATATATTTCTTGTCATACAAGTTGTGAAGAACCAATAAAATCGCGCCACGTCATATGGAGAATATTACAATTTTTCTCAAACCCCACCTATAAATAGGGGTCATCTCTAAGAAGAAAATCACAATTCAAAAAGCAAAAGAAGTTCAAGGAGAAAAGAAGCAAATTCTCTCAAGGCGTTCTTCACAAATCAAGACGTTCTTCAAATCAAGGCGTTCTTCGCAATATTCAAAGGCGTTCTTCAAAAAGTGAAGAAAATCCAACGTTTAATCTAAGATTAAGATACTTAACTTTTAGATTAACGTTATTGGAAATTCACGAAGTTAAAATAAAGATCAAATCCCTCAAAAATTCAGAATATCCAAGGCGAAGTTCGAGACGTTCGTCAAGGAGATTCAATTCATTTCACGTTTGATCCAACATTAAGCACAATTGCTTTGGATTAACGTTATTCAAGTTCCAAAATCATTTTGGAGAAGATCAAATCAATCTTTTTTCAAGATTATCGCTTAGATGATTAGAATCAGAGGAATCATAGAGATTGTAACCACTACTTTAAATCAATAAAATTTTATTTGTACAATTATTTCTTGTTTAATATATATTTTTAAACTTGAAATTTTATTTGTTACAACGAGGCCTAAACTGATGCAATACAACCTGACGCGCGATGAACTGCTGGAGAGCTTTTTGCTAAAGTTGAATTGGGTCAATTACGGGTTCGTGTAAATCATACTTACCCTTTATCTCAGGCGGCACAGGCGCATGCGGATTTTGAGAGTAAAAAAATATCGGGACTTGTAGTACTTATACCACAGAGATGTTGAGTTTGTTGTTGTTAGAGTGTTAGTACTATTTGGTATCTTAGAGTTGTTTCTGTAGTCTCCGTATCGTATCGTGTAGCGTATAGGTGTACATTTTGCCTTGTTCGGTTAAGATTGATCTCCTACTTGTTGAATGATAATGATAAAAGTATGGGGGAGAAAGATTGTTATGATTCCCTGAATGTTTTTATAAAATGCTTAGTTTAGTTAATGAGAAGGTATGATGGGATTTCTTGATATTGATTTGGAGGGAATTGTTGTTTGATGGATTTTGGCCCTGCCTTTTTCAATTGGTTTGTGGATCATTTGATTAATGAATTTACAGTATATATACAACCTTGAGGCTAGGTAAAATGATAGAGACACCCCTTAAAATTTCAATATTTCATTAAACGGAATCTCTACGTTAATTTTTCTAGCAGATGATTTCCACGCAACAATTCTAATTCTAATGGAAATAAGGCCATCTCCAATAGTTGGGGCAAAAATGCCCCCTCCCCCTCCCCCTCCCCCTCCAACTCCATTATCGTCTTCAACAGTTAGGGACATAGAATAATAATAATAAAATAATAATAACAATAATAAAAATATAAAAAAGTAAAAATAATAAATAACAATTATTATATAATAATAATAATACAAAAATTATCATTTTAAAATAATATAATAATAAAAATACAAAAATATTAATAATAATAATACAAAAATAATTTTAACAACAACAACAACAACAACAACAACAACAACAACAACAACAATAATAATAATAATAATAATAATAATGTGAAAGATAAAGATAATAATAATAGCAACAATAATAAGAATAAGAATAATAATAATAATAATAATAATAATAATAATAATAATAAATAATAATAATAAAAAAAATTATTATTATCGAAATTGCTAATTATAATAATAGTAATAGTAACACTAATGATAATGATAAAATAATAATAAATAATAATAATAATAATAATAATAATAATAATAATAATAATAATAATAATAATAATAATAATAATAATAATAGTAGTAGTAGTAGTAGTATTAATAATAATAATAATAGAAAAATTATTATTATCAAAATTACTACTACTAATAATAATAATAATAGTAATAGTAACGATAATGATAAAATAATAATAATAATAGTAGTAGTAATAATAATAATAATAATAATAAATAATAATAATAAATACTAATAATATTATAAAAGTACAAGAGATAAAGTGCTATTTTTTAAATCACAAGGGGATAAATTGAATATTATGCATTTCATAGGGGGTGAATTATCATTAACTTTAGAGAATTATATGATACGCCATTATTATAATCTTAGAGCCCGTGCTAATATTTATCCAGGACCAACGCGAGAGGTTAATCCAAGATGTGGTGAATTATCCATGAGGAATTATATGATGCGCCATCAAGCAATATGATATTGGTAGTAGCCAATCGTAAACTTCGGGACGACTTAATTGCCCATGTGTGGGAAAGGCACGGTCGATGATTTTTAGTATGTATTCTTATTTGTTTAAATATTTTAATAGATTCTATTGTGAAGTTTAACTTTTTTAATATGTAATTTTGTTAAATTAAATCGTACTTATATAAAAGATTATATTTTAATATTAATAATAGTAATAATAATATTAGTAATAGTAGTAATAATAATAATTATAATTATTATAGAAAAATCGCAATCACTTATATATATCAAGTTATACTTGTGTTTTCATCATATTAAAGTTCATTTATTTGATAAAAAAATAATTTATAATTTGAATCATTTGTACATTTTATCCAAATTAAAATACAAATTTAAAATATCTAATTACTGTAAAGATTTAATTTTTTAAAATATAAAATTTATTAATCCATATACAAAATTTATTAAAATAAAAACCATCAAATGTACAAAAAACGAAAAAAAAAATTGTAGCGTGTGAGCCGAGTGGTAAAGGAGGGGCAAACTTTGCCCTTTCTTTCCCACTCTCACTCCCACTCTCCTCCCCCTCCCCACTCCCCCCACCATTGAAGATCATAATTTTAGAAAAACCCAAAAATCCCCCTCCCCCTTACCATTGAAGATGGCCGGAGGTCAAGTTTTGCCCTTTGTCTCTCATTCCCCCTCCCACTATCCCTCCCCTCCCCACTCCCCCCACTATTGAAGACCACAATTCTTTTCCCCCTCTCCCTAATGATTAGAGATGGCCTAAGCATTTCACATTTATTCAACCTCGATTTTGATCTTGACCAACCTTCGACACAAACATATCGGGTTCATATGGATCAATGTTATCTTGGTTTCAGAAGAAATAGGTTTGAGTGGTTTTGGAGAAAAAATTGAATCACAATTTAGATTGAATTTGAATGTTTAGGTTCCGTTTATTTTTCTAAATATTGGTTTGGATTGACGTTGGCTGCACGTAACCAAATGTTTTTTGAGTGAAAAATCGATTTCAGTGTCAATCCCCTTTCCACTCGGATCTTATTATTCTAGTAATGCCTCTCTATTCCCTTTTTTTTGGGCCAAGGAAACCATATTGATATTAAAGCTGAAATTAAAACCAAATCGGTTATATCTACATCATCCATCACTAATCATGTTTTTTTGGTACCAAAGTAACAATGAGAATTTATTATGTGGTATTATATTTGCATTTTCGAATCCAAAATTGCAAGATGATCTATCATATGGTACCAAAAAACAAAATTTTCTATATTTCAGTTGCGAATTACATAAGGAAAATTTACATAGTTCAAGAAATCCCTTCATCAAAACCCAATGAATATTCTGTTAAACTAAGCATTTTATATATACTAGAAAAGTGCACGTACCTTGTACGTGTCTAGTTAATTTCATAAATAAATTTTATAAATGATAGTAAAATAAACTTTATCATGTCACTTAATAGCACAAATGACTAATATTCAATTTATTAATAAAAATGATGTCTTTAAATTATTGTAATCAAATATAACTGATTGATTAGTTCATATGATCTTGTAGATTTTTTTCTAAAATAAGATCATAGCAGAATTATTTAGTTTAATCCATTATAGTAGTTTCCATTTAAAATTATTTGTTTTAAATCTGTATTTGTTATTTAAAATGCATTTGTTTACGGACAACTTTTTGTCCTCTTATGCCCATTTGTAGGACATCCAACCCCAATTGATTAAATCCACTGAGGGTAGGATTAAGTAACCGTAATACCTAAAAAGTTTTTCAATTATTCAATTCATTAGTTTATTCCATATTTTCACGGGTTTATCCCATCCTTTTACCTTTTGCATTAATTTAATATAAAATTTTCTTCGATTTACCCGTTCTTTTATGGAAATTAACATACTTTCATTGTTTTCCATTTTTTTGTTGATTTCTTTTATTTTTTTCATTTAAACCATTTTCTACCGGTATCATGTTTTTGTTGGTTAAACTATTTTTTTTCTTTTTACAGTTTTCACTCGTTTTCTCGCGGATTTACATGTTTATTCACCAATTTCACCTCATATTTTATCGATTTCACATGTTTTCAAGACTTCACATTTGTTCCCCGATTCACTGATTTCACCCATTTTTAACGATTTCATCCATTTTTCACTAATGTCACCGATCTCATCTTTTTCACGAATTTCATCCGAAGTTATTCGATTCCAAATGTAATTACCAATTTTATACGCACATTTTTACCAGGTTCATTCATTTTTCAGCAACTTTACCAGTTTACACCAATTTCACCCATTTTTTTTTTAATATTTTCACATTTTTTCACGAATTTCACAATTTTTGTTTTACCGGTTTCACACATTTTTTCACCAACTTTACTAATATTTATATTTGAGGTTATTCATGTCTTGATATTGTTGGATTTTGTTTATATTTTGCTTTTCTAGGCAAAGAAAAATTGCACAATTAGCTAAGTCATAAGCATTTTTTTCTTTAACACGTACGTTGTACGTGTCTAGTTAATTTCATTAGTAAATTTTATAAATTATAGTAAAATTAATTTTGTCATGTCACAAAATAGCACAAATTAATGACTAATTTTCAATTTAATTATTATTAAAATTATTATTTCATCAAAAAATGTTGACTTTAAACTATTAAATATAAAATGACGATTGATTTGTTCTTAAGATCTTGTAAATTCTTTTTTAAGATTAGTTCATAACAAAATTATTCAGTTAATTTTATTATAATAGTTTTCTTTTAAAAAAATACTATTTTAAGAACACTATTTATTTATTTTTATTTGAAATAATATCATGTCATTTGAAATGTATTTGTTTACAAGCCTAAGCTAGTTTTCACATATTTAATCAATTTTTCACGGGTTTAACACATCATTTTCTCGATTTCATTCATTTTGCATCGTTTTAATACATATTTTTATTCGATTTATCCGTTATTTTATCAGTGTTACCCACATTAATTGTTTTCCCCATTTTTCGTCGATTTGTTTTGTTTTTTCGGTTTTACCTTATTTTTGCCAATTAAACTATAATTTCGTTTTACAAATATAACTCGTTTTTACCTATTTCACACGTTTTTCCATTGGTTTACATGTTTTTTCACTAATTTCACCTCAAATTTCATTGATTTCACATGTCTTCACCGACTTTACATTTGTTCCCCTATTCACTGATTTCACTAGTTTTTAACGATTTCATTCGTTTTTCACTAATTTAACCAATCTTATCCGATTTTAATGAATTTTACCCAAAGTTATGTGATTCCATATGTATTTATAGATTTCTTGGGCGTCTTTTTACTGGCTTCACAAGTTATTTACCAACTTTACAACCAATTTCACCCAAATTTTTATAATTTTTACATATTTTAACCGAATTTTCTCGATTTCACCAATTTTCATTAATCGATCTTGTATTCCATGAAGAGAACTCCATGAAAATTCGAGTATAATCAATTTCACAAAAAAAAAATTAGATTTATTTCCTATCATCTTCACTAATTTACTTTACTAATATTCCTTATTCTAATGACACTATGTGGTGGCTAGTGTTTATGGGTAATGTTGATTAGCCTATGCATATACATGGAATTAGCTTTTATGTGGTTGTATATGGACTTTGAAATTTCGATAGGGTAATAAACTCTAAGATATATTTTTTTAAATGGTAGTGTTTTGTAGAAGTATGCTTCTTCATCTTATTTTGCCATTTTAAATAAATTTTAAGTAAGGGCATATTAGTCTTCACAAAAATTTCAAAAAATTCTATTTTCTGAACTCGTACTTTTATATGTAAAAAAAATATAGAATATAGATATAGATATAGATATATAGATAGATAAAGAGTCAACAAATCATAACAATTATTTTCTCCTACATAGTTTATCAATATCATTCATTAAAAAGTAGATCATTCAACAAAACATGGGATGGGGAGTATATAAAACAACAGTAGGGTACCAACTTCGAAGAAACTATCAATCTATCTATGTCTATATCTATATCTATATTTATATTTATATAATACTGAAAGTGGAGTGAATAGCAAATTAATTCAAGTGTTATTTTAAATAGACAATTTAACTTCTTGTCATAAATAAAATGGCAAAATACCTCTGTGTGATATCTTAAATAGGCAACTTAACTCCCTGTGATAAGAAAAAAGGCAAAATACCTCCCTGTGTTTTTATAAAAGAAGCACATTGTCTCCCTCTAAATTGCTTATTAATTCATATCATAGTGAGTTAAATTGCTCATTATTTCAATTCACAGTGAGGTAAATTGTCCATTTTTATATCACAAGGAGGTAAATTGCTCATTATTTCATTTAACAAGGAATTATTGCTTATTTTTATTTCACGGGGAGGTAAATTGCCCATTAGACATATCATATGGAGTTAATTTGCAAAAAACCCACTAAAAGTGTGAATAATTTAAGTTTTTTTCTTTTTTTATAAGACAAAAAAAGCCTTATACAAGTTGTAAAATAATAATGATAAAATATAATTAGATATGGATTTTTCTTAAATTTTCTCATCAAAATATTGGTAGGAAAATATTTTAAGAAAATGTGTAACTTCCTTTCCTTAATCAAACACCATACAAGAAAATAAAAATTACCTTTCCAAAAATTGGATATGGAAGAAAAACAAAATCATATATTCAACACGTCATAAGAGGTATAATTAGACATGGAGTCATATTATAGTTATTTCCTCCACTAACTCCAAAAGTCTAGAAATTAACTCTTACATCACTTTTATAATTTCATTATTCTTCTCTTTTAATACATAAAAATAAACAAACACTATTATTTTTAATAGTTGCTATAATACATGTGTAATTATTATAATGTATCATCAATATGTTTTTAAGTAAAAATTATTATTTGTAGGGTAAACACCACTTTTGGTCCCTCTTATCATTAACTTTTTACAGAGTGGTCTCTCTTATGTTTTTTTTCCACGTTTGTCCCTACTATGAATTATTTGTTTCACTTTAGTCATTTTCAAGTGGTCCAAGGCGATTCCGATAATATGTGATATGCTCATGAGGGAAATTTTGTCATTTCAAGTGACCTAACATGGATATTTTCGTTTTTCTAGTTATTTAAAAAAAACTAAATTTCCAAAGTAGGCTTTCATTCCAATCGAACTTAATCATACATTTCGTTCCAAACTAAAGTTTTTTCCTAAAATCTTTTTCAAACACCAAAATTGCTCACCAATTAAACAATATCTCAAATAGTCTCAATAGAGAACGGACGAAATGGTCCTAAAAAATATTCATATGCATGTCACGTGTTATCGGAACCACCTGATAAGGACTAAAGTGAAACACATAATTCATAGTAGGGACTAAAGTGAAACAAATAATTCATAGTAGGGACTAGAGTGGGAAAAAAACATAAAAGGGACCACTCTGTAAAAAGTTAATGATAAGAGGGACCAAAAGTGGTATTTACCCTTATTTGTATCATTTAAAAATTGATTACAATATAACACTCCTAAAAAAATCAAATTCTCTTAAATATCATAAAGGCTACCAAAATAAAAAGTTAAAGTAGAATCGCATCTTACATATGAATGAACAAATTAAAAATGCTTATGACTTAAGGAACTATGTAATTTTTCTTTACCTTGAGAAATAAAATATAAAGAGTATCCAAGAACATGCATTACCTTAAATTTTCATGAAAATCTTTTCGCAAAGAAAGTGTGAAATAAGTGAAAAAAACGGATGAAAATCAATGAAAATTCTTAAAATCGATGAAATATATTTCATGTAATTGATGAAAAACATGTGAAATCGATCCGGGTGAAATTTATGAACACTGGTGAAGTTGGTGAAAGAATGGGTGAAATCGATAATAATAACATTAATAAATACATGTAAAATCGAGAAAATCTGGGTATTGACATTTGTGAAAAAAATGGAAAGAAAAAAAAATAGTGAAAAAAGGGTGAAATAAATGAAAAATGAGTTAGATCGGTGAAAAAACAAACTAAAGTTTGTGAACACATGTAAAATCAATGAAAATTTAATTAGGTGAAATTAGTCAAAAAAAATAGTGAAATTAATGAAAAATAAGTTAAACTAGTAAAAAAATAAAAAAATAAAAAGAGTTTAACTAGCAAAAACAGTATGAAATCAGTAGAAATTTGTTTTATTTTTGTTTGAACGGGAGAAAACAAAATAAATTGATGAAATACAATGAAAAATTGGTTATAACTAATAAATGATTAAGAAATGGGTAAATCAGTAAAAAATGTTAAACCAATAAAAATCAATTGAAGCTGAATTAAATTAATAAATATAAAAAGTGAAAATGGCTTAAGTCGGTAAAGAAATGTTTTTCAAATGTCAAGATAAGAGAAATAATTTGATATCTACTTAAAAGTAATTGAAGTTGTATAATAATTTGAGTTGGGAAATTGATAAATACATGTGAAATTGATGAAAATTAGGGTGAAATTTGTGAAAAATGGATGACATCAGTGAAACATTGAAATCAAAGAAAAAATGATGAAATAGTGAAAAAAATGGTAAAATCGGTGAAAAAGACTGAAGTCAGTGAAAACATGTGAAGTCAATCAAAGTTTATATGAAAATGGTAAAAAAAAAAAAACATGTGAAATTAATGAAGAACGTGTGAAAATTGGTTAAAATGGTAAAAACGAGTGAAATCAATAAAATGAAAAAAGTTCAACCAACGAAAACAAGGTCAAACCACTAGAAAATGGTTTAAACCGAAAAAACTAAAGAAATTGATTAAAAATGTGAAAAACAATAAAAATAGGATGTAATCGTATAACCGATAAAAAGAAATATAAACCACTAAAAATGAATTAAATCGGCAAAAAGACGGATTAAACCAATGAAAACGAATTAAATTAATGAATTGAATAAGTGAAAATGACTTAGGTCAGTAAAGAGATGCATTTCAAATGATAGGGCAACATAAATATTCGAAATCTACCATAAAATGGACCCAATTTCATTTGATAAAAAAACAGGATTTCACTATTTTTGTTGTCAAACAATGCAAAAGATGAGGGGGGCGAATTCAATATTCTCTTGATATTTTCTTGATATTCTCTTGATATTTTCTTGATATTTTCTTTCCATGCGTTAAGCGATTTTGAGATGAGGGGGGCGAATTAAGTTGATGAATTATTAATGTGTGTTTTGTCATTCACGACTAGAAAATCTACGGAAAAATTATGGTTGTCTGACGTCTGAGTTTGCTAAAAAAAAATTCACCCACCCCCCATAAGGGGGCATAATTGTCTGAGTTTGCTAGTATATTTCCTCCCTCAAAATAATGACGTTTATTGCTAGTATATTTCCGGCCAAAAATAATGACGTCTATTGCTAGAATAATTGTGATGCCATGTTTGACGCTGTTTAAAACATGAACAATTCCACGGGGCAAGGCGCACAGCAAATGGGGATCACAAAACAATTAATTCTCCCCTTCTATTAATATACTCGATCAGTCACAAGATTAGGAAATCTACGGAAACTTATGTTATAAGAAACACTAAATCGTAAAATGCTAATTCTCTCTCAGGTTTCTTTTGAAAGCTCAGAGTTAATTCTTTTTTTCTTTTTCTTTTTGTATTAGGATTGTTCTGAATTCATTACCCATAAATTCAAGACCGTATATATTTTTTAACCTCAGGCTAACACTTGTTTCTTTTCCATTACTTTTGTGGGTAGTTCATACAAATGAGAAAATAAAACCAATCTTAAATATAACTAAGGTCGGACGGGTCCATTAGACAACAAATTAAATTCTCCAAATTTTGTATCTATATTTTAGTATAAAAACTAAAACGAATGAATAGAATGAAATTAAGGTGATGAATTATTAATGCGTGTTTTTGTTATTCATGACTAGAAATCTACGGAAAATTATGGTTGTCTGACTTCTCAGTTTGCTATAAAAAAATCCTTAAAAAACATGAAGGCGATGAATTATTAAGGTGATGCCATGTTTTGACGTCTGAGTTTGCTAAAAATAATGACGTCTGAGTTGCTAAAACTAACTCCCCTTTAGAATAATTGTGATGCCATGTTTGACGCTGTTTAAAACATAAACAATTATGGTATAAATGCAAGGGGAGTATTTTTAGTTAATTCTCACCTACTATTAATATACTCGATCATTCAAATTAAGTTTGTCACAAGATTAGGAAATCTACGGAAACTTATGGTATAAGAAACATTAAATCGTAAAATGCTAATTCATTCGGGTAAATTTGATAATGCTTTGAGTTTCTCTCCCAGGTTTCTTCGGGAAGTCTATTCTGACTCTCAGTCCGCTCAAGAGTCAGGATAAGGCGTGCTCCTGAATTTGTACCTCGTGCCTTAAAAGATGTACATTCTAGTACGATGGTTTAAATGGTGTCCGAACCCCACTAATTAAGTCGTACACCAGAGTTGACATTTATACCCCTTAATTTTTTTTAATCAACATATTAAATTGACATTTATACCCTTTAATATATATTAATTACCATTTTCCCACTTAAATTTCTATCCCAAATCCTAGCGTAAACGCCGCCGCTCACACAAACCACTACCCAGCAATACACTCATAAGTGGGCCGTTCAGCGAATCAGGGGTGATTGATGGCTAATGAGGTGATGGTGCCGAATTATTTTGTGACTGGTCGCGAGAAGAACGGCCCAGGTGGGAATGGGCATTAGCTGTTGCAGGTTTGTGGTATCATCTATCAGACCAGAAGTTTTTGTGTTAAGATATTTCAAGTTTCCATTCTTAGTTTTGGTGAACAGATAATTTCTGATGAACAGGGTGATCATCAGATGGATGTAGAATAGCTGAAACAATGGCCCTTGTATTTTCTGATGAATAGGGATGAACAGGGTGATCACTAGATGGATGGAGAATAGGTGAGACAACGGCACTTTCATTTTCTGATGAACAGACCGATGAACAGATGGATGGACAAACCTAGTACACTTGCTGAATGAATAGGTGAGACACTTGTATGATGACTTGAAGACTGCATTTGAAAGTGTTGAGGCCACAATTACAGAAGATGATGACTTCAAGACTGCATTTGCCAACAGCTTGACCAACAATATAGTCAACTCTGCTGATACTGTGGATGCCTCTGATCATGAATTCATCACAACAAAGGAGTGTGAGGACTTATAAATATTTTTGTACTACCTAGATTTTGCAAGTTTACATTAGTAGCTTTGTTATTAGATGTTCTACATGAAATGACATTGAAGAGTTTTGAAATTTTTGTAGAATTGTTTGAGGATTATCAATTAAAAGAACCAAGCCTGTTCAATTAGAGACTGCATTTGAAAGTGATATGTGAAATACACACTCTATATGTTGATATTTAAATGTCAATGTATGTTGCAATTGGAAGTCACCAGATAATGATTAATTAAGTTTTGGTTTGCTTATACCAATATGGAATAATAAAAGAAGTTTCTGAACAAATAAAAAGCATCGAGATGCAAATACTTTGTAATAAAATGTAAAATTGGGACAAAATACTCGATCATGGAATGAACCCCGATAACTAGAAGATGCATCTCTGTCATTATCAGCTGACTTCCCACTTAGTTGTTCTCCTTCCTTTTGCTTATCCTTATCAGCTAACTTCCCACTTAGCTGTTATCCTTCATTCTGCTTATCCTTATGCGCAAAATTCCCACTTAGCACTCCTTCATTCTGCTTATCATTATCAGCTAACTTCCCACTTAGCTGTTTTCCTTCATAACATGGACAATCCTCAGTTGTCTTCTCTTCCCTTACTCTTCCTTATTCTCCATTCCATCATCCGAAGCATTTTAGTTGTCAATTAACACGAGCAATTCTTCCAAAGATGCATTTTGATCTACAACATACTCATTTTCTTTCAAAGATGCAACCTCTTGTAATTCATGTTCAGGATACATATTTTCTTTTCCCTTGGTAGACGTGGCTGTTCTTTCCACACCAAGTTTTTCTCCACTACGCTGGTGTTCTAACGGAGCAGGTTCATAAATAATCAGTATACCTTTATTCCTTTTGACCAATTGAACCTTCATAGCCAATTCACTCATAGCCTTTGCAGCTGCCGATCTGGTTTGCATCCATCTTCTTGAAATTTTTTCTGTGAAAGCTTGATTAATTCTCTGTTCCTGAACAGATGAGTGGACAATTTACTGGTTGTCTTTACATAAAGATAACATATATTGAGAATGATTTTGATATATCGATAAATTATTGCCGAAAATAAATATTATTTATATGATCAAATGATACAATAATGAACGATAAGCTTGTTAAAACGATTACAAAGAAATTAAAAACCTATTACAAGTTTCTAAAGGATCTAAGCTAGGATCTTGTTGATGGTGTCCATCGAATAAAGTCATCTTCTTCAAGGTGTAATGTGAATACTTTGTTGCAGAACTTGATTCAGACGACCTCGAGAGGCCCCGAGAAGCTGTCTTCGAGCTTCCTTTGATGGTGATAAGGTTGGTCGGGGGTACTTAAGGATTGAGAGCATCGAGCAGGAGGAAGCGTTGGGTGAATACTTTCACTTTTGTTCCTCCGCCCTTTTCTCGGCTGTCGCCAACCTGTTTTTCTCTCTTGGCTCAAGGATTCCGACGACAGTTCGAGATATCTACGTTCAGATGTATGGTGAAACTGACGAGTTTCTTAATGCCGAAATGCCGAGATGCCAACGGAATCGGCCTCTCCGTCTTATAGTTACCACCCAATCGAACGCAGAGGCCAGCACTTTGGGGAACCCCCTTTACCGAAACCACCCAATCCAAAGGTTTAATTGTTCCTTACTCTCCGGAGGTCGAGGAGGTGCCAATATCAAGAAAGCACTCCTCGTCGATATGATAATAAGGAGATTTACGAGAAGGATATTTGTCGGTTTATATTTTTGTTTTTCTTGGTAAAATTCTTTAGGATTATATGTTGGAGGATACATGTTTGGATGTTTTTGGGTATGGAGTATGTTGTAAGCTCCCCCTCCCCCTTTTTATAGACCCGGATTATCCGATCGGACGGTCAGGAAAATCATGATCAACGGTTCAAATCAGGTGCATTAAAAGCTGCGCCCATTGCGTTTACCTAGGAGAGCAACGTGGACAGTTCCTTACCTAGTATTTTCAACATATGGGAGAATAGCTGAGACAACCACACTTGTATTTCTGATGAACATGGTGATCAACAGACTGAGTACTAACAGCCAAGTCATTGACTTAGTACTTCACTAAGCTGTTGTTGAGTACTAACAGCCAAGTCATTGACTGAGTACTTCACTAAGCTGTTTATCATGACATAAGATATTGTGACACAGCACCCTGTGCGAAAATGTGAATGTATGATGCAATTGAAAGTCACCAGATAATGATTAATCAAGTTTTGGTTTGCTTATACCAATATGGAATAATAAAAGAAGTTTCTGAACAAATAAAGAAGCATCGAGATGCAAATACTTTGTAATAAATGTAAAATTGGTACAAGATACTCGATGATTGAAGGAACCCCGATAACTAGAAGATGAACAAATCGACAAGTACAACCAAAGATTTTCATTTTCATGATCATCGGAGGATGAATCTGATGCGGTAAAAGGTGCATCTCTGTCATTATCAGCTGACTTCCCACTTAGTTGTTCTCCTTCCTTCTGCTTATTCTTATCAGCTAACTTCCCACTTAGCTATTCTCCTTCATTCTGCTTATCCTTATGCGCTAACTTCCCACTTAGCTGTTCTCCTTCATTCTGCTTATCATTATCAGCTAACTGGTATCTTAGTTGTTCTCCTTCATAACACGGGCAATCCCCAGTTGTCTTCTCTTCTCTTCCTTATTCTCCATTTCATCATCCAAATCATTGTAGTTGTCAACTAACACAAGCCATTATTCCAAATATGCATTTTGATAAATTGTACTAACGTTAGCCTTTGATAATTTCAAATTCGAGAAATACTTCTTATCTTGAAGAATTGTGTGAGTGGTCCCACTGTCAACCAAACAAATATCTCCATCGTTCATGCTCACATCAACTTTATTTTTCATTTTTTTAAGCACAAAAAATAATAAGCTTTATTTAAAATGTACTCAAATCTTCGGGTTTGAGTCTTTCACCTAGTGGAGGCACACAAATAGTAGGCTTTCTTTCAAGCTGAAAATATACTCAAAACTTCAGGTTTGAGTTTTTCGCCTAGACTTTCTTTCAAGTCTAAAATTTTCGAAGCTTTCTTTCAAGCTTAAACTTCAAAGCTTTATTTCAAGCTCAAAACTTATTAGGCTTTCTTTCAAGCCGAAAATAATTTGTTCATATTAGAATTTCAAGTTATTTATATTACAATAAAGTATGCATATTACTGATAACGCCGTTAGAACGTCGTTATTGCCTATCTCTTTAAGCCTAAAATATCTTGCTTTGATTCGAGTTTTGTGTGCTTTTGCTTGTTTTCGCGTTCGTTTGCGTTTTTGGTCCCTTGTTGGGATGTTGTGTGTTTTCTTTTGTTTTCTTCGTTTTTTGTCGTGTTTTTGTTCTGTTTGTAGGTTTGGGAATTTTGGAAGGCTAAAGAGAAATCCGAGAGGTTATGATTCAATGCAATTCCATCAAATCAAGACTCGGTGGCCGTTGATGCAAGCCTTTGCGCAGAAAGAGCTTCAAAGAAAAGAGAATCCGGAGCGCATTGTACAAAAATGTAGATAGCTGCTCACTAGAACAAGCATAAATATTTGATGGATTATCCAAATGAGCTGAATTTTGGATATGTCATAGATGAGTGAGTTAGCTACGCTACGGACTTTACGGATCCGCAATCGGAGTTCGGAGTCAAAAGATATGCTGCTCGGAAGAAAGTGCGGCAGAGCAGAAAATCTGCAGCCAGCCTACGGCACAAACCTCGCCGCGGCGAGGTGGAAGCTCGCCGCGGCGAGGTCCTGCTGCTGGCGCGAAATATCAGCAAAATCTCCGCATTTTCGAGGGGTATTTTTGGGTTTTCTCATTTGGGGCTATTAGGGCAGCATAAAAGAACACTTATTGAAGATATCTCACATTCTCTCCCTCACTCTTGGCCTCCCTTTTCCTCTCAAGCCTCCCTCAACTTTTTCCCTTTGTTTTTCTTTGTTTTCTTGTATTTGAAGACTCCACCAAGGGGGTGAGTTAGTCACCACCCTTGGGGAGTGATTAGGTGGTGATTAAAGGGAGGAGAATTCATCTCTCGATTTCATTCCGATTAGGTGATATTTTTCTATTTCCTAGTTGTCATTGATTAGGAGATTGATGTTGTATTTCCTTTTTATATGAATGATTGTGGATTTGAATTCTCCGGATTTATATATATTTATGTTATTGTTTGATTAAATGATGTCTTGATGATTAGTATGGTGCTTATTTGTGTTCGTTAATCCGATTCCGTGTTTATTGTTCGTCTTGTGGTTTGACAACCTTTGGAGATGAAAGTTATTGATTCTTGATTGCTATATTTAGTGATTTTGAGGATTTGATTATGAATTTGGATTGTGATTCGATTTTAGGATAGACATATACCTATGTCGTTTCATATTCGTTTAAGGTTTGAGTTTCAATGACATCGATTAGATTTTATTCCGTTTATACGTAAATTGGATTAGTTTAATTCGATAGGTTCGTATGCTATCAAAAGATACATACAAGCATTCTTGAATCCTTGAATAGCAAACACAAGCATAAGATATTAATTGTCGAGTCATTGTTATCGTTTGATTTGTTATGTTTGATGTTGGGTTATGTTTGATTTGTTGGGTTTATTGTTTTATCGCACTTTTGGCCATCTACCTTTAATGCAACCTAAAACGTTGAAGGTTAGGCGAGTGATGATTTGTGGATTTCAACCTAGGATAGGGTTATACCTAGTTTGGTCCGTGTTTGTATAATGGGTTCGTTCGTGAATGCATCAAATAACTTAGATTCTCTTTATTCGGGGATTTGGGTTAGTCTTAGGTCCCGGGTGACAACGGCCCACCTTAGAGTCCTCTAATGGATTCGGACTTTCCTTAGAGCATCGGATGACAGCGATGTTCGTTATTGATCCGGAGATGGAGAGTTTGGGTAGATTGGTAGAGTTAGGTCAAACCGACCGGGAGACTTAACTAATTTGAACTCACAAACAACAACTAAATCTAGGATTGTTTGCATAGCTTACCTAACAATCGCATGATTTATCTACTTTAACTAATAGCTTATGAATCCTCCTTACCGCGTAATTAACTCCCCATTTACTTGCTTTCGTAGTTAGATTTATTTTATCGCTCGTAGTTAAATAAAATCACCCTTATTATATATTTGGGTTCGATCTTTTTGTATCAAGTGTTCTTAGATGAAATAAGCCATCGATTGATTCGTTTATTCCCACCTTTTACCCATTCGTGGGGATTCGATACTCGGTATGTACTTATCGTTTTATATTACTTGTAACGACCGTATACTTGCGTGTTTGCGTATTAGTATTTGGAACGCAACAATTACTTGTTTGTTGATTTTAATTCTTTCGGATATAGGCAATTGCTACTTTCCTCAACTTTTTTCGTCAACTTCTGATGGATGTCGTGTCGCCTACAGATGTTGTAAGGACTATCCGAACGGTCAGAATGAAGAGCCTGGTGTGAGGAACCTTCGGTTAAAATTTGAGCATGATCCAACGGTTAATATAGTTGTAATGATGGAAAAACCGAAGCTGCTGTTTGCAAATCCGAGAATATGCCTCTCAAAAGTGTTTGCCTATTTTCTCTCTTATTTGTGGGATATATTGTGATAACTTGAAATCGAGTTATAGAGCAAACTCGTGCTGATAACGTGTTATAAAACTTAGGATAACAGGATAAACAAATTGTAGAAGCAAAGTAATATGTAGAGAAAACTCCTCAACTCTTATATCTCATTTGAAGTTGTAGTTCATCTTGTTACAAATTGAGGGATGAACTCATCTATTTATACTACATCATGATTAGTCACTTGTCATACATGTGTCCTTCATACAATTTGTAATTTGATATATTTAGATGCTTCCACATATCATATGCAATGCCACACTTCTTCTTGCTTTGACACATATAGAGATATGTGTTAATTCCTATACAACCAAGTGCAATAATATTGTTTTGACACCATATAACTTGAACTGTAATTGCAATGGCATCCACAACTTATGTATATATTTCACAACATTCTCCTTATAATTATATTTATTTAGTGCACTCTTCTTCATATATTTTCTTTATGAACCAGATTCTGAGAAAATGTGAAACTTATCAGCAAACAGTCATTGGACTAATTTCACAATTTTCCATAAGAGAGAATTGCATTTTTGGTACAGAGCTATATGTCAATTCCCACTTTTGGTACTGAGCTTTATGGATACAACACATTTGGTACATAGTTTTAACAAATTGTGACACATTTGGTACAGCCGTTAAAAATTGGCGTTAAGTGATGACGTGGCAGTTAAGTATAATTGCAAAGTTGATGTCATTACTTATATTGATTGATAGTTTTACCCCATAATATTTTGGTTTACCAAAAAAGCCCCACATCTTCAAATTTAGGGACGATTTTAATCCACATTGTTGTCAAATTTTAAAATTGACTCGAATAAGACCACGTGAGGACCAATTTAAATATTTTACTTATTTTATTTAAATAACTAATTTGATTTATAAGTAATATTAATAAATTAAATAATAATTTAACATAAATATCACCAAAATTAAGAAAATTTATTCTTTTTAAATATAAGATTTATATAATGGTATTAATATATTTAGTATTTATTAAAATAATAAAGTATATAATTAAAAACTATTTAATATTTATTAAAATAATAAATAATAAATAATTTTAAAAAAAAATTCCCAAACCCCACCCACCCCCTCTCCTCCCCTCCCCCCATGCGGCATGTAAATTGGGGTAGGGTGGGGAGGGGAGGGGAGGGGAGGGGGTGGGTGGGTGGGGTTGGGAAGTTTTTTTAAAATTATAATTATTTATTATTTATTATTTTAATAAATATTAAATAGTTTTTCATTATATAATTTTTTATTTTAATAAATAATAAATAGATTAATTCTATTATATAAATTTTATATTTAAAAATAATATATTTTCTAAATTTTGGTGATATTTATGTTAAATTATTATTTAATTTATTAAAATTATTTATAAATAAAATAAGTAAAATATTCAAATTGGTCTGCACGTGGTCTTATTCGAGTCAATTTTGAAATTTGACAACAATTTGGACTAAAATCGTCACTAAATTTGGAGATGTGGGGCTTTTTTGGTAACCTGAAATATTATGGGGTAAAATTATCAATCAACATAAGTAATGACATCAACTTTACAATTATACTTAACTGCCACGTCATCACTTAATGCCAATTTTTAACAATTGTACCAAATATGTCACAATTTGTTAAAGCTCTGTACCAAATGTGTTGGACCCATAAAGCTCAATATCAAAAGTGAAAATTGACCTGTAGCTCTGTACCAAAAATGCAATTCTCTCATTTCTAAAGATATAAAAATTGCATTCATATACAAGTAACATCATCACATCACATATATAATAACTCCTAAAATTATAAGCGTGTCGCCCAAACATGATCTAAATCTAGCGAAAATACCTAATCTTAAATTCATGAGAGACAATCCAATTTTTTATACATCCATTTGCTATACATTTTTCTCCATTTGACCAAATTCTTCTATGCAACAGATCTGATGGAGAAAAATGTATAGCAAATGTATGTATAAAAATTGATTTCGTGGATGTAGAAGCATTTGATCACATACCAAAAATCTCATTTGAATGAACATCTATATTTTCAATCACAATGTTTAGGCGGTGTATGTAAGAATGTCTCAAAATTTACTCTTTGCTAAGACTAGAAATTTTAAAATGATGTCTGTCTTAATTAATATATTAATTGTATATATAAATTTGGTCAAAATTTAATCCGTTGAAATGGAGATGCATGCGCGCGCGCACCTTGGGGATTCCTCACCACCCAAACTCCAACCATTTCAATTTTAGATAGATATGTTAATAAAATTAGTATATATTGATATGCAAAATGTAATTTTTATTTATATAGTAAATTATATGCAGTCTCTCTTTTGCTTGACTTGGAGCTCTCCTTCAAGGGATTTGACTGATGGATTACTTAAACAAATAAAAGAAAAAAGGTTTTTTTTTATGCGCATCAGTTCGGAGAATTAAAAAAGATAAGCCCCACGTAGGCCGCCTCACGTGTATGAGAGGAGAAAATGTCACGCAAACAGATCAAGGTATAATATATAATATGTAATTGATTTAGTCTAAGATTAAGTTAGAGATTTTTCACACGGTTCTCAATCGAGCCATTGGTTCGAATTTTTATTCTTGCTTTCAGTTTAATGATTTGTTTATTTTTTGTGTTATTCAAGTTGGTTACATAAATTACTAATTAAAGCTGAACTTAAACATTATGGACTGAAGTTTAATTTGATTTTACAATTTTTTCATTAGCTGTACACCTTTTTACTAGATTTTTTTACATAAAAACATATTGATAATACGTTATAATAATTTTAAATATATATTTTAGCAACTATTCAAAATAATAGTATTTTTTTTTGTGTAAAATGGATCGATCCGAAAATAAATGAACGATCGTGTTCGGATCGATCATCATGTACCATTTTACATCAGAAAAGGATCATCATGTACCATTTGTTTATTTTCTGTTCCTTTTCATTGGTCTACAGAAATGGGAGTGGGGTACACATATATAATTTTTCAAGGGGTTTGGGGATTCATATTGTCTACACATATATAATTTTTTAAGGGGTTTGGGGTTCATGGTGTCTACAATACACGTACTACAACACATACATATATAATTTTTTAAGGGGTTTGGGGTTCATGGTGTCTACAATACACATACTACAACACATACATATTTTTTAAGTTAAAAAATATGTATGTGTAGTATGTGTAGAACATATGCATATGTTGACAAATATATGGCAAAACATATATTAGTCAAAAGATCCACAAACGAACCTGTGGGAAAAGGCAATGCAAACAATATCAAGAAATCCCTTCATCAAAACCCAGTGAATATTCTGATAAACTAAGCATTTTATATAAAGAGTCAACAAATCATAACAATTATTCTCTCCTACATAGTTTAGCAATATCATTCAACAACTTTTTGATTGCCTCATTGATAATGAATAGGCAACTTTTTCAAAACTTCGTATGCATGCAACTTCGAAAAAACTGTCAATTATCAATGAAAAAAATAAAAACTTCGAAGAAACTGTCAATTTTTAAGTGCACTGCTTCAAAAAAATCTTTATTAATAATTGTTAAAAGAATACGGTCTTTTTTTTGTTTATTGAATGCACCGCTCGAAAAAATTTAATTTCGCCCCCCAATAAAACATGTCTAGCTCCGCCACTGTTCATACATATATGGAAGCTTTAGCTTTTGGATATGTGAAACGTTCTCCACATAATAAATTAAGAGAATAATTCATTATCCAATTTGCCAATTACTTTTGATAAAAGAAGAGCTGTCGAAACGTGAAATAAGTTTACAAATTTATTGCTCATCCACTTGCTACAAATTTAAAAAAAAAATAAAAAAATAACACACACGTTAAAGTCAAACACACTCCATACATTTCATTTTTTTTTGGGTGAACCATACATTTCATTCATTTATGTGCCTTATTTATGTGCCTTGTGCCGACTAATAAGAAAAAGACAGTTCCTCTTAAAATCTATATAAACCCACCCAGGTCTCTTTTCCTCTTAATTATCCCCTTCTATTTATACACTCGATCAGTCAAAAACTACCCCAATTAAGCTTCATATCAGAATGATGATACGCCTAATATCTGCAATCCCTGAAAGATTTGTTTGGAATCTTGTTCAAGCTTTGAGGAGGAGCAAGACTATTTGGATTACTGTAGCAATGGGTCTCAGATTTGCAGCTTTTCTCATCATCAAACCTCTGGAAGCAGAGTCACTTATTCACAATTCCTTAGCCGCGTCCCTGTACGCTCTCGCCGCCTTCAGCTCATACTACATCCCGCTCAGGATCTACGAGTGGTTCAATAAACAAACCAAGGCCATGGAAATACTCTTTGGTAAGAGCTTTTATCATGATAATAAAACTTTAGCTTGCCGCTTGTTTTGCCGCAGTGTGACGGCAACTTTCATGCCGTTGCTTTCTCTCTATATGGGCTTGTCGAAAAAGTACAAGGAGGATCTTGTTTGTTGGGTGTTTAGCTTATGGGCTGGTTCCGTTGTGCTCATAAGCTACGGAACAATGACAGCAGATGACTACGGAGTGGCAGATGCCCTAATCGGCATTGTTCTTCCCAAACTTATTATAGGAAGTGATTTCCTCATGGTATGGCTTGCTGTTCTCTTACTCATAACTCAAGCTTCCAGGATAATTATAATTCCAATTATTATAAACTTTAATGTACGGTACGGTGATCGTCCTTGTCCCCGTGTATGGGATCCCGAACTACCTATAAGTAATCCCTCATCTACGACAAACAGACCAAGGGATCAAACTCATGAATCCACTTCAGAGGCACCACAATCTCCAACTCCACAGTCGTCTCCTCTGGCGACCACTTTAGAGGAACCACAATCTCCAACTCCACAGTTGTCTCCTCAAACTCATGAATCTCCTCCGGCGACCACTTTAAAGGCACCACAATCTCCAACTCCACATTCGTCTCCTCCGGGGGATCAAACTGTGGTTTGATTAATTTGAAGAAAAAAGAGGTTCATTTCATCATGTGTATATTCGTATGTCCTTTTGGATTTTAATAAATTGCAATTGAAGTTTTTAATGTTGTTGAAATATTTGATTCAATCGCATAATTCCAGGATTTGATGTTTGTTTATGATTTATCTTAATTATATTTTGCTTATTGACTAGACTACTATGGTGTTTTGGGGAAGTTAGGTTAGGTGTACATGCATTTGATTCAATTACAAAATTATGTTGGTGAAAATAGAGCACTATAATAGGACAAAGCTACTATTATATTTAAGCTTCGATAGATTAAAATTCTAACCGTCAACTCGCGTCGTTTGTGCCCCTAATGCGTTGGAACCATTCCAGCCCTTTCTTTGGCCGACACCTGGCCAATAAAGGCCCACCAGGAATGTTTCCTGCAAATTGTAAAACCATGGTTTATCCACTTATGAAACAGGGAAATAAGAAATAAAAAATAAAAATGAACTTTAGTAAATCCCTAATTTTTATTATTTATCTTGTCACTTTACAATTCCTAAAAAAAAAATCTCACTTTCTTTTCCGGATGTATTTTGTGAAAAGATATGGTGATTTTTAATATCCATAACTATATATTTGTATTATGTAAATTTTAGTATTTGATCAAGCATATGAATACAAAAAAGTTAACAACATTTTATTGACTAACATATTCATAGACTTACAAGTTTTAGCTGGTAGACATTTAAATATATTTTATACCCTCTTGTTATTATATTAAGTTAACAAAAAAGTTGATTAATGAAAATATTTTTTTCTCAATCTGTACAATGAATGAAAGCTAATTAAGAATTTTAAAAGAATACAAATTTGCATATAAAAATTATTTATTTATCCTTACAATGCAGAATGGAAAATATTGATTATTTTAAAAATATTATTCATTCAATTCCATGAACTGCATATTTGCATAATTACTTCACAAAATTAGGACAACCTGCTACATTTAATTGTAAATTAAAAAAAGAAAAAGCTTCTCATTTGATTTCAAGTTCTGTGTCTTATTTTATATTCTTAAATCAGAAATATTTTTCTATAGTTACTCAACTAGTCAACTTTATTTTGTCTGGATGCATATTTCTTATGCTTGTGAATTTTAGAGAGTGAGAGATTATGAATTTTCATTTAATGAAATATGACATGACATGGCATGGTTCATATATCTCGTCCATCAGCAAACAATACCTAACCTACAACATTATAATATACTATAGTATAATCGTAATCGTGCGGACTGGACACAGACCAGTTAAATCCATGTTTTTCTTTTTCTTTAGGCCATCATCCATCTAAGTTGCAATCACTCATAAATACATTAATAATTTGTATGCCAAATTGCCAATGAGGACAACACGAATACCTTTCTCTATACTATTAACAATTGTTCAACTGGCTTATCAAAAAATATTTCCCATGATACTTTTGTAGTTAATTTCTAACTCACTAATTAATTTACTTGCTAATTGACAAGTATTTGTGATATCCATGTACACATTGATTATTACGTACTTTTCAATATCTGTACTAACGTGCAGCAAATTCCATCGAGAAAATAAAATGATAAAACCTGCCTTCCGCATATATATGCACCTTAATAATTAAATACTTTTTTTAATATTTAATTTCACATGATATTTCAAACGCTTTTGGAGAGTTTAAAATAAGAAAATATATTATGTTTACTGTTAAGAGAGAACAATTTTTTTTTTTACTATGGTGTGCTACAAATAAATCCAATTTTAACAATAACTACAAAATCAAAAGACATTTATTCACATATTTTACGGAACTAGAAAAGTGCACGTACGTTGTACATGTCTAGTTTTAATTATATGGATATTTTTCGTAAGTTAGAATAAAATTAGCTATTTTTATGTCATAATATATCATATATATATGACTGATCAATTTATTTTTTATGAAATTTATTTTTATTAATTATTATTGGTTTATTAAAAAAAATGATGGCTTTGAATAGGTTTAATAAAATATAAAATGATGACTGATTTATTTATTACATCTTATAAAATTGGTTCTAAAATAAGATCATAAGAACATTATTTAGTTCATTACATCATAGTAGTTTTCATGTCAAGTTTATCCGTTATTCATCGATGACACAGTTTTATCCATTTCTTCATAAATTTCACCCGAACTTTCATCGATTTCACGAGCATTTTTTCTTACTGGTTTCACAAACTTCACCACTGTTTACCAATTTCACCCGAAGTTTCATCGATTCATATGTTTTCACTATTTTTTTTAGAGATTTTTTCGCTTTTTTATCGACTAAAATATTTTTCATTGTTTTTCTGTTTTTCGTTTTTCGTTGATTTTTTTTCCAATTTAAATAATTTTCTTCCAATTTCACCTTGTTTTTGTCGGTTAAAGTTTAACTCGTTTTCACTTATTTCACTGATTTCACATGTTATTCTCCTAAAGTTTTCATTGATTAAACATGTTTTCGCCGACTTCAAGCTTTTTTGGCTGATTTTATCCGTTTCATTACAAATTCACCCAAACTTTCATCGATTCATATGTTCTCCTCAATGTTTAAATTTTTTTATCTGTATATTTTTTTTAGCAATTTATCTCTCTTTTTTCAATTATAATGTTTTTCAATGTTTTCTCATTTTTGGTTGATTTCTTTTATTTTTTCAGTTTAAACCATTTTTCTACCGATTTCACCAGTTAAACTCTTTTTTTAACTAATTTCACTCGTTTTTATCATTTAACCCGTTTTTACCTATTTTCATGTTTTTTACTAATTTCACATGTTATTCACCTAAATTTTTAATTGATTAAATATGTTCTTACCAACTTTACATTTTTTGACCGATTTTATCCTTTTTTCACTGACTTTACCCAAGTTTAATGGAATTCACTGGTTCCATCATTTTTCTAAGAAATTCCATTCGAATTAATTTTCATCGATTTCACATATTGTAACCGATTTTACCTTTATTTTAATCGATTTTACCCGTTTTCATCCATTTTTCACAAATATTACCTCATTTTTTTTATTGATTTTCAAATGTATTTACGATTTCACATGCATTTTTTTCACCGGTTTAAAGTGCATATACGTTGTACGTGTCTATTTAATTTCAGTTGTATTTTGTTGTAAATCAGAGTAACATTAACTTCATTATGTCATAAAATAACACAAATTAATGACTGATATTCAATTTATTAACTTCATCATGGGTATTTTCCATCGATTTCTTTAGTTTTTTAAGGTTTAAACCATTTTCTAATTCTTTGGCTTTGTTTTCTTGGTTGAAATTTTTTCATTTTATTGGTTTCACTCATTTTTACCAGTTGTACCAATTTTCACATGTTTTCACCGACTTTAGCATTTTCACCGATTTTACCCGTTTTTCATATATTTGATCATTACTTATGTAATTTGATCGTATCACCGATGTCATCAATTTTTTTCACGAATTTACTTGAATTTTCACCGATTTCACATGTATTTACCGAATTTTCAACTCAAATAAGTATACATATTCAATTATTTTTAATAATATCTCAAATTATTTCACTTACCATAACATTTGAAAGATATTCGTTTACCGGTCTAAGCCTATTGTTCATAATTTTTCCTATTTGCATCGATTTCTTTTGTTTTCTCCTATTCCAACAAAAAAAAAATTCTAGTTAAACTTTTTCTTCTTTTTCTTAATGTACTTATTTTTATCAGTTTAACTTATATTTCATTGATATCACATTTTTTTTAAATCAATTTCACTTGAATTTTTATTGATTTTACATTATTTCATAGACTTTAATCTTTTTTCAGTGATTTAACAAACTCTTCATATATTTCACCCGTTTTTCACTGATTTCACCAATTTGTTTCCCATGTTTTCACAAATGTCACCCGAATTTTCATCATTTTCACTTGTATTTATCGATTTTACTGGCATTTTTTATTACCAATTTCACCCATATTTTCACATACTTCACTAGTGTTCATAAATTTCATTTAGATCGATTTCATATGTTTTCATCAATTACATAAAATTTATTTGATCTGTTTCACCAATTTTCATTGATTTTCATCATTTTTTTCACTTCATTCGCACATTTTTCTCGGAAAGATTTTTATGAAAATTTGAGGTAAAGGATTGATATATTGTACTGAAACAAATAATATTTTTTAAATAACAACATAGTGATAATACACATGGCTAATGGCTTCATCCAAGCTCACTACATTTCCTCATCGTCAATGCCTTGTACAAAATTCTTTCTTGTGGGGCTCTTCTTCACTCACTCAGTTTCAAAGGGCTTTTACCAGAAGCACTCCTTTCGCTATTAGAGTTCAAAGTAAAATAGCGGCAGCAATAGCAGCACAATCTGAAATGGTGAAAGCTATAAGGGTTCATGAATTAGGTGGTCCCGAGGTATCCCTTTTTCTTCTTTTCCTGCAGTCAATATTTAATTTTTCTCCCTTTTTTTGCTCTTTCTGAATGATTTTTGGATTAAGTATGTGGTAATGGGAACTGGGTTTATTTTAGTTGAAGGAATTTTTTGAAATCAATTTCCATCCTACTTTGAGATCAATTTCTCTGTTATTAATTGTAAAAGAATCGGGGGAGTCTGATTAAGTTACTAAAAGTTAAAAATCAGCCTTTTAGGTTTACTTCCTGAAGTGATTATCTAGTCTACATAATGCAATATCTTGATTGCCACCTGTGAATTATTACTTGAATGATCATCATACAGATTCAGTATGTGATTTTTCTTTATTTTTAATTCATATTATATGGAAATAATTGGTTATTGCTGAAACAGAGTTCATCATATAGTGATCTACCAACTATTTTTTTTTTACTCTTAATGCATTGGATGACAGGTCTTGAAATGGGAGGATGTGGAAATAGGGGATCCAAAAGATGGAGAAATCAGAGTAAAAAATAAGGCCATTGGGCTTAACTTCATCGATGTCTATTTTCGGAAAGGGGTTTACAAAGCTGCCACGCTACCCTTCACTCCAGGTCAAGATTCTTTGAATTAGAATGATTATTGCTGAACAATGTTTCATATTGATGATTATCTTTGTGTTGGCATATCTCCTACACGTATACATTTATAGCAGTCTTTTTAAGAACTGTTAACATTGACAGGTATGGAGGCCGTTGGTGAGGTTACTGCTGTAGGTCCGGGACTTACTGGAAGAAAACTCGGAGATATAGTTGCTTATGCAGGTACCCCAATGGGCTCTTATGCAGAGGAGCAAATCCTTCCTGCAGATAAGGTAGTTCCCGTGCCTTCTTCCATTGAACCCATTACTGCAGCGGCTATTATGGTAAAAGGAATGACTGCACAGTTTCTAGTTCGACGCTGCTTTAAAGTACGTCAAATATTTCATGCTTTAGATGTTTTCTGTCTAATTAAGAAGTTAGATAGCGTAATGTACTTAAAGATTTAAGAATGGTATAATTGCTTAGGTTGAACCAGGACACACGGTTCTTGTTCATGCAGCAGCAGGTGGAGTAGGGTCACTGTTGTGCCAATGGGCAAATAATTTTGGTGCCACGGTTATTGGAACTGTCTCAACTGAAGAGAAGGCAGCTCAAGCCAAAGCTGATGGATGCCACCATGTGATATTGTACAAGGAAGAAGACTTTGTGGCGCGTGTTAACGAAATAACATCTGGGAAAGGAGTCGAAGTTGTCTATGATTCTGTTGGAAAGGACACTTTTGAGGTAATAATTAATTTTGTGATCTTGATATCGGGCTTAGAAATATGTGTATCTCAATGCAAACAGAGAACAAAAACTTTTTATGGGTAACCAGGGCCTACTTGTCTAGAGTTTCCTGGCGAAATTTAAAATCAAGGATTGTTCTTTGGACGTTGGATGTAGAAAATTGATTAAATAATCATGTTCTGGTTTTTATTGCTATATCTTTTTTGTTAGACAAAAGGCTAATTTCTTAATTTTTCTTGTGACATTGTTGATCCTGCATATGTTTTTCTCACGTCTAATTTTTTATAAGTTGGTTCTTGAGCTCTAATGCATCTTTATATTTTTGTCACCTACTAATTGCACTATTGCAGCACATTGCAGCACACGAGACTTTACACTTTATTTATTTGTAACTCTTTTTCTCTAAGTCTTTAACTGGAAACTGTGTGATTTAGGGATCATTGGCTTGTTTAAAGTTACGAGGATACATGGTTAGTTTTGGACAATCATCGGGGACACCAGACCCGGTGCCTTTATCAGCACTTGCAACAAAATCACTATTCTTGACGAGGCCTACACTGATGCAGTACAATGTGACTCGAGATGAACTGCTGGAAGCTGCTGGGGAGCTTTTTGCTAAAGTTGGATTGGGTGAATTACGGGTTCGTGTAAATCATACTTACCCTTTATCTCAAGCGGCACAAGCACATGCTGATCTTGAGGGTCGGAAAACATCGGGATCTGTAGTCCTTCTACCATAGGGGTATTGAGTTTGTTATTGTTTGAGAATTAAGTGGTAAGATTCAGTATTGCATCTTGTTAGTACTTGGTACTCTTTGGTACCCTATAGTTGATTTATATACTCTCCATCTCATGTAGTATATTAAACTGTACATTTTCCTTGTTTGGTTAAGAATGATCTACTTTTTGTTGAAAACTATGTTGCGATAGAAAAATTGTTATGATTTGTTGAATGTTATATAAAATGCTTAGTTTATGGCAATATTCATTGGGTTTTGATGATGGGATTACTTGATATTGATTGGGAGGGAATTGTTGTTTGATTTTAGCCCTGCCTTTTCCCATTGGTTTTGAATATTTTGATTAATACTTTACAGCATGTAGTATTTTACTCCATTATAGAATAAATATCCACACAACCTTGAGGCTAGGTAAAATGATAGAAACGCCCCTTAAGTTTTTAATAATTATTAAAAGGAATCTCCCTTTAACTATGGCAGAGTTGCATGTGACTATTTGGGAAAATCGTGTTCTATGTTGACCAAGGGTCAAACCCGAACTACTTTAGTGATCAAGTTTGAAGAAGGGGATGGCGACTTAGCCCGTGTTGATCTCGACGAGCATCGAGTGAACCAGATGAATGGTGGGGAATTAACTAGTCTTGGGATGCAGTGTGGCATTTGAATCCCGGTTCAGAATTGCAAGCTTCGTTTTCCATTCGTTAGACATCTTAGTACTCGGACCGAACCCTAGTGGCTAAAAATGTGATCCCCAAACGTTTGGAAATCGGTTCAACTTATAGACCAAGCATGTTTACCTAAGATCCAAAATATTAAGATTTGTTAATGCATGGGGTGTTGTTTGAAAAATGTTTGTTCATTCAGTCAAAATCGAACCAAAATCTAATTGAAATTTCGATTAACCAAAATTTTGGTTCATAATTGAACCGAACATCTAAATTTTGTTTTCAATTTTATCGAAAAAAAATTTGTTCGATTTTTCTGAAATTTAAACTACGTACTTCTTATAAAAACAAATAATATAGTATTTACCACAAAAAACATCATTCATAACTCATAAGTGACCATTGTGGATCAACTTTTAAACATTCGTCCATCAATCCTCACATTTTTCTGAGTCATGGACATTCATCGGGTGTACTAGACCCGGTGCCTTTATCAGTACTTGCAAGAAAATCTTTGTTCTTGACGAGGCCTAAACTGATGCAATACAACCTGATGCGCGATGAACTGCTGGAAGCTGCTGGAGAGCTTTTTGCTAAAGTTGAATTAGGTCAATTACGGGTTCGTGTAAATCATACTTACCCTTTATCTCAGGCTGCACAGGCGCATGCGGATATTGAGAGTCGAAAAATATCGGGATTTGTTGTACTTATACCATAGGTGTGTTGAGTTTGCTATTGTTTTGAGTGTTAGAACTATTTGGTATCTTCGAGTTATTTTTGTAGCCTCCATATCATGTAGAATATAGGTGTACCTTTGCCTTGTTTGGTTAAGATTGATCTCTTGCTTCTTTTATGGGGGAGATAAATTGTTATGATTTGCTGAATGTTTATATAAAATGCTTAGTTTATGAGAAGGTTCTGATGATGGGATTTCTGGATACTGATTTGTAGGGGATTGTTGTTTGATTGATTTTGGCTGCCTATTTCAATTGGTTTGTGGATCATTTGATTAATGAATTTACAGTATGTATACAACCTTGAGGCTAGGTAAAATGATAGAGACACCCCTTAAAGTTTCAATAATCATTAAAAGGAATCTCTACGTTAATTTTTCTAGCAGATGATTTCCTCGCAACAATTCTAATGGAAATAAGCATTAAACATTTATTCAAGGGTAAACACCACTTTTGGTCCCTCTTATCATTAATTTTTTACAGAGTGGTCCCTCTTATGTTTTTTTTTCCACTTTAGTCCCTACTATGAATTATTTGTTTCACTTTAGTCATTTTCAAGTGGTCCAAGGCGATTCCGATAACATTTGATATGCTCATGAGGGTAATTTTGTCATTTCAAGTAAACTAATTGGGATATTTTCGTCTTTCTAATTATTTAAAAAATAAAACTAAATATATAATCTTTTCCAAACTAGACTTTCATTCCAATCCAACTTAATCGTACATTTCGTTCCAAACTAAAGTTTTTTCCTAAAATCTTTTTCAAACACCAATTAAACAATATCTCAAATAGTCTCAATAGTGAACGGACGAAAATGCCCTAAAAAATATTCATATGCATGTCACGTGTTATCGGAACCACCTGATAAGGACTAAAATGAAACTCATAATTCATAGTAGGGACTAAAGTGAAACAAATAATTCATAGTAGGGACTAAAGTGGAAAAAAAGACCACTCTGTAAAAAGTTAATGATAAGAGGGACCAAAGGTGATATTTACCATTTATTCAACCTCAATTTTGATCTAAATATTGGTTTGGATTGACGTTGGGCCGTTGGCTGCACGTAACCAAATGTTTTTGAGTGAAAAATCGATTTTAGTGTCAATCCCCTTTAATTTCCACTCGGATCTTATTATTCTAGTAATGCCTCTCTATTCCTTTTTTTTGGCCAAGGAAACCATATTGATATTAAAGCTGAAATTAAAACCAAATCGTTAAAATCTACATCATCCATCATTAATCATGTTTTTTGGTACCAAAGTTACAATGAGAATTTATTATGTAGTACTAAATTTGAAATTTTGAATCCAAAGTTACAAGGTGATCTATCATATGTACCAAAAAAATAAATTTCCCTATATTTCAGTTGCGAATTACATATGAAAAATCTACATAGTATTGCTTGCGTAGAAGCATTTGTGGTTAAATGGAGAAAAATGTATAGCAAGCGGCGAGGGCGTACAACAACACTAGTAGGAAATATTGCATAGAAGCATTTGACATCAAATGTATTGCCACACAATCAATTTTTTATAAATCCACTTGCTATGCATTTTTTCTCCATTTGACAATTTTTTATACAAATTTAACTTATGACTTCAAGTCAATTCTTCAAATGAAATGCAATTCGTAAGTGAGATGCAATTCGTAAGTGAGATGCAATTCTTCAAGTAGTATTTGGAATTTAGTGGTGTATTTGTTTCTACATAGTATTATTTGCATAGAAGCATGTGACCAAATGGTTTTTACCATCAAATATATTGCCACACAATACAATTTTTAATACATCCATTTGCTATACATTTTTCTCCATTTAATTTGACCAAATTCTTCTATACAACAGATCAACTAGAGAAAAAATGTATAGCAAGTATTTTCAATCACAATGTTTAGGAGGTGTATGTAAGAATGTCTCAAAATTTATTCTTTGCTAAGACTAGAAAATGATGTCTGTCTTAATTAATATATTAATTTGGTCAAAATTTTAATCCGTAGAAATGGAGATGCATGCACCTTGGGGATTCCTCACCACCCAAGGCTCCAACCAGTTCAATTTTATATAGATATGAAAATGTAATTTTTATTTATATAGTAAATTATATGCATCAAGGGATTTGACTGATGGATTACTTTTGAAAAAGGGTTTTTTTTTATGCGCATCAGTTCGGAGAAAAAGTCACGCAAATAGAGAAGGGAAGAGTTGTGAGAATAATTGGGATTTATGAAACAGGTCAAGGTATCATATGTAATTGCTTTAGTCTAAGATTAAGTTAAGAGATTTTTCACACACTGTTCGATCGAGCAATTGGTTCAAATTTTTATTCTTGTTTTTTTAGTTTGATGATTTGTTAATTCTTTGTGTTACTCAAGTTGGTTACATAAATTGCTAATTAAATCTGAACTTAAACATTATGGACTGAAGTTTGATTTTACAATTTTTTCAGTGGCTTTACACATTTTTACTAGATTTCACATATTTTACGATATTTATTGTACTAAATTTTTAAATGAAACAAATAATATTTTTTACATAACAACATATTGATAATACGTTATAATAATTTTAAATATATATTTTAGCAACTATTCAAAATAATAGTATTTTTTTTTTTTGTGTTATAGGAGAATAATAATGAAATTGTAAAAGTAATGTAAGTGTTAATTTCTTAATTATTGAAATTAATGTAAGAAATAACTATAATAAGACTTTATTTCTAATTTGAATATAGTTTTATTATTCTTCCATATTCAAGATGTTTGGTTAGGAGAAAAAGAAGTTTCAAATTTTCTTAAAATATTTTCCTACCAAATTTTTGATGAGGAAATTTAAGGAAATTCATGTCTAACTATATTTATTAATATATTTTACAACTTGAATAATGGCATTTTTTACTTCACCAAAAAAAAAAAAAAAAAAAAACCTTAAATTATTCACACTTTTAGAATTAGTATTGATAAATATGAATAGAATGTGAGCAATTCTGAATCAATTTATATAGTAATTAAAAGAAAAAATACTACTCTCTCTCTTATTTTTCATCAAAATTAAGTTCAATTTCTGTTTGTTCAAGTTCGTCGTGTGTTCATTATTTGTGCAAATAATGAATAACATACTGTTGTATCTTGGGAGATTACCGGGAATCAAACTATATGCACCGAAACAACCTCGAAAATATTGTCTTATAGAAATTTGTTTTGGCAAGCCTCAGTCTAATTTTCTAGTTATTCACGTATTAATTAAAGTGTTCTTTTGTTTCGATTCAAATAAGTATTTCCTACTATTTTTATGTTAGATCATCATTATTTATTTCATGCTGAAATTTATATTAAAATTATTTAAATACATATGTTATTAGACACCCACTCTTATGAAAAATCATAAGAGTGATTTTCATTGACCAACGCCTGTTCCTTTTCATTGGTCTACAGAAATGGGAGGGGGGTCCACATATATAATTTTTTAAGTTAAAAAATATACTCCATTTGTCCAACTTTACAAAAGATTCTGACCCCCCTATATAATTTTTTAAGTTAAAAAATATACTCCATATGTCCAACTTTACAAACGATTCTAGCTTCTATTTCGTAGGGAGATTCTTCAGTAGACCAGGCCTAAGTTCCTAACTCATAGACCGTGTGGTCTACATTTTTTCTTTTTTCTTTTATATTTTTTCTTTTTCATTCTTTCTTTAATTTTTCCTTCTTATAACAAATATCTTTTACACAAATCAAACACATTTATATACTTTTGTTGCAAACATATAGTAATATATTGTTCCTATCAAAATAATATTGTACAAAAAAATTTAATTTTAGTAACAAAATATTAAATGACAAAGTGACAAAAATTTAAATATTGTCACTAAAATGATGTACATAGACACATTATTGACAAGAAATGTAAAAATATTGTCATTATTTAGATTTACTGACTTCCCAAAAAATGACAACTTAAAAAACATCATTAAATTATAGTGACAATATTTATTGTTATTAAGTTGTAATTACAAAAAATTTAAATTTTAATGACAAAATAGTAAAAGACAAAGTGACAAAAAATTATATATTGTCACTAAAGTGATATTTATAGATACACTAGTGACGAGAGTTGTGAAAAAGTTATCAGACATTTAATGATACCCCAAAAGTGACAACTAAAAAGTTGTCACTAGATTATAATGACAATATTTATTGTCACTAGGCTATCATTGAAAGGGTGTCACAAATTATCGATAGTGACAATTTAAGTTCCACACATTTGTCACTAATCGCCATGAGCAATAACTTAAAAATATATTTTGTCACTATTGCACTTGTCACTATTTTTATTGTGGCAAAACTAATATTTTTGTTACTAAATATATGCAGAATATGATAATTTCAACAATGTCACATAATATTTTATCACTAAAATTCATTTTTTTTGTAGTGTGTCTCTAAAAGGGTGTCATTAATTATCAATAATGATAACTAAATTCTTACCAAATAGCCATTAGTGACAGTTTAAAAATATACTTTATCACTATTGTACTTGTCACTATTGTTATTGTGAAAAAATTAACATTTTTTTCTCTAAATATATGCAAAAACTGAAAATTTCTTGTAGTGGTAGTTTTTTTATATATATTATGTATTTTTAAGAGGGACGAAAGTGCAAAAATTAATCCATAAGGAGGCTAAAAGCACGATTTACTCATCGCAAAATGCTGGGCCGGTTTGTTTAGCGTTTCCCAAAAAAATTTCGTGTTTGGGAAATGTCAAACAAACATGTTTTCTATTTTCTGAAATAAAATTTTCATCTCTCAATTTTCTCAAACTACTCTCTCAAAACCCAAACAAACAACTATTTTTTTTATCACTAAACAAAACATATACAAACTCTAATATGATTTGACATAAAGTAACTTATCTCTTACACAATTTATCTCACAACAAACATGATTTGACATAAAGTCTTCCAAAAAAACATACACCTACTTTATTTCTCAAACCACTACCTCAAAACTCAAAAAAACAACATTACACAAATCGAGATTATTTCACAAACCTCCACTACTCTCCCAAACTACTTTCCCAAACACCAAACAAACAGGCCCTAATTCTCTCTTAGGTTTTCTTTTGAAAGCTCATAGTTAATTCTTTTTTTTTTTCTTCTTTTGTATTAGGATTGTTCTGAATTCATTACCAATAAATTCAAGACCGTATACATTTTTTTACCTCATATTAACACTTGTTTCTTTTAATTACTTTAGTTCATACACAATGGCGAAGCTAAATTCTTATCTAGATCGGATTTGATCGAACCCAAAGTAACTATGTAATAAGTGTAATACACTTGTTTTGGGATTAGATATAACTTCCAGAAAAGTGACTAATCACAAAGCAAGTACAATATACTTGTTTGGTGGTTGAATGAATTTGTCCAAGCTAAATTTAAATAAGAATTTTCCATATAATTACACTTGTTTCTTTTCATTAGTCAACAGGCATAGCTATGTTTGTAGAATAATGAAAAGAAAAAAATGTTGGAGTTTTATGTGTGAATAAAATAAATAAAAGAAAGAGATGTATCTATTCGGTTCGAAGATGTACCTTTTGAACCGAAACATTATGTCCCTTCTCAAGAGACACTTTGTGTCTATAAATATGAATAGAATGTGACCAATTCTGAATCAATTTATATAGTAGTTAAAAGGAAAAATACTACTCTCTCTCTCTCTCTCTCTATCTTATTTTTCATCAAATTAAGTTCGATTTCTGTTTGTTCAAGTTCGCCGTGGGTTCATTATTTGTGCAAATAATGAACAACAGACTGTTGTATCTTGAGAGACTATGTACCGGGAATCAAACTGTATGCACCGAGGCAGCCCCGAAAGTATTGTCTTAAGGAAATTTGTTTTGACAAGCCTCAATCTAATTTCCTAGTTATTCATGTATTGATTGAAGCATTCTTTGGCTTCGATTCAAGTAAGTATTTCTTACTATTTTTATGGAGAGAATTTCACTTTTCATACCATAATTCAACCTACTTTAGAGATTTGATACCATAACTTTTTCTACCGACACATTTGATACCATAACTCAAATCAACTCGACACATTTGATACTTCCGTCAAATTGAAAACGGAATTGTCACGTGATTGTCACGTGGCTGTTAAAACTTTGCACATTTGATACCATAACTTTATGTTGACTGATAATTTTACCCCATAACATTTCAGGTTACCAAAAAAGCCTCACATCTCCAAATTTAGTGACGATTTTAATCCACATTGTTGCCAAATTTCCAATTTGACTCGAATAAGACCACGTGCTGACCAATTTAGAACTTTACACATTTGATACAATTACTTATGTTGACTGATAATTTTACCCCATAACATTTCAGGTTACCAAAAAAGCCCCACATCTCCAAATTTAGTGACGATTTTAGTCCACATTGTTGCCAAATTTTCAAATTGACTCGAATAAGACCACGTGCTGACCAATTTAGAACTTTACACATTTGATACCATTTGATACAATATTAATAAATTAAATAATACATTAATATAAATATCACCAAAATTAAGAAAACATATTCTTTTTAAATATAAAATTTATATAATAGAATTAATCTATTTAATATTTATTAAAATAATAAATTATATAATTAAAAACTATTTAATATTTACTAAAATTTAAATAATAAATAATTATAATTTAATAAAAAAAATCCCCACCCCACGCACCTAACCCAACCCACCCCTCCCCCTACCCCCCGATTCCCGAACAGAACCCAGGCCGTCGGCCTGGGTTCTCAGATCCCAGGCCACTGTCGGTCTGGGATCTTCGGTCCCAGGCCGGCGATGGCCTGGGACCTAGGTTGCACGGATACTTCGAAATTATACACCGTGCAGTATCGCATGCGTATCGGATGGATACTCAGATACTCGTACAATACTTGTGAAATACTCCACCGTGTTGATTTCAATAATAAGAAAATAAAAAATAAAAAAGATACGTATCAGATACAAAGGAAGTTATATTGGAAATACCCAGAATACTTGAGAGCATGTCTTTCTACAAATAATTTCTAGATTATGTATATTATCAAAGTAAATCTACATAAAACGCTTGAAACTCTGTATAGGGCCAAAGACTTTGTCTATGATATTAATACTATGGTTTTACTTGAACACTTATATAAGAAGACATATAGCAATATTTATTTTAATATGGAATAAAAAATGAACTAAATATATATCACATAATTTTTTTAATATATTTTTAAATATACAGACACGTATTTTTGCCGTATCGAATCCTATAAATTTTAAAAATCCGTATCGCCGTACTCGTATCGTATTACACCGTATCGACGTATCCGTATCCTTGCAATCTAGCCTGGGACAGAAGACCCAGGCCGCCGGCGGCCTGGGAACCGGGGGTAGGGGGGAAGGGTGGGGAGGTGGTGGGTGGGGTGGGGATATTTTTTTTTAAATTAAAATTATTTATTATTTAATCTATACTACTACTAAAAGTGTGAATCTTTTAAGTTTTTTTCTTTTTTTGTGAAGACAAAAATGCCCTTATTCAAATTGTAAAGTATATTAATAAAATATAATTAGACATTAATTTTCCTTAATTTTTCTCATCAAAACTTTGGTAGGAAAATATTTTAAGAAAATTTGTAACTTCCTTGCATTCTAACCAAGCACCATGAATATGGAAGAAAAATAAAAATATATTCAAATTAAATAGATATCAAGTCTTATCATAGTTATTTCTTACATTAACTCCAATAATTAAGAAAATTAACTCCTAAATCACTTTTACAATTTCATTATTGTTCTCCTATAATACATAAAAATAAAAATAAAGACTATTATTTTGAATAGATGTAGGAAAATTATTTGTTTCATTTAAAAATTTAGTTCAATATGTCACTTCTTAAAAAAATTAAATTCTCTTAAATATCATAAAATATGTTAATTAAAGTAGAATCGCATCTACCTATGAATGAAAAAAAATGCTTATGACTTAGTAAACTAAGTAATATTTATTTGACATGAGATACATTACCTCAAATATTCGTGAAAATCTATTCGAGAAAAACGTGTGAAATAAATTATAAAACAGATGAAAATTCAATGAAAATTGGTGAAATCGATCTAATAAATTTTATGTAATTGATGAAAATATGTGAAATCGATCTAGATGAAATTTATGAACGCTGGTGAAGTATGTGAAAAAATGAGTGAAATCGGTAATAAAAAGTGCCGGTTAAATCGATAAATACAAATACATGTGAAATTGATGAAAATTCGGGCGACGTTTCTGAAAAAATGGGAAACAAATCAGTGAAATCAATGAATAATGGGTGAAATTTATGAAGAATGGGTTAAATAATTGAAAAAATGTTAATATCTGTGAAATAATGTGAAATCAATGAATATTCAAGTGAAATTGTTAAAGAAAATAATGTGAAATATAAGTTAAACTGATAAAATAAGTAAAATTAGAAAAAGAAAAGAAAAAGTTTAACTAGATATAACAGGGTGAACTAAACCAGTAGGTTTTTTTTTTTTTGTTTGAATAGGAGAAAACAAAGGAAATTGATGAAAAATAGGCCGAAAAATAATGGATAATAGGTTATTTGAATAGATGTAGGAAAATTATTTGTTTCATTTAAAAATTTAGTTCAATATGTCACTTCTTAAAAAAATTAAATTCTCTTAAATATCATAAAATATGTTAATTAAAGTAGAATCGCATCTACCTATGAATGAAAAAAAATGCTTATGACTTAGTAAACTAAGTAATATTTATTTGACATGAGATACATTACCTCAAATATTCGTGAAAATCTATTCGAGAAAAACGTGTGAAATAAATTATAAAACAGATGAAAATTCAATGAAAATTGGTGAAATCGATCTAATAAATTTTATGTAATTGATGAAAATATGTGAAATCGATCTAGATGAAATTTATGAACGCTGGTGAAGTATGTGAAAAAATGAGTGAAATCGGTAATAAAAAGTGCCGGTTAAATCGATAAATACAAATACATGTGAAATTGATGAAAATTCGGGCGACGTTTCTGAAAAAATGGGAAACAAATCAGTGAAATCAATGAATAATGGGTGAAATTTATGAAGAATGTGTTAAATAATTGAAAAAATGTTAATATCTGTGAAATAATGTGAAATCAATGAATATTCAAGTGAAATTGTTAAAGAAAATAATGTGAAATATAAGTTAAACTGATAAAATAAGTAAAATTAGAAAAAGAAAAGAAAAAGTTTAACTAGCTATAACAGGGTGAACTAAACCAGTAGGTTTTTTTTTTTTTTTGTTTGAATAGGAGAAAACAAAGGAAATTGATGAAAAATAGGCCGAAAAATAATGGATAATAGGTTATAGTTAATCAAGAACGAATATATCAATAAAATATATAAAACCAGTAAGAATCAATGAAAATTGAATTAAACTAATTAATAGAACAAAGTGAAATTGTTTAGATCGGTAAAGAAATATTTTTTAATGATAAAGTAAGTGAAATAATTTGAGATATACTTAAAAGTAATTGAAAAGTGTATAATTATTTGAGTTGAAAATTCGGCAAAATACATGTGAAATCGATGAAAATTCAAAGAAAACTCGCGAAAAAAATGGATGACATTGGGGAAACGATGAAATTACATAAAAAAAATGATGAAATGTATGAAAACCGGGTAAAATCAGTGAAAAGGGCTAAAGTTAAACATGTGAAAATTGGTTAAGCTGGTAAGAATAAATGAAATCAATAAAATGAAAAAAGTTCAACCAACAAAAACAATGTCAAACCTGCATTAGAAAAATGGTTTAAACCGAAATAAACTAAAGAAATTGATGAAAATATCCATGGTGACGTTAATATATTGAATAGCAGTCATTTATTTTATGACACAATGAAGTTAATTTTACTTTGATTTACAATAAATACCAGATAAATTAAATATAGACGTACAATGTATGTGCACTTTGAACTGGTGAAAAAAATAAATGTGAAATCTTAAATACATTTGAAATCGATAAGAAAAAGGGGGTAAAATTTGTGAAAAATGGATGAAAACGGGTAAAATAGAGACAAAGTTGGTGAAAATATGTGAAATCGATGAAAAGAATGAAATTTCTAAGAAAAATGATGAAGTCAGTGAAATCCAATAAAATTGGGTAAGGCTGGTTAAAAAGGATAAAATCGGTCAAAACGTAAGGTTGGTAAGAACATATTTAATCAATGAAAAATTCAGGTGAATAACATGTGAACATAGTGAAATAAACATGAAAAATAGATAAAAAAAACTGGTTAGAATGGTAAAAACGAGTGAAATCAGTTAAAAAAGAGTTCAACTGGTAAAATCGATGGAAAATTGGTTAAGAGATCGACAAAAAATGAGAAAACAATGAAAAATGTTATAACCGATAAAAAAAAGGATAAATTGCTAAAAAGTAAACCGGGTAAAACAAAATTTGGACGGTGTGAAAAGTTTGGTGGTGCAATTTGTAAAGAAACGAATAAAATCAGTCAAAAAGGCTTTAAGTCGGTGAAAACATGTTTAATCAATGAAAAATTTAGGTGAATAGCATGCGAAATTAGTGAAATAGGTGAAAACGATTTAAATTTTATCCGATAAAAACAATGTGAAATCAGAATAAAATGGTTTAAATTGAAAAAAAGATCGAAAAATATTGAAAAATAATGAAAAATGTTATAATCGATTCAAAGAGGAAAGTTAGATAAAAAAAAATTAAACAGTGAAAACATATGAGCTGGTGAAACTTCGGGTGAAATTGGTAAACAATGGTGAAGTTGGTGAAAAAACTGGTGAAACCAGTAAGAAAAAATGCTCGTGAAATCGTTAAAATTTATGAAGAAACGGATGAAACCTTTGTTATCGGTGAATAACGGATAAACTTGACATGAAAACTACTATTATGGAATTAATGCACTAAATAATATTTTTATGAACTTATTTTAAAAAACCAATTTTTTTAGATGTAATAAAAATAAATCTCACTAAAATAAATTGGTCAGTCATAAATATATGATATTCTATGACATAAAAATGGCTAATTTTACACTAATTTATGGAAAAAAAACTTTGAAATTAAAACTAGACACGTACAACGTACGTGCACTTTTCTAGTATTTTAATAAATATTAAATAATATTTTAATAAATATTAAATAGATTAATTCTATTATATAAATTTTATATTTAAAAAGAATATGTTTTCTTAATTTTGGTGATATTTATGTTAATAATTTATTAATATTGTTTATAAATTAAATTAGTTATTTAAATAAAATAAGTAAAATTTTCTAAATTGGTCAGCACGTGGTCTTATTCGAGTCAGTTTGGAAATTCGGCAACAATGTGGACCAAAATCGTCACTATATTTGGAGATGTCGGGCTTCTTGGTAACCTGAAATGTTATGGGGTAAATTTAGCAGTCAACATAAGTAATGGTATCAAATGTGTAAAGTTCTAAATTGGTCAGCACGTGGTCTTATTCGAGTCAATTTGGAAATTTGGCAACAATGTGGACTAAAATCGTCACTAAATTTGGAGATGTGGGGCTTTTTTGGTAACCTGAAATGTTATGGGGTAAAATTATCAGTCAACATAAGTAATGGTATCAAATGTGTAAAGTTCTAAATTGGTCAGCACGTGGTCTTATTCGAGTCAATTTGGAAATTTGGCAACAATGTGGACTAAAATCGTCACTAAATTTGGAGATGTGGGATTTTTTTGGGTAACCTGAAATGTTATGGGGTAAAATTATCAGTCAACATAAGTTATGGTATCAAATGTGCAAAGTTTTAACGGCCACGTGACAATTCCGTTTTCAATTTGACGGAAGTATCAAATGTGTCGAATTGATTTGAGTTATGGTATCAAATGTGTTGATAGAAAAAGTTGTGATATCAAATCCCTAAAGTAGGTTGAATTATGGTATGAAAAGTGAAATTCTCTCTATTTTTATGTTATATCATCATCATTTATTTTATGTTGAGATTTATATTAAAAATATTTAAGTACACATATTATTATACACCAACAAGAAGTTTTATATTTCTATAAACGTATAACACTTGTTTCTTTTCATTAGTCTACAAAATTTTTTTAAATACAATTATTAGACACCAACAAGTATTTCTGTAGACGTATAACACTTACAATGAAAAGGAACAAGTGTTATACACTTATACGTCAGAAAGAAAAAGGTAAACTGGTTTACAGACTGACGAACTGTGGAAATTGAAAAGATGAAATAAGCTATTACTATTATAAGTCACCTTAGAGCATCCCATATCATCCCATATTAGTATGGGAAAATGTATGGGATGCTCTAAATCTAAAGTGACTTTTACCCGTTGAAAAGATGAAATAGGTACCCACTAACTAATAAACGTAAACAATAGACACTTTTACTTGTTAGAATCCTTTTAATTAGTTGACACGTCGCCCTAATAGTGGGTCCAAAATTCTTCAAATGTAAATATATAGAAGCTTATTGTAATGCTTACTCCCCATCAAGGGTCCAAAAAACATAACCTCACCAGCCCAAACAATTAAGCTTCTCCATTAAGTAATTCATACCAAAATGATGATACGCCTAATATATGAAATACTTGCATGGATTCTTGTTCAAGCTTTGAGGAGGAGCAAGTATGTTTGGATTACTGGAGCAATCATTCTCAGATTTGAAGCTTTTCTCATCATTGGACCTTTGGAAGAGTCACTTATTCACAATTTCCTAGCCGTGTCCCTCTACGCTCTCGCCGCATTCAGCTCATACTACATCCCGCTCAGGATCCACAAGTGGTTCAATAAACAAACGAAGGCCATGGAAATACTCTTAGATCATAAGAGCTTTTATCATGATAATAAACCTTTAGCTTGCCGCTTGTTTTGTCGCAGCGTGACGGCAACTTTCTTGCCGTTGCTTTCTCTCTATATGGGCTCGTCGAAAGAGTACCCGGATGATCTTGTTTGTTGGGTCTTTAGCTTATGGGCTGGCTCCGTTGTGCTCATAAGCTACGGAACAATGACCGCAGATGACTACGGAGTGGCAGATGCCCTAATAGGCATTGTTCTTCCCAAACTTATTATAGGAAGTAATTTCCTCATGGTATGGGTTGTTGTTCTCTTACTCATAACTCAAGCTTCCAGGATAATAATAATTCCAATTATTATAAACTTTAATGTATGGTACGGTGATCCTCCTTGTCCCCGTGTATGGAATCCCGAACTACCTATCAGTAATGTTGCTCCCCCACCAAGGGATCAAACTCCGCAGTCGTCTCCTCCGGCGACCACTTCAGAGGCACCACAATCTCCAACTCCACAGTCGTCTCCTCAAACTGATGAATCTCCTCCGACGACCACTTTAGAGGAACCGCAATCTCCAACTGTTATGGTTTGATTAATTAGAAGAAAAAAGAGGTTCCTTTCATCATGTATATTTTCCTTAGGAGCATTAGTCATTGGAGATTGGAGTTTGGAGGATTGAAGAAATTATAAATTCACATGTCATGTTTGATGTTATTTAGCATGGTGTTGTGTGAAATTTAGATGTATTTTTCATATTGCCTAATTGTCATGTAACAACATTTAGGTGTATTAATTGAAACTCACAGTTTGAATAACAATACATGCATATTTTATTCTATTACAAAATTTTGTTGGTGAAACAGGGCCCACTATAATAGGACAAACCTAGTATTAATCTATTATAGTGCTGTTTGGCCGACAAAACAAAACAGCTGATTTAAAATAAAATTCTAACTTCAACCTGTCATTTGGAAATCCATCGCTTGCTCACTCTCTTCTTCCACGCTCGACCTCTTCTCTCTGCAGACATGGCGATCGGCATCTTCTCTCTCAATATTCTCATCTCTCTATATGACAGTAAACTCTGTTTTTCCTCTTGCTAATTTTTTTCTTTTTTTTTATTGGTTGATTTGTTGTAGGAGGTCTCGATTGCTCCAAAGAGCTTTCGTCAAACATAGATTTGGTGTTTGATTTTTACAAGGTAATTATTCCTCATAATTATTATAGACTTTACTAAGTGCTGATTTTAGGGTTAATCTCTTGAATTTAGAGACGGATTTTGGTGATAGCATAGCTTTTGATTCATTTGAAGTCAAAAACGTGGAAAGGATAGTACGTTTTTTTAAAGAGGGTATTTCGGTAATATAGCAGACATTCCCAAAAATCAGAAAAAAAACAAGTTGAGGTATTGAATAGAGGGAATTTTTTTTCCAATATAGCTTTTCAGATAAAAGTATTTCTCAAAATGACTCAAGCTAAAAAGTATTTCTCTAAATATACCTTTTGTGAAAAATCGCAACTGGCAACTGCGATTCTTCGAAAAATCACAATTGACAACTGCGATTTCATTTTTACGAAATTATGAAAAATATATATATATTTACCAAAAATTGCAGTTATCAGCTGCGATTTTTGGTAAATTTTTTTTTGGTTTTTTTTTAATAAAATGGCTTGAGTTTTGTAAGTATTTAATATTTATATTAGTAATAGTACTTTAAATGAAATGTTTGTTGTCATTTCAGTATAAGTATGACATTGTGTTATCTCTTATATTCATAAATAATAAAATCAAGTGTCTACTGCATTCTTATCAAGCATGTCTATATATAATCAGGTAAAATATATTTGTGTCCAAGGCATTCATGTATTGTTCATATGTTGATATTGGAGTATAATTACATTGCTAGAGTGTGACCCATTTTTTCCGTGTTAATAATACTTATTTGAGATGCTTTCTAGCACTATATTTGTAATGATCCATAAAAAAAGATAATACCACTCATCTACAAAGTAAAAAAATAACATAATAAGTTAATCATTTACATAGTAAAAAGATAACATAATAAGTTAATCATTTACATTTGCATACCACCCATCTACATAGTAAAGAGTTAATCATTTACATTCGCATGGATCGTTACAAATATACTTCCAGAAAGCATCTCAAATAAACATTATTAACACAGAAAAAAATGGGTCACACTCTAGTAATATAATTATACTCCAATAGCAATACTTGAACAATACATGAATGCCTTGGGCACAAATATATTTTACCTAATTATATTAAACATGCTTGATAAGAATGCAATAGACACTTAATTTATTATTTATAAATATAAAAGATAACACAATGTCATACTTATTACTTATACTGAAATGAAAGCAAACATTTCATTTAAAGTACTATTACTAATATAAATATAAAAAACATATAAAACTCAAGCCATTTTATCAAAAAAACCCAAAAAAAAAAAATTTACCAAAAATTGCAGTTGCTAACTGCGATTTTTGGTATATATATATATATATATATATATATATATATATATATATTTTATTTTTCATAATTTCATAAAAATGAAGAATCGCGGTTGTCAATTGCGATTTTTTGAAGAATCGCAGTTGACAGCTGCGATTTTTCACAAAAGGTATATTTAGGGAAATACTTTTAAGTTTGAGTCATTTTGGGAAATACTTTTTTTTTGGTTAGTTTTTGGGAAATACTTTTATCTAAAAGGCTATATTGAAAAAAAATTCTAAATAGAGGCAATCGTTGAAAAGTGTTTGGTTTAGTCGTCTTCTTCCCCGACCTTCTCTTTGTATTTTCCTCACTTTGTGTGTGATTGGTTTGGTCGTGTCCATCTCCATTTCATGTGGATCGCATAGGATTGAACCTAATCAATCGGACACAATCAATCTGAAATTGTGATATGGAGATCACAATTTCAGATTGATTGTGTCCGATTGATTAGGTTCAATCCTATGCGATCCTTACTTTATTCATTGTAATTCATAGCTTAGTTTGTAATTGAAGTTTAGATTTCCTTTGATCCATGACTTCCTATTATGATACGCATCAAATGGATGGAAACGTAGAGTTAGAATCAGTGCTACAAGTAGATTCAAAGATGAATCAAATAAGATGAGAGGAAATTAATTATTAATGAAGGATATAGCATTGCCAATTTGCTACTAATGTTGTTCCTTTAACCAGTTCATTTCTTGATTATTTTTATGGACCCAAGAATTTGGAAAATAGAGGAAAATATGTTTTAAAATCCTATATTAAGCTGTAGCTGTGGAAATAGGGGAACAAAAAGATGGAGAAATCAGAGTAAAAAATAAGGCCATTGGGCTTAACTTCATCGATGTCTATTACAAAGCTTCCACGCTACCCTTCACTCCAGGTCAAGATTCTTTGAATTAGAATTATTTTTGCTGAACAATGTTTCATTTTGATGATTATCATTGTGTTGGCATATCTCCTACACTTACAGCAATCTTTTTAAGAATTGTTAACAATGACAGGTATGGAGGCCGTTGGTGAGGTTACTGCTGTAGGTCCGGGACTTGCGGGAAGAAAACTCGGAGATATTGTTGCTTATGCAGGTACCCCAATGGGCTCATATGCTAAAGGGAATGGTATAATTGCTTAGGTTGAACCAGGACACACGGTCCTTGTTCGACGCTGCTTTAAAGTACGTCAAATATTTCATGTTTTAGATGTTTTCTGTCTAATTAAGAAGTTAGATAGCGTAATTTAATTAAAGACTTGAGAACGGTATAATTGCTTAGGTTGAACCAGGACACACGGTTCTTATTCATGCAGCAGCAGGTGGAGTAGGGTCACTAATGTGCCAATGGGCAAATGCTTTAGGTGCCACGGTTATTGGAACTGTCTTGACTGAAGAAAAGGCAGCTTAAGCCAAAGATGATGGATGCCACCATGTTATTTTGTACAAGGAAGAAGACTTTGTGGCTCGTGTTAACAAAATAACATCTGGGAAAGGAGTCGAAGTGGTCTATGATTCTGTTGGAAAGGACACTTTTGAGGTAATAACAAATTTTGTGATCTTAAGAGGGGGCTTAGATTTTTGTCACCTACCAAATGAACTATTGCATCACTATTTTCTAGAAACTTTACTGCGTTCCGACTTTATTTAATTGTAAATATTTATTCTCTAGTCATTAATTAACTGGAAACTGTGTAATGAGGGATCATTGGCTTGTTTAAAAATACGAGGATACATGGTGAGTATTGGACAATCATCAGGTACACCAGACCCGATGCCTTTATCAGCACTTGCAATACAATGTGACTCACGATGAACTGCTGGAAGCTGCTGGAGAGCTTTTTGCTAAAGTTGGATTGGGTGAGTTATGGATTCGTGTAAATCATACTTACCCTTTATCTCAGGCGGCACAAGCGCATGCTGATCTTGACTCTTGAGAGTCGAAAAGCATCGAGATCTGTAATGCTTATACCATAGGGTTGTTGAACTGATATTTCTTTGAGAGTTAAGTGGTATTGTGGTAAGATTAAATATTGCCTTTTGTTAGTACTTTGGTACCCTATAGTTGTTTTCTATACTCTCCATGACTCCATCTCATGTAGCATATTGTTGATAAAACTATTGGAAATAAGCTGTTATGATTTGCTGAATGTTAATACCAATTGCTCAGCTTATGAGAAAATTCATTGGGTTTTGATGATGGAACTTCATGATATTGATTTGGATGGAATTGTTGTTTTATTTTGGCCCTGCCATTTTCCTTTGGTTTGTGAATCATTTGATTAATGAATTTACAGTACCAGTATGTAGTTTGAGTCCAAATTTATAGATTAATGAATTTGCGTTAGTCCAAATTTATAGGTTGAGTCCCGTGTGGTTTGCAGATTCTGAACCCACTGTTTAGCCTTTGCAAATTTTTTGCTGATTTCTGCTAAATTGATGCTGCATTTCCAGGCTCTTGTTCTGAAATTCTGTTCTCTCTTCCCCAGCCGCAATAAATGCTTCTACTTTCTGTCTTTTGTATACTTGCTTTTTCTCTTTATCAGCTGCTGTACACTCATTTGTAATTAATGTTGTAATTAATGTTGAATTGTCTGACCTTGCTCTATCTCCCACGTTGGAAGTTAGCTTTTCAATTTTCTCCAGTTTGAATATTTCCATTATCATCCCTAGAGGTTACAATCAGCAATTTTGCAAACATACTACTTTAAATACATCAATCAGACAATTATAAGAAAATAAGGCTGTGTTTGGATGGGTTTTAGCCCGGTCTTGCGAAACTTAAAACCCTTTCAAATGAGTTTTCGTCAAACCCATAAACCCATAAAAAACCTATTCAGAAACTCACACTCAAACTCTTCAAATCTATAAAACATTGATTTGACACCTACCACCTACTTATTCCCCCAAATCTCATTAAAAAAGACATTGATTTGACACATATCACCTACTTTTTTCCTTAAACCCCAACATCCAAATTCAATCCAAGTGGAGTTTTAACTTATTTTAACCACAAAACCCAAGAGCCAAACACATCTAAATGAAGTCTCAAAGGTTTCATCGAAACCACCCAAATTAATTTTTATACCGAAACCCATGAAATCGAGCCAAAATTCATCCAAATAGACCCTAAAAGGCTAAAATCTTTCTTTAAGCAAAAAGGTGTTATTTTTTTATAGGAGTACTAGATTATGTCAATTAAATTAGCCCACGTAGGCAAGAAAGTTCATTTATTTCAATGCATTAAAGGGTAAGTGTAGCTTGGATTTAATACCTTCATTTCTTTCACAAAATCAGAGATGACCAACAGTTGTTCCTTGTACTTTCCTGAAAAAAAAATTACAATGAAACATCAATACATGGATCCGACTCTTTTTGGTTGTTGCCTTAAATTGAATACTCCATATGCCCAATTAATGATTTGCACATCGTTACATCTTCAGTGTGGGAACCATTTGTATTGGGAGCCATTTTCGAAAAGAGTAATATGTTTTAGAAAAAGTGTAGAGATGAATGATATTTTGGTATCACAATATCTCTTAAATAAAGAAGTGTGGATATATCGCAATCTTGAGATAAGTTGATAGGACTACGTGTCACTTTGCAATTGGTTGTTCGGATTTCGATTGTAGATAAGATTTTTTATAATCTCATCGCTTACATTATATCCGCAATTTTTGATATAAATGGATATGACGTACGTGTCAACTTACAATTGGTTGTTCGGATTTTACCATAACCCTAAAATTCTTTATATATCTATGAACTCACCCTAGATTCAAAGTTCATGAAAAGGTGAACCACATGAGAATAAATAAATTCCCCATGACCATGGTGAGTCTTGAAACACAACTTTTAAAAATTGCGAAAGTGACCCTAGTGAGTCTTGACCATATCGGACACGCCTCATGACCGTGTTCAACACCCGTGTCGGATTTTATTTCAGTACTACTTTCTTGGATACACCACGTGGCATGTCTGAAGCGTGTTGGAGGCTTGTTGGTGACGAAGAAATGTCGAACTCTGCATTAATTTCTTCATTTTATGAAGTGTCCGTGCAACATAGGTTAAATATCAATATCGATACATTATAAAGTGACACAATAGTAGAAATTTCACTAATATAAATACTATGATTATTATAATATGTGATTTTTTTTTATAATTGTATATTAGTTGTACATGTATTTTTTTCATAATTCCACTAAGTTTGGTGCCAGAAAAGGACATTTTTGTTGTGTTGTAGTGTTTGAATTAGTTGCCAAAATTTGTTTAAATCGAATATGTGATAAAACATTTCGATTTTAAATCGAAATTAATCTATACCTCAAAATTGTTTATGTCAGTCCAAATAAACTTTATATTTAGTACTTCAGTGTGTTAGGCAAACTATTTTAATAATGGGAAAAATGCTAACAACTAATTCGTTGAGTCCTTAATCTCAATGTGGAAAGTGGAAACTGCAAAGCTAACAGCAACTTTCGTAACGTTCAAACAAGTCACAATTTTTTTATTTTTAGTAATTTTGTAGGCAAGTGTGTTTCCAAATTTACACTTATATAAATCAACAAATTACTGAAATGACACTCAGTACAATTCAATTTCAGTTTTATACTAATTCAGAAAAACATGGAGAAATCACACTCGAGCAGATATAAAAATTCCGCCGCCGCCTCTCCACGGCTGCTCCGGTGCAAGAGCCGAAGCAAGGCGGTGTCGTCGCCGCTTCCCCGAGGCCTACACTTTAACTTCGAAATTTAAAAAAAATCAAAGAAGGCGGTGGAGAACGACTCCTCCGGCAGCAGCGACGACGGATTCGTTAGGATTTGTCAAAACTGTGATATCAATTGTATTTTTTTAGAAGAACTAATACTAAAATATTATTTAAAAAAAATACTAAATATATAAAATAAGGTAAAGCATAAAGTTAATAGTTAAAAGTCTTTCTTTTTTTAGTGGATGCACAAAGCATGATGGTTTGATTTGGATATTACCTATTAGTAGGAATTTTTATTATTTGATTGATACTAATTATGTTTTAATATAAATAAGTCAAACTATAATTTAGTGTGATACCTATGTGTGTGATTGAAATTCAGTGGTCAAATTGGACCTTATGATCGATAACTTTGAGATTTTCTATATTTGGATCCAATTTTGATTGACTAAAAAGTACGAGTACATATATATCCTCTAATATTAGATAAGACTACATGATTACCAAAACGTCCTATAATTTTCACTTTTTCGTTGTAAATATCATCATGTTATTTGACTTAATATAGGTTAATACAATATTTGGTGGCATTGCTCTAATACCGGACTAAATAGATTAAATTCTTACGACTCAGTATTAAGACTAGATCATAATTCACCTAGGTATGGGTGTATTAGTTAATCCGGGTGAATATGAATTAGGTAAAATGTCACTTATAACCTCAAATTGACATCTTTTTTTTTAACATATCATTAAATGTCATAAATTCTTCTCAAATTTCTGAAAATATATTAATGAATGCCTATACTCATAACTCTACAAAACATATTACGGTAGATTGTTTTAATGTAATATGACTAAATTAAATATACCAAACGTATTTTTAATATGACATTCAGGGTGAGTTTGGCCTAGCGATTCGAAAATCAATTATAGGAGAATTAATTTTACTAAAATGGATTTTGGCAATAATTGATTATGATAAAATTCAATTATAAAATAATTACTTTTGGATAATTGCTTTTGCAAAAGTAACACTTTAGTTACTTCTAAAATAAGTTGATTTTTAGTTTCTGAAAATTCAAAAATTGATTATGATAGTGAGGGCCAAACACCATTAAAATCACAATTGACTAAAAACAATTTCTATAATTGGGGCCAAACACTTCAAAAATCACAATGAAAGTCTGAAAGTGCTTTTAAGAGCTCCCACCGCTGAGCCAAACTCACCCTCAATCTATCTCCAATCTAATTCACTTTAATCATATACACCCTACCAAACGACCCATTAATCTCTATAATAACAGAGGCGATGTTGTGACATATAATTTAATAAAATACCAATTTTATCCTGATCAACATTGACTTTAAATTTGGTTAAGTTTTATGGGGAAAGTAGGTACTCTTGATAATGGTGGGTATATATATATATATAATTATACCAAAATGCCAAGTCTAATAAAAATGGATTAAATTGCCAGGAACTTTTAATTATAGTACTATTTTTGCAATTTTGTTGGTGTAGTTAATACTCTTAATCAGTTAATCTTTTCGTTCTACGTCATAATTTAGCTAATATAAGTCTTGATATTTCTCTATCTCTACTATATATTATAACAACATGAATATTTCTTAACTTTTTTGTGCGAACTAAAATATATTTATTCAATTTAAATTGTAAAGTGATATTTAATTCAATGATTAATATGTAAAAGTAATTGAAAAGATATAATTAGACATGAAGTCTTATTATATTTAATTTATCTCCTACATAAACTCCTAAAATATATTAATTCTCTCTTACATCAATTTTTGTAATTTTAATCTTCTTCTCTTATAATAGATAAAAATGAACCATTAAAAATACTATTAGTTTAAATAGCCCCTAAAATATATATAAAATTGTTATATTTTAGCATCAATATTTATTGAAGTAAGAAAATGTTAATTTAAAATTTAGTAGAATATAAGCCATAACAACTCTAATTATAAAAAAATAAAAGAAATTCTCTTAAATATCATTATATTACAAAAAAACTCAAAAATTGAATCACATCTTACTTTGAAAGAATAAAAAATACTTATGACTTAGCTAATTACGTAATTTTACTTTTGTTAGAACAGAAAAAATATAAAAAATATTCAATAATATCAAGACATGCATAACCTCAAAATTTCATGAAGTTATTTTTGTGAAAAACGGGTAAAATAGGTGGAAAATTGTGAAATTGATGAAATTTTGTGCAATCGATAAAAGAACTATGAAATCGTTGAAAACATGTGAAATTGATGAAAATTCGGGTGGAATTGGTGAAAAATTGGGTAAGATCGGTAAGATCGGTAATAAAATGTCCTTGAAATCGATAAATACATGTGAAATCGATGAAAATTAGGGTGTAATTCATGAAAAATGATGAAACCGGTGAAATAAAACATAAAAAAATATATGAAATATGTGAAAACATGAATAAAGTTGGCGAAAACGTTTCATATCAAAGAAAAATTCATGTGAAATTGGTGAAAAAACCATGTGAAATCAATGAAAAAAATAGGTGAAATAGGTGAAAACGGGTTAATCTATATCTATTCTATAGTAACTCTAAAAGTGTGAATAGTTTAGTTTTTTTCTTTTTTTATGAAGACTATATTAATAAAATATAGTTAAGCATGAATTTTCCTTAAATTTTCTCTTGGTAGGAAAATATTTTAAGAAAATTTGTAACTTCTTTTCCTCCTAACCAAGCACCATGAATATGAAAAAAAATAAAAGTATATTCAAATTAGACATGGAGTCTTATTATAGTTATTTCCTACATTAACTCCAATAATTAATAAATTGTCTCTTACATCACTTTTACAATTTCATTATTGTTCTCCTATAACATATAAAAAATAAAAAACATTATTATTTTGGATAGATGCTAAAATATAGATTTAAAATTATTATAATGTATTATCAATACGTTATTATGTAAAAATATTATTTGTTTCATTTAAAGATTTAATACAATATATCATTGTTGGATTGAAATGGGTCCGCCCAGTTCGGACTAACCCAATTCGACCCAATCCGAATTGGACTATTTGAATAGAGAGAAAATTGGAGTGAGTATTTAATTAACTACTCCCCACTATAGTGTTACCTCCCATTTGTGGGAGATTAACTTCCACTTGAAAAAAGGGAAGAGGAGAGCACTCGGCTCTCCACTTGAATAGCTTGGACAAAGTTCTCCCAAGAACAGAGAAAGCATTTTGCTTCTCTGTTTATTTTCTCTTGTATATATATATAAATATACTATGGATATATATATATATATATATTCACTCACCCACAATATACATATATGTATGTATTTATGAGGCATATAACTGGGGCATAATTTTGGGTGATTTATGGGCACATATTATCATACTAATTTTGAAGAAAAAAATTGTGGAGATTAGGAGAAAAAAATTGTGGAGAGGTTGTTTTGAAGAAAAATTAGTTTTACGCTAATATTTTTTTTCTTTTATATAGGGGTATTATCGTCATTGTGACTGTACAACATTTTATTGTACATTTGCAAAATTATCATGGTTATTTGTACAGTTGCACAAATATTAACGGTCATATCTCAAGAAATATCACCTATCATGAAATCTTATTTTAGAATTGAGGTACTAAGTACTAACAAGATGCAATATTGAATCTTACCACTTAATTTTCAAACAATAATTAGTTTTACGCTAATTTTGAAGAAAAATTAGTTTTACGCTAATATTTTTTTCTTTTATATAAGGGTATTATCGTCATTGTGACTGTACAACATTTTATTGTACATTTGCAAAATTATCATGGTTATTTGTACAGTTGCACAAATATTAAAGATCTAGATCTACTTTTTTTAAATTTAAAGGCTCATATTAACATATCTCAAGAAATATCACCTATCATGAAATCTTATTTTAGAATTGAGGTACTAAGTACTAACAAGATGCAATATTGAATCTTACCACTTAATTTTCAAACAATACCCATATGGTATAATCACAAAATTAATTAATACTCCTTTATTCCTTTTGTTTTTGAATCTTACAAAACTAACCACTTAATTTTGAATCTTACCACTTAATTTTCAAACAATACCCATATGGTATAATCACAAAATTAATTAATACTCCTTTATTCCTTTTGTTTTTGAATCTCACAAAACTAACAAGATGCAATATTGAATCTTACCACTTAATTTTCAAACAATACCCATATGGTATAATCACAAAATTAATTAATACTCCTTTATTCCTTTTGTTTTTGAATCTCACAAAACTAACAAGATGCAATATTGAATCTTACCACTTAATTTTCAAACAATAATTAGTTTTACGCTAATTTTGAAGAAAAATTAGTTTTACGCTAATATTTTTTTCTTTTATATAAGGGTATTATCGTCATTGTGACTGTACAACATTTTATTGTACATTTGCAAAATTATCATGGTTATTTGTACAGTTGCACAAATATTAACGGTCTAGATCTACTTTTTTTAAATTTAAAGGCTCATATTAACATATCTCAAGAAATATCACCTATCATGAAATCTTATTTTAGAATTGATGTACTAAGTACTAACAAGATGCAATATTGAATCTTACCACTTAATTTTCAAACAATACCCATATGGTATAATCACAAAATTAATTTATACTCCTTTATTCCTTTTGTTTTTGAATCTTACAAAACTAAAAAATTTAATTTATACTCCTTTATTCCTTTTGTTTTTGAATCTTACAAAACTAACCACTTAATATTGTTTTTGAATCTTACAAAACTAACCACTTAATATTGAATCTTACCACTTAATTTTCAAACAATACCCATATGGTATAATCACAAAATTAATTAATACTCCTTTATTCCTTTTGTTTTTGCATTTTTTTTTAAAACAAAAAATGTATACACAATTCTAGATATAAATAAAAAAAAATTCAAATATCTTTATATTTATGCTTGTAAAGTAGTGATGAAAGTTAAATGTGTCAAATCAATAAAGTATTTTTGAGAAATATTTTTAATTAAAAAAAAAATCTCATTCCCAAACATCATGCAAAGGAAATTGAAATAAGTATTAAAATCTCAAATTCAAAAAAGAAAAGAAATATTATATAAAACCCACACATTTACACAGTACACACTAATAATTCCTCTAATAAAGAGAAAACAACACCCACGCGATTTCTTCTTCTCGAAGCACGCATATGATAGGTTGCCGTTTATAAGGTACTTCTCTTATTTTTTAAAAAGTAGGATATCTTATCACATCAAAGATTTTAAGCCGCTGATAAGTTAGTCCTAATAAGTTAACGAACTTATCAAAATTATTCCAAGAAGTTTCCAAAAGTCCAAGAACTTATCATCGCCATTAATATAGAACTGCACAAATGAGAAGACCCACGCGTCTTAAAATAGTGAGTGGCGATTGTTTTCCCCAAATCGAATATTTCCTTAACTCCACGTGCCTTACAGCACGTAACAAATACTCCCTACATTCTTTTTTATATGTTACTTCCTCAGTCCCATTTTAAATGTCGTTTTAAAGAATTTTATTTGTCCTAAATTATCTGTCACTTTAGAGTTTCAATGCACTATTAATTACATATTTTTTCATTTTGCCCTTTGTTTTTTCTTTCTCTCTCTTACTTTATTACTCCAAGAGAGATAGAAAGAGAAAGATAGAGAGAATAAGACAAAAAGGAAGAGAGAGAAAGAGTTAAGGATATTTTAGGAATATCATTTATTTTTTTTCTAAAATTGAGGCAATTAAGTAGGTGCCTTAATATGCGTGAAAACACCTAAAACGACACTTAAAATGGGACAGAGGGAGTATTTTAGAGAGAGAAAAAATTCAATAATACATGTCATTTTAGAATTTCAAAATAGACTTAAATGCTAGTTTAATATTTTTACCCTTCTTCATTTTCAAGATAGAGAGATGATTATGGGGTGTTACAAAATATTTACTCATGTGTCTCAAGGGTAATTTTGTCCAACTACCCTTTTATTTTCCTAAAATCTATAGCATTAAATAATTCCTTAATTCTTGTGAAACAACCTTAAACTCCATGTAAAGAGGAATGGAAAGAGTACTCTATAATGCACGAATACTTCAAAGAATTATAAATGTCAAGTCGGATACTTTTTTAATACGATACTCCTCGGATACTCGTGAGATACGTATTCGACACTCCACGTGGAGTGTCGGTAAATATAATTAAAAAGACAAAATGAACACACATATCAGATAGTTATTTAGACGTATCTAACATATTTCATATTCTGAATTTTGCTAGGTCACCACAACTGGCAAGAACAATGTAAGAGGTCAAACCATATTTTTGTATTATATACAACTGCAATACAAGATATTTGTCTATAACGGGACATGTTTTATATAACATAATAAAGCAATGAACTAAGTAATTTTCTTTGGCTTGAGAAATAAATAAAAATAGTATCCAAGAACATGCATTAACTTAAATTTTCATTTTCATGGATTTTCGCAAAAACAAGTGTGAAATAAGTGAAAAAAATGGTGAAAATCAATGAAAATTCTCAAAATCGATTAAGTAAATTTCATGTAATTGATGTGTTGGACACCCAAACTAAGTGTGCGGGTGACAGCAATTGTCATGTGGCATCCAAACTGAGTGTGCGGATGGAGACCCAAACTGAGTGTGCGGGTGGAGCCACAATCGAATATCGTGGGCGCTTGCGTGAATGCACTATAAGGGAAGGGTATGCGCATTCCCTAACACCAATTGGTTTTGGGGCAAGTGGTAGCGCCTGAGGTCCAACAAGTGGTATCAGAGCAGGTGGTTCATTAGAATCAGCTGCCTGATCAACGAGCTTGATCCAAGTGTTTTTCAAAGGTTTTCAAAACTTTTTCAAAAGAGCATCTTTTTGAAAAATTAAAACTTTTTGAAAATGGATTGTATCAGTCATGTTTCCCACATTGCTGGTATGTCCTTTGAGGACTGGAAAATCAGAATGGAGATTTTCCTTGCTGCTTATAATGATAACATGTACACATGTATCATTAAAGGTCCATTCAGATTCACAAAGACCATAAAAATCAATGAGGTTGATACGGTTGTGGAAAAAGACCTTCATGAGATGACTCCTGAAGAAATAAAGCTTTACAATCTAGATAAAGTTGGGAGATTCATCATGACTAAAGCCCTGGATAATAATCGGTTTGACAAGGTCAAACATTGCAAAACTGCAAAGGAGATGTGGGACAAAGTCAGAGATATGAGCGAAGGCAATGATGCCATAAAGGAGCATCAGCTCACTGTTGCCTTGGAGAAACTTGACAACTTCAAGATGAAGTCTGGAGAAACCATTGATCAAATGGATACCAGATTCACCAGAACTCTAAATGAAGTTTTAAAGTTGGGAAAGACCTTCACTGACAAAGAGATCACTGTCAGAGTGCTAAAGGCCCTACCCCCAAAGTTCAACATGAAAGTGACAGCAATGGAAGAATCAAGGGATTTGGGAAAAATCTCTCTTACTGAGCTATTTTCTGTACTCAAGGCATTCGAGTATAAACTGCCTAGAATGGGAATTGAAGAAACCTCAACTTCAGGACCCACAGCTGCACTGGTTGCTACTGAAAACACCAGAAGACCAGCACAGAAAAGCAAAGAAGTGGACTCATCTGATGAAGCCACTCTACTCAACAAGAAATAGTACACTGCTGAAGATGTTGCACTGTTGATGAACAATTTCAAGAAGTTCTACAAAAGAAAAATGAAGAACAAATACAACAATGCTTCTACATCTAAACCTAACTTTTCTTCTCAAGATAAAGATGATTATAAAGCAAAACTAATGTGTTACAACTGCAGGAAATTGGGTCACTTCATCAAAGACTGCCCATATCCAAAAGCAGAAAAGTACACTGAAGAGGAGAAGAAAATGAGAAAAGAAAGAAAGCATCAGAGAGGCAAGGCAATGATGGCTGAAGCAGAGAAGCTGACTGCTGTCTACTCATCTGATTCAGATTCAGACACATCTGATGAAGAATCGTCTGATGAAGAAAAACCTGCTCTCATGTGCCTGATGGCAAAGGATTCTGATGACTCTGAGGATGAGGTAACTCCTCTTAACAATGAATTATTTAATTCATTTGAACAAATGATGCTTAACAATACTGGTATTGCTGAAGCATATAAAAAGCTTAAGGAAGAGATGATATTGCTAAAAGAGCAAAATAATTCACTGAAACTTTTAGCTGAAAAGCCAAAAGAATCAGCTGAATATAAACAGCTTGAGCAAGAACATGAGTCTCTGAAAGCTAAATGTGAGGTTTATAAAGGAAAAATCGTGGAACTTGAAAAGGTTATTGAGTCCCATGAGAAATCATCTGTTGCATTAAATCAAATGTCTAACAAACAGAAGATACCTTTAGAAAAGGAAAAATTAGAGTTGAATCATACTGAAAAATTCATTTCTGCTGACAATAGTAAGGTCATCTTGTATGTGCAAACTTCTAAACCTACCCCATCTGAGAAAGAATTAAAGGAGAAGAAATCTCCTAAGGCTAAAAAGAGCAAAGAGCCTAGTGTAGGAAATCAGACTAGTAAGACCAAACAGCAGAGTCCTAAAAAGTCTGCTGATAAAGCTAAACTGAATCAATCTGTTGGTAAAACTAAGTCAAAGCAAATTGAGCAAGCATCTAGTAAACCAAAGAAGCATAAAAATACGAAAAATCAAAATGCTTGGTATGGAAATGAGTCATATTATGTGCAACCTGCTGCATATCATCCTATGTATCATGCACCTCAATTTCCAGGTTACTACGCACCTTACCCTGCTCATCCAATGCATGCATATCCTGCTTATCATGCACCTTACCCTGCTTATGAACATTTTCCTTATCATACTGATCATCAACATGACTTATCTGATAAATATGATAAAAATGAAGCTGTTCATGCTCCTGTCAAAACTCAGAAGCCTAAGAAGCCTAAGACATCAACATCTTGGGTTGTCAAAGGTGAAACTAATCCTTCAGGACCCTCTCAATAAGGGTACCTAAAACAATCTTATTTTGTTTTGTAGGTTAGGATTAGGAGTAGGACTAAAGTAGAGAAGATTTGGTACTTGGACAGTGTATGTTCAAGACACATGTGTGGAAACATACATGAGCTGACTGATGCAGTTGCTGTGGATGGTCCAAAAGTTACTTTTGGAGACAGCAAAGAAGGCAAGATTAAAGCTAAATGAAAACTGATCAGAGGAAACATAGAGATATCTGACGTCTCATATGTCAAAGGCCTCAAATATAATCTGCTGAGCATAAGTCAATTCTGTGACAAAGGAAACATTGAGATATCTGACGTCTCATATGTTAAAGGCCTAAAGTACAACCTGCTGAGCATAAGTCAATTTTGTGACAAAGGATATTCAGTCATCTTCTCAACAGATAAGTGCTATGTTGAACAGATTGGTATAAAGAAGGTAATTTTATCTGGAAGAAGACAGGGAAATATCTACATAGTAGACTGTAATTCTGCTGATAAGAATTCAAGTGTTTGTTTGGTAGCATCTGCACCAAGTGAAGTCAGTTGGCTGTGGCACAAGAGAATGAATCATTTAAACTTCAAGACCATAAATAGATTAATCAAGAATGATCTGGTAGAAGGGATTCCAAAAGCAGTCATGAGCAAAGACAAGCTCTGTGACGCATGTCAGAAGGGTAAACAAATCAAGTCATCATTCAAAGGCAAGAAGCACCAATCTTCTGGAAGAATATTGGAGCTACTACATATGGACTTATTTGGACCCATTGATCCAGTCAGCAATGGTGGAAAGAAATACTGCCTAGCTGTTGTGGATGATTATTCAAGATATACTTGGGTGATTTTCATGAAAAAGAAAAGTGAAACCAAGGAACATCTTACCAATCTGATAGAACTGATCCACAATGAGAAGAGTATCAAAATATTGAAGATCAGATCAGATAGAGGGACAGAGTTTACAAACTCTACTGTTGAAGAGTATTGTAATATCAAAGGAATACATCATGAGTATTCAGCTGCTAGAACCCCTCAACAGAATGGTGTTGCTGAAAGGAGAAACAGAACACTAAAAGAAGCTGTCAGTACCATGATAGCTGAAGCTAAGCTGCCACAAAGATTTTGGGCAGAAGCAACAAATACAGCATGCTTTACCCAAAACAGATGTATGATCAACAAAAATCAGAACAAGACTCCATATGAAGTTTGGAACAACAGAAAACCAAACATTCATTACTTTAAGATTTTTGGTTGTAAATGTTTTGTATTGAATAATGGGAAAAATCACCTTACTGCATTTGCAGAAAAGGCTGATGAAGCTGTTTTTGTAGGATACTCAACTGTTAGTAAGGCTTACAGAGTTTTTAACAAAAGAACATTACTAATAGAAGAATCTATCCATGTAGTATTTGATGAGCCAAGTCAATCTTCTGAAAAGAATCAAAGTGTTAATCAAGATATGTCTACTGATTTACAGAAGTTAGATATTGGAAGAAATGAAGAATATGTTCCCATCATACTACCTAATCTCAGTTCAGCTGCTAACTCAAGTGCTGTTCAAAATCACAGTGCTGATTGTCTAACAGACGAGTTGCAAACAGCTGACAGACCAGAGACTGTTCAACAGACTACAAATGTTCAACAGACTACTACTGGAACTCCAACAGTAGTGTTGCAAGATCAAGACAGAGGACAACATCCTGATCTGCAACCTGATCTCAGATGGCTCAAGAATCACCCACCTGAGTTAGTAATTGGTGATCCTTTAGATAGAGTGAAAACAAGAAGAGCTGCTGCACAAGATGCTATGTTTGTCACATTTCTATCTCAAATAGAGCCTAAGCAAATTGAAGAAGCTCTCAATGATTCCTTCTGGATTGAAGCTATGCAAGAAGAGTTAAATCAATTTGAAAGGAATGAAGTCTGGTACTTAGTTCCTAGACCAAGTCATCAAAGAGTAATTGGCACTAAGTGGGTATTCAGAAATAAGATGAATGAAGATGGTATTGTTACCAGAAACAAAGCAAGACTAGTGGCCAAAGGTTATTGTCAAGAAGAAGGAATTGACTTTGATGAGACATTTGCACCAGTAGCAAGACTTGAAGCAATCAGACTATTTCTAGCCTATGCTGCTTACAAGAACTTCACAGTCTATCAGATGGATGTGAAGTCTGCTTTTCTCAATGGAGAATTGCAAGAAGAAGTGTATGTTGAGCAACCTCCTGGATTTGAAGTCTATCAAGAAGAGGACAAAGTATATCGTCTGAAGAAAGCCCTCTATTGACTGAAACAGGCTCCAAGAGCATGGTATGATACCCTATCTGATTTTCTTTTAATTAAAGGATTTCGAAAAGGTAAGGTAGATAAAACCTTGTTCACAATTGAATGGGAAAATCATATATTACTTGTGCAAATATATGTGGACGATATTATTTTTGGTTCAACCAACCAACAGATGTGTGATAAGTTCTCCAAGCTGATGCAGAATAAGTTTGAAATGAGCATGATGGGTGAACTTAATTATTTTCTTGGATTGCAAGTTAGACAGTTGCCTGATGGAATATTCATTAGCCAAGCAAAATACACAAGAAATCTGTTCAAGAAGTTTGGTATGGAAACTAGCTCTACTGCTACAATTCCTATGTCTACAAGTCTTCGGTTGGATAAAGATGAAGATGGAAAATCAGTAGACATAACCAAGTATAGAGGCATTATTGGTTCATTGTTGTATCTAACAGCAAGTAGACCTGATATAATGTACTCAGTTGGAGTCTGTGCAAGATTTTAATCAAACCCCAAGAAATCTCATCTTTTAGCTGCCAAGAGGATATTGAAATATGTTAAAGGCACTCAAGAATTGGGATTGTGGTTGTTGGGATTCAGTAAGAAAAACAGCCCTAGGCACAGCGGAATATAAAAAATTTCTAGGGCCTCTTAAAGAATCTTGCCAGGATATTCTCTAGTTGTATATATATAAACATAAATAAATGACAGTATAAGTTTTCTCGTTTATACCTGTCTCCTTGCAAATCCTAGGCTAGCAAGACGAGCTCTGAATTCTGTCTCCGGTTGATCGACCCACACCTTTTGGTAGCGCCCCACGTGTTGCGCCTCTACGAGTTGATACACCACAATATCACGAAAATTAATATACCTAATCGACTAGAACATAGGCTATATTAATATCTAGGATTTTAGAACGATTTTGGAACAATAATCGAACACGAAAAATTCTTCCAAAGTGGAAGTAGGTTCGGCCGATCACAAGGGAGAGGGAGAGAGAATTTTTTTCTCTTTTTAATTTTCTTGTAGGGTTGTGTGTGAGATATGAGACCTAGTCTCTTATTTATAGATATCTCCCATACCCTAATCCTTCTAGGATTAGGATACTAATTCTCCTACATGGGCCATGGCCCTCTTTAATTAGAAGACTAAGTCTTCTAATTAATTCATGGCCCATATTAATTAATCTTTCAGGGCTTTATTTAATCTCCCAATTAAATAGCCCAATTAATTAAATCATCTCCCAATCAATTAATTAAACTCCAAGTCTAATTAATTAATAATTCCATTAATTAATTAAATTCTAATTAATTAATTTACTCATAAATTAAATTCCAATTTAATTTATAATCTTGATCCAATTCCAATTGGATCCATTTTCGTTCCATATGGGTCGACCCAGTCGACCCACCCATCTAATCGACCCAGTCGACTGGTTCGCTCTTGTTTCCTCGCTTTCGCTACTTGTGTATTGTGTATGCCCCCGTAGGTTCACCACATAATTGGCCGTGGGTTGTAATTAAATATTATTTAATTACTCGAGCAATTAATACTCTAAATTAATCGAACACTCTGTCGATTAATCATCCCAAAATTAGCTCCCCTGCTAATTTGGGAATTCTCCCACACTCCACGGTCGATGTCCAGTCACAAGCCCATGGAGCCCAATCACTGGTGAATTAATTCAGTGAACCTTTTATCATTTACAATTTCCATATACGACAAGATCTCTCCATCGATCAATCTCCCAGTCGAGACTTAAGGGTATGGTCTTTTATCGGATTCCCTTTTTCTTTTGTCTTGACCTTATGTACTCTGGTCTCGAAATAAATTCTCTTTGACTTAATCTTTATGAGCTACTTACATAAAGTCGTCAGATACCTTGGCCAAGGATTTTACCAGAATTAATTTCTCACAGAAATCCATAGGAGAATTTCCCAACCTATCAAGTCGGGTCAATGGATCCTTTGTTGATGATATGAATCTGCATACGAGTTCCTCTATACCCAACATGAGTCCACAGAGACTTTCTGGCGATCCCCAGTCAGTCGGAACTCATATCAAAGTATAGATGTTCTCGCACCAGATAAACCCTATCATCTCAAGTTGTTAGGGATCGTTCCTCGTATACTATTGTAAACTGGAATAACTTCAACCCCGATATGCGACTACCGCTTCCATGGTGAGTTATTTCCTAATTGGGGTATTCAGTGCGCTTGCCATCCTAGCAAGCCACCCACTTATGTGTGTCGACTATCCCAGTCACGCTCGTGGACCCCAGCGTCCTCCAGTTCATCGGAGTACACACAATAGTGAGAGTCTAACCGAATCCAACGATGTCCTATCTCGATTGGATTCTACGACTCTTGAATAGGTTCTAGATCACGGCCTTGGAGATCAGTCCACGGGTTGTCCCATAGCCCTGTGATCTAAGGACTTCTATCCTTATGCGCAGATAATTATTACATAAGATAAAGTTGACCATTTAAATAAAGTGCATTTATTAATCTAAATTGAATAGTTCCTCATTAATTACAATTAATGCTAGCCATACAGCTGGCTTGCAGGACACTATTTCTATCAATCTCCCACTTGTCCTAAAGCCAGTCTTTTATGTTCTTGAGTCCCATCTTATGCAGATGTTTCTCAAATGCCTTTTGAGGCAGAGGCTTCGTTAGCGGGTCCGCCGTATTATCTTCTGAGTCGACACGTTCCATTTTAATGTCTCCTCTACCAATGATATCTCTTATCACATGGTATCGTCTTTGTACGTGCTTGGATTTCTGATGAGATCTCGGCTCCTTTGCTTGCGCTATTGCCCCATTATTATCGCAGAAGATAGTAATGGGCTCAGCAATGCTAGGTATCACATCCAATTCCTGGATGAAGTTCCTCATCCAAACACCTTCCTTTGCTGCGTCACTCGCGGCAATGTATTCTGCTTCAGTGGTTGAATCCGCGGTTGTTTCCTGCTTGGAGCTCTTCCAGCTAACCGCACCACCATTGAGGCAGAAAACGTATCCTGATGTCGACTTGAAGTCGTCTACATCACATTGGAAGCTCGAGTCTGTATAGCCTTCCAACTTCAATTCTCCTCCACCGTATACCAAGAACAATTCCTTAGTCCTTCTCAGGTACTTCAGAATTGCCTTTACGGCTATCCAGTGCTGCTCACCTGGATCAGACTGGTAGCGACTTGTAACGCTTAAAGCGTACGCTACGTCTGGTCTCGTACATAGCATACCATACATTATGCTTCCTATTGCGGATGCATATGGTACTCGAGACATATTGCTTCTCTCTTCTGGCGTCTTTGGGGCCATAGACTTAGAGAGTGCAATCCCATGTCTCATTGGAAGCAATCCTCTCTTGGATTCTTCCATACTAAATCTTTTCAAGATTTTATCTATGTACTGGGATTGGGAGAGGCCCAGCAGTCCTTTTGATCTATCTCGGTAGATCCTTATACCTAGTACAAAGGATGCTTCTCCCATATCCTTCATTGAGAATTGTGTAGACAACCATGCTTTAGTTTCAGACAATGCTTTCACATTGTTTCCAATGAGAAGAATGTCGTCAACGTAAAGCACCAAAAATTCAACTGTACTCCCACTGATCTTCTTGTACACGCAAGGTTCGAACATGTTCTTGATGAATCCGAAAGTTTGGATTGTCTCATCAAAACGAATGTTCCAACTTCGGGAAGCTTGCTTTAGTCCATAAATGGACCTCTGGAGTTTGCACACCTTGTGTTCATCTCCTTTGGATGCATATCCTTTTGGTTGCTCCATGTAGATCTCCTTATCAATGTCTCCATTGAGAAAGGCAGTCTTTACATCCATTTGCCATATCTCGTAGTTATACCACGCAACTATGGCCAGCAAGATCCGAATGGATTTGGGCATTGCGACGGGCGAGAAGGTCTCCTCAAAGTCGATACCTGGTCTTTGAGTGTATCCTTTTGCCACTAGTCGCGCCTTGTAGGTAATCACCTCTCCGTTCACTCCAAGCTTTCGCTTATAGATCCACTTGCAACCCACGGGAGCCACTCCCACTGGTGGATCTACCAAGGCCCAGACCTTGTTTGAGTGCATGGAGTCCAATTCGGATTCCATGGCTTCGCGCCACTTTCCCGAGTCTATGTCTAGCATAGCCTCTTCGTAAGTCCTTGGGTCGGTTAGAGACTGTCCAGTCTCATGCAGCAGACCGTAGTACCTCTCGGGTTCTCTACGTTGTCTTTCTGACCTACGAAGTATCGGTGTACTTTCTGGTGCACTTTCATGCTCTTGTTCTCCCACTGCCTGTGGTGACGGATCAGCTTGATCGACCTCTAAGGCCTTTTCAGCTTCACTGACCTCATCTAGTTCTACGTTGTTTTCTTTCTTGTCCACCAAGAAATCCTTCTCTAAGAAGTGAGCGTTCCTTGAGACAAACGTTGTTTGTCTTGTAGGATCGTAGAACTCGTATCCTATTGAGTTTTCTGGATACCCCACGAATTTGCACAAAGTGGATTTAGTCTCCAATTTATCTCCCACTAGCTTTTTGACGTAAGCGGGAGATCCCCATATGCGCATGAATGCGTATGAGGGTGCCTTGCCAAACCATAGTTCGTATGGTGTCTTTTCTACGGATTTAGAAGGTACTATGTTTAGTATCTTCGTTGCCGTGAGGAGGGCATGTCCCCAAAATGAAAGAGGAAGGTCAGTGGCACTCATCATGGATCGAACCATGTCCATCAAGGTTCGATTCCTTCTCTCTGCTACTCCATTTAATTGGGGTGTTGCAGGAGGAGTCCACTGCGATAATATTCCATGCTCTACAAGATAATTCAGAAATTCGTTACTAAGAAATTCTCCACCTCGGTCAGAACGAAGAGCCTTTATCGTATGACCAAGTTGATTCTCTACTTCCATCTTGAATTCTTTGAATCGCTCAAAGGCTTCAGACTTGTGTTTCAACAAGAACACATATCCATAACGACTATAGTCGTCAGTGAAAGTGATGAAGTAGTCATAGCCACCTCGGGCGCTTTTTCTTAGTGGTCCACATACGTCAGTATGTATTAAGTCCAATGTTTGCTTGGCTCGCTCAGGGTTTCCCTTAAATGGCAACTTAGCCATTTTACCCTTTAAACATGGTTCACATGTTGGCATTTCATCAATGCGATTGATTTCAATCGCGCCAGATGATGCCAACTTTTGAATCCTTGACTTAGATATATGTCCAAGTCTAGCGTGCCATAATTGGGCAGATATTTCATTATCTTGTTTCCTTTTGTTTTGTTGTACGTGCATCACTAACTTAGGTGGTTCAATGGTATACAGTCCATCTTTTAATGTACCAGTGAAAAATATATTATCATTCATGAATAACGAAAAGGAACCTTTATTAATAGTAAAATTAAAACCTTCATTATCCAAAACGGGAATAGAAATAATGTTTTTCACCAAACCAGGTACATAAAGAACGTTCCTAAGGACTAATTTATTACCACCTAAATCTAATTCCACTTCGCCTATGGCCTCGGCAGCAGCTCTAGCTCCATTGCCAAATCTCAGGATCCAATCCCCTGGCCTAAGTGGCCTTGTTGCTCCCATCACCTGTAAATCATTACAAAGATGAGAACCACAAGCAGTGTCTAGCACCCATGATGCACAGTTAATTGATAAATTAACTTCAACAAGGAATATACCTTTCGAGCTCTCCAAGAACTCTTTGCAGTTCCTCTTCCAGTGTCCAGGTTTCTTGCAGTAGAAACATTTCTGTTCACCAGACGAAGCTTTACGCTTCTTTCCCTTCCCTATGGGCCCAGATGGTGCTTTGTTTTTGCTTGAAGAAGCATTTCCCTTTCCCTTCCCTTTCTTTGTCCTTTTGGACTTGGATTGGGTCGAGGTAGCAACCATCACTGGCTTCTCTCTTTTCATGGAAGCCTCGGCGGTGGCGAGCATATTAGCCAACTCGTGAAGTTCAACATTCATCTTGTGCATGTTGTAGTTCACTACGAATTGCTCGAACGATCTTGGCAACGATTGGAGGATTATATCCTGGCAGTAGGTTTTGTCCATCTTTACGTCAAGATGACCAAGCTTTTCAATAAGCCCAATCATCTTGATGCAGTGAGATCGAACATCAGCACCTTCAGCCATCCTCGTTTGTTGCAAAGTCTTAGCAGTTTCATACCGCTCATATCTACTTTGCACCCCAAATAAACCATTCAGGTGCGTGTAGATTTCAAAAGAAGACTTCATATGCTCGTGCTGCTTTTGAAGCTCATTCGTCATGGATGCCAACATGAGACAACGTGACTGCAAGTCATCGTCAAGCCATAAATCCACGGCTTCTTTCTCAGTATCATCGGCATCCTTAGCAAGTTCGGGAGGGGGCCCATCAAGGACAAAACCTCGCTTTTCAGAAGCGAGAATGATCTTAAGGTTCCTGACCCAGTCATGGAAGTTTGGTCCAGTCAATTTGTTTTGTTCAAGTATGATGGAAATCGGATTCTTAGACATTATATCTACAAAACGACGATAGAAGAAATAAATACGCGAAAGATTAATCTAAAATGCACAATTTACAAACATGGATTTTATTTGCAAATTACTCCCACTATTTTAATCAAAATCTTATGCCCCCACATAAGTTTCGGGAATTTAAAATATCCTAGCGGGCTTAAGGCCCAAATGCAATCTCCTAGTACCCACGACTCGTTGGCCATACTATTTGATCCACTTGGTGGTCGACTACGTCAACGGTTAATCATCACAGCTAACCCTTAAGTTCATTTAGCCTCGTTTTTCGATATGGACCCACGACTCGTGAGACATCCATATTTACTAGCGTTAAATCATGTCCAATACTCGTGAAGAGAAATAGTTCAATCCTAGACGCCCCACGACTCGTGAGACAGCGCCTAAAACCTTGCTATCCCCTCCCTTGGCACTAAACTCGTGCATCGAGGCAATAGACATATTATCTTCCTATAGCTCGACCCACGACTCGTGAGACATCGAGATATATTCATACAATATGCCTAAGACCTAGTAATTGGATAGGCTCGGACCATAGACACTATTCATATGCGCCCGTTATTCGATTTAATATTCTAATTGAATTATAAGTTCAATTGGAGGTTTCTAAGTGTGCGAGGTCTCATCAGATTATGCTTATCTTGTTTACGTTTTCTATCCTAAGCATGCATCTCATACATCAAAGAATAATGTGCGAAAAAGTAAACATTCATCACCTAGCAAGATATGATTGGTCGATTGCCCATCCTATGCGATCCATCACGAGCCATGTGATGAATCAAATGGTCAGTCTAGGGTGAAAATTAAATGTCCTAACTATTACAATTTTTAAACCCATACATCATGGGCCCTCTTGTAATATCCAGCTTGATTGGGCCTCCATGTAATGAATTGGGCCTCCATGTCCTCCAAGGTAAATGGGCCTCCATGTGGATCTCCAAGTCTTCATGAGGTCTTCTCGGCTCCAAGCCTAAACTAAGTCTAACTTATAAAAACAAATGGTCCTATTCTATTACATTTGTTTGCGCAAGCAAGGGCACCAATCAGGCCCATTTAATTACAACCCAAAAATAAATAAACCAAAAACAACACAGGGCTTTAAGGGCAAAATCGACCAATCCACATATTCACTCAAGAACATGCATAAATTCACATAAGGGCAAAAATGTAAATTTACCGGCTCCATTAATTTTAATTCATAAAATTTATCCAAGTTTAATTAATTTTGAATTAACAATTAACCTCTAAGATTAATTAGCTCTTACTTGAGCTCCAAGTAATCTACAAATCCTATCTTGATTAAGATTGGTTAATTAAGGTAATCTAAATCTCTAAGATTCTTACCTTATCCAAAACTCTAAGTTTCCCAATATTCCCAAATCTCCAAGATTCTCAAGATAATCCTATTTTGATTAGATTAGTTTAATTAAGGTAGTGATTAATTCTAACAGAATAACTACCTTATCCAAAAACTCCAAGTTTCCTAATCTTCTAAAATTCTCCAAGATTTTCAGGACATCCAAAATAGGCAGTAATTGAATCCAACCAAAATTCAGCCACGGAGTGACGAACAGGGTGCCGCCACGCGGCAGCACACACGCGGCCACGGAGGCCGCGCGTGAGCCGTACGCAGCGGCTGCTGCTGCGCGTGACAGCACGCAGCAGCGTGCTGCTGCGCGTAGCCAACGCGCGGCAGACTGCCCGTAGGCAGTTGCCGTGCGCGGCACGCGCAGCCAGCGCGCTGTGTGCGTGCTGCCGCGTGCGGCAGCGTGCGGTGGCCGCCTAGCCGCGGTGCGCTGCTGCGCACCGCCGCGTGCCACCGCGGTTGAACCCAATTTCAAAAAATTTTTTTTTTGTTTTGATTACTTTTGATTTAATTAAAAACAGTCCCAATTAAATCATAATCCAAAATTAAAATAACATGATAAAAACTACGAATCTAAAATTACCCATTAACTCCAAGTTAACTACAAAGTCCTAAAACATGCTAAGTTGTAGAACTAGCCACATAAATCAAACATATGATTTAATAAACACAGAATTCGCAAATTCATATATATACAAAGCCTAGAGTTGGCTCTGATACCACTGTTGGGATTCAGTAAGAAAAACAGCCCTAGGCACAGCGGAATATAAAAAATTTCTAGGGCCTCTTAAAGAATCTTGCCAGGATATTCTCTAGTTGTATATATATAAACATAAATAAATGACAGTATAAGTTTTCTCGTTTATACCTGTCTCCTTGCAAATCCTAGGCTAGCAAGACGAGCTCTGAATTCTGTCTCCGGTTGATCGACCCACACCTTTTGGTAGCGCCCCACGTGTTGCGCCTCTACGAGTTGATACACCACAATATCACGAAAATTAATATACCTAATCGACTAGAACATAGGCTATATTAATATCTAGGATTTTAGAACGATTTTGGAACAATAATCGAACACGAAAAATTCTTCCAAAGTGGAAGTAGGTTCGGCCGATCACAAGGGAGAGGGAGAGAGAATTTTTTGCTCTTTTCAATTTTCTTGTAGGGTTGTGTGTGAGATATGAGACCTAGTCTCTTATTTATAGATATCTCCCATACCCTAATCCTTCTAGGATTAGGATACTAATTCTCCTACATGGGCCATGGCCCTCTTTAATTAGAAGACTAAGTCTTCTAATTAATTCATGGCCCATATTAATTAATCTTTCAGGGCTTTATTTAATCTCCCAGTTAAATAGCCCAATTAATTAAATCATCTCCCAATCAATTAATTAAACTCCAAGTCTAATTAATTAATAATTCCATTAATTAATTAAATTCTAATTAATTAATTTACTCATAAATTAAATTCCAATTTAATTTATAATCTTGATCCAATTCCAATTGGATCCATTTTCGTTCCATATGGGTCGACCCAATCGACCCACCCATCTAATCGACCCAGTCGATTTTGACCCAGTCGACCCAGTCGACTGGTTCGTTCTTGTTTCCTCGCTTTCGCTACTTGTGTATTGTGTATGCCCCCGTAGGTTCACCACATAATTGGCCGTGGGTTGTAATTAAATATTATTTAATTACTCGAGCAATTAATACTCTAAATTAATCGAACACTCTGTCGATTAATCATCCCAAAATTAGCTCCCCTGCTAATTTGGGAATTCTCCCACACTCCACGGTCGATGTCCAGTCACAAGCCCATGGAGCCCAATCACTGGTGAATTAATTCAGTGAACCTTTTATCATTTACAATTTCCATATACGACAAGATCTCTCCATCGATCAATCTCCCAGTCGAAACTTAAGGGTATGGTCTTTTATCGGATTCCCTTTTTCTTTTGTCTTGACCTTATGTACTCTGGTCTCGAAATAAATTCTCTTTGACTTAATCTTTATGAGCTACTTACATAAAGTCGTCAGATACCTTGGCCAAGGATTTTACCAGAATTAATTTCTCACAGAAATCCATAGGAGAATTTCCCAACCTATCAAGTCGGGTCAATGGATCCTTTGTTGATGATATGAATCTGCATACGAGTTCCTCTATACCCAACATGAGTCCACAGAGACTTTCTGGCGATCCCCAGTCAGTCGGAACTCATATCAAAATATAGATGTTCTCGCACCAGATAAACCCTATCATCTCAAGTTGTTAGGGATCGTTCCTCGTATACTATTGTAAACTGGAATAACTTCAACCCCGATATGCGACTACCGCTTCCATGGTGAGTTATTTCCTAATTGGGGTATTCAGTGCGCTTGCCATCCTAGCAAGCCACCCACTTATGTGTGTCGACTATCCCAGTCACGCTCGTGGACCCCAGCGTCCTCCAGTTCATCGGAGTACACACAATAGTGAGAGTCTAACCGAATCCAACGATGTCCTATCTCGATTGGATTCTACGACTCTTGAATAGGTTCTAGATCACGGCCTTGGAGATCAGTCCACGGGTTGTCCCATAGCCCTGTGATCTAAGGACTTCTATCCTTATGCGCAGATAATTATTACATAAGATAAAGTTGACCATTTAAATAAAGTGCATTTATTAATCTAAATTGAATAGTTCCTCATTAATTACAATTAATGCTAGCCATACAGCTGGCTTGCAGGACACTATTTCTATCAGTGGTATCCTAGGGAATCTGGATTTGAGCTTATTGGTTATTCAGATTCAGATCTTGCTGGCTGCAAGATTGACAGAAAGAGCACAACAGGTGCTTGTCAGTTCTTAGGTAGTCGTCTGATCTCATGGATGAGTAAGAAACAGACTTCAGTTTCTATATCTACTGCTGAAGCTGAATATATAGCTGCTGGAGCTTGCTGTGCACAGATACTTTGGTTGAAGCATCAACTAGAAGACTACAACATCAAGATCAGTGGAATTCCAATCTACTGTGATAATACAAGTGCAATCTCACTTACTCAAAACACTACAAGTCATTCAAGGACTAAACATATTGAGATCAAACATCACTTTATTAGAGATCATGTGGAAAAAGGCAATGTCATGATTGAGTATGTGGAAAAAGGCAACATCATGATTGAGATTGCTGATATCTTCACTAAACCTCTAAGTGAAGCAAGGTTCTCAACTCTAAGAGCTGAGTTAGGACTACTCAATTTGGATGCATAAGCTGAGGGGGAACTCATCAGAAAACTGAAGTTTAACAGCTTAGTCATTCACTATTTTATTCAAGGATTAACCTTCAACAGACTAGTTAGCTTATGGATTCTTAAAGTCAGGGGAACGTGTAAGACTAGCGGTACTTCTGTTCTAAAAGATGAAATCAGTTAATGACAGTTAGTTGAAGTTAAGTTATCAGAAGATGTGTTCTTAATTCTTGAAGACTGAAGATTATTTTATCTTGCTGGATTGACAAACAGCAGAGGAAGATTACTAGCTATTGGCATTCTCTAGTAATAACAGATATCAGATCACTTGTCTGTCAGATAAGTTAAACTCTACTCATCTGATGTCTTATATAAGCATGGTTACAAAGTCGCATTTTTAGAAACACGCTTTTATAAGTAACAGATAAGTAACGCTTGAGTTTCCCGCCAGTCTGACATTAAAATAATAAAATTAAAATCCGCAGCTCCCAACCACACGATCAATAAACTGTCAGATCGATCCAACGTATCAGATTAATCACGACAACCTAAACAATAGGAAACGTATAAAGTCCGATCTGAACAGATCAGTCATCTTACGCACTCATAATTCTCAAATTCTCTAACTCTCAAATTCTCTCGCTTTCAAAAGTTTGTTGCTTTAACAGATCCTCACTCAGTAATCTCAAAGATGGAGAAGATTATTGATGGAAGATACTTTAACTACAGCAAATTTCATTTCTCCGGTACTGATCTGATGCGCTCTATCATGGAGAAAATCAAAGAGGCATCTCTGGTTCCAGTTCTGGAAGCACAAGAAGACAGAGTCTATTTAGAAGACATTGATCACTTCTACAAGACCAGGAAGTTCACAAATGACGACACCGTGATGTCTGCTGTTATTGGTGGTAAGAAAATTGCAATTTCTGCTGCTGTTCTTAGTGAAATCTATAAACTGAAGAATGAAGGAGGGGATGTGACAGACCTTGGGTCTGAAATGGAGGAGGAGTTCTGGGCTATTTGTGCAAAAAAGGGAGAAAAGATAACTGGAACCTTGATGAAGACTCAGCTGAAAGACGAGTATCAAAGGTTTGCAGACATCATTGCGAAGGTGCTGGACTACAGCACAAGTTCTTTGGATGGGTTACCCAGGAGGAGGTACTACACGATGATATGTATCTACTATGGGTTGAATGTGAACTGGGCAGTTCACGTGTATGATCTGCTGAGTGACAAGAGGCCTTCTCATGCTATTCTACTTAGTCATCTATTCATGGCACTGAGCTGCCAGCTGAGTGGTGGAAAGACTATTCACGCCAGCAAAGAATTCAAATTATATGAGCCAATCAGAAGTGTGGCTGTTCCCAAGAGAAAAGCACCCACCAAATCAAAGAAGACCCCTTCTAAGAAGAGCAAGAAGGAGGGTCAGTCAAGCAAGTCTGCTGATCAAGCAGCAAGCTCTGCTGTTGAAGCTGGATCAACAGAAGCTGAGAGTGAAGTGCCTGAAAAGGTGATTGAAGACTTCACTGCTGAACTAGAGAAGATGGAGACAGGGTCTTCTCCTGAAAGAACAGAATCAGATGAAGGGATTCCTCTTCAAACTTTAAAGAGGATGAGGACTAAAAGTGAGGCAAGGGGACCTCCCCAAGCTAAAAAGCCAACTAAAACGATCCCTAAGTCAAAAGCTAAGAGAAAGGTCACTTTCTCAGAAGAGCAAACAATTACTGTCAGAGAATCACCAACAGCAGAAAGGCCACTTGAAATTGAAGAGCCTTCAGCTGAGACTGTTGTTGATCAAATTGAAAAGCCTGCTGAAGAGGCTGCTGTTGAAAAGAATAGAGAGTCTGCTTTGGAAGTTACTGAACAGCAGACTGGCACAACAGATGAAGGTACTGTACCCCTTATACACCCTGCTCCAGTTGCTGCCACTCCCATTCAGGTGATTGAAAGTCCTGAAGCAAGAAGACTAAGGACTGGAAAGGTTATCATTCCTTATGTGTCTGCTGCTGAGAAAAAGAAGAAAGATGATGCTTAAAAGAAGAGAAAAGCTGCAGAGAAAGCAGAGGAAGACAGACTGAAAAGTCTTGAGCTAAAGAGGCTGGAAGAAGAAGCCAGCAAGCTAACTCAAGCAGAAAGAGATGCTATTGAAGCAGATGAGTTAGCTGCTGCAATAGAGGCCAGTACCAAGGACGCCCATGGTCCAAGGCAATCTGGTGGAATCAGAATTGGGGAGCCAAGGGACCCAAATAAGCCTAAACAAGCAATGCCCGCTCCAAAGATCCAATCAAAGAAACGATCTGAAGTAAAGTTAGCTCTGGAAATTGTGAGAGACAATCCAGAAGCTTTTGATGAATTTATTCAGAGATTGGATGCTGAGAACACTAAGCTAACTCGTCTGACGCTATTCACCAAAGAAAAGGTTCGATACAATAGATGGAGAGAATACCGTCTGACCAAAAGCAAGGAGCAGATAAATAGTTGGAGAGCCTTCAATGATGAAGAGGCCTGGGTTCTCAAGTGGCTTGAAACAAATTCAATCACACAAGCACTTGACTCAGAGTTTTTCTTGGATAAGCTAAGACTGATGATCTGCAGAGTAGCCAAAGCTGAAGCCAAAAAGCTATTCAACTCTGTGACAGAAGACTACTCTGAGAATGAAGACTTAAAAGAAAGGTCTATCAGACTAGCCATCTCCCAAACTATGAAGACTTGGGCAAAGAAGACTAGAAAGATGGAGGGAACTCCAAGCTCATTGATTCCTCTCCCTAGTCTGAAACAAATAGTATATGGTCCAGCCATAAGACCATATGAAGATCTTCCTGAGAATCCAGTGTCACCTTTTATTGCGATTGATGATCTGACATGGATTGCTCACAGGACTGCCTTAGATGAGGCTGGCAAAGTCCACACCATAACAGAGGTGAAGAAGATCAAAGCCCCTGCTGCTGATCAAGGGAAGGAAGAAGATAAGTCTGCTGCCCAAGACAAAATAATCAAAGAATCAGAGAACTTATCTGACCCTGCTGATCAGAGTAAGGACTTAGAGGAGAAAAAGGAGGAGAAGATAGCTGATCAAACTGAGGAGCAGGAAAGCACTCCCAGTCTTGCTGGTGAAGCCAAATTGCAGGAGATTGCATCTGGTCCAGCTGATCAGACTACAGAAGCTGAAATTCTTACTTTACCTTCTACTGATGTTGCTTCTAGTTCCAAAACTTTGCAGGATTCCTTGTCTGATGTGTTCCAACAGCTGATTGCAAAATCACTAAAGGAAATGGAAGAGAGAATAACTGCAAATATCTTAGCAGCATTAAGTCCACAAATCCAGAAGGCTACTTCCATCCCTGCTGATGTAATTGATGAGACAGCTTACAATGTGAAGTCAATCAGACATGACATGGACGTTATTCAGGCCAGAACTTAGAACACAGCTGCTGGATGGAGGAACATCACTCAAACTGTTGAAATGGCCATCAAAGCAGAAGATGAAACCCTGGTGAATATGGGTACCTTTTTCAAGTCTACTGCTGATAAAGTACTTGAGACCCAATTTCAGCTGGGTGACCAAGGAGAAGAAGTCATCAACAGAATGCATGCTATGGAAGCAAATCAAATAATTCATGCTGCTCAGGTTGATGTCGTTCAAGCAAATCAGCTAAGGCAAGGAGCTCAAATGGATGCTATGAATGAGAACATCAGACTTCTCTGTGATTCTCTCCAGATCACACCAATCTCTCCAAAATACCAAGTCAACCCTGCTGATGATGACAAAAAGGGTGAAGATAAGGTAGAAGAAGAGAAGACTGCTGAACTGGTGGAGACTGAGTTGCTGGAAGAGTCTGCGAGTGAAAATGGAAATGAAGGAACCAGCAGACCAGCAAATCAATCAGACACAGAAGAAGAAGACAGTGAAGCTGAAGAATCTGAAGCTGAAGCAAAGGCCAAATCTGATAAAGAGATAGCTGCTGCTAAGGACTCAGCTGAAGAACAGCTTGACCCTGATGTCAAATACAAAAATATGGAGCTTCTAAGGAAAAGATTCAATGAATCAATAGCTGAGACATCTGAGCCAGCTGAAGACAAAGAAGAAGAAGACAAGGAAAAAGAAGAAGACAAATGATAATTGAATTTCCTTGTAATTTTCTTTCTTTTTGTTCATCTCATCTGATGAAACTTGTAATCTGTAATATCCTTAAATCATCTATAAAATTGCAAGTTTTGAATCCAACAGACTATTTCTATCTCAGAAATTTTTGAGGATAAAAACTTTAGTTTAGGTACAGGTACTTAGCTGAAGTTTTGTCATCATCAAAAAGGGGGAAATGTTGGATGAAGATGAAGATCAAAGAAGACAAGTAATTAAGGGAAGGTTTTGATGATTTCCAAAACATCATCATCAGCTAAGTTGGAAAGCTTAGTTCCCTTAGAAGAATTTTGAACAAAGAAAAGAAAACAACAGAAGAGTTCAAAATTCAGAGCCCAGAAGACTAGTGATCTCATGCTGAAACAGCGAACAGAAGGGTAGACCATCAGCTGACTCAAAACAGATTAGTTCAGAGTTTGATCAGCAGAGTGGATATCAGATGGGTTGCTTCGATCAGCAGAGTAGAAGAGATCAAGAGATTAGTCCAACGGTAATAAATGCACTTAGTGTAATAAATGCTGTAAGAGAAGGGTAGTAATGGCAAATGATTGAAGAAAACCTCGTATCAGCAGAGTGCATTAAATGCAGCTACAGGAAAGTACAGCAGAAAAAGCTGTAGCAGGTTACCGTTCTGATTTCGGGCTAAGGCTATGGATTTGAAGATTTGATTTCCTTCAACGGTCTCATTTTCAAATTCAAGTATAAAAGGAGCTGATTTCATTGAGCGAGACACACAACAACAATCTGAGATAAATCTTTGAAGCAGAAATCATCTAAGTCTCAAGAAGCTCAAACATCTCACTCGTCTGGTGGAAGTCATCTGTTGACAGAAACCCAGTTGAAGAAAACAGAATATTACGATCTGAGTGATCCTGTAATAGCTGAATGTTGTGAGGAGTTGTGATTCATCTTTGTGAGTAATCAAACTTCAGAGAGTAGAATTTCTTAGTGATTTTCTATTGTGAGCTTATAGCCTTTTCATTTGTTGTCTAGGTATAAGTGGAGAAATATTGTAATCTGTGTGATTATAGTATAACCCAGAATCTAGGTGATCTGGAAGAGTGGACTAAAGGATTTTTATCCATATAACCACTATAAAAATTCTTTGTGTTATCTTGCATTTAAGTTTCTTGCATATTTTAAAGTTTGCATTTTAAACACTTTGAATAAATCAAAAGATTTTATAAGGAGTTTCAAAACTGGGGATAAAATCTTTTTAGAACTTAGTTTACTTGTGAAAAACACTTTCAAACAATCCGCTGCAAGTATACTCTTTGGAAAATTATTTTGCTGAAAAACAGCTAAGTCATTGTAAGAAGAGTGGTCAGTCTGCTGTTCAAGATTTGTTCACGATCAGCTTAGTCTGCTTACTGTTCTTCATCAGCTTAGTCTGCTGACAGAAGACTGGAAATGTTTTAAGTTCAAAATTTTCAGAGGTCTATTCACCCCCCCCCCCCTCTAGACCTCATCTGACCACTTGGGACCAACAAGTGGTATCAGAGCCAAGGTCACGTGTTCGATTCCCAGCAGGAGCAATTGCTGAGGGGGAGATTGTTGGGCACCCAAACTAAGTGTGCGGGTGACAGCAATTGTCCTGTGGCATCCAAACTGAGTGTGCGGATGGAGACCCAAACTGAGTGTGCGGGTGGAGCCACAATCGAATATCGTGGGCGCTTGCGTGAATGCACTATAAGGGAAGGGTATGCGCATTCCCTAACACCAATTGGTTTTGGGGCAAGTGGTAGCGCCTGAGGTCCTACATGATGAAAACATATAAAATCGATCCGGGTGAAATTTATGAACACTAGTGAAGTTGGTGAAAGAATGGGTGAAATCGGTAATAAAAAATGCCGGTAAAATCAATAAATACAAGTACAATTGAGAAAATCCGGGGGACATTTGTGAAAAAAAATGGAGAAAAAAATAAAGTGAAAAAACGGGTGAAATAAATGAAAAATCAGTTAAATCGGTGAAAAACAAACTAAAATTTGTGAAGACTTGTAAAATCAATGAAAATTAGGTGAAATTAGTCAAAAAAATTTGTGAAATAAATGAAAAATAAGTTAAACTAGTAAAAAATAAAAAAGTTTAATTAGTAAAAACAATGTGAAATTAGAAGAAAATTGCTTTTCTTTTTTTAGTTTGAACGGGAGAAAACAAAAGAAATCGATGAAAAACAATGAAAAATTGGTTATTACTTATAATTGATTAAGAAATGGGTAAATCAATAAAAAATATTAAACCAGTAAAAATCAATGGAAGTTGAATTAAATTAATAATATAAAAAGTTAAAATGGCTTAGGTCGGTAAAGAAATGTCTTTCAAATGTCAGAATAAGAGAAATAATTTGATATCTACTTAAAAAAGTAATTGAAGTTCTAATATTATTTGAGTTGAAAATTCGACATGTGAAATTGATGAAAATTCGGGTGAAATTTGTTAAAATGGATGACATCGTTGAAACATTGAAATCAAAGCAAAAGTGATGAAATACGTTAAAGAAGGATAAAATCGGTGAAAAATGCTAAAGTTAGTTAAAACATGTGAAGTCAATCAAAATTCATATGAAAATGGTAAAAAAAAATGTGAAATTAGTGAAGAACGTGTGAAAAAAAGATTAAAATGGTAAAAATTAGTGAAATCACTAAAATGAAAAAAGTTCAACCAACGAAAATAAGGTCAAACCACTAGAAAATGGTTTAAACGAAAAAACTAAATAAATTGATTAAAAATGTGAAAAACAATAAAATAGGTTATAACCGATAAAAAAATATTAAAATACTAAAAATAAATTAAATCGGCAAAAAGACGGATTAAACTAGTGAAAAATGAATTAAACTAATGAATTGAATAAGTGAAAATAAGTGAAAATGGCTTAGGTCAGAAAAGATATGCATTTCAAATGATAGGGCAAGAGAAATATTCGAAATCTACCATAAAATGGATCCAATTTCATTTGATAAGAAAAAAAAAAGGATTTCACTATTTTTGTTGTCAAACAATGCAAAAGATTTGAAGGATTCTTAATACATAAATCAACATAATTACTTTTTATTATATCATACTTGATGTCATATTCAAATTACAATTTGTGATGATAAAAATTTCCCGTATTTGACAGATACAAAGACTAATAATATTAATTTTATATTGGTAAAATAAAAAATTAAAGACGTTCAATGATGTATATTCCTTAAAAACAAATGAAATGAGCTAAATAATTTTCTTATGATATTATTTTAAAACAAGTTTTATAAGATTTCTCGACTAAATCATTCATCATTTTATATATGATTACAATTTGAAAGTTATTATTTTTCAATATAAAAAAATAGTTTTAATAAAAAAAATAGGAAATAAAATGAATTTGAATTATTAATATGAGTTATTTTATGACATAATGAAGTTATTAAATAAACACGCATAACAAATGTGCACTTTTCTAATTATCAATAAAATAATAAGAAACTTTCTCTTGATATTTTCTTCCCATGCGTTAAGCGATTTTGAGATGAGGGGGCGAAATTAAGTTGATGAATTATTAATTCATTCTAGTAAATTTGAAATGCTCAGAGTTTCTCTCTCAGGTTTCTTTTGAAAGTTCAGAGTTAATTCTTTTTTTCCTTTTCTTTTTGTATTAGGATTGTTCTGAATCATTAATTACCCATAACTTCAAGACCGTATATATTTTTTAACCTCAGATCGATTAACACTTGTATTTTTTCATTACTTTAGTGGGGTCACACATGGAAGCTTTATGTTTTAGATATGTGAAACGTTCTCTACAAAATAAAGTAAGAGCATAATTCATTTCTATTGGACTTCTGTTGTTAGATAAACAGAGAAGAGTCAATCAATCTCTCTGTTTTCATTTTTTAGTGGGTTCAAACATGGAATCTTTAATATTGGAGTACTTGATAATTTACCTGCAACATTGAAAGGAATTTTCATAAGAAGATGTGTTGATTGAAAGAAAATTGAAGACGAAGCATTCTGCGTATGAATTAGGAAATTAGGGATTAAAGAGACTTTTTTATTTAAATGTATTTCTTTTCTTTTTTGTTTTTTCTATTAATTATTTATTTAAGCGTGTTTACGCTTTTGTAACAAACTACCAACCGCCTTATGTTTATTATAAATAAGGCTGAGTTTGACTTCTGTACATAACATTACATATAATAAAATTTATACAGTTTTATTTCATCATCTTCAATTCAAGAATCAGAAGAAATACTTTTACAAATTTCTCATCTTTTAAATCTATGAACTCCATAGAATTTAACATGGTATCAGTTTGATTTCTAGATCTTCACCGCTGCTTTCTTCTATTCTTCTTCCAAGTTTTTTTCATACTTCAGAGTTCTGTCTCTGTTTTCTTGATCATAGTTCTGTCTCTGTTCTTTGTTTTCTTCTCCCTTTCTTGATTAGGGTTTGTTTGTTCATCTTTTATTGCTGCTGCTATGTCTACTGATTCCGCCATCAATTCTTCCATCTCTGGCAGTACCAGATCACGTCCACCATTGGAGGACCCTTCCACCCCTTTTTTTCTTCATCCTTCGAATGGACCAGCTCTTCTTCTTGTACAAGATAAATTGACTGGAGACAATTACAATACCTGGGCAAGATCCTTCTCTCTTTCCCTGAATGTTAAGAACAAAACTGGATTCATTAATGGTTCCCTCTCTGATCCAGGTATTACTGATCCTGTTCTTTATGATGCTTGGTCTCGTAACAATGATATTGTAGTTTCTTGGCTCTTGAATGCTGTTTCTAGTGAAATTCGTTCCAGTAGTATCTATACAAAAGTTGCTAAGGAGATTTGGGATGAGTTACAAACTAGATTCCAACAAGGCAATAGGCCTAGGGTGTTTCAACTCAGACGTGATCTTGCTACTCTTACACAAGGGGCTGATTCTGTCAACATATATTTTACCAAATTGAAATCAATTTGGGACGAATTACACACTTATAGACCTGCTATGGCCATTTGTCCTAGTGACTGTGGGAATGCCCAAAAGATCCATGGACATAATCAAGAGGAGCATGTCATGGCCTTTCTCATGGGACTCAATTCTACCTATGACAATCTTAGGGAACAAATCCTTATAATGGACCCTTTACCATCTATTACTAGAGTCTTTGCCTTGGCTACCCAGGCTGAAAGACAGAAACTACTTGGTCAGAAAACCAACTCAGATTTCTCTTCTTCCTTGGCTTTTGCAACCAAGAACACATATCAACAACAGCAAACTTCTAACAGACCCTACAACCAATTCAAAAACAATCCTACTTCAAACACTTACAAGAACAAACCCAAGCCAATCTGTGCACACTGTAACATTCAAGGTCACACAATTGACAAGTGTTATAAATTACATGGTTACCCCCTGGTTATCAGTTCAAACCCAAACCACAACCTAATCAATCCACTCCTATAAATCAAACATCTGATCTGATACACCAAGCTAATCAGTACCAGAATACTCAGAATGATGACACTCCATCTCAATACCAGAATACTCCATCTCTTCATCCTATGCTTCAGAGTTTTACACCTGAACAATGTCAACAGTTGCTGACTTTATTCTCCTCTCAGCTTCAGACTTCTACCACAAACAACACTGATGCATCACACATTACATGTGTGACTGGTATATGTTCTAACACTTCTACTTTAACAAATTCATTTTTTCAAAACAATTGGATTCTGGATTCTGGTGCTTCTAAGCACATATGTAATAATATATCCTTATTTTCTAATGTGACAACAGTTTCTAATGCTAGTGTTATTTTGCCTAATACTGCTAGTATTATAGTTTCTAAAATTGGTGATGTTATTATTTCCCCTACCCTTACTCTTAGAAATGTTTTCTTTGTACCTCAATTCAAATTTAACTTGATTTCTGTTAGTGAATTGTTAAGGGTAGACAACCTAGTTGTTAATTTTACCCCTTCCTCCTTCATTATTCAGGACATCAAAGGGAGGATGATTGGAAGGGGTGAACTACATCAAGGACTTTATCTTTTGGAATCCAGGATTATCACCCCACCTATTACTACTTACTGCAACAAAGTTTCTTTTACTACTTGGCATAGAAGATTAGGCCATTTACCTCTTCAGCTTTTGAGTTTACTTAGACAGGATTTAGGTTTGGAACTTTCTAGTAGTTGTAATACTGATATTTGTCACATTTGCCCTATGGCTAAGCATAAAAGACTTCCTTTTCCTAAATCCTCTTCTATCTCTACTTTACCTTTTGAGTTATTACATTGTGACATTTGGGGGGCCATTTCAAACTGTTTCTTATAATGGTTACCATTACTTTGCAACTCTTATTGATGATTATTCAAGGTTTACTTGGATATGCTTTTTAAATAAAAAATCTGATATTCAGACTGTCTTACCAAATTTTTTAAATATGATTAAAACTCAGTTTAATTGCACTGTCAAATGATTTAGAAGTTACAATGCACCAGAGTTAAATTTTACTGATTTGTTTAATAAACTTGGCATTATTCACCATTTTTCTTGTGTAGAAACTCCACAACAAAACTCTGTTGTGGAGAGGAAGCACCAACATCTCCTAAATGTTGCTAGGGCTCTTTTTCTTGAGTCTAAAGTTCCACCTTGTTTCTGGAATGAGTGTGTTGCTACTGCAGCATTTCTCATTAACAGAATTCCTTCTAAAATATTAAATTTTCAAAGTCCTTATACTATTTTATATACCAAATCAGTAGACTATAATATTTTCAAAACCTTTGGTTGTTTGGTTTTTGCTTCTACCCTAAAGCAAGGAAGAACCAAATTTGACCCCAGGGCCAGAATTTGTGTCTTCCTTGGATATCCTTTTGGGATTAAGGGATACAGGTTGTATGATATTAATACTCATGAAGTGTTCATCTCTAGAGATGTTGTTTTTCATGAGCATGTGTTTCCTTTTCATAATTTGGACTTGCATAAATATTCTCATTCTGATTATGACAACATTTTTCCTTATTCTAATCCTACTTATTATGATTATGATTATTTTAATTCTGACATTTCTTCTAATGATCCAGATTTTATTCCTCCAGTAAGCTCAGATTCTCATTCTGATTTGAATATCTCTACTGATATTCCTGTTAGAAAATCTAATAGAGTTATTAAAAAACCTGCTTATCTCTCAGATTTTCACTGTAATACCATTACTCAGAACAATTTTCCCACTAAATACCCTTTATCTGATTATTTACAGTATAACCTATTATCTGAAAATTATAAAAATTTTATTCTCAATATATCTAATGAGACTGAACCTGAATTTTACCATCAGGCTGTTAAAAATCAGAACTGGAGAGATGCTATGTCAACTGAATTACAGGCTCTAGAGGAAAACTTGGGTTATTGTTCCTCTACCAGAGGGAAAACAGTCCATAGGTTGTAGGTGGGTTTTTAAAATAAAAAGGAATTCTGATGGATCTATTGAAAGGTATAAAGCTAGATTGGTAGCTAAGGGTTATACACAAAAAGAGGGCATAGATTATACTGAAACTTTTTCCCCTATTGCCAAATTAGTAACTGTTAAGGTTCTTATTGCTTTGGCTGCTATTAAAAATTGGGAACTTTGTCAGCTTGATATTAATAATGCTTTTTTGTATGGGGATTTAAATGAAGAAGTTTATATGGATTTGCCACTAGGATATCATTCTGCTAAAACTACTGGAAATATTAAAACTGTTTGCAAGTTGCAAAAATCCCTTTATGGTTTGAAACAGGCATCCAGGCAATGGAATGCCAAATTTACTGAAGCACTTTTACAGTTTGGTTTCAAGCAAAGGAAGTCAGATTATTCTCTTTTTACAAAAGGCCAAGGTAATACTTTCTTGCACTTTTATTATATGTTGATGATATTGTTATTTCTGGACCTGACCCTAAACAGGTTGCTTTATTAAAAGATTTTTTACTTACTAAATTTAAACTTAAAGATATGGGTGCTTTAAAATATTTTTTAGGTTTAGAGGTTGCTAGATCTACTAAGGGCATCTGTCTTAATCAAAGACAGTATGCTATACAAATCTTAGAAGAAACTGGTTTCCTTGGATGTAAGCCCCTAAGTTTACCCATGAATCCTAAGACTAAGTTCAACTCAGAAGAGGGTGAACTGCTTAAAGATGTTACTCATTATAGAAGGTTAATTGGCAGATTGCTATATTTAACAATCACTAGACCTGACATTAGTTATGCTGTGCATAAACTAAGTCAGTTTGTATCTATGCCAAGAACACCTCATTTACAAGCTATTCATCATATTCTTAGATATCTTAAGTCTAATCCAGGGAAAGGTTTGTTTTATTCATCTACTACCTCTCTTACATTGAGTGCCTTTGCTGATGCAGATTGGGCATCTTGCAAGGACACTAGGAGGTCTACCACTGGTTTTTGTGTTTTTTTAGGGGATTCATTAATTTCTTGGAAGTCCAAGAAACAAGCTACTATTTCTAAATCATCAGCTGAAGCAGAGTATAGGGCAATGACTGCTGCTTCAAGTGAAATTGTTTGGTTACAACAACTTTTCACTGATTTTCATATTCCTATTTCTGCTCCTACTACATTATACTGTGATAATAATTCTGCTATTCATATTGCAAGCAAACCAATCTATCATGAAAGAACTAAGCATATTGAAATTGATTGTCATTTTATTAGGGAACAAGTTGAACGCAAAAGGATTAAATTGCTACCAGTTCATACATAATTTCAGCTTGCAGATTTACTTCCCAAAGCTTTGCCTCTGCCCCGATTTCTACAGCTATTCTCCAAGCTTCGTCTCCTGGACATCCATGCTCCAGCTTGAGGGGGGAGTATTGGAGTACTTGATAATTTACCTGCAACATTGAAAGGAATTTTCATAAGAAGATGTGTTGATTGAAAGAAAATTGAAGACGAAGCATTCTGCGTATGAATTAGGAAATTAGGGATTAAAGAGACTTTTTTATTTAAATGTATTTCTTTTCTTTTTTGTTTTTTCTATTAATTATTTATTTAAGCGTGTTTACGCTTTTGTAACAAACTACCATCCGCCTTATGTTTATTATAAATAAGGCTGAGTTTGACTTCTGTACATAACATTACATATAATAAAATTTATACAGTTTTATTTCATCATCTTCAATTCAAGAATCAGAAGAAATACTTTTACAAATTTCTCATCTTTTAAATCTATGAACTCCATAGAATTTAACATTTAACTTTTAGATATGTGAAACGTTCTCTACAAAATAAACAGAGAAGAGACAATCAATCTCTCTGTTGTCATTTTTTATGTTTTGCCTGTCTCTTTCCAATACAATAAAGTTGATATTTAAAAAAAGCAATAATATTTGATACCTTAACTAATTCTTTCAAGGGATGGTCTCACTTCAAAGAAACAAGTAAGTCAGACAGATGATTGTAGGGTTGTAGCTACGCCTACTAGAATTTAGTCAGAAAAAGAAACAAGTCTACATAAAGGAAAAAATCTTTGTAAGCCCTTTTTACCGAAGAAAAAGGAACTCTAGGTCAAGGCAAATAAGTTCACCTTTTTGGCTTTTTCCCTCTCTTAAAATCCTTTTCTAAGTTCCTGTATCTTAAAATCTATTTAATCCCCCTCTTTAGCAATTTGTTCCCAACAAAAACCTCACTCCCCTTCCATATATATACATTCAGTCAAAAACTACCCCAATTAAGCTTCTCTATTAAATGATGATACGCCTAATATATGAAATTCTTGTATGGATTCTTGTTCAAGCTTTGAGGAGGAGCAAGTATGTTTGGATTACTGTAGCAATCATTCTCAGATTTGAAGCTTTTCTCATCATTGGACCTTTGGAAGAGTCACTTATTCACAATTTCCTAGCCGTGTCCCTCTACGCTCTCGCCGCATTCAGCTCATACTACATCCCGCTCAGGATCCACAAGTGGTTCAATAAACAAACGAAGGCCATGGAAATACTCTTAGATCATAAGAGCTTTTATCATGATAATAAACCTTTAGCTTGCCACTTGTTTTGTCGCAGTGTGACGGCAACTTTCTTGCCGTTGCTTTCTCTCTATATGGGCTCGTCGAAAGAGTACCCGGATGATCTTGTTTGTTGGGTCTTTAGCTTATGGGCTGGCTCCGTTGTGCTCATAAGCTACGAAACAATGGCCGCAGATGACTACGGAGTGGCAGATGCCCTAATCGGCATTGTTCTTCCCAAACTTATTATAGGAAGTAATTTCCTCATGGTATGGGTTGCTGTTCTCTTACTCATAACTCAAGCTTCCAGAATAATAATAATTCCAATTATTATAAACTTTAATGTATGGTACGGTGATCGTCCTTGTCCCCGTGTATGGAATCCCGAACTACCTATCAGTAATGTTGCACCCCCACCAAGGGATCAAACTCCGCGGTCGTCTCCTCGGGCGACCACTTCAGAGGCACCACAATCTCCAACTCCACAGTCGTCTCCTCAAACTCATGAATCTCCTCCGGCGACCACTTTAGAGGAACCGCAATCTCCAACTGCTGTGGATTGATTTATTAGAAGAAAAAAGAGGTTCCTTTCATCATGTATATTTTCCTAAGGAGCATTAGTCATTGGAGATTGGAGTTTGGAGGATTGAAGAAATTATAATTTCACATGTCAAAATTTATTTAGTTTTAAGTTTTTAGAGTTGGACTATACTAAATTTTGCTTATAGACTAGACTAGTATGGTGTTGTGTGAAATTTAGATGACAATACATGCATTTTTATTTGTGGGTTTGAACTTTGAATAACAATACATGCATTTTTATTCTATTCATAAATTTTGTTGGCTGAAACAGGGCCCACTAGTATTAATCTATTATAGGTGTGTTGTTTGGCCGACAAAACAAAACAGCTGATTTAAAATAAGCTTCGATAGATTAAAATTCTAACTTCATTTGGAAATCCATCGCTTGCTCACTCTCCTCTTCCACGCTCGACTTCTTCTCTCTGCAGACATGGCGATCGGCATCTTCTCTCTCAATATTCTCATCTCTCAATATGACAGTAAACTCTGTTTTTCCTCTTGCTAATTTTTTTTCTTTTTTTTTATTGGTTGATTTGTTGTAGGAGGCCTCGATTGCTCCAAAGAGCTTTCGTCAAACATAGATTTGGTGTTTGATTTTTACAAGGTAATTATTCCTCATAATTATTACAGACTTTACTAAGTGCTGATTTTAGGGTTAATCTCTTGAATTTAGAGACGGATTTTGGTGATAGCATAGCTTTTGATTCATTTGAAGTCAAAAACGTGGAAAGGAGAGTACGTTTTTTTAAAGAGGGGTATTTCGGTAATATAGCAGACATTCCCAAAAATCAGAAGAGAAAAACAAGTTGAGGTATTGAATAGATGGAATTTTTTTCCCAATATAGCTTTTCAATAAAAGTATTTCTCAAAATGACTCAAGCTAGAAAGTATTTCCCTAAATATACCTTTTGTGAAAAATCGCAACTGATAACTGCGATTCTTCATTTTTACGAAATTATGACTTGAGTTTTGTAAGTATTTGATATATATATTTTTTATTTTTTATAATTTCGTAAAAATGAAGAATCGCAGCTGCAATTTTTCACAAAATGTATAAGGGAAATACTTTTAAGTTTGAGTCATTTTGGGAAATACTTTTATCTAAAAGGCTATATTGGAAAAAAATTCTGAATAGAGGCAATCGTTGAAAAGTGTTCGGTTTAGTCGTCTTCTCCCCCGACCTTCTCTTTGTATTTTCCTCACTTTGTGTGTGATTGGTTTGGTCGTGTCCATCTCCATTTCATGTCTATGGAGATCACAATTTCAGATTGATTGTGTCGGACTGATTAGGTTCAATCCTACGCGATCCTTACTTTATTCATTGTAATTCATAGCTTAGTTTGTAATTGAAGTTTAGATTTCCTTTGATCCATGGCTTCCTATTATGATACGCATCAAATGGATGGAAACGTAGAGTTAGAATCTGTGCTACAAGTAGATTCAAAGATGAATCAAATAAGATGAGAGGAAATTAATTATTAATGAAGGATATAGCATTGCCAATTTGCTACTAATGTTGTTCCTTTAACCAGTTCATTTCTTGATTATTTTTATGGACCCAAGAATTTTTGAAAATAGAGGAAAATATGTTTTAAAATTCTATATTAAGCTGTAGCTGTGGAAATAGGGGGACAAAAAGATGGAGAAATCAGAGTACAAAATAAGGCCATTGGGCTTAACTTCATCGATGTCTATTTTCGGAAAGGGGTTTACAAAGATTCTTTGAATTGGAATGATTTTTGCTGAACAATGTGTCATTTTGATAATTATCATTGTGTTGGCATATCTCCTACACCGCTACACGTACAACAATCATTTTAAGAACTGTTAACAATGACAGGTATGGAGGCCGTTGGTGAGGTTACTGCTGTAGGTCCGGGACTTACCGGCAGAAAACTCGGAGTATTGTTGCTTATGCAGGTACCCCAATGGGCTCATATGCAGAGGAGCAAATCCTTCCTGCAGATAAGGTAGTTCCCATGCCTTCTTCCATTGAACCCATTAGCTATTATGCTAAAAGGAATGACATCACAGTTTCTAGTTCGAAGCTGCTTTAAATTACGTCAAATATTTCATACTTTAGATGTTTTCTGTCTAATTAAGAAGTTAGATAGCGTAATGAAATTAAAGATTTGAGAATGGTATAATTGCTTAGGTTGAACCAGGACACACGGTTCTTGTTTATGCAGCAGCAGGTGGAGTAGGGTCACTGTTGTGCCAATGGGCAAATAATTTAGGTGCCACGGTTATTGGAACTGTCTCGACTAAAGAGAAGGCAGCTCAAGCCAAAGATGATGGATGCCACCATGTGATATTGTACAAGGAAGAAGACTTTGTGGCGCGTGTTAACCAATGTTTTTAAAACCGGACCGGAGAGCGAACCGGTGAGCTTATTGGTTTAGTGGTTTTACTGGTCGAACCGGTCAAACTGCTGGTCGAACCGCTAAAACCGGCGAATTAACCGGACCGGACCAGCTTCCGGTTCACGGTCGAATCGGTCGGACCAGCCGGTCCGGTCCGGTTTTAATAACATTGGTTTTAACGAAATAACATCTGGGAAAGGAGTCGAAGTTGTCTATGATTCTGTTGGAAAGGACACTTTTGAGGTAATAGTGAATTTTGTGATCTTGATATTGGGCTTAGAAATATGTGTATCTCAATGCAAACAGAGAACAAAAACTTTTTATGGGTAACCAGGGCCTACATTTCTAGAGTTTCTAGGCGAAATTTAAACTCTTTAAAATCAAGGCTTGTTCTTTGGACGTTGGATGTAGAAAATTGATTAAATAATCATATTCTTGTTTTTAATACTATATCTTTTTCGTTAGACAAAAAGCTACTTCGCTTAATTTTTCTTGTGACATAGTTGATCCTGAATATGTTTTTATTATGTCTAATTTTTTGTAAGTTGGTTCTTGAGCTCTAATGCATCTTCAGATTTTTGTCACCTACTAATTGCACTATTGCAGCACATTGCAGCACACGAGACTTTAAACTTTATTTATTTGTAACTCTTTTTCTCTAAGTCTTTAACTGGAAACTGTGTGATTTAGGGATCATTGGCTTGTTTAAAGTTACGAGGATACATGGTTAGTTTTGGACAATCATCAGGGACACCAGACCCGGTGCCTTTATCAGCACTTGCAACAAAATCACTATTCTTGACGAGGCCTACACTGATGCAGTACAATGTGACTCGAGATGAACTGCTGGAAGCTGCTGGAGAGCTTTTTGCTAAAGTTGGATTGGGTGAATTACGGGTTCGTGTAAATCATACTTACCCTTTATCTCAAGCGGCACAAGTGCATGCTGATCTTGAGGGTCGGAAAACATCGGGATCTGTAGTCCTTCTACCATAGGGGTATTGAGTTTGTTATTGTTTGAGAATTAAGTGGTAAGATTCAGTATTGCATCTTGTTAGTACTTAGTACTCTTTGGTACCGTATATTTGATTTATATACTCTCCATCTCATGTAGTATATAAAACTGTACATTTTCCTTGTTTGGTTAAGAATGATCTACTTTTTGTTGAATGATATTGATAAAACTATGTTGCGATAGAAAAATTGTTATGATTTGTTGAATGTTGGGTTTTTTGCACTTTGCACCCTCGAAACATGGAAAAAAGGCACTTTGCACCCTCGAAACTTAGATTTAGCACTTTGCACCCTCGTTTATTTTCAAGCAAAAATTCAAGGTTAAAATAGGTAATTCAATAGTATTGGCACTTTGCACCCTCAAAACTTGAGAATTTTGCACTTTGTACCCCCAAAAATATAGTTAGCACTTAACACCCTTTGATTAAGAACAAATCAGCAACTTCCACCCCCGAAACACAATAAATGGGCAATTTGCACCCCAAAATACAAAATTAACACTTAACACCCTCAAATTTAAAAAACCCAAACCCCTCTTTTTTTTGTCAAAGTTGACTATCAGAGTGAAAAAAATCTAAGCAAAATAGGTAATTCATTTTTTTACTTAAATTTTGCAAAATACAATTATAAGTACTCGAATACTCATTTCTCTCTCCATTTTTCTATTCAACAATATACCCATAAATAACTAAATAAAGTACAAGTAAACTTCTCGAATACCCATTGTTTACTTCAACATATCAAAGACCCATAAATAATTACCTATTTTGCCTTAAGAAAAATTCACCTTAATGGTCAAGTTTGCCCCAAAAAAATGAGGGGTTTGAGTTTTTTTTTTTTTTTTTTTTAATTTGAGGGTATTAAGTGTTATTTTGTCTTTTGGGGTGCAATGTGTCTATTTATTGTGTTTCGAGGGTGCAAGTTGTTAATTTGTTCTTAATTAGGGAGTGTTAAGAGCTAATTTTATTTTTGGGGGGGCAAAATGTCAAAGATTTAAAATAGAATTACCTATTTTGCCCTTGAGTTTTTGCTTGAAAATAAGAGAGGGTGCAAAGTGCTATATTTTTCATATTTTGAGGGTACAAAGTGCTAAATCTAAGTTTCGAGGGTGCAAAGTGCCTATTTCCCATGTTTCGGGGGTGCAAAGTGCAAAAAACCCTTGAATGTTATGTAAAATGCTTAGTTTATGGCAATATTCATTGGGTTTTGATGATGGGATTACTTAGATATTGATTTGGAGCGAATTGTTGTTTGATTTTGGCCCTGCCTTTTCCCATTGGTTTTGAATATTTTGATTAATACTTTACAGCATGTAATTTTACTCCATTATAGAATAAATATCCACACAACCTTGAGGCTAGGTAAAATGATAGAAACACCCCTTAAGTTTTTAATAATTATTAGAAGGAATCTCCCTTAAACTTTAACTGAAATTTTGAGGCTAGGTAAAATCTCCCTTAGGTTTACCAACATCTAAATTTTGTTTTCGATTTTAACTGAAAAAAATCTTTTCGATTTTACTGAAATTTAAACTATGTACTTCTTATATAAACAAATAATATAGCATTTATCACAAAAAAACATCATTCATAAATAACCATTATGGATCAACTTTTAAACATTTGTCCATCTTAGATTTTTCGTAGCAGATTCATCCCTCTTATTAATATAGCATAACACATTCGTCCCTCTTAAAATTTTCGTAGCAGATGTGTTCCTCTCATCAATGTAGTGTAACACATTTCTCCCTCTTAAAGCCAAAAAATACATCCTAAAATTGACATGACCATTTTGACAGTTTCTCGAGTATGACATACATATTGTAGCGATAATCGACATCCATAACCAGTTTCTTTTGGTTGCTACATTGAATTGAGTCCTCCGTATACTTTGCAACATTGTTACATTCAAACCAACTTATATTATGAGCCATTTTCAGAAAGAATAATATTTTTTAGAAGAGTTGTAGAGGTGAATGATATTCTAGTAACACAACATCTCTTAAATAAAGAAATGTGAATATACTGTAATATTGAAAAAAATGGATACGATGTAGGTGTATATTTTCACAAAATATAGGGGTCAATTTGCAAAATTGTCAAAGTCAATTATTTTCAAAATTGGGGGTAAAGCGGTCTTTTTCATATGAAAGGCGTTTATTTTTATTTTTTTAGAAGCAAAATAATTCAATTCGTAAAATCGCAAAACATAGGGGTCAATTTGCAAAATTGTCAAAGTCAATTATTATCAAAATTGGGGGTAAATCGGTCTTTTTTATATGAGAGGCGTTTTTTTTAGAAACAAAATAATTCAATTCGTAAAATCGCAGAACATAGGGATCAATTTGCAAAATTGTCAAAGTCAATTATTATCTAAATTGGGGGTAAAGCGGTCTTTTTATATGACAGGCGGCTTTTTTATATTTTTTTAGAAACAAAATAATTCAATTCGTAAAATCGCGAAACATAGGGGTCAATTTGCAAAATTATCAAAGTCAATTATTATCAAAATTGGGGGTAAAGCGGTCTTTTATATGAAAGGAGGTTTTTTTATATTTTCTAGAAGTAAAATAATTCAATTCGTAAATCGTGGAGCATAGCTGCATAGGGGTCAATTTGCAAAATTGTCAAAATCAATTAATAAGATTGGGGGTAAAGTGATCATTTTATATAATGGCCGATTTTTTATTTTTTTTAGAAGAAATTAATTGAAAGGGTAAATCAGGTATATTGTAATTTAATTAAAGTCAATAGTTACAAATTAAATTTGACCAAGTTACCTAATTAACGATCCAGATCAATCTGAGCCAAATGAACGGCATGATGAGACTTCCCGCATGTGAGGACGTAACTCACATGTCCGCACCCTAAAAAAATCCAAGTGTTATGGATCTTTCTAGGGTGCGGGCGCTCGAGTTACGCCCTCACATGCAGGAGGGTTAATCGGGCCGTTCATTTGGATTAGATTAATCTGGACCGTTGATTTGGTAACTTGGTCAAAGTCAATTGGTAACTATTGACTTTTAATTAATTTACAATATACCTAAATTACCCTTTTAATTAAATTTAAAAAATAAAAAATAAAAAATCGGCCAGTATTGTTAATTACCACTTTACCCCTATCTTTTTAATTGAGTTTGACAATTTTGCAAATTGACCCAAATGTTCCGCGATTTTATGAATTTAATTATTTAGCTTGTAAAAAATACAAAAAACCTCCTTACATATAAAAAGACATCGTTACCCCCAAATTTGATAATAATTAACTTTTACAATTTTGCAAATTGACCCCTATGTTCCACGATCTTACGAATTTAATTATTTAGCTTGTAAAAAATATAAAAAAAACCTCGTTTCATATAAAAAGACCTCGTTACCCCCAAATTTGATAATAATTGAGTTCGAAAATTTTGCAAATTGACCCCAATGTTCCGCGATTTTACAAATTGAATTATTTTGCTTCTAAAAAAATATAAAGAAACCGCCTGTCATATAAAAAGACCGCTTTACCCCCAATTTTGATCATTATTGACTTTGAAAATTTTGCAAATTGACCCCTATGTTTTATGATTTTACGAACTGAATTATTTTGCTTCTAAAAAAATAAAAATAAATGCCTCTTATATGAAAAAGACCGTTTTACTCCCAATTTTTATAATAATTGACTTTGACAATTTTGTAAATTGACCCCTATGTTTTGCGATTTTACGAATTGAATAATTTTGCCTCTAAAAAAACAAAAAAAACAAAAAAAAAACCGCCTGTCATATAAAAAAGACCGATTTACCCCAAATTTTTATAATAATTGACTTTGACAATTTTGCAAATTGACCCCTATGTTTTCCGATTTTACCAATTGAATTATTTTGTTTCTAAAAAATAAAAAAAATGCCTCTAATATAAAAAAGACAACTTTACCCCCAATTTTGATAATAATTGACTTTGATAATTTTGCAAATTGACCCCTATGCTTTGCGATTTTACGAATTGAATTATTTTGCTTCTAAAAAAATAAATAAAAAACCTCCTGTCATATAAAAAAGACAATTTTACCACCAATTTTGATAATAATTGACTTTGACAATTTTGCAAATTGACCCCTATGTTTTTCGATTTTACGAATTGAATTATTTTGCTTCTAAAAAATAAAAATAAAAACGCCTCTAATATAAAAAAAACCGCTTTACCCCCAATTTTGATAATAATTGACTTTGACAATTTTGCAAATTGACCCCTATGTTTTGCGATTTTACGAATTGAATTATTTTGATTCTACAAAAACAAATAAGAAACCTCCTGTCATATAAAAAAGACCGCTTTACCCCCAATTTTGTTAATAATTGACTTTGACAATTTTGCAAATTGATCCCTATAATTTCCGATTTTACGAATCGAATTATTTTGCTTCTAGAAAAACAAAACAAGAAAAATCCGCCTCTCAAATAAAAACGACCTCTTTACCCACAATTTTGATGATAATTGACCTTGACAATTTTGCAAATTGACCTCTATATTTTGCGATTTTACGAATTGAATTATTTTGGTTCTAAAAAAACAAAAAAAGCGCATGTCATATAAAAAAAGACCTCTCTACCCCCACTTTTGGTAATAATTGACTTTCACAATTTCGCAAATTGACCCCTATATTTTCCGATTTTACGAATTGAATTATTTTGCTTCTAAAAAACAAAAAAAAAACCGCCTTTCATATAAATAATTCAATTCATAAAATCAGAAAATATAGGGGTCAATTTGCAAAATTGTCATAGTCAATTATTATATAAATTGGGGGTAAAGTGGTCTATTTTATATGACAGACGTTTTTTTGTTTTTTTCGAAGCAAAATAATTCAATTCGTAACATCTAAAACATAGGGGTCAATTTGCAAAATTTTCAAAGTCAATTATTATAATTGGGGGTAAAGCAGTCTTTTTTATATGAGAGGCTTTTTTTTTTTAGAAGCAAAATAATTTAATTCGTAAAATCGCAAAATATAGGGGTCAATTTGCAAAATTGTCAAAGTCAATTATTATCAAAATTGGGGGTAAAGCGGTTTTTTTTTTTCAGAAGCAAAATAAGTCGATTCGTAAAGTCGGAAAATATAGGGGTCAATTGGTAAAATTATCAAAGTCAATTATTATCTAAATTTGGGGTAAATCGGTCTTTTTTATATAGTAGGCAATTTTTTTATATTTTTTAGAAGCAAAATAATTCAATTCGTAAAATCGCAAAACATAAGAGTCAATTTGCAAAATTGTCAAAGTCAATTATTATCAAAATTGGGGTAAAGCGGTCTTTTTTATATGACAGACGTTTTTTTTTTAGAAGCAAAATAATTCAATTCGTAAAATCGAAAAACATAGGGGTCAATTGGCAAAATTGTCTAAGTTAATTATTAACTAAATTGGGGGCAAAGCGGTCTTTTTTATATGACAGACGATTTTTTTATATTTTTTAGAAGCAAAATAATTCAATTCGTAAAATCGCAAAACATAGGGGTCAATTTGCAAAATTGTCAAAGTCAATTATTATCAAAATTGGGGATAAATTCGTTTTTTCATATCATATGTTGATTTTTATTTTATTTTTAGATAATTCAATTCGAAAAATCGTAAAATATAGGGGTCAATTTGCAAAATTGTCAAAGTCAATTATTATCTAAATTGGGGGTAAAGCGGTCTTTTTATATGATAAGCGATTTTTTTTTAATTTTTTAGAAGCAAAATAATTATATTCGTAAAATCGCAAAATATAGGGGTCAATTGGCAAAATTTTCAAAGTCAATTATTATCTACATTGGGGGTAAAACGGTCTTTTTATATGACAGACGGTTTATTTTATATTTTTTTTGAAGCAAAATAATTCAATACGTAAAATCGCAAAATATAGGGATCAATTTGCAAAATTGTCAAAGTCAATTATTATCAAAATTGGGGGTAAAATGATCTTTTTATATCATAAGTGGTTTTTTTTTTTTTTTTTTTTAGAAACAAAATAATTCAATTGGTAATATCATGGAACATAAGGGTCAATTTATTTTTAGTTTTAATTATTTTGATTCAAAGGTTATAAATGTCTTTTATTAATTGAAGATTATCTAAACTTTTAATTAATTTTTTTTTAAAAAAAGGGTAAGAGTGTCTATTTACAGACCGAGTCAACTCGCCAAGTCACATACTAGTTACGCACGCCACATGGCATCATTTCAGGGCCATCCCGCATGTGAGGGCGAGTTACGGTGCCCGCACCCTAGAAGCCCCGAAGTGTTATACATCAGAAAGAAAAGGAACTTCCAAAAGGGAAGTGTGGAAATACTATTTCCCGAATGGACATTTCTCATTTTGATCTCGAGATCAAAATGCGGGCTCATTAAATGAGAGATCCAAATGCGGGAATATTCAAAATGCGGCGCATTTTGCGCATTTTGAATATTTTAAGTTAAACCCACTTGTAGGCGTCTATATAAACCCAGCACTCTTACAATTTATCACCGCAAAACAATTAATTCATACCAAAATGATGATACGCCTAATATCTGCAATCCTTGAAATACTTGTTTGGATTCTTGTTCAAGCTTTGAGGAGGAGCAAGTATGTTTGGATTACTGTAGCAATGGGTCTCAGATTTGCAGCTTTTCTCATCATCAAACCTCTGGAAGAGTCACCTATTCACAATTTCCTAGCCATGTCCCTGTACACTCTCGCCGCATTTAGCTCATACTACATCCCGCTCAGGATCTGCGAGTGGTTCGACGAACAATTGAAAGCCATGGATAGACGCTTTAATGAGCTGGCTGTTAAGAGCTTTTATCATGATAATATTACTCACGCCTGCCGCTTGTTTTGCCGCAGTGTCACGGCAACTTTCATGCATTTGCTTTCTCTCTATATGGGCTCGTCGAAAGAGTACCCGGAGGATCTTGTTTGTTGGGTCTTTAGCTTATGGGCTGGTTCCGTTGTGCTCATAAGCTACGGAACAATGACGGAAGACGACTACGGAGTGGCAGTTGCCCTAATCGACGTCGTACTTAACCAACTAAATATAGGAAGTAATTTCCCAATGGTATGGTTTGCTGTTCTTTTAGTCATAACTCAAACTTCCAGGATAATTATAATACCAATTATTATAAAGTTTAACGTATGGTACGGTGATCCTCCTTGTCCCCGTGTATGGAATCCCAAACTACCTATCAGTAATGTTGCTCCCCCACCAAGGGATCAAACTCCACAGTCGTCTACTCCGGCGACCACTTCAGAGGCACCACAATCTCCAACTCCACAGTCGTCTCCTCCGGCGGATCAAACTGTGGTTTGATTAATTAGAAGAAGAAAGAGGTTCCTTTCATCATGTATGTAATATTCATTTGTCTTTTTGGATTTTAAATTGCAATTTAAGTTTTTAATGTTTTTGAAATATTTGATTCAATGGCATATTTAATTTTTTCTTTTTTTTATTAAAGTTCTGTGAATTGTTGACATGGATTACTAATTCTTTTTATAATGTTTAATGTTTATTTTGAGTTTTGATTAGTTTATTCTTTTCCTCAGGAGCATTAGTCATTGGAGATTGGAGTTTGGAGGCTTGAAGAAATTAAATTTTGCTTATTGACTAGACGCGTATGGTGTTGTACGAAATTTAGGTGTATTTTGCATAGAGAATTTCACTTTGGATACCACAATTGTACCTACTTTAGGGATTTGATACCACAATTATTTATGTCGATACATTTGATACCATATCTCAAATCAACTTTACATATTTAATACTTCCTCAAATTAATGATGGAACTGTCACGTGCCCGTTAGTTATCGTGAAATCTGAATTTGGGAGGAGACTCATTCCAGTTAGCCTTAATTGTCTTCCTCTTCATTCACAATCACAAAAGCAAAAATGTCTTCCTCTTCAACTGCAAACTTCAAACGTTATTTTAGCACTGAAAGGGTGTTGAAGTGTTTTTGTCAAGAAAACACCATCTTCAAGACCTCTTGCAAGAATGGAATCTCCTAACTGTCACGTTATCACTTAACGACAACCAAAAATGTACCAAAAATGCAATTCTCTCAATAAAATAATAAGAAACTTTCTCTTGACACTTTCTTTCCATGTGTTAAGCGATTTTGAGATGAGGGGAGCGAAATTAAGGTGATGAATTGTTAATGTGTGTTTTGTCATTCATGACTAGAAAATCTACGGAAAATTATGGTTGACGTCCGAGTTTGCTATAAAAAATCCCCCCTCCCCCCCCAACCCCATGAGGTGGCGAAATTAAGTTGATGCATAATCGTCTGACGTCTGAGTTTGCTAGTGTATTTCCTCCCTCAAAATAGTGACGTCTGAGTTTGCTATATTTCCGGCCAAAAATAATGAAGTCTGAGTTTGCTAAAACTAACTCCCTTTTAGAATAATTATGATGCCATGTTTGACGCTGTTTAAAACATAAACAATTCCACCGGGCAAGACGCACAGCAAATGGGGATCACAAAACAATTAATTCTCCCAATCTATTAATATACTCGATCAGTCAAATTAAGTTTGTCAGAAGATTAGGAAATCTACGGAAAATTATGGTATAAGAAACACTAAATCGTAAAATGCTAATTCATTCGGGTAAATTTGAAATGCTTTGAGTTTCTCTTCCAAAAGCTCAGAGTTAATTCCTTTTTTCTTTTTCTTTTGAGAAAATTGTTTTTTCGGTAGCATATGATATGCTGACTTGTACTTTTGGTACCATTGAATATGAAAATGCAAATTTGGTACCATAAGATAGGTTTTCATTGCAATTTTGGTACTAAACCCAATTTTTCTACAAAGTTAATGGCAATTTACCCCCTACTAAATGCATAATGTTCAATTTAACCCCTCGTGGTTTAAAAATTTATAGGCGGCACTTAATCCACATTTATTATGATAATGTGATTTTTTACCCATTGTGTTATGATAAATGTGGCAATTTATCCCCCTATGTTAAATAAAATAGTTTGCATGCATACTCTCAATTTCGGCAAGTGAGTTACAATCTCCGGCTGAAGGGGATAAATTGATTTATTTCCAACTATAGAGGAATAAATTGAACATTATGCATTTCATAGGAGGTAAATTGCCATTAACTTTATAGAGAAATTGAGTTTGGTCCCAAAATTGCAATGAAAACATATCCTATGTTACCAAATTTGTATTTTTGTATCTAATGATACCAAAAGTGCAAATCATCCTATCATATGGTAACAAAAAAACAACTTTCCCTTTTTCTTTTTGTATTAGGATTGTTTCTTTTCATTAATTTAGTTCATAAACAATGGCGAAGCGATTAGTAGTCAATTTATAACATGCGTAAACCTCTATCCCACTGGATAAGATGTCGATGTCTCAGCCCTGAATATTCAGGCTTTCTGCTAAGTTCAATATATTATCAGTAGTTTTTCTTTCTCTCTTAATCTCAATTTCTGCTAAGAGAATAATTCATTATCCAAACGGTGTGAACATGTTCAAAAAGATACAACATTACACACACATTAAAGTCAAACACACTACCATTAATATAAAATAATAATTATTTGGCTAATTACAAAGCGAATCATTTTAGAATCCGAGTTGTACTTATTTCTAAGCTAACTAAGTTAATTAAAACATATTTTCAATGCCCTATTTGACGCCGTTTAAAACATAACCAATCTTTTATTTCACTAAGGTCGACAGGTCGGTCATGTCCGGCTTTAATAACATTGGTATACAAACGGAGTTATAATTAAACACCGTTTAATATAATTATACAACATATGTGCACTCTTTTACAATTTGTCACCACAAAACAATAAATTCTCCCCTTCTATATATACATTCGATCAGTCAAATTAAGTTTCTCCATTAATTAATTCATACAGCAAAATGATGATGCGCCTAATATCTGCAATCCCTAAAATACATGTATGGATTCTTGTTCAAGCTTTGAGGAGGAGCAAGTACGTTTGGATTACTGGAGCAATGGGTCTCAGATTTGCAGCTTTTCTCATCATTAGACCTCTGGAAGAGTTATTTATTCACAATTTCTTAGCCACGTCCCTGTACGCTCTTGCCGCCTTAACCTCATGCTACATCCCGTGCAGGATCTACGAGTGGTTCAATAAACAAACGAAGGCCATGGAAGTATTCTCAGCTTGCCGCTTGATTTGCCGCAGTGTGACGGCAACTTTCATGCCATTTGTTTCTCTCTATATGAGCTCGTCGAAAGGGTACCAGGATGATCTTGTTTGTTGGGTGTTTAGCTTATGGGCTGGTTCCGTTTGTGCTCATAAGCTACGTAACAATGATGACCGCAGATGACTACGGAGTGGCAGATGCCCTAATCGGCATTGCTGTTCTTCCCAAACTTATTATAGGAAGTAATTTCATCATGGTATGGGTTGCCGTTCTTTTACTCAATTATTATAAACTTTAATGTATAGTATGGCGATCCTCCTTGTCCCCGTGTATGGGATCCCGAACTACCTATAAGTAATCCCTCATGTACGACAAACAGTAGTAATGTTGCACCCCCATCAAGGGATCAAACTCATGAATCTCCTCGGGCGACCACTTCAGAGGATCCACAATATCCAACTCCACATTCGTCTCCTCCGGCGAACCAAACTGTGGTTTGATTAATTAGAAAAAAAAAGAGGTTCATTTCATCGTGTGTATATTCATATGTGTATATTGATGTTTGTTTATGATTTAGGGATTATCTTAATTATAGTAAGTATTTTGCTCTATTATAGTGCTCTATTTGATTCATTTACAAAATTCAGTTGGTGAAATAGAGCATTATAATAATAGGACAAACCTACTATTATATTATATTTAGGGCTGAAAATCAAATTAAGTTACTCGATACTCGGCTCGAGCTCGTTTGATAAAAACTCGTTTGAGTTCGGTTCGGTAAGAAATCAAACCAAGCTCAAACACAAAATTTCAAGCTCGATAAAATTCAAATCAAGCTTGAACAACGTGTCGTTTGATACTACTCAGCTCGTTTACACCCCTACATATTATATTATAGTGTTTGGTGAAAATTTTAGGGCTTGTTTGTTTGGTGCTTGGGAAAGTAGTTTGTGTAAGAGATAAGTTAATTTATGTCAAATCACAGTAGAGTTTGTGTAAGTTTTGTTTAGAGATAAAAGAATTGTTGTTTGTTTGGGTTTTGAGAGAGTAGTTTGAGAAAATTGAGAAATAAAAAATTTATTTTAAAAAATAAAAAATATGTTTGTTTGGTATTTCCCAAACACGAAATTTTTTTGAAAAACGCCAAACAAACATGCCCTTAAGCTTCGATAGATTGAAATTCTAACCAACTCGCGTCGTTCGTACCTACGGCGTTGGAATCATGCTAGCCCTTTCTTTGGCCGACACCTGGCCAATAAAGGCCCACCAGGCGTGGTTCCTACAAATTGTAAACCATGGTTTAACCACTTATAAAACACGGAAATAAAAAAATAAAAATGAACTTTAGTAAATCCCTAATTTTTATCATTTATCTTGTCACTTTACAATTCCTAAAAAAAATCTCACTTTCTTCTCTGGATGTATTTTGTGAAAAGATATGGTGATTTTTAATATCCATAACTATACATTTATATTATGTAAATTTTAGTATTTGATCAACCATATGAATACAAAAAAGTTAACAACATTTTTTTGACTATCCTATTCATAGACTTAGAAGTTTTAGCGCTGGTAGATGTTGGAATTTATATTCTATATGTGAATAAAATTAGTTGAGAGTAAAGGGTCGTGTCTGTTTGATCTGAAGAGGTACCCTTTGGATCGAAACAGTACAATCCAAACATTGTGTCTCTTGCGAAAAGATATTTTTTAAGTCTATAAATAGGAGACTTAATCTGACCAATTAAGAATCCTTTTTCCGACAATAATCAAAATAAAATTACTCTCATCTCAACTTTAAATTTATGTCGAGTTTTCTATTTGGTTCGGTTCGCCGTGGGTTCATTATTTGGGCAAATAATGAACAACAGACTGTTGTATCTTGGGAGACTACCGGGAATCAAACTGTATGCACTGTGGCAGCCCCGGAAATATTGTCTTAAGGAAATTTGTTTCGACAAGCCTCAGTCTAATTTCCTCATTTTTTACGTAAAGATTAAAGTGATATTTGGTCTCGATACAAGTAAGTATTTCTCACTATTTTTTTTATGTTAGATCAAAATATTTAAGCACATAGATTGTTAGACACCAACAATCTTAAGACAATATCAATTTGTTTAACTAATCTGTGTGAATGCATACTTATTTATTAAGATCAAATCGTGTTTGCCAATTGAAATAAATGAATAGGTGATTACGATTCTTATTAGTAAACTGAATATTAAAATCTGCTAGATTTATATATTCATGGTTGTATGCTTGTATGATTTATTTTCTGTAATTTTGAAAACCAAGGTTTTTTTTTTATTATCGGTGAGAGAAAACAACTCGCTGTACATTAAAAATGGAGATGAAAAACTTCATCTCAAAGGATTTCTTTTTTAAGGTTCACTAGATTAGTGTCTTTATTTTTAATTGGCACAAAGATGCAAGTGAAGCGATAAATTTGCTAGTACTATGTGATACTGCGTAATCATGTTATGTAGTGAATCGGTGCATTGCATTGCCGAATCGGTGCATGTGAAGTGTTAGTGGGATTTTTATTAGTGAGATTTATTCTCGTAAGGATGATGACAATGAAGTTTGATATTTGCATGTTTAAAGTTACTAATGAGGACTTTATCCCATTAATTATCTAAATATATGATCAAGCCATAGAGACATATATAGTACCATTTAATCCTAAATTGGAGTTTCACATCGATCATTTCAAAGCGATCAAATATCGCTTACTCGTAAGGAAAATGATCAAATAAATGAAAGATTATGTGAAGTTCTGATATCTTCACAGTAATTATGTCAATTCCATTTTAACAGAGAAATTTAAAAGTCATTCACAATCATATCGTTATGTATAACAATCTGATTTTTGTGCAATGTATTAATTAAATTAATAAAAGTGGACTAAAATTTCTATGAAGGAATTCTGTAAACTCTAATGTAAAGAATTCATGGAAATTATAATAATGTAAAACGGTGTGGAATTTGGATGGAACAGAAAGTTCATCTAATAAATTCGAGAACATGGAATTGAAGCAATATGTTTCAATCAATTGGTTCACTGTGGAATGAAGAGGCGCCGTTTAATTACTCAACATGAGTGCATTAGTTTGGTTTCTTTGTAGAGTCGTGTATCTACAAATTGGTGTGACCACTAATTGTTATTAATTAAATACGATATATAGAGCTATTAAACATTAAATTAGTTGACCATTGTTGTGTAAATATAACATGCAACATGAAACGGTACATCTGAGTTGATGCATTTGAGATGATTATTGCCTAATTCCATTGTTGTAATATGTCGATCGTATACTTGAATTGCGTCAATAAGTATACAAATTATTTGATTTCTTGTCTTCATAATTACTTCTTATATAAATATTTTAGTGGTGCACTAATTTATTTTATTGATTGATGCAAATCATACTTGTATTATTGGTTCATTACATGTAAATAATGATTTGAATAAATTAAGTTTTAATGACATGAGCATTGAAATATGAATCTTATTTGAGTATATGATTCATAGTTCGTGTACATCATAACTGTGACTTATACTTATGTGGGACAAATGATATTTGTAATTACTAATAACCTTTATATGAAGATAAATGGCTAATTAGTATTTTCTATTATATCAATATTTTATGTGGAAAAATATTGATAATAAAGATAAATCATTTGTGAAATAAGTAAAGTAATAGCGGTATTTGATTGAGAAAATATTGCTTATATTTATAATTTATTCGTGAAATAAATATAAATATTTTATTGAGCAAATATTGATAATATTTTATTTGTGAGAAATAATTATAAACTATTTGAGAAATAAATATCAATATTTTATTGGAAAAAAAATATTGATTGTATTTATAACTTATTTGTGATATAATTATGATTTATTTGTGAGAAATAAGTATATACTTATAATTTATTTGTTTGCGAAACAAATATGTAAAAGTTCAAAAATTTTGAACTAATCAGTCATGTGATTTTAAATCATTACTAACTCGTGGAGTTTAAATGTAATTGATCACATATATTTTATTGCATTATTTATTGAATAATAAATATGAGGCAATAAATGTATTTATGAAATACATAGAAATACATTTGTGAAATACAAATTTGGTTGATGGAATAAGAAAAATAAAAAAACTCTTATATCCAAATTGTGGGGGTAAATACGAATATATTCATTTACACAAGAGTGTGTTAAATTAGGAATAATTCGTCAAATAATTTACCTAGCTCAACTCAATTAAATTCGGGTTTACTTGACAACTTGTGGGGGGAAAGCTCGCTAGATGTCTACACACATACTAAGTCGAGTTTCATACAAGAAAGTCAATTATCATTCCATATGAGGTATGGCAAATACCTTAAAATGTGGGGGGTATTTGGGTCAGATTCGGTTTCACAACCGAAAAAGAAAATAACTTAAAAATATTAATTACTACTAGCTTATGCGATAAATAGTAGTAGCTCATATTTTGTGTATTTAAATCTGACATAATTGTAATAATGTGAACCGAGTTACGTGATATAACAATAATTGAGAATATAAGAAGGATTTGAGAATCATTTCTTATAAATTGATCTTTCTTTTGGTTCAGATTTATTTTCAGTTTGTGTGGTTTACTGATATTAAAATCTGATAAAGTAATATTATTTATTACTTACATCAACATTTCTACAATTTATAATTAGAGTTAATTATAAATTATTTGTTATGCGAGAATAAAAAGTATGGTCTAATCATTTTAGATTATAATATCTATTTAAAAGTCATTAAATATTTTGCAAAAATATTTAATTGATTTTGATCTAGAGGGTTTACCTTGTGAAACTTATAATTATTTTTAATTATAAACTACTTTATTCTAAGAGAATATACATATGAATCGATCTCTAAAGAGGTCAATCTCTAACTTCAACATGAGTTTGTTGATGAGTTGAAAAGACATATGAGTTAAAAGCTCGAAGTTATTTGATCAAGATATTCTAACTTATATGTTAAAGAATTAAACTCGAACATATAAATAGATTATGTCACGTTCCTATACCGTGGATAGAAAGAGGCGATTGACAGCAAGTCACATTCATAAAATTGGTAGACCTCGAGGAGTGAACCAATTAGATGTAGATGTGTTTTTAAATTAAAGAGTTTAAAAACTTTGATAAGTCAATCGATAAAAACTAGGCTAGACTAGTAGCCAAGTTGCCTTATAAAAGAAATAATTTTACTTCTTTGACTCATATTCACTAACGATTTAAGATAATATCCATTTGAATGTTAATAGCTCTAATTGCTATATACAATGGATGTTACAATTATCATCATTATTGGTGAATTAAATGAGAAAATTTATAAGGAGTAACTAGAGAGTTTCATTGTTAAATAAAAAGAAAACATAGTTTGCAAAACTTATGTATTTTCTTGTTGACGTTTAACAAACTCCTAAATAATGACACGAAAAATGTGAAAGTGTCACTAACAAATTTTGACTGTCATATTAATAAATATGACAAGTGTGTCCATATAAACTAACTAGATAATTGAGTATCAGAATTTGTTTATATGCAAATGATATGTTAATATTTGAGACTAATACTGTGAGTATTAAATCCATTGAGAAAATATTAACTTATGATATGAAAAACTTCGGATTAATCAATCATGATTAAGAGGTCATGTGATGATATTAAACTATCTCAAGCACATTATGTGAGATGAGTTATAAATAATTTAATACTTATGAAAAGGGATTTCATAATTCTATTTAATTCATACCTTGTGTGCAATACGAGAATAAATGTGATATAGTATCACAATTTGAGTATGCTCATAAAATTAGATGTCACGCATATATCGTAAAATGCAAGAGGTTAGACATCGTCTCTTTAGCTAATAAACTAAGGAGATACATGAGCAATCTTAGCAAGATTCGTTGCGATGCATTAATGAGAATGCTTGAATCTTGATAGAATACATACATATGTGCATTAGATTTGGAAAATTTTCAAACGATCCAGGAGGGATATAGTAATGCAAATTAAACTTCTAAGTTTATAAGCGGATATGTATTCAATTTCGGAGGCACCGCTATTTCCTGAGAATCTTCAAACGCGTATAGCTCAATCCACTATGAAATTAGAGTGTATAGCATTGGATAAAGCTAGTAAAGAATTTGAGTGGCTTCACAAAATTCATGGAATATATTTTAATATGACTGAAAATTGTGTTAGTCATACATAAAATGCGATAATCAAGCGGTGATACACAGAGCTCAACAAACTCTATGTATAATTGTAAATTCACGACATAATTGTTGTCGTTAATACAATACCGAGAGACATCTACTTTCAAATAGAATGGACTTTATAAAGTCAAGAGATAATCCTAATTCCGGATATTAAAGGTTTATCTAGAGAGTAGTATGTGCATCGAGGGGAATGGGCTTAAAGCCTAAATTAGACTAAGTTACCTCGTACGGAAACCTAACCTGGCAACTGGAGATCCCACGGACCAGGTTCAATAGGACAACCAGTCTTGGCTAACTTAAAAGAAAGCACTTAAGTATACTCTATCCCATTCTTATGATGCAATAAGTGCAAGCCTACCGCGTTTATATGGTTAAGCAAATGCTTTTAATGACGTCTATACCTTGTCAAGAACAAGTAGAGTATGGTAGGATACTCTTGATAGACGCGGTCACCTATGTTAGTGTGAGCTGGGTCGGCTCATTGAGAATTTCTTTATAGGTTGGAATTCTCTTAAGCACTCGCATAACCAAGAATGTTCAGGGCCAAAACGAACACAACCGAGAACTTGAAGCAAATCGGTTTAATGCTGTGTTAAGTTTATTGTCTTGGTTTACATCAACAGCCGACGGTTCAAGATGAAATATTTCACCGATTGGCTAAGTAAATCTGATAAGCTTTAACTAGGGAAGGTTCAAGATGAAATATTTCACCTATCTCGATGCGGTATTATTCCTAAAGAAATTTCGACATGAGGAGAACTATTTTATTCATGTTGGGGATTGTTGGAATTTATATTCTATATGTGAATAAAATTAGTTGAGAGTAAGGGGTCGTGTCTGTTTGATCTGAAGAGGTACCATTTGGATCGAAACAGTACAATACAAACATTGTGTCTCTTGCGAAAAGATATTTTTTGAGTCTATAAATAGGAGACTTAATCTGACCAATTAAGAATCCTTTTTCCGACAATAATCAAAATAAAATTACTCTCATCTCAACTTTAAATTTATGTCGAGTTTTCTATTTGGTTCGGTTCGCCGTGGGTTCATTATTTGTGCAAATAATGAACAACAGACTGTTGTATCTTGGGAGACTATCGGGAATCAAACTGTATGCACTGTGGCAGCCCCGGAAATATTGTCTTAAGGAAATTTGTTTCGACAAGCCTCAGTCTAATTTCCTCATTTTTTACGTAAGATTAAAGTGATATTTGGTCTCGATACAAGTAAATATTTCTCACTATTTTTTTAATGTTAGATCAAAATATTTAAGCACACAGATGGTTAGACACCAACAATAGACATTTAAATATATTTTATACCCTCTTGTTACTATATTAAGTTAACAAAAAAGTTGATTAATGAAAATATTTTTTTCTCAATTGGTACAATTAATGAAAGCTAATTAAGAATTTTAAAGGAATACAAATTTGCAGATAAAAATTATTTATTTATCCTTACAATGCAGAATGGAAAATATTGATTATTCTACAATAATTAAAAATATTATCCATTCAATTTCATGAACTGCATATTTGCATAATTACTTCACAAAATTAGGACAACCTGCTACATTTAATTGTATATTAAAAAAGGAAAAAGCTTCTCAGTTGGTTTCAAGTTCTGTGCAAAGTTGGGCCAACAAAACTATTCTGTCTTATTTTATAATCTTAAATTAAAAATATTTCTCTATAGAAAATATTACTCAACTAGTCAACTTTATTGTGAGATTATAAGAAAACCATTGAACTCAATTTCCTTTAAATATTAGCCGGTGTAATGAAAAAATAGTGGGACTGTTGGAGGTAAACAAAAAGAGGAAAAAATACAAAAGTCATTGTTAATAAGGTCTATGTTTCTTTTTTATGTTTAATCGGTGGCTGAGTAAACAAGCCCAGTCATAAACGGCAGAAAATTAGTACATATTCCGGTAAATTTAATCCATTCGGGTGTTGGATGAATGCCACATAGACATGTAGGCAGTGGCGGAGCCACATTAAGAGGAGAGGGGGGCATGGATCCCCCTGAAAATTTTTCCTACCTTGTTTTTATGTGTGTAAATATTTGTACTATGGTATTATTTATATAAATCTTATAATATATTTTTAAATAGACCCCCTAATTATAATTATAATTCTAATTAAAAGGGGTCCATGTTTATTAGAGTCTGATAAAGCTAACAAGTCTAAATTCACAAAGTCGACATTAACTCAAACTCTAGCATATTCTTTTATTTTGCAATTAAATTTTAAGAAATAACACTTGCAAAATATCAAGAGACTCCAACTTCATATAAATTTTTTTTCATCTTCATCTCTATTATCACAAAACTTGCCTACTAAAAAATTGTTCAAAACACAAATTCTACCAAAAGAAGTACATGTTATAGTTTTTTATAGTAGGAGGAGAAACCATTGATTCTTGAGGGAGATGTGAATGAATTAAGTATATTTATATTGGTATTTTATCTAATGCTTGTTAGTTGATATAAATAGGTCATGAGACGATTTCGTCGACATTATAAAAAAAATCTCATTCTATCAAATTTGATTTTGAGCTTGAATTAATTTCATTGAAGTTTCATTTTTGTTGAATTTTTATTATTAATATTTTAAATTATGGTCTTTAATTTTATAGTGGACCCCGGTGAAAAATAATTCTGGCTCAGCCACTGCATGTAGGGACAATTTTTTGTCCTTACATGTTCATGTGTCTTTCATCCAACTCCAATGGATTAAATCCACTAGTGTAGGATCTAAGTAACCCATAAACGTCACAATAACGGCACACTGGATCTTGAACGGCATAAAAATGGCACAAAGGCTGCGGTTTGTTGGCCAAATGGTGGTTTTCAAACCTAATGCGGTCGATAGGAACCTTCGACCTGACCCAGAAACCGAACTAGGCTATCAGCGAGCGAGCGAGCTCCATCGCCATCCAGATCCGTCGGAAAAATGGACAAAAAGTCAGCACCCAACAATAAATTGAGAAAAAGTTTGCTTCGGGCTCGGTCACGACTTGAACAGGAGCGTGGGCCGTGGGAGTGGAGGCAGTGCAGCTCCCAACGTAAGGAAGGTGGCGGTGGCTGCGATGAAATAATTGATTTTCAGAAACCGGGAAAGTTGGGAATAAATGGAGAATTAAACGAACCAGATTCTAATTTTTGTATCTGAAAAAAAAAATCTGAATTTATATAGAATCTCTAATCAGAAATTTTCATATCCCGCCTACACTGTTGTTGAAAATTTGAATTTTTTGAGAGGTTAACCATGGTTTTGAGAAGATTTTCAAAAGAAAAAAAATTGTTGCCACATGGCATAAATTAATTGGCTGAACCTGCCACGGCAATTCTGCCGGGTGTCAAACAAAGCAAAGGCTGGAACGATTCTTCCCTATATGCAAAGTTCATGAAAAGGTGAACCAAATAAAAATTAGGTTATTTAAATCCTACCCAGTGAATTTAATTTATTGGGATTGGATGAATAACACATGATCATAAAAGAACAAAAAAATTATCTTTTTATGTTCACGTGATATTTATCTAGCACTCGAATGAATTAAATCCAATCACATGATATCATCTAGCAGCCGAGTGGATCCATCATGTAGGTACTAATTTTCCTAAATCCTAAATAAAAGTTTCCCTATTTAAGTTGGTTCATTCCACCAACAAAATATTTTATCACTAGCATCTCACTCATTATTCCCCCAATAAACCAAACATTTCGTTCAATGAGTTTTGGAAAAGGATGGAGTTTCAACCACAGTTCGGATTTTTATACTAGATATATTGAAGAGCTTGAGGAACAATATGCTGAGGACGACGAATTATTTCAACTCGGATTCAATGCCCAAATTGAAATTGCTCGGCATTATGCTCAAAGAGTTACCACTAGAAGCACCCCTTTCGATTTATCAGAAAAAAGGAAAAAAAGAAGTAAAGTTCAAAATAAAATGGCGGCAAATACAGCAGAATCTAGAATGGTGAAAGCAATAAGGGTTCATGAATTAGGAGGCCCTGAGGTATCCCTTTTTCTTTTTTTCCTTGCGGTCATTAATTATCTCCTTTTTTCTCGATCTCTGTATTTTTTTGGATTAAGTATGTGATAATTGGAATTGGGTTTATATTAGTTGGATGAATTTTTTTAAATCAGTTTATTTCCAATTGTTCTATTGTGTTTTTCTTTGTTTTCTATAGTTCCTATTTAGTTTTTTTTACCGAATTTCCCCTTTGCATATTGGAAGGAAGAATCACAATTTTAGTGATGTAATTGCTTATCTTATATTTTTCTGGTTCATGATTTTAAAAAAGTTGGGGAATTTTTGTTCTTACTATCTTGATTTATTACTTAAAATTATGTTTTGGGCATGACATACCTTTTAGCAACTTAACTTTCTGTAATATGCCTAATTTACAATCTACTGCCCTGTAAGGAGGAAATATGCAGATTAAGCCTTCGTGAAACCAAAAGACGAGTGGGTAGTGGTTTTAATTTTTTATTTACTTAATAATATAAAGTGGCATTTCATTCTTAACAAAAAAAAAATTAAGTGGAAAAGCTTAGGGAGGTGGTGAACCTCCTTTGAATATAGATGGAGGAGGTGTTTATAGCAATTTTTTTTACAATAAGGTAAATTGCCTACTTCGAAGATCACATGGAGGTATGTTGCTATTAATAAAGTTAACTCTGCATCATATAGTGATCTATCAACATTTTCTTTTTACCTCTTAATGCCTTGGGTGACAGGTCTTGAAATGGGAGGATGTGGAAATAGGGGAACCAAAAGACGGAGAGATCAGAGTAAAAAATAAGGCCATTGGGTTTAACTTCTTCGATGTCTATTTTCGGAAAGGGGTTTACAAAGCTTCAACTCCCTTCACTCCAGGTCAAGATTCTTCGTTTCTCATTCTCTTAATAATTCTTGTCGATATGAGGTTGTAAGTACTACTACTTGCTATTGTATGTTTTGATGATTATCTTTACGTTGGCATATCCTACACATGTACATTTATAACAATCTTTTCATGAACCGATAATAATGACAGGTATGGAGGCAGTTGGTGTGGTGACTGCTGTAGGTCCGGGACTTACCGGAAGAAAACTTGGAGATATTGTTGCATTCGCAGGTACACCAATGGGTGCATATGCGGAAGAGCAAATCCTTCCTGCGAAATCAGTAGTTACCGTGCCTTCTTCTATTGATCTTATTACAGCAGCAGCTATTATGCTCAAGGGAATGACTGCACAGTATCTAGTTCGACAATGCTTTAAAGTGCGTCAAATTTTGTTGTCTGTCTAATGAAAAAATAATTAAATAGGTAGTTTAATTTAATTAAAAATTTGATGAATGGTGTGATGATTGCTTAGGTTGAACCAGGACACACGGTCCTTGTTCATGCAGTGGGTGGGGTAGGGTCACTCTTGTGCCAATGGGCAAATGCTTTAGGTGCCACAGTTATTGGAACTGTCCCGACTCAAGAGAATGCAGCTCAGGCCAAAGATGATGGATGCCACCATGTTATACTGTACAAGGAAGAAGACCTTGTGGCTCGTGTTAATGAAATAACATCTGGGAAAGGAGTCGAAGTTGTCTATGATTCTGTTGGAAAGGACACTTTTGAGGTAATAATGAATTTTATTGCTCTATGGATGTAAAAGAATTGATTAGATATTCATATTATATTCTGGTTTTTGATACTCTCTCTTTTTTGATAGACAAAATGATAATTCTCTTAATTTTTCTTGTGACGTAGTTATTCCTAAATATGTTTTTATTATTTATTTTGATAAACTTGTTCTGGCTGATGCAACTGTTACATCAACTATTACAGATATAGAGGTTAATTAAAATAACATTTCATTTATTAAGATATAAAATGACTAAAATACCCTCATATATATCAAACTTCAGCCCTTGCAGAGTAAGGGTCTTACACAAGTACCTAAATTGCCTAAATTGAGTTCTAATTCATATTTAGATTTTTGTCACCTACTAATTGCACTATTGGAGCACAATTTTGTAGAAACTTTACCGCGTTCAAACTTTATCTATTTGTAACTCTTGTTCTCTAAGTCTTTTAACTGGAAACTGTGTGATCAGGGATCATTGGCTTGTTTAAAAATACGAGGATACATGGTGAGTTATGGACATTCATCGGGTGTACCAGACCCGGTGCCTTTATCAGTACTTGCAAGAAAATCTCTGTTCTTGACGAGGCCTAAACTGATGCAATACAACCTGACGCGCGATGAACTGCTGGAAGCTGCTGGAGAGCTTTTTGATAAAGTTGAATTGGGTCAATTACGGGTTCGTGTAAATCATACTTACCCTTTATCTCAGGCGGCACAGGCGCATGCGGATTTTGAGAGTCGAAAAATATCGGGATCTGTAGTACTTATACCATAGGGGTGTTGAGTTTGTTGTTGTTTGAGTGTTAGTAGTATTTGGTATCTTAGAGTTGTTTCTGTAGTCTCCGTATCGTATCGTGTAGCGTATAGGTGTACATTTTGCCTTGTTCGGTTAAGATTGATCTCCTACTTGTTGAATGATATTGATAAAAGTATGGGGGAGAAAGATTATGATTCCCTAAATGTTAGTTCTATTTGGTATCTTCGAGTTATTTTTGTAGTCTCCGTATCTTGTAGAATATCGGTGTACCTTTGCCTTGTTTTGTTAAGATTGATCTCTTGCGTCTTGTATGGGGGAGAAAAATTGTTTTGATTTGCTGAATGTTTATATAAAATGCTTAGTTTAGTTTATGAGAAGGTTCTGATGATGGGATTTCTTGATACTGATTTGGAGGGAATTTGTACTTTGATTGATTTTGGCCCTGCCTTTTTCCAATAGTTTGTGGATCATTTGATTAATGAATTTACAGTATGTATACAACCTTAAGGCTATGTAAAATGATAGAGACACCCCTTAAAATTTCAATAATCATTAAAAGGAATCTCTACATTAAATTTTAATATATAGATGCATGCCTTGGTGTTAGTTTTTCAGAAAGATATATATTTTGGTTTTAATTTTCTAGCAGATGATTTCCTCGCAACAATTCTAATGAAATAAGCATTTCACATTTATTCAACCTCGATTTTGATCTTGACCAACCTTCGACACAAACATATCATGTTCATATGGATCAATGTTACCTTGGTTTCAACAGAAAAAGGTTCGAGTGGTTTTGGAGAGAAAATTGAATCACAATTTAGATTGAGTTTGAATGCTTAGGTTTTGAGCCAAAAAATATTGTCTGGATTGGTCCAAATTTTACTAAACAGTAGCAAATGTTTTTGAGCCAAAAAATAGCAATCTCCAATCATAAACCAGATTCTGAGAAAATGTGAAACTTACCAGCAAATAGTCATTGGACTAATTTCACATTTTCCATTTCTAAAGATATAAGAATTGGATTCATAGATAAGTAACATCATCACTTATATAATAGTAATTCCTAAAATTATAATCTTGTCACCAAAACATGTACTAAATCTAGCCAAAATACCTAATATTAAATTCATGAGGGGGCAGAACAGAAAGTTGAATGCTTAACCTCCAAAAATACCAAATTAATATATTCCTATGTTCAAAAACTGCCACTTCCAAGAATGATAAAACTCAATTCATCAACTATACCTACAAAATATTAAAGGCAGACTTGGAATTAGACAGAGCCAACCAATTTCCCACATCTGCAGAGAAGCTTCAATTTTGAGCACCATTTAAGTTGATTATAACGTTGTTGTTGTTGTTGTTTTTTACCATGTTTGGCCATAGAAATGTCCCCTGTGGTTTGCAGATTCTGAACCCACTCTTAAGCCTTTGTATGTTTGCTGCATTTTCCAGGCTCTTGTTCTGAAATTCTGTTCTTTCATTTCCAGCAGCAATAAATGCTTGTACTTCCTGTTGTTTGTACACTTGCTTTTTCTCTGGCACCATTAATTTTGAATTGTCTGACCTTGCTATTTTTTCCACATTAACTTCATTATGTCATAAAATAGCACAATATTAATGACTGTTATTTCAATTTTTTAACTTCATCATGGATATTTCCCATCGATTTCTTTAGTTTTTTAAGGTTTACACCATTTTTCTAATGGTTTGACTTTGTATTTGTTGGTTGAAATTTTTTCATTTTATTGATATCACTCATTTGACCAGTTTAACCAATTTTCACATGTTTTCATATAATTTAACTTTTTCACCGATTTTACCATTTTCACATATTTGATCATTTTTATGTAATTTCATCGTATCACCAATGTCGTCAATTTTTTCCCCGCAAATTTAATTGAATTTTCATCGATTCACATGTATTTACCGTATTTTCAATTCAAATAATAAAACATCTTCAATTACTTTTAAGTATATCTCAAATTATTTAACTTACCATAACATTTGAAAGATATTTCTTTACTGATTTAAGTCATTCAATTATCATATTAATTAGTTTAATCAATTTTCATTGATTTTTACTGGTTAATTTTCACATGTTTTCGTCGATTTTATCCGTTTTCACATATTTGATCATTTTTTATGTAATTTCATTGTATCACCGATGTCATCATTTTTTTCGCAAATTTACTTAAATTTTTTTCGCAAATTTACTTAAGTATATCTCAAATTATTTCACTTACCAGTCTTCTCTTCTGAGACGATTGGAGGCTGGGGAAAGGGCACTCTTGAAGAAGGGCCTGCCGTACGTAGGGGTGAAGAAAGCTCCTTCTCTTATAGGAGAGGGGCTATTGAATGAAAAAGAAAGTCTTCCAGAAGTGAGAGAAGGAATCATAAAAGAAATAGCTTTCAACTAAAGACGCAGACGATGAGCAAAAGTCTGCTTTAATAAAGTAGCTCGGGGGAACCTTAAGACAGGACATCGGGGCGAAGGTATGAAGGTACGGCAATGCAGCCCTAGCCGTTGGTACTCCGCATCTTCACGGAGAATTCAATTTCACCGGGTCCATGTCGGAGACAGCGGGGCAGTCGTTACACCATTCGTGCAGGTCGCTACTTAGTCTACACTTGTCCGTCCAAATGGTCGACCTTGCCATCAAGTTGGGTCACTCGATCCTTGAGTGTTTCCTTAACAAGATTTTTAGTGGTTTTATATTATTTTACTGATTTACTCGTTCTTGATCAATTATAACATATTGTCCATAATTTTTCCTATTTTTCATCGATTTTGTTTTGTCCTATACTCCTATTCAAACAAAATAACAAAAATTTTCTATTGGTTTAATTCACACTGTTTTTCTAGTTAAACTTTTTTTCTTTTTTCTTAATTTTCTTATTTTTATCAGTTTAACTTATATATATTTCACTGATTAGACATGTTTTTTTATATCAATTTTACTTGAAATTTCATTGATTTCACATTATTTCACTGACTTTAATCTTTTTTCAATGATTTAACAAATTCTTCATATATTTCGCTCATTTTTCATTGATTTCACAATTTGTTTCCCATGTTTTCATAAATGTCACCCTAATTTTCATCGATTTCACTTGTATTTATCAATTTTACTGGCATTTTCTAATACCAATTTCACCCATATTTTCACATACATCACCAGTGTTCATAAATTTCATCAAGAAGGATTTCACATGTTTTCATCAATTACATAAAATTTATTTGACCGGTTTCACCGATTTTCATCCTTTTGTTTCACTTCATTCACATATTTTTCTCGAAAAGGTTTCCATGAAAATTTGAGGTAATTTTTCTCATGTCAAATAAAGATTACTTAGTTCACTAAGTCATAAGCATTTTTGTTCATTCATAGATAAGATGCGATTCTACTTTAACATATTTTACGATATTTAACAGAAATTGAATTTTTTAAGGAGTGACATATTGTACTAAATCTTTAAATGAAACAAATAATATTTTTTACATAACAATATATTGATAATACATTATAATAATTTTAAATATATATTTTAGCAACTATTCAACATAATATTGTTTTTTTTTTGTGTTATAGGAGAATAATAATAAAATTGTAAAAGTGATGTAAGTGTTAATTTCTTAATTATTGGAATTAATGTAGAAAATAACTATATTAAGACTTCATTTCTAATTTGAATATAGTTTTATTTTTCTTCCGTATTCAAAATGTTTGGTTATGAGAAAAGAAGTTTCAAATTTTCTTAAAATATTTTCCTACCAAATTTTTGATGAGGAAATTTAAGGAAAATTCATGTCTAACTATATTTATTAATATATTTTACAACTTGAATAATGGCATTTTTTACTTCACAAAAAAAGAAAAAAACTTAATTATTCACACTTTTAGAGTTAGTATTGATAAATATGAATAGAATGTGGCCAATACTGAATCAATTTATATAGTAATTAAAAGGAAAAATACTACTCTCTCTTATTTTTCATCAAAATTAAGTTCGATTTCTGTTTGTTCAAGTTCGCCGTGTGTTCATTATTTGTGCAAATGATGAACAACATACTGTTGTATCTTGGGAGACTACCGGGAATCAAACTATATACACCGCGCGAGACAGCCTCGAAAGTATTATTTTAAGGAAATTTATTTTGGCAAGCTTCAGTCTAATTTTCTAGTTATTCACGTATTAATTGAAGTGTTCTTTTATTTCGATTCAAGTAAGTATTTTTTACTATTTTTATATTAGATCATCATTATTTATTTCATGCTGAAATTTATATTAAAATTATTTAGATACACATATTATTAGACACCACCAACCAACTAGTATTTCTATAGACGTATAACACTTGTTTCTTTTCGTTGGTCAATGAAAATCATTCTTATGATTTTAGATATGAAGAGCTCATGTTGAGGGAAGTTATGACTTCTTATGATTTTAGATATGAAGAGCACATGTTGAGGAAGAATGATTTTTCATTGAAGAGCACATGTTGAGGGACCAACTCTTCACATCTAAAATCATATCTAAAATGCAACGAGCATGAAAATGACTGAATGAAAACAACACCTCATATGAAAACAAACCATTAATTAAATAGAAAAGATATACTAATCATATTTTCTTTTTATTTTATATATAGCTCTTTGTTTTAAAGAATTGAAAAATTATAACTTTTTTTCCATAATATAGTAACTGAATCCAAAAATAGGAAATGAAAAAAATTCGGATATCATAATTTAATTTTTTGTACTGTATTAAAGAAGTCATGAGTTAAAGTTTTATTATTAGTATTTAGTACTAACAAAATATAACCCTAAAAAAAAATTCAATTAGTTTGATTAAGATTGGAAAACATGGTCTAACTTATCATTACTTTACAAGTGTATGAGTGCTAAAATTAAATAATAGCTTTATAATGAAATTTGAATAATTACAAATTCATATCCTATAAAGACTTTTTATACCCGAACAAATGACTATTTGTACCGGAACAAATAGTTATCTCGATTCATTAAAAGTCGGCCAGGTAAGGAAATTTCTTGTTGAATATCCCTCCCTCACGTGCCCTCCCTCTCACGTGCCCTCCCTCTGTATCATATCCCTCACGTTGAAGAGGATATGTCCTCTTCAAAATCCCTTAAAAAATATTTATGTGTAGACTTTATAAACCCTTAAACAACCCCTTCTATTTTGTACACAGGCGTCTATATAATATATATATGAACCCAGCACTCTTTTACAATTTATCACCGCAAAACAATTATTTCTCCCCTTCTATTTTTGTACTCGATCAGTCAAATTAAGCTTCTCCATTAAGTAATTCATACCAAAATGATGATCCGCCTAATATCTGCATTCCTTGAAATACTTGTATGGATTCTTGTTCAAGCTTTAAGGAGGAGCAAGTATATTTGGATTACTGGAGCAATCGTTCTCAGATTTAAAGCTTTTCTCATCATCAAAACTTTGGAAGAGTCAATTATTCACAATTTCCTAGCCGTGTTCCTCTACGCTCTCGCCGCCTTCAGCTCATACTACATCCCGCTCAGGATCTACGAGTGGTTCGACGAACAACTGAAAGCCATGGATATACGCTTTAATGAGCTGGCTGGTAAGAGCTTTTATCATGATAATATCACTCACGCCTGCCGCTTGTTTTGCCACAGTGTGACGGCAACTTTCATGCCGTTGCTTTCTCTCTATATGGGCTCGTCGAAAGAGTACCCGAAGGATCTTGTTTGTTGGGTCTTTAGCTTATGGGCTGGTTCCGTTGTGCTCATAAGCTACGGAACAATGACCGCAGATGACTACGGAGTGGCAGATGCCCTAATCGGCATTGTTTTTCCCAAACTTATTATAGGAAGTAAATTCCTCATAGTATGGGTTGCTGTTCTCTTACTCGTAACTCAAGCTTCCAGGATAATTATAATTCCAATTATTATAAACTTTAAGGTATGGTACGGTGATCCTCCTTGTCCCCGTGTATGGAATCCCGAACTACCTATCAGTAATGTTGCTCCCCCACCAAGGGATCAAACTCCACAGTCGTCTCCTCCGGCGATCACTTCAGAGGCACCACAATCTCCAACTCCACAGTCGTCTCCTCCGGTGGATCAAACTGTGATTGATTAATTAGAAGATGAAAGAGGTTCCTTTCATCATGTATATAATATTCATTTGCCTTTTTGGATTTTAAATTGCAATTTAAGTTTTAAATGTTTTTGAAATATTTGATTCAATCGCATATTTAATTTATTCTATTTTTTTATTAAAGTTATGTGAATTGTTGACATGGATTTCTAATTCTTTTATAATGTTTTAATGTTTATTTTGAGTTTTGATTAATTTATTATTTTCCTCAGGAGGAGGATTAGTCATTGGAGATTGGAGTTTGGAGGCTAGAAGAAATTAAATTTTGCTTATTGACTAGACTAGTATGGTGTTGTACGAAATTTAGATGTATTTTGCATTATGTTGCGCGGATACGGATACGTCGATACAAATACGACACGATATGGATACTGCGATGCGGATGTTAAAAAATTTACTGGATACGCTACGATATGGATACGAATATAAAAATTATGAATTTATATATTTATGTATATTGAAATAAGTAAAATAATAAATGTTTATATTCATATGTATTGAAATAAATCAACTTAAGTTTCATAGTACTAAATTGCATAATTTTCGGAAAAAAAATTATATAATAATTTAATACTATTAATTATACATAATGTTCATTGTTTTATTATGTTAGATAAAACATGTCCTGTTATAGACAAACTATCATGTATTGCAGTTGTATATAATACAAAGTGTGATTTGACGCCTTGCATTGTTGATTGTTCTTACCAATTGTGGTGACTTAGCAAAATTCAGTATAAAATGTGATGGATACGTCTAAATAAGTATCCGATACGTGTGTCCAACTTTTTTTTTTAATTATATTTACCGACACGCCACGTGGAGTGTCGAATACTTATCCCACGAGTATCCGAAAAGAATTCACCACGGCATTTTATAATTTTGTAAAGTATCCGTGCATCATAAATTTTGCATATTGCCTAATTGTCATGTTACAACATTCTCGTGTATTAATTGAAAATCTCAGTTTCAATAACAATACATGCATTTGATTCTATTACAAAATTTTGTTGGCGAAATAGAGCCACTATAATAGGACAAACCTATTATTAACGACTTATGTTCGAATCCATGTTGAAAGAAGTACCCACTTAATATGTCAAACACGTCTTGAAAGGAACAAACGCTTGTCATAAAAAAAAAAATAGTATTGTTTGGCCCACATAACAAATCAGCTGATTTAAAATAAGCTTCGATAGATTAAAATTCTAACTTCAACCTGTCATTTGGAAATCCATCACTTGCTCACTCTCCTCTTCCATGCTCGACCTCTTCACTCTGCAGCAGGGCCGGCCCTAGACTTTCGGGGGCCCTAGGTGAACTACAAATTTGGGGTCCTTTGTTATAAAAAAATATAATAAATTAATTTTTTTAAAGGCAAAAATATAAATTAAATATTGACATATTATATTCTCGAATATATTATTTTTTAGATTGATAATTAAATCTAACATATTAATTTTTACGTAGATAATTAAATAACAAACTTATTTAACTTTTAAAAGATTCAACTGTAAATTTTTTTGTATAATTTTTAATATTAAAAATATTATTTTAGCCGAAGCAAATTTTGCAAGTATATGCACATCCTTAACTCTATTTCATTCTTTTACAAATATCATAATTGATTGCTTGACTTTATTTCATTCCTTGACATTATATTAACTATATTAATTATATATTATCATGTAAATGAAAAGTTATACATCATTTATAAAAAGATACACATAAATATAAAAGTATGGACGGGACTAGACCAATTTTATAGTTGGTGAAATTTTTTTTTACAATGTACTAAGTAAGAAAGTAAATTATAAAAAAATCATATTATAAAGAAAAAAGTGTATTCTTTTTATAATAATAATGAAATAATTTTTTTAAAGCACTTATTAAAGAAAAAATTGACAAGAAATCATTAAATAAGAAAAAAGGACTAAATGAATAATTACGACGAATGAGAAATAAAAAAGACGAACATTATTAAAAAAATGTTAAATAACATTAAACAACCAAATATAAGAAAAAAACCCAACATTGAGATTTGAACCCTAAACCTCTCACTCATCAAGAGAAAGTCTTACCAAATGAGCCAAGATACATGTTATGTACACAAAATTAATAAAATTAAAAATATTTAACTTTCAAAGTTTCCTAAGACCTATATATAATTTGGGGCCCCCGAACCGGGGCCTAGGCGCCGGTCCAAGTTGCCTAGAACTTGGGCCGGCACTGCTCTGCAGACATGGCGTTTCTTCTCTCTCTACATGGCGATCGGCATCTTCTCTCTCAATACTCTCATCTCTCTATATGACAGTACACTTGCTAATTTTTTTTCTGTTTCTTTTATTGATTGATTTGTTGTAGGAGGTCTCGACTGTTCCGAAGAGCTTTCGTCAAACATAGATTTGGAGTTTGATTTTGACAAGGTAATTATTGTTTTATGAATTTTAGTTTGAAAATCAATGGTTAATATTTTCAGTTTTGGGGGTAATATATTATTCCTCATAATTATTATAGACTTTACTAAGTGCTGATTTTATTTAGGGTTAATCTCTTCCATTTTGGTGATAGATAGAATCAGTACTACAAGTAGATTCAAAGTTGAATCAAATAATATGAGAGGAAATTATTTATTAATGAAGGATATATAGCATTGCCAATTTGCCACTAATGTTCCTCCTTTAACCAGTTCATTTCTTGATTATTTTTATGGACCCAAGAATTTGAAATAACAGAGGAAAAATAGGAGTCTGGTTATTATTTATGAACTTTTGGGGCAGTATGATTCTCTCCTTGTTTGTTTATGTTGTCTTTTGACAAAATCTTTTGAAATATTTTTTTATTATATGTTTTAAAATCCTTTATTAAGCTGTAGCTGTGGAAATAGGGGAACCAAAAGATGGAGAAATCAGAGTAAAAAATAAGGCCATTGGGCTTAGCTTCATCTATGTCTATTTTCGGAAAGGGGTTTACAAAGCTTCCACGCCACCCTTCACTCCAGGTCAAGATTCTTTGAATTAGAATGATTTTTGCTGAACAATGTTTCATTTTGATGATTATCCGTGTGTTGGCATATTTCCTACAAACGTATACATTTATAGCAATCTTTTTAAGAACTGTTAACAATGACAGGTGTGGAGGCCGTTGGTGAGGTTACTGCTGTAGGTCCGGGACTTACTGGAAGAAAACTCGGAGATATAGTTGCTTATGCAGGTACCCCGATGGGCTCATATGCAGAGGAGCAAATCCTTCCTGCGGATAAAGTAGTTACCTTGCCTTCTTCAATTGAACCCATTACTGCAGCGGCTATTATGCTAAAGGGAATGACTGCACAGTTTCTAGTTCGACGTTGCTTTAAAGTACGTCAAATATTTCATGCTTTAGATGTTTTCTGTCTAATTAAAAAGTTAGATAGCGTAATTTAATTAAAGATTTGAGAATGGTATAATTGCTTAGGTTGAACCAGGACACACGGTTCTTGTTCATGCAGCAGCAGGTGGAGTAGGGTCACTGTTGTGCCAATGGGCAAATAATTTAGGTGCCACGGTTATTGGAACTGTCTCGACTGAAGAGAAGGCAGCTCAAGCCAAAGATGATGGATGCCACCATGTGATATTGTACAAGGAAGAAGACTTTGTGGCGCGTGTTAAGGAAATAACATCTGGGAAAGGAGTCGAAGTTGTCTATGATTCTGTTGGAAAGGACACTTTTGAGGTAATAATGAATTTTGTGATCTTGATATCGGGCTTAGAAATATGTGTATCTCAATGCAAACAGAGAACAAAAACTTTTTATGGGTAACCAGGGCCTACATTTCTAGAGTTTCTAGGCGAAATTTAAACTCTTTAAAATCAAGGCTTGTTCTTTGGACGTTGGATGTAGAAAATTGATTAAATAATCATATTCTTGTTTTTAATACTATATCTTTTTCGTTAGACAAAAAGCTACTTCTCTTAATTTTTCTTGTGACAGTTGATCCTGAATATGTTTTTATTATGTCTAATTTTTTATAAGTTGGTTCTTGAGCTCTAATGCATCTTTAGATTTTTGTCACCTACTAATTGCACTATTGCAGCACACAAGACTTTATTTATTTGTAACTCTTTTTCTCCAAGTCTTTAACTGGAAACTGTGTGATTAGGGATCACTGGCTTGTTTAAAGTTACGAGGATACATGGTTAGTTTTGGACAATCATCGGGGACACCAGACCCGGTGCCTTTATCAGCACTTGCAACAAAATCTCTGTTCTTGACAAGGCCTACACTGATGCAATACAATGTGACTCGAGATGAACTGCTGGAAGCTGCTGGAGAGCTTTTTGCTAAAGTTGGATTGGGTGAATTACGGGTTCGTGTAAATCATACTTACCCTTTATCTAAAGCGGCACAAGCGCATGCTGATCTTGAGAGTCGGAAAACATCGGGATCTGTAGTCCTTCTACCACAGGGGTATTGAGTTTGTTATTGTTTGAGAATTAAGTGGTATGATTCAGTATTGCATCTTGTTAGTACTTGGTACTCTTTGGTACCCTATAGTTGTTTTATATACTCTCCATCTCATGTAGTATATAAAACTGTACATTGCCTTGTTTGGTTAAGAATGATCTACTTTTTGTTGAATGATATTGATAAAACTATGTTGCGATGGAAAAATTGTTATGATTTGTTGAATGTTATATAAAATGCTTAGTTTATGGCAAATATTCATTGGGTTTTGATGATGGGATTACTTGATATTGATTTGGAGGGAATTGTTGTTTGATTTTGGCCCTGCCTTTTCCCATTGGTTTTGAATATTTTGATTCATATTTTACAGCATGTAGTATTATACTCCATTATAGAATAAATATCCACACAACCTTGAGGCTAGGTAAAATGATAGAAACACCCTTTAAGTTTTAATAATTATTAAAAGGAATCTCCCTTAAACTTTAACTATGGCAGAGTTGCATGTGACTATTTGGGAAAATCGTGTTCCATGTTGACCAAGGGTCAAACCCGAACTACTTTTGTAATCAAGTTCGAAGAAGGGGATGGCGACTTAGCCCGTGTTGATCTTCAACGAGCATCGAACCAAATGAATGGTGGGGAATTAACTAGTCTTGGGGTGCAGTGTGACAGCTGAATCATGGATCAGAATTGCGAGCTTGAATGGATCCATTCGCTTGACATCTCAGTACTTGGACAGAACCCTAGTGGCTAAAATGTGATCCCAACCATTTGGAAATCTGTTCAACTTATAGATTAGAACCCTATTGGCTAAAAATGTGATCCCAATCGTTTGGAAATCTGTTCAAGGTATAGATCGGTGATTAATTACCTTTAGACCAGGCTTGTTTACCTAAGATCCAAAATACAGATTTGTTAATGCATGGGGTGGTGTTTGAAATATGTTTGTTCATTCGGTCAAAATCGAATTGAAATTTCGATTAACCAAAATTTTGGTTCACAATCGAACCGAACATCTAAATTTTATTTTCAATTTTAATCGAAAATAATTGGTTTGATTTTACTGAAATTTAAACTATGTACTTCTAATACAAACAAATAATATAACATTTATCACAAAAAAAAATATCATTCATAAGTAACCATAACATTAAACATCGTTAAACATTAAATGAACTAAATTGTTATTAAAGGAGTGAATAGCAAATAACTCCCTGTGTTATTCTAAATATGCAATTTAACTCCCTCTGATAAATAAAAAGGCAAAATACCTCCCTATGATATCCTAAATAGGCAATTTAACTCCATGTGATAAGAAAAAGGGCAAAATGCCTCCCCGTGTTTTTATAAAAGAAGCACTCTGCCTCCCTCTAAATTGCTCATTTATTCATATCACAGGGAGGTAAATTGCTCATTATTTCATTTCACATGGAGGTAAATTGCCTATTTTTATATCACATGGAGGTAAATTGCTCATTATTCATTTCACAATGAGTTAAATTGCCTATTTTTATTTCACAGAGAGGTAAATTGCCCATTAGATATATCACAGGGAGCTAACTTGCAAAAAACCCGTTATTAAAGTGAATTGCAATTTTCATCCTCATTATGGATCAACTTTTAAACAGTCGTCCCTCTTAAATTTTTTTGTAGCAGATTCATTCCTCTTATCAATATAGCGTAACACATTCGTCCCTCTTAAAATTTTCGTAGCAGATGCGTTCCTCTCATCAATGTAGTATAACACATTTGTCCCTTTTAAATCCAAAAAATACATCCTAAAATTGACATGATCATTTTGACAATTTCCCAGCTTGTTTAGTTTGTGCCCGATATATGCTCATTGCCATGATATGCTACAAATACAAATTAATAGTTAAAATATGTCATATAATGAGAATGGTTATAAGATAACTGAGTATGAAACCTCGTCCAAAAGGTTCTGACACCATCATAAGCTCTTGCAGCTTCATGAGTTGTCATGTCCATTTGTTCAAATATGGAAAAAGCTGTTTATTTTCAAATGAAATGCAATTCTTCAAGTAGTATTTGGAATTTAGTGGTGTATTTGTTTCTACATAGTATTGCTTGCATAGAAGCATGTGACCAAATGGTTTTTACCATCAAATATATTGCCACACAATACAATTTTTAATACATCCATTTGCTATACATTTTTCTCCATTTGACCAAATTCTTCTATGCAACAGATCAAACTGAGAAAAAATGTATAAAGCAAGTGGATGTATAAAAATTTGATTTCGTGGATGTAGAAGCACTTGGTCACATACCAAAAATCTCATTTGAATGAACATCTATATTTTCAATCACAATGTTTAGGCGTTGTATGTAAGAATGTCTCAAAATTTACTCTTTGCTAAGAATAGAAATTACACTTAAAAAAAATTGACTTTCAGTGACAAAATAGTAAATGACAAAGTGACAAGAATTTAAATGTTGTCACTAAAATAATGTATATATACATAATAGTGACAAGAAATGTGAAAATTTGTCACTATTGACATTTAGTGATACCCAAAAGTGATGACTAAAAAGTTGTCACTAAATTATAGTGACAATATTTATTGTCACTAAGTTGTCACTGAAAGGGTGTCACTAATTGTTAATAGTGACAACTTAAGTTCCATAAACTTGTCACTAATAGTCATTAGTGACAACTTAAACTTAAGAATATATTTTGTCACTATTGCACTTGTAACTATTGTTATTGTGACAAAACTAATGTTATTGTCATTAAATATATGCAAAAAGTGACAATTTAAACAATGTCACTAAAATTCATTTTTCTTGTGGTGAAAATGATGTCTGTCTTAATTAATATATTAATTTGGTCAAAATTTAATCCGTAGAAATGGAGATGCATGCACCTTGGGGATTCCTCCCCACCCAAGGCTCCAACCATTTCAATTTTAGATAGATATGTTAATAAAATTAGTATATTGATATGAAAAATAGTAACTTTTATTATAAACTGGAAATTATACTTATGAATTTCAAATATGAAGGAGAGAATTAATCAAGAGAAAACTGGGAGAAAAAATCTTGTTTATTGAATCAGAAAAATAAAAATGAGTTCTGTACATAATAGGGTTTGAACCCTGCTTTAAATAAGAATCCTAAGTCGGCTATAGTAACTAAATAAAGCCGTTAAAACCAAATACACGCTTTTACTAAACAAACCAACTACGCCTATATACATAAAATTTATCCCTAAATACAATCAAATCCCTAATTTAACACATCTTCAATTTCCAGCTCTTCCATTTCTTCTTCTTCTTCTTCTTCGTTTTCTCTTCTGCAAAATTCCCCTGCTAACTCTAATTTCTTTTCGTTTATGCAAGGTTTGCTGAGTTCCTTCAACACGCCCCCGCAAGATGGACCAAAAAGATCTTGAAGGGACATCTTGGACTTTAACTTCGTGAATTGAGGTAACATTAAAGCTTTTGTAAAAATGTCTGCCACTTGTTCGTTTGTATGAATTGGTAGAAGCTTTAGGAAGTTTTTCATAACCAAATCTCTAGTAAAATGGCAGTCTATCTCGATGTGTTTGGTTCTCTCATGAAAAATGGGATTATTTGCTATATGCCGTGCTGACTGGTTGTCACAGAAAATAGAGATAGGTTTGTCCAGAACCACTCCTAAAGTGAATAAAAGTTGATGTAACCAAACCAATTCACTTGATACAGCAGCAAGTGGTCTGTATTCAGCCTCAGCTGAAGACTTGGATACAGTCACCTGCTTCTTAAGAGACAATAGAATCACCTAGGAAGATACAAAACCCAGTAACTGATCTTCTTGTATCCACACAAGAAGCCCAATCAGCATCTGCATATGCTGTTAAATTTAGAGATGATTTTGCTGAATAAAAGAGGCCCTGTCCAGGACTTGACTTAATGTATCTCAAAATATGGTGTGCAGCCTGTAAATGAGGTAGTCTTGGCTGTGACACATATTGACTTAATCTATGAACTGAATATGATAAGTCAGGTCTTGTGATAGTTAGATACAAGAGCTTGCCAATAAGTTTTCTGTAAACAGTAGCATCAGGCAATAGATCACCATTCTCTGAACTTAACTTGACTCTTGGGTCCATTGGTAAAGACAATGGCTTGGAGTTTAGATATCCATTATCTTCTAGGATCTGTAGAGCATATTTCCTTTGAGTTAAATTGATTCCAGTAGCAGACCTAGCAACTTCCAAGCCCAGAAAGTACTTTAAGTTACCTAGGTCCTTCAACTTGAACTTGCTGCTAAGAAACAACTTTAAGTCAGTAATAGTTTTTATACAAGGTCCTGCTATAACTATATCATCAACATAAAGAAGTAAAGCTAGAAAGGTAGCACCTGATCCCTTAGTGAACAGGGAGTAATCTGATTTAGATTGAATAAATCCATACTCTAGTAAGCAGGAAGTGAACTTTTCATTCCATTGTCTTGAGGCTTGCTTTAATCCATATAGAGACCTGTTAAGCTTGCAAACTAATTTAGGAGTGTTAGAAGTTTTTGTATAGCCCAGAGGTAGGTCCATATAAACCTCCTCAGTAAGATCTCCATTCAAGAAGGCATTGTCAATATCAAGTTGACAGAGATGCCAATCTTTAGATGCTGCAAGTGCTAACAGAACCTTAACAGTAACTAATTTAGCTACTGGTGAGAAGGTTTCTGTATAGTCAATACCATGTTTCTGAGTGTAGCCCTTGGCTACCAGTCTTGCCTTATACCTATCAACAGTCCCATTTGGCAATCTCTTTATTTTATATATCCATTTACAGCCTATAGGAGTTTTGTTAGATGGTAGAGGGACAACAGTCCATGTATTATTACTTTCTAAAGCTTGAATTTCATATTCATTGCTTCTCTCCATTTTATATTCCCAACAGCCTGATGATAATAATCAGGTTCCCTTTCTTCAGAAATGTTGAGTAGAAAATATTTGAAGGAAGAAGAAAATCTATCATAAGACACCACATTGGAAATAGGATATCTAATGTTAAAACAGGTAGAATTAATATGATAATCAGAAAGGTAACCAGGTAATTTGGATTGTCTAGATAATCTTCTTAAAGGAACAGAATCATTAGAAGAAGGTGTAGTTGTAGAGTCGGAATAATGATGAGGAATGTCATCATTAATCTGACTATCTAAATCAAAATCAGAAAGTGGAATGTAGGAATTAGATTTGGGAAATAAATTGACAACATCATCATTAGTGTTATGATTGTTTAGTGAATGATAGGGAAACACTTCTTCATTGAAATTAACATCCCTAGAAACAAATATTTCATTAGTATTTATATCTATAAGTTTGTACCCTTTCATACCCATAGGATAACCAATGAAGACACACATCCTTGCCCTAGGATCAAATTTAGTTCTTCCCTTTTTAAGAGTAGAAGCAAAAACTAAGGAACCAAAAACTTTTAAATTGTTATAATCAGGAGAAGTATGATATAACATTTCATAAGGGGATTTAAAGTTTAGAAGTTTAGATGGAGTCCTATTTATGATATAGGCTGCAGTAGATACACATTCTGTCCATAAGTGTAAAGGAACCTTAGATTGAAATAATAATGCCCTTGCAACATTTAATAGGTGTTGATGTTTTCTCTCCACAACAGAATTTTGTTGTGGAGTCTCAACACAAGAAAAATGATGGATGATGCCTAATTCATCAAATAATTCGGTAAATAAAAGTTCAGGAGCATTATCACTTCTGAAAATTTGAACATTACAGTTAAATTGAGTTTTAACCATGTTTAAAAACTTTGGAATAACAACAGAAACATCAGACTTTTGTATTAACATAGAGACCCAAGTAAATCTAGTAAAATCATCAACAATAGTAGCAAAAAACTTATGTCCAGAAATTCCAGGAACCTTAAAAGGTCCCCATAGATCACAATGAGTTAATTGAAAAGGTCTATTAGAAGTAGTACTAGATACAGGAAATGATAACCTCTTCTGTTTTGCAAGAGGACAGACAGAACAGAACTTATTACAAATTTTAGAATTATCTAAATGAAGTAAATCTGACAATCTAATCATATTCTTAAAAGGCATATGCCCTAATCTTTTATGCCAAATATCAGTGCTAACTTTGCTGCAGTAAGCTGTAGTAGTAGCTGTTGAGGTAGATGAGTTAAGAACATAGAGGCCATTAATCTTCCTACCCTCTCCAATCATCTTCCCTTGAAGATCCTGAATCAGGAAATGGTCTAGTGTGAAATTAAGGGAAAGATTTCCTAGGAGTAGTAATTCACTTACAGAAATAAGATTAAAATGAAAGTTAGGTATGTAAAAGACATCTTTTAAAATTAAAGAGGTATTTAAACAAATATCTCCTATATAATGAACATGAAAAGTACTATGGTCAGGTAAAACAACAGTAGCATTACTGATAGGTTTTAAAAAGGAAAAAAATGATATGTCATGACAAATATGTCTGGTTGCACCAGAATCCATGATCCAGGCAGTTGAATTAATAATAGAATTAATAGGTAATAATGAAGAGCAAACACCTGTAACACATGAAATGTGTGCAGAATCAGTAGATTGGAAAGGAGGGAGATTGGTATTGAGTAAAGCCATCAAGTGCTGGTACTGGTCAGTAGTTAAACTCTGAAGTAATGGAGTCAAAGGAATCTGAGGTGGTGTGTTTTGAGGAGCAGAGTAGTGTGATGGTGAGGAATCAGTATTAGTGATGTTGTTGATGTTGTTTGTGTTTGTATTGTTGTTTGAAGTAGGTTTTCTGTATCCAACAGGGTAACCATGAAGTTTATAGCATTTGTCTATTGTATGGCCAGTAAAACCACAATGTGTGCAAATAGGTTTCTCCTTTTTCTTAAAGTTTGGATTGGATTTGGGATTGTTAGTAACAGGGGTGTTGATCATACCAGGGGAGTTGTATTGGAACTGATTGTATGATCTAGGAACATTTGAGTTTGGTGGGGCAGAATATGTGGTTGTTTTGTTGGCAAACACCAAAGAATTAGAGGGATCCAGTGAGGGAGAATTCCCTATTTGTTTTTGTCTCTCCTCTTGAGTAGCAAGGGAGAAGACTCTATCAATATCAGGGATTGGTTTCATTAATAAAATCTGGCTTCTAAGGTTATCATAGGAATCATTAAGACCTAGAAGAAAGGTTAAGACAAAATCTTCTTGATAATGGGCATGAATCTTTTCAGGTCCTCCACATGCACAAGAATCTAGAATAGGTGTATATTGTGCAAACTCATCCCAAAGACCCTGTAGCTTGGTAAAGAACATGTTCACTGTCATACCTTCTTGTTTTAAATTGGCCAGTTCCCTTTTGAGTTGTAACTTGCGAGGGCCATTGGATTGCTGAAATCTTGTTTTAAGAGTCTCCCAAATTGTCTGAGCAGAAGTTATATACATGATGCTAGTATGAATCTCAGATGAAACTGAGTTCAAATCCAGGATACCACCACATCATTATTGCGAGACCAAGCAATTTGTAGATCAGGATCAGTAGGGCCAGAGTCTGGAAGAGAACCATTAATGAACCCCAACTTATGTTTCACATTGAGGGCCAAGAGCATGGATCTTGACCATGAAGGGTAATTGTCACCACGTAGTGGGTGTTGTATGATCATCAAACCTGGTTCTTCAGAGGGATGTAAAAAATATGGGTGTGATGGATTCTCCATTGGTGATCGGATTCTGGCGGAACAAAGAGTGGAAGTGGTGGCCGGAGTGGAGGATTCAGTCATTGTAAAGTGGGGAAAAAATTTAAAAACAAGAACAGAGAATCTTGATCAGAATGATCAAGAACAGAGTAGAGAAACGAATTCAAATTCGTGAATAAGTGCGGAAAAACGTGTAGATTCTACACTGCTGATACCATATTATAAACTGGAAATTATACTTATGAATTTCAAATATGAAGGAGAGAATTAATCAAGAGAAAACTGGGAGAAAAAATCTTGTTTATTGAATCAGAAAAATAAAAATGAGTTCTGTACATAATAGGGTTTGAACCCTGCTTTAAATAAGAATCCTAAGTCGGCTATAGTAACAAAATAAAGCCGTTAAAACCAAATACACGCTTTTACTAAACAAACCAACTACGCCTATATACATAAAATTTATCCCTAAATACAATCAAATCCCTAATTTAACACATCTTCAATTTCCAGCTCTTCCATTTCTTCTTCGTTTTCTCTTCTGCAAAATTCCCCTGCTAACTCTAATTTCTTTTCGTTTATGCAGGGTTTGCTGAGTTCCTTCAACAACTTTCTGTTTTTTTTTTTTTTTGACGGGATGAAAATGTAATTTTTATTTATATAGTAAATTATATGCACCAAGGGATTTGACTGATGGATTACTTAAACAAATAAAAGAAAAAAGGTTTTTTTATGATGCGCATCAGTTCGGAGAATTAAAAAAGGCATAAGCTTTGTGCGCAGAGTGTACAGCAGTATGGTGGGAACCCGGGGCTTGATGGAGGCACATCCTGCGATTTACATCCTTCAGGATTCTAGAGCAAGGGTAAATTACTTTTTGGGTATCATAGGATAGGTTGACTTGCACTTTTTGTATCATTGAATATGAAAATGCAAATTTGGTACCATTGGATATGAAAATGCAAATTTGATACCATATGATAGGTTTTCATTGCAATTTTGGTACCAAACCCAAATTTTTCAAGAAAGTTAATGGCAATTTACCCCTTAATAAATGCATAATGTTCAATTAAACCCCTCGTGGTTTAAAAAAGAGCATTTTACCCCTTGAAATTTTGTAAAAATTTCACATCGCCTCCCTGATATTTTTATAGGCGGCACTTAATCCACTTTTATTATGATAATGTGATTTTTTACCCATTGTGTTATGATAAATATGGTAATTTATCCCCCTATGTTAAATGAAATAGTTTGCATGCATACTCTCAATTTCGGCAAGTGAGTTACAATCTCCGGCTGAAGGGGGTAAAATGCTTCATTAAAATTTTACAGGGGGTAAATTGATTTTTTTCTAATTATAGAGGGATAAATTGAACATTATGCATTTCATAGGGGGTAAATTGCCATTAACTCTGTAGAAAAATTGGGTTTGGTACCAAAATTGCAATGAAAATATATCCTATGGTACCAAATTTGCATTTTCGAATCCAATGGTACCAAAAGTGCAAGTCAGTCTATCCTACTATACGAAAAAAGCAATTTTCCCCTATCATATGTAATTGATTTATCTAAGATTAAGTTAGAGATTGTTCACGCAGTGCTTAATCGAGCAATTGGTTCGAATTTTTATTCTTGTTTTTTAGTTTGATGATTTGTTTATTCTATGTGTTATTCAAGTTGGTAACATAAATTCCTAATTAAAGCTGAACGTAAACATCATGGACTGAAGTTTGATTTTACAATTTTTTCAGTGGCTTTACACCTTTTTACTAGATTTCACATGTTTCATTTTTTTTTTCCGTACAAATTCCACTCGAATTAATATTCATCTATTTCACATGTTTTCATAAACTTCACCTTTTTTTAATTGATTTTATTCGTTTTCATCTATTTTTCACAAATTTCACTCGAATTTTTATCGATTAAAATGTATTTACAATTTCACATACACTTTTTTTACCGGTTTCATCAGTGTTTACCATTTCACTCGGATTTTCATCGATTTCAAGTGTTTTCATTGTTATAATTTTTTTTATTGATTTCAACAGTTTTCACCTATATTTTGATCAATTTCACTAATTTTTCATGGAATTCAGGATTTAATATATTTTTTTATTGATTTCAACAGTTTTAATCGATTTCACTAGTTTTTTTTTTATCAATTTCACTCATTTTTCAGGGTTTTTTGCACTTTGCACCCTCAACACAAAGGAAATAGGCATTTTGCACCCTCGAAACTCAGATTTAGCACTTTGCACCATCAAAATATGAAAAACACAACACTTTGCACCCTCTTTTATTTTCAAGCAAAAATTCAAGGGCAAAATATGTAATTCAATTATAAATCTTTGGCACTTTGCACCCACAAAACTTGATAAATTGGCACTGTACACTCCCAAAATAAAATTAGCGCTTATCACCCTCGAATTAAGAACAAATCAGCAGCTTGCACCCCCGAAACACAATAATTGACAGTTTGTATCCCAAAATACAAAATTAACACTTAACACCCTCAAATTAAGAAAAACTCAAACCCCTCATTTTCTCCGGCAAAGTCGACCATCGGGGTGAAAAGGATTTAAGACAAAGTTGAACTTACCAATTTTTACTTATTCAATTGTTTTGCATAGCACGTTTAATATGTACAAGCTATAATTCATGGTTGTTAATTTGTTATATGATATAATCATTCCAAATTCATGGTATTTAATTTGTATATATGTATATAAATGTAGGTTGTTAAATCGGATCGAAAACTTACCTATTTTGTCTTAGATTTTTTTCACCCCGATGGTCAACGTTGTCGGAAAAAATGAGATGTTTGAGTTTTTTTAATTTGAGGGTCTTAAGAGTTAATTATGTGTTTCGGAGTGCAAAGTGTCCATTTATTGTGTTTTGGGGGTGCAAGTTGCTAATTTGTTCTTAATTCGAGGGTGATAAGTGTTAATTTTATTTGGGGGTGCAAAATGCAATTTCTCAAGTTTTGGGGGCGCAAAGGGCCAAAGATTTATAATTGAATTACCTATTTTACCCTTGAGTTTTGCCTAAATATAAAAGAGGGTGGAAAGTGCTGCATTTTTCATATTTTGAGCGTGCAAAGTGCTAAATCTAAGTTTTGAGGGTGCAAAGTGCTTATTTTCCATATTTCAGGGGTGCAATGCAAAAAACCCCATTTTTCACGAAATGAATTCCATGAAAGTACGAGGTATGCATGTCTTGATATTCTTTATATTTTGCTTCTCTAGCTAAATAAACAATAAGTACTTAGCTAAGTCATAATCAGTTTTTGTTCATTTATAGGTAAAATGAGATTCTATTTTAACTTTTTGTTTTTTAATTTTTTTTCTTCTGTATAGCAGAATGATATTTAAGAGAATTTGATTTTAATAATTTTCTTTTAGATGATTGTATATGGCTTATTGTACTAAATCATTCAATGAAACGAATAACATATTTTTTACTTGAAACATATTGTTGATACTTAAAATAATTTTACTTTTATATTTTAGGAGCTATTTAAAATAACAATGTTTTTTTTTTTCTTATGGTTTATTTTATTTTATGTGTTATATGAGAAGAAAATTGAAATTATAAACTTTGATGTAAAAGATCATATCTAAATTTTAGGAAATTGTGTATGAGATAAATATAATAAGATTCCATGTCTAATTGTACCTTTACTATAAATAATATAAAAAAATTTCATGTCAAATTATTCTTCTTTAATTATTTTTACATATTTACCATTGAATTAAATATCACTTTACAATTCAAATAAGAATATATTAATCTTTCCAAAAAAAAAAATTAAATTATTCATACTTTTTATTAAGTATAGATTCATGAGTTTCAGATCTCGTCGTTGGTTTATTTGGGTTTAAGGCCTCAATGGTAGTGAATAGTCAACTTTTTCAAGACTTCCTCATCCAACTTCGAAGAAACTGTCAATCTATTACTATTTAATAATAATAATATTAAAAGTGTGAATAATTTAAGTTTTTTCTTTTTTTTTAAGATAAAAATAACCTCATTAAAACTGTAAAATAATAATGATAAAATATAACTAGATATTGATTTTTCTTAAATTTTCTCATCAAAATATTGGTAAGAAAATATTTTAAGAAAATCTTTAACTTTATTTCCTTAATCAAACATCATTTAGCTTTCCAAAAATTTGGATATGGAAGAAAAATAAAATTATAAATTCAACATATCATAAGAGGCATAATTAGATATGGAGTCATATTATAGTTATTTCCTCCATTAATTCCAAAAGTTTAGAAATTAACTCTTACATCACTTTTATAATTTCATTCTTCATCTCTTATAACACATAAAAATAAAAAACACTATTAATAGTCGCTATAATACATGTGTAATTATTATAATGTATCATCAATATGTTTTTAGTAAAAAATAATATTTGTATCATTTAAAGATTTAATACAATATAACACTCCTAAAAAAATCAAATTCTCATAAATATTATAAAGGATACCAAAAAAAAAGTTAAAGTAGAATCGCATATTACCTATTAATAAACAAAAAAATGCTTACGACTCAGCGAATTAAGTAATTTGTCTTTGGCTTGAGAAATAAAATATAAAGAGTATCCAAGAACTTGCACCCCATTAAATTTTCATGGAAATATTTTCGCAAAAAAAGTGTGAAACAAGTTAAAAAGATGGGTGAAAATCAATGAAAATTCTTAAAATCGATGAAGTATACTTCATATAATTGATGAAAACATGTGAAATCGATCTGTGTGAAATTTATGAACACTTGTGAAGTTCGTGAAAAAATGGGTGAAATCAGTAAGAAAAAAAATGCAGGGTATAATCACTAAAAACATGTAAAATCGAGAAAATCCGGGTGACATTTATGAAAAAATGGAGAAAAAAAAGGGTGAAATAAATGGAAAATGAGTTAAATCGTGAATAAACAATCTAAAGTTTGTGAAGACATGTAAAATCAATAAAAATTTAGGTGAAATTAATCAAAAAAAATTGTGAAATAAACGAAAAATAAGTTAAACTGGTAAAAAAAAAAAAGAGTTTAACTAGCAAAAACAATGTGAAATCGGTAGAAAATTACTTTTTTTTTTTTGGTTTGAACGGGAGAAAACAAAAGAAATCGATGAAAAACAATGAAAAATTGGTTATAACTTATAATTGATTAAGAAATGGATAAATCAGTAAAAATCACTGGAAGCTGAATTAAACTGGTAAATATAAAAAATAAAAATGTCTTAGATCGGTATAGAAATGTCTTTCAAATGTCAGGAAAAGAGAAATAATTTGATATCTACATAAAAGTAATTGAAGTTGTATAATTACTTGAGTTGAAAATTTGATAAATACATGTGAAATTGATGAAAATTCGGGTGAACCTTGTGAAAAATTGATGACATCGATGAAACATTGAAATCAAAGGAAAAATGATGAAATAGGTGAAAAGATGGTAAAATCGGTGAAAAAGGATGAAGTCAGTGAAAACATATGAAGTCAACAAAGTTCATATAAAAATAGTAAAAAAATGTGAAATTTAGTGAAGAAACGTGTGAAAATTGGTTAAAATAGTAAAAATGAGTAAAATCAATAAAATGAAAAAAATTTAACTAACGAAAACAAGGTCAAACCACTAGAAAATTGTTTAAACCGAAAAAAACTAAAGAAAATGATTAAAAATGTGAAAAACAATAAAAATATGTTGTAATCGATAAAACGGTAAAACCGATAAAAAAAATATTAAATCACTAAAAATGAATTAAATCGGCAAAAAGGCGGATTTAACTAGTGAAAAAAGAATTAAAATAATGAATTGAATGAGTGAAAATGGACTAGGTCAGTAAAGATATGCATTTCAAATGATAAGAGCAAGAGAAATATTTGAAATCTACCATAAAATGGACCCAATTTCATTTGATCAAAGAACAAGATTTCACTATTTTGTTGTCAAACAATGTAAAAGATTTTAATGGGCTCTTAATATATAAATAAACATAACTATTTTTATCGTATAATATTTGATGTCACATTAACATTACAATTTGTGATGATAAAAATTTCTCGTGTTTAACCGATACAAAGATTAATGATATTAATTTTATATCGAATAAATAAAAAATTAAAGACGTTCAAGGATGTATATTCCTTAAAAAGATGGAATGAGCTAAATAATTTTCTTATGATTTTATTTTAGACCAAATTTTACAAGATTTCGTGACTAAATCATTTATCATTTTAAATTTGATTACAATTTGAAAGTTATTATTTTTTAATATAAAATAATAGTTTTAATAATAATACACAGGAAATAAAATGAATTGGAATCATAAATATGAGTTATTTTATGACATAATAAAATTAATTTTATTCTAATTTATAATAAATACCATTAGCGCCGGCCCTGAGTTTTCATTGGCCTTAAGCCAACTTTGAATTTGTGGCCTTTAAATTTTCATATAAAAAATCTTGCTTTGTAAAGTACATTGATAATATGAGACGTAATTATATTAAATAAGAAATAATTGCATTCGTGAATACAACATAAACAATTAAACTTTCAATAAAATATTATTACTTAAATATTATTCTCCTAGCATTTTTTGAAGCAAAATCACTAATTACGCTTGCATAAGTAATCTTCTTTACCATATTATTTTCAATCGACAACAAGGCTAACCCATTCAACCTCTCTTGTGACATTGTTGATCGGAGGTAAGACTTAATCAAATTTAACTTCGAAAATGTCCTCTCTGCAACTGCAATTGTAACAGGGATAGTTAATAATATTCTATAAGCAATCCATATATTTGGGAACCCACCATCTATAGCTTGCAAATAATTCAACACTTCAATTGGCCTTTTTCAGTTCTTCTGGTACAAGGACTTTTTTGCAATTATTTGTTTTCATATAAATTTGTACAAGGCTAGTCAATTTATCAAGCGTGTGTTTTCCAATAACCTAGCCAATTTAAATAAAATTAATAATTAATTTTAACTCCACCAACAAGCCCATTCATGAATTGTAAAATTTAAGCCCATATAACACTTCCTCTTCTTCTCCGGTTGCCGATCTTCAACTTCCTCCATTAACATGCTACAAGCTTTGATTTCTTTATAATTAATTAATTCTAATTCTTTTTTTATAACATTAATTAAATATCACTTTACAATTCAAATAAGAATATATTAATCTTTCCAAAAAAAAAAATTAAATTATTCATACTTTTTATTAAGTATAGATTCATGAGTTTCAGATCTCGTCGCTGGTTTATTTGGGTTTAAGGCCTCAATGGTAGTGAATAGTCAACTTTTTCAAGACTTCCTCATCCAACTTCGAAGAAACTGTCAATCTATTACTATTTACTAATAATATTAAAAGTGTGAATAATTTAAATTTTTTCTTTTTTTTTAAGATAAAAATAACCTCATTCAAACTGTAAAATAATAATGATAAAATATAACTAGATATTGATTTTTCTTAAATTTTCTCATCAAAATATTGGTAAGAAAATATTTTAAGAAAATCTTTAACTTTATTTCCTTAATCAAACATCATACGAAAAAAAAATTAGCTTTCCAAAAATTCGGATATGGAAGAAAAATAAAATTATAAATTCAACATATCATAAGAGGCATAATTAGATATGGAGTCATATTATAGTTATTTCCTCCATTAATTCCAAAAGTTTAGAAATTAACTCTTACATCACTTTCATTATTTCATTCTTCATCTCTTATAATACATAAAAATAAAAAAAACACTATTAATAGTCGCTATAATACATGTGTAATTATTATAATGTATCATCGATATGTTTTTAAGTAAAAAATAATATTTGTATCATTTAAAGATTAAATACAATATAACACTCCTAAAAAAATCAAATTCTCATAAATATTATAAAGGATACAAAAAAAAAAAGGTTAAAGTAGAATCGCATATTACCTATTAATAAACAAAAAATGCTTATGACTCAGCGAATTAAGTAATTTGTCTTTGGCTTGAGAAATAAAATATAAAGAGTATCCAAGAACTTGCACCCCATTAAATTTTCATGAAAATATTTTCGCAAAAAAAGTGTGAAACAAGTTAAAAAGATGGGTGAAAATCAATGAAAATTCTTAAAATCGATGAAGTATATTTCATATAATTGATGAAAACATGTGAAATCGATCTGTGTGAGATTTATGAACACTTGTGAAGTTCGTGAAAAAATGGGTGAAATCAGTAAGAAAAAAAATGCAGGTATAATCAATAAAAACATGTAAAATCGAGAAAATCTGGGTGACATTTGTGAAAAAATGGAGAAAAAAAATGGGTGAAATAAATGAAAAATGAATTAAATCGTGAATAAACAATCTAAAGTTTGTGAAGACATGTAAAATCAATAAAAATTTAGGTGAAATTAATCAAAAAAAAATTGTGAAATAAACGAAAAATAAGTTAAACTGGCAAAAAAAAAAAAGAGTTTAACTAGCAAAAACAATGTGAAATCGGTAGAAATTTTTTTTTTTGGTTTGAACGGGAGAAAACAAAAGAAATCGATGAAAAATTGGTTATACCTTATAATTGATTAAGAAATGGATAAATCAGTAAAAATCACTGGAAGCTGAATTAAACTGGTAAATATAAAAAATAAAAATGTCTTAGATCGGTATAGAAATGTCTTTCAAATGTCAGGAAAAGAGAAATAATTTGATATCTACATAAAAGTAATTGAAGTTGTATAATTACTTGAGTTGAAAATTTGATAAATACATGTGAAATTGATGAAAATTCGGGTAAACCTTGTGAAAAATTGATGACATCGATGAAACATTGAAATCAAAGAAAAAATGATGAAATAGGTGAAAAGATGGTAAAATCGGTGAAAAAGGATGAAGTCAGTGAAAACATGTGAAGTCAACAAAGTTCATATAAAAATAGTAAAAAAAATGTGAAATTTAGTGAAGAACGTGTGAAAATTGGTTAAAATAGTAAAAATGAGTAAAATCAATAAAATGAAAAAAATTTAACTAACGAAAACAAGGTCAAACAACTAGAAAATTGTTTAAACCGAAAAAAATAAAGAAAATGATTAAAAATGTGAAAAACAATAAAAATATGTTGTAATCGATAAAACGGTAAAACTGATAAAAAAATATTAAATCACTAAAAATGAATTAAATCGGCAAAAAGGCGGATTTAACTAGTGAAAAAAGAATTAAAATAATGAATAGAATGAGTGAAAATGGACTAGGCCAGTAAAGATATGCATTTCAAATGATAAGAGCAAGAGAAATATTTGAAAATACCATAAAATGGACCTAATTTCATTTGATCAAAGAACAAGATTTCACTATTTTGTTGTCAAATAATGTAAAAAGATTTTAATGGGCTCTTAATATATAAATAAACATAACTATTTTTATCGTATAATATTTGATGTCACATTAACATTACAATTTGTGATGATAAAAATTTCTCGTGTTTAACCGATACAAAGATTAATGATATTAATTTTACATAGAATAAATAAAAAATTAAAGACGTTCAGTGATGTATATTCCTTAAAAAGATGGAATGAGCTAAATAATTTTCTTATGATTTTTATTTTAGACCAAATTTTACAAGATTTCGTGACTAAATCATTTATCATTTTAAATTTGATTACAATTTGAAAGCTATTATTTTTTAATTTAAAATAATAATATTAATAAAAATACACAGGAAATAAAATGAATTTGAATCATAAATATGAGTTATTTTATGACATAATAAAATTAATTTTATTCTAATTTATAATAAATACCATTAGCGTCGGCCCTGAGTTTTCATTGGCCTTAAGCCAACTTTGAATTTGTGGCCTTTAAATTTTCATATAAAAAACTTGCTTTGTAAAGTACATTGATAATATGAGACGTAATTATATTAAATAAGAAATAATTGCATTCGTGAATACAACATAAACAATTAAACTTTCAATAAAATATTATTACTTAAATATTACTCTCCTAGCATTTTTTGAAGCAAAATCACTAATTACGCTTGCATAAGTAATCTTCTTTACCATATTATTTTCAATCGACAACAAGGCTAACCCATTCAACCTCTCTTGTGACATTGTTGATTGGAGGTAAGACTTAATCAAATTTAACTTCGAAAATGTCCTCTCTGCAGCTGCAATTGTAACAGGGATAATTAATAATATTCTATAAGCAATCCATATATTTGGAAACCCACCATCTATAGCTTGCAAATAATTCAACACTTCAATTGGCCTTTTTTAGTTCTTCTGGTAGAAGGACTTTTTTGCAATTATTTATTTTCATATAAATTTGTACAAGGCTAGTCAATTTATCAAGCGTGTGTTTTCCAATAACCTAGCCAATTTAAATAAAATTAATAATTAATTTTAACTCCACCAACAAGCCCATTCATGAATCGTAAAATTTAAGCCCATATAACACTTCCTCTTCTTCTCCGGTTGCCGATCTTCAACTTCCTCCATTAACATGCTACAAGCTTTGATTTCTTTATAATTAATTAATTCTAATTCTTTTTTTATAACATTAATTTGAAAATTAGCATCTTATGAAACACTATTAGCCTATTTCTTCATAATTTTTTAAAAATATATAGTTGTATATATATATATATAAAATAGTAAAAAATTCAGAGGACCTTTCGGATCAGATGTCATAAACAGCCGCATACGCAGCTTACGTTCAGGGCCGGCCCTAAATACCATGAAATTAACTAGACACGTACAACGAACGTACACTTTTTTAATTATCAATAGAATAATAAGAAACTTTCTCTTGATATTTCTTTCCCTTCGTTAAGCGATTTTGAGATGAGGGGGCGAAATTAAGTTGATGAATTATTAACGTGTGTTTTATAGACTAGGAAATCTACGGAAACTTATTGTATAAGAAACACCAAATCGTAAAAGAGTGATAGTATTTTTGGTCCTCCTTATGGGTTAAATTTTGCATTTTTGTCTCTTTTAAATTTTTTGTAGCAGAGTAGTCTCTCTTATTAATGTAATGTATCACATTCGTCACTCTTATAGCACATTCTTCCCTCTTAAATTTTTTGAAAATCGTCCCTCTTATCAATGTAGTGTAATACATTAATCTCTCTCACATACATCACTTAAATTCAAAATACTAAAGTGGACAAAAGTTGATGTTACATCGGGCTTGCTAAGGGCAGTTCAGCTTTGGCAGAACTGCCCATAGTTCACCACTCAACATATGCCATGTGGCAAAAATTCTACTTGCAACTTGCTATACAAGTTCAACTAGAATGGTACGAATTGTCCTAAATACCCTTATTAATTTGTTCAATTTTCAAGTTCAGCCATCTTCTTTCCTACTCTTCTCCACCTTCCATTGATCTTATTATGATATTTACAGTGGTGGAAGCCGCCGGAAATTAGAAAGAATAAAAATCCCACTTGAAAACGAAGATTGTGGTGACCATGAAGTTTGATGGCACATCAAAATACTTACAGATTGAAAACAAAGATTGAAAACAAAGCTGACCAACTTCCACAACTTTCCGATGAAGATGTAGATGATGATGAATTACTCAGTAGTTCCTCTAGAATCTCAACCCCCAAATCCTCCAAAACCATAACATTTCCCCCACTACGATCATTACTACTTTATCCACTCTTAATTTTCCTATTGTCACACAATTTTTTCTTATTCTTCAAAGAATGCTTATTTTTCAATGCAATAACAGGGAACACCCTTCTTCCACTCCAGATATTTACAGATTTTGATAGCACACCCCATTCAAATAATACTCTGTAAAACAGCCCCAAGGAACAACAAATAACCCCAAGGAACAACAAACAACCGCAAAAATAGCAAACAAAGCAACCAAAGCAACCAAATTCGCGAAATCAACCAGGCCTGAACATGTTCTTGGCGGCCCGAAACAGCAGATCGCAAAATTGAACCCAGCAGACTGAAATTAAGCTCACTACGACCACAAACAACTAAAAATCGAAAAGAAATTAAGCACCAAACTAGAAAACCGAAAGGGGATCGCGGAATTGAAGTTTTCCCAAATCTGAAATTAACTTCAATCGACCTCAATCAAGCAATGAATCGTAAAATTGAACACATCAACACACTACCCAGCCCCTATAGAAGTAGAAACAAGCAGCAATCGAACAAAAACCTCCAAAAATCATAATCGCGACCTGTTGGCTGAAGTTGTTGAAGACAATTTTTTTTAAGCCAAGGGTATTACGGTAATATCGCCTAAATCAGCAAAAAATATGACCGGGTTATATGACCTATTCTTCAGGTTACCACTAAATAAAATAATATTAATGATTGGCTGGGAAGGCTGAACTGTTAACAGTTTTCCACATGCTGAACTGTCCCTAGAAGCCCCCATGTTACATTACATTGATAAGAGAGACGAATTTGCTAAAAAAAATTTAAGAGGGACGGATGTGTTATAAGAAGGATGAATGTGATATACTACATTGATAAGAGAGACCAATCTGCTGTAAAAAATTTAAGAGGGATAAAAGTGCAAAAATTAATCCATAAGAGGACTAAAAGCGCGATTACTCATCGCAAAATGCTAATTCTCTCTCAGGTTTTCTTTTGAAAGCTCAGAGTTAATTCTTTTTTTCTTTTTGTATTAGGATTGTTCTGAATTCATTACCAATGAATTCAAGACCGTATACATTTTTTAACCTCATATTAACACTTGTTTCTTTTAATTACTTTAGTTCATACACAATGGCGAAGCTATGTGTGTAGACTGGGACATTGGGTCATATATATTGGAAATTTTTTATTCAGATTGGGTTTAGTCGAACCCAAAGTAATTACATGGCAAGTATAATACACTTACTTTGGAATAAGATAAAACTCCCAGGAAAGTGACCAATCACAAAGCAAGTGCAATACAGGTAGTTGGATGAGTTTGTCCAAGCTAGATTTAAATAAGAATTTTCCATATATTTTTTAACCTCAGACTAATAATTACACTAGCAAGCATAGCTATGTCTGGAGACTAATGAAAAGAAACAAGTGTTGGAGTTTTATGTGTGAATAAAATTAATAAAAGAAAGAAATGCGTCTATTCGGTTCGAACTGAAACATAATATCCTTTTCCAAGAGATATTTTGTGTCTATTAAGAAAGTGCACGTACGTTGTACGTGTCTAATTAATTTCATGGTTATTTTTTTTGTAAATTAGAGTAAAATTATTTTATTATGTCATAAAATAGAGCAAATTAACCGGTTTTTACCTAATTCATTAGTTTAATTCATTTTTCACCAGTTTAACCTGTATTTCACTAATGTTGTTGCTTCACCAATTTCATCTTTTTTTCACGAATTTTCATCGAGTTCATAATTATTTATAGATTTCAATGGCCCTTTTTTTTAACCGGTTTCACCCAGAATTCCACTCATTTCACCAGTGATCACCAATTTCAATTGAATTTTCATCGAATTAACATGTTTTCAATTATTTCATAGATTTTGTTTATCGATTTCGTCATTTTTCACCAATTTCGCACGTTTTTCATGAAAATTCGATCTTATGCATATTTTGATAGTATTGAATTTCTTAGTAGTTTTATGTTATAGCCAAAGTAAAATTACGTAATTAGCTAAGTCATAAGTAATTTTTTATTCTTACATAGTAAAATTCGATTCAATTTTAATTTTTTTGGCAAGATGATATTTATGAGAATTTTATTTAAAAATAGGTTGTAATCGATAAAAACGGTAAAACCGATAAAAAATATTAAACCACTAAAAATGAATTAAATCGGCAAAAAGACGGATTTAACTAGTGAAAATGAATTAGACTAGTGACTGAAAATGGACTAGGTCAGTAAAGAGATGCATTTCAAATGATAAGAGCAAGAGAAATATTTGAAATCTACCATAAAATGGACCCAATTTCGTTTGATCAAAAAACAGGATTTCACTATCTTGTTGTCAAACAATGCAAAAGATTTGAATGAGTTCTTAATATATAAATCAACATAACTATTTTTATCGTATCATACTTGATGTCACATTAACATTACAATTTGTGATGATAAAAATTTCTCGTGTTTAACAGATACAAAGACTAACAATATAATTTTATATCGATAAAATAAAAAATTAAAGACGTTCAATGATGTGTATTCCTTAAAAAAATGGAATGATCTAAATAATTTTATTATGATATGATTTTAGACCAAATTTTAAAAGATTTAGTGACTAACTCATTCATCATTTTTATTTGATTACTATTTGAAAGCTATTATTTTTTAATATAAAATAATAATTTTAATAAAAATACATAGGAAATAAAATGGATTTGAATCATAAATATGAGTTATTTTATAACATAATGAAGTTAATTTTACTCTGATTTACAATAAATACCATCAGCGCGCGGCCCTGAGTTTTCAGTGGCCCTAAGCCAACTTTGAATTTATGGCCTTTAAGTTTTCATATAAAAAATCTTGCTTTGTAAAGTACATCGATAATATGAGACGTAATTATATTAAATAAGAAATAATTGCATTAGTGAATACAACATAAACAATTAAACTTTTAATAAAATATTATTACTTAAATATTACTCTCCTAACAGTTTTTGAAGCAAAATAACTAATTACGCTTGTATAAGTAATCTTCTTTACCATATTATTTTCAATCGACAACAAGGCTAACCCATTCAACCTCTCTTGTTTAGAAAGTATGTAGTGAAAAGGAACTAAGGGTCTATTTGGATGGATTTTGGCTCGGTTTCACGGGTCTCGGTTTAAAAAAATTGGTTTGGGTGGTTTCGATGAAACCTATGAGACTTCATTTGAATGGGTTTTGGCTCTTGGGTTTTGTGGTTTGAATAAGTTGAAACCTTACTTGGATTGGCTTGGATGTTGGGGTTTAGGGGAAAAAATAGGTAATAAGTGTCAAATCAATATTTTTTTAGTGAAATTTGGAAAAAAAAGTAGGTGATAGGTATCAAATCAATGTTTTATACGTTTGAAGAGTTTGAGTGATCATTTCTTAATAGGTTTTTAATGGTTTTATGAGTTTGGAGAAAACTCATTTAAAAGAGTTTTGGCTCGGTCTCACGAAACCCGCGAAACCGAGCCAAAACTCATCCACATACACCCTAAGTGTTATCAGGGCTTCTAGTGTGCGGGCAAGGTAACTAGCCCTCACATGCGGGACGACCCTGAAATCATGCCATGTGGCGCGTGTAACTAATATGTAACTCGGCGAGTTGATTCGGTATGTAAATAGACCATTTTACCCTTTTTATTTTATTTTAAATAAAAATTGAGATAATCATCAATTAATAAAAGACATTTATAACCTTTAAATCAAAATAATTAAAACTAAAAACAATTTGACCCCTATGTTCCGTGATTTTACGAATTGAATTATTTTGTTTCTAAAAATAAAAAAAACCGCCTATGATATAAAAAGACCACTTTACCCCCAATTTTAATAATAATTGACTTTGATAATTTTGCAAATTGACCCCAATGTTTTGCGATTTTACGTATTGAATTATTTTGCTCCTAAAAAATATAAAATAATCGTCTGTCATATAAAAAGACCGCTTTACCCCCAATTTAGATAATAATTGACTTTGAAAATTTTGCCAAATGACTCAATTTTTGCGATTTTACGAATTGAATTATTTTGCTTCTAAAAAAATTAAAAAAAATCGCCTGTCATATAAAAAGACCGCTTTACCACCAATTAGATAATAATTGACTTTGACAATTTTGCAAATTGACCCCTATATTTTGTGATTTTACGAATTGAATCATTTTGCTTCTGAAAATAAAAAAAAAACTGCCTGTGATATAAAAAGACCGTTTTTACCCCCAATTTTGATAATAATTGATTTTGACAATTTTGCAAATTGACCCCTATGTTTTGCGATTTTACGAATTGAATATTTTGCTTCTAAAAAAATATAAAAAAACCGCTTGTCATATAAAAAAGACCGCTTTACCCTAACATTAGATAATAATTGACTTTGACAATTTTGCCAATTGACCCCTATGTTTTTCGATTTTACGAATTGAATTATTTTGCTTCTGAAAAAAGAAAAAAATCGACTGTCATATAAAAAAGACCGTTTTACCCCAAATTTTGATAATAATTGACTTTGACAAATTTGCAAATTGACCCCTATGTTTTGCGATTTTACGAATTGAATTATTTTGCTTCTAAAATAATTTAAAAAATCACCTGCCATATAAAAAAGATCGCGTTACACCCAATTTAGATAATTATTATCAAAATTGGGGGTAAAACGATCTTTTTTATATTAGAGGCATTTTTATTTTTATTTTTCTAGAAGCAAAATAATTCAATTCGTAAAATCGGAAAACATAGGGGTCAATTTGCAAAATTGTCAAAGTCAATTATTATCATAATTGGGGGTAAATTGGTCCTTTTTATATGACAGGCGGTGTTTTTTAGAGGCAAAATAATTCAATTCGTAAAATCACAAAATATAGGGGTCAATTTGCAAAATTGTCAAAGTCAATTATTTTCAAAATTGGGGGTAAAGCAATCTTTTTCATATGAGAGGCGTTTATTTTTATTTTTTTAGAAGCAAAATAATTCAATTCGTAAAATCGCAAAACATAGGGGTTAATTTGCAAAATTGTCAAAGTCAATTATTATCAAAATTGGGGGTAAATCGGTCTTTTTTATATGAGAGGCGTTTTTTTTAGAAGCAAAAGAATTCAATTCGTAAAATCGCAGAACATAGGGGTCAATTTGCAAAATTGTCAAAGTCAATTATTATCTAAATTGGGGGTAAAGCGATCTTTTTATATGACAGGCGGTTTTTTTATATTTTTTTTAGAAGCAAAATAATTCAATTCGTAAAATCGCGAAACATAGGGGTCAATTTGCAAAATTATCAAAGTCAATTATTATCAAAATTGGGGGTAAAGCGGTCTTTTATATGAAAGGAGGTTTTTTATATTTTCTAGAAGCAAAATAATTCAATTTGTAAATCGTGGAGCATAGGGGTCAATTTGTAAAATTGTCAATATCAATTAATAAGATTGAGGATAAAGTGGTCATTTTATATAATGGCCGATTTTTTATTTTTTTTGAAGAAATTAATTGAAAGGGTAAATTAGGTATATTGTAATTTAATTAAAGTCAATAGTTACAAATTAAATTTGACCAAGTTACCTAATTAACGATCCAGATCAATCTGAACCAAATGAACGACATGATGAGACTTCCCGCATGTGAGACCGTAACTCAGACTACAGTTTGGCTCTACACGCTGATCTTTGGCACTACACGGTGTAGTGCCAAAGATCAGCGTGTAGAGCCAAAGGTGTAGTGACAAAAATCAGCGTGTAGAGCCAAAGTGTAGTGCCAAAGATCAGCGTGTAGAGCCAAAGATCAGGAAATAGTATTTCCACACTTCCCTTTTGGAAGTTCCTTTTCTTTCTGCCGTATAACACTTGGTTCCTTTTCATTGGTCTACAGAAATGCGAGGGGGTACACATATATAATTTTTTAAGTTAAAAAATATATGTGTAGACTATATGAACCCCTAAACCCCTTCTATTTCATACACAGGCGTCTATATAAACCCAGCACTCTTTTACAATTTATCACCGCAAAACAATTTGTTTCTCCCCTTCTATTTATGTACTCGATCAGTCAAATTAAGCTTCTCCATTAAGTAATTCATACCAAAATGATGATCCGCCTAATATCTGCAATCCATGAAATTCTTGTTTGGGTTATTGTTCAAGCTTTGAGGAGGAGCAAGTATGTTTGGATTACTGTAGCAATGAGTCTCAGATTTGCAGCTTTTCTCATCATCAAACCTCTGGAAGAGTCACCTATTCACAATTTCCTAGCCATGTCCCTGTACACTCTCGCCGCATTCAGCTCATACTTCATCCCGCTCAGGATCTACGAGTGGTTCGATGAACAATTGAAAGCCATGGATAGACGCTTTAATGAGCTGGCTGGTAAGAGCTTTTATCATGATAATATTACTCACGCCTGCCGCTTGTTTTGCCGCAGTGTGACGGCAACTTTCATGCATTTGCTCTCTCTCTACATGGGCTCGTCGAAAAAGTACCCGGAGGATCTTGTTTGTTGGGTCTTTAGCTTATGGGCTGGTTCCGTTGTGCTCATAAGCTACGGAACAATGACCGCAGATGACTACGGAGTGGCAGATGCCCTAATCGGCTTTGTTCTTCCCAAACTTATTATAGGAAGTAATTTCCTCATGGTATGGGTTGCTGTTCTCTTACTCATAACTCAAGCTTCCAGAATAATAATAATTCCAATTATTATAAACTTTAACTTATGGTACGGTGATCCTCCTTGTCCCCGTGTATGGGGTCCCGAACTACCTATCAGTACGACAAACAGTGGTAATGTTGCACCCTCACCTCATGAATCTCCTCTGGCGACCACTTCAGAGGCACCACAATCTCTGACTCCACAGTTGTCTCCTCCGGCGGATCAGACTCATGAATCTCCTCCGGCGACCACTTTAGAAGAACCACTATCTCCAACTCCACATTCGTCTCCTCCGGCGGATCAAACTCATGAATCTCCTCCGGCGACCACCTTAGAGGCACCACAATCTCCAACTCCACAGTCGTCTCCTCCGAAGCATTAGTCATTGGAGATTGGAGTTTGGAGTTTGTTGTTTGGAGGCTTGAAGAAATTATTATCTAGAGTTGGACTCTACTAAATTTTGCTTATTGACTAGACTAGCATGGTGTTGTGTGAAATTTAGGTGTATTTTTGCATTGCCTAATTGAAATCACAGTTTGAATAACAATACATGCATTTTATTCTATTACTAAATTTTGTTGGCAGAAACAGGGCCCATTATTATAGGACAAACCTACTATTAATCTATTATAGTGTTGTTTGGCCCACAAAACAAAACAGCTGATTTAAAATAAAATTCTAACTTCAACCTGTCATTTGAAAATCCATCGCTTGCTCACTCTCCTCTTCCACGCACGACCTCTTCTCTCTGCAGACATGGCAGTCGGCATCTTCTCTTTCAATATTCTCATCTCTCTATATGACAGTAAACTCTGTTTTTCCTCTTGCTAATTTTTTTCTTTTTTTTTTTATTGGTTGATTTGTTTCGATTGCTCCAAAGAGCTTTCGTCAAACATAGATTTGGTGTTTGATTTTTACAAGGTAATTATTCCTCATAATTATTATAGACTTTACGAAGTGCTGATTTTATTTAGGGTTAATCTCTTGAATTTTGTTGATAGATAGAATCAGTATTACAAGTAGATTCAAAGAAGAATGAAATAAGATGAGAGGAAATTAATTATTAATGAAGGATATAGCATTGCCAATTTGCTACTAATGTTGTTCCTTTAACCAGTTCATTTCTTGATTATTTTTATGGACCCAAGAATTTGGAAAATAGAGGAAAATATGTTTTAAAATCCTATATTAAGCTGTAGCTGTGGAAATAGGGGAACAAAAAGATGGAGAAATCAGAATAAAAAATAAGGCCATTGGGCTTAACTTCATCGATGTCTATTTTCGGAAAGGGGTTTACAACTCCAGGTCAAGATTCTTTGAATTAGAATGATTTTTGCTGAACAATGTTTCATTTTGATGATTATCTTTCTGTTGGCATATCCTACGCGTATACATTTATAGCAATCTTTTTAAGAACTGTTAACAATGACAGGTATGGAGGCAGTTGGTGAGGTTACTGCTGTAGGTCCACGACTTACGGGAAGAAAACTCGAAGATATTGTTGCTTATGCAGGTACCCCAATGGGCTCATATGCAGAGGAGCAAATCCTTCCTGCAGATAAAGTAGTTACCCTGCCTTCTTCCATTGAACCCATTACTGCAGCGGCTATTATATGCTAAAGGGAATGACTGCACAGTTTCTAGTTCGATGCTGCTTTAAAGTACATCAAATATTTCATTCTTTAGATGTTTTCTGTTTAATTAAAAAATATGATAGCGTAATTTAATTAAAGATTTGAGAAGGGTATAATTGCTTAGGTTGAACCAGGACACACGGTCCTTGTTCATGCATCAGCAGGTGGAGTAGGGTCCCTGTTGTGCCTATGGGCAAATGCTTTAGGTGCCACGGTTATTGGAACTGTCTCCACTGAAGAGAAGGCAGCTCAAGCCAAAGATGATGGATGCCACCATGATATATTGTACAAGGAAGAAGACTTTGTAGCTCGTGTTAACGAAGTAACATCTGGGAAAGGAGTTGAAGTTGTCTATGATTCTGTTGGAAAGGACACTTTCGAGGTAATAATGAATTTGTGATCTTGATATCGAGCTTAAAAATATGCGTATCTCAATGCAAAGAGAGGCAAAAACTTTTTTATGGGTAACCAGGGCCGGTCCTACTTTCTAGAGTTTCTAGCTTCCTCTTTGGACGTTTGGATGTAAAAATTTGATTAAATAATCATATTCTGTTTTTTAGCGCTATATCTTTTTCGTTAGACAAAATGCTAATTCTCTTAATTTCTCTTGTGACATAGTTGATTCTGAATATGTTTTTACGATTTCTAATTTTTAGTAAGTTGGTTCTTGAGCTCTAATGCATCCTTAGATTTTCGTCACCTACTAATTGCACTATTGCAGTACATTTTGCAGAAACTTTACACTTTATTTATTTGCAACTCTTTTTCTCCAAGTCTTAACTGGAAGCTGTGTGATTTAGGGATCATTGGCTTGTTTAAAGTTACGAGGATACATGGTTAGTTTTGGACAATCATAGGGGACAGCAGACCCGGTGCCTTTATGTTGCAACAAAATCACTATTCTTGACTAGGCCTATACTGATGCAATACAATGTGACCCGAGATGAACTGCTGGAAGCTGGTGGAGAGCTTTTTGCTAAAGTTGGATTGGGTGATTTACGGGTTCATGTAAATCATACTTACCCTTTGTCTCCGGCGGCACAAACGCATGCTGATCTTGAGAGACTGGAAAACATCGGGGTCTGTAGTCCTTCTACCATAGGGGTATTGAGTTTGTTATTGCTTGAGAATTAAGTGGTAAGATTCAATACCAATCGCTAGAACTTATTGACAATAATATTCAATACAATTTATTTACATAAGAATATATTATCAACGAGAACTCTATTGAATTCTAAATGCTAAAGCAATTGAATGAAAAAACTATGACAATTGTATACGACGCTCAACAAGGTGAATAATCAAACAATTTGCAAGGTAATAATCTTTCATCGTGTTTCTAAACATGTTTTTCACTAACTTTATTATTGATAATAATTGTTTTTCTGTTGTGGTAGAAACAGAAAAAACAAATATCAAGCGAATCAAACAATCTATTAAAAGTTACACTTAGACTTTCTTGTAATCTTCAATGGTAAACTGAGCACAAAAACTATTGATAATCCTGCATTCTAAATTAAGTGTGAATTGATGTTTTCATTTAATTAAGTAGGTGTAATTGACATTTTAACATGGAAATATACTAGTCTTTTTATTAAAATTGTATAGACCCCATAGATATATACAAAGTATAAGAAAAGAACTTCTAAAACTTTGAATAAGATCAGTAGTTGAATAATGTAAAATAGTAGTACTAATTTATCCCAAAAAAAAAAAGTAGAACTAATTTTTTTTTCTAAAATTCTTGTGGGGGTCAGGGCACCCCAAAAGGGGGTTGCATCCGTCCCTGATTGCCATGGTATGCTACAAATACAAATTAATAGTTAAAATATGTCGTATAATGATAATGGTTATACGATAATTGAGTATGAAATACTATCATCAAAGTTACCTCGTCCAAAAGGTTTGTGACTCTAGCATAAGCTCTTGCAGCTTCATGAGTGATGTACATTTGTTTAAATATGGAAAAAGTTTTTTCATCGATTACTATAAGCCTCTTATAAGCTACTCCCTCAGCATCGAGTATGACATACATTGTAGCGATAATCGACATCCATATCCAATTTTTTTTGGTTGTTGCATTGAATTGAATCTTATGTATGTTTTGCAGCATCGTTACATCTTCAATTTTGATCTTACGAGTTTTCGTAGGGGTTCAATGTGTGATATTATCGAGCCACAATACAATATTTCGTAGGGGTTCAATGTGTGATATTATCGAGCCACAATACAATATGTATAAAAGAGAAGACCAATAATATGTATGTTCCGATCGTGAATGTACAATTTACAAAGGTCCTATCCGAGCGCTATAGGATGTCGTACAAGCTAGAGGCTAAATACATACAAGGAATGATGCCTAATCTACTCTTTTATATATGCCCGAGCGGGAGCATCGAGCCTGGGGTGTGCGTGAAAAAGTCCCCGTTATCATAAATGCTTGTAATATTTATAGTAGCGGCGGTGAGCTGGCTGAGCCATTAGCAGGGGAGTTTACCTCGGCCCATAGGATTGGGCCTAGGATAGGCCCATAAAAGGTCATTGACCAGGGGCCTTTAGTCTTGCGATCGAACTAAACTTGTACCGCTTGGAGATCGGCTTCATGCCTCTGAGGTCGGAATCTGAGCTCTTCCATTTCTCTTATCCCAGCAAGGATTATGGTAAATAGCGAATCCAAAGTACCCCTCGTCAAACTTAAAACCTACTTGTACATTGAGCCATTTTTGGAAAGAGTAATATCTTTTAGAAGAGTTTAATTTCTTAAAAAGAGGTGTAGAGGTGAATGATTTTGGTATCACAACATCCCTTAAATAAAGAGGTGTGGATATACCACAATCTTGAGATAAATTGATAGGACGTACGTGTCACCTTGCAATTGGTTGTTCGGATATAGATAAGATTTTTTATAATGCGAGCGCTTACATTATTCGCAATCTTGAAATAAATGAATAATACGTACGTGTCAACTTTCAATTGATTGTTCGGATATTACCCTAACTCTAAAACCCTAAAATTTGAAGAAAAAAGAAATTATATATATGAGCTCATGAAAAAAGAAATCTAAAACCCTAGATGTAAAGTTCATGAAAAGGTGAACCAGATAAAAACTAAATAAAAGTTTCCCCATTTAAGTTTCTCTCCACCAACAAAATATATCATCACTAGCATCTCACTCATTATTCCCCCAATAAACCAAACATTTCGTACAATGAGTTTTGGAAAAGGTTGGAGTTTTGAAAATGGTTGGAGTTTTGACAGTTCGGATTTTTATACTAGATATAATGAAGAGCTTGAGGAACAATATGCTGAGGACGACGAATTTTTTCAACTCCAACTCGGATTCAATGCCGAAATTGAAATTGCTCGGCATTATGCTCAAAGAGCTACCACTAGAAGCACCGCTTTCGATTTGTCAGAAAAAAGAAAAAAAAGAAGTAAAGTTCAAAATAAAATGGCGGCAAATACAGCAGAATCTAGAATGGTGAAAGCAATAAGGGTTCATGAATTAGGAGGCCCTGAGGTATCCCTTTTTCTTTTTTTCTTGCGGTCATTAATTATCTCCTTTTTTCTCGATCTCTGTATTTTTTTGGATTAAGTATGTGATAATTGGAATTGGGTTTATATTAGTTGGATGAATTTTTTTAAATCAGTTTATTTCCCATTGTTCTATTGTGTTTTTCTTTGTTTTCTATAGTTCCTATTCAGTTTTTTTTTCCGAAATTCCCCTTTGCATATTGGAAGGAAGAATCACAATTTTAGCAATTTTTTATACAATAAGGTAAATTGCCTACTTTGAATATCACATGAAGATACATTGCTATTAACCTGCATCATATAGAAAACTTGGAGATATTGTTGCATACGCAGGTACACCAATGGGTGCATATGCGGAAGAGCAAAACCTTCCTGCGAAAGAAGTAGTTACCGTGCCTTCTTCTATTGATCTTATTACAGCAGCAGCTATTATGCTCAAGGGAAGGACTGCACAGTATCTAGTTCGACGATGCTTTAAAGTGCGTCAAATTTTGTTGTCTGTCTAATGAAAAAACAACTAAATAGATAGTTTACTTTAATTAAAAATTTGATGAATGGTGTGATGTTGAACCAGGACAAACGGTCCTTGTTCATGCAGTGGGTGGGGTAGGTTCACTCTTGTGCCAATGGTATCATTTATGAATGAAGTTTGGGTAGATGTGAAGGGGCGGGTGAGGTTAGGTTGTGAATTGTGATCATTTAATTGGGGATATAATGATCGTACAGTGCAGTAAATTTTGGGTAGTACAATAAATATTGTTGGATTATAATTCATGTACTATGCTATGAGCAACTAATTCGGGAAATTGACGAGTGATTTTGGTTGAGATTTAGTTGGAGCATATATTTTTGAAATAAATGATACTAATATTATACATTAATTGGCTTATTCATGAGTACTTTAGTAAATGAAAAATTAGTAAATATTAATCTTGGCTAGCGATATTACCAGAGCAAGTTTTTAAAATTCCAATCTTACCCTTAATGGTCAAACATATTAATTACATAGCCAATTATTATTGAAAAGATTCTCTTTCTTCATTAATATATATGTATATTTATTCATGAGTACTTTAGTAAATATTAATCTTATATGATTAATATATTTTTGAAATAAATGATACTAATATTATACATTAATTGTCTTATTCATGAGTACTTTGGTAAATATTAATCTTATATGGTTAAACTAGAGCTATCAATTGAGTCGGCTCAGCCCGATGACTCGATGGAATGAAATTTAACTAGATGAAACAACTCAAGAGAATGCAGCTCAGGCCAAAGATGATGGATGCCACCATGTTATACTGTACAAGGAAGAAGACCTTGTGGCTCGTGTTAATGAAATAAAATCTGGGAAAGGAGTCGAAGTTGTCTATGATTCCGTTGGAAAGGACACTTTTGAGGTAATAATGAATTTTATTGCTCTATGGATGTAAAAGAATTGATTAGATATTCATATTATATTCCGGTTTTTGATACTCTCTCTTTTTTTATAGACAAAATGCAAATTCTCTTAATTTTTCTTGTGACATAGTTATTCCTAAATATATTTTTATTATTTATTTTGTTAAACTTCTTCTGGCTTATGCAACTGTTACATCAACTATTACAGATATAGAAATTAATTAAAATAACATTTCATTTATTAAGATATAAAATGACTAAAATACCCTTATATATATACAACTTCAGCCCTTGCAGAGTAAGGGTCTTACACAAGTACCTAAATTGCCTAAATTGAGTTCTAATTCATATTTAGATTTTTGTCACCTACGAATTGCACTATTGGAGCACAATATTGTAGAAACTTTACCGCGTTCAAACTTTATCTATTTGTAACTCTTGTTCTCTAAGTCTTTTAACTGGAAACTGTGTGATCAGGGATCATTGGCTTGTTTAAAAATACGAGGATACATGGTGAGTTATGGACATTCATCGGGTTTACCAGACCCGGTGCCTTTATCAGTACTTGCAAGAAAATCTCTGTTCTTGACGAGGCCTAAACTGATGCAATACAACCTAACGCGCGATGAACTGCTGGAAGCTGCTGGAGAGCTTTTTGCTAAAGTTGAATTGGGTCAATTACGGGTTCGTGTAAATCATACTTACCCTTTATCTCAGGCGGCACAGGCGCATGCGGATTTTGAGAGTAAAAAAATATCGGGATTTGTAGTACTTATACCATAGGGGTGTTGAGTTTGTTGTTGTTCGAGTGTTAGTACTATTTGGCATCTTAGAGTTGTTTCTGTAGTCTCCGTATCATGTAGAATATCGGTGTACCTTTGCCTTGTTTGGTTAAAGATTGATCTCTTGCTTCTTGTATGGGGAGAAAAATTGTTATGATTTTCTGAATGTTTATATAAAATGCTTAGTTTATGAGAAGGTTCTGATGATGGGATTTCTTGATACTGATTTGGAGGGGATTGTTGTTTGATGGATTTTGGCCCTGCCTTTTTCAGTTGGTTTGTGGATCATTTGATTAATGAATTTACAGTATATATACAACCTTGAGGCTAGGTAAAATGACACACACACCCCTTAAAATTTCAATAATAATTAAAAGGAATCTCTACATTAATTTTTCTAACAGATGATTTCCTCGCAACAATTTTAATGGAAATATTTATTCAACCTCGATTTTGATCTTGACCAACCTTAAACACAAACATATCGGGTTCATATGGATCAATGTACCTTGGTTTCAGAAGAAATAGGTTTGAGTGGTTTTGAAGAAAAAATTGAATCACAATTTAGATTGAGTTTGAATGTTTAAGTTTCGTATATTTTTTCTTTTATATTGGTTTGAATTGACGTTGGCTGGCTGCACGTAACCAAATATTTTTTGAGTGAAAAATTGATTTCAGTGGGAATCCCCTTTCCACTCAGATCTTCTTATTCTTTTTTTTTTTTAACCAAAGGGTTCTAATCCCTTTCGAGGCAGGTTGAGCATATTAATGTGGGTACTTTTCCCAACATGGATTCGAATCTGCTACTTTGTAGTGACTAGTCCCTTCCACTAGACCAATCACTTATTGGTAGATCTTATTATTCTAGTAATGCCTCTCTATTCCCTTTTTTTGGGCCAAATTAAAACCAAATCGTTAAAATCTACATCATCTATCACTAATCATTTTTTTTTACCAAAGTTACAATGAGAATTTATTATGTAGTACTAAATTTGAATTTTTAAATCCAAAGTAATCTATCATATGGTACAAAAAACAAAATTTCCTGTATTTCAGTTGCGAATTACATAAGGAAAATCTACATAGTATTTGCTTGCATAGAATAGAAGCATGTGGTCAAATGGAGAAAAATGTATAGCAAGCGGCGAGGGCGTACAATAACACTAGTAGGAAATATTGCATAGAAGCATTTGACACCAAATGTATTGCCACACAATCCACTTGCTATAATTTCTTCTCCATTTGACTTATTTTTATACAAACTGAACTTATATTGTTCAAATGAAATGCAATTCTTCAAATGAAATGCAATTCTTCAAGTAATATTTGGAATTTAGTGGTGTATTTGTTTCTACATAGTATTGCTTGCATAGAAGCATTGACCAAATGGTTTTTACCATCAAATATATTGCCACACAATACAATTTTTAATACATCCATTTGCTATACATTTTTCTCCATTTAATTTGACCAAATTCTTCTATGCAACAGATCAAACTGAGAAAAAATGTATAAAGCAAGTGGATGTATAAAAATTTGATTTCGTGGATGTAGAAGCATTTGGTCACCTACAAAAAATCTCATTTGAATGAACATCTATATTTTCAATCATAATGTTTAGGCGGTGTATGTAAGAATGTCTCAAATTTTACTCTTTGCTAAGACTAGAAAATGATCTGTCTTAATTAATATATTAATTGTATATTAATTTTGTCAAAATTTAATCCGTAGAAATGGAGATGCATGCACCTTGGGCATTCCTCACCACCCAAGGCTCCAACCATTTCAATTTTAGATAGTAACTTTCTGTTGAGGGGATGAAAATGTAATTTTTATTTATATAGCAAAATTATATGAAAAATAGTAACTTTCTGTTGAGGGGATGAAAATGTAATTTTCATTTATATAGTAAATTATATGCATCAAGGGATTTGACTGATGGATTACTTAAACAAATAAAAGAAAAAAGGTTTTCTATGATGACGCATCAGTTCGGAGAATTAAAAAAGGCATAAGCCCTACGTAGGCCGCAGCACGTGTTGACTGTTGAGAGGAGGAGAAAAAGTCACGCAAATATGTAATTGATTTAGTCTAAGATTAAGTTAGAGATTTTTCACACGGTGTTCGATCGAGCAATTGGTTCGAATTTTTATTCTTGTTTTTTTAGTTTGATGATTTGTTAATTCTTTGTGTTATTCAAGTTGGTTACATAAATTGCTAATTAAAGCTGAACTTGAACATTATGGACTAAAGTTTGATTTTACAATTTTTTCAGTGGCTTTACACCTTTTTACTAGATTTCACATATTTTACGATACTAGGAAAGTGCACGTACGATGTACGTGTCTAGATAATCATCGATATTTTTTATAAATTAGAGTAAAATTAATTTTATTATGTGATAAAATAGAGCAAATTAATCCACTTTTCACCTATTTAATAAGTTTAATTCATTTTTCACCGGTTTAACCTGATTTTTAGCCACTTTTATTTATTTTTATTAGTTTAATATTTTTTTTAATTGTTTTACCCATCTTTATTTTATCAGTTATAACTTATTTTTACTGTTTTTACAATTTTGTCCTTTTGTTTTCGTCCGTTTGAAATCATTTTTCGACCGATTTCATCTTATTTTGTCCTTGTCCGTTAAACTCTTTTTTTATTGATTTTACACGTTCTTATCATATTAACTAATTTTTAAACGTTTTTATCAAATTAATCCGTTTTCACCTATTTCCAACATTATTTTCACTTATTTCACACGTTTTTTTACAAATTTTACCTGAATTTTTCTTTGATTTGAAATATTTTCGCCGACTTTATTCATGTTTTCACATATTTCACCTGTTTTTTTATGTTGTTATTTCACCGGTTTCATCATTTTTCACAAATTACACCCTAATTTTCATCGATTTCACATGTATTTATCGATTCCAGGGACACTTTATTACGGATCTTATCCAAATTTTCACCAATTTCACCCGAATTTTCTTCAATTTCACATGTTTTCAATAATTTCATAGTTTTTCATATCGATTGCGTTTTTTTATCGTTTGCACAAAATTTCATCGATTTTTTTTACCATTTTCCACGAAAATAATTTCATGAAATTTTGAGGTAATGCATGTCTTGATATTATTGAATATTTTTTATATTTTTTTATTCTAACCAAAGTAAAATTACGTAATTTGCTAATTCATAGGAATTTTTATTTCTTTCATAGTAAGATATGATTCAATTTTTTTGTTTTTTGTAATATAATGGTATTTAAGAGAATTTCATTTTAAATTTTTATATTTAGAGTGTTTATGACTTATATTGTACTAAATCTTTAAATTAACATTTTCTTACATAAATAAATATTGATGCTAAAATATAACAATTTTATATATATTTTAGGCACTATTTAAAATAATAGTATTTTTAATAGTTCATTTTTATCTATTATAAGAGAAGAAGATTAAAATTATAAAAATTGATGTAAGAGAGAATTTAGAAATTTTAGGAGTTCATCAATTATATGATTGTGGGTGGATGTTGTGAGGAAGTGGAAATGATTTTTCTGGTTTTTGGGTCTGGGTTCGGTTTTTTGGGTTTAGGTTTGATAAATGGGTAATGAAAATAAAAAAAAAAAAAAGTTTCGGTCCAACCGGTTCGGTTCGGTAAACCGATCGGTTCTACCGAGAACCGGTATTTTTGGAGTTCGGTTCTCGCAAAAGAACCGTTTACCGAACCGAAATTTCGGTTCGGTAAACGGTCCGGACCGAACCGTCCGGTCGGTCCGGCGGACCGTGCTCACCCCTATTTCGTACACATGTTTCTATATAAACCCAAGCACTCTTTTACAATTTATCACAGCAAAACAATTAAATCTCCCCTTCTACTTATGTACTCGATCAGTCAAATTAAGCTTCTCCATTAAGTAATTCATACCAAAATGATAATACGCCTAATATCTGCAATCCATGAAATTCTTGTATGGATTCTTATTCAAGCTTTGAGGAGGAGCAAGTATGTTTGGATTACTGGAGCAATCATTCTCAGATTTGCAGCTTTTCTCATCGTCAAACCTCTGGAAGAATCACTTATTCACAATTTCCTAGCCGTGTTCCTCTACGCTCTCGCCGCCTTCAGTTCATACTTCATCCCGCTCACGATCCACAAGTGGTTCCATGAACAATTGAAAGCCATAGATAGACGCTTTAATGAGCCGGCTGGTAAGAGCTTTTATCAAGATAATATTACTCAAGCCTGCCGCTTGTTTTGCCACAGTGTGACGGCAACTTTCATGCCGTTGCTTTCTCTCTATATGGGCTCGTCGAAAGAGTACCCTGATGATCTTGTTTGTTGGGTCTTTAGCTTATGGGCTGGTTCCGTTGTGCTCATAAGCTACGGAACAATGACCGCAGATGACTACGGAGTGGCAGATGCCCTAATCGGCATTGTTCTTCCCAAACTTATTGTAGGAAGTGATTTCCTCATGGTATGGGTTGCTGTTCTCTTACTTGTAACTCAAGCTTCCAGGATAATTATAATTCCAATTATTATAAACTTTAACGTATGGTACGGTGATCCTCCTTTTCCCCGTGTATGGAATCCGGAACTACCTATCAGTAATGTTGCTCCCCCACCAAGGGATCAAACTCCGCAGTCGTCTCCTCCGGCGACCACTTCAGAGGCACCACAATCTCCAACTCCACAGTCGTCTCCTCCGGTGGATCAAACTATGATTGATTAATTAGAAGATGAAAGAGGTTCCTTTCATCATGTATATAATATTCATTTGTCTTTTTGGATTTTAAATTGCAATTTAAGTTTTTAATGTTTTTGAAATATTTGATTCAATCGTATATTTAATTTATTCTATTTTTTATTAAAGTTCTGTGAATTGTTGACATGGATTACTAATTCTTTTATAATGTTTAATGTTTATTTTGAGTTTTGATTAGTTTATTCTTTTCCTCAGGAGGATTAGTCATTGGAGATTGGAGTTTGGAGGCTTACGATGCGGATGTTAAAAAATTTACTAGATACGATACGACATGGAACGAATATAAAAAATATAAATTTATATATTTATGCATATTGAAATAAGTAAAATAATAAATATTTATATTCATATGTATTGATATAAATATTTCTAAGTCTTTTAACTGAAACTGTGTGATCAGGTATCATTGGCTTGTTTAAAAATACGAGGATACATGGTTAGTTATGGACATTCATCGGGTATACCAGATCCGGTGCCTTTATCAGTACTTGCAAGAAAATCTCTGTTCTTGACGAGGTCTAAACTGATGCAATACAACCTAACGCGCGATGAACTGCTGGAAGCTGCTGGAGAGCTTTTTGCTAAAGTTGAATTGGGTCAATTACGGGTTCGTGTAAATCATACTTACCCTTTATCTCAGGCGGCACAGGCGCATGCGGATATTGAGAGTCGAATAATATCGGGATCTGTAGTACTTATACCATAGGGGTGTTGAGTTTGTTGTTGTTTGAGTGTTAGTACTATTTGGTATCTTAGAGTTGTTTCTGTAGTCTCCGTATCGTATCGTGTAGCGTATAGGTGTACATTTTGCTTTGTTCGGTTAAGATTGATCTCTTACTTGTTGAATGATATTGATAAAAGTATGGGGGAGAAAGATTGTTATGATTCCCTAAATGTTAGTTCTATTTGGTATCTTCGAGTTATTTCTGTAGTCTCCGTATCATGTAGAATATCGGTGTACCTTTGCCTTGTTTTGTTAAGATTGATCTCTTGCTTCTTGTATGGGGGAGAAAAATTGTTATGATTTGCTGAATGTTTATATAAAATGCTTAGTTCATGAGAAGGTTCTGATGATGGGATTTCTTGATATTGATTTGGAGGGAATTGTTGTTTGATTGATTTTGGCCCTGCCTTTTTCCAATAGTTTGTGGATCACTTGATTAATAAATTTACAGTATGTATACAACCTTAAGGCTAGGTGAAATGATAGAGAATTAGAGACACCCCTTAAAATTTCAATAATCATTAAAAGGAATCTCTACATTAAATTTTAATATATAGATGCATGCCTTGGTGTTAGTTTTTCAGAAAGATATATATTTTGGTTTTAATTTTCTAGCAGATGATTTCCTCGCAACAATTCTAATGAAATAAGCATTTCACATTTATTCAACCTCGATTTTGATCTTGACCAACCTTCGACACAAACATATCATGTTCATATGGATCAATGTTACCTTGGTTTCAACAGAAAAAGGTTCGAGTGGTTTTGGAGAGAAAATTGAATCACAATTTAGATTGAGTTTGAATGCTTAGGTTTTGAGCCAAAAAATATTGTCTGGATTGGTCCAAATTTTACTAAACAGTAGCAAATGTTTTTGAGCCAAAAAATAGCAATCTCCAATCATAAACCAGATTCTGAGAAAATGTGAAACTTACCAGCAAATAGTCATTGGACTAATTTCACATTTTCCATTTCTAAAGATATAAGAATTGGATTCATAGATAAGTAACATCATCACTTATATAATAGTAATTCCTAAAATTATAATCTTGTCACCAAAACATGTACTAAATCTAGCCAAAATACCTAATATTAAATTCATGAGGGGGCAGAACAGAAAGTTGAATGCTTAACCTCCAAAAATACCAAATTAATATATTCCTATGTTCAAAAACTGCCACTTCCAAGAATGATAAAACTCAATTCATCAACTATACCTACAAAATATTAAAGGCAGACTTGGAATTAGACAGAGCCAACCAATTTCCCACATCTGCAGAGAAGCTTCAATTTTGAGCACCATTTAAGTTGATTATAACGTTGTTGTTGTTGTTGTTTTTTACCATGTTTGGCCATAGAAATGTCCCCTGTGGTTTGCAGATTCTGAACCCACTCTTAAGCCTTTGTATGTTTGCTGCATTTTCCAGGCTCTTGTTCTGAAATTCTGTTCTTTCATTTCCAGCAGCAATAAATGCTTGTACTTCCTCCTGTTGTTTGTACACTTGCTTTTTCTCTGGCACTTGTTTAAATAAAGTTCAGATGAAAGCTCAACAGACCGTGTTACAGTCGAAGCAAGTGGAAATTCTTGACCCTTTCAAGTGCTACCATGTTATTGTTAAAGAAGACATTTTTTTCCATGATTTAATGCCAGTTCGAAATCGGCCAAGTCCAACCCTCGGGTTACCGGAAATGGTCACGCCATGGCCGTTACCGCCTTCACTAAGGGAAGATCTGGCCTCTCCATTGCCAGATCTAGCCTCTACGTGGCCGGAACTGGCCACGCTATGGCCAGATCTGGCTTTTGCGTGGCCGGACCTAGCCATGCGCAGGCGGTGCTGCCTTCTCGTGGCCAGGTCTGGCCACGCAAAAAACAATTATTAGTTTTTTTTTTTCTAGGAAATTAACATAAAATTTAATAATAGTTTCATAAAAAAAATGATTCATTAATAAATATAAGATTTTTTATTACACAATAATTAATAAATAATTTTCATGTACGCTTTTGTAAATTAAATTCACATAACATATTGAGTATGTTACTCAATTAATCTTACTTAGATAAATTAAAATATTTTATAGCATTGTAGTTCTAAAGTTGTCACATTTTTTTTTTAATAAAACATGTATTATTTTGTAAAATAATTTTAGATGAAAATGTGATATTTTATATGTTGTGTTAAAATGTAGAAGTATTTGATTAGTAGTAGAAATGTAAAAGTAATGAATGGGTAAAAAAGTATTTAAGTAATTAGTTTATTTGTTTTTATATTTTGAAGGACACATGTCATGGATTGAGATGGTATCTCAATTACATGATAACCAACAAAATCTTGTGATGGAATGCCCCTAATGAGTAGTCGGCTTTTAATGTGCTGCACCCTATGAGACAGCCTTAGCGTTGCCACTTGCCAAAGAACATCAAATTTGTTGTTATTAAAACACTGTATGAGACAGAAGATCTTCATTACCGACGCCGGCCACCGCGCCATTGCCAACTCCGAACAGGACCAACCCAATCTAACCACGCAACGGCCAGATCCAACCACGCTGACAGATCTGACCTTTGCGCACCATTGTCGACGCCGCCCACCGCGCACATTGCCATCTCCAAACAAGACCAGCCCACGCGACGGCCAGATCCGGCCACGCGAAGGACAAATCTAAAGGCCAGCTCTGGCTTCGCATTGCGGAACTGACCAAGCAGGACTGCCCGGAGTGGCGTGACCTTTTTACATTACATTTAAGTAAATTGCCAACCTTTATTTTAAAATTAGATGATCTGAATAAAATAAAATAAAAAAGATTATTTGTATTTACTTTCTTAAAATAGAAAAAAATGTTTAATAAATTTTAATAATGAAGATTAAAATATTAAAGATTAAATTAGTCAAGCCCATCAGCCAGTGTTTTAAAAACCAGACCGGATCGGCCGGTTTAACCGGTAACCAGTTACCAATCCGGTCCGGTTAACCCTTCAAAACCAGCTTTGTTCCTGACCAGTTTGAACCGGCAAAAACCGGTTAAAAACCGGTAAAACCAATGAACCAGTGAACCGATTGAACCACTGGTTCACTTATAAAAATAAAAAGTTTACCCTATGGATTTTTATTTCTCTTCCGCGACCTCTAAACTTCAACAATACTATCACATCTTTTCTTCTATTTTTCACTTTGAAATAAACAAAATCAACAATAAACAAAAAAATCTTATATATAATAAGTTATATAAATATATTTGAGTATCAAATTCATTAGAAAAGTCATTTTTTTCACAAACTTCATGTAATTTTATTTTTTTATATAATTCAATGACAAAATTCATCAACAATTTCTCTTTTTCATAGGTGATTAGTAATAAAATTATTGTTTTTGATATGGTGTTTATTATAATTTGAATTATTGCGTTGATATCATGTTATCATACTTGTAATTTTGTTGCTATCATTATTTCTTAACTCAAATTTTGTAGGAAAAATAATTGATAATGAGATAAACATTTAGTTTATGAAAATAAACTTTGAAAAAATGAATAATATATTTTTTTAAATAGTTGGTTACATATATTAAAATTAAAATTAAAATATTATATCGTAATGATGTCACACCGGTTGAACCCGTGGTTAAAACGGTTAAACCGATCTAACCAGTAACCAGTGAGGCTACCGGTTCGATGTCCGATCCGGTTTTTAAAACATTGCCATCAGCCAATGGATTTTAAATTTTCCGGCGAAAGGATGAATGTTCAGGTGATTATCTAGTTTCATGTGTCAGAATTAAAAGGGTAATAGTGTATTTTAGTAATTAATTTATTTTGTTTTTAAATTTTATTTACTCCGCAGATTCTTTATAATAATACATTTAATACCCACTTCCTATTCCTCCCTTCAAAATATTTAAAACTCGCGTCATAAAAAGACCAATCAGTAATTAATTCTCCCCAACCATCAAAAACCTCACCACCCCCCTTCCTAGCAATTTCTCCCCAACAAAAACCTCACTCCCCTTCCATATATAAATTTCTCCCCAGCACCGGACCAATATAGATACCCAGCAAGAAGTGCAATGGCATAAGAGATACAATGGCACCGGATCATTACACAGTGGCGGAGACAGAATTTTTTTTCACCGGGGTCCATAACTGAACTCTACTTATTAATTAAAATATAAATAAAATAAATTACTCAATTTTTTTTTTCTACAACAACAATTAATTCAGCCTCATAATCACACGAAATAAATCTTATAAGACCCTAATTGTTAGTAGATATAAATTGTATATATGAATTGATGTTTACAGGAGAAAATTAAATGAGAGATTATGTAAAAAGGAGAGACTATTGTATTGATTAGAATGAATAATGTGTACAAATTACAAGTAGGGCTGTCAATGGGTCGGATTCTGGTCGGATCAAGCTCGTCCAGATCCGGCTCCATTTATATCGGATCGAATCATGTCGGATTCGGATATTGCTCGGATTGTACTCGGATCTAGATTTTTTGAATCCAACGGATCTTGGTCGGATTTGGCCGGATATCGGATATTTTTCGGATCCAATAAATTTGTATTTAAAAAGTTAAATTAATATTTATTTCCTAAACAAGTTTATTATCTTTTCAATTTTATTTAATTTTAGCTCACATTTTTAAAGTTTCTTTACTATATTTATATTTGTAGAATGAATATATTGGTTTAAATAAATTTATAAACAAATTGTAAATTAATATCTTCTTAAATTGACGTTGAAATATTATTAATGATACTTATTTTTATAAATCATTTTGTATATATATCTTTCTTTTTATTTGTTGTCGGATACGGATCTTTAACAGATCGGATCGACCTAAATCCATATTCGCTCCATAAGTTTCGGATTTCTGATCTTTATAATCGGATCAGGTCCATCGAATCTCTAATCGGACAATTATCCTAATAAATCGGATCGAATTCGGACGGATTCGGATTGAAATCCGCCCCATTGACAGCCCTAATTACAAGTAGCCTGCTCTTTAAAAAGAAAACTAACAGGGGTAATACAGTAAATAACCATTAACAGAAAAAACAAACTCTAATTAACCGAACTAAATACAAATTAAATGGATTTTGAATTGTGCCCTAATTCCTCTTTTCTTCTGCCGTTTCTTTCTTCTTCTTCTCCTCAAATTGATTCTTCATCTTGTGATGTAATACCCCGCAAGTTGGCGCATATATGTTCTTCATGCCCAACTTGGATAGAATATATGTAAAACATGTATTATTTTGTAAAATAATTTTAGATGAAAATGTGCTATTTTATTTGTTGTGTTAAAATGTAGAAGTATTTGATTAGTAGTAGAAATGTAAAAGTAATGAAGGGGTAAAAAAGTATTTAAGTAATTAGTTTCCTTGTTTTTAAATTTTGAAGGACACATGTCATGGATTGAGATGGTATCTCAATTATATTATAACCAACAAAATCTTGTGATAGTTATATATAATAATAATACAAAATAATAATAATAATAATAATAATAATAATAATAATACAAAAATTATCATTATAAAATAATATAATAATAAAAATACAAAAAAATAAAATAAATATTAATAATAATAATACAAAAATAATAATAATAATAATAATAAAATGGCACCGGAACCCAGCAAGAAGTGCAATGGCAAAAGTAGATGCTCTGCCATAAATTTCACAATGGCACCGGATTAAGTGCAATGGCCTAAGAGACAATGGCACATAAATTTATTGCTACACGACTTTATAAATATACAAGTCTCCTTCTATATACACTCGATTAGTCAAGCACTACCCCAGTTAAGCTTCTTCCATCAAGTAATTCATACCAAAATGATGATACGCCTAATATCTGCAATCCTTGAAATACTTGTTTGGATTCTTGTTCAAGCCTTGAGGAGGAGCAAGTATGTTTGGATAACTGTAGCAATGGGTCTCAGATTTGCAGCTTTTCTCATCATCAAACCTCTGGAAGAGTCACCTATTCACAATTTCCTAGCCATGTCCCTGTACACTCTCGCCGCATTCAGCTCATACTACATCCCGCTCAGGATCTACGAGTGGTTCGACGAACAATTGAAAGCCATGGATAGACGCTTTAATGAGCTGGCTGTTAAGAGCTTTTATCATGATAATATTACTCACGCCTGCCGCTTGTTTTGCCGCAGTGTGACGGCAACTTTCATGCATTTGCTTTCTCTCTATATGGGCTCGTCGAAAGAGTACCCGGAGGATCTTGTTTGTTGGGTCTTTAGCTTATGGGCTGGTTCCGTTGTGCTCATAAGCTACGGAACAATGACGGAAGACGACTACGGAGTGGCAGTTGCCCTAATCGACGTCGTACTTAACCAACTAAATATAGGAAGTAATTTCCGCATGGTATGGTTTGCTGTTCTTTTAGTCATAACTCAAACTTCCAGGATAATTATAATACCAATTATTATAAACTTTAACGTATGGTACGGTGATCCTCCTTGTCCCCGTGTATGGAATCCCGAACTACCTATCAGTACGACAAACAGTAGTAATGTTGCACCCTCACCTCATGAATCTCCTCGGGCGACCACTTCAGAGGCACCACAACCTCTAACTCCACAATTGTCTCCTCCGGCGGATCAAACTCATGAATCTCCTTGGGCGACCACTTCAGAGGAACCACAATCTCCAACTCCACAATATTCGTCTCCTCTGGCGGATCAAACTCATGAATCTCCTCCGGCGACCACTTCAGAGGAACCACAATCTCCAACTCCACAATATTCGTCTCCTCTGGCGGATCAAACTCATGAATCTCCTCCGGCGACCACTTCAGAGGAACCACAATCTCCAACTCCACAGTCGTCTCCTCCGACGGATCAAACTCATGAAGAACCACAATCTCCAACTCCACAATATTCATCTCCTCCGGCGGATCAAACTCATGAATCTCCTCCGGCGACCACTTTAGAAGAACCACAATCCCCAACTCCACATTCATCTCCTCCGGCGACCTCTTCAGAGGCACCACAATACATGTTAAAAGAGGATTGTACTAAAATCCTTTAAATTTATGGATTGTAATATTCTAGGATTTGATGATGTTTATTTATGGAGCATTAATAAGTAATATTCTAGGACTCTACACTGGTGGTGTGTGTTTTAGGAGTTCCGCCCAGTTGTAAGTTTTACTATATTAATAACAACGCGTGCACTTGAATATTATATTACAATTGATTATATTTATTTTGGATTCTATTATAGAATTTTGTTGGTAGAATTAATGGGTTAGGGCCCACTATAATAGGACAAACCTACAATTCTAATTTTAACTATTTCATTTGATTATTTGTAAATATTTTCTAGAAACTTTACCGCGTTCGTCTTTATTTATTTGTAAATATTTTTCTCTAGTCATTAATTAACTGGAAACTGTGTAATCAGCGATCATTGGCTTGTTTAAAAATATGAGGATACATGGTAAGTTCTGGACAATCATCAGGTACACCAGACACGATGCCTTTATCAGCACTGGCAACAAAATCTTTGTTCTTGATTGCAATACAATGTGACTCGATCGCTAGAGAGCTTTTTGCTAAAGTTGGATTGGGTGAGTTACGGATTCGTGTGAATGCATATACAAAATTAAGTTGCAGTCTGCAACACATTTAATAATTCATTTTCAATTAATATGCATATACAAAATTTACTTATAAATGCTTTTTCCAGGCTCTTGTTCTGAAATTCTGTTCTCTCTTCCGCAGCCAAAATAAATGCTTCTACTTCCTATCTTTTGTATACTTGCTTTTTCTCTTTATCAGCTGTACACTCTTTTGTAATTAATGTTGTAATTAATTTTAATTGAATTGTCTGACCTTCCTCTATCTCCCACATTAGAAGTTAGCATTTCAATTTTCTCCAGTTTGAATATTTCCATTATCATCCCTAGAGATTACAATCAGCAATTTGCAAACACACTACTTTAAATACATCAATCAGACAATTATTATAAGAAAATAAAATCTTTCTTTGAGCAAAAAGGTGTTATTTTTTGTAGTACTAGATTATGTCAATTAAATTAGCCCACGTAGGCAAGAAAGTTCATTTATTTCAATGCATTAAAGGGTAAGTGTAGCTTGGATTTAATTAATACCTTCATTTCTTTCACAAAATCAGAGATAACCAACAGTTGTTCCTTGTACTTTTCCTGAAAAAACAATTACAATGAAACATCAATAAATAGATCCAATTCTTTTTGGTTGTTGCCTTAAATTGAATACTCCATATGCCCAATTTATGATTTGCACATCGTTACATCTTCAGTGTGGGAACCATTTGTATTGGGAGCCATTTTCGAAAAGAGTAATATGTTTTAGAGAAAGTGTAGAGATGAATGATATTCTGGTATCACAATATCTCTTAAAATATCTCTTAAATAAAGAAGTGTGGATATATCGCAATTCTGAGATAAGTTGATAGGACGTACGTGTCACCTTGCAATTGGTTGTTCGGATTTCGATTGTAGATAAGATTTTTTATAATCTCATCGCTTACATTATATCCGCAATTTTTGATATAAATGGATATGACGTACGTGTCAACTTACAATTGATCAATTATTCGAATTTTACCCTAACCCTAAAACCCTTTAAATATAAAAAATAGGGTGAAGCATAATGTTAATTCTTAAAAGTGCAATTCTCTCTTTTTTTTTTTTTAGTGGATGCACAAAGCATGATGGTTTGATTTGGATATTACCTATTAGTAGGAATTTTTATCATTTGATTGATACTAATTATGTTTTAATATAAATAAGTCAAACTATAATTTAGTGTGATACCAATGTGTGTGATTGAAATTCAGTGGTCAAATTGGACCGGAAAATTCTTGTATAGACCTGGTTTATGAGCTTTTCATAGATTTTGTGGTTGTAAATTAACCACATCATACATTTTGATAATGTCATACTCTCAAAATGTATGATGTGATTCATTTACCACCACAAGGCCTATGAAAATCTCATAAACCAGGTCTATGCAAGAATATCCTAATTGGACCATATGATCGATAACTTTGAGATTTTCTATATTTGGATCCAATTTTGATTGACTAAAAAGTACAAGTACATATTTATCCTCTAATATTAGATAAGATTACATGATTACCAAAATGCCCTATAATTTTCACTTTTTCGTTGTAAATACCATTATGTTATAAGACTTAATATAGGTTAATACAATATTTGGTGGAATTGTTTTAATACCGGGTCAAATAGATTAAATCTATATGACTCGGTATTAAAACTAGATTATAATCCACCTAGGGGCCGTTTGGTAGGGTGTATGGGATTAGGGTAGATTAGATTGGAGCCGGATTGAAGGTCATATTAAAAATACGTTTGGTAGATTTGATTGAGTCATATTATATTAAAACAATCTACCGTACGTAATATGTTTTGTAGAGTTATGAGTTTAGATATATATTTATATATTTTCAAAGATTTGAGAAGAATTTATGATAGTTAATGATATGTTAATTAGGAAATATGTAAATTTGATGTTATTAATGACATTTTACTTAATCCATATTCACCCGGATTAACTAATCCACCCATGCTTGGGTGGATTATAATATAGTCTTAATACCGGGTCGTAAGGATTTTATCCATTTGACCCGGTATTAGAGCAATGTCACCAAACGTTGTATTAGACCATATTAACTCATATAATATGACTTAATACCCCCTATTAAGTCCTACCAAACGGCCCCCTAGTGGATTAGTTAATCCGGGTGAATATGAATTAGGTAAAATGTCACTTATAACCTCAAATTTACATATTTTATTTTTAACATATCATTAAATATCATAAATTCTTCTCAAATTTCTGAAAATATATTAATGTATGCCTAAACTCATAACTCTACAAAATATATTACGGTAGATTGTTTTAATATAATATGACTAAATCAAATCTACCAAACGTATTTTTAATATAACTTTCAATCTAGCTCCAATCTAATTCACCTTAATCACATAGACCATACCTAACGACCCATTAATCTCTATAATGACAGAGGCGATATTGTGACATCTAATTTAATAAAATACCAATTTTATCCTGATCAACATTGACTTTAAATTTGGTTAAGTTTTATGAGGAAAGTACTCTTGATATATATAATTAACTAGCTTTAGCCCCGTGCTATGCACAGTTTATACAGAATGTTTTCGAATTATATATATTTAATTTCAATGAAATCAATTTAAGAAAAAAAAATATCATTATTTTTAAAGTCAATTGACATTAAACGTTCACACTCAATTAAAACAACCGAAAACACAAAATGCAACAATTTTTTGTTTAGTAAATCTACGATATTGAATGAAAGTTGATGAACATCGATCAAGCATGAGCAAATCCATATATTGATTTTTTTACATGTTTGAAAAGCTATTTTTTATTTTTCATTTCTAAGTCACTATATCAATCAAACAATAAATATTTAATATTTCGCTAAAAATAAAGAGTTTCACCGAATCATAAAATTAGAAAACAAATGAGCTAGGTGTATATATATATATATATATATATATATATATATATATATATATAATTTTTTTTCTTCAGAGTGATGTATTGTTTGATATGTATATATCAAATTGCAAATTTTTAATATTAATTTACAATGATCGATAGAATGTGATCATATGAACACCAGCTTTATTACTTACATCTTATCGATATTTATATAGAAGTATATTAACTTTTATAATTAATACAACTCTATGACAGTGGTTAAGCAAAATATAAACTAAAACTACTTAGATCATGATAAATTTAAACATTTAAACCATGATGATAAGATTTTAATCAATTCTCAAGACAAAAGTCAATATTAGTATTTACATTCCAATTAATACAAATATTAAAAGTTAGCATGCAACTCAATTTATTGTCATGTGAGCCAAAAACTATTACAAACTTAAAATCATAAAATTTTTCTTATGAAGCATCAAGACCCATCCTATTCATGAGTAGTAGCTATGAGTTTGAATCATTTGAATTTATTAATCGGTTAATTAGCTATGTAGGTATTCACTATAAAAAACACTATCATATGTTTTGAATGGGCTAAAATTTCATTTTCTTTGTATGTTTGACCAATTAATATTATACTCCTTTTAAGAACTTTTATTTTTATTTTTATTGGAAAAATTCAATAAAAGAATGTTTATCAAAGCAATATCTCAAATAGAAACTATTATTTATTTTTGTTGATGACCGACAAATAGAAACATCATTGGCAAAAGGTTGAAAACTTTTTTGTCCATATTTACTCATACTACATACGATTCACATACCAAAAAATATTAGGCAAGAAAACCAAATAAATATAAGAAGAATTAAGATGAGCCAAATATTTGAATTTTTTAATACTAAGAGAAAACTAATAATAAAATCTAATGAAAAAAGAATAAACATGGAAAGTGTTCTCAATGAAAAGCTTAAAATATGGGCACATAATAAATCCAGAAGTAAACTCAAGAACATAGAAAATATGATGCTTTGGAAAGAAAAATGAATAAGTAAAACTACAAAATTAGGACTAAATGAGAAACTTAAATATAAGTGAGGATATAAAGGAAAAAAAACACAAAACGTTAGTAAACATATCACACATATATAGACATGCAAATATAACAAATCACCCATCATCTAATTACCATATAAGATTAATTATGTTAAGCAAAATCATATCTTCTATTTATTTATTAAATTTTATATTTACAACTCTGATCGAATAGTGCATTTGATATATATCACTCCCAATGTGGTGTCTCCAATATGTGTCATCTAATAACCACATAATAGTATGTTATGTTCAGTAAATCATATTTAAATTAAGTGAAAAGAATTATTAAAAGAAAAAAATAAATAATAACAAACCTATAAACTTAAAAATGAGATTTCATGTAGCAAGACCATCGTATGTGAAATTAAAAATAACTTCAAAATCGCCCTGCAACAAAGACGTAGAACAAACTATGTAAGATTTTTAGTTTGAACAATTGAATCAATAGAATGAAGAAAATCAACATTGGACAATTCATAATATTACTCTTAAGTTTTGCAAAATGGGATTCCTACATATATATAAGAGTTCTAAGAAGTACAATGTCTTACGGTTGTAATAGCTAAATTTAAGGGAACAATTAAGTATAATAAATTGATTTAATTGGCTGATTTTTAGGAAATTATAAAATTTAAAACTGAAATTATTTTTGGACTTTAATTAGTTGAGATGTAAACATATTCATAGCCAAAATTAAAGTTTTGAAACTTTTTTTAACGTCTAATTAGCCTAATAATTCTAGCCCGATTAATGATGATAGAAAGAGTTATTTCGGAAAAGATTAGTAATTTACATCCATAAATTACTTATATAATAAACTTCATTACATTATAATTAGAGAATACCAATAATAGAATTTTGTAGGATAAAAAAAAATCAAAACTCTAGAAAATTAGAATTTTGGTCAAAACAACCAATTGGGGTCAAAAGACACCCTTCAAATATATATATGTATTAGATTAGATTATACCAAAATGCCAAGTCTAATAAAAATGGATTAAATTGCCAGGAACTTTTAATTATAGTACTATTTTTGTAATTTTGTTGGTGTAGTAATTAATACTCTTAATCTTTTCGTTCTACATCATAATTTAGCTTATATTAGTCTTGATATTTCGCTTGATATTTCTCTACTATTATAACAACATGAATATTTCTTAACTTTTTTCCACGGACTAAAATACTCTTATTTAATTTAAATTGTAAAGTAATATTTAATTCAATGATAAATATGTAAAAGTAATTGAAGAGGTATAATTAGACAGGAAGTCTTATTATATTTAATTTATCTTCTACATAAACTCCTAAAATATATTAATTCTATCTTACACCAATTTTTGTAATTTTAATCTTCTTCTCTTATAATAAAAAAAAATAAACCATTAAAAATACTATTATTTTAAATAGCCCCTAATATATATATAAAATTGTTGTATTTTAGCATCAATATTTATTTAAGTAAGAAAATATTAATTTAAAGATTTAGTACAATAATCTTTTGACAAAAATCTTGCAATTTGGACTCAATACTATTTTATGATAATTTTGGTTTATTTTATTTTCTTAAAATATTATGATTGGTCAACACAAATTAATAGAATTCTATTAATTGTCATACCATACAACATAAGGAAGTTTCCTTCCCTTCCGAAAAATCAATTAATTACAATTTTAATTTTATTTGAATTTGGTCAAAAAATGCCATTAATAGTCATAAAATATGCTCATTATTCAAAACTCCGGTAATCCTTGCTGAATATTAAACTAATTATTTGTTTGTTAAATCATTAAGTTATGCTAATTAGGACTAATTAGAAAATTTTAAGTTGACAATTATTTAAATTTTGTATTCAGCCCAAACTTTAGCCATGGTTAAGGCTAATTAATTAATTGCAATAAATTAAAAAAAAAAAAAGCTTTCATCTATATATACTTAAATATGACTCTGACATAAACACATTGCTCCAAAGTTGTACTCATTATCTCCATTCATTCGACATTTTTTTTATCTATTTGGTAATTTCATTTCTATATTGTTATTGTTATTAATTTTATAATGTATTTTTTTTTTGGTTTAATCGCTTATAAATTCATCGTGATATAAATATAATAAGAGAATTATCAAGTGAAGGCTTCCTCTAATCTAAGAAAATAATCGGTTTGTGATTGATTTTTTTGTTTTATTCTTTTTATTCATATTTGACGATATTTTACTTTTATATTTTCATGAAATTTGATGTGTATGATATAGATTATGATGTTTGTATATACATATTCATTTATAAATAAAATAAAAATGGTGATGATTGTATTATCGAAAGGATTGCATTGCTAAAAGGTAATTATTTTGTCTTGAATACTTATGGTTCTTAGACATTATATTTGTTAATTGTGTTTAAAATATTAGTTGTCTATATTCCTCATAATCATATTCATCTTAGACTATATATGTACATAGAAAAAAGAAAAATAAAAAAAAACATCTTAATCATTTTTATTGATTTTATATTTTTCATAAACATCTTCATTTAAAAGTAAGCATATTTTTTCAGTATGAATTACAACTTATCACTTGCATTAGTATATAATTGTGTATGCATCCTTAAGTTTTAATTCAATATTCACTAACTTTTCTATTAATCTATTTTCAGGAAAGAGCTATCATCAAATACTCGATCGAATTCCTCCCAAATTTTAGCATCTTATTTGTGATTGAAGGTGAAAGTTTCATCTTTATAACTGAACTTTGTTAAAGAGAAAAATGTTTGTGGTTATAATTCATCTTTATGGAGTACTCGGTTGAAATCGCAACAAAGGCTAATAAAAATGAGCCTATAGTTCATTATTTGGAATATAATTATGTATAACTCTTCAGTCTCTGTAAATTGGCCAACACAAATTTTTCATTTTCATCTTTTAAAACAATCTTATTAATTGTCATTATGAAACAAAAGGAAGTTTCCTTTCCGTACAATTCAAATTCTAAGTTTTGAATTTTGGTTAAATTTTGCCATTGATTGTCATAAACACATAATAGAATATGCTTATTTTACTCAAATCTAAAAATTTGAGTTGGCAATTGGGAAAATTAGTATCTACCCCGGTGGATTTAATCCACCCGGGTGCTAGATGAATGCCACGTGAGCATGATAGGACAATTTTTTATCCTTTCATACTTATGTGTCATTCATCCAACCCCACTAAGTAACTTGGCAATTAATCAAAATCCTTATTTGATGCCAAAAGTTTACCCGTGATTAGGGCTAATCAACTTTGTAATAACTCTATATAAGTCTTATTTTCTTTCATTTAATATACTTAAATATTACTTTACTTTAGCATATATAACAACATTGTTCTCAAGTTGTGATCCTATTATTTCCACTCATTCGGCAGATTTTTGGTTACTACTTGGTTATTTTATTTTTATGCTATTATTATATTTGATCACATGTATTTATTTTCTTAGATTTGATCGATTTTAACTCCTTTATAATGCAGATATTCTCATAGAATTATCAAGTGAAGGTTTCCCACGATTTAAGATAGTTATAGGTTTGTAATTCATTTTACGCTTATTAAATTTATGTTTGATGAATTTTTATTTTATTATATATATATATTTGTTGCTTAAGTTTATCAATAAATTTGGAAGAACTGCAAGTTTTTGTTTCAGGAAATCTCGAAACAATGTGAAATTGAATATAATCTCTAAATGACTGTATTGCTAGGAAGTAATTTTTTTTTTGGAAATATTTTGTAAAATTTTATCAAAGTTTTAATTGTGTTTTAACTTAGACAAAATTGCAAAAATCGTCCCAAACTAATCACTGATTTTGGATTTTCGTCCCAAACTATTTAACTTGGCGAATTTCGTCCCGTAATTTAATATTTTTTTGGAATATCGTCCCACCGTAATTATAAGAAGAAAATTGCGCATTTGCCGATTATTATTACATGGTTGCTTAAGTGTCATGACATGGTAAATTTTAACATGAATAATTATATAATATTGCAGAGTTCGTCCCAAACTAATTACAAAATTGAACCGTTATGACATGGTAAATGATCATTTCCATTAAATTAAAAATTTAATATTGGGACTAAATTCATACAAAATGGTAAATTATGGGACGAAATTTGGTGAGTTGATATAATTTGGGACGAAAAATCAAAATTAGTAATTAGTTTGAGACGATATTCCAAAAAACTATTAAATTACGGGACGGAATTCGCAAAGTTAAATAGTTCGGGACGAAAATCCAAAATCACTAATTAGTTTGGGACGTTTTCTGCAATTTTACCTTTAACTTATTAGAAATAAGTTGAAACCTGAACCAAGAGAATTCCAATGGCCACATAACTTGATTCATTTTAGTTTTCTTTTTAATTCATATTTGGTGATTTTTATTTTATTATATATATATATATATATATATATATATATATATATATATGTTAGTATGAATATGGGAATTGTATGAAATTGGTGTTAGAAATATCAAGATTGAAAATTGAAAAAGAATTAGAACTATGTGGAGTAGGAGTAAATTTATCTCTCTATTTTCATTCCATTTTGTCACTGGGGTTTTAGGTTTGGGTGAGTAACAAAAGTAAATTGTTCTTGCTTGAGAACACATATTATTATAATATAAATCATAAATATTATTATAATAAAACTATAACTCTTCACTCTCTTCACTAATATAAATCCAGACAAAAGGCTTTAAAATGAATTGAAACGGAATTGGACATGATAACCCTTAGATTTCTATTTTGATTAGGTGAACTATTTCTATATTCATCGTGCATTAACTTCCTTTTCATCAATTTTAATTGCAATATTCGTATTTTTCATTCATTTAGTTTCCAAGACTTTATTCCGAGTTTATATTATTATTTATTCTATCAATTATCTTCTTTTATGGACTTGATTAACATAGCCAAGCATTCATCTAACATCAACCTAGGCCCGCGAATTCTTAAGATATAAAATCAAAAAAAGTTGTGTCATACCTTTTATAATTTTTCATGCAAAACTCTTCAAAGCAAAACCATAGTAGATTTTTTTTCTTGTTTTTCTTAGCAAATATAGTAGTTGTAAACCTACATATAAACTTATTTAAGTATGTTAATTATTAATTATGTATTTAGTAGAGTTAGTTGAATTATATTGCTAATTAAAGTTCATTAATTGAGTATATCCATTTAGATTGTGCAAATACTTAATAAATATTCATTTATGTATCTATTCTTTATATGCGAGTTTAGAAAACTCAAATTAATAATTTTATCATTAGAAAATTATTTAATCAATATAATATGATTTTGTGCATAACACGGGATTAGACTAGTACTAGTAAAAAGCACAACGTGCGCGTGGAACATTTATATTAAAAATCGAGCTTAAAAATTTGCGTATCTCAATGCAAACAGAGAGCAAAAACTTTTTTATGGGTAAAACATAGAAATAATAAATAATGAGCCGGTCCTACTTTTCTAGAGTTTCTAGGAAAAATTTAAACTCGTTAAAGTCAGCTTCCTCTTTGGACGTTTGGGAAAATTCTTGTATAGACCTGGTCTATGAGCTTTTCATAGATCTTGTGGTTGTAAATGAACCACATCATACATTTTGATGATGTCATACTCTCAAAATATATGATGTGGTTCATTTACAACCACAAAGTCTATGAAAAGCTCATAGACCAGGTCTATGCAAGAATTATCCGGACGTTTGGATGTAAAAATTTGATTAAATAATCATATTCTGGTTTTTAGCGCTATATCTTTTTCGTTAGACAAAATGCTAATTCTCTTAATTTCTCTTGTGACATAGTTGATTCTGAATATGTTTTTATTACGTCTAATTTTTATAAGTTGGTTCTTGAGCTCTAATGCATCTTTAGATTTTTTTCACCTATTAATTGCACTATTGTAGCACAATTTTGCTGGAACTTGACACTTTATTTATTTGCAACTCTTTTTCTCCAATCTTTAACTGGAAGCTGTGTGAATTAGGGATCATTGGCTTGTTTAAAGTTACGAGGATACATGGTTAGTTTTGGAACACTTGCAACAAAATCACTATTCTTGACTAGGCCTATACTGATGCAATACAATGTGACCCGAGATGAACTGCTGGAAGCTGGTGGAGAGCTTTTTGCTAAAGTTGGATTGGGTGATTTACGGGTTCATGTAAATCATACTTACCCTTTGTCTCCGGCGGCACAAGCGCATGCTGATCTTGAGAGTCGGAGAACATCGGGGTTTGTAGTCCTTCTACCTTAGGGGTATTGAGTTTGTTATTGCTTGAGAATTAAGTGGTAAGATTCAAGATTGCATCTTGTTAGAACTTAGTAATCTTTGGTACCCTATAGTTGTTTTATATCCTCTCCATCTCATGTACAGTATATAGTTGTACATTTGCCTTGTTTGGTTAAGAATGATCTACTTTTTTTTTAATGATATTGATAAAACTATGCGGCAAGAGAAAAATTGTTATGATTTGTTGAATGTTATATAAAATGCTTAGGCTGTGTTCAGTTGCCACAATTCTAATTTGCCCAAAATCGAATTGAGCCGAAACTGAAATTTTGGTTCATAATCCAACCGAACATCTAAATTTTGCTTTTGAATTTAACCGAAAAAAATCGGCTCAGTTTAACCGAAATTTAAACTATGTAGTTATATAAACAAATACTATAACATATATCACAAAAGAAAATCAAATTCATAAGTAACCATAACATTAAATATCAGTAAACATTACATGAACTAAATAGTTAATATAGTGAATCGCACTTTTTATCCTCTTTATGGACCAACTTTTGCACATTCGTCCCTCTTAAATTTTTCGTAGTAGATTCATCTTTCTTATCAATACAGCGTAACAAATTCGTCCCTCTTAAAATTTTCGTAGTAGATGATTTTCTCTCATTAATATAGTGTAACACATTCGTTGCTCTTAAATCCAAAATATATCATAATGACAATATTGACAATTTCCCAGCAGTGCATCGAATTAAAAGCTTCTTTAGTTTCTGCTCGGTATATACTCATTGACATCAAGGACGAATCCAGGATTATAGAGTCGAGGGGCCGAGTTTACCAATCGCTAGAACTTATTGACAATAATATTCAATACAATTTATTTACATAAGAATATATTATCAACGAGAACTCTATTGAATTCTAAATGCTAAAGCAATTGAATGAAAAAACTATGACAATTGTATACGACGCTCAACAAGGTGAATAATCAAACAATTTGCAAGGTAATAATCTTTCATCGTGTTTCTAAACATGTTTTTCACTAACTTTATTATTGATAATAATTGTTTTTCTGTTGTGGTAGAAACAGAAAAAACAAATATCAAGCGAATCAAACAATCTATTAAAAGTTACACTTAGACTTTCTTGTAATCTTCAAAGGTAAACTTAGCACAAAAACTATTGATAATCCTGCATTCTAAATTAAGTGTGAATTGATGTTTTCATTTAATTAAGTAGGTGTAATTGACATTTTAACATGGAAATATACTAGTCTTTTTATTAAAATTGTATAGACCCCATAGATATATACAAAGTATAAGAAAAGAACTTCTAAAGCTTTGAATAAGATCAGTAGTTGAATAATGTAAAATAGTAGTACTAATTTATCCCAAAAAAAAGGAAGTAGAACTAATTTTTTTTTTCTAAAATTCTTGTGGGGGTCAGGGCACCCCAAAAGGGGGTTGCATCCGTCCCTGATTGCCATGGTATGCTACAAATACAAATTAATAGTTAAAATATGTCGTATAATGATAATGGTTATACGATAATTGAGTATGAAATACTATTATCAAAGTTACCTCGTCCAAAAGGTTTGTGACTCTAGCATAAGCTCTTGCAGCTTCATGAGTGATGTACATTTGTTTAAATATGGAAAAAGTTTTTTCATCGATTACTATAAGCCTCTTTTGATCTAGGAGTATAAGCTACTCCCTCAGCATCGAGTATGACATACATTGTAGCGATAATCGACATCCATATCCAATTTTTTTTGGTTGTTGCATTGAATTGAATCTTATGTATGTTTTGCAGCATCGTTACATCTTCAATTTTGATCTTACGAGTTTTCGTAGGGGTTCAATGTGTGATATTATCGAGCCACAATACAATATTTCGTAGGGGTTCAATGTGTGATATTATCGAGCCACAATACAATATGTATAGAAGAGAAGACCAATAATATGTATGTTCCGATCGTGAATGTACAATTTACAAAGGTCCTATCCGAGCGCTATAGGATGTCGTATAAGCTAGAGGCTAAATACATACAAGGAATGATGCCTAATCTACTCTTTTATATATGCCCGAGCGGGAGCATCAAGCCTGGGGTGTGCGTGAAAAAGTCCCCGTTATCATAAATGCTTGTAATTCTTATAGTAGCGGCGGTGAGCTGGCTGAGCCATTAGCAGGGGAGTTTATCTCGGCCCATACCCATAAAAGGTCATCGACCAGGGGCCTTTAGTCTTGCGATCGAACTAAACTTGTACCGCTTGGAGATCGGCTTCATGCCTCTGAGGTCGGAATCTGAGCTCTTCCATTTCTCTTATCCCAGCAAGGATTATGGTAAATAGCGAATCCAAAGTACCCCTCATCAAACTTAAAACCTACTTGTACATTGAGCCATTTTTGGAAAGAGTAATATCTTTTAGAAGAGTTTAATTTCTTAGAAAGAGGTGTAGAGGTGAATGATTTTGGTATCACAACATCCCTTAAATAAAGAGGTGTGGATATACCACAATCTTGAGATAAATTGATAGGACGTACGTGTCACCTTGCAATTGGTTGTTCGGATATAGATAAGATTTTTTATAATGCGAGCGCTTATATTATTCGCAATCTTGAAATAAATGAATAATACATACGTGTCAACTTTCAATTGATTGTTCGGATATTGGATATTACCCTAACTCTAAAACCCTAAAATTTGAAGAAAAAAGAAATTATATATATGAGCTCACCCGAGATGAAAAGTTCATGAAAAGGTGAACCAGATAAAAACTAAATAAAAGTTTCCCCATTTAAGTTTCACTCCACCAACAAAATATATCATCACTAGCATCTCACTCATTATTCCCACAATAAACCAAACATTTCGTACAATGAGTTTTGGAAAAGGTTGGAGTTTTGAAAATGGTTGGAGTTTTGAAAATGGTTGGAGTTTCAACCACAGTTCGGATTTTTATACTAGATATAATGAAGAGCTTGAGGAACAATATGCTGAGGACGACGAATTTTTTCAACTCCAACTCGGATTCGATGCCGAAATTGAAATTGCTCGGCATTATGCTCAAAGAGCTACCACTAGAAGCACCGCTTTCGATTTGTCAGAAAAAAGAAAAAAAAGAAGTAAAGTTCAAAATAAAATAGCGGCAAATACAGCAGAATCTAGAATGGTGAAAGCAATAAGGGTTCATGAATTAGGAGGCCCTGAGGTATCCCTTTTTCTTTTTTTCTTGCGGTCATTAATTATCTCCTTTTTTCTCGATCTCTGTATTTTTTTGGATTAAGTATGTGATAATTGGAATTGGGTTTATATTAGTTGGATGAATTTTTTTAAATCAGTTTATTTCCCATTGTTCTATTGTGTTTTTCTTTGTTTTCTATAGTTCCTATTTAGTTTTTTTTACCGAATTTCCCCTTTGCATATTGGAAGGAAGATTAGTGATGTAATTGCTTATCTTATATTTTTCTGGTTCATGATTTTAAAAAAGTTGGGGAATTTTTGTTCTTACTATCTTGATTTATTACTTAAAATTATGTTTTGGGCATGACATACCTTTTAGCAACTTAACTTTCTGTAATATGCCTAATTTACAATCTACTGCCCTGTAAGGAGGAAATATGCAGATTAAGCCTCGTGAAACCAAAAGACGAGTGGGTAGTGGTTATAATTTTTTATTTACTTAATAATATGAAGTGGCATTTCTTAACAAAAAAAAAATTAAGTGGAAGCTTAGGGAGGTGGTGAACCTCTTTTGAATATAGATGGAGGAGGTGTTTATAGCAATTTTTTTTACAATAAGGTAAGTTGCCTACTTTGAAGATCACATGGAGGTATATTGCTATTAACAAAGTTAACTCTGCATCATATAGTGATCTATCAACATTTTCTTTTTACCTCTTAATGCCTTGGGTGACAGGTCTTGAAATGGGAGGATGTGGAAATACGGGAACCAAAAGACGGAGAGATCAGAGTAAAAAATAAGGCCATTGGGTTTAACTTCTTCGATATCTATTTTCGGAAAGGGGTTTACAAAGCTTCAACACCCTTCACTCCAGGTCAAGATTCTTTGATTCTCATTCTCTTAATAATTCTTGTCGATATGAGGTTGTAAGTACTACAACTTGCTATTGTATGTTTTAATGATTATCTTTATGTTGGCATCCTACACATGTACATTTATAGTAATCTTTTCATGAACTGATAATAATGACAGGTATGGAGGCAGTTGGTGTGGTGACTGCTGTAGGTCCGGCACTTACCGGAAGAAAACTTGGAGATATTGTTGCTTACGCAGGTACCCCAATGGGTTCATATGCGGAAGAGCAAATCCTTCCTGCGAAAGAAGTAGTTACCGTGCCTTCTTCTATTGATCTTATTACAGCAGCAGCTATTATGCTCAAGGGAATGACTGCACAGTATCTAGTTCGACGATGCTTTAAAGTGCGTCAAATTTTGTTGTCTGTCTAATGAAAAAACAACTAAATAGATAGTTTGCTTTAATTAAAAATTTGATGAATGGTGTGATGATTAGGTTGAACCACGACACACGGTCCTTGTTCATGCAGTGGGTGGGGTAGGGACACTCTTGTGCCAATGGGCAAATGCTTTAGGTGCCACAGTTATTGGAACTGCACTCAAGAGAATGCAGCTCAGGCCAAAGATGATGGATGCCACCATGTTATACTGTACAAGGAAGAAGACCTTGTGGCTCGTGTTAATGAAATAACATCTGGGAAAGGATACTTCACTTACGGCCTCGTCAAATACAATTTTTAACAACTAAACCCTATCAAAAACCCTCACGCCGCCTCCCTCTTTCTCAAAACCCGATGGATCATCTTCCTCCTGATCAACCTCCTGCAATAGAAGTTGGCGATGATCCTGCAATAGAAGCTGGCGATAATCCTATGGAAAACCTTTTAGAAGACCTGGAAGAACCCATTTTAGACCTGCAAGAGATTTTGAACGCTCTGCAACAACCAAACCCTCTGCAACAACAAAACCCTCCGGATCTGGAACAAAACGCTCTGCAACAACAAAACCCTCTGCAACAACAAGACCCTCCGGATCTGGAACAAAACGCTCTGCAATAGCAAAACCCTCTGCAACAACAAGACCCTCCGGATCTGGAACAAAACGCTCTGCAACAACAAAACCCTCTGCAACAACAAGACCCTCCGGATCTGGAACAAAACGCTCTGCAACAACAAGACCCTCCGCAACAACAAGACCCTCCGGATCTGGAACAAAACGCTCTGCAACAACAAGACCCTCTGCAACAACAAGACCCTCCGGATCTGGAACAAAACGCTCTGCAACAACAAGACCCTCTGCAACAACAAGACCCTCCGGATCTGGAACAACACAATGTGGCCTCGAGTTCACGCGGTCCGGGTTCTGCTAGCGAGATGACAAAATTGTATTTGAATCTCGCTAGCAGAACCCGGACCGCGTGAACTCGAGGCCACATTGTGTTGTTCCAGATCCGGAGGGTCTTGTTGTTGCAGAGGGTCTTGTTGTTGCATAGCGTTTTGTTCCAGATCCGGAGGGTCTTGTTGTTGCAGAGGGTTTTGCTGTTGCAGAGCGTTTTGTTCCAGATCCGGAGGGTCTTGTTGTTGCAGAGGGTTTTGTTGTTGCAGAGCGTTTTGTTCCAGATCCGGAGGGTTTTGTTGTTGCAGAGGGTTTGGTTGTTGCAGAGCGTTCAAAATCTCTTGCAGGTCTAAAAGGGGTTCTTCCAGGTCTTCTAAAAGGTTTTCCATAGGATCATCGCCAGCTTCTATTGCAGGAGGTTGATCAGGAGGAAGATGATCCATCGGGTTTTGAGAAAGAGGGAGGCGGCGTGAGGGTTTTTGATAGGGTTTAGTTGTTAAAAATTGTATTTGACGAGGCCGTGAGTCGAAGTTGTCTATGATTCTGTTGGAAAGGACACTTTTGAGGTAATAATGAATTTTATTGCTATATGGGTGTGAAAGAATTGATTAGATATTCATCTTATATTCTGGTTTTTGATACTCTCTCTTTTTTGATAGACAAAATGCTAATTCTTTTAATTTTTCTTGTGACATAGTTATTCCTAAAATGTTTTTATTATTTATTTTGATAAACTTCTTCTGGCTGATGCAACTGTTTCATCAACTATTACAGATATAGAAATTAATAAACATAACATTTCATTTATTAAGATATAAAATGACTAAAATACCCTCATATGTATAAAACTTCGGCCCTTGTAGAGTAAGGGTCTTACACAAGTACCTAATTGCCTAAATTGAGTTCTAATTCATATTTAGATTTTTGTAACCTACTAATTGCACTATTGTAGAAACTTTACCGCTTTCAAACTTTATCTATTTGTAACTCTTGTTCTCTAAGTCTTTCAACTGGAAACTGTGTGATCATGGATCATTGGCTTGTTTAAAAATACGAGGATACATGGTGAGTTATGGACATTCATCGGGTATACCAGACCCGGTGCCTTTATCAGTACTTCGCAAAAAAATCTCTGTTCTTGACGAGGCCTAAACTGATGCAATACAACCCGACGCGCAATGAACTGCTGGAAGCTGCTGGAGAGCTTTTTGCTAAAGTTGAATCGGGTCAATTACGGGTTCATGTAAATCATACTTAACCTTTATCTCAGGCGGCACAGGCGCATTCGGATTTTGAGAGTCGAAAAATATCGGGATTTGTAGTACTTATACCATAGGGGTGTTGAGTTTGTTGTTGTTTGAGTGTTAGTACTATTTGGTATCTTAGAGTTGTTTCTGTAGTCTCCGTATCGTATCGTGTAGCGTATAGGTGTACATTTTGCCTTGTTCGGTTAAGATTGATCTCCTACTTGTTGAATGATATTGATAAAAGTATGGGGGAGAAAGATTGTTATGATTCGCTGAATGTTTATATAAAATGTTTAGTTTAGTTTATGAGAAGGTTCTGATTATGGGATTTCTTGATATTGATTTGGAGGGAATTGTTGTTTAATTTATTTTGGCCCTGCCTTTTTCCAATAGTTTGTGGATCATTTGATTAATGAATTTACAGTATGTATACAACCTTGAGGCTAGGTAAAATGATAGAGACATCCCTTAAAATTTCAATTATCGATTAAAAGGAATCAATACGTTAATTTTTCTAGCAGATGATTTCCTCGCAACAATTCTAATGGAAATAAGCATTTCACATTTATTCAACCTCAATTTTGATCTTGATCAGCCCTCGACTCAAACATATTGGATTCATATGGATCAATGCTACCTTGGTTTCAGAAGAAATAGGTTTGAGTGGTTTTGGAGAAAAAATTGAATCACAATTTAGATTTAGTTTTTGTATACTTTTCTAAAAATTTACGTTCGTGAAATCTATAAGCTCAAAAATTGTTTGAATTGACGTTGGTCAAAATTTTACTAAACTGTAACCAAATCTGATTTCACGTAACCAAATATTTTTTGAGCCAAAAAATAACAATCTCTAACTATATTACTATGACCAAAAACTGCCAAGAATGATAAAACTCAACTCATCAACTATACCTACAAAATATTAGAGGCAGAGGAATTAGACTTAATGAATTGTTGTTTGGTTGATTTTGGCCCTGCCTTTTTCAATTGGTTTGTGGATCATTTGATTAATGAATTTACAGTATGTATACAACCTTGAGGCTAGGTAAAATGATAGAGACATCCCTTAAAATTTCAATTATTCATTAAAAGGAATCAATACGTTAATTTTTCTAGCAGATGATTTCCTCGCAACAATTCTAATGGAAATAAGCATTTCACATTTATTCAACCTCGATTCTGATCTTGACCAACCCTCGACTCAAACATATTGGATTCATATGGATCAATGCTACCTTGGTTTCAGAAGAAATAGGTTTGAGTGGTTTTGGAGAAAAAATTGAATCACAATTTAGATTTAGTTTTGTATATTTTTCTAAAAATTTACGTTCGTGGAATCTATAAGCCCTGAATTGACGTTGGTCAAAATTTTACTAAACTGTAACCAAATCTGGTTTCACGTAACCAAATATTTTTTGAGCCAAAAAATTACAATCTCTAATTATATTACTATGACCAAAAACTGCCAAGAATGATGAAACTCAACTCATCAACTATACCTACAAAATATTAGAGGCAGAGGAATTAGACTTAACGTTGTTGTTTTGTTTTTTTTACCATGTGTGGCCATAGACAATGCTAATTCACTTAATTTTTCTTACGAGGATACGAGGATCAGTTAATAACGATTTTTCATGACAATCAAGTTATTCGTAGTTGTGCTACTAAATATTAAAATCAAATATTGGCAAAAGTGTTCTTATGTGAAAACTGATCTCGTGGTTTAGGTTTGGCTATGTATATCAATTGGAGGGAACATAATTGTGCTAAAAGAATATTGTAATTCAAAATTGCAGCAGGTACATAAACCAGGCGAAAAAACAAAATATGACAAAGTATTTATATAATTTGGAGTAAAGGTAATAAGTCATCTCATATATAATTTGAAATATGATTTTTGAAATATGGGGAGAGATCCCTGCAATTATGAAATTGCAAGGGGATTGGGAAATAATTAGCTCAAACCCCAGGGTAGATCCTTGTAATAATCCCTTCTTTTTAATACTTTCTCTGTCCCAAATTAAGTGTCATTTTACATGTTTTCACACATATTAAAGTATCTACTACATAGCCTCACTTTTATGGAAAAAATAAATTATGTACCTCAAATATTCTTATTTTTTATTTATCCCACCATTAGCTATCTATACGTTATTCAAGTTTTACACTCTCTCTCTTACTTTTTCTCTTATATACCTAAAATATGTACTTAATGTGTATTGAAATCCTAAAAGTGACAAATAATTTAGGATAATTTTTTTTCTCTAAAAGAACAGATAATTTGGGACAGAGAGAGTAATTAATAAGAATTTAAGGAGTGTTCTATCATTTTACCTAGCCTCAAGGTTGTGTATAATACTTACTACATGCTGTAAAATATTAATCAAAAGATCCACAAACCTGTGGGAAAAGGCAAGGCAATCAATATCAAGAAATTAATCCCTTCATCAAAACCCAATGAATATTCTGATAAACTAAGCATTTTATATAAAGATCCAAAAAATCATAACAATTTTTCTCTCCTACATAGTTTATCAATATCATTCAAAAAAAAGTAGATCATTCTTAACCAAACAAGGCAAATGTACAACTATATACTGGACATGAGATGAAGAGTATATAAAACAACAATAGGGTACCAAAGAGCACTAAGTAGGGCATTTCTAATATAAGATACTTTGAATCAAGCCTTCCTTGAGATAACTTGTCAGAAAATGACACGTGGCTTAATTTAATTTAATTTTTAATAGTTTAATATGTGAATTACAAGTTTACCCTTATTAATAAACAAATGTATCTAGTTTTAATTCATATAGTTTCCACGATCAGTTCTCAACTCTCTCTCTCTACTGATACTGAAAATTGACTAACCGAGAGTTTTTGTGATAAAATTAAATGCGCCGCCGCACCGGAGTAAAATATGCCGGAGACAAAAAGAACTGGCCATTTTATTACGCAATTGATTGGCATAAGAGTGGGTGGTTGATCTAATTTGAAGGAAAAAATTGTGGAGATTTGGAGAAAAAAGTTGGGGAGAGGAACGCGAGATTGTTTTGAAGAAAACTTAGTTTTACACTAATATTTTTTTCTTTTATATAAGGGTATTATCGTCATTGTGACTGTACAACATTTTATTGTACATGTGCAAAATTATCATGATTATTTGTACAGTTGCACAAATATTAATGATCTAGATCTACTTTTTTTAAATTTAATGGCTCAGATTGACATATCTTAAGAAAGATCACCTATCATGGAATCTTATTTTAGAATTGGGGTACTAAGCAAGGGCGGACCTACAAAGGGACAAGTGGGGTCTATAGCCCCCACTCGGATTAATAATAAATACTTAATATTAGTAAACTTAACATATTATATACATTGGCTCACTGGATAAGGACCTACAATATTTTGAACGCAGTCCGGAGTTCGAACCCTGGTAGCTACTTTCTTGCACTTTTTTTTAATTTTCTTTCTTTCCTAAGAAGTATTGTTTTTAACTTATATTAGTATTAGTTACATAAAAAATGTCTTTGCTTTATGCATGATTATCAACATTATCCCAAGTTCAAATTCTAAGAGTGCCAATGTGCCATTTCTTATGTTACTTATTTGATAGTCTTTTTGTTTTTTAACAATTATTCTTTTTAATTTCTTTAATTTTTTCAATAATTGTTCTTTTAATTTCTTTTTCTTTCTCAACAATTGTTCTTTTAACTTTTTGTCTTTCTGAATAATTCTTCTTTGATTATTGTTATTTCTTCATTTTTTTTAATTTTATTTCTTTTTTAATAATAATCAAGAGAATTCGATTTTTTTATTATACGTTTTATTTAATACATTACTACATAAATCCTCTCCCCTCCAAAAAAATAAAAATATTGATCTAGCTCCATCCCGGGCTATTATGGACAGATTCAGAAAATTAAAAATCGGTGCTATTAATTGTGCATATAATTGGTGTCATCTGAAATTATATTTCGATTATTAAATTTATCATAGAACCTTATAGCCCCATGTATTAAAGTTTCATTTTCGACGTATGTTTCGGTCAGTTCTATATTAGAAACTTTTCGATAAATCTTTGGAAAATTATAAATAAAAAAAATATGTTAAAGTAAAAACTACTCTAAATTCTTGTTTCCGTTAACTCAAATACAAAAACTTTTTGATGTTTTCGGGGGAAACTTATCAAAATTATGATCTATGCTTAGCCCCCACTGGCATGTATTCCTGGATCCGCCCCTGGTACTAAGTACTAACAAGATGCAATATTGAATCTTACCACTTAATTTTCAAACAATAACAAGCTCAATACCCATATGGTATAATCACAAAATTAATTAATACTCCTTTATTCCTTTTATTTTTGCTCATTTTTTTAAAACAAAAAATGTATACACAATTCTAGATATAAATAAAAAAAATTCAAATATCTTTATATTTATGCTTGTAAAAGTAGTGATGAAAGTTAAATGTGTCAAATCAATAAAGTATTTTTGAGAAATATTTTTAATTAAAAAAAATCTCATTCCCAAACATCATGCAAAGGAAATTGAAATAAGTATTAAAATCTCAAATTCAAAAAAGAAAAGAAATATTATATAAAATCCACACATTTACTCAGTACACACTAATAATTCCTCTAATAAAGAGAAAACAACACCCACGCGATTTCTTCTTCTCGAAGCACGCATATGATAGGTTGCCGTTTATAAGGTACTGTTCTTATTTTAAAAAGGGAAATTTACCTAGACACCCCCTGAGTTTAGGCCTAATTACAGGAACTTACCCCGTTGTTTGAAAAATTACCAAGACACCCCCTTGACTTAACGGCAGTTAGTCAATTCTAACGGAAATTGTAAAATGACTTAAATGCCCCCTGTATTTTCTAAAAAAAAAAATAATTAATATAATCAATTAAGAAAAGACTAAAGTACCCTCCTTATATCCCTTTTATTTGTTTTCCGCTCATAACCAAACAATCTCTCTTCCACACCTCTCTCTCTCTTCCCGGTCGCTCTCTTCCACTCTTCTCACCCATCCGAAATTCTCCCACAATTGGTCATTAAAATTGCATATTGGTGGCGGTTTCTTCATTCTCTCCGGTTCGCGGTGCACAAATGAAAGACCCCAGGTACATTTCTCCCTCTTTCGCATGAAGCAATACGATTTTTAGGGTTTTCAATTTTTTTTTTTCATTTTTGTTCATCGATTTCTTCTCCAAAGAACCCAGGAAAATTGTTTTTTTTTTATCAACCACTTTTAGCTCCATTATACTGCACACACACCATTTTTTTATCAAACCCAGGAAAATTGTTTTCTCAAGTTGCTTCAAACTTGATCCATGGCAGATTTACGATATTTCTACTTCTGAATCTTTTCTTCAACAAAGCGAATAGCTCAGTTTTGCGAAAAGGCGTTGGATTTTACGGTAGTGGAGAATGAGGTTTCTGTTTTTTGTTTAAAATTGCTAATTGCTAGTGGAAAGGAAGTTAACAGCCTTGAGGTGATTGAAGTAGTTCTTCTAGTAGCTTCTATTGGATAATTCGTTTAAATCGTTTACAGTATGAAACTATGAAGTTTAATTTTTTTACATTAATACCCTTTCCTGAGGGTGTTTACTTTACTATTTCGTTTAGACCTTATATGATTTGGTTCAATTTTCCCTTTTCCATTTTTGAAAAATTCTTGAAAAAGTGTAAGGGAAATATGATTTCTGGAAAGTTTATTCTTTTCAATTGATAGTTTTTTTCAGTTTCTCAGGCAAGTGTAAGGGAAATCTTAAATGCTTCTTTTTCAGACCTTATATGGAATTCTATGTTTGATCTGGGATTTTTCCATTGTAAAGTATGAAGTATTTTTTCATTTGATTTTCAGAAAATACTTTTATGGTCCATTTAGATGCTTTAGAATATATTAAGAATTAAGTTAGATCCCATTAGTCTAGAATCGTTCCTATATATCGAGTACCATTTGAGTTTCTCAAGATAGTATGAGTTGAACTCTGTTCCTTTGGTTTTAGATCATTTTTGTTGGGCTTGTCAGTAGTATATATGTATATATATAACCTCAGTTTTTGCTGAAATTTCAGCTTTAAGCATAGTTGAAACTTTTTGGGATAAATTAAGTCATAAAATTGACCTTTTTGCAGAAAATGGTTTTTAACTGTTTGTGTTTTTACTAGAGTATTATCCCCTAAGCCCAGTTTTCAATTGAAAATCTATTCTTAGGTTTGATACAATTTATATTGCACACTCTAATAAGATTATTAGCTGAAATTCCATTTTGCTTGTGATTATTTTTTGCATGTAATGGACTTTGTGTTTCTAATTGATTTTAATTGTCATGTATTGCAGAATGATGGGTAAATATTACTTTAAGATTAGGTTTGTACATGGTGATGACAAGTATATGATTAAGAAGGTTGATCCAGATAGTTACACATTGAAAGATTTACATGGTGATTTCTCTGATAAGGTTGCTTCCAAGCTTAAGAGGAGGAAGAATGATGTTTTTTTTTTTTTTTTTTTTAATTGGAATGATAATCCTTACTTCAATTATTATGATTAGGGTACTGGAAAGAAGAGGAAAAATGCATCAAAAGACCCTTCACAGAGTACTGGAAAGAAGAGACAAACTGAGGCATCAACTAGTGCTGCCCCCAGACAGACAAGAATTTCTACTGCTCTAAATGTATCATCTTCAGCTCCTCCAAGGACTAGAAGTTGTATTGCTACTGTATCATGCTCAGCTCCTCCAAAGACTATTACTTCTGCAAAAGGGGGCAGGAATGATTGATATATTTGGGTGTTTTTGGATTTGTGATACTTGGGTGTGTTTTGATATATTTTGTTATGATCTACTGGAATGATTGATAGGTTTTTTTGTGGTAGTTTGATGAAAAAATGCAAACATTTGCATGTTTTCATGTGCTGGAAAGTTGGTAGTTTGATGAAAAAAATGCAAATATTGGCATTTTTAGGTTGATATTTTGGTATTTTTGGTGATCTAAGTTTTTGTTTTGCAAGTGTAGTAGATTGCTATTTTTGTATCCAGATTTGTTTTTGCTTTGCAAGTGTTGGTGGATTGTTATTTTTGTATTCAGATTTGATCTAAATTAGTATTGGAAAATAATTGATTTGTATTTTTTATTCGTATTTTGCAAGTTTTGGTGGATTTGTGGATTGGTGGATTGTTATTGGTGTAAAATAGTTGCATTGGATTGAACACATATGCATTGCATTACATTAGGGTGGAATATTACATTAATGGGAAAATACATTACATTTTGCATTACATTACAAATTTTTCAAAAAAATGTCGTCATTTGAATTATTACAAATATACCCCCCGTATATAAAAAATATTACAAATACACCCCCTCTAACAAAAAACAAGTCACAAATACACCCCTTGAGGGCATATATGTAAACTAAGAAAAGTCAACATTTCAAAAAATTTGATTGAGGGCAAAATTGGAAAAACATTAAAATAAATTGATGACGTCATCCTCTGCCGTTAAAAATTGACGCCGTAAGGGGTCATCTTGTAATACTGTTTTGCCAGAGGGGGTGTCTTGGTAATTTTTCAAACAACGGGGTAAGTTCCTGTAATTAGGCCTAAACTCAGGGGATGTCTGGGTAAATTTCCCTTTTAAAAAAGCAGGATATCTTATCACATCAAAGATTTTAAGTCGCTGATAAGTTAGACCTAAATAAGTAAACAACTTATCAAAATTATTCCAAGAAGTTTCCAAAAGTCCAAGAACTTATCAAAGCCATTAATATAGAACTGCACAAATGAGAATTAAGATCCACGCGTCTTAAAATAGTGGTGGCGATTGTTTTCCCCAAATCGAATATTTCCTTAACACCACGTATCTTACAGCTAACAAATACTCCCTCTATTACTTTTTACATTCCACCATTATTTTTTTACATGTCATTTTAACGAGAGAAAAAATTCTACAATACATGTCATTTTAGAATTTTAAGATAGACTTAAATGTTAGTTTGACATTTTTATCCTTCTTCATTTTCAAGATAGAGAGAGAATTATGGGGAGTTACAAAATATTTACTCATGTTTCTCAAGGATAATTTTGTCCAACTACCCTTTTATTTTCCTAAAATCTATAGCATGAAATGATTCCTTAATTCTTGTGAAACAACCTTAAACGACATGTAAAAAGGAATGGAATGAGTACTCTACAATGCACGGATACTTCACAGAAATATAAATGTCGTGTCGGATACTTTTTGAATACGATACTCCCCGGATACTCGTGAGATATGTATTCGACACTCCACGTGGCGTGTCGGTAAATATAATTAAAAAAATAATGAACACACATGTCAGATACTTATTTAAATGTATCTGACATATTTCATATTCTGAATTTTGCTAGGTCACCACCACTGGCAAGAACAATGTAAGACGTCAAACCATATTTTTGTATTATATACAACTGCAATACAAGATACTTTGTCTATAACGGTGTCGGGATTTATGGGATTCCAGCAGTCACCCTTACGGATTCGCTGTGGCGCTATTGCTACATCGGAGACTGGCAACCCAACTTGCAAAGGTTCACGGAGGAGACCCGAGGATCCACGTGAATTCTTGCGAAGCCCCTCATGTCCGTCCACCGCTTAGTGTGGGGCTCTGCGCTGCCGTTGTGAACTGTAGGGCGTGCCCTACAGGAATCGACCTTGGGTTAAAGATTAATAGTTGCGCCCTCATTTACAGCAATTGCTTTTGGTGTAGTGGTAAAGCGCTTGAGATCCTACAACTGGTATCAGAGCGAGGTTGCAGGTTCGAATCCGCCCGGGTGCCGCTGGGGGGAAGGGGTGCCCTACAGGAATCGACCTTGGGTTAAAGATTAATAGTTTCGCCCTTTTGGTGTAGTGGTAAAGCGCTTGAGATCCTACAACTGGTATCAGAGCGAGGTTGCAGGTTCGAATCCGCCCGGGTGCCGCTGGGGGAGATTGTTGGGATTTATGGGTGGCGCTATTGCTACATCGGAGACTGGCAACCCAACTTGCCGAGGTTTACGAAGGAGACCCGAGGATCCACGTGAATTCTTGCGAAGCCCCTCATGTCCGTCCACCGCTTAGTGTGGGGCTCTGCGCTGCCATTGTGAACTGTATGGGGGGCCCTACAGGAATCAACCTTGAGTTAAAGATTAATAGTTGCGCCCTCATTAACAGCAATTGCTTTTGATGTAGTGGTAAAGCGCTTGAGATCCTACAACAAACGGGACATGTTTTATATAACTAATAAAGCAGTAAAAATCAATGGAAGCTGAATTAAATTAATAATATAAAAAGTTAAAATGGCTTAGGTCGGTAAAGAAATGTCTTTCAAATGTCAGAATAAGAGAAATAATTTGATATCTACTTAAAAGTAATTGAAGTTCTACTGTTCTAATATTATTTGAGTTGAAAATTCGATTAGTACATGTGAAATTGATGAAAATTTGGGTAAAATTTGTGAAAATGGATGACATCCTTGAAACATTGAAATCAAAGAAAAAGTGATGAAATAGGTTAAAAATGGATAAAATCGGTGAAAAATGCTGAAGTCAGTTAAAACATGTGAAGTCAATCAAAATTCATATGAAAATGGTAAAAAATCATGTGAAATTAGTGAAGAACGTGTGAAAAAAAGATTAAAATGGTAAAAACGAGTGAAATCACTAAAATGAAAAAAGTTCAACCAACGAAAACAAGGTCAAATCACTAGAAAATGGTTTAAACCAAAAAACTAAAGAAATTTATTAACAATGTGAAAAACAATAAAATAGGTTATAACCGATAAAAAAATATTAAACCACTAAAAATGAATTAAATCGGCAAAAAGACGGATTAAACTAGTGAAAAACGAATTAAACTAATGAATTGAATAAGAGAATGGCTTAGATCAGAAAAGCTATACATTTCAAATGATAGGGCAAGAGAAATATTCGAAATCTACCATAAAATGGACTCAATTTTATTTGATAAAAAAAAAAAAAAAAAGATTTTACTATTTTTGTTGTCAAACAATGCAAAAGATTTGAAAGAATTCTTAATATATAAATCAACATAATTATTTTTATTATATCATACTTGATGTCATATTCAAATTACAATTTGTGATGATAAAAATTTCTCGTATTTGACAGATACAAAGACTAATAATATTAATTTTATATTGGTAAAATAAAAAATTAAAGACGTTCAATGATGTATATTCCTTAAAAACATATGAAATGAGCTAAATAATTTTCTTATGATATTATTTTAAAACAAGTTTTACAAGATTTCTTGACTAAATCATTCATCATTTTATATTTGATTACAATTTGAAAGTTATTATTTTTTAATATAAAATAATAGTTTTAATAAAAAAATAGGAAATAAAATGAATTTGAATCATTAATATGAGTTATTTTAATTTATGACATAATGAAGTTATTAAATAGACACGTACAACATTTCTAGTTATCAATAAAATAATAAGAAATTTTCTCTTGATATTATCTTTCCATGCGTTAAGCGATTTTGAGATGAGGGGGCGAAATTAAGTTGATGAATTATTAATTCATTCGGGTAAATTTGAAATGCTCAGAGTTTCTCTCTCAGGTTTGTTTTGAAAGTTCAGAGTTAATTCTTTTTTTCCTTTTCTTTTTGTATTAGGATTGTTCTGAATCATTAATTACCCATAACTTCAAGACCGTACGTATATATATTTTTTAACCTCAGATCGATTAACACTTGTATTTTTTCATTACTTTAGTGGGTTCAAACATGGAATCTTTATCTTACATTAAATCAAGTAAGAGCAAAATAAAGTAAATCTCTCTGTTTTCATTTTTATGTTTTTCTTGTCTCTTTCCAATACAATAAAGTTGATATTTAAAAAAAGGAATAATATTTGATACCCTAACTAATTCTTTCAATCAAAATTGTACACGTAGTATATAAAAATGCTCAGGTAATAGCACATGAATGTGTTGGTGAGGTGTGTGTTAATGTTGAAATTAAATTATGTGTTATGAAAATTCGAAATATCAACTGATTTTATGAGGGTTAATTTTGGTAATTAAAATAGTATACGGAGTTGTTTATGCGCAGCATGAAGTAGTTTTGTTCTAGTATTAAAAAATTCCACAAGTAAAGTTAATCAAATTGCTTAAGAGGGCTTAAATGAAGAGAAAGGGAGGAATAGATTTTAAATTCCACAGGTATAGTTAAATGAACCATATTCGCTAAAGAGGGTTTACATAGATTTTAAGAGTAAGGGAAAAAGGAACTCTCAGGGAGGTCAAGGAAAAAAGGAACTAGTCTATTCTTGGATCACACAGTCTACAAAGTTGATTACAAAGGTTCCTCTACAAAGTTTGTTTGGATCAACTTTGTAGAGGAACCGAATTATCAAAAAAAAAACTTTGTAGAGAAACCGAATTATAAAAAAAAAACTTTGTGGAGGAACCTTTGTAATCCAAAGTTGATTACAAAGGTTCCTCTTCAAAGTTTGTTTGGATCAACTTTGTAGAGGAACCGAATTATCAAAAAAAAACTTTGTAGAGAAACCGAATTATAAAAAAAAACTTTGTGGAGGAACCTTTGTAATCCAAAGTTGATTACAAAGGTTCCTCTTCAAAGTTTGTTTGGATCAACTTTGTAGAGGAACCGAATTATCAAAAAAAAAACTTTGTAGAGGAACCTTTGTAATCAACTTTGGAGCGCGACCGTGTGATCCAAGAATAGACTAGCTCCTTTTTTCCTTGACCTCCCTGAGAGTTCCTTTTTCCCTTGGGCCTTGGCCCTGAGTTCACCTTTTTCCCTCTCTTAAAATCCTTTTCTATGTTCCCTTTCTCTTAAATTCCCTGTACCAAGGCTTATTTAAGCCCCCTCTTTAGCAATTTCTTCCCAACAAAAACCTCACTCCCCTTCCATATATATACATTCAGTCAAAAACTACCCCAATTAAGCTTCTCTATTAAATGATTATAGGCCTAATATATGAAATTCTTGTATGGATTCTTGTTCAAGCTTTGAGGAGGAGCAAGTATGTTTGGATTACTGTAGCAATGGGTCTCAGATTTGCAGCTTTTCTCATCATCAAACCTCTGGAAGCAGAGTCACTTATTCACAATTTCCTAGCCATGTCCCTGTACGCTCTCGCCGCATTAAGCTCATACTACATCCCGCTCAGGATCCACAAGTGGTTCAATAAACAAACGAAGGCCATGGAAATACTCTTAGATCATAAGAGCTTTTATCATGATAATAAACCTTTAGCTTGCCGCTTGTTTTGTCGCAGTGTGACGGCAACTTTCTTGCCGTTGCTTTCTCTTTATATGGGCTCGTCGAAAGAGTACCCGGATGATCTTGTTTGTTGGGTCTTTAGCTTATGGGCTGGCTCCGTTGTGCTCATAAGCTACGGAACAATGACCGCAGATGACTACGGAGTGGCAGATGCCCTAATAGGCATTGTTCTTCCCAAACTTATTATAGGAAGTAATTTCCTCATGGTATGGGTTGCTGTTCTCTTACTCATAACTCAAGCTTCCAGGATAATAATAATTCCAATTATTATAAACTTTAATGTATGGTACGGTGATCCTCCTTGTCCCCGTGTATGGAATCCCGAACTACCTATCTGTTGGTTTTAACAACATACATGCTCCAAATACGCATAATCGAAGCAAATAAAATAAAAGGGATCTCACTTAACTATTCGAACCGGCAATTGAATCACGAATTTCAGAATTCTGATTTCTGGTAGTTCTCCAACACTCTGGTCGGTCTCCAATCACGGATGGAATGTAGACACAATTCACAGCCTAAGAACCCTGAACTGATGTTCTTGATTGATCAATTAATTCTCTACAAAAAGGATTTTTCTCTCTGTTTTCTTTTTCTCTGTAAAAACGTTTTCTCCAGATTTCAATTGTAATTGTGAAAATAAACTGTCTGAGAGAGAGAGTGATAATTAAAACGTCTCTTTTAATTATCTGATAAGATGGAGAGAGAGGAGGGAGTTGTCCCACCAAAATAGGAGTGGGGAGTTAATTAAAACTCCCCCTAACCAACTGGATCCGGATCCGGTTCGGGTCAGCCCACATGGGCGAACCCGATCCGACCCGGCCCATTGGATCAGTCCAACATCTCCCACTCGCACGTGCGGGCTGACCCCGTGCTTTCAATGATCAATCCAATTTACATCCGAAGTTTCGTATGGGCAAATAGGCCGTGTGACCCGGCGAGTATATGAGCACGTTGCTATATACCTGTTAGGGTGATATAGCTGCTCAAGGAAACAAATTCCAGAAGAGGACTATTCTCGCTATTCCCTAGATATCTTTCGTACTACACCAGTCGACGTATCCCTTATCCCTCCAACCTTGGTTATAGGGCATACTCGACTCTTTGGCCAATACTACTCTGTATTCACAATTACATCTCAAAACAATTAAGTTTAATGTAATTAGCTAGCTGGTGAATCCAAGTAGGGTGTAAGTCGAAGATAATCTTCCTTTCCTACAAGGATCTTCTGATTTCACTTTAGCAGCTTTCCTAGACACGCACCGCATCACCGTATGATTCATGGCTATTAGTAACGTGCTAAAGTAGCAACACCAATGGGAAACCATAAGAAACTGTCAAAAGTCTTAAGGGTATAAATTTGAGATTCCCTTGAACCTCAAGGTCTCACATAATGAGAAAGCAGGGATACATTTGCTCATTAACCTTTGTGGTCACCTTGCACACGTGGTACGAAAACACGTGTTACGATACTTTTCTTCCCAAGCAGAAGCGTATGTCATTTACAAAGGGATTTGTAAATCTGTATCGTACAGATCTCAGTTTAAGTATTCCTCGATACCCAAACCCGAGTTTTCTTCTTTCGTCGTCCTCGGCTCAACTCCCAAGAAAACTCATATCTGGCTTAAGATAAGTACAATGGATAGTGGGGAACCCATTTCGATTACTTTACATATATAGTAACCTCATCTCTGCATATTCCAAAATATCAGAGGCGATATCTCATGTGAACGAGCCAATTTCATCTGAATGAGAAAATCTCATCTCTGCACACTCCCAGTGTCAGAGGCGATTGCTCATGTGAGAGAGGCAATCTCTACTTATCCGACATACCTTTTAGTGAAGACATTTTAAAATAGATCTCAAAATATGTGTATATATATAAAAACATTAGTACATTAATGTTAGTGGCAATAACATTCTTAACAGAATCTAGTACATCAAATTCTACGCAGTCCTAAAGACTTGGTATGACCTATGAAAGCCTCTTTAGCTATAGGTTTAGTGAAAGGATCAGCAACCATCTGATGCGTAGATATGTACTTGACAATCACCTCTTTCTTCTCAATGATATCTCTTACAAAGTTATATCTCGTGTCAATGTGTTTGGTCAGTCCATGATATTTGGGATCTCTAGTGTAAGCCATAGCTGCTTGACTATCACAATAAATAGTCACAGCTCCTTCAGAATTACTTACTATCCCCAAATGCAGGAGGAATCTCCGCAACCAAACAGCTTCCTGTACTGCAGCTGAACATGCCACGAATTCTGATTCCATGGTTGATAGTGCTACACACTTTTGTTTCTTGCTGCTCCATGATATGGCGCCATCATTCAGTAAGAAAACATATCCGGAAGTGGACTTACGACGATCCAAGTCTCCACCCCAGTCAGCATCTGTGTAGCCTTTCAGCGATAATCCTTTTCCTTGAAAACAAAGGAAATAGTCTGCAGTACCCTTTAGGTATCTGAAAATCCTCTTTACAGCAACCCAGTGTCTTCTTCCGGGATTGGATTGATACCTACTGACCAGACCTACGGCATAACAAATGTCGGGGCGAGTACACATCATAGCATACATCAAGCTCCCTACAGCACTGGAATATGGTACTTTTGACATTTCTTGTTTCTCTGCTAAATTCGTTGGACACATCTCCTGACTCAGGCTGTCGCCTTTCATCACAGGAGTATCTATTGGCTTGCAATCGCTCATCCTAAATCTTTCTATGATCTTCCTTATATAAGATTCTTGAGAAAGAGCAAGGAGTTTCTTTGAACGATCTCTGTGAATCTTAACGCCTAGTATGAAATTTGCTTCACCCATATCTTTCATCTCGAAGTTAGATGATAACCATTCCTTGATGGTGTTTAAGAATCCTTTGTCATTTCCGGCTAACAAAATGTCATCGACATAGAGAGATAGTATTACAAAAAATTTGTTTGAACGTTTGACATAGACACAGTGGTCTTCATCCATCATAACGAAGTTATAAGAGATTACAGCCCGGTGAAATCTCAAATACCACTGTCTAGATGACTGCTTAAGGCCATAGATTGATCTTTTCAATTTACACACTTTGTGTTCTTGGCCTTTAAGAATAAATCCTACTGGTTGATCCATGTAGATTTCTTCTTCTAATTCTCCATTAAGAAAAGCAGTCTTAACGTCCATTTGATGTAATTCCAAATCTAAGTTAGCTACAATGGACAAAAGGAGGCGAATAGAGGCAAATCTCACTACTGGCGAGAAGGTTTCTTCGTAATCAATACCCTCAAGTTGAGTATATCCTTTAGCTACTAAACGAGCTTTATATCTATCAATGGTTCCATCTGCCTTCTGCTTAATCTTGAGAATCCATTTATTCCCGATAGATTTTCTGCCAGAAGGAAGATCGACCAACTCCCAGACTTGGTTCGATTTCATGGAATCCATTTCTTCTTCCATCGCTTTCTTCCATTCGTCCTTCTGAGGACATGACAGAGCTTCATCAAAAGATTTAGGCTCTTCATCTTCTATAGATGAAATGTTAAAAATATGTCCTTCTACGTCGTAATGACGTCTAGGAATATTTCCTCTAGAACTTTTCCTAAGTTGTGATTCAGTAATATCGTTCTGGGGTAAATTACTCCCACTCGGATCAAGTGGTCCAGTCGTATCATTTTCCACCAACGATTCGTCTAGCTCAATGCCATTCGATGAATCAGTTAATTCGAATAGAGGTTTTCGACTTTTGATCTCACCTCTTTTAGGAAATTCGTTCTCTAAGAATGTCGCATCTCGTGAGTCGATTTCAGTGGTGCTACCCTCTTCATTTTCTCCTATGAACACGTAACCCTTAGAGTGTTGAGCATATCTTATAAAGATACATTTCTTTCCTCTGGGGCCAATCTTGCCATATTTGTTCGACGAGTCGAGCACGTAGGCAGCTGATCCCCAAGGTCTAAGGTTACTTAGATCAGGTTTCCTACCTGTCCAAAGTTCATATGGAGTGGTAGCCACTGATTTTGATGGCACTTTGTTCAGTATATAGGCAGCAGTTAACAAAGCATCTCCCCAAAAGGAAATAGGTAAGTTAGCTTGTGCCATCATGGACCTAGTCATTTCTAGCAATGTTCTATTCCTCCTCTCAGCAACTCCGTTCTGCTGAGGTGTGTTAGGATTAGTTAATTGCCTAGTTATCCCCTTTTCTTTACAAAAGTCCTTAAATTGACTTGATAGATATTCCCCGCCTCGATCAGTTCTGAAGGATTTGATCGTTCTGTCTAGTTGATTTTCTACCTCATTAAGGTAACGTCTAAAACACTCCAGTGCTTCAGACTTATGTGAAATCAAATAGACATACCCAAAGCGAGTGAAGTCATCTATGAAAGTAATGAAATAGGAGGCTCCATGTCTTGCCATAACACTAATCGGACCACAGATGTCTGAATGGACTAATTGCAATGGAAATTCAGCTCTAATAGCCTTTCCAAAAGGTTTACGAATAGATTTTCCAGCAAGACAATTTTGACAAGTAGGTAAATCGATTTTAGATATTGGACCCAATAGTCCTTCTCTAGCAAGACGATTCATTCTATCTTGTCCTATGTGACCTAATCTAGCATGCCAAGTATTAACATTCACAATAGAATTACTGGAGGAACAAGCATTCAAAACAGAACTACTATTAACATAAAAGTTAAAATTATGTCTGTTACAATCAAAAACCATAAAACCATCTCGAAGATGTCCAGAACCATAATAAACATTGTCTTGATAAACATGAACAGAATTATGACAGAAGTTCAAATTAAATCCTAATCTTAGAAGAGCAACAACTGAAACTAAATTCCGTCGAATTTCTGGAGCGAATAAGACATCTTGTAGGATCAGGGTTCGTCCACCATGCAAATCTAGTTTGCAAGTACCAATCCCTTTAACCTCCACTCTGGCGTTATTTCCTACATATATCCATCTTGTTCCAACAGGGACTCGACGAAACTCTACCAACGATTCACGGTCTCTAGTCACATGGTCTGTTGCACCTGAGTCAACAATCCACACAGGATATGATTCAGTTAATAAAACAGTACTAGATACATGAACAAAAGACAAAGACGAGTCATGGTATGCTACCTTATCCTTCTTAGGATTGGTACACTCTCGAGCAAAGTGCCCGAGTGCTCCACAGTTGAAGCACTTCATCTTGTTCTTGTCTTTCTTCTTCTTAGCAAAACGCTTACGTTTGCCGCCATGGTTGGGGTTGTTGTTCTTCTCACCAGTCTGCTTCCCAGGGTTGCCTTTCTTCCAGTTCCTCTTACGTTTGAAGCCCGAAGCTTTCTTGGAACTAGTCTCAGCAATGTAAGCACTTGACATGGATTTTGCAACTCCAAGTCGCTCATCCTCAAGTTCAACGTGGCGAGCAGCATCAGCAAAGGTTTTGATGCTATCATTATGAGTCAGATTGATTTTCAGATGCTCCCACTTGTCAGGAAGTGACCGGATTAAGGCTTGAACTTGCTGCTCATCAGAGAGGATATGGCCAGCTGACACAAGCTCCCTAATCATATTAGACATCACCCTAATGTGTTGCTTAATGTTATGATTGGGCAATTTCTTATAAGTGTCAAATTTGATTGTCAGCTGCCTCAGACGAGTGATTGTCGTACCCCCATATTTCTCCCTGAGAAACACCCATATGTCATGAGCGGTAGGGTGCTGCTCACACTCGTAAATCAGATCATCAATCACAGAGCTAACCAGGATTGCACGAGCAGTGGAATTTTTCTTTTTCCACGCCTGGTAAGCCTCTTGATCCCTTCTCTGCTGGACACTATTTCCAACACCTGGGTCATCCAAGATTCGGTTGATGCCGTCCAAAACATCTTGCTCATCGAGCACATACCAAATCTTATGACGCCAGATGTCATAGTTGTCACCGTTCAGTTTGTCACCTTTGTTAAGGTCAGCAATTATTGATTTAGATGCCATAGTCTGTTATGTAAGAGGTGATTAAATGTTAAAACCCTTATACACATATTTTATTTTATACTAAGTCAATTAAGCTCCATTAAGACTTGACACAAGCAATGGATTCGAAAGTTCACGCAATGTTCCCAATCATCATCCATTTACAAGTATCTCATAATTATGGACTTAATATCAAAAAGTATAAAAACTAAAGTTCTTGGTTATAGTCATTCTAAAACCTAAGAACTCCCACTGGAAAAGATGATCAAACATGCTAAAGCATAACAATACATATATGATCATAAATATGTAAGCAAACAAAGCATGCATTTCGAATCAAAACAACTAAGATTCATACAAACAGTCATCAAATCCAGTCTCATGTAGAAAACAAACAAACAACATAGAATATCTTTAAATGGAAATGAAATTACAGAAATCATTCAAATCGGAAAAATCGACCCTCTGGTTCGATTGATTGCCAAGACTGAACAAAAGCTTCATTGGCAATGGCTTGAGACAGCCTGTCACAAGGTACTTGCTTCAAGGACCGATGAGTTGATTTCTTCCTCATGTCGGACCTCAGGTTGCGGAGGTTAGAGTTCAGACTAAGAAACAAAGTCTTTTCAGCCTTTTTCTTGAGGTATAATTTCCATCCATTATGCATGTTGTGAATAAAGTTATCTATTGAGGTATCTCTTCCAACATAGTTTCTCGCCTCTTCCCATACTTTATGAAGTTCAACCGGAAGAGATTGCTTGTAGACATCACACCGTTTTTCAAACGGATGAATGTCAGTACCATAAAAGTAAATGCGGCGGTGTAACTTTCTCATTACCCTCCAATGCTCTTTCAAAGAGTGTTTGGGATCCATTCGGTATGACACCAAATCTTCTATGACCCCCGGTAGCTCATGAATACGTCGATCAAGGGCTCTTCCCCGAAGTACCCTTTGGTTGCTATAGATCAAAGGCATACCTGAAGGATGAGGGTAAAAATTAAATGTTTGCGGAATTTTAATATTTTCAGTGATTGAAATACATTTTGATACTTTCAAGAATATTTACTTGCCAAATTTCAAATAAAAACATGCGAAAAACAAATGTTCAAGCGAGAATAAACGAGCTTAATTTTTCTAAAGTATCAAAAATTCAATCTCAGTAGCCACCCATGAAGGACAATCTAATTTAAATTTTCTGGAAAAAATTTGGAATTTTCTGAAGAAAAATTTTATTTTCTGTGAATTTCTAAAGATTTAAAACACAATAAATCAAAATAAATTTTAAACATTGTTCAAAAAATTATTTTAATTCACAGATAAATCACAAATAAAATTTCAAGTTTACAGAAAAAATCCGGTCGAAACCGGCCGCCGGAAACCACCTCACGCGCCGACACGCGCCGGCGGTGGGTGAATTTTTTTTTTTTTTTTTTTTTTTTTTTTTTTTTTAAACAAGCTTCTGCTGCCACGTGGCAGTCCCTGACGTGGACACGTGGCAAGTAACAGTGACATGGACACCCACGTCAGATGGTCACGACATCGACACGTGGCTGTACACGTGGCAGTGACGTGGCAAGTTCGGTCTCGAAATCCTACGTGGCGCTGACGTGGCAGACACGTGTGTCTGACGTGGACGCCACGTGGATGTCTGCGTGTGACTGGGCAGTTACAACTGCCCATGATTTGTCCCACTCGCGAGGGTGGCGCGTGTAACACACGCGCCACTTTCCGCTCGTTTTCCGGCGTCGTCCTTATGGCTACCCCCCCATTTTCGTGCCTTCCGAATCCATTGGTGCAATCAGATTTACGTTTTGAGCTCTCGACGTTGGAGTGTGTGTTACAACCGCATAGGAAGAGAGTGGTGAGTGTATTATGCAATATGTGTGTTTAATTAATTTTCCAGATTATAAATGTAATTAGGCAGAGACTTAAAACTCAATTTCCGAACGAAATATTTGGCCAAAAAATAATCTGGGCACAGATCCAGAAAGCTTATTTCGAGAGGAACGTAAGCATATATGGTAGATCACATAATTCCAAGTAACACATCGGGAAAACGCATAATACGATTTTAAGAAAACAATTTTTTCAGAACAGAATATTAATCAAAAAATTCTGAAAAAATTCAGATAGTTACTACATCATATGAGCATGCCTCAGTAAAAATTTCAGAATTATCCGACAACTATATCATGCCTCGAAAATTAAAACAGTATAACTATAATTCCACAAATTCGAAAAAATCATAACAAAAACAATTTGACAGGAATTACAAGTCACATACAGCATGATTTTCGAATATAATCAGAATATAAAGAGTTTCGAACTCAATTGCAACAATGGCTCTGATACCAATGTTGGTTTTAACAACATACATGCTCCAAATACGCATAATCGAAGCAAATAAAATAAAAGGGATCTCACTTAACTATTCGAACCGGCAATTGAATCACGAATTTCAGAATTCTGATTTCTGGTAGTTCTCCAACACTCTGGTCGGTCTCCAATCACGGATGGAATGTAGACACAATTCACAGCCTAAGAACCCTGAACTGATGTTCTTGATTGATCAATTAATTCTCTACAAAAAGGATTTTTCTCTCTGTTTTCTTTTTCTCTGTAAAAACGTTTTCTCCAGATTTCAATTGTAATTGTGAAAATAAACTGTCTGAGAGAGAGAGTGATAATTAAAACGTCTCTTTTAATTATCTGATAAGATGGAGAGAGAGGAGGGAGTTGTCCCACCAAAATAGGAGTGGGGAGTTAATTAAAACTCCCCCTAACCAACTGGATCCGGATCCGGTTCGGGTCAGCCCACATGGGCGAACCCGATCCGACCCGGCCCATTGGATCAGTCCAACACTATCAGTAATGTTGCTCCCCCACCAAGGGATCAAACTCCACAGTCGTCTCCTCCGGCGACCACTTCAGAGGCACCACAATCTCCAACTCCAACTTCACAGTCGTCTCCTCAAACTGATGAATCTCCTCCGGAACCGCAATCTCCAACTGTTGTGGTTTGATTAATTAGAAGAAAAAAGAGGTTCCTTTCATCATGTATATTTTCCTTAGGAGCATTAGTCATTGGAGATTGGAGTTTGGAGGATTGAAGAAATTATAAATTCACATTCAAAATTTATTTAGTTTTAAGTTTTTTGAGTTGGACTATACTAAATTTTGCTTATAGACTAGACTAGTATGGTGTTGTGTGAAATTTAGATGATTGTACCAAAAAAAAAAAAAAGAAATTTAGATGTATTTTGCATATTGTCATGTAATATTTAGGTGTATTAATTGAAACTCCAGTTTGAATAACAATACATGCATTTTTATTCTATTCATAAATTTTGTTGGCTGAAACAGGGCCCACTATAATAGGACAAAGTGACAAACCTAGTATTAATCTAAGCTTCGATAGATTAAAATCTAACTTCAACCTGTCATTTGAAATCCATCGCTTGCTCGCTCTCCTCTTCCACGCTCGACCTCTTCTCTCTGCAGACATGGCGATCGGCATCTTCTCTCTCAATATTCTCATCTCTCTATATGACAGTAAACTCTGTTTTTCCTCTTGCTAATTTTTTTCTGTTTTTTTATTGATTGATTTGTTGTAGGAGGTCTCGATTGCTCCAAAGAGCTTTCGTCAAACATAGATTTGGTGTTTGATTTTTACAAGGTAATTATTCCTCATAATTATTATAGACTTTACTAAGTGCTGATTTTAGGGTTAATCTCTTGAATTTAGAGACGGATTTTGGTGATAGCATAGCTTTTGATTCATTTGAAGTCAAAAACGTGGAAAGGAGAGTACGTTTTTTTAAAGAGGGGTATTTCGGTAATATAGCAGACATTCCCAAAAATCAGAAAAAAAAACCAAGTTGAGGTATTGAATAGATGGAATTTTTTGGTATTGAATAGATGGAATTTTTTTTCCAATATAGCTTTGCAGATAAAAGTATTTCTCAAAATGACTCAAACTTAAAAGTATATTTCTAACTATACCTTTTGTGAAACATCGCAACTAACAACTGCGATTATTCGAAAAATCACAATTGACAACTGCGATTCTTCATTTTTACGAAATTATGAAATATATATATATATATATATATATATATATATATATATATTCACCAAAAATTGCAATTATCAGCTGCGATTTTTGGTAATTTTTTTTTTGGGTTTTTTTGATAAAATGGCTTGAGTTTTGTAAGTATTTGATATATATATATATATTTTATTTTTCATAATTTCGTAAAAATGAAGAATCGCGGTTGTCAATTGCGATTTTTTGAAGAATCGCAGCTGCGATTTTTCACAAAAGGTATATTTAGGGAAATACTTTTAACTTTGAGTCATTTTGGAAAATACTTTTATCTAAAAGGCTATATTGAAAAAAAATTCTAAATAGAGGCAATCGTTGAAAAGTGTTTGGTTTAGTCGTCTTCTCCCCCGACCTTATCTTTGTATTTTCCTCACTTTGTGTGTGATTGGTTTGGTCGTGTCCATCTCCATTTCATGTCTATGGAGATCACAATTTCAGATTGATTGTGTCCGATTGATTAGGTTCAATCCTATGCGATCCTTACTTTATTCATTGTAATTCATAGCTTAGTTTGTAATTGAAGTTTAGATTTCCTTTGATCCATGGCTTCCTATTATGATACGCATCAAATGGATGGAAACGTAGAGTTAGAATCAGTGCTACAAGTAGATTCAAAGATGAATCAAATAAGATGAGAGGAAATTAATTATTAATGAAGGATATAGCATTGCCAATTTGCTACTAATGTTGTTCCTTTAACCAGTTCATTTCTTGATTAGAGGAAAATATGTTTTAAAATCCTATATTAAGCTGTAGCTGTGGAAATAGGGGAACAAAAAGATGGAGAAATCAGAGTAAAAAATAAGGCCATTGGGCTTAACTTCATCGATGTCTATTACAAAGCTTCCACGCTACCCTTCACTCCAGGTCAAGATTCTTTGAAAATAGAATGATTTTTGCTGAACAATGTTTCATTTTGATGATTATCATTGTGTTGGCATATCTCCTACACTTACAGCAATCTTTTTAAGAATTGTTAACAATGACAGGTATGGAGGCCGTTGGTGAGGTTACTGCTGTAGGTCCGGGACTTGCGGGAAGAAAACTCGGAGATATTGTTGCTTATGCAGGTACCCCAATGGGCTCATATGCTAAAGGGAATGGTATAATTGCTTAGGTTGAACCAGGACACACGGTCCTTGTTCATGCAGCAGCAGGTGGAGTAGGGTCACTAATGTGCCAATGGGCAAATGCTTTAGGTGCCACGGTTATTGGAACTGTCTCGACTGAATAGAAATCAGCTCAAGCCAAAGATGATGGATGCCACCATGTTATTTTGTACAAGGAAGAAGACTTTGTGGCTCGTGTTCACGAAATAACATCTGGGAAAGGAGTCGAAGTGGTCTATGATTCTGTTGGAAAGGACACTTTTGAGGTAATAACAAATTTTGTGATCTTAAGAGGGGGCTTAGATTTTTGTCACCTACCAAATGAACTATTGCATCACTATTTTCTAGAAACTTTACTGCGTTCCGACTTTATTTAATTGTAAATATTTATTCTCTAGTCATTAATTAACTGGAAACTGTGTAAGGAGGGATCATTGGCTTGTTTAAAAATACGAGGATACATGGTGAGTATTGGACAATCATCGGGTACACCAGACCCGATGCCTTTATCAGCACTTGCAATACAATGTGACTCGAGATGAACTGCTGGAAGCTGCTGGAGAGCTTTTTGCTAAAGTTGGATTGGGTGAATTACGGGTTCGTGTAAATCATACTTACCCTTTATCTCAAGCTGCACAAGCGCATGCTGATCTTGAGAGTCGGAAAACATCGGGATCTGAGTCCTTCTACCATAGGGGTATTGATTTTGTTATTGTTTGAGAATTAAGTGTTAAGATTCAGTATTGCATCTTGTTAGTACTTGGTACTCTTTGGTACCCTATAGTTGATTTATATACTCTCCATCTCATGTAGTTGATTAGACTATGTTGCGATAGAAAAATTGTTATGATTCGTTGAATGTTATATAAAATGCTTAGTTTATGGCAATATTAATTGGGTTTTGATGATGGGATTACTTGATATTGATTTGGAGGGAATTGTTGTTTGATTTTGACCCTGCCTTTCCCATTAGTTTTGGATATTTTGATTAATATTTTACAGCATGTAGTATTTAACTCCATTATAGAATAAATATCCACACAACCTTGAGGCTAGGTAAATGATAGAAACACCCTTTAAGTTTTAATAATTATTAAAAGGAATCTCCCTTAAACTTTAACTATGGCAGGGTTGCATGTGACTATTTGGGAAAATCGTGTTCCATGTTGACCAAGGGTCAAACCCGAACTACTTTTGTAATCAAGCTTGAAGAAGGGGATGGCGACTTAGCCCGTGTTGATCTTCAACGAGCATCGAACCAAATGAATGGTGGGAAATTAACTAGTCTTGGGGTGCAGTGTGACAGCTAAATCATGGTTCAGAATTGAGAGCTTCATTTTCCATTCGTTTGACATCTCAGTACTCGGACAGAACCCTAGTGGCTAAAAATGTGATCCCAAATTTCTCATTATATGACATATTTTAACTATTAATTTGTATTTGCAGCATATCATGGCGATGAGCAGGGGCGGATCCAGGAATTTGGTGTAGTGGGGGCTGAAGTTCGATATTAAATTTAATAATCCAAATAAAAAAATGAAAAATTAAATTTAACTAAACAATCAAACTTAAAAATTATATTTCATTTACGAGAAAATATATGAGGATATATACAAAGGAGAAGGTGAAGTTTGACAAAAAGAACCATCATAAGTTACTTTAATTACATATGGTAACCTGTTATGACTCCAAAAAAACCCAAAATGTATATGTATTTAAATTACACCGGTTACAGGAAAATTCTTGTCCAAGTCTGGCTTGGCCAAACCCATCCAACCACCAAGCAAGTGTATTGCACTTGCTTTGTGATTGGTCACTCTCCTGGGAGTTACATCAAATCCCAAAACATGTGTATTGCACTTGCTTTTTAGTTACTTTGAGTTTGGTCAAACCTGGTTTGGGTAAGAATTTTACATCTATAATTGGTGGCACCAATTTTTTATTTTTTGAAATGGTCCATAATAACCAGAGAAGGAGCTAGATCAATATTTTTTGGGGGGAAGGAAAATTCGTGTAGTAATATGCTATTAAAAAAAATAAGAAGAAGAAACCGTATAATAAATTAAAGATTGATTTATCTTAATTGTTATTGAGAAAAAATAAAATTAAAAATATTATTAAGAAAGAATAAAAATCAAAGAATTACTAGTAAGAAAGAAAATGAAATTAAAAGAATAATTGTTGAGAAAGAAAAATAAATTAAAAGAATTATTGTTAAGAAAGAAAAAAGAATATGAAAAAGTTAAAAAAATTGGCAATCCTAGGTTTTGAACTCTACAAACCAATGAGCCAAAGGGAATTTTGTGAAGAAAACTAATATAAATTATAATTAAATGAATAATGGTTAAAAAAGAGTATAGACTTCAAAAAGGTAGAGTTTTGCAGCAACAAGGTTTCGAACTCGGACTCCGTGCAAAACCTTATGTCTCCCATCCACTGAACCAAGTAGATTATTTAGTCAGTAATACTATTACAAAAAATATATTGTAACTTTGAGTGGGGTCTATAGACCCCACTAGCCCTTGTGTAGGTCCGCCCCTGGCGATGAGCATATATCGGGCACAAACTAAACAAGCTTTTGATTTGATGCCCAGCTGGGAAATTGTCAAAATGGTCATGTCAATTTTAGGATGTATTTTTTGAATTTAAAATGAACAAATGTGTTACATTACGTTGATGAGAGAAACGCATCTGCTACGTAAATTCTAAGAGGGGCGAATGTGTTACGCTACATTGATAAGAGGAATGAATCTGCTACAAAAAATTTAAGAGGGACGACTGTTTAAAAGTTGATCCATAATGAGGATGAAAAGTGCAATTCACTTTAATAACTATTTAGTTCATGTAATGTTTAACCATTTTTAATGTTATGGTTACTTATGAATAATATTTTTTTTTTTTTTGTGATAAATGTTATATTATTTGTTTGGATAAGAAGTACATAGTTTAAATTTCAGTAAAATTAAACAAATTATTTTCGGTTAAAATCGAAAACAAAATTTAGATGTTCGGTTCGATTGTGAACCAAAATTTTGGTTAATCGAAATTTCAATTAACCAAAATCAAACATATTTCAAACACCACCCCATGCATTAACAAATCTGTATTTTGAATCTTAGGTAAACAAGCCTGATCTAAAGGTAATTAATCAAACGGTTGGGGTCACATTTTTAGCCAATAGGGTTCTAATCTATAAGTTGAACCGATTTCCAAATGGTTGGGATTAAGGGTGGCAATATGGATCAGATCCGATCCAAATCCAAAGGATCCGATCCATAAAGATCCATTAAATTTTCACTCGGATCGGATCTGGATCGAATCTCATAAAATCTGGATCCATATTGGATCAACACATACAAGTAATGGATTGTGATGGATCCACAAATGAATCCACTAATGGATCCATCGGATCCACTAAAGAATCCACCGAATCCATTATTAGATCCAAAAAAAAAAATTATTATTGGAATGTGAAAAAGAAAAACTCTTCTCTCTAATTATTTCTCTGTTGCCGAAAATATATGAAAATATATATGTACTTATTTTTTAAAATTGCAATTTTAACCCCAAATTTTTGAAGAACCCAGAATTTAATAAATTCAAATTTACAATCCGGACCCTGATTTTCAGGAACAAAATTTGCACTTTTGGTGCCTCAATTTTTGGATATTGCAATTTTGACCCTAGGTTTTTTGAAAAATCAAGAATTGAAATTCAGTCCAGTATTTTAAGAAAATTGAAAATTTAAATTCGGCCCCTGATTTCAGAAATTCAAATTTGCACTTTTGGTCCATCAATTTTTGGAAATTACAATTTGACCCCATATTTTTTAAAAACCAAGTATTGCGTTTCAGTTAAGAATTCTCATAAAATTAAAAAAATTCAATTTGGCCCCAGATTTTCAGAAATTACAATTTGACCCTAAATTTTTGAAAAATCCTGAATTACGATTCAGTGTATTTCTGAAGATCAAAATTTTCATTTAGGCCCCTGGTTTTCAGAAATCCAAAATTTCACTTTTGGTCCCTTAATTTTAAAAAATTGCAATTTTACCCTATATTTTCAGAAAAATAAGAACTGCAATTCAGTCCATTAATTTCCGAAGATTAAAATTTTCAATTCGGCACCTGATTTTAAAAAATCCAAATTTGCACTTTTGATCCCTTAATTTTAAAAAATTGTCATTTGACCCCAGATTTTCGAAAAACTCAGAGTTTCAATTCAGTGCAAAATTCTCATAAAATTAAGATTTTCAATTTGGCCCAGATTTTTGAAATCCAAATTTGCACTTTTGGTCCCTCAATTTTCAAAAATTATAAGTTTGCCCCAAATCAATTTATGTGATTTTATCCTGATATCAACAACAAGAATTAACTCTGTTGGTCCCAAGTGGTCAGATGAGGTCTAGAGGGGGGGTGAATAGACCTCTGAAAATTTTTGAACTTAAAACTTTTCAGTGTTCTGTCAGCAGACTAAGCTGATGAAGAACAGTAAGTAGACTAATCTGCTCGTGAACAAATCTTGAACAGCAGACTGACCACTCTTCTTACAAATACTTAGCTGTTTTTCAGCAAAACAGTTTTTCAAAGAGTATACTTGCAGCGGATTGTTTGAAAGTGTTTTTCACAAGTAAACTAAGTTCGTAAAGATTTTATCCCCAGTTTTTAAACTCCTTATAAAATCCTTTTGTAATTCAAAGTGTTTAAATATGCAAGCTTTAAAATATGCAAGAAAACTTAAATGCAAGATAACACAAAGAATTTTTATAGTGGTTATATGGATAAAAATCCTTTAGTCCACTATTCCAGATCACTTAGATTCTGGGTTATACTATAAACACAAAGTTTACAATATTTCTCCACTTACACCAAAACAACAAATGAGAAGGCTGTAAGCTCAAAATAGGAAATCACTAAGAAGACCTATCCTCCGAAGTAATATCACTCACAAAGATGGATATCTACTTCTCACAACACTCAGTTGAATATCACTCAGATATACAAGGGTTTAATCTTGTTCTTCAACAAACAGCTTCGTCATAAGATGACTAAGCTTATGATAAGATGACTCAACTGATGGATTCTTGCTCTAAAGATTTGATCTTGAAAGTGTGCAAGTCTCTCTTGAATCTTCAGTTTACCATCTATTTATACTCTTGAATTTGTAATTTTGCCCGTTGAAGGTTGGCAAAATTACATTTAAGTCCTTGAGCAACGGTCGTAATTTGAATGGTAACTTTTGCAGACTGTCGCACTGTTCACTGTACACTCTGCTGTACTTTCTGTCAGCAGCATTTAATGCACTTAGCTTGTTACCGTTGGAGAGCTTTCTGACCGATTTTACTTAGCTGATGAGATCCACTCCGCTGATGATCACTAGTCTGATGTACTAGTCTGATGCACAAGTCTGATCACTAGTCTCATGCACTAGTCTGATGCACTAGTCTCATGCACTAGTCTCATGCACTAGTCTGATGCACTAGTCTTATGCACTAGTCTGATGCACTAGTCTTATGCACTAGTCTGATCACTAGTCATCTCATGACCAGTCATCTCATGATCACCCATCTCATTTCCACTAAGCTGATTTTCAATCTTTCACTAATCTGATTTTCACTCTTATCATAAGATTGAATATTCATTTCTTGAATACTTCTGTTCTTGAATGATTATCTTTTAAACCAAGTATCCAATTTTCAAAGGCTTACTAAGCTTCCGTAACTTAGTTGATGACACCTTTTTGTTATCATCAAAACCTTTTTAACTAACTTAATTAACTCAACTGATAAGATCACTTAGCTGTTCTTGAGTTAATAAATTCTTCCAACAATTTCCCCCTTTTTGATGATGACAAAACCTTCAACTAAGAACGTCTTCCAAGTCTTCAGTTTAGTCTTCATACTCTAGGAATAAAATCATTAGATCCAATGCAGCCTTTGAGAGTTCTTAGTTGCATCTCACTTTTCCCCCTTTTTGTCATCAACACCAAAACTTAGTATGCTGAAGACAAGTAGGTGAATACTTAGCTGTTCGGGGTAGTTGGCTGTTAATTAATTCTTCTTTATACGCAAGCCAGCAGTTTGTAGTCTTCTTTGCTGTTTATCACTCCAGTTAGTTCCCCCTGACTTCAAGAATTGATACCACTTGTTGGTCACTTCCTTCACCCTTTTTGAAGTGTATTCTTGAATGTCACTTGGTTGTTGAGTTTCAGTCGGCTGATGAGAAGCAGTCTTCTGATAACTTCATTTGACTTATTGAGAACATCATCTCTAATCAGGAGTACCGCTCGTCGTACACGTTCCCCCTGAGTTCAAGAATATGTGGTCAAGTAGTCTTATGAGAGTCAATCTCGAAAGATACTCAGCCGTTGAATTCCAGTAAGCTATTGAGATGATTTTTCTGATATGTTCCCCCTCAGCTCATGAATCCAAATTCAACAAACCCATTTTCAACTCTTGAGAGCTGAAAGATTGTTGTCACATGATTGACTATACCACTTGTTGGATACAAACGTTGATTCACTTGATAAACTTCAATTTTCCAACAATCTTGCTTTCCTTGTTATTTCCAAACAGTGCGGCTACCACTTGTTGGTTGATATCACATGTTGATACAGTACTGGATACCAATTGTTGATATTCTCCCACTCGATAGTAAAACCACTTGTTGAACTTGTTGAAATTAGCAAGGGCAGTCAACTCAACCTTTGTCATCACACATGCGTTTTTCCTACAAAACAGATTACTGTTTTTGGTACCCCTTATATTGGGTCCTGCATGGTTAGTATAACCTTTAACATGTGATGATTATGTGACTCAGTTTTATCATGAATTTCAGTAAATTTAGCATGGTAATGATTTTCATGATGAAAACAGTGCTCATAAGCAAGGTAAGATGCATGAAGTAAGTGATAAGCTGAGTTAACTGATAACTCTCCTATAGATTCAGCAGACTTAACATTTTTAATTTCACTCCTATCAGAAGCATCTTTCAGCTTACTAAGCTGATGAGTTTTACTAGTCTGTTTAGTCTTAGGTTGCTTACTAGGCTTCTTAACCTTTTGAGCTTCAGTAGGCTTCTTCTCTTTAGCCTCTGATTTCTTTATAGAGAATGATGCAATTACTTCTTTCAAGTTCATTTATATTTTCTATACAAATTGCACACTCAGCTTTTAGAGTTTCATTCTCATGCCCAAGCTTTTTGACGTCAGCTGATTCTTAAGGTTTTTCAACCTGAAGTTTCAGTGATCTGTTTTGCTCTTTTAGCAGAGTCATCTCTTCCTTAAGCTTGGCAAATACACCAACAATATTTGAATTTGAAATTAACATTTGTTCAAACGATTCAAATAATGCTAGTTCATTAATTTGTAGAATTTACCTCAGTTTCAGAATCATCAGATTCCTTGGCCCTTAAGCATAGAGTTTCAGGTACTTCTTCAAACTCTTTATCAGACGACTGACGGTCTGAATAAGATGTGCAGGAGTTTATTAGCTTTGCTGCATCAGCTAACTTTGATTTGCTCTTACTAAGCTTACGCTCCTTTTTGGCACACTTTTCCTTTTCGGCAAACTTTTCAGATGATGAGTGAGAATGATCTTTGATCAAGAGTTCATACTCCTCTCATTGTGGTCTCTAAGTTTTGCTTTGGAGGAATCCTTGTTTTCCTGAAAATGATCAGAAGAAAATGAAGTAGCATTTTTATATTTTAATTTCATTTTCTTCTTGTAGAACTTCTCAAAATCATTCAGCAGCAGGGTAACGTCGTCAGCAGTGTAGACTTTTTCTGAATTCAGCAGAGTCTTCTGTTTTGACTTGTCTGCTGATTTTCTTGACTTGTCTGACGCCATGAGAGCAGCAGTAGGGTCTGAACTGGTTGACACTTCTAATCCCATTCTTGGCATTTGATACTCATATGCTTTGAGGGATGAGAACAGTTCGGAAAGGGAAATCTTCCCTAAATCCCTTGATTCTTCCATGGCTGTCACCTTCATGTTGAATTTAGGTGGCAAGGCCTTGAGAACCTTTGCGGTGATCTCCTTGTTCGAAAATTCTTTACCAAACCTTAGAACTTCATTCAGAGCTTTGGTAAATCTGGTATCCATCTGATCAATCGTTTCACCAGACTTCATCTTGAAATTTTCAAACTCCTCGAGAGCCACACTGAGCTTGTGTTCTTTGATAGCGTCGTTTCCTTCGCTTAGCTCGCAGACTTTATTCCACATCTCTTTGGCAGTTTTGAAATGCTTGATCTTCTGGAATCTTTCTTCGTCTACAGCTTTGAACATAATGAGCTTAGCCTTTTTATCAAGATTTACTAATTTGACTTCTTTGGGAGTCAGCTCATCCAGCTCTTTGTCAACTAACTGATCTGGTTGGCCAGCAACCTTCACAATCTTCTGAAATCTGAATGGTCCTTTTGTAAAACAAGTAAGCATGTTGTCGTCATAAGCGGCAAGAAGGATTTCCATTCTGATTTTCCAATCTTCAAAGTCCATATGGCCAATGTGAGGAACATGGCTTATGCACTCCATTTTCAAAAAGTTTTGTTTTTCAAAATATGCTCTTTTGAAAAGTTTTGAAAAACTTTGAAAAACACTCGGATCAAGCTCGTTGATCAGGCAACTGATTCTAATGAACCACCTGCTCTGATACCACTTGTTGGTCCCAAGTGGTCAGATGAGGTCTAGAGGGGGGGGGGGGTGAATAGACCTCTGAAAATTTTTGAACTTAAAACTTTTCAGTGTTCTGTCAACAGACTAAGCTGATGAAGAACAGTAAGCAGACTAATCTGCTCGTGAACAAATCTTGAACAGCAGACTGACCACTCTTCTTACAAATACTTAGCTGTTTTTCAGCAAAACAGTTTTCCAAAGAGTATACTTGCAGCGGATTGTTTGAAAGTGTTTTTCACAAGTAAACTAAGTTCGTAAAGATTTTATCCCCAGTTTTTAAACTCCTTATAAAATCCTTTTGTAATTCAAAGTGTTTAAATATGCAAGCTTTAAAATATGCAAGAAAACTTAAATGCAAGATAACACAAAGAATTTTTATAGTGGTTATATGGATAAAAATCCTTTAGTCCACTCTTCCAGATCACTTAGATTCTGGGTTATACTATAAACACAAAGTTTACAATATTTCTCCACTTACACCAAAACAACAAATGAGAAGGCTGTAAGCTCACAATAGGAAATCACTAAGAAGACCTATCCTCCGAAGTAATATCACTCACAAAGATGGATATCTACTTCTCACAACACTCAGTTGAATATCACTCAGATATACAAGGGTTTAATCTTGTTCTTCAACAAACAGCTTCGTCATAAGATGACTCACTGATGGATTCTTGCTCTAAAGATTTGATCTTGAAAGTGTGCAAGTCTCTCTTGAATCTTCAGTTTACCATCTATTTATACTCTTGAATTTGTAATTTTGCCCGTTGAAGATTGGCAAAATTGCATTTAAGTCCTTGAGCAACGGTCATAATTTGAATGGTAACTTTTGCAGACTGTCGCACTGTTCACTGTACACTCTGCTGTACTTTCTGTCAGCAGCATTTAATGCACTTAGCTTGTTACCGTTGGAGAGCTTTCTGACCGATTTTACTTAGCTGATGAGATCCACTCCGCTAATGATCACTAGTCTGATGTACTAGTCTGATGCACAAGTCTGATCACTAGTCTCATGCACTAGTCTGATGCAATAGTCTCATGCACTAGTCTCATGCACTAGTCTGATGCACTAGTCTGATCACTAGTCATCTCATGACCAGTCATCTCATGATCACCCATCTCATTTCCACTAAGCTGATTTTCAATCTTTCACTAATCTGATTTTCACTCTTATCATAAGATTGAATCTTCATTTCTTGAATACTTCTGTTCTTAAATGATTATCTTTTAAACCAAGTATCCAATCTTCAAAGGCTTACTAAGCTTCCGTAACTTAGTTGATGACACCTTTTTGTTATCATCAAAACCTTTTTAACTAACTTAATTAACTCAACTGATAAGATCACTTAGCTGTTCTTGAGTTAATAAATTCTTCCAACAAACTCATAGAGCAAATTATAAGGCATGATTGGGAATTTCAAATAACACAAATGATATATATCAAACAATGGATTTCAAATGAATGGATTTGAAATCCTTTGTAAAAAAATTTATCCAAACAAGAGATTGCAAATGAATGGATTTCAAATCATTGGAATTTCAAATCCATTATTTGAAATCCTTATTTTTTTGAAAATATAGGGTAAAATTGCAATTTTTAAAAATTAAGGGACCAAAAGTGAAATTTTGAATTTCTGAAAATCAGGGGCCGAAATGAAAATTTTAATCTTCGATAATAAATTGAATCGCAATTCTAGATTTTTCAAAAATTTAGGGTCAAATTGTAATTTTTGAAAATTGAGGGACCAAAAGAGTAAATTCGGATTTCTTAAAATCTGGGGCCAAATTGAATTTTTTCTAATTTTATGAGAATTCTGAACTGAAACGCAATACTTGGTTTTAAAAAAATATGGGGTCAAATTGTAATTTTCAAAAATTAAGGGACCAAAAGTGCAAATTTGGATTTCTGAAATCGGGGGCCGGATTGAAATTTTCAATTTTCTTAAAATACTGGACTGAATTGCAATTCTTGATTTTTAAAAAATATAGGGTCAAAATTGCAATATCCAAAAATTGAGGGACCAAAAGTGCAAATTTTGTTCCTGAAAATCAAGGTCCGGATTGGAAATTTGAATTTATTAAATTCTGAACTGAAATGTAATTCTGGGTTCTTCAAAAATCTGAGGTCAAAATTGCAATTTTCAAAAATAGAGGGACCAAAAGTGCAATTCGAATTTTTGAAAATAGTAGCCGAGTTGCAAATTTGAATTTTTTGAAAATTCTGAACAGAATAGGATTCTAGGTTTTTTGAAAATTTGGGATCAAAGTGCAATTTTTTAAAATATACAATGTGAAATTGTGAATTTTTTTTAAGTGGATTTCAAATGACTAGTTTTATGAGGAATTTCAAATCCATTTAAAATTGACTGAAATTCATGACAAATCCACTATGGATCCGTCATGGATCTATTCGGATCCATGGTGGATCCGAAATTTTTTCACCCGGATCCGATTTGGATCGGATCCTAAATAGATCCATCATTATGAATCCATTTGAGATCCGATCCACAAGGATCCTATCCAAATCCGATCCGGGTGGTCCATTTGCCACCCCTAAGATTGAGAATGGTTATAAGATAACTGAGTATGAAACCTCGTCCAAAAGGTATAAGCTCTTGCAGCTTCATGAGTTGTCATGTCCATTTGTTCAAATATGGAAAAAGCTGTTTATTTTCAAATGAAATGCAATTCTTGAAGTAGTATTTGGAATTTAGTTTTTCTAAAAAAAAAAAAGTTGGAATTTAGTGGTATATTTGTTTCTACATAGTATTGCTTGCATAGAAGCATGTGACCAAATGGTTTTTACCATCAAATATATTGCCACACAATCCAATTTCTTTATACATCCATTTGCTATACATTTTTCTCCATTTGACCAAATTCTTCTATGCAACAGATCAAACTGAGAAAAAATGTATAAAGCAAGTGGATGTATGAAAAACTGATTTCGTGGATGTAGAAGCATTTGGTCACATACCAAAAATCTCATTTGAATGAACATCTGTCTTAATTAATATATTAATTTGGTCAAAATTTAATCAGTAGAAATGGAGATGCATGCACCTTGGGGATTCCTCACCACCCAAGGCTCCAACCAGTTCAATTTTAGATAGATATGTTAATAAAATTAGTATATTGATATGAAAATGTAATTTTTATTTATATAGTAAATTATATGCATCAAGGGATTTGACTGATGGATTACTTTTGAAAAGGGTTTTTTTTTTTATGCGCATCATTTCGGAGAAAAAGACACGCAAATAGAGAAGGGAAGAGTTGTGAGAATAATTGGGATTTATGAAACAGATCAAGGTATCATATGTAATTGCTTTAGTCTAAGATTAAGTTAGAGATTTTTCACACGGTGCTCAATCGAGCAGTTGGTTCGAATTTTTATTCTTGCTTTTTAGTTTAATGATTTGTTTATTCTATGTGTTATTCAAATTGGTAACATAAATTGCTAATTAAATCTGAACTTAAACATCATGGACTGAAGTTTGATTTTACAATTTTTTCAGTGGCTTTACACCTTTTTCCTGGATTTCACATATTTTACGATATTTATTGTACTAAATTTTTAAATGAAACAAATAATATTTTTTACATAACAACATATTGATAATACGTTATAATAATTTTAAATATATATTTTAGCAACTATTCAAAATAATAGTATTTTTTTTTTTTTTGTGTTATAGGAGAATAATAATGAAATTGTAAAAGTAATGTAAGTGTTAATTTCTTAATTATTGAAATTAATGTAAGAAATAACTATAATAAGACTTTATTTCTAATTTGAATATAGTTTTATTATTCTTCCATATTCAAGATGTTTGGTTAGGAGAAAAAGAAGTTTCAAATTTTCTTAAAATATTTTCCTACCAAATTTTTGATGAGGAAATTTGAGGAAATTCATGTCTAACTATATTTATTAATATATTTTACAACTTGAATAATGGCATTTTTTACTTCACAAAAAAAAAAAAAAAAAAAAAAAAACCCTTAAATTATTCACACTTTTAGAATTAGTATTGATAAATATGAATAGAATGTGAGCAATTCTGAATCAATTTATATAGTAATTAAAAGGAAAAATACTACTCTCTCTCTCTTATTTTTCATCAAAATTAAGTTCGATTTCAATTTGTTCAAGTTCGCCGTGGGTTCATTATTTGTGCAAATAATGAACAACAGACTGTTGTATCTTGAGAGACTACGTACCAGGAATCAAACTGTATGCACCGAGGCAACCCCGAAAGTATTGTCTTAAGAAAATTTGTTTTGACAAGCCTCAGTCTAATTTCCTAGTTATTCATGTATTGATTGAAGTATTCTTTGGCTTCGATTCAAGTAAGTATTTCTTACTATTTTTATGGAGAGAATTTCACTTTTCATACCATAATTCAACCTACTTTAGAGATTTGATACCATAACTTTTTCTACCGACACATTTGATACCATAACTCAAATCAACTCGACACATTTGATACTTCCGTCAAATTGAAAACAGAATTGTCAAGTGATTGTCACGTGGCTGCTAAAACTTTGCACATTTGATACCATAACTTTATGTTGACTGATAATTTTACCCCATAACATTTCAGGTTACCAAAAAAGCCCCACATCTCCAAATTTAGTGACGATTTCAGTCCACATTGTTGCCAAATTTCCAATTTGACTCGAATAAGACTACGTGCTGACCAATTTAGAACTTTACACATTTGATACCATTTGATACAATATTAATAAATTAAATAATACATTAATATAAATATCACCAAAATTAAGAAAACATATTCTTTTTAAATATAAAATTTATATAATTGAATTAATATATTTAATATTTATTAAAATAATAAATTATATAATTAAAAACTATTTAATATTTACTAAAAATTTAAATAATAAATAATTATAATTTAATAAAAAAATCCCCAACCCACCCCTCCCCCTACCCCCCGATTCCCGAACAGAACCCAGGCCGTCGGCCTGGGTTCTCAGATCCCAGGCCACTGTCGGTCTGGGATCTTCGGTCCCAGGCCGGCGATGGCCTGGGACCTAGGTTGCACGGATACTTCGAAATTATACACCGTGCAGTATCGTACGGATGGATACTCAGATACTCGTACGATACTTGTGAAATACTCCACCGTGTTGATTTCAATAATAAGAAAATAAAAAATAAAAAAGATACGTATCAGATACAAAGGAAGTTATATTGGAAATACCCAGAATACTTGAGAGCATGTCTCTCTACAAATAATTTCTAGATTATGTATATTATCAAAGTAAATCTACATAAAACGCTTGAAACTCTGTATAGGGCCAAAGACTTTGTCTATGATATTAATACCATGGTTTTACTTGAACACTTATATAAGAAGACATATAGCAATATTTATTTTAATATGGAATAAAAAATGAACTAAATATATATCACATAATTTTTTTAATATATTTTTAAATATACAGACACGTATTTTTGCCGTATCGAATCCTATAAATTTTAAAAATCCGTATCGCCGTACTCGTATCGTATTACACCGTATCGACGTATCCGTATCCTTGCAATCTAGCCTGGGACAGAAGACCCAGGCCGTCGGCGCCCTGGGAACCGGGGGTAGGGGGGAAGGGTGGGGAGGTGGTGGGTGGGGTGGGGATATTTTTTTTAAAATTAAAATTATTTATTATTTATTATTTTAATAAATATTAAATAGATTAATTCTATTATATAAATTTTATATTTAAAAAGAATATGTTTTCTTAATTTTGGTGATATTTATGTTAATAATTTATTAATATTGTTTATAAATTAAATTAGTTATTTAAATAAAATAAGTAAAATTTTCTAAATTGGTCAGCACGTGGTCTTATTCGAGTCAATTTGGAAATTCGGCAACAATGTGGACCAAAATCGTCACTAAATTCGGAGATGTCGGGATTTTTTGGTAACCTGAAATGTTATAGGGTAAAATTAGCAGTCAACATAAGTAATGGTATCAAATGTGTAAAGTTCTAAATTGGTCAGCACGTGGTCTTATTCGAGTCAATTTGGAAATTTGGCAACAATGTGGACTAAAATCGTCACTAAATTTGGAGATGTGGGGTTTTTTTGGGTAACCTGAAATGTTATGGGGTAAAATTATCAGTCAACATAAGTTATGGTATCAAATGTGCAAAGTTTTAACGGCCACGTGACAATCACGTGACAATTCCGTTTCCAATTTGACGGAAGTATCAAATGTGTCGAGTTGATTTGAGTTATGGTATCAAATGTGTCGGTAGAAAAAGTTGGGACTTTTGGCAGCTTGCACCCTCGAAAATGGACCTTTTGGCAGATTGCACCCTCGAATTTAGATTTTGGCAGATTGCACCCTCGAAATACATAAGTTTTGGCAGGTTGCACCCTCTAAAATTTTTCGGCCAAATAATTCGCCGGAAAATCAAAATTCTAATGTTGGCAAGGGTATAATTGTCTTTTTAATTCAATTCCCTCCAAAAATTTAAATTTTGTGCCTAAATTTTTTTTTCTTACAACACATTTAAATCTTTCAACCATTTTTGCATAGTTCTTCATCAGCTCAAAAATTAATATTATTGCATTTAACAAATAAATGATTGTCAAGACATAATAAACACATGTAAACACAATGAACTTATCAACCCACAAATAAGAAATAGCAACAATATTCATTTTAATCTAATAATCGATTTTCTTACCATAATACATAAATATAGTACTATGAAAATAACAGTGCCCGAAAATATGTGTGAATAACAAAAGAAACTAATAATCGATTTTCTTACTATAATATGGAGCTTGACAACCCAAGGGAATGAGGAACTCATAATTTTCATCTTATTCTACTCGTGTATAATACATAATATTACATATAACTTCGATTTTATAGTAAATGTGATGCAAAAATAGCAAAATTGAAGTGAGAATGTGATAAAGCACTAATTGGTGTTGCTGGAGCAGGGTTTTTATATTTTTCTTTTAGGAATTTAGATTAAATTAATGTGTAAATGGAAAAATTAACCCCTAAACTCCACATTTAATTTAGTTGGCTTAATTTTTTGGCGGGTAATAATTTTCTTTGGTGGGAATTGAATTAAAAAGACAATTATACCCTTTCCAACATCAGAATTTTGATTTTCCGACGAATTATTTGGCAGGAAAAAGTTAGAGGGTGCAATCTGCCAAAGCTTATGTATTTCGAGGGTGCAAGCTGCCAAAATTTAAATTCGAGGGTGCAATCTGCCAAAAGTCCCATTTTCGAGGGTGCAAGCTGCCAAAAGTCCAAAAAGTTGTGATATCAAATCCTAAAGTAGGTTGAATTATGGTATGAAAAGTGAAATTCTCTCTATTTTTATGTTATATCATCATCATTTATTTTATGTTGAGATTTATATTAGAAATATTTAAGTACACATATTATTAGACACCAACAAGAAGTTTTATATCTATATCTATATACATATAAAAGTACGAGTTGGCCTAAGGAAATTTCTTCCCTTTTTTGTGAAGACTAATATACCCCTATTTAAATTATATTGTGATATTTAAATTTATGGGAAAAATGTAAAATAAAAGAATCCTAAAAGAAAAGAACTACAGAAGTATAATTAGACAAGAAGTCCCTATATAACAAACTTATAATTATCTTTTAAAGTTTTGCAACTCATTAAAATATTAATAGTAAAAAAAAAACTTTAACTCTATATTTCTTCAAAAATTTCTTTGAAGAGTTCTTAAGAAGTTATCAATTATTTGAAGAACCTAAAAAACATTATGTCGCATTCATTCTATGTGATTAAAAAAGTTACTATTTAGTTAACTAAAAAATGTATAATTGGTTTAAGCAAAAAAAAAAATTCAAAACATAGAAATTGTTAAAACCGGCAAAAATGTAAAATTTTGATTAATAATATATGATAAAAATGGTAAAATCAATGAGAAAATTGGTTAGATAGAAAGAAAAGCGGGTTAAAACAAAAAAAAATTGGGCCATTGATAAAACAACAAGGTTAACAAGCAAAAAATAGGTAAAACCAATAAATAAAATGAATAAAATCGGCTAAACACGAAATAACAAAAAATCAGATCAAATTGATAAGAGTACAAAAACAAATAAATGAGGTAATTGGCAAAAAAAAAAGGTGAAATATGTGAGAAAATAGGTTAAATAAGCAAAATAATAAGTAAAATCAGATTAAATTGGGTTCAACCGGAGAAACTTAGTGAATTGATTAACAAATGTGAAATCGACTGAAATTCAGTTACACTTGAGATAACTATGGATTGATTAAGAAATGAGATAAGATAAACCACACTCAAAAAAAAAAGATGAAATCGGTGAATGAACGGGCTAAAATGATAAAAAAAAAATGATAAACTCAGTGTAAAATAGGTACAAGCGATATTTCTTTCGAAAATTCTTAAGAATTTATCACTTATTAAAGAATCTAAAAACAAAAGGTCACATTCGGGCTATATGAATAAAAAAAAGTAATTAATTAACTGAAAAACTTATAATTGGCTTAAGCCAAAATAAGTCAAAACATAGAATGGTTAAAATTGGTGAAAACTGGTAAGATTCTACTTAATATATATATATATATATATATATGATAAAAAAAATTGGTAAATCAGAGAAAAAATGGGTTAGATAGAAGAAAAACGATTTAAATAAAAAAAATGGTGCCATTGATAAAACAACGGAGTGAGCAGGATAGGTAAAATCGACTAAAATTGGGTTAAACCGAAAATAATAAGTGAATTGATTAACAAATTTGATAAAACACAAAAATATGTGGAATCGGTCGAAGAAACAGGTTAAAATAACAAAAAAAAATGATAAACTTAGTGTAAAAACATGCACAATCAGTGTTTCTTTGGACAATTCTTAAGAAATAATCAATTATTAAAAAACCTAAAAAGAAATCACATTTCTTCGATATGAATAAACTAAAGTAATCATATTTAGTAAACTGAAAAACTTATAATTGGCTTAGGTTAAAAAAAGTCAAAATATATAAGTGGTTAAAACTGGTGATAACGGCAAAATAATGGGAAAATTGGTTAGATCGAATAAAAATGAGTTAAAGCAACAAAAAATGGTACGATCGATAAAATAATGAGGTAAATCGACAAAACACGGCTAAACTGGTAAAAAAATGAATGACATCGACTAAACACAAGATAACAAAAAAATGGGTCAAATCGATAAAGAACGAGAACAAAAAACGAGTTAAATTGAAAAAAAAAATATGGTGAAATAGTCGAGAAAATAGTGTACATCAACAAAAGAATAGGTAAAATTGGGTTAAACCGGATAAAATGAGTGAATCGATTAAAGAATGGGATAAAGCACAAAAAATGGTGAAATCGATGAAAGAACGGATTAAAATAACACAAAAACAAATGGTAAAATCAAAGTAAAACTGGAGGAAATCGATGAAAGAACATGTTAAAATAACAAAAAATAGGGTAAACTTAGTGTAAAAGCAGGTTTACACTACAAAATCGGGGGAGAGTTGGTAAAAATTGGTTAGATTCGTTAAAATTGATTAGACATGTAATTGAAAATGGGTGAATTTAGTAAAAGATATGTATAACAGACAAAACTGGCTAAATCGATAAAAAAAAAAGTGTTAAACATGTGAAAAATGGTTTAGATGGAAATATCAAGGTAAAAGAAAAAAAATAATAGATATTGTTCATTCGTTCAAATGGTTGTTTTAGAATAATAGTTCCGTAGACATGTAGTTTCAGATTAAAAATACTTAATAGTTATAGTTCATTTTTTATTTTCAAATTTTGATTATAAGTTTATGATAAAAAAAAATTAAATTTTTGGCAACAACATAGTAATAATTAAAGGGTGATTTACACTCAGACCCCCTGAGGTTTAGTTATATTACAAGAAACCCCCTGTAGTTTCAAAAATTACAAGGACACCCCATGTGGTTTAACAAGTCTTACAAGGACATCTCCTACAACTTGTAAAAATGTTTACAAAAAACACCATGTAAAGGATGTCCTTGTAATTTTTGAAACTACAGGGGGTTCCTTGTAATAAGACTAAACCTCAGGGGGTCTGAGTGTATTAAGATAGTATATTAAAAAATGATTATATGATTCAACTTACACTGAAAATTAGTTAATCACGTACAACGCACGTACCCTTTCCTAGTTTCTATAAACGTATAACACTTGTTTCTTTTCATTAGTCTACAAAATTTTTTTAAATACAATTATTAGACACCAACAAGTATTTCTGTAGACGTATAACACTTACAATGAAAAGGAACAAGTGTTATACGTCAGAAAGAAAAAGGTAAACTGGTTTACCGACTGACGAACTGTGGAAATTGAAAAGATGAAATAAGCTATTACTATTATAAGTCACCTTAGAGCATCCCATATCATCCCATATTAGTATGGAAAATGTATGGGATGCTCTAAATCTAAAGTGACTTTTACCCGTTGAAAAGATGAAATAGGTACCCACTAACTAATAAACGTAACCAATAGACACTTTTACTTGTTAGAATCCTTTTAATTAGTTGACACGTCGCCCTAATAGTGGGTCCAAAATTCTTCAAATGTATATATATAGAAGCTTATTGTAATGCTTACTCCCCATCGATCAAGGGTCCAAAAAACATAACCTCACCAGCCCAAACACTACCCCCAATTAAGCTTCTCCATTAAGTAATTCATACCAAAATGATGATACGCCAAAAATATGAAATACTTGCATGGATTCTTGTTCAAGCTTTGAGGAGGAGCAAGTATGTTTGGATTACTGTAGCAATGGGTCTCAGATTTGTAGCTTTTCTCATCATTGGACCTTTGGAAGAGTCACTTATTCACAATTTCCTAGCCGTGTCCCTCTACGCTCTCGCCGCATTCAGCTCATACTACATCCCGCTCAGGATCCACAAGTGGTTCAATAAACAAACGAAGGCCATGGAAATACTCTTAGATCATAAGAGCTTTTATCATGATAATAAACCTTTAGCTTGCCGCTTGTTTTGTCGCAGTGTGACGGCAACTTTCTTGCCGTTGCTTTCTCTCTATATGGGCTCGTCGAAAGAGTACCCGGATGATCTTGTTTGTTGGGTCTTTAGCTTATGGGCTGGCTCCGTTGTGCTCATAAGCTACGGAACAATGACCGCAGATGACTACGGAGTGGCAGATGCCCTAATCGGCATTGTTCTTCCCAAACTTATTATAGGAAGTAATTTCCTCATGGTATGGGTTGCTGTTCTCTTACTCATAACTCAAGCTTCCAGGATAATAATAATTCCAATTATTATAAACTTTAATGTATGGTACGGTGATCCTCCTTGTCCCCGTGTATGGAATCCCGAACTACCTATCAGTAATGTTGCTCCCCCACCAAGGGATCAAACTCCGCAGTCGTCTCCTCCGGCATCCACTTCAGAGGCACCACAATCTCCAACTCCACAGTCGTCTCCTCAAACTCATGAATCTCCTCCGGCGACCACTTTAGAGGAACCACAATCTCCAACTGCTGTGGATTGATTAATTAGAAGAAAAAGGAGGTTCCTTTCATCATGTATATTTTCCTCAGGAGCGTTAGTCATTGGAGAATGGAGTTTGGAGGATTGAAGAAATTATAATTTCACATTCAAAATTTATTTAGTTTTAAGTTTTTAGAGTTGGACTATACTAAATTTTGCTTATAGACTAGACTAGTATGGTGTTGTGTGAAATTTAGATGATTGTACAAAAAAAAAAAAAAGAAATTTAGATAATTGTATTAAAAAAAAAAAAATTTAGATGATTGTACAAAAAAAAAAAAAAAAGAAATTTAGGTGTATTAATTGAAACTCACAGTTTGAATAACAATACATGCATTTTTATTCTATTCATAAATTTTGTTGGCTGAAACAGGGCCCACTATAATAGGACAAACCTAATATTAATCTATTATAGTGTTGTTTGGCCCACAAAACAAAACAGCTGATTTAAAATAAAGCTTCGAAAGATTAAAATTCTAACTTCAACCTGTCATTTGGAAATCCATCGCTTGCTTACTCTCCTCTTCTACGCTCGACCTCTTCTCTCTGCAGACATGGCGATCGGCATCTTCTCTCTCAATATTCTCATCTCTCTATATGACAGTAAACTCTGTTTTTCCTCTTGCTAATTTTTTTCTGTTTTTTTATTGATTGATTTGTTGTAGGAGGTCTCGATTGCTCCAAAGAGCTTTCGTCAAACATAGATTTGGTGTTTGATTTTTACAAGGTAATTATTCCTCATAATTATTATAGACTTTACTAAGTGCTGATTTTAGGGTTGATCTCTTGAATTTAGAGAGGGATTTTGGTGATAGCATAGCTTTTGATTCATTTGAAGTCAAAAACGTGGAAAGGAGACTACGTTTTTTTAAAGAGGGGTATTTCGGTAATATAGCAGACATTCCCAAAAATCAGAAAAAAAAACAAGCTGAGGTATTGAATAGATGGAATTTTTTTTTCCAATATAGCTTTGCAGATAAAAGTATTTCTCAAAATGACTTAAGCTAAAAAGTATTTTCCTAAATATACCTTTTGTGAAAAATCGCAACTAACAACTGCGATTTTTCGAAAAATCACAATTGACAACTGCGATTATTCATTTTTACGAAATTATGAAAAATATATATATATTTACCAAAAATTGCAGTTAGCAGCTGCGATTTTTGGTAAATTTTTTTTTGGGTTTTTTTGATAAAATTGGCTTGAGTTTTGTAAGTATTTGATATTTATATTAGTAATAGTACTCTAAATAAAATGTTTGTCTGTCATTTCAGTATAAATATGACATTGTGTTATCTCTTATATTCATAAATAATAAAATCAATTGTCTACTGCATTCTTATCAAGCATGTTTATATATAATCAGGTAAAATATATAGCATTAAATGATTCCTTAATTCTTGTGAAACATTATTAACACAGAAAAAAATGGGTCACACTCTAGTAATATAATTATGCTCCAATAGCAATACTTGAACAATACATGAATGCCTTGGGCACAAATATATTTTTCCTGATTATATATAAACATGCTTGATAAGAACGCAATAGACACTTAATTTATTATTTATAAATATAAAAGATAACACAATGTCATACTTATTACTTATACTGAAATGAAAGCAAACATTTCATTTAAAGTACTATTACTAATATAAATATAAAAAACATACAAAACTCAAGCCATTTTATCAAAAAAACCCAAAAAAAAAAATTTACCAAAAATTGCAGTTGCTAACTGCGATTTTTGGTATATATATATATATTTTTTTTTATTTTTCATAATTTTGTAAAAATGAAGAATCGCGGTTGTCAATTGCGATTTTTTGAAGAATCGCAGTTGACAGCTACGATTTTTCACAAAAGGTATATTTAGGGAAATACTTTTAAGTTTGAGTCATTTCGGCAAATACTTTTATCTAAAAGGCTATATTGGAAAAACATTCTGAATAGAGGCAATAGTTGAAAAGTGTTCGGTTTAGTCGTCTTCTCCCCCGACCTTCTCTTTGTATTTTCCTCACTTTGTGTGTGATTGGTTTGGTCGTGTCCATCTCCATTTCATGTCTATGGAGATCACAATTTCAGATTGATTGTGTCCGATGATTAGGTTCAATCCTACGCGATCCTTACTTTATTCATTGTAATTCATAGCTTAGTTTGTAATTGAAGTTTAGATTTCCTTTGATCCACGGCTTCCTATTATGATACGCATCAAATGGATGGAAATTTAGAGTTAGAATCAGTGCTACAAGTAGATTCATAGATGAATCAAATAAGATGAGAGGAAATTAATTATTAATGAAGGATATAGCATTGCCAATTTGCTACTAATGTTGTTCCTTTAACCAGTTCATTTCTTGATTATTTTTATGGACCCAAGAATTTTGAAAATAGAGGAAAATATGTTTTAAAATCCTCTATTAAGCTGTAGCTGTGGAAATAGGGGAACAAAAAGATGGAGAAATCAGAGTAAAAAATAAGGCCATTGGTCTTAACTTCATCCATGTCTATTTTTGGAAAGGGGTTAACAAAGCTTCCACGCTACCCTTCACTCCAGGTCACGATTCTTTGAATTAGAATGATTTTTGCTGAACAATGTTTCATTTTGATGATTATCTTTGTGTTGGCATATCTCCTACACGTATACATTTATTGCAATCTTTTTAAGAACTGTTAACAATGACAGGTATATATGGAGGTCGTTGGTGAGGTTACTGCTGTATGTCCACGACTTACGGGAAGAAAACTCGAAGATATTGTTGCTTATGCAGGTACACCAATGGGCTCATATGCAGAGGAGCAAATCCTTCCTGCAGATAAAGTAGTTCTCGTGCCTTCTTCCATTAAACTCATTACTGCAGCGGCTAATATGCTAAAGGGAATGACGGCACAGTTTCTAGTTCGATGCTGTGTTAAACTACGTCAAATATTTCATGCTTTAGATGTTTTCTGTTTAATTAAAAAATTAGATAGCGTAATTTAATTAAAGATTTGAGAATGGTATAATGGCTTAGGTTGAACCAGGACACACGGTCCTTGTTCATGCATCAGCAGGCGGAGTAGGGTCCCTGTTGTGCCTATGGGCAAATGCTTTAGGTGCCACGGTTATTGGAACTGTCTCGACAGAAGAGAAGGCAGCTCAAGCCAAAGATGATGGATGCCACCATGTTATATTGTACAAGGAAGAAGACTTTGTAGCTCGTGTTAACGAAGTAACATCTGGGAAAAGAGTCGAAGTTGTCTATGATTCTGTTGGAAAGGACACTTTCGAGGTAATAATGAACTTTGTGATCTTGATATCGAGCTTAAAAATTTGTGTATCTCAATGCAAACAGAGAGCAGAGAGCAAAAACTTTTTTATGGGTAACCAGGGCCGGTCCTACTTTTCTAGAGTTTCTAGGAAAAATCTAAACTCGTTAAAGTCAGCTTCCTCTTTGGACGTTTGGATGTAAAAATTTGATTAAAAACTTGATATTCTGTTTTTTAGCGCTATATCTTTTTCGTTAGACAAAATGCTAATTCTCTTAATTTCTCTTGTGACATAGTTGATTCTGAATATGTTTTTATGATTTCTAATTTTTAATAAGTTGGATCTTGAGCTCTAATGCATCTTTAGATTTTTGTCACCTATTAATTGCACTGTTGTAGCACAATTTTGCCGAAACTTGACACTTTATTTATTTGCAACTCTTTCTCTTCAAGTCCTTAACTGGAAGCTGTGTGATTTAGGGATCATTGGCTTGTTTAAAGTTACGAGGATACATGGTTAGTTTTGGACAATCATTGGGGACACCAGACCCGGTGCCTTTATCAGCACTTGCAACAAAATCACTATTCTTGACTAGGCCTACACTGATGCAATACAATGTGACTCGAGATGAACTGCTGGAAGCTGGTGGAGAGCTTTTTGCTAAAGTTGTATTGGGTGATTTACGGGTTCATGTAAATCATACTTACCCTTTGTCTCCGGCGGCACAAACGCATGCTGATCTTGAGAGACTGGAAAACATCGGGGTCTGTAGTCCTTCTACATTAGGGGTATTGAGTTTGTTATTGCTTGAGAATTAAGTGGTAAGATTCAATATTGCATCTTGTTAATAGGACTTGGCTATTAGGAGTTCAAGGTTGGGAAAACTCCCAAGAGTTCTCCATTAAATGGTTGACACGTGGAATTTCTATTACCTGCTACCTTCTATATAGGTTGTAAAATAAGCTCTAAATTTACCCTTTTGCCCTTCTTCATTTCCATTTGTCCCATTTGTTTTCTCCCGATCATTTTTCATTACTAAACCCAAATTTCTTCCCCAAATGATTTCTTCCTCTTCTTCTCTCCTTATAAACCCAAATTTCTTCCCTAAATCATTTCTTCCCCTTCTTCTCTCCGAGAAACGAGAAACAGTTATAAATTCAGGGTTCTTTCTGCCCTTCTTCTACAACCAAAATAGGTACTGACAGTTTCAGAAGGGGCAAGTAGCGATTACAAGGCGGAGGTAAATCTTTCCTCCTGTTCATGAATTGAGCTATTATGTTTTCGTTTTCTCAATTTTGGTTTTGTATTCCATTCTCTTATGTATTCCAAAAGTAAATGAAGTTCTTCTTTCCCAAAAGCATAAATAGCCTTGTCAATTTGAACGTCAGCGTCTGTCTTCCTGTAAAGAACTCAAGCTAAGATGAATAATTTTTACACAGATTTATACTGTAATATAAGAACTAGCTTACCTGCAAAATTCACAAAACAAATCATAAAGTTTACGAGGTCTGCGAAGTTCAAATGCAAGTTGGATAGCAACAGAGAAGCAATTTGAACATAACTATTTTTAATTTTCTTATTGCTGCAATCTGGTTGTCTACCTTGAAATACGAATTATTGGTGTTTGAACCCTTTGTAGATAAAGATGATGAATTTATAGAATTTTGGTGAAGCCGTTAAGTTTGGTTTTAATTTTTATCTATATGTGGCGTATCTGTTGATTCTTTACTTTCTTTGTGCGGAGTTGATCACTTGTGTTTACATCAATTGCTTTATCGAGGTGAATAGATTTTTTTGGCAATTAACTTCTTTTTTTTTTTTTATCTTTTTATTGGGAACATTTGTTTTGCTGGGGTAGGGGTAAATGTAGTTGTGTGTTTACCTATTGTAAATGCAGCGGCAACCATTTCTAAATGATACGGAGTATTTTAAGATGAAAATCATTGCTTTTGCAATTGAAGTGTTATGTTGTGTTTTCATAGGTAATTGCTGTTTGCAATAGAATAGAAAATTATTTCAATATCTGTGTTTTTTTCCCCCAAGTACTTGGACTTAGCGAACTATATTGAGGAATGGGTTGTCATAGAGTTAGATATTCCCTTTTTCTGTATTTTATTTTTCTCACTGCAAATTATGGACAACTTTCACTTTCTGGTTTAGCTAGAAAATTTAGGTATATATGCAAAGTGTGGAATTTGATTTGAAACACTATTATTGCAGAATATGTTTCCGAGGACTTGGAGTTTATTAAATTTGTTAATCCAATATTTTAATATTTTCAGGAAAGAAGATGGATTTAAAAGATGAAGATTACGTTTCTTTGAACGAGTGGAATTCAGATAGTGATAATAATTCAAGTCCCGATAGTGATAATAATTCAAGTCCAGGAGATAAAGTAGACTTGAACTTCGATGATACTGATAGTGAGGCAACCCTTGATCCAATTTTACATTCAGTTTTTGAGTCTCCTGATGAGGCTGAAGATTTATATGTCCAATATGCTAAAATAAAAGGTTTTGATGTCCGAAGGTATCATAAAAGATCAAATCCAGATGGTGTAGTAAAGTCTATGGAGCTTGTTTGTAATTAGGCAAGGATTTCGTAAGGCACGTACAGAAGGAAGTAAATTTGTTCGAAGATCTAGAGATGAAACCAAGTGCGGATGTAAAGCTCGATGTCGTATAGCATATGATAGTAAGGATAATGTATATAGAGTCACCCATTTTGAAGTTAACCACAATCATCCATTAGAGACACTGAGTACGGCCCATCGTTTGAAATGTAACAGGTATTTTTTTGAAACTATGAAGTACTCTAATTATTTATAGTTTCATAATTGCAGTCAATTAGATCCTAATTTTCCTAGTGTGCAGTCAATTAGATCCTAATTTAAAGGGAGAAATATTGATGTGCAGGTATATGACACCTACTCATAAGGTCCTGTTAACTCGGATGAGCGATGCTGGCATTAGGACTTGTAGAACAATGGACTGGTTAGAGTACATGGAAGGTGGCTCGGGAAAATTATCATTTACTAGGAAGGAAGGATATAATTTTATGACTAAGGAGAAAATGAAACTTGTTAGGAACGGCGATGTGAACACTGCCATTTCCTTCCTTGAAGGCTTGCAAGTAAATGATGAAGATTTTATATTCAAGTACACAATCGATGAAAGTGATAACTCTTTGAACAGGTTATTTTGGGCTGATGGTTTTTCTAAGGCTGAATATAGACTCTTTGGTGATGTACTGTTGTTTGATAGCACCTACAAAACAAACAGTTACAAGTTTCCATTGGTAATCCTATCTGGAGTCGACAATCACTTGAGAACTTGCATTTTTGGAGCTGCCATAATGTACAATGAGACTATTGAGTCATATAGATGGTTGTTGAAGACATTTCGTGAAGCAATGGACTGGAAAGATCCGATATCAATTTTGACAGACCAAGATGCGGCAATGCATCATGCAATTGAAAAGGAGTTTTCATATTCCAAACATAGGCTTTGTAGCTGGCACTTGCAAAAAAATTGTAGACAGAAACTTCGGATACCAAATTTTTGCAATTCTTTTGCAAGTTTCTTGAAGAAAAATATTTCCATTGAAGAATTTGAGGTTAAATGGTATGAGTTGATTCAAGAACACGGGCTTTTACAAAATCATTGGGTTAAAGAAATATATGCCAAAAGGGAATTTTGGAGTGAGGCACACTTTCGAGGTCACTTTTTCGGAATGATGAGGAGCACCCAACGAGCTGAGTCTATTAATTCTTCTTTGAAGGAGAGGGGTGGTACATATGGATTCAAAATAACTCATTTCTTAAAGCATTATTGTACATGGCTTTCCAAAAGTAGAGCTAATTTTAAAATTGATCAAGATGCTTCCCAATCTCCAGATCTTCGATCCTTAATTCCCACTACACTTGTAAGTATTCAAAGGCATGCTGCATCTATATACACTAAATATGTATTTTTCATTGTTGAGAAAGAAATATTTAAATCTCAAGGATTGATGGTTGAAGAATCCAAAAACATTGACGATCGACTGTTTGTTTTCACCTTCGTGGAATATGGTAAAATTAATGGCAGACGAAGTTTTGTAGAGATTGATTGGGAACTAGGAAAGTTTGAATGTGATTGTTTAATGTTGGAGTCAGACTGGATACCATGTCGTCATCTTTTTGCTGCATTTAGGTGTTTAAATCTAAGTGAAATTCCGATCCCATGCATATACAAGAGATGGACAGTTGAAATAGGTCGGTCTTTACTATTAAACTTTCCTACTAATTATCATCGTGATGATCCTCAAAACTTGGTTACGAATATTTACAAAGAACTTGTGCAGTATTGCAATGTTTTTTCCGGATCCAAAAATGCAGGTGATCATTTTTTGAATCGAATGCATGAAGTTGCAAAAGATTGTAGAGAAGAATTTCTTGTTAGGCCCGACTCAGTTGAAAAAGGAGATGATGAGTTTGTGAGGTTAGAAAGTATTGGGGATCCACCTAGAGTGGGTCGTAATGAATTTGTCCGCGATCCATTGAAGAGCAAGTCTAGAGGTGCACCTAAGTCGCAAATGCAACGTTGCGGTATTTGTCGGTATGTCAGTATTCTCCTAAAATATTATAGTAATTTATTATTTTATTATTGTCATAATCTTTTATAGTTGTCATTTCATTACTTCCAAAATTAATTGATTTTTTTAAATACGACATTATGCAGGGAACAAGGTCATAAATCTACAACATGTCAGAATAAAACTAACAAGGACATTGGCGATGATGGTGGGCAACCAATGGAAGAGGATAACCGTGACACTCAATCAAGTCGCAACGTTCGAGTTTGATGATTTGATTTATATCATAACATTTTGTATCGATTAAGAAATTTGATTTATATCATAACATTTTGGTATTTGGATATTTGGGGACTTTATGTGAAAGTTGGGTATTCTTTGATTTTGTGTTGTTTTGTAGCAATTTGGAATTGAATTTGATATGTGGATGATAATACATTGATGGTTAATGTAACTTTTTAATTCAGGAATAAGTTTGGAAAAAACTGGATTTTGGGTTGGGAGAGAATTTTCGGAGATAGGGGTTGTTTGATAGTTGCAAATGAAGTGAATATTGCACATTTGGTTTTTTTTTCAATGGAGAAAAATTATAATTACCCATGTAATAGACAAGTTGATCGAAATAATAACCAAATCAATAATTTTGTTTTTTTTATAAATTTTTTGTACCAATTATCAAGTTACGGAGGACTTAGTGTTACATACTCATCTAATAGACAATTTGATCGAAATTATAACAAAATCAATATTTTTCTTTTTTTTATTATAAATTTTTTGTCCCTATTATCAAGTTACGGAGGACTTAGTATTACATACCCATCTAATAAACAATTTTATCGAAATTATAACCAAATCAATATTTTTGTTTTTTTATAAATTTTTTGTCCCTATTATCAAGTTACGGAGGACTTAGTGTTACATACCCATCTAATAGACAATTTGATCGAAATTATAACCAAATCAATATTTTTGTTTTTTTTATAAAAACTTTTGTACCTATTATCAAGTTACGGAGGACTTAGTGTTACATACCCATCTAATAAACAATTTGATAGAAATTATAACCAAATCAATATTTTTGTTTTTTTTATAAATTTTTTGTTACCTATTATCAAGTTACGGAGGACTTATTGTTACATACCCATCTAATAGACAATTTGATCGAAATTATAACCAAATCAATATTTTTCTTTTTTTTTTTATAAATTTTTTGTCCCTATTATCAAGTTACGGAAGACTTAGTATTACATACCCATCTAATAAACAATTTTATCGAAATTATAACCAAATCAATATTTTTGTTTTTTTTATAAATTTTTTGTCCCTATTATCAAGTTACGGAGGACTTAGTGTTACATACCCATCTAATAGACAATTTGATCGAAATTATAACAAAATCAATAATTTTCTTTTTTTTTTTTATAAACTTTTTGTCCCTATTATCAAGTTACGGAGGACTTAGTATTACATACCCATCTAATAAACAATTTTATCGAAATTATAACCAAATCAATATTTTTGTTTTTTTTAAAAAATTTTTGTCCCTATTATCAAGTTACGGAGGACTTAGTGTTACATACCCATCTAATAGACAATTTGATCGAAATTATAACAAAATCAATATTTTTCTTTTTTTTTTTATAAATTTTTTGTCCCTATTATCAAGTTACGGAGGACTTAGTATTACATACCCATCTAATAAACAATTTTATCGAAATTATAACCAAATCAATATTTTTGTTTTTTTTATAAATTTTTTGTCCCTATTATCAAGTTACGGAGGACTTAGTGTTACATACCCATCTAATAGACAATTTGATCGAAATTATAACAAAATCAATATTTTTCTTTTTTTTTTATAAATTTTTTGTCCCTATTATCAAGTTACGGAGGACTTAGTATTACATACCCATCTAATAAACAATTTTATGGAAATTATAACCAAATCAATATTTTTGTTTTTTTTATAAAATTTTTGTCCCTATTATCAAGTTACGGAGGACTTAGTGTTACATACCCATCTAATAGACAATTTGATCGAAATTATAACCAAATCAATATTTTTGTTTTTTTTTATAAAAATTTTTGTACCTATTATCAAGTTACGTAGGACTTAGTGTTACATACCCATCTAATAAACAATTTGATAGAAATTATAACCAAATCAATATTTTTGTTTTTTTTATAAATTTTTTGTTACCTATTATCAAGTTACGGAGGACTTAGTGTTACATACCCATCTAATAGACAATTTGATAGAAATTATAACCAAATCAATATTTTTGTTTTTTTTATAAATTTTTTGTTACCTATTATCAAGTTACGGAGGACTTAGTGTTACATACCCATCTAATAGACAATTTGATCGAAATTATAACCAAATCAATAATTTTCTTTTTCTTTTTTATAAATTTTTTGTACCAATTATCAAGTTACGGAGGACTTAGTGTTACATACTCATCTAATAGACAATTTGATCGAAATTATAACAAAATCAATATTTTTCTTTTTTTTATTATAAATTTTTTGTCCCTATTATCAAGTTACGGAGGACTTAGTATTACATACCCATCTAATAAACAATTTTATCGAAATTATAACCAAATCAATATTTTTGTTTTTTTATAAATTTTTTGTCCCTATTATCAAGTTACGGAGGACTTAGTGTTACATACCCATCTAATAGACAATTTGATCGAAATTATAACCAAATCAATATTTTTGTTTTTTTTATAAAAACTTTTGTACCTATTATCAAGTTACGGAGGACTTAGTGTTACATACCCATCTAATAAACAATTTGATAGAAATTATAACCAAATCAATATTTTTGTTTTTTTTATAAATTTTTTGTTACCTATTATCAAGTTACGGAGGACTTATTGTTACATACCCATCTAATAGACAATTTGATCGAAATTATAACCAAATCAATATTTTTCTTTTTTTTTTTATAAATTTTTTGTCCCTATTATCAAGTTACGGAAGACTTAGTATTACATACCCATCTAATAAACAATTTTATCGAAATTATAACCAAATCAATATTTTTGTTTTTTTTATAAATTTTTTGTCCCTATTATCAAGTTACGGAGGACTTAGTGTTACATACCCATCTAATAGACAATTTGATCGAAATTATAACAAAATCAATAATTTTCTTTTTTTTTTTTATAAACTTTTTGTCCCTATTATCAAGTTACGGAGGACTTAGTATTACATACCCATCTAATAAACAATTTTATCGAAATTATAACCAAATCAATATTTTTGTTTTTTTTAAAAAATTTTTGTCCCTATTATCAAGTTACGGAGGACTTAGTGTTACATACCCATCTAATAGACAATTTGATCGAAATTATAACAAAATCAATATTTTTCTTTTTTTTTTTATAAATTTTTTGTCCCTATTATCAAGTTACGGAGGACTTAGTATTACATACCCATCTAATAAACAATTTTATCGAAATTATAACCAAATCAATATTTTTGTTTTTTTTATAAATTTTTTGTCCCTATTATCAAGTTACGGAGGACTTAGTGTTACATACCCATCTAATAGACAATTTGATCGAAATTATAACAAAATCAATATTTTTCTTTTTTTTTTATAAATTTTTTGTCCCTATTATCAAGTTACGGAGGACTTAGTATTACATACCCATCTAATAAACAATTTTATGGAAATTATAACCAAATCAATATTTTTGTTTTTTTTATAAAATTTTTGTCCCTATTATCAAGTTACGGAGGACTTAGTGTTACATACCCATCTAATAGACAATTTGATCGAAATTATAACCAAATCAATATTTTTGTTTTTTTTTATAAAAATTTTTGTACCTATTATCAAGTTACGTAGGACTTAGTGTTACATACCCATCTAATAAACAATTTGATAGAAATTATAACCAAATCAATATTTTTGTTTTTTTTATAAATTTTTTGTTACCTATTATCAAGTTACGGAGGACTTAGTGTTACATACCCATCTAATAGACAATTTGATAGAAATTATAACCAAATCAATATTTTTGTTTTTTTTATAAATTTTTTGTTACCTATTATCAAGTTACGGAGGACTTAGTGTTACATACCCATCTAATAGACAATTTGATCGAAATTATAACCAAATCAATAATTTTCTTTTTCTTTTTTATAAATTTTTTGTCCCTATTATCAAGTTACGGAGGACTTAGTGTTACATACCCATTTAATAGACAATTTTATCGAAATTATAACAAAATCAATATTTTTCTTTTTTTTTTATAAATTTTTTGTCCCTATTATCAAGTTACGGAGGACTTAGTATTACATACCCATCTAATAAACAATTTTATCGAAATTATAACCAAATCAATATTTTTGTTTTTTTTATAAAATTTTTGTCCCTATTATCAAGTTACGGAGGACTTAGTGTTACATACCCATCTAATAGACAATTTTATCGAAATTATAACCAAATCAATATTTTTGTTTTTTTTATAAATTTTTTGTCCCTATTATCAAGTTACGGAGGACTTAGTATTACATACCCATCTAATAAACAATTTTATGGAAATTATAACCAAATCAATATTTTTGTTTTTTTTATAAAATTTTTGTCCCTATTATCAAGTTACGGAGGACTTAGTGTTACATACCCATCTAATAGACAATTTTATCGAAATTATAACCAAATCAATATTTTTGTTTTTTTTATAAATTTTTTGTCCCTATTATCAAGTTACGGAGGACTTAGTATTACATACCCATCTAATAAACAATTTTATGGAAATTATAACCAAATCAATATTTTTGTTTTTTTATAAAATTTTTGTCCCTATTATCAAGTTACGGAGGACTTAGTGTTACATACCCATCTAATAGACAATTTGATCGAAATTATAACCAAATCAATATTTTTGTTTTTTTATAAAAATTTTTGTACCTATTATCAAGTTACGTAGGACTTAGTGTTACATACCCATCTAATAAACAATTTGATAGAAATTATTACCAAATCAATATTTTTGTTTTTTTTATAAATTTTTTGTTACCTATTATCAAGTTACGGAGGACTTAGTGTTACATACCCATCTAATAGACAATTTGATAGAAATTATAACCAAATCAATATTTTTGTTTTTTATATAAATTTTTTGTTACCTATTATCAAGTTACGGAGGACTTAGTGTTACATACCCATCTAATAGACAATTTGATCGAAATTATAACCAAATCAATAATTTTCTTTTTCTTTTTTATAAATTTTTTGTCCCTATTATCAAGTTACGGAGGACTTAGTGTTACATACCCATCTAATAGACAATTTTATCGAAATTATAACAAAATCAATATTTTTCTTTTTTTTTTTATAAATTTTTTGTCCCTATTATCAAGTTACGGAGGACTTAGTGTTACATACCCATCTAATAGACAATTTGATCGAAATTATAACAAAATCAATATTTTTCTTTTTTTTTTTTATAAATTTTTTGTCCCTATTATCAAGTTACGGAGGACTTAGTATTACATACCCATCTAAATAACAATTTTATCGAAATTATAACCAAATCAATATTTTTGTTTTTTTTATAAAATTTTTGTCCCTATTATCAAGTTACGGAGGACTTAGTGTTACATACCCATCTAATAGACAATTTTATCGAAATTATAACCAAATCTATATTTTTGTTTTTTTTATAAATTTTTTGTCCTTATTATCAAGTTACGGAGGACTTAGTGTTACGTACCCATCTAATAGATAATTTGATCGAAATTATAACCAAATCAATATTTTTATTTTATTTTTTATAAATTTTTTGTCCCTATTATCAAGTTACGGAGGACTTAGTGTTACATACCCATCTAATAGACAATTTTATCGAAATTATAACCAAATCAATATTTTTGTTTTTTTTATAAATTTTTTGTACATACCCTAAACCCTAAACCCTAAAACCCTAAAACCCTGAACCCTAAAACCTAAAATCTTAGACCCTTAAACCCTAGACCCTAAATTAAACCCTAAACCCTAGTCCTTAAATTAAACCCTAAATTAAATATTATGTCATAAACCCTAAATTATAGACATTACAAATACTTTTAAATTATGATTGTATATTTTTATTGTAATTTTTAAGATAGTTTATATTCAATATTGATAAATGATAAATTAACATTTGAAAAGTGATGAATTATTTTTTATAATCATTTTCTTATTTTTTATAATCATTTTCCTTATCAAATTATATAATAATTTTCCTTATGAAATTACGTTACCAGTTGAGAGAAATTGGTACATTAATGCAGTTGAGAGAAAATAGAGCACCCGTGGGAAGACGTGTAAGAAAAGTACATTAATGTGCATCCAGTTGAGAGAAATTGGTGGGTCTGGCAGTGTACCTTAATGAAGTTATGTAATATTTTATATTTTATGTAATATTTTGTATTTCATGTAATATCAATTCACTTTTGGTACACTTCGGCTGTTCCACCTTTTTGGTTATCTTCAACATGTCACCTCAACTTATATCACATTGATGTTTGTACTTTTCTAAAAATACTCTCTCTTAATTCCTATCTATTCATTTAATATATTTAAATGAAACTTTATTTAAATTATCGGCCCATTAATTTTTATTGTCTATTAGACCAATGTTTTAGCTAGTACTAACTAGCAAAGTCAGCTAATAGACCACAACATTAATTACACAAGTCACTTGTCATTTTCAAATCAATTATGACTTTTGCCTCAATTTATGGACAAAAAATAATATTAAGCAAAAAAATATAGTTGTCTTCTTCAATTCATTCCAAGGAAGCCATTAAAGAGCAATATTTATTTCTCACAACTAACAAATCAACAAAACTTGTTCTAATATATGAAAGAAAAAGAGGATATTTTGGAAGGAGTTAAATGCTACATTAACATGACGGATATAACCATGTAAGTACTACTCATGAATGCCTTTGACAAAATTATTTAAATTTTAATATTTTTGTTTTTATCCTTTACGCCAAAATAATATGCCTTTGCTTGTTGAGTGTTACATTTTTCTCTCTTGATGTTAGTCCACACATGCCTAAATTATTATGAAATATCTTGCTCATCAACGGCTAGTTGACCAAATATATCCAATTAAATTAGAAAGAAAACATGATAGATTAATTGACAATTCATATATAATTAGCTGCTTAGTGGTTCATTCGAAGAGTGAATCACATGAAGGGCAATTTCTAAATGGACAGGAACCTAATTTGTCTATTAGTTAAATAAACCTACTAAAATTGCCTAAGGATCAGATAAGTGGAGTGGGGTTTTATTGAAATTTTTGGTAGTGGAACAATAGAAAACTCAATAATAACTAAATGAACCTTGGAAATTCCTTATAACATTAGAATTTGCCTTGAGTTAGATCATGAAACTTAAATCATTCTTGTTCTTGCACAAGTTGACGATATTATTTTATTAACAGGGAATCAACCCCAAAAAATGGGCGTTTGGCTACCAAACGGGCAATTGATGAAAAAAAAGAAAAGGATGTTAGCTATAAACAGTCCAAGTGTAAATTTGGAGTAAGTTGGCAAGTACCGAATCTTTCACCAATTGCTCCGAAGCCATCCGAAAGTCCTACATCTCAGTGGCCGCATTTCACTAGTGATTGGACTAAACTCAAACAAGTTAAAGGCGAAAATGTACATTTTGTGAGTTAATTCTAACAAGTCCTACATCTCAATGGCCTCATACAATTTCTTAACATTGTATTAATTATTATTTTTAATAATAACACAGAATACAGAGCCTATTCCATGTAAAGTAACTACGAGAGGACGCGATGACAATTCATGCCCAAATATGAACTCCTGTGGAGAAAAGGTGCGTTTCGAAACTGCTAAAATATTACATGTGACCCATGATATTTGTTAGATCTTCTTATTACAATTAATTTCTTTTGTTTCAGTTAAATTCGTTATTTCTGATAGATTTTTTTCATTATATAATGACTTCAATCTATTTTGACTTAATTAGTACCTAACAAAAAATAAAGTTAGATATATATTTATATATATATATTTAAAGTATCGCAATATATAATCATAATATAGATGTAACATGGCCTTCTCGTGGTACAGGAATCAATATTGGACCACCGGACTTCCCTTCCAAAATTGTTGGAAGTAAATAAATTCCTTACCAAAGATCAATTAGATGTGATCGGGTCAATGGGTTTCGGGTCTATCACAAAAGTAGGTCTCGAATTGATGGATAAAAAGTTATTGACAAGGTTGGTAGATGCCTATGACCCCGAAAGCGGAATTATAAATGTACAGGGCAAACAAATACAAATTACTCCAAACACGGTTAATGCAGTCTTTGGCCTACCAAGTAAAGGATATATCTTGCCAAAGCCGAGTTCCTCATCTAAATCCAAGGGACGAACATTATACGAGAAATTTTTTACACACAACAATACAACAATGGAATTGCCACAACTACATAAGAAGCTTAAAGCTTGTTCATCTCATGGAACAAAATTCAAGGTTTTATATTTGGTGTTTGTATTCACTGTAATTCTTTTTCCAAGATCTTGCCAAAGTTTAGACCTTCGGAAATTGGAATATCTAATCGACTTAGATCGAATTCACGAGTACAATTGGTCTAGTCAAGTGTTGTACAACCTTGTGGAAGGGGTTAAAAAATTCAAAATTAATGGTGTTAAGAATCTCACAGGATGTGTGATATTATTGGAGGTACAAATTGTCAAATTTATTGAATTCAAGATTTTATATACTTAAGGCATATTCTCATAATATTGGTATTCATGAAATGTAGATGGCATTCCTATCTTCACTGGTGAACAGTTGCCTAGGTGGGGGCAAAATCTTGAATCCAAATTTACCTCATATTCAACAGTGGACACAACTTGAGGTCAACAATTTGATTAACTATTTTAACTTAAAAGGGGGTTATTGGAACAATGCGGTGAGTATATTTAAAAGCCCGTTATCTATATTGCATTTTTTCTTCAACAACAGGGAAAATATACCAAATTTTTTCAAATCATTGCAGATTTGGGTCGAAAGCGACAATAAGGAAGAGAAGGTAAAGAAGGAACCTCATGCCAACGTTGAGGGTCAGACTTCATCATTGGGTTTCGAAAGCCAATTGAGATATTTAGGAAAACAAGTTGAAGTGCTTACTAATAGATTAACAAATTCAGAAACTGGGGTGAGTCAAATGTTACTTGTTAATTACCATTTTGCAAGACATTGCTTAACTTCTTCGACAACGCATGAAATTAACCACATGTTGTAATACATTGCAGGTTTCAAAAGAAAGTTATACTAAGAAAGACAACAAAATGAAGGAACCACAAACCAATCAAGATTGTGGCCAAACTTCATCGTTGGATTCCGAAACATATTTGAGATACTTAGGCAAACAAGTTGAAGTGCTTAATCAAAGAATGACAAATGCGGAGAATGTGGTAAGTCGAGTGTTGCTTCATAAGTACCATTCAAATAGTTCAAACAAGAAGTGCGATCATGTTAAAGAGTTGGCGGAATTGGTAGAAAAAATGGCAGTTATTGTATCTAACATTCCATATCTACATCAAAAGTTTGGAGAGAATACAAGCACAAAAGGTCAACAACATTTATTTCATAAAGATACTAGTATGGAAGAGGAACAAGAAAAGGGTAAACAAAAGGAAAATTCCAAGTGTCATGATCATGAGCTCACACCGAGCATTTTTGACATGATTTGCTCCAACATGCCGGAAGATGACAAAGTTGCGGAATATCTCTTTTCTAAGAGACTGAATCAAGAGTAAGCATTTTGTTTTTTTGTTTAAAGTTACGCTTACTTTGAACAATATACTCTTCTTCAATTATTGTATTAATTGTTAACATACAATAACAGTTATAAAGCGGTTGAGTTCTCCACCAATTGGATTATTCATAGAGCAAGATTTAGTAGTTTGAACAAAGGAGAATGGATTAGCGGTGAAGTAAGTATTTTCATAAACTAATCCAAGTAAGACTATACATTCCTAAAATGATGATTAAGAAGTTTTGTTAACGGGATTGTCATCATATTAAAGGTAATTGATGCTCTTGCGTATATGATTTGGGCGGAGGGACGTGGATTCGGGAAATCATCTAATCATTGGATTCTTCCAGCCATGTTTAGCGTATGTACATGATTTAATTTTTTTTTAAACTAAACTGAATATTAAGAACTAAAAATGCAGAATATGGCTGGAAATTCAATGGCCACTGATCAACAAATCGACAAGACAATATTTGGTGAGCAAGGATGTTTTCGGGGCCCCACGACAACTTGTGAAACAATTACTATCCCTCTCAATGACACCGGAAAACATTGGTATATGTGCACGATCGATGTACATAGCATGCAAATAATAATATCCGACTCCTGTTTGGTAGAACAAGATATTTCTACTAATAGAAGGAGATATATCATCAAGATAGTAAGACTCTTTAATAATGCTCCATCCTCGTCTCGTATAAACGTGATGACTATATCACTTTATGTCTAACATCATGTTATTATATTTCATTTCAAAGTGTGATCGATTAGAGATGATTGCTAAGGAGTGGGGTGAAGGGAATTTTATAAATGATAATTGGGCGTATAGATTCAAATATGTGAACAACCATGCTTTCCCACAACAACGAAACTGGTGAGTAATATAAATAACAGTCAATTTAAGTTCTTCGCATAAAAACTAATTTTATCAGTCAAGGTGTATTTAACGTATTGTACAAGCAGGTACGATTGTGGACTTTACGTGTGCCTAATGATGTTGTTTCCTTGGAAAGTAGATCGATTGTTAAGTGAGGTAAAAAACAAGGGGAATAAACCGACTATAAATAATATGTTAATTATATTGTATTTTGGAATTACCACTCTAATTTTGCATATATTGGTTTTGTAGGACGAATCACAAAATGCACGTGCAAGGATCGCGATTAAACTATATAACTCTGCCGAAAATAAAGCGAAAAAGGGGTATGATAACTAAAAGTTATTCTTGAAAACGGTTATTTTTCTAGTGTTAGTTTTAGTAAACTTGATTATGATGCAGGATGGGGTATGGCATATGTGTTCTTCATGATAACGTGATGTTCTCTATGGATGACTTTGACACTCTAGATATCACTTTGAATTATGTGTTGGATAGGATAATGTCCTCAGATGTCCTTGAGGGGAGAGTAATTGATTCAGATTGTCAACAATTGGAGGGAAAAGTGCCTCAAAAAGACGAATATATTCCTTTGAATGAAGACAATGATCTAATTAACCTTGTTCAATTGTACACCGAAGCTGGTAAAAAATACGTGGATGTAAGATTTATTACTTTATAGCTTGCAATATCTAGTATTTTTTAATGAATTATTGTGGCAATATTAAGGATATACTAGCTGGAGCTGTTTTTGTAACTAATGGGTTTTTTATTACTATGGTCTATGGACAATATTTATGCCAAATTCGAGTTGAATTAGCAGTACTTGCACCAAATTTCTGTATTGATTAAAATTGCTCACATGTGTGTCATTAGCTCTTCAAATAACCGAAAATTTGGAAATTCCATTTACCATTCCTAAAATGAAGTTATGTTAGTGAAACTAAAAGGCCAAACATATCATAAATTTGTCTTATATCAAAACATTTCCTAATACATAAAACTCGATCCCCTGGCTTAATATAATTATCTAGCATATACACATCTTAACATTTATAATGAAATAAAAGATGGACATGGATACACAAACATATTAAAGCTTTGCTTGGAGAGAGATATAAATAGAGCCGGGTATAGACATAGGAAAGTTAAAGAACCTAATTTCATGCCCAGAAAAATACATCACTATATTAAAATTGGGAAAATTGCTTTTTTGGTATCATAGGGTAGGTTGTCTTGCACTTTTGGTACCATTGAATACGAAAATGCAAATTTGGTACCATAAGATAGGTTTTCATTGCAATTTTGGTACCAAACCCAATTTTTCTACAAAGTTAATGGCAATTGACCCCCTACTAAATTGCTTCATTAAAATTTTACAGGGGGTAAATTGATTTTTTTTCAAATTATAGAGGGATAAATTGAACATTATGCATTTCATAGGGGGTAAATTGCCATTAACTTTGTAGAAAAATTGAGTTTGGTACCAAAATTACAATGAAAACATATCCTATGGTAGCAAATTTGCATTTTCGTATCCAATGGTATCAAAAGTGCTAGTCAGTCTATCCTATGGTACCAAAAAAATAATTTTCCCTATTAAAATTTCTTGGTTTTATGGAGTAATACATAAGCAATTTTGTAAGATCAATCTTAATAACATTACTGGTTATACTTAGCAGGCTTAAATATATTATCTTAAGGTCAACAATGTTGACTTTGGTCAATTAATCGAGTAATTCGTCAATTTGTATTAAAAATAACCTAATTGTACATTACCCTATTGTGAAGAATGTTGACTTTGGTTAATAAATCGAGTCATTTGTCGATTTACATTACGATTAACCTAATTATACATTACCCTAAGGTAAACAATGTTAATAATAATTATACACTTTTATACCCAAAAAATTATTCATTTGAATCCAATTTATATTTAAGTTAGGCCTAACAAAATTAACATTTTAAAATTTGGACCAATGCGTAATTTTGATATTCAAGGGTAACTAGAGAGTGATACAATTTAACAATTTTATCAACTTCTCAAGTAATTTTTTGAAAAAAATCAGAATTTAATTTAATCAAAAAATATTTTTCACTGAATTTTCAGTTTCTAAACAAAGAAAAATTCATCAAAAATAAATTAACATGATAAAAATTTATAAAAATCACCGAAAAATCAGAAATTATTTTCTAAACGTAGCGATAGTCGCCGTCGGAAAAACGGCTGCTGGAGTGGGCCTCACGCGCGGCACGCGGCACTTGCCGCGCGTGGGAGTGGTTGGGCAGAGGTTGGTCATCCCCAACCTCCAGCCGGGTTTTTTCAGACCCGATTTTTCTGTAAATCGGGTCAGCACGACCCGGTTCCATTAATCTTCATTTTTTTCCCTTTTTCAATTATTCCAACATCCAGTTGAAATCTGCTGACCCGGTTCCATTAATCTTCATTTTTTTCCCTTTTTCAATTATTCCAACATCCAGTTGAAATCTCCATCGGCAGAATATATGCATAACCGATATTCATACATATATTCATACATATACTGGAAATCTCCATCGGCAGAATATATCCAATTTAGAATTAATTTGGGGTTGGCAGAATATATATATATATATATATATATATATATATATATATATATATATATATGCATAATCATCTTGATACAATTGCAATGGCATAAAAGCTACAAAAATTTCTTCATCGGCAGAAAAGCTTCAATGGAATGGAATGGGGTGGGGTGGGGTTTTATTATTTTAAAATTAATTATGAAAAAATATTTTAATAAACAACATAATTTAGGAAAGTTTTAGTATAAGGGTGTTAAGGTAATTACACCTAAATGCATTTCAAATTGTGACTTGCTATGTTTACCTATATAGCAAGTCATCCATGAATTTTTTATTATAAATGATTGGCTATGGAGCATGAACTCCTTTGAGTTTTCCACAACTAGAACTCTTCTTAGCCTTGCCCAACTTAGTAATCTTTGGTACCCTATAGTTTGTTTTATATACTCTCCATCTCATGTACAGTATATAGTTGTACATTTGCCTAGCTTGTTTGGTTAAGAATGATCTACTTTTTTTTGAATGATATTGATAAAACTCTGCGGCAAGAGAAAAATTGTTATGATTTGTTGAATGTTATATAAAATATGCTTAGGATGTGTTCGGTTTGCCACAATTCTGATTTGCCCAAAATCGAATTGAGCCGAAACTGAAATTTTGGTTCATAATCCAACTGAATATCTAAATTTTGTTTTTGAATTTAACCGGAAAAAAATCGGCTCAGTTTAACTGAAATTTAAAGAGATAATTTCACTTTTCATACCATAATTCAACCTACTTTAGAGATTTGATACCACAACTTTTTCTACTGACACATTTGATACTATATCTCAAATCCACTCTGCACATTTAATACTTCCGTCAAATTAATGACGGAATCGTCACGTGAATGTCACGTGGCCGTTAAAACTTTACACATTTGATACCATTACTTATGTTGACTGATAATTTTACCCCATAACATTTCAGGTTACCAAAAAACTCCACATCTCCAAATTTAGTGACGATTTTAGTCCACGTTGTTGCAAAATTTCCAAATGAACTCGAATAAGACCACATGCTGACCAATTTAATTTTTTTTACTTATTTTCTTTAAATAACTAATTTAATTTATAAACACTATTAATAAATTAAATAATACATTAAACAAATATCACCAAAATTCAGATAACATATTCTTTTTAAATATAAACTTTATATAATAGAATTAATATATTTAATATTTATTAAAATAATAAATTATATAATTAAAATCTATTTAATATTTAATTAAAATAATAAATAATTATAATTTTAAAAAAATTCCCCACCCCACCCATCCAACTCACCACCCCACCCCACCCATCCAACTTACCTCCCCACCCCACCCCACCCCACTCCCTACATCGAAGAACCCAGGTCGACGGCTACAGAACCCAGGCCGTCGGCCGCCGGCCTGGGAATCGGGGGGTAGGGGGGAGGGGTGGGGAGGTGGTGGGTGGGGTGGGGATTTATTTTTTAAAATTATAATTATTTAATATTTTAATAAATATTAAATAATTTTTAATTATATAATTTATTATTTTAATAAATATTAAATAGATTAATTCTATTATATAAATTTTATATTTAAAAAGAATATGTTTTCTTAATTTTGGTGATATTTATGTTAATGTATTTTTTAATTTATTAATATTGTTTATAAATTAAATTAGTTATTTAAATAAAATAGATAAAATTTTCTAAATTGGTCAGCACGTGATCTTATTCGAGTCAATTTGGAAATTTTGCAACAATGTGGACTAAAATCGTCACTAAAATTGGAGATGTGGGGCTTTTTTGGTAACCTGAAATGTTATGGGATAAAATTATCAGTCAACATAAGTAATGGTATCAAATGTATAAAGTTTTAACGGCCACGTGACATTCACGTGACAATTCCGTCATTAATTTGACGGAAGTATTATATGTGCATAGTGGATTTGATATATAGTATCAAATGTGTCAGTAGAAAAAGTTGTGGTATCAAATCCCTAAAATAGGTTGAATTATGGTATGAAAAGTGAAATTCTCTCGAAATTTAAACTATGTAGTTATATAAACAAATACTATAACATGTATCACAAAAGAACATCAAATTCATAAGCAACCATAACATTAAATATCATTAAACATTGCATGAACTAAATAGTTAATAAAGTGAATCGCACTTTTCATCCTCTTTATGGACCAACTTTTGCACATTCGTCCCTCTTAAATTTTTCATAGCAGATTCATCTTTCTTATCAATGCAGCGTAACAAATTCGTCCCTCTTAAAATTTTCGTAGTAGATGATTTCCTCTCATTAATATAGTGTAACACATTCATTCCTCTTAAATCCAAAATATATCATAATGACAATATTGACAATTTCCCAGCAGTGCATCGAATTAAAAGCTTGTTTAGTTTCTGCTCGATATATACTCATTGACATCAAGGACGAATCCAGGATTATAGAGTCAAGGGGCCGAGTTTACCAATCGCTAGAACTTATTGACAATAACATTCAATATAATTTATTTACATAAGAATATATTATCAACGAGAACTCTATTGAATTCTAAATGCTAAAGCAATTGAATAAATTAACTATGACAATTGTATACGACGCTCAACAATGTGAACAATCAAACAATTCACAAGGTAATAATTTTTCATCTTGTTTCTAAACATGTTTTTCACTAACTTTATTATTGATAATAATTGTTTTTTTTTTTTTGTGTGGTAGTAATAGAAAAAACAAATATCTAGCGAATCAAACAATCTATTAAAAGTTACATCTTAGACTTTCTTGTAATCTTCAATAGTAACTTAGCACAAAAACTATTGATAAAAACTTTGAATAAGATGAGTGGTTGAATAATGTAAAATAGTAGTACTAATTTATAAAATAAAAAAAAAAAAAACTAATTTTTTTTTTCTAAAATTCTTGTGGGGGCCAGGGCACCCCAAAAGGGGTTGCATCCGTCCCTGCTTGCCATGGTATGCTACAAATACAAATTAATAGTTAAAATATGTCGTATAATGATAATGGTTATAAGATAATTGAGTATGAAATACTATTATCAAAGTTACCTCGTCCAAAAGGTTTGTTACTAGCAGGGGCGGATCCAGGATTTTCGGTCAGGGGGGTTAAACTTATACAAAAAAAAAAAAAAATCTATCAGATAGTAGAACTTAGAGTTTATATTATTCACGAGAAAATATATGACGCAACACAAAAATGGAGAGGTGGAGTTTGACAAAAATAAACCCCATGAGATATTTTAATTCTATATGATACTCCATTATAGTCCCAAAAGAACCCAAAATATCTACATATTTACTTTGATAATTGACCGTAACAATTTTTCATCTTTTGAAACGGGTCCATGATAATATCGTTTAAAATACTACTAAATATGTCTCTCTGTAAAGGCCACTAATTAAACTATCATTTAGCCATTGATCGCCCAATCGGCAATGAAGTCGATCCTTTACCATCTTCATAGCCGAAAAAGCTCTCTCCACTGATGCAGTTGCAATGGATAGAATAAACGCCAATGTCACAAGTTTGTAAACCATCGAGAATGCGACAAGTCTTTTAGTTGCAACCATCTTCTTAGCAAGATCATCAATCCTTTTCAATCTAGAAAAATCATCACTTGATCGAACATCTCTAATATAGTTTTCAAGTTGATTGGGAAGGGCCGAGAGCTCAAGAAAAGAGAAGTCATCTGGATAAAGTTCGGCAAGACGAACAAGTTTTCCTTTGTAAAAAGTATCAAAGTGATTGGATGGGTTTAAGCATGCAATACAAATAAGCAACTTCGTGTTTAATTCATTGAAACGTTGTTCAACTCTTGCAATTGTCTATCTATCACCGAATTGAATATCTCAACTTTATAATGATGCTCGATAGTCACTTATTGAATCCTACGCTTTGGTCTCTCGTATGGAATATATACATTATTCATTGGAGAGATTACAATTTCTTGTTTAGAACAAAAAAAATAACTTATATTTGGACTAAAAATTTCATATTGGGCAAATTTATTGAATTTAAAAAAAATTTACAACACTACTATATTAGAAAAAAAAAAATTCAGGGGGGGCTATAGCCCCCCTTGCCCCTATGTGCATCCGCCCCTGGTTACTAGCATAAGCTCTTGCAGCTTCATGAGTGATGCCCATTTGTTTAAATATGGAAAAAGTTTTTTTCATCGTGTACTATAAGCCTCTTTTGATCTAGGAGTATAAGCTACTCCCTCAGCATCGAGTATGACATACATTGTAGCGATAATCGACATCCATATCCAATTTCTTTTTGGTTGTTGCATTGAATTGAATCTTATGTATGTTTTGCAACATCGTTACATTTTCAACTTAAAACCTACTTGTACATTGAGCGAATTTTGGAAAGAGTAATATATATTTTAGAAGAGTTTTATTTCTTAGAAAGAGGTGTAGGGGTGAATGATATTCTAGTATCACAGCATCTCTTAAATAATGAGGTGTGGGTAGACCACAATCTTGAGATAAATTGATAGGACGTACGTGTCACCTTGCAATTGATTGTTCGGATATAGATAAGAATTTTTATAATGCGAGCGCTTACATTATTCGCAATCTTGAAATAAATGAATAATACGTACGTGTCAACTTTCAATTGATTGTTCGGATATTACCCTAACTCTAAAACCCTAAATTTTGAAGAAAAAAGAAATTATATATATGAGCTCACCCTAGATGTAAAGTTCATGAAAAGGTGAACCAGATAAAAACTAAATAAAAGTTTCCCCATTTAAGTTTCACTCCACCAACAAAATATATCATCACTAGCATCTCACTCATTATTCCCCCAATAAACCAAACATTTCGTACAATGAGTTTTGGAAAAGGTTGGAGTTTTGAAAATGGTTGGAGTTTTGAAAATGGTTGGAGTTTCAACCACAGTTCGGATTTTTATACTAGATATAATGAAGAGCTTGAGGAACAATATGCTGAGGACGACGAATTTTTTCAACTCCAACTCGGATTCAATGCCGAAATTGAAATTGCTCGGCATTATGCTCAAAGAGCTACCACTAGAAGCACCGCTTTCGATTTGTCAGAAAAAAGAAAAAAAAGAAGTAAAGTTCAAAATAAAATAGCGGCAAATACAGCAGAATCTAGAATGGTGAAAGCAATAAGGGTTCATGAATTAGGAGGCCCTGAGGTATCCCTTTTTCTTTTTTTTCTTGCGGTCATTAATTATCTCCTTTTTTCTCGATCTCTGTATTTTTTTCGATTAAGTATGTGATAATTGAACTGGGTTTATATTAGTTGGATGAAATTTTTTAAATCAGTTTATTTCCAATTGTTCTATTGTGTTTTTCTTTGTTTTCTATAGTTCCTATTTAGTTTTTTTTACCGAATTTCCCCTTTGCATATTGGAAGGAAGAATCACAATTTTAGTGATGTAATTGCTTATCTTATATTTTTCTGGTTCATGATTTTAAATAAGTTGGGGAATTTTTGTTCTTACTATCTTGATTTATTACTTAAAATTATGTTTTGGGCATGACATACCTTTTAGCAACTTAACTTTCTGTAATATGCCTAATTTACAATCTACTGCCCTGTAAGGAGGAAATATGCAGATTAAGCCCTCGTGAAACCAAAAGACGAGTGGGTAGTGGTTTTAATTTTGTATTTACTTAATAATATAAAGTGGCATTTCATTCTTAACAAAAAAAAAAATTAAGTGGAAAAGCTTAGGGAGGTGGTGAACCTCCTTTGAATATAGATGGAGGAGGTGTTTATAGCAATTTTTTTTACAATAAGGTAAATTGCCTACTTCGAAGATCACATGGAGGTATGTTGCTATTAATAAAGTTAACTCTGCATCATATAGTGATCTATCAACATTTTCTTTTTACCTCTTAATGCCTTGGGTGACAGGTCTTGAAATGGGAGGATGTGGAAATAGGGGAACCAAAAGACGGAGAGATCAGAGTAAAAAATAAGGCCATTGGGTTTAACTTCTTGGATATCTATTTTCGGAAAGGGGTTTACAAAGCTTCAACACCCTTCACTCCAGGTCAAGATTCTTCGTTTCTCATTCTCTTAATAATTCTTGTCGATATGAGGTTGTAAGTACTACTACTTGCTATTGTATGTTTTGATGATTATCTTTACGTTGGCATATCCTACACATGTACATTTATAGCAATCTTTTCATGAACCGATAATAATGACAGGTATGGAGGCAGTTGGTATGGTGACTGCTGTAGGTCCGGGACTTACCGGAAGAAACCTTGGAGATATTGTTGCTTACGCAGGTACCCCAATGGGTTCATATGCGGAAGAGCAAATCCTTCCTGCGAAAGAAGTAGTTACCGTGCCTTCTTCTATTGATCTTATTACAGCAGCAGCTATTATGCTCAAGGGAATGACTGCACAGTATCTAGTTCGACGATGCTTTAAAGTGCGTCAAATTTTGTTGTCTGTCTAATGAAAAACAACTAAATAGATAGTTTACTTTAATTAAAAATTTGATGAATGGTGTGATGATTGCTTAGGTTGAACCAGGACACACGGTCCTTGTTCATGCAGTGGGTGGGGTAGGTTCACTCTTGTGCCAATGGGCAAATGCTTTAGGTGCCACAGTTATTGGAACTGTCCCGACTCAAGAGAATGCAGCTCAGGCCAAAGATGATGGATGCCACCATGTTATACTGTACAAGGAAGAAGACCTTGTGGCTCGTGTTAATGAAATAACATCTGGGAAAGGAGTCGAAGTTGTCTATGATTCTGTTGGAAAGGACACTTTTGAGGTAATAATGAATTTTATTGCTCTATGGTTGTAAAAGAATTGATTAGATATTCATATTATAGTCTGGTTTTCGATACTCTCTCTTTTTTGATAGACAAAATGCTAATTCTCTTAATTTTTCTTGTGACATAGGTATTCCTAAATGTTTTTATTATTTATTTTGATAAACTTCTTCTGGCTGATGCAACTGTTACATTAACTATTACAGATATAGAAGTTAATTAAAATAACATTTCATTTATTAAGATATAAAATGACTAAAATACCCTCATATATATAAAACTTCAGCCCTTGCAGAGTAAGGGTCTTACACAAGTACCTAAATTGCCTAAATTGAGTTCTAATTCATATTTAGATTTTTGTCACCTACTAATTGCACTATTGGAGCACAATTTTGTAGAAACTTTACCGCGTTCAAACTTTATCTATTTGTAACTCTTGTTCTCTAAGTCTTTTAACTGGAAACTGTGTGATCAGGGATCATTGGCTTGTTTAAAAATACGAGGATACATGGTGAGTTATGGACATTCATCGGGTATACCAGACCCGGTGCCTTTGTCAGTACTTGCAAGAAAATCTCTGTTCTTGACGAGGCCTAAACTGATGCAATACAACCTAACGCGCGATGAACTGCTGGAAGCTGCTGGAGAGCTTTTTGCTAAAGTTGAATTGGGTCAATTACGGGTTCGTGTAAATCATACTTACCGTTTATCTCAGGCGGCACAGGCGCATGCGGATTTTGAAAGTAAAAAAATATCGGGATTTGTAGTACTTATACCATAGGGGTGTTGAGTTTGTTGTTGTTCGAGTGTTAGTACTATTTGGTATCTTAGAGTTGTTTCTGTAGTCTCCGTATCATGTAGAATATCGGTGTACCTTTGCCTTGTTTTGTTAAGATTGATCTCTTGCTTCTTGTATGGGGGAGAAAAATTGTTATGATTTGCTGAATGTTTATATAAATGCTTAGTTTATGAGAAGGTTCTGAAGATGGGATTTCTTGATATTGATTTGGAGGGAATTGTTGTTTGATTGATTTTGGCCCTCCCTTTTTCCAATAGTTTGTGGATCATTTGATTAATGAATTTACAGTATGTATACAACCTTAAGGCTATGTAAAATGATAGGGACACCACTTAAAATTTCAATAACCATTAAAAGGAATCTCTACATTAAATTTTAATATATAGATGCATGTCTTGGTGTTAGTTTTTCAGAAAGATATAGCAGATGATTTCAACAATTCTAATGAAATAAGCATTTCCCATTTATTCAACCTCGATTTTGATCTTGACCAACCTTCGACACAAACATATCTGGTTCATATGGATCAATGTTACCTTGGTTTCAACAAAAAAAGGTTCGAGTGGTTTTGGAGAAAAAATTGAATCACAATTTAGATTGAGTTTGAATGCTTAGGTTTTGTATAGTTTTCTAAAAATTTACGTTCGTGGAATCTATAAGTCCAAATATTGTCTGGATTGGTCCAAATTTTACTAAACCATACCAAATGTTTTTTAGCCAAAAAATTTCAATCTCTAATCATAAACCAGATTCTGAGAAAATGTGAAACTTATCAGCAAATACTCATTTGACTAATTTCACATTTTCCATTTCTAAAGATATAAGAATTGGATTCATAGATAAGTAACATCATCACATATATAATAATTCCTAAAATTAAATTCATGAGGGGCAGAACAAAAGTTGAATGCTTAACCTCCAAAAATACCAAATTAATATATTCCTATGTTCAAAAACTGCCAAGAATGATAAAACTGAACTCATCAACTATACCTACAAAATATTAAAGGCAGACTTGGAATTAGACAGAGCCAACCAATTTCCCACATCTGCAGAGAAGCTTGAATTTTGAGCACCATTTAAGTTGAATATAACGTTGTTGTTGTTGTTGTTGTTTTTTACCATGTTTGGCCATAGAAAAGTCCCCTGTGGTTTGCAGATTCTGAACCCACTCTTAAGCCTTTGTATGTTTGTTGAATTCTGCTCAATTGATGCTGCATTTTCCAGGCTCTTGTTCTGGAATTCTGTTCTTTCATTTCCAGCAGCAATAAATGCTTGTACTTCCTCCTGTTGTTTGTACACTTGCTTTTTCTCTGGCACCATTAATGTTGAATTGTCTGACCTTGCTCTTTCTCCCACATTGGAAGTTAGCTTTTCAATTTTCTCCTGTTTTGAATTTTCCCATTAACAAACATTTATTATATAGAGATGACAAACAATTAGCAATTTAACACACATCTTTAATTACATCAAACAGATATAAGAAAACAAAAATCATTCTTTAAACAAAAAAGTATACACATAGCTAATTGACAGTATCATATACTTACTAGATTATGTCAATTAAATTAGCCCACATAGACAAGGCAGTTCATTTAATTCTTATCAATAAAGGGTAAGTGTAGCCTTGGATTTAATACCTTCATTTCTTTCACAAAATCAGAGATGACCAATAGTTGTTCCTTGTACTTTTCCTGAAAAAATAATTTCAATAATGAAACATCAACACATGAATCACACATGAATCCAGTCATCCAATAATTCATTGATTAAGAACTCTAAAAGATAAACCCTTTTTATAACAAGTTTACTACCAATGTAAGAGGTGGATCAATTTTTGAAGAGGTCAATGAATGAGCAAAGTGATCAAACTTTTGAGTGATAAGTTGATTTTCTTCTTGTTGCCTCTTTTTTAGAGAAAGTTCAGAAGAAAGCTCATCTACTTCCCTGCAATATTTCCAATGCAACAAATTTCAAGAATTAAATACATTCAACTATATAATTTGACCACCCTCAGTTTTTCTAAGTAAGATACACTAAAATTAAATAGCATCACCTCCTCAACTTTCCAATTTCTTCTTCCAATTGCTTCCTTGTTACACCTAACTCCAATTCTCTATTCACAAAAACACAAACATTATCACAAATAAGTAATAAACAAACTTATCAACTATAACTATGCTTAACTAACAATGTAGCAATCAAATTTATCTAACCTCTTAATAACCAAAACATCATCTTTCAAAAGCTTAAGCTCCTTAGCACATAAAGGATCCTGAGTCGGTGAATCACCCGGCGTCCACCCTGGCGGTGGGACCCAATAAGGGTCAGTAATTCCAACATCATTCCTAATGTTAACAAGCTCTGCACTCTCCAACCAATACTCCATAGCTCCATCTGCATTGTGCCTTCTCCTAAACCTCTGTTCTCCACCGGGTGCGATTTTGCCGGCAATGTGCTTAAGGAGATGATCTAATAGCCCAGTATCACCTATTCTTTTCCTTGCTTCTGCTCTTAACTTAGGCCTCAGAATTGGCTTCTCAGCTGTCGCACCTTTGGCCTTCATTACTTCAAATAGATTCTGTTCTGCAAGGTTGTATCTACATATCCCACAAATTTACTTCAGGTTGACAAAAACAATAATAGAATTTATGTTTTGATAAATTACCTTCCGGAAGACCATCGATGTTCGGGATTCTTTAGAACAACAAGTGCTTCATTGGATCTGGTTCTGTTTTTGTTCTTGTTTCTCTTCTTGTTCTGATTTTCTTTCTTTGGTTTCTTTCTATTTGCAGAGTTTCTAAAGGAGTATCTCTTTCTTTTCAAATTCTTGTTAGACTTTATAATCTTCTTTTCTTCATATTCATCTTCGGATTCTTCGGATTCTTCTTCTTCTCCTTCATCCTCGTTTTCCTCTTTCACTTTCTTTTCACCATTAATCCCATCTTCATTATCATCATCATCATCATTATCATCTCCAAATTTTTCCTCTTCCTCTTCCTCTTCGGACTCTGATTCTTTCAGATCACAATCATCACCTAATAAGTTCATATTGCCTTTTTCAACTCCATTCACCAAGTTTGAAAAGGAGTTCTGAACATAAATATTTTTAGTACCAATATCATCACTTTTCCTATGCCTACCCAAATATCTCACTTGCCTCCTAATCCCCCACCTAACCATCCCATTACATTTCAACTCAGAAAAACAGCTACCCAAATCATGTTTCTCACTAATTAAATCACCACTATACTTTAATGAATCACTTATAAGCCAAAAACCTTGTAAACTCTTCTGCTCGGACAAAATCTCCGGCGGAACTAATCGAAAAAGCAGTTTCGAGGCCAGAGCTTTTCCCATCACAAACTTCTCATCCAAATCAGGGTACTCTGTTCTATAGCTGAAAAGTGCTCTTAATGAATCCATGCTTGGGTACCTCACTACAACATTCATTTCTGTCTTCTCACAAACCTTCAAAATTCACAAACAACACCAAATCAAAAATAAATTAAATAAGCCATCTACATAGGAAATTAAATAACTACAATTTGTCAATTCATTTACTCTAAGTTTCAAATAAAAAATTAGTTAATTACTTACCATTGCAACACGGATAGACCTGAGCTGAGCTGGGGTTCTAGGAGGTAAATAAATGTGATCAATCTCATAAACATAACCCACTTCAATAGGATTCATCATCTCGGATTTACCTCCACTTTCTTCCTCAGCTTTTTCTGGAATAACAAACAATAACATACTCCAATTGAAATTAGTTCTTCTTCTATGTATCAATATGTATATAAACGAAATATGTACGTGTGTAATATACATATACCTTTAAACAGGGAATCAGTACAGTGATCAGATATACAGTGTCGGCCTAAAACAGGAGACTGTGTAGTGGAAATGTTGCCTTGCTCTGCCCCGATTTCCTGCTCCAAAAAAATCAGTACTACTCAAAACACTCCCTGAATAATTATGCACATACACACACACACGACCAAATGTATGCACACACACACGGATGGTTAAAAAAGAGATATATAGATGCATAATCTACGTGACTACAATTTGATTATATATATATATATATATATATATATATATATAGAGATGTATATATGTATGTATGTATAATGTGTATATATATATATATGGTTTCACACATGCGGTTTGGGGGAGCAACATAATTAATGGAAAAAGATTTGATTTTGTGTATATATTTGAAACAGAAGAAAACACACTTGCACACTGTAAACATAGTGGGAAGCAAATAAAAAATTCCATTGATTAACAACGCGCGGGGGGGTAAAGTTTACTAATTTCAGTAGCTATTGTTTTCACATAGTAGCGGTGTTCTTGTTTTGAGCGCGTGAGTGATCATCATTAGGGTGTCAGAAGAAAATAACAGAAGATGAAGGTTAATTTCCATGTAAAAAACAACCCCAACTTGCAGTACATAATAATGCACATTTTTGTACGTATATACAAATGGGGCACAAATTAAAATGACTGTTAATTGTTCTTGGAGTAATTAGAGGGTTAAAGATTATACCTTTTGTGGATAAAAAATCAAAATAAGTGGATTTCTTGGAATAGAGAAGATGAATTGAAGAATGGATTGAAAATTCATTAACTGAAAATTTCACGCACTGCATACAGTAGAAAAACACGCACAGAGCAGAGAGAATGTATGTCAGGTCCTGGTCCCCGCCCAAGAAGGAAATGACGGATATATCCCCACAGCTGTTGAACTGAGTTCAATTCAGCATAAAAATTAATTACTAAAAAGGATTTGGGTGGAGACTTTTCCATAAATGAAGTTATTTCAATTGAAATAAATTTTTGGTACTAAACCTGGAAATTAGAAGTCAAAATATACTTATATGATTTAAAGGAAATGCTTTTTTGATCAAATTAGGAAATATTTGATCAAACGAGATGGGATTATGAAAGGTTAGATTATTGTATAGGTTATAATATATTGTTTGTTACAAAAATATTGTAAGTACTATGAATAGTTATTATAATATTTTAAAGTCATATTTTATCCTTAACTAATTTTCTTTTTTTTTCCTCGAATTTATCCCTTCCAACTTTATTTGCGTTAAACAACGATACACTATATCTTGCATTTTGGGCACTATGCATGTCCACAAGCATACGTGGTGTAGCAGATTAATGATTTCGACATATGAAGTGAGTATTCATATTATACCATATTCGGACATGTTCTCCATAATATGAGTTTTGAATAATTATTTTCACAAATGTAATTCATGTGGATTTTTCATTCGACATGTCATTATGGAATTAGTTTGTTGTATTATGTGCGTTTGATGATACAATGGATGCATTAAATAATTGTATGGACGATGTGGATATCGCGATCGCACCTGTAACAGCAAACGATGCATCACAAGATGACATTCAAAGTCGACACTGGGCTTCATAAGAGTCTCGCAGGAAGACATTGTCACGTCTCTTTAGATCCTCGTGGAACATACCTCGGGAGGGCTTCATCATATTCTCGTCTCAAATCCTTAAATACAGTTTACATGATATTTTCAGTAACATAAAAACAAAAAATAACCAGTGATATTCTAATTAAATCTTCAAAATATTTTATGTCATTTATGCAAAAGAAAAATTGATTTAATTGTATTGAGTTATATCCAGCATGAAATAGTTTCTCCCAAGGGAAATTTATAAATTATCAAGACAACTACAATCTAATCGTAAGAATATTTTAACTTTGCCCCCCAAAAGATTTTAATTTATGCACCGAAATCCCTAGAACTACAAATTTCACACTTAGTCCCTAAAATTTATACTTTGGTATGAAGTCTAATACAATTGAGGTCTTACTCTAAACTCTTAAGCGTTAGGGTGCATTTCACAACTTCAATTCTAATTAGATAAAATGATTAAAAGTCGCAAACGATTCAATTAAATATAATATGCATGTTTGCGTCTTCATGTATCTAATATAGTTATGTTACAAAAATTATGGTTCGAAATTCCAAAATTACTCATTTGACCTTTGAAACGTATAAAATGTGGACTGGGGGTGTAAAGTGCAACTCTTAATCAAATTTCAGGGGGTTGAGGGAGACACTAGGAAAATTCTGGGGCAAACTGTAAATTATCGTGATCCTAAAATCCCAAGTTGATAAAGTGAAAAAAAAAAAGAAAAAAGAAAAAGAATATCCCTAAGTCAATTTCATTCTACACAAATCAGCTGGGATTTCTCTCCGATCACGCATCAAATTCCAAAAACCAGAAAATATAATTCGAATTCAAGAGAGTCGGAGATGGTGCTGTCGCAGAAAATCCACGAGGCGTTCAAGGGTACGGTGGAGCGGATCACTAGCGCCCGAACCGTATCCGCTTTCAAAGAGAAAGGCGTTCTCAGCATCAACGAGTTCGTTCTCGCCGGAGATAACCTCGTTTCCAAATGCCCTACCTGGTCTTGGTAAAATTACAATCTTACCCCTCCTCTCAATCCAATTTCCCTCAATTGCACGTCGATGATAAATAGCGTATTTACTTGTGTGTTTTGTTTGTACAGGGAATCCGGTGAGCCGAGCAAGAGAAAGTCATATTTACCGGCAGATAAGCAATTTTTGATAACTAGAAATGGTAATTGATTATTCTTGCATTCTTTGTATTGCTAGTTTTGCTTAGAAGAAGTATGTTATTGTGATCATGGATTTACAATTTAGTTTTCGTGGTATGTTTCTATTAATAAAATATTATTATAAATTTTTCAAGGACTTTTTCAAAACGTTTAAGAAACACCAATAAAATTAGTGAACAAATTAAGTGCTAAGTTAAGCAAAATGAGGTTGTTATGATCACTATATTAATGTATATTTGATCTTGAGGTTGTTATCTTCAATTTGTTCCAGAAGTTTATACGCTAATTGGATAAATATTATGGAACTTTATAATTTTTTTTCCCTCTTACTTTATTGTTCGGTAGTGATTGTTTTCATCATCATTTCCAAGCCTATATAATGTCTAGCACCAAATATAACAAGTCATGAGTTTCTTAATTTGGTCGGCGTAAGCATGTGGTTTTAGCTTCTTTTTCTACTTTGTTGACTTCTTTAAATCTTTGTTATTGCACACAGTCCCCTGTTTGCGTAGAGCTGCCTCAATAGAAGAGGAATATGAGGCTGCTGGAGGTGAAGTTTTACTTGAAAACGAGGACGATGATGGTTGGCTAGCTACTCATGGCAACCCAAATGGTATGTCAATTGTCTGTTCATTTGGGTAAATTTGTCTTTTTGATTAAGTAATTCGCCAATCATGTTTGAATTCATGCCTTTCTTTATCTAGAAAACAAAAACGAGGATGAAGACGTACCTTCCATGGAGACTCTAGAAATCAGCAAGAAGAATAAAATACAGTCAATATCATCTTATTTTGGAGGTGAGGAAGAGGAGGAGATTCCAGACATGGAAGAATTTGAAGAAGCGGACAATCTTGTAGAAAATGATCCCGTAAGTTACACTATTAATAGAGTAGCTAAATTTTCCGTGATCACGAATATGATAATAGGTCGACTTGCTAAATTTTAAATGCAATTAAGTGAAGTTGAAATAATATCTGAATTCTTGGATGGCAAAGTGAAGTGAGCCTGGAAGGGTTAAGACCCTTCCTTCGAGACTTGTGTTTAAGTTAAATTCCTTTCAATAGAACTTTCTTCTATTCCTCTTAAAATCCACTTCATGCATTCTCATATAACTTAATGATGCAGGCGACATTAAATACAACATACCTTGTGGCTCATGAGCCTGATGATGACAACATTCTCAGAACCCGAACATATGACCTTAGCATCACGTAAGAAAAATATATTTTGAGAACTGCTACTATTAATGGTTAAAATACTGGTAATGTGATGGTGGCTCTTCTGTCTCAGGTATGACAAATATTACCAAACTCCTCGTGTCTGGCTCACTGGATATGATGAGGTCAGTGTCACTGATTTTTTTCTCTTTCGTTTGTCTGCATATATCGATGAATATTAAATGTTACATGATAATTTTTTCATTCTTCTCTCTGTCTTCATTGTTTAATAAATCAAGTAAAGTTTTCAGCTAGCACTGTGACTTTTTAGTCCAGATATGACAGATTTTCCATTTAACAATTTGTATAAGATATGTTGGTTATCATTGACAGTCAAGGATGCTTTTGCAACCAGAACTTGTTCTTGAAGATGTTAGTCAAGACCATGCACGCAAAACGGTGATTATTGAACCTTAATTGAGTACTTTTGAAATACTATCATAATATGTACTTCTCAATTATATATATTGTTTTACTCTCTAAAAAAATTATGTATTGTTTTGAAGGTTTTTTGAGCATTAGATTATTAACCATAATGAAGTACTTTATATATAATGCTTGTATCTTATTGTTTACTTCCCAATTATGTTTCTTTACGATGATATCAGGTTACGATTGAAGACCATCCACACTTGCCTGGAAAACATGCTTCTGTACATCCATGCAGACATGGGGCCGTCATGAAGAAAATCATTGATGTTTTAATGTCACGAGGAGTAGAGCCCCAAGTTGACAAGTAATTACATTTTCTTCTACCTTCCCAACTTAGAGCCATAGTTTGTTTCCATATAAAAAAAATAAGTTTCCTCGTTTCTAAAATGCATTGTAGATTCTATAGTGTAATTAGCCAAGTGTGGAGAAAGGAAAAGAATCGAAAATCAATGCCTCTTATTATCTCTTTTTTTTTTCCTGGAAATATAAGCTTAGTAGCATATCTGTAATTAGCGGTGTAGAATGTGTAATATTTTTTCTATTGGAGACTCAAAAGATACACGTGTGGGCTGCAAATGCTTGCTTTTTTTTTATGTGCTCATTTTAGGTCTTATATCGTAGCTTGATGCAAATACTGTAACAACTGAATATTGAATTTTTCTTTTTTTTTTTTCCGTAAACCCATACTGTATCCTAAGCACCGTTCGCTTCTTACAGGTACTTGTTCTTGTTCTTGAAATTTATGGCTTCTGTAATTCCAACGATAGAATATGATTACACGATGGACTTTGATCTGGGGAGCTCTAGCTCATGATTTCGAGGTAAATTCTACTGATCCTTTTTTATGCATGCGTTTCTCTCTTGAATTGATCTATTTGTCTATATTTCATATGCTTTGTGATTTGTACCTTGCTTTTTTTTTTTTATTTCTTGCAGATTGGTTCTTTGAGTTTGCATAGCACATCAAAAGGTGTTAGTGTACGTTGCTCTTTTGATTTGCTTACTGCTGCAATTGTATATGAGTGTAAAATTACTAGCACATTCATACGTGTAATGAGAGAGTTAAATGTTTTCCTTGTTTTATTTCCAGCAAAATCTAAATAAAAAATCGTATTGGCATGCTTGCAGACACAAGTAGGACCAAAAATTAACCCCGATATAGTTTCGCATTGAGTTTAATAAATAAAAGTTAACAAAACGGCAAAAAACGTCCTAATTTGGAGTTTTCGTTACAAATTATATTACAGCACTTAATTTCGTCTTGTAACTTAATATTGTTTTTTAAATATCGTCCCACGTTGATTATGAGACGAAAATTGTGCACTTCTCTGTTAAATTGTCACATGGTTGTTTATGTGTCATGATGTGGCAAATTCTAGCATGAACAATTATACAGTATTACAAAGTTCGTCTCAAATTAATTATAAATTTTAATTTTTTGTTTTAAATTATATCAATTCGTCGAATTTCGCCCATAATTTATTATTTTGCATGAATTTAATCTCACTATTAAATTTATAATTTAATTTTAATGGAAATGACGATTTAGTTTTTAACCTTTTTAAAAAGAAAAAGAATATGAGATTTCGAAACTACAGCATTTTGAGGAAGGAAAAAAAAAGCCCGTGTCATTAGGAAAACATTGTGCGTTCTTTTTTAGTATTAATAAATATTAAAAAACTTATACATATATATGACGTAGATCAATAGTTTCTAAATTTTTTTTCATCAACTGACATATGTATAAGTTCTTTAATAGTATATGTTATCTAATAGTGGGATTAAATTCTTGTAAAATGGTAAATTATAGGATGAAATTTGGTGAGTTAATATAGTTTTGGATGAAAAATTAAAATTGTAATTAGTGTAGGACTAATTTTATAATCCTGTATAATTGTTTATACTAAAAGTTGCCATGTAAGCAGCTTTGTGAAAATTCAACGGACACATGGTCTCAAAATTAACGCTGGGACGATATTCCAAAAAAATATTAAATTACGTAACGAAATTCAGTAAGGTAATATAGATTGAGACGAGAACCCAAAATCGCTAATTAGTTTAGAATGTTTTATGCAATTTTGCCATAAAAGTTTGTGTTGAAGACAAAAAAGATTGAAAGCTCAATTTGGGAAATTAGGAATTTAGGCCCCTTTTGGATCGGTTTTGGTTCTGTTTCGCCATGTTTCGGTGTTTCAAATTTGTTTGAATGAGTTTGGTGAAACATTTGAAACATGACTTGAATTGATTTTGGTTGAAATATTTTGATAGTAATATAATAGTAAAATAATAGTTAGTGGGTTTTGAGAATTTGAGATATGATTTGGATTGAGTTTGGATGTTGGTATTTGGGGGTGAAAAGTTAATGACAACATGTCGCAGCATAGACTTTATAAAAGTAGTATATATTATTAAATAGTGTAATAATTGAGATTGTGATAATAATAATATTGTTATGATTGAGATGATGATTGTAATAATATTATTGTAGTATTAATTTTGATAATTAATAATAATAATAATTAAATATAGGTGTAAAATTAAATAGTACTACATATATAATTTTTTATACGCTATTTAAAAATTAATATAGTAAATTAGTAACAATAAATAATTATATATAATAATAATGGTTAAACAGTCATTCAAATATAATTTAGTAATGATAAAAGTTTTCACTGATATATAATTAATAATTATTAGACAATAATTGAAAATAAAATAATATTCAAATGATGATTCATTTGAAAACGTATAATATCGCTCGAAACACAAGTACTGCATTAATCAAAACTACATCACATAAGTTTACAAATAGTTCAAAAAAAAAGTTTACAAATAGCACATAAATTAAAATAGTTATTTTGAATGAAGAGTAAATAGCTTATTTAGTCCTCCTTATGGATCAAATTTCACATTTTCGTTCCTTTTAAATATTTTTGTACCAGATTCGTCCCTCTTATCAATGTAATGTATCACATTTGTCCATCTTACAACATATTATTCCCTCTTAAATCACATTTGTATCAAATTGGTCCCTCTTATCAATGTGTTAGTGATTTTCGAATGTGATATACTACATTGATAAGAGGGACCAATCTGCTATAAAAAAAATTAAGAGGGACGAAAGTGCAAAAATTAATCCATAAGAAGGACCAAAAGCACAATTTACTCTATTTTAAACTTATTAAAGACATCTTAGTTGAAATCTCAGCAGCCAAATCTATGGGAACCAGTGTGCACCATTGTTTTGTTCTGGATTATAATTAGATGTAGGGCTGGGATCACGAAAACGAGAAAATTGGGGTGATTGTCGGCCACCATCAATCCTCCCAATCCTAGAATGTCGACTGTTGCTACTGGAGGTAGGTGTATAATTGCGACCTACAAAACTTGGATCATCCGATCTTCCCACAGATTCAGTACGAGGATCATTCTGATGCATACTTGGATCATCAAAAACATACTGGAGGTCATTCCAACGGGCTTCTCCAGTAAATCGATATTTTGCTGCTTCAGGAAATGCATGCTCTCAAATAAGATAATAATTTAATTACCTCTACAATTTATTGTCAATATCAACCTCAAAATAAAGAATGCTTTCAAACCTGAAATGCCCACACTTCGTAGTCGGGATCGTGAAAGATAATGAACAAAAGATAATAAACCATGCATAAACGATAATATATGTTAAATTGTTAATAGATAATGAACAAACAAATATTTTACTTTAACTAGTGCATAATGAACAAACACAGTCTGTCCATGTGCATGTTTATTATCTTTTGCACAGTCTTTGATAATGAACAAACACAATCTTTGATAATGAACAAACAAAGATAAGGAGAGAGAGAGACATATGCATGTGGAGACGTGCATGTGCACACAACAATAGTCAACTATCTTATCATTTACTTTAACTTTGCAGGTCACACGAAGCAATTCTGTCGGCAACTGAAAATATTGGGCCAAACATACGTTTGACTGAAAATATTGAGTCAAACGCGAAAATGATCCATTTTGGCCCAAATGTTGGGCGAAACAATTGGGCCAAAATGGATCCAAACAGGCCCTTAGTCTTCAGCGTTCGTTTTGATTTTGTATTTATTTTTTGTTTTTTGTTTTGTTTATTAGTGTTAGCACTTTTAATAAGTGAGTAGCACTTTAAGTTAGTTAAGTTAACCGACGTCTTTGTTTGTATATATAAGGGGTTCGAACCCCATGTAACTCATTACACATTCTTTACAAATAATTTTTCTTCCATCTCCATTTTTTTGATCATTTCTTCTTAATTACAAACACAAATACACAATTAAGTTTGATTATGGAAATCATATCAGATTCCAACAGCTTGGTTACTATACTAAATTGGACAAAATATACATAACAAGTTTGGTTTTTGTTGGCATGATTAATGTTTATCAGATTATATTTCGTTTAATCAATTAACTGAAAGTACGAACCAAATTTGATGTGGAAGAAGGAAATCTTACTTACACAACTTCAATATAGATCAAATAATATATATATATATATATATTAGGAGCTAAGTAAAGAATTCATTAATCAAGGAAACACAGAAAACATGAGATGGTCGGGAAGACTCTAAACTAGACGCCAAACTTTTGATATCATCAAAGATGTGACCAAGTGTGCCAAACGATCCGTACGGATTTGAAATGCCTTTGATAACCATTAAACAATCACCCTCAAGGATAATATGGTTCCATCCCCGAGTCACCCCAAAACCTAAAGCACGAAGAGCAGCCAAAGCCTCAACTGCTTCGGGATCTAACAATAAGTGAATTTTTTCCGAATTCCAGCCTACACATTCCCTTGAACTATTCCGGGCGATCATCCCAAAACCAACAAATTCACCATAACTAGAGAACGCCGCATCAACATTAATTTTATTAAACAAACCTAGTGGGGCTGCCATTTCGAGTTTGAACAATTAGGTGCTGAAATTCGTAAAATGTCAGTAGCATTTTCGTATCTGTTGTAAAATTCTTGAATAAGAAAAATTAATTCCATAGGTTCAATATCTTCCTTCTCCCAAAGAAGCCTATTTCTCGCATACCAAAATCCACCAAATCAAAGTCATATTCGATCCAAATTGTTTGGCATCAATCTTAGAACGTAAAGAGTCAAACCGTACCTCCACATCATTACTATCGGTGTTGTAAATTCAAAATGGTGTACCAGACTTGGCGAGCTTATGAACATCATAAGAAGCAATGAATGATGGATTCAGCGGCATGGTCGTATCTTGGACAACAGTCGTCTAAGGATACTCATCTTTGTACAATAGTTCCAACTTCCAAGCAAATAATTTCACTTTAATTAGGTGGCGCTGATACTCTCCAAATCCAGCTCCAACCCGCGAGACTCCTGAGCTCGGACCCCCAGTTCTAGCTTCCAAATCCATTTGATGAATATCTCGGATTAATCTATATGCTAATTTAACCAAGTATACTCCCGAACGTTTAAAATGCCATATTAAACGGTCCTCCCCAATATGAGAGCTCAGCGGAATAGGTAAAATAAGATTTGCCTAGCTCCTCTTTGCTGAAAATTGCTTCCACGAGCGATCGGTCCCAAGATCGAATATGTAGAGGTGTCAAATAAGGAATTTACTACACTGTTTGGGTGGATTATATGGGGTGGAGAGGTTACTTTGAATGAATGTGATGTGGGTAATCATCTATCGCCCCAAATTTGAACTGTGTTCCTATCTCCAATCCTCCAACGTGTTTAAATTAAGAACTGGATAAAATATATTAAGAACTATAAAATTTCAAAAAGTCCAAATTGACATAACAAATGATAAATCAAATTATATTATATAAATTGATTTATCACATGAATGCTATTTAAGATTGTGTAATGTAATGCTAGAGTGATTTTGGTATCTCCTACGCCCATAAGATAGTTAACTTTTTGTTATTTTGACATGTGTCGATAGGAGCGTGACACAAAAATGATACACAATTGTGATACAAAAAGATATATATCACAAATTAGTGATAATAGTTAAATTATTATCACTTTGTCATTTATTATTTTGTCACTAAAATTTAATTATTTTGAATATAAAGATAATTATCTCTATCTACTTGACAACAATAGTTTTCAATATTTCAGCTTAATAGATATTTTCAGCAACAATCTATTATCAGTTTATCACATGGAATATTAATGTACAACTTCTCAATCAATATCTCAAAGCCATTAAAAATGATTAATAAACAATAATAAGGTGTCACTGTCCTTCCATATATCTTAAAAAATACCCGATATTATTATGTGTTATGTGAAACCTGCACAAAACTACCAGGTAATTTTTTTTTTTTTTTTGCAATAAAATCCCTTGTACCTTAAAAAAAACCCTACATAAAATACATAATACCCATTAATTACTAACAACGTTAATTTTTAATTGAATTGGTTAAATTATCCTAAATATATTAAAAGTAAAAGGTGGGTTTTTTGCAAATTAGGCCCAAATTAGCACAATCGGGCCACTTAATCGGATTGTATATTTAGTTTGGTTGGGCTGACAAAAACACGGGCAACCCGTAGTTATCCGGGGTATGTGTGGGCCAGCCCCTTAATTTGCCCGATTCTAATTCCTCCTCCTACCCATCAATTAGGTAATCCGGCCCAGTTTCGATAAAAACTTTCATACTTTCCCCAGAAGTTTGAAAGTAGTTACACCAAAATTGCCACTGGTAAAAGACGTCAGATAAAAATTATAATTCCCTCCATTCCTATTTTCACTTCCCCTTTCATTGTGCAGGTAAATTCCCCAACCCTAGCCCACCATTTTCAACTCTTCAAGTTTCATAAAGTAGCAATAATATTTGGTTTAATAACTTCTTCTTTCTCATCCATTCATGGTTTGAGTTCAGCAGTACACGGATTTGCAGCAAATAAGTTCGAAGGATCATCAACTTTTTAGATTGAGTATTTTTGGATTGAAGTCGGGTAGATGCATAACTTCTTTAATGAAAAATTGTGGTTCTTCAATTTTGGGTTTTGTGAAGTTGTGTGATTTCCATGTATTATGGTTTAGTTTTTCAATTTCTGATTAAATTTGTAAGTACTTAGTAAAATTCCATGTGGTTTGTTTATGTGGTTATTGGTTTCTGATTAAATGCATACTTGGTAGATCTTATGGATTTAGGAGCTCAAACCCAAAGAAATTAATTTATTAATGGTGGAAGTGAGGCAGAAAAGCAAGAGGGAGAATGAAGCCTGAGAGAGAGAGAGAGAGGCGGGTGTGGAGGGCAAAAATGTCGTTTCACATTAATCGGTCAAATCGAACGGAAAATTAAATAATTGGGCTGACCGTAATTTTACCTCGAATTAGGAACCGAACATCCAATTCAATTGTTGGGCCGAGTATTAAATTTGCCCTGACTAGCAATTGAACATATTATTATTTTGGCAAATGAACACAGCCTAAAAGTATTGCTTATTCAGTGATAAGTCTTCCTATTATTATTGACTTTGCCTTGATAAATGATAAGTTTTCCTATTATTATTTAGGTCAAATTACAGAAAATATCCCAAATTAATTAATAATTTTGGATTTTCGTCTCAAATTATATTATCTCATCGAATTTCGTCCCACAATTTAATATTTGTTTGAAATATCGTCTCAAACTAAATACTAATTTTGATTTTTCGTCCCAATCTATATCAACTCGTCGAATTTCGTTCTATAATTTACCATTTTGTATAAATTTAGCCTCAATGTTAAATTTTTAATTTAACGAAAGTGACGATTCAATCTTGTAATTAGTTTGGAAAAATATAGAGTGGAGAGTACTTGTAGAAAGACAAAGAAAGAAGGGTCATTCTTATCCTTTCAACAAAGTCATACATCCACATACATAAACAATTGTCCGAACCTAGCTCCGAAGCTGAGTCCATAGGATACGTTGGGTGCAAGGAATCGACCTGCTCCTTTCCTTAATTTATTTGATAGAATAATTATATAATTTTTCATGTTAAAATTTACCACGTCATACCACGTAAGTAGTCATGTGGTAATTTAACGGCAAATGCATAATTTGCGTCTTATAATTAACGGTGAGATGATATTTCAAAAAAATATTAAATTACGGAACGAAATTCACCCAATTTAATAGTAATGAAAATTCAAACCAGTGATTAATTTGGGACGACTTTCACAATTTTGCCTACTATTTAATAGTAGTAAGTTCATCCGAGTCCAGCTGCTAAGCATGTGCATTGAATTCTTCTCTTCACATATTGACTTTGCCTTGATAAATGATAAGTCTTCCTATTTAAGTATTATTTAATAGTAGTAAGTACATCCTAGTAGTCTTAAAAAAAAAATACATGCGAGTCCAGCTTACATTGAATTCTATTGGTTAGATATTTAATATTTTTAAATTTGTATTAATCTCCTATGGTATTTATAAATTTAATTAACTGACACCGTCGTCACATCACAGGTATTACTATTATTATTCAAATGAAGATTGCCATTTTACAGCCAGACTATTCTTTTTGTTCATTTGATAGAGGAACCAAAAAGCAACGCAACCAAAAGATGCCAGATCGAAGCTCTAGTTTTTGCATTATTTAAAAAATGCCAGATCAAAAAATGTTTTCCTTGTCTTATTTCCAACAAAATCTAAACAAAAAACCGTATTGTAAGGGCATGCTTGCAGACACAGGTAGGACCAAAAATTAACCCTGATATAGTTTTCACATTGAGTTTAATATTCCCTTCGTCCCAAAGTTTTTTATCCTTTTAGTTTTGATACGGAATTTTAAATAATTTGTTAAAAAAATAAATTTTTAAAATTTTTTAAAAGAGAAAGAAGGTCATATTTTGATATGTCCCATTATAGAAATAGGAGCAAGAAAAGTGGAACGACGGGAGTACATAAAAGTTTGGTAACTATAATACATTTGGTTTTTGTTGGCTTGATTAAAGTTTATCAGAGTATAATTCGTTTAATCAATTCACTGAAAATACAATCACAATTTTAAGTGGAAGAAGTAAATTTGAGGCCTATGTAACACAATTTCGTATTTATTCCATTTTACTAATACAACTTCAATACAGATAAAATAAAATGCAATATTTAAGAACTACAAAATTTTTAATTAAAGTCCAAACCTGACATGACAAATGAAATATCAAAGGTTCACAGTTCGTGCTCTGAGTTAGCAAAATGTTGATCGATTGGCGGCCAGTGGTGGTGAAAGTGAAATCATTTTTTTCTTGTATCATGCTATTATAATGATCCATAAATTTCGTTTGAATATATTTGTATATCACTTGAATGTTTTTTAAGATTGTGTAATGCTACAGTGATTTTGGTGTCTCATATATTCATGAGATAGTTCATTTTCAGTTAAATTGTCGTGTGACATAAAAATAATTAATAATTATGGGAAAGGAAGATCTCACAAACTAGTGATAATATTTAAATTTTTATTACTTTCTAACTTTAATTTTTTGTCAGTACAATTTGATTTTTTCGTATTAGTATAAAAATATTTATCTCCGGCTACTTGAGAACAATAGCTTTCAACATTTCACATTAATTGATGCTTTCAGAGACAACCTACTAATACTATTACATGGAGTATTAATGTAAGGAAAATTCTAGGGTGTCGTTACGTTATGTGCCGCTAATACCACACAAGGTGTATCACATTCTATAGTACATGATCACATTACATAGTATTAACCCCATATATTTAGTATGACCATCACATCATGCAGTATTTATTCAAAATTAGGTGGTATTACCATGCAATGTGTGTCACTTAATGTAAAACTTATAAAATAGTTAATTAGTTAACCAACTACTGCTCTGGCTAGTTAGCTCAATTAATGAATTCTATGAATCTCAAGGCCATTAAAAATGATAAATAAACAATAAAATGGTGTCATTGTCTGTTCATATATCTGAAAAATATACAATATTATTCTATATTATGCGAAACATATATAAAATTACCCGATAATTTTTTCTGCATTAAAATTTCTTGTATTTTCAAAAACCCTACAAAAACACCAAATACCCATTAGTTACTATTACCGTTAATTTTTAATTGAATTGTCTAAATCATGGGAGCGGATTTTCTATCACACATTGGTGTCTCACCTTTGTGTCACACCAATATAAGATAGACATGTGTCGCCCTCTCAAAATTGATTATGTACTAGATAACATACACTAAAACTTAACATATATTTAAGGTAATTAATTAAGGGGTGAAATACAATTCCTCCCTTAAAGTATGAGGGTGGTATCAGTTACCTCCTAAAGTATCAATTGTAACACTTACCTCCCTCTATTATAACTTTATTGTGTTTATTCCAAAAATACCCCCACCCCTTTAGTAAATAATAATTTTTTTATTCCTTTATCAAAATAAAATTGTATCTTTATTAATTATGAATCCATTCATCCAAACAACTTTATGTTTTATTTTCTTCATTTTTTTTGTTACCTTCCTTTTTCGATCTCAAATTCTTTTCTTCATTTTCATCACATTTTTCATAACCGAAGGAAACAAAGATATGAAGAAATTGAAAGATAATATTGTTTGGTGGATGGATGGATGAATTCATAATTAATAAAAAAATATTTTTTGATAAAAGAATGAAGAAATTAACACATAATAATATTTGGTATTAAACTTGAATTTTGCGAGAAATAATTTGAAGGATAATTAATCAGTATTTTGAATAATAATTCGTGTCGAATATAAATGAGATAATTATCACCAAATAAAAACTCACAAAAATATAAAGAAAAAAATTGAGATAGAATTAAAAATAAATTGAAACATAAAATAAAGAAAACAAATTGAAACATAAATAAAGAAAAAGGAAAGATAAAAATAAAGAAAAATTTGAGACCATAAAACCGCAGGAAAAAAAATTAAGAAATTAAAACATAATGTCATTTGGTGGATGAATGGATTACTAATTAATAAAGAGACAAATTTATTTTAATAAAAAAAAATTATTATATATGTAAGGGCCGAGGTATTATTAGAATAAAAACTACAAAACTATAACAGGGGGGAAGTGTTATAATTGATACATAAGGGGGGTAACTGATACCATCCCCATACTTTAAAGGGATAAACTGTATTGCACCCTTAATTAAGATATGATTGTAAAGTAAATAAGGAAAGAGATAGAAAAAATGTTATTAAGAAAAATCTCTTGCATTTTAATGGTAGAGATCATGGCCCCTCCTTCTAAAAATCTCAATCAAAGTTCTGCCAGTTTTTTTCATAATTTTGCTTTGATATATTGCATATACATTTTTTAATCAAAAATATTCAAATGTTTTCAATGTATTTCAAAAGGTTAAATGAATGGGAAATAGAAACGATTAGATGTGACTAGCAAAACACATAGAACAATGTAAGATTGATGAAAATGAGATAACATCAAAGTAATTGAAGTGAATAGAGTAAATTCTCATTGGCTCAAGGAAGAAGAAGACAATAGAAATTTTCCCATGTCAGATGAAATTAGGGATTGCTTAGTTTGATCGTCGAAAGAATTAGTTTATTTATTAAGCGTGTATTTTTTTTTGGTTTAGCATTTTTCTTTTTCTTTCTTTCTCTCGACTTTTTATATATATATATATATATACTACTAGAAATGTGAGTTTTAGCCACATCTAATTAGCTACGGTAAAAAAAGTAGTGGCCAATTGACATTTGAATCGGTTACTGGGCCGATTAAAAAAATGTTCAACTTATCCGCCACAGCCCACCTTATTAGATATAGGAACAAATGCCACGGCCACTTTTCCATTTCTTTTTCTTTTTCCTTCTTTCCCCATTTATTCCACACTTGATATTTCATTCTAATTAATGTTTATTTCTCTTTCCCGTCTTCATTCTAATTCACGCATACAATGTTTATTTCTCTTTCCCGTTTTCCTCATTTTTCAAAATCGAAGTTCATCTTTCATAATCGGCTCAATTTCAGTTGACAGTGCTCAATTTCGATTGACAGTCGGCTCAATTTGAGTTCGAAATCGGCTCAATTTCAGTTCGAATCAGCTCAATTTCAGTTCGAAATCGGCTCAATTTCAGTTGACAGTGCTCAATTTCGATTGACAATCGGCTCAATTTCAGTTCGAAATCGGCTCAATTTCAGTTCGAATCAGCTCAATTTCAGTTCGAAATCGGCTCAATTTCAGTTTGAATCAGCTCAATTTCAATTCCAGTTCATAATCCTATTCTCACTCAAGGTAATAGTATTTCAGCTTTATGGGCATTCTTCACTGAACTTGTAAGCTTTTAAGCATTATCGTTTTTTGGTAGAAAATAAATCAAAATATTGCTGCAAATTATCAATCCAGTGATATGTAATGTTGAGAGCGTTCTATTGCTTCATTTGAAAATAGGTGTACTTGCCCTTGAGATTTTTCAGTGAACATGCTAACATGGATACATATAAATGCCACCAAGTTATATCTTGTTAATAGGAAAAATAATAGAAGTGCTTTTCAGTATTTTGTTAAGTTTTATTTGATTTTGATGTTTCAGCTTCTGCAATAATTAGAAAAATAGTGATAATATAAAAATCATTCAAATTAGAAGTAAGTTAAGACTTGTTTGTAGCTTTTGTTAGCAGCAAAGCTTTTCAAAAATAGCAAAATTCAGCTATCATTCTTGTTTTTATGTGGTTTCTTTCCAGATAATGCTACTTAACTTGAGGAAAGAAATACTTCCATTCATTACAAGCACAGAAAAGCAGCATATAGTTGAAGATGTTAATGATGATTGTTCTGATATTCTTGTTGTAAGTGATTCAATGGCTATTGCAGCTCACAATGAGGATGCAAATGTAGCGTTGGTCGGCCACACGTAAGTTAGAATTTTAAAGTAAGTCAGTTATTTTAATGATTTGTTTTCTTAATTTGGTATTCATTGTAGTTATTTGATCAAGGGAATTTTGGCAAATGGAGTATGCTTTACTGCTTATACATATGCAGGGGAGCTACCTAGCTGTGCATTTGGATTTAATAGTCATGGACTGGTATTATTAATTCTTTCTACAAGTTTGGAAAAAAAACACTATTCTAGTTTGAAAATAATACGGATTCCCAAATGCGCGGGTCAAAATTGAGGTTGTTTTTTGTTTACCTGAAAAAAACACACTAGTAATTTTCTGTAGGCTTTCACACTGAACTCTGTTCCACCATCCGAGCACGAGATAGCAGCCGGAGCAATAGGTCAGAACTTTATATCAAGGGACTTACTTGAAGCACAAAACATTGATGATGCATTAGCAGTAAGTATACTATTATAAATAAATATTTGAATATTCTTGAGATATGAAGCATTATCTGTTCTGTTTCAGAGGATTCAATCATCAGAGGTTTCTATAGGACATAGTTACAATCTGATTGACTTAAAAACACGGAGGATTTCGAATGTCGAAACAGCATCAAGAAACCGTTATTCTGCACATGAAATTGGAGCAGTGCCATTCTTCCATGCCAATATGTACATTCATCTCAAAGTTGACCAAGCAAAAGACGATAATTCGATAAGTAGACAGAAAAGAGCTGCCTTGTTGCCTAAGGGATCGAAGAACGACTTTCTATCACTTCTTGGAGACGAAAACAAAGCCGCCAAGTATCCTATCTACATGACAGGTGACTTTTTGTTCTAGATCTGGAACTATCTCCAGCCCAGCACACCATCACCATGATGCTACACCAGGTATAATTATCTGCTTTTAAGCTTATATTGGCATTATCTCTTATTTTTCTTGTGAAAACGATTGATTTTATGGAAGTTAGTGTTAATGGAGATAGTGTTGAATCTTTGGCTAGTAGATTTGGGGTTAGATTGGATAGTGTTGAGAGTGTTAATGGGCTTAGTTTTGAACTGGATTTTAGTGCAGTAATTTGCTTTAAATTAGTCTTATGCATATGGAACGGTAAGATTAAGGTTAGGCAAACAATATTTAATTATGTACAAGGTGTTTCTGTGAAAAATAATAATTAAGGATTTATGTGAAAAAGCAAAGTGCCAGTTTGCAATTGTAATAAATAGACTTAATCTAGTTTTGAATTGAGTATGATTAAATAAAGCATAAACATATGCATATATATTAGATACTATTTGTGAGTGTTTTTTGGCAAAATGGGGGAAAGTTTACAATTATAATGTGAGTGCTTAATCATTTGCTCATCAAGAAATAGATGTGTGTTTAAGTAGTTTCTTAAAGAATTGGCCACGTGGAGTTTACAATACACAATGGTTGGTATGTTTGTTGGTGTACCTGGCGCCTACATTAGGTGGCTTCAACCTTGTTGGCTTGGTGATGTAGATGTTAATTTCAGGTGAAAGGGGTCCTTAGGATATTGCCTACTCCAGCCTATTTTTCAATACAATGTTCTGTTTGGTTGGGCTTTCTTTATCATGTTTACAGATCTTTTCATGCCTAGAAACAAATGTGGAATTACAGTAAAAAACTTGAGCAAAATCTGAAATTTAATCAAGTTGTACGATTCCCTTTGAGACTTTGGGCTAAATGATGAATCTTTGTACTGATATATGATATATATATATAAGAAATCTTAATGAACGAAAGTTTAATGGCAAGTTCAGAATAATATCAGTTTCTTGTTTGGATTCAAGGGTGATGCAGTCATAAATCAGAATCGACCCAATTTTCGAATAGATGAAATTTGTGGCTGTTTTAAATGTTTTGTACAGTGGTTGATCATGTGTATTGGTAATTCATTGTTTTAACTGTCATATTGTCCTACTTTGAATGCAGAATACATTGATAGATAAAGCAACTCAAGAACCTGAAGGAAGTGCAATTCTTGAGACATGAATCCAGTACGTATGGAGGAAGTGCAAGTGGAAATTCAAGTGATCTATAGACACAAATCATGGTAATATTTGACAATTTTTTTAAAGTATAGAATATTATTAATGAAGATATTGCATTTGTTCAATAAATAGTGAGGTGCATTTTGAAGTGACATGCTTAATAGACTTAATAGACACAAATCTGGGTAGCTTGCTCTGTTTGTTGAACTGCTTTGATAATTATAGATCAAGAGTTGATGCATTGTCGCTAAATTTAAGTTGCTAATTTTAAGAGCTTATTAGAAACTGTTCTCTGTATTTATATATGGGTTAATTTAGACATCTACTTGTTGTGCTAAGTTTCGTTTCATGTGAATGGATCTGACTTTTTAAACCAAGTTGTTTTTCTGATTGATTTTTCCTCTCAAATTTTGCAACAAGGGTAGAACTAATGGTACAATATTTTTTGAAATATAATAATGAGTAAAAAGTCCTCCCTGTTTTGATTAAGATTTCAAACTTGTTGTGCTTTGTTCAGATTATTTAACTTGATATGATCTCTAAGATATTAAAATGTTAGGGATTGGGATTGTGAGATGGGTATTGTTATAGAAGGCATGTTCATGAAGGAAGAGTGTTGGAGAATAGAGTGAGTGTATAGAGGCTAATACTGATATTTGTGTAGGTTTATAACTAACTAGTTTAGTAATAAAAATTCATTCATTCATTCATTTTAGTGGATAGCTTTGTGCATATTGTTTTATTCATTTTAAAATCTTTTTGCAATGTAAATATTTTATCATAAAGTACTATCATAGAAAGTTTTGGTTATAGGCTCTTTACATGAATTTGCTAATTGGGACATTATTGTTGGATCCTTGTGTTTTTCCTCCCTTGATGATAATAAGATTGTAGATCTTTTCTGGTTCATATGATTCATTTGCATATTTGTTCTGATTGAAAAACAAACATTTTCTAATTTGTCCTTTATGATTGTGAACATTTTTTTTCTAGGTCTTGTTGGAGTTCTTGGAAGTAAGGAATTTGCCAGAGGATTGAGATCTTCAATTAAAAGAGGAGTTTTGCGGGTTATTTTGAATCTGATGAAAATTTTGGTTTTCCTTTTTCTTTACGACTTATGTCTCTTGTACTTGCTGGATTTTGAGCAATTATGGTAATTCTAAACTTGATGAAAATTTTTGTTGTGCACAAAATATTTTGGTTATTGAGAAGGAGAATGAAGAAAATTGAACATTTGATAATTGGGATATTGTTTAAATATTTAGAGAATTGGAATAGGGTTATAAAATGTAATTATTTATTAAATCAATATGCATGTTATTGTGGATATCATCATCCAAATAAATAGAATTCCCTAAAAAATAAAAATAAAAATAAAAATTCTATAGGCCACGGCCAAAAAGTTGTGGCCAAAGTTCATAAACTAATATCCTTAATTAATGCCACGGGAGTATTAGCCACGGTTTTTTGGGTGGCCATAACATTGGCCATGACCATTAGCCGTGGCCAATGTATTGGATACCCTCTTTAATAAATCGGAAAGTTGCCGTGGCTTTGTCGAGGCCAATAGCTATTGGCCACCCCAACACTACTATTGGCCACGGCTATGAGCCATGGCTAAAAGTCATTATTCTTGTAGTAATTAGTTTGTATAAATAGGTGACTTGCATTTGTATTTGGAATAAGCTAACTTCAACAATAGTTTTCCTCTTTTCAATTTTTTGTCAATTTGTTCATCAATCATATTCAATAAACAATTCAATTATATCAATTTCAAATTCAACAATGAGAGAGTAAACCAATGATGAATTTGAATTAAAAAATTTAAGAATGGTGAAGAAGAAGAAGCCATAATCTTTACCATAAAAATGCAGAGATTTTCTTTAATTACCTTTTTTCTATCTTTTTCCTTGTTTAAGTTACATTCATTTCTTAATTAATTGCCTTTAAAAATATGTTAAGTATTAGTGTATGTTATTTGGTATATGATCAATATTGAGACATGTTTTTCACACATTGGTGTGCCACAAATATGTTACAAATTCGTTCCCCTAAATCACCCCTACATATATTAAAAATACAAGGGGCTTTGTGCAACCATTCAAAAATACAAAATAGTTTCGCACAAACATTCAAAATTATAAGGGAGCTTTGATTGAAAAAATTATGCAAAAAATAATAAAATTCGCATATTGTTTGCGTGGAACACATGTGCATTGTACAATTCACGGAATGAGGCGGATTGAGCGTACGGAATTTGATGGAAATTTGAGATTTTCTTTGATGAAAAGCACTGCTCCATTCATTACCCCAATTTTTACCCAATCAAATAAAATATCAGTTAAATTCATCATTAATTTATACGAATTGAAACATATAAACTGTTATCAGTTTAATAGACGCTCTATGCTACTAAGTTTAAGTATGTAAACGAGGGTAATATTGTTTTGTTACATTTTCTGGAGATACAAAAAATAAAGGGGGTCGATAAGCTTATTTTATTAGAATACAGAGAGTTGAAGTGTCATTTAAATTACCACATAGAGTAAAAGTATCTTTTAATAAAAACACGTGGAGTTAAATTGCTATTTACTCCCCCAAACCTGATTGACGACTTTTATCAGTAAACTGCTATTCACTCCTCGACAAGAATGGAAGGAGTCACATGTATTATTATTATTAAAATAGACTAAAAAAAAAAAGAAATAGACTCAAATGATATTTTACCATAAACTTAATGATAGGTGGCCGGTGGAGAGTGGAGTAATAAAGTAATGTTTATTATAGCTGTTAAGCAAGTAGTTTGAATTGTATTGATTAGATATTAAATACTTTTAAATCTGTATTAATCTATGCTGATTATAATAAACTTAATTAACTGACATCGTCGTCGCATGTATTATTATTATTATTCAAATCAAGATTGCCCGCCCGCCATTGACGCCCCTTCAGTTCATTTTACAGCCAGAGCAATAGAATAGAGACTATAATATTAGTTTTGTTCATTTGATAGAGGAATCAGAAAAGCAACCAACACAACACAAACCAAAATACCAGATCTGGAAAAATGGCTCACGAAGCTCTAGTTTCTCTAAATCTGATGATTGAGAGCTTTCTAAATATTCCAAAATGCCGCAATATCTTTCTTTCCATCCATGTAACAAAATCAGTCCACCAAGAAGTGTGGTCCTTAAAATCAATTCTGGAATTGGATCATTTCAAAGAGAGCGAGAGATTAGTTGTTTTGAAAAGAGAGATCCTGGAGACAGTACCTAAATTCAGAGACCTACTCCAAGACCATATAAACAAATGTCTACTACTTTTTCCAGAATCTCAAAGTCTCTATGGAGGTGGGAGTAGTAACGAATTGATCTTCTCCCAAGATTTGGAGAAAGTCAAAAAAGAAATGAGATCCTTTGCGGAAACGATGGAGAAAATCGAAAAAGAAATGAGACCCTTTGAGGAAACGTTGGAGTACCACTACGCAAAATTAGATCTAAAAATAGGCAACAAGGTGTCTCCACTTGCTGATCTTGATGAAGCTCTTGTTTCTCTAGATCTGATGATTCGGAGCTTTCTTAATATGCCATACTTCAATAACTTCCATCTCTTCGGGGATACAAAAGCAGTCCATAGAGCATTATGCTCCTTAAGATCAACTTTCCGACTGCTGGGTCATGACAAAGAGAGCGTGATCAGGTTAAATGCTTTGAAAGAAGAGATGATGGAGGCAATTCCTAAATTCAGAGACATACTCCAAGACTATATAAACAATTGTCAACTACTATTTTCAGAATCTCAAAGCCTTGAAGATGAGAGTAGGTCTGAATTGATCTTCTACCAATATTTGGAGAAAGTAAAAAAAGAAATGATTTCCTTAGTGAAAACGATGAAAAAAATCAAGGAGGAGTACAATGTAGAAGATCTGAAAACAAGCAACAAGGGGTCACCAATTGCCGATGAAGATTTTGGTGGAAACAAAGCACTTTATATTAGGGGAGTAAATGATGAAAACCTACGACAACTAATTAATAGAGTTATGGGAGAATCTCGCAATAGTATTATTTCAGTACAGGGTATGGCAGGTATAGGTAAGACTACTACTGTTAAAGCACTTTATAATGATCCAGTTATTTCAAAATATTTTGACATTCGTGGATTTGTCAGGGTTGGACCTGATTATCATGTAAAAGATATCTTGCTAGATATTTTGAGCTTGTTCCCTAATTATAATAATAAAATTTTAGTAATGAAAAAGGAAAAGCTTGAATTGCAACGGGACATACTCGGAAATCTGAAGGGATTAAGGTATTTGATTGTGTTCGATGATGTATGGGATATTAACCTTTTGTATGAAATTATGAGCACCCTTCCGGATGACCACAACGGAAGCAAAATTATCGTTACAACTAGGTTGTCGGATCTGCATATGTCTACCCTATCCGATTATGTTCACAAGATTAGCTTCCTGAATGAAGAAGAAAGTTGGGATCTTTTCTGCAGAGAGGTATTCGTTGAAGACCCCTGCCCTCCTGGACTCAAGAAAGTTGGAAAGAAGATTGTCAAAAAATGTGGAGGACTTCCTCTTGGAATAATTTCGATTGCCAACATCCTATCGAAAGCCGAGAAGACGATTAATTACTGGGAAAAGGTAGCCAAGGATGATAATTTTCTTGCCTTAGCTATAGAGGAAGGGTCACACATGTCAGATTCTCTATTTTTGAGTTACATTCATTTGCCTCCACATTTAAAAGAATGTTGTCTCTATTTTGGAGTTTTTCCTCTAAATCATGAGATCTCTGTATCTAAGCTCATCAAATTGTGGGTTGGTGAGGGGTTAGTCGAAGCAAAGTACTTTCAAACTTTGGAAGATACTGCACGGGGATATTTGGATGTTCTCGTTTCCCGTAATGTTGTTTTAGTTAGCCAACAGAGCTCCAGTGGCAAAATTAAAACCTGCAGCGCCCATTGTTTCTTTTGGCATCTCTTGGTTAGAGAGGCTGCAAATAAAAAGATTTTTCATCTCATAAATAGTTATCCCAGTGCTTTTTCAGAAGGTATACATTGCCAACGCAGGTTGTGCATCCACAAGAACGCTCTTCTTGGCTTCAAAATTATTTCTGAATCGATAGAATCAGTTTCAAATGTGCGTTCTTTTCTTTGTACTGGTCTTCAACATCAATATCCGGTATCAATATGTTCAGGTCTGACGTCTATCAAAGTGCTAGATGCCCTTGCAATCCGTTTATACGAGTTTCCGATTGGAATACTAGAGCTAGTTGAGTTAAAGTACATTGCCTTCACATATGATGGAAATCTCCATTCCTCCATATCTAGACTCAAAGATCTTGCATACTTGATTGTCCATCGATACCACCTGACAATCATCGATTCCTCTCCATCTTATATGCCGATAGAGATATGGAATATGCAAGAACTGAGACATCTTCAAGTCATGGGAAGGGACCTGCCACATCCCGTTGATGGTGCTAAGTTACCTAACCTCTTGACACTGCTAGGTGTGAGCGACCGCAGTTGTACAAAGGAGGTTCTGCGAAGTATCCCAAATCTAAAAAAGTTAGGTGTTCAGATTGTTTTACCACAGGGTATTTCTGAAACCTTGCATATATTTGATCACCTTGCCCTGCTCTCTAGACTCAAATCATTCAAATGCATCGTGACAAATCCCAATCCTAGGTCTCAGCAAGTTCTTCTCTTGCCAGAGTCAGTCTTCCCATCAAGTCTTACAAATTTAACTTTGAGTGGGTGTGGATTTGAATGGAAAGACATGTCAATAATTGGTACACTAAGAAATCTTCGAGTGTTGAAGTTGCGATGCTATGCCTTTCAAGGCCAAGAGTGGGTGGTAGATGAAAAGGAGTTCAAAGAACTTGAGCGTCTGCTACTTGAAGACACTGATCTGGTGCACTGGAGAGTTGGCTATGGTTGCTTCCCACGGCTTAAGCACCTAATCATTATGCACTGCTACAAATTGGAAAAGATCCCTTATGAGCTTGGAGATTCGAAAATTCTAAAAATGATTGAGCTAGTTGACTGCAGCCCTTCAGCTTTGGCGTCTGTGAAGCACATACCAGAGGAACACAAGAAATATGGTGATGAACAGTTTCAAGTCCAGGCCTATTCTTCAATAAATAATGAGAAGCACTAGCCATCACTGATACCTTAGTTAAAGAGTTGGTAAGTCGGACACAATTTAATTTAAGTATTACAACAACTCTGCTTAAACATGATGTGTGTTTGTCTACGTACATTTACGTACATAGATGAATGAAATACACAAGTATACTTCTTAATTAACTCTATATCATTTTTTAATTGTATGTTTTTAGAAACTTAAATTTACATTTCAGTATATTGCTACATTTCTCTTATTTATATATCTTGATTATAAAACATATTTTTATTTGTACTAATCAGTCATGTATATCTTAATAGTTTGTTGTTTTTAATTCATACTTTTATATGGTTATAAAACATACTTTTATTTGAGGTCATAAAGTTTGTTGTTTTTAATTTATTTGGTTACATGTTCTAATTAGTCATAATAGTTGAGTGTCTTCCATACTTCCTTTGTTGTGTAATCAAATGGAAAATAAGTAGATCTGCTAACAACTTTGATGGTATCAGTTATTCTATCTTAACTGAATAAATGGTACTCAACATTTCTTCTTCCTGGAACAACTTAAAGACACCTCCTAGAAATCCATAAGAGTAGTGCTATAACCCATTTTTCACGATATATGAACATTCCTGCAATGCTTTTAGTTTTGTTCAACATTAGTAATCTTTAGTATATATAAATGTCTGTATGTTTCATCAACTTGTCTAATTTTCGGAACTAGATTATCATTTTTATAATATCGTAATTGCATTTAAGTAATATAGGGACCATTTTGTCATTGTTTGATAATTACTTTCATATGAGTAAATCGCGCTTTTGGTCCTCCTTATGGATTAGTACTTTTGCACTTTCAACCCTCTTAAATTTCTTGTAGCAGATTGGTCACTAGATCTTTATCAATGTAGTATATCACATTCGTCCCTCTTATAACACATTTGCCCCTTTTAAATTCTTTTTGCAAATTTGTCCCTCTTATTAATGTATTGTAACACATTAGGGCATCTCTAATGACTAGTGGGAAGATGCCCTAGAGGGTATATGGGGGGAAGGGGGAAAAAAAAATCATCTCCAATGACTAGGGGGCGGAGAGGGTATACCCACTAGAGGGACCCTGGAGGGACCTTGGAGGGAGGGGGAGGGGGAGCTTCTCCCATCCAAGCCCCCTCCATCACATGCTATATTTTTTTTTTATTTCGTTTTGTTTTATTTGGTTATTTTTTTATCTTTATTTAAAAATAAAATAATTACTAAAATTTGTATATTATTTGGAGATAATTATTTTTAATTATAAAAAAATAACTTTTATTTCATTAAATTAACACTAGTATTTTAATATTGATTTATTTTAGTAGTTTTGGTTTGTATTTATCACCCAAAAATAATTCTTTCTAAAAATTTAAAATAATGCGATACAATCATGAAACCCAAAAATAATTATTTCTAAAAATTTAAAATAATACGATACAATCATAGAGAAGGATAAAATTAATTATTAAATGGGTTAGATAGAATGAGTCATTAGAGATGACTAAAAAACTCGAGAGAGGGGGAGGGGGAGGGGGAGGGGGAGAGGGAGGGGAGGGGGAGAGGGAGAGGGTATTCCCTCTCGGAGTCATTAGAGATGCCCTTAGTCCCTCTTACAAAGTACGTCAACTTTTGTCTGCTTTAGAATTTTGAATTTAAGTGATGTATTTTGTATTTAAGAGGGACTAATGTGTTACACTACATTAATAAGAAGGACGAATTCGCTACAAAAAATTTAAGAGGGAAGAAATCCATAGAGTAGCGCTATAACCCATTTTTCACAATATATAAAAGTTTCTGGAATACATTAGTAATCTTTAGTATATCTATTCTATCTATATCTATATCTATATTCTATATCTATATCTATATTCTATATCTATATTCTATTCTATATCTATTCTATATACATATAAAAGTACGAGTTCAGAAAATAGAATTTCTTGAATTTTTTGTGAAGACTAAAATACCCTTACTTAAAAATTATTTTAAATGGCGAAATAGGAAAAAACTTGAAGAAGCAAACTTCTACTTAAACACTACCACTTGAAAAAATATATCTTAGAGTTCCTTTCCCTATCGAAATTTCAAAGTCCATATGCAACCCACATAAAAGCTAATTCCATGTATATGCATAGACTGATCAACAGTAGCCATAAACACTAGCCACCACACCGTGTCATTAGAATAAGGAATATTAGTAAAGTGAATTAGTGAAGATGATAGAAAATAAACCTAAAAAAAAAATTGGTGAAATTGATTATACTCATACTCGAATTTCCATGGAGTTCTTTCGATGGAATACGAGATCGGTTAATGAAAATTGGTGAAATCGAGCAATGTCGGTTAAAACATGGAAAATGATAAAAATTTGGGTGAAACTGGTAAACACTTGTAAAGTTGGTAAATAACTCGTGAAGCCGGTAAAAAAGAGCACCCAAGAAATCGATAAATACATTTGGAATCACATAACTTTGGGTAAAATCGGATAAGACTTGTTAAATTAGCGAAAAAGGATGAAATCGCTAAAAACTGGTGAAATCAGTAAATCGGGGAACAAATATAAAGTCGGTGAATACATGTGAAATCAATTAATATGAGGTGAAATTGGTGAAAAAACATATAAATCAATAGAAAAACGTGTGAAATAGGTAAAATGAGTTATATCTGTAAAAAGAAATTATAGTTTAACTGAAAAAAAGAGGTGAAACCAGAAAACAAAATAAATCGACGAAAAATGGCAAAAACAATTAATGTGGGTTAAACTGATAAAAGAACGGATAAATCAAATAAATATATATATTAAAACAATATAAAATGAATGAAATCGATAAAAAGACGTGTTAAATCCGTGAAAAATGGATTAAATATGTGAAAACTGGCTTAGGTTTGTAAAAAAAACACATTTCAAATGACATGACACTACAACAAATAATGTCTTTAGCGACCAAATTATCAGCGACAAAGTTGAGATGGTTGCAATATGTCCATGTTTTGCAACCAAAAGTCAATTGGTCACTAGAATCCGCCTGCGCCAGTTCTTCTGTGACCAACGAGCAGTTGGTGGCTGTAAATGGTCGCTGAAGATTTAACACAAGTATAGTAACCATATTTGGTTCTCATAGTGAGGAATTTCATGGTCGCTGTGGCTACACATCTACTGTGACCATTTTCAGCAACGAATATTTTATATGGTTGCACTTCTTCTCGTAGTTGGATGTCAGTAACCAATTACTATTGTTGCTAAGTGCAAATATAGCAGTAACGAGTCTGACATGGTCACTAAAGATATTTTCATAGCAACAAATAAAAAATGGTTGCTATACACTCTCTAGAGTTAGATTTCATCGACCAATTGTTGCGGTCGCTAAACGTGAATTCCCTGCAATGAATTTATGATGGTCGCTCACTGCGAATGCCCAACAACGATTTTAAGATGGTTGCTAATTTATATTAAGAGCAACACTTTTTATGGGACATGATTGATAAAAGAATGGGTTTCAGTGTTTCACTAGCCAAAACAATATGGTTGTTAAATGTGAAATTATGGACACAAAAATAATGTTATAGTAACAAATATCTATTACATTAGAAAGGGAAAAAATTGTGGCTTACGACTACATCTTTAAAGACAACTAGTAACTAGTCACTAACCATAAAATTTTATTGCAATACGTAGATCATTAGCAACCATTTGATGCTACAACAACTACCTATCTATACATCAGCGACTAAAATATTCCTGCTAATGGTCAAGTATTTTAAGCACCATTAAAAATTGATCACTAAATACGAATTTTTGTTGGTATACATATAACATTAGTGACAATGTAATGTTGTAGCGACCATCTATATCTATATTAGAGACAAAAAAAAATTGTCGCTTATAAACATGCTCTTTACAGACCACTAGCGAATGGTCGCTAAATATGATTTTTGGTTGGTGTTGGATGAAGATGAAGATGAAGATGAAGGCACTGAAGAAAGTTTGATAAGGGAGGTTTTGATGCATTCCAAAACTTCAAAGATTGGCTAAGTATGGAGTAACTTAGCTGATAGACTTATCAAGGAATTTTGACTAAGTAATGAAGACATCAGAAGAGTCAAAGTTTCAAGGTCCAAGACTTCTGATCTGCTGAAGCAAAGTTATCAGATTAGTGAAGATCAGCCGACTCAAATCAGATTTGTTCAAGTTTGAGTTCAGCCGAGTTCACCATCAGACGTGTACTTTCATCAGCAAAGTGAAGAAGATCATGAAGTGTTCCCAACGGTAATAAATGCCCCTTGGTGTAATAAATGCTGAAGTACGAGGATATTTATGACAAATGATTGAAGAAAAGCTTCGCATCAGCCGAGTGCATTTAATGCTGCATTTAATGCTGCCTGCAGAATAGTACTGTTTACAGTACGGACAGACTGCAAAAGAGCCGTTCGCGGATTTTAAGGACCAGTACTCGAGGAATTTGAATCCTGTCTCTCTTCAACGGACATTTTTCAATCCTCAAGTATAAATAGCTGCAAGAGACGAAGAAGAAACAAGCAACACACTTTCTGAGAGAAATTTCCGAAGCAAAATTCTTTAAGTCTCAAGAACAGCTCACTCATCAGCTGAGTCATTTGTTGACGAAAGCAGAGTTGAAGAATCAAGAAAAATACATCTTCTGAGTGATTTTGTAAACAAGAGTGTTGTGCGGAGTTGTGATCCATCTTTGTGAGTGATCAAACTTCAGAGGATAGGTTTTCTGTGTGATCTCCTATTGCGAACTTGTGGTCGTTTCATTTGTTGTTCGACGCAAGCAGAGTATACTGTAAACTTTGTGATTATAGTATAACCCAAGATCTGAGTGACTTGGAAGAGTGGACTAAAGGATATTTAAATCCATATAACCACTATAAAAATTACTTGTGTTTTTACATTGTTTCAAAACTGCATATCTTCTGTTTGCATAAAAACACATTAAGTTAACTGTTTGAAAAAGAACAAAAAGGAGTTTATAAAACTGGGGAAACATTTTTCAAACTGCTAAGAATACTTGTGAAAAACACTTTGAAAATCCGCTGCAAGTACTCTAAGTATTAAAACTGATTTCTGCAAAATCAGCTAAGTAACTATCAGACGAGTGGTCAACAAGACTGTTCAAAGATTTGTTCGCGAACAGAATTGTAACTTACTAATCTGATCAGCTTAGTCTGTTCAGTTGGAGTAAAGTTTTAAAGTTAAATTTGAAAGAAAATTTTAAAGAGGTTTATTCACCCCCCCCCTCTAAACCTCTTCTGACCACTTGGGACCAACAAGTGGTATCAGAGCGGGTGGTTCATTAGAATCAGCTGCCTGATCAACGAGCTTGATCCGAGTGTTTTTCAAAGGTTTTCAAAACTTTTCAAAAGAGCATCTTTTTGAAAAAAAAAAAAAACAAAAACTTTTTGAAAAATGGATTGTATCAGCCATGTTCCCCACATTGCTGGTATGTCTTTTGAGGACTGGAAAATCAGAATGGAGATTTTCCTTGCTGCCTATAATGACAACATGCATACATGTATCATTAAAGGTCCATTCAAATTCACCAAGACCATCATCGTAGATGAAGCTCAAATAGTGGTGGAAAAAGACTTAACAGAAATGACAGCAGAAGAAATAAAGCTGTTCAACCTGGACAAAGTCGGAAGATTCATCATGACCAAAGCCCTGGATAATGATCGGTTTGACAAAGTCAAACATTGCAAAACTGCAAAGGAGATGTGGGATAAGGTTCGTGACATGAGCGAAGGCAATGATGCTATTAAAGAGCATCAGCTCAGTGTTGCCTTGGAGAAGCTGGACAACTTCAAGATGAAGTCTGGAGAAACCATTGATCAGATGGACATCAGATTCACCAGAACTCTGAACGAAGTTTTGAAGCTGGGAAAGACTTTCACTGACAAAGAGATTTCTGTCAGAGTACTGAAGGCTCTACCTCCCAAGTTCAACATGAAGGTGACAGCAATGGAAGAATCAAGAGATCTGGGCAAGATTTCTCTAACAGAGCTGTTCTCCGCACTCAAGGCGTATGAGTATAAACTGCCAAGGATGGGAATTGAAGAAACCTCAACTTCAGGACCCACAGCTGCACTTGTTGCTGCTGAAAACACCAGAAGACCAGCACAGAAAAGCAAAGAAGTGGACTCATCTGATGAAGCCACTCTACTCAACAAAAAGGAGTACACTGCTGGAGATGTAGCATTATTGATGAACAACTTCAAGAAGTTCTATAAGAGAAAGATGAAAAACAAATACAATCATGCTGCTTCTACTTCTAAACCTAATTTTTCTTCTCAGGATAAAGAAGATTATAAATCAAAACTGATGTGTTACAACTGCAGGAAATTGGGACACTTCATAAGAGACTGCCCATATCCAAAAGCAGAGAAGTACACTGAGGAAGAGAAGAAAATGAGAAAAGAAAGAAAGCATCAGAGAGCCAAGGCAATGATGGCTGAAGCAGAAAAGCCAGCTGCTGTCTACTCATCTGATTCAGACTCAGACTCGTCTGATGAAGAATCGTCTGATGAAGAAAAACCTGCTCTCCTGTGCCTGATGGCAAAGGAATCTGATGACTCTGAGGATGAGGTAACTCCTCAAGAAAATGAACTGCTTAATTCTCTAGAGCAAATGATGTTGAATAATACTACTATTGCTGGAGAATTTGTTAAGCTTAAGGAAGAGATGAACTTGCTAAAAGAGCAAAATAATTCACTGAAACTTTTAGCTGAAAAGCCAAAAGAATCAGCTGAATATAAACAGCTTGAGCAAGAGCATGAATCTCTGAAAGCTGAATGTGAGGTTTATAAAGGAAAAATCATGGAACTTGAGAAAATCATTGAGTCTCATGATAAGTCTACTGCTGCATCCATGCATACATCTAGTAAACAGGAAACACCTTTAGAAAAGGAAAAATTAGAATTGAACCATACTGAAAAATTTGTATCAGCTGACAACAGTAAGGTCATTCTGTATGTTCAAACTTCTAAACCTACCTCATCTGAGAAAGTGGTAAAGGAGAAGAAATCTCCTAAGGCTAAAAAGAGCAAAGAGCCTAGTGTAGGAAATCAGACTAGTAAGACCGAACAGCAGAGTCCTAAGAAGTCTGCTGATAAAGCTAAATTGAATCAATCTGTTGGTAAAACTAAGTCAAAATCAAATGAGCAAGCATCTAGTAAACCAAAGAAGCATAAGAATAAGAAAAATCAAAATGCTTGGTATGGAAATGAGTCATATTATGTGCAACCTGCTGCATATCATCCTATGTATCATGCACCTCAATTTCCTAGTTACTATGCACCTTACCCTGCTCATCCAATGCATGCATATCCTGCATATCATGCACCTTACCCTGCTTATGAACATTATTCATATCATACTGATCATCAACATGACTTATCTGATAACTATGATAAAAATGAAACTGTTCATGCTCCTAAAACTCAGAAACCTAAGAAGCCTAAGACTTCAACATCTTGGGTTATCAAGGGTGGAACTAATCCTTCAGGACCCTCTCAATAAGGGTACCTAAAACAATTTTATTTTTTGTTTTGTAGGTTAGGATTAGGAGTAGGAGTAAAGTAGAGAAGATTTGGTACTTGGACAGTGGATGTTCAAGGCACATGTGTGGAAACATACATGAGTTGACTGATGCAGTTGCTGTGGATGGTCCAAAAGTCACTTTTGGAGACAGCAAAGAAGGCAAGATTAAAGCTAAAGGAAGATTAATCAAGGGAAACATAGAGATATCTGACGTCTCATATGTTAAAGGCCTAAAGTACAATCTGCTGAGCATAAGTCAATTTTGTGACAAGGGATATTCAGTCATCTTCTCAACAGATAAGTGCTACGTTGAACAAATTGGTACAAAGAAGGTAATTCTATCTGGAAGACGACAAGGAAATATCTACATAGTTGACTGGAATTCTGTTGACAAGAATTCAAGTGTTTGTTTGGTGGCATCTGCACCAAGTGAAGTCAGTTGGCTATGGCACAAGAGGATGAATCATTTAAACTTCAAGACCATAAACAGATTAATCAAGAATGATTTGGTAGAAGGGATTCCAAAAGCAGTCATGAGCAAAGATAAGCTCTGTGACGCTTGTCAGAAGGGTAAACAAATCAAGTCATCATTCAAAGAAAAGAAGCACCAATCTTCTGGAAGAATATTGGAGCTGTTGCATATGGACTTATTTGGACCCATTGATCCAGTCAGCAATGGTGGAAAGAAATACTGCCTAGCTGTTGTGGATGATTATTCAAGATATACTTGGGTGATTTTCATGAAGAAGAAAAGTGAAACCAAGGAACATCTCACAAATCTGATGGAACTGATCCAGAATGAAAAGAGTATCAAGATATTGAAGATCAGATCAGATAGAGGGACAGAGTTTACAAACTCTACTGTTGAAGAGTATTGTAATATCAAAGGAATACATCATGAGTATTCTGCTGCTAGAACCCCTCAACAGAATGGTGTTGCTGAAAGGAGAAACAGAACACTGAAAGAAGCTGTCAGAACCATGATAGCTGAAGCTAAGCTGCCACAAAGATTTTGGGCAGAAGCAACAAATACAGCATGCTTTACCCAGAACAGATGTATGATCAACAAAAATCAGAACAAGACTCCATATGAAGTTTGGAACAACAGAAAACCAAACATTCATTACTTTAAGATTTTTGGTTGTAAATGTTTTGTATTGAATAATGGGAAAAATCACCTTACTGCATTTGCAGAAAAGGCTGATGAAGCTGTTTTTGTAGGATACTCATCTGTTAGTAAGGCTTATAGAGTTTTTAACAAAAGAACATTACTAATAGAAGAATCTATCCATGTAGTATTTGATGAGCCAAGTCAATCTTCTGAAAAGAATCAAAGTGTAAATCAAGATCTGTCTGCTGATTTACAGAAGTTGGACGTTGGAAGAAATGAAGAATATGTTCCCATCATACTACCTAATCTAAGTTCAGCTGCTAACTCAAATGCTGTTCATAATCACAGTGCTGATTGTCTAACAGACGAGTTGCTAACAGCTGACAGACCAGAGACTGTTCAACAGACGACACGTGTTCAACAGACTACTACTGGAACTCCAACAGTAGTGTTGCAAGATCATAACAGAGGACAACATCCTGATTTGCAACCTGATCTCAGATGGCTCAAGAATCACCCACCTGAACTAGTTATTGGTGATCCTTTAGATAGAGTGAAAACAAGAAGAGCTGCTGCACAAGATGCTATGTTTGTCACATTTCTATCTCAAATAGAGCCTAAACAAATTGAAGAAGCTCTAAATGACTCCTTCTGGATAGAAGCTATGCAAGAAGAGTTGAATCAATTTGAAAGGAATGAAGTCTGGTACTTAGTTCCTAGACCAAGTCATCAAAGAGTAATTGGCACTAAGTGGGTATTCAGAAATAAGATGAATGAAGATGGTGTTGTCACCAGAAACAAAGCAAGACTAGTGGCCAAGGGTTATTGTCAAGAAGAAGGAATTGACTTTGATGAAACTTTTGCACCAGTAGCAAGACTTGAAGCAATCAGACTGTTTCTTGCCTATGCTGCTCACAAGAACTTCACTGTCTATCAGATGGATGTGAAGTCTGCTTTTCTCAATGGAGAATTGCAAGAAGAAGTTTATGTTGAACAACCTCCAGGATTTGAAGTCTATCAAGAAGAGGACAAAGTATATCGTCTGAAGAAAGCCCTTTATGGACTAAAACAAGCTCCAAGAGCATGGTATGATACCCTATCTGATTTTCTTTTAATTAAAGGATTTCGTAAAGGTAAGGTAGATAAAACCTTGTTCACTATTGAATGGGAAAATCATATATTACTTGTGCAAATATATGTGGACGATATTATTTTTGGTTCAACTAACCAACAGATGTGTGATAAGTTCTCCAAGCTGATGCAGAATAAGTTTGAAATGAGCATGATGGGTGAACTTAATTACTTTCTTGGATTGCAAGTTAGACAGTTGCCTGATGGAATATTCATCAGCCAAGCAAAGTACACAAGAGATCTGTTTAAGAAATTTGGTATGGAAACTAGCTCAACAGCTACCATTCCTATGTCTACAAGTCTTCGTTTGGATAAAGATGAAGATGGCAAATCAGTGGATATAACCAAATATAGAGGCATTATTGGTTCATTGTTGTATCTAACAGCAAGCAGACCTGACATAATGTACTCAGTTGGAGTCTGTGCAAGATTTCAATCAAACCCCAAAGAATCTCATCTTTTAGCTGCCAAGAGAATATTGAAGTATGTTAAAGGCACTCAAGAATTGGGATTGTGGTATCCTAGAGAATCTGGATTTGAACTCATTGGTTATTCAGATTCAGACCTTGCTGGCTGCAAGATTGACAGAAAGAGCACAACAGGTGCCTGTCAGTTCTTAGGCAGTCGTCTGATCTCATGGATGAGTAAGAAGCAAACCTCAGTTTCTATATCTACTGCTGAAGCTGAATATATAGCTGCTGGAGCTTGTTGTGCACAGATACTTTGGTTGAAGCATCAACTAGAAGACTACAATATCAAGATCAGTGGAATTCCAATCTACTGTGACAATACAAGTGCAATCTCTCTTACTCAGAACACTACAAGTCATTCAAGGACTAAGCATATTGAGATCAAGCATCATTTCATTAGAGATCATGTGGAAAAAGGCAATGTTTTGATTGAGTATGTTCATACAGACAATCAGATTGCTGACATTTTCACTAAACCTTTAAGTGAAGTAAGGTTTTCAACTTTAAGAGCTGAGCTAGGACTACTTAATTTGGAAGCATAAGCTGAGGGGGAACTCATCAGAAGACTGGAGTTCAACAGCTTAGTGTTTCATTATTATCTTCAAGGATTAACTTTCAACAGACTAGTTAACTTATGAATTCTTAAACTCAGGGGGAACGTGTAAGACTAGCGGTACTTCTGAATTAAAGATGAAATTTGTTAATGACAGTTAGTTGAAGTTATGTTTTCATCAGAAGACTCAACTATCGAAGATTGAAGTTATTTTATCTAGCTGGATTGACAAACAGCTGAGGAAGGTTATCAGCTATTGGCATTCTCTGATAACAGCATTGTCATCAGGACACTAGTCCATCAGATAAGTGTTTTTATACTCATCTGATTACTTAAGTAAAAGCGAACTATTTAAAAACGTTTTATTCAAAACACGCTTTTATAAGTAACTGTTGGGCGGCACATTTTCCCGCTCCTCATTAAAATATCTTTTGAATTCGAAAGGTCGTAACTGACGCCGCACGATCAGCACTGACAGAAAAACGGATCTAACGGTTGGCAGATTTCACGGAAACCGAAAAACCCCAACTCTATAAATCCTCATCTGATCAGTCGAGTAGCTCTTTACGAACCCTAAACTTTCAAAAGTACTTGTGAGAAAATTTTAAACAAGTTTTCTGCAAAAATCCTTTCCTTTTCACTAACTCTCAACAGATTAAAATGGCTGCTGAAGGTATGTTCTTAGACTATGAAGCCTATTATCAATCTGGTACAAGTTTGATGAAAGAATTGTTGGAGAAATTCAAATCGGCACAGTTGATAAATTTCATGGAGTACAACGAGGGAATAATCTGGACTGACCAGGTTATGGAGTATTACTCAACGGCAAAGGCTGATTATCACAAACTAGAAATCAAAGCAAAAGTGGGTGACAAATCTGTTGTCATCACTCCACAAGTTCTTCATGAACAGTTTGGTTTGCCTAAGTCTGGAAGACACGAAGTTATCGTGCTGACTGAAGAGAAGCACCAACAGTTTTGGGCGATCTGCGCCAAGGAAGGAGAGATGTTGTCTGGCAACATCAGAAAGAAACAGCTTAAGGATGAATATCAGCGGATGGCTGATATGGTGTCTAAGCTGATTGAAAATTGTACTTTTTCTCTAGATGCTGTCACAATGAAGCGTTTCAGCATCATGGCTGCCGTATACTATGGAATAGAGGTAAACTGGTCCATCATAATTTGGTATATACTTGCTGATTTTCTGGAAGTGAAGAAGGGAAAAGGCCCTTACACCAACCACAGAATCACTTTAAGTTACCTCTTATCAAAGATGGGCTGTGTCATGTCAAATGGCAAAGAAATTCACAAGTCCAAAGCAATGAACAAGTACCTACCTGTTCAGAAGAGGAAGGCTGATGAGCCTGAAGGAGAAGAAGTTGAGGAACCAAAGGAGGTTCCTGCCAAGAGGCAAAAGAGGTTAGTCAAAACAGCAAGTCTGGCTGTTGAGACTAAGAGGAAGAGGGCTGCTGATGAGCCCAGGAAGAAAGAATTAAAGCAGATGGAGAGAGTGACTTCTGCTGAAGCCACTAAAATTGTTGAGAACATAATAGCTGATGTAAGGACTGGATCCCCTGCATCACTATCAAGAACTCCATCAGCAGAGAGGCCTGCTGAGAATGTCTCTAAGAGAACAAGAAGTCAGCAGAAGGATACTGCTACTTCAAGAGTTGTTCAAGGTCTAACAAAGAGGTCAGCTAGAAAGAAGATGACATTTTTGGAGAAGGATACTGAGTTGGTGGACTTAGTAAGATCAAGTCCGGAGTCTGCTGAAAGACCAGTTGAAGCTGCTGAAGCTTCCACTGTTGACAAAGCTGATGAGCAACAGACTACTCAGAAAGCACCAACAGCTGAGGTTACTCAACCTCAAGAAGATCCAGATGTTCAAATCATCCATCCTATTGCTGCTGCTCCCATATCATCCGCTGGACCAGCCCCTGCTGATAAAGGCAAAAGAAAAATTGTGCTAAGGAGAAAGAAAATCTCCAAAGCTGATAAGAAGGCAAGAGAGGAGGCTGAACAGAGGAAGCAGGATGAGCTTGAGGAGAAGAAAGCTCTTGAGTTAAGCAAAGCTCAACAAGCAAAGGATGAGGCCAGAAGAAGAATGTCTGCAGCAGAGAGAAAAGCTGCTGAAGATGCTGAATTGGCCATGGTGATTGAACAAAGCAAGGTTGATGCCTATGGACCTGTCCATGGAGGTGGCATCAAGATTGGTGAAGGGCAGACTGAAGAAGACAAAAAGAAGATACTACTGCCTGCTCCCAAAACCAAGTCCAAAGATAAGTTTGAAGTCAGGAAAGCTTTTGAGATAGTATATGCTGATAAGGAGCTTTTCAAGAAGTTTGAGAAGTCTCTAGCATACTATGATCAGAAGTTGATGCTGAAGACTATGTTCACTCAGGAGAAACCAAGATATATCAAGTGGAGAGATATCAGGCTGAATAGCTCAATAACTGAACTTCAAAACATGAAGGAGTTAGCTGATGAAGAACACTGGGTTCTGACTTGGCTGAAGACAAACTCCATCCAAAAGGCCCTTGATCCCAGTTATGTAAGAGAAGTCATGCATAACTATGCAAAAAGCTTTGCATTGGAGGAGGCCAAGAAGATTAAAAACACCTTGCCTGAAAAGAAAAAGAAATCTGAAGATGCTGAAGAGAGAGCAATTAAGTTTGCTGTTATGACTGCTCTGAAGAGATGGGTTAAAAAGTCAAAGTATCAGCAAGGATGTTCAAGTGACTTGCCACTGCTGCCAAGTATTCAACAAATCATTTTTGGCAAGGAAGTACAACCGTACCATGAAGTCCCTAAGGGTAACAATGCTCCTGTCAACCCTTGGATCATTGTAAGGCAGATTAGACAGACTACTTGCTTTAATGAAGATGGAACCATTACTAATCTGTTCTACGATGATGTCACTGATGAGCACAAGTCTGCTGACAAGCACAAGTCTGCTGACAAGCCTTTGGCTATTGAAGGGCCATCTAAGACTTCTGAAGATCATCAGATGACGGATTTGCAAGATGTCCCTGTTCATCAGGAGACTAAAGAGGAAGAAGCTGATGCCCCTACTTCATCAGGTGATGAACACTCATCACTGATGGAAGCCTTCCAATTACTTATTGAAAATCAAATAAAAGAGATGGAAGAGAGGAATAGTCTGCAGTTACAGAAGATGAAGACAGAATTGATTGAATCTCACACTCATCAAGTGGAAAGAACGCATCTTCTAACCAGCAGTTCTATCAAGTTAGCTATTGATCAGATTCCTATTCCTCAAGATCATTCACTGGAGTTAGTGAATAGCTTAAGAGAGCTGAACCGTAATGTAGAAGATGTGAAGGGTGATTTAAATCATCTTCACACTGCCTTGAAAACAGCTGAGCACAAAATTGCAGATCTGACTGCAACATTTATTAAAGTCAGTAACGAAGAGAAGGAAATCAATCTGGGGATGTTGCAAGAAGTAGCAAAGGCTGCACAGAAGATTCAGGATGAAATTGCAACCATCAACCTCAACATTGACTACTTTAATGATAAGACTGACGTCATCAGCACTGATATACATCATCTGACAGCTAGTCATGACGTGGTTAATCAGAATCTTAAGGCTTTGTGTGCTGAAGTAAAGATTCCAACAGTTGCCCTCAACCCTGCTGTTGAACCTTCTACTGTCATCAGAGTTGATGATGACAAAAAGGGGGAAGATAAAAGGGAAGAACCAGCGAAGGAGTTTGCTGCTGAAGAATCAGCTATGGAACCTGCTGCTGAAGAACCAGCTAAAGAGACCATTACTGATGAACCAGCAAAGGAGTCTGCTGCTGAAGAAACAACCTTGGAAGAAACTGATGCAACTATTAAAGCCAAGGAAACTGAAGACACTACTGACAAGGCTGAAGTGCTTGGAAAGGTGGAAGAAGAAGATAAGATTGAAAAAGAAGACACCAAGTACAAGAATACAGATTCTGCCAGAAAAGCTATGGAAGCTCTGAAAGCTCTTCAAGAACAAGAACTTAAAGAGAAGATGGAAGCTGCCAAAGCAACCCTGGAAGAAGAAGTTGATGAAGAAGATGATGATGAAGAATCATCATATGAATATGAAGAAGTGCTCGAATCTGATGAAGAAGCTGATAGTTAGAAATTGAAAAATCAATTGTAATCAGTTTACTTTTTCAGAAATCTCATCTGATGAATTTGTACATGTAATTCACTTTCCATATCTATAAAATGTTCAAATTCAATCCAATAAACTTTTTCTATCTCAGAAAATTTTAAGGATTACAATCTTTAGTTTAGATATTCAACAGGTACTAAGCTGAAGTTTTGTCATCATCAAAAAGGGGGAAATTGTTGGATGAAGATGAAGATGAAGATGAAGGCACTGAAGAAAGTTTGATAAGGGAGGTTTTGATGCATTCCAAAACTTCAAAGATTGGCTAAGTATGGAGTAACTTAGCTGATAGACTTATCAAGGAATTTTGACTAAGTAATGAAGACATCAGAAGAGTCAAAGTTTCAAGGTCCAAGACTTCTGATCTGCTGAAGCAAAGTTATCAGATTAGTGAAGATCAGCCGACTCAAATCAGATTTGTTCAAGTTTGAGTTCAGCCGAGTTCACCATCAGACGTGTACTTTCATCAGCAAAGTGAAGAAGATCATGAAGTGTTCCCAACGGTAATAAATGCCCCTTGGTGTAATAAATGCTGAAGTACGAGGATATTTATGACAAATGATTGAAGAAAAGCTTCGCATCAGCCGAGTGCATTTAATGCTGCATTTAATGCTGCCTGCAGAATAGTACTGTTTACAGTACGGACAGACTGCAAAAGAGCCGTTCGCGGATTTTAAGGACCAGTACTCGAGGAATTTGAATCCTGTCTCTCTTCAACGGACATTTTTCAATCCTCAAGTATAAATAGCTGCAAGAGACGAAGAAGAAACAAGCAACACACTTTCTGAGAGAAATTTCCGAAGCAAAATTCTTTAAGTCTCAAGAACAGCTCACTCATCAGCTGAGTCATTTGTTGACGAAAGCAGAGTTGAAGAATCAAGAAAAATACATCTTCTGAGTGATTTTGTAAACAAGAGTGTTGTGCGGAGTTGTGATCCATCTTTGTGAGTGATCAAACTTCAGAGGATAGGTTTTCTGTGTGATCTCCTATTGCGAACTTGTGGTCGTTTCATTTGTTGTTCGACGCAAGCAGAGTATACTGTAAACTTTGTGATTATAGTATAACCCAAGATCTGAGTGACTTGGAAGAGTGGACTAAAGGATATTTAAATCCATATAACCACTATAAAAATTACTTGTGTTTTTACATTGTTTCAAAACTGCATATCTTCTGTTTGCATAAAAACACATTAAGTTAACTGTTTGAAAAAGAACAAAAAGGAGTTTATAAAACTGGGGAAACATTTTTCAAACTGCTAAGAATACTTGTGAAAAACACTTTGAAAATCCGCTGCAAGTACTCTAAGTATTAAAACTGATTTCTGCAAAATCAGCTAAGTAACTATCAGACGAGTGGTCAACAAGACTGTTCAAAGATTTGTTCGCGAACAGAATTGTAACTTACTAATCTGATCAGCTTAGTCTGTTCAGTTGGAGTAAAGTTTTAAAGTTAAATTTGAAAGAAAATTTTAAAGAGGTTTATTCACCCCCCCCCTCTAAACCTCTTCTGACCACTTGGGACCAACAGTTGGTGTCAAAGGCACATCAGTGACCATCTAATTATGTTGCGACCACTAATCTTTACATTAGCGACTTCAAGTAACGTTGCTCATGTACATGTCTTTTAGAGCCCACTAATGATTGTTCACTAAACAATAATTTTGGTTGTTGTAAATGTAGCAATAGCAACCATGTAATCCTACAACAACCAGTCATACAATATTAGCGACAAAAAAATCATTGGTACTGACCATGTTTTGTAGAGATCACTGGTGTTTGGTCGGTTAACATGGAATTTGGACTGTGTACACATGACATTAGCGACCATGTAATTATGCAGTGACCATATGTACATACATTAGCGACTAAAAAAATTGTTGCTCATGGCTGTGGCTTTTAGGGACAACAAGTGGTTGGTCACTACACACAATTTTTTTGTTACTATATTCATAACATTAGTGACCCTGCAATGCTACAATGACCACCCGTCTCTACATTTGCGACATAAAATATTGTTCCTAACGGTTGTCTTTTAGGAACCACTAGTGGCCGGTCACTACACATGAATTTTTGGTTACTATACACATAACATTAGTGACCATACAATGATGTAACGACCATACATTTCTACATGCAACTAAAAATATTGTTGCTAATGATGGTGTTCTTTAGCGACTAATGGTGGATGGACGCTAAACACACACTTTCAGCGTCCAAATTAATCGTTCGTCGTTGCGTAGCTTTAATAGCCAGTGTGTACGGACCAACTTTGTTCTGGTCACTGAAATTAGTATTCAAGTATTTATAATTGTATTTTGCAAAATTTAAGTAAAAAAACGAATTACTTATTTTGCTTAGATTTTTTTCACTCTGATAGTCAACTTTGACAAAAAAAAATGAGGGGTTTGAGTTTTTTAAATTTGATTGTGTTAAGTGTTAATTTTGTATTTTGGGGTGCAAAGTGCCCATTTATTGTGTTTCGGGGGTGAAAGTTGCTGATTTGTTCTTAATCAAAGGGTGTTAAGTGCTAATTTTATTTTTGGGGTACAAAGTGCAAAATTCTCAATTTTTGAGGGTGCAAAGTGCCAATACTATTGAATTACCTATTTTGCCCTTGAATTTTTACTTGAAAATATACGAGGGTGCAAAGTGCTGCATTTTTCATATTTTGAGAATGCAAAATGCTAAATCTAAATTCCGGGGGTGCAAAGTGCAAAAAACCCAATCTTTTATTTAGTAAAATCTCTCGAAATATATGGGTGTTTATATAGTTAGAGCAATAATTCTAATACCAGAGCAATTTTACAATAATCTCAAAATTATCCTTTTTTATTGATACTAGAAAGTGCACGTACAACTTTACATTGTACGTGTCCAGTTAATTCTATGGTATTTTTTGTAAATTAAACTAAAATTAGCTTATTATGTCATAAAATAGAGTACTTTAGCCCATTTCTTACCTATTTAATTCATTAGTTTAATTTATTTTTCACTAATTTAACCTTTTTTTTAGCCAACTTTAATCATTTTTACCAATTTACTATTTTTTTAACTGTTTTACTCTTTTTTTATCTGTTATAACTTATTTTCACTGTTTTTGCCATTTTGTACTTTAATTTTTCTGTTTTAAACAATTTTTCTACCATTTTCATCTTATTTTATAGTTTAAAATTATTTTTTAACTGATTTAACACGTTTTTATCCTATTAACCCTTTTTAAAATGTTTTCGTCCCGTTTTCGCATATTTCGCACATTTTTTTACTAATTTCACATATTCCTTTCACCAATTTCAAATTAATTTTTTATTGATTTGACACGTTTTCGACGATTTTATTCATTTTTCACCGATTTCACCTGCTTTTTATGTTGTCGTTTCATCAGTTTCATCATTTTTTACGAATTTCACCAGAATTTTTCTCGATTTCGCATGCATTTATTGATTTCAGGGTCACATTTTTACTGGTTTTACCCAAAATTTCACCAACCTCGCCAGTGTTCACCAATTTCCACCTGAATTTTTATCGATTCCACATGTTTTCAATTATTTCATAGATATTTTTTTATCGATTTAACTAAATTTCACTATTTTCCACCAATTTTACCTGTTTTTCACAAAAAAAAAAAAAAAATCCATTAAATTTTGAGGTTATGCATGTCTTGATCCATAAATTTTGTTTGAATAAATTTGGATATCACTTGAATGTTTTTTAAGATTGTGTAATGCTACAGTGATTTTGGTGTCTCATATATTCATGAGATAGTTCATTTTCAGTTAAATTGACGTGTGACATAAAAATAATTAATAATTGCGGCAAAGGAAGATCTCATAAACAAGTGATAATATTTAAATTTTTATCACTTTCTCATTTTAATTTTTTGTCATTACAATTTAATTTTTTCGTATTAGTATAAAAATAATTATCTTCGACTACTTGAGAACAATAACTTTCAACATCTCACATTAATTGGTGCTTTCAGAGACAACATACTAATACTATCACATGGAGTATTAAGGAAAATACTTACATAGACCAGGTATAGACCTTGTGGTCTAGATTTTTCCACATCATTTAAGATTTAAGAAAAACTCAATATAGTTAAATTTAACTTAATCAACCTAACCATACTAAACTAGAGTTAAGGAAAAATAAAACATTATTTTGTGGGTCCCATCAAAACCTTGGCAGATTTTGCAATTTTTTTTAACTAAACCAATTAAATTAAACTAGAGTTAAAGTAGAAATAAATAATTAAGTATGAGCTAATTTTTTTCAATATACACTAAAGGCCTTGGGCGTTTTGTAGCGAGATTAAAACCCTTTTTATATTTTTAAAACTGTTTTTATAGCATTTTTAAAACACCCTTAATTGTATAATTAACCGAGGAATTTTAATAGGGTTCAATTATAGAAACAAAACGTACTCTTGAAGAGTTTTGATGTTCCCTCCTAGAAACAAAACCTAACGAGTATATTGAAAATTTATTTCGGTTAATAAAACCGTTTTCGCATTTTTGTTAAATAAATAACTTTGAGGTAAGGGGTAACTTTAAGGTCTACTTCAAAATATGTTCTTCCACTTCTAAAGTAAGTCTTTACCATAACTATATATTTAAGTTTTGTGTGAAAAATCAAGGAATGTTAATATTAATTAAACCAAGGAAAAACCAAGGAATTTTAAATTCTAATTAATATTAATTTTATGATAATTAAAAAATGGCTCACACTTAATTATTTATTTCTATTTAACTCTAGTTTAATCTAGTTGGGTTAGTTAAATCTAATAATTGAGTTTTAAGTAATTATGAATGATGTGGCAAAATCTGGACCACAAGGTCTACCACTAAGCTTATAGACCTGGTCTATGTAAGTATTTTCCGAGTATTAATATACAAGTTGTAAAATAGTTAGTTAATTCAATCTTTCTAGAGTGCGGCCTACTTACGGCCACATGCGCGGCCTTAATTTATAACCGTTGATTTGATTCGATTTAATCTCGTCCGTTAATCATGTAACTAAAGGTTTCAGATTTAATTTTGGTTTATTTCTAATTAAAAATGCAATTTACTATTAAGCCCTTTTACTTAGTTTGTAAAAAAAAACCGACTGAAAATAAAAAAGACCGTTTTGCCCCCCATTAAATTTTATGTTTTAAGTAGACATTTATACCCCCACTTAAAAATCGAAATTAACAATTAATGTGCTCCATATTTCCTTCTCTTTTCTAATCTTTCAAAACTAACAAATAAATTCCTTTTATTTCATAATCAATCAAACTTAATTGATTATTTCTTGTTATTACTTCTCCACCATTTTTACACCATCTATGCCTTCAATAATTTCACCATCATTTTTGCACCTTAAATGAATCCTCTCCAAAATTGCTTTACAAATTTCGAATTAAAAAAAAATGAAATTCTCAATTACTTTTGAATCAACGAAATCAATATAATTTTGATGTATAATATCCTGAATCCCCTTTTGTTTATTTATTTCTATTCGGTCGATTTAGTTCGAATTTCTTAGATAATAGTTAAAATTTCGCTCGATCCTATTAGTTAAGAGATCCGTATTCGACAATAAAAAAAATATATATATGCATAGTGTTTTATAAAAATAAGTAACATTGATAATATTTTACCATCAATAATTTTATTTAATAAAATAGTAGTTAATAATTTGTTCATAAATAAGTTTTCCGAATATTTTCATCTAAATAAATATGAATATTAATTACTAGAAAGTTCATAAATTCATTCTTACGAATATTTTCATCCCTGGTGAACAGTGCTAAAAACTCAACATGTGAACTAAATTTAATAAAATCGTAAAGTTAACAAACTTATTTTTGAAAAAAAAATGTTAATGTAAGTTTTGGATGCGACGATTTATAGGTTGAAAATATTAAATTCAACGATATCTTGTTTCGCATATATTAAAAACTCAACAGTGCTAATATCTTGTTTCGAATATATTAAACAACTACTGCTCTCCTTGGTTAGCTCAATCAATTAATATAATCACTTCAACGAATGATCTCAATGCCATTAAAAATGATAAATAAACAATAATGTGGTGTCACAGTTTTTTTTTTTTTTTGAGGGGAATGTGGTGTCACAGTTTGTCGACATATATCTGGAAAAATACAAGATATTACCCTGGTCCCTATATATGCGAAACCTACATAAAACTATCCGATAATTTTTTCATGCATTAAAATTTCTTGAATTTTCAAAAATCCTGTAAAAAGCACCAAATACCCATTAATTCCTAACACCGTTAATTTTTAATTAAATTATTTAAATCATCCCTATATATATTAAAAGTACAAGGGGCTTTGTGCAACCATTCAAAAAATACAAAATAGTTTTGGTCAAACTTTATTAAGGAGCTTTGACTAAAAAAATTATGCAAAAAATAATAAAAATTGCACATTATTAGGGTGGAACACATGTGCGTTACATAACTCACGGAATGAGGAGGATTGAGCGTACGAAATTTGATGGAAATATGAGATTTTCTTTGATGAAAAGCTCTGCTCCATTCATTACCCCAATTTTTACACAACCAAATTTAATTCCAATTAAATTCATCATTATTTTATATCATGAATTGAAATAAATAAATTGTGATATGTTTAATAACGCTCTATGCTATTAAGTTTAAGTATAAAAACGAGGGTAATATTATTTTGTTACATTTTCTGGAGATAAAAAAAAACAAACAAAGGGAGTCGATAAGATTATTTTATTAAAATAAAAAGAGTTAAAGTGTCATTTAAATTACCACGTAGAGTTAAAGTGTCTTTTAACAAGAACATGTGGAGTTAAATTGCCATTTACTCCCCCAAACCTAATTGATGACTTTTATCAGTAACTTGCTATTCACTCCTCGACAAGAATGGAGGGAGTCACTTGTATTATTATTATTAAAATAGACTAAAAAAAAGAAATAGACTAAAATGATATTTTACCATAAACTTGATGATAGGTGGCCTGTGGAGAATGGAGTAATAAAGTAATACTCCTATTTATTATAGCTGTTAAGCAAGTAGTTTGAATTGTATTGATTAGATATTAAATACTTTTTTTTTTTTGGTTTCCCAAGGGTTTAATCCCTTTCGAGGCGCGTCGGGCACATAATGTGGGAACCTCTCCCAACAGGGATTCGAACCTGAGTCCGCTACTTTGTAGTGACTAGTCCCTTCCACTAGACCAATCACCTGTTGGTTTAAATACTTTTAAATCTGTATTAATCTATGCTAATTATAATTAACTTAATTAACTGACACCGTCGTCGCATGTATTATTATTATTATTATTCAAATCAAGATTGCCCGCCATTGACGCCCCTTCAGTTCAGTTTACAGCCAGAGCAATAGAATAGAGACTATAATATTCTTTTTGTTCATTTGATAGAGCCGAGGAATCAAAAGAGCAACCAACACAACACAAACCAAAATACCAGATCTGGAAAAATGGCTTACGAAGCTCTACTTTCTCTAAATCTGATGATTGAGAGCTTTCTAAATATTCCAAAATGCCGCAATATCTTTCTTTCCATCCATGTAACAAAATCAGTCCACCAAGAAGTGTGGTCCTTAAAATCAATTCTGGAATTGGAGCATTTCAAAGAGAGCGAGAGATTAATTGCTTTGAAAAGAGAGATCCTGGAGACAATACCTAAATTTAGAGACCTACTCCAAGACCATATAAACAAATGTCAACTACTTTTTCCAGAATCTGAAAGCCTCTATGCAGGTGGTGGGAGTAGTAAAGAATTGATTTTCTCCCAAAATTTGGAGCAAGTAAAAAAAGAATTGATATCCTTTTCGATAAATATGAGTAAAACCCGGGAGAAGATAATAAAGGCAAACTTTGTGACAACAAGCAACAAGGAGTCACCATTTGCTAATTTTTCTGAAGCTCTTGTTTCTCTAACTCAAACTGAGAGCTTTCTAAATATGCCATACTTCAATAACTTTCATCTCATCGGAGAAACAGAAAGAGTCCAAGGTAAGGTACGGGAAGTAATATCAATTCTCAAACACAGAAAAAATTATTACGAAAATAGCGGGTTTTTAATTCTTTTGGAAGTAGAGATGGTGGAGGCAATAACTAAATTCAGAGACGTACTCCAAGACTATATAAACAAATGTCAACTACTTTTTTCTGAATCTCAAAGCCTCGATGATGAGAGTAGGCCATCATTGATCTTCTACCAAGATTTGGAGAAAGCTAGAAAAGAAATGATTTCCTTAGTGGGAACGATGGAGAAAATCAAGGAGGACTACAACGCAGAAGATCTGAGAACAAGCAACAAGGAGTCACCAATTGCCGATGAAGTTTTTATTAGGGGAGTAAATGATGAAGACCTACAACAACTAATTAGTAAAGTTCGGGGAGAATCTTCCAAGTCCAATTATATTATTTCAATAGTGGGTATGGCGGGTATAGGTAAGACTACTCTTGTCAAAGCAGTTTATGACGAGTCAAATTATTTTGGCTTTCGTGCGTTTCTCAGGGTTGGACGTAATTATCATCTAAAAGATCTGTTGCTAGATCTTCTGGTTTGCTTGGTTCCTAAATATACTACATATTTTGGAATGGAAAAGAGTGAGAAGGAAATGAAAAGGCAGATAAACAAATTTCTGGACGATACAAAGTATTTGATTGTGTTAGACAATGTATGGGATATTAATCTTTGGTTTCATATTAGGAGCTTTCTTCCAGATGGCAACGAAAGCAAAATAATCTTTACAACTAGGTTGTCAAGTCAGCCTCTTTTTTCAGAATCCAGTTATGTTCTCAATGTTCGCTTCCTAAATGAAAAAGAAAGTTGGAATCTTTTCAGCAAAAAAATATATTTCCCTTCTGGACTCGAGAAAGTTGGAAAGCAGATTGTCAAAAAATGTGGAGGACTTCCTCTTGGAATAATCTCGATTTCCAACATCCTATCCAAAGCCGAGAAGTCGCTTGATTACTGGGAAAAGGTAGCCAAACTTGACAATTTGCTTGCCTTCACTACAGAGGAAGGGTCATCCATGTCAGAGTCACTATTTTTGAGTTACAATCATTTGCCTCAACATTTAAAAGAGTGTTGTCTTTATATTGGAGTTTTTCCTCTAAATCATGATATCTCCGTCTCCAAGCTCGTCAAATTGTGGGTTGGTGAGGGATTAGTTGAATCAAAGCACTTCCAAACTTTTGAAGATACATCGCGGAAGTATTTGGAGGATCTCGTTTCCCATAATATTGTTCTAGTCAGGCAACAGAGCTCTAGTGGCAGAACTAAAACCTGTAGCCCATTATTTCTTTTGGCATCTCTTGGTAAGAGAGGCTACAAACAAAAAGATTTTCCATCTCATAAATAGTTATCCCAGTGATTTTTCAGAAGGTATACACTGCCAGCGAAGGTTGTGCATCCATAGAAATGCTCTTCTTGGCTTCAAACATGTTTCTAAATTGATAGAATCAGTTTCGAACGTGCGTTCTTTTCTTTGTACTGGTCCAGAACATCAATTTCCGGTATCAATATGTGCAGGTTTGACGTCTGTCGAGGTGCTAGATGCTCTTACAATCCGTTTATACAAGTTCCCGATTGAAATATTGGAGCTAGTTGAGTTGAAGTACCTTGCCTTCACATATGATGGAAAGTTCTCTTCTTCCATATCTAGACTCCAAAATCTTGAATACTTGATTGTCCATCGATACCACCTGACAATCATCAATTCCTCTCCATCTTATATGCCAATAGAGATATGGAATATGCAAGAATTGAAGCATCTTCAAGTCATGGGTAGCGACTTGCCACATCCTGTTGATGGTGCTCAGTTACCCAACCTCTTGACGCTGCTAGGTGTGAGTGATCGCAGTTGTACAAATGAGGTTCTTCAAAGTATACCAAATCTAGAAAAATTAGGTGTTCGGATTGTTTTACCACGAGGTGTTTATGAAACCTTCCATGTCTTTGATCACCTTGCCTTCCTCTCGAGACTCAAATCATTCAAATACATCGTGTCAAATCCCAGTCCTAGGTCTCAGCAGGTTCTTCTCATGCCAGAGTCAGTTTTCCCATCTAGTCTTAGAAAGTTAACTTTGAGTGGGTGTGGATTTGCATGGGAAGTCATGTCAATGATTGGTCGTGCACTAGGAAATCTTGAAGTGTTGAAATTGCGATGCTATGCCTTTCAAGGCCCAGAGTGGGTGGTATATGGAGTGGAGTTCCCGAATCTTAAGTATCTGCTACTTGAAGACGCCGATCTGGTGCACTGGAGAGTTGCCTATGGTTGCTTCCCACGGCTTGAGCGCCTAATCATTATGAACTGCTACAAATTGGAAGAGATCCCTTATGAGCTTAGAGATTTGAAAAGTCTTAAAGTGATTGAGCTAGTTGATTGCAGCCCTTCAGCTGTGGCTTCTGTGAAGCACATACACAAGAAATATGGTGATGAACAAGTTCAAGTTCAAGTTCGGGTCTATTCTTCGTTAGATGATAAGAAGAACTAGCCATCATTGACACCTTAATTAGTTAAAAAGTTGGTAAGTCGGACACAATTCTGCTTATATATGATGTGTGTTTGTCTGCATTTACGTACATAGATTAATGAAATGCACAAGTATACTCCTTAATTAACAATTGGTTGGCTTTGAGGTTCTATATCATTTTTAATAGTAAATTTTTCGAAATTTAGTTTACGTTTCAATATATTGCTATATATCTCTTATTTAAATATCTTGATTATAAAACATACTTTTATTGTACTGATCAGTCATGTATATCTTAAACTCGTAGCATTTGAGGTCATAAAGTTGTTTTTTCATGTATTTCTTGTGTATTCTAATGGAAAATAAGTCTGCTGACAATTTTGTTGGTATCAGTTACATGTATGTTGATTGAACAAGTGGTACTCAACATTTCTTCTTCCTGGAACAATTTAATGACACCTCCTAGAAATCCATAAGAGTAGCGCTATAACCCATTTTTCAGATATATAAACGTTCCTGCAACGCTTTTAGTTTTGTTTAACATTAGTAATCTTTAGTATATATATAAATGTCTGCATGTTTCATCACCTTGTCTAATTTAACTAGATTATCATTTTTATAATATCGTAATTGCATTTAAATAATATAGGGACCATTTTGTCATTGTTTGATAATTACTTTTTCATATGAGTAAATCACACTTTTGGTCATCCTTATGGATTAACTTTGTAATTTCATCCCTCTTAAATTTTTTGTAGCAGGTTGGTCCCTCTTATACTACATTGATAAGAAGGATGAATTTGCTACAAAAAATTTAAGAGGGAATAACGTATTATAAGAGGAACGAATGTGATACATTACATTGATAGCTAGGATGAACCAATCTGCTAAAAAAAAAAAAAGAGGGTTGAAAATGCAAAATTTGACCCATAAAAGGACCAAAATGCTAATCACTCTTTTCATATAGTCTATTAAATTTAAATAGTGATGGGTCTAAATTATGTCGTTTGTTATTTTTATTTGGAAAAACTTCTTTTTCAAAGAATAGGGATGTAAGTTTTTTCTGTCGGTAAATATATTGCTAATACCAGTTGTTAATTTTGGAACTATATATATAGTGTTGTTTTTTTTTCTTCTCTTGTATTTTATATTTAGTAACCCATATTTTTTTTTTCAGGTTAACGAGATGGAGGAGAATGATGACTGATATTGTAAATTGAAGTTGCGAATAATGGGGTTTGGTATTGCAGTATTGCTTCTTGTATATTTAAGCTTCATTGTTTAAACTTGTATGTGGAATTTTGAATTTGTTTACATTTTTATTTTAGTGAGATTTTAGTTGTTTGATATTGATAATATTCATAGCTACCATGTATTTCTTTGCACTTTGTGAACGAGTTTTATATAATATTGGGGCTTGACTTTTGTGATGCAATTGATCAAAATATTTATTATGCTCTTAAATAAAATTACACAACTACCTAATTATGGTGGTAGATTTGATTGAGCATATTGTAATGGCTTCCCCCATTTCTCCACAAGATTTTTAGGCATATAAAAAGAAAAACAGCAATCCGGAGTTAATGAACTTGTTTTTATGTTACATATATATGATGAATTAAAATAATATGTATATTATTCATGCAACAATGACTTGCCTTTATCTTTCTTGAATTGAAGAAGAAGAGGCGGCCATATCCCTGCATGTTATGGGGTTATTTTGATTCTGTCAAAATGTTGTGGGATAAGATTATTAGTCAACATAAGTAATGATATCAATTTTATAATAATTTAAATTAACTAAACTGCTATGTTACCCATCTAACTGTGATTTTTAATGGAGGTATCAAATGTGAATGGGTTTGTTAAATTATGGTATCAAATGTGTCGGTTAGAATTTTTGTGGTACCATAAGTGAGAATGAATACAAAGTCTGGTATCAAAAATGCAATTCTCTTGATTAGTTCTTATAGTTGCTTTGTTTTACTTATAGTCACCAATTGGAAGAAAATTCGTTGTAAAGATAGGAAATTTTATCCAATTGGGACTGAAATTACTTCAAACTTGTTAGTTGTGGGGTAAACTTATTGGCCCAAAAATATATGTGGTATGCGGGTGAGCTCTAATTATGGGATCAATTTTACATATTCTTTCATCTATTTTTCCTCCAAGATTTTGGAGTTAACGATGATTCCGTCAATAATTGGACTGAAATATCAAATGTATAAATGACCGCTAAACAATTGTATGAATTGTGTCATGTTTTTAAAATTTGGTACCGTAGCTTTTAATGTATGATAACTTATGGTACAAAAAGTAAAATTCACTCCATGAAAAATGGACTTTACAAAAATTTGGATCTCTTCAATACGGAGGCCTTAAACAGGACTTAACTTCTTAGCAGTTGGGATCGAAGTCCTCCAGAGAAAAAAAATAAATTACACAAATTAAAAGTATACAGAGGTTTTATGTTATTTCACAGACTATCCTACACATTTGAAAAATTACTCAAACTACCACTATTGAATTCATTAGAGTTGCCTCTTTATGAGGTTGATTTCATAAAATAAAAAATAAAAAAAATAAAAAAATCTAGAAAGACATGGGGTAACATCTAAGAAATCACAAATCTTAAGGGTGGCAATGCAATTTCATAAGTTTCTTTTCACTAATTTCGATTATTTTTTCACCTACTTCAATTGTATTTCACATCAAATTTCGTGCTTGAATGGTATTTTGGGAATTCAAATAATATTATCTTCACAATGGAGTAAATGTAATGATCTCCAACACCTCAAAGAAAGTTTGAATAATTTCTCAAATATGAAGCTTAGTCAATGTAATTACACTTAAGCACGTGAATTCTAGAAAAAAAAAAATATTAAAGTTTCACGTGATTTCTTTTATTGAATAACATGTATAGTGAAACATTTGAGAGCATAGATGATGACTTCGTATATAGCATTGATGTTGTATAAAAATGTTCAGGGCAAAAATGGAATAAGCCCTTCGATATAACAACATCACAATAATAAAATAAGGTCTGCACAATTATATCGAGAGAAAAGTTGTATAGTAATTGTAATAGTGAATTCGAGTTTCGTTCCCCTTGTTTGGAAATAGGGCGACCTATTTATAGGTACATACAGGGGTATAATAGTCCTTTCAGGAAAGACGTTACAAATAATAAATACAAGACGTTACAGACGTTACGAGGGTTTATGATAAAGACGTTACAAATCTCTTATTTATGCAACTTAGTGTAATCTCTTAATTGCCCTCGGGTACAAAATTTGGACACATCATATTGCCCCCCAGTTTCGGGAATAATTGCGCGAGCGTTTATTGTCGAAACTTGATTCAAGTATCTGAGCATTGTAGCCACCTACTCCATACCTCCATATGTGATAAATAAGCATGTAACACTGCCTCGTTAAAACCTTGCCAAGAAAAACCCATTGGGATAAAAACTTGGACGAAGGAAAAAGAGTACAGTGTTTAGACACGCTCCCCCTGTAAATTTGGTGAAGAGTAGGGATGATTCTTTTCTTTAGCTGCTCTTTCTTATATGGAGTAAATATTCTTCTTTAAGATATCTCTTATTCAAAAGTTGCCTCCCAAAGCCATAATTGCATGTAAAACACAAATTCATGTGGTCAAATATTATCACTTGAAGGTAAATGCAGTAAAAATAAATTTAATTTTCAGCCACAAGTGTAACTTGATTCACGCTATTTTTTTTTCTTTGATAGTATTCTATCGTCGCTGCCGCTGTTGTCTTCTTTTTTTCTTTATTTATTTATTTTTGTTTTTTTTTTGTGCCGAGAGACGACCGGACTACCCCTTTTGATCGTTGAAGGATGACCAATTGACCCCCTAGCATTTTGTGGAGGAATGATCGATTTGCCCTTTTTTGATCTCTAGAGATGACCGATTTACCCTCGATCGTTTAGGGATGACCGATTTACCCTTTTTTGATCGTTGAGCAATGATCGATTTACCCTTTACTTTTTTAGGGATGATCAATTTACCCTTTTTGATCGCGAAGAGACCATCGGTTTACCGTTTGTAGTTTAGAGATTCATTTATTATTGGCTTCATGGATCCGTAAATAAATAAATATAACTTAATTGGAAGACATAAAATTTAAAATTTACCTCATTTGTGTAGTTCTGCAATCTTGAGATACTTTAGGGTCAACTTTGTAATTCTCACTAATTTTTGAGGTTATTCTGCAATTTTTGTCATTTTCTGGGTCAAGTGTGCAATTTTGTCCACTTTTGAGAGACTTGCAATATTGATGCATTGTCTTCGATACGAATTGCTGATTTGGGAGCACCCTTGGTAATATGATTTCCAAATCAAGTTTATTTGAATTAGAATTGAGACTTTTGCTGAGGAAAATGAATCTAAACGAAGGCTCATGGATAAATTTAGTTGATACTTCATAGAGTTTTATGATCGGTGGCTCTGAGGCATATTTATTTTTCAAAAATTTCTCTCGTTAAATGTACAGATCAATCGTTTTCCACAGACGGCGCCAATTATGATGTTGTATAAAAATGATCAAGGGTCTCTTCGAGAAGACCTCCTCCTATCTTGATCGTTTTTCCCTCTCGTTCTGACGTCACGGGACGAACTTTCAGGAAACTACTCAACTAGTCTTCACACTTCTGGCCACCTCCCCTCCAAATGAGAATGAGGGTAGTATTTATAGGTGAAAGTGAGGAGGTGAAGAGTCTCATATTAAATGGGGGAGATGAGAAGTCCACCATCAATTAGGTGAAGAGGAAAAGTCTCCACTAAGTCCAAAATTAACTAGGGGTAGGATGGTCATTTTAATGAACGTCATAAATGTAAATTCTTATTTAAGTATTTTAATAATTAGGAATTTGGTAATTACTAAAATACCCTTATGATTTATATATCCACATCATAAGCCCCCCAATTCCATATGTAAATATCAAAGAATATTTACTTGTGGAATTTAAGTAATAATAATACTTAATAGAACATCATTTCATGTTAAAATGATGTGACTTTATTATAGGATAATTATTTTTCTTCTCAAGAGCGAATCCTTTCATGAGTTAACTTTTCAAATAGATTCTTTAGCTTAAAGTTTTCAAAACATCAACATGATATTTTCCTTTAGAAGTTGTTGGGCCGAGACATTCTTGCCTCGCCAGTAGTTTAGCCGTGGCATCCTTGTCTTGACAGTAGTTTGGCTGAAGCATTCTTGCCTCGACAGGAGTTCCGCCGAGGCGTCCTTGTCTTGACAGTAGTTTGGCTGAAGCATTCTTGCCTCGACAGGAGTTCTGCCGAGGCGTTAGTTCTGCCGAGGCACTCTTGCCTTGGCAGGAGTTCTGCCGAGGCATTTTTGTTTTGGTAGGAGTTTTGCGGAAGGATTCTTGCCTCGGCAAGAGTTCTGCCGAGGCATTTTTGTCTCTTCAGGAGTTCTGCCGAGGCGTTCTTACCTCGGCAGGAGTTCTGTTGAGGAGCTTTTGTCTGAGCAGAAGTTCTGTCGAAGCGTTCTTGCCTCGACAGTAGTTCGACCGAGGATTTCTTGCCTAGGCTCGACAAAATATTTCTCGAATAAGTACTTGGATTTTGGGAGTGGGTTTTTCTATATGTACCTTGGTTTTTATTTTTGTTTTGATTATTTTCTTTGATGTATGGTTAGTAACTTGTGATTAATCTCAATTGCTTTTGGACTTGTGATATTTCACCTACATATGTATACATTGCATTTCCATTAGAGTTGTTTGTACAACATTTTGTCATTGTAGAAGAATTATTATGCCTTCGAAATGAAAGAATTTTTGTTTGTTCCTTTTAGGAGGTGTTACACTTTTGGAGAGTTTCTTTTTTACCCCTTTTAGAGGTGTAGCACTTTTAGAGTGTTTCTTTTTGTCTTCGCTATGAAAGCATTTTTGTTTGACCTTTTTTATAGGTGTGATGCTCCTTTGAAGAGTTGTTTATTCCACCTTCGGTATGAAGGTGTTTCTTCATTCTGACCCCTTTTAGAGGTGTAATGCTCTTCTATTGAGACTTATTTAATCTGACCCCTTTTAGAGGTGTAATTCTCTTTTATCGAGAGTTCTTTAATCTGACCTCTTCTAGAGGTGTAATGCTCTTTATTGAGACTTCTTTAATCTGACCCATTTTTAGAGGTGTAACGCCCTTTTATTGGGACTTTTTTAATCTGACCCCTTTTAGATGTGTAATGCCCTTTTATTGGGACTTTTTTAATCTGACCCCTTTTAGAGGTGTAATGCCCTTTTATTGGGACTTTTTTAATCTGACCCCTTTTTAGAGGTGTAATGCCCTTTTATTGGGACTTTTTTAATCTGACCCCTTTTTAGAGGTGTAATGCCTTTTTATTGGGACTTTTTTAATCTGACCCCTTTTAGAGGTGTAGTTCTTCTCTTCTCTTTTGATATATCAAATATTGAAAATCTGACTCTTTTTTATTTTTCTTCAAAGTGGCAGACAAAATCAGGTACATTCTTGTGTGAAAAAATAGGATCCGCCAGCAGATCTCATTAAACTTTCATTGATCGGTACATGACAACTTTTATAGTTGAATCTTAGCGATTATGCAGCATGATAATTTTCTTTTCACTACCTCCACCTGTAGATCCTCTGATTTTCTTTTCTTGTTCTTGACCTTCTCTTTTTGATAATTGTAACTTCACTTATTAATTGATTCACGTCAATAGGATTTGATTGAGATCTACCAAAATTCTCTAGGATATTGGTATGATGTTCTTGAGATATTATATGATCCAACATCACTTCTTCCACTTTGTTCGTTGTGGAAAATTTCATCCTCATATAGTATGTGGAGATAGAGCCTTGAAAAGGTTTAAAGCTGGGTCTTCACAATATCATGTTATAAGCGGAGGGTGCCTTAACCACCAAGAATTTCACAATTCTTGTAGCCTTTCTCGGACAGTTTTCCCAATGAGATGGGCAACACGACTTCTCCTAATGCTCCTAGTGTTTCTCCTACGAATCCTGATAGTGCATTGTTAACTTTGTTGAATTCGGCAGTGTCAATATTTAGCTGCTTAAATGCATTGTAAAAGATTATATCTACTGAACTTCCGGTATCAATCAATATTTCCTTCACACAATAATTTGCAAAAATAGCAGAGATCACGAGGGCGTCATTCAGGGTAGGTAATTGCCCGTTTGCTTAATCTTTATCATCAAATGTGATAGAATCGATGTTCTTCTCAGCTTGTTGAATCTGCTGCTCCGCTTATAGTGGGAGTTCTGGAAATGGTTTTTCTGAACTCAACAAAGCTTTTCTAGCACTTGCTGAATCTCCTTCAGCTGTTCCTCTATATATCACGTTGATAATGCATGTTCCGAGCAAACTGTCATCATGTCTTCCTTGCACCGAACCACTCCTGATGAACTTCTTTGGTCTTGCTAAGAGTGTTCAAGAGTCGTTGTGGGTTTTCCTGCCAAAGACCCCTTCATGCATTCATCTAGAAGTGTTTGCTGGAGTATACTTGTGAGGAGCTCTGGATCTACTTGAGGTACTTCCAGAACTGCATTAGTAAAGTGTTGTATATATTCTCTTAGTGGTTCTTCTGATCTTTGTGTCACGATGAACAAATGCATTGTGGTTTTTTGTGTCTTCATGTTCATGGAGAATTGATGAAGGAAGCATTTACTCATTTGCTCAAAGTTAGTAATTGCACCCGTGAGCAACTGGTTAAACCATGTGAGGGCACTCATCGCTAAAGTTGTGCGGAATTTTTTGTAGGTGGCTGCATCGCTCATTGCATATAGATCCGTCTTGGCCTCAAATTTATCTAGATGCTTCTGGGATCTCCCATTCCATCGCACTTTGTGAAGCTCGGGACCCTGGACCCTTGTGGTAAGGTTTCTAAAAGCACTGTTGGTGCAAATTGACTTCTTCTCGTTAGGGTTATCGTTGCACATGGTTCTCATACTTCTCTTGCTGGATCCTTACTATTAACTTCATCATCATTCCAAGGTTGCCCTGGACTTTGTTTTTCCCTCGGTCTTTGTTCTTCTCTCGCTGCTGCTCATGATGCCCAGTGAGGGAACATGGGTGAAGCATGCACTTGTTGCTGCTCAACCACATATTATGCGACTGCTCGTGTGGCTATCGTTGCTGCCATTACATCCATCATCTCTTGAGTCATTGTGGGTGCTATGGATGGCGCCTCAGGTGTTGCTTCAAAGTTTGGTGCTTGCACATCAGACACCTCTTCAATTTTTGACGCATCAGGAGATGTTTTATTCTTCTGCGCCTCAGGCGCTGCTTCAACTTTTTGCATCAGACTCTACTTCAATTTTTGTCACACCAGACACTGCTTCAATTTTTTACGCCTCAGATGCTGCTTCAGTTTTTGACACAACAGGCGCTGCTTAATTTTTCGGCTCCTTAGGCGTTGTTTCGGCTTTTGAAACATCAGGGGCTGATTCAATTTTTGACGCTTCAAGAGCTGCTTCAGTTTTTAGCGCATCAAGCACTGCTTCAATTTTTGACGCATCAGGTGTTGCTTCAGGATCAGGCATCTAAGTTTTTGCTCCTCCTTCTACAGTCGAATTGCCTGATGCGCCTCCTCCAGTTGGATTGCCTTGTGCACCTTCTCCAGCTGGATTGACTTTTGTGCCTCCTCTAGTTGGATTGCTCATTGTGCCTTCTCTAGCTATATTTACTTTAGTGCCTCCTCCAGTTGGATTGCTCATTGCACCTTCTCTAAATTTGACTTCACCTCCCATCCTGAAAGAAAAGCCTTTGTTCTTCTCTGGTTGCTGCTCCTGATTCCCTGTGATGGAATTCAGGTGAAATGCGCGTCCGTCGTTGTTCAGCCACACTGTGCGACTGCTCGTGCGGCAACTGTTGCTGCCATTGCATCGAGCCTCTCCTGAGTCATTTGAATTGTGGGTGCTACAGGTGCCGCATCAGGTGCTGCTTCCGGGATATAGGCTGGATCTGGTGCGCCTTCTACCACGTCTTCTCCTCCTTCAGGTGGTCCCTCGGGTTCTTCCATCCATCGGTTTTCCTCATTCTCGTCCGCCATCTCAACGTGCCTATCAGAAATTTCCCACAGACGGCGTCAATTATGATGTTGTATAAAAATGATCAAGGGTCTCTTCGAGAAGACCTCCTCCTATCTTGATCGTTTTCCCCTCTCGTTCTGACGTCACGGGACGAACTTTGAGGAAACTACTCAACTAGTCTTCACACTTCTGGCCACCTCCCCTCCAAATGAAAATGAGGGTAGTATTTATAGGTGAAAGTGAGGAGGTGAAGAGTCTCATATTAAATGGGGGAGATGAGAAGTCCACCATCAATTAGGTGGAGAGGAAAAGTCTCCACTAAGTCCAAAATTAACTAGGGGTAGGATGGTCATTTTAATGAACGTCATAAATGTAAATTCTTATTTAAGTATTTTAATAATTAGGAATTTGGTAATTACTAAAATACCCTTATGATTTATATTTATTATTGTGATGTTGTTATATCGAAGGGCTTATTCCATTTTTGCCCTGAACATTTTTATACAACATCATAATTGGCGCCGTCTGTGGGAAACGATTGATCTGTACATTCAACGAGAGAAATTTTGTATAGTAATTGTAATAGTGAATTCGAGTTTCGTTCCCCTTGTTTGGAAATAGGGCGACCTATTTATAGGTACATACAGGGGTATAATAGTCCTTTCAGGAAAGACGTTACAAATAATAAATACAAAGACGTTACAGACGTTACGAGGGTTTATGATAAAGACGTTACAAATCTCTTATTTATGCAACTTAGTGTAATCTCTTAATTGCCCTCGGGTACAAATTTTGGACACATCAAGCATGATAAATCTGTCACTCCTTTTTGACATTGGATGGTAAATATTTCTCGACTTAATCACAGTTTGCTCAATCGAGTTAGGTTAATTTTACACTTTACACTCTTCAAATTAAATTATTTTAGTTTGCATCCTCAAAACACTTTAATGACTTTAATTTATACCCCAACGTCTTCAACCACCTTTATATATAGCTGGAAAACCCATTTTCAACTGCCACCAAGGACATGTTTGTTACTTACGAAAGATCCTCAATATTTATATCTGAAGAAAAGTTTATATACTAATATAAAAAAAGTGTGCACATAAAATACATTAAGGTGATGATTTTGAGACGAAAATCAAGAAATTATAAGTTGGCTAATGAAAATCGACAAATTGTACTTTTCAGTTTATTTCCTTTTAAAAAATTTAAAGTTCGATTTTTGGTATTCGGTGTGCAAGTGTTCGTATTGACATTACCAAATAGACATTAGGGCCATGTGGCTTGATTTCGAGAATCTCAATTTCAAAAAAATAATTTGGTTGATTCGGTTAAACCTTTGAAACTCCATTTGGACGTTGGGTTTTGAAAAAATTGAAACCTCACTTAAATTGAGTTTGAGAAAAAAAAAAGTTACGTGGTAGCTAGGTATCAAATCAATATATTTTTTATATAGTTTGGGGAGAAAAAGTAGATGATATTTGTCAAAGCAAAGTTTTACATGTTTTAAGAGTTTCAATGTAAATTTCTGAATAAGTTTGTCATGAATTTCATGGATCTAACAAAAACTCATTTTGAAGGATTTTGGCTCGATCTCATAAAACCCACGAGATCCGACCAAAACCCATCTATATATGCCCTAGTAGATTAATTTATTTAGTGCACAGTTGCACATGCTGGTGAATGAGCCCGGCATTAATAATGATTTACATTTACTAGTAAATAATCTTTTATTTAGTAAAATCTCTCGAAATATATGGGTATTTGATATAGTTAGAGCAATAATTCTAATGCCAGAGAAATTTTACAATAATCTCAAAATTATCCTTCTTTATTGATACTAAAAAGTGCACGTACAACTTTACATTGTACGTGTCTAGCTAGTTTTATGGTATTTTTTGTACATTAGACTAAAATTAGTTTATTATCTCATAAAATAGAGTAAATTAGTTCATTTCTTACCTATTTAATTCATTAGTTTAATTTATTTTTCATCAATTTAACCTTTTTTGTAGCCGACTTTAATCATTTTTACCAATTTAATATTTTTTTGTACTGTTTTACTTTTTTTTTATCTGTTACAACTTATTTTCACTGTTTTTGCAATTTTGTACTTTATTTTTTCCGTTTTAAACTATTTTTCTACCAGTTTCATTTAATTTTGTGGTTTTAAATTTTTTTTATTGATTTCACACGTTTTTATCCTATTAACCCATTGTAAAATGTTTTCATCTCGTTTTCGCATATTTCGCACATTTTTTTCACTGATTTCACATATTCCTTTCACCAATTTCACTTGAATTTTTATTGATTTGACACGTTTTCGCCGACTTTATTCATTTTTCACCAATTTTACTTGCTTTTTATGTTGTCGTTTCACCGGTTTCATCATTTTCACTTATTTCACCCGAATTTTTCTCGACTTCGCATGCATTTATTGATTTCAAGGTCATGTTTTTATCGGTTTTACCCAAAATTTCACCAATTTCGCCAGTGTTCACCAATTTCCACCCGAATTTTTATCGATTCCACATGATTTCAATTATTTCATAGATTTTTTTTTATTTCACTAAATTTCAATATTTTCCACCAATTTCACCTGTTTTTCATGAAAAAAAAAATCAATTAACATTTGAGGTTATGCATTTCTAGATATTATTACATATTCTTTATTTTTTTTCTTTTTGTTCTAGCCAATAGTAAAATTACGTAATTAGCTAATCCGTAAGTATTTTTTATTCTTTCATTGTAAGATGCAATTCAAATTTTTTTTTGTATGTAATGATATTTAAGAGAATTTTATTTTAAATTTTTATGTGTTTCTAACTTATGTTGTACTAAATCTTTAAATTAATATTTTCTTACTTTAATAAATATTGTTACTAAACCAAAAAAAAATATTGTTGCTAATATATAATAATTTTTAATATTTTAGGACCTATTTAAAATAGTAGTAGTTTTAATGCTTCATTTTTATCTATTTTAAGAGAAGAGATTAAAATTACAAAATCTGATTTAAGAGAGAATTTATAAATTTTAGGAGTTTATGTAGGATATAAATTAAATATAATATAAGACCTTATGTCTATATTCTAATTAGCATCTCCCCACCCCATGTACCCCGACTTTTGTGGATCCCCTCCAAGTCAGGTCGATTCTCAACAAAAAGTTGCTACATTTCAAGTCAAGAAAGAAGATTCCCATCGTTCTCGGACTCTCATTCACTGCTGCTCAAGAATATTTGGAGTGCAAAATTGCACAACCGTCACAAAACTTTTCTTTGGAAGATCATCCACGAGATCTTGCCTACTCGGAAGAGACTTAGTGCTTTTCTTACCACCCAACTGATTGAGTGCCCTGTTTGTAACAAAGAACCGGAAAGTATCGATCATATTTTCCTCCACTGTCCATTTGCCCAATCAATTTGGTTCACGTCTAAGTGGTGCTTGCGGACTACTGCTCTTAAACATGAGCCTTTAAATAAGTGGCTGGCCTCCATTTTGGATAGAAATTCTCAATCTTTTCCATCAAATGTTGTCAGGGAGGAGTTTGTTATTTTTACTGATGTTTGTTTTGAGCTTATTTGGCGTAATAGAAATAATGTTGTTCATGATAAAGTTTGTGCTAATGTGCAGGAGCTTGCTCGATTAATCGAACGACGCGCCTGTGACCACTTCAAAGCACAAAACTCCTTGGTTTTGGTTAAGAAGACGCTTGCCCCTTGCTTGGGTTGGAAGGCGCCAAAGAAAGGTTGGATCTCAATTTCGATGGATGCTACTTTTAAACATGATGTTGCAGACTCTTCCATGGCCATGATTTTTCGAAACTTCAATGGATCCATTCTTTGGGCTGAATCTAGACAAAAGCCTTGCATGAACGTTGTGGCTGCCGAAGCTTTTATCATTTTGGAGGCGTGCAAGTTGGCGGATAAAAAAAGGATGGAATTTGTTAATTTTGAAAGTGACTGCTTGAATGCTATCGAAGCAATCAACAACCGTGAGGCTATTATGGATTGGGCAATTCGAGCCGATATTGAAGAAATTCGGCATTTTTGGGCTTGTTGGCCTAAGTGGAGATTTAAGTTCATCCCAAGAAACTCAAATTGTGCTGCCCATAATCTTGCCTTTTGGGTGTCTCAATCGTTGTGGTCTTCTTTTATTTCGCTTTTTGTTCTTCCTATTTCCGTTTTTTGTGATGGGGGTTACCCCAGACACTTTTAATTGCACTTAGTGTTTATTTATGCCAGTTTAATTATCAAAAAAAAAATTCTAATTACAAATCTTCAATTACTTTTACAAAATTACCATTGAATTAAACATCACTTTATAATGTAATAAGGGTATTTTTGTCCACACAAAAAAGTTAAAAATATTTATGCTTTTATATTACTAGGAAAGTGTACGTACATTGCACATGATTAACTAATTTCCTATGTTATTTGAATCATATAATCATTTTCAATATACTATCTTAATGACATATCATATAATATTTTTGACTAATTCACTTTAATTATTACAATTTTGTTACCAAAAATTTAATTTTTTTAATCATAAATGCTTACAATCAAAACTTGAAAATATAAAATGAATTATAACTATCAAGTATTTTTAATCTAAAACTACATAATAATAATAATAAAGTTTAAGAAATCGATGAGAGTTGGTATATCATATAAAATCGATTTCTTAAACTTGGTAAAAAAAAATTAAGAAATGTTCATGCTTTTATATAATAATATTATAATAATAAAGATATATACTTCTATTTGTATTTTCCTTTCTTATATTCATCAAATCTACCGAATATTTTAAAAAACAAAGAAAATTGTGCTAGCAGAACAGGCGTACTGGAAGATGATGGTATATTTCTCTTGTTTCTATTTTAGTTTGATTTATTTTAATTGTTTAAGTATGGGTAATATATTTTCATCAAATTTAATATTTCTCATCAAATTAACTCAATTCTAACATTGGGTAATCATAGATATTGGAACAAATTTTAGAGGACTGAAAATGAAATTTTGCCCTCAAATTTTGTATATAAAAAGATTGTACAGTCTAGTTATAATATCAAGTGTCCATTTCTAGAATTCATCATAAAGGCATAAAAATAGTACTCCCAGTTGATAAAAATGACGACTGATCGCCACTTTCGTTCATTACTTTTGCTCGCTCTCATTGTCTCCGCTGCCGCCGCCGCCGCCTCCTCCTCTTCTGCAAGTTTTCTTAATTATTATGATTATTATTCTCAATAATTCTTAGATCTACATTTATTATCAGCATATAATATATATTTTATCTTTTCTTGTATAATAAATAGCAAATCATACAACTTCATATCAGATCTTTAATCACATTCATTAATCAGTGTACTTATTGCTTATGATTTTTATTTTTTGAATAATTGTTTATGCTCACATTGTTGGGTTAAATTTGGATCTCTAGATCCGCTTCATCTTAATTAACATGTGAAATCTTTTTCCTTTTTTTTTTTTTTTTTTGTAAATATTACTCCTATATTATATATGTCCCTAATTTTTGTAAGATGCCCATAAAAAATTCTATTCATAAATAATTTTTTTTCAAAAATATTCTTTTACATAAAATAATAATTTCGCATTGATTTTCGACCACTACTTTTATAGGACGTAATTATAGTAAAAAAAATTGATGTAGTGTGACTATGTATATATGAGTTTATGTAAGTCAGTGACTATTTAGTGTAATAATTTTATGTTGCTCAACATCATTATTAGTAATCATGATGACATTTTTCTTTATGCATAAAGTATGTTTGAATATACTATAGTGTACGTGTTTTTGGTAGTCCTTGGAAATGAAATATAATTATTTCAAAATTGCATAAATAAATGCTCGTTTACATAATCCTTATTGAGTTAATGGCAATTTGCCCTCTATTATATTCATAATGTTTAATATATTTTCCTGTAATTTGGAAAATAGCACTTTATCCTCGTGTAGTTTTATAAAATTTTCACATCATGCTCCCTGAAATTTTTATATGTGACATTTTACCCTCTTATGTTATGATAATGTGACAGTTTACCTCCATTTTATGATAAATGTGGCAATTTACTCTCCTATGTTACAAAATAATTCTCATGCCTACTCTTAATTTCGACAAGTGAGTTATACTCTCCAGTCGAAGGAGATAAATTGCTCTTCTTCAAACCAGAATTAAATAAATTGAATAATATATTGTTCAACTCGACTAGTTGACACAACTATAAAACGTGAACCACTCATGTTTCATCAATTTATACCATGCTCATATTTTTACCTATATGTATCATTTTTATTGCAATTAATTTGCAGAATGAATGCGTGTACACCTTGTACGTTCAAACCGGCTCATTCATCAAAATAATTCTCATGCCTACTCTTAATTTCGACAAGTGAGTTATACTCTCCAGTCGAAGGAGATAAATTGCTCTTCTTCAAACCAGAATTAAATAAATTGAATAATATATTGTTCAACTCGACTAGTTGACACAACTATAAAACGTGAACCACTCATGTTTCATCAATTTATACCATGCTCATATTTTTACCTATATGTATCATTTTTATTGCAATTAATTTGCAGAATGAATGCGTGTACACCTTGTACGTTCAAACCGGCTCATTCATCAAAGCCGGAACAGACTCCAACATCAGCGTTTCACTCGGCAATGCCAATGGAAAATCAGTTTCAATCCCAAACCTAAAGGATTGGGGCCTAATGGGCCATAAACATGACTACTACGAAAGAGGCAATCTGGATATCTTCACGGGCCGAGGCCCATGTATTACAACACCCATTTGCAGTCTCAATGTCACTTCTGATGGGTCAGGGGCCCATCATGGATGGTTCTGTGAATACATTGAGGTGACCTCAACTGGGCCTCACAAGGGTTGCAGCCAGTCCATTTTTTACGTCGACCAGTGGCTGGCCACGGATGCTCCGCCTTACCAGTTGTCGGCGGTTCTCGATGGGTGTAAAACCCAAGCCCAACGGAAAGGTGGGCGTTATGTCGTTAGTAGGCCCGTTGGGTATGCTTAGTATGTAGTGTTCGCGTGTTCGTGTGAGTGAGCCAATCTTTTGCTTCTTTGTTTTCATCTCAAACATTTTAATAATATATGAAGTGTTTTAAGTCAATTTTCAATGATATTGTGCTTTCGATTCAAATTTTCAAAATGTGTTGCACTATTTGATCTTATCGCATTCTATCATAAAGAATGCAAAAATGAGAATAGATACTCTTTTTGTTCTATTAGATCCAGTACGAAGTCAAAGTTTTTTAATCTTATCAAATTAATTTTTTTACATCCATGGCGTTTTGAACTTTTAAATGTTAATATATATAGTTTTATATAATATTCTCCTGAAACAAATTAGTTAGATAATTTATAGTCATGGAGAATATTATATAAAACTATATATATTAACATTGGTTCTGCCAATGACAACAATAATTTATCAATTTAATTATGTAAATATCTATCAATAAAACTCAAAACTCAAAAATATGGCATCCTAATAGGGCCTAGGCCCTAATTTTATTTTTTTTTATTTTTTATTTTTTATTTTTTATTTTTTATTTTTTATTTTTTTGTTGAGACGCAAGGCCCTAATATTTTAGTTAAACCTGCTGGTAACCCAATATGATAATTGATAAGCTGTATTATAAAGTCTGAGGTGGGCACATCCTCAAAAGACTGCTGACTTTTGCCAGAGTGATTAGGCCCAGCGAGCATAGTCACTACAGGTGGATATACAAGCTATTTATAGAGAAATCACTAATTATTGTGAACATTATTGGTATTATAGAAGTAGTTTTGGTTCCATCTCGGTTTGAATTTAAAAAGTGATTTGAAAGTTTTTGGCGAAATATTTGAAATTTAATTTGAGTAATAGTTTTTAATGGTACATTAAGATAGTAAAATATTATTTAATAATATTGAGTTTTGAAAATTTAAGATATGATTTGAATTGATGTTTGATTGTCAGGGTTTGGAGCAGAAAAATAGGTGATATATGTCAAACCAATAAATTTATATGTGTGAAAAGATATGTACATATCAAATTAATAATTTTATAAGGCTGCGTTCGGTTGGAAGAATAGGACCCCGATTAGCCCATGATTGGGCCACAATAAATTTAATTGCGGGCCAATATTTCGTTCGGTTGCAAGGATTAAATCACGGGCTGCCCGTCTTATTCTCTCCGATTTGTGGGCCAGCCCAGGTTATTTACCCGATTGGAATTGGACCTCTCCCCCCAGCTAGGGGTGGGATCGGGACGGGTTTTCGGGAATTCGGGTATTTCGGGACGGGATTTCGGGTTTCGGGATCTCAAATTTAAGTCCCAAAACCCGGTAGCTCAACCAAGGTCCCGTGAGTTTCGGGTACCCGATTTAACTTCGGGATTTCGGGACGGGTTCGGGTGTCCCGAGAATCTTACCTACATATACATAAATAGTGAAAAAATTAAGCATCAGTCTCTTCCTTTCATAGAATAGACAAAAAGATCAAATATATTGATTTAGCCAAAAACAAGGTGCCAAAAACATAAGAATCACAAACAAAAATAATTTGGAAACAGCAAGCAACTATTCTGAATAAAGGAGTTTCAGAAGATATACTAATCAAATACTACCAGTTAGGTTGCTCGGACTTAGCAAACTCAATCATAATTATGAATTATGCATAAGCATAGATTACAATTTTTCGGTATTATCAGTGGAATCAATCCAACTGTATTGGCAATAAGAGATAATCAAGTGAAAATCCAATTAAACTCTGAATAAAATATCATTACGCGTCTTTCATTGCCAATTATACCAACACAATACTGCAAAATTTAATTAGTCCGATTATACATCTGAATAACAAAAACAGTACTACGGAAAACAGTAGGTATATCGTTGCAAAAAATAACAATTGCAATCAAATAGAAATATAAACAAAGTAAAGAAGATACTACGGAAAGTACCTGAAAGGCGATTAATCGCAGTGCAGAGATAATAGAAGAAGTCGCTGTGTTGGAAGAGGGAGGCGGAATTAATAATTTAATAGAACTACTTAATCGGGACGGGTTTCCCGATCGGGATGGGCTCAAAACCCGAAACCCGTCCCGGTTTTTTTTGATCGGGTTTCGGGATGTCCCGAACCCGAAAAAAACCCGTTTTCTTTCGTCCCAAATGAAAAAACCCAATCGGGACGGGACGGGTACCCGAAACCCGATCCCATTTACCCAGCCCTACCCCCAGCGATTAAAATTTAATGGCCCAGACTACATATTTTCGGACCATTGTGCCATTGAAGTTTCAAGAAATTACAAAATAAACCATGGCTTATTTACAAAAAAAACCAGTCAATGTAAAGTGAATATAGCAGCAGACAAACATTTCCCCTCCATTTTCTGTCGCGGCCAAAATCAAAAGAAGAGGAAAGAACCCTAGGTTGCTGCTACCATGAAGAAATTTGTACTGGGGAGCTTGGTTTTAGCTGAAATTGAGAGGTAATTTTAGCAAACCCGTAGAGTATCTCTCATTTCTTTAATTTTTGAACCCAACCCGTTGAGAATGCTTCCATGGATTTCCTTGTTTGAGCTGTATTTTTTTTGTCTATTTAACAGTTTTGGACAGCGAGAAGTGGAGCTCTACGGAATTCTTGACATTGTGGATAACAATTTAACTTTTTTATTTGATTGTGTTTATATACCGTATGCCATATATAGAAATTTTAATATTAGAGCTGAAATTATTTGAATTTTACGTATAGATACGAAGAATCAAGACAGAGGAGATCTCTGTATTGTTTTTTCAGTTCGAAGGAAGCTTTAGCTGAGGTAAATTAGTGATGAACCCTCTTTTATAAGCTGCATTTTTTAAAAGGTTGTACAATTTGTGTTTGATTCCTATGGAATTTTTGTTGTGTATTTAGGAATGAGTACATGTTGTTTTGAACTTTGATATTAGGGTTGAATGAGTAGTTCATATACGACCAAATGGATGGCCCAGATTAACACTTATCAACGGACAGATCTCATCTTGTCTCAGGGGCATAATTGTCCAAAAATATTAATTGGGTCAACCGAACAGCCCAACTGCGAACGGACTCTGATTATCAATTGGGCTATTACAATATGCCGTACGGACCATTATTTACTTGGACTGACTAAATAGTTGGCCCGAATATACAATTGGACTGATTATCAATTGGGCAAACCGAACGCAGCCTAAGTTTCTAGTAGAATTGTGTAGATTTGAGTTGAAACTTGGGGTTTGGACGAAACATGTTCAAATTATTTACCTAATGACATTTGACCAAATTTAGGTGAGCTCAAACCCGACCAAATTACTTTTCCTACATTGCATGGTCTCTTTAGGCCTAATTTAGCCAAAATGTGAAACTAAAATTGTGAAGCTAGATTGGAACCCATTTAACTAATGTTTGAATGTGGCTTGAAATTCAACCCAAGATCAAATAAAATATAATGTTGTTTTTACCCAAACTTAACTAAGTCCATCAATCATAATACAAGTGTAGTTTGCCACACCCACCAATCACAAGACATATGTAGTACATTTATTTTGTAATTGGTTGAGTGTGATCAAGTCAGGGTTGGGTAAGAAACCATCCATGACTTTTTTTTTTTTCCATTTTAGACTCTATAAGAATTATTTATATAACACCTACAAACTATTATTTCTCATGTCAAACTTTATAAAAGTCATTGATTTGACACATATAATCATCAATTTTTGAAAAGTCATGGACCTGACACTTATCATCTAATTTTTTTCTCGAAATCAGAGATCCAAACTCAATACAAATCATATCTCGAATTTCAAAATCTCTAAAATCCAACATTTAAATTCAATTCAAATCCCTAACAAATTCAACATTTTGCATCTTCAAAAAAGAATTTTTCATATTTTGGGGGTGAAAATTGCTAAATCTATGTTTAAAGGGCCAATTTCCGATATTTCGAAGGTACTAATTGCAAAAACCCCATGAACATTGGACCGCCCTGTTCGGACCTTTTACAAATTTCCCAATTCAACCCTAATTTCACTTACATTACTGATTACACCTTGACTTTTCTTCACCTCTCGAAACTCCCATCTTTATATACATTTTTTCCCCTCAAAATTTACCGACAACTTTTTCCACTCTCCCTCTCAACTATGGGTACTATCCAAACCGAATCTCATTCATATTCCCAAACCCTTGATAAAACCCTAGATTCCTCCAATCACCAAAACGGCGGCGAATTGGCGGTCGTCCCGAAACCTTTGATGTCAGGAAATGGTTTAACCAACACGAACAGCGGCACCGAGAAGGATTTATCTGGCGGCGAGGAGGAAACCAGCAGCCGAAGACGTCGCCGTTCCAGGTGGGACCCGCCACCGACGGATGGATCTGCCGCCTCGACCGTTGGAGCTGGCGATAACAATTCCGGGACTGGAGGAAGGAAGCGGAAGTCGAGGTGGGCGGATGATGAGCCCAAGCCCGTGATTCAGTTGCCTGATTTCATGAAGGATTTCGCTGGAGGTATTGAATTCGATCCCGAAATCCAAGCTTTGAATAGTAGGTTACTTGAGATTAGTCGTAAATTGCAATCTGGTATGCTTTTGGATGACCGTCCCGAGGGGGCTAGGTCGCCTTCACCCGAGCCTTTATACGATAACATGGGAGTTAGGATTAATACGAGGGAGTATCGTGCTCGAGAGAAATTGAATCGTGAGAGGCAAGAGATTATATCCCAGATTATTAAGAAAAATCCGGCATTCAAACCACCTGCAGATTATAGGCCACCAAAGCTTTATAAGAAGCTACACATTCCTATGAAAGAGTACCCTGGGTATAATTTTATTGGGCTGATTATTGGTCCGAGAGGTAACACTCAGAAGAGGATGGAAAGAGAGACTGGAGCTAAGATTGTTATCCGGGGTAAAGGGTCGATTAAGGAGGGTAGGCTGCAACAGAAGAGGGACTTGAAGCCTGATCCTTCGGAGAATGAGGATTTACACGTGTTGGTAGAAGCAGACACTCAGGAGGCACTTGACGCTGCTGCCGGTATGGTTGAGAAGCTCTTGCAGCCTGTAGATGAGGTTCTCAATGAGCACAAGAGGCAACAGCTTAGGGAGCTTGCTTCCTTGAATGGTACTATTAGGGATGAAGAGTTTTGTAGATTGTGTGGGGAGCCTGGGCATCGGCAATATGCATGTCCTTCCCGCTTATCAACGTTTAAGAGTGAGGTTTTGTGTAAGATATGTGGTGATGGTGGGCATCCTACTATCGATTGTCCTGTGAAGAATACTACTGGGAAGAAAATGGATGATGAGTATCAGAACTTTTTGGCAGAACTTGGAGGGACAATGCCAGAGTCTTCAACCAAGTCGAGCTCTGCAACACTTGCTCTTCCTGGCAGTTCAGGGGCCAATCCTCCCTGGTTAGGTGGTACCAACACTTTTAGCAACACCACACAAGCTGGTTTAGGGGCTGGTCTAATCAAGCCAAAAGAATACGACGAGACAAATTTGTATATTGGTTATTTGCCGCCCACCTTGGAGGACGATGGTTTGATCAGTTTATTCTCCACTTTCGGTGAAATTGTGATGGCCAAGGTTGTCAAGGACCGTGAGTCTGGCCTGAGTAAAGGTTATGGATTTGTGAAGTACGCTGATGTCCAGCAGGCTAATAACGCTATTGCTAGCATGAATGGTCATAGACTAGATGGGAGAACTATTGCTGTTAGAGTTGCTGGTAAACCTCCGCAGCCTACAATACCTCCAGGCCCTCCAGCTCAAGCGATGCCACCATATCCGCCTCCAAATCAGCCTATTGGAGCCTACCCTTACCAGCAGTATAATAATGGTGGTCCCATCAGAAGTTTGGCACCTGGGAGCTATACCGGGGCTCCAGTTCCATGGGGACCACCACCACCTCCTTCCTATGCTCCTTACCCCCCACCCCCTCCAGGAGCTATGTATCCTCCAGGTCAACAATTTCCCCGGTATGGAGCTCAATATCCTCCTCCCCCTTCTTCTGGCGCCACAACACAGGCCGTTTCTTCTGCTGATACCCAACAAACTTATGCATCTTCTGGTGAGATGCAGCAAAGTTACCCGCCTGGAGTGCAATCACAAAGTAGTGCACCTGTCCATAGCTATACCTATGGAAGTTCTGTCAATTCCATGCTGCCGCCAAATGCTCAAGCTCCATATTCCACACCTTCATATAGCTATCCTACCTACTATAGTGCTGTTCCTCCACCACCACCTCCTCCTGTGCTTCAGTCAAATGTGGACTCTTCCCAAAGTCTGAGTAATCTTCCTTGGGCCTCAAATCCGCCAGTGCCTCCACCTCCATCATCTGCTGATAAAATTAACCACAGTTCCGATGCTGAATATGAGAAGTTCATGTCAGATATGAAATGATGATGTGATTTTGGGGGGCTTTTTGAATGAGAGGTAAGCACTCACCTCCTTTCTCTTTCTCATTTCTCTAAATTATAGAAATATGTTGTGCTCTTCGATATTAGCCAGCATATATAATTTATTTTGGTGTTTTTACATGTGAATAGCTGTTGATTATTAATGTCATGTGGGAATGTTATCAGTCTTTCGATTGAGATGCAAGCTCTGCCATATAAAGCAATAAAAGATATAATGAAATTTAATTGTCATTTATTTACCTCTACTATTATTTAGGATTCAAACATTTATGGGGATGCACTTAGTCACTATGGTACAATAAAACTAGGATAATGTATACTTGATAAAAAATAAGTCGACAACAATAGATCATATCATGAATTATTGAGTTAGAAAACCATTATAGTAGTTGAAGAAAGTTGCTGTAGAATAGACAAATAAATCATAGAATCGCTTATGTTTGTAATGTACCATATGAACAGGATTCTCAATGCTTAAATGAAGGCTATAGAGACAGTGGTTTAATTGTGTTCAGTAAAAATAAAGTAGGATGAGAGTAATATTTGTTTTTTAATAAGCTTTTATCAATCTATTTCATGTGTCTTTCGTGGTAACTCTTTTGCCACCTGTTGTCGCATCTGACGAGCTGATTGTCATGGAAATTCTGTTCATGAGTAGTATTTTTTCTGCAAAAGTTTCGTCCCAAGAATTGAAAGCACGAAGTATACATACTCTTAGTTTTGTTTGGTGGGTTTCGGTGTTCTCCTAATGAAATTTCTTGAGACTGCAGATAGCTGAATTCTGATATAGGCCCTTTCAATCATTTATTGGGGTCTCAACCTTCCTTGAGCTCGTATTTATATTTGATTCAATCTTGTCATGCATGCTGTAACACTTAAGTAGCTTTGTATTGATTATAAATAAATCATAACACTTGTTTCTTTGGCGTTATCTAATATCTTACAGGCTGTTTCTTGGAGCTCTAGGCATCCTGATTTCTTATCTCTAGCCCATGATATAGTTGTTGGAAGTTTGGTACTCACATAACCTTGTTGTACTGTTAACATTTGCAGAGAGGGGGATAAAGCTCAGCTCATTCAGCCATGTTGCCTTTTTGTAGGACAATTTCATCTTTTTGACGATTAATCTGCTTTGAAGTGTCTGTTTTTCTTGGATTTATATTTATATTTTATTATCGAACTCCACAATTTCTGTTTTGCTGACACTGTGTTGGTGTCTCACAATTACTGGTGGAATTCCCTGGTTGCACTGTAAGGAGGGAAGGTTTGCTTTGGTTTCTTCTAACATACTCTTGTTTTAGTTATTGCCATATTTGTTCCTTGTGACAATGACTATAACTATTCCTAGTGGTTGTAGCTCCCGACTTTGAAAGCGGACTAATTCTTGCCTCCACAAAATTACCGAAGGGATAAGCATATCGTGGGTAGTAAGGTCACAGGTGGTATGTTTCATCTTATTCAACAGGTCTTCTGATTTTTTTTTCTTTTTTCTTTTTAATTTGGTGTAATTGTCTCTGATGCCTTCTCCTAGTTCATGTATGGCAGGTGATATCAATCGTGTGCTGAAATGTTTTTTTTTTTATCTGGTACTAACATAGGTTTTTTCACTTGTTGATGGAGGTTGTGTTGACATATTTTAGTTGATTTATGGTTCTAATTGCAGGAGGAAGATAATTGTTCTAAATGGAAGTGATTACAAGGATTTGGTCTAAGTTTGGGTAGTTTTAGATGAATTTTAGGTCTAGGTTTTGCAAATTTCTTGAATTGGTGTCATAAAAGCTGAGTTTTTATAGCATCTTATTGGCTTATTTTATGTTATTTTTTGAGTGGGGGATAATTAATAACAAGATCTTATCTTGAGGGGAGTTGTGTATTTTTTTTAACATTTTGATAATAAATATAATTTTTATCTATCAAGAGTTCAAATAAAATAGTTTTTTTTCTCTACCCTTTTTTTTTTTTTTTTTTTTTGGTTACAATTATCTTTTTTCGAAATATGGAAAATAGGCACTTCTACCCCTTTTTGACAAATTAGAACTCACGTGAGGTTAGCTAATGCCTAAAGTCATATTCTCCGAACATTTGCCCTGTTGAAAGATCTGTGTCAAGATTAAGTTGTGTGTTAGAATCAAACCTAGTAAATGGGGGAACTGAGGATAAGAGAATTTAGGGGTTGTTTGCAATAGCTTCTCCATCTGGAAAAGTAGTTGTTTTTGCTTAAAGTAATTAAAAAATATTTTTAGGAAAAAGCATGATGTGTTTGCAAAATAAGGTAAAAAGTAGCTTAAAGCAATTAAGTAGGTGTTTGTAATTTCTGAAAAGCAGAATATAGTAAGTCTTTTATTTTATATGAATTTTATTACAAGTCCTACTTTACCCCTAACTTGGCATGTTCATCCATTAATTTTATTTCATATAAATTTTATTACAAGCTCTATTTTACTCTATACTTGGCATGTTCATAAATTAATTTTAGCAACTAAGATCAAAACAAACAATGTTATAATTATATATGTAAACTATTGGCTAAACTTTATCAAATCAAATGGATCAAACAAAATTATTATAAATCATTAAGTAAGTTTATATTTAATTATAATGAATCAAACAAAATCATCAAAATATTAACTAAGATTTTGTCAAATAAATATGAAGAAATCAAGGTTATTTAAATCATTAACAAAGATTAAATCAAATCAGAATGAATACTTTAGCAAAATAGAAACAAATCAAACTAACAATAAGATATTAGTGAAATCAAAACAAACAAACAATAAAAAAAAAAAAACAAGTTGAGCATAAAAGACTAACTAATTTCAAATTACCACTATAGAAAAACTTATAATTAGCGAACAAACAAAAATAATAAAACCCAATATAAAATTAAAAAGGGCTACAACAATGCACAAAGCTAAACTAGAAATTGAAAAAGAAAAAAACATATGAACTATACATTTTGAATCGAAGACAACACACAAACAAAAATAATTTTTTTGTTGTAAAAATGAGTATCATATTTTTTATAGTCATTTTCCGCAAGAATATAAATAAAATTGTGAAAAGTAAAAATAAATAGCATCAATTACATATGATAGAGAATGAGGGTATTGTTGGAATTAAGAGAAAATATTAAAGATATAAATATCACAAAATTGCTTCTATTTTATTACAAGAATGTCATCAGCCCCAAAAGCAAGTCATGACATGCTTTTTCAAAAGCAGCTTCTAACTGTTTTTTTTTTTTGTTGAAAAGCAAAAGCAAAAGCAGAGTTTGCAAACACTGCAAAACCACTTTTCGAGAAAAAAAAGCTGAAAAGCACTTCCTAGAAGCATTTGCAAACACCCCTTACAATTGTTTTTTTAAACCCAAAAGCAGTTGCTTAAAGTAAAAGTAAAAAATAAGTACTTTTATTTAAAAGCAATGAGTGTTTGTAAATAAGTAAAAAAAGTAACTTTAAGCAGATTCTTTATTGTTTGCATTTCTAACAATGACTCTTGTGTTTCTAGTATTTATAAATATTCAATTACTTAGTTACCCTCATTTTTTTCCAATACCAAATAGCAAGTTAATTGTTTTGAAAGAAACATATTCCCACAAAATATGACTTTTATATACCTATATAGTTCAAGGAAAATCCATATTTCATCAAAACCCGTATTGTGGAATAAATATTTTTCAAAATATTGCATGCAAACAATATGAAAGAGGTGTTAAACTAAGATAACGAAAAAATAATTTAAATTACCATACAAAAATACTTGGGTTAATTGGAATGAATTCTCCCAAAGTGAGAGGAGCGTACAAGTAAATATAAATTAGAATCGAAAAATGTTATATATATAATAGAATAATTTACTGGGGACAAAATTGTCACAAACTAATTCTAAAATATTGTAGAAATGCCACCACACCAAAAAAGCACCTCCTTAGGTGCTTCTTCTAAAAGTGCTTTTTCTGCTTTTCAGTTGAAGAAGCAATAGAAGAAGCACTATTTGCAAACATTCTTAAAGTGCTTTAAGCACAAAAAAAAGCAAAAAAGTACTTCTAGAAGCTCTTGCAAACACCCCTTTAATGTCTTATCTGCTCGTCATGTTCAAGTAACTATAATTGTTCGATTTAACTGTACGGTTGATGTTGCATGGTTTTTATTTTTATTTTTTGGTGACATGGATCTATATTGGAATCAGGGCCGGCCCGACATATTGGACAAAATTTTAAGTCGGGGCCTATTCTAAAAAATAATTATATACTCCCTCCGTTCCCTTTTAGATGTCGTTTAAGGTTGTTTCACAAGGATTTAGAAATTATTTAATGCTCTAGATTTTAGAAAAATTAAAGGATAGTTGGACAAAATTGCCCTTAATAAATGCATGTTTATTTGTTTTGAAAATTGGGAGATATTAAGTATAGTATTTAGGATTAAAGAAGGGTAAAAATGTCAAATTAGCATTTAAATCTATCTTGAAATTATAAAGTGACATGTATAGTGGAATTTTTTTTTCCTCTAAAGTGACATGTAAAAGGGAACGGATGGAGTATAATATTAAAATGTATTTTCTTATACTTTTAAAATTGTGAAAAAATTTATTTAGTATTTACATGGTTTTTCGCTAACATATTTTTTTATAGATAAAATGATAAATCAAGTTAAACTTTTTTCTTTTCTAAATTAAATGGTAATATGCTTTCGAAATATAACATTTAATATTAAGAAACCCTTTTTATAATAAGCAAATAATTAAGTATTGTGGATATAATTATATAACTAATGTATGTGAATAGAGTTTTTGGTATCCAGATTGATTAGGTAATTCAGGTATCGTATGTCAAATTCAACAATATGTAGCTTGAGAAAAAAAAAATTGAAAACATGTGGTTTTGTGTCTTTTTATAAATTTTTTATAAATTGATTTTTAAGAATTTGTAATTTGACTTAAATTCATTGAATTAAATTACATATCAACTTTGATTTTTGAAGTTAAATCTTAAATACTGGCGTTCCTATGTCCAGTTAATTCTTCGTATATGTCTTCAAATCCTAAAATTTAATGTATTGTTGTAAAATTACCGTATCATGAAAATTTTATCAAAATACTAAGATATAATAATATGGAAGCATGTATTCTATCAATTAGTATAATATTTTTTTATCATTGGACCCAGTAATATGAAATTATATTAAAAACATTCATTAGCAAAACTAAGCTTAGAAAACAGAGACAAAGAATTTCAAGTATTGTTATTCGAAACAAACAAGCCAGAAAGGAAAAGGAAAGGAAATAAGAAAGAGAGGAGGGAACCCTGTCAAGAGATGAACGATCGACGAAAGTATAGACGGATATAGGATCGGAGAGTCAGGAGAATGGAGAGAGGGGGTGAGTTTACACACCCATAGCGAAAATTAGTTGACTGAGATATTCAATATATATTTATTTGCATGCATAAAAATATATTATCAACGAGAACTCTATTGAATGTGAAATGCTAAACTAGTTTAATGAAAACATTATCGAAGTTCTATACGACCCTCTTCATATCATAAAGATTCTGGACATTTTTATTTTAAATGTAACTAATCAAACAATTCACAAGGTATTGCTCTCATATCTTATTTCTAAGCTTATTTCACCAACTTCATTGTGGTGGTAACATGAAAAGCGAAAAAAATGATCTAACAAAAAATACACCATAGCCTTCTTTACATTCTTCAATTGTAAACATAACTCATACATTATGGATAATCTTATCTTCTAAATTAAGTTTAATGACTAAATTAGACTCTTGACATAACAATCTCGTAAAAGGCCAGTAATTAAATATAATATGTGTATTAGGCTATTCTAGTTTATGTTTGAGTTTGAACACAAAAGTCCTTTAAATTCGATTTCTAATATATTTAATTAAATTTGAGTAATTATCTTTTGATAGCTTTTGGAGTTCAACTTTAAGTCGATTGGGAAGCTAACTGGGGTTCGTGATTTGCACGATGCCATTAAAATTCATTTAGTGCTAGGCTAATTAAAGATTATGATGATCTTTAATAACCCATTAATGTCATTTTAGCCTCTTGGAATACATAGAAAAAGGCATTTCTGAAAACTCTTATTCAAAACACATGCAAATATTTGCTAAAGGATGACAAAAATAATCAAAGTTAAGATTTAGAGAAGGAAGGTGAAGAAGACAGTTTCGGCCATAAAAAAGAAGACATTTAACTTCCAGTTGAATGTCTGAACATTGTGTACTCAGTATGAAAACATGATTATTTTTTTACAAAACACAAACTATGTCCTCAACAAGATAAGACTTCTCTAGAAAAGTCCGAGAGAAACAACCATCCATCAAGTCGACGAATTATCCTTCAAGCTATCTGAGCTCGAGTCACAACCACGATTAAGAGAACGACTATAGAAAGAAACAAAGAAGTTTTAAGGTTCTCCTCCAAAGGGTCTTTACTCCCTCCGTTCTTCTCCTCATTTAGAGGCTGAAACGCCTCGTTCACGATCTTAGCGATTTTGTCGATCATTTGAATTATTATTGCCTTAGAATTCACAAAAACCCAACTCATGATATCCTTTAGTGGATTGGATCCGTCGTCAGAGCCCTCGTCTGTCTTTTCTCCTATCCCGTTAATGTCGGCTAATTAAGCAGAAAATGCAAAGTTAGATGCCGAATGAAAAGAACCTTGAATACATATTTGAAATAAACCTTCTTGATATATACAAACCTCTGAGCTCCTTAACTGCTTCATTGTTCAAGACAGCATCCCAAATTGCTCTATCAGATGATAAAGAAATGACCATTTTCTACACACAATTAGAAACAAAACCAACAGTTAAGTAACAATTCCAAGAAATTAAGAATTATAAAAAAAAAAAAAGGCTACTTATGTTGGTAGGTATAATTGTAGGATACTTTTACTCATGAAAACTCACACAAGACTATTTCTTTGTATTTGAAGCCAAGAAAACAAGAATTGTAAATAACATTTTGCGATAATCAAGAAAAATAGGAACTTGTAATTATTTATACAGATCATAAAGGACCTGCACAGAGGGTTCAGTTTGCAATAAACGGAAGGCATCATAAACTCTATCCGATCCACGAGGCTGCAAAATTCTCGAATTGCAGAGATGCATTGAGGGTTCAATCCAGTCCATCTCAGAAGAAATTTTCTTTCCAAAAGCCATTGGACTGTTAACTTCATCTACAACATCCTTGACTGTATCCCCTTCGAGTTCTTCTTCCTTTGTCACACGTTTGTAGAAAGATGGCTCAATGACCCTAGTAACAAAACCATTTGAATCGGAAAACTAGTAAGCATTTAGAGACCTTAAACATTTAGATTATTTTGAACATACAAGGATAGGAAACGAGGTAATAAGCTTTACTTTTAAAAGCATAGGAGCCTGGAGGGTTAAAAGCCGATTTATTATTCACATGGAATGAAAAGCCACAAACATATTTCAGGGTTTGAAGTTCAATTTGCCAACTTCACTTAGATATCATATAAAATTTGCTCATATTTTCCATTAGTTATATATATATAAATGGCGATTCTCACTTTTAATTCTTCACTCTTACGACCTTGAAATGACCTTACCTCAATAGTTAGTTATTGAATTGGGAGAGCCCACTTCCATATAAGAGAAGTCTAATCTATTAAAAGAGATGCGGGCTCCATTTGTATAATATTCTTCACCTATATAACAAAGTCACATACTCGCGTGGTCGGACGAATTTAGTTACCTAGACGGCTAGACCCCTTGCAAGTATTCACCCTTTTCTACTTTGCATCACACTTCCAATTTCGAGCAAAGTTACCGCTTTGTTTTCTTACAAATATTGTCAATCAACAAAAATGCTCAAGAATTAATCTTTCTCATTTTGAATTAATTGGAACAAGTTTATCCATGACTCTTCTTACAATTTAAACTTAAATAATAATATTCTTGAGCTTCTACTTGAGGAAAACAATTACATACACCTACAATAACTTCATATAAACAAAAACATTAAAATAACTCCAAAAGAAAAAGGGGAAATAATAAAAGAACTCACTGTTGAAGAGCAGAAACAGCATGGTTCACTTCATCACTAGAAGGAACATTTCCAAAGACAAAATCTTCATAAAAAAGACGCGCCCTTTCATCTTCATCTTCAATCCCATCCACACACTCCCACCCCATAATCTCATCACTACAATTGGGTCCACCTGCACCGAAACCAGCAGATACTGGGAAATTTATCTGTGAAGAAAAAGACGACGATGACGACCCATTACTACTATTCTCATTAGAGGAAGAAGAAGAAAGGGTTAAGGCAGTGTTTGGATGGTTTGAAATTTTATTAGTAAAGTTTGTATTTTTTCTCGAATTAGCGCCGCCGCCAATAGTGGTGGAATTGGCTGAAGCTGACGAAAAGGGTTCCGACGGTGCGCCGCCTACACCAGCCCTGACTGCCCTGTGAACGGTTCTGAGCATGCCGCCGCCGTTGCCTCCACCCATGCCGCTACCGCCGCCCCAAAATGACCTCCGCATGTTATTCTAATCTATTATTACAGGGTTGTTCTATTTTTATGATGTGTGGATTGGAATTGGATAAGATTATGGATTTGTGTTCGGAATGGCTGTAAATAAAAAGTGTGACCCCTGTTCTGCCCTGTCTGTTTAGATTTTTAAGGCAGACTTGGATTGGTATGAATTCGAGGTGGTGAAATTTTATGGATGTGCAGAAGTTGGAATGTAGTGCAAAAATATTACAATTAAAGGTGTCAAATGAACAGTTCTTCCAAATAGAGAAATTAATTTGCAGAATTTTCAATTTACCTAATTAGGCTTAATTTTAATTTGGCTCTTCAAATTTATTTTCTTAAATAATTTGGCTATTAATTATGAATTGCATCATTTTGTCATCTAGTAATTCAGATCTAGTTTGGCCAAGCGATTGAAAAAATAATTCAAAAAAATATTGATTTTACCACAAGTAATCATGAAAATAATTAATTTGAGTAATATTTAATTATGGAAAGGATATTTTTGTATGATTCCTTGCGAGTTGTTACTTTTAAAATAAGTTGAGGATTTTGTTTTGGGAGATTTCAAAGTGATTGTTATATTCAAATACTACAAAAATTTCAATTGACAATAGGTAAATATCTCCAGAATCACTATAGGGATTCATAAACGCAGCTAGGCCAAACTCATTCAAAGTTCGTCTTGGAAAATCTTCAAATTTCCTTTTAAAACGAACAAAGTGTATTTAATAATTATGAGGGTGGAGAAATTTGAGGCATTTTTCAATGACAATTTGACGAAAATATGTTGGAAACTAACTAGTATGGTGCAATTAAAGCATGAAACAGAGAAGACAAAGTGATGCAATTTGATAATTAAAATAAATAAAGTAAATTACTGAATAAGTTAAAGAATGAATTTCAACCAATTGATTATGGAGTAGTTTGACATTAGGATGTTATAATGTTTATTGAAGAAAATTACTAACACAAAACTAATTAATATTTGCAATATACTCACTTGATATTAAATTCAAAATTCAGACATTCCAATTTGTTTCATAAATTTAAGCAAATCAACACAAGTTTAAAAATGAAGGAAAACTTGAAACTCTTATTAATAAAGTCATGCCACATGACATCAGTTTTTGATACATATGTGAACGTAATACATTCTAAAATTAGAAAAATATGAAGATAAATACTGGAAGAGTAATTGATTAAAATTTAAAATATACTATTGCTGCTACTATTACAACTTTTTATAAGGGCCACATGACATCAGGTTCTTAAATTTTGTGAGATTCAAGGAATTGGGGTTCCGGCCCATTTTATAAGGGCCTCTCGACTCGGGTCCAGCCCATTAAATTCCAAACCAGCCCATTTAAGTTTACCCAAAACCCTAATTTGTGTATTCCTTCAAACATATATTAAGCACACACAAAGCTAGCTCTCTCCATTTGAAGAAGAAGCCACCATGGGTAAGACTCGTCTCTGTTTCTATCTACAAAGTCCAAATCACCATTCTGTATTGATTATTTGTTCAATGGCGAAGGTTTGGTTATTTGATTTGATTTGTGCTTGCAGGTGCGTACACGTACGTGTCGGAGCTATGGAAGAAGAAGCAATCTGATGTGATGAGGTTTTTGCTTAGGGTTCGATGCTGGGAGTACCGTCAGCTTCCCGCTGTTGTACGTGTTACTCATCCCACCCGGCCTGACAAGGCCCGCCGCCTTGGATATAAGGCCAAGCAGGTAAAAAATTTCAATATATTAATTCCTCATTTTGATCTCAATTAATTCTATATTTTTGGTTCATTTCTCAATTAACTCTATTTAAAATGTAGTGGTGTTAATGAATGTAATTTGTGCTGTTTTGATTGTTCATTAAATCATTAGTTAGGGAATATTGTGGAGAAAGGTGTTCAGTTTGATATTAGATTAACTTAAAGCATAAATGTTCCTCAACTAGTGTTGGTAGCTGAATTTGTTTGAATATACTGTTGTGATTTCGTAATATATATATTGAATCTCTGTTTTGATCAATGTTTATACTTCCTGCACTATATGTGAGTCTCTTGCAGTTGTCTGTGCTGCTTGGTGTTTCAATTAATCAATTCCGCATGATCAACTTCATGTTTCAATTACTTGAAGAAGAAGAAGTTTGCATTAGTGTGACATAGGAGTAGAAATTGCAGGATATTCATTTTGCTATAATCAATTTATATATTCATAGTTATTGCCAGTAATACTTTAATTGATCGTTTATTTTTTTCCATTATTTATGAATGTTTTATAATCTTGTAGGGGTATGTTATCTACCGTGTTCGTGTCAGGCGTGGTGGAAGGAAGAGGCCAGTTCCCAAGGGTATTGTGTATGGTAAGCCAACCAACCAGGGAGTTACTCAACTCAAATTCCAACGCAGCAAGCGCTCAGTCGCAGAGGAGCGTGCTGGTAGGAAATTGGGTGGTCTCAAGGTTTTGAACTCTTACTGGATCAATGAGGTTTGTGACTATAATCTTATCAAGACTTTTAATTTTAATTTACACGTCTCTTGTAATTTTAGTAGTGCTTGTATCTTAATGTATTAATTTAGGTTATCTATTCTGTAATATTGTTTAGTACTCTTTGTTGACATGCATTAGTCTCATTATTAGATGACGTGAATGGTTAATGCCGTAAAATATCCCTCTAAGCCCATCTGAAGAACGACACTGGTAGCATAAAATGTAACAAATTTAGGCAGGTTTTGTGCTTCTGTTATATTATAGTCTTAGACAATTTCAAGGAGTTTATGGTCGTCTCTGATCAATTTAAGCAAAGTAACTAGTTTTCGATAAATTCTTGTTTTAGTAATCTGCAATTGTGAAATTCTTACGTTTGTACTCTTAATAGATTCATGTCCCTTTTTATACCCTTTGAAAGCATTGATCATAACTATTGTGTATAATGCAGGATTCAACCTACAAGTATTTTGAAGTCATATTGGTAGATGCGGCCCATGCTACAATCCGTAATGACCCAAGAATTAACTGGATCTGCAACCCAGTCCACAAACATAGGGAGCTTCGTGGACTTACCTCAGCTGGAAAGAAATACAGGGGTCTCAGAGGAAAGGGTCACTTGCACCACAAAGCTCGTCCTTCCAGAAGGGCTACATGGAAGAGGAACCAGACCTTGTCCCTTCGCCGTTACCGTTAATTCTCCTCAAGCTTTTCAGTTTTACGGTTACGGAATTAAATCTTGTTTGTGCGTTCTAGGAATTTTTGTACTGAGTAAGAAGAAGATTAATGTTTTATTTGTTGGGTATGGTACATTTTCTGAGTTATGGATACTTTGTTATGCACTTGCGACTGCCTTTATACCATGAAATTTTTATTTTAACATGTTTTTCAATAATTCGTGTTTGATTTGCACACAAAGTATAATCCTGACGTAAATTATTAGAATAAGGTTATCAGTTATAACTAAGGAGTTGGGATGAATATATTAATGTCTTATGCTCTCACTTGAATTTTACGGAATTTATTATTTCTAAAATATCTTAAAATTCTTTACATATTTTATTTGGTCGGTCATTTATTTGTTATCATGCTTCTTTGTTGACATTCATTAATTTAAATCAAGTCCTTGCTATTTTCTCAAATGCTTGGCGAGCAAAATTTAATTTGGTTGAACTTTTCGTTTTAACGCAATTAACATTTCTTGCCTCGTTGTTAGGACTCTCAATTGATTCAGGCCTACCTGATTTCTCAACCCGATTAGTTTTGATCCCCGAATAATTGTGAGTTGAGTTGAGTTTGAAATTTTATTTTAAACTCAATTAATTTAAGCCTAATCCCACTTTGCACCTTACAAATAGGAGCATTTTCCACTTTGCACCCTATAAAAAATTTTATCGCAATTTGCACCCTACAAACCACTATTTCATTTCAATCTTAATTTTCTCAATCTATACCCAAACTCAATCTTAATTTGCTGGGTTTTTTTTTCACGAAGTCCAAGACCAACCCATTCATTGTTCAACCCGCGAATTACGATCGGTTTGAGTTGGGACAATCGGTTGGGGCGGTTTGACAATTTTATTGAACACCCCTAATCGATGAAGAAAATAAATCATGGGCTGTTTAATTTTCTCAAACACTATCTAAATGCAAACACAAATTGCTACTGAAAGTCAAGAAACTATTTATGGCTTCCAAAGCAGTTGCAAACACTCTCTTTTAACAAAGTTAACAAAAAGTTGGATCAATTTTTATTAGATATTATGTTTTAAGTTTAATCATAAAAGTTCTTTTAATAGCTATTGAATTTAAATTTGAGATCTACATAAGATTATGACAAAGAGTGAATCACATATTTCGTAATTTTTATGGATCAATTTTTGCAGATTTGTTCGACATGCAACAAAAAAGACAATGATCATAAAAATACATTCATAACATAATCCATAACATAATCGAAATAATATCAAAATTGTTGCATATATGTGATTAATTATACCCCATTGTGCTACTGCCATGTAGAGGAGCACGCCCATTATTGTACACCTGGCATATTATTAGGGGCAAATGCCTTAATACATCCATTTTTATTTAACATATATCTTATTTAATCCATAGACAACTACACACTTCTACCAAAAAAAAAAAAAAAACTACACACTCCATAATGTTAAAAGTTATATGAGATCTTTAGAAAAAGGAGTAGTATTTTGGGCCTGTAGTCCAGCTAAAAGTGGCCCCAATTGTTTCTTTTAGTTAGTTTAGGGCATCTCCTATGTATAGATCAGTCCAAGTCTAGCTTCCCCTCACTCAGTCCAACTTCCCCTCTGAATCCAAGTCCAGCTTTCCCTTTCATTTTCATAAGTCATCTTCAATGTATCAATCTATCAATTCCATTTAATTAAAATTCTCAATTTCCCCACTCTCACTTAATAATAAGAATAATAATAATAGCAATACTAATAATAATAAAAATTAACTCGTATGTGAAATAAATAAATAATTAATAACAATAAGATAGCGATCCCACCATATCTCGTAGGGCACGTGCCACCATTTATGATCAAGGTAATAATGAGCTAGATTTGAATCCTCGCTCCGGTCCGATATCCGTAGAAGAATATTTGTTACGTCATCAACAAATACGCTCAGTAGAGGTCAACCGTCAACTTAAAAAGGACTTAGTTGAACATGTGTGGGCAATACATGGTCCAAATGGCGATCATATGTAATCGTATTTATTTTAGATCCTTAATTGTTAGGGTTATGTTGTTTTTTATTTTAACGAGTCATATGTAATGTTCATTAAGTTCGTTTAAGGTTTATTATAAAAAAGAAAAAGTTCGTTTAAGGTTTCAATTTTATTAATTAAATTAAATTTGAGTTACTAATAATTAACTTTTAAAGAGATTTTCAAATTGGTGCACAATAATACAACAACTAAATACTTGATTGACATGATTTGAAAATTATAAAAATAATTTAATATTGACATTAAATTTTCCAACATAATAGTTACATTAAATTTGATTTTATTAAATAAAAGTTACATTTTATAATAAAATTAACTTTTTAAAAATAATACACAAATTAAATAAAACTAAGATTAAATAAGAGTTTAGTTTTATTAATAAAAACAAATTATTCTAGTTGTATGATTTAATACACAAATTAAATAAAAACTAAGGTTTAATACATAAATACAACCTAATTAAATAAAAGAAAAAAAAACAAAAAAAAAAAGAAAGGAATAGCAGGTGGCCGACAAGTGTTGCACTCGCCCGCCCAGGCGAGTGACCGCTCGGCTTGCCTCACCGCTTCAAGCGGTTAAATGCCAAGGGGAAGGGGATTTTGCATTTTGACCCCTTGATACATTAAAGATGATAATTTTTCCCCTCCCAATCCAAAAACCCCCCAATCCATTTTCCCCCCAATACATAGGAGATGCCCTTAGTTTTAGTCGATCTAAGTCTAATTCTTTGTCCTACAGGCCGGTAGCATCGTTTAATACCAATGGATCAGGAAAATTATTCACAACTCAAATACAATATTATATATATATATATATATATATATATATATATATATATATATATATAACATAAATCTAATTAATATTTTGGAATCAGAATTTCAATTTAATGCAGCTCAAGTGGGATAAAGAAAAATTTGTTGAGCTGAGTTTTATCTCTCCGTATTGTTCACTATTCGTATATTGATACCTAAAAGGAAAAATGCTATTCCTACATAGAACTTTAATTATTGCAATTGTAGTGATATTTAGATACTCCCTTCCTTTTTTTTATTTGTCGCTTTGACATAATTTTTTTGTTTACTTTTATTTGTCTCTTTAAGATTTCAATGTAAAATTAATGTTATTTTATTAATTTTATCATTCTTACTAATACATGTCAATAATGCTAATAAATGTTATGTTTATTTGATTAAAAGGATATTTTGGATTTTTTGCTTTAAAAAAGTGATTATTTATGACATTCCTTAATTTGTGTGTAATCCTCCAAAGCGACAATTAAAAAAAACGGAGTGAGTATAACTTAAGAAATTAGATGAATTTATTGGGAGTTTTGTGCTCGAAATTGAAATTTCACATTGCCCAGCCATAATGCCCCGCAAAATTAGCGCCATTATTTAGGCCAATCACAAAGCTGAGGCCACATTACTAATAAGTAATAAGTCTTGAATTCAATTCTCTGTGGGTTTTTCTTTCTAGTCTAAATCTAATGGTATGATTGTAAATTCCTACATGAGCAATATTGTCTCATTTTTTTTTTTTGTTGGAGAAGAATTGCAATATTGTGTCCTTGATTTCTAATCTTATTTCCAATTGGTCAGTACAAAATACGTCCACTAATTATAATGTTGGTGTCTAACAATCTGTGTATTTAAATATTTCGATCTAACACAAAAAACAGTGAGAAATACTTACTTATATTGAAACCAAAGATCACTTCAATCTATATGCAAAAACAAGAAAATTAGACTGAGGCTTGCCGAAACAAATTTCCTTAAGACAATATTTTCGGGGCTGCCACGGTACATACAGTTTGATTCCCGGTAGTCTCCCAAGATACAACAGTCTGTTGTTCATTATTTGCACAAGTAATGAACCCACGACGAACCGAAGCAAATAGAAAATTCGAAATAAATTTAAAGTTGAGATGAGAGTAATTTTTGATTATTGTCTGAAAAAGGATACTTAATTGGCCAGATTAAGTCTCCTATTTATAGACTCAAAAAATGTCTTTTCGGAAGAGACACAATATTTGCATTGTACTGTTTCGATCCAAAGGGTACCTCTTCAGATCGAACAGACACAACCCCTTACTCTCAACTAATTTTATTCACATATAGAACATAAAATCCAACATATAAAAGATGCAGTAGGTTTATAGTAGGGATATTCAACATAATCACTAAATTGCCCAAGTTCAAGTATCAAGATATTTTTATTTTTTTTGTTTATTGTGAAATAACACGACGTGTGTATCTAGTTTGTAAAATTCTTTTTCTTTATTTGTATAAAAAAAGATTTTCTAGCTAATTTTGAAATGAAAACTTGTAACTTAGTGTTCATGATTGTTTTTAGTTTCATGAAATTATTTATTCATTTAAAATTCTATTTTGTTGATTGATATTTTGCATTATCACCATTATTTTTTATGAAAATTTACAAAATAATTCATAAAAATAAAACTTTGTAATTAATTTGTGTATTTACATTAAACTTATCGAATAACAAAAATACATTAAAGTTGAGAATGTAGAGACTGCAAAATCTGTCTTATATACTCCGAATGGATCACAAAGTGCAATCTTAATACTCGTTGAATTGAACGTGGACTAAAATTTGAAAAACCTGCAAATAGTGGATTGGGTTCAGACGAGTACAAAATCACACTCCACGAACACCCTTAGTTAGTAACCTACATATAATATATAAAACTTGTTAGTAACCTGCAATTTATAATTTGATAGTGGGCAGCGAGGGTCACCACGACGAGAAATTATTTAGTGTAAGCGCTGCACCACGTCATCAAGTACACGTGGTGCAACCCACCAATACACTTGAGACATATGGAGTAATAATCCACATCACCCATGCTCTGACAACGTGAACACAATTTTTTGAAACCCTATTTTTTGAGAATATGGCCAAAATATGGGGTAATGTGGATTATCACTCCACATATTCCGAGTGTATTGATGGGCCGCACCACGTGTACTTGATGACGTGGTGCAACGGTTGTACTAAATAATCTCTCTATCTCATTTGTATACCTAATATAATTGTTCTAATTTAAATTTTTTTTTTTTATAAATTCACCAAATAAATTACTTGATGATGCACTTGAGTTTTTCACGAAACTACTGTAGCGGGCATGAGTTCATGTTATGATAAATATATTTTATGGATGGTAAGGTTGTGGTATCCTTAATTTAAGAATTATTTTAATTTTGAGATGGTTTAGTTCTGCAATCAATGGCAGAATGATATGAATTTTAGAAACAAAGAAGATTATAAGGAATCAAATAATTGTAATTGTGTGTGATGCAACTAAATAAATTTGGAGACTTTACTTTAATTTATTATCACTTACTATTGTTATTGTACTTTTATCTAATAATAAAATTCTTGAATGTTTAATAATCATATGAACAATATTACTTTTTCATAATTTTTAGCTTTAATTTGTTAACCCTAAGTCTACATTTGCTATATAAAGATTAATAATTGTTACTCAAATACAAAACCAAACAAGACTTTTTCAAACAATAAACAAAAATAGAAAATACTTTAAAGTTGATATTGGTGGTTGTCAATCAATAGAATTTAACATGGATTGTTAATAAATTGTGTCTAGTAATTTTAGGGGATAATTTAGACTTTGGGGTTGAGACGGTAAATTAAAAGTATGTATGTGCTTAAATTATACTAATTAATAAAACACAATTTGTTATTTCATATACATGCGGTTGGGTGTGGTTTATGCGGTTTTTTTAAAATATATACCCAAAATCAATCTTAATTTGTCGGGTTTTTTTCTTCACGAAGTCTAAGACCAACCCATTCATTATTCAACCCGCGAATTACGATCGGTTTGGGTTGGGGCAATCGGTTGGGGTGATTTGACAATTTTATTTAACACCCCTAATCGATGGAGAAAACAAATCATGGGCTGTTTAATTTTCTCAAACACTATCTAAATGCAAACACAAATTGCTACTGAAAGTCAAGAAACTATTTATGGCTTCCAAAGCAGTTGCAAGCACTCTCTTTTAACAAAGTTAACAAAAAGTTGGATCAATTTTTATTAGATATGATGTTTAAGTTTAATCATAAAAGTTCTTTTAATAGCTATTGAATTTAAATTTGAGATCTACATAAGATTATGACAAAGAGTGAATCACATATTTCGTAATCTTTATGGATCAATTTTTGCAGATTTGTCTCTTAATTTTTTTTTTTTTTTTGATAACCCAGGTGTACAAGCTTACACTAGACTAATCCTGGACCCTCAGAACCCTTGCCCTAGAACCCTAAATGATGTAAATCGCAGGATGTGCCTCCACCAAGCCCCGGGTTCCCACCATACTGCTGTACACTCTGCGCACAAAGGGGTCTTCACCACAAATGACCCTTAGATAGACCCATAGAAATACTTCCATCCAAGTTCCAGATGGGATTCGAACCCCCACCCTTGCCGCTGGAGCAAGCCTTATGAATTATTGGTCGATCAGTTGGAGATATGCCTCGGGGGCTAATTTATTTTTTATAGTAGAAGCATCCCTCTTATTCACTGATTAATTTTTCGGCTATTACACAGTGGAGATGATCTCACGTGCATAATTGAAAGGCATTTTCATCCCTTCACCTAAAATTATATTTATAGTGCCAGAAGACCTATGAATTTTAAAACATGTTATTGCATATTTATCCATAAAAATTATAAATTGAACAATTGGACTATATTTAAAATTGATAACTATATATTTAGCCCCAAAAGTTAGATAAAATTGTGTAATTTTTAAAGTTTCAATAAATATAAATAAATAATTGGTGATATCGTAATTTTTTACATTTGAAATAAATTGGTGTAAAAGTTTATAATTGTTTATTTATGTGAAAAATGCATCTATAGTTACATCTAAAGTTTTGAGGAAAGTAGAATGAAATTTAAGTGCGAAATTAGTCTAAAAAGCTCAGGCCCATAGATATATAGAATTCAGCCCAACCCATTAAGTAAAGTATTAAAGTATTAGGAAAGAGTTTAAAATTTAAAAACCCTAAATTGAAATTCATTCGTCACTCTTTCTTTCTCTCTCTCTCCGATGGCTAAAAACCGTGAGCCTGTGAAGCCCCTCGGACCTGAATCGGATCACGGTGAAGAAGAAGACTCTGAAGAATCCGAACCCCAATCAACACTAGCCATGGACGACCCACAAAAACCGGGTAAAAAGCCACAATCCAAGACCGTTGTTTCTGAACCGGCCAGTGGTTCTAAGTCCACCGGGAAACTCCCCATTGAAGAGAAAGAAGATGAGGAATGGAGCGAGGAAGATGAGGAATATGAGGAACATGAGCAGGTGTTTCTTAGAGGTATGCTAGATTACATTGCTAAGAAGAAATCAAACCCTCTTGCTGATCTTGATGCTCTTGTCGATTATAGTAAGAAGAATTTACGAATTGAGATGAGTAAAAACCAGTTGCAGGAAAAGATTAGGAGACTTGAGAAATTTTTAACGAGTAAGAATGAACGTAGGAATTTCTCGATACCCCCCGAGATGGCTGAAATCATGTTGAAAGCAAATGGGAGTGTTGAAAACAAATGGAGGAAGAATTATTTGATGAGGAAAGGTTGAAAGCATGTTCTAAATTTCTAATGGGTCGGGTTTTGATGATTGGAGCTGAGTTATTTGATGGATACATTTGCTAGTTTTTTTTTGGTCTTTAGGTTTTTTAGTTTACTGTTAATGTTCATCTTTAATTGTTGAATTTCATTCAGTACTATCACTTTTTTAGGTAATATCTTTTTGCTTATGTGCCTTGTTTATCTTTAGCTTTTATTTGACCACCACTATTTATTTATTTACCTATCTGTCCTTGAGCAATGTATTTTGTCAATTCTTTTGGACGTAAACTAATAAACTGGATACTAATACTATTTTCATCGCTCATATGTGTTTCGAAAATGCTTAATTTTTATTTTATTTTTTATTATGGAGTAATTTTTGCTAGTTTCAACAAACCCGAATATAAGCCTGAATCCCGAAAATTTACATGAGCCAAGACAATTAGAAAATTTATGAGTCGGTTTGAACATATAGCTATGAAGCTCGATAATATTTGAGTTTGACCTACTTGAAACTCAGCTCAAAATGTCCGATTGAATAGTCCTATACTCTTTGTTGTTCCACAAAAAAAATTACAACTCTATAATATAAAAAAGGGATTGCTTGAATGATAGATTTGGTCATAATTTCTTTTCCGACTTAGAAATGAAATTTTCTTTCACACTTCTAGAATATTCTAAACTCATTTTCCAGCAAAAACCTCTTTTATTAATCTCCAAATTGTTTTATCAAGGTTCCTTCTTTGTGTGTGTGTGTTTATCATCTCTCCATCGCTAAGCTAAGATATGAGGTAAAACGGTATCTTTGCTAAAGACAATACTCGACTTGTCATAGTTGATTTCTTGCTCCTATGCTCGACCATAGCCATGAAGAAGTAATCTGACAAAATATTAAAGTATCATCTACAAATTGAAGATATCGACTTAAGGATACATTAAAACTTTCGACTTTAGAGTATTCTTCTAGTTTAATATGAAAGTATTTTATTCAATAAAAAAGTAATTAAGAGAATATTTAAAATTATAGTTGTGAAGTGCTACTACTTAATAGAATACTTCCTAAATCAGATGCAAAATTTTCATTTAGTCTCTTTAGTTTTGATCTATAAATAGTTCTACCTATTTTTATAGTCGCCATATTCGATCCTATTATATTTGGAAAATTCAGGTTCAAATGTCTATTGGGAGGTTCTATATAATGTGACCGTCATAATATAAAATGAATTTATCTAGTTTAAAATCTGAAAAATCTTTAGAAATATTAAAAAAAATGATATTCAATCCTATTTATTTGTAAAATTGAAGGAATAAAGAAATATTTTATACTGAGCCAAAAATAAAAAGAAAACATATACAATATTACATTTTACCACGTGATAAAAATAATATTATTAGAAGTTAAGGAGATATTGCCATACTTAGAACTGCAATTGTCGGATCATTTGATGGCTCAACCCGATTTTATTTGAGTCGAGTCTCATTTTTAGAATTGTCATTTTGATGGCTCAACCCGATCTTATATGAGTCGAGTCTCATTTTTAGAACTGACTAATTTGTGAGTAGGGGTGGGATCGGTACGGGTTTTCGGGAATTCGGGAATTTCGGGATCGGTATTCGGGTTTCGGGATTCAAATTTTCCTTCCCGAAACCCGTTCCGATTAATCCTCTACCCGGTATTTCGGGTTCCCGAAAAAAATCGAGAAATCGGGATCGGGTTCGGGAAACCCGGTAGGGGTGAAATTTTTAATTTTTCCGTTTTTTACTTTTTTTAATGGACTTTCCATGGCCCAAAATAAATGAAAAAAAAAGTTTAAATTAGCCCATAAATCATGTGTTTTTCAAGAAAAAAAAGTTTAGATTGGCCCAAAAATCTTTACTACCAAAATAATCAAGTGAAAAAATTATACACTCCATCCCTATTCAAATGTGCTGAAACCAACTTAGCCAAAAATTAAATGCAGATGGAAACAATTACTACATATAAATCGATTACTCAGTTGCTTTCTTAACAGATTTCACACTGATTAGTAAACTAATCAATCGTCCAAAGCAATAAACTAGCAATGCGTGAAAATTAGTTGGAAAATAATCGATCTCGAGCTCAATAAATAACTAATAATACAAATAAAAATAAAAGTTATAAGCAGTAAATGAAAGACTAGAATTCACTTGCCCTTCTTCATGACTGATAATGGGGAATTTCATTGCTTCATTTATCATTTTTCACCTTCTCCAAATTGATGATCCAGACATTTAACAAATTGAATGAGGGTGTGAGATTTTCAGATTTGGTTTTAGTGTTTTAGAATTGAGAGAGAGAGAGAAAACGTTAGTTATAATATAAAACGTGGTACTGGGTGTGGGTGGAGATGAACAAAAAAAAAAAAATGGAGTGTAATTGGGAATTGGGTAGGAATTGGTACTAAACTATATATATAACCGGGTTCCCGATCGGGTAGGACCTCCTACCCGAAACCCGTCCCGATTTATAATAATCGGGAAATCGGGTTTCCCAAAACCCGAAAAACCCATAAATTTTGATTTTTTTGGTAAAAACCCGATCGGTACGGTTCGGGTTCCCAATTCCCGATACCAAATGCCCACCCCTATTTGTGAGCCCAATTTAAGCTTAACTAAGCTCAACCCAAATAAATATGACTTATGAAAATATAAGAATAATTTAATATGTTATATAATATGAAGCCCTTGAAGAATACTAAGAAATGAAGTTATACATTTCTTATTTTTTATATAACTAAAAAATATTTGCAAGTATTTTACCTATTGATAAGTGTGATTGCAACTAACATATAAAAGTCTGACTATTTAATTAACGATACATGAATTCTTTTGGAAGAATAACTTTTACCCAATAAAAGTCCAAACCCTGAAAATAAATTTGAGCCGAACTGACAAATTTAAAGAGCCGGGTTTGTTCATATTCACCAAGTCCGATGGAATTTGAGTCTGAGTCGCCCCAAGCCCGGTTCATGAAGTCCGATTTAGAGGCCCAACATATAAATTGACCCAACAAATAAGCATGTATTCAGAAACTTTTCTTCAAAATTCAAGGCCCATTATAGCGATTAAAACCATAAAGCCCAAATCCACATTATCTACCATTCACTCTATATCCTAAAACCCTAATTTCATTGCTCATCTCTTCTCGGCCGAACTCACAAGCTGCAGCAACAATGGGTGCGTCTCTCTCCCAAACCCTAATCCCCATTTCCTGAGATTTTTTCTGGATCCAACATATCTACAAGCATATAGATGTATTATATGTGCAAATGTCCTCATTTTTATGAAGTTTATTTTGACTAATTTTTAATAAGTTATTCTGCAGGTGCTTACACATACGTGTCGGAGCTATGGAAGAAGAAGCAATCGGATGTGATGAGGTTTTTGCTTAGGGTTCGTTGCTGGGAGTACCGTCAGCTTCCCGCTGTTGTACGTGTTACTCACCCCACCCGGCCCGACAAGGCCCGCCGTCTTGGTTATAAGGCTAAGCAGGTATATTATCTCATTTTAGTTGTTGTAATTAGGATGTAGCTGCTAATTATTATATGTAGTTTCTGTTTCTGAGGACGTGGAAGTGTGGATGTATTTATATGTGTTAAATCTGAACAAAATGATGTCAAGTTGCTGTTATGATTTTAAAATTATGATTCCGAAAGTGATGTATTTTTTGCACCAACTGTGTATCAAAATTTTGTGTTCAGATTGTGTTATAGACTTATAGTCACTTAAATACCTTAAACATATTGAGAACTTTTCGTAAACATTTTGGAAACTCAATGAAAATTTATGTAGAAATTACTAAATTAAGAAAACTATGAGTCTTATGGCAAACAAATTGTGAAACTACACCTTATTAGTTTGGATTGATTTGAAAAATGAAAAGTTTTGTTGTTATTTACGGAAACAGTGTAACAATGATTATTTTATATTTTTGCTTGATCCCATCTTTATCGACTTTAATATCTCACATGATATGCTGATTGGAATGAAAGCTTATTTTTCTGTGTTTCATGCTACTTCTTGAAAAAAATGGCTTCATTTTATGTATCTTTTTTTGTTTTTCAGATTTCATGAGCTTGTAATAAATGTAAAATTGTTCACTTCAAGTTGTTGTTGGGATACCTCATACTATGTAACCTCTCAGTAGCTTTCGATTAATGTTTATTGATTCTTATCTTTATTTCTCGTTGGGAGTTCATGTGACTTAATGATTTCTTCCAGGGGTATGTTATCTACCGTGTTCGTGTGAGGCGTGGTGGAAGGAAGAGGCCAGTTCCCAAGGGTATTGTGTATGGTAAGCCCACCAACCAGGGAGTTACTCAGCTCAAATTCCAACGCAGCAAGCGCTCAGTCGCGGAGGAGCGTGCTGGTAGGAAATTGGGAGGTCTCAAGGTTTTGAACTCCTACTGGATCAATGAGGTTTGCGACTATAATCTTATGACGACTTTTAATTTACACGTCTCTATGTAATTTTAGTAGATCTTTTGTTTTAACTGACTATTGTAGGTTATCTGATTCTGTAATCTTGTTTAGTACTCTTTGTTGACATGCATTAGTCATATTATTAGATGATGTGAATGGTGAATGCCTTAATATATTCCTCTAAGCCCATGTGACGAAAGAAAATGGTAGATTAGCCAACTTAGCTCTTAATACAGGATCATTCAAATTGGTGTTTTTTTATTGGGATAGGTGAATTCTTATAGATTCATCCCCCGAAGGAACCGGGCATGATAATTTTTTTTTTTCGTCTGGCTCGAGCAAGACTCAAAATAGAACCAAATGATTCCATAGAATTTTTTATTCAGATTGTGTTGCCTATTTTGTATGCATATATGAATGATTCGATTTAATGTAAGAAAAAGCTAACTCTTTTCCCAAATTGCAACTATGCATTGCAAAGAATTGGTTCTAAGTCCAAGAAAATACTCAAATGTAAAACAATTAGGCAGGTTCAGATTGTGCTGATTTATAGAAGTTTTAGTAAGTTTAAAAGATAACTCTATGTTATGGTCTCTGATCAAATTAGGCAAAAAAGATAGTTTTTGATGAAAAAAAAGTTAGTACTCTGCACTTGTGAAGTTGTTGCTTTTGTGCTCAATAGATTCATGTAGCCTTTTTATACCCTTCGAAGGCAATGACCATTACTCTTATGTATAATGCAGGATTCGACTTACAAGTATTTTGAAGTCATATTGGTAGATGCAGCCCATGCTACAATCCGTAATGACCCAAGGATTAACTGGATATGCAACCCAGTCCACAAACACAGAGAGCTTCGTGGACTTACCTCTGCTGGAAAGAAGTACAGGGGTCTTCGTGGAAAGGGCCACTTGCACCACAAAGCTCGTCCTTCAAGAAGGGCTACCTGGAAGAGGAACCAAACTCTTTCTCTTCGTCGTTATCGTTGATTTTGACGAATTTTTTTGGTACTGTTATAACAGACTTATATCTATCGTCTCTGTTCTAGAAATTATAGTCCACTCTGAAAGTGATGTTTAATGTTATTGTGTTGAACATGTTATGCTTTTGTGACTTTGTCTTTATGAAAAATTTATCTGAGTTGGGTTTTAAATGTTATTACATTTCATGTTTCAAAGTTTTCAATTTTATGGTGATGGTGTTATATATCATCTTGTTGTATGCTTTTTATGTAACTTGGTTGGAGTAGCTTCTTTGTTGGCTGAAATGTACTAGCTGGAAGTATTACATGGAAACTGTATAGCAAATGAAAATATAACCATGTTAAATTCAAATTGTTTCAATACTATACCCATGTACATAAGGGACTGGGTTAGGTTATTAGATATTTACACAAGAGAGGCGAGGTAGGAAAAATGTAGTAAATTTGAGAGAATTGGACACGGATTCGTTACTTGGTTTTTCATAGGTCGTGTTTCTCATTTGGTAAGACTTATAGATGGCAAGATTTGGTTGTCATACCCAAACCTAAATATGTTTTAATCCAGTTGAAGTATTTAGGACTAGTAGAGTTGTTAATATTGGTCAAGTTTGGACCGGTTCAATCCGGAAACAGAGTCCTTTCAAATTTATTATTTTTTATGTAAAGAAAGGGTTGATTCTACAGCTTCAAATTTATTATTTTTTATGTAAAGAAAGGGTTGATTCTACAGCTTCGAGTCAAAAAGAGTAACAAGTGTTTTTTCAAAAAAAAAATGTGTCTTTATTTTCAATTTTTTAATAAGTATTTGGAATCTTGAATTCCCAAATTTTCATTGATTTTTATCAGATAAGACTCTTCAGAAACGGGGCTATTTTTATAGCCAGTCTCTGTAACTAAATTCATCTTCATTTCCATTCACTCGGATTTCTTCCGTTTTATCGATTTTGTTAGGATCCGCCCTTTCTTCCAAAAAAAAGGAAGGAGAAGGATCTTCTTCGGTCTTGTTCCTTTTTAGTCCCCTTCATTTCGGAAGTTGTTTCTATTTCTGCATCCTAGAACGTAGAAAGAGAGCTTTTAGAATACTTTAAAAATATCATGAAGTAAAAATATGAAGAAGCTATTCATTCATTCACTCATGTTTGATTTTGTAAAGCTCATCTAAAGTATTTTCATTTAAAGCAATGCAAGTTAAAAAATCAAGCTTAAAGCCTTAAACAATATATTATGTGATTCGACACAACTCTAACTAATCAAGCCTAGCAACGGAATAGCATTAATTAGGTTACGTTGTTTTGGAGTGAAAACAAACAACAATGCTTCAATATTGCCTACTATATTAGGGATTAGAATTATTTTTTTCTAAAAGAAGTCGAATCAGCCTATTTGTGATCTAGATGTTTTAATGCAACAACGTATATACACCCTAATTAACTTAAAATATAATGGCAATGTGCATGTTGAATACAAGCTAGACCTCATAAAAAATACGATGTGACCCCATGGGCTAGCTTATGGGGTGTCCTCCAATGTAGCTAATGTGACAAACCACATAAGTCTTTGGTAATTATGGGAATTCCAAGCATGGCAAGAAAAAGTGAAAATGGGTTATGATTAAAGATGAAGACTAGGGTTTTGACAAGCATCCAATTTAGAAAAAAAGGGCACTCAAAGTTAAAAAGACTTCAATCTTCTAAAACAAAATCATGAGAATTTTTGAGTTTTTGCTTAAAAGGCTGGACTCTTTATTGCAATTTCTTTGTACCTTTGTCTTTCCTTCAAAATGCAGCATTGTTTTGCTACTAGTAACGCTTGAATCATAATGGTATTACATTGGTTACTTAGGATTCTTATCGGATAATTGATGATCAAAAGAAACATATAATTCATGATGCATTTCTTGTAAGTGTAAATTGACATTAGCTCCTTAATTTAAAGTCTCCTGGCCTCTGTTTAGCTTTTAAGACAAGGCCCTATATGTTCGTTGAACGCATATGTTTGACACCAAATATGACACATTTGTAGAATAAAATATCTCGTCTTTCATCTCATTAGTTATTGACATGAATCAAAATTTCAATTTTTTCCTTCGAAAACATTAAAAATTTTCGTTTTTCAATCAAGCGAAACGAAAATAAGATGTAATTCCGAAACTATTTGTTTGCCTTAAACTCTGTTATTTATCTAAATTTAGTAGCTTTTATTACAATTTTTCCTTAGTGTTTCCGAAACATTTCAGAAAAGTCTCGAAAAGTTTTTAATTTTTGGCTGACCGAAACATACACTCGAAACGAAATTTTGATCCATGGTTATTGACTAGTTCATTCTGGTTCAGTTGAGTTCTATTTTCTTGGGTTATTCGGACAGGGTACCTGTGTCCGTTAATCGGGTTCGATTTTAAATTTAGTCATAATTTTAGCCCAAGAAACATGCCCGATAATAATTGGTGACTCTAAAAAATTCAAGTGGATCAGAATTTCCAGTAAATTTCAATAATTTCTGTCAATAACAACATGGATGGAAATTCAATTTTACTGTCCATGAAATTAAGGGACTAAAAATAAGTTGAAAAGACATATATGACTTTGTAAATATGGGTAAGTAAATTTTCCCAAATATCGACTCCTATTATTCTTGTTTATCTTTTCATTAGAAGACCTAAAAATCATTTGGTTGTCTATTTATCATATTTTCACATGGTACTTTATTGACAAGTGTAGGGTCAATTTTCAATAATAAAGCCTCTTTATTCTGCCATGAAATGATACGTGTAATGATAAAAATGGGACCCTTCTTTTTTAAATCCGCTTTGTTATTTTCTCTAATTCTCCAATTGAATCCTAAGATTAGAGGTAACAAATTAAATGAGTGATTATTGTTTTAGATCACATGGGTCACTTAATTATCCTCTCAATTATTTTTAAATCACAAAAGTTAAGGCTATCGTAAAATCATTATGCATAAAAGATTATCTCACCAAACGCTAATTGTTTAGGAGGTATTTTTTGTTCTCTAGATTTCCACTCAGCATGTCTACTTTTCACATTTACAGAACTTTTAAAATTTATTACAGTCAGAGTAAAATGCCAAAAATACCCTCTGTATAGTTTTTAATTGGCAAAAGGTCATTGTGTTATTTTTATTAACAATCAAAGACAATTTAATTTCATTCTAACACGGGCGTGAGCTTCTCAGCCTTCAACTGATGAAATCTCATTCGGCAATAACCTTTGTTTACTTGAGAAATTAACAATAATGCCACTATTTATTTGTAAAATTACTCATAACCCCCTATTGTCTGGAAAGTTGTCAATACCCTCTGTTAAGTTGTTAACAATAAAAAATTGACAATAAACCCCCTTTATATTTAAGAAGTGGATGTAATCACACAGTTTACTCTAAAATTGTCAATAATCGTACCCCTGCTTAATGTCAATATCCTATGTTATCTAAGAAATATAAACAAGGCCATTTTAGTCAATTTGCCATATGAAAATAACACTAGGGGTACTTTTAATTTTTACTCTATATTGTATTTTTGTTGGAGGTAAAATTTGAGATAAATGAGAGGAGATTGAATTGAAAATGTAATATTTATAATTTAATAAATAGTTTGAGCTCGAGATAATTTTTTTTTCTCACTTGACTCAAATGTGTGTTATAATACATTGAAGTTTTTAATAATAAATGATAGTTTTGATTGTATAGTTTAGTGAGATGATCACAACAAGTTATCCATGAACATGTAAAATAGTTCAAAATTTAAGAAATTAAATAAATAATTTGACATAAGACAAAACATAAAATACCTTTAGAATAGTTAAGATATATTTTTAATCAAATTTGGAAGTATATTGACTTATAAAAAGGAGCTCACATGCTTACTTCACTCGCCTTCAAAAACCCATATGATTGTGTCTCCACTAAGCAAATTCAACGTCACAATGCCATCAGTAAATATTCCTATTCAGTATTCACTCTAAATATACCACTCACTGTACTGATCAATAGCTGAATAGAAGCACTACTTGAACGAACTACTACTATAGGCTTATTATAGAATTTGTTTGGTCGGGTTCCGTCTCAGTTTGATTTTAAAAAGTGATTTGGGATTTCGGAATTTTTGTATTCACTCTAATTCTTAGTTTGATGATTAGGCAAGACATAACGGGTGTTTTTGCATTCACTCTAAAAATTTTAACTGAGAAATCTATCCCAAACTAATGGATTTTTGACATTTTGCATCCTGAAAATATGGAATTTTGGCGCTTTATCAAAATTTTAATGGTAAATTTTGATAAAGGGATGAATTTTGATAATGTTTTTGCATTCACTCTAAAGGGATGTGTTGCCAAATTTTGATAAAGGGAGCAAAATTTTAACTGAGAAATCTATCCCAAACTAAAGGGATGAATTTTGGTCAAAATATTAAATTACGGATCTAAATTCAGCGATGGTGATATAATTCGGGATAAAAATAAATATTGCCAATGTTAGAGTTTTTATTATTAGTGTAACTTGTATATATTTAGTAGAAGGGTAGTTTAGTCTTTAGTGTTAGCCCTAGCTATTTAGACTTTTTCTCTTTTCTTTCTTTCATTATTCTTTTGCCTCTTTTTCTTTTGTATGCTTAAGAACCAAAAGCTTGTATTATCTTTTCATTCAATTAATGGCTTTTCTTTAAGTTATCATGGTATCAAAGCGGGTAATCGTAGGGGACACTTTCGCGGATCCAACTAATTTACGATCGTTCGCTTTGTTAATTTTTGTTTTGCTTCGTTTATTTGAGGTTCGTTCTGCTCTATTTGTTTCGGATCTTTCGAATTCAGTTGTTTTTTGTTAGGGTTCGTTTCCTCTATTGTGGTTCGGCTGTGTCCGATTGTGATTGATTGTGTATTGGTTGAATATGACTTCTGAAAGTGGTGATTCGTTGCAGTCTATTAGTGTTAGATTGAATGGGAAGAATTTTTCATATTGGAGTTATGTTATGAAAAATTTTTTGAAAGGAAAAAAGATGTGGGGCTATGTTACTGGTATTGAGGTTAAACCGACAAAAGCTTCTGATGTTGATTATGCTAAACTGTTGGATATCTGGGAAACGAACAACTCAAAGGTTATTACTTGGATCAACAACTCGGTGGAATGCTCTATTGGTATGCAATTAGCAAAATATGAGTGTGCAAATGATGTTTGGGATCATTTAACAAAATTATATACTCAGTCTAATTTTGCTAAAAGGTATCAACTGGAACATGATATACGTGCTCTTGAGCAGAATGACATGGGTATTCAGGAATTTTATACCTTAATGTCCAATCTTTGGGATCAATTAGCTCTCACTGAACCGGCGGATTTAAGAGGAAGTAGTTCCTTCATAACCTATAGAGAAGAACAGAGGTTGGTTCAGTTTTTTATGGCCTTGCGCAATGACTTTGAAGGAATTCGAGGATCAATTCTCCATCGCAGTCCTCTTCCCTCTGTTGATTCTGTGGTGAGTGAATTATTGGCTGAGGAGACTCGTTTGAAGTCTCATTCAGGAAAAGGACTTCTACTATCGCCAAGTGCATCTGTATTGGCAGTTCCTTTTAGACCACCTGCAAATAATAGAAACCAACCTTATGTTCCAACTCCGCCTGATTAGATTATGGGCCTGTTTGTTTGGTGTTTGGGAAAGTAGTTTGGGAGGGTAGTGGAGGTTTGTGAAATAATCTCAATTTGCGTAATGTTATTTGTTTGGGTTTTGGGAGAGTGGTTTGAGAAATAAAGTAAATGTAAGTTTGTTTTGAAAGAATTAGGTTGTATGTGTAAGATGTGTAAGACTTTATGTCAAATCTTGTTTATTGTGAGATAAATTGTGTAAGAGATATGTTACTTTATGTCAAATCAGAGTAGAGTTTGTATAAGTTTTGTTTAGAGATAAGAAAATTGTTGTTTGTTTGGGTTTTGGGAAAGTAGTTTGAGAAAATTGAGAGATGAAAAATTTATTTCAGAAAATAAAAAACATATTTGTTTGATATTTCCTAAACACGAATTTTTTTTGGGAAACACCAAACAAACAGGCCCATACTTAGTTTTAAATTGTTTCAAATATCAACATCATTAGCTTGCAGCTTGACGGAGGAGTGGAAGTCAGTAAGTCACATCGCAATTCCAGTCAGAGATTTAACAGTGAGACAAATTCAATCAAAATATCAAGTTAAGGCACTTAATTCGTCGATATGATATAGTTTGAGATAAGAATAAAAAGTAAAAAAATTAATTTACCATGAATTCCGCCATGAAATAATGTGAAACTCTTTCTCATCTAAAAAGCTTTAATTCCATAAAACCCAACAATTCTAACACAATTAGTGATTGATCAGTTATTTGGATTTAATTTATTTAATCACTACAAATAATTTAAATTTTAGTGGCAAAATAGTAAATGATAAAGTTATAAAAATTTAAATATTTTCACTAAAATGATGTATATAGACACACTAGTGACAAGAAATTTGAAAAAGTTGTTACTATTGACATTAGTGATAACTAAAAAGTTGTCACTAAATTTATTGTCACAAATTATTGTCACTTCTGAACCTAGTGGGACAATTAGTCTCAATACTACCCCTTCACGTGTGGACGGACAGAATGTGTGGATGAAATAAGCTTGACACATGACATATGAAAGCCCAACTTTGTGAATTTGTGACATGTGGGTGAAGATCCAACATGAATAATGACACTCCGGGCCTTTGTTTATCGGAGGAATAATGAATTTCCAAGCTTTGAATAACTGGAGGAATAATGACAATTCAGGCATTTGTGTTTTGGTAAATAATGAAGCTCATCATGGAAACAAGGAGGAGCCCATCACGGAAGGAGGTGACCCATTTTAACTTGGGGCTCTAATACCATATTAGAATTCACCACATAGATTAAGTTAAGTCCACTTACTTGGCTTGAGCCTAACTTAGCCTCAAAAACTAGCTTATAAGGTCGGGATTGTCCAAGGCCTTATAAGGTGGACTTAATTATTATTTTCAATCAATGTGGGACAATTAGTCTCAATAATAATTGTCAATAATGACAACTTAAGTTCCACACACTTGTCACTAATAGTCATTAGTGGCAACTGACAACTTAAAAATATGTTTTGTCACAATTACACTTGTCACTAAATATATGCAAAATGTCACTAAATATGTTTTGTCACAATTACACTTGTCACTAAATATTTTTGTCACTAAATATATGCAAAATGTGACAATTTCAACGATGTCACTTAATATTTTGTCACTAAATATATGCAAAATGTGACAATTTCAACGATGTCACTTAATATTTTGTCACTAAAATCCATTTTTTTTTGTAGTAAATTGATTTTGTTTAATGAATAAAACAAGTTAAAAACATGGTATTCTTTTCCATTGAAACGAATCTTGATTAATTATTTTCATCATACCAAGATTTTGGGACCCAAATTTTTTCTTAGCCAGCATGTTGTACATTCCGAAGCAGAAATTTCTTAAATAGGGAAAATATACTCCATCATAAAAATAATGTCGCTCTTTGCTTCCTTAACATCGTTTTATTTTTATTTTTATTATAAAAAGAAATAATTAACATCGTTTTATGAACAGAATCAACATACAGTAATGGAAGACTGATGAATGGGAGTCCTAGTCCTAGATCAATGTGCATCAAAATCAATAGAATTTGGGCCCAGAAATATATACAGATCATCGATCCACCCTCAGAAACTAAATTAAAGGGCGAAAATTCAACACTAGACACATTCATTACATAATTGAAATCCCTTTTTGATCATGTTCACCATTTTAATCCCTTTTTCAACAACTTTAAATATTCTCAAGTTTCTTATAGACACGTAAACCAAAAAATAAATTTATTTTATTTCAATGATTTAATTAGGGATATTTAGTTTATGACAAACCTTGTATATAGTAATATCTATTTAATAGTTCAAAAGCTAGCTACCAAGATTCAGTGTTGTACACTTATAGTTTATACTTTACAGATTGTTTGGAGTAAGTCAAATTAATATTTTTAGTAGTTAGCAAGTTTTTGCATGTTAAGTGAAATTGTAATTAGCTCTCAAGTTAAAATGTCAATAATATCGCGATTAATTCAAATTTGTTGAGTAAGATGATCATTACCTTTATCCACTTATCGTATGCCTACTCCTAAACTCGAAACGGGGAATTTTGAGATCAAGACTGCTCGAGACTTAATTAATTACCCGATCTCAACATATTGCTGCCTTGCAACTTGGAAAATCAGCCAAACATACCACAATCGAACCACAATAATCATTTGAATTAAACATTGTATAATAATACATCACAAATAATATAACAACATGATTTGTATCAAGATTCAAGAAGCATATCACCATCCATTTCTTCTCGATTTCTTAGAGCTATCTAATATGTATAAGCATCGACGTCGAATATTTTCACCGGAATCACACAACCCTAATTATAAAATTGTTTGAGTTTGGATTTCGTTGGATCCAAATCTTGGATCCACCTTATATACCAATTCACTCAAATGATCCACATCAATAACATACTAGTATTTATTTGTAAAATTAAACCGGTCAACTCACTAGAAGAAAGACAAATGATATTCCCACATCTTGATCACGACCTTTCAGGTGGGTGGGCTGCATTTAATTCTTTAGAAATTGACAGTTTGAATTTGGGTTTTAGTGTTGTGTGCATTGATACACAAATTTGTTCTTTTCTTCGTGATGAAAGAGACTGGTCAATGTATTCATGACAAATTTTTATTTTTTTTCAGAAAGGAAAAATGACAAATAAAACTTGAGGATATTTTCTTACTTCCAAACAAAATTAATAAATTGCAGCAGAAATATTTTGGTCCAAAATTCATATTCTGTAGCTCCAGAAGTCCAATTGAAAACTAGAAGACATAAGATAAGACATATTTCAAATTTTCTGATTCAAGATTTAGGAAAACAATGCAACTTTGGTATCAACCAATTAAAAAAAAAAAGACTTTGATTTCTTAACTCTTAATGGTTGTATACATAATACATGCATATTATTTATGGACGAGTTATGCTTGGTAATTGAGAAAGCAATTTTACTTTGATTTTATTAAGGTCAAAGTTTTACAATAATAAATTCTAACAAAAAATTCAATTTTTTAAATAATTGATGATATTTCTAAAATAATCAAACAATTTCCGTCTATACGTACAATACTTCGAGTTCGATCAAGAAGTTGAATAAAAGCCCCCAGGGCATATCTCCAACTGGTTGACCAACAATTCATAAGGCTTGCTCCTGCGGCAAGGGTGGGGGTTTGAATCTCATTTGGAACTTGGATGAAAGCAATTCTATGGGTCTATCTAAGGGTCATTTGTGGTGAAGACCCTTTGTGCGCAGAGTGTACATCAGTATGGTGGGATCCCGAGGCTTGGTGGAAGCACATCCTGCGATTTACATCCTTCAGGGTTCTAGGGCAAGAGTTCTGAGGGTTCAGGATTAGTCTAGTGTAAGCTTGTACATCTGAGTTAAAAAAAAAAAGTTGAATAAAACTGCCATTATATGCTAATTTGGCTAAAATATGAGATGCCTCGTTATTAACTATCAAGCTAAAAATTGCATTTAAAGACTAAAAATGAATGATAAGGTTAATAAACGACCAATTATCCTATGATTTTTTTAAATCCTCTAGGATAGAGCAACGATCACATTCGAGAACAATCTTGTGCACTTTCATTTTTATATAATATTATTTTATATAAAATGTCAAATTTTTGCAATAATGTAATTTTAGACTATCAAAATCAAACAAGTGATATTTCATTTGTGAAGTTCCATTCCTCAAATTAAAGTTATTTCATGTAATTGCCTTTATGTTATGTTTAAAACAACTTTAAATGTATCTTCTTGTATACTGTTATTTTTTCTTTTCTTTCTAAATTTAACTTAATTTTGTTTTAGTGTACAAAAATGATGTTTTAACTCTAATCAGATAATGATGTTCAACACTTCGAAAATTTAATATTAATTATCTCTAAAGTGTCATTGCCTAGTTTAATACTTGTCTTACATTTTGTTAGTAATTTATTCAATATTTCAATGTAATTTTTAGTGTTATCATTCAATTTTCTGATGCGATACAATGATGTAGTTTATTGTTCCACTAATAAAAAAGCGAGCAATTAACAATAATTGAGATAAAATTTTACTTAGATAATACTTAATGAAAACAAATTAAAGCGTCTAATAATTTCTTTTCCTTTTTTGAAAGCTTTTAATTCTCTTCCTTACGCAATTCCATGGATCAAACATGTTTGTTCTAAATTTTCGTTTATTATTTTAAAATAATGTTAGAGAAATAGAAGGAATTGTATTTGTAGCTAGGTCTGAAATCAAACCAAGATACTCGATACTCGATATTTAGCATGAGCTCGTTTAATAAAAACTCATTTGAGCTCGATTCGATAACTTTTGAAGCTCGACATGAGCTCAACTCAATAAGCTAAATTTGATAAAATACATATAAAATATCAAGCTATTCGTACTCGACTCAAGTGATAAAAAAACTCGATCATTTGGGCTCGGCTCGTTTAACAGTCAATTAAAGCTCAAACAAAAAATTCCAAACCAAGAGCTCAACTCCATAAGCTAAAAATTGATAAAATACATGTAAAATATCAATATACTCGATACTCGACTCGAGCGTGTTCGATAAAAACTCGATCGTTTGGGTTCGGCTCGTGTAATAATTAAATTAAGCTCAAACACGAAATTTTATACTCGATCAATTTCAAACCAAGAGTTCAACTCGATAAACTAAAAATTGATAAAATACATGTAAAATATCAAGCTACTCGACTTGAGCTCGTTCGATGAAAAAAAAAAAAACTCGATCATTTGGGCTCGGCTTGTTTAACAATGAGACTAATCTCAAACACAAAATTTAAAACTCAATATCATTCGACACTACTCGACACAATTACACTCCTATTACGGGTAGCTGTAGCACCACAAAATAGCAAAATTTAAAAACCTCATGAGCAACCGAACGAACTTTAACGGAGTGCTCTTTCATGTTTCTGGTGGGGTCACGCCCGTCACGCGAACGAAGCATTGCGCGGCACGCGTGAGGGACACGTGAAAAAGATTGTTGGGCGGGCCGTTTTCTGTTTCGGGTTGGGGCGTGAATAGTAACGCACAACAGTGAGGAAGAAATGGAAGAAAGCACTAGTGGGCCCCACAAAACAACCTAGTGGGCCACCACCTAAAGAAGGAAGTGAAAGGAACATTTCTTTCGTTTCTCAAATTCCTATTGCCCTATTTTGCCCTCGGATTATTTAGTACATTCGATTCACCCACGTCATCAATAATATATTCATTTTGATAATACTACTTTTGCGACAATTTGAATATTTTGACAAACTGACTAAATGTAGGTACATAGACCCCTTGTAATCCTGAATTAAAAGGTGATGCTAGGTGAAAGTTAAATGGAGTTTTACCTTGGATCATAATCACCCGCCAAAACATATAAAAAGTGAGTAGATATTATGGATTTCACTAAATGACCCCAAGTTTTATAGAGTTTAATTCTTTATTTACGATTAATAAATATAAAATATATAAATTTCGGCCTCCTGAATTTCGAATTGTGAGAATTGTTTGGTTAAATGAAACTGAGAGGATTTTCATGTAATTTTCAATACATAAGGGGGTATTTTCTTGTAGTTGATCAAACAAAAGGAGTGATATTGTAGTTTACCATTTTTCAAAATCAAGGAAAATTAGACATTTCACTATCTTCGTTAGCTTTGAGTACGTCTATTAATTGGAGGGGGCTCTTTTGTAATTTGTTGGTAATTTGATCAAATCTCCTCGCAGGAAAATTCTTGTCCAAGCCTGATTTGACCAAACTCATCCAACCACAAAGCAAGTATATTGCACTTGCTTTGTGATTGGTCACTTTCCTGGAAGTTACATCCAATCCCAAAGTAAGTGTATTACACTTGCCATATAATTAATTTAGATTCGGCCAAATCCAGTCTGAGTAAGAATTTTTCCTCTTTGCACTGGTTTAATTTACCCTTAATTAAATGTGTTACTCGGATTAATTTTTTTTTTTAATATGATACTCGGATTAATTATTACCGCCATAAAGAAAAGCAAAGTTTAGAATTGAAGGCCATGCTTAAAAAGTGAGAGCCAAGTTTTGTTGTTGTGGTTATACATGAAATACGTACGCACTATATACAGTGCCTTCTTACACCAATGTCCAAAAACTGACACCTTTTATTCTGTTGATTTGTTTTTAACAAATTTTTTTCTCCCTCCAATTAAATTTTGTTTTTAAGATGTAATGTGATCATGTACCATACAATGTGATACATATTGTGTGATAATACCACCTAATGTGGTATTAGCGGCACCTACCGTAGCGACACCCTAGAATTTTCCTTTTTTAATAGATAGATTTTTTAAAGAATACATTTCTCATTAATTATTACATTTGTTTTAATAAATATCAAAGACAACTAATTAGTAATTACAAACAACAAACCAGAATCTTTTAGTCAAATGGACGCAACTTTAACATTAATTACTCCTAGGCTACGACATTATTGAAATAATCTATTTTATTTTAAAGGTAAATTGCAGAAAACGTCCTAAACTAATTAGTAATTTTAAATTTTCGTCCTAAACTATATTACCTCACCGAATTTCAAAATTTAATATTTGTTTGAAATATCGTCTCAAACTAATTACTAATTTTGATTTTTCGTCCCAAACTATATCGACTCGCCGAATTTCGTCCCATAATTTACCATTTTGTATGAATTTAGTCCAAATATTAAATTTCTAATTTAATGGAAATGACGGTTCAATCTTGTAATTAGTTTGGAACAATTCTGTAATATTATATAATTATTCATGTTAAAATTTACCACATCATGACACGTAAGCAAGCATGTGATAATTTAACGGCAAATGCGCAATTTCCATCTTATAATTAATGGTGGGACGATAATCCAAAAAAATATTAAATTACGGGACGAAATTCGCCAAATTGAATAGTTTGGGACGAAAATCCAAAATCAGTAATTAATTTGAGACGCAATTTCCATCTTATAATTAATGGTGGGACGATATTCCAAAAAAAATATTAAATTACGGAACGAAATTCGCCAAATTGAATAATTTGGGACGAAAATCCAAAATCAGTAATTAATTTAAGACCATTTTTGCAATTTTACCTATCTTGAAACCCATAAATATGGTGTTGCCACAAAAGTTTCTCTGTTTCCTAGATCCTGAATTAGAGTCTGAGCTTATGTCTTCTTGTTTGAAACTAGACCCACATAATTTTGAGATCGACAAGGTAAAATTGAGATTCAAGACATCAATAATTTTGAGTTCAATCTTTATTAAGTTTAGTTTTGTCAGTTTTTCTTTAATTGATATTTTAACATGTATTTTATTAATTTTTAATTTATAGAATTGAGCTCAAATCGAACTCAAATCGAGATTCAAAAATTTTTAAATGAAAAATATTATTCAATTTTATTTGACATATATGACGAACTAAACTCAATTAATTTATTTTTTTTACAAAAATGAGTTCAAACAAATTATCGAATAAATTGATTTAATTTTTTATCGTATTTACTAGGCCCCTACCGCCCCCACCTCTTCTGTCCACAACTGTTTCCGTATATCTTAATTAATTATTCATAAATATTTCAGGATCAGGGGACATGGATTGTGTTGCACCAATCTGTTCTGAAAAAGTAGCAGCTTCAATTAGTTTAAGGGAGAGAAATGACAACATATATTTATGTTCAATTAATACTAATACTGTCTTTTTGAACTGCGGAATTGTCTTCTTCTTCACAGTAGTAGTATTTAAAATAAAAACTAAGGCAAATAAACAATTTGCTTATGTTACGTCTTTCAGCTCTTTTGTCTGCCATTTTTTTTTATATTTTTTTTTCTTTTTATATTGTATACAGTATACACGTGTGAATATGTAATGGAGTGTTTTTTATAGGCATATTAAGCTTTACTTAACGGATTTTAATTTTATCTATATACGGCTAATAATCGAGAGATTAAAAGGGCTTATGGGCTTAAGTATATTTGGGCTTTTTGCTGTCATTTATTCAAGAAAAATGAGCAATTTAACTTTTACTATATACTAATAATAACGAGATGTAAATAAACAATTTATCCCCTACAAATAAGTGATGCATAACAAAATTATAATATAATTATCTTCATCATATAATATCTAAACATGTCTAATAAACTAATATACTTTTTTTAGAGAGATAATAAACTAATATACTCTATTTTAAATATGTTTTAACATAAAAACTTGAAATATAGATAATTAAAGAATTAAATCAATATGGGCCTCATGTCCCTTACTCCACCCCCACCTCACCTAACCCCTTCTAGTTTTCTCGCCCAAGCCGTCGTTACTTGGGTGGGGCTTGGGTGTTTCAGATCCATACATCGCGTGCACTATGTGTTATCTTACATTAGCCTCTCGGGAGCGGCCTAACTAGACTAAGTCGTTGTCGGCTTACTTGTGGGATTATAATTATAAGCAGAATATATATTATAACTTGTAACACGATAACATGCACTAGATCATTTGTCTCTCACGAAAATGATGAATCAATTCGTTTACTCAAATGGATTGACAAATTTTGATTTGATGAGAATTCGGATTGAGCCAGATCATACTGGTTAATTAAAATAATAGTACAAAATAAATATCTAATAATTTGAAATTCACATAAATTATGAGCTAGAAAGGTGTTAGTAAAATTTATTGTATGAGTTTGAAATAGCTCTACATCCCTCAATTCAAACTCAAATACGTCCTAAAAGTTTTGCCCTTCATTTAAATTGAGTCAATTCGACATTACTTACAACTAAATCACTCACTATTAAGCTACATTTTGCAATTGATAACCTTTTAAATAAGGTTGGTTGTCATAAATACTATACCATGAAATAGGACTAATCATCAAGAATGCTATAATGATTTAAACTAAGTACCTAATATGTAGAAGTACTCGTAACATGCAAGTATGTTTTAATTAATTTTATAAACTTTGTTAAGCAAAGAAATTGACAATTGATAATTGCACGTCTGCCTTTTGATCCAAAGCTACCTTCTTATTATCAATAATGCACTTTTACTATATTAATTAATGATGTAAAATAAATAAATACCCATCATTTTAAAGCTTCCACTCCTCCCCTAAGTCAAACTGACATAAAGCAGTAGGAGAAATTAATATACACTCATTATTATATCTGAGGAATTTGCAATTAAGTAGGGATCAATAAACGAGTAAAAGTGAAACATCAAATTATTTACATTTCCTTTCAAATTTGAAGTCAATTTGAGATTGCATCCTTGTGAATAATGAACATATGGAAGAAACTGTTAAATTATTGATGTTGTATGAAAATATTCAGCGCAAAGATGAAATAAGCCATTCGATCTATAACAATATTACAATAATAAAATAAGGTCTGCACACAGATATCGAGAGAAAAATTATATTGTAATTGTATTAGTGAATTCAGTTTTCTCTGTTCGGAAATAGGGCGACCTATTTATAAGTACATACAGGGGTATAATAGTCTTTTCAGGAAAGACGTTACAAGTAATAAATACAAAGACGTTACAGACGTTATGAGAGTTTATGATAAAGACGCTACAAATCTCTTATTTATGCAACTTAGTGTAATCTCTTAATTGCCCTCGGGTACAAAATTTGAACACATCAATTATGATTTCGGTATTACATTATACGGAAAATTGGTGCCTATCCGGGTGGATTTATCATTTTGGTATTATCATTATACATCGACACAATTTTTTGCAATTTTGCCATTTTTTTTATTTTTTTATTTTTTATTTTCTATTTTTTTTATTTTTTATTTTTTTAAAGAGTTAGGTTGTAGGTATAAAATGTCTAAGATTACACAAAAAAAATGTGTAAGACTTTATGTCAAATCATGTTTGTTATGTGAAATAAATTGTGTAAGACATAAATTACTCTATGTCAAATCTGAGTAGAGTTTGTATAGTTTTTGTTTGGAAGAAATTTTTTGTTTGTTTGGCTTTTGAGATAGTACTTTGAAAAAACTGAGAGGTGAAAATTTTATTTCAAATAGTAGAAAACATGACATTTCTGAAACACGAAATAATTTTGGGGAACGTCAAACAACCAGGGCCTATAACATTTGTTACATATGAGAGAAATGCAAATTATTTTTAAAAATATGAATAAATGTACAATTTTATAAAAAAAACGCCGAGTCAATATCATATGGAAAATTCTTGCCCAAGTCTGGCTTGGCCAAACTCATCCAACCACCAAGCAAGTGTATTGCATTTGCTTTGTGATTGGTCATTTTCCTGAAAGTTACATCCAATCCCGAAGCAAGTGTATTACACTAGCCATGTAATTAGTTTGGGTTCGGCCAAACCCGGTCTGGGTAAGAATGTCCCATATCATATACAAGGCACACAATTATCAAAGAAAAATATCATACAAGGCACTCTAGTTTCTTCTACGTACAAACCCACAAATAAAAAGAAAAACTTGAAAAAAGAAAAGAGGGATTAGAGAACATATTATTCCAGGAATAACAGAGTTAAAGAGGGTAAATGGTGGGAAATTGCAATCACTTTCTTGGATCCTGCAACAAACAAAACCTTACCCTTCTTGTACAGTTGTACCCCCTCATATTTATCTACAACATAAATTTGTTGCTGGGCCAAAGATAAAGGAAACAAGGAATGATGAAAAGTTAAAAAACAAAAGAAAAAGTGGAAATAAATCCAAGAAAATTAAAGGTAAAATACAGAGAGAGGAGAGAAAGCAAATTAAAGATAAAAACTAATTATATAATTGAAGGAGTGGGAGTTAGAAGAAGAAAAATGATCTCATTTCTTTCATTTCTTTTTCAACCTCTTCATGCCAAAAACACAGCCCACTAAATGAAACCAATCATCATGAATCACCCTCTGCACCTTGCACTCCAAAAAAGCAAATCAAACAATCAAAACCTTCCCCACCTTAAATTCACTTCTCTAAACAAACCTCATTTCACATTCATTCCCACTACCAAAACTTCAAAATCATGAACCTTTCTCATTCCCTCTTCTCAATTTTCTTAACCCTTATTACAATATCACTACTCCTCCCCACCACCACTACCACCGCGGCAACAACCGCCTCGACTCCGTCACTCCAACTCCAATCCCTTCTCTCGATAAAATCCTCCCTAAAAGACCCCTTCAACACATTCCACGATTGGGATCCGACAATTTCACCATCTTGGTGTACATGGTCCGGCATCAAATGCGACAACAAAACAAGCCAAGTTACTACGTTAGACTTGTCCGGTCGCAATCTTTCGGGCAGCATACCTAATGAAATTACATATTTGTCCCATTTACATCATTTAAATTTAAGTCACAACTCTCTTGATGGTCCATTACCATCCACCGTTTTCGAACTACCAAACCTCAAAAAACTCGACATCAATCACAATTCCTTCAACTCGAGCTTCCCACATGGCATGTCGAATCTCAAGTCACTCGTGTTCTTTGATGCTTATAGCAATAGTTTCACGGGACCGCTGCCCGAAGACTTCATTTACCTTAAAAACCTCGAGTACCTAAACCTCGGTGGAAGCTACTTCCAAGGCGAAATACCCAAAACATATGGGAAGTTCACGAACCTGAAATCTCTGTACCTGCACGGAAACTTACTAACTGGCTCGATTCCGTATGAGATAGGATTCTCGACTCGACTAGAACATATCGAATTGGGGTACAACGAGTACACCGGTGGAATACCGGCATCGTTTTCTACTTTATCAAACTTAACCTACCTCGATATCTCATCAGCTAACTTATCAGGTGATCTTCTAGATGAGTTGAACAGAGCAACGAAACTGGAAACTCTGTTTCTCTTCAAGAATCGTTTTTCGGGGTCGATTCCGGTGAGTTGGGCTAGATTAAAATCGTTGAAAATGCTCGATTTATCCGATAACAATCTCTCAGGTGAAATTCCAAGTGGGTTTTCAGAATTGAAGGAGCTAAACACATTATCATTGATGAACAATAAATTAACAGGGGAAATTCCGGAAGGAATTGGAGAGCTTCCAAACATAGAAGTTTTATCTTTATGGAACAACTCTCTTACAGGAATCTTACCACAGAAACTAGGTTTGAATTCCAATTTACAAAAACTTGATGTTTCATCAAATTTGATGTCGGGTCCAATCCCACCAAATCTCTGTCTCAGCAACACACTTGTAAAACTCATTTTGTTTTCGAATCAATTTTTCGGAAAAATCCCTTCTTCATTAACGAATTGTACGGCCTTAACCCGAATTCGGATTCAAAACAACAAGCTGAACGGTTCTATACCAATCGGATTCGGGTCCTTACCAAATTTAACATTTTTCGAACTCAGCAAGAACGAGTTATCAGGGCCGATCCCTGAAGATCTTGGAAATGCAGTGAAATTGGAGTTCTTGAATATATCTGAAAATTTGTTCAATTCTGAACTTCCTCACAACATTTGGAACGCACCAAGTTTGCAGATTTTTTTGGCAAGTTCATCAAATCTCAAAGGGAACATCCCTGATTTTATTGGGTGTAGAAATTTCTACAAGATTGAATTAGATGGGAACAATTTGAGTGGTAGTATTCCATGGGATATTGGCCATTGTGAGAAGTTGATTCGTTTGAATCTAAGAAGAAATTCTTTAACAGGAATTATTCCATGGGAGATTTCTACACTTCCTTCTATTACGGATGTTGATTTGTCACACAATCTTCTTACAGGGGCAATTCCGTCCAATTTCAATAATTGTAGTACATTGGAGAGTTTTAATGTATCATATAATCAGCTAACTGGTCCCGTACCCTCGTCGGGCTTAGTGTTTTCAAGTCATCCGTCGTCTTCGTTCGTGGGGAACCAGGGGCTATGCGGTATAAGTATCAGGAAGCCTTGCCGGGAAGATGGACTCGCAGCTGGGGCGGTGGCTATCGAGAAGCAGCCGAAGAAGACCGCCGGTGCGATTGTCTGGATTATAGCTGCGGGTTTTGGTATCGGTTTGTTCATTTTGATCGCAGGTAGTCGGTGTTTTCAGGCGAAGTATGGTTCGAGATTCTCCAATGACCGGGATGTGGGGCCATGGAAGTTGACAGCGTTTCAGAGGTTGAATTTCACGGCGGATGATGTTTTAGAGTGTTTAAACATGAGTGATAAGATTCTCGGGATGGGGGCCACGGGGACCGTGTACAAAGCCGATATGCCTGGTGGCGAGGTTATAGCGATTAAGAAACTTTGGGGGAAGCATAAGGATACAATCAGGAAGAGGAGGGGAGTGTTGGCAGAAGTTGATGTCTTAGGAAACGTTAGACATCGTAATATTGTTCGATTGTTGGGATGTTGTAGTAACAATCAGTGTACAATGTTGTTGTATGAGTACATGCCTAATGGGAGTTTGGATGATCTGTTGCATGGGAAGAACAAGGGTGATAATTTGGTGGCCGATTGGGTTACTAGGTACAAAATTGTATTAGGGGTAGCACAAGGAATATGTTATCTTCACCACGATTGCGATCCCGTGATCGTGCATCGTGATTTGAAGCCGAGTAACATACTTTTAGATGTCGATATGGAGGCTCGAGTGGCCGATTTTGGAGTAGCGAAGTTGATTCAATGCGACGAGTCGATGTCGGTTATTGCCGGATCCTATGGCTACATTGCCCCTGGTAAGGTTTCTTTATCTTCTCCTTAATTTCTTCTCATTTGTTGGTTTTGACTTAGAGTTCACATGATTTAATTTTTTATTTTTATATTTATTTTAATTAAATTATGGTAATATACTTTTGATACTTGTTGTGGTTGACCAATTTTAAAAAAATGCCATTCATTTCTCTAGATTATTCTATTTTATTTCTTTTCTTTTGGGATTGGATTGGATTGGGGTGGGGTGAGGGGTCATGCATGATTTTCTTGTTGGATTTTTTTTGTTTTAGTTCGTTGTGTAGGGTGACGAAATATGGCCCCTTGCGTGCATAATGTGGTGTCACGTTTCATGTGATGCCTATATTGCCTTTTGCGGTTGATTAATATTATATAATAAGTTTTATTTGTCTTAATATATAAATATATATATATATATATATATATATATATATATATATATATATATATATATATATATATATATATATATTAAATAAACAAGTAACATGTGGTTCGTTATAATTTTTAGTTTAGTTGTACTTTGTATATATATTTCAACTTTTGGGCGCCAAGAAGAAAATATATTAAAATGGAGTAATATATATTTAATTCTAGAAACACAGTGCATTGTCCACTATATTGCGCATTAAGCTCTCTTTCTCTTTAATTCTCACTTTATTCATATACTTAGGTCCCACCAAGATTTTGTCAATTAGTTTTCAAATTAATGCTTTAATTTAGTCCTCACATATTTGACTTAGAAATTCAATGTCAAAACTAAAAGACTTCATACATTTTATTTTTAACAATACATATATTAATTTAATTGGTATGGTTTTTTTTTTCTTTTGCAGAATATGCATACACATTACAAGTCGACGAAAAGAGTGATATTTACAGTTTCGGAGTGGTGTTGATGGAAATTTTGACAGGAAAAAGATCAGTAGACGCAGAATTTGGAGATGGAAATAGTATAGTTGATTGGGTGAAGTCTAAAATTAAGACAAAAAAGGATCTAAACGATGTTTTAGATAAAAATGTTGGTGCTTCGTGTGCTCCGGTTAGGGAAGAGATGATGCTTTTATTAAGGGTTGCTTTGTTATGTACTAGTCGAAATCCGGCCGACCGACCTACAATGAGAGACGTCGTGTCAATGTTGGAAGAGGCAAAACCAAAGCGGAAACTGCCCGGGAGTGGCGGAGGGACAGGTGGTGATTGTGTGGTTGATGTTCGAGATTTTCCCGAGCCGAAAAAACCCGCCGTGGAATGTTAATATGCTTGAGTTTTTTTCTTTTTTGTTATTGTTATTATTTCTTTTTTGTTCTTACTTTAAGATTGTGGGGATTGGTATAGAAGAGGTGTTTGGTCCAATTACTTTAATGTACTATTCTTGTTGGTTAAAAGAAAATGTACTATACTACTATTCTTGGGTTCACATTTTCTTGTTTGACTAGAAGGAATGGTTGTTTTATTAAAAAACTATGAAATGACGAAAAATAAAACAAATGTTTTGAAAAAATAGTTTATTGGGCATATATCATTAAGAAAGACCACAATTATATTGCAAGCAAACTACCATCAACTACTAATTGAAACACATATGATCTCAAAAAAAAAAAAATTAATTGAAACACATAAATACTGTTTATTTAGGTTCCAAATTTCCAATATACATTTTACTCACTTAAATAAGCTTCAAACAAATATATAAAATAAAATGATTAATTACATTCATACTCTTAAATTTTAGTGGAATTACATTTGGACTCTTAACACCTTTCAGAATAATTAATAAGGATTAATTGTTAGTTGTAGTTTTAAAAAATTATATTGTTTATGAAATTGTCTTGTTACTGTTGGACCAAATACAGAAATTGAATATTATCTAAGATTTTATACACAAAAAGAATATTTTTAAAAAAGTCAACTAAAAAATCCAAGTCAAAATTTCAATACATTGTCTTTGAGCTCAAACATTATTATGTTTTGGAGACTTGGACAATAGCTTGATGGGCTAATGAATATGGTTTACTGGATTAGTTCACTAACCCATCATATGGAGATTGTTAATGTATTTTTATACATTATGTTTGTTAATTTAATTTATTTTTAACAGATTTATGTAATATATAAGAGTGTATTTTTCTTCTCAGCCTACATTTTGAAATTCATTTCTTACAAAAATAAGATCTTATATTGCACCAGAAAGGTATTACAATTTGTATGTCCTAATCTCCTTCACTTGACCATTTGAAATTGATGTACTCTTAAACTTTTCTCTTGAACCTGCAAGTAAATATCAAATATGTAACAATCATGACATATAAAAATTAACTTACATCCTAAACTTATTTCGTTTCCACGTTCAAATATATATGAACATCAGAGTGAAAGAAATAATAAATAATAAAAAAATAAGAAATTTCCTTAATAAAGATATCTTTTTGTACTTATGGGCTAAGAGGTCCAGTGTATTGCTTTGTAGCCCAGTAAATTTAGGTAATTGGGCTTGAACTTAAGATTGCTGAATTTAAGTTTTAAAATGTAATTTCTATCAAAAAATAAAAAGGTTTTAAAATGTAATTGGCTTAAAGCTAAGGTGCCTAGTGCCTACAGTTTAAAAATCTTATGACCAATAATTATTAATTAGTGATTTGGAATTTGATATAGGGAATACGACAATTTAAAATACTATTAACAAAAAAAATTTTTTTGTTAAGAATAAAAAAAATAAAAAAATATATGCTAAAAATTGAAAACTTAGATACCTCCAGAGACGTAACCATTGTGATTCTCTTTTCCAATTCGTTGAAGAATTGCTTTTGTTCCTTTAGCATGACTGCGAGCTCCGTTAGGAGAAAACACGTTTTCTCTACCTTTTGCACAACATAATGCAAGTACATCAATTTGTGGTACAACCATCTTAAGAATAATATTAAGTAAAATTTTTTGTAATATTAAATAATTTCATTTGATATTTTTATATAAGGTTTACGAGCCTTCATTCTGATAAATGCCCATTCAATTGATCAATATCATATTTTAGTTTTGCACATATTTATTTATTACCTGCAAATGCATGTCCATAATCATAGCTTGGATATTGTCCATAACTCCCATGGCCGTGGATATGGCATCATGAACTGTCATTATATCTGCCTAAGGTAAAAATACATATAGAAAAAAAAAAAAAAAAACTTTTAGTTAAAAGGAAATTAAATTTACAGGTCTGGTTAGATATATTTAGTTACACAACATTTAGGGCGTCAATATTTTTATAACATTGAGGGTTATAGTGCAACATTTTTCATAACACAAAGGAGTAAAGTTACACATATAAGATGTGTAGTTTTATCAATTCGTATTTTTTTAAATATAAAAATATCAAGGAGATATGTAATTTTTTTTTATAAAATTACATAGAGGATAATATGCTTTTTTAAAATTACATTAAGATAAATTGAATATTGTGTAAATCACATAGCCATTATTAACTCAAATATATAATGTTGAAATTTTGAAATATATATACCTCTGCATCATGGACTAGAGGGAGACAAAGTGATATGGCCGATAATTTTCTCACTACCCGTCCTACCGCTTCCACATTTTTCGGCTCCAATCTGGCCCACTCATTTAGCAGGCTCGTTTCGGATCCAAAAACATGATACATTTTTATATCAAGTTTAAGCTTTTGAATTTTCATTCTCTTCTCCACAATGAAGTTTCTGATCAGATTAATTCTAGCCCATCCATTGAACAACTTTTTCTGCATTTAATGTAAAATATCAAGACTTATATAAGCTAAATTATGATGTAGAATCATGGATCAAAATTTCGTTTCGAATGTATGATTCGGTCAATCAAATATTGGAAATTTTTCGAGACATTTCGGAAATGTTTCAAAAACATTAAGGAAAAATTGTAATAAAAGTTACTAAATTTAGATAAATAACAGAGTTTAAGGCAAACAAATAGTTTCGAAATTACATCTTATTTTCGTTTCGCCTGATTCAAAAATGGAAACTTTTCGATGTTTTCGAAGGAAAAAATGAAAATTTTGATCCATGTGTAGAATGAAACTTTTGGTCGGATTTTGGGATCTAATACACGAGAAATTATGTAGTACAACCGCTGCACCACGTCATCAAGTACACGTGGTGCAGCCCACCAATATACTTGGGACATGTGGATTAGTAATCCACATCACCCATGTTCTGGCAATGTGAACATAATTTTCTGAGTTCCTATTTTTTTGGAACATGGCTAGAATATGGGGTGATGTGGATTATCAATCCACATGTCCCAAGTGTATTGGTGGGCTGCACCACGTGTACTTGATGACGTGGTGCAGCGGTTGTACTACATAATTTCTCCATCGACAAAATGGCAAAATTAGTATAATTAATTGTTCGTGGCAATTTTAGCCATTTTTTTAGGCCTGGCACATTTGCATGTACATTCTTTTCATATTTTTATAATTATACATAATATATATATATACACATGCCATTATGAAGATTACTTTCCTCATAAAACTTTACCAAATTTAACTCAATGTTGACTAGGATAAAAATGGTATTTTATTAAACTATTTGTCACAATATCGCCTCTGTCAATGTAGAGATTAACATGATGGTATTTACAACGGAAAGGTGAAAATTAGAGGACATTTTAGTAATCATGTAATCTTATCTAATTTTAGAGGATAAATATGTGTTTATACTTTTAAGTCAGTCAAAATTGGATACAAATATCGAAAATCTCAAAATTATCCATCATAAGATCCAATTTGACCGACTGAATTTTCTATGACACTACATTATAGTTTGACTTATTTATATTAAAACATAATTAGTACTATCAATCAAAGAATAAAAATTCCTACTAATAGGTAATATCCATATCAGCCCATCATGCTTTGCGCAACCAATAAAAAAGAAAGAGATAATTGGACTTTTAACATTATATTTTACATTACTTTATATGTTTGGTATCAAATCTTTTGAAAATATACATTTGATACCACAATTGTAGCAGACCTTGATATGTTGTCAAACATTTAAACAATCAAACTATGATCGATCATTAAAGAGTTCGAAGATGCATTATGGCTAGCAACTTGAGCTACAACTATTTCTTAATTTGTCACAATCAAAATTTTTCCTGATAATTAAAATTAATATGATTCAAATATTTGATGGAAAAATTAGGGTTTTTGGCATTTTGCACCTTGGAATTATAGGGTTTTGCACTTTGCACCCTGATTTAAAAGTTTTGGTACTTTGCACCTTAGAAAAATTACTTATTTGGCACTTTGCACCCTAGTGTGTGTTTTAGTGAGAAAATTCATTGGTAGAAGGGTAGAACAGTTATTTTCAATTTTTTTTTCACTTTGCACCTTGGCAATATAGATTTTGCACCCTTACTATATAGATTGTTGGCATTTTATACCCTAACATTATAAAATATTAGCATTTCCACCCGATTTAAATTTTTTGGCATTCTGCATCCTAAAAATAAAATTTGTATAACATTTGTACCCTAATGGATTTTTCTTAAAATAAATAAACTCATGAATGTCGACGACGTAGAGATAAAAATGGTCATTTCTATGCACAACAATCATAAACTTGTTATTCTAAATTTATTTTACTTTAGAATAACTTGTTTTAACATTTTCTCTTAGTAAATTTAGATTAAAAAAAAGACATTGTCTTCATTTTATTTTCAAGTATCCTCTAGATTATTTACTTTATATCCAAAATACACGTTTACATATCTAACATATTATTATATTGCATGTTAGTAACATATTTTAGATTATCATATTAAGTCAGGGTTGAAAATGCCAAAATATATGGATTCTATATTTCATAGTGCAAAGTGTCAAAATCTATACTTTTAGGGTGCAAAGTGCCAAACATATTCGAAAATAACTATTATACTCTTCAATCGATGAATTTTTTTTTCAAAACACACACTAGGGTGCAAAGTGCCAACTAAATTGTATTTTCAAGGTGCAAAGTGCCAAAAGTCTATAACTTTAGGGTGCAAAGTGCCAAAAGCCCGAAAAATTAAATTTGTCAATTATGTGAAAATGTTGTATCAAATGTTTTTTAGAAAACATGGTACCTAATGTGTAGAGTAGATTTTTTTTTTTTTGGTACAAATGTGTAGAGTAGATTAAATTGCTATGAAAAGTGCAATTTTATGAAGAAAAAAATTCATATCAATTAATAATTTCATCATGCATCTTTTCTCATCATACCTCAGCAATTCTCTTGACATTAGCCATTGACGCCTCTGCTCTGGCATTCACAAACCTCCACTGCAACAACCTGTTGTACACCACGCGGTACCGATGGTACTCTTCCTCCAACACAGGCGAAACTTTCTTCTGTCTAAAGTACTTCAAAACCCCACCCACACCACCACCGCCGCCACCGCTTCTCCCCTCCGCCTTCACCAATTTATCAGAACTCTTCGGATGTTTCGGCACCGGCGGCGCAGGAGAAGAACACGGCAGCGAACGGCCGGGAGACAACGCCCATGCGGACGGAGAAGTGGAAGCCGATCTCGTTCTCCTCGGCACCTCTATTTTGCTATCACTCCGCCGCAAAAACCTAACGAAGCCGTCGTCGCTGCTGCCGGAGGAGTCGTTCTCCTCTGCCTTCTTAGATTTTTTTTTGAATTTCGAAGTCAAAGTGTAGGCTTCGGGGAGCGGCGACGATACCGCCTTGCTCCCGCTCTTGCACCGGAGCAACCGTGGAGAGGCGGCGGCGGAACTTTGATATCTGCTCGAGTGTGATTTCTCCATGTTTTTTCTGAATTAGTATAAAACTGAAATTGAATTGTACTGAGTGTCATTTCAGTAATTTGTTGAATTATATAAGTGTACTTTTGGAAACACCCTTACCTACAAAATTACTAAAAGAAAAAAAAATTGTGACTTGTTTGCACGTAGAGATTAAGGAGTCCACGAATTAGTTGTTAGCATTTTTCCCATTATTAAAATAGTTTGCCTAACACACTGAAGTACTATATTTAAAGTTTATTTGGATTGATATAAAAAAAAAAACAATTTTGAGGTATAGATTAATTTCGATTTAAACTGAAATGGTTAATCACAAATTCGTTTTAAACAAATTTTGGCAACTAATTCAAACACTACCCAAAAAAAATGCCCTATTTCTGGCACCAAACATAAACATATTATGAAAAAATAAATGTTCAATTAATATACAATAATTTAAAAGAAATCACATATTATAATAACCATAGTATTTATATTAGTGGAATTTCTAATATTGTATCACTTCATAATGTTCGATAGTAATATTTAACTTTTAATCACATCGCGATAAGTGAAATGTTAATATCGTTATAATAAAACTATCACTTCTAAAATATAATTTGTAGTGATGTGATTAAATGTTATATGTTCTCATTATAGGTAGAAGAAGCAATATAAAATATCAAAAAAATACTTTGTATAAAAGTGTCACTAAATAGTACGATTAACATTTATAATTATAATTATGAAATATTATTTTCTATTTCTTTTCAAAGTGTCGTTAACATCCTTGCTTATAGAGGAGTACAATTTCTCTTGTAGTGAAATTTCAATGAACCAAATATACATGCATAAAATCATGCAAAATAAATCAAATATAAGACTAAAATCGTACATTCTAGTGTATACAATACACGCCATTAAATGTCCATGATAATAAAATTTTAAATTTCTACCAAATATATTAGCTTAAAGAATGAGTTTCTTTGTATCAACTATCAAGCTTTTTGGAACAAGATAGGACACGTGAACAACTAAAAGCTTCTCTTAAAGAAAAACTAAAACACGCACTCTCAAAATGGAGTGCACAATTCTCCAAACCTTCTACAAATACGATGGGTGTAGATCTTCTGTACCACTTTTAGTGTACCACACTTGTGTATCACTAATAGTTAATTGTCACTTGTATATTTGACAATTATTTTAATTGTCACATGCACATGTAGCAATTAACTATTAGTGATACACAAGAGTGATACACTAAAAGTGGTACAGAGGATTTTGAGCCAAATATGATAAAACAAAAATTATAAAACAAATGGCATACCATATGAAATATTGATGTTTTTCTAATCGTATCAGGATATTTATAAACAATATACGAAACATTCAAATTGAGTCTCATTGTTAAGTACTTTGTAATTGTAAATGATATAGATTCACCATTTGTTAAAAGAATATAAGTTGGGAAGTCAGAAGTGTATGTTTTTTTTGAGTAATTGGTTTTTGCTAGTCACCAATCTTCTAAAATATGATTCATTTAAGAATTACTCAAATGAAAATTGTTGTAAGCCCCATTAGCCTGGATTAGGGCTGCCAATGAGTCGAATTCTGGTCGGATAAGATTAATTCATCCGAATTCATTTATATCGGATTGAATCTTATTCGGATTTAATTTTGAATCCAATGGATCTTTGTCGGATTTGACCGAATATCAAATCTTTTGTCGGATGCAATAAAATTTCATTTAAAAAATTACATCAATATTTTTTCCTAAAACAAGTTTATTAACTTTACAATTTTATTTAATTTCAGTTCACATGTTCAAACTTTCTTTACTAATATTCATATTTTTAGATGAAAATATTTGTTTAAAAAAATTTATAAACGAGTTATAAATTACTATCTTCTTACATTGACTAATAAAATATTATTAATGTTACTTAGTTTTTAATTATTATCGGATGGACCTAAATTTATATTCGATTCATGTATTTCAGATCACAGATCTTTATACTTAGACCAGGTCTATCAAATCTCTAATCGGACATTTATCCTAACAAATCGGACATAATTCAAATCGAATCCGAATTGATATCCACCCATTGACAGCCCTAGCCTGGATAGTATCTTTTTGGATCAACATTCTATGATGTTATAAAATGTAAAAATCCAATATCACGGAATTATTATTATTCAGTCAAATCTTGATTTTAGTGGGCTTATTCTTTTCATCTCAACTCAAAACGGAAATTTGAAATAAGCCCCATTAGCCTGGATGGGCCTTGAGCTAATATTTGGCATGGCAGTTGTCACATATAACTTGAGAGTTGAGACTTGGCTTTAAATTTTAGATAAAATTGCAAAAAAAAATTTCCCAAACTAATTAATAGTTTTAGATCTTCGTCTTGAATTATATCACTCTACTAAATTTTGTCACGTAATTTAATATTTTTTCGGAATATTATTTCAAACTAGTTATTAATTTTTATTTTTCGTTCCAAATTATATCAACTTATCAAATTTTATCCCATAATTTACATTTTGCATGAACTTAGTCCCAATATTAAATTTCTAATTTAATGAAAATGACGGTTCAATCGTGTAATTAGTTTGGAATGAATTCTGCAATATATAGTTGTTCATGCTAAAATTTACCACGTTATAACACGTAAGCAGCCATGTGGCAATTTAACGGACACATGCACAATTTCGTCTCATAATTAACAGTGGGACGATATTCCAAAAAAATATTAAATTATGAGACGAAATTCGATGAGGTGATATAGTTTGGGACGAAAACTCAAAATCGCTAATTAGTTTGGGACTTTTTTAAAATTTTGCCTAAATCTTATTACTACTAAAAGGCAAAATTGCAAAATCGTCCTAAACTAATCATTGATTTTGAATTTTCGTCCCAACTATTTAACTTGGCGAATTTCGTCCCGTAATTTAATATTTTTTTGGAATATCTTTCCATCATTAATTATAAGACGAAAATTGCTCATTTGCCGTTAAATTATCACATGGCTGCTTATGTGTCATGACGTGGTAAATATTAACATGAATAATTATATAATATTGACCAACAGGTGATTGGTCTAGTGGAAGGACTAATCACTACAAAGTAGCGGACTCAGGTTCGAATCCCTGTTGGGAGAAGTACCCACTTAATGTGCCCGACCCGCCTCGAAAGGGATTAAACCCTTGGGAAACAAAAAAAAAATTTATATAATATTGCATAATTCGTCCCAAACTAATTACAAGATTGAACCGTCATTTTCATTAAATTAGAAATTTAATATTAGAACTAAATTCTTACAAAATGGTAAATTATGGGAGGAAAATCGGCGAGTTGATATAGTTTGGGACGAAAAATCAAAATTAGTAATTAGTTTAAGACGATATTTCAAATAAATATTAAATTGCGGGACAAAATTCGGTGAGGTAATATAATTTGAGACGAGAATCTAAAATCACTAATTAATTTGTAATATTTTCTGCAAGTTTACCCTACTAAAATAGTAACACTTTTAAAATGGATTTATACAAATTGAATAAGTTTGACCTAGCGAAAATTTTCTTTTTGAGGAAAAGTTTGAACTAGCAAAATGATTATACTGTAGTTTGATTTTGGTAAAAGTTATTTATAGAAGAATTAGTTTAGTAAAAAATGTTTTTTTTTCTATATATAGTAGTATAGTAAAATTTCCTTATGCGGCAAACAATATTCACGTTCAATTATTTTTTTTGTTAAACAAATAAAGAAAAGATAACCAACTACTACTACTACTGCTGTCTGTTGACTAGTGCCCAATTCAAATTCTACAAGAAATTTAATTAACAATTTATTAGGCCCCACATTCCTAGAAGCCCGTTGGAACAGGGACCAAAGCTTGAGATGAGACCTTAACTTCAAATCTTGAAAGAGAGTGGCAAACCTAAACACCAAAAGAACAGAAAAAAAACTCTGATTTCTGTCTCGTTCATAAATTGTCCAGGAAAAGAATGGAAACCCATGTACTAAAAATTCTAAATCTTGAAAAATCAGCCAAATCCCATTAAAAAGTTTGTATCTTTACAGAAAATGTTGCAGAGAAGACCAAGAATCAAATGAAAAACAGTGTGTCTTTACACATTCTTGGAAGCTGAAAAGAGCAAATGGAAGCTACAACAATGGCATTCTCACCCGAAAAAGAAAACAAAAACCCTATTTGGCTCAAAAACAAAAACGTTCTGAACCAAGTCCTCTACACAATGCGGCTCCAACCTAAAACCCCCAAAAAATCCCAACCCCAAAATCAAAATCAAACACGAAGGGCATCTCTATCTTCTTTTCAACAGCCCACCACAAAAACCGAAGATTTCACTCTCACAAATCTTGTATCTGATAAAACCTCACTTCTTTCTGATGAAATCTTGCTTAAGATTCTCTCAAAACTTCCAAAATCACAGAGGAATTCAAATTCTCTTGTTTCCAAACGGTGGCTCAATCTACAAGGCCGTCTTGTAAGATCCATTAAGCTTTTTGATTGGGATTTTTTAAATTCGGGTAGGTTGTTTTTAAGGTTTCCTAATCTTAATCATGTAGATATGGTAAATGGGTGTTTGATTTCTCCTAGGAATTCTGGTATTTCTTGTACTCACAAGATTGCTTCTTTCCATGTGGGTTCTAATATTGAGAGTAAAGATTGGTTTTTTAATGAAAGTCTTGTGTTGAATGCTAATGAAGTTGATGATGGTTTGAGGGTTTTAGCAAATGGGTGTCCGAACTTACGTAAACTAGTAGTGATTAATGCTAGTGAAATGGGTATTTTGGGTGTAGCTGAGGAGTGTCCTACTTTGCAAGAACTCGAATTGCATATGTGTAATGATCGTGTTTTACGAGGAATTGCTGCGTGTCAAAATTTGCAGATTTTAAGGTTGAGCGGAAATGTGGATGGGCTTTATAGTTCATTGGTTACTGATATAGGCTTGACTATTTTAGCACAAGGGTGTAAGAGGTTAGTGAAGCTCGAGTTGAGTGGATGTATGGGGAGTTATGAAGCGATTAAAGCCATAGGCCAATGTTGTCAAATGCTCGAAGAGTTAACTCTTTGCAATCATAAAATGGAGGATGGTTGGTTATTGGCTCTTTCGTACTGCGAAAATTTGAAAACTTTAAGGTTTATGTCGTGTAAGAAAATCGATTGTAGTTCTCAACTCGATGAGGATTTGGGATCCTGTGTTGCACTTGAAAGTTTGCGATTCGAGAAGTGTCAATTAAGGGACATGGGAAGTTTGAAAGCATTGTTTCTTTTGTGCCAAAATGTGAGTGAATTAGTTCTGCAGAATTGTTGGGGCTTAGATGATGATATGTTCAACACAGCAAGTGTACTAAGGTACCGTATTTCCTTGCATTTTTGGTCCCTTAATTTTCTATTGTTAATATCTAATAATTTGTAATATTGGCAATTAAACGCAGGGGAGTAAGATTCTTGACTTTGGAAGGGTGCTCGGTTTTGACAACACGTGGTTTGGAGTCGGTGATTATACATTGGAATGAGCTTGAGAGCCTCAAAGTGAAGTCATGCAACAATATAAAGGATTGTGAAGTCAACCCTGCATTATCTAGTGTGTTTTCCGCTCTAAAAGATTTGAAATGGAAACCGGATAAAAAATCAATTCTCTCGGCCAATCTTGAAGGAGCGAACATGGGAAAGAGGGGTTGTAAGTTCTTGAAGAAGTCTGCGATTGGAAATCATTGCCAAGTGCTCATTAGAAATTCAGATTCTTGAATCTATGTATCAGTATCTATATTAGAGCGACAAATGACTGAATTTCAGCATGTATTTAAGTCATCAGCATTTGCGTACGAGTATTTTATTATTTCCCTCACCGTTTTTGAATTTAACGAAGAAATTATGATTGTAATACTCGTAAATTGTACCTCGATGCTTATTTATTTGTACTTGTTAATTGTTATTTCAAATTCTGATAATCTTCTTCTGTTATATTTTCTACTGGAGGAACAATATTGAAGCCCAGTTACAACATTTGAAGTAATACTCCTATTTGTCTGTAATATCTAAAAATTAGTAAAGAATGAAAATGAGCCTTTCTTTTGATTTTTACTTATATATTCAGTATTTATTAAGCTCTCAAATACATTGTCAATTAATTGAATTAGTGAAATACTAAAATGTAATATTCTTGGATCGACTTAATAATTTTTTTTCCAATTAAAAAAAGGGTTATTTTTCTTCTCTATTTCTTGTTTATTAAACGTTACATTTTTCTCATCATTTTAATCTTTCAAAATAAATTATAAATATTAATACATTAAAAGATGACATCTCAGTTATAACTCACTCGTATAGTATATCAATTTATTGCATTTGAATCCAATTTATTTAAAATTCATACGAAATCAATTCATTTGTTTTTTTTCCGGATAAATTTGTTAGGAGTCCAATTAATAACGGAGAAGAGAAATGAAAAAAGATAAAGGAGTGTTCATAGAGAGCCATAGCAGCAGAAATGAAGAAGAAGATGAAGAACATTGTGTCCATCGAAGATTTTTATCCACTCGCAACGCTTCCTCCAAATACGATTTTGTTAAGGTTTCAAAATTTTATCAAAATTCGATCCAATTTTGCCCTAATTACATCTCAATTTTCAATTTTCCTGAATTATATTCTTAAATTTAGGTAAAAGTATGGTTGGGTGAAAATGATCACTACTACGTGCTCTCTCGATTTCTGCTCAGCAGAATGTTAACTGTCACTAAGGTAAACCATTATATATCATGATTTGTTAATTTTATGCATGCTGCTTATGCATGTAGAATTAAATTTCAAAAATATTGCTGATTATGCAGATTCCGAATGATGTGGCTATTAAGATTGCTCTTGAACTAAAAAAGCTGCTCATAGATTTCAGCCTTCTGGATGTGTATGTTCTGGCATTTTACTGAGTCTATTTGTTTAGCTTAATTGTGTAAATATTTGCTAGTATTAATTATAGGTTTATTGTTTTGCAGCTCGCAGTCCGACCTCGAAGCTACTCTATTCAAGGTTTGTTGTAATTTACATTTACTTTAAACTGGAAAATTTCTCGATTGTAAAATGAAGCACATTAGTTTAATACAAACTGCTGTGCCATAATATTTCTTTTCAAATTTGTAATAAGTTCAAAAAAATCATGCCCTGTAGCTCATGGAGCGGCAAGGTTACGGGAAAGAGTATATTAGCAGATACAAAATGATGACAAGGTTTGTTATTTTTCGCTCTTTGTTTTCTGTTGATGCCACAAAGCAATTGCACATTCATGACGCTTTTAAATGTTCAAAATCTGCATGTTTTATGTTTTATGTTCTAGTTTTTGTTTCATATTTGGGGGAGCAGATATGAAATGTTGAATTTGCCACTGTTTAAAGAGTCAATGCTTCTCTGTCTTTATTTTTATTTTTTTTAGTTATCGTATTTAATTTTCATTGATCTTTAGATTTCACCATCAAAGAGTACCATTGGTTATTCTTGTATGTGGTACTGCATGTGTTGGAAAGTCTACTATTGCTACTCAAATCGCGCAAAGACTAAATTTGCCAAATGTTTTGCAGGTAAGCCTCTTTTATTTATTAGAGCAATTTTCGCTTATATCTTTCTCGCTACCAACTCTTCTTATATTCCGGCTAAGTCCTCGTTTTCCCCTATTTTTTACTTATTTTGTTCATTTTCTTGATGGTTCAGACAGGTATGGTGTATGAATTGCTACGGACAGCAACAGAGTAGGTGACTATTTGGCACATTATTTATTCAAATTATTGACAATTATGATTAAGTATTATTGACAATTATGAATAAGTATCTAACTTTTTCTGCCTTTAGTTGCTCCCGATCAAGATAAAGGGCATAAAGTGATTAAATGCATCACTATATCATAACATATATCTGCTTAGAAATCTTGTGCTATACTTTACAACTCTACTCGATAAACTAATTCACTTATAATTATCTCAGTGCACCATTAGCATCTTCCCCTGTATGGGCACGAGATTTCAGCTCTTCTGAAGAATTAATAACTGAATTTTGTAGAGAATGCCGCATTGTTCGTAAAGGTATAGCCTAACTCCACATATAGCTTATATTTGAAACATTTCAAGGACTCTGACTAGTGGTATCATCAATCCGAACTCCGAATAGGTTTGGCTGGTGATTTGAAGAAAGCAATGAAGGATGGAAAGCCAATCATAATTGAGGTATAGCTCAAAAGTCACTGTAGACCGCTGTTAACATGTTGGTTATGGTTATATTTCTTTGTATGGAGTTCTTCATCATTGACAATTAGTTCTTATGTGTAACTATTGCAAAACATATCACGAAACTCTTTACTATGTAAACAATTGTAACTAAGAGATACTGTTGATCTACTCTGTGAAGAACTGGAAAGAAAATTAAAGCATGTTATGAATTTCGTTGGTATGGTGAGTTCCACAATCTGTTTGCTCTGTGCTGAATGAAAATAAGTTCATTGTATTTGTGCACTATGAAAAGAAGAAATCATGATGGCATAACATGAATCATCTACTATAATTGGAAATGACATACGTTAAATGTCTATTTCTTTAAAATATTATGTTATCTTTTATTAAAGAACCTGAAGCAAGAGGATATTTTATGTGTTAAAAATTGTAACTAGATTGCTAATCCTGTCAGGTAAATGGAAATTTTAAGCGTTCATGGTGATTTCCATGGACATTACATTTTTTTAACGTACATTAAAGTTTTAACCTGCAAACTTTATTTGATAATGAATGCCATGGGTTCATATACTTGAAGCTAGCTTAAAACATCTTCTCATACTGATGTTGTTAGTAGTTCACAACGATGACAGGGCATGCATTTGGATCCGAGTATATATTTGATGAATGATGAGAATAAATTATCAACCACCTTGTCAGCAAAAGATGAAGAGAAGTGTTTGGAGAAAAATAAGAATGAAAGCTCAGCTGGCATGGATAAGATTTCGGGTGCTTTAATTTCTAAGGACATGAATGGCTTTTCACCTGCTGATAAAGGTGACTCTCATTATTCTTGTGGTGATGCACTCAATTATAAATTATTGAGGCATCTGTTAATATCATTTCCGTTTAACATGTTTTATGTTTTTATTCATCTTTTTACTTTTGGAAAGGATCACGGTTTTGTTTTTAACTCCTAAGAATTCTCACAGGTCAAATGGTAAAAGATTTCAACCCAATTGAGACTTCTCCAGTCAAAAAAGACAAATCTGGTCCAGAACCCATTATTATTCCTATAATCTTAAAGATGGCTGAATTTGATCATAAGGTGAGTTGAAAATTGCTTATGGAACTGATAGTTTACCTTATGGCCAAGTAAATTCCTAAGCCTATATAGCACAAAAACTAATTCGTTCGAGGATATTTCTGGTTTGCACGACCAATTGGACTGTCAAAATGTAACTATCTACAATAACTATAGAGTGGGAGATACATTTCTTTAGAATGCTTACCACCACCATTTCCAAAGACATCCATACATAGGCACGCTTATGAATTTAATAATGAGCGAATCAAACAATGTGCAAATTTAAATGAGATCTTAGAAAATTGGGAGTAAAATTGATTTATGAAGATTGAAGATAATATTTGATGCCAACTCTAGTTCACTGAAATTGATTGAGGTATTGTAAGGTTGAACATCTTGAATGGTCAATGAGTTCTGACAACTTTGCTATTTCTTTATTACAATTTCTCTCTTTTCATATTTGGCCTCAAATTTGTCGAATCTTTACAGGCTTTGCTGGAGGAGTGGATGTGTATTCGTGCCAGTGAAAAATACCAAATACAGGTTATACTATGATCCTACATGTATTCAAGCATAATTATTCAATGTCCAAACTTCATGAAGATCTTACACTTAAGACCAGATTCATAAATCCCGTGTCTTACTATAGTATAGCTTTTGCCAAATAAATTTATTACATAACATTTTTTTGGATAAGGTTCCTGCTAGAATTGTCTGTATGTGCATAAAAAAATCTTCACCAGTACACTTTCTTCATTTTTTTCCAGGACAAAAATAAGCTAATTAGCAACTTAAAGATACTTCAAGACTACCTCTGTTCTTTTCATTCGCAGGTATGAGTATTTGAACCCTTGCGCAAGCTATTAAATGCGAAAAATGAATTTGTATATTATTGAGAATGCATTACTTAACTCGGGTCCATGGAAGCATTCAGTTGGTGGTATTATCTATGATGAAACGCGATTTCCTTAATTTAACCTATTTCCTTGTTTTGATTCTACTCATTTATATTTAGTAGAATGCAGCTGCAGTATTGATTATATCTGATTTAGATATTGTGCATAACTATGCATCACTAACTCCACCTAAACGTAAAAGAGAATAGAGGAGGGAGGGGATTGCAATAGGATATTATAAAAATCTCTTTTCAAAAAGTAAAATGAAGTTTTTAATATAGTACCCAAATTTCCTATAGAGCAAATTATTTAAGTGATGAATTTCATCATTGGGGAAACATATAATATGACATCTGAGATGCTTATGCTGTTTCGCACCATTTGATCAGGGTTTAAAAGTTGTTAACTTATCTGCCACAACTTTCCCACAAACACTGGAATCGCTGCATAATTATCTTCTCCAGGTAAAGTGATATATTATACATTTGTAGAAGTCCAAGTGGGGTTTCTGTTTTTCTTATGGTAAAAATCAACATTTTTTCCTCCAGTAGTTTTATTATTTTAGCAACATTATTTTAGACTATACTCTCCATTTGGTAAACCTTACTTCATTGTCTTGCTTTTATAGAATTGAACTTCCTTTCATTAAAACAAAAAGAAAGTAATAGTATTAATTGTCATCAGCTCACACAGTTATTCTAAATGATCTTTCTCTTCTGTAACCAGTGTATTGAGCAGGGAACATCTGTTTCCACAGGGAGTGATAATCAGACGGTGGGAAATTAGGTCACAGAACAATCATAGCTTCATGGATCCAGGGTACGTTTTCACAAATCAGTTCGACTTGCTTTGCAAAATTATGTCTTCCTTGTCTCGTGGCGCGTACTGTACAACCCATACAACTTTGATCTGCTTGTGCAATTATTTATGCTAATATGAGTTGGGAATAATTTGGTTAATCAGCATTTATATATTAAAGTAATTGACTTTTAGTAATACTGTATAGGAGCATTGCAACTAGGGGCTTGTTTGTCATTCCACCTCGACCCAAGTGGCATGGATTCACTTGGGACTGTTTTCAGCTTGTTTCTGTACCAATAACTTCTATTTTTCCACGCTAGAATGGCCAGCAATGCAATGCTTTGTATGAAAGATAGAGGATAATCATGTTCTGCACCGAGGGCACTCAAATATGAATTCATTTGGTAGCAACTATAGAATAATGGTGGAATTTTGTTATTATGTGTAGTTTTTGCATTTGTTTGGTTGCAATGTCTAAAACATAGATTAGTGGCAAATTAGTAAAATGAGATAATTTACCACCTAAATTGGTGGATGGGCATATAACTAATATTATCATAGGTTTTGGGTATGAGATAATACTATTTGTGTTAGTTCCTACTAAAAGTGACGGTTTGTCACTTATTTATTGGTCGACCTGTTTATTTATTAATGCTACCAAACAAAAGATAAGCGTCGATAAAAGTTATAACATATCGTCATTGGATGCTACCAACAAAATTAGACAATTATCTCCTCCAGAGTCCAGACTTCAATCTCTGTATCCTAATTCCCACCAACTACACATCTACACCCATTAAAATCTACACTACAAAGTAACTAAGCTATCAAATGTGTAATTTTTTCGCATCATGGTCTCAATTCACGCATTTTACATACTGATTGTCCGATTGTTTAAATTCTTAACAGTCCTCCTAGTATTATTTGTTCCTAGGATCTTGTGTTATGCTTCCGAATACACTCATACAGGCTTCAATTTGTGATGAGGTTACATAAAAATACGAAGAGAAGGAAACGCCTCACATATTATGGCAGTTTTGTCCTCTTTAGTGTTGCCTGAAACCGACATGCATTGCTAATATCTTGCATTGGTTTTAGGTCATGATAATATATGCATTTTGAATGTGCACATAATTTGCAGGTTATATTGTGGTTTTTTTCCGTGTAGCAGTTGGAATTTTGTTATTGTGTAGAGAGAACTTCCAACGTGACTCCCTCCAAAAAAAAAAGGAACACAAGAAAGAAAAGGCGAGGTTATATATAAAGAGAAAATCCACAGGGATTAACAGCTCAACTTTATTAGAAGAAACCTACGAAGGGATGAGTTTTTTAAGGTTATAAATGTATTTTTTGTTTTTGTTTTTTGTTGTAAGGTTATCACATTCTTTGACTGAAAAATGTTATTGCAAGGTTATTTTTTGTTTTTCTGTTGTAAGGTTATATATAAATGAGTTTTTGTTTTTTGTTGTAAGGTTATCAAGTAATCTGGAAACAAAACCTTCAATCTTACTACCTAGCAAATGAAAAATTAATTTCCCAAAAGGAATCAACAGCTAATAATATGATCCCAGACCAACAGACATATTCATTTTCCATACTAAAATGGACACCAAAAACATATGAATTTAACTCTATATCAAGATACAATGGCATTTGCATTTCAATCAAACTCAAAACCTGAGTAAGAAAATAATGATTATGTGTTCAATTGCACGTACGAATCACAATACATATCATTCTAACTTACATATTACAGTGCAATAATTACAAAATCCTCTACTCATATATAAACCCCCTAGTGTTCGGGATGCCAGTAAGGCTAAGCCAACCCGTACTATCTATAAATTCTCCGACCGTGTATTGTAGCAGCTCAGTGGGAAGAGTTACTGCCTTGAATCCTTGCCAACCGACTCTTCCGCTAGTCGGTGCACCCGGACCACGATTACCAAACTCTCGGTAGGTCAAGGCATCGGTGGTTCTCCCTTTCCACGACAGCCATCCAGCTGGAGGGATGATGCTATCTAGATAAGACTCCATGACAATCACCGTGGAGTAGTTGGACCACGGTCGGCCCAAATAGGCTTCAAATGCAGATTTTTGTAGCTCCAATCCTGGTGCCACTGTCAAGGTGCAATTTTGGAGCACAAATCCGGATAGAAGAATAAATTCATCCTTGTTTTGTGCTGTAAATGTGCTCAGTCTAGGCAGACGGGAGTACAAGTTGCACGACTGGAATATGGCTGCAGCTGCCCCGAAGATGAAATCCACCGTCCCGTATATACTGCACTCTCTGTAAAATTGTGAACCCTTTCTTGCATAGAGAGTGTCCTGGTATCCCAAAAAAGTGCACTTATAAAAGGCCGAGTGATCTGAGTTGCTCAAGAGAGCCACGGCTTGAGAATCATTCGAACCATCTCCGCCATTGTTCTCGAACGTAATAAACTTTGCAATGAACCCATATCCTTGGACATCTAAAACAAAAAAATTGCAAGAAACGTTAATTTGTGACGGAAACATAATTTAACAAACATACCAAGTATGAGTTCATCTGTTGAGAAACAGAACAACTAAACCACCCTTCCAACATAAATAAAGCAGAATTCATTGGCAATTATAACATACTAACTGGAACTGGAAGTGTCATAGCAGTTCACAGCTGAAATATATCATGAATGGCGTATAATTTATCCTAAGACAGTGTACAAAGCGACACTTGCATTCAGTACTTAGAACAATAACTCTCCCAAATATCATGTATCCATAATCCAGTAATGCATCTGAGGCATATACCTCTATATAGCAGCCTCCAAGAATCGAATCGAACCAATCCCATCTTTCTTGTTAAAACTCAAGCAGCACCGAAAAACATTCAAGCATTAACCTCAATTTGCGTTGGTCTTTGTTCAGGAATCAACAAACCAAGCCCAGCTCTCTTATCAACATTCCCATCAACCGAACCTTCGTATTCTCTCATATACTTAGGATTAGAGGTCAAAACCCTTACCTCCGAATTCTCCATAATCTCCAAAACCTCCGGAAATCTATCACCACACCCAACAGACATTCCCACATCAATCCTCATAGCTCGATCACCACAAACCGCATTAATCCCACCGTCCTGAATCGTATGCCCCATGATCATCCTCTTCACACCGGGTATAGTCTCGAGAACATGCTCCAATGCCGAACAATCACAATCCTTAGCTAATTCATGCGTAAAACTCCTCAACCAAACAATAGAATTCCTCCCCCTAACTAACTCATTGCCCACCTTCTTCCTCAGACCACGAATCCAATCCCTAACCTCTATTATAATGTACCAACCAAACAGTGTAACTAGGAAAATACTTATCTCAAAACATATCTCAAAACATATGTATTTTGTGAAATGCATATCTCAAAACATTATAACATCACATACAAAAGAAAACAGCAGTTTATAACCAAATCTCTCAAAAGAAAACTATATTATTCAGAATTCTTTTCTAAACGTAGAACGGGGAGTGAGTGTCCTTACCAACGGTTGCGGTGTCGATGGTGGAGAACTCCGGGTATCGCCGACTCCCGGAAATCTTGGTGACATCTTCCCCGTCACCAACAAAGACGATGTTGGTCATCGTCTTCGATACAATCACTCGCTCCTTGTATAACCCGGCCTCTATGTGAATGTAGTATTTATCTACACTGTTGGCCGGGGCTGCAGCTAGAGCCTCCGTAATAGTGCGGTAGGCTCCCTGCCTACTCTTGGAGACCGTGGCGTTGTACCAAATGACTCCGGGCGGATATTGATCTGGACCAGGCTTTTGTGGTTTGCTCTTGTGTTTTAGCTTGAAGACTGTAACCGAGGTTGCGGCTAGTATAATAACTACCGCAACCGTCACTAGTACACCTCTCATGGCCATGGAAAAAAACAGAAACAAAGAAGAAGAAGAAGAAGCAAATTCAGGCGAGAATTGAAAAGGGGATAAGGTCTGAGACAGCAGGCGATGGAGGAGGTAGAGAATACAAATTTTCAGTAGATAAACTAAATACAAATTTCCAAATAAGGTGGCCATGCATATATAGTAAGTTTCCATTTTTCATACTTCAATGATTATTTGCCCAAACTAAATACCCGGTTTGCTTAAGTTTGTATTTAGTCATTAATTAACAGTGGTTCCAATATAAATTACAATGAGTCATGAGTGTAGAGGAGGTGAAAATAAATTCAGAGAATAATATGACATGTATGTTTGTTTACATTGTTTAGTAACTAACGTTCACTTTCTCAATATATATTTTTCATGAAACTTTCTTTTGACTTTTAGGATATTTGAATGAATTTTTGGAGATGATTTATTTAATGTTAAAGTTGTAGTTTATGTCCCACAAGATTAATACCGTATTTTGTGAAATTGTATGTTTGGTCTGATTTTTTTTTAAATATTTTGCACTTTGTCCATACTTGATAAATTTCACTTCTGATCAAGAATACAGTAAGTTAAATCATTTTAGTTTACTCAATGAGAAAAAGCAAAAATGTTTATTATTCAATCAAGCAATTTGACACAAGAAACAAGATAGATATAAGGTTTTTTTTTTCCATGTCATAATCTAGGGTACTTTGTTTAGGAGCTCATTCTTTTTACTTTCTTAAAAGTTCTACACACTATATATAGCATTCTAGTTCAATGATCATATTAAAGGGATGGGATTTTAAGAAATTATATCATGTGTATATATGTTTGGGAATAAGATTATGTCATGTATATATGTTTGCTTTAATTATGTCAGTAAAATCTTTTGTATTAGTCAAGGATTTTGACCAATATTCTTACATATATAGTCATCATGTTATATAGAAACATGCTCCTTCCATTTTTCATTTTATCTTTTTTCATCTTATGTCCAATATTTCTTCCCAAACAAAATATAATCTCTTAGCCTTTTAGAACATTCTAAAACATATTTTTGTGGCACGACTCTTAAAACTTTGTAATCTTGTAGATGATCATAGCTTTATGTGTCACGCCCGATAAAATGACAAGATAAAAATTATGTATCCATAAGCTACTCTACATTGAGGGTATTTATGAGACAATATTAAGACAATGTTTGGGATATATCGTATTTCTTTTTTTAATTAATTAATGTAGTAATCTCAGCGCAACTTTAAATAAATTTGAATACTCGGTGCAAGGACTATTATAAATAACTTTTAGCATTGTTAATAAACTACTAACATGTACCTTCTTATAATAAATGTAGGTATTCTTCCCCCCCCCCCCCCCCCCCAAGAAATTAAATGTGAATAATGACACTATTAAAGAGTGAACAAATATTTTACATGTATAAATAATGTATTACACAAAAATCATGCTACCGTATTTAAGTTCGTGGTATACACATTGTTTTATATTTGTTTATATATATACTTGTCTATGGAGTTTTTAAGTATTAGCAATGTATTAAATCAAAATTTAGTAATATTATTTTAACGAACATTAATTTGGTCGAATGTTCTCCGTAGATCCGGATTTTTTCTAGTAATTATGTGGATCTATTTTTTAGTCTTATTTTGTACATTTAAGAAATCACTATTTCCTCAAATGACATTCATCCTCAATATTTTAACTTGGTAACAAATATTATGTTACGTGTTAGTAAGTCGGCCCTGGTTTGTAACTTTGGAAGAAATAAATTATATTTATAAATAAAAAATTATGACAAACTCAAATAGTCACTGTGTTATTTTATGGTAAAATTAGCAATAAAGTTCAATTTTTTTTTAAAACATAATACCCCGTTATGACTCCAAAAAAACACAACATTTCAATATTTTAATTACAATTTTAAATGACACAAATTACATTTATAATTGACCGCGTCAAATATTTATTTAAGCTAGATTAATATTATTGGGAGAACAAAATTTTGTCTTGTAATATTATGAAGTAATCAGTCCATATTAATGAATGATGCGGTCAACTGTACTTTTACTTGATCAGATCATTTGAACTCAAACAACTAGACTCAAACAACTAGACCCAACAGAGAATACCCTCATCAAACATATGTCAATGAAACTATTGGGTAAATATTAACTTTGGTCCTTCTTATCATTAAAATTTTTATAGAGTGGTTCCTTTTATATTTTTTTTCTACTTTAGTCCCTACTATGAATTATGTGTTTTACTTTAGTCCTTATCAGGTGGTTCTGATAATACGTGACATGCATATGAATATTTTTTAGGGCATTTTCGTCCATTCGCTATTGAGATCATTTGAGATATTGTTTAATTTGTGAGCAATTTTGGTGTTTAAAGAAGATTTTGGGAGAAAACTTAGTTTTGAACGAAATGAACAATTAAGTTGGACTGGAATGAAAGCCTAATTTGGAAGAGATTAAATCTTTAGTTTTTTTTTTTCAAATGATTAGAGCGACGTACTTGAAATGACGAAATTGCCCCCATGAGCATATCACATGTTACCGGAACCGCCTTGGAACACCGAAAAAGGACTAAAGTGAAACAAGTAATACATAGTAGGGATTAAACTGGAAAAAAAAACATAAGAGGGACCACTTTGTAAAAAGTTAATGATAAGAGGGACCAAATGTGGTATTTACCCAAAACTATTATAAGATACAAAACTATATGTCAATGAACCATTATAACATAATATCTTAATTCAGTAACATTCTTTTGGAACAAAGTTAGTAGAGTGAAAATTGAGAGTAAACCAAATTAATTATCAGAATTACATATTAACATTCTAATAGGCTAACATCAAAGTTAGTGAAGTACAACTGCCTTGTCATATTCTCAAATCTCAATCGCTTTCGCGGGCTGCCAGTGCCAACCATAAATCAATACCAAAACAGTCATCTAAGCATGTGCATCTCTCAGTTAAATTAAAGAGAATTAATGAAAAGAATTATGTGAACGATGGGAATCGAACCCTGGCTTGTCAAGCTAATAAGCTTTATCTTGCTCACTCCATACGCACAAGCCAATATACTTATATTGATACGAAGTCTAATAACAAGTTTAATATAGATATATCTTCACAGAATCTGCATCCATATCTGACCCTTGATAGACGTACGTGTTAGTTTATTTTCCTACTTAGCATCTTATATTCAAAAAATATTGTACCAAAAAAAAAAAAAAAAAAAAAAAATATTCAAAAAATATTAAGTTATGGGAAATTTATATAAACACCCCCTTTTTATAAGTATAATTACATAGATTTATCATATTTTTAAAAAATTACAAAGACACTTCCTATAACATAAAATATATTATCAATACACTGTTGCATGAAAAGTACCCTTGTAATATAGTTTTTGGTCGAGGAGATGTCTTTATAATTTTTAATCAAAAGCATAGTAAGTTTCTGTAATTAGACTTATAGGTAGGGGGTGTCTATGGTAAGTTTCTATAGTGCATGTAATGTTGGGGGGGGGGGGTGCGGCTTGAGGGTTTTGGTTGGGGCAAGTTTCTTAGTAGTAAACTTGATATTTTTTTTATTATTGTGATAAAACGGCAAGTAAATAAAAATAAGTAATGTCGCATATTTATCTAATAAAAGGTGAAGAAATATACTAGTAATTTTTTAAAAAAAGTTTCATTTAACAATTGGTTCAAGATATTGAGTAATCTTAAAAAATAGAAATGTTTTTACGACATGAATCCAGTTATGTAAAAAAAATATTAGAGAAGTGCCAACATTAATATTAATTTTTTTTTCCATAGTGCATTTTATAATGACGTGCGATTTTGGTGACTTAACGGTCATGTGGTTGCTCCCATCCAAAAAACTGATGGTCGAAGCAAATGTGTCAAACGACCTTCAATTTTTTAATTATATGTGTCTTTTTCTAAGATTTTGTACCAAAAGTATAAAGTAGGTAAAATAGATTTAATTTTGTATCCAAATAGCATGATCAATTTGACAAGTGATTTATGTAGGAAATTATCCGAATTGAATTTTTTAATTTTCTGAGAATTCTGAACTGAATCGCAATTCTTGGTTTTTCAAGAATCTGGACTCAAATTGTAATTTCCAAAAATTGAGGGACCAAAACTGCAAATTTGAATTTCTGAAAATCAGGGACCAAATTGAAATTTTAATTTTCTTAAAATCCTGGAGTGTATTGCAATTCTTGATTTTTCGAGAATCTCGGGTCAAAATTGCAATATCCAAAAATTGAGGAACCAAAAGTGCAAATTCGATTCCTGAAAATCAGGGTTCGAATTGAAAATCTTAATTTATGAAAATTCTGGACTGAATTGTAATTCTGTGTTCTTCGAAAATATGGGCTCAAAATTGCAATTTTTGAAAATTGAGGGACCAAAAGTGCAATTCGAATTCTTAAAATAGTAGCCGAATTGCAAATTTTAATTTTTTAAAAATTCTGGACAAAATTGCAATTTTTAAAAGTCTACAATGTGAACTCTTTTTAGGTGGATTTCAAATGACTAGTTTTTTGTGGAATTTCAAATCCACTTATGCAATATATTTTGTAAAGTTCAATTTTTTGAAATTCTGAAGAAAATTGCAATTCTAGGTTTTTTAAATATAGGATTAAATTACAATTTTTGAAAGTCTACAATGTGGACTTTTTTTTAAGTGGATTTCAAATGACTTGTTTTAGGAGGAATTTCAAATCCACTTAGAATCGAGTTGAAATCCATTGGAATAAAATCCAGGATTTAAAATGAATGGATTTAATTTTGTATCCAAATAGCATGATAAATTTGACAAGGGATTTATGTAGGAAATTTTTCTGGGACGTTTTGATTGTAAACTAAAAATAGTGTTTAGCAAATTGGCAACAAATTAGATATTACGTTGCACCAACATGTATAGATGAGAAAAGAGACAATAATAAAAAGGTAAAAATATTAATTTTGTTATATCGGATTATTCTTCGATCTATTGCATAAGATACTAAAAACAAGATTAACAACCTGTATTTTTGTTACAAATCGTGAGGTTTAAAATTTCTATAACAAGATGAACAACATTCACTTGATATTTATCTTCTGGTATTAATGGAGAGGGTGGTGTTCCAGCTGGTCGTTCTGCGAAACACTGTTCACAATCTTCAGGTCCAAGAGATCCGTAAGAAACCTTGAGACCCAAAATACGAAAATTTTGGCGGTTAATTACCCTGAAATCAACAGATTTCAGTTCCGTAATCGACCTATCATAACTATTTAAACAAATTTGTAGGCACTGACGAGCAAAGGTATTGGTTGTTGTCTTGAGAAAATTAGAGATCTTTGGAGTAGTTGCCACCGCATTGGACACGGCTCTATCTCGGAGTATACCGCATAAACCATTAGGGCTGTTTTTCAAATTCTGTCGAGGATCGGCCTCGATTATAGACACGCACAAATTATTATTATCTGTGCGTCCACACATTTGTCGGACTAAATCATTCGCAGCAGCAGCAGGATTGACTTGCTGATCAATCACCAAAGCAAGAGCCAATATTGCAATAGAGAAAAACATTTGATTGTTTTTCATAGGGGCCATTATGTAATTAAGAGTATATATTAATGCCCTAGCTAGTTGTATTGATCTTGTGATTTCATTGTTTTACTAATCCGTGTCTGTTTATATAGAGTGTAACGAGGATTTCAATTTTGGTAACGCAATTTTCTTTGTATATATATGGAAGAAGTATTAATTTGTTTAGGATCTTTTTTTGAGACAATTAATTTGATTAGGAAAATCTCATCATTGATGCATATGCACACACAAATGACTCTATCTGTATCTCTACTATTATAAAAGGTATGAATAATTCTTAATTTTTTTGTGCAACTAAAAGAATCGTATTTAAATTGTAAGTGATATTAAATTAAATGATAAATATATAAAAAGATTAAAAACAATTGAAGAGGTATAATTACACATGAAGTCTTATTATATTTATCTCCTACATAAACTCCTAAAATTTATAAATTAACTCTTACATCAATTTTTGTAATTTTAATCTTATTCTCTTAATAGATAAAAACGAACTATAATAAGATAATATTATTTTGTATATCCCCTAAAAATATATATATAATTATTATATTTTAAAATCAATATTTATTTAAGTAAGAAAATATTAATTTAAATATTTAATGCATATTACATAATTTTAAATTTTAAAATAAAATTCTATTAAATATCATTATGTTTTAAAAAAAAATTTGAATCATATCTTACTATGAAAAAATAAAAAAATACTATATTCTTCAGTAATATCAAAATATGCATAACTTCAAATTTTCATGGAGTTCTTTTCTTGAAAAACGGGCGAAATTGGTGGAAAATGGTGAAATTGTTGAAAACAAATCTAAGAAACAATTGAAAACATGTGAAATTGGTGAATACTGACGAAATGGTTGAAATTTTGGGTGAAACCGGTAGAAAAAAAAAGGCCACTGAAATCGATGAAAATTCATGAAAAAATGATGAAATTCGTGAAATGACAACATCAGTGAAATACAGGTTAAATTGGTGAAAAATGAATTAAACTAATGAATTATGTGAAAACGTGTTGATTTGCTCTTTTTTATGACATAATAAAATAATTGTACTTTAATTTACAAAAAAATAATCATGAAAGTAATTAGACACGTACCACGTACACTTTCCTTGTTTAAATAAAAGGCGGTATCTTTATTTATAAAGCAGAATCTTTTACGAGGTAAATGTACATAATATTGGCCATGTTTAAAGAATATTGTTATGAAACTAAACTAAAAGTAACAAGAATTAAAGTAGACAAAGTAGAATATATATTAGGAGGAGAGTTTCTTATTATTCATATACTCTTGTGTGTATAAAATAATTTACAATGCATCTATTTATAGGACTACAAGTGCAACTTAATAGTCAAAAGTTACAAGATGAGTTTAAGTAAAATTCAATGAATAAAGTACATGACTTTTGGTGTTTCAAGAGTATTCATATAACAAGTGACATTCCAAATGCATCCACCAAATAAATACTAGATTCATAACACTCCCCCTTGGATGCATGTTGCTTATAGAATATGCCTCGTTAAAAACCTCGTCAGAAAAATCCAGTGGGAAAAACCTGAACAAAGAAAAAAAGAGTACATATCCATATGGAGCTGATAAGCGTGTAACACTGCCTCGTTAAAACCTTGCCAAGAAAACCCATTGGGACAAAACATGGACGAAGGAAAAAGAGTACAATGTGTGGATTATTAATGACACGCTCCCCCTGATGATGGCGTAAGGTCCACGTGCTTTAGTGAACAAATCAGCAAAATTATTACTTGACTGAATTTATTGAACATCAATATTACCATGTTTTTGAAGCTCGTTGGTGAAGAAAAACATTGGTAATATGTATTTTGTTCAGTCTCCTTTTAGATATCCATTCTTGATTTGAGTAATACAAGCGGCATATTTCTTGTAAATGTTGAATCGTAGACCTTAATCATAAACATTCACAGCTTACTTCAAACAATTCCATTTTGATATATAAATATATATGTGAGTTGATCAGAAATGTATCCAGCATCTGTATAACAGACCATACGTGGATTGGAACCTCTGATTAAAATAAGCACATATCGGCTGTTCCACAAAGATAGCGTAATACATGTTTAATTTCATTTCAATATCTGCATGTAGATGCAGAGTTATATCTTTCCAGTAAGTTAAAAATGCAATATCCGACATCATACAATTTGCAAAATACATTAAAGCTCTAATTGCATTTAGATAAGGTACTTCAGGACCCAACAATTCTTCATTGTCCTCTTGAGGACAAAATTGATATTTATTTATATCTAAAGATCGAACAACCATAAAAGTGCTTAATGGATGAACTTTATCCATAAAATCTTTTCAGAATTTTCTTTATATGGACAAATATATTCTCTAATAAATGCTCGATCTGCAGGCCGAGACAAAACTTTGTTATTTCGATACTTTTCTACCAAACTCTTTCATCAAGTAGTACGCGGTCTCAATGAGCTCTTCAGGAGTCCTCACAAGATTTAAAAACCATAAGCACATACCGCCATAATAGAAAAGTCATTTCAAAATTTGTCAATACAAAATTCATGGACAAATTGGATTGTGCACGAATCCTTATTTTACGAGGTATTCATTTAGCTGGTTATACCACATCAGACCATATCACCCTTACTTGTATAAGGATCGTATTTGTCTACTAAAAATGAGCATGAGACCATTTAATTCCTCCATGAATGTTAATATAAATATCACTACCCAATGATCTATCTAATATGCGGTAACTACATCCATAAACACATTTCAAGTCCTTCAGGGACTGCAAATCAATTAAATACCGCGACATGATTGCACTAATCACGGGGGAATATGTTCCGTCGTAGTTATTGGTCTCTGTGAGAATTCGTACAAGAAGTTGTGTCTTATATCTCACATTATCATCATGTTTTCGTAAAATTATATGTTTGTGACATATAAATTTCACGTCTTTTGACGTGCGGACAATTAGTCCAAATACTTTTACAATTTAATAGCGATCTTGAATCGCATCTTTCTATAAGGCCAAAATATTTATTTGCTTATTTATGTCGGCATTAAATTAACCGTTCACGGTTCAGGATCCTGATTTATAACTTTTATTTAGTTTAACCCAAATAAGCAAAACTATTATTTATAATCACTTTGCTTTCTATCCCAGTTTTCTTGATTTATTTCTGTTTCATGTGCCTCTTCATGGGCATCTCGTGATTTAGACTGATCAGTCATTTTTTCTATATCGCTTTATTTTGAAACAGATTCCTCCTCATAAGGGAATTTCTTTCAGAAGTTTTCTTTTGCACCAATAGTAATTTCACGCTTCAAGAGCGTTTATAGTATGTTAGCATATTATCCTTCAAGGATTTCAATCCATGTTGGTGCAATTTTTAATTCTTGCTCGTTCGATTTGTGCATGGGCCAAGCTGAGACAAGTAATGTACATTTATGTACTCATGTCAAAATAATTTCACGCCGTTTTACATGCAATGACATCAATTCTCCCCATAACGGCGAGAAAACTGTCTCAAAACAAAATTATCATCATATTTTGATTTAATCATATCGTCTCGTCAGACGTTTAAGATATATGGTTATAGCCTCGTCAGGCGTTCAAAATATATGATTACAGACGGGAAATAAAAACAAACCAACACGTCTTTGTAGACCCATATATGTTCATTTTGGTGGAAAAATCAGAACATACATTGCACAATCATAAATTTATTAGGCTTCCAGCCTGACACAAGTTGCAATGTTGCCCTCAATCTTATACTTGAGCAAGAATCTTAGCAAAATCAATACGTGTTGACAATAGGCATATCATAGACAATTAAAAAATAACTTTAACAGGACCATGTCTGTAAGTCCACATATATCCCATTAATATCATCATAAAAAAATTGGGACTCAAGACCAATCTTCACAATAGATGGTCTTACAATTTACTTTCTTTGTGAGCAATCAACACACACATACTCATGATGTAAATAATCATATGGTTCTTCAAAAGATGCAGCGCATTTGTAGTTTTACCTGGATGACCAAGTTTATCATGCCACTTCATAATATTTTGGATCATTGAACTTCTAGTTCAACTGAAACTTATGATCCAACATTATTTATCGTCGCATAATTCACTAGGATAAGAAAACTGGGATCAAATTCATCAATATACTTCTGGCATGAAATATTGGATGTAGTAAAAATATATTTCATATTCCCCTCATATATATAATTTCCATATGATATACGTCAATACGTTCTTCAAGACGTATTTCTTTGAATTCAACAAATCCATTTTGGATTTTATAGAGCACAAAGCCTCTTTTACAAAAATATTTGCTCATCCAGACAATTTATATTTGCTCTTCTGGAGCCTTTATAGTATACCTCAATATGTATTAACTTTTGTTTTTGCTAATTTCAAGTTAGAGAATATTTTCAATCTCGAAGAATTGTGTGTGTCGACCTACTGTCAACTAAATAAATATTTCCATCGTTGATATTTACAATGCTCACATAATTGTCCATGTATCTTTAGGATGCTCGCATAATCTTTTGCATCTAACATGATACTTATATGATTGGGCATCTTCAAGATGCTCATAGTATTAATCAACGTTGTAATTGACGAATATGCAACATATACGAAACCAATGCTTTTTACTCCACCACTCTACCAAGTGCTAATAATTTGCACACCCTTGTCTATAATTATTTTTCTTCGAGTGGTATGATGTGATGGTATGTATAATAATAAATTTTCATTATGACTAAATTATGTCATGTCTATAATTAATTTCATTTGTTTTCGGAAAATAAATTATTTACATTCACTTCCGAGAATGAATAATTTATATTACATTGGCATTCACTTTGTGGGATTAATCCGGTGAGAGTATGATTTGTCATCAAGAGGTCATTATTCAAAATAAATTAATTTAGAGTATTTCTCAAAACCTCTCTTTCATATTTGCTCGCAAATCAAAACCTCTCTTTCATATTTGCTTCTTTGCGAGCCATTTACAATCATACTTTATCTCTACATAATCTCAATTGAGATACAATTTCATAGTTGTGGAGTATAATCATTTATCAGTTGAAAATATTACAACTTCGGGTGTAAACGTTCATAGTGAGCTTTTGTGAGAGTCCCACGACCTTGGTGATTATATTGCTCTTTCAAAATTTCATATGATGCAACATCATGTGCAATCATTCACAGGGAGCATTTGAAAATATCACTATTGTGATTAAATCACTCCTCACTTTATGATTTCAATCCTTCAAGGAGGAAATGACCAATGCAAGCATTGCCCCTCACTTTACCTTTTTCGTTTGCCCAAACTTTCATTTCATACAGAATTTCCGAGGCTCTTTCTTTTTATTCAAATTAATAGATTTCAACATCAAGAATCCATGTCATAATATTTTGGCTTTCTTTCGGAAATTTCAAGGGCAACAATGCGTAAATTGATAATATTGGCCTTAACTTTAAAGCCCAAGCATATAGTTTGAGATTGCTTAAAATATATTCAATCTTCGAGTTTGAGTTTTATTACTTAGGCTTCAGGCCTAACATTATGTTTTCATTTTAAAACTTCAAGTTCTTGATAACAAGAAGATTAACATTCTTTAAAACATAACCACTATGAGAAAATATAAATTCTCAATTCACCTTTCCTTTTATTCATGATGTAAATCAAAATTAGTATCACAATACCAACTATTAGGTAAAAGTTTGACAAAACTTTCAAACACACACCCGAAGAATAAACAATAAATTATAAATTAAATAATTTATATAAAACTCTTATTATTTCAGGGGTAAACTGAAAATCAGAAAGTTCAAGGATTGTAATTTAAAAAATATCATGGTCTAAACTGTAGTTTCGGTGAAAATAGTAATCGAACTGCAATTATGCTAAAAAATACAGTGGCTAAGTGAGATTTCCAGATAGCTAGGGAATAAACTGCATTTTTTTTTCAAAGAAAATTAGGGACTAAACTGTAATTTCAGAATTTTCATATTATTCTTTTAAATCACATTCGAACGAAAACATGTTCATATGTTAAAAGTACTTCAGCCTTATTTTTATTTGTCTTCCTTAATCCTGAATAGACAATTCTCTACACTTTTGCGAACTTAAAATTATACTATCAATGTAATCGCCTTAGATATAATATACAAAAAAAAATGAATGAAAATAACATACCTCTTACATGAATTTCTTACATGCAAGCTTAATTATAAGAGGAATGAATCCATGTTTAGCCTTGTAGCACACGGCCGAGCTTTCAAAAACTAAATATATTTATGCATATTTGCACATTTGAAATTGCATGTATCGTTCATAAAGTACAGGTAAAATCATGAATATATATGCCAAAATAAATTATGAACAGTAACAAATCTATTAATCATCATCTAATAAATTATACATCAAAAATATTAATTTGTTCAAATTAGAGAGTGAGGCAGTGAGCATATTTTTAAGAGACTTCTACCTCAAAGAATGGGCCTAATTTATACAGCACACATATATGTTATATCATATTGTCACAATGAGACAATAAATCAATCTTCAATTAAATTTGAGAGCAATAGATCAAACTATAGGAACATACCTGATCATTCACATTTGGTGTAATTTTGTCAAGAAAGAATCCATTTTCTTTCTTTACCTCATATAAAATTAATAAGGGTTCAAGTTGTTTGTTAATTTGAATATTTGATCATACCAGAGAGAGGTTGTGGCTAGCTACTTCCTTCAACTTTTTCGTAAACTTCTGACGGCTGCCGTTTCATTTATAGGTACTGGGATGACGATCCGAACGGTCAAAATTAAGATCCTGGTGTGATGAACCTTCAGTCCAAATTTGAATACGATCCAACGGTGGATGAGGCCGGAATCATTGAAAAATCGAAGCTGCTGCGTGCAAATCCGAAAATCTACATCTCCAAGTATTTTCCTCTTTTCTCTCTTGTTTTGTGATATATTTCATAACCTTGAAATCGATTTATAGAGCAAATTTGTGCTGATAACGTGTTATGAAACTAAACTAAAAGTAACAAGAATTAAAGTAGACAAAGTAGAATATATATTAGGAGGAGAGTTTCTTATTATTCATATACTCTTGTGTGTATAAAATAATTTACAATGCATCTATTTATAGGACTACAAGTGCAACTTAATAGTCAAAAGTTACAAGATAAGTTTAAGCAAAATTCAATAAATAAAGTACATGACTTTTGGTGTTTCAAGAGTATTCATATAACAAGTGACATTCCAAATGCATCCACCAAATAAATACTAGATTCATAACAAATATGATATATTATACATTAAAGGTAGCGATATATTTTGATAAAGCAAAATGTCTATAACAAGGTAATTAATTTATACAACGACTCCACGTACTCTTTTCGGTAGCTGTGTGCCAAGTTGGTTGAATTTTAGTTGATTTGAAACTTTCATGATAAACAACTTTTATGATGGAATATATCGTATATCGAATTGAAAATTAGATTTCAGTATAAAGTATGTATCGAAATTTCGATTTCGATACGGTTTTGCCAGTTTATCGAATCGTAATCGTGCACAATCCTAATTATATTTCAACTCTAGGGGTTAATAAATCTTTTGATTGTTTTATTAATCCTCGAGGATTTCAATTTTTGTAAGGTAATTATCTTTGTATATATGGAAGTATTTGATTAGGAAAATCTGATTGATGCATATACACAACAAAGGACTCAATCTATATACGATGTAAATTTTGTTGGAGTAATTGAAGAATCCTATTTGAAGAATCAATTCAAGTGAAGAACGTTGTGCGTAATTGAAGAATTGAAGATCAGTTCGTAATTGGGAAATTAGGGATTTATCCTATCATGTTTGTTATATTTTATTTAGTAAATTAATTCAGCTGCACTTGTAAGTTTATTAAAGTGACGCTTTTATAAAATAGGAGTAACAACTTTTTCTTAAATTAGTTAAAGGAGTAGCCGCCTTACTTGTAAATAAATAGAGGTTTGATCCTCATTTGTAATATACAATTATTCAATCTGAATAAGAAATCAGTTTCTTTTCATCTCTATGCCTTGTATAATTCTGTTTACAAAATTTATTTTTCCTATACTGAATATTCAAATTACAATACATTTAATTTAAACAATGATCATGTTTAAAAAGTATTACATATAAATATATATATTAGAGTTACCAACATGTGATTGATCTAGTGGATAGCGGACTCAGGTTCGAATCCCTATTGAAAAATATTCTCACTTTATATGTCTGACGCGTCTCGAAAGGGATTAAACCCTTGGAAAAAAAAAAAAAAATATATATATATATATATATATATATATATATATATATATATATATATATATATCTAGAGTTGTCTTTTCCGTAGCTGTGTACCAAGTAGGTTGAATCTTAGTTGATTTGAAGATTTGATGATAAACAATTTTCTTGACAGATTAATCTTTTGTTGCCCAATTTCTTTTTTAATAAAAAATACTCCGTATATGAAACCCATGATCCCGTACCGTAATATTTTGGATACCCGACTAGTATCAGAGTATGGAACTTGACGAAATAATTCTTATACCCGTATTCCTCATCCCGACCAGTCTTGTGCTCACCCCTGATTTAATCTTAAAATTGAAAATTTTATCATTTCTTATTGTGTTTAATACATTGAAGAATTGTCTGTGGGCCTTATTAAAATTAACTGTGCCAAATAAATTAAATATATGACACAATACATTTATTTGTAGTAGAACTGTAAATGAGGCAGATTTTAATTCGAATCCAATTTGAATCCGGTCCAATATATTTGGATATTTATTCGATTAGATATTCGATGAACTTGAATCGATTAGAAAGATTCGTAATTCAAATTATACGGATAGAATATGAATCTAGCTTGATCCGACCCGTTAAGAATTCGAATTCGATTAACTAGATGCCCTTTAATTTTTATATGAAGGCAATCTAGCATGTAAGGCATTAACATGTAATACATAGTGGCCTCTGTGAAAAACGTTTTAGTTTTTTTTATGTATTGTAACATTGGCTCTATCTTTTGTCCTTCATCGAACCCATGTTGTCAATGATTTGGTTCGGAATTGGTGTCAAATAATAAATTACCACAATTAGTGCGTGCCTGTAATCGAGGCGGATCCACGAGAGAATCTGAAAAATAATCCAAATAATACTACGAAACTAACAAGTACATTGTGCCATTAATCGTAACACTAGGCCGAAGGAAAACCGAACTAGTAAACTACATAAACTTTGAGGTGAATATTTAATAATCATACATGTTTTGTAAGAAAGATGCCTAAATGTGAGCTAAGATTATTAAATCTCATCATCCCATAGATCTTGGATGGTTCTGTAAGGGCTGGTTGTTTGATTGACATAGAAGTCTCCCCTCATTATTTTCTTCTCTTCCATTTTCTCAATTTCAAGGAAATCATTTTCTTCCAAATTGAGATCAAGAGCCCCTATGTTCTCTTTCAACCTTTTCTCATTGAAGCTCTTCACAATTACACTAGCTCCCTTTGATATCCCCCATTTTAGAGCAACCTTTAAGGTGAAAAAAAAAATGTTACAAGTTAAGAACCAAAACCAAATTTATTTCGATATCACAAAAATGACTTATATTTATTGCATTTAAAGTTGTTCAATAGCTCATAACTGGGGGAGAATCCTCTATCACACTTTGGTATCGCATTATAGATTCACGATTCGAGCGTATGTGTGGACCCACACAAAATTTAAATAATACTTGTCAATAGATCTTTATGCGTGACATCAAAATGTGATAGGTAATCTGATCAACTTTACTTTTAGTTCAATTAAATTTCAATCCAATCAGTAATGAAAAAAGGAAAATCGAAATTGGGTCAGGAAAGTTCTTAATTGGCCTTTGGATTGTGGCTCAAATTTTTAATATCTTGAGAATTGTGTCATTTTCGACTTCTCCTACAAACATCTAAACAAACATAGTTTGAAGCGCATTTTTCAAATTCACAAAAAATCCAATAAAACTCTAAAAACTCATCAAATTTTAAAACTCTCTAGAAAACTCAAACAAACGACGTTAATTATTTGTAAATCTTATTCAATTTAAAAACAGAAAATGTCATTCTTGAGCCTTAGAAGTCAAAATGGATGAAAAGTAATTTTCAAAAAAGGACACAAAAATTATCCCAACACATAATATAACATCTTGAAATATGCCATTTTGATAGGAAATAGATAAATTAAATATGCATATTAATTGATTGTGATTGGTTAATAACCTGAGCTGGAGTTGCTTTGTGTTTAAATGCAATAGATTGTATGATTGGATCTTCAACCACAGCTGTGGATCCCCAGAAATTTCCAGGTCCTCCAATAGCTGAATATGCACTTACATGAATTCTTTGATCCTTACAAAAATCCCTTAGCTTTTTTTGCCTCCACATTGGGTGCATCTCCACCTGTACCATATTCATTCACAAAATCTTTCAAGATTGTCTCAACATTTACAAATTGCAATATTTGCATTGGATCAAAGATTCATTTTCTTGATATTTTTTTGTTGGTTAAATATTAACAACTTTTCAAAAAAAAAAAAAGAAATATAGTACTATATACCTGGTTAACAGCAGGGGGGACTGAAGCAAAATCCAAGAGATTTTCAATCTTTTTGCAGGACAAATTACTGACACCAATACCCTTACACAAACCAAATTCCAAGCATTTTTCCATTCCAGCCCATGTTGTCTCCATGTCTAATTTCTCAAAATCTTCTTCTTCTGGCAAAGGGTGGTTAGCCCATGGCTTCAATCTTATTGGCCAGTGCACCAAATACATGTCCAAATATTCCATTCCAAGTCTCCTGCGATGCACGTTAAAGTGTTCGTTCATTGCAAGAATATCTCCCCAATAAATTAAGTAAATTGTACATTTACAATGTTTGCTTCTTGTATTACAGTGAGTAAAACACTAAAAAAAATCGAACATTGAGCTTAATTTTGAATAAGCCCATTTTTTTTTCTTTTTTTGTTAAGGATATTCAGATTTTAGATATGATTTCGTTTAGACTTTAGTGGTAGCATAAATACTTACTTTAAAGTTTGTTTTAGTGCGGAAACGGGATCATGGTGATGACTTCCCCATAGCTTAGATGTAACAAATAGGTCTTCTCTTTCAACCAAGCCATTAGATATTGCCTTCCCCAATGCATTGCCTAAGGCTGGCTCAGACCCATATATTTGTGCAGTGTCAAAGTGAGTGTATCCCATCTGTAAGAATTGAATCATTTTATTTGATTTTTCATTAGATATATGCAATATTCGAAAAAATGACTAATTAAATACATTAGAAAAGACGAATTTTTCTATGACAATGACTACAAAAGATGCAATTAATGAGAAATGGGTGTGGTTTTAGACTTTAATATCATAGGATTGGATCCTTGACCTTTTTGGCTTCATACATTTTGGTCCCAAATATTCAAAATATTTTACATTTTAGGTCATGTCAACTCTTTTCAGACCTAAAGTGCAAAACGGGCAATATGGGATCAAAAATACGAAGTGTAATTTTTTAATGCGTTGGATCAAATGAAGAATATATATTTTAGAAAAATTGGATAGAATGTGCAATTTTATAAAGTAAGGGACAAAAATACTGAGAGTCGAATCCTACGGCCGGATAAAATAAATACGAATTTCCAAAATCTTATAACTAAAAACTAGTAAATATGAAACTTTTCATACCTTGAGGGCTGTTTGGACAGCATTCTCAGTAGTATTTATGTCATTTTCGAAGGAGTAAGTACCCATACCAATAATGGGTATGGTCATGCCATTGTTCAATCTCACTTGATCGCTTCTCATTTTTTTAGTGTTCTTTCCTTTCTTTATTTTTCTCAATTTCTTGTCTACAATGCATGAGACTTTTTCATGTTTGAGTTTGGTTTATATACACTTGGAATCCCAAAAAGTCAACCTTCAATCCAAAAAAAAATTAAGACATTGAAGCAACCAAAATCCATGTAAAGTAGATTAGGATCTTTGAAAAGGTTAAAGAAAGTGTGAAGAATTTTGCATTATAAGGCATATAATAAAATATTGTTCTTCCAAATTTTAATTGACCCCTTGAAATGATTCACTTAATCATATACTCTTACTATATCAAAAGGGGGAGGGGGGAACTAAACTTTTATATTTTTTAATTAGAATATGCATATGATAAATCCCTTAAAGAGATTAAATGTCCATAAATATTAAAAAGAAAACCACGCCCCCACTTTCCACCCGGTTAAAGTAGAAATTATTTAGTATAATCGTCGTCCAGTAAATGGGTAATCATGTGAATTCTCATTCCAAATGTAATAATTCTATAGGACGAACACATCACGTGTGCTTGATAACGTGGTGCAGCGATTACACTAAATATTTTTTCAAGTAAAAAGGGCTTAAAGTCGAGTATAATAGAAATTGCTCTACACAAATTACAATTAAGTAAATTGTAATGAAAAATATTAGAAATAGACACTCATGAACCTAAGGAGAACATATTACGTTTATTGGAAAAAGTATAATGTTCATATGTCTGATAATAATGAAAATTACAATTTTCTATGTAAAACTACGAACCTAAGTAAATGAAAGGAAATAAAATTATTGAAGGAAATATAATAACTCCTAGTCTCACTAAAAAATACAAGAAAACAACAAAGATAATCTGAGGCTTTCATTAAAGAATGATCACTTGCCTTTTTCTTTCTTTTCATTTTTATACGAAGGTAAATGACAAAGTTAAGTTGTACAAGAGATCTTTCTTGAAATAGTCGGGTTAAAAATCCGGTATCAAGGTTCTAGATATTTTCCAATCTCATTTTCTTTTTTTTTTTTTTTAGGATATTTTCCGACCTTGGTTGATCTGTAAACATCTTTTACTTGAAACAAAAATCTGTTTCGATTACTGTGGAAGGTCGCAAGTGTTGAGTTAATGGCAATTTATCCTATGTGATATTTATAATGTTCAATTTATCATTCACATGTAATTTTATAAAAGTTTCACACTGCCTCTCTAACATTTTTATATGTAGTATTTTACCTCTCTGTGTTATGATAATATGACAGTTGACCATTATAAATGTGGCAACTTACTCCCCTGTGTTATGATAAATATGATAATTTACCCCATATGTTACAAAATACTCTTCATGTCCACTCTCAATTTCAAAAAATGGGTTAGACTCTCCGGCTCAAGGGGATAAATTATTCATTTTTAAATCATAGGGGTAAATATTTTAGGCAAAATTGCAAAAATCGTCCCAAACTAATCACTGATTTTGGATTTTCATCCCAAACTATTTAATTTGGCGATTTTCATCCCGTAATTTAATATTTTTTTTGGAATATCGTCCAACCATAATTATAAGACGGAATTGCGCATTTGCCGATGAATTATCACATGGCTGCTTAAGTATCATGACATGGTAAATTTTAACATGAATAATTATATAATATTGCAGAGTTCGTCCCAAATTAATTACAAGATTGAACGTCATTTTCATTAAATTAGAAAGTTAATATTGAGACTAAATTCATACAAAATGGTAAATTATGGGACGAAATTTGGCGAGTTCATATAGTTTGGGACGAAAAATCAAAATTACTAATTAGTTTGGGACGATATTCCATAAAAATATTAAATTACGGGACGAAATTCGTCAAGTTAAATAGTTCGGGACGAAAATCCAAAATCATTAATTAGTTTGGGACGTTTTCTGCAATTTTGCCAATATTTTATTATACTAAACTTAGCATAAAAACAGTGGGTAGGAAAATCATCATATGGGATTTGAAGTCAGACTTCGATAAAGATATATGTTTTAGAATCATAGAATTAATGTGACTATTTGCGTCATTTAAATAGCTATATAAACATAGGATAAATTATTTGGTGCAGTAACTCCATGTGACAATGGATCAGTCGATTCAACATTTGCTTTTTATAATACAAATGAAGATTGAATAGTGCAGGATTTATTTCTTTCCGATAAGTCAAAATCCACATAATTATTTTCCAAAAAAATCTCACAGATATTGTTTTGATGTAGATATTTTTTCTTAATCAAATATGTATCCTTACTATTTAGTTTTTCAAAAAAATTAATCTTAATATGTTAATTATATATAATGAAAACATCCATACGTTGTTCACAAGTGACAAAAAGGTATAGGGGCTGGGGGCCGTGGCCCCCAAAAAAAAAAGCATATATCTTTTTTGTTCACTATTTGGGATTCAATAATGATTTAGTATACAATCCTTTTAAAAACGAATCCAAAGTTATAATTTGGCAGATTCATTAACCTTTTTATTTGTCCCAAATTTGTACTATCGATCACGTTAAAAAAAAATGTTAGCTTAAATGACACAATGAGATTATTACAATTATGAATGACAATAAGTAACTTTTTAAATATTTATCTATTCGTTTTGACTTAATGCTGTCATGATCTTTGTAATTAAAATACTCTTAAGACTTAAATTTTTTATTTTTATTTTTTTTTGAGATAACTGAAGACTTCAAATGTTTAAGAACGTTTTGAATAAGGTGATTGTAGCCGTCCTGTCCGGTGATGCCGCCCCAGGTGGCGTTTCCTCATTGCTTTGCCCTAAAAATATGACAATATGTAATCATTCGATTCGACAGAAACCAATTGATGCAGGAGTAATAAAATGAAATCTTCATTTATAAAATTGAATAGAAAATAAACAATGTCAAAAGGTTGACTTCTTAAGGCCTTATTTTAAAATTAAAATGAAGTCAAAGACTCAAATATATTAGTCTCTCGCTAAGTAATCACTAATCCAATAAAAAATTGTGGATTCACGAATCTTTCTAGTGAAATGTACTCAGCTCTGGTCATTTATTGATTAATATTTAGAGTGTATGATTTCGTTTTGATCATATAATATTAGTAATAACTAATAAATGTAACATCTCAATTCTACATTGATTGTGGATGAATTGATTTACTTTTAGTTGTCAACATGGACTTAAACATTTTTGACTAATTTATTAGAGTCTAACAATATTGACAATACCAGAAGCGGATCAGAGTCTTTACAATACGATGAGTGAAGCCGCGCAGAATAGTGATTATTCTGCAGGCAAGTTCCATCAGATAAATTTGCTACAAGAACACGAGAAGTAGGCACCCATGAACCTTTGAGAGAACAAATCTCTTCTTTTTCAAAAACTCATAATTATCAATATCTGAAAATAGTGAAGATTACAACTCTTTTTATAAGACTCTAATCCTAGGCAACTGAAAGAAAATAAAACTCCTAAGGAAACTAAATAACTCCTAGACTCCTATAGAAACTAAATCACAAAAAATAAGAAAACTAAATAACTAACTAATAAAAATCATAATCCTAAAAAACTAAAAAAAAAAAGATAAATTGTCTTGGATGCTCCTGCATCAATGAGCGAACGTATTTTGTGATTAGTAGAATATTATTCAATTACAAAATATTTTTTTGTGATTAGTGGAATATTATCCAATTATAAAATAAACTAGATCACAAAAAATAAGAAAACTAAATAACTCTCTTAATATTTATGTTTATCTTTGGTGCATTGTACCGAGGGCAATGTTTACATCAGATATGGAATCAACTATGAAGCACACTGCCACCTTTCTCTCTCACATACAACTGCACAAACAACCCACATAGGATAATTAATCAATGAAATCCCAGATATTTAATCATTGGAAGATTTGGTCATCTGATTAAATTTTTCCTTGTAATTTTTCTAATAATTAGTCAAAGGACTCGACCCCTAAAGACTAATTAAATTGACATTAACAAAATCTGGCACCATAAGTTAACAATTAGTCCAACAAGTTTGTTAACAAGTATCTGTCCTAATAACCTCAAAATCTCAGACTGTACATTGCTTAACCTTTGGGTTATCTGTGGGTTAAGCACCCCTAATTATATTTTAAGAAGTGATTAAAAGATTAAAGTCAACACAAAACAATAATTTATTTAGGTAAACTGCTACAATACATAATTCATGAGAGAAGAACTGATATTCAAACAATATTATTTAATATTAATATTAATATTAATTTTACCACTAAAATTCTGTCATGTGGCTTTAAGATAACAGCATGTTCCTTCAATATCAAACATATCCTTCACACAAATACACAGGGAAAGTTAGCTTGTTTATGACTTATGTACAGGTAAAAAAAAAATTGCAGTTTTGATTTCTGCCAGCAAACTTAAGATTTTGTCACCGACTTATGTTATCAGCAATTTAAGGCATCGCACTGTTTTTTTAATAACTTTTACAATAATAAGTAATATTCCATGATTATTATATGGGTTTGTTTAAATGAGATTTTGAGGGATGAAAAGCACGTGAGATAGTATTTATCTTGGTGACACATGTTTCCTTAGAATTTGACTATAAATAATTTATTTTCTTAAAGACAATTTTATCATTTTTAATGATTGAATTCAGAAACACCCCTTGTATTTTGTCTAACTATAAAAAAACTTATGTTATTTTTATTAGCAACAAAGTCTTGTACTTTTTTTATTAAATAACAAAAAAACCCATCTAAAGTCAAAAGGACGATTTTATCCCACCAAACAATGCAAAAACATCCCTATTACCTAAAAGATTACCAGTAACTCAGGTAACTTTAAAAATTGGGAAGACACCCCTCCTCCCCTTTTTTTTTTTTTTTTTTTTTGAAAAAATTGACAAAAACCTCCATTTGATTTATGAATCCCATATCAAAAAGTTGACAGAAATTTTATCCCCCACAATTAACATTTTACCACCTGAAAAATAGAATTAGGTTAAATTAATCACATCATTTCTTTCTTGTCCAAATACTTGACTCATGTGTTGTGAATCGAAAATCTAAAAGTTAAGTAGGAAAAAATTTAGAGAGAGGGAAAAATGCGATTCGGTGAAATATTTGGGCTAAAAATCAATGTTGAAACTAATTTACCCTTAAAATATACAAGTGAGACACATATCTTTGTTTTTTGGTGATCGGAATTGACTTAAAATCATTTGCGGGAAAAAATGCAACTGTATTTATACGTGCTTATTTTATACTTTTGGGTGGTAAAGTTTAAACTATGTTTTGAGAGGGGTGTAAAGTACATTTTTCCCTAAAAATATTTCAAATGATCTTATAATGATGGTCTTAATTGTCAATTCGTATAAAGATTATATTACTTGAGAAATTTTTTTCGTATAAAATTTTGATTACTTGAGAGATTTTTTTTTGGGAAAGAGGTGAAATTAATTAGCGATAAGGGAGAAATTTTTAAACATATTAATTAAAGAGTTGGTATGTAATTTAACATATGTTTATTTTTTTTAATGTTAAATGCCACGTCATTATTGAACATTTTGACCAAAAAATGTGGTTCATTTTTTTTGTTGATATTTTTTAGTGGTTGAGATGGAACATCTCATGTACACCTATGTTCCATAAAATCTTATTTTAAAAAAACCCTTAAATTTGAATTTGATATATAGTTATTTTTACTTTTTGGATTTTCAATGGTATCTATTTCTTTAAGTCTAACTTAAATCAGTTTTAACTCATATTTGAGCACATTAAATGAACACCCCTCTGAACATAAACTTAAGTTGTCACATAGGGAGGACTAGTCTCTTGAAGTAGATAGCCACTCAATTGATGGTTGATTCAAATTTAATATAATGGCTTTAACAAATTCCAAAATATTTATAGAGTTTATATTTATACAACACAATTCTTCAGCAAGATAAAAGAACTTCTTGTCTGAATTTTATTTGTTAGATCATTTGGCCAAAGGATCAAAATAATTTAACAATCTTCCTAACAACCAATTCCAAGATTAATTCAAGTTGATCATATTCTGAAAGCAATTTTTCATAATTTTATAAGATTAAAGCATAAATATCCGATTCATCCTAAATATAGGATTTCGAGATTTAAGCTTGTATGCATTTAAATTTCCAACACAACATCACACAATCCATGACTCCAAATATTAATCTCTTCTATCTCTCTAAAGTTTTGAAAACCTTAGGGGTGTTAATGTAAGCTTTTTACAACCAGGGTCAAGAAACATTATTGTTCACCAGTTGGGTAGCTTATCTAATCAATACCAAAATATTTGGTGCAAATCAAACCCAAATAAAGATTTAGGTTTGCCTCATTTTGTTCACTGGTTAACCGAACCAAAATACTTTGGTCATAATGAAGCAGTCATAAACTTCATTAAACATTGCAATCAAAGAATCACTATTTACAGTAGTATCTATGCAAAATCACTGAGCAAATTGGTTAATCCAGAAAGTAGACAACTTAACTACAAAAGGGTGAAAATGAAACTAATACACAAGGGGGGAGTTGGACTGTATTATAGGGATCTATAAGTTAATTTTCTTCTTCATATTGACAATGTAGTTATATAACATACAGTACATAGACAAAAGGTTAAGAATGATCCTTAAAAGTTCTTACAAAATGAAGGGAATGAAGTGTTGACAAGATTACAACACATCCCTAAAATCACACACATTGGCAAGAGTTCGCTTATATGGTACCAAAAAATACAAATGATCATGCTGCAAGGAAATAAGACATAATAAGATGAGGAACACAATCACTAAAGAAAATATAGTAAGCGTCAAGTTAGTTATGTTTTAACAGCTTTTCCCAATCTACCAAAAGGGTAAACTGCAGTATTGCAATTAGATTGACTGGATTGAGTGTCATTAATAAGAGTGCACATGATTGCATAATTTCTTCACAAGCATACCCTGTGCTTCAATCAACCAATAGTTCGGGGAAGTATATTATCTAATTTATATATATGTAGCATTATCCGATCTAAATAGCTACGGGACAGACAAATAACTATTTCTGGTCCCACGTTTTGGGCAAAAGAGAACTATAATGATAATTGTCACAACAAATTAACAAACTAAAAAACTCGAAAGACTCAAAAGTCAGTAGATTGACGAAATATATACAGTTGACTATTTGAAGCATCCCATTGTTTTGTGACCGCTTTAAATAGAATCATTGATACCTCTGTACACAAAATCAGGAAAAGTATAATCCTCACCTTAATGTGGAATCACTTGCTGTGTTTATTACTTGTCGCTGTTCTCTGCACAGTAGAGACACCATCCACAAATTTTGTCCGGAAAAGAACATTAGCATTATTAAACATGCCTTCCTTTAATGAAACCACAATAAACTGCAAAAACAAACAGAAGGTACACATGAGAAACTTAGAATCGACAGATATGATCATTTTTAGCATATATATAAGGCTGCTGGTATCAATTTAAATGATCTTTTCTGCACTTAAGCCTCATCGTGTCTGCTCTTTGGGTTTCCCACTTGCTATTTAATTATTTAAAATACTAATTGTAGCACTAGGAGAATGTGAAAGAAGAAGGAAAACTAACTTGGGAGTGTGGAAAGTGAGACTTGATCATTCTTCCAATGTTCTGAGTGTGACTTAGATCAAGAGCTGCATCAACCTGAAATGTCATTTCGGACATATTAGCTTGCAGTTAAATTTCATTATATGTACTTAGAAATCATAAACATGTAAACTGAAAGAGGAAAATCTGAAATGTGTCAAACGTGTTCCTGATATATGGATACTAAACATACCTCATCCAGTATATAGAGTGGAGCTGGTTTAAAAAGAAGCAAAGCCAAAATTAATGAAAGTGCAAGTAGAGACCGTTGCCCTCCACTTAGTTCAGACAAGGACTGTTTCCAAACAGTCCCAAAAGCAACCCGAACCTCCAAACCGTCAAGGAAGCTGCATCCTTCAGGAGGTTCCAATTTGGCCATTGTGCCAGGCAAAAGAGTAGAAAATATAGATCCAAAATCTCTGAATGAAAAGAGCACCCTATGAGTTTTCAACTAGCAAAGAGTAGGATGACATAGCATCATAAAATTTATCTCTATGGAAAAGGAAATATTAATGTTTTGTTTCACATTAACTGAAATATGACATATAGCAAGCTAAAATATGAAACTACTAACTTGTTAACTTTAGCCCAAGTGACTTTAAGTGTTTCTTTCTTCTTCTCATCAAGCTCATGAATAACCATTTTGATTTTTGATTTGTCATTCTGCAAGTAGAAATCTGCTTATATTACAAATATTTAAGAACAAGGACATTTTGTTTTCACCATGCTAACCTCTATAATGTTCTTCTTAGAAATCAAATCATTGTACTCATCTTCAGCTTTCTCAAACATCGCCATGACTTTCTTATTCACCCTTTTCTCAAGGCTACAATAGGAAGAGAATGTTATCTTAAATATGAATTTTTTCAAATTCAGTTCACAGTTTCACACATTGCATTGTAAATTTTGAAATCAGCCTAAAGCATATCTTGCTGAACTCTCACCCGGATTGATCAGCTTGCAATTTTTCAAAGTCTTGTCTAGCCTTATAAGGATCACGGGATGCAAAGTCATAATCTGACCCAGCTCTTCCAAAAAGTTGCTTCTCAGATGTAATCCAAGCATGTTTCTCTATCAATTTCTCAACCTTTGAAGAACAATCTTTCTGTTCCGCCTCCATGCGTTTCACCTATAGCCAAAAAGAGGAATATTAGGAAAATTACTGTTTGCTGTCTAGAGAAACTGATTGAAACCAATATATTACCTCATTCTCCATTCTCTTCCTCTCTAGATTGGCCTCGGTAATTTTATGTTGGATACCCTGCTGCTTCTTGACAATGCTAGCAATTTGTGAATCACATTCCTTGATCTTCCTGCGCGACTCATTGAGCTCAGATTGAGCCTCATCGTGATGTTCTTTTAATGAAGCAACCTTCAAGACAATGGTGAAAAATAAAAGTCAATTTTGGTTTTCTCTAGTGAAAATATACTTTTTTAGAGTGTGAATGTCAATCAATAATGGATATACCTTGGTTTTCTGAGAATCCACTTCCAGAGTAAGATCGTCAATCTGCTTCTTTAAAACAGCTAACTGGCTCTCCTGTGATGTTTTTTCCTTTTCGACTGCTTCCATTTCCATTATAAGTCTCTCTCGTTCACTCTCGTGTCCCTAAGGAATATGGCCAACAATAAATCAAGGGGCCAGCAGAAAGTTAATTCATTTAGAATAAAAGAAGGATAGAGCACTAGACTCCTGAGAATTAAAAAAGCAACTAACAAAAGTTGTTCAAAATCTTCATCAACATAAAATTAATCAAAATGTTTTGTTAGAACAAAACCATGACGCTTTACAAATGTAAATGGTTAAACAAGGAGTAATTACTATTACTAAATAGTAATCAGTTTATTCAAAGAATTAAAGTTGGTGCAGCAAACGAATATGATATTATATTGACCAAGAAGTCAAAAAAAAAAATTAATTAAACAGCATACTCAGTTTTAAGCAGTAGAAATGGAACATGAATTGATAGTTTGTCAGGCTTTGGCTTTATGTTAGCTAGTTATCATTCAAAAGAAATTTTGAACTCTTCCTACAGACGGGTTAATGTTATGCCACAAGGTCCTTCAAAACTGCCTAGTAAGAATTCTTCACACTAATTGTGGTGGGTTTGATATGACGGATTTTAAGGTTTCAGTCTTAAATGCTATGCAGATTTGGCTAGCAGTTAATTATACTAGAAAAAAATTCAAGAATTTTACGACTGGTGGGAGATGAGAAAATGGAGATGAGAAAATTAATTCTTGCTGACAAATTAACGCAATAAACAAGTGTATGAACTAGTCCTGCTATTCAAAGTCATGTTCAGTTTTTTCTTCTAGAAATGGCTCAAATTTAGATCCGAATTTCAAGTTGAATAAAGGTCTTCACATATGTTAGGTACAACAAACTATCAAATATCATGAACATCACCCACCTTGAGGTCTTTCGAAGCTGCCTGCATCCGACTTTTAATTGCCTTGATCTTTTTCTCTAGATCTTTAAGCCTGGTTTCCCTATTTCCAGCATGATCATGAATGGACTTCTCAAGAGATGAGACTTTGGCTACAGACTCTTCATAAAAAAGTTTCTTATCATTGATGGATGACTTTGCTTCTTCAAGTTCCTCCTCAATCCTCTTTACAAGCTCACTGAGCTATATCACAAAACAATGGTATTGATGATGATTGTTGCAAAGAACAAAGATTTCAAATACTAGAACGTGTTAATGAATTAACAATTGAAAAACTCCAATTTGAATTACAGAGTAATAAATTCACTTGGTATAGATATAAGGCTCAAACCTTATGATGCTCATTCTGCTTAGCCCTATTCTCGGTGAGCGAGAGATCATGTGACTTGAGTTCCAACTGTGTCTTAAGGTCGTTGAACTTTCTTTGAAGGGGAAGAAGCTTACTAATCTGATGCCAAAGATTGGAAAACAACAAAATTTTCATCAAATATCATTAATTAATGTGCATATAAGTTTCATATAGGTGGTCTAGCAGATCAAAGAAATTCTGCCTGAATATTATAATCATAGTCTCCCCATCACAAACCACATAATTTGAATCAGAGTTAGTAGAAGGTGCTGAAAAGTGTTGTATACTATGCATATCTGCACTACACCCATTGCTGAGCTAAACGAGGCTATATAGGGCTTTGCTTGATCAAATTTGAAATATAAATACACAAGAGCTGGACTGCTTAGGGTAGATTGAAACTATCATGAAAAAGCACCTTTACTTGGCAAATACTATTGGCTGGAGGCATCTAGAAGGAAAAAATGTTGGTATTCAGTTCAGGACGCAGGATACATGTGGTCTACTACAGACATGCCAATCATGTTATCAAATTGTTGCACTTTGTCAGAGGCATGCCAATTTAGTTCGTATGTACTATCCATAGCCCTTGGTATTCCACTGAAAACATATTTATACAGGTATCCAGTCAGTTGTTGTATCTTGTCATGAAGAAATAGAAACCAAAAAGGCTCAAGACAGGGTGAAAAGAATGTGACAAATATTTTAATCACTTTTTCATATTGTACAACTCTAAACAAGGTTCAGACATGTGACTATTATCACATTTACAATACCAAATGAAAGCATCATAGTTAAGATCAGTAGAATAGATGAAGTAATTGATTCCTGCAATCCATCTTTGCCTAACAAGGCCAAACAAACATGCTCTTGCATTTGTCACAAAAATAAGAGGGGGTGGAGTTGCAAAAAAAACCTTAGCATCAATTTCAGCTAAACGTTTCTGATGAATAGAAAGTTCCAATTCAGCCTCTGCCAAAGCATGAAGTTTCCTCAACAGGTCACCTCCACCTCTGAAATTAAAAATTAAATTTTAGAATGTCCTTACATTGGTAAAAACACAGAAGTACTTAACGAACAAGGTATATAAGAGTAAAATTTGTTGACAATATTTTTTATAACATTGGTTGGATGAGCTCAAGAGCTTTTGAACCAGAGAAAGAAACAGTTTATTGCTTACTTGCGACTACCACCAGTCAAAAGACCACTGGGCTGGAAGATATCACCTTCTAGAGTCACACTTGGTGTGTGTATGTCTCTGTTGAAGGCAACCTATGAACCATCAAGTAATGAGATTATAAATTAAAAAAACGAGAACAGCAGTTACAATTATTAGGCTAGAAAATCTGCAAATATGTAATACATTAACAGAGATGCAGAATTGCAGATGTTTAAAGTACAAAACGCTATTCATAGACCCCACTATAGTTGGTCTTCATTAGTTACAAGAACCCATTTCCACCACTATACTATGTTGAAGACAATCTCGAAATTCAAACAAGGACTCAAAGCCTTTAAAGACCTCATTTTAAATCAGTTCTCTTAATTGGTGCATGTAATGGTGACACACCTAAACCATACCAACCGACTCTTCCACCAATTTTCTCGGATGGTACTGTATCATTATAAAATTTAAAAGTATGCTCATTTCTTATTTTCTCCAATGTCTATATCCCACAGATCCGCATTGCCAGCCCCGTTTTTATATACTAAATTTACTAAGGTTTTGCTCTTTGATAGCCATCAAAATCTTTTAGTGAATCCTCTATATTCAATTTTTTTTTTAAATTTGGAGAGCTTTAACCAGGTCTATATTAATCAAGCTTGAGTAGCTTGATATTTTTATATGTTTAGCTTATGGAATTGAGCTCAAAACCAGAACACTAAAAGATATCAAACAATAAATGATATTCGGAATTGGTTTGTTATGTATTTCAAACAAACTTTTATACAGTAGATTAAATTTGACTAAAATCTCGATGAAGATAGAATGACACTTTAAATAGATGGGGTTTAAACTATGGGACTAACAGGATTATTGCAGGAAGAAAACACCAGAGAAATTATATATTGACTTATCATGTGTATTATACATTAGATGAATGTACCTCTCTTGCAGCATCAATTGTTTTGCAAACAAAGGTTGATCCAAACACATATTCCATAGCTGTCTGCATTGCATTAATATCTCTTTAGAAGGTTGTAGTTTATAAAATCTCACACTTCACATGAACTTAAATCTGAAATTTTCTTAAATGAAAAAAAATAACCAATTATGTTCATAAATACGAATGGAATACAGAGGACACAAATTTTGACATGCAAGTGAAGATGGTGATTGACAACGTTGATAACAGTCTCGCTGTCTGGTGGTGGGAAAAAAAACTAAAGAGACAGCAGAAATTATGAAATATAATTGAAAATCTTATTTTTTGTATAGATGCATACTTGCAGTTCTTTGTCATATCCAACCAGAGAAAGTGCCACTTCAGCATTGCCTTTTCCAACCTGAAGATGGTGAACAAATATATATTTTTTCTTTAAACAATTACTGATATGTAAAATAAATAGTAGTAGTGGCTGCAGAGGTAACCAATTTAACGGCAGTGCTTTGAACTCTTTGGGGAACTGGATGGCTTTGAATCTTGTTTAGAGGAATGATTGTAACCCTCCTTCGCAGACCACCATTCTGAAGAAGTTGCTTGCCAGTGCTTTCTGTATCTACTACAACATTAAACAACTTCCCACCAGCAGCAACCTGCAAGAGATCTCAAGATAAAACACCAAAGGGCCTTGATATCACAATGCCGTAATAACATGTGCAAAATGATAAGAGTAAACAGAAAATGAATCAGCAACCTCTAAGGCAACCACTGCAGAGCTATCCTTCACTTTAATTAGTTTTGCAACCACACCTTTCACTCTTGACCTATCAAAATTCTTTTCCGGGTTATTGTAACTGAAATCAACATTAGCCAGTTGTGAGGAAATGTCTCGAACTTCATCTTTACATTTCTGTACCATCTCTAACTCAGTCGAGCGATCCTAACAACATCAGATATACAAATTTGAGACAAAATATATCTTCTACGAGAGAAGAATGAGATGCCATCAAGGAAAACCATACCTTTTGCAGTGCTTCCATATGGTTGTCTTCATAGGAAAGAGATTGCAAAGCATTTTTCACGCTTTCAACATCTTTCCTCTTAACATTGAGCTCATTCTCTATGCCAGCAGCTTTTTCACGTGTTGATAATAGTTGAGTGTTTTTCTCCTTCAGTTCTTTCTCACAATGGCTTATCTTTGTTTGCAACTGCTTTAATTCCGTCTCTGCCCTTCCAACAGCAACCTTGGCATCTCCTAGTTGATCTTCAAGACATTTCTCTTCATTTCCACTACTTTTACCTGCTACTACACCCTAAAATAACATGTTCATGCATACAGTGAGAAACATTCTGGCAACATACACATGCTAAAAACGTTCAGAATTAATGTAAATCACTATAGTTATCGATATACTTGGTAGTCCTTCTCATTCTCATCCAAACTTTTTGAAAGCTCCTCAACGCTTTTCTTAAGATCAGAAGCACCATCTTCAGCATTTTTTACATTAGTGGCCATCTTTTGTGCTGCTAGCTTTGATTCTTCAATACTCCTCTCAATCTGGCAATATTAAAGCACACAACTAGATGCAGTTAAAAGAAAACTATAATGACTAACAAAGCTAGACAATAAATAAATTGTATTAGTTAGATGAACTCATGACGAAAAGAGAATATACATTGCAAAGGCAAGTCATATACCTTGGTCGCATTCTCTTTCTCAGTTTTGAGATTGTCTTGTAGACTTTTTAGCACTGAAGTTTCCTTCACCAGATCTCGAGAAAGAGAATCAACTTTATCTGATAATGATTTTATCTCCCCACCCAGGCTTTCTTCTTTTTCAGCACTCAATTCTGTTACCTTTTTCTCCATCTCATTTGTTTCCTCTTGCATCTTCCCAACAGTAGCATCAGTCTCCGAAATCTTACTTCTTATTTCATCAACGCGTTCAACTGCATTATCTCTAATCTGTTCTGCTTGCACATATTCATAAGCAATGCAAAATCTCTTGAGCCGATCTAGTTCTGCATTTCCATTAGACCATTGCATGTACTGCATCCTCTCCTTTCTCAATTTTTCCAGGGCTGGTAGTATTTCCTGGTCAAGAAGCTTGTCAATTTCATCTACCTTGCTCTGTTTCTTTTCAAGTGTTTTCAGAGCAGCCTCTTTCTTTGTTTCATACATTCTTGTCCCAGCAGCCTCTTCAAGCATAGACAAGATTTCAAGAGGTTTCATATTCAACACTTTAGTAATACGCCCTTGCATTATAAGAAAATGTGGATTATTCACATTCAGCTGCACAGAGTGGAAAAGATTCTGAACTCGACTAGGCTGAGCAAGGTGCCCATTAATCAGATACTTGTTCCTTCCACCAACTACAATCTGCAGAATGAAGTAAGATTTTTAACCAAATATACCAAACATGAGATAGCAATAATTGATGGCAGTTTCATGGCTTGGTCTAAAAAGCTTTTCCATATAATTAAACAGCTGTAGCTTTCAATTACTATCACATTATTAGCATGTCTTTATCATGAGACTAAATTGTAAATCCTTCCCCAAACAGATTATATATTGTATCACAAGTACAAACTATTTTCAAAATTTAAATAGTCAAGAAATCGGAATTCTCCATTTCATCATTATTATTCTATCAAAAATACCTGACGAGTGACAGTGATTTCAGTAGAATCCTCATATCCGAGAGGGCTACGAGAGCGGTCAGAGTTATCAAACACAATTGATACAGTAGCTTTAGTAATTCCAGCTTGGCCTTGCTTGTACACCAGCTCCTGCAAATTCGAAGCCCTAACCTGCTGCAAATTGGTAATACCCAAAACGAAGCAAATTGAATCGAGGATGTTCGATTTCCCCGACCCATTTAGACCCGTGATGGCGTTGAAAAACGGATCAAAACCCGGGACGACTGTTCTAGTGGCGTAGGATTTGAATCCTTCTAAACAGATTTCCTTTATATACATATTTTTCTATTTTGGGGGAAAATTGGGGAAATAAAATGGTAGAAATTCAGAATTGGAAGAGAAGGAGGGTTTCGGAGATCGGAACCCTGCAAGAAGTGCTAACAATTTTCGAGAGGGTGAGTTAAACGGATACTATTTTTTTATTTGGAGGAAATTTTGAGGGTTTTATTCCGTTTGTAAGGCGGGAAATGCTTTTTGAACTCGTTTTCAAATGATTTTGGAAAGAAAATATCTTGGGCTTATAGGCTTTTGAGGATGTGGGCCTCTAGAATTTTCGAAAAGGACCGAATTGTTGAATTAAGTCTCTCTTTGCCACTGTTGATGGGGCAGATATTAGCCCGAGTTTGGTCCGACTCCATCCCGATTTATTAGGATTTAGGATTGTAGTTCAATTACAAAGATTAATAATCTGAACTAAAGAGTGTATGGATCTAGACATATTTAATTTGTTAAATATTCGCGTCCGAGAATAAATAAATAAATAAATAATTATATATATGATGAATAATGAAGAATATTTGAACAAGCTAAATTAAATTAAATTAAATTAAATTGTTAATGACTGCAATGGCACAATTTGTAGCACAAAATAAATTCGATGATCTTGGTATCAAAGTGATGATTTTCATTTCACATTGAAGAATCTTTACAATAAAGTGATGTATAGAGAAAGTACTTACAACACCAACCTACAAATATATAATCTTCTGAACAAGACTTGCAGAAATTGCAGAGTTATATTACCACCTTCACAATCTTTGAGTGGGCTAAGTCCTAAATTCGAGAAAGTCGATATAGCCTGTTGCATAATGGTGAGTCTCATCTCCAATGTGTTCCCTCAGTGCAAGGGAATCTTAAAGTGCAAATTAAAGAAGCCACGATAATGCAATTCCGAGTGGGTTCTTTTTTTCATTCTGGCACAGCATGAGTATGTATCTCAGAAATACCATTTTGGCCTTACTTCCTGTTCCATTTCTGTTAAATCCCTATACTCGTACCATTCTGCTCCAGCATTCCCAACGGGTAGAGGAGACCTAACAAAAATCTCTACAGGCTTAGGGACATGAACAGTTAAAGCTATTTCTCCACTAGCGTCTACTGCACTGGACTCGGATGATCTCAGAGATTTGCTAAATGGTTCAACAGATATCCAACCAAGCCCAGATATAGCCACATCGCAAGCAGGCCTGGGAAGTAAGAGGAAAGAAGAAAATCAGATGAAAATAAAAATAAATAAACATATAGCAGTCGGTGCAATATGTCGGTTCTTGTATAAAGTTAATTTAACAAGGAATCACTCAGCTTCAGCTGAATTTCACCTACCTGTCAGTATCCTGATGATATTCTAATTGCAATTCACGCTTCGACTCAAGGCCCATCCAGCTTTCTGCCTTTTGTATATCAGTTGGAGGTGTCAACAGAATGCCAACTTCTTTCTGCAACCATAAATTCGAAGTCATCATATCTTCAAATAGTCTCTTAGAAACGATCAAAATAGAAAATGAAAAGGCCAGAGGTGTTTACGTGATCTCGTTCTTACCCGGTAAAATTCATCTGCCTCTTCAGTAGGCACTACATGAAGTTGCAGTGCCTTGGGCCCATAAAACGTGAAACTTGTTTCTGGAAGAGCCTATGATGATAATATTGTTATAAGTATGGATGAAATTGAGCAATTTTAACATATCTGTTAAAGTATAAGCATGAGATTATAAGATCAAAACCTTGATGAAATCAATTCGTACAAGACCTCCCCAGAAAATAGAGAAACCAGCCAAGCCATTTGTCCTGATTTTGTCCAGTATCGAGTTATCTAGTTGAGGGTTCTAGTTCAAACCACAAAGGAGAGAGGAGAAGAAAAACTTTCATTGCAAGTATGTAACATAATATTAAATATTTGATAGAAAAGACAGATAAGAGCAACATACAGGGAAAGATTGACCTCGAAGTCGACTTCGAGGTGCAAGAGCAGGTAGATCCTCTGAATGGACCACAGCTGCTTGCCTATGGTGAAGATGTACTCCAGGTGTATCAAATAATTTCTACAACAAATAGAAAAGGATTATTGAACAGGTTTCAAAACTTTAACATGTGATTATTGAAGGACGAACAAACTGGATCATCGACCAAGTAATTTCGAGAATACTGAAATTGAGATTTTTATGCTTACTCCTCCACCTAGAAAAGCTTCAATCTGGATTGGACCTAAAGTTGTTCCAGGAACAGCAGATTGAATTGGTTTGTACTTTCTAGCTGCTGCAGCTACCGGATCCTTATAAGACAACATTTCTGACAACATGTTGAACGTAAGATAAGAGTATATAATTTAAGAAGAAGAAAAAAAAAGGAAGTGTTTAATGGAATGAATAGACAAGGCTAAGGCACGCTAGAAGAGAAAGTTTAGGCAGATCTATTCAAATCTCAAATCAGTTGGAATATTCAAAGCAATTAAATTCGGGAAGGGACGAAGGGTAATGGTCAGAGACTAAGGGGGAGGGGGAGGGGTATCTGGGCAGTTCCATAACTGTGAGGCACCAATAACTAAAATATATAAACTGCAAAAATCATAAATTGGAAAAATTGTGGTAAAAATATCAAATATAGATCTTCTGACTATCAGTTGTAAACCATTGGACACACGCTTGTTTTTTCTTGCAGATTCATGTCACTTCTTTTACCATTTTGATTCATTTAGAGGTCAATGACTACTGTTTCATGCAAAATAAACATACCAAACAGAGAAGATATTCAACAAGTTCAAAAAATATTGGCCTTTATGAGTGGAAATACAATGATCCAAGTCAAAAATATTAATGCTTAACTTGAAAAATAGAACATAACAAAAGAATCCAGCAAGCTTACTCAATAAAGCATTGATGAATGCAGATTTTCCAACATTAGCTGAGCCCTGTTATATCAATGAGTATCAAAATTATTCTTTCCAGACGTAAGAAGTAGAAGATCAGATGTGTAAGGACCAGAGGAGCTATAGAAAGGAATAAACTGGGTAAAATGCTGAAACTAATTTGTATTTCCCAAGTGATAGACTTACCAGGATGTAGATATCCCTTCCCTGCAATAATATCTTGAGTCAGTTTTATTAGATTAAGAGAAAACGTAAAAACTGTTCTTATAAGTAAAACTGAAAATAGAAGCAAAAAATCATATTTTCTGAGAGACGCAAAGATTTTTAGAATTTAACATCTTGCTAAATGGGAAGTGAGTGGTCAGCAGGAATACCATCCATATTTTAAAGGCCATATGCGCTTATTTGTCTCTTTTACACTCAGGAAAGCCATTTAAGGAGGGAACCCACCTTTTTCTCTCTCTGAATTTCTGATATCACTCCGGTGATACCCACCAAAGACTTTGAACTTGTCAAGTGAACACTCAGTACACTGCAAATTTAGCATCCAAATACATGTGAGAACAAAACCGTAAGTATTTCCTTTATAGAAATTCAAGTTCGTTGCTTTCATGAAAAGGCTTAAATAAAAACTCACTTCAGCTTCTTCTTCATTGTTGCCTCCACAACCCAGTCACCGACACAATTAAAATCAGTTCCTTTTGGAAGAAGATCAACCTAATAACATTAAGCACAACAACTTTGTTCTTGAGATAATAAACAATCCAAAAGCACAAGAAAGACATTACTAATATTATAACAGGAAATAGTGTATTCTACTTCAATTACCTTAGTTATAACTAGTATAATGGGATTTGCACCAGCTAGATCACGAATGCGGGCTAAGAAACTGCCATTGAAGTCCACTATATCAACCTAAATATAAAAAGCCATAAATTGCAATAAACTGGAAATTCACAAATTTGAAATGACATACATCATCTAAACAATATAAAACAGTAAACAAGTACAAACACTGCTTCCATTTCATCGAGACGAGGCAGTAAAATTACCAATTTCACTATAAGAGCATTCTCGTGACGCAAATGCGACAACTTTTCACGAAGCTCTTCAGCCGTAACAAATTGCTTTCCACCAGGATACCCTCCATTTCCACCAACAGCAGTAATCATGTGCCCATGCGACAAAAGCCTGCACCTCCCACATAACACAGTTCTAAGCTGCTTATGTTTCTTCTTCTGCAAACCTCATAAATCAACATAAACAATCAATTAACCCCGCTTTTTGGTGTGAAATCTGCACGAAACTACTCCATGAAATATTCATTGCATAGAATTCTTTGTACTATTATATATTCAGAATGAAATAATATCGATTCAGATGCCCTCCGACTCCGAAACAATAGATAATTTTGTGCTTACAAGGAATTTTATGCAATAATCACTTCGCAAGTTTAATGTTCCATGTAACACATTTTCCCTCATAATTTCACTACTTCTTCAGTGAATTAACAAAATTACCAGATTATATACTTCGGGTTCTACGTAGCCCGGAGAATCGGATTCAGAGGTGTGTAACGGCGCTCCGCAACCATAACAGCTAGGAGCTGTTGAAGAAGAAGGTTTTAAGGCCTTCTCTTCATTTTTATTCTTCTTCTTTTTCTTGATTGGTGCAAGCACCGTGGAGGAAGCAGCTGTAGATTGGTGGCGTTGCAGGAAGATGTCTCCTCGGGTCGGGGCGGAGGGTCCGGAGCCATCGGGTTCGGGTGTGGATATTGGGGGAGTAGGGGTCTGGGTTTGGATAGGGGTGGATTTGCAAATGATAATAGTGGGTAGCTTTGGAGAATGGAATTTGGGGAATAATAATAATGGTCTAGGGTTAGGGTTTTGGAAGGAGTGGGTGGTTGGGAATGGGGAGAGAGAGGAGAGGGAAAGAGGTTTAGGCGCCAACGCCATGGATGATGACTCTGCTTTGGGAGTGTAGTTAATGTTGAAGAAGATATGTATGGGGATTTTTCTTTATTTCAATTGCAATAAATAATAATGCTTTTTAAATGCTTTCTCATTATGATAATATGTTTAGTTTTTAAATTTTAGTGAGTACCCAATTATACTGCAAAATAAAATTGTAGAGCAATATATTTTAATTTTAATTTCAATTTCTTGTTCACATTTTATTTAATAACTTTTTTTTTATAATATGTGTGGATTAAATTGTCAGATCGAGTAACAAATCTTGATGATATTTCTTGTTAAAAATTATTTGGCAGATAGCTGTGTTAAAAATTAAATAAATTACAAATATTGAACAGTTGCAATTTAGAGTACTTTTATAATTTTATTTCGTGGATGAAGATGGAAAAAGTGGTCAATAACAAATAAGCATTAATAATTTTTTTGGTTTTATAAGGTAATCATGTAATATTAACTGATTAAGCATTTATCTCTACGCGTCGAAGTTCGAACATATTTGAATCTAAATTCACTACTTAATTAGCTAGTTTCTTCCACTATACAGTCCATCAATTTGTGTACAAATTATGATTAAGTTAAAATTTGACCTAAACGATCCAAAAGATAATTCGAACTACAGAGTTGGGACTTTAGGATTTCGGCCTAAATTTAAAAAGATAAATACATATACATTTTCTGCTCGATTTATGAAAATAATATCACAAAAAATAAAGTAGAAAATTATTAGAGACAATACAAGGCTCTAAAAAAGTACAATGCCACTACATCATCCTAACACCTAAAAGCAAATTAATTGTCAAAATACTATACAACAACCAACAAAATTAGTAATTATTTTATTAATTAACAACCTAAAAGCATGAACTAATGTTTTCACAAATTAGACTCCAATTCCATCAGAAATAGGCACCTCAGCAGGGAAGACCACATTATCATACAGAATTCCAGCAACTGCCGCTCCAATCAAAGGTCCGATCCAATAAACCGCTTGATTCTTAAAACTCCCACCAATAAGTGAAGTTCCAAATGACAATGCCGGGTTCATCGACCCGCCCGTAAATGGCCCGGATGCAAGAACATTAGCTCCGACTATGAACCCGATCGCCAATGGTCCAATCGCTCCCATTGCGCCCCTCCTCGGGTCAGCTGACGCGTACACAGTATACACTAATGCAAATGTCATCACGCCTTCGAGTATCGCCGCGCCAAATCCAGTCATTTCGTGCGGAATCGCCTGCACCGGAACTTGCTACACAAGATCAAAGTTAAATAGTAATATATTAGGCATTTTTTGTTTAGAAAACTTAAAAATTTAAAAGGTTGAAATGCAAAAATATAGTTATGCTTTGCCTAATTAGCGAACAAAACCCCGTTTTAATTTAATTACCAAAAAGCCCTTGCGTTAATTTTTATTAACAAAAGAAACCCTCCTACATTTTTGCAGAAAATTTGACAATTATACCCCTTACCAAAAATGCTAGAAAACACCCGTATTTAACTAAAAAATTAAAAGAAATCCCCAATTAACTTTGAAAATAGGCATCAACCCTCCTCTTTTGACTTTTTGTATCTGATAAATTTGTAAATACAAGGAAGAGGAAGGGCAAAATGGACCGATAAATATGCAATTGGGCCATTAATTCTTAATCGGAGGGTGGGAGGATGAATTTTAATTGACCCAATTAGGGGATCTGGCCCACATATCCGACCGAAAATGTCGAGCAGCCCGCGATCCGAACACACAAGTGGCCCTCAATTACAAAACTTAATGGCTCAATTGGCAGCCAATTGAGGCCTAATCTTGCAAAGTGAATGCGCGCAGCCTTAGAATTTTGAGAATCTCTTGAATAATTTATGAAAGAATTTCAAATAGGTAATTTCGCTAATAAAAAAAATCATCATTGGATTATGATCAAAATTATAGTTTACGTGGGCCCACACGTACCTGTGCGACTGTGCTGGTTTTAAGAAGAAGGCAAGCCATAACAGAGCCAAGCATTTGAGCAATCCAGTAAAAAATGGTCATGGGAATAGTAATGTGTCCACCAATCGCCATTCCAAAAGTAACGGCCGGATTTACGTGGCCACCGGAAATGTTGGCGGCGAGGTAAACCGCCACGGACAAAGCAAATGCGTTCGCCACGGCAATTGCCACCAGACTTGAAGAATCCGAGGCGGCGTCCGGCATCATTTTCCGGGATGACATGGCGGCGCCAACGGAAGCGTAGACGAAGAGGAAAGTGGAGATGTACTCTGCGAAGTAAGCTCTTAGTGCAATTGGAGCAACGGAGTGTTCTAAACGGGATTTCAGAGACGCCATTTTTAATTTATGAAGGTTGTGGATAATTTTGAATATTTTGTGTGATATTTTCTGGAAGTGATTTTTGAAGATTGAGCGCAGAAAGTGTGCGAAAAGAGATGGGGAGAAGTTAAATAGAGGTTGGAGGATATTATTAGAAGTTGCGACGGTTTGTAAAAAGATTTAAATTTTAACCGCCAAAGATCGTGCCTGTTTGTGATTTTTATTTTTATTTTCGATAATAATTGTGTGTGAATTGTTTAATTTTTAAATTTGGATTTCTTGAAATTTTAAGCTTAAAAAATATGCTTAACTTTACTTAAAGGTGATGGGGGAAATTATTTATTATTTATTATTATTATTAATAGATAAGAGCAATTCCAAGCAACAATTATTAAAATATAACATCAAACTAATAAGATATATTTTAATTAACTTAGCTTGAAATTAAAATTCAATCAAAATTAAAACTAATTTGAAATAGAAATCAAAAGTAAAATTATTTTCAGAGATTGTTGTTAAATAGAGATAGGATTGTGGTTATCAGCTGTATTGATATTTAAGCATATCTTAATATATGAATTTAGGGTAAACAATAATTTCATTGATCCATAAATTATTAGAATTGCGGAAGCAGTTATCAAAAAGTAGAGAATTCAAAATTAAAACTCATTAATTAGAGTATAATATTGGGATAGTATTATTCATAAGAAATAAAAATAGGAGAGTACAAAGCTTCAATGTTAAGGTAAGTTGTAACAAAACATTATTATAATCTGAAGAGACGATGAAACACATAATATCAATCATTTATTTAGATAGATAAAGTACATAAATCCATATATATTTATTTAGATAAAGAATATATTTTGTCTTAACCAATGTTGGACTAAAATTGTGCTTGAAGGTTGTCAATCACATTCTTTTCAACTTGGAATGCCTTGGTCAAAACAGCTGGATTAATTGGCGGATCTGAACCAAAAACTGCATTTGCAATAGTTATAACTCCTGGATTTTGGCTGCTTAAACCAGCAAACGCGACCGCATTGGTTTTTCCAACATTAAATTGAAAGTGAATCAAGCCCTCTGGAAACACAAATACGTCTCCTGGATATAAGTATTTGGTAAAAAGCTTGTTTTTCATGGCAGGATTTGCGGGATTTGAGGTCACAAATCCAACATAAAGAGTGCCTTCCAATACAACGAGTATCTCAGTTGCTCGAGGGTGTGTGTGGGGCGGGTTGAGACCATTTGGTGCATAGTCTATACGAACTGCAGAAATGCCTAGAGTGTTGAGTCCTGGTAGTTGGTTTACATTTACGGGAGTGACCCTTGATCCAACTGCATTTGATGTGTTTCCAGGCTTATTTAAACCAGATAAAAAGAAATCTTCGGCAACAACCATGTTTGGGTTCTTGCAAAATTTTCCATTCACGAAAACTGCATTTTAAGCAACACATAACAAGAGAACTGTTAGAATTAATGGTAAAAAGAAAAAGTGAATGATCTTAACTATAGTTACTTATAGGAGTATAAGCAATGCAACATCATATAATGTCTTCATGATATATTTTCTACCCTGTTCATTAATTGCAAAATAAAACTCTTATAAAGAAATTGGATTAGTTTGTAGTTAAATACCAGCCGAGGCGGAGTCGCTAACTGCGACACAGAAGTCTTGCAGAGGGCTGGGGTCTGATGCATATGAAAATGGTGCCAAAGAAACAATAAGAATTGTTGCAAGAAAGCCAAAAACAATCTTCATTTTAATTAATTAGCTGATATATATATGTATTGGATCGATGGTTTTGCGATGAATTAATAGGTAATTATGTATATATTGGGGCTGAGGTGATAATCTTAGCATGGATTGTGTGAGTATTTATAGAGAACATAATGTGAAAAAGTCATCTCCTAATCCTTCACAATTTAATTATTTTAACAAGACATGGGAAGAGTTCATCAAAGACTTAGTACTTGATGATTTATTCAAATAACATTGCTTGCTTGATTATATGTATATTGTTTTAATTTTTTATCAATCAACATGAGTTTGCGGTTGGCCTCTCGAAGATATATATGGTCGTTACCTAGTTTATCTTACGAAGTAATGAATGAAAATTCACGACACTTTTATGTGTTATGCAAAATTTACATGAAACTATCATTTAAAAACTATCCTTTAAAGAATGAACAAATCTATTCAGAATTTTACCTAGTATTCATTTATATTACTACATATTAGTTGAATCAGCTTCGTTTTGCTGCATTATTAACTGATGGAGTATTTTATTTGATGTTCTTTCAATCCTTTATATTATTATTGTGTAAAAGACATTTTCAGAAAACAGAGAAAAAATAATCAAGATAAAAAATTATTGACCTCTATGATATGAACATGTCAAATTTTAGGTGGAGTATATGAGTAACTAATCATGTAAAGTCAGCTGCTAAAGAACCATTCTTCATTGCTGACTTGACTGAAAGCACACAGACATATTGATACAGTACTTCTTTAATTATATACTGTATATGAAAAAGGGAAAATGGCAGAAATATCTCAAATTAATTTATGATTTTGAATTTTTGTATCGAATTATATCATCTCACCGAGTTTCGTCCCATAATTTAATATTTTTTTTAGAATATTATCCTAAACTAATTACTAATTTTGGTTTTTTGTCTCAAATTTTATCAATTCGTCGAATTTAGTACTGTACTTTATCATTTTGCATGATTTTAGTTCCAATATTAAATTTTTAATTTAATGGAAATGACGGTTCAATTTTATAATTAATTTAAGACGAATTCTGTAATATTGTATAGTTGTTCATGCTAAAATTTGTAAATCATGACACGTGAACAGCCATGTGACAATTTAATGGAGACATGCACATTTTTCGTCTCATAATTATTGGTGGGACGATATTTCAAAAAAAAAATAATTATAAGACCAAATTTCGGTGAGGTAATATAGTTTGGGATGAAAACTCAAAATCAGTGATTAATTTGTGACGTTTTGTGTAATTTTGACTATGAAAAACTATCCACCGACTCCCACCGAATTAAGTATAAATAGTAAGTATATTAATATTTTGGGAAAATTGCAAAATTGGTCCAGCAACTATTGCTTGCTGACAAAAAAATCCTATAATTTTTTGGACTAACAAAAAAGTCTTATAACTAATATATTTTGGCAATATAGTCCTATTTCGGCCCGAATTGCCAACGGGTATGCCAAGTCACCCGCCCTTTGCTGATGCGGAAAATTAATCCCCTTGATGACGTGGAAAAATTGCAAACTTGGTTTCGTAACTATTGTTTGCTGGCAAAAAAGTATTGGAACTTTTCGAACTGGCAAAAAAATCATGTAATTGTAACTGATATATTTTGGCGATGAAGTCCTATAACTAAAATTACATGTGATTAAGTTCTAACATAATCTTCATCTCCAGATTAAGTTTTGATATAATTCTGAAATTACGTATAACTACTTTTGAGCAATTTATAAGGTTAATTGCAACTCATTTGTCATCGTTATTAGATAATTTGAGATCTTTTTCCCTCTAAGAAAATAAAATAAAATATTTTGTTGTTGAAATTTGATTTATGTCCTCGTAGAAATTCATTATATCAGTCTTGTTTGGTTTTGGTTTTCAATATTATGTGGTAAATTTTGGTGCTATTTGAATATCTTCTAATAATACCGTGAGTCTAAATAAATTTTAAGGTAGAATTCGTCATGTAAGGATTTAGTTTTCGCGTGAAATGAGTGGATGCACTACAAGAAATTTGTGTATTAGTTACAAGATTCACAGGTCAAAGTAAAAATTGGGAAAAATAGTAAAATTGGGACAAAAACTTTTATTTTAAGTTATCAGTGATAGCGTTCAGTGGCAAGAGTATGGTAAGTAAGTAGTCACCAATGATAATTAATGAAACCCCTTTAACGATTATCTAGTGACAATAAATATTATCACAATGATTTAGTGAAAATATTTGGTTATCAGTTTTGGATTATCATTAAATGTCAATGATAGACAATTTTTTTTCTCAATTCTTAACATTAATATATCTACGAAGTGATAATATCTAAGTTCTTATCACTTAATAGATATAAAAAAATAACAAATTGAACTTATCACAAAAAATTAATTTTCTTATAATGGTGATTTGGCGGATGCAGTGGAAAAAAACACAATTGGACAAAATAAGATTAAATTGCCAAATTAACTTAGTTAAAAGACTTAATTGCCAAAATATATTAGTTAAAAGACTTTTTTATCGATCCTAAATTTTTTTTTCTACCAAATAATAGTTACAATTTCCCCAATAGTTAAGTACTAAAAATCCATTTTATTAAATTGAAAACGTGTGACTATTTTTCTTGGTGGTGGCAATAATTAAACCCAGATCTAAACTACAACACAGTCACTCACACTTCACACAACACCACTACATCGCTTAGAGATCCAAACTCCGATTCATAAAAAAGTTTAGCTCACCGGCACTGATATCGGCAACAGTGCATTTCCCCTCTCCGGCGGTGGCGCGTAGCATCAAAGTATCCGTCGGAACAGGTACATATTTTTCATGGCATATGTCCTTAGGGTTCGAATCCCACATTTCGATTCAAATGTTTTATTCATTTGCTTGAACACGAATCAAGTTAGCATCTATTTCAATTATTAAGCAATCAGAGTAGTTAATTATTTAATTTGTTTAATACATTTGCAATTCAAGCTTCCTTAGCCAATTTTTGTTGCTATAATTTCAGATTAGATGTCCAATGATGTGGAAAATCCTAAAGATGAGAACACTCTATCATCTTGGTATAATAGCTTCCTCCAGCAAGCCTCGGTTTATGGGATTGCTGCTGGTTATTGCCTTTCAGCTTCATTGTTATCAATTATTAACAAATGGGCAGTAATGAAATTTCCGTATCCTGGAGCTTTAACCGCGTTACAATACTTTACAAGTACTGCTGGAGTGCTAATCTGTGGGTGGCTTAAGCTAGTTGAGCATGATAAGCTCGATCTTCTAACAATGTGGCGGTTTTTGCCTGCTGCAATTATATTTTACTTGTCATTATTTACAAACAGTGAGCTTCTTCTTCATGCCAATGTTGATACCTTCATTGTTTTCCGCTCGGCTGTTCCCATTTTCGTTGCAATTGGTGAGACCCTTTATTTGCACCAGCCTTGGCCGGCATTGAAGACCTGGTTTTCACTTGCTACTATATTTGCTGGCAGTGTGCTTTATGTCATAACAGATTACCAGTTCACTCTCACAGCGTATAGTTGGGCTTTGGCGTACTTAGTGAGCATGTCCATTGATTTTGTTTACATTAAGCATGTAGTTATGACTATTGGTTTGAATACATGGGGTCTTGTGTTGTACAATAATCTTGAGGCTTTGATGTTGTTTCCTGTTGAGTTGCTAATAATGGGTGAACTGAAGAAGATAGAGCATGATATTGTGGATGAATCTGATTGGCATTCTTTTCAGATAATTTTACCGGTAGGGTTATCATGCCTCTTTGGTTTGGCCATCTCCTTTTTCGGATTTTCTTGTCGTAGAGCAATTTCTGCTACAGGGTTCACTGTTCTTGGGATAGTGAACAAGTTACTGACTGTTGTAATAAATCTAGTTATTTGGGATAAACATTCGACAATTGTGGGAACGGTAGGACTTTTGATTTGCATGTTTGGTGGCATCATGTATCAACAATCTACTAGCAAACCAAAACCTGCAGAAGAACTAAAGGCTCAAGAGAGTGAAGAAGAACAACAGAAGCTGCTTGAAATGCAAAGCATTTCAGAGAACGATGGGGAGGGAAAGCAAATTGTTGAAGTGGGAGAAAGAAAATAGTTCATATATTTTGGGAATGTCTAGCTCATTCATTAGTCATTTTTTTTTCTCGTTTTATTGTTAGAAAGTGAAGTAGGTTGGAGTAGAGTTCAATATACTTATTCCAACAGTCATTGATTCATGTGGAAATATATTATAGCTTTCTCAGATTCGCGGTGAGGTTTAGCTTACAATTTTTTGTTAGTCCAAGATTTGTTTCCAAACTTGCATTATTTAGTGGATATTATTGGCGAACAGGGCAAAATGCATTGTATCTTCTAAGAGTGTGGCATTCCTCATAATATAAATTGTCAGGTGAAAGTATCAGCTATATTTTTCCTTTGCCGAAGACAATGAGATATCTTATACACATCTTCCGATGTGGCACTGAACCTTATCTCAGTTATCTGCACACATTAGTATTTATTCTATAATAGCTTTTATCATCATTGCTGTGACGCTGAGATTAGTGCGTTTGGTAGAGTAAGTTATAACAAGTTGTCTACTTCGATCAGGTTCACGGATATCAGGTTGGCCTTGTACCATTATTATCGAATTATCATCCTCTATTCTACTTCGTCCATTTCATTTTTCGATTTAGCCTCGAATTCTCATAGTACTTACAAAATTTTAGTATTCTTTCATAGGGATAGAATGTAAAGCATGATCCATGATTCAAGGCTTACTTAAATTTTACCATAGATGCGCGATTCCGTCCTGTTTTGTGCAATTTCCCCCGACGGGTATTTGCAATTAGATTGTGTTTGAGAAATAGTGATATGAGTTTGATGTTCTTTCACAAAATACTATTGTCTTGAAACTTGATTTATTTTGAACGGAGTTTTTTGACTTTAAAATGTTGGTATTTATACGTTTGTGATTTTTTTGTGAAAATTATATATTACTGATAATGATGTGATTTTACCGAAGTGTGGTTGTTCGTTTACTCTGTTGGTTGATCAAGCATATATGTAAAAAAAAAAAGCAACAGCAAATGAATTGTAAATCCATCTTTGAAGTGTATAAATTGCCATGCATGTAATTTACTCGAAATTCTTTACTTTTAGTAAATCTCCATGTCTAGTTATCAGTTATCACCCCTAACATATCTCTGCTATCAGGTTACACTTCATAGAAATTTGTAGTTTGCTGAGCCTTATGATACACTGTGAATTATTGTAAGAACAAAAGGGAGCCAAAAAAGGCTCAGGCTTCAGTGTTATTTAAAACTCTCAAGAACTCGAAGCACATAACCAACGATCGCCAGAGGTTCGTCCTAGATTTTTCCTCTCTGAGATATTCTGATATGTCTTCTGCATAAAGAGTGATTTCTTCTTCCCCGGATATGGATGCTAAAGACGGTGCTTTGCTATTTTTTCTTGAATCCATCTTTCTTAGGTCTTCAGTGACTCTTCAGTCTAACTTCAGTTTTCCCTCAACTTCAGTTCAGCTTCACCTCGGATTACAAGTTCAGCTTGCCCTTTCCTTTTCATAAGTCATCTCAAATGACTTAGTGTCTATCCATTAAAATTGAGCTTCAAAATCGTCGTAATTAAAATTATCTCGAGAGTAATTCAACATTAATTAATTAATTAATTAATTAGTTAAACAAAAGAAATGAAATAACTAATTGAAAGAAAAATGAGAAAAAAAAGAGTAGGCGGTCACCTACTTGTTCGGTCAAGGCCCAGCGCGTGCACAACACCTCAAGGGGAAAATGCCCCTGAGTAAAAAAAGTTGACTTTTTTGTCAAGTCTTGGTTATTGGAGATAGTCTTATGTCTTGCGTGAAATTGATCTTTAGAATGAATTAGTTTTGAAATCTTTGATTATTTGTATGAATTAAGGTCTTAATTATACTTGAAACTGTCTCTAATCCTAAAGGGATTTGAATTTGAGATTCCTATATGAAATACATTAAGGTTTACTCTTTCGTAAAAAGGGCATCCAATTGCATGTAACTTCTTTAACAAACTAGGATTTTGTCTTGATCACTTAACTTGCAGTGTTGGTTTGAAATTGTGATTCTAGAACAAATAACGCGGTGCACATCCAGGATCTATGATTTTTCAGATGAAGATTACGAATTGACCTGATTTAATAATTTAATTTAATTAGATTATTTTTTATTTAATTGGGGTTTTAGCCATAATAGCACAATCTTTTTAGCATTGTGCCAAGTATTGAATTTGCTGCGACTATAAGACTGTATGTGAACGAGTTTTGAGTCTAGCAGGTTTCGTGAAACCGGATCAAAACTCCTCTAAATGAGTTTTCATCAAACCCATGAAATTCATCACAAATTTATCCCAAACTCTTAAAATTAAAATATTGATTTGACACCTACCATCTATTTTTTTCTCAAAACTCTCTAAAAAAGACATTGATTTGACACCTATAACCTATTTTTTCCCCAAACTCCAACATCCAAAATCAATCCAAGTGGGGTTTCAACTTTTTCAAAACCACAAAACCCAACATCCAAAATCTAACCAAATGGGGATTCAAGAGTTTCACCAAAACCACCCAAACTATTTTTTTTTTAAAACCTAGCTAGAACTCATCCAAATAGACCCATGGATCAAAATTTCGTTTCGTAGGTGAGTTTCGGGTATCCAAAAATTTGAAACGTTTCGGAAACGTAAAATGCTAAGAAAAATTACAAAAACCTGGAAACACACAAATATAAAGCATAATTTAACTTGAAATATAAGTGCAAAATGAATGCAAACAATTATTAATAATGCCCTTTTCAAATCTTGCAAACCAGTATCACCAAACAAGAATGAGTGCTTGTTAATAATTAAAAAAAAGAATTGCATCACAACTAAACAATGAAAAAACAGCGGAATATCCTAGATGAAATCTATAAACTAATCAAAATAACCTTACCTCAAAAACTAACAAAAGTTAATACAAAATTAAAACATAGCTTAATTAAAGTTCATGATATTAAAGTACTAATAGTTCAAAAATAAAATTAAATTAAAAGATCCAATTGTTTATACGTAACATAAGCAAATTGATTTCCACTTCCACTTCCCCTTCCGCATAGACTAAAATTTTGATCGGCGGCTACCATGATCTTCATCTTGAGTAGCATAATCAAAGTATTGTTCTTCAGAGAAATAAATTCTTTGTTGGCTAACTTTACATTGACTCAAGTTGGTAAACTCCCCACCATTTTCTGGATTTAAAAAAATTTTGGAACGTTTTTTTCGAAGAAGGCAACGGCTATTTTCGGAAATTGAAGGAAACTTTGCAAGTTTTCATTATTTCGGTGGAAAACTCGAAAACATTGTGGGTTTCGAAGGAAACCTTGTAGTTTCGAAAATACATTGAGGAATCGTTTCGGTTCCTTGAAAAACCGAAAAGTTTCGGAAAAATCCGAAATTTTGATCCATGAATAGACCCTAACATATTTGACTTTATCTACAAACACGGGATGAGGATTGGATATTATGAAGAGCAAAAGGTGTACTTCTCCCTTCGTTGATTAATACTAAAAAATTTCCTATAATTTTATTTGTATTTCCTTGGGGGTGTCTCAAGATACTTCATTGTTCAAAATATAATTTTTTTAAAAGAAATTGTTCTCTTAAAGCAAATTCTTTTAGGAGTTTTAAAACAATAATTTGACACCATTAATCCACAACCTTCATTTTTTGATTGTATATGTGTAAATACTCAAATTTTATTTTATTATTTTATTTTTAACTAAATATTGTGCTAAAACAAAAAGGGATAAAATATTAGAATGAAGGGAGTATATTTGCAGAAAAAGTAACTCCTCAACTTATATTGCCAACAACATCGAACAATTATTGTTCAAAATAATTAGAGTTACAACTCACGAGCTCATGGTCTTCACAATGTCGCACTCTGTCATACAAATTTCACTCCTATTGTTTTCAACAAGATTCCCTTATTTTAAAGAGATTTTTTTCAGTAAATAAATAATAATAGTTTAATTGTCACTAATTCAGTAATTCTCAACCACATTTTTCAATCTAAAATAAAAAATACCTAAAACTCTTATCTAAAACCACTTTATTTGAAACTACACATTAAATCGAAAAAGATAATAATAATAAAATAAAAAACAATATCAAATCATTCGAATTAAATCAAAATGGGTTAAGAAATATATAGTACGAAAGAAGTATTCTTAACATGAATATATATATATATATATATATATATATATATATATACACCGTTGGTAGCTCGGGCTTGTACAGAGATTGGTTGTCTCTGAAAACACAAGAGGGTAAATAGGTATGATTTTCTAAAAATGGGTACCTTCAGAAGAATATTCATAAGTAGTGACTCGCGGAATCACGACCCACATGCTCATAATGCATACATGCATGCATATGGTATCCGTAAAGGGTCGCAATAAAACTTAACCAAGTCATAAGGAATCAATAGTTGTACTACTTGAGAGTCATATATATATCAAAAAGGAGAAAAAAAAGTAAACCGAAAAAACAGATATTGGGCGGTCTGAAGTATATATCATGATGAGTAATTCCTATAAAGCTTGCATCTCTATGTGAGCTCGTTCACCACCATTTGTAGAGGGTGATGCAGAATTGCGACTGTCAGTGCCAGCATTCATTTCTTGGACTGGAGGTGGATTAACTACAGTCATTGGCATAACAACATCGTCTGATAAGCGTCCTTTCATCTCCCTGTGCTCCTGGCACAAGGCGCACCAGTGGAAACAGCAATGCACCAAGCAAGGGTCACAAGGCGAGTTCTGAATGGAACAAGAAAATAGGAGATAGTAGATTAACAATTTGACATAGATTATAAGATTGTAGATATATGTAACGAGCAATGAACATAGAACATCAATCTTCAGTATGTAGAATCCAGAACTGACACTCGAGAAGATTATTTTCGTATTTTGAATCAGGTCTATAAGGTTCCCGATTATCAACTAATGACGGTTCTAATGTTCCCATTAAAGTTCATATAAGAAAAACCAACTTCAGATAGCAACTTTTTTGCAGTATGTAGCGTTGGAAATTAGTAAACAGCAGATATTATCAATTCCCTCCAAGTCCACATGCACATGGCAGACTACTTAAGCATTTAAAAAGTTCTCTTTTATGCTGTCACTATGAAGTTCAAGATAGTGCATTAATGGAGAGAAAACCATTCCCTTCTGATAAAATGTAAACTAGTCGTAATTTTCAGCTACTATGAAGCACATGCTGGATGAGAAACTGGTTTTTAATCAGAATTTTACAGGTCAATTGAAGAGACAAGACCATTTAGAATTGAGATTTTCTATTATATACCAACAAAAAATGTTCCAGGTAACTGTCCAATTGAAACACGAATTTAATTCTATCTGAAAAGAAATAGAGGAAATGTATATTCACTGCATAACAATTTCATAAAAAGCAACTGAGATTCTGAGATTACCTCGAGGTGATACTTCTTTTGCAATGATTGTCGAACAAGGCCAGTGTATATTCCACACATCCACCAACTGAAAAGTAAACCCTCACAAATGAGACATGTTGTACTTGGGTCAATGACACCATGTAGGGCTGCTGCTGTTGCAGCAAACGCAAGACCACCCTCTACAAAAATGGCATGACAAATGCATGGCCCAGTCCATGGAATATTATCATCTCTCGCTTGTTCAACGTTGCGGCCAAACAAGACACATGGACAAAAGAGTCCTGTCTTACCTGTAGTACATTAAAAATAGAGTTAAGGATATTAGAATCACCAACCATACAATGTGTATGACTAGTACATCCGCTTGATCACAAAGTGAGGAAGCAAACACAAGCAATAGAACAAACAAACACAAAATAGGAATAGGTAGCTAAGCATTACGAAGAAATAAACAATAGTCCAATCTAATATATTGCAGAAAAAAATAGAATACAGGATCTTCAGAATTATAAACTAAAAAATTGTATGACAAACTTAAAAATAGAATACATACATGATTTTAAGAATTATAAATCACAAAATGTATGACAAACACACTTGTGCACTGCCATAGAATAAGCTACAAAAGCAATTAGAATTTAGAACAGACTCATTAAGACAATTGAATAGAAAACAATCAAACTACTTGCTATGGAACTTCAAGATTTCACATCTCTTAAGTAAACAGAAAGAAATCTTACAACTGTCCATATCTTTAGCACAATCGAAAATCCCAGTATTCCAAGGTTCATCAGCAGGAGCTTGATAGCTTTCCGGTAAAGGCTGTCCACATTCATTGCACTTGTGAACATGCAACTGCAGAATTCACACACAAAATTAAGTCTAATTTCGACCAACAATAAGTTTCGCACATTGTGTGTGCCAAAGTGCATAATCATATCTAATCAACCAAATCCACAAATGTTAAACATAATCATATCTAATCAACCAAATCCACAAATGTTAAACTGGTTATTCATACAGATTTAAAGGTCTAATAGCGTCAATCACATCTAAATCAAACTTGGATTAGATCTTACTCTCACACATAAACACACACAGAGTAGTGGAGGTAGATCCATTCCAGTCAATTATTTTCAAACGAATCAACACACATACACACAATGAAACAAAACCAAATAAAAAGCCGGAATAACAGAACAAAGAAAAAACGAAGCCTATATATACTAACAAACACACAAACATTACCTGAGGAACATCAATGGGCTGATTAAGCTCGCCGGGTGTAATTTCCTCCATAGGCGCTTGATCTTTCCTCAATTTCACGTACTTCGACGGGTGATTCACTTCCTCCGCCATTTTTCCAAAGATCTGAAACAAAATCAGAACAAAACTAAAAGACCTAAAAAAATTTACAAACATATATAAATTGCTTGCTTAAAATACTTACAAAAACTTTGTTTTGCGATTGCAGATAATGTAAGTCAACGTGCGTGGAGTACCTGTAACTCTTCCTAAATGCAATTGGACTGAAGTAAATTGAAAATGGCGAAGACTTTGGGTTGTATAATTTGGGACTGGAATTTATTTTTCGGTTTTAAAGCACTCTTGGACTCTTCTTAACACGGAAGACTCGCAGGGTCGGTTCTAAAGAGGTTTTGTTCCCTGCTTCGCGTGCAACAGTAAAATTTTTGTTGTCCTGGCCAATCATAATTCTTCGTATGTCCAGTTGTCTTGAATCTTGATTGATTTCAGGCAAAATTGCGAAATCCACCCCAGTTTGATGATTTTGGTTTTCGTCCTGTGAGTTAGTAGTTTGCCCGGATCTAATCCCATAATTTTACTTATTATCCTTTTTAGTCTCGAATTAGATGGAAGGGGAAAAAAAAAAGGTATATTATATTTTAATAGAAAAATAGTTTATATGTCTTTGTTTTCAAGATGCGAAACAAGTAGCAGAAATTGACACTAAAAAAAATAGTTTATCACCCGAAAGAAAAAAGGGAAAAAAACTTGTTTGTCACCAGAAAATTTAAATCATATAAATGTGTCCACCAAACCCCTCTCCCCCCTTCTTTTAAAATTAAGTTACTCCTATAAGTCTGGTCATACTTAGTCTTGTGCTTTGAAAAATAATAATTTTGATCCCATTTGTTTTCCATGCATTTCGTCTCATCCCTCCCCGTTCAGTTTGGGCCCCGTAAGGCCATCTCCAATGGAGCAGGGCTGCCCCGGGTCAGTCCTGCCCCAGCCCCGAGCCCTGCCTGGTCATCTCCAATGGCAGGGCTCCGAAATAAAATTAATTCCATTTTGAAGACTTGCCCACTCTCACCTATACTTTTAGTTTTAATTTTGTTTTTAATATTAATATTAATAATAGTAATAATAATTACTACTTGTAATTAAATTATTAATTATACTAAAATTAAAGAGAATATTTTTTGCAGGATTTTCGAAAATACAAGAAAATTTGGCACAATAAAATTTTCGAGGATAGTTTCTTATAGGTTTAGCATAGTAAATGGTAGAATCTTGTAGGTTTAGTATAACACAAAAAAGTAACTTATATTTCCCCCCAGAAAATAACTTATTTTCTCTATCAATTATTTTAGTTACAGTACTACTTAATTTAAGTTAGTCAAGAATAACAATAAAAAAGTCACAAGATCTTAATTAAGAAGTTAAATATAAATTTTGTTTTTATCCCACCCATATATATAAACATACTATGCAAAATCAATTTGTTATATAGAAAGTTAATTAACATCAAATCTACTATAATCTCGTAATTAATTTCCCCTATTGTAGATACACAAAATCTAAATATATACCAAAGATACATAAAATCTGAATATATACCAAAAATGAAAAAAGAAGGTTGCCAAATTTCAGATCTGCTTGTCCAATATACCAAAAAGGGCTCCCAAAACGTGGCATTAAAACAATTAAAAGGAAAAAGAAAAAAAAAAAGGAAAGAGGGGCGCGTGTAAAACACGCGCCCGTCTTCTTCCTCGCCAAACAGACGTGAGCCCCATTCCCTGCGCAGGGCCGCCCCGAACCCGCTGTCCAGCCCGTTCCAGCCCCGAAGCCGCCCCGCCCCGCGGCCCTCTGCCATCTCCAATGGTTTTTCGTCCTCAGCCCCGCCCCGTCCCGGCGGAGATGGCCTAAGGAAATATAGAGAAATTGTAAAGACTCATGTATTAAGTTAACTAGTCCAAAATGCTTAAGCTCATGTTTACAAGCAGGAGTGAATTCATGAATTTTATCTAGGGGCGAAAGTAGTTACGAAAAAAATATCCAATCAAACACTCAAACTTATATTTCATTCACGAGAAAATATATGACGAGATTAAAAAAAATGAGGTAAAGTTTGACAAAATGACCCCATAAGTTACTTTAATTACATATGATACCCTATTATGAATTTATTATATGTGACAAAAAAAGGGTAATGTGAAAACATATCCGTCACATTTGAATGCCTTATGTGAGAAAATTCAATTTATGTGAAGAAAACAAATTTTGTCACAATTTTATTCTTTTTGCAAGCGACATTTTTTGGCATGCGACAATTATTTTTACAAGATATATCATGAGATTCATCGACACGAATAGCAAATAACTCACCGAGCTCTCTAATAATAGAATTGATAAGCATTGACAATGTCTTTTTGAAGTGATGGAGCCGTCAACTTAAGATTTTTCGGGGCATTTCGTAAAATATCGACTCTAGCAACCTCATTTTGATCCGCTATAAAACTTAAAAGCTCAAGGATGTTTCCTTGGTTGCTTGAAAATTCCAATTCATCATTGTACACGCAATGCAAGTACTTGTTTAAGAAAAAAAAAACATAATGCAATTGATTGATGCAATCAATCAAATTCGATAGTCATTGGGTAAGGACTTTTGGGATGATTATGGACTCCTGATGGATCAAGTTTTTAATCAAATTCAATAGTCATTAGGCAAGGACTTTTGGGATGATTATGGACTCCTGATGGATCAAGTTTCTGGGTTTGACTAAAATTTGGGCCAATTATTTTATTTGGGTTGGGAAGTGCAAGGATTTTGAATTAAATTATCATATTTAAGCTTGTATTATGAAACCAAAATAAATATTACAATGACATTTAATAAAAGAAGATTGATGGGTCTATACCCCCCTCCCCAATCCTTGTGTACATCCGCCAGTGTTTACAAGTAGAAGTTGATCAAGTCTTTATTAACCATTCAAACAATATATTATCCTACAACCACTATGAGATTGAGATGTGTTACAATATCCCCAACTCAAATACTCTACGCACTCGTTGAGTCCATATCAGTAGCCCAAGACTGCCCTCATAAATAACACTACGAAGTTGGCTCTAATTTCATTTGTAAAGACCATGATCTATTCATGGTTTTGTCAACATTGTTGGACTTTAGTCAACTATAACCCAAAATGCTTAAGCTCATGTTTATAAGTAGAAGTTGGTTGAGTATTTATTAACCATTCAAACAATTTCTCCTACAACCAATGTGGGATTGAGATGTTACAGAATTTGCGGATAAGATTCAAATAAAATATTTAAGTTGCGAGACGAGATTCGACAAGGTGATTTAGCTTGAGACAAAAACCAAAATTGACGATTAATTTGGGGCGAAAATCAAAATCAGCAATTGGTTTAAGAAGATTTCCGCAATTTTATCTATTTGTCCAACGCCAACATGACACTTAACGATACATGCCGTAAAAAATTGACGATAGGGACGAAATTCGGCGAGCTACTATATCTTGGGGCGAAAATCAAAACCAACAATTAATTTGGGATGAATTTCACAATTTTTCCATAATTTCACTTCGTTATTTAAAATAGTGGAACCTTTGAGTCTTAAATAAGAGTTTTACACTTATGACCTCAAAAATAGTACTTGGTTGAGAATTAGTATCGTCAATTATTATTTTTTGTGTTCCCTAAAAAAAATTATTATTTTTTGTGAAAGTGTAATTAAAAAAAAAATGGAACGAGCAGTCAATTATTATTTTTTGTGTTCCCTAAAAAAAAATTATTATTTTTTGTGAAAGTGTAATTTAAAAAAAAAATGGAACGAGCAATATATGTGGGACACATGGGATAAAAAGTTTATTCTAGGAAAATCTAGCTCCTATTGGGACTAAATGTCTCACATTGGTTGAAAACAATAGTTAAGTCTATATTATAAGGCCTTGGACAATCCTCACCTTATAAGCTAGCTTTTGAGGTTGTTAGGCCCAAGCCAAGTAAGTGTACTTAGTCCAATCCATATGATGAATTCTAATATGATATCAGAGCCCCAGGTTAAAGTGGGTCACCTCATTCGGTGATGTGTTCCTCCTTATTTGAATTATGGACTTCATTATCTACCAAAACACTTTATCCAGATAACAAATGCCTGGGTTCTCATTATTCCTCCAATTATTCAAGGCTTGGAAATTCATTATTCCTCCGGTTAACAAAGACCCGGAGTGTCATTATTCGTGTGTTGGATCTTCACCGACATGTCGCAAATTCACAAGGTTGGGCTTTCATATGTCACGTGTTTGGGCTTGTTTCAACCACATATTCTGCCCGCCCACACGTGAAGGGGCAATCTTGAGACTAAATGTCTCACATTGGTTGAAAACATCAGTTAAGTCCACCTTATAAGGCCTTGGACAATCCTCACCTTATAAGCTAGCTTTTAATATTTAGTTAGACCCAAACTAAGTAAGTGGACTTAGTCAAATCCATATGATGAATTCTAATAAACAGTTGAACAATAAATTTATTATTAGGTAACTATTGCATAGCCCCATTCGGGCATATTTTATTAATTTCTCAAACAAGAACATGATTTTTGTAATTCGACCAAACCGTACCAGATAAAGAAATTGTAATTTACCCTTTTAGTTAATATTATAACATCCATTCGAAAACTAAAAAATGAAAAATAAAAATTTGATTAGCACCATCCATGGTGAATACATATTCTATTGTAAGGAAAAATAAATATATGCACACAACTATACTGAATTTAAATTTCCAGGATTTCACGAAATAACTCTTTCAAATTAAATTGTATACATTATAAATATAAGTTTACAATCATTTCATACATGAACAAGTCTAAAGAAAAAAAAATCTATTTCTCCAATATTTTCTCTCTTTAAATTATGAAGGCCAATTTCTATACCAACCAGCCCATGCAGAAACCAATCCACTAATCCCAAGTGTAAAGGCATGGTTACAAAAAGGATTAGGTTCAATATCAGCCAATGCAATAACCAAATCTGCCAAATTAGCTGCCACACTCATCAATCTCATCACCCTTTCACCTCTAATTTTCTCCAAATCTTTTGATTCATCATCATCTAATTTAATAATCTCCTTTTCTTTCTTAATCCCCTCTTGAATTAGTATCAAATCAGATATAACAAAAAATATGTACCCAAAGGACTCACCAAATGCTGAAATGAAGCTCATTCTCCTAGCCAATTTTTCATCTAGGACTCCAATTCTTGACAACCAAAGAAAATGGTCAAAAAAGAAGTAAACCATTTCACCTGCGTTAGAAAGAACGGCGAGTAACCGAAAAGTCGGTGTTGGGCCCGGGTTACGTCTCATGGCGTTGAAGCCGGTGAGGAACCGGCCCGTGCGGAAGGCCTTTCGACTTAGGCCGGAGGCCACTTCCCATTTCTTGGCCCTAGTGGCTGCATCAGGATGTGTGTTTTCTACATGCCAATGGACTAGTTTGGATACATATTGGAATGTTTTGACAAGTTTGTCAATGCCATCTCTTTTTGCTAGAAAGATTACTAGTTTGTCTACTGTGTCATTCATTGTGGATTGGTGAGAAATGATAAGAATTGAAATGGGCTTGAGTTGGAAGAGATTGTGTAATGGTTTAGAAATTTGAGGAGAGCCACAAAATAGAGGTTTTTGGATAGAGTAAAATTGTTTGGACAATATTGTTTTGTCCTTATTTATGTTCAATCAGGAGGCCTTTTAATAATATTGTATAGAAATAAAATTATGTTTCCTGTTTTTGTATATATATACTATAAAAAAACAAAAAGCTGAACTAAAAATGGTAATTGGATGTGTTGGGTTGAATTTGGGCCGGTTAAGATGAATCTAACTGGAAAGAAGACATTTTCTATGGGTTAAATTTGGGGTGGAACAAAAGCTAAATGAAAACATGAAAAGTCCAAGTTTTATTTCATGCACCTTTCTCCATTGCCTTCATTTTTTATCTTGTAAACTTGGTCAATAAAGGGCTCATTTGGGTATGTTTTGACACCGTTTGGCTTGATTTTGGTTTTGATGGTTACATCATTTAAATTGAGTTTGAATGATGGATTTTGTTGTCTTTAAAAAGTTGAAATATGATTTGTATTGAGTTTGTATATTGAAAATTTGGAGGAAAAAAAAAGTAAATGTTTGTTTATTTTGTTATAACAAAGTTATAGAAGGGGATGATCTGAAATCTGATGCACAATATTCCGGGTCGACCCGGTTTTTTAATTGATTGAATAGAACGCGCGATTGGGCCTTATTAAGTTACTAACGAGGCCCTATCTATCTATTAATGGACATTTAATTGAGCATATTCAGTGCCTGGGCTCTAATCTTCAGCCTTTTTTGCAAAGTTAGGATCTTTGGAGAATATTGAACTCCTGCATTTATTATCAAGTCTCAACATTGTATTAGCAGATTCTCCTTTTTTCCTTGGTAAATAATACTTCATCACTATTAGGAGAAAAATTATCCGTCACATTATAAATTGAACAAGCCAAATCACATAAAGTTCAGGGCCAGGGGTGAAGGAAAGTGGTACAATACCATTCCAATTACAAGAAATATCCCATTTAGCAAGATTTTAAATTGTTTTGTTCCCGAATTTTGGGATTTTTTTTACTTTCCATCTTGGTCATTTGAGGAGTAGGAGCCGTGCAAGGTGAGCATCGGTTGTACTAGCCCTTTCAAATGACGGAGAAGCCCCGCTGATCCTATTTACCACATTCAAAGAGTCACTTTCGAAGATAAAGTTCTAGCACGAACAAGATCGACACGTGATAAATCAGGTTCAATGAAAATAGGATCAACAAAATAATCTCTATTGATGATTGAAGCAAAAATAATGGCACCACCACTGTTTCGAACAACCAAAGAAATGGAAGAGAGCTCACTTTGAAAGACGATATCGACATTGGCTTTGATCCCGGGGGGGGGGGGGGTTGTTTACGTAGAGAAGTACGTTTCCTTGTATTTCGAACAATCAAAATAAAAGTTTTGTTCCAAAAAAATAAAACAACCTTGTATTACATACTTACCATTTCTTTGATTATATGATTTTCTCCTCAAATTTTCCTTACCATATTTTGTCGTAAGAATCAACCCTAATGTTTTCAATCTCCATCTCCAATTTCCATTGATTCAGCATTCAACAAAAGCTAGTTTACTTTCTATTCTATAATCAAGATATTTTTTTTTCCCTTTTCCCCCTCTAGTTGGATATTTATGAGCAATAACATGATTAGATTTAAAGCTATTTATTGTTTAGATTTTTATTCAAAATTAGCAAAACTATTATCTTCTTAACATAATATCTGTTATAGAAAAATTATTGTTGCTATATACTCCCTCCGTCACATTTATTTTGCTCCCTTTGCTACAGTACCCGGTCAAACTTTGCAATCTTTTAAGTGACTTATCATATTAAATTATTCACATTTGTGGTGTATTAAACCTTTTAAATATTAATATATATAGTGTCATATGATATTATCAACTTATTAATAAAATATATTAATTATATTATTTATTATAACTTTTATAAGTTTAGTCAAATTGACTGGTCAACTGTACCAAGGGATAAAGATAATTGGGACGGAGGAAGATTAGTTGATTTGGATATCCATGTCTATTATGTGTCTTGTCTTGTAAATTTTAAAAATTGATATCGTCGTGTCTGAATTCTGTCGAGTCCATATCGTTGTGTAAGTGTCCATGCAATATATATCGACAAGTGATTGATCTAGTAGAAGAAAATAGTCAATACAAAATAGCGAACTGAGATTCAAATCCCTACCGGAAGATGTATCCTCTTAATGTTTCCGATGCGTCTCTAAATGAATTAATTCCTCTGGAAAAAAAGGAAAAAAAAAAAGTTGTTCTCATTACAAAAAAAAAAAAGAAAAGAGAAAAAGAAAAGGAGAAATGAGGCCCTATCTGATGAACCGAACAGGCCCAGTCGACTGGGACTCGGTTTATATTAGGGATAAAATTGAGAAACTGTATATTGCAAACATCCAAACAAACAAGGTAGCAACCAGCAACAAATGATTCCTTGATGTTACCCTAATTTTCTCTCGTTCTCTATTCGATAAATCTTAGGGTTTCCCATTGCAATTAATCCACACAGAAATAATTTTGAGCTTCGGATTCTCCAATCTCTAAAGGATGGATGCTCAGAGGGCTTTGCTTGATGAACTCATGGGCTCTGGTGAGCGGGCTTTCTCTTGAACCTTAATTTTTTTTTGAATTTCCATTTTTTACTTGAATTTTTCTTATCAAATCTTAATTTATCAATTGTTTTTTTGTTCAATTGCCTTTCAGAAACACTTATTCTGGAAAAAAAGATTGAATTTGTTTATGTGAATGTTGAACTGATATTTGGAAAATTTGAGCAAACGAGTCCTACTTGGATTTTTTTAATTTTAATAAAAAAATTGTTTGAAGTCCATCAATTTTCATGATATACATTCAATGCATGTCGGACGAAAGTATTTATCAATGATTTTATCACACTGTATTGAGTTGTTGACTATTTAATGCCTTTTAATATGGTCTATATTTGCTCAGCCCGAAACTTGACGGACGAAGAGAGAAGAGGATATCGGGAACTTAAATGGGATGATAAGGAAGTTTGTAGATTCTATATGGTTCGGTTCTGTCCCCATGATTTGTTTGTCAACACTAAAAGTGATCTAGGTGATTCATTCATTTCCTTTTTTAAGCTTCTTTATTATGTCGAGTAAATTAGTCATAACTATAATTTATTGGACATAGAGTCATAACTATCTCTACTCGGTTCATCTGAAAGATGTAGTTTTGCATTGCGGAGTTATTGCAGCTTCGTTTATTGTATAACCCTTTTTTTAATGAAAATTCTTTATCGTGTTTATTGCATCAGGAGTGTGCCCCAAAGTTCATGATCCAAAGTTGAAGGAAAGGTAATTGAGTTGTATTTTTCTTTAGTGTGCCTAAACTAGTTTTTAGCTTTTATAATTTTGGTGCAGCCAATATTATGTATGCTTGTAAAATTGGAAACTTAGTACCCAATAAACTAGCAGGGATCCTTTTGCAGTTCTTCCTTGCACAATTTATGTTATGTATTATTGGTCATTGTTTCCATGGATCAAAATTTCCATCTTTTCCTTCGAAAACATCGAAAAGTTTCCGTTTTTGAATCAAGCGAAACGAAAATAAGATGTAATTCCGAAACTATTTGTTTGCCTTAATCTATGTTATTTATCTAAATTTAGTAACTTTTATTACAATTTTTCCTTAGTGTTTCCGAAACATTTCTGAAAGTCTCGAAAAGTTTCCAATATTTGGCTGACCGAAACGAAATTTTGATCCATGATTGTTTCCTATTTATGTCTGGCCCATGAATTTTCAGTTAAAGTAAATGTTCTAATAAAATTAGCTTATCGAAAACCCTCATAATATTTTTGTGAAGTATATCTGTGTATCAATTTGGCCTCTTCACTAGAAGAGTGTCCTTGTCAGTGGGTCATAGGTTATGATTTATCTAAATCTGTGAAGAGCCTTATTCGCAATTGTGATGAGATTTTGCTGTTTCTCTCTTTAGTTTTGAGAAGTCCCCCAGACATGATTCATATGTTCCAAAATTTGAAGCTGAACTAGCTCACTTCTGCGAAAAGTTGGTAAATTTTCATCTTCAACAAGTTTGAAGTTCATTGTTTTGGTTTATATAATCCTGGCTTGGGTTGTGACATACTCTATATTATTTCAGGTTTCAGATTTAGATAGAAAAGTTAGGCGAGGTCGTGAACGCCTTGCTCAAGAGGTTGAAGTCCCCCCTCCCCCTCCAATTTCAGCTGAAAAATCTGAGCAGTTGTCTGTTCTTGAAGAGAAGATAAGGAACCTACTGGAACAAGTTGAGTCTCTTGGTGAAGCGGGGAAGGTTGATGAAGCTGAGGCACTTATGAGAAAGGTGCTTTTTTTATTTTTAAAAGTGGTGTAGTCTCTTTCTGAATATTACAACTGTGTCTTCATTAAATCTATCTGACTTAATTTGATCCCTGGGCTTTTCAGGTGGAAATTCTTAATTTCGAGAAAACAGCCTTGACTCAGCAACCACAGCTAGATAAAGCGTTGATGGTTGCACAGGAGAAAAAAATGGCTTTATGTGAAATATGTGGTTCCTTTCTAATAGCAAATGATGCTGCGGAGAGAATTCAATCACATGTTACTGGTAAGCAGCATATTGGTTATGGCATGGTCCGTGACTTTCTGGCTGAGTATCAGGTACATACTGTGCAAGTCATACTTTTCTGATAGTTACATTGTGTCAAAAAGTCAATTACATGTTTATTCACTTGTGAATTTTATACAATGACCAGGAAGCTAAGGAGAAAGCTAGAGAAGAAGAAAGGTTGGCTAGGGAAAAAGAAGCAGAAGAACGAAGGAAGCTACGAGAAAAAGAAAATGAGAGCCTACGCAGAAAAAATGACTCGGTTGACAGGGAGAGGGACCGATACCGAGAGAGATCTCGTGAAAGAAATGGCAGAGGAAGCTGGGACAGGGGAAGAGGATCAGATACAAGGAATGGAAGAGAAGGCAGTAGGGATAGATATCACAAACGTGGTAGAAGCAGATCCCGTTCTCCCATCAAACATAGTCACAGGAGGTCATCAAGGAGTCCAAGTCGCCGCTCACATGAAAGGATTTAGTAGATAATTATCTGAATCTGAATTCTGAAGAGGTAGTCATTTTAAACCCACCAATGTATGTGTGATTTAGGGTCCTAAATTATGTGGTCATTATGAGTGAAATTATTATCTGTTCTCACAGCTCAATTTGAGACTTTCCCATCTCTCTTTCATCGATATAAATTAGAGGAGACAAGGTTGAGGTAGGTATAATTTCACTGATGCTTTACAACTCTTGTCCTGAACCTATAGTTTTTGGTCTTCTTTTGTACTGGATCAACTCATCTCAAGTATTTATAAGAACAGATATGATATCAGTATGTGCATGCTTATTACAGCTGCTGATGGAGAACCTGGGTTTTTCCAAATCCTGAGGTAACAAAACATTTTGTTTTGCTAAATACCTACACGCCATCACCAATCGGTTTTCTTGTCTTTGGTTTATTCAGATATACTGGTGCTAAACCGATCTAAATCAACTTCTGGGGTAAACTTTTCTTACCTGATTCTTTTTCTTCTCTCACGGGCTTAAATTAGTTAACTATGAAGGTAACACGATCATACATAATTGAAGTGGAGCTATTTGCCCTTGAGACAATCATAACTCTTAATAACTTCTTAGAACACCAATTTAGGAATCAAATATTTTGCTTTTTCTAATATGATTGTTTTACAGAGTTTACGGATAAAATATAGGTTCAATATGAGGGGGGAGCATGCACCCTATTTTAGAATATTAGAACGATATGTCCATTTTGTGAAGAGCCATTAGTTGAGATTTTGCAACGCCGCTGCAATTCCTTAAGCTATTAACTCTGCGGGGGCAACAAGGTATTTTATGTTGTATGAAATGTATACAATGTAGTGAATCTTCTCTCGATTATTTGGCTACTACATGAGTATCCGATTAATTGACCGTGTTTTGTAGGATGATTAATTTGGGTTGAAAAGAATGTTTACTAGAGCTATGCATTCTTATGCCAATTTGGTACTTAATAGTTCTTATGTACATCACAAACAAAGCCAATGGCTTGCTAGTGAATGAAATTGGGCATGTTCAAAATACTAATGATCGTTGATGATGCCAACATATTTGGTAAATTCTCTACCTTTTAGGATTTGTTTGTCTCTACCTTTTACGATTTGTTTATCTAAAACAAGTTTCTCAATTTGCGAACTCAAAATTTTCAATTATGTAAGCGTTAAACAATAACAAACTGAAATCAAGTTATCAACCTATTTAATCACTAATTTGAAGTTTGTTTTGGATTTCATATAAAACACATTAAAATAATAACGCTTACACTGCACAAAGAAGAAGTTAGGTATGAGTTGATGTATGAAATTAGATCACAAAGTCTTCTAACTCATAGAACTAAAAATTATTGTGTAATATATAATTTATTTGTTAATTATTATGGATTGAATTTCTATTTTAGATAAGAATTAATTGAATAAGATTGATCAAATATATATTTTGTAACACCCGATAATTTATTAAATAATTTAATTATACAAGTTACTGATTATAATTATTTTTATATTAGCCAAGGGTATGTTGTAATAAAATTTTTGGGGTTAAAAGTTAAATTAGCATTTTCTAGGACTTAGATGTAATTTACCTATAGGATATATCTCACTAAAACACACGGCATCATAATAGGAAGAGTTGATGACTCTTGATCAGTTTTGCCACATGTCAACTAGGCAATTCTCCCTTATTATCTAGTATATTAATTTGAAGGAATTCTCAGCTTTCTTTAATTTACATATTTACATATACACATAACCTAACTAACATTATTCTGCCCGATCATTGAAAATCGATCCTTCTGATGCAACCGATCCTTCTACTTCAAATGGTTCCTCTTCCTCACTAAGTTCCGATCCTTCATTAACTATCTCTCTTACCCTTCTTCTAATTTCTCTATTTCTTTCACCTCTATTATCGTATTGTCCCCTAAGCATTTCGTTTTTTCGAGTCTGAGTTCTCGCACCTGATTCTCTAGGGCTTGTATAGGTTGTAAATTCTGTCTTTCTAGCCCATGAGGATCTAATCTTCATGGGTTCGAGAGAGAGAATTGTTGTTCTACAACGAATTACTACTACTGCTACTACTAGTATCATCATCATCATCACTAAGAATACTCAGTTTTCTAAACTTTCTCGAGCAAATCTTCAATAGTCGCAGCAGAGGAGTTCAAGTTTCCATCTGGGTTTTAGTTGTACTCCAAATTATACAAACAAATTAAAAATCTATCTATGCCTAATTAGTAAAAGTATAAAACTTTCATTGATTCTCTTACCATACCATATATTCTTCTTTCCCCAACTTTCCTTCATAATTTCTCCCACTTTAATATCCCCTTTCCCTTTCTCTCTCTTCCCAAATTTCACACGGCTCACTGTGTGTGTATTTTGGGCACCACAAGATAATTTTTATGGATCCTCATGGGTTCGAGAGAGAGAATTTACAACGTATACGAACCCTAGAGAATCAGGTGCGAGAACTCAGAGTCGAAAACAAAATGCTTAGGGGACAATACGATAATAGAGGCGAAAGAAATAGAGAAATTAGAAGAAGGATAAGAAAGATAGTTAATGAAGGGTCAGAACTTAGTGAGGAAGAGGAACCATTTGAAGTAGAAGGATCGGTTGCATCAGAAGGACCGGTTTTCAATGATCGGACAGGGTAATGTTAGTTAGGTTATGTGTATATGTAAATATGTAAAATTAAGGAAAGCTGAGAGTTAAAGAGTAAGTTAGTGTACTTGAACTTGAATTAAGTTGTTAGGATGTAAATTAGTATTACTGAAATGTTGTACAACATAAAACTTATATGTTTTTATGTATAATATGAGGTGTTATATATATTATTCTATTTTATTATTATTATTATCATTTTTTATACTTGGACATTGATAATAATTGCAAAATTATATAACACCCCTCTTTTATAGGTTTTCTTTCGCTCTATCAACTTGTTTATTTATCTTCCCTAATGTTTTTGGATCATGTTTCTTCTCTTTGTTCTTTTCTCGTCTCCCTTGTATTTGTATGTTTTTCCCAACCAAAGGAAAGAAAGTTCCTTCAAATTAATATTGCCGTGTGTTTTAGTGAGATATATCCTATAGGTAAATTACACCTAAGTCCTAGAAAATTTTAATTTAACTTTTAACCCCAAAAACTTTATTACAACATACCCTTGGTTAATTTGGAAATAATTATAATTAGTAACTTGTATAATTAAATTATTTAATAAATTGTTGGGTGTTACATATTTGATGCGAATCATTAGTAAGCAAGTTTGGGTCGGATTGAAGAAGACATTTATTTATGTTTCGTTAGATAATTTAGACAATATTTAATTTTGACTTTGATTTTATTGTTAAATAGTTGAGTTCAGTTAAGGCTTAATTGAACTTCACAAACCAAATAGTTTGGTTATCATATATATATTTTGTTTTATTTTTCCAAATAACTTAATTCAATTTTCACCCTAAATAGAACACCAATAGGAGTTGGAGAGTATAATAGATAATTTTTATACGACACAAACTTTAAAAAAAAAAAAAAAAGAAAGTAGCGGAAAAGAAGATGAACATAAAAACCAAGATTGCTTGACCTATTCTCATCAAAACTTCAACCAAATCTATCAAGTCGAAGGACTCTAAAGCAACTCTTTTTTTTTTTTTTTTTTTTTTTTCAGAACCCAACCAATTTCTACTAGGATGTAAGTAGGGGTGCGTATGGTACGGTTTTGCGATTTTTTTATGAAATTTATACCTTATCAATTAATGTGGCTTTAAAAAAATCAAAACAAAACTTGAATTTTTTGAATCATGCCAATACATTCGATTTCATGCAGTTTCGGTACGGTTGGCGATTTTTTTCATGCAATTTTTCTTACATAGTTGACAATTATAAATATATTAATATCATAATATCTTACAAAGAATTATTCTACATTAAATAAAGCATTGAAAAAGAACACATTCACAAATTTGACGACATAATTCGACCTAATTGAATTAGATTAATTGGTTAATTATTTGATTATTGTTCGTGCTTATCTTGATTATTGGTTTTTATTTTGTGAAGGAACTTATTATTTTGTATTTTGTCTAGAATTTTTGCATTTTAAGTTTTCAACACATAACAAATTTAATTTGTGCTAAGTTGGAGTATATTTTTTTTTTTTAAATTGAACGCTAGCGATGTAGCAATAATAAATTATGATGGACTATAATATAAATTATAAATAATATGGTATACGAGAATATTTAAATTAAAATTTTAAAAAGTCATAAAATTTAGTTATAAATATTGAAAAATTAATAATTAATTCATATTTCTTCTCAATTTCGATTCGATACGATTTTTGCCGATATTAGAAGTCTAAAACCTTCAATTTTGAAAATATAAATAAAAAATTCCATACGATTTGATACAATATATGACGGTTTTTTGAAAATCATTTGCATCCTATATGTAAGGATTATCAATATTTAATTATATAAACTAGATATTAAGCAATGCGTAACAAGGAAAATAAAAGCATGTTATTAAACAACATTATACATCATCTAAAAAAAGAAAAAAGAAAACAACATTATACATATTCAGTCACCTAACAAAAATCAGATAATCAAAGCCCAAAAGGCCCATCTCGTGACCAAGGCCCGGCCCATGAATCCTTCAAATATTACAATCCATAACTGAACCTTCTCGAATGCTTCTCCTCTCTTCTCTAGTAATTTCTACAGAATTCCATCCTCAATATAAAAATGAGCAGTTAAACCATCACTTGTTCCCCAAGCGATAAACATAGCATTTTCACACACTAAAACCCCATCCAAAATCTCAAAGCAATTTCGTATTCTCCAAGTTTTCATTTCCACGTGAAAATTAGCAATGGCGTCGGCACTTGCTCTGAAGCGCCTTATTTCCTCTAACCTCCTCTCCAAGTCTTTCCGTTCCGTCCGTACGGTTGCTCAGCCGGTTTCTTCACGTTTCTTCAGCAGCAACGCCGTTCGTGATTATGACAGCGACGACCGTGATTTTGACGATCGACGCTCCGGTAGCCGCGTCTTCTCTCCGTTCCCTGGTAGTTGTCCTCTTATTCCATCTCTATGTGTTTTACTCTAATGGTTCTGTTACTTCTCCTCTGATATCTTCACGATATCTTCAAATTTTCCTCGTTTTATGTTCAGATATCAGTTTACTATGTGAAAATGTGGCTTCTAAATTTCGTTTTATCAATCGTATCTAGTAATGAGCTAGCTGAATGTAACTTGTTTTTCAGTAACTGATTACAATCTGTTACTTTAATTGTTTTGTTCTTCCCTGATATCTGTAAGGCATCCGATTGAGAGCATCTTCATTTTCTACTTAGATCTTATAGGCGTTTACAATGAAGTCAAAATCAGTTCAATATATGTTGTGTTTTTGGGTCGATTAATAAAATTACTGTGATATCTAAAGATGAGAAATCAAGAGCAACTGATTTTATGTATTGTTGTTGATAGATCTTATCGCCGTTATAATGAAATGTCATTATCTGTTAACGATGTGGAAATGTATTTCTAATTTCGTTTTTATCAATTGTATCTAGTTATGAGCTAGCTAGCTGAATATAACTTGTTTTTCAGTAACTCATTACAATCTGTCCCTCTAATTGTTCTGTTTCTTCTCTGATACATGTAAGGCAGCCGATATAGAACATCTTCATTTTCTGTTAAGATCTTATCAATGAAGTCAAAATCGTTTCAATATATTTTGTGTTTTTAGAAGATGAAAAATCGAGCGAAACTGATTTTTATGTATTGTTGTTTATAGATTTATTTTCTAGCTTGTTATGAACCTGATATTAAGTTATTAACTGATTTTGGTTACGCAGAGGCGTTTGATCCGTTTCCATTATCAACAAGAAGTAGCTTGAGTCAGCTTCTCAACGTGGTGGACCAGTTCATGGACACTCCTCTTTCAAGTAACCTTCGCAGAAACTGGGATGCCAAGGACACTGCCGACGGCCTTCATCTGCGTATGGACATGCCTGGATTAGGCAAGGAAGATGTCAAGGTCTCCATGGAGCAGAACACACTGATTATCAAAGGTGAGGGCAAGAAGGAATTCGAGGATGATGAGAGTGGGCGTAGGTACGCCAGCAGGATTGATCTTCCAGAGAGGCTATACAAGGCCAATGCGATTAAAGCGGAGATGAAGAATGGAGTTCTTAAAGTGTTTCTACCCAAGATCAAGGAAGAAGAGAGGAGTGATGTTTTCCATGTCAAAATTGAGTGATTTTGTTGCTTCTTTAAAGTTCTGGAAATTGTTAATAATATGAGAATAGTGTGTCCTGTTTACTGCTGGTACTGGTATGATTTTCGGAATGGATGTGTAATCTTTTTGCTATAAGTTTTGATGGTCTAAATGTTATCTTTCTTCAATCGAGTAATTGTTACAGGGAAGTTAACAAGGAGATCAATGGCAGATTTAAGATCCTTCACATTTCTCAATCAAAATCAATTACTGCTGTGTTTTTTTTTAGCTGAATTCAATGGATTTATCAATTACTACATGTAACCATTGTGATCAGTCTAAAAAAACAATGTTCTAAACAAATTACAAAATCAAGACTATTCTGCACAAACCACAATTCAGTCTGAAAAAAGGGGGACAAATGGTTGACAATAAATGGAAGTCATCCCAACTCAGCCAATTATAGAGGAGATTATCCTGTTTTATTACAAACAACTCAAAATACAGTCTGAAAAAAAGAAGAAAAAAAGAGTCAAATGAGTTAGGAAATTCATCCTAAATTCCCCCAAACGGCAAATACAGATAATTTTGGAGGCCAGTGCTATCATAAGTTCATAACTCTCATGTGTAACGATTTACTAATCATAAATGAAACTAAAGACAATAATATTTTTTTTGGCATTCCTTGTAGACTTTTGCTGCAGTAGTCATTCCGATAACTTCTTTTACCATAACTGCAGTAACAATGTAGGTCTCTTTTCTGATCCACGCTTCTTATTCCTATTTCAAACATCTTTGCTATTGTTCAGTTATTCAAGAATCCTCCAATATTAAACGTCAAATCGTTTAGATTGACAGTGGAAGATAACGAAGCAGAGTATGAAGTTCTGGACTAATTTATACCGAAAAAGATCAATTCATAGATGTAGAAATCAATACGGAAAAATCACATTAAGGACAGAGATATGCAAGACGCGAGATTTTTGAGTACCTAAATGACCTAGAAGACGAGAAATATGTGCAAATCTCACTCTACAAGCTGTGGCACAATCATTCATGCTTTCAACTTTCAATGTAGGGAACATATATTGTTGGTCTTAAGTAAAAATGTTTTCAACTTGATTAGATAGTCATAGGTCTAAGTAAAAATGTCCTAAATTAAATTGTTTGTAGAAATCAAGGGGTATGTATATATGATTATGCTTCGCGGAAAAATGTTCACTCATGGGGATTATTCCCCTTAATGTTCAATCATACTCTTGATTAGATAATCATAGGTCCATGTCAAGAAGCCTTTAAATCCCTCTTTCTCGCAAGCATCCCCACATTTATCGCGTAAATCAGTCCAATACAATATTGTCCACATGAACCCTTCAACTTTACAGAAATTACGTCAGCGGAAGACAAATTTTTTTTTTCGAACTTTAGTGTATAAATCATGATGAAGTACGTGTGTCTTAGAGACTTTAAGTATAACTTTCATTGAATCAATACTAATACTATATACTAACTCTAAAAGTATGAATATTTTAAGTTTTTTTTTTTTTTTTTGTGAAGACAAAAATGCCCTTATTCAAATTGTAAAGTATATTAAATAAAATATAGCTAAACATGAATTTTCCTTAAATTTTCTCATCAAATTAAACTTTGGTAGGAAAATATTTATAGAAAAGTTTTTAACTTCTTTTCCTCCTAACCAAGCAAATTTATATGGAAATCTTTTCGAGAAAAATGTGTGAATGAAGTGAAAAAAATGATGAAAATCAATGAAAATTAATGAAACCGAACAAATAAATTTTATGTAATTGATGAAAACATGTGAAATCAATCTAGATGAAATTTATGAACACTGGTGAAGTATGTGAAAATATAGGTGAAATTGATAATAAAAAATGACAATAATATCGATAAATATAAGTGAAATCGATAAAATTTCGGGTGACATTTGTCAAAACATAGGAAACTAATTGGTGAAATCAGTGAAAAACGGGTGAAATACATGAAGAATTTGTTAAATCATTGAAAAAAGATTAAAGTCTGCGAAATAATTTGAAATCGATGAAAATTCAAGTGAAATAAATTAAAAAAAATGTAAAGTTAGGGAAATATAAGTTAAGCTGATAAAAATAAGTAAATTAAGAAAAAGAAAAATAAAGTTTAACTAGAAAAATGATGGAACCAGTGAAATCCAGTAAAATTTGGTAAAGTTAGTGAAGAAAGGGTAAGGTCGGTCAAAAAACGTAAAGTTGGTAAGAACATGTTTAATTAATGAAAAATTTAGGTGAATAACATGTGAAATTAGTGAAAAACATGAAAAATAGGTAAAAACGAGTGAAATCAGTTAAAAAAAGAGTTTAACTGGTGAAATCGGTAGAAAAATGATTTAAACTGGAAAAAGAAAAAAAATCGACAAAAAATGAGAAAACATATTATAATCAATAAAAAAAGGGATAAATCGCTAAAAAAACCGATAAAAAATTTAAACATTGAGAACATATTAATCGATGAAAGTTTGAGTAAAATTTTTAAAGAAACGGATAAAATCAGTCAAAAAAGCTTGAAATCGGCGAAAACATATTTAATCGATGAAAAATTCAGGTGAATGACATGTTAAATCAGTGAAATAAGTGAAAACAAGTTAAACTTTAACCGACAAAAATAAGGTGAAAGTGGAAGAAATTAGAGAAGGTTTTGAAGATGACAAAAAGGCCATAATGGTTTTGAAGATCAAAAGGATTAGTCATCAACTAAGAACAGCTTAGTGAAACCTATCTCAAGGTCTGGAAGCTATGTGACCGAATCAGCCGAGTGGGATATCAGATCAGTGAAGATCAGATTGGTTATCATCAGCCGAGTCAAGATAGATGTGTTCATTCTTGAATCAGCAGAGTAGCCATCAGCTTAGTACTCCCATCAGCCAAGTGAAGACGATCAGCAAGCTATCCAACGGTAACCTGCTGAGTACATTAAATGCGACTGACAGAAAGTACAGCAGACTGTACTGTAGCAGTTGCAGGGAGCCGTTCCAGAAATTGGGGACCAGAACTCGAGGACTGCAGATTTCTGTCTCATCTTCAACGGGCAGACATTCAAATCCAAGAGTATAAATAGAAGACTAACTGAAGATCAAAGAGAGACTTGCACAATTCAAGATCACATCTATAGAGCAAGATCCATCAGTTGAGTCGTCTGATCACAAGCGAAGTCATTTGTTGACGAAGCTTTTCGTTGAAGAACAGAGAACTTGCGTTGTCTGTCTGAGTGACTTTCAACTGAGAAAAGAAAGGAGTGTATATCCATCTTTGTGAAGTGATATAGCTTCTTAGTGTAGGTTTTCTTTGTGAGCTCCTATACTGAAAATAGCGTGAGGAGTGTAGATCCGTCTGTGTGAGTGATCTAGCTTCGGAGAGTAGGATTTCTGTGTGATTTCTTACTGCGCACTTGTGTCCATTTCATTTGTTGTTTGGCGCAAGCATTGTATACTGATTACTTTGTGTTTTCTAGTATAACCCAAGATCTGTGTGACTTGGAAGAGTGGACTAAAGGATATTTATCCATATAACCACTATAAAAATTATCTGTGTTTGTTTCATAGTTTCTTTACCTTGCTTACTTTCGAAAGAACTCAAACATACGAACTGAACAAAAGATTTTAAAAGGAGTTGGAAAACTGGGGATAAAATCTTTTAAGTGAGAAAACTTAAAGAGGAACAGATTGGTTGAAAAACACTTGATAAATCCGCTGCCAACTAGTTTCTAAAACTCTGATATTTCATCTGAATCAGCTGAGTGAAATCAGATGAGTGGTCAACTCTGCTGCTCAAAGCTTTGTGCGCGAACAGCTTAGTAGTCTTACGAACTGCTGATCAGCTTAGTCTGCTGACAGAAAAAGTTAGAGAAAAAGTTTTAAAGTTTTATGAGATCTATTCACCCCCCCCCCCTCTAGATCTCATCTGACCACTTTTGGGACCAACAAGTGGTATCAGAGCAGGTGGTTCATTAGAATCAGTTGCCTGAACAAACGAACTTGATCCAAGGTGTGTTTTCAAATTTTTCAAAAAGAGAGCATATTTTGAAAATAAAAAATAAAACTTTTTGAAAAATGGATGTCATAAGCCATGTTCCTCACATTGGTCTTATGGACTTTGAAAGCTGGAAAATCAGAATGGAAATCCTTCTTGCTGCTTACGACAACAACATGCTTACTTGTTTTACAAAAGGACCATTCAGATTTCAGAAAACTGTGAAGGTTGCTGGCCAACCAGATCAGATAGTTGACAAAGAGCTGGATGAGCTGACTCCCAAAGAAGTCAAGTTAGTAAACCTTGATAAAAAGGCTAAGCTCATTATGTTCAAAGCTGTAGACGAAGAAAGATTCCAGAAGATCAAGCATTTCAAAACTGCCAAAGAGATGTGGGATAAAGTCTGCGAGCTAAGCGAAGGAAACAACGCTATCAAAGAACACAAGCTCAGTGTGGCTCTTGAGGAGTTTGAAAATTTCAAGATGAAGTCTGGTGAAACGATTGATCAGATGGATACCAGATTTACCAAAGCTCTGAATGAAGTTCTAAGATTTGGTAAAGAATTTTCGAACAAGGAGATCACCGCAAAGGTTCTCAAGGCTTTGCCACCTAAATTCAACATGAAGGTGACAGCCATGGAAGAATCAAGGGATTTAGGGAAGATTTCCCTTTCCGAACTGTTCTCATCCCTCAAAGCTTTTGAGTATCAAATGCCAAGAATGGGATTAGAAGTGTCAACCAGTTCAGACCCTACTGCTGCTCTAATGACGTCAGACAAGTCAAGAAAATCTGCAGACAAGTCAAAACAGAAGACTCTGCTGAGTTCAGAAAAAGTCTACACTGCTGACGACGTTACCCTACTGCTGAATGATTTTGAGAAGTTCTACAAGAAGAAAATGAAATTAAAATATAAAAATGCTACTTCATCTTCTTCTAATCATTTTCAGGAAAACAGGGATTCCTCCAAAGCAAAACTGAGAGACCAAAATGACGAGGAGTATGGACTCTTGATCAAAGATCATTCTCACTTATCATCTGAAAAGTTTGCTGAAAAGGAAAAGCGTGCCAAAAAGGAGCGTAAGCTTAGAAAGAGCAAATCAAAGTTAGCTGATGCAGCAAAGCTAATAAACTCCTGCACATCTTATTCAGACCGTCAATCGTTTGATAAAGAATTTGAAGAAGTACCTGAAACACTGTGCTTAACTGTCATAGAATCTGATGATTCTGAATCTGAGGTAACTTCCACTATTAATTAAATGCACTATTTGAATCGTTTGAATAAATGCTGAATTACAAATTCAAATAGTGTCTGTGCATTTGCCAAGCTTAAGGAAGAGATGACTCTGCTAAAATGGGCAAATCAGATCACTGAAACTTCAGGTTGAAAAACCTCAAGAATCAGCTGACTACCAAAAAGCTTGAGCATGAGAATGAAACTCTAAAAGCTGAGTATGCAGTTTGTTTTGAAAATATAAATGAAATTTAAAAGAAAAACTTGCATCATTCTCTAAACAAAAAGAAATCAGAGGCTTAAAAGAAGAAGTCTACTGATGCTCAATAGGTTAGAACACCTAGTAAGCTACCTAAGACGAATCAGACTACTAAAATCCATCAGCCGAATAGGCTGCTGATAGGATTAAAATTTAAATGTCAAGTCTGCTAAATCTAAGGAGAGTTATTAAATAACTCAGGTAAGAAATTGAGGTAAAAATGAATTATCTGGCAAGAATTTGAATCACATTATGATAATTATTATGACATGCACTATGCTTCTTCAAATTATCATGTTGATCATGTTCACTGTGCTGATTGCCATCCTCATTTCAATATGCATGTTTATCACACATTTCATGCATCTTACCTTGCTTATGAGCATTGTTTTAATCATGACTAGAAAGCGGTATCATAAAGACAAGTGATATCATCATGATAAAACATAAGTCACTAGATCATCACATGTTAAAGGTTTTACTAACCCTGCTGGACCCAATAAATAAAGGGTACCAAAAATAGTCATCTGTTTTACAGGTGAAGTGCATGTGAGATGACAAAGATGAGTTGACTGCCTTGCAAATTTCACCAAGTTCAACAAGTGGTCTCACCAGCAAGCATGTACCAACAAGTGTGTTATCAAAAAAGTGATATCAACAAAGTGGTATAATTAAAGTGGTAGACTCTACATTTGGAGATTTCAAGGAACGCAAGAGTGTTGAAAAGTTGAAGATTATCAAAGAATAACAAGTGGTATTAAAGACCAACAACTGATCGCAACAAGCAGTATCACCAACAAAGTGTGGTATCAGTCAACCATGTGACAAAGAAAGTGGTTTGTTGATTTTGGATTCATAAGTTGAGGGGAAACTTATCAGAAGACTAACCCACAACAGCTTACTGAAATTCAACGGCTGAGTGTCTTTGAAGAGAAACTCTTATCAGACTACTTGACCACGGATTCTTGAACTTAGGGGGAACGTGTACGACTAGCGGTACTCCTAAATAAAGATGAAGTTTTCAATATGTCAAAATGAAGCTATCAGAAGACTGCTTCTTATCAGCCGACTGGAACTCAACAGCCAAGTGTTATTCAAGAATGTACTACATCAAGTGGTATCAGCAAGTATTATCACGTCAACAAGTGATATCAGCTGACTAATCTGATTTACATTTATACAAGTAGTATCAGACTACAAGTAGCATCAGACTACAAGTGGAATCAGGCCACAAATACCAACAAGTGGTATCAATTCTTGAAGTTAGGGGAAATTTTCTTAGCTGGAGTGATAAACAGCAACGAAGACTACCTAAATCAGCCTAGTACTCACCTAATTGTCTTCAGCATACTAAGTTTGCAATCCTATAAAGAGAAAAAGGGGAAGAAGAGATGCAACTCAAGTACTATTGTTGATGACAAAAAGGGGGAAGATAAAGGATGCAACTAAGAACCCTTTAAACAGAAGAACAGAAAAGGGAAAAGAACCAACTATTGGTAATTTTTGGAAGTTGTATCAGATCAATAAATTTCCATCTCATGGTATGAAGACCAAATCTGAAGACTTAGAAGACGTTCTTAGTTGAAGGTTTTGTCATCATCAAAAAGGGGGAAATTGTTGGTATAAATTAGAGAAGGTTTTGAAGATGACAAAAAGGCCATAATGGTTTTGAAGATCAAAAGGATTAGTCATCAACTAAGAACAGCTTAGTGAAACCTATCTCAAGGTCTGGAAGCTATGTGACCGAATCAGCCGAGTGGGATATCAGATCAGTGAAGATCAGATTGGTTATCATCAGCCGAGTCAAGATAGATGTGTTCATTCTTGAATCAGCAGAGTAGCCATCAGCTTAGTACTCCCATCAGCCAAGTGAAGACGATCAGCAAGCTATCCAACGGTAACCTGCTGAGTACATTAAATGCGACTGACAGAAAGTACAGCAGACTGTACTGTAGCAGTTGCAGGGAGCCGTTCCAGAAATTGGGGACCAGAACTCGAGGACTGCAGATTTCTGTCTCATCTTCAACGGGCAGACATTCAAATCCAAGAGTATAAATAGAAGACTAACTGAAGATCAAAGAGAGACTTGCACAATTCAAGATCACATCTATAGAGCAAGATCCATCAGTTGAGTCGTCTGATCACAAGCGAAGTCATTTGTTGACGAAGCTTTTCGTTGAAGAACAGAGAACTTGCGTTGTCTGTCTGAGTGACTTTCAACTGAGAAAAGAAAGGAGTGTATATCCATCTTTGTGAAGTGATATAGCTTCTTAGTGTAGGTTTTCTTTGTGAGCTCCTATACTGAAAATAGCGTGAGGAGTGTAGATCCGTCTGTGTGAGTGATCTAGCTTCGGAGAGTAGGATTTCTGTGTGATTTCTTACTGCGCACTTGTGTCCATTTCATTTGTTGTTTGGCGCAAGCATTGTATACTGATTACTTTGTGTTTTCTAGTATAACCCAAGATCTGTGTGACTTGGAAGAGTGGACTAAAGGATTTTTATCCATATAACCACTATAAAAATTATCTGTGTTTGTTTCATAGTTTCTTTACCTTGCTTACTTTCGAAAGAACTCAAACATACGAACTGAACAAAAGATTTTAAAAGGAGTTGGAAAACTGGGGATAAAATCTTTTAAGTGAGAAAACTTAAAGAGGAACAGATTGGTTGAAAAACACTTGATAAATCCGCTGCCAACTAGTTTCTAAAACTCTGATATTTCATCTGAATCAGCTGAGTGAAATCAGATGAGTGGTCAACTCTGCTGCTCAAAGCTTTGTGCGCGAACAGCTTAGTAGTCTTACGAACTGCTGATCAGCTTAGTCTGCTGACAGAAAAAGTTAGAGAAAAAGTTTTAAAGTTTTATGAGATCTATTCACCCCCCCCCCTCTAGATCTCATCTGACCACTTTTGGGACCAACAAAATAAGTGAAAACAAGTTAAACTTTAACCGACAAAAATAAGGTGAAAGTGGAAGAAAATGGTTTAAATTGAAAAAAAGATCGACGGAAAAATGGGAAAACAACGAAAAATGGTATAGTCGATAAAAAAGGCGAAAAAAATCTCTAAAAGAATAAAACAGCGAAAACATACGAGTAGATGAAACTTCGGGTGAAATTTATAAACAATGATGAAATTTGTGAAAAAATTGGTGAAACCAGTAAGAAAAAATGCTCGTGAAATCGTGAAAGTTCGTGGGAAATTTATGATAAACGGATAAAACATGTGTCGTTAATGAAAAACGGATAAACTTGACATGAAAACTACTATGATGGAATGAAATAAATAATGTTCTTTTAATCTTATTTTAGAACCAATTTTATTAGAAGTAATAACTATAATAACTACATTAGTCATAATTTAATATTTTACTACACCTAAGCCATATTTTTTTTATAAACCAATAATTATCAATAAAAATATATTTCATAAAAAATAAATGATCAGTCATAAATATACTCCGTTATGATATATTATGACATAAAAATGGCTAATTTTATTCTAACTAATGAAAAATACCCATATAATTAAAATTAGACACGTACAACGTACGTGCACTTTTCTAGTATGATAAAAAATCAGAATATTGTTGTTTGAATAAGATTTTGAATCCGATTTATATACGTATATGTTAATATTCTAGTTTTAACGCGAAAAAAGAATCCAAAAATTATATTTTCAAAATAATTTTAGTTAGACCGATTACTCAGATTTTATAAAAGTATGAGCGGTAAAAAATTGATTCTTAATTTAGTACAATAATAGCTAAATTTGAAACAGAAGGCCTGGACTTGTAATTACAAGTGCTCTTAGTTAGAAGTTTTGGTACTTGACCATTTTTTTTCACATTTGATGCAATTGAAGTTGAGATGTCTGCCAATAAAATATTCTCGAAAGCAAAACTTTTTTGGTACCAAAAAGGGCAGGCTGTGCAGCTGATTTCGTACTTGACAAATCCTAATCATTCTTGATTTACTTCTTAATTATCACATCGTTTAATTTCCTCTTGTTTAGTTATATTTCTATAGATCTTTATTTATTTATTTTTTGTATTTTTTACATATGTAACGTGTGCACTAAATTGTTGCGTAAGAACATTCAACAGATGATGTATTTACAATTATGAGTTAAATTGAACAACAAATCAAAAATGATGGAGTACTGTTGTGTATCTGTTAGTAAGTTGCTCATTACAATTGTCTTATTAAGGGATTAAGCAATATTTTTCATTTCTCTCAATAAACTAGTCTATTAATTGGATCACACGGCCATTTGCGAACGAGATATTTACGGATGACTTCAGATTGAATGTCATAATCTAAGATTCCATTTTCGACGATTGAAACAAGACTCTCTTTGTAATAACACTGCAATGACCTTGTAGTATGGGCAACTTCTCTTTGTTCAAGTCTAATATTTCTTGTGGTATGTGAATCAAGATCATACACCATTAACTTTGGAATGTGATAAGTACCGGCTGATTCAAAAAGCTGTTTATTCTTCCAAAACCCCAGTGGAAATTCGAACTCGAAAGGTAAAACACAAGTCAACAATTTTGTCCAACACCCTTTTTCTTTCATTACCCACATGTCAATTTGTTTGTCATTAACGTTCTTATCGTAAGAGAACAAGACAAGAGAATCATTATATAAACCTAGCTCTCCATGCGCTCTTGATCTGACGATCTCGGGCATCTCGATTTCTTGGAAGACTTCATTGTGCATGTCAAACGCAAGAACACTAGAAATAATGCTATGCCCAATGTTTTTATTTATTTTGCTTTTCTTCCAATAATAAAACCCATTTAAGAATGTAGTGCCACATTGAGTTTCGGATACACAAGCGTAAGTCTCAAGAAGGACTTTGTCTTCGTAATATTTCCAAGAATCGTTTCTCGATGAATAGACGGCATAACAAGGTATTAGGTTCTGCGAAAGATGACCTGCACCGATAATCAAAACAATCTTGAGTTCATTACTCAAAGGATCTATACCAAGACCGATTTCATCAATATTACGCAACTCTTGTGGAGGATAAGGAAGTGGTCTCATTCTTCTAGTTGCCGGGTTCCACATGGCCAGTCTATGAGCCGTATTAACCACACAAAATATCCCGTTGCAAGAGCCACAAAGAGCCTTAATTAGCCCAGGAAGTTTTAGATGATCTGGCTCCTCGTGTCTTTCTAGTGTTTCATCTTGAATATATGCAAAAGCATAGTACTCACCATATCGTTCATTTCTCAACCCAATTGCATGCAAATAAACAATGAAACGAGTACAATTTCTCTCGTGATATAACTGTCTGCGTACGAAACTTGGGCTTTTTATGATAGCATGCCATTGCTTGCAAACTGACCTGAACTGCAACAATGATTTCACAGGTAACCACAATGAGATCTCAATGATAAGATCCTCCGGAAGAGTACAATTTCTCTCATGATATGACTTATTCAAAACAAACATACATCACCTTAAGAAAACAAACTACAAACAATCTGACTTCTAATATTGTGATGTGGAAATATAAATCATAAGGGTATTTTAGTAATTACCAAATTCCTGATTATTAAAATACTTAAACAATAATTACATTTATGACGTTCATTAAAATGACCATCCTACCCCTAGTTAATTTTGGACTTAGTGGAGACTTTTCCTCTCCACCTAATTGATGGTGGACTTCTCATCTCCCCCATTTAATATGAGACTCTTCACCTCCTCACTTTTACCTATAAATACTACCCTCATTTTCATTTGGAGGGGAAGTTGCCAGAAGTGTGAAGACTAGTTGAGTAGTTTCCTCAAAGTTCGTCCCGTGACGTCAGAACGAGAGGGGAAAACGATCAAGATAGCAGGAGGTCTTCTCGAAGAGACCCTTGATCATTTTCACGCAACATCATTTTTGGCGCCGTCTGTGGAAAATTTCTGATAGGCACGTTGAGATGGCGGACGAGAATAAGGAAAACCGATGGATGGAAGAACCCGAGGGACCACCTGAAGGAGGAAAAGACGTGGTAGAAGGCGCACCAGATCCAGCCTATATCCGGAAGCAACCCCTGATGCGACACCTGTAGCACCCACAATTCAAATGACTCAGGAGAGGCTCGATGCAATGGCAGCAACAGTTGCCGCACGAGCAGTCGCACAGTGTGGATGAACAACGACGGACGCGCATTTCACCTGAATTCCATCACAGGGAATCAGGAGCAGCAACCAGAGAAGAACAAAGGCTTTTCTTTCAGGTGTGGAGGTGAAGTCAAATTTAGAGAAGGTGCAATGAGCAATCCAACTGGAGGAGGCACAAAAGTCAATCCAGCTGGAGAAGGTGCACAAGGCAATCCAACTGGAGGAGGCGCATCAGGCAATTCGACTGTAGAAGGAGGCGCAAAAACTCAGATGCCTGATCCTGAAGCAGCTCCTGAAGCGTCAAAAATTGAATCAGCCCCTGATGTTTCAAAAGCTGAAACAGCGCCTGAGGAGCCAAAAAATTAAGCAGCACCTGTTGTGTCAAAAACTGAAGCAGCGCCTGAGGTACCGAAAAATTAAGCAGTGCCTAATACGCCAAAAGAAGAAGCAGTGCCTGAGGTGCCGAAAAAAATAACTAGCGCATGATGCGCCAAAAACTGAAGCAGCACCTGAGGCATAAAAAATTGAAGCAGTGTCTGGTGTGACAAAAATTGAAGTAGGGTCTGATGCAAAAAGTTGAAGCAGCGCTTGAGGCGCAGAAGAATAAAACATCTCCTGATGCGTCAAAAATTGAAGAGGTGTCTGATGCGCAAGCACCAAACTTTGAAGCAACACCTGAGGCGCCATCCATAGCACCCACAATGACTCAAGAGATGATGGATGTAATGGCAGCAACGATAGCCGCACGAGCAGTCGCATAATATGTGGTTGAGCAGCAACAAGTGCATGCTTCACCCATGTTCCCTCACTGGGCATCATGAGCAGCAGCGAGAGAAGAACTAAGACCGAGGGAAAAACAAAGTCTAGGGCAACCTTGGAATGATGAAGAAGTTAATAGTAAAGATCCAGCAAGAGAAGTAGGAGAACCATATGCAACCATAACCCTAACGAGAAGAAGTCAATTTGCACCAACAGTGCTTTTAGAAACCTTACCACAAGGGTCCAGGGTCCCAAGCTTCACAAAATGCGATGGAATGGGAGATCCCAGAAGCATCCAGATAAATTTGAGGCCAAGACGGATCTATATGCAATGAGCGATGCAGCCACCTACAAAAAATTTCGCACAACTTTAGCGAAGAGTGCCCTCACATGGTTTAACCAGCTGCTCACGGGTGCAATTACTAACTTTGAGCAAATGAGTAAATGCTTCCTTCATCAATTCTCCATGAACATGAAGACACAAAAAACCACAATGCATTTGTTCATTGTGACGCAAAGATCAGAAGAACCACTAAGAGAATATATACAACATTTTACTAATGCAGTTCTGGAAGTACCTTAAGTAGATCCAGAGCTCCTCACAAGTATACTCCAGCAAACACTGCTAGATGAATGCCTGAAGGGGTCTTTGGCAGGAAAACCCCCAACGACTCTTGAATACTCTTAGCAAGACCAAAGAAGTTCATCAGGAGTGGTTCGGTGCAAGGAAGACATGATGACAGTTTGCTCGGAGCAGGCATTATCAACGTGATATATAGAGGAACAGCTGAAGGAGATTCAGCAAGTGCTAGAAAAGCTTTGTTGAGTTCAGAAAAACCATTTCCAGAACTCCCACTATAAGCGGAGCAGCAGATTCAACAAACTGAGAAGAACATCGATTCTATCACATTTGATGAAAAAGATTCAGCAAACGGGCAATTACCTACCCTGAATGACGCCCTCGTGATCTCTGCTATTTTTGCAAATTATTGTGTGAAGGAAATATTGATTGATACCGGAAGCTCAGTAGATATAATCTTTTACAATGCATTCAAGCAGCTGAATATTGACACTGCCGAATTCAACAAAGTTAACAATGCACTATCAGGATTCGCAGGAGAAACACTAGGAACATTAGGAGAAGTCGTGTTGCCCATCTCATTGGGAAAACTGTCCGAGAAAGGCTACAAGAATTGTGAAATTCTTGGTGGTTAAGGCACCCTCCGCTTATAACATGATATTGTGAAGACCCAGCTTCAAATCTTTTCAAGGCTCTATCTCCACATACTATATGAGGATGAAATTTTCCACAACGAACAAAGTGGAAGAAGTGATTTGGATCATATAATATCTCAAGAACATCATACCAATATCCTAGAGAATTTTGGTAGATCTCAATCAAATCCTATTGACGCGAATCAATTAATAAGTGAAGATGCAATTATCAAAAAGAGAAGGTCAAAAACAAGAAAAGAAAATCAGAGGATCTACAGGTGGAGGTAGTGAAAAGAAAATTATCATGCTGCATAATCGCTAAGATTCAACTATAAAAGTTGTCATGTCAATGAAAGTTTAATGAGATCTGCTACCTAATTTTGTCTGCCACTTTGAAGAAAAATAAAAAAGAGTCAGATTTTCAATATTTGATATATCAAAAGGGAAGAGAAGAACTACACCTCTAAAAAGGGGTCAGATTAAAAAAGTCCCAATAAAAGGGCATTACACCTCTAAAAAGGGGTCAGATTAAAAAAGTCCCAATGAAAGGGCATTACACCTCTAAAAAGGGGTCAGATTAAAAAAGTTCCAATAAAAGGGCATTACACCTCTAAAAGGGGTCAGATTAAAAAAGTCCCAATAAAAGGGCATTACACCTCTAAAAAGGGGTCAGATTAAAAAAGTTCCAATAAAAGGGCATTATACCTCTAAAAGGGGTCAGATTAAATAAGTCTCAATAGAAGAGCATTACACCTCTAAAAGGGGTCAGAATGAAGAAACACCTTCAGACCGAAGGTGGAATAAACAACTCTTCAAAGGAGCATCACACCTCTAAAAGAGGTCAAACAAAAATGCTTTCATAGCGAAGACAAAAAGAAACACTCCAAAAGTGCTACACCTCTAAAAGGGGTCAAAAAGAAACTCTCCAAAAGTGTAACACCTCTTAAAAGGAACAAACAAAAACTCTTTCATTTCGAAGGCATAATAATTCTTCTACAATGACAAGATGTTGTACAAACAACTCTAATGGAAATGCAATGTATACATATGTAGGTGAAATATCACAAGTCCAAAAGCAACTGAGATCAATCACAAGTTACTAACCATACATCAAAGAAAATAATCAAAACAAACATAAAAACCAAGGTACATATAGAAAAACCCACTCCCGAAATCCAAGTACTTATTCGAGAAATATTTTGTCGAGCCTAGGCAAGAAAGCCTCGGTCGAACTACTGTCGAGGCAAGAACGCTTTGACAGAACTTCTGCTCAGACAAAAACTCCTCAGCAGAACTCCTGCCGAGGTAAGAACGCCTCGGCAGAACTCCTGTAGAGACAAAAATGCCTCGGCAGAACTCTTGCCGAGGCAAGAATCCTTCCTCAAAACTCCTGCCAAAACAAAAATGCCTCGGCAGAACTCCTGCCAAGGCAAGAGTGCCTCGGCAGAACTAACGCCTCGGCAGAACTCCTGTCGAGGCAAGAATGCTTCAGCCAAACTACTGTCAAGACAAGGATGCCACGGCTAAACTACTGGCGAGGCAAGAATGTCTCGGCCCAACAACTTCTAAAGGAAAATATCATGTTGATGTTTTGAAAACTATAAGCTGAAGAATCTATTTGAAAAGTTAACTCATGAAAGGATTCGCTCTTGAGAAGAAAAATAATTATCCTATAATAATGTCACATCATTTTAACATGAAATGATGTTCTATTAAGTATTATTATTACTTAAATTCCACAAGTAAATATTATTTGATATTTACATATGGAATTGGGGGGCTTATGATGTGGATATATAAATCATAAGGGTATTTTAGTAATTACCAAATTCCTGATTATTAAAATACTTAAACAATAATTACATTTATGACGTTCATTAAAATGACCATCCTACCCCTAGTTAATTTTGGACTTAGTGGAGACTTTTCCTCTCCACCTAATTGATGGTGGACTTCTCATCTCCCCCATTTAATATGAGACTCTTCACCTCATCACTTTTACCTATAAATACTACCCTCATTTTCATTTGGAGGGGAAGTTGCCAGAAGTGTGAAGACTAGTTGAGTAGTTTCCTCAAAGTTCGTCCCGTGACGTCAGAACGAGAGGGGAAAACGATCAAGATAGCAGGAGGTCTTCTCGAAGAGACCCTTGATCATTTTCACGCAACATCATATTGAAATATCATATAAATGATTTAGTGTGATACGTATGCCTGATAAAATGATCCTCCCCCTACTTCTATGTTTGCTCCTGTTTTTAGTACAAATATAAATCAAAAGTATATAAGTTTTTAATAATTTATATTCTCAAATGCAATCCTTCATATTTATAATAGATTGGCATGGAAATTCATTTTATCACTTGCACGTGTAACAATGGTAAAATATTTGTTTACAAGGTCATTAAAAATATTTTACTCGTATGATTAGCATTTAATCCCATTTAATCCCCTTTAAATTTTGTGGTACAATTTCACAATCTAAAGTTGACATTCATATTTCGAAATTCATTTGTGGAGTTATAATAGTAGAAAAATATACACCCACATTTTGTTGGGATTTTATACGTGAATAAAATCAGTTTACAATAAGGAATTGTGTCTGTTCAATCCGAATAGTTACCCTTTCTTAAGAAAATTATTTTTGCAAGCCTTAGTCTCATTTTTTATTTTTGTGTGTTGATTCAAGTGTTCTATATACTATTTTGAAGATCGAAGTAAGCATTTTTTACTAGTTTTACATTTCTATATAATTTGATTTTATTAGAGTTAATATATCATATATGATAAATAAAATATATATTTGATCTATGCTAAGATTTAAGTTAAAAATATTTTTATGAAATATTTATGTACACATATTGTTAAACATCAATTGTGGTCATGTCTCTATAAAAATGCACACATGCATCCAAGCATTGCACGCTCGTATAGCATTTAAGTTTCCCTGTAATTATGTATGTTCCCGAACTAAAATTTTAAAACTTTCGATAGTTAAAACACAAGGCATGTTATATTTGATATGACATTAATTTAGAACTGATTAATTATCTGGATAAAATGAATGTTCAAGAATTCTTCTAGAATTTGATTAATGGAGATTTTAATTAAGAGCTTAATAGTCCGTAGACTAATTAGTTTCCATATTTAATAATTACAGGAAAGTGAAAAGGGAAAAGAGAAGGAAAATAGTAATTTTTTTTTTAGAAGAAAAAAATATTAAGTTGTTATAATTAAAAAACTTGACCAATTAAACAATAAGGGTATTATGGGAATTTAAAAAACTTAGATTTTATGACATTTAATTAGAATGGGCAGTATAGGAAACTGCAAAATTTTGTTCTCACAACAACAATTATCACTCGCCCTGACAATATTGCTAGTTATAATAAAATGTGCTCCTAATTATCTTGGATACATTCACTAATTTTACAAACTAAATTAAGATAAATGAAAAAATTGGTGAAAAAATTGGTGGTTCATTTATATTTATTAAAGAGAAGCGAAATTGAGCATTCCGATTAAAAAATGGAGGCTTCAGATATTGATATACCTCTGCCCTCGGGAGATAATAAAGTTCAGATATTCAAATTAGGTAATTTATTACATTTATTTGCCCCGTGTTTCCATTTCCATTGATTTTATTTTGCAGAAATGTGATGATTTTGGTATCAAGTCTCAGTCCTCCTGCCACTTACTATTACCACTCTTTTCTTTTAGCTTCAATTACTAATCTTGTATTTCTTTATTCTTTTTATCTGCATTCATCATTTTAATTTTTTTTTCAAACTAAGAATTTGAAAATGACAATGAGATTGGGAAATACTCATAACCAAATCTTCAAGGTTTTATCAACATGTTCTTTAATTTCTCAGAGGGGGGGAAAAATTAGATGAGTTTTGAAGGGTCATATATGTTTTCTCTATATATATTAATTACCATTTATCAAAAGTGCATAATTCAAATCATAAAAAAAAAATGAAGATTGCAAGTAAGTTAGTTTTCTCAATAGCTATTCTTCTCTTTATGTTTCAAGCTTTCTTCAAGCAACAAAATTGTGATCACATGAAATTTGTTATGACTTGGGTACCTACCTTCTGCGCCCTACCTACATCTCAGTGTAAAAGTCCCATGCCACAGGTGTTCACCTTGCATGGACTCTGGCCCGGAGGCTCCACTGGAGAGACATTGAAGTGCAACGATAATGACCCACGCAGAAACTTGGATGCATTGGTAATTTAGTTTAATTTTAGTTGAATCCTATGATAAGATTAACATATATGCATGTCTTGGTATTTTTGTTTTTAAGTTGCCGATTATATATAATAATTATGTTTCTTTTTTATTAACATGCAGTTTAAGAGCTTAATGTCACGGACTTAAACTTCTCGAAAGTAACCGTGCGGCACTTAGCCACTAACGCATCTAGCGATCATTCCGCCCCTCTGTCGAATTCGGCTAAGTTAGCCTCGCCTTGTCCCTAAGAAGGTTGTTGAGTAAGTTGGAAAGAAAGAAAATTGCACAAGTGAGAACTTAAGGAATGCTCTTATATTCAATACTTGGAGAATGCTTGGATTGATTACAAATGAAATGCCTACTTCTATTTATACTAGGAGCCTTCCCCTATGGATGGCTAGGATTTACTTAATCCAAGGGCTAAGAATCAATCTCTAGACCCTTCTACAAAACTCCTACCAAACTAGAACTATGTACAAGTTTCTACAATTATCTAGAACATCCCACAATGTTCTAGCACCTACTACATCTAAGTTTCTAGAACCTTCTAGAACCTTCTTCATTCTTCTAGAAGGTTTCCCACCCCTCTAGAATATTCTACATACTTCTAGAATATTCCGAATCCTTTCGGAACCTTGTAGAATATTCCGGAGCCTTCCGGAATCTTGTAGAACATTTTGGACCCTTCCAGAACCTTCCGGCTTCTTCTTGGCCCTTCCGGAACTATGCGGAACTCTCCCGAACGTCCTCGACATGCGTGGAAGTCCCTAGAATCCTCCGGAACCTCCACTACAAGAAAAACGGGAATTTCCGACGGATTTTCCCACTGATTTCGAGCAAAATTTTCCGACGGATTTCACTCGTCGGAAAATCCGTCGGTAAAAGTGGCGTGGGAAAATTTCCGACAGATTTTCCCACGGAATTTCCGACGGAAATTATCCATCGGAAAATCTGTCGGAAATTTTCCGGCAGCCCTGGCCGGCGTTTTTTCCGTGCAGTTTCCGACGGGTTAATTCCATCGGAAATTGTATATTTTCCGACGGAATTATTCCGTCGGAAATATTATTAAATTGTATTTTTTCCGGCGGATTAATTCCTTCGGAAATAATAACAATTTTTTTATTTTTTCCGACGGAAAAGTTCCGTCGGAAATTTATAGGTCTTTTTCTTATATTTTTCGACGAAAAATTTTCCAGGAAAAAATTAAAATTCAAAATTTCAAAATTATCCAAACCTACTAATTAAAAACATAATCAATTAAGATGTATTTAAATTACAATTGACATCGTAGATACAACAAAAACTAAATATAAAAAAACAGTGGGCTTTGGCACGAGTAAGTTGAATACTCTTTCACAACATAATCAATTAAGATGTATTTAAATTACAACTGACATCGTAGATACAACAAAAACTAATTATAATAAAACAGTGGGCTTTGGCACGAGTAAGTTGAATACTCTTTCACAATTGTTCGATTATATATAGTGCCATTGTAACCTAACTATCTCACCAATGAGTCCATTGTTGCTTCACCATTTGACGCTGATTCAATGGCCTTTCGTACTCATTTCTTCTCCCCTCCTTCCTTAACTATATGTAAGAAAAAAAAATTATATGTCAAATTACTGAGAACTGATATCATAACAAAAAAATAACTCATGTTAGCAGCAAAGTTACCTGGAGCAGTTCCTTTTCTCGAGATGCTTTCCATTGTCAAAATTGTTCCGCTTCTTGTTTAATCTTGTGTTGCAATTGTACCAACAAAACAAATTTAAATAATAAGAGACTTGCATTTTTAAGAAATAATAAAATAGATGGCAAATATTGAGTAAGGAAAAGAATAATTTGACGACCTTTTGCGCCTTTATGCACTGTATTTCCTCTTGTAATTTTTTTTGGCTGCTTCATCACTCTTCTGTTTCTGTTTTATAAGTTGAACCTGATTCTCTTGTTTCTTCTTGAGATCTTGTATCTAAAGTATAAAAATTACAATATTAAGGATATTTTATGACAAATAGATTGCTATACTAAAATGTACCAAGACTTAAGAAGAAATATAATAAACCTGAAATTCAAGCACTTTTAGTTTGTGGGCATGCACATCTTGAAGTTTATGCGCTTGTCCATCAGAATTAGCAGAAAGGTTTTCAACTTCTGTCAGTAATCAATCCCTCCCACTCTGCATCCATTAAATATATTAACAAGAAAGGTAAATAATTATCAATAATGAGAAAATAATATCATCATACAATAATTTGTGTTCTTGGTATGAGACCTGAATGGTCCTTTTTTCCTCCTCAAATTCCATAATTTTCTTTCTGAAATGTTGCTTAAGAGCTGTGGTAACATATCCTCCAACTCGTTTCACCTCTGACTGCAATATTTAGTTATATAATATAGGAGAAAAGTAGTTTTATAAAATAAATTTTGGCAGTAGATTTTTTCCTTTGATTACCTCTTCCTGCTCCAACTGTCGATTTAACTCACTCAATTCTTTATCCAAATTATTCTGCAAATAGGTATGCTCCAACTCTTTCACTGTATCATCATCAACAAGTCTGAAGTTTATCTATGCAATGTTCATTATGCTTAAGAAATGAAGAGTAATGCCAAAAAAGAATTTATTTTAAATAACAAAAGAAAACAATAATTAGATTATAAATTTATTTTAAATAAACTAAATCATTTTGTTAACCTATATTGTTACCTTCAACTCAACATCAGGTGAGATCGGAATTGTTTCACCAGTTTCCGAGGTTTGGATAAAGCCAATTTTTCCACGAAGTTATTCTAGCATACACGAATATTATAAGTTAGTTAATAAAGCATAACACATGTCATTCAACTAATTTAAATGTTTGTTGAACTCAATAAATTAATAAAAAATTTAGTCCCTTTCTCTCATTGGAGTTGGTCACCACTCATTAATAAAAAATTAAAAAGTAATCATCATTATAAAATGTATTTTTGACATTTTACCATAAAAAATATACAATTATGAGATTCTTAATATGTGTAAAAAGTAAGAATGTACCAATTAATTTGAAAATGAGGGAGTACATTCAAACTCTTCAAAGTAGTCAATTTTCTACTCATCAATTTTTGGTTTGAAAAAGCAATTACTTGAACATTAAAAAATCTTCATAAATAAGTTCAAGTGTTTCAAAGTTACAAACTCACAGAAATTCGCTCAAATCGAAAACGGTTTTTGAAGAACACTACATTCCTTGTTAAATCAATCAAATGATTACTGCAAAATTTGTTTAATCAATTAAGATCATTTCTAATCTTTTCTTTGTGTCCATAAAACTCGAAGATCATTTACAGTATTATTTTATATCTTTCGGATAAAGCTACTAAAATAAACTCAAACAATTATTTACAGTAGTATTTTCCTTTTATATCTTTAGGATTAAGCTACTAAAATAAACTCAAACCACACAATTAAGGAAAGCAAAACCGTGGCCTAATCAGTTGAATTTCAAAAACTGACCAAAACACAGTAGAAATCATTAAATCAACCAAAGCAGAAGAAAAATTAAGGAATGGGACTTACCAATTCGCTCTAAGACGTCGACGTGCTCCCAATGTGTTTATTGCTGATTTAGTGGTGCGTGGCCGTGGCTGATTTGGAGCTTAAGCACGAGCACAAACCTAGCAGCTGTAAACTGAAATTAGCAGTCAATTATCAATCAATTAGCAGCTGTAAACTGAAATTAAACTAATAACAAACTGATGAACTGTAAAAAAATAATTGGAACGGAGGAAGTAATAAAGAATCCATCTTAAAACATACAGAACATCTTCTACACTAAAAAAAATTGAGCCCCTGCCAACAAATATGCGTATACGTATACAATCACAAAAAAATATACGTATACATAGACGTATACTTACGTACCAGTCGTAGACAGTAGGTGAATTAGGCTCTGGCTTGTCGAAGTAATTAGTTCCAATATTCTCTACCAGCCCAAAAACAGAGCATAAAATTGCGTGCCATCGGAATTCGGAGCTGTGCCGTCGCAGGTTCTGGTGGTGAACGGCTGTCGCGGGTTGAGAAGAGATGAGAGTTGTGCCGTCGCGGGTTGAGAGGAAATGGGAGCTTTGCCGTCGCGGGTTGAGAGGAAATGGGAGCTTTGCCGTTGGGTTGAGAGGGAGAAGGAGAAAGGGGAAGTGGAGGAGTGGTGGTGCCACCGGAGGGGAAATGGAGGCTGCGGCGGCGGAGGAAAGATGGACGGAGGGCGGCACTCTTGAGATGAAAAGGGAGGGCGGCGCTTGAGATGAAAAGAAAAGGGTCAAAATGAAATGGGGGGCGGATCTAGGGTTTAGTTAGGGCAAACCCAATGCTAGGGGCTAGGGGTCGAGCTCCGGAGCTCCCTAGCTGCCCCTGCCCCTGCCTCCACCCCCTTATCCAAATCCAACCTTGGGGCTTTTCATTTTATTTAATCTCAATTTAATTCTTCCCCACTCTCATCATTATAATAATTATATAATAACAATACTAATAATAATAATACTATTACTAATAATAATAACAAATATAATAATTTTAATAATAATAATAACATTCATTAAATTGCCGGAGTACAACACGAAAATACATCATCGAATTAAAAAATGTCCTACCATGCAACAAAGGAAAATTATATTTTCAAAGTAATTGAAAAATTATATTTTTCAAATATTATATAACCACCTATATTCTAATTAAATGGTTTAGTTGTAATTTAATTTTTAAAATGAAATTAAAATTTCTATTAAATTAATTAAGATGTCATAAAAAATATGAACAATAAAAGTTAAACAAAAATTTTTTAACTAAAAACTATATCACAAATTACATAAATATACTACACTATTAAATAATAATACATACATTAAAAATAAAATCAAAAAACAAAACTAAATAATATATATATATATATATATAAATAAGCGGACAAAAAAAAAATTTAATCAGGGGACGCCACATGGCGTCCCCTGATTGCTGCCTGGGCGCACGCGCCCAGGCAGCTGGCAGGCGCTTTGACGCGCCTGCCGGGGTGGCTGGGGAGCTCCAAGGAGCTCCCCAGCTACCCCATGCTCCACCTCCAGCCCAACCCCCAGCCCAACCCCCTCCATTAATTTCCAGCACCTCCAGGCCCACCCCAAGCCCAACCCCCTCCATTGGGTTTGCCCTTATGCATTTCGGAAATTTTTTAACTTTTTTTTTTTGGGAAAATTAAAAAAATTATTTGTAAATTAGTATTCATGTTATTTATAATTTAAATTGTTATATTTTCTTACTTTTTAATTCAAAATTATTCGAAATTAAAATTTGTAACTTTAATTGACCAAAATCGAAATTATTGACCATATGGTTATATACATTGAGACATATGATTATGTACTTTGAAGATTATTTGAAATTAGATGTCTCAATTCTCAAATCGTAACGGTAATTGATCAAAATCGAAATTATTGACCATAGGGTTATGTACATTGAGGTTATTCGAAATCAAATTGATCAATTCTTGGTTTTTTAACGTTAATTGGCCAATATCGAAATTATTGATCATAGGGTTATGTACACTGAAGTTATTCGAAATCAGATTGATCGATTCTCGATTTTTAAAATTTAGAAAAAGCATATTATTGTTGTTTTTATTTGTATCCGGTCATGCCAAGTTTGAATTCGGTTAAATTTGGTTAAAACAGGTGAAAAATAATGAAAAACATAGGAAAATGGTTAAATCGATTAATAACAAGTTAAGTCGGAGAATTGTTAGTGAAAAACGAGTTCACTTGAGGTTATTCGTAATCAAATCGACGTTTGACTCGAAATTAATTAATTAGTCACTAATTTAAAATTGTTGACTATATGGTTACGTACATTGATGTTATTCTCAATCAGATAGATTAATTCTCGATTTGTAACGTTAATTGACAATGTCAACATTGTTGACCTTATGGTAATGTACATTGAGGTTATTAGAAATCAAACCGATATTTTACTCAGAATTATTTAATTAGTCACTAATTCAAAATTATTGACTATATGATCATGTATATAGAGGTTATTTGCAATCAGATCAATCCATACTCGATTTGTAACGTTAATTAACCAATGTCAACAATGTTTAGCTAAGATGGTTATGTACATTGATGTTATTCAAAATCAAATCGATATTTGATTAGAAATTAATTAGTCACTGATTCAAGATTATTGACTATGTGGTTATGTGCATTGATATCATTCGCAAATTGATCGATCGATTCTCAATTTGTAAAGTTAATTGACCAAAGTGGTTTAAATCAATAAAAAAAATGGTGGGAAATGAGTTAAATCAATCAATAAGAGTTTATGCCGATGAAATTTGTGTAATAAGTCAAAGAAAGTTAGTGAAAAACGAGTTAAATTAATCAATAAGGGTTTAAGTTGATGAAATTTGTGAAAATACCAGTAAAATTAGAGGAAAAATGGGTTAAATTAGAAACATGGTGGATAATGAGTTAAATCAATCTATAAGGGTTGAAATCGATGAATTTTGTGAAAATACGAGTTAAATTAGTGAGATATGGTTATATCGATTAAATTAGGAAAAAAATAAGCCGAAAATAATTTATATCGATCAAGAATGGTTTCTTTTTTTATTTTCTAAAATTTGGAAAATATTTTTTTTATTTTCGTTTATTTTTCGACGGATTATATCCGTCGAAAAATAGTTAATTTTTTCTATAATTTTTCGAAAATATATAATATATTTTTAATTAATTTTAATTATTTTCAATAAATAATTTTATTTATTTTCCCACGGATTTAATTCGTCGGAAAATTAAGTATTTTATTTTAAATTAGATTTTAATTCATTTCCGACGGAATTAATCCGTCGGAAATATTTAATATATTTTTTAGTTTAGTTTTAATTATTTTCCGACGGATAAAATCCGTCGGAAATATCTAATAAATATTTTGATTTATTTTAATAATTTTCCGACGGATTATTTCCGTGGGAAAATTAATTATTTTATTTTTAATAAATTTTAATTCATTTCCGACGGATAAAATCCGCCGGAAATATATAATATATATTTTTATTTATTTTTAATTATTTTCCCACGGATTTAATCCGTCGGAAACTTAATTATTTTATTTTTAATTAAATTTTAATTCATTTTCCGACGGACTTGAACTTCCGTCGGAAAATCCGTCGGGAATTTCCGTCGGATATTGGTTCATCGGAAAATCCGTCGGAAATTTCCGACGGATATTGGTTCATCGGAAAATCCATCGGAAATTTCCGACGGATTCTATTCCGTCGGAAAATTTCCATCGGAAAATCCTGCTTTTCTTGTAGTGCTCATAGGGCCTGTTTGGTTCTCCAAAACATCCAGGGCAGCCCCTGTGACGCCATAGTGCCACCCGATCGACGGGTTATGTCTTGCCGTACTGCCTTCCCGTCGGCCGTATAAGTCCATGTCTCACCCGGGTCGCGCCCCGGGTGACACGCTGCGCGCTCGGCAAGCCCTCCAGCCTTGCCTACAGTCCCGTGATGTCCCTTTCGGCCTTTGCATCGGTCAAATGCATGCCTTGCTCGCTCGGCCCCCGTGGTCGGGCAAAGTGTTGGGGCATGACATTAAGTCCACAACTTGAAGATGCATGGCCTTCTGTTACGAACCTCGGAGATAAAGATTTGTGGTTAGGCGAGTACTCGAAGCATGGTTGTTGTGCCGAACCCACTGTGGATGATACCCTTCTATACTTCACTGAAGCAATACAAAAGAGGAAAGACATCCAGTTGCTAGAATCCTTTGTTGATGCATCGATATTTCCATCCGATCATATAGTTTATACAAAAACGTATATTATCACTGCCGTACAGGCTGTGATTGGTCAAAATATTGTCATATATTTATCATGTAAGGATTTCAACACCACGCACGTCTCATTGTATGAAGTGTATGTTTGCTTAGATCGGACCCTGACACACATTGTTTCGTGTCCTTATAATACGAGGCTTAGAGGTTGTTATAGCAACGTAGATATTCTACTTCCTCTCGCTGCTCCTAAGTGATGCAAATGCAAATTAAGTATGAATAATGTCTTTTGTCTTTCAAAGGTTGTTAAGGGGTAAATTATGTCTGTTAGCATATTCTAAGTGATGATATGCAAATTAAGTTTACATATATAATGTCTTATTCTTATCTTTAAAGGTGGTTATATATATATCCTGTTAATTAACAAATTCTGCCTATGATATTGAATTTTGGATTGAAACAGAATTGGTTCTGGTATAAATTAAAACTAAATTATGTGTAGGAGTATTGATTCTTAAATTGATTAAATTTAATAATTCTTGTTGGAGTAAGGGCATCTCCAATCCTAAGCCATCAAAGTGGGTAATCAAATACTCATTTGATGACTGCTACAGTGTTTTGGGGCCTCTGCAAATGTTTTATATTCCAATGCACAACCATCAAAATGGAACATCAATTTTTTTCATTATTTAAAATTAAGTCAAATTGATATTAAAATAAAATTAAACCCATTAAAAAATGCAATCAAATATAAAAAGGAGACTAAAGTGTATATTATAAATATTATATCTTGCTAACTTTTTATATTATATCATATGATAAAATTTAAAAATGTCACGTGTCGATTTCATATCCATATAATATAATATATTTATATTATATCAAGATAGATAAGATTTTCCGATGCCACGTATCGATTTTTAAGTAGCCATCAAGATATCTGAACATATAACTTTTACCTTTTCTTCTTCTACTTCTCTTTTCGATCTAATATGAATCTTTGTAACTTTCTTTTTTCCTTTGATTTTAATTTCCTGTAATTTTTTTTATTTATCTAGATATGTTGCAAGTATAATTTTGTGATGAAAATGATGTTTAATTTATACACAAATTTTGCAACGGCTCTTTTTCAAAAAAAAAAAGTGACCGTTTCAATATTCTAGCCGTTGGTAGTGTTAAATTTTTCCTACCAAAATTTGGGGCCAAGAGGAATTGACCCTATTTTTGATGGCAAGAGCTCCTGGACATCAATTTGATGGCTCAAATAGGGCCTCCATTGGAGAGGTGTTTTTTTTATTTCAGCCATCAAATTGGAAGTTAATGGGTTTGATGTCCCATATGGGGTCTCCATTGGAGATGCCCTAAGAAGCAGAAGAGAAGAGAAGAGAAGAGAAGAGGGGTTGCTCATCTTTTGAAAATTTTCTGTTCTTTTTTACACCTTTTCACTGATTAATGTGTACAAATTTTAACAAAGATTAGGAAAATATTTAAGTGATCTCTTTTTCTTCTAAATCGAGCACCTCCAAAATTTCACAAGTCTGATGGGAAATGTTGTTAATGACAATAATAATAATAATAATAATAATAATAATAATAATAATAATAATAATAATAATAATAATAATAATGTAATTACGGTTGAAGAATAGTAATTACGATTAAAGACAAAAAGGTTACAGAGCTAGTAAAGACAAAAAGGGTACGAGCCTATAGAACAGAATAAATTCAAGTCTGTTTTGTTGATTATTTATTTCTGATGTGAGAGAGGTAGGAGGTGCAGACGACTGTTTCTTTAGGAGCTTTTTTGGAAACTTACCCTTGTTGGCTACCTTTGTACTATAACTTTTTCTTTTTTGGTACAAACTATCTGGCTATGTGTGAAACTATCATTTATGTGATTCGTGAAAATTGCAGAAAACGTGTCAAATTAAGTAGTGATTTTGAATTTTCCTTTCAAACTATATTATCTCACTAAATTTCATCCCGTAATTTAATAATCTTTTGAAAAATCATTCCAAACTAATTATTATTTTTGATTTTTCATCCCAAACTATATCAATCGTCGAATTTCGTTCCCTAATTTACCGCTTTGTATGAATTTAGTCTCAATATTAAATTTCTAATTTAATGAAAATGACGGTTCAATCTTGTAATTAGTTTGGATCGAATTCTGCAATATTATATAATTATTCATGTTAAAATTTACCAAGTCATGACACATAATTAAGCAGCCATGTGGTAATTTGACGGATAAATGCTCAATTTCCGTCTCATAATTAACGGTGAGATGATATTCCAAAATAATATTAAATTATGGGATGAGATTCGCCTAGTTGATATAGTATGGGACGAAAATTCAAAATCAATGATTAATTTGTGATGATTTTTGCAATTTTGTCTTTCATTTTTATGACATGTTAGAATTATTTTAAGCTGGACTGCCAATAGGTCGGATTCTGGTCGATTCAGATTTGGCTTTATTTATATTGGTTCGGATATTTTACGTATTGTGTTCGGATCTAGATTTTTGAATTAAGTGGATATTGGTCGGATATCCGATTTTTTTTGGGACCCAATAAAATTTTCTTTTAAAAATTAAATTAATAAATTTAACTAAAATAAGTTTATTATTTTTTTAATTTTATTTAATTTTAGCTCACGTGTTCAAACTTTCTTTACTAGTATTCATATTGTACATGAAAATATTAGTTAAATTGATGGTGAAATATTATTTATGATACTTATTTTTATAAAATATTATGTATATATACCATTTTATTTATTTATTAACGAATAAGGATCTTTAACATATTGAATTGTTTTAAATCCATATTCGTTACATGCGTTTTGAATTACATGGATCATGTTCATCTAATCTAACGGCAAAGTAGGAAATTCATGATCCGTGTAAAGTAGGTAGGTACACATTACATGATCCGATTATAATTATAACTGTAGATAGTATAAGTCAACTAGATGATTGCATCATGTTTTTTTAAATTTACAATAACATCAAATTTTATTTTGCACCATATTATTACCAATACAAGGGATCATAAAATATTTTTCAGTTCGAGGGACCTTACCAATCTAGATAAATTCCCCTTCATCAGTTTCTTGACATAGAATTTGGGGTTTTTTGCCCTTTATATTTCAAAATATGTGAAATAGGCATTTTGCACCCTTAAAATATAAATTTAGCACTTTACACCATCAAAATATAAATAATTCAGCATTTTGCACCCTTTTTTATTTTCCTCAAAAGACCTAGGGACAAAATAAAATAGCTAATTTATCTTTGATTTTTGGCACTTTGCACTCCCGAAAAATAAGAAATGGACATTTTGCACCCCCAAAATAGAATTGGCACTTATCATCCTCGAATTAAGAACAATTCATCAACTTGCATCCTCGAAACACGAGAAATGGACATTTTGAACCCTCTAAACACAAAATTAGCACTTAGCACCTCAAATTAAGAAAAATTCAACAACTAACACCCCCTCGTTTTTTTGGCAAAGTTTACTTCTGGGGTTAGAAAATCTAGGGGCCAGTGGCGGAGCCAGAATTATTTTTCACCGGGGTCCATTTTAAACTTAAAGACTATAATTTAAAATATTAATAATAAAAAATCAACAACAACAATGAAATTTCGACGAAATTAATTCAAGCTCAAAATTAATTTGATAGAATGAGATTTTTTTTTATAAATGTCGACGAAAATCGTTTCATAATCTATTTATTTCAACTAACAAGCATTAGATAAAATATTAATATAAATATCCATAATTCATTCACACGTCTCCCTCAAGAATCAATGGTTTCTCCTCCTAATATTAAAAACCAAAACCGACACTTCTTTTGGTAGAATTTGTGTTTTGCACAGTTTTTTAGTAGGCTTGTTTTGTGATAACGGAGATGAAGATGAAAAATAGTTTATATCAAATTGGAGTCTCTTGATATTTTGAAAATGTTAATCCTTAAAAATTAATTTCAAAATAAAAAGAATACGCTAGAGTTCGAGTTAATGTCGACTTTGTGAATTTAGACTTTTTAACTTTATCAAACTCTAATAAATATGGACCCCTTTTAATTATAATTAGAGGGTCATTTGAAAATATATTATAAGATTTAATGATTTATATAAATAATACCATATTACAAATGTTTACACACATGAAAACAAGGAAGGAGAATTTTTTCAGGGGGGTCCATGCACCCCCTCCTCTCAATGTGGCTCAGCCACTACTAGGGGCAAGTAGGTAATTCATTTTTTTCCCTTAAATTTGAGAATACGACTATGAATACTAGAATACTCATTTCTCTCTCCATCTTAAAATTTATTTTTGTTATATGATTCAGCCAATTTTAAGTATCAACTTCAAGAATTTTTTTGAATTCTTTTAGATATTTTGAAGGCATTTTAAAAATTGATGATTAAAAAAATATGTTAAAATAGATTTTGCAGATGAATATTTTAGTATTCATAATCGTATTTTGCAAATTTTAAGAGTGAATAAAGAAAATAAATTATCTATTTTGCCCCTAGTTTTTTTTTTTTTTTTTTTTTACCCCGGTGGTCAACTTTGTCAAAAAAATGAGAGGTGTTAGTTGTTGAGTTTTTCTTAATTTGGAGTGCTAAGAGCTGATTTTGTATTTAGGGGGTTCAAAGTGTCCATTTATCATGTTTTGAAGGTGCAAGTTGCTGAGTTGTTCTTAATTCGAAGGTATTAAGTGCTAATTCTATTTAGGAGAAAATACTCATTTCTCGTATTTCGAAGATGCAAAGTGTCAAAGATTCAAAAATAAATTATCTATTTTGCTCCTAGATTTTCTGACAAAAATAATATTTTCTACGTTTTAAGGGTGCAAAGTGCAAAAGAATCCCATAATTTGTCACGTTGCAGTGATGGAGCCCACAGCATGTTATGGAGGGAGTGAAGAATTTGACCATAGAATAAACACTCAAACGCAAGGGTTTATGCTTTTCTCTTATGCGAATATCCCTTTCTTTATGAATTATTCATTGTCATTCTAGTTGGCTAAACACAATTCCCCAACTGCCCTTTCTCTTCTATATTGCCATATTCTGAATCGACAATTATGCCCCTGGCCTTTTCGTATCCATATTATTCTAAAATATATGTTTCACTGTTAAGTTTTATTTTTAGTCTTCTAAAATTATTTGATAAAAGAATATTTTCTAAAAATGACTATTTTGCTTATAGTTATCTAAAGCAACTGTGTGTGGGTAAATCTTAGTGGAGGTAATTTGATGTCCAACACGCTTACATAATTTATGTTTGATCCTTTTATTTTAATATTAATTAAGCTTAGCTTAGAAAATATCTATCTAATTTATAATATTATTATATTATGGCATAGCACCTGTACTAACATATAATAAATATATATGAGGTCGGCTAACAAAATAAATTTAACATCTTTATGAATGCATAAATGTAACACTATGTGATTAATATGGATTTTAACAGATTTATTAATTATGTAATGATGTATTTATTGTTCAACTAAGAGAGATAGGATAGATAATTCAATTCATAACTAATGGAAGATTTTATTAGTATATACTATATACGTACATTGATGTTCATTCCGTTCATATTTTTTCAATATATATATATTTAGAGGAAAAGGAATAATATAATCTTAGACGTTATTTTTTTCATAGAATAAATAGAATCCAAAAATACAATTGTTCACTTTCAGAATTTACAATAAATATTATTAAACTAAAAAATTGACAATACCCCCTTTAAATTTTGAGAAATGGCAATAATCACCTTTTGGCTAACTCTTGAATTTTAAAATAAATTACTAAAAAAACTTATAAATATTTTAGTAAATAAAAAATAGCACATAAACTTCTTATTCATGTAAAAGGATTATAGGCTTTCTTTATATTGCACAAATGTCGTGAAATTTTAAAAAAATTAAGAGACCAACACATATATAGTGTACGTCCAATTAGACAGGATTAGTGGCATTATTATTGTATACAAAAGAAGTAGAAGATTTTTCTAAAAAAAAAAAAAAAGGAAGTAGAAGATTATATAGTTCACACGCTCAAAATTTAATATAAAAATAGTTTTGGAAAAAGAAAAAAAAAGTATTCCTACTTGTACATATAAAATAATAAAACACACGGAGATAAATCTATCTACGAAAATTTTTATATGCATAGATCAAAATTTTATTTTTTTCATTGAAAAAATCGAAAAGTTTCTATTTTTGAATCAAACGAAACAAAATAAGATGTAATTCCTAAACTATTTATTTTTCTGGGACTTTCTTATTTTTCTTAATTTAGTAATTTTTTAAATAATTTTTCCTTAGTGTTTTCGAAAAGTCTCAAATTTTTTTCAATATTTGACTTATCAAAACATACAATCGAAACGAAATTTTGATCCATATTTACATGAATGTTTGGACCTGTCCATGTTAATAGCGCGTTTTAAGTCAATGAAAATGTTGAGATAAAATAAAATAAAAAACTCCTAATTATGTAGGGTTTTAGACAAGCTAATTATCCGTGATATATATGTCTAGTGAACTATTTACCTCCATGTGATATAAAAATATGCAATTTACCTCTCTATAAAATAAAATACTGAGTTATATACCTCCTTGTTAGTGGAATTGTTGCACACACTTTATATTACGGTTGATACTTTATTTTCATGATGTAAAAATGATCATTTTTTAACATTTTCTTTTGATGATTATATTTCAGACTCCATTATTCCTGATCCTGACTACATTCCTGAATCTCAATCTAATGATTCTAACTCTGATGATATTTCTCAAACTAATGAAAATATTCACTATGATATTTCTTCAAATAATCATCCTATTAGGAAATCTACTAGACAGTCTACTAAACCTTCCTATTTGCAAGATTATTATTGTAACCAGGTTCAAAACAAAGTTTTTCCTTCTAGATATCCTATTTCTAATGTTTTAAATTACACTAATCTTGCTCCTAGTTACAGAAACTTTATAATGAATCTTTCTTCTGAAATAGAGCCAAATTTTTATCATCAGGCAGTCTCTAATCCCAAATGGAGAGAGGCTATGTTTAATGAAATACAAGCTTTAGAAGAAACTAAAACTTGGACTATTATGCCTTTACCACCTGATGTTGCGTGAAAATGATCAAGGGTCTCTTCAAGAAGACCTCCTCCTATCTTGATTGTTTTCCCCTCTCGTTCTGACGTCACGGGACGAACTTTGAGGAAACTACTCAACTAGTCTTCACACTTCTGGCAACCTCCTTCCAAATGAAAATGAGGGTAGTATTTATAGGTGAAAGTGAGGAGGTGAAGAGTCTCATATTAAATGGGGGAGATGAGAAGTCCACCATCAATTAGGTGGAGAGGAAAAGTCTCCACTAAGTCCAAAATTAACTAGGGATAGGATGGTCATTTTAAAGAACGTCATAAATGTAATTCTTGTTTAAGTATTTAATAATAAGGAATTTGGTAATTACTAAAATACCCTTATGATTTATATATCCACATCATAAGCCCCCCAATTCCATATGTAAATATCAAAGAATATTTACTTGTGAAATTTAAGTAATAATAATACTTAATAGAACATCATTTCATGTTAAAATGATGTGACTTTATTATAGGATAATTATTTTTCTTCTCAAGAGCGAATCCTTTCATGAGTTAACTTTTCAAATAGATTCTTCAGCTTATAGTTTTCAAAACATCAACATGATATTTTCCTTTAGAAGTTGTTGGGCCGAGACATTCTTGCCTCGCCAGTAGTTTAGCCGTGGCATCCTTGTCTTGACAGTAGTTTGGCTGAAGCATTCTTGCCTCGACAGGATTTCTGCCGAGGCGTTAGTTCTGCCGAGGCACTCTTGCCTTGGCAGGAGTTCTGCCGAGGCATTTTTGTTTTGACAGGAGTTTTGCGGAAGGATTCTTGCCTCGGCAAGAGTTCTGCCGAGGCATTTTGTCTCTACAGGAGTTCTGCCGAGGCGTTCTTACCTCGGCAGGAGTTCTGCTGAGGAGTTTTTGTCTGAGCAGAAGTTCTGTCGAAGCGTTCTTGCCTCGACAGTAGTTCGACCGAGGCTTTCTTGCCTAGGCTCGACAAAATATTTCTCGAATAAGTACTTGGATTTCGGGAGTTGATTTTTCTATATGTACCTTGGTTTTTATTTTTGTTTTTATTATTTTCTTTGATGTATGGTTAGTAACTTGTGATTGATCTCAGTTGCTTTTGGACTTGTGATATTTCACCTACATATGTATACATTGCATTTCCATTAGAGTTGTTTGTACAACATCTTGTCATTGTAGAAGAATTATTATGCCTTCGAAATGAAGGAGTTTTTGTTTGTTCCTTTGAAGAGGTGTTAGAGTTTCTTTTTGACCCCTTTTAGAGGTTTAGCACTTTTGGAGTGTTTCTTTTTGTCTTCGCTATGAAAGCATTTTTGTTTGACCTCTTTTAGAGGTGTGATGCTCCTTTGAAGAGTTGTTTATTCCACCTTCGGTATGAAGGTGTTTCTTCATTCTGACCTCTTTTAGAGGTGTAATGCTCTTCTATTGAGACTTATTTAATCTGACCCCTTTTAGAGGTGTAATTCTCTTTTATCGAGACATCTTTAATCTGATCCCTTCTAGAGGTGTAATGCTCTTTATTGAGACTTCTTTAATCTGTCCCTTATAGATGTGTAATGCTCTTTATTGGGACATTTTTAATCTGACCCCTTTTAGAGGTGTAATGCCCTTTTATTGGGACTTTTTTTTTTAATCTGACCCCTTTTTAGAGGTGTAATGCCCTTTTATTGGGACTTTTTTAATCTGACCCCTTTTAGAGGTGTAATGCCCTTTTATTGGGACTTATTTAATCTGACCCCTTTTTAGAGGTGTAATGCCCTTTTATTGGGACTTTTTTAATATGACCCCTTTTAGAGGTGTAGTTCTTCTCTTCTCTTTTGATATATCAAATATTGAAAATCTAATTCTTTTTTATTTTTCTTCAAAGTGGCAGACAAAATCAGGTACATTCTTGTGTGAAAAAATAGGATCCGCCAGCAGATCTCATTAAACTTTCATTGATCGGTACATGACAACTTTTATAGTTGAATCTTAGCGATTATGCAGCATGATAATTTTTTTTACTACCTCCACCTGTAAATCCTCTGATTTTCATTTCTTGTTTTTGACCTTCTCTTTTTGATAATTGTATCTTCACTTATTAATTGATTCACGTCAATAGGATTTGATTGAGGTCTACCAAAATTCTCTAGGATATTGGTATGATGTTCTTGAGATATTATATGATCCAACATCACTTCTTCTACTTTGTTCGTTGTGGAAAATTTCATCCTCATATAGTATGTGGAGATAGAGCCTTGAAAAGGTTTGAAGCTGGGTCTTCACAATATCATGTTATAAGCGGAGGGTGCCTTAACCACCAAGGATTTCACAATTCTTGTAGCCTTTCTCGGACAGTTTTCCCAATGAGATGGGCAACACGACTTCTCCTAATGCTCTTAGTGTTTCTTCTGCAAATCCTGATAGTGCATTGTTAACTTTGTTGAATTCGGCAGTGTCAATATTCAGCTGCTTGAATGCTTTGTAAAAGATTATATCTACTGAGCTTCCGGTATCAATCAATATTTCCTTCACACAATAATTTGCAAAAATAGCAGAGATCACGAGGGCGTCATTCAGGGTAGGTAATTGCCCGTTTGCTGAATCTTTATCATCAAATGTGATAGAATCGATGTTCTTCTCAGCTTGTTGAATCTGCTGCTCCGCTTATAGTGGGAGTTCTTGAAATGGTTTTTCTGAACTCAACAAAGCTTTTCTAGCACTTGTTGAATCTCCTTCAGCTGTTCCTCTATATATCACGTTGATAATGCCTGCTCCGAGCAAACTGTCATCATGTCTTCCTTGCACCGAACCACTCCTGATGAACTTCTTTGGTCTTGCTAAGAGTGTTCAAGAGTCGTTGGGGGTTTTCCTGCCAAAGACCCCTTCAGGCATTCATCTAGAAGTGTTTGCTGGAGTATACTTGTGAGGAGCTCTGGATCTACTTGAGGTACTTCCAGAACTGCATTAGTAAAGTGTTGTATATATTCTCTTAGTGGTTCTTCTGATCTTTGCGTCACGATGAAAAAATGCATTGTGGTTTTTTGTGTCTTCATGTTCATGGAGAATTGATGAAGGAAGCATTTACTCATTTGCTCAAAGTTAGTAATTGCACCCGTGAGCAGCTGGTTAAACCATGTGAGGGCACTCTTCCCTAAAGTTGTGCGAAATTTTTTGTAGGTGGTTGCATCGCTCATTGCATATAGATCCGTCTTGGCCTCAAATTTATCTGGATGCTTCTGGGATCTCCCATTCCATCGCACTTTGTGAAGCTTGGGACCCTGGACCCTTGTGGTAAGGTTTCTAAAAGCACTGTTGGTGCAAATTGACTTCTTCTCGTTAGGGTTATGCTTGCATATGGTTCTCCTACTTCTCTTGCTGGATCCTTACTATTAACTTCTTCATCATTCCAAGGTTGCCCTGGACATTGTTTTTCCCTCGGTCTTTGTTCTTCTCTCGATGCTTCTCATGATGCCCAATGAGGGAACATGGGTTAAGCATACACTTGTTGCTGCTCAACCACATATTATGCGACTGCTTGTGCGGCTATCATTGCTGCCATTACATCCATCATCTCTTGAGTCATTGTGGGTGCTATGGATGGCGCCTCAGGTGTTGCTTCAAAGTTTGGTGCTTGCGCATCAGACACCTCTTCAATTTTTGAAGCATCAGGAGATGTTTTATTCTTTTGCGCCTCAGGCGCTGCTTCAACTTTTTGCATCTGACCCTACTTCAATTTTGTCACACCAGACACTGCTTCAATTTTTTATGCCTCAGGTGCTGCTTCAATTTTTGGCGCATCATGCGCTACTTTTTTTTTTTCGGCACCTCAGGCACTGCTTCTTCTTTTGGCGTATTAGGCACTGCTTAATTTTTCGGCACCTCAGGCGCTGCTTCAGTTTTTGACACAACAGGCGCTGCTTAATTTTTCGGCTCCTTAGGCGCTGTTTCAGCTTTTGAAACATCAGGGGCTGATTCAATTTTTGAAACTTCAAGAGCTGCTTCAGTTTTTAGCTCATCAAGCACTGCTTCAATTTTTGACGCATCAGGTGTTGCTTCAGGATCAGGCATCTGAGTTTTTGCGCCTCCTTCTACAGTCGAATTGCCTGATGCGCCCCCTCCAGTTGGATTGCCTTGTGCATCTTCTCCAGCTGGATTGACTTTTGTGCCTCCTCCAGTTGGATTGCTCATTGTGCCTTCTCTAGCTATATTTACTTTTGTGCCTCCTCCAGTTGGATTGCTCATTGCACCTTCTCTAAATTTGACTTCACCTCCCCTCCTGAAAGAAAAGCCTTTGTTCTTCTCTGGTTGCTGCTTCTGATTCCCTGTGATGGAATTCAGGTGAAATGTGCGTCCGTCGTTGTTCAGCCACATTGTGTGACTGCTCGTGCGGCAACTGTTGCTGCCATTGCATCGAGCCTCTCTTGAGTCATTTGACTTGTGGGTGCTACAGGTGCCGCATCAGGGGCTGCTTCCGGGATATAGGCTGGATCTGGTGCGCCTTCTACCACGTCTTCTCCTCCTTCAGGTGGCCCCTCGGGTTCTTCCATCCATCGATTTTCCTCATTCTCGTCCGCCATCTCAACGTGCCTATCAGAAATTTCCCACAGACGGCGCCAAAAATGATGTTGCGTGAAAATGATCAAGGGTCTCTTCAAGAAGACCTCCTCCTATCTTGATTGTTTTCCCCTCTCGTTCTGACGTCACGGGACGAACTTTGAGGAAACTACTCAACTAGTCTTCACACTTCTGGCAACCTCCTTCCAAATGAAAATGAGGGTAGTATTTATAGGTGAAAGTGAGGAGGTGAAGAGTCTCATATTAAATGGGGGAGATGAGAAGTCCACCATCAATTAGGTGGAGAGGAAAAGTCTCCACTAAGTCCAAAATTAACTAGGGATAGGATGGTCATTTTAAAGAACGTCATAAATGTAATTCTTGTTTAAGTATTTAATAATAAGGAATTTGGTAATTACTAAAATACCCTTATGATTTATATATCCACATCACCACCTAACAAAAAGACTATAGGATGTAGGTGGGTTTACAAAATTAAAAGGAATTCAGATGGTTCTATTGACAGATTTAAGGCAAGATTAGTTGCCAAAGGTTACACTCAAGAAGAAGGTGTGGATTTTAATGAAACATTTTCCCCAGTGGCTAAACTAGTTACTGTTAAACTTCTAATTGCCCTAGCTGCTTCTAAAAGGTGGAAATTACACCAACTTGATATTAATAATGCTTTTTTATATGGAGATTTAACAGAGGAGGTTTACATGGACTTGCCTTTAGGCTACCCTAGACATAAAGATTCTCATTCTAGTAAACTAGTTTGCAAGTTGCACAAATCCTTGTATGGTCTAAAGCAAGCCTCTAGACAGTGGAATACTAAAATAACAGCTACTCTTATAGATTATGGCTTCAAACAATCTAAGGCTGACTATTCTTTGTTTACTAAGGGATCTGGATCTAATTTTATTGTTTTATTACTTTATGTTGATGACATTATGATTGCAGGCCCAAATGATTCAATTATTTCAGCTCTTAAATCCTTTTTAAAAGACAGGTTTAAACTTAAAGATTTAGGATTTTTAAAATACTATCTGGGAATTGAAATAGCTAGGTCATCTAAAGGAATATGTCTTAACCAAAGACAATATACCCTTCAAATTCTTGAAGAGACTGGGTACCTTGGTTGCAAACCATTAGCTTTACCAATGAACCCAAAAGCAAAATACAATTCTACAGATGGTGATTTATTACAGGATGATACTACCTACAGAAGAATAATTGGGAGATTACTTTATCTCACAATTACAACCAGACATCAGTTATGCTGTCCATAAACTCAGCCAGTTTGTTTCTAAACCTAGATTGCCACATCTCCAAGCTCTTCATCACATTCTAAGATACTTGAAGACATGTCCAGGTAAGGGTTTATTTTATTCATCTTCTAACTACTTAATGTTACTGCATTTACTGATGCAGATTGGGCCTCCTGCTTGGATACTAGAAGATCCACTACAGGCTATTGCATCTTCCTAGGGGATTCTATTGTTTCATGGAAGACTAAAAACAGCCTACTGTTTCAAAATCTTCAGCAGAAGCTGAATATAGGGCCATTGCTACAGTATCCAGTGAAATTATATGGGTTCAACAAATACTCAAATATTTACAAGTTCATCTATCTGCTCCTACCCTGTTATTATGTGATAACAACTCTGCTATTCATATAGCAAGCAATCCTACTTTTCATGAGAGAACTAAACACATTGACATAGACTGTCATTTTGTAAGGGAACTAATCACACATAACAGAATTAAATTAATGTCAATCAGTTCAGAAACACAAATTGCAGATGTGTTAACAAAGGCTTTACCGTTGCCACGTTTTTCTTCCTTGCTGTCCAAGATGGCGCTCCTAGACATTCACGCAGCTCCATCTTGAAGGGGGAGTGTTAGTGATAGCTTGCAGATGAATTTATGGGTTCGTGATTCATGAAGGTTTGGACGCAGATTGTATTTTGGAGAAATGGATTCAATCTAATTAGGGTTCGATAATTAGGGAATATGTTTTGTATTTCCTTTATTTATTTTGTAGGGTCAAGATTAATTGTAAATAGATGGTTAGGATTTAGTTTTATGTTAACCGCCTTTCCTGTATTTAAATAGTCATAGGATCGAAACTCTCTTTGTACATCTGATCATTATTTTTCATAAATACAGTTTATACATTTTTCTTCCCTTGTTTTCTTCAAGATTTATACAAAATTATATACAGTTTATAGAAAGGCAAATTGCAGAATTATATTCGATTAAAAGGAACATGGCCTAATCTCCTGTGCCAAGTAATGGCAGAAATCTTATTACAAAACTCTGGAGAAGTAAGATTATTTGAGGGGGAATCCAACACATAAAGTCCATGTAGCAAACTACCCTTTCCAATCATCATCTTGTTGTTGTCCTGAATAGTAAATGAAGTAGGAGTAAACAATATTGCTAAGTTATCTAACCCTAAAAGTGTACTAACTGAAATCAAGTTAAAATGAAATTTAGGAATGTAAAACACATTTGTAAGTAAAAGATTTGGAGAAATATATATATCACCAACTTGTGAAACAGAAAAAATAGAATTATCAGGTAGAATGACTGTAGTATTTGTAACAGAAGTCAAATTTTTAAAAAGGGAAATATTGTTGCAAATATGCTTAGAAGCACCAGAATCCAAAATCCATTTATCTTTAAAAAGACTATATGTAAATGTAGAGGAGTTTGAGCAAATACCTGAAATGCAAGAAATGTGTGCAGTGTCATTGGAATGGTGAGTAGGGGGAGGTGGAGTAGAGGTGAACTGACTGGATAACAAGTTCATTAGATATTGGCACTGTTCAGAGGTAAAACTCTGAAGTAATGGATTTAAAGCAGAGTTGTGTTGATTGTTATCCTGTGGAACTGAAACCTGAGTGTAAGATGGCTGATGAGTGTTCTGAATGGAAGGTTGATCTTCCAGAACTTGATTAATGGAGGAAGTCTGAATATTCTGTTGCCTGGGTCTAGGTTGGTATCCAGGAGGATAGCCATGCAGCTTGAAGCACTTATCAATAGTGTGACCTTGGATTTTGCAGTGGGCACAAGTAGGTCTATTGTTTTTCTTAAAGGTAGGATTAAAATTGGGTGGCTGTGCAAGAATAGGTGGATTAGTTGAGGGTGGTCTAAATTGGTTGTAAGGTCTAGGTGGATTAGGAGTATTTCTTGCAGAAAAAGCCAAAGAATTAGTTAGATCAGTAGCATGTTTATGTCCCACCAACTTTTGCCTTTCAGCCTGACTGGCAAGAGAAAAGACCCTACTAATAGGTGGTAGAGGGTCCATAATAAGAATCTGCTCTTTCAAAGTGTCAAAGGAATTATTTAGACCCATTATAAAAATCATAACATATTCCTCTTGGTAATGATCATGGACTTTTTGTGCATTCCTACAAGTGCAAGGATCCATGGTGGGTCTGTATGTTTGAAACTCATCCCAAAGGGATTTCAGTGTAGTAAAATAATCATTGACAGAAAGAGTGTTTTGAGATAAGGTTGCTAATTCCCTGCGTAGCTGACAAACTCTGGGGCCATTGCCCTGTTGAAATCTGGCTTTAAGATCATCCCAGATGTCTTTAGCATTGGTAGTGTATATAATACTTGAATTGATGGCAGGAGTAACTGCATTAAGTAGCCAAGAAACAACAATATCGTTGTTTCTTGACCAGGCCTCAAAGAGAATGGGGTTTTCAACACCAGGATTAGGGATAGTAGCATTGATAAACCCTTTCTTGTTTTTAACATTCAGGGCTAAAAGCATAGAACGAGCCCAGGTTGTGTAATTTGTACTATTAAGGCGATCTTGAACGAGAAGAAGACCAGGACCGTCAGACGGATGAAGATAGAAGGGAGTTGATGGATCCTCCAAAGGTGGTCGAGTACGAGTAGGACCAGAAGAAGAAGAAGAAATAGGAGTGGTAGTTTGATCAGACATGAAGAAAAAGGATGAATTGAATAAGAGTGAATGAAAGAATGAAGAGTGGTACGAAGATAGAGTATGGACAGAAAATTATTTACCAGAAAGAAGAAACAAGAACAGAGTAGAAATCTGTCAAGGGGAGAAGGAAGTATAGATGAAGAAGAAGAATCTAACCAGAATTTGAAGAAAAGATGCAGCGGATGATCAGTGATTAACAACTGATACCATGATAACTTCTGTAATCGAATATAATTCTGCAATTTGCCTTTCTATAATCTGTATATAATTTTGTATAAATCTTGAAGAAAACAAGGGAAGAAAAATGTATAAACTGTATTTATGAAAAATAATGATCAGATGTACAAAGAGAGTTTCGATCCTATGACTATTTAAATACAGGAAAGGCGGTTAACATAAAACTAAATCCTAACCATCTATTTACAATTAATCTTGACCCTACAAAATAAATAAAGGAAATACAAAACATATTCCCTAATTATCGAACCCTAATTAGATTGAATCCATTTCTCCAAAATACAATCTGCGTCCAAACCTTCATGAATCACGAACCCAGAAATTCATCTGCAAGCTATCACTAACATATTCACCTCATTTTACTCTCTCTGTGATATGCGTAAATAAAAATTTAATTACCTCCACATGATATACGTAAATGGACACTTTAACTCGGTTTAGGAGATGCTATCTGATGGATATTGCCTTATGGGTTTCTATGAATGACACATGTCCAAAGTGGACTACTCTTTGAATATAAAAGCAGAATGAGTTGGTTCACTTTGGACATGTGTCATTCATAGAAACCATAAGGCAATACCCATGAGGTAGCATATCCTAAACCCTTTAACTCCCTCTGATATTGCATAATGGACATTTACCAGCTTGTAAGAATGTAAAAATCAAGCAGGAGGCAATGTACTTCTTTTATAAAAATACATGAAATTACATGGAGTTAAATTGACTATTTATAATAACACAGAGTTAATTTGCTATCCACTCACTCACTTAGAAAGAAAGGGATTTTTTTTTTTTTTTGTCCAGGTGTTCAAACATACATTAATAAACTAATCCTAGATCCTCATAATCGTTGACTTACAACCCTGAAGTATGTAAATCGCGGGGTGTGCCTCCACCAAACCTTGGAATCCGACTATAGTATTGTACACTATGATCTACATTGTAGCCTGTTACGTTGTCTTATCATGACAGGTGGTTTTAATTTATGTTAGCCATTTAATTCCGACCCTTCAGCTTAATCATTGTCAAACTTAAAACAGGTGGGAATTGAAAGAGACTAAGCTAGTTTGGCTTTTAGAATTGCCTTTGATCCATTCATGACCACTTTTTCAACTTCGAATTAATTGGGCATACTTTTTCTAGAATAATCCTTATATTATTGAAGATATAAATGAATCGCATCGGGCAATTATTAATAAGTTAATTTATTAGTACATAATTTTCTCACTTTGTCACCGAAACTAATGGCTGAGCATGAGTCATGATTTAAAATTTTGTTTTCCTAGCAATTGTTATCGTTATTTAAATATTCAAAAAACTAGGAACATCGTAGTTTTTTTTTTTTTTTTTTTTTTTAAATGTTTGGGAAAATTATAAATTAAATAAACATATTCTCCTAAGTGACATAAAGTAATTTTTCTTTTTATGTTTTCAATGAGAATATATGTGAATTTAATCCATGCCATGTATACTCTAATGTGATAATGGATTTACAACTATTTTAATTAGGTGATAAAAATAAATACAGTCATTTTTTTTATAATCCAGGTGTACAAGTTTACATTAGATTAATTCTGAATCCTCAGAACCCTTGCCCTAGAACAATGTTTTGAAATCCGGACCGGACCGACCGGTTGAACTGGTTCAACTGCTAATCGGTCCTCAATTCGGTCCGATTTACCCCTAATGTTGGTCCCAAGTGGTCAGATGAGGTCTAGAGGGGGGGTGAATAGACCTCTGAAAATTTTAGACTTAAAAACTTTTTCAGTCTTCTGTCAGACTAAGCTGATGAAGAACAGTAAGATGACTATGATGGTCGTGAACAAATCTTGAACAGCAGAGTGACCACTCTTCTTACAATTACTTAGCTGTTTTTCAGCAAAACAGTTTTATCAAGAGTATACTTGCAGCGGATGTTTGAAAGTGTTTTTCACAAGTAAACTAAGTCCTTAAAAAGATTTTATCCCCAGTTTTAAAACTTCTTTTAATAGTTCAAAGTGTAAACTTATGCAATTTCGCAATATGCAAGAAAACTTAAATGCAAGATTAACACCAAGGATTTTTATAGTGGTTATATGGATAGAAATCCTTTAGTCCACTCTTCCAGATCACTTAGATTCTGGGTTATACTATAAATACACAGTTTACAATATTTCTCCACTTATACCTAAACAACAAATGAAAAGGCTATATGCTCACAATAGGAAATCACTCAGAAAACCTATCCTCTGAAGTTAAATCACTCACAAAGACGGATTTAAACTTCGCACAACACTCAGCTAATACAAATCACTCAGAATGTATTTTTCTATTTTCTTCAACTGGGTTTCTGTCAACAAATGACTTCCACCAGACGAGTGAGCTGTTCGAGCTTCTTGAGACTTAGACAAATTTTCTGCTTCAAAACGAAATCTCAGAATGTTGTTGTGTTCTTTGCTCGTTGAAAATCAGCTCTATTTATACTTGGATTTGAAAATATGACCGTTGAAGGAAATCAAATCTCAAATCCATAGCCTTAGCCCAATTTCAGAACGGCTCCCTGCTACAGTACTTTTTCTGCTGTACTTTCCTGTAGCTGCATTAAATGCACTCTGCTGATCCGAGAATAAATTCAATCATTTGCCATTACTACCCTTCTCTTGCAGCATTTATTACACTAAGTGCATTTATTACCGTTGGACTGATCTCTTGATCTCTTCTACTTTGCTGATCGAAGCAACTCTGCTGATAGGCACTCTGCTGATGAAACTCTGAACTAATCTGATTTGAGTCAGCTGATGGTCTACCCTTCTGTTCGCTGTTTCAGCACGAGATCAGTAGTCTTCTAGGCTTCCAATTTTGAACTCTTCTGATGTCTTCTTTACTTGTTCAAAATTCTTCTAAGGGAACTAAGCTTTCCATACTTAGCTGATTTTGACGTTTTGGAAATCATCAAAACCTTCCCTTATCTTCTTATCTTCTTTGCACTTCATCTTCATCCAAAACCTAAAAACCAGTTCTTAAATTAGTCAGTGTGAACCGGTAAAACCAGTCCCAAAATCGGTAAAATCAATGAACCAGTGGTTCACTTAATTTTTTTTTTTAAATTTAGAGTTTTTTTGGTTATTATTATTTATTTGAACTCTTGTTTAACATTTAATAGGATTACATTTATATATTAATTGAAATAATATTCATTATTTTAGTGTTTTAACAACCAATGAGGAACAAAATAATGCAATATTACACTTTTTTTTTCACATAAAAAAGTACGTAGCCAGTTTCTCATCATTGTGAATAATATTATAATTTGTATGAAATTATGCAAATCTCAATTACCATATTACATCAACTTACAACAATAGAACCCAAATGAATAATCGAAAACTTTGAAAATGAGATAAATTTTTAATTTTATTGTCTTGTTTTGAATGTATGTATTTTTTAGGGATACTTGAGATTTATATTTTTGACATTGATCTTAATGTTTAAGACATTTTGATTATTTGCATGAAACAAAAAAAAATTATATTGACAAAGAATGATTTTTTTAATTATAATTGTATTTTAGATAATCTATATATATATATATATATATATATATATATATATATATATATATATATATATATATATATATATATATTACATAATAATAAAGTCACACCGGTTATACCGATAGAATCAGTAACCAGTAGAATTTTCGGTTCAGTGACCGGTCGGATTTTAAAAACACTGCCTAGAACCCTGAAGGATATAAATCGCAAGATATGCCTCCACCAAGCCTCACGATCCCACCATATTGTTGTAAACTCTTCGCACAAAGGGATATGAAAAGGAAATTTCTTTACTGGCGTACAATAAGTGTCACTTCACGTGATTGGATATATGGAATATTTCAATTAGAATTAAATTTTTCATGTTAAAATGAGCATAAGTTTGACGTTTAAATTTAATTACATAACTATAGGTTCTTCTGAGATGTCTTAATATAGCATTAATTTCTAGTGTGTTTTCTAAAAGAAAAAAACTCAACTACCCCACTGAGGGCATAAACGTCAATCCAATATCACTAGCAATAAAAATTAAATTTTAGTATGTGGTGAATAAAAGGGCACTTTTGGAAGCCCACTTTTGGCTGTCTATGCTATCATCAGCTTCAAACTCAATATGAGCTACTTAAGAAGCAAAAACACTTTTTTGTACTTTAAGCAATTGAGAAGAGACTAAATTTTCTTGAAAGAAGATTATCCACATTAATTTTGCAAAAACAAAATTAACAGACATAGAGTTGATTCAATCCAAGTAAGAATTTCATACTCACAATTTCTAAGTTTATATTGTAATAGTATCTGTTTTATATGAGTTGAATTTATGCTTATGTTTTTGGCTTTCCTTTATTATTATGCATCTTATCACAATTATACAAAGTCTAGAAACTTCATTATTTTTCTGCATTTTGAAAAACATAATTCCAATAATTCATCTTCTTCTTGATCTCGCCAACTTTATTAATTTTATGACAAGAATTATTTTTTTCATATGGTTGTTGGGTTTGAAAATTTTGAGACTTATTTTAGTTTTTGGGTATAATCTTTTCGTAAAATTTACGTTTAAGTCGAGAGTTTATGCATTTTTGATTTACCAGCATATCTATATGAGTGTGTCAAAGGGCTAAAAGAATTTATTTCATGTCAAAAAAGGGTAAATTTTCAAAAACTTTGATCAGAATAATTGGAAATTTTTATTTTTCCTTAATTTTTTTTTTTTTTTATCATAGATATAATAGAGTTTAATGTAATGTTGACTTTCTAAAACCAGAGATTTCTTGAAGAATCTTGCATAATTAATTGCCCACTTTATTTGAGTCCACGCGCGCGTTGTGCTGCAATTTTTCAAGTATTTTGTCTATTTTATTTACTCTAAAACAATTATAATATTATTAATTAGTTGGTACGAAATTCCGTTGTAAATTTTAAACTTAGCTTAAAATTCCCCTTTTAATTTTATTTATATATTTATATTTAAAAATTAGCACATAACAACCTTGTATTTTTTGAACTTAATACATAGCAAGCTTTACTTTTTAAACTTAGCACATAATTTTCTTATATCTCATAACATAAAGGTTTTATGAAACAAAAATTTCACAGAGTTTGGTGAAGGTTTCATGCATTTTCTTATCTATTTATTGTCAATATTTTTGACTTTGAAGTTGGCATTTCAGTTAAATTTTTGGATTAAGTTGTACATCTCGCTTTTTTTGGCTCAAATTTATGATGAAATAGTATTACTTAGTTTGTCTATTTGATGTTTGATTTAATCTAATTTATAGTCATATATATTCCTCTGTTTTCAGGTTGCAATTTGTTCTATAGAAGGAAGCTCCTTTGTATCCAAAAATGGGTTCGATGGCCGAACCAACCGCAGAAACATACGAAAGGAAGCCTCCAGGAATCCGATTCATAGAGTACACAAAAAAATCTCCCATTTCTTACAACACATATCAAGCCATTGTCCTAGTCGTAACTTTTTTCGCGTACCTATCCTACCACGCGACTCGCAAAACCGCGAGCATTGTGAAAAGTGCACTCGACCCCAAATCACCGGAAGCTTCTAAGCGACCATGGATGATCGGAGCTGGTTGGTCGCCATTTAACGGTTCAGATGGAACGGCATTGCTTGGAGAGCTTGACGTGGCTTTCCTTTTTGTATATGCAATGGGGATGTATTTTTCGGGGCACGTAGGTGATAGGATGGATCTTCGAATATTTCTAACTATAGGAATGGTGGGAACCGGTTTATTTACTTCATTATTTGGAGTAGGATATTGGGCTAACATTCATTTATTCTATTATTATTTGATCGTACAAATGCTTGCCGGTTTGTTTCAATCCACTGGGTGGCCTTCCGTGGTTGCGGTTGTTGGCAATTGGTTTGGGAAAAAGAAGAGAGGACTTATAATGGGTATTTGGAATGCTCATACGTCTCTTGGTAATATTACGGGTTCGGTTGTTGCTTCGATGTTGTTGAAGTATGGATGGGGTTGGTCCATGGTTGTTCCGGGTTTAGGCATTGCGTTTGTGGGCATAATGCTCCTTGTTTTCTTGCCCGTGAGTCCAGAATCAGTCGGAGCTCATGTAGATAATGATGATGATGATGATGAGTTGCTCTCGCCCAAGAAAAACGAGGAGGGACTAACCGAACCTCTATTGAGTACGACGTCCGATAAAAGGGATGCTGTGGGATTCCTAGAAGCATGGAGAATTCCTGGGGTTGCTCCTTTTGCTCTTTGCCTTTTCTTTGCTAAATTGGTGGCATACACATTCTTATATTGGCTTCCATTCTACATTAGCCACACCGGTAACTTTTATTCCCTAATTTAATTGTTTTTTGAATTAGAATTCTTTTTGGGGGGAAATCGCATGTTACCCTATACTTTGAGCCATTTTGCTTTACCCCCTAGTCATTTTGCATTTTCATGGCACCCGCAGATTTTAAAATTGATGCATTCCACAACTTTTGGTTGTTAGGTGGGGGCCGTTAGGAATTTACAGGTGAAACGTTCAAAAGTTTAGGGAGTGAAATGCAATACAGTCAAGGTAAAATGCGGCTTTTTGATCTTTAGGGAGTGAAATGCAATACTCAATTATCATGGCAGATGTGTCCACCGCTGACTGACTAAAGGTTGTGAATTGCAATAATTTAAAAGGTTGAGGATGACAAGTGTAAATGCAATACAATTAGGGGGTAAAGTGCAAAATGGTTTAAAGATTTGGCAAACACCCCATGTTCTTTTTTTGCAAAATAACCATCTGAAATTCCTTCATAGGTCAATGGGAGATTATAGTCTATTTTTTACATGAAAGGGGTGTTATTTTCAAATTTAAAAATTAACAGGGGGATTATTGATAACTTTTAGGTTAAGAGGGGTGTTTTTCACATTTTTGTGGGCGTCTTTTTTCCTGCAAAATATGTATCCTGGCATGGGAGGGGTTTGACGACAATAAAAAAAAGAACAAATGAGGTTTTTTGCTAATAAAAATAACGTAGGGATTGTTTGCTAATTAGGCACAATATAGGGGGTATTTTAGCATTATTTTCTATCTCTTAAACTCATTGAATTCAAATCATCATGCTGCAGCTATAGAAGGTAGATTCTTAACAAACGAGGAATCCGGAAACTTATCTACAGTGTTCGATGTCGGAGGGGTGGTAGGAGGGATCCTAGCCGGCTACATTTCCGATCAATTAGACGCACGAGCCATAACAGCAGCGAGCTTCATGTACTGTGCCATCCCGGCACTTTTCTTCTACAGAAGCTACGGACACTTATCCATGACCATAAATATCATACTCATGTTGATAACCGGGATGTTTGTGAACGGGCCTTATGCACTTATAACAACTGCAGTGTCAGCTGATTTAGGGACACACAGCTCGTTGAAAGGGAACTCACGAGCATTGGCCACCGTCACTGCTATCATAGATGGAACAGGCTCGATTGGGGCTGCCATTGGGCCATTGCTTACGGGATATATTTCAGCCTTGAGCTGGAATGGGGTGTTTATTATGCTCATGGGTGCAGCACTTATTGCTGGTTTGCTTCTAACGAAACTCGTTATTGCTGAGGTGGGTGCAAAGATTCATGGGTCGAGGGCGCATGAAGTTGAAACTCCTGCGGTAACACAAGTGTGATTGCTCGGTAAAATAGAAGTTGTTTTGCATACTTATACACGGTTTAAAATTGTGGTTGGAAATAATTGGTTGATTTCACCATATTTTTACATGTAAATTGAGTCTCATAGTACATTTTTTGTATGGGATATAAAAGGGATCATTCATTGTCCGAACCCAAAAGGGTTAATTCTCTTTTCTTTTCTAGAAGTTGGTCTTCAGTTCATGTGTTCTGATCAATCAATTATTTTTGTTTATTTGGTGTGTATTATACATGTATTTTCGTAATATTGTCTTGTATTTTGTATAAGTGTAATCGCAATAATACGACTCTTTTTTTTTTTTTTTCTTCTTTTTTTCCTTTTCCTCTGCGCTTAATAAATGATATTGTTATTATAACAATGTCCAGTTTGTTAATTGTCATTTACATAGAAGAATATATACCTTATATGAAGTTGTTACTCACCCAAGTAATGAATATCCAAGAAAATGATTACTTTTTGCAATTAACTAAATTAATTAATTTCTACTTTCAAACTTTTTCACATTAGTTCACATTCATCGGCAGCAACAACAATGACTCTTCTGTCAAAAAAAAACAAATTACATCATTTTTTATCAATCAAACTATTAAGTGCATCACATTCAACATTGGAGATGAAACACATGTAAAGTCTAGTTTTACAGCAATTAAATTCCCTTCTTTTAAACACCATGTCATTTTGTTGTAAGTTTCAAGTACTGTTATCAGAGCCATTAAACAACATAGGTAGAAAAATGCAATATGATTTCAATTCGCCCACGTCCGCAAGGTACAATGGTTTTAGACAGATACCCGAGAGTTCTGCAAGGCGAGAAGTCATTTTTGGTGGAAACAAGTTAGAAACTAAATCCGTAATATAAAAGAAGTACAACTTTTTTTTTTCCTCCGAAAACGTCGCAGAAGAAGTATATGCAATCATATGAATGCTAGACCTTAGCATACCACATCTATAGTCCAATTTTACGGGATGCATTAAATCACTTTAAGGCTGTCCTAAAATTTTCCAGAGGTTTCTCACATGCATGTGTAAGAAAAAGCTACTTGTAAGGAAGAAGAAATGTTAACCATGTTCAGTTAAGATGGAATATCTGATACCAACAAAGTTGTCAGCAGATCTACTTATTTTCCATTTGATTACACAACAAAGGAAGTCGGAAGACACGCAACTATATATTAAGACTTAGTGTTAATTTAACATGTAACCAAATGAATTAGTAACAACAAACTTTTATGACCTCAAACGCTACGAGTTTAAGATATACATGACTGAGCCGTACAAACAAATGTATGTTCTGTAATCAAGATATATAAATAAGAGAAATGTAGCAATATACTGAAACGTAAACTAAGTTTATAAGAAATTACTATAGTAAAAGAATGATACAGAACCTTGAAGTTAATCAATTGTTAATTTAAGGAGTATACTTGTGCATTTCATTCATCTATGTAAATTGTGTCTGACTTACCACATTTTTAACTTAGGTGCCAGTGATGGCTAGTGCTTCACATCATCTAATGAAGAATAGATCTGAACTTCAAAATGTTCATTACCACATTTCCTTTGTTCCTCCAGCATGTGCTTCGCAGAAGCCAAAGTTGAAGGGCTGCAGTCAACTAGCTCAATCACTTTTAGATTTCTTGGATCATGATAAGTGATCTCTTCTAGTTTGTAGCTGTGCCTAATGATTAGGCGCCTAAGGTATCGGAAGGCATAGTTAACTCTCCAGTGCACCAGATCGGTGTCTTCAAGTAGCAGATACCCAAGATTCGGGAACTCCACTTTATCTACCACCCACTCTGGGCCTCGAAAGGCATAGCATCGCAATTTCAACACTCGAAGATTTGGTAGTGCACGACCAATCATTGACATGTCTTCCCATGCAAATCCACACCCACTCAAAGTTAACTTTGTAAGACTAGATGGGAAAACCGACTCTGGCAAGAGAAGAACCTGCTGAGACCTAGGACTGGGATTTGACACGATGCATTTGAATGATTTGAGTCTAGAGAGTAGGGCAAGGTGATTAAAGATATGCAAGGTTTCATAAACACCTTGTGGTAAAACAATCTGAACACCTAATTTTTCTAGATTTGGGATACTTTGAAGAACCTCATTGGTGCAACTGCGATAGCTCACACCTAGCAGCGTCAATAGATTAGGTAATTGAGCACCATCAACAGGATGTGGCAGGTCGCTTCCCAAGACTTGAAGATGTCTTAGTTCTTGCATATTCCATATCTCTATCGGCATATAAGATGGAGAGGAATCGATGATTGTCAGGTGGTATAGATGCACAATCAAGTATGCAAGGTTTTTGAGTTTAGATATGAAAGAAGGGAGCTTTCCATCATATGTGAAGGCAATGTACTTTAACTCAACTTGCTCCAATATTCCAATCGGGAACTTGTATAAACGGATTGTAAGAGCATCTAACACCTTGATAGACGTCAAACATGAACATACTGATATTGGATATTGATGTTTTGGGCCAGTACAAATAAAAGAACGCACATTTGAAACTGATTCTATTGATTCAGAAACACTTTTGAAGCCAAGAAGAGTGTTCTTATGGATGCACAACCTGCGCTGATAATGTATACCTTCTGAAAAAGCACTGGGATAACTATTTATGAGATGAAAAATCTTTTTGTTTGCAGCCTCTCTAACCCAGAGATGCCAAAAGAAACAATGGGCGCTGCAGGTTTTCGTTCTGCCACTGGAGCTTTGTTGGCGGACTAAAACAACACTATGGGAAACTAGAACCTCCAAATACTCTCGCGCTGTATCTTCAAAAGTTTGGAAGTACTTTGCTTCGACTAACCCCTCACCAACCCACAATTTGATGAGCTTGGAGACGGAGATCTCATGATTTAGAGGAAAAACTCCAAAATAGAGACAACACTCTTTTAAATGTGGAGGCAAATGCTTATAACTCAAAAATAGAGAATTTGACATGTATGACCCATCCTCTATAGCTAAGGCAGACAAATTATCATCCTTGGCTACCTTTTCCCAGTAATTAAGCGTCATCTCGGCTTTCGATAGGATGTTGGCAATCGAGATTATTCCAAGAGGAAGTCCTCCACATTTTTTGACAATCTTCTTTCCAACTTTCTCGAGTCCAGGACGGACAAATACCTGTCTGCAGAAAAGATTCCAACTTTCTTCTTCATTCAAGAAGCGAATCTTGTGAACATAGTTGGATCCGAAAGGAATATGCAGACTTGACAACCTAGTTGTAACAATCATTCTGCTTCCGTTGTCATGTGGAATGAACATCTTATAATCCGAAAAGTCAATATCCCATACATCATCTAACACAATCAAACACCTTTTATCTTTTAGAAATCTGCATATTTGCCCTCTCAATTGAAACTCCCCCTTTTCTATTCCTAAAATTTTATTATAATTAGGGATCAAGCAAACAAGAAGATCTGGCAAGATATCTTCTAAATGATAATCAGGTCCTACCCTGAGAAACGCACGACATTCAAAATAATCTGAAATTCTTGGATCATTATAAAGTGCTTTAACAATAGTAGTCTTACCTATACCCGCCATACCCTCTACTGAAATAATATTACTCAACATCTTGGAATCCATAACTCTATCAGTTAGTTGTTGTAGGTCTTCATCATTTACTCCCCTAATATAAAGTGCTTTGTTTCCACCAAAATCTTCATCAGCAATTGGTGACTCCTTGTTGCTTGTTATCAGATCTTTTGCGTTGTACTCCTCCTTGATTCTCTTCATCGTTTTCAATAAGGAAATCATTTCTTTTCTGACTTTCTCCAAATCTTGGTAGAAGATCCATTCTGACCTACTCTCATCATCGAGGCTTTGAGATTCTGAAAATAGTAGTTGACATTTGTTTATATAGTCTTGGAGTGCGTCTCTTAATTTAGTTATTGCCTCAAGCATCTCTCCTTTCAAAGCATTTGACCTGATCTCGCTCTCTTTGTTATGAATTTGAGGCAATCGGAGTTTTGATTTTAAGGTGCATACTTGTCCGTGGAATGCTGTTGTTTCTAGGATGAGATGAAAGTTATCGAAGTATGGCATATTTAAAAAGCTCTGAATCATCTGATCTAGAGAAACAAGAGCTTCATCAAGATCAGAATCAAGTGGTGGTCCCTTGTTGCTTGTTTCCAGAAATATTGCGTTGTAGAACTCCCTCTGGGTACCAATCATCGTTACAAAAAAGGATCTCATTTCTTTTTTAACTTTCTCCAAATTTTGGAAGAAGATCAATTCGAAACTACTCCCACCACCTGCATAGAGGCTTTGAGATTCTGGAAAAAGTAGTAGACATTTTTTTATATGGTCTTGGAGTAGGTCTTTGAATTTAGGTATTGTCTCCAGGATCTCTCTTTTCAAAGCAACTAATCTCTCGCTCTCTTTGAAATGATCCAATTCCAGAATTGATTTTAAGGACCACACTTCTCTGTGGACTGATTTTGTTTCTGGGATGGAAAGAAAGATATTGCGGCATTTTGGAATATTTAGAAAGCTATCAATCACCAGATTTAGAGAAAGTAGAGCTTCGTGAGCCATCTTTCCAGAGCTGGTGATCTATCTCCTCTTTCTAAATCCACAATACCCCTTAATATGACCCAGAATTTGGATGAAGGTTAGGTGGGTAGGTAAAATAAAACAAAAATAATGGAACAGAACCGGACAAGAGTAGATGACTTCGTGGAAGAAGTTGTTAAACGTATAATAAAAATTATTGATAGTACGTTCCAGGAAATTTCAGGGAAAAACACCGAGTCAAACTTTCTGTGAAGTATTTGCAAGGAAGTCCAAATTAGGCGGCTGACAGAAATCAAGAGAAAATCTATATAGTAATTGACCAATTAGAGATAACTATGTAAGAAGGGATGAAATGTCAAAATACTCCCTGTATTTTTAATTTACAGAAAACATTTTATGTTATTTTAATTAGCCAAAAAGCCCCTATATTAACAAGTTCAAGACAATTACTTCTTTTTCCTCTTTAAGACTTCCCATAGTATGTTTTACTCATTCTACGTACATGTACTTTTCTCGATTGTAGGAATTTTATGAATAAATATACATTTAGATGTTAGTTTTTCTTTAAAATGTGAAAATGCCATGTTTTATTTTATTAAATTCTCTATTTAATTATTATATTGTGATATTTAATTCCATAGCAAAAAATAGAAAGACAAAAAAATCCTAAAAGTATGAAATAGACAAGAAATCTCTTCTACATCAATATTATAATTATCTTTTAAAGATTAACAACTCATGTATTTATGATAAAAATAATAATAATAAATTATTACATTGTGATTTGTTTATTAACTTTTTAATTTTTTGTTTATATTGGGCTATTAATTAAACTTAGTTATTCTTATTGGGCTACTTAATTTCGGTTGTTGGATAACTCAATTGACAATTATTACCTTCTGAATTGTTTAGAGGGAGTTGCATTTTTCATATTAAATTTGTACCTACTTTATTTATTTGGTATCAAATTTTGTAAAAAGATACATTTAATACCAAAATTGAAGGACTTTTTTACACATTTTTTTTCTCCGTCAATTTACAAGGTCAAATTTTGTGTTCTATATATGGATTGAAAACTCTTGACAAGAGCTTTCTAATGGTGTATGTTTCAGTTAATGAAACGCAATAAATAATCCGCAGATATCAAAATTAAATCATATATCATAATCTACAAGGAATCGTGCCACCATAATTTTCAAATATGATATAGGGCACATAAGCATGTTGTGGTAAAAAATTTGGAACATAATTTTAAGCATATCAAAAAGCTCAAGGAAGTGTGAAAAAAATCCTTCAATTATGATATTAAATGTGTCTTTTTCAAAGATTTGATACCAAATATATAAAGTAGATAAAAGTTTGGTATAAAAATTGCAATTCCCTCGATTTGTTTAATCACTTGTGTGTATCATATAGATGGCATAATTAATTGGATTACTTCTTTTATAGTACGTTAACTCCACTTAATTATAAAATCTATAAAATAATTATATTTATTGTTTACTTAAAGATATGGATATTTATTGGTTATACTTAAAAGACCTTACTTTTTGGTGGACTAATTTTAGGATGGGAAGAAAGATATTTTGGTTTGTGTTGTAAAATAACCAATTCAGATTTATAAAGCTCTCAAATATAATTTAGAGAAACTAGAGCTTCGTGTCTATTATGAATAAATCCAAAATTAATACAGGATATATAGGCACACAATTTCCTTTGGTTTGTGTTGGTTGCCTTTTTATTCCTCCATCAAATGAACAAAAATAATATGGTCTGATCTATATTATATTGCTCTGGCTGTAAATTGACCTGAAGGGCTTGATTTGAATAATAGTAATAATTTAACTCCCCGTGTTCCATGTGATAATTTAAATGACAATTTAACCTTCTGTATTTTAATTAAATAAGCTTATCAACTCTTTTTATTTTTATATCTCCCCAAAAAAAAAAAAATAAGAAGACAATACCACCCTCATTTTTATACTTGAAATTAATAGCAAAAAGCTTCTATATATCAAGCATATCACAGTTTATTTATTCAAGTTTGTATAAAATAATTCCAGCAAGATCTCGAATAATAGAGGGATTTAAGGTCCTAAAAGTTAATACAATTTTCTGAACTGTGGTCTGTCTTACAACAACAGACGAGTTTTGCGTGGTGTTTGATGAATATGTTAAGATGCTGTTTTTTTCTCTATGTATATTCTATATTCTATGTACATATATATAAAAGTACTAGTTCGTTAAAAAAAAAATTCTCTTTTTTTGACTATTAATATAACTCTATTTAAATTATGTTGTGATATTTAATTCTATGAAAAAAAGATAAAATAAAAGAATCTCAAAAGCATCAACCTTATAATTATTTTTTAAAGTTTAAAATTCATTAAAGTATTAAGAGTAAAAAAAAAAAATTTAATAAAAATATTGCTCTATATTTCTTCGAGAACTTATCTAAAAAAAATTATGTCACATTTGTGCTATGTGAATAAAAAAAATGTGTATATACAAACATAGAAATGATTAAAACCGATAAAAAGGGATAAAATTCGATTAAAAATATATGATAAAATAATTGAGGATAGGGAGATGGTTAAATTATGTTGTGATGTTTAATTCTGTGTCAAAAAGGTAAAAGAAAAGAATCACAGAAGTATAATTTAACAAGAAGTCGTTCCTAAATCAACCTTATAATTATCTTTTTTTACAATTCATTAAAATATTAATGGTAAATATAATAATTATAATAATAATTAAAAAATCTACTCTATATTTTTTTGAAAATTTCTCTAAAAAAAATTAATTTATGCCACATTTATGCTACATGAATATAAAAAAAAGTACTATTTAGTTAACTAAAAAAATTTAACTGCTTAAACAAAAAACAAGTCAAAACATAGAAATGATTAAAACAATGTGGAAAATACAACTAACAAATAGTATATGACAAAAATTATCAAATAAACAGGAAAATGAGTTAAACAGGAAAAGGAAAAGGGGTTAAAGAAAAAAAAAATGAACGACATAGCTAAACATGGGATAAAAAAAAAAGGGATCAAATCAATAAAATAACAAGAACAAAAAAAATGAGCTAATTGGCAAACAAAAAAGGATAAATATTTTAGAAAAATTGGTTAATCAATAAAATAATAGTGAAATCAGACTAAAACTATAGAGAATGAATGAATTTGATTAACAAATGAGATAAAATCAACAAAACTAGGTTAAACTAGAAAGAATTGATGGATTGATTAAAATATGGATAAACCACAAAAACCAGTGAAATTGGTGAAGAACATGCTAAAATAAAAAAAAATGGCAAGTTCAATGTAAAAGCAAGTAAAATTGATATTTCTTTGAAAAGTTTTTACGGAATTATCACTTATTGAAGAATCTCAAAAACATTAAAGAATCTAGAAACAAAAGGCCACCTTCGAGTGAAAGCTCAATAAACAATTGCTCTATATTTCTTCGAAAATTTCTACAAAATGTTACTTAAAAAAAATTATGTTACATTCGTGCTATATGAATAAGTTTTATCAGAAAAACAATCATATGAAGGACTTGATATCTGTAAGATGTTGACCAATTTTTTTTACAAATGGCAGGACAGTTTTTATAATTATAACAATCGAAGTAGGCAAATAACCATTTCATCAACCAGATAACTCTTTTTCTCTCCCAAAAAAAAAAAGAAAAACCAGATAACTCTTTTCGATAGGAATTAAAGAATCAAATAGTTTGCAGAAGAAAATAATATATGATTCAAAAACTTCTATTACTGGACCAGGTTCAGTTCACATAGTAATCAATGGAATTTGTAAGTGCACTCCAAAATAACAACTCTGTTCTATTCTCTTTTCCAGTTTTAGTTTTGTGCACTAGAGAAACCATTAGACTCCAATATCGAGAATTAGTCACAACATGGCACTTTTTCATTGATTTTACGTCCAATTTTACTACTCTTAAGGATTCGCAAATTGCAAATTGAGTTTTGGGTGCAATAACCAATACTCATATTGGCCTTGATGTATCATATTTTGGACTGGCTACGTGGAGGCAAGATCAAATGTCCACGTGGTCGTATGATCGGGTTTGATAAGATCAACTAGGCACGACCATGCTCGGAACTTATGTTTTCGGACACCTAAGGATTATTGGAGGCTCCATTATTTTATGATCGGATAACAAATGGTTCGACTTGATCTTAGTACCTCGGCTCGACTAATAACCAGGTACATCTGTGATCGATATATATGCTGAAGGACCCCACCGAGCTGTTGGCAGAATGTACAGAGCGTGATGTGACTTATATCAATCACCACATGAGGATTGACTGTACCCCTTATCTATAAATATGAAGAGCATTTGTTACGAAAAGGGGACACAAAATTCAATACACTTATCTTTGGACGACTATCACCAAGACTTTCTGATCGGATTCCTCCTAGACTAAAATCTTAGCTTGTAATAGGTTCGATATTACTGAATTGGCTAGTTGCTATTAAACTTGAAATCGACGTGTACCTCCCATTTTTAAACTAAATCAGGCATGAAATAACTTTCCCATTTTCTATTCAATAAGTTAAAAAGAAAGAAAAAGGTAGACATCAATCAATTGCTAAGAACAAACTCACACTACATAGTATAGAACAAGACTTCAATCAATCGCTAAGAACAAACTCACACTATATAGTAAAGAGGAAGATATTATAATCATACTCAATACTGTCAATGTCGATATTCACAAATGGTTAATCACTCAACACAATCACATAAACATTTTGTCAAACACCTGTGCTGCATCTGTTATTTATGTATCCAAACAAAAAACAAGGTCAATAACATCCTAATACATGGCAAATCAATCCAAGATTATCATTTCTAGCAACAAAATATATTTTAATCAATCCAATTCAGTTGCACCCACAACACGAAATTGCAAAAATGGGGTATTGTGAGGGCAAGACCTGGAATAAAGCGAAGGAATAACAATGACTCTTCTGTCGAAAAAACAAAATAACAAAGCATCAAGATCTAAAAAAGGCAGCACACGATGAAAGCATTGGATGTTTGGTATAGAGGTCTTATCTTCAATTACTTGATCGCAATTATAATATATGGTATCTCGCTAAACGACAATTACATCATTTTTTATCAATCAAACTACTAAGTGCATCCGTATTCTACTAACTTGCTATTAATAAAATAACAACCACTGGCACCACATTCAACATTGGAGATGAAACCCATGTAAAGTCTAGCTTTACACCAATTATGTTCCCTTCTTTTAAACACCATGTCTATTTGTACTCAGCGTATACAATAGAATCTCCTACAAGTATTTTTATCGATAGTAATATAAAAAATACAAACCATGGTTCTTTTGAGATCTATTATTTAGATTCAACACATTGCAATTTATTCAAAGGTATACCATTCTTCTGTAAGTTTCAAGTACTGGTATCAGAGCAATTAAACAACCTAGGTAGAAAAATGCAGTATGATTTCAATTCGCTCAAGTTCTGGCTTTAGGCAAGTACTTGAGAGTTCCACAAGCTGAGAAGTTATTTTTGGTGGAAAAGAGTTAATAATTAAATTGTAATGTATTACTATATTAATGTAAAAGAAATACAACTTATTTTTGTTTTCTCAGAAATCGTCACAAAAGAAGTCAAGCAATCATATGAATTCAAGACATACAGATGCTGGACATTAGCAATTAGCATACCACATCTATAGTCTAATTTTACGGGATGTATTAAGTCACTTTATGGCTGTCCTAAAAATCTCCAGAGGTTTCCTACATGTGTAAGTAAAAGTTACTTGTTAGGAGTACTAAGAGAATCCAAACTAACTTATTCACATTTTCGTTACTATTTTTTTAGTCACTAAGGACTTGATATCTGTAAGATGTTGAGTATTTTGTTTTACTAAAAGCAGGACAATTTTCCCAATTATTACAATCGAAGTAGGCAAATAACCATTTCATCAACCAAATAACTATTTCCGATAAGAAGTAAAGAATCAAATAGTTTGCAGAAAAAAATTATATATGATTCAGAACTTCAATTACTAAACCAGGATCAGTTCACACAATTATTCATTGGAAGTGCACTCCAAAATAACAACCCTGCTCCATTCTCTTTTCCAGTTTTAGTTTTGTGCACTAGAGAAACCATTTTACTCCAATATCGAGAATCAGACACAAGTCACAACAAGGCATAAGCCAATCTTTTTCATTGATTTTATGTCCAATTTTACTACTCTCAAGGATTCACAAATTGCAAATTGAGTTTTGGGTGCAATAACCAAAACTCATATTGGCATGAAATAACTTTCCCATTTTGCTATTCAACAAGTTAAAAAGAAGAAAAAAGGTAGACTTTAATCATTTGCTAAGAACAAAGTCACACTATATAGTAAAGAGGGCAAAACTGGAACCTCAACAATTTCATTACACAAAGAGGCAACATATTGCAAGAAATTATAAAAACTAATGGTTAATCACTCAACACAATCACGTAAACATTTTGTCAAACACCTGTGCTGCAACTGTTATTTATGTATCCAAACTAAAAAATATGGTCAATAAAATCCTAATACATTGCAAAATCACTTCAAGATCATCATTCCTAGCAACGAAATATATTTTAATCAATCCAATTCAGGTGCACCCCAACACGAAATTGCAAAATTGGGGGATTGTGAGGGGAAGACCTGGAATAAAGCGAAGGAAGTTCAAACGACGTCGTCTCCAGGCTTCTTGGGCTTGCGGTATTTCTCTTCGACTTTCTTTGCAGTGAAAAGGGTTTCATTTACGAGCTTTTTAATGTTGGGGACGTTGTAATTCTGGGCTATGTAAATCCCGAACATTGTTCCTGCTATCAAGGAGAAGCTTCTCGTAATTATACCCATCGCACTATTGCTGCAGTATAGGAGTAATTGCAATTCTTCTTCTGGTTACCAACTGGAAAATGAAAAGGAGGTTTTGGGATTTTGCTTTCGAAGTGGTTGAAGATTCGATGACGGTATAAAACAGCTCTTCTCTTCAGCGCACGGCGGAGTGTTTCCTTTTCATTATATTTTAATTTGCTTGGGGAGAAAGTCAAAAGCGTGGCGAAAAAGAGTAATAAGATTGATTTTATTTGTAGCTTGTTTGTTTCTCAAGAAAATTACGGAAAATTGTAGGAAAAAGTAAAAAGGAAAGGAAAAGGTAAAAAAGGGAAAGGAAAGAAAAATTATTTTCCTTTACATATTTGATGGTAAGAAAAAACTATTTTCTTCCATATATTTAGTTGTGAAGAAAGTTTAAGAAAATAATAATTTTGATAAATATCTTTGTTTGATTATAAATACTTTCAAAATTGTAAGATATATTAAAAGTGATTGCGAAATGAAAATGATTAATTTAATTCTAGAAAATATTAAGTACAAATTGAGTTATGAAATTAAATAAAAACTAACAGTAATGAAAGAAATAAATTGAAATAGCCTAAAATAAAACATAAAAATCATTGCTATTGTCATCAACGGTTTTGGTGATCGCAATGTTAAACTTCCTCATGTGTTCTGTTTTTCAGAAAATTCGTTTGGAATTCATTCATAAATTATATGTAAGTTTTTTTACTTGGAATAAACAATCCTTTGGTCACTGCCAAGATCACTTACATCAAACACGAAATTGCCATCGAAACTCTCCAAAACCAAACCCAAAATCCAGATACCCTTGCTCTTGAGGAATCCTTGCAATGTCACCTTGATGTTCTACTCATGAGAGAAGAAACGATGTGGAGGCAGGGGCTAAGCAAAAATGGCTTGTCGAGGGTGACGCTAACTCGCGTTTTTTTCACCTCTCAACCATCATTCACAGAAGGTTTGGAAAGCTCGAAACTTTTGTTTGCATAATCCAGATGCTACGGCTCCAAGTCCCATTTCTTTGGCGAACAGGTGTTGCAAAATCTCTCTTGATCACTCCATTGCTCAAGCAGACTTGTTGGTTACTTCAGCTGCCCTTCACCTTAGCTATGATTGGGCTCCACCTCCTAGCAATTGGATTAAAGTCAATGTTGATGCCGCTTTCTGCGACGGCAGAGCTACAATGTCCATCCTTGCTCGTGATTCCAATGGCTCGGTTCTGTTTGCTTTTGTATGCTTGGGTTCCTTTTTTGATGCTACGACTGAGACTGCTGCAATCTTGAAAGCTTTTTTTTTCCTTGCTCATGTTAATTGTAATCTTGTTATTTTTGAAAGTGATTCACTCAATTTTGTTCTTATGATTACTAGTCAGTCCCCTGTTTTTTATTGGACCAGCGAAGCCGATGCGACTCATGCTAGGAAAATTCTTTTATCTTGGCCTAAGTGGAAAGTCAAGAAGATTCCAAGACTTGGCAACAAGGCCGCTCACAACCTCGCAGAATGGGGAAAACTTTGTAATTGGGAGGGTTCTATCCCTCTCTCCCTCATCCCCCCGTTGTTTTTGTTGATTTTTATTTCCCGAACATCCTAGGATTTCTGTAACAAACTTATTTTCGTGTTTTAATAGTTAATCATTTGCTTATCAAAAAAAAAAGTGAACACGGAATTTACTTCCAATTTTCAAAATTAAAAAGGGGTTATTGTCAATTTTCAAAGTAAACAAGGGGTTATTGATATTTTTTTAGGTAAAGAACTAAAGAAGTGTGTTTCTGTATCATTTGGTGGGGGTATAATTGTCATTATGGCTTGAGAGTATATTTTTTTGCTAATAAAAATTAAGCACATAAGGGTTTTTGGTAAAAAAAATATCACAAATGGGAGATTTTGATAGTTAGACGAAGTACAAAGGATGTTTTTGCATTTTACCCTAAAATTTGAGGGAAAAACACTTTTGGTCCCAAACTTTACCCCAGAAAACACATTTGGTACCATGCTTTGCAGAAAAACATATTTTGTACCACAATTCAGAGAGTCTTGACACATTTAGTCATTCCGTTAAATTCTGGACCGAAATTTCACGCGTGACCGTTACGCGCGCGTCAAGTTCAAATTGGTCACGAGTGTTGCACGTGAGAAATCGGTCAAAACATTTTTGGTCCCAAACTTTACCCCAAAAAACACATTTGGTACCATGCTTTGCAGAAAAACAGATTTGATACCACAATTTACATACTCTTGACACATTTAGTGTCTCTGTTAAATTGATAAAAATCACATATAATGAACAGACTACAGTTTCTCTAAAAGATTTGATAAAAATCACAAAATATACTTAAATCATTAAAAATATTCTTAACAAAAATACCTTGGATACCTGACTTGGTGCACTTTGACTTGCACTTGTATTCCAATGTTGATACAAGCACCGATCAAAAGTTCCATGTTTTCCATCGAAAACATCGAAAAGTTTCCATTTTTTAATCAGGCGAAACGAAAACAAGATGTAATTCCGAAACAAGATGTAATTCCGAAAACAAGATGTAGTTTCCATGTGTCAAGAGTATGTAAAATGTGGTACCAAATATGTTGTAAAATGTGGTACCAAATCTGTTTTTCTGCAAAGCATGGTACCAAATGTGTTTTACGGGGTCAAGTTTGGGACCAAAAGTGTTTTGGCCGATTTGTCATGTGCAAAACTCGTGAACTTAATGGGCACATGACGGTCACGCGCGCAAAATCCGTCCATAATTTAACGGAATGACTAAATGTGTCAAGACTCTCTAAATTGTGGTACCAAATATGTTTTTCTGCAAAGCAAGGTACCAAATGTGTTTTCTAGGGTAAAGTTCGAGACCAAAAGTATTTTTCCCTACTAAAATTTTCATAGGATTTTACCAGGATTTCCCATCAAATTGATAATTTTTTCTACATACAGAAAAACTTGGTTGTCTAATTTTTGAAAGAACAATGATGTACTCTTTGAAAAGTGAAACAAATAGACCACATTTTTTTTTTCTTTTTAGAGAAATGATCACTACATCACCTTTTTTTTTATTTTATTGAATTACAAATAAAATCAATCACCAAAGGAAATCCAATATTTCTTAGTGTTGATGCTACAACCTTACTAGTGAGATGCGACCTCACTTTATCTCTAATTCACACTTGAAATGGTTGATTGTTAATACTCCCTCGTTCATTTGCTTTTGAAGGGAAATTTGATAGATTTTAAAAAGTAAATATTAAAATATAATTGCATCTATTGTAAATTGTGCTTAACATTTTTTTTTTGTCTATTCAATTGATTTCCTTGACCATTTGAGATTTCTATAGTTGTACGTCTAGTTTTAATTTTATAGGTTTTTTTTTCATAAATTAGTGTAAAATTTGTTCTTTTTATGTCATAGGATATTATATATTTATGACCAATTATTTTATTTTAATGAGATTTATTTTTATTAATTATTATTGGTTTATAAAAAAATGATGGCTTTGAATAGTTGTAATAAAACATATAATGATGATTGATTTAGTCTTTACATTTAATAAAATTGGTTCTAAAATAAAATCATAAAAACATTATTTAGTGCATTCCATAATAATAGTTTTCATGTCAAGTTTATCCGTTATTCATCAATGACACATGTTTCATCCGTTTCTTCATAAATTTTATCGATTTCACGAGCATTTTTTCTTATTGGTTTCACCAACTTCACCAGTGTTTACCAATATCACCAAAAGTTTTATCGACTCATATGTTTTCACTGTTTAATTTTTTTTATCTAGTTTTCGTCTTTTTAATCGATTATACAGTTTTCATTGTTTTCCCATTTCTTTTCCGATCTTTTTTTCAATCTAAACAATTTTCTTCCAATCTCACATTGTTTTTGTCGGATAAATTTTAACTTGTTTTCACCTATTTCACTAATTTCACATGCTATTCACCTAACTTTTTCATTGATTAAATATGTTTTCACCGATTTCAAGCTTTTTTGACTAATTTTATTCGTTTCTTTACAAATTTCACTCAAACTTTCATCGATTCTTATGTTCTCACTATCTAAATTTTGTTTACCCGGTTTATTTTTTAAACGATTTTTTCCTTCTTTTTAATCGGTTATAATATTTTCTCATTTTTGGTCGATTTCTTTGATTTTTTTCTACAGTTTAAACCAATTTTCATCGATTTCACCAGTTAAACTCTTTTTTAACTGATTTCACTCGTTTTTTTTTTTTTACCATTTTAACCCTTTTTTTTTTATCTATTTTTCATTTTTTCCCACTAATTTTACATGTTATTCACCTGAATATTTTATTGATTAAATATGTTCTTACCAACCTTACGTTTTGATCAATTTTATCCTTTTTTAACCAGCTTTACCCAATTTTATTAGATTTCACCGGTTTCATCATTTTTCTTAGAAATTCCATTCTTTTCATCGATTTCACATATTTTCACCAACTTTGCCTTTATTTTAATTGATTTTACCCGTTTTCATCCATTTTTCACAAATTTTATCCTTTTTTTTTTTTTATCGATTTCAAATGTATTTAAGATTTCACATTCATTTTTTCACCGGTCTAATGTGCACATACGTTGTACATGTATATTTAATTTATGTGATATTTTTTGTAAATCAGAGTAAAATTAACTTCATTATGTCATAAAATAGCACATATAAATGACTGTTATTCAATATGTTAACTTCACATGGGTATTTTCATCGATTTCTTTAGTTTTTTTCGGTTCAAACCATTTTTCTAATGGTTTGACAATTTTTTTGTTGGTTGAACATTTTTCATTTTATTGATTTCATTTATTCTTACCAGTTTAACCAATTTTCACATGTTTTCACCGACTTTAGCTTTTTTCACCTATTTTACCTGGTTTTCAATATTTCATCATTTTTTATGTAATTTCGTCGTTTCACCGATGTCATATATTTTTTTCGCTAAATTCATTTGAATTTTCATCGATCTCACATGTATTTGCCAAATTTTCAACTCAAATAATTATACATCTTCAATTACTTTAGAGTATATCTCAAATTATTTCATTTAACTTATCATTTCAAAGATATTTCTTTACCGATCTAAGTCATTTCATTTAATATATTAATTAGTTTAATTCAATTTTCATTGATTTTTACTGGTATTTTTTACTGATTTACTTGTTCTTTATCAATTATAATCTATTATCCATAGTTTTTACTATTTTTCATCTTTTCTCCTATTCAAACAAAAAAAAAAAAATCTACTTATTTAGTTCATACTGTTATTGCTAGTTATATTTTTTTCTTCTAATTTTACTTATTTTTATCAGTTTAACTTATATTTCACATGGTCAGGGTTTTTTAACAATTTCACTTGAATTTTCATTGATTTCATAATATTTCACATATTTTAACATTTTTTCAATGATTTAACCCATTCTTCATATATTTCACCCCTTATTCATTGATTTCACTGATTTGTTTCCCATTTTTTCAGAAATGTTACCCGAAATTTCATCGATTTCACATGTATTTATCGATTTTACCGGCACTTTTAATTACCGATTTTCACCCAGTTTTTCACCTCTTTCACCAATAATCATAAATTTCATGTAGACCGATTTCACATGTTTTCATCAATTACATAAAATTTATTACCTCTATTTCACCAATTTTCATTGATTTTCATCCATTTCTTAACTTATTTCACACGTTTTTCTCGAAAATATTTTCATGAAACTTTGGGGTAATGTTTCTCATGTCAAATAAATATTACTTAGTTCACTAAGTCATAAGCATTTTTGTTCATTCATAGGTAAGATGCGATTCTACTTTAATATATTTTATGATATTTAAGAGAATTTGATTTTTTTTAAGAAGTGACATATTGTACTAAATTTTAACTGAAACAAATAATATTTTTTACAACTATTCAAAATAATAGTCTTTATTTTTATTTTTATGTGTTCTAAGAGAACAATAATAAAATTGTAAAAATGATTTAGGAGTTAATTTCTTAATTATTGGAGTTAATGTAAGAAATAACTATAATAAGACTCCAAATCTAATTGGAATATACTTTTGTTTTTCTTCCATACTCATGGTGCTTGGTTAGAATGGAAGGAAGTTACAAATTTTTTTAAAATATTTTCCTACCAAAGTTTAAATGAGAAAATTTAAGGAAAATTCATGTCTAATTATATTTTATTAATATACTTTACACCTTGAATAAGGACATTTTTGTCTTCACAAAAAAAGAAAAAAACTTAAAATTTTCACACTTTTAGTAGTAGCATAGATATAGATTAGATTTTGCTAAGCAATCAAATATGTACAGATAAAAGGAAATCCAAACTTGCAAGACAATCAAATTGAATTTACAATATTTTTTCACCAGCTGATGTTTGAAATATTTTTTTTACATTTTTTACTTTTTCTCATTCATATACTTTGTAATCAAGCAAGATTTGTTTGATTGAACAAGATGATGGGAAATGATTTCCTCTGAAATTTATTATTGCAATAGTAAATAGAAGGCTTCGTTTGGATTGAATTTTTGAGAATATTTTCAGATATATGAAAGTTTTCAATAAGGTACCCGTAGATTTTTTGTAATCTTTTGAATTTGTTTTCCTAAAGAGTACAAACATGCTAATATGCAGTGATAGAAATATAGAATATTTGTTTATGGCTTGTTTTTAATAAGAATTTTGTAAAGACCGTGAACATAAATCCCTTTTATTGTGCTTTCTAGTTTTTTTTTTCTTCTTCTAGAAAACTAAAAATATCTCAATTAAGAATAATTTGCTAGATTTTAAGTTTCTATTCCAGTTAATTGAATAATGCTACTTTCATAGTCTGAAAATTTATTGCAACAAAATACTCTGATCTTTCTTTCCTTTCATCCCCCTTTTTTTTTTCCTTCTCACCAAGCAACCGCCGAAATTCAAATTAATATTAAACTAATTTTATTTAATAATAATTATTAGAAAAAATCACTACTCGACTTCTTTTTTTTTTGATTTATTACTTGACTTGACTTTAAGAAACTTAATTGACTATTACTTGACTTGAACTTGAACACAAATCTTAAATTCGTTCGATTTACATAATGAAAATCACACTCAAATTTCAATATGACTCAATTCAAATAAAATAAGTTAAACAAACTATAGTAACGAAAATTAATTTGGAGCAACACCACCGAGTAAAGGACAAAATGAAGATTTCTTAAAAAAGATAAAAAAAAAAGGGGCAAAATGATGGGTCTTTCACTTTTAGGATAATAATATCTATTTTGATATTTTTATATTTACACGGATATATATACCCAAAATTTAATGGCAAATTTATTTGCCGCAAAAGGAGTTAAAATCACCGATTCTACTCATCTGCAGAGTGCAGGCTAAGCTTTAATAGTTATCGTTTAAAATTGGTAAAAAAATTGTACTCCAATACCTAAAATTGTTACTGTTAACATTTGGATTTTAATATAATTCTACGTTTTTGTGGGTGTCGTTTATGTATCTCGATTGATTCATGTTTTTTGTCGGTTAATTTCGTTTATTCTAATGTGTTTTGATTAATTTAGTGGACAATTTGCCAGTTCGATTTCGATTAGGGTTTGACTCACTTGCTCTTCAATTTGATCATTTTCGAATGTCGAGAAATTCAGTGTTTTACAGTGAGTTACGGAAATTTTTCCTGAGTGTATTGTGGATTCCTCTTTTTGGCAGGTGCCGTTTGTGCCCTAGAAATGATGCCTGTGTGCATGTTGATATTTATGCAATCACCGACTTTTTTATTTGGTTAAAAGTTGATATGATTGTATTCAGGGTTTTGTATTGGTTTTTCTTTTCGTGGCATCTGGTTCTTAGATTAGCAGGTCGGTAGTTTTTCAGTAGTTGATGGGTCTCTTTTTATTGACCTTGAGATTGATTTCTATATGGAGTGTATAAATGAACAATTTTAAATTCTAAAGATATTAAATAAAGTTTCATTCGCAAGACATACATCCACCAGTTATCTTCTTGGACGAAAGTATATGCCTACGTGGCTGCGTAGCACACAGTTGATGACATATAGTTATTTTGGTCTCTTATATATTGAAAAAAACGTGTTGATAAAACTTCGAGCACAGAAACGTGCGTAATATTCTCACGCTTTTCCTTGAATGTTTTAACTTTGTTTAGGAAATTTGACTGCTGTTTTTGGTGTTTATTTTCTCTATCTACTTGTATGTTTTCTGTTATGATGCTGCCAAGGCTAGGGAAAAAAGAGTAACACTTTGGAAACTTAATTTTGTTGAACATTGTTGGCCTCTATGCTTTTGTAGTTTCTGATCCTGCCTATCTTGCTTAATGTGCAGGACTTATCATTGCTTCCAGGACATTCCCTTGATAATTTGAAGGATTTATTTTGTTACCATATAAACTAAGCATAGTCCGGGTTCTCAGTAGCCAAATTTTTGTGATTGCTTTTGCGGGCAAAGGATGACACCAATTTTACTTTCATGAAATATTTACATTTTTGTTTTGGTGGAATAACTGTATATATTTCCCATGGGTGTGAACTTCTTGTCGATTTCTGCCGTTTGTACCGTTCTGAGCTTTGTTGGGCTCCAGTATTGTACTGAATTATCGCTTGGAAAATATAGATCAGATGGACTGATTGTCGATGATTTTATCAGTTCGGAGAATGCAAGCCGTACCTTGGAGCTGCTTTTGGGGTCTTACACCAGTCTTCTTCTGGTGGCCAGTTTAGCATTTAATGTATTTATCTTGATAATATTAGGCCTGAAGGTAAGGTTCTTTCACATATTTGATCTTAGGGTTTCTTTTTTTAATAATTTTTTCATACTTGATTTCAAGCCGGTTCATGAGCCTGAGATCTATAAGATTTGATTAACATGAGTTGTGATATAGGTATCTTAAAGGATTTTGAACTGACACGTGTAATTTTTACTGTATTTCTATATTTTGGTAAAATATAATATAGGGTGCTGCAAAGCTCAATCTCAAACTAGGCCTTGGCATTCCTTAAATAAGTTGAGTTTCATTCTGGTAATTTCTGCCTCTCAAATATGTAAAGGAGAGAGAGCTCAATGAGCTTTACACGTGCCTCTATCATAACAAATTCCTGGTTTTTTTAATCCTCTATGTAATTGTGTATGCTATTAACTATTCATGCACGTCTCTAGGAGGAAAAAGAGAGAGAGAGAGAGAGAGAGAGAGAGGAGAAAGGTGTACATGACTTATATTATAAGACAATCACCTCTAACTTTCCAATTATTATTCAGTCAGACGTTGAGATGATTTGGGCCTGAAATTGCCTATTTACTTTTAACTGTTTACGTCATAGTTAATTTAATAATTCTTATGTATTGGCACGTCAATTGTGCTTAAGTGCAATCCCACATCTTAAACCAACCTTATCTAACTAAGGATTTCAGAAAATTGTTTGTAGTGCTTTCTTTTTCTTGGACGTCAGTGAAACTAATGCATGTAGTGAGAAAACCATAGCTTAAGTTTAGCTTCTTTTACGAAGTCCTGATTTCAGTATGTATCATTAGGATTCATTTGACAAGAATTATAACTTTTTACCTACTTGACAACATTGTTTTCTATCCTTCAATGCAGACAGTATTCTTTTCAAAGCTGTACACATCTGAGATTCGAAAATTGCTTGAACGCCTCACTAATTACGTCATCTACAAGGTAACATTTTAAGTCTATTAACATTATGCTTCTGTTGCATTTGATACCTAATTTGGTTTCTATAACTTAAATGCTCTTTATATGTTTTTCTGTCTTGGCAACTATGACTGTAATGGGAAGATATCATGGTCTAAACCTGTTTCCTTTGATGTCTTATTATTATTATTATTATTTAGTATTAATATTATTAATATTTATTATTATTACTACTAAAATTATTATTTTATGTTTTGGAAAGTTTTGCGGAAGCGCTTGCTAATATTGGAAAGGGAATGAATGATTCACGTGTTTATGCTTTAAGTAGGGAGGGATAACAACAATACCTGACCCTACAAGGATTTTCAGTTTTCACTGAAATATGTGGGCATTCTTGAGATTACCAGTCCTGTGGGTTCATTTATGGTTTATTGAACACGTGCAAAAGTGTTTGCTATTCACCATTGATTGCTTATATACTAATTGTGAAAAAGTGAATAAAATTGGCCGAAAACATGTTGATGAACTTGGAAAGTTGAAGGATAAAGAGTTGTGGTCTCTCTTCTATCCTAGATCCCTTCCTCTTGTCCATCATTTTTGCCTTTTCACCCCAATCATCCGACCTTCTTTCCTTTTTCTTGTTTAAAGTTTGCCAATTATCATTTGTAACAGAGAAGCTGACAAGGTCTTTATCTGTTTGTAAATGAGACACACATTGATTTATGGTTGATTAGATTGGTCTTTATTATGGTCTTTAATGGTTAGGCATTTGTTTTCTTGGTTAGTCTATATACCTAACCCTTATATCATTTTTATACTGGGATGGCTATAGATTGCAGTTGTCATTTTGTCTCCTTTTTTAGATGACAAAATTCTCAATCCTTCATAGTTACCCTCTAGCATTTCATAGAATATGCAATTATTTTTGCTGGACTTTCTGTAAATGTTCTATGTGACGACATCCATACTCACACACACCTCGTCAATTTAGCTGGTCACTATCTCTTGAGCCTTAAATATTAAGTTCAGTCAACAAGGGTCTACCGAACTTCTTATAGCCAGTTACTGATACGGATTTTGGTGGATCACACTTGTAATGTTCCTAATGTGCATTTCATATATGAGTGTCCTCTGAAGAATTTTGCTGTGCTATTTTGTCTTTATGGTAAAGGTTTTGATTAAATAGCTTTTGACAGGGAGCTTTTCTTCCTTTGGTAGTCCCACTATCGATATTTCAAGTAGTCCTATGGTCAACTTGGTTAGCTGTGCTGTGTTTTCTAAAGGTAATAGGTGAAAATATGTATCAGTGGATATTGTTGGATTTGTTCAATACTAATACTTGGTGGATTTAATGAATGCACATTGGGCAGATGTTTCAAGCTTTAACTAGGGATCGACTTGAACGCTTGAGTTCTTCTCCTTCTGCTACTCCATGGACATACTTCCGTGTATATTCTGCACTGTTGTTTGTTTTCTCTGTTGACTTACTCTGGTATTTTCTAATTCTTTTTCGGTTTCATATATCACCAATATTTTATTTTGTCCTTCAGAAATGTTACTTTCTTGTATTAATTATAATCTTGAGATGGAAAACATGAAATAGATGGACATTTACACCTTACCTAGGTTTGTAGGTTTATGAATTCCTGAAAACAACCTTAAAGCAACAATTTTTTCTTTTGATGATTAAGCTGTAATTCATTCTGTTGGCATATTGGTTGTCCACAATCCCCATTAATTCCATCTTTTGGCATATTTTCACTAATTTTGTGATTATATCTTTGTTTTATTGGCAATTTTCTCATTACATAACAAATGTACACATTTTCTAGCCTTGCATTAGTAGGATCATCTTCTTGAGTTCTTGCTCAGTTGCTCTACCTTAGTGATGTTTTCACTGGAGAACAAAATCAAGTTCACTTCATTTAATTGATGTCGGAAAACCCTTGGTAAAGTTTCATATTTCCTACTATGTCCCAGTTTCTTTATACAAAATCAAGTTCGCTTCACTGAGTGATGCGTCGGAAAACCTTTTGCCCAGTGAGCTTGGCATTGCTTGCCTTCTTTCTTCCCTTGGGTTGATAATCTCTTGTGAGCACACGGGTATGTGATCGGTAATACTGAATTGAACCATACTGAATTCGGTAAGGTAATTCTGAAAATGAAACCAAAATCCAAACTGAACATAAAAGTTTGGTTTGGTAAAAACTGAACATGACCATAGTTGTTAAAGGCGACAAAGGCGCTCGCCTTTGCGCTCGCCTCACCTCGCCTCGCTACGGCCATCCCCAAAAAGCCCTCCCAAGTCGTCGGCTTGGTCGCTTTTGCGTTGACTCAATGCGGTGCAAGGCGGCGCTTTTTGGGGTGGGCTTATTTTTTCCAGATTTTCCAGGCGTCGTCCGTCCTCTGTCCTTATCTGCTATCCGGATGTCATGTGTCTTAGGGTTTTGGGGTTAATGGCAGAGAAAAGAAGGAAAGATCGATGAAGTAGAAGAAGAAGAAAATGGTTGTCGGCGATGAAAAAATGTTTAAGAATAGATAGGATATAGGGTTTTGTTATGGGGCAATAGTTATAGGCCATAGTCATGGGCCATAGTTAAAGAATATGTTTGTCTCTGAACCCTATATTATATCTATTCTCAAACATTTCTTTAACTATGGCCCATAACTATTGCCCCATAGCAAAACCCTATATCCTATCTATTCTTAAACATTTCTTCATCGCCGACAACCATTTTCTTCTTCTTGTACTTCATCGATCTTTCCTTCTTTCTCTGCCATTAATCCCAAAACCCTAAGACACATGACATCCGGCTAGCAGATTCGGACAGAGGACAGACGACTCCTGGAAAATCTGGAAAAAATAAGCCCACCCCAAAAAGCGCAGCCTTGCACCGCCTTGAGTCAACGCAAAAGCGACCAAGGCGACGCCTTGGGAGGGCTTTTTGGGGATGGCCGTAGCGAGGCGAGGTGAGGCATGCGCAAAGGCGAGCGCCTTTGACAACTATGGTCATGTTCGGTTTTTACCGAACCAAACTTTTCTGTTCAGTTTGGAATTTGGTTTCATTTTCTATGAACTTCTGGTAGATGATCACGGCATAACAATATTGCATCATTACCAACATGTAATAAACTAGTATGGATGGTTAACAAAAAAATTGTAATCGCACAGTTGGGGTCAGAGGCACACAACTTTAAGGCTTAATTAAAGAAAAAAATACGTATATCCGGTTCAGGAAACCGGACCTGAATACCTAAAATGAATCAATTTAGTGTTAGGTAATGGCTTCTGTACGAATGCCCAACCAATTTTTTGGTTCAGTATTCAGTTTGAATCGAATTTGCGGTTTTGGCTGTTCGTTCAGTTTGGACAACCCTAAGCGCATATATGGAGCTTCCATTTGATAACTTCACCAATCACCACTTGTATTCAAGATACCTTGTTTCATTGTGAAACCTTACTTTTCGCCCCTTGTATTTTTTATGCGTGAGCATTACTTTAGTCCTATAATAGGGACTCTATGTTTTTATTTGTAGATCCATGGTTTCTTGGCAATGCTTGCCTTGGGTTGTTGCACTTACCTTTTCTCTTATGGGCACACCCATGCATTACCACCAATCATGATGCTAACCACCTTGCGCACCTATGTTTTTATTTGTAGATCCATGGTTTGGAAAGCCCTAAGCGCACTTTATGCAATACCACCTATCTCATGCTTCTAACCATCTTGCTTCGGTACTTCCTCTTGATGTGTGAGCATGACTTTTGATCCTATACTAGGGACTTTAAGGGTCCATTTGGTTAGGTTTTGGCTCGGTTTCACTTTAGTTGGTTTCAATTAAACCTAGAAACACGAGTTAAATTGGGTTTGAATTTTGAGTTTTGTGGTTTCTAGAAGATTGAGATATAATTTGGATTTGGTTGAATGTTGGGGTTTTGAGGGAGAAAAGTACGTGGTAGGTGTCAAATCAATGTTTTTATAGAGAAAAAATAGGTGGTATGTTTCAAATCAATGTCTTTATAGGTTTGATCATAGTTGATTGAGACGAAAGGTGAGGCGAGGCGATGCAAAAAGCGAGAGCTTCTTGGGGATAAGGCGCTTGTATACAAATTTTCTAGTAGTCAAATTCAAACTACTTTATACTTCATAAGTCAGAAATAAATCTAAACCAAACTACTTTATACTTCATAACTCAAAAACCAAACTTTAATGTCAAATTCAAACTTAAATGTCCGGCGGCTAGGGTTCGGATGACGCTGACGGGCAGGTGAGAGTAGAACCAAGGGGCGGGCAGCGGGCTAGGTTAGGGTTTTGTAGAGAGAGAGAGATTCAGACAAAATAGGTAATTTCTTAAATGGGAAGATTTTTAATTGAAGTCAATTGACTTTAATTTAAAAATAAATTCATTAACCCCAAAAAGCGCCGTCTTGCTCTACTTCAAGGCCCCATAAAAGCGATCAAGGCGACGCCTTTTGGGTACCATCAAAGCTAAGCCAGGTAAGGCGATGAGGGCTCACATCGCCTTGCCTAGCGCAAAAGCCCAAACCCATTGCAAGGCGGCGCCTTTTGGGGACCATCAAAGCTAAGCCAGGCAAGGCGATGTGCCTAGCGCAAAGGCCCAAACCCATTGCAATGAAGTCTGAGTATAGTATAGGTTTCGTGAAACCAGGTTTCAACTTATATATCCAATTTTAATAAACATCAAACCCATAGTTGTTAAAGCCCAAACCCATTGCAAGGCGGCGCCTTTTGGGGACCATCAAAGCTAAGCCAGGCAAGACGATGTGCCTAGCGCAAAGGCCCAAACCCATTGCAATGAAGTCTGAGTATGGTAAAGGTTTCGTGAAACCAGGTTTCAACTTATATATCCAAATTTAATAAACATGAAACCCATAGCGCAAAGGCGAGCAAAGCGCTTGCCTGTAACAACTATGGGTTTGATGTTTATTAAAATTGGATATATAAGTTGAAACCTAGTTTCAAGAAACCTATACTATACTCAGACTTCATTGCAATGGGTTTGGCTCAGTTTCCCGAAACCGCGAGACTGGGTCAAAACCTAACCAAACGGACCCTTATGTTTTTATTTGTATAACCATGGTTTCTTGCCTTGGGTTGGTACACTTACCTTTTCTCTTATGGCCACTTACCTTTTCTCTTATGGCCACAGCTTTGTATAACCACCAATCTCATGATGCTAACCTCCTTGCTTCCATTTGATTGCCTAGTTACATCGTGAAACATTACTCTTGGGAAACTATGTTATTATTTGCAGATCCATGATTTCTTTCTGAATAAAATCTATACAAGTATACAGGAAATAAATCCAACCAGATAGTTCAGAACTTAAGGGCTATTTATATTTAGACTGATATTTGATTCCAACTTTTGGTAAATTAGTCTCTGATCCCTAGAGCATGTATTTAGTGTGGCCTGTAAGAATTTCCTGTATCCATTGTTAAACAATGGGAGATACTTCTTGTTGTTTCCTCTACAAATCTTGTTATAATCCAAAACAAAATTTAATGTAATGTCTGAGATTTTATGTTTATTTTACTGAAATTTCTGACTAAATATTGATCTTTTGTTGCAGGATATTGCTATGTATGCGAGTATACAATATATCGAATTCTTCAATGTCTTTGTTGTTATTTTTTGAGCCTTCTAGCATTGCTTTTGAGACAGTACAGGTAATGTTGACTTTTCTTGGACTAGGCGTTGCCATATTGAGCACTGACTTTGAACCTTCAGTTGATAGTTTAGATACTTTAATTTGTAGGCCATTGTGGTTCATGGGTTTCAGTTATTTGAGATATGGCTGAACTCTGCAGGAGATGGTGCAAATTGCCGATTATCTAAAATCTTTGATATATCCCCAGCAGGTAAATCTTAAAATTAGCTTCTATATACATTTGTATTCGGGTATGCTTGTGTATATATTAATTAGAGATTTTGTGTTCTCTGTTACGTTCTCTTTGAGATTTTTTTAAAAAAATTATTATGTGCTCTGCGGTAAGCTTGATGTTGATTCTCGAGTGCTTTCCCTATGTGAATAAATCTTTTTCAGTTTAGCCCAAGAGCGTAAGTGGGTTCGAGTATTAATACATAGAAAACAAATTTTCTGGTTCTTGAGCTTGCATCAAGTGATGTTAAAAGAGGGAATTGACATGGTTTTCTGATTGTGTCTCATGGTAATTCTTGATGTTGATTCTCGAGTGCTTTCCCTATGTGTATATCTTTTTCAGTTTAGCCCAAAAGCATAAGCGGGTTCGCGTATTAATACATAGAAAACAAATTTTCTGGTTCTTGGGCTTGCATCAAGTGATGTTAAAAGAGGGAATTGACATGGTTTTCTGATTGTGTCTCTATGGTAATTCTTCTTTTGAAGCCTTCTATGATTTCTTGGGTTATATGGATTTATTTTAGAATTGAAATGTTTTTCTTTGAGTCTCCACATATTTGTTTAGTTTCATGTTTCATGTGCATGATTATGAAGTGAATTTTCACTTGAACAAGAGCTTGTTTTAGTATAGTATGTTTCAGTTTACGTCTTTTTACGTTGGTATTAGGTTCATTGGGGGAATGGAAAGGGACCCTCATCCGGAATTTGGGTTTTTTCCTGGACATGATGACATTGCTAATGGCTCTTGCTCATTATCTGCATATTTGGTGGCTTCATGGCATGGCATTTCATCTTGTAGATGCTGTCCTCTTCCTGAATATCCGTGTAAATGTTTCTTTCTCGATTATTACTACAATCATCAGTCCATATAATCCTTTGATCATGTTTTTTTAGCTGATATTGTTGCAGATGTTGCTTGCCTCGTTTGTTGCTATCGTTGTAATATTTTATATTCGTCTTTTTAGGCCCTTTTAAGTGCAATTGTGAAACGGGTCAAAAGTTTCATCAAATTGCGTATGGCTTTGGCAACCCTTCATGGAGCACTTCCTGATGCCACATCTGAAGAGCTCCGAGCATATGATGATGAATGTGCAATTTGTAGGGTATATTTTACTTGTTTCCTTCATTATCTCCTGTTAGTGTTTTCAATATATAGGGTTAATTACAGGGACCTCCCCTGAGGTTAGGCGTAATTACCGCCCAATCCCCTCGGACAATCATAATTACAACCATATCCCCTGAGGTTTGAAAAGGATTACAAAACCCTAACAGACTTTGACGGAATTGGATGGAAATTGTGAAATGACGATGTTGCCCTCGGTAGTTTTATTTAAAGAAAAAGGTAAAAAACTTGATTAAAGAAATATCCGATTTACCCTTGAAATAAAGCATAAATTGTCATACTACCCTTCCAAAACTTAATTTTGAATAGAAATAAAAAGTCTTAATTGCACATTAGTCCTTAACTTTTTAAAAATTAAATTTATGCAAAAAAAAAATTCCCAATCCCTAAACCCCCCATCCCACCACCACGCCCCCCTGTCCCTAACACCCCTCTCCTTCCGGGTCGGCGCCGCCGACCTGGAAGGAGTCAGGCCGTCGCGCGGCCTGGGCCCACTAAGTACACCACCACCTCCATCAATTCCGACGGCCAGCTTGCAAAGAACACCCACCACACTTCAATTTCAGCCTCCAAAGAACACAACCGTACCCCCACTGCCTGCTGTAACACCACCACTGTATCAACACACCACCGTATCAACATACCGCCCGTAGAACCAACATCTCGCAGGCCTTGTTTCTTCAACCCAGGCCGCGCGACGGCCTGACTCCGCCGCCGACCTGGAAGGAACGGGGACGAAGATGATGGGGTGGGGTGGGATGGTTAGGGCTGTGGGTTGGGTAGGTTTTTTTTTTAAAATTATATATATTGATTTTTTTATTGTTTATAATAATTATTTTTAATATTTATGATTTTATAATAATTTTATTAAATCAGGTAATTCAATGAATATTTTTACTTTTTGTACAAAAAATAATTTTTTAGTCAAATTTTTATGAATTTTTTGAGTAAGGATTAATTATGAACATGTGAGCAATTTCATAATGTCTAATAATTTATGTTCAAGTTTTTATTTCTTCTCATGATTACTTATCCTTTTATTTAAATTATATATTTTTTTTTGAAATTATTAAAATTTCTGGTTAAATGTGAAATTTGAATGTATTTGCATTTTTATTTATGTTATACAATATTTTTCTTATAATTAATCATAATTTATTATTTGTAAAAGTAATATGAAAAAATATTGAAATGTTATTAAATTTTTATTTAAGAATTTATATGCACTAATAAACTAATTTTAAGTTTTATGTAAATTTATAACATTTTAACCCATATTTATACACATACATTGCAAAGAAAACCCTCATATGAATTAAAGATAACAGGGGAATAATTGTCCATAAAAGTAGCTACAGTAATCCAAGGGCAAAATAGGAAGTCCAATAAAAAATCGGCGATGACGTCAGCAAAAGTTAACGGAACCCTAACGGATGTAATCCTTTTCAAACCTCAGGGGAGACGGTTGTAATTATGATTGTCCGAGGGGATTTGGCGGTAATTACGCCTAACCTCAGGGGAGGTACCTGTAATTAACCCCAATATATAAGCATGTGATAAAGTGAAAAATTACAGGAACCAATGGCGAGAGCTAAAAAGCTGTCCTGTAACCATCTTTTCCATCTTGCATGCTTGAGATCTTGGTATGATCGATGTAATATTTTCCCAAAATACTTCTTTGCTGTCAATTGTTGTCGTGAGAAGTAAACTGCATTGGTTGGTCAAATGACAGGTTGGACCAAGCTTTAAGTGAGGATTACTCATGCCCAAATTGTCGGAAGCCACTTTTTACAGGCAGACCCGAGAATGAGGTGAATCCTAGTGCTGTAGAAACATCAAGCGATGAGCAGCTTGCTCGTCAAATGAGTACTGAACTTGATAGGCCAAATCTTCCTGGTCATAACCTTCATCCTGGAGTTTTACCTGACCAGCCTCAAAATGTAGAAGCTGGTGATTGGAGGTTTGTGTTCTATTCTTGATGTCTGCATTAAATATGACTTCCTCTCGGTATAAGTGAAATGAATAGCTTAGTTTTATTTACGGTGCTAACTGATTACCATCTTGGCTACCTCTATACTTGTCTGTCTCACTTTTTGGTTCCTATACATCTTAGCTAATCCTTCCACCAACTTATTGTAATTCAAAAACCAAGATAGTGGTTCTTTCCTGATTCTTTGGCACTCAATTTTCCTTGTAGGAGGGCAGGAATGGATTCAAGTTGGTTGGGTTTAGATGGAGCTGGCCCATCTGGATTTAGTCGTGTTCAGATGGTAATGAGGCAACTTGCAGCTGTAGGAGAAACATATGCTCAAACTGGCATGGACGACTCTACGTGGAGTTTGTATCCCCCAAACTCTGAGGCTGGTACATCCAGGTCAACCATACCTGCTGCCGGTTCCATACAATATCCTAGCGGTGCTGGTAGTTTGCGCTTGAGGTCAACAACACATGCTATGAATGATAACTTAGCAAATATAATCGCCATGGCGGAAACAGTTCGGGAGGTGCTGCCCCACATCCCTGATGACATAATTTTCCAGGTATGCGTCATATTAAGACTGAAGGTTTCTTTGTGAAATGCTATTTGAGATATTATCCATGCCCTGTGTAAATTAGCAAATCCTGATTATCCTTCTATCAGTGTAGTATTCAAACAGCCAAAATACGATTTGCATCGTTTTTTTGTTTTTGTACTACTCAAAGGACAAAGGGCTTACCCGTCTACTCCACACAATATAATACCGTTTCCCAAACCCACACCTACACCTACGTACCCATTTTTTATATCATCCCAAAACTCTAACATCCATACTACATCCCACATTTGAAAACCTAAATATAAGACGCATTCCAACTTTTTCGAGCATATATTTAAGAAAACCCTCAGAACCAAATATCCTGAGTATACTTTCTTTACCTAATTCGTATCTGTATCAAAACGGGTTTCAACTTAATTGTTGATCTGATTAGGTAGTTTTCTTTAGTCTTCATTTATCTCTGAAAACAATGCCTCATTATAATTCACTCAAATGGGATTGCAGGACTTACAGAGAACAAATTCTGCGATGGTCACTGTGAATAATCTTTTGCAAATGAGATACTAGTTGATATATATATAAATATACACGTGTATATGTATTTCTTTTTTTGATTGATAGTAGTTGATATATTTTCTTTAGTTTGTTCTTTGAGCCTTAATTGGAGGCTGAAGCATGTTCAATCTTGTTTGCTCTTTGTTTATGCCTAATAAATTAAGGTTCAATAATGTATATAGAATCGGCATCCGAAATCATTTCTTGAGGGCATGTTAAAAATTTACTTTTTGTAAGGCAATAAAGCAGGAAATGAATGCCTACAACAAAGTGGGATTTGTTACATTATACTTGTTTCTTACAATCTTTAGGGCTTAAGAATCTTATGTAATAATTGGTTTCAAACCAATTTGACTCGTCCCAATTGCTATATCTAGCTACTTGATTATTTCATTGCAGGATAAACTTTATTTTCAAAATAAACTATTGTTTGACTTAGTTTTGATCTCTTTAAGCTAAAAATATTTTTTTTTTCTAAAAACAACTAATAGACATGATCTTTTAGATACGTATATATAAATGGTTGCCTTTTCAATTTTATTGAGTCAAATTCAAATTTGATTTAAGACTATAGATTAATGTTATTCAATAGAAATAAAAATAATTTTTCTACTCGTTATGTATTAATAAGAAATCAATTATTCTTTTAGGACTAATGTCATATAATCATGGTGCGTGTGTATATATTACATGTCATTTGAGTATTTTGGGTTTGGTCAAATTCGATTTGTGCACTGTGTATTTTTAACAAGGATGTTCAAAAATCATATGAGACCATTTCCTTCTGTGAAACAATTAATTTTTCTCTTTTTTTGGAGAATGAAACAATTTTCAAATTTTAGATTTTGAATAATTGAATTATAAAAATTAGTGAGTGAAGACAACCAAATTATCGGTGCTCCAACTGTACAACGGTATTTAACCGTTGATAATATAAGACAAAGGCCAAAATTCACTTTTCAATCATGTTGAATTAAAAGCTGAAGTTAGCACGGGAACACCCGCGCGCCTAAAATCTCGAGAAATTTTAAGCAGTCAATAAATACTTCCCCCTTGATTTATGTTCCTATTTCAATTTTTTTTTAAATTTTATTCACAATCTTTTTGCAATATAGTTTGGGGCCTGTCTATGAATCTCCAAACATTTACTTGTAACAATAACTTATCATGTTTGACTGATAATATGAAAGTAGTCAAAAGATCAAATTTTCAACATCAATGTGTCATTCCCAAAGTTAAAATTATAGATTCATGTTTGTATTTTTCATAATTTTTAATTCCATCAACATAAAATAGTAGGTACTAATTACTAAGATTCAAGAAGTAGAAGACAAGCAGCGGGTCCTACATAAATTCAGGTAATTCTTGCTCAAATTAAATTTGATTGAGCTTAAGTGTAATACACTTGTTCTGATATTAGATTACAATCAACTAATCATAAAAATAAATGCACTTGTTTTGTAGTTAGATGGGTTCGATCAAGCTCAATTTCAGCTAAATTCAATGTGAGATTCGAATACCAAGGCATTGATGTATGGTTTAGCAAACATAAATTTCGAGTGCACATTATTTTCATTCTTCTTACATTCATTTAAGTATTCAACCGTGCCAAGTAGGGGCCGGTACTACTTACTTGTAGTCTTCCAAAATCCAAGGTATATGTGTACACAACCATCCCAAAAACCTGTCCTCTGTTTTTGCCTTTATGAGTCTTTTTAACATCCTACTAATAATTTTAGGATAAAATACAGTTTTGTCCATTTTATCTTTGTTCTTTTCATTTTGGAGTTTTGGGCAAGAGTTAAAAGAAGAAAAAAAATTGAATATTTTTTAATTTATTGCCCCTGAAAGTAGTGATTGAAGGTTAATAACTTAATAGTGTTAAATGTAATTTGAATTCATTATAAAATCTGATTTGATTTATTATTAAAAATTTTATCCCTTAATATATAATTCTATGAAAGTGACAAATTTAACCATTTTGGAGTGATCTTTGGAACCTTGTAGATTGGGGCCTGATGGACTGTGGGATAATGTGAATTGTGAAGAAGTTAGTTCTTCTTCATTTTACTCAATCAATCACATGATGTCTTTTCAGACATTATCTTCATGTTCCCGCACTTCTACAGTCTCTTTTGTCCCTGCAACACAAAATTACACTGTGTGTTCACGAATATATAGATACATAGAACTGTCCTAACTTTTACCCTTAATTTCCAATTTGTTTTACTTACGTACGTACATTTGAAAAGTTGATTATGACATTGAGCACCAAACGACATAATAAATAACGATAGACTAAAAATAAATTTTCATTTATACCAACATTTATTTGAAAACGAGTCTAGTAAGTAGTTTATCCACTTATCTTGATTTCTCAAACCGAGAGATCCATGAACCAGGATCCTGATGCATATAGACATAAATTTTCCAACGAGAGCAAGAATTTCTAGCTAGGAAAAAAGGGCGACACTCTCGAACTAAAGATCCAAAATTGGTTTTGAGAATTCCAATGACTGGACCAAACTCATCATTAGTGTAGCCACATCTCTGAATCCTAACACGTAAAACTCTCTACAAGAAATTAAAGATATATAGTTTTAGATTTGTGACATCACATGATGGATCCACCTTACAAGTATATATGATGACCCACGTAAATTTTAAATTTGAACAATTATCAATAAATTTATTTATAATAACACATAAATGTAATATCAAATTGTGATAGAAGATCCACAAGTTTAATTAATGCCTTGACTACCATTCAATTTATAAGTGAGTACTTCTCGGAAACAATCTTTAAATACTCTTACATTTCATATATAAAACGTGCTATCATTCTTCAAAAGGATGATCTCAAATTTCGTATAATTTAATTAATTACCAAGAGAATATATATCTTTATTATCATATATCATCACCAGTTATGCCTGTCAAATCTTCTTTGTTCATCTTACTAATGTACTTCTTCATGCATGCATGTAATGCTCGACGCTATGGGCTCTCATATACTTCCAATTTTCCCAAGAAATTTCCTCCGGACAAGGTATATATATAAATTCTTCCTTTCATCAAAGGTCAATTAATTTAACTTCCTTCAATGTATGTGTCTTATTGTTTTAAGATAAATTGCATTTTTAGTCCCACAAGATTGACTTCTTAGCTTGCTTTGGTCCTGCTTATTATAAAGTTGCACTTCTGATCCCATGTTTTTAAAATAATTTGCACTTTTGATCCCATCATTAACTCATTTGGGGACCAAAAGTGCAAAACTGAGACGGTCATATGGAACCATGCAAGAAGTGCAATGCTGTAATGTATGGGATCAGAAGTGCAAATTTTATAATAAGCAGTACCAAATAAAGCTAAGAAGTCGACCCCGTGTTACTAAAAGAGCAATTCGCCATTTTTTGTTTACCTACATTGAGCTATATATACTTCATTTCTGGTTAGTCATAATTTTATATTCATTGCAAGAAAAAAAGACAGAAGGTGTATAATCCCATGAATATATATGTAATAGTATAATGGAATTTAGGTTCTTGTTTCTATGTTTGCAGATTGAGGAGAAGCTTAAGTTTAGCATGAATCCAAATGGGAATAAGAAGTTTAAGGATGCAGATGTGTCTTGCAAGAATAATAATATTGACATTAAAGGAGCAAAATCAGGTTAAATTTCAGTACTTAACTTCAGAAAGCAAATTTCTTTATATTTATTTTCTCCTCAAATTAAAGCCATCAAGATCACTCATTTGTTAACTTTTTGATTAATTCAACTTCAATGACAGAGTTCCTTCATTATTTTGATATATCAAAGAAAATGACATGTTACATGTAGTTGTACTTAACGTGTGATTAACAACCGATAATCAATTAACTTTAACAATTAATTAATGATCTTGCTTGAAGAACTTGATCTTTAATTCCTTTTAATTTTGCATAATCTTGATGAGATTAATTAGATCCGCAGGAAGTGAAGATTGTGAGAAGTTATCTCTTCAGAAGGCCGTGAATGCAACAACATTAAAGGTAACTAAACTGTTTTACCAATTCTATTTTTCGAGCATGCAATTAAATTTAATTTAAAAATGAATTAAAATGTACCTTTTATTACCTAATCCAAAGACAAACATAGTAGATGGTAAGCTATAGGAGGGTAAGTATATTCAAATCTTAGGTTTCAATCAATTTATTTCGAGTTATAACATCGCCAATGAGAATTCGAACTTAGAGTCCCAACTTTGTGAGAGCTGGTCACTTCTACCAGATCAATCACTCGTTTGGTTCCGTTTATGAAATATCATTTCTTCCTTTTTCTTCTTGTACTCTTTGTTTGGTAAGTTTATGGAAAGTCCACCTAGTGATCTATATAGTGTAAGTGCAGTCGTTTAGATTAATTTATGAGCGTGTGACGAATTAGGTTATTTTCGGAAACCAAGCATAGGTAATAAAATGAAGGAGAATTCTTATATATTGTATGAAAGCCAAAGGGTCACATAGGCTAGATTTAATTGGAAAATTTTCTAATTCACCCTTTATCAAAGTAAAGAAAATTAGCTAGCTAGCTATATATCTCGATTTAGGCATCCTCAAGACTTAAATTATTGATTGAAAACTGTATAAACAATTAATTTCATGACGAATGTCATATTCAGCAACTGTATAAACATCAAGGTTTGGTTGTTGAAAATAATCTAAAATTTTGAGTTGCGTTATTATTAATTTATTATCGGTTTTTTTTTTATACAAGAATATAACTTTAAACACATTATATCGTCACATATTTGATCATATATAGTATAATAATTAATTTAAGTATCTCTAGTTATTGATTCAGACGTTGACGTTAATTCTACCGTCCAAAAGCCACGTACAACAAATGTTACAATGCCCTTTATTAAAAAAAAAAAAAAATGCCCTTTATTAAAAAAAAAAGAAAAAAAAAAAAGAGCAACAACAATGCCATCGCTTCATTTAATTTCTGTAGCCAAATATTGTCAAACTGCCAAACAATTGATCTATGAAAGATTCTAGGAGTTTACTCTCATGTTTGTCTAAAATGACCTTTATTTATTTAGGATTTTTTTTTAGAAATTGATTAAAAATGAACCACGTTATTTATTATAATGATGTCATACTCCATAATGAATAATAAGATGCATTACTACCAACAGAATTTAAATTTTTTTCATATATCATGTCTAACTAATTAAGGCGGTGTTTGCAAAAACTTAAAATAAGTAGTTTTTAGCTTTTAGGATGAAATAAGCACTTAAGCAGTGTTTGAAAATTGAAATTCTAGTTCTACTTCTCTTAAAAAAGTCAAAAAGTACAAATTAAGCTGAAGCTTATGAGGATGTGCTTTTAGCTTTTAGTTTATTTGACATTTTGAGAGAAAAAAATGGACAAAAATGATTTTTTTGCAAATATTCAAAAGTGGTTTTCTTGGACTTCTTAACATAAGTTGCAAGCACAACCTACTTTTACTTCTCTACAATATTTAGATTTTTTTTTTTTTGAATTTTAATAATTATGAACAATCACAATTTTTTACAAATACCTCCTAAGAAAATCCCCCTAGTTATCCTATAATATGACCTGTCACCTGTCCCTTTCATTATCTATATAGGAATTTGGGAATGTCTTTCTTTTCAACGAAATGAAATGACTAATTAGATTTAGATGTCTCTTTTTTTGGCAATTATCCTTGCCTCAGTCGGGTTTGTGACCGTCTTGTAAGAACCTTTCCATGATCAGTGATGTGACAAAGTATTTAACAAATTCCAAATTTTCCGTCTAAGTCCAAGACTAAAAGGGTTTATAAGGCCATCTCCAACAGTCCTCTTAAATTCTGATATTTTATCCTAAAATTTAAGAGATGAACAGTGTTATACATTCCCACTTTTTACTCTGCACTCCAACAGCTAGTTTATATATTTTAAGATTCTACTTTTAAAATACAACACCATTTCACTCAAACATCTATATTATATTTAATAATTTTTTTTAATTATTATTCAAATATAAATAATAGTGGGATATATATATAATATTTATTTATTTAATATACTAATAAAATATTAATTATTTAAATTAAATTATCGTGTTCTATGAATTTAAATTAAATATTTCGTAAAAGTAACATACAATTAAAATATTATTATTTCAAAAAAATAATATGAATTACTATTTTAAATTATTTTTAATTTTCTATAGAAAAAGTACAAAAGTTTTGTACTTTCAATGCAAAAAGAACTTTTAACAAATAACTTTGGCCTCTTATATTTAAGAGGCCAAACTTATAATTTTTTGTGGGTCTTAAAATATAAGAGCTCTCTTGGAGCTCAATTTTTGCCAAAACTTATATTTTTTCTTATAATTTGAGTTATACATTGTCTCTTGGAGATGGTCTAAGGTTTTATAATTAAAAGGGACATAAATGCAACATTAAGTCATTTTAATAAATTTCGTATTTCAAAATGATAAATTTTTCTCATAATTTTAAGCAAAATAAATTTTGCTAAAATTAAAATAGGAAAATATTTGATCTAATTTGATTGAATATAACCATTTTTCAAATAAAATAATAAATCAATATTTGAGCGTGAAACTTTCATCTTACTCCATACATGCATGCCTTGTAGGTTTCAAGACGACCGCGAGTCAATTTTAGAGATTCTTCAATTCTCAGCTACGAAGATTTAATGGAGACGGATTATCAACAACCGCGTCATAAATCTCCAATTCACAATAAATAATTGTTTTCATCTATTTTTTCTTTACAATGAATATGATACATTTTACTCTTATATATATACTGATCATATATGATAGTGATGATGTAATAAATACCGTATAAGTATCGGATTGGCGAATCAATCTCATGCACACTTTCAAATTATATTATTAGGCACTCTTCCAAGTTATTCTAAGAAATCTGAAGAGGAGAAGAGGAGAAGGTTTGTGAAAATGATGTGTGAACTTTGTGTTTGGCCGAAACAGAATCTATCATGCATGTCCTCTTACGTTGTTCGTTTCCTCGTAAACGTGGGTTACGTCGAATCTTAGATGGCTGCTATTGACTTTGCCGAAGAGGATCCAATGTTGTGGTTTAACAAGTTGCGTCAGGAATTGGGTGGGAATAAGGTTGAATATGTGTTGGTGATTTCATGGTGGTTATGGTAACGCATCTTCGGGGAAGGCTTGTGGATACCGCTTGATATATATAGTACCACATGTTCGTGCTTTTCTTGAGAGGTTTCTATCGGTCATTGAGAGGATTTTAGTGGAAGACACTGGTGACATTGGTGCGAAAAATAATGTTTTGGTTCGCTGGAGACCACTGGATTCTCATTTAGTTAAGATTAATTTCGATGATGCTGTGTTTGATAGAGAAAGTTTTATAGGAGTGGTCTATAGTGGTGCGGAATGAGATTGGACTCTGTTTAGCCTGGCGTTCATTTAGAATTTTGCAGAAACTTGGTCCTGAAGTTGTTCTGGCTTTGGCTGCGAAATATGTTGTCGAACTAGCTAGACAGTGGAGTAGAATTGTGATGGAGGGAGATTAGTCGTCAGCATGGATCAAAATTTCCATCTTTTCCATCGAAAACATCGAAAAGTTTCCGTTTTTGAATCAGGCGAAACGAAAACAAGATGTAATTCCGAAACTACTTATTTACCTAAAACTCTGATATTTTCCTAAATTTAGTAACTTTTTTTTACAAATTTTCTTTAGTGTTTCCGAAACATTTCCGAATAGTCTCGAAAAGTTTCCAATATTTGACTGACCGAAACATACATTTGAACCGAAATTTTGATCCATGGTCGTCAGTGAAGAAAATCAATTCGAGTGGTGAGGATCTGTCGACTACTGATCCTATTATTATTGATATCAAGAGAACATTTTTCGAATTTTCGTTGTTTATAGTTGACTTTATCCGTATGATTGATAATAGGATAACTCATTATTTGACTAAATTATAGTAAATCGAAGAACTATAGATTCTGCCTGAACTAGGCAATTTATAAATACAAATATTCTTTGAATAATATATCTATCGCTTTTTCTAAAACACACACAAAAAAAAAGTTATTGTTCGCAACAACTTGGCACGCTTTATACATTTTTGGACCAAGGCTCCACCAATATTTTGATTACTTTAAAATTTTATTATTACCTCTTATATGCGTGTATAGATTTTTGTTGGTCAGAATTAAAATACTCTAATGAAATATTTTTAAAAACAAATAATCTATTTAAGAGGGATATATCATCAATATGATACTTTTATCATCACATAAGTATTTATAAGATTATTAAAAAAATTGTACAGTCTATTTGATAAATCATATATATCTATGGGCAAAATAGTAATTTACGTCCGCTAACTTTTACTAGTCCGTAGAATTAGGACACTTAATTTTCCAGCAAGCAATTTACGTCCCTTAACTTTCACTGGTATGCAGAATCAGGACACTTAATTTTTCAGCAAGCAATTTACGTCCCTTAACTTTCAGTGGTCCGCAGAATCAGGACACTTAATTTTTCAGCAAGCATTTTAGGTCCCTTAACTTTCAGTGGTCCGCAGAATCAGGACACTTAATTTTTCAGCAAGCATTTTACATCCCTTAACTTTTATTGGTCTGAAAAATGAAGATACTTAATTTTTCAGCAAACATTCTACGTCCCTTAACTTTCACTGTTCTGCGAAATCTATAACATTTTTATACCTACAATTTTAGTCTACTTGACCGCAATTTTAGTCCACAACTCGCTGCAAATTCCATAATTGTCAACTAGACAATTAATTTGGGGATTTGAATTAATATTGATGTTGTTATATAGTTGTAGACGGTTTGTTAAGTGATTTTCAAATAGGTGTTTGTTTTGTCAAGTGGAGTAAAATTGCGGGTATAGAAAAGTTCGGATGTATTTTTCAGCAAACATATTACATCCCTTAACTTTCATTGGTCCGAAAAATCAAGATACTTAATTTTTCAGCAAGCATTTTAAGTCCCTTAACTTTCACTGGTCTGCGAAATCTATAACTTTTTTATACCTACAATTTTAGTCCACTTGACCGCAATTTTAGTCCACAACTCGCTGAAAATTCCATAATTGCCAACCAGACAATTAATTTGGGGATTTGAATTAATATTGATGTTGTTAAATAGTTGTAGACGGTTTGTTAAGTGATTGTCAAGTGAGTGTTTGTTTTGTTAAGTGGAGTAAATTAAAATTGCGGGTATAGAAAAGTTAGGATGTATTTTGCTTGTCGAAAAATTAAGTGTCCTAATTCTACGGACCAGTGAAAGTTAAGGGACCAAAAATGCTTGCTGAAAAATTAAGTGTCCCGATTCTGCGGACCAGTGAAAGTTAAGGGACCTAAAATGCTTGCTGAAAAATTAAGTGTCCTGATTCTGCGGACCACTGAAAGTTAAGGGACGTAAATTGTTTGCTGAAAAATTAAGTGTCCTGATTCTGCATACCAGTGAAAGTTAAGAGACGTAAATTGCTTGCTGGAAAATAAGTGTCCTAATTTTGCGGACTAGTGAAAATTAGGGGACGTAAATTGCTATTTTGCCATATCCATGTAAGGTTCAGCCGGTCCTTAGACTTAATGGGCCTAATTCTCAACCCCAATCCAATTAATTAACTCTATTATATGTAACTGTAATGAGACTAGTCCTGTAAATGAGTTGGATTCTGGTTGGATCAGACTTGTTCATATTCGATTTCATTTATATAATATTAGATTCTATTGGATTTTGATCTTGTTCGGATTATGCTCAGATCTATATTTTTTGAATGCAACGGATCTTTGTCAGATTTGACCGGATATCAAATCTTTCCGACACAAGCTTCTTTGCCAAGCCTTCCCCTTCGTATTCAATAAATTTTCATTAATATTTATTCCTAAAACAAGTTTATTAACTTTAGAATCATATTGACTTTTAGCTCACATGTTCTAAAATCCTTTATTAATATTCATATTTTTAGTTGAAAATATTGGTTTAGATAAATTTATAAACGAGTTATAAATTACTATTTTATTAAATTGACAGTGAAATATTATTAATGGTACTTACTTTTATAAAAAATTATATATATATATATATATATATATATATATATATATATATATATAAATATCATTTTTTTTATCGGATACAGATCTTTAACGGATCATATCATAAATTCATATTCGCTCCATATGTTCGGATTACGGTTTTCTATAATCGGATCATTTTCTTAAAATATGAACAGAATTAATTAATTAATCAACGTGTGGCCAACAGTAACATCCTTTGATTATTTTTTCAAACAACGTGTAGCCAACAGTAACATTCAACGGTCATTTTTTTGAACAACACGTGACCAACATTAACATCCCACGGAACCAACAGGTGATTGGTCTAGTGGAAGGGACTAATCACTACAAAGTAACGGACTCAGTTCGAATCCCTGTTGGGAGAGATTCCCACATTATGTGCCCGACGCGCCTCGAAAGGAATTAAACCATTGGGAAACCAAAAAAAAAGTAACATCCCACGGTCATTTTAAAATGTGACCAATATGGAACTAAAAATACAATTTCATAAATGGAACATTGATGATGATTAGGTCCTATATCTCCAAGTCCATTATTATTAATAGTGACTGACACTAAACATAAAAATGTTGAAATACATTTCTTAATCATTTTTAATATTTGCTTTAAATCATTATAGCTATATAATTTCATAAATGGAACACAGCTGCGCAGCTTCTTACTAGAAAAGTGGTCCGAGTTGCTTTTATAATGCCATTGGGTCTTTGAGTGCGTATTTGTAGCCACTTGCTTGAATGGAAGGCAAACCTATCATTTTGTTTGTGTTTGATGTGCGATTATGTATTAAAGTTTCGTTTTCGATATATATATTTCATATATTTGGTCGATCAGCAAAAACTTGTTGCGGATTTTACACACGCAAATAAACGCAAGTGCACGTATCGCAAAAGTAATAAAGAGTAAGTTGAGTGTCGAACCCACGAGGACTTGAAACTAAAATTGTACCAAATTCCCTACCTAAATTCTTATTCTAATTCAACTAGGCTAAAATATTTTTTTGTTTGTTTATTAACTAACTACTAAAACTAAAGAAATAACTAATCTAAAATGATGATTAAAGTGCTTGAGAAGACAATCAATGAGAAAAGGTCTAGAGTTAAACTTCACCAATGTTATGCTCCTAATGTTAATTAACTCCCTAATTTTAACTAGTGATTCTTATTCGCTATCCTAGGGTTCACTTCTATCCTTAAGTGTCTTCCGAATCACCTAAGAACCTATGCAATTAACTTACTATTCTTATTCCTAAGTTAGTAGAATTAATAACATGCATGAATTATATGACCTAATTTGGATATGGGCGTGTTGGGTATATTCCTATACTAACAAGCAACCCACTACCTAATTCCTTCTTCTATTCTTAATATTCCCTTCTCAGGTTCAATCAAGAAAAGTAAACAATCAAATAGGTGGCCAGTCAATTTGACAGTAAATTAGCACAAAATTAGATAAACGAATATCGATAATAAAAATCGAAAATCACTAAATTAAAACTAGAAAATAAACTAAAACATTATTCGCATAACATGGATCCGTAAAAACCCTAGACTAAAAGAAATTAGTTCATGCTAGAATTAACGAAATAAACAATAAAAGAGGAGTTCATAGTCTTCTCTAATAAAAGAATAACGGAAAATAGCAAAAAGTGTGATCTGCGCTTCTTTCTCCTTGATCTTGCGTGTCTTCTCTTTTTTCTTCTCTAATGTGGTGTGTGTTTTTCTTCTCTTCTCGCCTTTTTATTTCTCTCCTTCAGATTTTTCTTTTGAATCCTACGTGAAGTAGGACTCTTTTTTTAATCTTGAAATTTCCAAATGGGCCGCTGCCCATTAATGCTCAAAGGATCCCTGCCGCATAACACTACACATTCAACAATCTTGGACTCTAATTGCACTTTCAGCCCTTGATCTCTTTCCTTTGTATCCTTTTGACCCCTTTAATATTTGACATTGTTCATTTTCACTTGGTTACAAACTTTATTGGCCCATTTCATCTCCTACAAAAGAATAAATCGAATTAGTGCCAAAAATCAAAGATTATTCTCAAAACTAGATTAAATTCGTGAATCGACTCTAAAAAGTAAAATATACAATAAAATCCCAAACAACTCACAATTATTCTTGAAAAACATTTATTTAAGCCTAAAAGTATACGCAATAACTCTATTTTCACAGAGTTATCACACCCCCAAACTTAAATTGTTGCTCGTCCTCGAGTAATGACACTATTTTCAAAACAATTCTAACTAACTTCAACATTTATCATCATGCATTCAAAGTTAACTCCACACCAATCTTTTCAAAATGTTATGCACTTTATCATGTAATTCCTGCGTGTGTGTGTGTATACATAGTACGAGAATGTCGGAATCACCTAGATCACCATAGCTTCGAAATCATTGAGCCTAATTGCATGAATTCCTTACTTGCCAAACAAATTCTCTATTTTCTTGGGTTATCATACCAATCACTAAGTTCTAGCAAAGCTTTCAGTCGAAGTTATTGACTCCTTTAAGTTCGAACTTTCACTTAGCAAATTTATTTATTTATTTATTTTCACGACTTTAGTAATATTTAGCACCACTCACACTCATAACTCGTTCTAAAGAAGCAGTCAAAATAGCGGAGTGCCGAATAGTTAAATCAAAGCACCCATATAGCGTTCATCTTATCGCAGTAAAGTTAGAGGAGTGCAAGTATACGTCTCAAGCGATGAGGTTTTTCAGGTCTCATACAAGTGAGGTTGTTTTATTTGAATTTACTTTATAGTGTTTTTTTTTTTTTTTTTTTTTTTTTTTTCATTTGCTTCATTTGGTTCTCGTTAAAGTTATCCTTCCCCCCAAACTTAGGCAAAACTATCACTTAGACCCTTAGCACTTTAATCCTCGAATCTAGAGACTAGGTAGGCAAGGAAAGGATTTCTTAAGCTCTATTCTAACTATAATTTTCTAACGTCATCCTAAATTCTAGATTATGTATTCGTGCTTAAAATGTGCAGGAAAAAACATTCAAAAACACATAAAATTTCAAAAAAATTAGTTAAAGTTGACCTAGCATGCATGAAGTAAATGCGACCCCCCCCAAACTTAGAACAAACAGTGTCCTCACTGTGACATAAACAGACGAGTTGAAACATGCCAGACTAGCCAAACAGGAAATACGAGAAAATGCACAGGCAGACAGTAAGAAAGCCACCAACAAAAGATAACAGAGAACAGTAAAAAGAATACTTCCCTACGAGGCTGTGTCTGGTGATCTCTTGCATATCTGTCCCTCCTACGCATCAAGAATGGTTCTGATTTGTCCCCCTAGTCCAGTGTAGAAGATATTTATCAGTTCCCAACCAGGAATTCCATGTTGTGGACACTGTGTCATTAGCCCCTTGAACCTTTCCCATGCATCGTAGAGTGACTCTCCCTCTATTTGTTGGAATGAGTGAATTTCCATTCGAACTTTCGCACTCTTGGTGGGTGGAAAATATTTCCTTAGGAATTTTTCAGTCAAATCAGTCCAAGATGTGATGGAGTTAGGTGGCATTGAGTTTAGCCAGACTCGAGCTCGATCCCTTAAGGAAAAGGAGAAAAGTTTCATTCGTAGTTGATCAGCAGTAACCCCATTCAATTTGAATGAATCGCAAATTTCCATAAAGCTCTTCAAATGGGCGTGAGGATCTTCCATAGCCAACCCCGAAAATATAGCAGAGGAATTGATCAGATTCAGCATTACCGGTTTCACTTCAAAGTGAGCTGCTTCAATCTCTGGTCTGACAATGCTTGAATCTAGAACACCCAAGATTGGTGTTATGTATTCATTAATGGGTCTTTCGATTTCGGCAGGAACGTGTGGACCTATTTGCTGATTTACTAACTGTGGATTCACCTGATTTTCATTATTTGGATTCTCCATTAGATCAGCTTTTCCTTGATTCTTGTTTAGCGCTCTTCGTTGTCTGAAAGTCCTCTCGATCTCTGGATCAAAAGCTACTAATTCAGCTTTTTTATCACTACGCATAAACTAGGTATGAGTACCTACAAGGAAAAATTTGAACTATAAAAATAAATCGAATAAAAATAAAAGTTGAAACTTGGTAAATTATTAATTATCAAAGTCCCCGGCAACGGCGCCAAAAACTTGTTGCGGATTTTACACACGCAAATAAACGCAAGTGCACGTATCGCAAAAGTAATAAAGAGTAAGTTGAGTGTCGAACCCACGAGGACTTGAAACTAAAATTGTACCAAATTCCCTACCTAAATTCTTATTCTAATTCAACTAGGCTAAAATATTTTTTTGTTTGTTTATTAACTAACTACTAAAACTAAAGAAATAACTAATCTAAAATGATGATTAAAGTGCTTGAGAAGACAATCAATGAGAAAAGGTCTAGAGTTAAACTTCACCAATGTTATGCTCCTAATGTTAATTAACTCCCTAATTTTAACTAGTGATTCTTATTCGCTATCCTAGGGTTCACTTCTATCCTTAAGTGTCTTCCGAATCACCTAAGAACCTATGCAATTAACTTACTATTCTTATTCCTAAGTTAGTAGAATTAATAACATGCATGAATTATATGACCTAATTTGGATATGGGCGTGTTGGGTATATTCCTATACTAACAAGCAACCCACTACCTAATTCCTTCTTCTATTCTTAATATTCCCTTCTCAGGTTCAATCAAGAAAAGTAAACAATCAAATAGGTGGCCAGTCAATTTGACAGTAAATTAGCACAAAATTAGATAAACGAATATCGATAATAAAAATCGAAAATCACTAAATTAAAACTAGAAAATAAACTAAAACATTATTCGCATAACATGGATCCGTAAAAACCCTAGACTAAAAGAAATTAGTTCATGCTAGAATTAACGAAATAAACAATAAAAGAGGAGTTCATAGTCTTCTCTAATAAAAGAATTACGGAAAATAGCAAAAAGTGTGATCTGCGCTTCTTTCTCCTTGATCTTGCGTGTCTTCTCTTTTTTCTTCTCTAATGTGGTGTGTGTTTTTCTTCTCTTCTCGCCTTTTTATTTCTCTCCTTCAGATTTTTCTTTTGAATCCTACGTGAAGTAGGACTCTTTTTTTAATCTTGAAATTTTCAAATGGGCCGCTGCCCATTAATGCTCAAAGGATCCCTGCCGCATAACACTACACATTCAACAATCTTGGACTCTAATTGCACTTTCAGCCCTTGATCTCTTTCCTTTGTATCCTTTTGACCCCTTTAATATTTGACATTGTTCATTTTCACTTGGTTACAAACTTTATTGGCCCATTTCATCTCCTACAAAAGAATAAATCGAATTAGTGCCAAAAATCAAAGATTATTCTCAAAACTAGATTAAATTCGTGAATCGACTCTAAAAAGTAAAATATACAATAAAATCCCAAACAACTCACAATTATTCTTGAAAAACATTTATTTAAGCCTAAAAGTATACGCAATAACTCTATTTTCACAGAGTTATCAGCTGTATGGATACTTTTCAAAAAGTTTTTGAAAAACCTAGGAAAATTATGGAAAAAAGTTACTAAATTAAGAAAAAGTGAAAACTCCAAGGCAATTTAGAATTTCGAAAATTCACTTTATTTTCGTTTCCACTGATTGAAAAATAAAAAAATTTCGATTTTTTGACGAAAAATATCATATTTTTATCCATGTTTGCGACTGGTGGGGGAAATGCACATTAATATCCCCTGCATTAAGGGAAACATGCATACCGTCGAAGTTTTTATTGGGTCAAATATTTTGTACTTCAAAAGATTATGCACACTCTCCCCTCATTCCTTCACTTGTTTAATGTCATGAAATTTTAGTTGATAATACCTATATTACTCCTGTATTTTAAAAAAAATTGATAGTTTATAAGGTGATTATGTGCAAAAATTAGAAAGTACAAGGGGATTTTGTACGCACCTATATCAAAAACTAATGGAAGTAGACGGACATGGATTATGTGGACAATTTTAAAAATACGAGAGAATTTGATCCAATGAATTTTATAGCGGATTTTGTGTAGATTTCCCAAAATACATGAAAATCGTGCATTTTCCCGCGATTGGTCAATCAAATTAACTCAAGCTAATGAAAGTTTGATCATAGTATTTGTTATTTTCTAAACTGAAAACTTCCACAATAATTTCATAACTTTTGTATTGGTTATTCTTCAATTCTGTTACTAAATAGAACTATAGTAAAAAGTTAAAAAGATTTTCGTAAGACTAACTTTTTCAGTTTTCGTTGAAGAAAATGACCAAGTGACAGGAAACATATATATCTGGCCGTGTTGGGAAGTGTTTTGGTTTGGTATGACTTTATTTAGGTGGAAAATATTATGTTTGGATAGTTTGAAAATATTCTTGAAGATTGTACGATACAATTGAACATAATAATTTTAATTTAAATTGGTTAGAATTTTTGGAATGTAAAATAATGTTAATTAAATTGTGAGTTGAGTTTAAAAATGTGGATTATGATTTAAATGAATTTTGGATATTGAAGTTTTGAGAGAAAGATTTTGGTGATGAGTGTCAAATCATTTTTTTTTTATTATATGATGTGATCATATTATATTGTTGATGATTGAGGCGATTGAAAAATTATTTTCCTGAAAGGAAACAATTATTTCATGAATTCTACCCCATGAACATGTTTCAAATATTGTTTGAGGAAAAATGTACGATACTATTTTGTGTTATGTAAAATCAGCACAAATCTAACTTATAAAATTTTATTTTAGTTCTTTCAAACATCTTGCATAAAACACTCAATCTCCGTTAGTTACTAACATCATTAATTTTTAATTGGATATATTAAAAGTACAAGGAAGTTTTGTGCAAACTTTTTAAAAGTACTAGGGGAATTTTGCGCAAACATTAAAAGTACAAGAGAGTTTTGCACAAACATTCAAAAGTACAAGAGAGTTTTGGCTGGAAAAAACAACAAATCACACATTTTCACATACGCGCTTTATAAAATGGAGGGAAGGAGACATATTGAGTGTTTTATACAGAATTTTTGAAAGTATAAGGGAGTTTAATTAGTGCAACAAAAAAAATCACATAATAATTTCATGCATGTTTCGCATAACAAATGGTCGTGTCATGCATTTTTTCCTAGTTTTGGTTAAATGAAAATTTCAAGTGTTAACTTTGTTGGTTTTTTGCCCAATCGGATCCGAACTATTCGACCCGATGAGTAAACAGGATCGAACTAATTCGACCCAATTGCGGAATTTGGTGGGTTTTATGTTCATAGTATATTTCGAAAATAACTAACATAAAAACGAGGATCCCATAAACGATAATTATTTTAATTATGCATTAGAAATAAAAAGAAAACTTACAGAAAGCTTCCAGTCCTTCGTTCTTTTGGTTGAACTTTTCTAGATTTTGATGAACAAACGGCTTGGATCTTTTTCACCATTGATATCAACCACGTTCTCCTTCTACTAGGTGTGTGGGCACCAACTTAAGAGAATCGATCTTTCTTTCACGTTTTAGAAATCAAGAGTTCAAGATGAAAAACTTCTCTCTTGTTTCTTGAACAAGGGATGGCTTTTGTATGTTTAGGGTTGAAGAACTTTTTCTTTCTTTTGAGTGTAATCTTAATGATTTCACAAATCAAATCTCTAAAATCTATATCTCATATTATATTTATAGATATGGGAGGAGTTAAACTCCTACCATAACTCACTCAAAGTTTCCTACTAGGAAAAGAACTCTGCTTTCTCTTACCTTAAGAGAGTTATTAATTAAATACAACTCTTGTAATTAATTAAAACATACATAAATATATTTATATATATAATTTCGAAAATTACATATAAAAATATATAATTTTTTCTTTTATTTATTATATAAATATATCATATATATTTACATAGTAAATAATGAATTTCTACAATTAGAAATTCCATAAATGCCAATGTTTCCTTTTTCTTGAATCTAGTATTCAATTTTCATTAGATTTAATTCTATAATTAAATCTAACATAATTAATTAAATTTCATCTAATTAATTCGGAGTTTCTATTTTGGGAAACTATTTCCAAAATGCAACGTGAATGAATTTGTTCTAATTTCTTAAGTTCAAATGTAGATTAACAGGAGCCGTGGTTGAGGACCTATGGACATGTAACTTCAAGCTCCAATAAATCGAATAATTTATCAAACTCTTTAATATAATTAATTCGATCTATTAATTCCAAGTGACTCCACTAATGACTTGGAATTGCACTCTTGTCATTACAATATATTTTACTCAAAAGATCAAGATAGTCCATTGATATAATCACTACATGCAATTTGATCCTCCAATAATTGATTCGTAATTAGAGCTAGGCGTAATTACCGTTTTGCCCCTCTAATTACTTCTTTATCCTTAAGTTCCATTAGTTCACTAGTAAACAGTTTGATTTATGAACTTATTCATAAATCAGAGCGCTCTACTGTTCAGTTCCAGAACTAACACTTAAGGGAATCAATATTCCAGCTTCTCGCAAGAAGGGTTGGATTCCATATCTGTAAAACACATTCCCAGCCATTTATCTCAACGGATCTTCAAGACATAAGTTTTAGGCTCGACATGGTTACGGGCCATTACATATGAATCAAAAGAACTCGTTAACATAAACAGGAGTTTATGCCTACTCAGGATTTAGATCGATTCGCATATGATCATCAGTTGACATGTTCTAGAACCATAATATCAACGGTATCTTATTTATGATTCTAGATCATGTCTGGTCCAGTCCTATGTAATCGAATTACACAAAGTACCTCCACCTTCGATGTCTCTACATCAGTAATTCGGATCAAAATTACTACATTGTAAATGTTTCGTGGACCGTACTAGTAGTGCTTAGTTAAAGATCCCAACTTTAACTCACTACGGACTTTTTAGTCTATTAGCTATAACTTAAATCCTCCAGTATAATATATATACTTAAGTCATAGTCTCTTTAATAGACTTGGAATTTTATGATGTTTATATTATGCATTAAATGTATAATCGAAATGATTATATGAAAAATTAATTTCAAATTTATTTATTTATTTCTATTAAAGAATGTCAAATACATGCTTTAAGAGCATCACGCCTAACAATCTCCCACTTGCTCTAAAGCATATGAGATATGTCTCTCAAACCCATTTACTCCAAATGTGCTTCAAACGATTTTGAAGGCACAATTTGGTAATTGACTTTTAGCTGCTTCACAAGCTGCTATTCAGTTTATGCTGTCATATAGTACATCGTTGTTTCAAATAACAACTATACTATCAAGATGTCGACTTTCGACTTTCTTTGACTAAGAGTCAAAATCAATTATCCTTCAAGGTTCAGGTCTCCACCTAAATATACGAGCATATATCACATTGCTCTTCCTAGAATATTTTAGAATACGTTTCGCTCGAACTCATCGTTTTTAACGATATATGATATCATATGTCATTTCCAATGAGATAGACATCATCAATATAAACTACTAAGAAAACCACTTTCTTTTCTTTGATATACTTGTATACACAAGGTCTATCAATTGTTTTCCTCAAATCAATGGGCTTTGATCGTTTCATCAAACCTTATATTTCAGGACTTACGTGCTTGCTTAAGTCCACAAATGGACTTTTGCATCTAGCAGACTTTCTGCTCTTGGCCTTGATCAGTGAACCCTTCTGGTTGCATCTTATAGATGCTCTCCTTAAGATAGCTATTCAGAAAAGCTATCTTGACATCCAATTTATATATCATGTAATAAACGTTGGATGTGATGGATAAGAGGATGTGTATGGAATTAAGCTTAGCAACATGTGAGAAAGTTTCTTCATAGTCAACTCCCTCTTTTCAGGTATAACCCCTTTGCTATTAGCCTAACCTTTTGAAAGTCTATACTTTCTTGCTCATACCTCTCTGATTCTTATAGATCCAATTATATCAAATATATTTGATCTCATCATGTGAATCTATAAATTTTCCAGATGTTATAGGATTCATCGCAACTTGCCATTTTTCCTTATTAGAATCTTCCATTGCATGTTTGTATGACAATGAATCATCTTGATATGTGTCTCACACTTCTAGAGATACTTCTCATCATCCTCGTAGAAGGTGAGTAGTCTAACTACCCTCCCACTACGACGAGGTACCAAGATGTTCTAATCAGGAATTGTGGTCTTTCGTTGAGGTAATTCATTAGTAGTTAGCTGAGGTGTGCCGATCTCATCAGCTTAAATTTCTTCCAATATTATTTAACTACGAGGTTTAAAGTTTGTTATCTAACATTCCTCAATAAAAGTGATATTCGTCGATATGAATTCTCTTTTATCATGAATGCTACAAAACCTCCTCCAGTATCGAATAGATTGCCTAGAATTAGACACACTTCAGACCACAGTTTCAACTTTTCAGTCATTCCTTTCAACACGTGTACCAGACACTCACATAAGTGAAAGTGTTGTAAACTAATTTTACAATCATTCCACAACTCTATGGGAGTCTTATGGATTGACTTGTTTGTTGTTACATTCAAAATGTAGATTGCGGTTTCTAGTGCCTATCACAAGAAAGACATTGGTAATGAGGAATATGGTTCATTATTGATCTAACCATTTCTAAGAAACTTCAATTGTAGAGTTTCAGGTGCTATGAGTTGGATTGAATTCCATGCTCCAGCGAGTAGTTCTTGAATTCATAATCCAAGTATTCTCTTCCTTGATCTTATCAAAGAGTTTTGAGTGATTTACCTAAATGTTTTTCAACATCTCTAGGAATTCTTTAATCTTTCCAGAAGATTCAGATTTCTTTACCTTTAGATAAACATGAAGAGTGTTGACTTTCAACTCTCTTAAAGGACATTCATTTGCCAGCATGTTTATCTTATCAAGGTTAATATGTACTAACCTTAGATGCCAAAGATACGTGTTATCACTCTTAGAAGTTTTAGAACATAGCATTGATCAATAATTTGCTACCTAAAATAATTCATAAATTATTTATCGATCATTTCTGACATTTATAATACAGTCCATGTTCTATGTTTGCATGATAACTATTTTCTGAAATAACAATCTTATTATCAGAAAAAGTAAAATAACTATCTTATTCATGCAATCATAATTGAGAAATCAAATTTCTAACAAAGATTAGGAATAAAGTATACATTGTTCAAAACAATGAATCTATTCCTAAATTCTAAGTGAACTGTTCATATGGTCTTTACAAAAAATGATCTGCCATTTTCCAACATTCATTATGACATTCCATTTGGCAAGTCCCTTTGAAGAACTAAACATCTAAAGAAGAACAAATGCGATTAGTGGCCTCCGAATTAAATATTCAGAATGACAAATTATTTTCCACTAATAAGTTTCTAAAAACCAGTAAATCAAATTTACATTGTTATTTTGATCTTCTTTTCGCAGAGATACCTTTATAGTTTCTCTTGCAATGAACATGAGTCCGTAATGAAAACATTTTCTCTTATGGATTTTGTTCATGGAATTCTTCTTATTTCACTTGCCTTAGGATGCCCATATCTTTCTTGTGTCTTGACTCAGACCCACCTTTCGCCCTCTTCCTCTTTTTGTTCTTAACAGTAGAGGAAGACGAACTTTGCTTGTCAACGTTTGCCTCTTACTTTTTAGCCTTATGTTTAAATATGGCTTCAAAAGTCTACAATTCCTTTTAGCAATTTAGTCATGCTATAAACCAACTTATTCTCAATATAGTTGGATGTGAATGCAGAAAAGTTTGGCATGAATGACCCAATAATTACACTAATGTGAGTCATCTCTTCAATGGTGGCCTCTTTTATATATCTCGTACGTTACGAGAAGCACCAGCAAGAGGTTCTGGAGGACAATCCTCTGTGAGAACGAACTCTTGATTCTCACAAATCATTCGTATGCTAATATTGGATCTTCAATTAACGTAGTTACGTTCCCCAGTTAGTTTTTCATTCGAGAGTAAACCAACAAATGAGTTTATAATAGACATAATTGTTAAATAAATAAATAAATTAAAATGCGATCATATATTCATAATAAACATCATATTTCGGAATAGTAAACGTGATGCATGAATGCAACTCTTAAGAAAAACACATAAAGCAATTTACTAATCCGCGATAAAATAATTTAGCTACTAATATGTTGCCGTAGGGTCAATCATACTGATACTAAATTAAGTTTGAGACAATCTCAAATTAATATGTGAACTAAAATATCTCATATTCATCTTTCACTATTAATTACCGCATTATTTGGCCAACATGTATTCAACTAACTTAAATACATGTTTATGAGTGTAGCCTATTGTTTCAGATTTTATGACTTAACTTAGACTTGTCACCGTAGGGTAGATCAAGCTAAAATACATCAATAAATCCTATCTCAAGGAAGTTTAATCTTGTTATTGATATAGGTTAGACACCTTCCGTAGGGAGGATGCAATCTAGGCACCGCGAGGCGCTACCTAAATCTCACTTTATTAAACTAACAATAGAGACCATAGGGTATATCGACATATATCCTTCACCCACTCAATAATTTTAAAACATGTGTTTTATCTAAATAAATATTTATGTTTTATAATCTACATAAACATAACTAGAGTTTTAATCTCTAAGCAAATTTAGGATTAAAATCCAATCTAATTGGGTCTAATTTATTATGTAGATTATCTTCCAATCTAATTGGACATGAGGTGATCTTATACTAAGTAAGTTGAGATGGCACCTAAAATTAATAATTATCCAATCAAATTGGACTTCGATTCCTTTAGACATTCTAATTGAGTAACTTTTAGATGAATCCTTATTAATTTTTACCTAACTCAGGGATCACCAAATTTTAAATAATGCTCATAAGTTTAACACTTAAACTAATTCATTATTTAAATAAATTTGTTTTCAAAAAACTATTATACGTGCATGCATAAAAACATACATATATCGAATATAAAATCTATATGTGATGCATGAACACAATAAAGCGATTGTGGGTATTATGAATGACATGTAATATGCATGAACATGCTATCAATTATAACAGAAGCATAAAATCAAAATGACGGATCGGGTGTTTTTGGGTAATTCTAAAATTACAACCCAGAAGAAAAATAATGGACCTAAATATTACAAAAATAGCTTCCATTTCAGATCTTCATCTTTGAGTTCATTCTTGTAATCTTCTCCATCAAGCTCATATTGCAAAGTCGACCAAGCTCAAATGATTTTTGATAAAGTTCTAAACTTATATCGAAAAACCCACAATTCAAAATTGTGCTAATAACCCAAATCAAAATTTTTGGTTAAGTTCAAAACTTAATTCAAAATTCACACTTCAAAAGTGCACCCATAGTCCCAGTCAATATCAATTTCACGAATTGATTCACAATTCAAAATTGCATTATAAGGTCAAAATAAAATAAAAAAATCCAAACTTATTTTCTCAAAATAAAAGTTGGCTTTTAATTTATCCATGACCTGACCGATAGTAAATCATAATACACGAAAAATGACAATTGAATTAAACTGTTTAGACAATTATCATAAAGTGACTATGTTGGCTGATACAACGAAACACTTTACCAAAGTTGGGTTATTTACTAAATTTACAGCGTAGCCAATGTGCAAGTACATTACTGTAAATTTATCCAAAGCCATTCATCTTATATATGGCTTACAAATTAACGTTTATGTGGCCAATTATCTTCATCTAACAACACACAGCAGCAACGCCTTAGGTCATCTTCTTTTTCAGGTCTCGGATTTCTTTCAATAATTAAATTATTACAAAAGTCCTATGCCAACAAAAATTGGCGTACAGTACATCTAGCTAGGAATTTAAATAACAATAATAAAACCCTAACCCAAAAACACCAAAACCGATCCTTAAATAAAAAACATTCATCCATTCAATATTTAAACAATTTAAACATGTATATACCCACAATCAATTAAAATAAAAAAGTTTATGGACCGCTCTGATACCAATTGTTGGTTTTTTGCCCAACCGGATCCGAACTATTCGACCCGATGAGTAAACAGGATCGAACTAATTCGACCCAATTGCGGAATTTGGTGGGTTTTATGTTCATAGTATATTTCGAAAATAACTAACATAAAAACGAGGATCCCATAAACGATAATTATTTTAATTATGCATTAGAAATAAAAAGAAAACTTACAGAAAGCTTCCAGTCCTTCGTTCTTTTGGTTGAACTTTTCTAGATTTTGATGAACAAACGGCTTGGATCTTTTTCACCATTGATATCAACCACGTTCTCCTTCTACTAGGTGTGTGGGCACCAACTTAAGAGAATCGATCTTTCTTTCACGTTTTAGAAATCAAGAGTTCAAGATGAAAAACTTCTCTCTTGTTTCTTGAACAAGGGATGGCTTTTGTATGTTTAGGGTTGAAGAACTTTTTCTTTCTTTTGAGTGTAATCTTAATGATTTCACAAATCAAATCTCTAAAATCTATATCTCATATTATATTTATAGATATGGGAGGAGTTAAACTCCTACCATAACTCACTCAAAGTTTCCTACTAGGAAAAGAACTCTGCTTTCTCTTACCTTAGGAGAGTTATTAATTAAATACAACTCTTGTAATTAATTAAAACATACATAAATATATTTATATATATAATTTCGAAAATTACATATAAAAATATATAATTTTTTCTTTTATTTATTATATAAATATATCATATATATTTACATAGTAAATAATGAATTTCTACAATTAGAAATTCCATAAATGCCAATGTTTCCTTTTTCTTGAATCTAGTATTCAATTTTCATTAGATTTAATTCTATAATTAAATCTAACATAATTAATTAAATTTCATCTAATTAATTCGGAGTTTCTATTTTGGGAAACTATTTCCAAAATGCAACGTGAATGAATTTGTTCTAATTTCTTAAGTTCAAATGTAGATTAACAGGAGCCGTGGTTGAGGACCTATGGACATGTAACTTCAAGCTCCAATAAATCGAATAATTTATCAAACTCTTTAATATAATTAATTCGATCTATTAATTCCAAGTGACTCCACTAATGACTTGGAATTGCACTCTTGTCATTACAATATATTTTACTCAAAAGATCAAGATAGTCCATTGATATAATCACTACATGCAATTTGATCCTCCAATAATTGATTCGTAATTAGAGCTAGGCGTAATTACCGTTTTGCCCCTCTAATTACTTCTTTATCCTTAAGTTCCATTAGTTCACTAGTAAACAGTTTGATTTATGAACTTATTCATAAATCAGAGCGCTCTACTGTTCAGTTCCAGAACTAACACTTAAGGGAATCAATATTCCAGCTTCTCGCAAGAAGGGTTGGATTCCATATCTGTAAAACACATTCCCAGCCATTTATCTCAACGGATCTTCAAGACATAAGTTTTAGGCTCGACATGGTTACGGGCCATTACATATGAATCAAAAGAACTCGTTAACATAAACAGGAGTTTATGCCTACTCAGGATTTAGATCGATTCGCATATGATCATCAGTTGACATGTTCTAGAACCATAATATCAACGGTATCTTATTTATGATTCTAGATCATGTCTGGTCCAGTCCTATGTAATCGAATTACACAAAGTACCTCCACCTTCGATGTCTCTACATCAGTAATTCGGATCAAAATTACTACATTGTAAATGTTTCGTGGACCGTACTAGTAGTGCTTAGTTAAAGATCCCAACTTTAACTCACTACGGACTTTTTAGTCTATTAGCTATAACTTAAATCCTCCAGTATAATATATATACTTAAGTCATAGTCTCTTTAATAGACTTGGAATTTTATGATGTTTATATTATGCATTAAATGTATAATCGAAATGATTATATGAAAAATTAATTTCAAATTTATTTATTTATTTCTATTAAAGAATGTCAAATACATGCTTTAAGAGCATCACGCCTAACAAACTTTCCCCATCAATCTCATGAGTTTACTCCAAGCACATTTGTTACAATATTCCCCAACCTCATATCGGATGATAAACAATTTGATTTTCCTCAACATTGACAAAACCTATGTTGCACGGACACTATTAGAGTTTGACACTTTCCCGACATCGACACGTTTTTGAGACATGTCGCATGGCGTGTCCAAGAAAATAACCTTGAAAAAGTACCAGACACGAATGTCGGGCATGCTCACCATGGGTGTTAGCAATGATCATTAATTTTAAAAAGTTGCGTCTCAAAATAAAATTAACAGAAAAATAACTTTACATACTTATTACTTTTCTGATTATCTCATAATATGTTGAACTTAATGTGTCCCCAATTTTTCCTCTTTAACTTTTGTCCTAAGAAGTTATCCTTAATTAATATTACACTTTCCGCGTATTCAACATTCAAAGTAGGTTACTTTAACTCTCCACTTTAATCTCAGTTTTTGTTTTCCCATCTAGGATGATATTTATAAGTTATAACCTTACACACGTTAATTTAATTATCTCTTCAACACAATTGTCAAATCTAAGAAAAATGAGTCCCAAAACCTCATCAATAACAACTATTGTCATCTCCATGAGCCTTCTTTGCTACGCTCTAACGGAAGCTGCTTGCCCGATTGATGCCCTCAAACTAGGCGTATGCGCAAAGCTAGTCGGTGGATTGGTGGGAACGGAGGTTGGAACACCTCCAACCGCCCCTTGTTGCACCTTGTTGACGGGGCTGGTGGATTTCGAGGCGGCCACGTGCCTTTGCTCTGTCTTTAAGGCAAATGTGCTCTGGATTAATTTGAACATCCCGGTTGCTCTAAGCATGTTGCTTAATGTGTGTGGAATAACTCCATCTGGTTTCGTATGTTCTTAGTTAATCATGAAATTAAAAATTCTTGACTAGACCAGATTTACGAGATGTTTTCTAGATCTTGTTGTTGAGAATACAACATATCATTGATTGTGATAACAATTATGATGTGATACGTTTTCAAGTACGTACCATAGGTTATTAAAATAAAGGCTTTGTGTAAATTGGTTTTAGAGAGAGCTGATGTGTGGCGTCTTTTATGAGTTTTTTGTGTGTCTTAAAGTAAAGATGTATTGAATGTTTGTCTTAAACCTTCATGCTTATTTAGATTTTAGATTGGTCATACTTTAATTACATATTTAATGTTAGCGCTAGCTATTAATCAGATGAACAATCGCTATACTACAATTCAAAGAGGAGAGTTAATCAAAAGCATTACATATTAGAGATAAAATAAATGCATATGGGAATATAAAAGAGCAACTCCAACAATGAGAATCAGAGTTAAATATATATATATTACTAGACCTAAATGATGTCAAAATCTGCTTCAGCAGAGGCACTATATAGTAGTGTCTTAACTGTCAAAATGATGTCAAAATCTGCTTCAGCAGAGGCACTATTACTAGACCTAAATTTAAGTCCAATAATTTTTGGCATCAAAAGTAATTTGAATTTAACCTAATTTAGATAAATCAAATTTAAAATGATGCTCCATTTTTTATGCTTATTGTTGAATTAGGAAGTGCTACCTGATGGGTATTGCCCTATGGGTTTCTATGAATGACACATGTCCAAAGTGGACCAACTCATTCTGCTTTTATATTCAAAAAGTAGATCTACTTAGGACACATATAAACCAAAGAGAGGCGTAAGGCAATACTCAGCAGGTAGTATCTCCTAATCCCTTATTGCTGAAGTAAAAAACTTTTATGTAGGTATCAAAACACTGTAAAAGACATTAAAGAATGATTTGATGCAGTCCTTTGATGCTATCTGCCCGAGATAGCTCTAATGATGAGGAATGATCACACACGTTGACACACGGTTGTTACTTAAATGGTTGGACTGCAGCATGTAAGTTTTTTAACAACACTGAAAATTCAAGGGAATTTTTGATAATGCACTTAACATTTTATTCGTGTTTGGGGGAAAAAAAAAGTTTAAATCAAGTAATCTAATCTTCAGCACAAACATATAACATAATTTATTTTTAAAATAATTAAAACACTATCTTTGGTGGTAGTCGAAAATGTTTCTTCAATTAAAAATTGTCAATAATCATATGTACCCGAGAAATAACTTATTAAACACAACAAAGTAAATTATTTTTGCTGATTTAATATTTTAAAATTTTAATTAGTAAATTTATATTGATCCCACATTAAATTACTTGTAAGATTGAAATTGAAACCTTACGCTTCCATAATCTTGAAAAAGCTTAAGCCCAAATTCTAGGAACACAATTATCCTTTACTATCTCTCCAAATTCACACTTAAATTAGATAGATAATTTCATCTAAATATTGATTATTTATCGAAAAAGTTAAAATAATAATTGAAGTTATGTACAGGTTAAACTGTAAAAGAAGGAACATGAAAAACCAGTTATATTAAAGTTATTAGTAAGGGAAAAAAGGAAATAGATAATTTTTTTTTTGTTACATAGATAATTTTTTTGAAATAAGTAAAATGTCCCCAGTTGGAATCGAACCATGTTTTCAAAGTAGTCCTAACTGTAATTAGGTTGAAATACAGTTTCCCCCCTTAAAGTATGGGGGTGGTATCAGTTATCCCCCTAAAGTATTAATTGTAACACTTACCCCCCTCTGTTATAATTTTGTAGTTTTTATTCCAAAAAAAAACCCCGCCCCTTACATAAATAATAAATTCTTTATTAATTTATTAAAATAAAATTGTCTCTTTATTAATTATGAATCCATTCATCCACTAAACAACATTATGTTCTTAATTTCTTCATTTCTTTTGTTTCCTTCGGTTTTATGGTCTCATGTTTTCTTTATTTTCATCTCATTTTATTCTTTATTTCTGTATCAATTTGTTTTCTTGATTGTTTCAAATTTTTTACTTCTATCTCAATTTTTTTCTATATATTTTTCTGAGTTTTTATTTGGTGAGAATATTCTCCTTTAAATTCTTTCTTGCGAAATTCAAGTTTAACACTAAATAATATTATTTTTTAATTTCTTCATTTCTTTATCAAAAAAATAAAATATTTATTAATTATGAATTCATCCACCAAACAATATTATGTTTCAATTTTCTTCATTTTTTTTTTGTTTCCTTCGATTATAAAAAATGAGATGAAAATGAAGAAAAAAAATTGAGATCGAAAAAAGGAAGATAACAAAATAAATGAAGAAAATAAAACATAACGTTGTTTGATGGATGAATGGAAGATACAATTTTATTTTGTTAAATTAATAAAGAAACTTATTATGTATGTATGAAGTGCTGGGGTATTTTTGGAATAAATACTATAAAACTATAATAAAGGGGAGTAATTGTTACAATTGATACCACCTCATGCTTTAAATGGTGAAACTGTATTTCACCCCTATAATTATAAGTCCATTCATTTTTTTTTTGGTGGTGGTGATGGGGGTGGGGGGGAGGGGGGTGAACACCGAGCCCCCGAATAGCTCGGCCAGTGCTGTGGAAGTGAAATCATCTTTTTCTTGTACCAAGTTATAAGTACAGATCAATAAATTTGTTTGTAATGAATTGATTTATCACCTAAATGCTATTTAAGATTGTGTAATGCTAGAGTGATATTGGTGTCTGAGACACCCATAAGATAGCTCACTTTCAGTTAATTTAATACTAGCATTTGCCCCGTGCTATGCACGGTTTATACATAATAATTTAAAATTATATTTTAATTGAAATAAATTTAACAGTAATTACTTAATAATTATTGACTTTTATTACTTATATATAGAAACTAAGGCGATTAATTTACCACACTCAATCCATAACAACAAAAGGCGCAAATACTACATGTTTCGTAATTCTAAAGTACAATGGTAATTCTCTTCCAAAAAAAAAAAAACTGCTATAATAAGGTTTTGATCAGTTCTCAAGACCAAAAAAAAAAAATATGAACTGCAAAAAAAAAAAAAAAAACTAAAACTCTAATTGAACTTTTCTATAAAAAAATTAATCAATATATCACTTAAGAATTTTCGAGACATGTTGGATATATTATATGAGAAACTCTTCATACAGATATACGAATTTGAGTTCACCAATTTGTGAAGGGTTCACTTCAGAGACAATAAAATATTTGTTTTACAAACCTCTACATATTTCAAATTTCAAAATCCGATAACATTTCATAAAATATATAAATTTGATTTATTTGATCATGATTATAAAAATTAAATTATAGTGATACATGTTCAAATTAATCAAAAATAACAAACTCTAGGTTTTGAGTTTTCCTGCTTTAATATCAAAGATTATTATCTAATTAAAAAGTCAATAAATGCGTAACAGTTACAATGACAAAATAAACTAATTCAAAGCTTTATAATAATATAATAACATAAAATTGAAAATTATGACTTTAAAATTGTATTTCTCAAAAACATAAAAAAAATATTAGACAGAAAAGAAACACCAAATATTAATAAAACTAAACCAAATTAAGAATTTTGATGAATCAAATATTAAATATTTGAATTAAAACCTAATAACTAAGCAAAACAAAAAAAGGAAAATGTTCCCAAATCAAAATCTTAAAATCATATAAGCATATTATACGAATGGAAAAAAGAAAAGAAAAGCTAATATTCTTAAATAAGAGCATATTCAAATGTAAAGTATATATATAAACACGAAGTATATTAATTATGAAAATTAAATTGGCAGAAAAATTATGAAGAAGTGACCATTCAAATCATTAGGCGAGACAAATACAATTCACAAACCCCAATTGAAAAATTATACTAAGAGAAAAATTAATAGAATATAAAAAAAAAAAGAATAAACGTATATTTAAAAAAATTATATGGACATATAATAAAACATATAACAAATAGGCCATCATCTAATAACAAAGTAGTTATGTTAGGAAAAATCATATCCAACTTAAGTTTAAAAATTATTAAAAAACATAAATAAATAAAAATAAACCAATAAACATAGAAATGGGATTTGATGTAGAAAGATCTTCGAATATGAAGTTCAAAACAACTTCAAAGTCGCCATGCAATGAAAATGTAGAACAAACAATGTTAGATTTTTAGTTTGAACAATTGAATCAATAGAAATAAAAAATTCAACATGGACGATTCAAAGTAACACTCTAAGTTTTGTAAAATATAAAATAGGGTTCTTAATTATATATATAAGAGTTGTTATATGTAGGTAGTACACTGACTTATGGTAAGTTATAGCTAAATTTAAGGGAACAATTAATATTTGGCTGATTTTTAGGAATTTAAAAATTTTAAACTGAAATAACATTTTGGCCTTAATTAGGTCTGTTTATAACAACTCTGGCCTAATTAATGATCATTATTTACATCCTTACTTCAATTAAGTGAGAATATATACAATTTATATAGTAATAGACTACATTACATAAATATTTAGAGATGACAAATAATAAAATTTTATAGGATTAAAAAAAATTCAAAACTCAAAAAAAATTTGATTTTGGTCAAACTAACCATATGGATAAAAATGAGAAAAATAAAAAATGTTCTTTAATTGAGTAAAAATTGAAAATCATATGAAACTAATGAATATTAGTCAACAAAAAATAAAATGACTATATATTATAAATTAAATAATATATTGTACTATATTGATAATCTTCCTTTAATACGAATCAGAAAAAAGAAGACAGGTGTGCCATTTGAAAAATTAAAAAATTAAACTAAAACTATTCAATAAAATAAAGTGAAAAGGTTAATATAATGTTTATGAAAGTCAGTTCTGAAATATTCGGAAAACATTAGTCAAATTTAATCCAGGTAGAAGTGAGTAAAAAAATATATAATAATACAAACATAGACACAAATAATAAGTTAAAAGAAAAATACATGAAATTAATGAAAAAATTGTATATTAGAAAGTAGAAACTAAAAATCATATATATGAACCAAAATAAGTATTATAAATCAAGAGAAAAGTTACAAATAAATATAAATTAAATAATATAAATTACCTTATTCACACACTTATATGAAAGTCGCAATCAGAAAAGAAAATTCAGGTGTGCAAGTAAAACTTTTTAAAATAAATAAAAGCTATTGAGAAACAATGGAAGAGAGTGCCAAAATCTCCATGGGCACCACAGTATGAAATACTGAAAAAAATGAAGAGAATATATGTATATATAGATATCATAAAATTGTAGTCAAATTCAATATTTTGAAATTTTCCTAAATCTTGGGGAAGGTTGAGGTTCTTAATTGATATAATTGCTCCTTTTGTGCAAATCAATCAATCTTATTTAACATATTCCTTATTTAATGAGGAGGTTATATTTTTCAAATGAAGAAAGTCTCAAAATTAAATTTTAAAGGAATAAAAGAAATTCAAAATTCTGAAAAAATAGTATTTGGTCAAATTTGAGCAATTGGGGTCAAAAGACACCCTTCAAATATATATATGTATGTGGCTACACAAGTGTGACACAAAAAGGGTATACAATTGTGGGATATAAATATATATCATAAACTAGTGATAATATTTAAATTTTTATTATTGTCACTAAAATTAAATTTTTTTCCGTCTTAGTATAAAAATAACTAGCTTAAAATTCGTGCTATGCACGAAACTATTTTAAGTTAAATTTTGTGAAAGTATATATATGATATGTTATAGAATCATCAAATATATTTTAAATGTGAAACAAAATGATAATAAAAATTATAATTTATAATAGAAAATAATGACAAATTCTTTTAAAGGTACATCACAAAAAATTAAACGTAGAGTGTCAGTAAATAAGATTATTTTATTTGAACAAAGTACACCAAAAATTTCTATGATACGTGAATTATACTAATAAAAAAGTTAAAGATCAATGGAGAAAAAAATTTATAAGTAGATTTTTCCATTTCTTCTCTTTTATGGTACACAAATGTCAAATTAAAAAATTTGTACTTATTATAAAAATAATTAAAATAAGATTTCCTTCAATTTAAGTATTGACTTGTGAGGTTAAAACAATTAAACTTACGACATAAAATTCGTAAAAACTTAAGTAAAAAGAGTAAAACTTAATATGTTGTTAAATTGGCATGATATATGACATCTATCTAAAATTGACCACTTCAAATAACTTGTAATGGATAAGTTAAACAAATAACCAACTATATAGTATTAGCCAAACTTTTTTAAATAATTCAATCAATAAAGAATCTCTATGTGCTAAAAAATAAGTATTTAATTAATCATAAAAATACTAATTGGAGTCAACATTATTATTCAAACATGTGTTTGTATAGATAGATATAAAACTATAATGACAAATGCTAAATCTAGGGGAAAAAAGAAAGAAGAACTTGCGAAAATAAAAAATGAAATAATCTAAAATCAAAACTAATCAATTTATAATCACATTATTTCAAAAGAAGAAACCCAAAAGAAAGAAGATGAAAATAAATCTATAACAATATTAATGACAACTGCAAATATTAATGAAACTTGTGAAAATTAAAATGAAATTATCTTGAATCAAAATAAATCAATCTATAAGCTCACTAAATCTAAAGATCAAACCCAAAATAAAATCTATAAGAAAAACAATGAAAAGTTCAAAAATAATATAACAAAATTTATGAATATTCAATTTAAAATAATGTATCTAAAATTAAAAGAAATTAATCTATCATCAAATTAAACCAAAAGGCTAAACATAAAAATAAAATGATCTAAAATAAAATTAAATCAATCTATAATCTCATTAAATCGAAGGATGAAACCCGAAAATAAAATATATAAGAAAAACAATGAAAAATGCAAAATAATAAAACATGAATTATGAATATTCAAATTAAAATTAAAATAATATATCTAAAATTGAAAGAAATTAATTAAATAAAAAACAAAAACAAAAGGAGATATGATAAAATTAAAACGAAAACATCAATGACAAATGCACATATTACAAAAAAATATGAAAATTAAAATGGAAAAGGAATAATATAAGATCAAATAAAATATCTATCATCAAATTAGGTCAAAACGCAAAAAAAAAAAAAAAAAAGAAAGAAAAAAAAAAGAATAAGAAAGAAAAATGAGAAGCTAAAACTAATTCCAGAAAAAAAAATAACAAAATATGAATCCAACAAAAACTAAAATATGGGTATGTATAAAGTTCATCTACAACAAAGTATGATAACCAAAAATTGATGCAAGAGATTTAGAAATAAATAAATATTTGAAACTTTCAATGATATGAAGAAAAAAAAAGTAAGGCTTATCATACAATTCAACAAAATCGTAAAAGAAAACCCCACTCAGAAAATTCAAAATAAAATAAAAAATTGTGAATTAGCTATGAGAGAAGATGTAGAGAAGAAAGTGATGCATTATAGCTTTAGCATGTTATATATATATATATATATATATATATATATATATATATATATATATATATATATATATATATATATATATATATATATATATCAAATTCGAATTCTTAAGACTAAATTTAAGGAATAATTAAGTTAATTATAACTTTAGCATGTTTTAAGGATAAAGTTTAAAGAATAATTAAATTCCCTAATTTCGAATTCTTAAGACTAAATTTAAGGGATAATTAAGTTAATTATAACTTTAGCATGTTTTAAGGTCAAAGTTTAAGGAATAATTAAATTCCCTAATTTTATGCATATTATATATAGGAGTTATTACATTCATTGAACAATAAAAAAATTTATTAAAAAAATTCAAAATTCTAGAAAATTAGGATTTTGGTCAAAACAACTTATTAGGGTCAAAACACACCCTTCAAATATATATATGTATTAGATTAGATTAGATTAGATTATCTATAGCTACTTGACAACAATAATTTTCAACATTTCACCTTAATTGATGCTTTCAACGACAACCTACTGTCACATATTAATGTACGTGCTTCTTGCTCTTGTAGATTAGCTCAATCAATTAATATAATCAATTCAACGAATCTCAAGGCCATTAAAAATGATAAATAAACAACAATGTGGTGTCAGTGTCACTGTCCGACCATATATTTAAAAAAAAATGCACGATATTACTCAGTGTTATACGAAATCTGCTCACCCAATACCCATTGATTACGAATACCGTTAATTTTTAATTGAATTACCTAAATTACCCCTGAATATATTAAAAGTAAAAGGAGGAGGTTTTTTTTTGCAAACATTCAAAAATATTACTTAATCAAGTTTCTTCTCTTCACATCTTATAACAAAACGATCACTTCGCCTTGATAAGTCTTACTATTATTTAATAGTACTAGCTATTAACATCCGAGTATTCAGCTGTTAGGCATGTAGTTTCCCCAATTCTAAGATAAGATTTCATGATAGGTGACCTTTCTTGAGATATGTCAATTTGAGCCTTTAAATTTAAAAAAAGTAGATCTAGACCGTTAATATTTGTGCAACTGTACAAATAATCATGATAATTTTGCACATGTACAATAAAATGTTGTACAGTCCCAATGACGATAATACCCTTATATAAAAGAAAAAAAATATTAGTGTAAAACTAATTTTTCTTCAAAACAATCTCCCGTTCCTCTCCACAATTTTTTTCTCCCAACCACCCGAATCCTTCAAAATAGATCAACCACCCACTCTTATGCCAATCAATTGCATAATAAAATGACTAGTTCTTTTTGTCTCCGGCAAATCCTACTCCGGCGCGGCGGCGCGTTTAGTTTTAGCACAAAAACTCTCGGTTAGTGAATTTTCAGTATCAGTAGAGAGAAAGAGTTGAGAACTGCTCGTGGAAACTATATGAATTAAAACTAGATACATTTGTTTATTAATAAGGGTAAACTTGTAATTCACATATTAAACTATTAAAAATAAAAATAAATTAAGCCACGTGTCATTTTCTGACAAGCTATCTGAAGGAAGGCTTGAATCAAAGTATCTCACATTAAAAATGCCAATATAGTTTGAATTCTATTGGTTAGATATTAAATAAATACTTTTGAATCTGTATTAATTTAGATTAAATTAATCTATGCTAATTATAATAAATTTAATTAACTGACACCATCATCAAGATTGTCCGCCATTGACGCCCCTTCATTTCATTTTACAGCCAGAGCAATAGAATAGAGACTATAATATTCTTTTTATTCATTTGATAGAGGAATCAAAAAAGCAACCAACACAACACAAACCAAAATAATTAATTAATTAACTAACCAACTACTGCTCTCGTAAGTTAGCTCAATCAATTAATATAATTAATTACGAACCAAGGACATTATAAAATGATAAATAAACAATGGTGTCACTGTCCGCCCATATATCTGAAAAATACGCAATATTACCCTGTGTTATACGAAACTTGTATAAAATTATCCGATAATTTTTTTGCCCCATCAAAATCCCTTATACTTTCAAAAACCCTACATAAAACACCAATACCCATTAGTTACTAACACCACTAACTTTTAATTTAATTGACTAAATTATCCCTTTGGGTAAATTACGAATATCCCCCTCAGGTAAGGTCTAATTACAAAAATCACCCTCACGTATTGGGTATTACAAAAATCCCCCTCAGGTTTGTCATCTTCTTACAATTAACCCCTTACCCCTAAAATGTTCCATTTTTGCCCTTGAGTGTTATTTGTATTGTTTGAAATGTCATATATGTTAAAATTTGGGTGCTAATTATTATATCTTATAAATTAGAAAAAAGATAATTATATATTTACTACCAAAATAATTGATAAAATTTATAATTGGCCATAAGTTTTAATAAATATTGCAAAAAAAATATTTATATATATATTAGCAATTTAAATTGCAAAACATTATATTAAATAGAATTTAAATAATATATTTTATAAATATGAACAAATTGTTTACACATTAGTTAAATGAATTTATTTTATAAAATAGTATATTTAATAAAATAGTTTTTTTATAAATAAGATATTTTAGTTTATTAAAGTTTATATTGTATTATAAATTGAAATATTTATTGAAATTTATGGGCAATTATAATTTATATCAATTATTTTGATTGTAAATATATGATTATTATTTTTATAATTTACAATATATAACAATTAACACCCAAATTTTAAAATCTATAATATATTATAAACATTACAAATAACTTTCAAGGGTAAAATTGGAACATTTTAGGAGCAAGGGGTTAATTGTAAGAAGGTGACAAACCCGAGGGGGATTTTTGTAATACCCAATACGTGAGGGGGATTTTTGTAATTAGGCCATACCTTAAGGGGGTATTCGTAATTTACCCTATCCCTTTTGTGCAAACATTAAAGGTAGAGTGAATAGAATTTTTGGACTTTGGTCCTCCTACGAGCCAACTTTTGCACTTTCGTCCTTCTTAAAATTTTAGTAGCAGATTCATCCCTCTTATCAATGTAGTGTAACACATTCGTCTCTCTCTTAAATTTTTTGTAGCAGATTCGTCCCTCTTATCAATGTAGTGTAACACATTCGTCCCTCTTAAATTCAAAATACATCAACTTTCGTCCATTTTAGAATATATTTTGAATTTAAGTGATGTATTTTGTATTTAGAAGGGACTAATGTGTTATACTACACTGATAAGAAGGACGAATCCGCTATGAAAAAATTTAAGAGGGATACACATGCTACACTATACTGATAAGATGGACGAAAATATTACACTATATTGATAAGAAGAAGAAATATGTTACGCTACATTGATAAGAAGAACGAATATGCTACAACAATATAAGAGGAACGAAAGTGGAAAAAATAATCTATAAGAACAACTGAAAGCGTGATTAACTCTTAAACGTATTACTTATTCAATTTTCCTATCTTCCCATCTTAAAACAAAACGATTATTATTGACTTTCCCTTGATAAACTATAAGTCTTACTATTATTAATTTAATAGTACTAGTAAGTACATCCGACTCCAGCTGCTAAGCATGTACATTGAATTCTATTGGTTAGATATTAAATGGTTTAGACTTGATGAGTATTGTTTTATAGGTTTCTATGAATGAAACATATTCAAAGTGAACTAATTCATTCTGTTTTTATATTCAAAAAGTAGTCCACTTTGGACATGTGTCATTCATAGAAACTCATAAAGCAATACCCATCGGGTAGCATCTCCTAAACCATATTAAATACGCTAAGTTTGTATTAATCTATGCTAATTATAAATTTAATCAACTGACACCGTCGTCACATGTATTGCTATTATTATTATTATTATTCAACTCTAAATTACCATTGACGTCCCCTCACCTCAGGTCATTTTACAGCCAGATCTTCTTACTAAATTATTTTTGTTCATTTGATAGAGGAATGGAAAAGCAACCAACACAAACCAAACTAAAATACTCTTCTTATATCGCCAGATCTTGGAAGAAGGCTCACGAAGCTATAGTTTCTCTAAATCTGATGATTCAGAGCTTTCAAAAAATTCCAAAATACTCCCTTTTCTATTATCCCATCCCAGAATTAATCCTCGAAGAATTATGGTCCTTAAAATCAATTCTAAAATTGGATCATTTCAAAGAGACCGAGATTTTAATTGCTTTCAAAGGAAAGATCCTGGAGGCAATACCTAAATTCAGAGACCTACTCCAAGACCTTATAAACAAATATCAACGCCTCGATGATGAGAGTAGTGACGAATTGATCTTCTCCCAATATTTGGAGAATGTCAAAGAAGAAATGTTTTCCTTTGTGATAACGATGAAGAAAATCATCAGAGAGTACAACGCAAAAGATTTGGAAACAAGCAACAGGGAGTCACCATTTGAAGTATACAATAAACTTTATATTAGGGGAGTATATGATGAAGACATACAACAACTGATTTATATAGTTACGGATGATATTAGAAGACTCAGAATTATTTCAGTAGTGGGTATGGCAGGTATCGGTAAGACTACTATTGTCATGACATTTTATTATCATCCAGTTATTTCACTTCATTTTGATCGTCATGCGATTGTCAGAGTAGGACATAATTATCATCTAAAACATATCTTGCAACGTCTTCTGCTTAGCTTGTCTCCTAATCATAACATAAATTTAGAAACAGCAAATAGTGAGGATGACTTATTAGAGGTGATAAACAATGTTTTGAAATATAGAAGGTATTTGATTGTGTTTGATGATGTATGGGATATTGACGTTTGGCATGATATTTTGAGGTTCCTTCCAGATGATGACATAGGAAGCAAAATAATCATTACAACTAGGCTGTCAGATCTGGTTTGTGATTTTGACATAACCAGTCAAGTTCACGACATTGGCTTCCGAAATGAAGAAGAAAGTTGGAATCTTTTCCGCAGAAAGGTATTTGTTGAAGACTCGTGCCCTCTTGAACTCGAGAAAGTTGGAAAAAAGATTGTCAAAAAATGTGGAGGACTTCCTCTTGGAATACTCTCACTTGCCGAAATCATATCCAAAGCCGAGAAGTCGCTTGAATCATGGGAAAAGATAGCCAAGAATGACAATTTGATTGCCTTAGCTTTAGAGAAAGGGTCATCCATGGCAGAGTCACTATTTTTTAGCTACAAGCATTTGCCTCCACATTTAAAAGAGTGTTGTCTCTATTTTGGAGCTTTCCCTCTAAATCATGAGATCTCCGTCTCCAAGCTCTTCAAATTTTGGGACGTTGACGGATTAGTTGAACCAAAGCGCTTCAAAACTTTTGAAGATACAGCAAGGGAGTATTTGGAGGATCTCATTTCCAATAATGTTGTTATCGTCCGTCAATGGAGCTCCAGTGGCAGAGTTAAAACTCTCAGAGCCCATTTCTTTTGGTATCTCTGGGTCAGAGAGGCTGCAAACAAAAAGATTTTCCATCTCATAAATAGTTATCTCAGTGCTTTTTCAGAAGATATACATTTCCAGCGCAGGTTGTGCATCCACAAGAACGCTCTTCTTGGCTTCAAACGTGTTTCTAAATCGATAGAATCAGTTTCAAATTTGTATTCTTTGCTTTGTATTGGTCCAGAACATCATTATCCGGTATCAATATGTTTAGATTTGACGTCTATCAATGTGCTAGATGCTCTTACAATCCGTTTATACAAGTTCCCAACTGGAATACAGGAGCTGGTTGAGTTAAAGTACCTTGCTTTCACATATGATGGAAATCTCCCGTCCTCCATATCTAGACTCAAAAACCTTAAATACTTGATTGTCCATCAATACCACCTGACAATCATCAATTCCTCTCCATCTTACATGCCGATAGAGATATGGAATATGCAAAAACTGAGGCATCTTCAAGTCATGGGAAGCGACCTGCCACATCCCGTTGATGGTTCTCAGTTACCTAACCTCTTGACGCTGCTAGGCGTGAGCGATCGTAGTTGTACAAAGGAGGTTCTTCAAAGTGTCCCAAATCTAAAAAAAATTGGTGTTCGGATTGTTTTACCACATGGTGTTTCTGAAACCTTGCATATCTTTGATCACCTTTTCATGCTCTCTACGCTTAAATCATTTAAATGCATCGTGTCAAATCCCAATCCTAGGTCTCAGCAAGTTCTTCTTTTGCCAGAGTCTGTTTTCCCATCTAGTCTTACAAAGTTAACTTTCAGTGGGTGTGGATTGGCATGGAAACACATGTCAATGATTGGTGCACTACCAAATCTTCGAGTGTTGAAACTGCGATCCTATGCCTTTCAAGGCCCAGAGTGGGTGGTGGGTGAAGAGGAGTTCCCGAAACTTCAGTATCTGATGCTTGAAGACATCAATCTGGTGCACTGGAGAGGTTATTTTTGCTTCCCAAAGCTTAATCGCCTAATCATTAGGCACTGCTACGAACTTGAAAAGATCCCTTATGAGGTTGGAAAATTATGTCTAGAAGTGATTGAACTAGTTGACTGCAGCCCTTCAGCTATTGCTTCTGCAGATTTTATATTGGATCTACGCAATGATGGCCTACTTGAAGTGCAGGTCTATTCTTCATTAGATGATGAGAAGCACTAGCCATCACTGGTACCTTAGTTAAATATGTGGTAAGTATTTGAGTATTACAACAACTCTATATATGCACGATGTGTGTTTGTTTGTTTATACATATATAGATGAATAAAATGCACTAGTATACTCATTAATTAATAATTGATTAGCTTCAAGGTTCTAAGTCATTTTTTTAATTATAGTAATTTCTTAAAAACTTAGTTTACGTTTTGGAATATTGCTACATTTTTCTTATTTATATATCTTGATTATAAAACATACTTTTATTTTTACCGTTCAGTCATGTATATCTTAAACTCGTAGCATTTAAAGTCATACAATTTTGTTGTTACTAATTCATTTGATTACATGTTAAACACTAAATCTTAATACTTGCGTGTCTTCCGACTTCCTTTGTTAAGACTGACAACTTTGTTGGGATCAGTTTTTCCATCTTAAACATTATGAACGTTCCTGGAATCTTTAGTATCAATATATAAATGCATGTCTGTATGTTTCATCAACATGTATTATTTCCGAAATTTGATAATTATTTTCTACAATATTTTAATTGCATTTAGATAGTCACCATTTTGTCATTGTTTGGTAGTACTCTCTTATATTTTGTCTAATAAAATAGTGATGGGTCTAAATTATGCTATTTGTCATTTTTCGGTGGCAAAACCATTCTCAAAAGAATAGGGATGCAAATTTTTTCCGATAAATATGTTGCTAGTACCAAATGTTAATTTTGGCACTATTTATATAGTGTTTTTTTTTCTTCTCTTGTGTTTTATATTTAGTAACTCATCATTTAAATCTTTATTTTGCAAATTAACGAGATGGAGGAGAATGATGATTAAGATTGGAAACTAAAGATACGAATAATGGGTTTTGGACTTATGGTTATGTAGCATTGCTTCTTGTATTTTAAGCTTTGATTGTTGAGACTTGTTTGTGGAATTTTGAATTTGTTTATATTTTTATTTTAGTGAGATTTTAGTTGTTTGATGTTGGTAAAATTCATAGTTACCATAATTTCTTGGCACCTTGTAAACGAGTTTTATGTGATATTGGAACTTGACTTTCATGATGCAATTGATCAAATAATTATTATGCTCTTAAATGAAATAACACAACTAGCTAATTGTGATGATAGACTTCTAAAGTGATGGAGTGGAACGAACTTGAATTTGTGTCATCGGATGAATCGAAATGTGTATATTCATTCATCCAACATTGACTTGCCCTTATCTTTCTTTAATAGAAGAAGAGGCACCAAGAACCCTGAAATGTTTTGGGGTTATTTTGTTAGGTCGAAATGTTGTGATGTAGAATTGGTAGGCAATATAACATCAATTTGGTAATATTAAAAACTAACTTAATTGCCACGTCGCCCAACTAATGGTGATTTTTAACGGAGATACCAAATATGAGTGGATTTGTTAAATTATGGTAGTAAATGTGTTGATAAAAATTTTTATGGTACCATAACTAAGAATGGATATACAATTTGGTACCAAAAATGCAATTCTCTCGATCAGTTATTATTGTTACTTTGTTTTGCTCATAATCAACAATTGGAAGAAAAACCATTGTAAAGATAGGAACTTTTATCCAGTTGAGACTGAAATTACTTCAAATTTGTAAATTATGGGGTAAATTTATTTGCCTAAAAATATGTGGGGTAAAATTGTCAGCGAACTTTATATATGGTACCAATTTTGCATATCTTTAATCTATTTTTCCTCCGAAAATTGGGAGTTCCTATCTTTACAAGACCAAATTTACGATATGTTTTCCATATCTTCTTGTTGAGAATACAACATATCATTTCAAGTGCCATAGGTTATAAAAATAAAGGCTTTGTGTTAGTTGGTTTTAGAGAGAGCTGATGTGTGGTGTCTTTTATGAGTTTTTTGTGTGTTTTAAAGTAAGATGAATTGAAGTGTTTGTCTTAGGGTGAGTTTGGCCTAGCGGTTGAATCTCATAAAATCACAGATCTCTATTGTGAATTTTGAAGTGTTTGGTCCAGATTATAAAAATTGTTTTTCCTCAATCGTGATTTTTATGGTGTTTGACCCCCAAGATCATAATCGCTTTTGGGATCTTGAGAGGGGTTGTCTACGGTTCCTCGAAGTCATTCTTTGAGGAATCGTTTCATCCAATGAAATTTTGACACATACTTACGTGTACAACACTCACACATTTAAAGTACTTCACATAAAAAGACATTTTTACCCTTATTAATAGTTTTTATTTAACAAATTAAATTTTATTTAAAAAGACCTTTTTACCCTTTTTAATATTTTTAGTTTAGTAAATTAAATTTTAATTCCTTCTCTCTAAATAAAAATTTAAATCTTCATCGATGTATCTCTTTTCTCATCAAGGACTAAACCCTTCTCCCAAATTCCAATTCTTTTCAATTTTTATCTATTGATTACATCTAATTATTAGGGCTTTTTCAATTTTTACAAAGTCAAGATGAATTCAACTCCATGTGATTTAGCCGCGGATACTTCTTTCAGACAAGAAAAAGAATCAGGTAATTTACTTTGTGAGATTTGAAATCATATGCTTTGTGGTCATACGATCTGCCTTTTCTTGTCTCTGTTTTAATTTATACTATTAATTAATTTGTTAATAACATCAAATAACAAAGGTTGTTTTGGAATATTTGAAGTCTAATAATCACTGAGTCGGCGGAAGGTGACTACTTAGTATTGCTTGCTAATGTGAGAAAGTTTTTGGTTTGGTGATTATACTTATGGATTCATTTGCGAGTTTTTGGTCTTTTAGGTTTTTTAGTTTACTGTTAATGGTAATCTTTTATTGTTGAATTTCAGTACTTGTTTTGTGTGATGACTTGTTAATGGTAATCTTTTCATTGAATTTCAGTACTTGTTTTTCTTTGTCTGGTACTAAATCCGGTGGTGTTGACGACGGTTGAAATCCGGTGGTGTCCGATCCGGAGAGATGAACAGGGGGGAGATTGAGATGGGAGAGATGGAGATGGCCGATGGGTTTGAACCGTAATTTGATTTGTTTTTTTAATTAATTTGATTTTGTTTTTAATTAATTAATGCAGGGATATAATGGTAATTTTTATAATGTACAAGGTTATTTAAAGAAAGTATGATATCACCTCCTATGTTGTACATTAATTTTTTCAATGATTAACTATTGTACACTCTTGTACAATATTAGATGGTCAAGATTGAAGATTATAATTTTTTAGTGGTTTAGATATTACATAAAACGATTCCTCAAGAATGACCTTGAGGAACCGTAGACGACCCCATCTTGAGAAACAAAAAATCAACTTATTTTAGAAGCTGCTAAGTGTTACTTTTGCAATACCAAATCAATTATTCTATAATTAATTTTTATTATAATCAATTATTACCAAAATCAATTTTAGTAAAATTAATTCTCCTATAATTGTTTTTCGAATCGCTAGGCCAAACTCACCCTTAAACCTTCATGCTTATTTAGATTTTAAATTGGTCATACTTTAATTACATATTTAATGTTAGCGCTATTAATCAGATGAACAATCGCTATACTAGAGGGTACTTAGATCCTATACTAGTGGATTTAGTTCATTGGGGTTGGATGAATGCCACATGGACATGAAAGGACAAAAAAATGTCCTTACATGCTCATGTAACATTCATCCAACACCCGAATGAATTAAATCCACCGGGGTAGGTACTAATTTTCCGAGGAGAGTTAATCAAAAGCATTACATATTAGAGATAAAATAAATGCATATGGTAATATAAAAGAGCAATTCCAACAATGAGAATCAGAGTTAAATATAGTGTCTTAACTGTCAAAATGATGCCAAAATCTGCTTCAGTAGAGGCACTATTACTAGACCTAAATTTAAGTCCTATAATTTTTGGCATAAAAAATAATTTGAATTTAACCTAATTTAGATAAATCAAATTTAAAATGATGCTCCATTTTTTATGCTTATTACTGAAGTAAAAAACTTGTATACATGTATCAAAACACTGTTACACACATTAAAAAATGATTTGATGCAGTCTTTTGATGCTATCTCCCGGAGATAGCTCTAATGATGAGGAATGATCACACGCTGACACACGGTTGTTACTTAAATGGTTGGACTGCAGCATGTAAGTTTTTGGGTAAACACCATTTTTGGTCCCTCTTATCATTAACTTTTTACAGAGTCGTCCATCTTATGTTTTTTTTCCCACTTTAGTCCCTACTATGAATTATTTGTTTCAATTTAGTCCTTTTCAAGTGGTCCAAGGCGATTCCGATAACATGTGATATGCTCATGAGGGCAATTTTGTCATTTCAAGTAAACTAACATGGATATTTTCATCTTTCTAATTATTTAAAAATAAAACTAAATTTCTAAACTAGGCTTTCATTCCAATCGAACTTAATCGTACATTTTGTTCCAAACTAAAGTTTTTTCCTAAAATCTTTTTCAAACACCAAATTACTCATCAATTAAACAATATCTTAAATAGTTTCAATAGTGAACGGACGAAAATGCCCTAAAAAATATTCATATGCATGTCACGTGTTATCGAAACCACCTGATAAAGACTAAAGTGAAATACATAATTCATAGTAGGGACTAAAGTGAAACAAATAATTCATAGTAGGGACTAGAATGGAAAAAAAAACATAAAAAGGACCACTCTGTAAAAAGTTAATGATAAGAGGGACCAAAAGTGGTATTTACCCTAAGTTTTTTAACAACACTGAAAATTCAAGGAAATTTTTGATAATGCACTTAACATTTTATTCGTGTTCGGGGAAAAAAAAAAGAAAAGTTAAAATCAAGTAATCTAATCTTCAGCACAAACATATAACATAATTTTATTTTTAAAATAAAACACTCTCTTTGGTAGTGGTCGAAAATGTTTCTTCAATTAAAAACCGTCAATAATCATATGTACCCGAGAAAGAACTTATTAAACACGAGAAAGTAAATTATTTTTGCTGATTTAATATTTTAAAATTTTAATTAATAAATTTATATTGATTCCGCATCAAATTACTTGTAAGAATGAAATTTAAACCTTACGCTAAGCTTAAGCCCAAATTCTAGGAACACAATTATCTTTTAGTATCTCTCCATAATTTCATTTAAATATTGATTATTTATCGAAAAAGTTAAAAATAATAATTGAAGTTATGCACAGGTCAAACTGTAAAAGAAGGAACATGAAAAACCAGTTATATTAAAGTTATTAGTAAGGAAAAAAGGGAAATAGATAATTTTTTTGAAATAAGTAAAATGTCCCCAGTTGGAATCGAACCATGTTTTCAGAGTAGTAGTAGTCCTATATGTAATTATAAGTCCATCTATTTTTTTTATTTCTTTTTTGGTTTGGGTGGGGCCGTGGGGGTGGATTTGGTTTGGGGGGGGGGGGGGGGGTTTCACACCGAGCCCCTGAATAGCTCCGCCAGTTGCGGTGGAAGTGAAATCATCTTTTTGCTTGTAATGAATTGATTTATCACCTAAATGCTATTTAAGATTGCGTAATGATAGTGTGATTTTGGTGTCTCAGACGCCCATAAGAGAGTTCACTTTCAGTAAAGTTAACATGTTGCAATAGGAGCGTGACACAAAATTGGTACAGAAAAATCTCACAAAATAATTATAATATTTAATATTTTATCATTTTGTCACTAAAATATAATTTTTTTTCGTCTTAGTATAAAAATAATTATCTATAGCTACTTGACAACAATAGCTTTCAACATTTCACCTTAATTAATGCTTTCAGCGACAATCTACTGTCACATATTAATGTATAATTTCTTGATCTTGTAGGTTAGCTCAATCAACTAATATAATCAATTCAACGAATCTCAAGGCCATTAAAAATGATGAATAAACAACAATATGGTGTCAGTGTCATTGTCCGACCATATACCCATTGATTATGAGCATCGTTAATTTTTAATTAAATTACTTAAATTACTTAACATTTTTCACTGATTTCACCAATTTGTTTTCCATGTTTTCACAAATGTCAATCAAATTTTTATTGATTTTACATGTATTTATCGATTTTAGCGTAACTACTTATTACACATTTCACCCATTTTTTTACATACTTCACCAGTGTTCATAAATTTCATTCAGATCGATTTCACATGTTATCATCAATTACATAAAATCTATATGATCGGTTTCCCCAACTCTTATTGATTTTCATCCATTTTTTCACTTATTTCATGATACAAATCTCATCACGAACAACGAGATCCGAATAATTAGGACTCCAAATATCATTCTACAATCAGGTTCAGATGAATTTAATGAAAACGCCACAAACGATGATGGATGAATCACTTGATAAGTCGATGGATGAACGCCACAAGTCTTCTAGATAAGTTCATAAGGACGCCACAAACGATGTTGACTGAATCGCTTGATAAGTCGGAACGCCACAAGAATGCTTGATAAGTTCGATAGGACGCCACAAACGATGGTGGATGAATCGTTTGATAAGTCATTGAACGCCACAAAGATTTTACTGATCTTTGATAAGTTCATGAAGAAGAATTCTTCAAAGAAAGTGGAGAATACTCAACACATATTAATTGAAGACTAAATCTTGAATTCATTAAAGAAAAAGGTCTTTTAAATAGGACAAGATTACATCTTGAAAAGAACTAGGAAACTCTAAAATAGAAAACTAACCTAATACCAAAAGGAAACTAAATCCTAGTAAAGAATAAACTAATCTTACAAAAATATGGACAATAAATTGGAAATTAAACCTAACTAAATTAAAAACTCCCACATGACAAGTAAATATTGGAATAAATCTTCTTTAATTTAATCTTGATGCGCAAGTAATCCTTCTTCACCCAACAACTTGTCTCTAATTAATTCTTCCAAATCTATTTGTGCTCTTCATGGTCACATCATTTCACATGTTTCTACATAAAATTTATTTGATCGGTTTTACCAACTTTCATTGATTTTCATCCATTTTTTCACTTATTTCACACGTTTTTCTCGAAAAGATTTCCATGAAAAATTGAGGTAATGTTTTTCATGTGAAATAAACATTACTTGGTTCACTAAGTCATAAGCATTTTTGTTTATAGGTAAGATGTGATTCTGCTTTAACAGATTTTATGATATTTAATAGAATTTGATTTTTTTTAAGAAGAGATATATTGTATTAAATATTTAAATGAAACAAATAATATTTTTACATAACCACATACTGATAATATATTACAATACTTTTACATGTATATTATAGCAACTATTCAAAATGATAGTGTTTTTTATTTTTATATGTTATAGGAGAACAATAATGGAATTATAAAAGTGATGTAAGAGTTAATTTCTTCTAAATTATTGGAGTTATTGTAGTAAATAACTATAATAAAACTTTATGTATAATTTGAATATACTTTTGTTTTTCTTCCATATTCATGGTGCTTGGTTAGTAGGAAAGGAACTTACAAATTTTCTTAAAATATTTTTCTACCAATTTTTTGATGAGTAAATTTATGGAAATTAAATTTATGTCTAGTTATAATTTATTAATATGCTTTACAATTTGAAAAAGGGCATTTTTGTCTTAAAAAAAAGAAAAAAACTTAAATTATTCACACTTTTAAGATTAATAATATTATATAGAATAGATTTATACTTCATTAGTAGTAAAAAAGACAAAGCCATCTAATTTTGTAATACCGGTGATCAATATAAATCACCTTTTAATTTATTTTCATTTGTATTTTCATAAAATCGTAAAACAAACAAATAAAATTTGTAAATAGTCTAGATTTTAATTTTTGATTAAAAAAAGACAACGTTGATGTAATTTTTATTATAGAATGACCCCAGTGGATTTTTTTTCCCTACTCCCCACATGGATAACTTCACAAAAATTTCATAAAAAAAGTGAAATTCACTATAAAAAATGGACTTAACAAAAATTTGGATCTCTTCAACACGGAGGCTATAAATAAGGACCTAACTTCCTAGCAGTTGGGATCTAAGTCCTCCAAAGAAAAGAATTACTCAAAATATATTAAGGTTTAATGTTATTTCACATTTCATCCTACATATTTAAAGATTTACTCAAACTACCATTGATATATTGAATTCATTATAGTTGCCGAACAAAAACTTCAAGAAATTATATTGGGTAAACACCACATTTGGTTCCTCTTATCATTAACTTTTTACAGAGTAGTCCCTCTTATGTTTTTTTTCCCAGTTTAGTCCTTACTATATATTATTTGTTTCATTTTAGTCATTTTCAGGTGTTCCAAGGCGATTCCGGTAACATGTGATATGCTCATAAGGGCAATTTCGTCATTTCAAGTAAACTAACATGGATATTTTCGTCTTTCTAATCATTTGAAAAAAAACTAAAGATTTAATCTCTTCCAAACTAGGCTTTCATTCTAGTCAATTTAATCGTCCATTTAGTCCAAACTAAAGTTTTCTCCCAAAATCTTCTTCAAACACCAAAATTGCTCACCAATTAAACAATATATCAAATGGTCTCAATAGCGAATGGACGAAAATGCCCTAAAAAATATTCATATGTATGTCACGTGTTATCAGAGCCACTTGATAAGGACTAAAGTGAAACACATAATTCATAGTAGGGACTAAAGTGAAATAAATAATTCATAATAGGGACTAAGGTGAAAAATAATATAAAAGGGATCACTCTGTAAAAAGTTAATGATAAGAGGGACCAAAAGTGATATTTACCCAATTCTATTTTATGAACTCGTAAATGTAGATATAGATATAGATAGATTTGACATTCGATATAATATCAAAGTCCAAATCTAAGAATAGGCCATGCGTTCTAATCTCACAGCCACCCAACAATATGGCATAGAAATTGTCATTATAACTTTAGCATCTGAAAACCTTAATAAAGTACATGAGAAATTGATTTCAACATTAACTCCCAGTGAGATCGAATCAAGCTTCATCTAAGAGTTCAATTAGTTTGAGTTGGGACTACAATATAATACTAGTAATTTTCAAAAAAGCTTCCTTTCCCAATACCAAAAAGCACAGGAATATTTTCCATAGCATGAATATTGTGAATTACAAAAAGACAGCCTGGTCAGTCAAGATTCGTGTTCTTTTTTGATTTTTTTAATAATCAACCTCGTATCTGGTTAGTTGAACCCATGTGGCCCATCACTACTCAATTTTTTCACCCAATTCACAAAAAAAAGACAAAGTAAAAGTAAAGGTCTCACCTTTTCCAAACCTCATCTCCATTAGCTCATTTCCCTCTGCAATTCTGTAACATTTCTACAATTTTGTTCATTGATCAGACCAATGACTTATGCTGCTGTGGTTTCTCTTCACCAGCTGATTCTTGAGCAGCAGCAAATCATCTTACTATTTCTTTTTCTTCATTTCATTTGATAGAGGAAGAATCAAATGCATCGGAACCAACACAAACCAAACCAAACCAAAATACTGTTCTTATATATATATTTCCTTCCTCTATTTATTAATTAATTGTGGATTTAGTCATAATAGAATAGATGGCTCACGAAGCAGTAGTTTCTCTAAATATGCTAATTGAGAGCATTCTAAATACTCCAGATTACATTATGTACACTTTTCACATCCGAGAAAAATTAAAATTAGTCCACAAAGAAGTATGGTCCTTAAAATCAATTCTGGAATTGGATCATTTGGAAGAGACCGAGAGATTCATTGCTTTGAAAGGAGAGATCGAGGAGGCGATACCTAAATTCAGAGACGTACTCCAAGATGTTATAAACAAAGCTCAACTACTTTTTTCATATCCTCAAGGCGATGGGAGAATTAACGAACATCTTGCTAATTTGGATAGATATTTTTGGAAAATAAAAAATGAAATGATTTCCTTCTTGGAAACGATGGAGAATATCAAGGAGGAGTACAACGCAAAATTAGATTTGGAAACAAGCAACAAGGTGTCACCACTTGCCGATGAAGATTTTGATGGAAACGCAAAAGATATGGTGGGCGTATATGATGAAGACCTACATCAACTAATTCATATAGTTAAGCACAAATATCTTTCTCGCGAGATTATTTTAGTAGTGGGTATGGCTGGTGTCGGTAAGACTACTATTGTCAAAGCAGTTTATAATGATCTAGATATTTCATATTGTTTTGACTGTCACGCGTTTCTCAGGGTAGGACTTGATTATTATGTAAAAGATATATTGTTAGATCTTCTGGTTTGCTTGTTCCCTGATTATAATAAAATTTTAGGAATAAAAAAGAATGAGGATGAATTGGTAAAGCAGATATACGAATTTATGATTGGTAGAAGGTATTTGATTGTGTTAGATGATGTATGGGATATTGGATTTCTGAATGATATTTTGAGGTACCTTCCAGATGATGACAACGGAAGCAGAATAATCGTTACAACTAGGTTGTCAAGTCTGGCTGATTATTATTGCTCATACAAATTCAAAAATGTTCACAATATTCGCTTCCGGAACGAAAAAGAAAGTTGGAATCTTTTTTGTAGAAAGGTATTTGTTGAAGACTCCTGCCCTCTTGGACTTGAGGAAGTTGGAAAGAAAATTGTCAGAAAATGTGGAGGGCTTCCTCTTGGAATAATCTCGATTGCCAACATCCTATCCAAAGCCGCGAAGTCGCTTGATTATTGGGAAGAGGTAGCCAGGAATAAGAATTTCCTTGCCTTAGTTACAGAGGAAGGGTCACACATGTCAAAGTCACTATATTTGAGTTACAAGCATTTGCCTCCACATTTAAAAGAGTGTTGTTTCTATTTTGGAGTTTTTCCTCTAAATCATGCGATCTCCGTCTCCAAGCTCTTCAAATTGTGGGATGGTGAGGGATTAATTCAACCAATGAGCTTGAAAACTTATGAATTTACAGCGAGGAAGTATTTGATGGATCTCGTTTCCCATAATATTGTTTTAGTCCTCCAAAAGGGCTCCAGCGATAGAACTAAAACCTGCAGCACCCATTATTTCTTTTGGCATCTCTTGGTAAGAGAGGCTGCAAATAAAAAGATTTTCCATCTCATAAATAGTTATGATAGTGCTTTTTCAAAAGGTATGCAGTGCCAGCGCAGGTTGTGCATCCACATGAATGCACTTCTTGGCTTCAAACGTGTTTCTAAATTGATAGAATCAGTTTTAAATGTGTATTCTTTTCTTTGTACTGGTCCAGAACATCAATATCCGGTGTCAATATGTTCAGGTTTGACATCGATCAAGGTGCTAGATGCTTTGACAATCCGTTTATACGAGTTCCCGGTTGGAATACTGGAGCAAGTTGAGTTAAAGTATCTTGCCTTCACATATGATGGAAAGCTCCCTTCCTCCATATCTAGACTCGAAAACCTTGTATACTTGATTGTCCATCGATACCACCAGACAATCATCAATTCCTCTCCATCTTATATACCTACAGAAATATGGAATATGAAAGAATTGAGGCATCTTCAAGTCATGGGAAGCGACCTGCCACGTCCCGCAGATGGTGCTCAGTTACCCAACCTCTTGACGCTGCTAGGTGTGAGCGACCGCAGTTGCACAAAGGAGATTCTTCAAAGTATCCCAAATCTAGAAAAATTAGGTGTTCGGATTGTTTTACCACAGGGTATTTCTGAAACCTTACATATCTTTGATCATCTTGCTCTGCTCTCTAAACTCATATCATTCAAATGTGTCGTGTCAAATCCCAATCCCAGGTTTCAGCAGATTCTTCTCTTGCCAGAGTCAGTTTTCTCATCTAGCCTTACAAAGTTAACTTTGAGTGGATGTGGATTTGCATGGAAACACATGTCAATGATTGGAAAACTAAAATATCTTGAGGTGTTGAAATTGCGATGCTATGCCTTTCAAGGCCCGGAGTGGGTTGTAGATGAAAAAGAGTTCCCGAAACTTGAGCATTTGCTACTTGAAAACACAGATCTGGTGCACTGGAGAGTTGGCTATCGTTGCTTCCGACGGTTAAAGCGTCTACTCATTAGGCACTGCTACAAACTTGAAGAGATCCCTCGTAAGCTTGGAGAATTGATGGGAATAAAAATGATTGAGCTAGTTGACTGCAGCCTTTCAGCTACGGCTTCTGTGAAGCACATACTGGAGGAACAAAGGAAACGTAGTAACTATGAGCTTCGACTTGAGGTCTATTCTTTATTAGATAAGCACTAGCCATCATTGACACCTTAGTTAAAAAAGTGGTAAGTCGGACACAATTTAATTTAAATATACTCCTTAAATAACAATTCATTAGCTTCAAGGTTCTATATCATTTTTTTATTATAGTAATTTCTTAGAAACTTAGTTTACGTTTCAGTATATTGCTACATTTCTCTTATTTGTATACACACTTTTATTCTCAGTCATGTATACCTTTAACTCGTAGGATTTGAGATCATAAAAGTTTGTTTAGACTAATTCATTTGGTTACATGTATACCTTCCGACTTCCGTTTTTGTATAATCAATTGGAAAATAAGTATTTTGAACAAATGGTACTTGACATTTCTTCTTCCTGGAACAACTTAAAGACACCTCCTAGAAATCCATAAATATAAACCATTTTTCACGGTATATGAACGTTCCTGCAATGCTTTTAGTTTTGTTTAACATTAGTAATCCTTAAGTATATCTATGAATGTCTGTGAGTTTCATCAACTTTTCTAATTTTTGGAACTAGATTATTATTCTATATAATATCGTAATTGCGTTTAAATAATATGTTGACCATTTTGTCATTGATTGTTAGTTACTTATTTATATTTTGTCTAATAAAATAGTGATGAGTCTAAATTATGTCGTTTGTCATTTTTCTGTGGCAAAACCTTTCTTAAAAGAAAAGGGATGCAAATTTTTTCCGTGGTAAATATTTTGCTGAAACCAGTTGTTAATTTTTCTGTGGCAAAACCTTTCTTAAAAGAATAGGTATACTATGCAATTTTTTTCCGTGATAAATATGTTGCCAATACCAATTGCTAATTTTGGCACTATATATGTAGTGTTATTTTTTCTTATCTTGTATTTTATATTTAGTAACTCATCATTTAAATCATTATTTTGCAGATTAATGAGATGGAGGAGAATGAGGATTGAGATTGGAAACTAAAGATACGAATAATGGGTTTTGGACTTATGGTTATGTAGAATTGCTTTTTATATTTTTAAGCTTGATTGTTGAGACTTGTCTTGGAATTTTGAATTTGTTAATATTTTTATTTTCATGAGATTTTGATTGTTTGATATTAGTAAAATTCATAGCTACCCTGATTTCTTTGCACCTTGTGAAGGAGTTTTATATGTTATTGGAAGTTGACTTTCGTGAAGGAGTTTTATATGTTATTGGAGTTTTTTTGTTAGGTTATTTAATAAGTGATAACTTCTTAGGAACATTTCAAAGAAATTTTCGAAGAAATATAAAGCAATAGTTTTTTTTTTAAAATTATTATTGAGTTTTTTAGTTAATTAAATAATATTAATATATATAGTGTCATATGATATTATCAAATTATCGTGAAATATTTATTAATTAAATTATTTATTATAATTTTTACAAATTTAGTCAAGTTGACTAGTCAATTGTACCAAGGGATAAAAATAATTGAGACGGAGGAAGTACATTTTTTTAATTCATATGGCTCGAATGTGATATTTTGTTTCAAGGTTATTTAACATATTTTAAGTTCTTCAATAAATGATAATTTCTTAAAAAAATTTCAAAGACATGTCAATTTTATCAGCTTTACATTGAATTTACAATTTGTTTTGGTTATTTTAAACTGTTCTTCCATCGATTTCACCATTTTTTTGTGATTTATCCTATTTGTTTATCAATTCACTCATTCTCAATGATTTAACCCAATTTTAGTATAATTTTACTTATTCTGTTATTGATTTACCTATTTTCTCACATATATATATTTTTTTTCCAATTACCTCATTGTTTTGGTTTTTGTCATTTAATCGACTAGATTATTTTTAGTCACACTACGATAATCTTGAAAAAGCTTGATCCCAATTTCTAGGAATCTCTTCAAGAAGTTCACACTTAAATTAGATAGATAATTTCATCGAAATATTGATTATTTTATCGAAAAAGTTAAAATAATAATTGAAGTTATGCACGTCAAATGTAAGTCCTTTTTTTTTCTCTCAATAGCTCAGCCAGTGGCGGTGGAAGTGAAATAATACTTTATCCGTCCCAATTATTTGTATCTCTTGGTACAATTGACCAGTCAACTTGACTAAATTTATAAAACTTATAATAAATCATTTAATTAATATATTTCATTAATAAATTATTAATATCATATGACACCATATATATTTATATCTAAAAGGTTAATACTTCACAAATGTGAATAATTTAATATGATAAGTAATTTAAAAGATTGAAAAGTTTGACCGAGTACTGTAACAAATGGAGCAAAATAAATGGGACGGAAGGACTAATATTTTTCTTGTATCATGCTATAACTACAAATCCACAAATTTGTTTGTATAAATTGATTTATCACCTAAATACTATTTAAGATTGCGTAATGATAGTGTGATTTTGGTGTCTCAGACGTCCATAAGATAGTTCACTTTCAGTTAATTTAACATGTTGCAGGTGATTGGTCTAGTGGAAGGGACTAGTCACTACAAAGTAGCGAACTCAGGTTCGAATCCCTTTTGGGAGAGGTTCCCACTTTATGTGTCTGACGCGCCTCGAAAGTGATTAAACCCTTGCGAAACAAAAAAAAAAAAAAAATAGGACCGTTACACAAAATTGGTACAGAAAAATCTCACAAAATAGTGATAAGATAATATTTAATATTTTATCATTTTTTCACTAATATTTAATTTTTTTCGTCCTAGTATAAAAATAATTATCTATAGCTACTTGACAACAATAGCTTTCAACATTTCACCTTAACTGATGCTTTTCAGCAATAACCTGTCACATATTAATGTACAACTTCTTACTTTTGTAGGTAAGCTCAATCAACTAATATAATCAATTCAACGAATCTCATGACCATTAAAAATGATGAATAAACAACAATGTGGTGTCAGTGTTATTGTCCGACCATATATTTGGAAAAAGGAACAATATTACTTTATGTTATGCGAAATCTGCTCAAATCTACACGGTAATATTTTTTTTGACACCAAAATTCCTTATAATTTAAAAATTTCTACATAAAACATTCAATACCCATTTAGTTGTTTTGAAAAGAGAGATCATGGAGGCAATACCCAAATTCAGAGACGTACTCGAATACCATATAAACAAATCTCAAAGCCTTGGTAGTGGGAATAGTAATGAATTGATCTTGGAGAAAGTCAAAAAAGAAATGAGATCCTTTGCGGAAACGATGAAGAAAATCAATGAGGAGTACGAAGCAAAAGATCTGGAAACAAGCAAGAATAAGCCACTACTTGCTGATGAAGATTTTGGTGGAAACGACCATGTGGTGGGTGATGTACCAAGTCTTCGTCATTATAAACAACTATGAATCAGTCGATTAATATCGAGGACCTCCCCTCTAGAATTTACATCGGTCATAAACGAATAAACTAACGTCGGTATCGACATTAATCTCTTCGGTTTATTCGACGTAGTGATCGATATTCTCTTTTAGTTAACCCGTTTACAATCGGATCAAAACAAATACGGAGGATCCATATTCGAACCAAAACGTCCAATCTTTATTCGACCCGGTGATCAACTATGAAACTATAAATAGCCCTCATAAATGAGATAACAGGTACGCACTTCTAAGCATTAAATACGCTCCGGCTTCCCTACTCATCTCGTAACTTACTTTAGCATCGGAGGGTTATCGCCGGGTAACCACCGGCATTAACCTGACGTAGTTATCTTTGTTTTCAGGTTAGGATCCCCTATACAAATCGAGGACTAGCATAGCTGACCTGCTGATCCTCATATTGGCGAGTCGCGTTCGACTGGGAATAACCACCTTAACGAAAACACACTCATCAATTGGCGCCGTCTGTGGGAAACATAACTTTGAGAACGTGAAAAATGACTACAAGATCGAGAGCTGTCCTGGCACGAGAAAAGGAGGGAAATCGCGATCAAAACGGAGAGGGTCAAGGAGATAATTTATTAATTCGTGATCCTGATCCTGCACCTCATGTCGAGGCCGGAGCTTCAAGACCACCGGTTCCTCCGGTAATACAACTTACGAGAGACGACCTAAAAGTCATTCTCGATAAAGCCAAGAAGGAGTGGCTCGCGGAGATTAAGGAAACCGCCCTTCAAACTCGACGACCCCCACATGCTGCCGCCTTTGGTGCACGAGCAGGATTCGAGGCAAACGAAGCGATAAGTCGAGCCGATCAACATCAAGACAGACATGGCATAGAAGAAGACTTGCAGGAGCAATCAGTCAGAGAGGTCAACAAATTGGCCTCAGAAGTAAGGTCGCTGCACCAAAAATTGGATAAACAAGAAAAGAAGAATGAACCTCCAGTATCTAACTCTCGATTAAGGAAATCACCATTTTGTGATGAAATATTCTTTGAAAGGTTGCCTCTCGACAAGAGATTGCCCACTCAGTTACCCCGTTACTTCGGAACGGAGGATCCCGATGAACACCTGGCCTCATTTAATCTCCAAATGCAGCTTCACGGCATCTCCGATAATGTAGCAGCAAAAGCATTTTCTACCACGCTGGCCGGGATGGCTCAATCCTGGTTCGGAAGATTGGAGGAAAAATCTATCTTCGACTATGATCAACTTTGTGACAAGTTTATGAGTCAGTTTGGTAGTAAGAGAGCTGTCAGACCCCCTGCAAACCATTTATACTCAATCATACATAACCCGGGAGAGACTTTTAGAAATTTCATGGGAAGGTTTAACAATGAGCTCCTCAAGGTTGAAATGCCAAGAGTTGATTTTCTAATTACTGTTCTTTTCCAAAGCACTTTAAATCGAGGATTCACCAGTGCGATAGTAAGAGAAAATCCCGCTACATATGAAAAATTGATGGAAATGGCGAATCAATACATGAATGAAGAAGAAATGAATAAATTGAGAGGAACCTTCTTTGGGTTGACAAAGCCGGAAGAGGGACAATCGTCGGGCATACCTGATAAACCAATCGAGGGGCCGCAACTCAATCGGTCTTATGAAGGTAGAAACAGGAAAGTATATAGAGAAGAGAGAAATCACAATCCAGGAAGACAAGGGTTCGGGAGGTCGAATAAAGAATACTACGACAATTACACTCCCCTCAAAAAACCGAGATCCGAAATCCTATTCGCGATCCAGGACCACAACTTGCTGAGAAAACCGGCTCCAATTAAGGACTACCCGGCTTCAAGAAAGTATTGCCGATTTCATCGACAGAGAGGACACGATACTGATGACTGCTATCAACTTAGAGACGAGATAGAAAGATTGATAGCAGAAGGACACCTCACTGGGTATGTGAAGACGTCAAAAAAGGAGCAACCTAGGGATCGACAGAAAGACAATCGGTCACGATCGAGATCCCCCGCCAGAAGAGAGCAACGTTCGAAGGATAGAGAAGACCAGCCGAGAAGAGCACAACCCGGAACGATAGTTAATATGATCTCTGGAGGCCCGGCGGGGGGAGACAGTAAAAATTCAAGAAGGGTAGTGTCTCGGATTATAAGGGATAGAGCCCAAAATGAAAGAAGGGAAGTGTTCTCAATAAGACCAGCCCAGCAGAACAAAATGATCGGTTTCGATGAGTCTGATCTACAACCCGATTTCACATCATTCAACTACCAGGATGTACCAGACTGCCCTATGGTGATCACAGCACAGATTGCGGGAGCTACTGTTAAAAGAATCTTGATAGATTCAGTCAGTTCGGCAAATATCCTCTTCCAAGATGCTTTGGAGCGAATGGATTTAGGCCCGACTCCCCTCGACGTAGTAGCTACTCCACTAGTGGGTTTTGGAGGTGCTCTAGTAATTCCAAAGGGTACACTTACTTTGTCTCTCTCCCTGGGAGATGAAGGAAATTCGAGGACGAGAATGATTAAATTTTTGATTGTCGACGCTCCTTGTGCCTACAATGTCATATTGGGAAGACCGGCTTTAAATAGTTTCCAGGCAGTTATCTCAACTTACCACCAAAAGATGAAATTTCCGACCACTCCAGGGATTGGAGAAGTCCGAGGAAATCTAAAGGAAGGCTGGGACTGTTACACGGTGTCTTTAGACAAACAGCATAAAAAAGAAAACTCTCCTTCTGGTAACGAAAAGTCGCCAGCAGAGCGGCAGAATAGTCCGTCGCCACCGGTTGACGTGGACGAAGTAAAGAAAGCATGTTTTGCTGAAAGTAGCGAGATGCAGAAGGAGATGAATCCCAAAAAGAGAAAATTCGAAAGAATTGAACCTTCCGAAGGACATAAGTCGATTGAATTGGTACCAGGGGAATCATCGAAAACAACGAGGATTGGCACTCAATTATCTGAAGGGCTTGAAACTCAGCTGATCGAATTCTTGAGGGAAAATGTGGATGTCTTCGCTTGGTCGACCACTGACCTCCAAGGAATAGATCCCAAGATTATCGTTCATAGACTCAATATCGACCCGTCATCTCGACCTGCAAGACAAAAGAAACGAAATTTTGGTCCTGAGAGAAACAGGATTATAAAAGAGGAAGTGAAGAAACTTCTAGATGCTGACTACATCGCTGAGATACAATTCACGGAGTGGCTGTGCAATGTCGTCCTAGTTTCCAAGGGAGGAGGAAAGTGGAGAATGTGTAATGACTTCACGGATCTTAACAAACTATGTCCTAGGGATCCGTATCCGCTCCCTAGAATCGACTCCCTGGTCGACTCCACTGCTGGCTGCGCAATTTTGAGTATGATGGATGCATTTCAGGGGTTTTACCAAATTTTTATGGCACTAGAGGATCAAGACAAGACAGCTTTTATCACCGAAATGGGTGTGTATTTCTTTAAAGTAATGCCCTTCGGATTGAGAAACGCAGGAGCCACTTATCAAAGACTGGTGAATAAGATGTTCGAAGGACTATTGGGTAAATCGATGGAGGTATATGTCGATGACATGCTAGTCAAAAGCCTAAGCGAGAAAGATCACCTGGAACACATTAAAGAGGCTTTCGACATAATGAGGAAGTATGGAATGAAGCTCAACCCAGCCAAATGTACTTTCGGGGTTAGATCGGGAAAATTCCTTGGGTACTTGGTAAACGAGAGAGGTATTGAAGCAAATCCAGAAAAGATACAAGCAGTCATCGATTTGAAGGCTCCTCGAAACTTAAACGAAGTGCAAAAGCTTGTTGGAAAAATCACAGCCCTCAATCGATTCATATCTCGTTCGGCAGATAAGAGCCTCCCTTTTTTCAAAGTAATGAGGAATGCAAAGAAGTTCGAGTGGTCGAAAGAATGCGACCAGGCATTCGAAGAACTCAAATCCTATCTTATGTCACCTCCTCTTTTGGCCAAACCAAAAGATAATGAAGATCTATACCTCTATATTGCAGTTTCCGAACAAGCAATAAGCTCAGCTCTTGTCAGGATGGAAGCAAAAGAAAACAACCCGATTTATTATGTAAGTCGTGTCTTGCAAGGCCCCGAAAGGAACTACTCCGAGATCGAAAAGTTTGCTCTCTCTATTGTAACTACTGCGCGGAAATTGAGACCCTATTTCCAGTCGCACAAAGTTATCGTCCTGACCAACCAACCACTAAGGCAGACACTTTCAAAGCCTAACGCGTCGGGAAGGCTAATCAAGTGGGCGGTAGAGCTAGGAGAGTATGACATCGATTACTTGCCGAGGACATCAGTCAAAGGGCAGATTTTAGCTGATTTCGTACTAGAAAGCACTGTAACGATAGAAGAAAAAGAGGAGCAATGGATGCTGCATGTCGATGGATCCTCTACGTCGACAGGGGGAGGCGCGGGAATTTACTTTCAAGGCCCAAACGGGGAAGAACTTGAATTCGCTTTGAAATTAGACTTCCTAGTATCCAACAACGAAGCAGAATATGAGGCCCTGCTGGCAGGATTGAAAATGGCAGTAGAAACGGGAATAAAAAACTTAATTGCTTACACCGACTCACAGCTCGTAGAAAAGCAATTTAAGGGTCTTTTCGAAACCAAAGAAGATTCAATGATTAGATATTTAGCCTTGGTCAACGATCAAGTATCACGACTCAATGCATTCCAACTCGAATATATAAGGAGAACAGAGAACACGAGGGCCGATGCTCTCTCCAAGTTCGGGAATCTAATAGAAGGAATCAAAACTCGGAAAGTGACACTGTTGATTTCAGAGAAACCTGCCATCGATATCCAAAGGAGTGCCTCTGGTGTGGACGTACTCAATCTCGATGACGACCGCGGTAGTTGGAAAACCCCGATACTCGATTATCTAGCGAACGGAACCCTCCCATCAAACAACACAGAAGCGAGAAGACTCAAGTATAGGGCACCTCGCTATGCAGTCATTGGAAATGAATTATATCGACGATCTGTCACTGGAGTATTGCACAAATGCGTAGATTCTTCTCAGATCGACCTAATACTAAAGGAAGTCCATGAAGGATCTTGTGGAAGCCATTCTGGAGGCAGAGCATTAGCAGTTCGAATATCACGTCTGGGGTACTATTGGCCTTCCTTGGTCAAAGACGCCAACAATTATGCTAAAAAGTGTGCCAAGTGCCAATACCACGCCACCATGCCGAATCAACCAGCGCAAAAGATGGAATCAATATCGATTGCTTGGCCTTTTGATCAATGGGGTGTGGACTTGGTTGGACCGCTACCAATGGCACGAGGTCAGAAGCGTTACTTACTTGTAGGAGTGGAATATTTCAGTAAATGGGTAGAAGTGGTGCTACTGAAGCAAATCTCTCAGACCCAAATAATCAACTTCTATTGGTCGATCGTCTGTAGGTTTGGCATACCTAGAGTTATCATCTCCGATAATGGACCTCAATTTGTGGGGAAAAGAGTGGTGGATTGGTGTTCGAAACACAAAATCGATCTGCGTTTTACGTCAGTAGGTTGCCCGCAAACAAATGGACAAACTGAAGTTACGAATCGGGAGATTGTAAAGCTCTTGAAGAAGAGATTATCGGAAGCTGGAGGTGCTTGGATCGATGAATTACCGTGGGTCGTTTGGGCCAATCGAACGAAGGAAAGAGCTGCAACTGGGGAAACTCCGTTTGGTCTCGTGTATGGCTCTGAGGCAGTTGCTCCTGCTGAACTGGAAGTCACGTCGCCAAGAACTGGACTGTACAATGAATCGGATAATACGGACAAACGAAATTTCGAACTCGATCAGCTGGAAGCAAAACGAGAAAGGGCCTCTACCCGTATCCAAGCGTACAAAACTACCATGGCAAAAGCTTACGATAAAAATGTAAGGTTAAAATCTTTTCAGGTAGGAGACCTCGTCCTAAAACGAGTAGACGTATCCAAGCAAAAAGGTAAGCTCGATTGCAATTGGGAAGGGCCATTCAAGATAATCGAAGCTGGTAGAAAAGGCGCATATCGATTAATCACAATGGGAGGAGAATCCGTGAAGAGAACTTGGAACGGGAGAAACCTCAGAAAATTCTACGCCTAAGAAATTTTCTTTAGTTTGTCTATATTTCCAACTGTTCTTGTAATTTCTTTCTTTAATTTTGAACCTAATGAAAAGCTCTTTTGTTACTTTCTAAGACTAACGTATAGATCGATAGCCGTTGAGACATCGAGAGGAAATCTCCAAATCTACAAACGTACCTCGATATCCGTTGAGGCATCGAGAGGAAATCTCCAAATCTACAAACGTACCTCGATAGCCGTTGAGGCATCGAGAGGAAATCTCCAAATCTACAAACGTACCTCGATAGCCGTTGAGGCATCGAGAGGAAATCTCCAAATCTACAAACGTACCTCGATAGCCGTTGAGGCATCGAGAGGAAATCTCCAAATCTACAAACGTACCTCGATAGCCGTTGAGGCATCGAGAGGAAATCTCCAAATCTACAAACGTACCTCGATAGCCGTTGAGGCATCGAGAGGAAATCTCCAAATCTACAAACGTACCTCGATAGCCGTTGAGGCATCGAGAGGAAATCTCCAAATCTACAAACGTACCTCGATAGCCGTTGAGGCATCGAGAGGGAATCTCCAAATCTACAAACGTACCTCGATAGCCGTTGAGGCATCGAGAGGAAATCTCCAAATCGTCGAAATCTCCATGTCTTTGACACTGCCGAATGTAATCGAAATTGTTAAAGCAAAGCAATAAATGGGCTAAGTATAAACATATCTCGATGATGGTAAAGGCATCAATCAAAAGTCAAAAGCGACAAAGACACTTGGAGATAAATAGCGGAGATCAATGATTACAATAAACATATCTCGATGATGGTAAAGGCATCAATCAAAAGTCAAAATCGACAAAGATACTTGGAAACGAATCATTAGGATCAACGATTACATTGAATGAGCTAAATATAGAAAGCATCTCGATCACAATAAATATATCGATTGTATAAACGGAGTCGACAACATAGAGACATATCTCGATTGTGATGAAGGTTTAGGTTTAACACACGAAATCGATAAGTACATTCAGATATAAAAAATTCTGCTTCTGAATAGAAGTAACAACTCGGAATGTTGAATGAGATATTGAATGATTATTTTATTCATAATATCGACTTAGAATACAAATGTACAAATGAAATCTATAATACAGCTATCGAAATTTAATACAGGCTATTACATTGGAAAAAATCGACTAAGTTGAGGAAACCCCGAGTATTCCTACATATTCGACAACCGAGGACTGCTGAGGATGACCGACTTCGGATTAGCTATAGGCTTAAATATGGAGGTTTTCCGCCTATAGCTTTTCCTCTCATTGATCGAAGCCTTGAGGGGACGATTCACCCTCGGAGTCAGCGAAGGACAGGAGGATCTTTTTAATTGCAGCATGCTTACTCGAGAGACACACCATCTCAGTCAATAAGTTGACCATGGGTGATGGATCTCTCTGCTTCGACCAAGCGACAGAAGAGGAAAAAGTCGCTCAAAATTTTTGCGCTTTAAGTCCTCCACCATCTGATCGGCTGCCAAACCTTCTACCTCACCCCTGTCCTCCAAGTTCATGGGAGCACCTCGAAATCATCGAAGACCCGGCATATGTTGCAAAGTGCCGAGCCAATGAGGATTCCGAGATGACCCCGGGCAGACCTCGTTGTCGTTACCGATGCCACCCATTCGAACAACGAGGCCTACCCATTGAAGTACACCTTTTACCGATACCACCCAATCGAAACGAATATCACATTTATTGTTTTGGTCTGGAGGTCGAGTAGGATGAAAAGTCCCAAAGAAGGAAAAGGGACCCATCGATAACCTGGTATCAAAAAACGGATTACCGAGGAACTTTTTTCTCGGATGTTTCTTTAAAACGAACATGTTGGTTTGATTTTTGGTGTGGAGAAAGATGGGAAACCCTCAACATATTTATAGGGTTGGCCCATCCAATCCAACGGCCCTGAATTATCAAATTCTACGGTCAAGATGTAGTGCATTTAAGTAGCCGACTGTTACGCTACCCGAGGTAACTGACGCGGACCATATCCAACGGTCAAAGGAAAGCCACGTTCAACGGCTGAGATTGTTCCCATTTAATGCGCTGACCGTTTCAACTACCTTAAATTTTTAATGCTTCGACTAGTAATTATGACATTACCCTGAGACCTCGAACGTATCGATCTATCAGATTACCAAAAGAGCCTCTTTAGTACGTATTCGTACCTAAGTGTACTCACGATAATATACCACTACAGATCAAATAATTATTATTATCGAGTTAGATGGAGGTTTGGTCAACTTACTCCGACTAGGCGATAAGATAAGAAACAACCTCACACACACGTCATATTTTATCATTTGCGAGCTAAGTGAAGATAAATGGATTGTACGCAATTGATAAAGCAAAAAAGGAAATATTCGTCAAATACAACATATAAACAACAAAACACGCCGCCCACACGAGACTCGATAACCAACAAACCGAGCTTTAGAGGAAATAAAGTTTTTTTTCTTTTTTTAAACTCAGGGCCAAAACAAATGCCGTCAACAATCATTATGGGTCTCGAAATTGAGACGATCGATATGATCGGAAGAGGTCGTCGTCTGGGGGACTTCACCTCCCTGATCAGCACTCTCAGCTCTCAGCTTTGCCGCTTGCAGCTCGAGTAAGAATCCAAATTCATGATCCTCTGGTGCACTCTTGGAATTGTCCTCCATCAAGAAACCCAAGTCGAGCGGAACACCGTTTTCGTCCGAAGTGGCGCTAAGCTGCGTCTCGTCAAAACGATCGTTCAGAAAGCCAAGCGCCCTGCACTGCTTCCAGCCCTTCTCAAAGACCTTCATCAAATCGACTCCCGATTGGCGTTCAACAAGTTCCTCGTAAACGACGCTATTGAAGAATTCAGTAACGATAGCCTTCCTCTCGGCAGCGGTCGCTTCACTACGACTCATCAATCCTTCTTGTCGACCCAATTCAAAGCTGTTGGCAGCCTCTTCCTTCAACTTCATGGCAAATTCTTGATCCTTTTGCTCAAGTTTTGCCTCCAGCTCGGCAATACGACCGTCTTTAGTCGTTGCTTCTTTCTCCAGGATAGTTACCTTTTCATCGATCTCTTTCTTCTTCTCCTCCAGTTGACCAACCTTCTTCTTCAGATGCGAGCTAGAACCTTTACTCTTCTCGTAACGCTTCCTCAGACCATCTTGTCGAGCAGCCGAGGAATAGATGGTCTGGCTTAACTGTGAAATAAAAATTTAATACGTTATTAATGTGACAAAGAACAATAGAGCGTGAATCTATATCAAAAGACGAATACCGATAGGAGAAGAGACGCCTGTAAGCGTAGGATGTCCGCTCCATCTTTCTTCAACAGCGTGGCGTGGTCCTCAAAGGACACTGTCGACAAAAACTTCTGCCACGCCTGTGAAGAAATTGACGAATCCAAAATTGCAGGATCCATCATCGAGATACCAGCTGCCCTTGATCCGTATAGTCTTTTATGCTCCTCGAGAATTGACTCGAGGTTGCCTTCGGCAGTGACTGGAATCTCACTGCTTGTAGGAGTCAGTAGATCATCCGGCCTGGCCCTCTTCGAAGTAGGAATCTCTGTTTGATCGACTTCGGTTGAAATCGGCCTTTTTCCCTTATCAATTTCTTGTTCTCCCTCCACTTGATGATTGGTCGGTGGGGGGACAGTGCTCAAGTGGCCGGGAGGTTTCGAGGCTTTGTCAGTAGCAGTAGTTGGAGATGGAGGCACAGATGGATTCAATATGTGTTGAGATTTCCATATGGATCTAAGATAACGATTAGCCATAGGGACGATGTCTTCTGTACAAACAAATATATTAAAAGAATATATCAATGTATTATATAAACAAACACAGAGAACGATTAAAACTACCTAAAGTAGGACAATCGACAGGTAAGGGAGCCATCGACATTCCTCCTAGACTCAAAATTGGCTCCCGCAGAAGTGCATTAGTATCATAGGTCGATTCTGACAACTGAGAAAGAAAGTCGGGCCCCCATGAAGGATCAGTAATGTTCTTCAAAAGAATGGCACCCGACCTCCATTCGCGTGTCGTCCTCCATACGTAGTTCTCGGGGCCGTGAACAAAAATAAACCTATTCTTCCACCCTTTACCATGAGAACTTTTAGCATTTGTCAGGAAACTCTTCCTGTTCCCTCTGGACTTCACCTGATAGAAGCCCTTGCCCGACTTAGGAGACTCTCTCACGGTAAATAAACACCAAAAGTTGCCAAACGATGCCTCCTGTCTGAGAGCCTTCATGACGACAATAAACCCTAGGATCATCGACATGCCGTTTGGGACAATCTGGGCAGGAACGACACCCAAATAATTAAGGATTGAAGCTAACTCGGGAGCAATGGGAACTCGAAATCCACACTCCATCGATGCCTCGTGTATCGCTATCGACTTTTTCGGAGGATTATGCATTCTCTGTACCCTACTAGGACTAGATATACCCCAACCCTGACCGATTGAGAACGACGATAGCCAGGTCGCCAACGGTTTTTTATAATCTCCGGCTTGAATTTCCTGATAAGCCAGCTGCCTTTCCTCTTCCTCTTCATCATCCTCATCAGCATGACCACCACTGGCAGGTATACCACCTTCGTTCCCCTCTTCTCGATTTTCTTCCTCACCAAAGACCTCTTCGATAACATCTTCCACGTGAACATTCTCCGGACTAGATACTTCACTTTCCGACATCTTTTGAATATCTCTGAAAGGAAATCGATCAAGCTCTTTCCTACTTGCTTATATAGCTCCGACGTCAATGCTTTTTCTTTTTACCGTAGTGTAAAAGCACAGGATGAAAAACCAACCTATATATAGACGCGAAAACTACCGCTTCATCAAAATTGCACATTGCCCCATGACAAGACGCGACGTTTAATCTTCCGCCCCTAATATGGGAATTTCCCGCCAATTTAAACCCTAGACCTAGAAGGCGCGAAAACATACTCATCAATACCAGGGCGGGAAATACAGTTCCAATGCTACAAGTTCAAGACCTCGCTTTCCAATCGAACTCTAGAACTTGGGGGACTCCTACTGATACAAGCAAGCAGAATTTAAAATTCAACGATCATCACTTTAAAACTTCCAGAGTTCGACTTACACTCGAACTCTAGAACTTGGGGGACTCTTGATGTACCAAGTCTTCGTCATTATAAACAACTATGAATCAGTCGATTAATATCGAGGACCTCCCCTCTAGAATTTACATCGGTCATAAACGAATAAACTAACGTCGGTATCGACATTAATCTCTTCGGTTTATTCGACGTAGTGATCGATATTCTCTTTTAGTTAACCCGTTTACAATCGGATCAAAACAAATACGGAGGATCCATATTCGAACCAAAATGTCCAATCTTTATTCGACCCGGTGATCAACTATGAAACTATAAATAGCCCTCATAAATGAGATAACAGGTACGCACTTCTAAGCATTAAATACGCTCCGACTTCCCTACTCATCTCGTAACTTACTTTAGCATCGGAGGGTTATCGCCGGGTAACCACCGGCATTAACCTGACGTAGTTATCTTTGTTTTCAGGTTAGGATCCCCTATACAAATCGAGGACTAGCATAGCTGACCTGCTGATCCTCATATTGGCGAGTCGCGTTCGACTGGGAATAACCACCTTAACGAAAACACACTCATCAGTGGGAGTATATGATAAAGAATTACAGCAAATAAATAATGAACTTAGAGGACTATCTTGGAAGATCAAAAATTATTTCAGTAGTTGGTATGGCGGGTATTGGTAAGACTACCATGTCAAAGTACTATATAATAAGCCAGTTATTTCAGATCATTTTGACATTTCGTGCGTTTATCAGGGTAGGATCTACTTATCTATATCTATATCTATACTACTACTAAAAGTGTGAATGTTTTAAGTTTTTTTCTTTTTTTGTGAAGACAAAAATGCCCTTATTCAAATTGTTAAGTATATTAATAAAATGTAATTAGACATGAATTTTCCTTAAATTTTTTCATCAAAAAGTTGGTAAGAAAATATTTTAAGAAAATTTATGACTTCCTTTCTTTCTAACCAAGCACCATGAATATGGAAGGAAAAAAAAAAGGTATATTCAAATTAGCAGAAAAAATGCATATTTAATCACCCAAGTTTAAAATTAAACACACAATAGTCACTCAACTTTCAGAAATAATATATATAGTCACTCAAGTTACAATTAATAACATTACTCATCACCAACTCTTTGACATATGACGGACAAATAACGGAGTATCATCACGAGACAAGCACTAGCATTAAAACCAAATGATAAGGTATGCGAAATAATTTGAGATACACTTAAAATGAGTTGAAAATTCGGTAAATACAGGTGAAATCATTGAGTGAAAACATGTAAAAATTGGTAAAATGAGTGAAATCAATAAAATGAAGAAAGTTCAACCGACAAAAACAATGTCAAACCATTAGAAAAATGGTTTAAACCGAAAAAACTAAAGAAATCGATGAAAATACACATGATGAAATCAATAAATTGAATAAGATTCATTAATGTGATATTTTATGACATAATGGAATTAATTTTCATTGATTTCACATTATTTCACATATTCTAGCCTTTTTTCAAGGATTTAACCTATTCTTTATATATTTCACCCATTATTCATTGATTTCACTTATTTGTTTCCCATTTTTTCAGAAATGTCACCTGAATTTTCATCGATTTCACATGTATTTATCGATTTTACCGGCACTTTTTAATGCCGATTTCACCCATTTTTTCACACCCTTCACCAGTTCATAAATTTCATCTAGATTTAAAATGAGTTGAAAATTCGGTAAATACAGGTGAAATCATTAAGTGAAACATGCATGTGAAAATTGGTAAAATGAGTGAAATCAATAAAATGAAGAAAGTTCAACCGACAAAAACAATGTCAAACCATTAGAAAAATGGTTTAAACCTAAAAAACTAAAGAAATCGATGAAAATACACATGATGAAATCAATAAATTGAATAAGATTCATTAATGTGATATTTTATGACATAATGGAATTAATTTTACTCTGATTTACAACAAAATACAACTGAAATTAAATAAACACGTATAATGTATGTACACTTTAAACCGGTGAAAAAAATGGATGTGAAATTAAATACATTTGAAATCGATAAAAAAATCGGATAAAATTTATGAAAGATAGATGAAAACGGATAAAAATCAGTTAAAATAAACGGGACAAAAAATATAAAATAGATGAAAATTAATTCGAATGAAATTTCTAAGAAAAATAATGAAACCAATGAAATCCAATCAAATTGGGTAAAGCTGGTGAAAAAAGGATAAAATCGGTCAAAAACGGAAAGTTGGTACGAACATATTTAATCAATGAAAAATTCAGATGAATAACATTTGAAATTAGTTTAAAAACATGAAAAATAGGTAAAACGGGTTAAATGGTAAACACGAGTGAAATCGGTTAAAAAAGAGTTTAATTGGTGAAACCGGTAGAAATATAGTTTAAACTAAAGAAAAAAACGAAAGAAATCGACAAAAAACAAAAACAATGAAAAATATTATATCCGATAAAAAAAAGTTTCTAAAATAAAATAAATAGGTAAAAAAAGTTTAAGCAGTGAGAACATATGAATCGATTAAAGTTTGGGTGAAAATTTTGAAGAATCGGATAAAATCAGTCAAAAAGCTTGAAGTCAGTGAAAATATATTTAACCAATGAAAAATTTGGGTGAATACTATGTGAAATCAGTGAAATAGGTGGAAACGAGTTAAACTTTAACAGACAAAAACAAGGTGAAATGGGAAGAAAATAGTTTAAATTGAAAAAAAGATCGACGAAACATGAAAAAGCAATGAAACATGTTATAATCGATTAAAAAGTGAAAAATTTGATTTAAAAAAAATGAAACAGTGAAAACATATGAATCAATGAAAATTCAGGAGAAATTGGTAAAAATTGGTGAAACCAGTAAGAAATAATGTTCGTGAAATAGATGAAAGTTCGGGAGAAATCTATGAAGAAAAGGATGAAACATGTGACATTGGTGAATAATGGATAAACTTGAAATGAAAACTACAATGATGGAATGAGCTAAATAATGTTCGTATAATCTTATTTTAGAATCAATTAATAAGATTTAATGACTAAATCAGTCCTTATTTTTTATATTTTATTACAACTATTCAAAGCAATCCTTTTTTTCATAAATCAATAATAATTAAGAAAAATAAATTTCTTAAAGAATAAATTGACCTTTTATAAATATATGATATTCTGTGACATAAAAATAGCCAATTTTTAATCTAATTTATGAAAAATACACATGAAATTAAAATTATACATTTATTACAACTATTCAAAGCATCTTTTTTTTTTTTTTATAAACCAATAATAATTAATAAAAATAAATTTCTTAAAGAATAAATTGACCTTTTATAAATATATGATATTCTATGACATAAAAATAGCAAATCTTACTCTAATTTATGAAAAATACACATGAAATTAAAACTAAACACGTACAACGTACGTGCACTTTTCTAGTCATCTAAAAAATATATTGCTAGATTTTCTGGTTTGCTTGCCCCCTAATTATAATAAAATTTTAGGAAAAGATAAGAGTGAGGACGAATTGGGAAAACAGATAACAGAACTATGTCTCGTAAAAGGTATTTGATTATGTTAATTGATGTATGAAGTACTAACGTTCGGGCTGATATTTTGAGGCACCTTCCTGGTGATTTCAGCGGAAGCAGAATAATCATTACAACTAGTTTGTCAAGTATGGCTCGATATTGTAGCACAAGATTTGATGTTCACAAGATTCGCTTCCAAAATGAAGATGAAAGTTGGAATCTTTTCTGCAAAATAAAATTTCTCCCTCCTGGATTCGTGAAAGTTGGAAAGAAAATTGTCAAAAAATGTGGAGGATTTCCTCTTGGAATAATTTCGATTGCCAACATCTTATCCAAAGTCGAGAAGTCGCTTGATTACTGGGAAATGGTAGCCAAGGATGAGAATTTGCTTGCCTTAACTACAATGAAAGGTTCACCCATGTCAAATACACTTTTTTTGAGTTATAAGACTTTGCCTCCGCATTTAAAAGAGTGTTGTCTCCATATTGGACTTTTTCCTTTAAATCATGATATATCCGTCTCCAAGCTCGTCAAATTGTGGGTTGGTGAGGGATTAGTTCAACCAAAGCACTTCAAAACTTTTGAAGATACAACGAGGAAATATTTGGAGGATCTCGTTTCCCATAATATTGTTTCAATCCGCCAACGGAGCTCCAGTGGCAGAGTTAAAACTCTCACCACCCATTTCTTTTGGCATCTCTGGGTAAGAGAGGCTGCAAACAAAAAGATTTTTCATCTCATAAATAGTTGTCCCAATGCTTTTTCAGAAGGTATACATTTGCCAACGCAAGTTGTGCATCCACAAGAACGCTCTCCTTGGCTTCAAACGTGTTTCTGAATCGATAGAATCAGTTTTAAATGTGCGTTCTTTTCTTTATGCTGGTCCGGAACATCAATATCCGGTATCAATATGTTCAGGTCTGACGTCTATCAAGGTGCTAGATGCCCTTACAATCCGTTTATACGAGTTCCCGATTGGAATACTGGAGCTAGTTGAGTTAAAGTACCTTGCCTTCACATATGATGGAAAGCTCCATTCCTCCATATCTAGACTCAAAAATCTTGTATACTTGATTGTTCATCGATACTATCAGACAATCATCAATTCCTCTTCATCTTATATGCCGATAGAGATATGTAATATGCAAGAACTGAGGCATCTTCAAGTCATGGGAAGCGACTTGCCACATCCCGTTGATGGCGCTCATTTACCCAACCTCTTAACGCTGTTAGGTGTGAGCGATCGCAGTTGTACAAAAAAGGTTCTTCAAAGTATCCCAAATCAAGAAATATTAGGTGTTCTACCACAGGGTGTTTTTGAAACCTTGCATATCTTTAATCACCTTGCCATGCTCTCTAAACTCAAATCATTCAAATGCATCGTGTCAAATCCCAATCAACAGGTTCTTCTCTTGCCAAAGTTAGTTTTCCCATCTAGTCTTACAAAGTTAACTTTGAGTGGGTGTGAAGACATGTCAATGATTGGTGCACTAGTAAATCTTCGAGTGTTGAAATTGCTATGCTATGCCTTTCAAGGCCCATAATGGGTGCTAGATAGAAAGGAGTTCCCGAAGCTTGAGTACCTGCTGCTTGAAGACACCAATCTGGTGAAATGGAGAATTGGCTATGCCTTTCCACAACTTAAGCGCCTAATCTTTCGACACTGCTACAAACTGAAAGAGATCACTTATGAGCTTGGATATTTCATTCCAGAAGCGATGGATCTAGTTTATTGTAGTTTGGCTTCTGCGAAGCACATATTGGAACAACGGGAACGTGATAAATATAAGTTTCCACTTCGGGTCTATTTTTCATTAGATGATGAGAAGCACTAGCCATCACTGGCACCTTAGTTACAAAGATGGTAAGATGGACACAATTTAATATGAGTATTACAATAATTCTATGTATGCACGATGTGTGTTTGTGTGCGTATGAAATGCACAAGTATACTCCTTAATTATCAATTGATTAGCTTCAAGGTTTTATATCAGTTTTTTTCATAATAATTTCTTAGAAACTTAGTTTACGTTCAGTATGTTGCTACATTTTTCTTATTTATATATCTTGATTACATAACATACTTTTATTTGTACTGATCAGTCATGTATATTTTAAACTAGTTGCATTTGTGGTCATATTTTATTGTTACTAATTCATTTGGTTACATGTTAAATTAACACCAATAGTCTGCCGAATTTCTTTGTCGTGTAATCAAATGAAAAAAAAAGTAGATCTGCTACAACTTTGTTGATATCGGTTATTCCATTTTAACTGAACAAATGGTATTCAACATTTCTTCTTCCTGGAACAACTTAAAGAAATTTTAATCTATAGAGTGTTGAAGAAATAAACTATATTTATAAATAAGTTAGTACATGCATTATAAAGTGTCTAGATATCTTCCATTCATGAACTAGATCAATGCATGTATAACCTTAGTTCATGTATTTACTTTGTGCATGTATTTAGAAAAGGGGAAGAATGTAATAAATATTGGTACATGTACTAGGCTAGATGAGTGATAGGATTTTCCTATAAATACCCATGTATTCTTCCCATTTGCAACAAGTCAAGTTAAGAAATCAATAAACACTCATATTTTCCTCCACTATTCTCTTGAGTGAGTTTGAGTATTTTAGTGTTTATGCTCTCCAATTTCTAACAAATTGGTATCTAGAGCCACTTTGTTTGAGAGACGTATGAGTTTGAAGAAAGATATGTCGAACGGAACTCCATTTTTAGTTCCACAACTTACCAAAGAACATTTTGGTAATTGGTGCCTCCGAATGAAGGCCCTGCTTGGATGTTATGAAGCTTGGGATACGGTGGAGAACGGTGTAAAGACTGATGATGCAGCCTCTGTTAAGAAAGATCAGAAGGCTCTCACCCTCATCTATCAAAGTTTGGATGAGAAGATGTTCGAGAAGGTTGCTAGTGCAACCACTTCCAAGCAAGCATGGGATATTCTTCAAACTTCCTTTAAAGGGGCTGATAAAGTGAAGAAAGTACGTCTCCAAACATTAAGAGGTGAGTTCGAATCGCTTCATATGAAGGAATCCGAATCGGTTTCGGATTATATTTCAAGAGTATTGACCGTGGTCAATGAAATGAAGAGAAATGGAGAAGAATTCAAGGATGATCGGATTGTTGGAAAAATACTACGATCACTAGATTCGAAGTTCAATTACGTGGTCGTCGCCATTGAAGAGTCCAAGGACTTGGACACCATGACCATTGAAGAGCTTGCCGGATCTTTACAAGCTCACGAAGAAAGATTGAAGCCGAAGCAAGAACCGGTGGAGCAAGCTTTGCAAGCAAAGCTTTCAATGAATGAAAAGGAGGAAAGAAATGTCACGTCTCAAAGAGGCCGAGGTCGAGGTCGAGGACGTGGACGAGGCCGTGGTCGTGGAAGAGGTGGAAACCAACCTTCGTATAATGAAGAAAACGGCCAAAATTTCAATCAAGGAAGAGGTCGTGGCCGTGGACGAGGTAGAGGAAGAACTTCGAGGCCAAATCAAGGAAGGTATGACAAGTCGAATATTGAATGCTATACTTGTCATAAATATGGTCACTACTCTTCGGAATGCAGAAATAATGTGGAGGAGAAAAATAATTTTGTGGAGAGCAACTATGAAGAGGAGATCCCCACTTTGCTTCTCGCTTGCAGAAGTGATGGAAATGATGAGTACAATCAGTGGTATCTTGATTCTGGGGCAAGTAATCATATTTGTGGAAAGAAAGAGTTATTTTCAAAACTTGATGAATCCATTGACGGTAATATCACATTTGGAGATTCTTCAAAAGTTCAAATAAAAGGAAAAGGTACGATTTTAATTCGTTTGAAAGATGGAAGCCATCAATTTATTTCTAATGTGTTTTATGTGCCGGGAATGAAAAGTAATATTTTGAGTTTGGGACAACTTTTGGAGAAAAATTATGATATACATTTGAAAGATAAAAGTTTGATAATGAAAGATGAAAAAGGAAGATTGTTAGCAAAGGTGCCGATGATGAAAAACAGGATGTTTTTATTGAATATCCAAAGCGATGTTCCGAGATGTTTGAAATCTTGTGTTCAAGATTCTTCTTGGCTTTGGCATATGAGACTTGGGCATTTGAACTTTGACGGCCTCAAAACGATGAGCAAAGAAATGATGGTAAAGGGCTTACCAACTATTGACCTTCCAAATCAACTTTGTGAAGGATGTCTTTTTGGCAAACAAGCAAGAAAGAGTTTTCCGAAGGAGTCTTTGACGAGAGCTCAATATCCTTTAGAGCTAATTCACTCGGATGTTTGTGGACCTATCAAGCCATCATCGCTTGGTAAGAATAATTATTTTATTCTATTTATTGATGATTATTCTCGGAAAACTTGGGTGTATTTCTTGAAGGCAAAGTCGGAGGTGTTTGAAACTTTCAAAAAATTCAAAACTTTGGTGGAAAAACAAAGCGGTTATCAAATCAAAGCACTTCGATCCGATAGAGGAGGAGAATTCACTTCAAATGAATTCAAGAATTATTGTGAGGTAAATGGCATCCATCGTCCTATGACGGTTCCAAGATCACCGCAGCAGAATGGCGTAGCCGAGAGAAAGAACCGGACGATTCTCAACATAGCAAGGAGTATGTTGAAAAGTAAGAACATGCCAAAGGAACTCTGGGCGGAAGCAGTTGCATGTGCAGTTTATCTGTCCAATCGGAGCCATACTAAAAGTGTTCATGGAAAGACCCCTCAAGAAGCATGGAGTGGTTTTAAGCCAAGTGTTTCGCACTTGCGGGTTTTTGGAAGCATAGCCTATGCACATGTGCCAGATCAAAAGAGGACTAAACTTGATGACAAAAGTGAAAGGTACGTCTTTATTGGCTATGATCAAAATTCCAAAGGTTACAAACTGTACAACCCAAACAATCGAAAAATTGTGATAAGTAGAGATGTTGAGTTTGATGAAGAAAATTCTTGGGAATGGGGCATTTCAAATGAAAAGTACAGTTTCAGTCCACTCACTGATGATGAAGGAGATGATGGCACGATGCAACCTAATACACCACCACCAACACCTCCACCACAAAATCCACAGATTGGTGAAGAAAGTTCAAGTGAAAGACCTCGAAAAACTAGAAGTCTAAGAGAGCTTTATGAGGTAACACAAAATCTAAGTGATATGACTCAATTTTGTCTCTTTGCGGATTGTGAGCCTCTAGATTATGAAGAAGCTGCTCGTGATAAAAAATGGAGAAATGCCATGGATGAGGAAATCAACGCAATTAAGAAGAATGATACATGGGAGTTGGTGACATTACCTAAAGATAAAAGAACCATTGGAGTCAAATGGGTATTCAAGACAAAAAAGAATTCAAAAGGCGAGGTGGAGAGATATAAAGCGAGACTGGTCGCAAAAGGATACAAACAGAAAGCCGGTATCGACTATGGTGAGGTATTTGCTCCCGTTGCTCGTTTAGAAACTATCCGTTTGATTATTTCTATGGCAGCCCAAAACAATTGGAAAATTCATCAAATGGATGTAAAATCCGCATTTTTTAATGGAGTTTTGGAGGAAGAAGTCTACGTTGATCAACCTTTGGGTTATGAAGTTAAAGGACATGAAGATAAAGTGTTGAAATTGAACAAAGCTCTATATGGCTTGAAGCAAGCCCCGCGTGCTTGGAATAGTAGAATCGACAAGTACTTTCAAGCAAATGGTTTTTCAAAGTGTCCACATGAACATGCGCTTTATGTAAAAATGCATAAGAATGGTGATATTTTACTTGTTTGTTTGTATGTGGATGACTTGATTTTGACAGGGAATAATCCAAAAATGTTTTAAGATTTCAAGAAAACTATGGCTAGAGAATTTGAGATGACGGACATTGGTCTAATGTCCTACTATCTTGGCATTGAGGTGAAACAAAGAGATGATGGAATTTTTATATCCCAAGAAGGATACGCCAAGGAAATTCTAAAGAAGTTCAAGATGGAGAATAGCAAACCAGTTGGCACCCCCGTTGAATGTGGAGTAAAATTATCTAAGCAAGGAGATGGTGAGAAGATCAATCCTACATTTTTCAAAAGTCTCGTTGGAAGCTTGAGGTATTTAACTTGTACAAGACCGGATATTCTTTTTGGTGTTGGACTTGTAAGCCGTTATATGGAGGCTCCTACTACTTCTCATTTAAAGGCGTCCAAAAGAATACTTCGTTATATTAAAGGTACACTTGACTTTGGAATCTTATATTCATTTTGTCAAGACTTCAAGCTTGTTGGTTATTCTGATAGTGATTGGGCTGGTGATATTGATGATCTAAAAAGTACTACCGGGTTTGTTTACTTTATGGGAAATTCAGCTTTTACTTGGAATTCTAAAAAGCAACCTATTGTGACTCTTTCTACTTGCGAAGCTGAGTATGTGGCAGCTACTTCTTGTGTTTGTCATGCAATTTGGCTTAGAAGTTTAATGAAGGAACTTCACCAACCACAAGAAGATCCAACGAAGATATTTGTTGATAATAAGTCCGCACTTGCATTGGCGAAAAATCCGGTGTTTCATGAAAGAAGCAAGCATATTGATACTAAATATCACTTTATTCGGGAATGCATATCGAGGAAAGAAGTTGAACTTGAGTTTGTGAAGTCTCAAGATCAAATTGCGGATATTTTCACCAAGCCATTGAGGATTGATGTGTTTCGAAGATTACGAATGTCTCTTGGCGTAATAAATCTAGTTTAAGGGGGGGTGTTGAAGAAATAAACTATATTTATAAATAAGTTAGTACATGCATTATAAAGTGTCTAGATATCTTCCATTCATGAACTAGATCAATGCATGTATAACCTTAGTTCATGTATTTACTTTGTGCATGTATTTAGAAAAGGGGAAGAATGTAATAAATATTGGTACATGTACTAGACTAGATGAGTGATAGGATTTTCCTATAAATACCCATGTATTCTTCCCATTTGCAACAAGTCAAGTTAAGAAATCAATAAACACTCATATTTTCCTCCACTATTCTCTTGAGTGAGTTTGAGTATTTTAGTGTTTATGCTCTCCAATTTTTAACATAGAGTAATTTATGATTACTTGGTGTAAGGTACAAATGTAACTGTGGAGTATTAGTTAATATATCACTAAATGAACCCCACAAGAAAATATGAAAATTTCTACAAAAAATGGGTCCATGATTTGGGAAAACTATTGAACAAGCTTTTCTTTCATATAATTGAATAAACTCATTCCTTATATTTATTTTTTCGATAGTAGTACTTAGAGTACTATTGAATTATACCCACCATATTTTTTTATAGTTTAAAATACTAAAAGAAGTGAATGAAAAAAAAGGCGTCAAGTGGCCTTAGTTTCAAATATGTGTATTTATGTATATATTCACTTCTATGTATTTATACTTCTTTAGTAGTAAAAAAGACAAAGTCATTTAATTTTGTAATACCAGGAAACTATAATTTTATATAAATCTCTCTTTCATTTTCACTTATATTTTCATAAAATCGTAAAACAAAAAAATTAAAATTTGTCAATCGTCTAGGTTTGAATTTTTGATTTAAAAAAAATCAAGGTTGATGTAATTTCTAGTTATAGAATGACCCCAGTGAGTATTAAGTATTATTGAATTTTTTTAATTATTATTGAGTTTTTCAGTTAACTAAATAATACTTTTTTTTATTCATATAATTTGAAGGTGGTCTCTTGTTTCTAGTTTCCTTAATGTTTTTGAGGTTCTTCAATAAATGATTATTTCTTAAAACTTTCAAAAAAACTATCGATTTCACCAGCTTTTACAATGAGTTTATCATTCTTTTTTATATTTAACATGTTATTTCACTTGTCTTCGGTGGTTTATCCAATATGTTAATCAATCCATCCTTTTCCTTTAGTTTAACCTAATTTATCGATTTTATCCCATTTGATAATCAATTCACTCAATCTTTATGTGTTAACTCAATTTTATTCTGATTTTACTTATTCTTCCATCGATTTATCTTATTTTCTCACATATTTACCCTTGTTTTTGCCAATCAACTCATTGTTTTTTGTTCTTGTTCTTGTTCTTTTATTGTTGATCCATTTTTTGTTATCCCATGTTAAGCCAATACCATTCATTTTTTTTAATCGATTTTACCCATATTTTTTCCGATTTACATCTTTTATCAATTGCATCATTTTTTTTTCCTTTAACTCACTTTTTTTCTTCTATATAACCCATTTTTCCATTTATTTTATCAGTTTTATCATATGTTTTTCAATTAAATTTGACTGATTTTAACCTTTTTTATATTTAGACTTTTTTTTTTGGTTAAGCAAATGATAAGTTTTTTAGTTAACTAAATAGTACTTTATTTTTATTCTTGTAGCAAAAATGTGTCCTTTTTTTTTTAGAGAAATTTTCGAAGAAATATAGAGCAATCATTTTTTTGATTATTATTATTATTATTTTACCATTAATATTTTAATGAATTGTAAAACTACAAAATATAATTATATGATTGATGTAGGAAAGACTTCTTGTCTAACTTTACTTCGAGGATTTTTTTCTTTTATCTTTTTGCCATATAATTAAATATCACAACATAATTTAAATAGAGATATATTAATCTTCACAAAAAAAAATGATTTTTTTTAATCAACTCGTACTTTTATATTGAAAAAAAATATATTTGAGGAAGATGAAAGTGGTCACTCGTGACTAGCAAGATACTGGACGCGTATTACTCTATTTGTTATTGAATAATTATTACCTTTTATTTTATTTTTGAGAAATAATTATTACATACTACTAATTATGATATGCTGCTTTCTAAATACCCAAAAGGGTAAAACTATAGGAAAAATGTATTTGTCAGCTTAAAGTTGAAACTAACGAAAAATTGATGAAGAACCCCAAAAGCGTTATTATGTGAGACGACATATATATGTTGCATAGCTGCACTAGGCATGGTTATATATGTGTGCCTATGCATTAGGGGTAGTTTGGACCTTCTCCACTACGTAACTAACTCCAAGGATTCGACAGGTAATATTGAAGGGATGTTGATTTTTTTCAAATCCAAATTAAGATGCTTGGAATAAGTTAATTAAGAAAAACGAAATTTAGATATGTTGAAATTTGAGAAGAAATTTTTTTTTGGTATTATTACACTTATTTGTTATATTATTAAGAGCAAAAATTTGAAACCTTTATCCGCATCAAAGAAAACTTTTCTAGTATTAAACTTTGCAGGAAATATTTATTAAAATTTTAATTTATTTTCAGAGGAGGCTCCGCGGACAACTCAGGCAAATATTTCCCCCTAAACTAGGGGAAAATATACGTCTAAGTTGCCTGCGGAGCCTCCTCCGATAATAAATTAAAATCGGAACAAAACAAAGCAGGGCCACTACACCTGATTTGGTTATAGGCTGCAACTTGCATTAGCCGAAACCAACTTAAGTAAATTAACCTAGTAGTATTGGCCTAGTAGGGGAAAAAAAAAAAAGAACGCACATAAATTGAAGTCTATATAGTATATATGTTAGCTGATCTTACCAAAAAAAAAATATATATGTTAGGTGATGATGGATAGTTAACTAATGCGAAAATTGCACTACCAGTCCCATGACATTGGACCATGAACAATTTTCGTTCTCATACTATATAAAATTGTAGTTTTGTTGCTAAATTTTAAAATATTTTACATCTTTTGTCCTAATGCATTTTGTAAAATCAAAACTGTAAATTTGAGATGTTCATATTAGACAAAAAATGTTAGATAGAAAATATTTTTTGAGACCAGATGCATGTATGTATAATATGGTTAAACAAATTGAGACTAAAGAAAAATGAGATAGAAATTACTAAAGAGTCCAACCCTATGGAACTAAAAATACAATTTTGCAGTTAACTAATTTACACCAAATAATAATCATAGGACACATTTTTTTCTCCTTTCAATTTTGCATGTGTCCTATACTCCTATTGGCCATCTTTTCTAGTTCTATAAAAACCTTGTGCTGGCTCATTCATCAATCCACGTTCATTTCTTCGACACAATCTTCAGAACTAAGAAAAATGAGTCTCAAAACCACATCAATAACCACTCTTTTCATCTCCATGAACCTCCTTTGCTACGTTCTTGCCGCAAATATTTCACCTTTATTCCCGACACCATTTAACGGAGGCGACTCTGGCAACGCCATTGTAGGTCTAACGCATGCTACTTGCCCGATAGATGCCGTGAAACTAGGCATATGCGCAAAGCTACTCAGTGGATTGGTGGGAGTAGTGGTTGGAACCCCTCCCGCCGCCCCTTGCTGCACCGTGCTGGCGGGGCTGGTGGATCTCGAGGCGGAGGTGTGCCTTTGCACTGTCATTAAGGCAAATGTGCTCGGGATTAGTTTGAATGTCCCGGTTTCTTTGAGCTTGTTGCTTAATGCGTGTGGAAAAACTCCTCCATCTGGTTTCATATGTGTTTAGTTAGGCATGCAAAATTCTTGACTTGATCAGGTTTACGAGATATTTTCTATACCTTGTGGTTGAAAATACACAATATCATTGATTGTGATAATGTGATACGTTTTCAAGTACCATGAGGTCTAAAAAATATTTTCTAGACCTGATCTAGTCAATAATATCATGCTTAATTGGTTATTTTCTTTTCTTAGTTAGTTCGGTTATCAAAATAAAGGCTGTGAATGAAACCTAACCTTTGTGTTGGTTTTATGGAGAGCTGATGATTGGTGCAATTGACTCCTTCTTTATTTGCTAATAAAATGGTTCAACACGGTTAAATCATCTTATTATTACTTTTATTCTTAAAATTTGGCTGCTCAAAAATTAAAAACTTAAAAAAAATATTTTGGACATTAGTCCCTACGATATAATTCAATTTCGTGCCTTACAAATCATTACTTATTTGGCTGGACTACAACACTGCAGAAATAAAGCACTGAAAACTCTAAATCAGCATTCAAATGCTTCTTCCTTTTCTGAAACAATAGTTACATCTAGCTAGCTAAGAACACACCCCAAAAAAATAGCAAAAAAAAAAAAAATGAAAACGAAAATTGTTTCATTATTCAAGGATATACACATAGTTAACTAGTGAGCTGGAGGATTCCTGTTCCTTCCAGGATAGGTAGGATGGATCCCCTAAAGGCCTGCAATCATGATAATTACTAGACTTGGCAAATGGTCGGGTCGGGTTCGGGTCAGGTCAAAATGGGCCGGGTCTTTAACGGGTCTGTGGTAGCGGGCCGGAAATGGGTTGGGTCGTAAACGGGCTGGGTCTTTTCCGGGTCGGGTCGGTCGGCCCTTTAATCCTTATCCTTATCTTTTTTTTTTTCCTTAAAAAAATCACAAAAAATTGTTGTAACATGGGTTGAAAAATGGGAGTAATTGATGCTAAGATTTGAAAAAATAAAGTTAATATGCAAATTATGAAACATTAATTATATGATTTGAAAATATAATTTTTATTATTCTCTTATATCTAAGAAATATAAGAAATATATTGCGTAAAAATAAATAAAAAAACCCTTTCGAAAGTCGATACTAATATTTTATTGGTTAAAAGTGGCCATGAAATTGGTAGAGAAAAGACCAACAATTTTAAGATATTTTAATAATTTAATTTTTTTCTTCGAAATAATGGGTTAATAATTTCAAAATAATAAAAGTTGGGTATAGGCCTTCAATTTTATGATAGCAAACAAGATATAATATGATTTTCTTTTTGGAATCAAAGATATTAGCAAAGTTGCTTTTAAATTGGGCCCAATCCTTTATTTTCTTTTGTTTTTACAAGATCCATTAATAGACCCATTAGGAGACTCATTAATTATAAAGCTGACCCAAGACCAACCCAACCCAACAAACATAAAAATTAATGGATTGGGTCAGGACGGGCCTGGACGGGTCACGGGCCGGCCCGCAGGTCCAGACCCATCTTGCCATGCCTAATAATTACACATTGTTTCAGTCCCAAAATAAACAGATCTTATGCACATTGAGGATGAAAATGAAATAAATACAAGTATCCGTATTTATATAGGTGAGATTTAAAATGATATTAATATAAAGAAATTCATTAATTATGCTACTATCTCATGAAAACATAAACAACTTTTTCCTACGGAAAATGCAAAACACTCCCTTAAAAATTAGAATGGATGGGGTTTCATGCAGAACTTTTTAATAGAACAAGGGATTCTATGCAATAAACGTTTCAGATGGCAGTATAACACGTGAGAGTGTCTTGCATTAATCTATTCCATAATTCCTCATAAACCATCATTGACACAATGAATTAACTAGTTAAATAGAACTTAAGAGAAAATGATAATTCCATTTGGCCTACTTCACACTAGAAAAATATATACACCATGTAATTGGAAGAAAGTGAATTTGATTTAGTAATTACCTTGGCTTGATGAGGTAAACGATTATGAACGCTATAGCGAGGAACAAACAAAGCCCACCAACTATGATATACATTTGGCCGAGGAAAGGATTCTTCCCACCAATCCATGTGGTTTCTTCAAAAGTAAATTCCAGCATCTTTTCTTGGACCTTTTAATTAAAAAAAAAAATCTATTATTCTGAAAACAACTTTTGTTCTAAATCGAAGATTTTTGTAATAATATTACACAATTATATACACACCAACTAATGTGCTTTGGTCGATCATGAGTTTATTTTCAATGGACGACAAATCAAGAAAAATTAGAAGCGATTATCTGAAATTTGAATTTCATTTGTTCAAATTATCCCATATTTACATAAACACACTAACACATTTTTTGAAAATGTTGAATACATTTATACATTAATCATTATTTAAGATCATTTCAATTAGTTGTCAAAGTATTAAGAATTACACTAAATAATAACTAATTACAAAATACTAGTAATAAACTAGAACAAATACTCAAATCGAATCAAGATCTTTTTATCTCAAAGTTTTAGTTTTGCCAATAGACTAAAACATTTAATTAAGTGAAATTGCAGAGGACACTAATTGAAATAAACATTTTTATTTATTAATTACTTGGGAAGATGCATTCTTTAGTGATCTTTTTAAAGAATACTATAAAAGTGTGTTGCACGTTATTAACAAATTTCCGACGTTAATTGAATAATATAATAATTTTTCATCATATTATGGTGTTAATAATATATCACATATTTTTTTTAACTAAATCAACATAATTATTATTATGTTGGAACAAGAATTTAAAGTTGCTATCATAAATATCTAAAATTAAAACTTGAAAATAAAAAATGAACTATAATTAGTGAGTATTTCTAACCAAAACAACATGTTTACATAATTATTATTCTAAAACTATCATTTGAAAAAGTAGATAACATTAATTTTTTCCTTTCTTGACCCTGATATTTTCTTTTAGACATTTTTTTAAATCTAAACCAGTTTTCACTAATTTAACTCTTTTTTTTATCGATTTCACCCGTTTTGCATGTTATACATGTCTTTTACTGAGTTAATCCTTTTTAAATTACATGTCTAATTCAATTTTAACCAATTTACTCATTTTTACTAATTTTTTTCTCAATTTTACCAAGAAAACTTATTTTATTGATTTAACATACTTTTTAAAGAGTTTACATGCCATAATTTTTTTTTTGTTAATTTAACATGTTATTTCATTGACTTCACCAACTTTTAAAGTTAATTTTCCATTTTGTTTTGTTATTTTGACTCATTCTTTGACCGATTTCACCCGTTTGTGTGTTTTATCCCACTTTTAAATCAATTCAACCATTCTCTCCGATTTAACCCAAATTTACTCGATTTTACCTTCTTCTTTTTTTTTTATCTGATTTAGCATATTTTTTCACCTATTATACTTTTTTTTTGTTAACCCATGTTTAGCCAATATCATTCATTTTTTACCAGTTACCCATTTTTTACCGGTTTCCCCCGATGTTTGTTCAATTGCACCATTTTTTTTGCCCTAACTCATTTTTCTTCTATCTAATCCATTTTCCATTTTATCACCTATTTTTTAATCGAATTTTATCCATTTTCACCGATTTTAACCTTTTTATGTTTTGACTATACTTTGGCTTCACCCAATTATTAGTTTTTCGGCTAAATAAATAATACTTTTTATTTATTTTATATAAATTGAAGATGACCTTTTGTTGTTAGGTTCTTTAAAGTTTTAGAGGTTATTCAATAAGTGATAATTTCTTAAAAAATTTCCTAGGTAATATCGATTACTTGCTTTTACACCGAGTTTACCATTATTTTTTGGTTATTTAATTTTAACATGTCCTTTCATCGATTTCACCATTTTTTGTGGTTTATCCCATTTGTTAATCAATTCATCAATTCTTTCCAGTTCTTATTAATTAACTAATTGACTCGTTTTATCTGATTTAACCAAATTTTAGTCTGATCTTCCTCCTTTTGTAGATTTAACCTATTTTCTCATATATTTTACCTTTTTTTCTTTTTTTTTTCGCCAATTAACTCATTTATTTTGTTCTTGTTAGATTTGATCCCTTTTTTTGTAATCCCATGTTTAGTCGATGTCATTCATTATTTTATCTTTTACCTCGGTTAGCCTGTTTTTATCAATTGCACCATTTTTTTGCATTAACTCACGTTTTTCCTTTATCTAACCTATTTTTCCATTGATTTTACGATTTTCATCATATTTTTTTTTTGATATAATTTTACCCATTCTTATTGGGTTTAACCATTTCTATGTTTTGATTTTTTTTTTGCCGAAGCCAATTATAAGTTTTTTAGTTAACTAAATAGTTTTTTTTATTCGTGTAGCACGAAAGTGGGATATTTTTTGGTTTCTTTTAGGTTCTTTAGAAAGTAATAACTTCTTAAGAACTTTCCAAAGAAATTTTCGAAGAAATATCGAGCAATAGTTTGTTTTTTAATTATTATTATTATTATTGAGTTTTTCAGTTAACTAAATATTACATTTTTTTAATTCAAATAGCTCGAATGTGACATTTTATTTCTAGGTTCTTTAACATTTTTTAGGTTCTTCAGTAAGTGTTTCTTTAAAAAAATTCAAAGAATTGTCAATTTTATCAGCTTTACATTGAGTTTACCACTTGTTTTGGTTATTTTAAACTGTTCTGTCATCGATTTCACCATTTTTTATGGTTTATCTTATTTGTTTATTAATTCACTCATTCTCAATGATTTAACCAAATTTTAGTCTAATTTTACTTATTATTTCATTGATTTACCTATTTTCTCACATATTTTACTTTTTTTTCTTTCCAATTACGTCGTTGTTTTGGTTTTTGTCATTTTATCGACTAGATTATTTTTAGTCACACTACCAATCTACCATAATCTTGAAAAAACTTAAGCCCAATTTCTAGGAATCTCTCCAAGAAGTTCACACTTAAATTAGATAGATAATTTCAACTAAATATTGATTATTTATCGACAAAGTTAAAATAATAATTGAAGTTATGCACGTCAAACTGTGAAGGGAGGAACTTGATACCCAGTATTTTTAAAATCGGACTGGTCATTGAACTGGAAACTCTACTGGTTACTGATTCGATCGGTTAGATCGGGTCGACCACTGGTTCGATCGATATAACCGGTGTGACTTTATTATTATATAATATTTATATATATATGTATTTTTAGATTATCTAAAATACAATTATAATTCAAAAAAAATTTCATTCTTTAATTTGTCAATATAATTTGTTTTGTTTCATGCAAATAATCAAAATGTCTTATAAATTAAGATCAATGTCAAAAATATAAATCTCAAGTATCCCTCAAAGATACATACATTCAAAACAAGACAACAAAATTAAAAGTTCATCTCATTTTCAAAGTTTTGGATTGTTCATTTGGGTTCTATTGTTGTAAGTTGATGTTTATATGGTAATTGATTTGCATAATTTCATACAAAAAATAATATTATTCACAGTGATGAGAAAATGGCTATGTACTTCTTTATGTAAAAAAAAAGTGTAATATTGCATTGATTATTCCTCATTGATTGTTAAAACACTAAAATAATGAATGTTAGTCCAATTAAAATATATAATTGTAATCCTATTAAATGTTAAACAAGAGTTCAAATAAATAATAATAACAAAAAAAACTCTAAATTAAAAAAAAAAAAAAAATTAAGTGGACCACTGGTTCACTGATTTTACCGATTTTGAAGCTGGTTTTATAGGTTCACACTGATTAATTTGAGGACTAATTTTTAGGGGTAAACCGAACCGGATTGAGGACCGATTAGCGATAGAACCAGGTCAACCTGTCGGTCCGATCCGATTTTCAAAACACTGATTAAACCATGCTTTAAGAGTAGAAGTAGTCCTAAGTTCTGCTGTATAGCCACACACACTAGCTTGCTTTTTTGTTCAATGGGCTGTGATTTAAGTCCATTTTTTTTTCTCTGAATAGCTCCGCCAGTGGCGGTGGAAGTGAAATAATAATAGTATTTTTCTTGAACAATGCTATAACTACAAATCCATAAATTTGTTTTTATAAATTGATTTATCACCTAATTAAATACTATTTAAGATTGCGTAATGATAGTGTGATTTTGGTGTCTCAGACGCTCATAAGATAGTTCACTTTTAGTTAATTTAACATGTTGCAATAGGAGCGTGACACAAAATTGGTACGGAAAAATCTCACAAAATAGTGATAATATTTAATATTTTATCATTTTGTCACTAAAATTTAATTTTTTTCGTCTTAATATAAAAATAATTATCTATAGCTACTTGACAACAATAGCTTTCAATATTTCACTTTAATTGATGCTTTCAGCCACAACCTACTGTCACATATTAATGTATAACATTGAACCTATATAAATTTAACCAACTCCTCTCTTGTAGGGTAGCTCAATCAATTAATATAATCAATTCAACGAATCTCAAGATCATTAAAAATGACAAATAAACAATAATGTGGTGTCAATGTCCGCCCATATATGATATATCTGGAAAAATACATGATATTACCCTGTATTATGCGAAATTTGTACAAAACTATCATGTAATTTTTTTTTCAACAAAACTAATGTACTTTTAAAAACCTTGCATAAAACACATACTCCCTCCATTCCATATTACATGTGGTTTTTTCACAAGGATTAAGGAATCAATTAATGCTCTAATTTTAGAAAAATAAAAGTGTAGTTGGACAAAATTTTCCTTGAAAAACAATTAAATATTTTGTAATTTCCCATAATCCATCTCTCTATTCCAACTTTTAATGAAGAAGTTTAAAAATGTCAAAATAGCATTTAAGTTTATCTTAAATTCCTTTAATGACATATATTGTGGAATTTTTTTCTCCCTAAAAAGACATGTATTGTGGAATGGAGGAAGTAATACCCATTAATTACTAATAACGTTAATTTTTAATTAAATTAAATAAATTACCCCTGAATATATTATTTACTATTGACTTTTTGCCTTGAAAAATGATAAGTCTTACTATTATTTAATATTTGTAGCTAGTAAATACATCCGAGTTCAGCTGTTAAGCATGTACATTGAATTCTGTTGGTTAGATATAGGGGTGTAAACGAGCCGAGTAGTATCGAACGACACGTTGTTTAAGCTTGGTTTGAATTTTATCGAGCTTGAAATTTTGTGTTTGAGCTTGATTTGATTGCTTAACGAACCGAGCTCAAACGAGCTTTTATCGAACGAGCTCGAGCCGAGTATCGAGTAGCTTGGTATTTTACATGTGTATTTTCAATCTTTAGTTTATCGAGTCGAGCTCGAGCCGAGCTTCAAAAGTTATCGAACGAGAAATCTTGTTCAAAATTGTTTGATTAATTTGACGAACCGAGCTCAATCGAGCTTTTATCGAACGAGCTCGAGCCGAGTATCGAGTAGCTTGATTTGATTTTCAGCCCTAGTTAGATATTAAATACGTACTTTTAAATATGTATTAATCACCCTATGGTAATTATAAATTTAATTAACTGACACCGTCATCACATGACATGTATTAATATTATTATTATTATTATTCAAATCAAGGTTGCCATTGACATTGACGCCCCCTCAGGCCATTTTACAGCCAGATCTTCTTTTGGTTAAAGCAAGGTTGCCATTCAAAATATTCCATGACATGTATTATTATTATTATTATTATTATTCTTCTTTTTGTTCATTTCGTTTGATAGAGGAGCCAAAAAGCAACGCAACAAAAAAACCATATCGAAGCTCTAGTTTCTCTAAATCTTGAAAGATGGCTCACGAAGCTCTGGTTTCTCTAAATATGATGATTGAGAGCTTTCTAAATATTCCAAAATACCGCAATATATTTCTTCCCATCCTAGAAACTGAATCAGTCCACGAAGAAGTATGGTTAGGGGTGGGATCGGGACGGGTTTTCGGGAATTCGGGTATTTCGGGACGGGATTTCGGGTTTCGGGATCTCAAATTTAAGTCCCAAAACCCGGTAGCTCAACCAAGGTCCCGTGAGTTTCGGGTACCCGATTTAACTTCGGGATTTCGGGACGGGTTCGGGTATCCCGAGAATTAAGCTACAGTGTTAAAATCAAGCTGCAAGAAACGAGACAAAGAAAGATGATATATAAAATCTTAGGTTTGGATCTTTTGTTGATGAAAACAGAGTATCCACAGATTAAACCAAAATGGTCTAAAATTGACTCTTCGTGTTCATCAATCATATAATCTTTGCTTTTCTTGAAATGGGTATACAGATTTTTTTCTCTGGTACTTGATCATTTTTTTCCTAAAAGAAAGAAAATAGAAGAAAGGAAAAAACACAGACATGGAGATTGAGAAAAAGAGAGAAATTTAGATGAAGAGTTGTAATAAAGGAGGGAGCTTCATACTGTAGAAAGAGAAAAGGGGCACATGGCATGTAGGATTTGCTTGGAGAAGGTGCTGCACTGCTGTGTGTGCCTTTTACGGGTGGCTATGTATATTATTGGGAACAGAGCTGAAAAAAAGAGAATCTATTTATGTGCAAGGAAGGAAAGTAGGCTTATTTGAATCATTTTCCAGTTAATCGGGACGGGTTTCCTGATCGGGATGGGCTCAAAACCCGAAATCCGTCCCGGTTTTTTTTTATCGGGTTTCGGGATGTCCCGAACCCCAAAAAAACCCGTTTTCTTCCGTCCCAAATGGGAAAACCCGATCGGGACGGGACGGGTACCCGAAACCCGGTCCCATTTACCCAGCCCTAAGTATGGTCCTTGAAATCAATTCTGGAATTGGATCATTTCAACGAGAGCGCGAGATTAAATGCTTTCCAAGGAGATATCCTGGAGGCAATACCTAAATTCAGAGATTTACTCCAAGACCATATAAACAGATGTCAACTACTTTTTCCAGAATCTCAAAGCCTCTATGCAGGTGGTGGGATTAGTAACGAATTGATCTTCTCCCAAGATTTGGAGAAAGTAAAAGAAGAAATGAGATCCTTTGTGGAAAAGATGGCGAAAATATGGTTGGAGTACCAAAAAGTAGAAGTTCTGGAAACAAGCAACAAGGTGTCATCACTTGCTGATCTTGGTGAAGCTTTAAATATGATAATTGAGACTGAGAGCGTTCTAAATATGGCATACTTCAATAACTTTCATCTCATCCGAGAAACAGAAATAGTCCAAACTCAAGTATTTTGCTTAATATCAGTTCTCAAATTGCAAAAAATACATTTGAAAAAGAGAGAGAGATTAAATGCCTTGATAGAAGAGATCGTGAAAGCAATACCTAAATTCAGAGACCTACTCCAAGACTATATAAAAAAATGTCAACTACTTTTTTCAAAATCTCAAAGCCTCGATGATGAGAGTAGGTCAGAATTGATCTTCTACCAAGATTTGGAGAAAGTCAGAAAAAAAATGATTTCTTTAGTGGAAACGATGAAGAAAATCAAGGAGAAGTACAACACAGAAGATCTAAAAACAAGCAACAAGGAGTCACCAATTGCTGAAGAAGATTTTGGTGGAAACAAAGCACTTTATATTAGGGGAGTAAACGATGAAGACCTACAACAATTAATTAATAGAGTTATGAGAGATTCTTCCAAGCTCAAGCTCAATAAAATTATTTCAGTAGTGGGCATGGCGGGTATAGGTAAGACTACTATTGTTAAATCACTTTATAATGATCCAGTTATTTCGGATTATTTTGACATTCGAGGGTTTGTCAGGGTTGGACCTAATTATCATCTAAAAGATATCCTGCTAGATCTTCTGATGTGTTTGTCCCCTAATTATAATAAAATTTTAGGAATAAAAAATGATGAGCTTGAATTGAAAGAGCAGATGAGCAAATATTTGAAGGGCAGAAGGTATTTGATTGTGCTCGATGATGTATGGGATAGTGTGTTTGATGATATTTCGATCTACCTTCCAAATTGCAACGAAAGCACAATAATCATTACAACTAGGCTATTAGGTCTAGCATGTGGCGATGTTCACGAGATTCCCTTCCTGAATGAAGAAGAAAGTTGGAATCTTTTCTGTAGAAAGGTATTTGTCCCTACTAGACTCGAGAAAGTAGGTAAGAAGATTGTCAAAAAATGTGGAGGACTTCCTCTTGGAATAATTTCGATTGCCAACATCCTATTGAAAGCCGAGAAGACTCTTGATTACTGGGAAAAGGTAGCCAAGGATGAGAATTTGCTTGCCTTAGCTACAGAGGTAGGGTCACACATGTCAGAGTCTCTATTTCTGAGTTACAAGCATTTGCCTCCACATTTAAAAGAGTGTTGTCTCTATTTTGGAGTTTTTCCTCTAGATCATGAGATCTCTGTCTCCATGCTCATCAATATGTGGGTTGGTGAGGGGTTAGTCGAAGCAAAGCGCTTCGAAACGTTTGAAGATACAGCGTGGAAGTATTTGGAGGATCTTGTTTCCCATAATATTGTTTTAGTCCGCCAACAGAGCTCCATTGGCAGAACTAAAATCTGTCGTGCCCATTATTTCTTTTGGCATCTCTTGGTACGAGAGGCTTCCAACAAAAAGATATTTCATCTCATAAATAACTATCCCAGTGCTTTTTCAAATGGTATACATTGTCAGCGCAGGTTGTGCATCCATAGGAACGCTCTTCTTGGCTTCAAACGTGTTTCTGAATCAATAGAATCAGTTTCAAATGTGCGTTCTTTTCTTTGTACTGGTCCAAAACATCAATATCCGGTATCAATATGTTCAGATTTGACGTCTATCAAGGTGCTAGATGCTCTTTCAATCCGCTTATACAAGTTCCAGATTGGGATATTGGAGCTAGTTGAGTTAAAATACCTTGCCTTCACATATGATGGAAAGCTCCCTTCTTCCATCTCTAGACTCAAAAATCTTGTATACTTGATTGTCCATCGATACCACTTGACAATCATCAATTCCTCTCCATCGTATATGCCAATAGAGATATGGAATATGCAAGAACTGAGGCATCTTCAAGTCATGGGAAGCGACTTGCCACATCCTGTTGATGGTGCTCAGTTACCCAACCTCTTGACGCTACTAGGTGTGAGCGATCGCAGTTGTACAAATAAGGTTCTTCAAAGTATCCCAAATCTAGAAAAATTAGGTGTTCGGATTGTTTTATCACAGGGTGTTTCTAAAACCTTGCATATCCTTGATCACCTTGCCCTGCTCTCTAAACTCAAATCATTCAAATGCATCGTGTCAAATCTCAATCCTAGGTCTCAACAAGTTCTTATCTTTCCAGAGTCAGTTTTCCCATCTAGTCTTACAAAGTTAACTCTGAGTGGGTGTGGATTTGCATGGAAACACATGTCAAGAATTGGTGCACTAAAAAATCTTCTAGTGTTGAAATTGCGATGCTATGCATTTCAAGGTCTGGAGTGGGTGGTAGATAAAAAGCAGTTCCCGAAACTTGAGCATCTGTTACTTGAAGACACCAATCTGGTGCACTGGAAAGTTGGCTATGCCTTCCCATACCTTAGGCGCCTAATCATTAGGCACTGCTACAAAGTAGAAGAGATCAGTTATAATGATCCTAGAGAATGGAGTCTATAAGAGCGATTGAGCTAGTTGACTGTAGCCCTTCAATTTTGGCTTTTGCGAAGCACATGCTGGAGGAACAAAGGAAATGTGGTAACGAAAATTTTCAAATTCATGTCTTTTCTTCATTAGATGATGAGAAGCACTAGCTAATCTTAGTTAAAAAGGTGGTAAGTCGGACAAAATTTAATTTTAGTATTACAACTATATATATATACACGATGTGAGTTTTTGTCTGTGTATACATACTTTTCATTGATTTAACCCCCATTTTTTATTGATTTCACCAGTTTTGCATGTTATACCTGTCTTTTACTGAGTTAATCTATTTTCAATTACATGTCTAATCCAATTTTAATCAATTTAACTCATTTTTACTAATTTTTCTCAATTTTATCAAGAAAGCTTATTTTACTGATTTAACCCACTTTTAAATTGAGTTTACATACAATAAAATCTTTTGGTTATTTTAACATATTATTTCATCGGCTTCACCAACTTTTAAATTGAATTTTCCATTTTTTTCTATTATTTTGACCCATTCTTTGACCTATTTCACCCGTTTGTGTGTTTTATCGCACTTTTAAATCAATTCAACCATTTTATCCGGTTTAACCTAATTTTACTCGATTTTACCTATTCTTTTTCTGATTTAGCATATTTTCTCACCTATTTTACCTTTTTTTTTTGTCGACCAATGATTAGCCAATATCAATCATTTTTACCAGTTACATATTTTTTGTCAGTTTACCATGTTATTTGTTCAATTGCACCTTTTTTTTTTGCCTTAACTCATTTTTCTTCTATCTAATCCATTTTTCATTGATTTTTCCATTTTATCACCTATTTTTAATCGAATTTTATCCGGTTTCAGCGATGTTAACCCTTTTATGTTTTGACTTTATTTTGGCTTCTAACAAGAACAAAATAAATGAGTTAATTGGCAAAAAAAAAAGGTAAAATGTGTGAGAAAATAGGTTAAATCAACAAAAGGAGTAAGATCAGACTGAAATTTGGTTAAACCGCATAAAATGATTCAATTGATTAATAAGAACAAGAAAGAATTGATAAATTGATAACAGATGGGATAAACCACAAAAAAAATGGTAAAATCGATGAAAGGACATGTTAAAATAACCAAAAAAAATAGTAAACTTAGTGTAAAGGCAGATAATCGATATTACTTAGGAAAAGTTTTAAGAAATTATTACTTTTTGAATGACCTCAAAAACATTAAAGAACCTAACAACAAAAGGTCATCTTCAATCTATATAAATAAATAAAAAGTACTATTTAGTTAGCTGAAAAACTTATAATTGGGTGATCCCTTATTTTGTTATCACAGGTTTAGCCAATGTCATTCATTTTTTTACCGATTTGACCCTGGTTAGCCGGTTTTATCAATTGCACCTTTTTTTTTTTTACTTTAACTCACGTTTTTCCTTTATCTAACCTATTTTTCCATTGATTTTACGATTTTCATCATATATTTTTTTATGTAATTTTCCCTTTGTATCGGTTTTAACCATTTCTATGTTTTGATTTTTTTTTGCCGAAGCCAATTATAAGTTTTTTAGTTAACTAAATAGTTCTTTTTATTCATGTAGCACGAATGTGGGATAATTTTTTTTTTTTTTTTTTTTGAGGTTCTTTAATAAGTAATAACTTTTTAAGAATTTTCCAAAGAAATTTTCGAAGAATTATCGGGCAATAGTTTTTTTTAATTATTATTATTATTATTGAGATTTTCGTTAACTAATAGTACTTTTTATTTAATTCATATAGTTCGAATGTGACATTTTGTTTCTAGGTTTCGTAACCTTTTTTAGGTTCTTCAATAAGTGATAATTTTTCAAACAAATTTCAAAGAAATATCAATTTTATCAGCTTTACATTGAGTTTACCATTTGTTTTAGTTATTTTAAATTGTTTTTTCATCGATTTCACCATTTTTTATAATTTATCCTATTTGTTAATCAATCCACTCATTCTCAATGATTTAACCCAATTTTAACCTAATTTTACTTATTTTTTAATTGATTTAACCTATTTTCTCACATATTTTAATTTTTTTTTCCAATCACATATTAAGCTGACATGGTGAGTAATAATGATGTATATATTATATAGATTAATTTTTGTATTTACCTTTTTCTATTTTCTTCTTCTATATCTTTTAATTATGAGGTCGCAAGATATTCTTCCCCTTTATGTTAAACATTTACAAAATTACCCCTTGAAATATTTATTGCTTACAACCTCCTAGTTCTCTTAAAATCTTAGCATAACACATGGAAGTATATTGTCCGAGATTTGGTCATATAATTAAAATTAAAAGGGCAAAATTGTATTAGCTTTGGTTTACGGAATTGGATCTTAATTAGTATTTTCATGTCTTAATTTTTTTTTTTAAATTGCACTCTTGGTTAAAATATTTTGCATTTTTTGTCCCGCACTTTGATATTTGTACCAATAAGGACTTTAAGATAGATAGTCTCTATTTATTATTTTGATCTCATAGAATTATCTCACTTTTACATTTTTAGTCCCATAAAATGCGATGGGACCAAAAGCGCAATATTTAAAGATATATGTAACCAAAATGCAATTTATAAATTTGGCACTCATTGTTTTGTTTTTTGTCATTTTATGGACTTGATTATTTTTAGTCACACTACCATAATTTTGAAAAAGCTTAAGCCCAATTTCTAGGCACACAATTATCTTTTAGTATCTCTCCAAGAAGTTCACACTTAAATTAGATAGATAATTTCATCTAAATATTGATTATTTATCAAAAAAGTTAAAATAATAATTGATGTTATGCACGTCAAACTGTGAAAGAAGCTAGTATAGCCAAACACACTAGCTTGCTTTTTTGTTCAAAAAAAAAAAAATACTACAAATTTAGGGATAAACCCATGTGTTAAGCTAAACCTGCAATAAACTTCTCTGTGAAATTTTTATTGCGTCAAATTTCCTCGTATTTTCATAAACCCTGCAAAAAATACCCAATATGTAAAAAATAGATCGTTTTGGATCAACATATTTCAAGAATCATTTCTAAAAGACTTCAAGTTGGTCCCTACAACTTCACATGACATATTTTAAAAATTATTTCTCGAAATTTGCCAATCCAAAACGACCTATTTTTTACAAAGTGGGTGTTTTTTCTAATGTTTTTTAAAACACACGAAAGTTTAGCGCAGTAAAAATTTCACAAGGTAGTTTCTTGTAGATTTAGCATAACATATTGAAGTATCTTGCATTTTCCCCAAAAATTCCATTTTTTTTCTCTTAATAGCTCCGCCAATGGCGATGGAAATGAAGTAATATTTTTCTTGTATCATGCTATGACTACAAATCCATAAATTTGTTTGTATAAATTGATTTATCACCTAAATACTATTTAGGATTGCGTAACTATAGTGTGATTTTGGTGTCTCAGACGCCCATAAGATAGTTCACTTTCACTTAATTTAACATGTGGCAATAGGAGCGTGACGCAGAATTGGTAGAGAAAAATCTCACAAAATAATGATAATATTTAATACTTTATCATATTATCGCTAAAATTTAATTTTTTCGTATTTGTTTAAAAATAATTATCTATAGCTACTTGACAACAATAGCTTTCAATATTTCACTTTAATTGATGCTTTCAGCGATAATCTACTGTCACATATTAATGAACAACTTTTACTCTCTCCATTCCAATACAATTATCGTTTTAGAGATTTTTTCCTATTCCAAATTAATTATGGCTTTAAGATTACAATACATCATTAATAACATATCTTTCAATTTTATCACCCACTTTAAAAATTTGAGAAAAATCTTATCCCCCAAAGTTACATATTATTGCCCTTTACCACCCATATGTATAAAATAATAACTTAATTACCGCCTAAAATAATTTTATTTAATTTTTGTTCGGCTGAAAATATTGTGCCCTTTTAATCACTACACTTCTTACAAGTCCAAATACTTCGCTCATGTAAAAGAACAGGAAATCCGAAGTTAAGTTGAAAAATAATTTATTTGTAAAGAGAAAGTAAAAAATGCACGTCATGTTTTGACTAATTTTACCCTTAAAATACATGTGAGGCACATATATGAGTTTTTCGGCGATCGAAATTGGCATAAAATCATTTAAGGGGGGAAAATGCAACGGATCTCATACGTACTTATTTTATACTTTAGGTGATAAAATTCAAAATATGTATTATAATACAAAAGATATTAAAATGATTTGATTTGTGTTAAAAAATAAGAACTAATTGATATTGCTAAAAAAGAAAATCCTAATCATAAAATGAAAGTGGGGTTGTGTGGGTACGAGGAATTGGGGCTGGGCGGTGTTGTGGTCTCGAAGGTCAATGAAGAGGAATTGGGCGGGGTTGCAATAATTGCAATTATCCCATCAAGATTTTAGGTATTTTGTGTTCAATTGTAAATGTTCCCTTGAGAGATAAAAATGGTGAGTTAACGGATACATATTTGGCACGTGATATTTTTAATCCAAAAACTAGCGGCCGAATGAAATATAAAAAAAAGTTATCTAACTTTTGACGAAATGTGTCTCTTTGAAAAGTTTGGTATGAAATATATAAAGTAGGCAGAAAGTTTGTATGAAAAAGTGCAATTTCTCAATTTTTGTTTTTGTTTTGGAAAGATATTTGATATTAATTAGAGATTAGGAAGATTTTTTTAAACATATTAATTAAAGGGTTAGTATGTAATTTAACATATGTTTATTTTTTCTAAATGTCCGATGTCACATCATCATTGGACATTTTGACCAAAATTTGTGGTTCAGATTTGTTGTTGACTTATTTTAATGGTTGAGATGGGGTATCTCATATACACTTATGTTCTATAAAATCTTATTTTAGAAAGACCCTTGTTTTTTTCTCCCTCTCTTCTACTTTAACCAATTAATCTCTCTCTTCTAACCAAATAACTAGGGATATCTTAAATATGAATCTAACTTTTTCCTAAACTCAAGACTAATTATCAGCTTCCTTAATACCTTTGCAAATCTCTAAAAGGACAACGAATATAATGGTCATTAAAAATGATAAATAAACAATACTGTGGTGTCACTGTCCGCCCATATATCTAAAAAAATTCACGATATTGCCCTGTGTTATGCGGGATCTGCATAAAATTATCCGGTATTTTTTTTATTTTTTTTGCAATAGAATTTCTTGTATTTTCAACGAGAGCGAGAGATTAAAATCTCCCTAAAATGGACTTCACAAAAATTTGGATCTCTTCAACACGAAGGCTATAAACAAGGACCAAACCTCCCTAGCAATTGGGATCTAAGTTCTCCAAAGAAAAGAATTACTCAGAATATATTTGAGGTTTAATGTTATTTCACATACCATATATCCTACATATTTAAAGAATTATTCAAACTACCATTGATATATTGAATTCATTATAGTTGCCGAACAAAAAATTCAAGAAATTCTATTTTATGAACTCGTAAAATAAAATAAATGTAGATATTTTTTTTATTTCTCAAGGGTTTAACCTCTTTCGAGGTGCGCCGGACACATAAAGTGGGAACCTCTCCCAATAGAAATTCGAACATAAGTCCGCTACTTTATAGTGACTAGTCCCTTCCACTAGACCAACAAATTAAAATCTAAGAAGAGGTCGTGCGTTCTAACTTCTAATCTCTCAACCACCCAACAATATGGCATACAAATTGTCATAATAACTTTAGCATCTGAAAAGCTTAATCCAGTACATGAGAAATTGATTTCAAAATGAACTCTTAACTCCAATGAGATCGAATGAAGCTTCATCTAAGGGGACTACCATATAATACTAGTAAGTAGTAATTTCCAAAAAACCTTCCTTTCCCAATACCAAAAAGCACAGGATATTTTCCATGGCATGAATATTGTGAATTACAAAAAGACAACCTGGTCAGTCATGATTCGTGTTCTTTGGTGGCTGTCATACTCTAGTGCTCTAATAATTGTACTACCTTTCTGTCCCATCACTACTCAATTTTTTCCACCCAATTCAATACCTTCACAAAAAGACACAGTAAAATTAAATGTCTCACTCACCTTTCCCAAACCTTATCTCCATTTAGCTAATTTCCCACTTCAATTCTTTAACATTTCAACAATTTTAGCATCCATTTCACAGTAAAGGTCTCACCTTTTTTTCACTCATCTTTCATGTCTGTGTGAGAAGACAAATGGCTTATGCTGCTGTGGTTTCTCTTCACCATATTCTTGATCATCTTGCAGTCTGATAATTTTACAGACACATCTTCTTACTATATATATTCTTTTTCTTCATTTCATTTCATTTCATTTTGTAGAGGAAGAATCAAAAAGCAACTGAACCAACACAAACCAAACCAAACCAAACCAAACCAAACCAAAATATTGTTCTTATATATATTTGCTTCTTCCTGTATTAGTTAATTAATTGTGGATTCAGAAAGAGGATATCACCAGATCTGGAAAGATGGCTCACGAAGCTCTGGTTTCTCTAAACCTGATGATTGAGAGCTTTCTAAATATTCCAAGATTCCGCAATATCTTTCTTCCCATCCCAGAAACAGAATCAGTCCACGAAGAAGTATGGTCCTTAAAATCAATTCTGGAATTGAATCATTTCAAAGAGAGCGAGAGATTAGTTGTTTTGAAAAGAGAGATCCTGGAAATAATACCTAAATTCAGAGATCTACTCCAAGACCATATAAACAAATGTCTACTATTTTTTCCAGAATCTCAAAGTCTCTATGGTGATGGGAGTAGTAACGAATTTTTCTTCTCCCTAAATTTGGAGGAAGTCAAAAAAGAAATGAGATCCTTTGCAGAAACGATGAGTAAAATCCTAAATGAGTTCAACACAAAACTTCTGGAAACAATCAACAAGGTGTCACCACTTGTTGATCTTGATCTTGATGAAGTTTTTGTTTATCAAGATCTGGTGATTCAGAGCTTTCTAAATGTGCCATGCTTCAAGAACTTTCATTTCATCCGAGAAATAGAAAGAGACCAAATTGAAATACAGGGCTTAAAATCACTTTTCGAATTGCATAAAATTAAGATCAAAGAGAGCGAGAGCTTAAATGTTGTAAAAGTAGAGATCGTGAAAGCAATACTTAAAGGCAACTACCTACTCCAAGACTATATAAACAAATGGCAACTACTATTTTCAGAATCTCAAAGCCTCCATGATGAGAGTATGTCAGAATTGATCTTCTGCCGAGATTTGGAGAAAGTCAGAAAAGAAATGATTTCCTTAGTGGAAACCATGAAGAGAATCAACAAGGAGTACAATGCAAAAGATCTGGAAACAAGCAACAAGGAGTCGCCACTTGCTGATGAAGATTTTGATGGAAACATAAAAGATATGTTGGGAGTATATGGTGTAGGCCTACAACTACTGATTCATGAAGTACTTACGGTTAGACCCGCTCCCAAGCACAAAATTATTTTTGTAGTGGGTATGGCGGGTATCGGTAAAACTACTATTGTCAAAACACTTTATAATAGTACAAATATTTCAGATTGTTTTGACATTCGTGGATTTATCAGAGTTGGACATGATTATCATCTAAAAGATATTTTGCTAGATCTTCTGGTTTGCTTGTCCCCTAATTATAATAAAATTTTAGGAAAAGAAAAGAGTGAGAATCAATTGAAACTGCAGATAGACAAATTTTTGATGGGTAGAAAATATTTGATTGTGTTTGATGATGTATGGGATATTGACTTTTGGTATGGTATTTCGATGTTCTTTCCATATGCGAAAAACGGAAGCACAATAATCTTTACAACTCGGTTGTCAGGTCTGTCCATTTTAGTTGAATCCGATTATGTTTACGAGATTCCTTTCCTGAATGAAGAAAAAAGTTGGAATCTTTTCTGCAGCAAGGTATTTGTTGAAGACATCTGCCCTCCCGAACTCGAGAAAGTTGGAAAGAATATTATCAAAAAATGTGGAGGACATCCTCTTGGAATAATCTCGATTGCAAACATCCTATCCAAAGCCGAGAAGACGCTTGATTATTGGGAAAAGATAGCCAAGAATGAGAATTTGCTTGCCTTATTTACAGAGGAAGGGTTACACATGTCAGAGACACTATTTTTGAGTTACAAGCATTTGCCTCCGCATTTAAAAGAGTGCTGTCTCTATTTTGGAGTTTTTCCTCTAAATCATGAGATCTCTGTCTCCAAACTCGTCAAATTGTGGGTTGGTGAGGGGTTAGTCGAAGCAAAGTACTACCAAACTTTTGAAGATACAGCACGGAAGTATTTGGAAGATCTCGTTTCCCATAATATTGTTTTAGTCTACCAACAGAGCTCCAGTGGTAGAACTAAAACCTGCAGTACCCATTATTTCTTTTGGCATCTTTTGGTACGAGAGGCTGCTAACAAAAAGATTTTTCATCTCATAAATAGTTATCCCAGTACGTTTTCAGACGATATACATTGTCAGCGTCGGTTGTGCATCCATAGGAACGTTCTTCTTGGCTTCAAACATGTTTCTGAATCGATAGAATCAGTTTCAAATGTGCGTTCTTTTCTTTGTACTGGTCCAGAACATCCATATCCGGTATCAATATGTTCAAGTTTGACGTCTATGAAGGTGATAGATACTCTTAAAATCCGTTTAAACAAGTTCCCGATTGGAATATTGGAGTTAGTTGAGTTAAAGTTCCTTGCCTTCACATATGATGGAAAGCTCCCTTCTTCCATATCTAAACTCAAAAATCTTATATATTTGATTGTCCATCGATACCACCTGACAATCATCAATTCCTCTCCATCTTACATGCTAATAGAAATATGGAATATGCAAGAACTGAGACATCTTCAAGTCATGGGAAGCGATTTGCCACATCCAATTGATGGTGCTCAGTTACCCAACCTCTTGACGCTGCTAGGTGTGAGTGATCGCAGTTGTACAAAGGAGGTCCTTCAAAGTATCCCAAATCTAGAAAAATTAGGTGTTCGAATTGTTTTATCACAGGGTGTTTCTAAAATCTTGCATATCTTTGATCACCTTGCCCTGCTCTCTAGACTCATATCATTCAAATGCATCGTGTCAAATCCCAATCCTAAGTCTCAACAAGGTCTTCTCTTTCCAGAGTCAGTTTTCCCGTCTAGTCTTACAAAGTTAACTTTGAGTGGGTGTGGATTTGCATGGGAACACATGTCAATAATTGGTGGACTAAAAAATCTTCTAGTGTTGAAATTGCGATGCTATGCCTTTCAAGGCCTGGAGTGGGTGGTAGATAAAGAGGAGTTCCCAAAACTTGAACATCTCCTACTTGAAGACACTGATCTGGTGCACTGGAGAGTTGGCTATGCCTTCCCATACCTTAGGCGCCTAATCCTTAGGCACTGCTACAAACTAAAAGAGATCATTTATCCTGATCCAAGAGAATGGAGTCTAAGAGCGATTGAGCTAGTTGACTGCAACCCTTCAATCGTGGCTTCTGCGAAGCACATTCTAGAGGTACAAGCACAAAGGATATGGGTTAATGAAACTTTTCAACTTCAGGTCCATTCTTCATTAGATGATAAGAAACATTAGCCATCATTGACACCTTAGTTTTAGTTAAAAATGTGGTAAGTCGGACACAATTTAATTTAAGTATTGTCCTTAATTAACAGTTGATTAGCTTCAAGGTTCTTTAGTAAGTTTTTATAGTAATATTTTAGAAACTTAGTTTACGTTTCAGTTTCTGTATAATGCTACATTTCTCTTATATATATAACTTGATTATAAAACATACTTTTATTTCTACCCGCTTAGTCATGTATATCCTAAACTCAGTAGCATTTGAGGTCATAAAAGTTTGTTGTTATTCATTCATTTGGTTACATGTTAAATTAACAATAAGTAGTAGTCTTAATAGTGGCATGTACTTTCTTGTGTAATCAAATGGAAAATAAGTAGATCTGCTGACAAATTTGTTGGCATCAGTTATTTCATCTAAACACGTGAGAAACCTCTGGAGATTTTTAGGACAGCCATAAAGTGATTTAATAACAATAAATCAATATATGTAGCAGCAAAATCAAAAAGAAAAAATTAGATTGGAGAATGAGCTTGAAACTTTCGTCTAACTCCATGTATACATGCCTTATTTACGAGAGATTATTTAGTACAACCGCTGCACCACGTCATCAAGTACATGTGGTGCAGCCCACCAATACACTTGGGACATATGGATTGATAATCCACATCACCCCATATTCTAGCCATATTCCAAAAAAATAGGAACTCAGAAAATTATGTTCACATTGCCAGAACATAAAATAAAATATAATGTAATTTATAGTTTAATATTGGAAGAAGAATAAAATATAATAAAAAAGTTTATCAAGTTTCAATTTTTAAAAAGTTATTAATAAAAATAGTTTATTATTTTTATAGTTTATTACTCATAAAAATTATTAAAAAATATGTATTTATTATTTATATGACATGTAAAATATAATAAACTAATATAATGTCATTTATAGTTTAATATTGCAAGAAGAATACAATATAATAAACAAGTTACTTTATGCGTATTTATTATTTATATGACATGTAAAATATAATAAACTATAATGTCATTTATAGTTTAATATTGGAAGAAGAATAAAATATAATAAAAAAGTTTATCAAGTTTCAGTTTTTTTTTTTTTTTTGTAAAAGAGGTGTACCAAATGTGTCGAACTAACGGGCACGTGATGTCACGTTATCGAATTAACGGTGATTTTGCAATTTATTTAACGGTTATACCAAATGTGTTGAACTTTGTTAAAGAGATGTACCAAATGTGTTGGATACATAAATCTGTGTACCAAAAGTGGCAATTGACTTATGGCTGTGTACCAAATATTGCAAAACCGTTTAATAAATTGCATTTTTGGTACACTGAAAGTGGGAATTGACCTATAGTTGTGTCCTGATTCTGCGGACCAACGAAAGTTAAGGGACCAGTGAAAGTTAAGGGACCAAAAATGCTTGCTGAGGAACTAAGTGACCTGATTCTGCGGACCACTGAAAGTTAAGGGACATAAATTGCTTGCTGAAAAATTAAGTGTCCTGATCTGCATACCAGTGAAAGTTAAGGGACGTAAATTGCTTGCTGAAAAATTAAGTGTCCTAATTCTGCGGACTAGTGAAAGTTAAGGAACGTAAATTACTTGCTGGAAAATTAAGTGTCCTAATTCTGCGGACTAGTGAAAGTTAGGGGACGTAAACTGCTATTTTACTGTACTAAGTTAGGTCAACTGTTTAACTGCATATAATGTAATAATTAAGGAACTATTTATTTGAAATTATTGAACGCACTTACTCTATATTAGTCGTCTTTATCTTATGTAATATATATTTAACATTAAGTTTGAAATGCCTAAATAACTGTGTTATGAGACAATCCATTGTTTTATCACTGAGGTCGTAATTTAAAAATAGTTCAAGAGTCATATAATTCATTTGAGATGAGATATCAATGAATTCAGTTTGACTCTCACGAATATGTATAATTTGATGAGTTGGGGGACTTAGGGGTCCATAAGCATAATTGCATAGTCGATATACATTAGTGGGTGGTTTATTGGGATGACAAGTGCACTATATATCCCAAATAGGAAACAACTCACCATGGAAGAACTTGTTGCATATCGAGGGTAAATTTATTCATATTTAAGATAGTGTAAGAGGAACGATCTTTATTAGGTTTATCTGATACACAAACTTTTACACTTTGATATGAGTCCAGACTGACTGGTGATTATCAAATTGTCTATGTGGGTTTATGTTGGGTGTTAATGAACATGTATGCATATTCATATCATCAAGAAATGACCAATTGACCCGACTTGATAAATTGGGAGCTTCTCCTATGAATTTTCGTGAGAAACCAATTCCGATAAAACTATCGACCGAGGTACCTGCCGATCTTGTGAAAGTAGTTTATAAGGATTAAGTCAAAGGAAATAGTTTAAGACCAACATACATAGAGTCGAGACGAGTAAGAGAACATTTGAAAGTATATACCCTTAGTCTCGACTGAAAGACCAACTAATGAAAGAATTGAGTCGTACATGAAAATTGTAAATGAGAATAAATGTTCATTGAATTCATTAAACAAGTGATCGGGCTCTACGAGCTTGTGGCCTGACATCAACTGTAGAGTGTGGAAGAATTTTTAAATTGGCAAAGGTGCTAGTTTAGAAATGATCAATTGACATAATGTTTAATTAATTTAATGGGTAAGTAATTACTCAATTAATTAAATGAATATAGAACCCACGACTTATATGTGGTGAACCTAGGTATACACACCCAATACACATAAAGCAAAACAAGAAAACGAAGCAATGAGGCTCTAACCGTTTTGGTGGCGAGATGTGTCCAATTAGATTGGATCAAGACAATTAAATTAAATTAGTTCTTAACTTAATAGCAAGAATTAACTAAATTAAATTAATTAAAAAGAGTAGGATTAATTAAATGGACTATTTTAACTTTGAGTTTAAATAGGGCTCTAACTTAATTGATTAGGCCTTTACTTAAATGCAAGACTTGTCTTTTAATTAAATAGGCCTAGCCCATTTAGGAAAAAAAAAAGACTAGGATTGGAGGAATCTATAAATAAGTTTTGATTTGATCAATTCTTGCACAGGATTACATAATAAAATGCAGATATGGGTCTCGAGATCTGCGAATTAGGGAAAATACTTGTTAGAGTTGTGCTGACCAAGCCTCCTCCGAAAATAAATTAAAATACGATCAAAACAAAGCAGAAAATTCTTGTATAGACTTGGTCTATTAGGTTTTTATAGATCTTGTGATTGTAAATCTGCCACATCATACATTTTGATGATGTCATGCTCTCAAAATGTATGATGTGGAGTATTTACCACCACAAGGTCTATAAAAATCTCATAGACCAGGTCTATGCAAGAATATTCCAAACAAAGCAAGGCAATTACGCCATGATTTGGTTATAGTCTGCAAATTCCATTAGGCAAATGCCAACTTAAATAAATTAACCTAGTAGTAGTGGCTTAGTAGGGAAAAAAGATAAGAAAAAAAGAACGCACATAAATCTAAACCTATGTTAGGTGATGATGGATAGTTAAATATTGCGGAAATTGCACTACCAGCCCCACGACGTTGTTGTTCTCATAATATATAACATTGTATTTTTTGTTGCTAGAATTTTAAAATATTTTACACTTTTTGTTACTGTATTTTGTAAAATAAAAAATGCGTTCATATTAGACAAAAATCAATAGATAAATAATATTTGTTGAGACCAAATGCATGTATGTACAATATGGTTAAACGAATCGACACTAAACATACAAAATATTTTAATAATTGAGGATCGACAAAAAGTACAATTCTATAAATACGAGATAAAAATTACTAAGAGTCCAATCCTAAGGAACTAAAAATACAAATTTGCATTGACTAATTTACACCAAATAATAATCATAAGAAACATTTTTTTCTCCTTTCAATTTTGCATGTCTCCTATTGGCCATCTTTTCAAGTTCTATAAAAACCTTGTGCTAGCTCATTTATCAATCAACGTTCATTTCTTCAACACGATCTTCAGAACTAAGAAAAATGAGTCTCAAAACCACATTGATAACCACTCTTTTCATCTCCATGAACCTTCTTTTCTACGTTCTTGCCACAAATATTTCACCTTTATCACCGACACCATTTCACGGAGGCAACTCTGGCAACGCCACTGTAGGTCTAACGCACGCTACTTGTCCAATAGATGCCGTGAAACTAGGCATATGCGCAAAGGTACTCAGTGGATTGGTGGGAGTAGTGGTTGGAACCCCTCCCATCGCCCCTTGCTGCACTGTGCTGGAGGGGCTGGTGGATCTCGAGGCGGCGGTGTGCCTTTGCACTCTCATTAAGGCAAATGTGCTCGGGATTAGTTTGAATGTCCCGGTTTCTCTGAGCTTGTTGCTTAATGCGTGCGGAAAAACTCCTCCATCTGGTTTCATATGTGTTTAGTTAAGCATGCAAAATTCTTGACTTGATTAGGTTTACGAGATATTTTATATACCTTGTGGTTGAAAATACACTATATCATTGATTTTGATAATGTGATACGTTTTCAAGTACCATGAGGTCTAAGAAATATTTTCTAGACATGGTCTAGTCAATAATATCATGCTTAATTGGTTATTTTCTTTTCTTAATTAGTTCGGTTATCAAAATAAAGGCTGTGAATGAAACTTAACCTTTGTGTTGGTTTCATGGAGAGCTTATGTTTGGTGCAATGAATCCTTTTTTATTTGCTAATAAAATGGTTCAACACGGTTAAATCATCTTATTATTACTTTTATTCTTAAAATTTGGCTGCTCAAAAATTAAAAACTTAAAAAAAAAAATTGGATATTAGTCCCAACGATATAATTCAATTTCGTGTGTTACAAATCATTACTTATTCGGCTGGACTACACCACTGCAGAAATAAAGCACTGAAAACTCTAAATCAACATTCAAATGCTTCTTCCTTTTCTGAAACAATAGTTACATCTATGTAACAAAACAAAAAATAGTTACATCTAGCTAATAACACACACCAAAAAGAAATAAACCGCAAAAACGAAAATTGTTTCATTATTCAAAGATATACACATAGTTAACTAGTGAGCTGGAGGATTCTTGTTCCAGGATAGGTAGGATGGATCCCCTAAAGACCTGCAATCATGATAATTACACATTGTTTCAGTCCCAAAATTAAATAAACTTGATCATATGCACAATGAAGATGAAAATGAAATTAATATGAGTTAAAATGAATTTAATATAAAGAAATTCATATATGCTACTATCTCATGAAAACATAACCAACTTTTTCCTACGGAAAATGCAAGACGCTCCCTCATATTACGGGAAATATGTACGAAACTATTATGTGAAATGTTTATTACCTAGAATTCCCCTGTTATAGAAAATATTTGGCAAGGACCTCCTTGTCCATACAAAATAGACCGTCAATATTAGAATGGATGGGGTTTCATGTAGAACTTTTTAATAGTACAAGGGGATTCTATGCAATAAACGTTTCAGATGGCAGTATGACACGTGAGAGTGTCTTGCATTAATTTATTCCGTAATTCCTCGTAAACCATCAATGACACAATGAATTAACTAGTTAAATAGAAATTAAGAGAAAATGATAATTCCATTTGATTTAGTAATTACCTATGTAATTGGAAAAAAATAATTTGATTTGGTAATTACCTTGGTTTGATGAGGTAAACGATTATGAACGCTATAGCGAGGAACAAACAAAGCCCACCAACTATGATATACATTTGGCCGAGGAAAGCATTCTTCCCACCAATCCAAGTAGTGGTTGAAAACTTGAAAGCACCAAATTCCTTTTGCCTCTAAAACTATATGTATTGTCAATGTGTCATTCTTTTGTATTACAACTGCTATCCATATACATTTGACTTTTTTTTTCCCTTAAGCCAATTATAAGTTTTTTAGTTAACTAAATAATACTTTTTTTCATTCATGTAGCACACATGTGCCATATTTTTTTTTAGACAATTTTTCTAAGTAATATAGAGCAATAGTTTTTTTAATTATTATTATTATTATTATTATTATTATTATTATCATTATTATTACTATTATTATATTTTGTCCATTAATATTTTAATGAATTATAAAACTTTAAATTATAAGGTTAATGTAGGAAAGACTTCTTGTCTAATTATATTTCTAGAATTCTTTTCTTTTACCTTTTTGTCATAGAATTAACTATCACAACATAACTTTAATAGGAGTGTATTAGTCTTCACAAAATAAGAGAAGAATTTTTTTGGATCGGACAAGTCGTACTTTTATATGTAATAAAATAATAATAATATAAAAAATAATAATAAATATAAAAATATAAAATAAATAATAGATAGATAGATAGATATAGATTTAAAAAAAAAACTAGATAATATATCAACATCTTAACATCTTCATCAAACACTACGCAAATTTCATCTGTGTTTGTAAGTAAGACCACAATTCAGAATTAATTTACAGGACCTTATATCCCTCTATTATTCGAGATCTTGTTGGACTTTAATCGTGATAAGTCAACTATTTTTCTTATAATTTGATTTATTTTTATATTAAAGGATTAATATATAGCATTCAATTATAAAACACACTTAAAGGTCCACAGTTTGGGGGGCGATTATTTATTAATAATGCACCGAATATTTTATTCGTGTTCTGATAAACGACAAAATTACTTTGGTGGTGAACGACAATGTTTCTTCGATTAAAAATCGTCAATAATCATATGTACCCGAGAATTAACTTATTAAACACAACAAAGTAAATTATTTCTGCTGATTTAATATTTTAAATTTTTTATTAATAAATTTATATTTATCCCACATTAAATTAGTTGTAAGTTTGAAATTTAAACCTTACACTACCATAATCTCGAAAAAATTTAAGCTCAATTTCTAGGAACACAATTATCTTTTACTATCTCTCCAGAAGAAGTTCACACTTAAATTAGATAGATAACTTCAACTATTATTGATTATTTATCGAAAAATTTAAAATAATAATTGAAGTTATATATGCTCATGTCAAACTGTAAAAGAAGGCATATGAAAGACCAGGTATATTAAACCTAAGTTCCTAAGTAGAATTGTAGAAGTAGTCCTAATTAGTTCTGCTGTAGCCAAACAAACTAGCTTGCTTTTTTGTTCAAACAAATACTACTATAAAGGGAAAATTGTTTTTTTGGTACCATAGGATAAACCTACTTGCAATTTTGATACGATTGGATACGGAAATGCAAATTTGATACCATAGGATAGGTTCGATAGCAACTTTGGTACCAAATCCAAATTTCCCCCAAAGTTAATGATAATTTAACCCCTGTGAAATGCATAATGTTCAATTTACGTACCCCTCGTCATTTAAAAAAGAGCATTTTACCCCCCAAAATTTTGTAAAGCTTTCATATCGCCTCCCTGATATTTTTATAGGCCGCACTTTTTCCATTTTTATTATAATAATGTGGCATTTTACCTCCTGTGTTATGATAAATGTGGCAATTTATTCCCCTATGTTATAAAATAGTTTGCATGCCTACTCTCAATTGCGGCAAGTGAGTTACACTCTTCGGCTGAAGGGGGTAAATTGCTTCATTAAAAAATTTATAGGGGTAAATTGATTTTTTTTCAAATTATAGAGGGGTAAATTGAACATTTAGAGGGTAAATTGTAGCCAAACAAACTAGCTTGCTTTTTTGTTCAAACAAATACTACTATAAAGGGAAAATTGTTTTTTTGGTACCATAGGATAAACCTACTTGCAATTTTGATACGATTGGATACGGAAATGCAAATTTGATACCATAGGATAGGTTCGATAGCAACTTTGGTACCAAATCCAAATTTCCCCCAAAGTTAATGATAATTTAACCCCTGTGAAATGCATAATGTTCAATTTACGTACCCCTCGTCATTTAAAAAAGAGCATTTTACCCCCCAAAATTTTGTAAAGCTTTCATATCGCCTCCCTGATATTTTTATAGGCCGCACTTTTTCCATTTTTATTATAATAATGTGGCATTTTACCTCCTGTGTTATGATAAATGTGGCAATTTATTCCCCTATGTTATAAAATAGTTTGCATGCCTACTCTCAATTGCGGCAAGTGAGTTACACTCTTCGGCTGAAGGGGGTAAATTGCTTCATTAAAAAATTTATAGGGGTAAATTGATTTTTTTTCAAATTATAGAGGGGTAAATTGAACATTTAGAGGGTAAATTGTCATTAACTTTGTACAAAAATTGGGTTTGGTACCACAATTGCAATGAAAACATATCCTGTGATATCGAATTTGCATTTTCGTATTCAATGGTATCAAAAGTTCAAGTTAGCCTATCATATGATATCAAAAAAACAATTCTCCCCTACTATAAATATAACTCCATTTTTTTCCCTGAATAGCTCCGCTAGTGGCGGTAGAAGTGAAATAATCTTTTTCTAGCTTGTATCCATAAATTTGTTTGTTTAAATTGATTTATCACCTAAATGCTACCTAAGATTGTGTAATGCTAATGTGATTTTGGTGTCTCATACGCCCATAAGATAGTTCATTTTTTCAGTTAACGCAACATGTGGGGATAGGAGCGTGACACAAAAATAGTACACAATTGGGACAAAAAGATCTCACAAAATAGTGATAATATTTAAATTTTTATTATTTTGTCACTAAAATTTATTTATTTATTTATTTATTTATTTTTTTGTCACTTGACAACAATAGCTTTCAACATTTCACCTTAATTGATGCTTTCGGCGACAACCTACTGTCATATATTAATGTACAACTTTGAGCATATTTAAATTTAACCAACTTATGCTCTTGTAGGGTATAGCTCAATCAATTAATATAATCAATTCAACAAATCTCAAGGCCATTAAAAATGATAAATAAGCAATAATGTGGTGTCAATGTCCGCCCATATATGATATATATGAAAAAATGCACGATATTATCTTGTATTATGCAAAACCTGCACAAAATTATCTTCTAACTTTTTTTTTGCAACAAAACTCTTGTACTTTTAACAACCTTGCATAAAACACAAAATACACATTAATTACTAACACCGTTAATTTTTATTTGAATTGACTAAATTAACCCTAAATATATTATTGACTTTGCCTTGAAAAATGATAAGTCTTACTACTATTATTTAATAGTAGTAAGTACATCCGAGTCCCAGCTGCTAAGCATGTACATTGAATTTTATTGGTTAGATATTAAATACTTTTAAAACTGTATTAATCTATGCTAATTATAATAAATTTAATTAACTACACCGTGACAGTCGTCACATGTATTACTATACTATTCAAATAAAAATGAGAGAATTTCAATTTTCATACCATAATTCAACCTACTTTAGGGATTTGATACCACAACTTTTTCTACCGACACATTTGATACCATAACTCAAATCAACTCGACACATTTGACACTTCCGTCAAATTGGAAATGGAATTGTCACGTGATTGTCACGTGGCCGTTAAAACTTTGCACATTTGATACCATAACTCATGTTGACTGATAATTTTACCCCATAACATTTCAGGTTACCAAAAAAGCCCCACATCTCCAAATTTAGTGATGATTTTAGTCCACATTGTTGCCAAATTTCCAAATTGACTCGAATAAGACCACGTGCTGACCAATTTAGAACTTTACACATTTGATACCATTACTTATGTTGACTGATAATTTTACCCCATAACATTTCAGGTTACCAAAAAAGCCCCACATCTCCAAATTTAGTGACGATTTTAGTCCACATTGTTGCCAAATTTCCAAATTGACTCGAATAAGACCACGTGCTGACCAATTTAGAACTTTACACATTTGATATCATTACTTATGTTGACTGCTAATTTTACCCCATAACATTTCAGTTTACCAAAAAAGCCCCACATCTCCAAATTTAGTGACGATTTTGGTCCACATTGTTGCCGAATTTCCAAATTGACTCGAAAATAAGACCACGTGCAGACCAATTTAGAAAATTTTACTTATTTTATTTAAATAACTAATTTAATTTATAAACAATATTAATAAATTAAATAATACATTAACATAAATATCACCAAAATTAGGAAAACATATTCTTTTTAAATATAAAATTTATATAATAGAATTAATCTATTTAATATTTATTAAAATAATAAATTATATAATTAAAAACTATTTAATATTTATTAAAAAGTTAAATAATAAATAATTATAATTTAATAAAAAAATCCCCACCCCACCCCACCCACCCAACCTAACCCACCCCTCCCCCCCGATTCCCGAACAGAACCCAGGTCGTCGGCCTGGGTTCTCAGATCCCAAGCAACTGCCAGCCTGGGATCTTCGGTCCCAGGCCGACGGTGGCCTGGGACAGAAGACCCAGGCCGCCGGGAAGGTGGGGTGGGGATTTTTTTTTTTAAAATTAAAATTTTTTATTATTTAATATTTTAATAAATATTTAATAGTTTTAAATTATATAATTTATTATTTTAATAAATATTAAATATATTAATTCTATTATATAAATTTTATATTTAAAAAGAATATATTTTCTTAATTTTGGTGATATTTATGTTAATGTATTATTTAATTTATTAATATTATTTATAAATTAAATTAGTTATTTAAATAAAATAAGTAAAATTTTCTAAATTGGTCAGCACGTGGTCTTATTCGAGTCAATTTGGAAATTTGGCAACAATGTGGACTAAAATCGTCACTAAATTTGGAGATGTGGGGCTTTTTTGGTAACCTGAAATGTTATGGGGTAAAATTATCAGTCAACATAAATAATGATATCAAATGTGTAAAGTTCTAAATTGATCAGCACGTGGTCTTATTCGAGTCAATTTGGAAATTTGGCAACAATGTGGACTAAAATCGTCACTAAATTTGGAGATGTGGGGCTTTTTTGGTAACCTGAAATGTTATGGGGTAAAATTATCAGTCAACATAAGTTATGGTATCAAATATGCAAAGTTTTAACGGCCACGTGACAATCACGTGACAATTCCGTTTTCAATTTGACGGAAGTATCAAATGTGTCGAGTTGATTTGAGTTATGGTATAAAATGTGTCTGTAGAAAAAGTTGTGGTATCAAATCCCTAAAGTAGGTTGAATTATGGTATGAAAAGTGAAATTCTCTCAAATAAAAATTGCCCTTGACATTGACGCCCCCTCAGGCCATTTTACAGCCAGATCTTCTTACTATATTCTTTTTTTTTTTTTTTGTTTTGTTCATTTCATTTGATAGAGGAACCAAAAAGCAACGAAGCTGTAGTTTCTCTAAATTTGGAAAGATCGAAGCTCTAGTTTCACTAAATCTGGAAAGATGGCTCACGAGGCTCTAGTTTCTCTAAATCTGATGATTGAGAGCTTTCTAAGTATTCCAAAATATCGCAATATCTTTCTTCCCATCCCAGAAACAGAATCAGTCCACGAAGAAGTATGGACCTTGAAATCAGTTCTGGAATTGGATCATTTCAAAGAGAGCAAGAGATTAATTTCTTTGAAAGGAGAGATACTGGAGGCAATACCTAAATTCAGAGACCTACTCCAAGACCATATAAACAGATGTCAACTACTTTTTCCAGAAACTCAAAGCCTCTATGGTGGTGGGAGTAGTAACGAATTGATCTTCTCCCAAGATTTGGAGAAAGTAAAAGAAGAAATGAGATCCTTTGTGGAAACGATGGAGAAAATATGGTTGGAGTACCACGAAGTAGAAGTTCTGGAAACAAGCAACAATGTGTCATCACTTGCTGATCTTGATGAAGCTTTAAATATGATAATTGAGACTGAGAGCGTTCTAAATATGGCATACTTCAATAACTTTCATCTCATACGAGAAACAGAAATAGTCCAAACTCAAGTATTTTGCTTAATATCAGTTCTCAAATTGCAAAAAATTCATTTGAAAAAGAGAGAGAGATTAAATGCCTTGATAGGAGAGATCGTGAAAGCAATACCTAAATTCAGAGACCTACTCCAAGACTATATAAAAAAATGTCAACTACTTTTTTCAAAATATCAAAGCCTTGATGATGAGAGTAGGTCAGAATTGATCTTCTACCAAGATTTGGAGAAAGTCAGAAAAAAATGATTTCTTTAGTGGAAACGATGAAGAAAATCAAGGAGGAGTACAACGCAGAAGATCTGAAAACAAGCAACAAGGAGTCACCAATTGGTGAAGAAAATTTTGGTGGAAACAAAGCACTTTATATTAGGGGAGTAAACGATGAAGACCTACAAGAATTAATTAATAGAGTTATGGGAGATTCTTCCAAGCTCAAGCTCAATAAAATTATTTCAGTAGTGGGCATGGCGGGTATAGGTAAGACTACTATTGTTAAATCACTTTATAATGATCCAATTATTTCGGATTATTTTGACATTCGTGGGTTTGTCAGGGTTGGACCTAATTATCATCTAAAAGATATCCTGCTAGATCTTCTGATGTGTTTGTCCCCTAATTATAATAAAATTTTAGGAATAAAAAATGATGAGCTTGAATTGAAAGAGCAGATGAGCAAACATTTGAAGGGCAGAAGGTATTTGATTGTGCTCGATGATGTATGGGATAGTGTCTTTGATGATATTTGGATCTACCTTCCAAATTGCAACGGAAGCACAATAATCATTACAACTAGGATGTTAGGTCTAGCATGTGGCGATGTTCACGAGATTCCCTTCCTGAATGAAGAAGAAAGTTGGAATCTTTTCTGCAGAAAGGTATTAGTCCCTACTGGACTCGAGAAAGTAGGTAAGAAGATTGTCAAAAAATGTGGAGGACTTCCTCTTGGAATAATCTCGATTGCCAACATCCTATCGAAAGCTGAGAAGACTCTTGATTACTGGGAAAAGGTAGCCAAGGATGAGAATTTGCTTGCATTAGCTACAGAGGTAGGGTCACACATGTCCGAGTCTCTATTTCTGAGTTACAAGCATTTGCCTCCACATTTAAAAGAGTGTTGTCTCTATTTTGGAGTTTTTCCTCTAGATCATGAGATCTCTGTCTCCATGCTCATCAATATGTGGGTTGGTGAGGGGTTAATCGAAGCAAAGCGCTTCGAAACTTTTGAAGATACAGCGTGGAAGTATTTGGAGGATCTCGTTTCCCATAATATTGTTTTAGTCCACCAACAGAGCTCCAGTGGCAGAACTAAAATCTGTCGTGCCCATTATTTCTTTTGGCATCTCTTGGTACGAGAGGCTTCCAACAAAAAGATATTTCATCTCATAAATAGCTATTCCAGTGCTTTTTCAAACGGTATACATTGTCAGCGCAGGTTGTGCATCCATAGGAACGCTCTTCTTGGCTTCAAACGTGTTTCTGGATCAATAGAATCAGTTTCAAATGTGCGTTCTTTTCTTTGTACTGGTCCAAAACATCAATATCCGGTATCAATATGTTCAGATTTGACGTCTATCAAGGTACTAGATGCTCTTTCAATCCGCTTATACAAGTTCCAGATTGGGATATTGGAGCTAGTTGAGTTAAAATACCTTGCCTTCACATATGATGGAAAACTCCCTTCTTCCATCTCTAGACTCAAAAATCTTGTATACTTGATTGTCCATCGATACCACTTGACAATCATAAATTCCACTCCATCTTATATGCCAATAGAGATCTGGAATATGCAAGAACTGAGGCATCTTCAAGTCATGGGAAGCGACTTGCCACATCCTGTTGATGGTGCTCAATTACCCAACCTCTTGACGCTACTAGGTGTGAGCGATCGCAGTTGTACAAATGAGGTTCTTCAAAGTATCCCAAATCTAGAAAAATTAGGTGTTCGGATTGTTTTATCACAGGGTGTTTCTAAAACCTTGCATATCTTTGATCACCTTGCCCTGCTCTCTAAACTCAAATCATTCAAATGCATTGTGTCAAATCCCAATCCTAGGTCTCAACAAGTTCTTATCTTTCCAGAGTCAGTTTTTCCATCTAGTCTTACAAAGTTAACTCTGAGTGGGTGTGGATTTGCATGGAAACACATGTCAAGAATTGGTGCACTAAAAAATCTTCTAGTGTTGAAATTGCGATGCTATGCCTTTCAAGGTCTGGAGTGGGTGGTAGATAAAAAGCAGTTCCCGAAACTTGAGCATCTGTTACTTGAAGACACTGATCTGGTGCACTGGAAAGTTGGCTATGCCTTCCCATACCTTAGGCGCCTAATCATTAGGCACTGCTACAAACTAGAAGAGATCAGTTATCATGATCCTGGAGAATGGAGTCTAAGAGCGATTGAGCTAGTTGACTGTAGCCCTTCAATTTTGGCTTTTGCGAAGCACATGCTGGAGGAACAAAGGAAATGTGGTAACGAAAATTTTCAAATTCATGTCTTTTCTTCATTAGATGATGAGAAGCACTAGCTAATCTTAGTTAAAAAGGTGGTAAGTCGGACAAAATTTAATTTTAGTATTACAACTATATATATATATATGCACGATGTGAGTTTTTGTCTGTGTATACATACTTTTCATTGATTTAACCCCCATTTTTTATCGATTTCACCAGTTTTGCATGTTATACCTGTCTTTTACTGAGTTAATCTATTTTCAATTACATGTCTAATCCAATTTTAATCAATTTAACTCATTTTTACTAATTTTTCTCAATTTTATCAAGAAAGCTTATTTTACTGATTTAACCAACTTTTAAATTGAGTTTACATACAATAATTTTTTTTGGTTATTTTAACATATTATTTCATCGGCTTCACCAGCTTTTAAATTGAATTTTCCATTTTTTATGTTATTTTGACCCATTCTTTGACCTATTTCACCCGTTTGCGTGTTTTATCCCACTTTTAAATCAATTCAACCATTTTATCCGGTTTAACCTAATTTTACTCGATTTTACCTATTCTTTTTCTGATTTAGCATATTTTCTCACCTATTTTACCTTTTTTTTGTCGACCAATAATTAGCCAATATCAATCATTTTTACCAGTTACATATTTTTTGTCAGTTTACCATGTTGTTTGTTCAATTGCACCTTTTTTTTTGCCTTAACTCATTTTTCTTCTATCTAATCCATTTTTCATTGATTTTTCCATTTTATCACCTATTTTTAATCGAATTTTATCCGGTTTCAGCGATGTTAACCCTTTTATGTTTTGACTTTATTTTGGCTTCTAACAAGAACAAAATAAATGATTTAATTGGCAAAAAAAAAAGGTAAAATGTGTGAGAAAATAGGTTAAATCAACAAAAGATGGAGTAAGATCAGACTGAAATTTGGTTAAACCGCATAAAATGATTCAATTGATTAATAAGAACAAGAAAGAATTGATAAATTGATAACAGATGGGATAAACCACAAAAAAAATGGTAAATTCGATGAAAGGACATGTTAAAATAACCAAAAAAAAAATAGTAAACTTAGTGTAAAGGCAGATAATCGATATTACTTAGGAAAAGTTTTAAGAAATTATTACTTTTTGAATGACCTCAAAAACATTAAAGAACCTAACAACAAAAGGTCATCTTCAATCTATATAAATAAATAAAAAGTACTATTTAGTTAGCTGAAAAACTTATAATTGGGTGATCCCTTTTTTTGTTATCCCATGTTTAGCCAATGTCATTCATTTTTTTTACCGATTTGACCCTGGTTAGCCGATTTTATCAATCGCACCTTTTTTTTTTGCTTTAACTCACGTTTTTCCTTTATCTAACCTATTTTTCCATTGATTTTACGATTTTCATCATATATTTTTTTATGTAATTTTACCCATTTTATTGGTTTTAACAATTTCTATGTTTTGACTTTTTTTTGCCGAAGCCAATTATAAGTTTTTTAGTTAACTAAATAGTTCTTTTTATTCATGTAGCACGAATGTGGGATATTTTTTTTTTTTTTGTAGGTTCTTTAATAAGTAATAACTTTTTAAGAATTTTCCAAAGAAATTTTCGAATCGAGCAATAGTTTTTTTTAATTATGATTATTATTATTGAGATTTTCGTTAACTAATAGTACTTTTTTTTTTTAATTCATATAGTTCGAATGTGACATTTTGTTTCTAGGTTCCGTAACCTTTTTTAGGTTCTTCAATATGTGATAATTTTTCAAACAAATTTCAAAGAAATATCAATTTTATCAGCTTTACATTGAGTTTACCATTTGTTTTAGTTATTTTAAATTGTTTTTTCATCGATTTCACCATTTTTTATGATTTATCCTATTTGTTAATCAATCCACTCATTCTCAATGATTTAACCCAATTTTAGTCTAATTTTACTTATTCTTTAATTGATTTAACCTATTTTCTCACATATTTTAATTTTTTTTTCCAATCACACATTAAGGTGACATCGTGAGTAATAATGATGTATATATTATATAGATTAATTTTTGTATTTACCTTTTTCTATTTTCTTCTTCAATATCTTTTAATTATGAGGTCGCAAGATATTATTCCCCTTTATGTTAAACATTTACAAAATTACCCCTTGAAATATTTATTGCTTACAACCTCCTAGTTCTCTTAAAATCTTAGCATAACACATGGAAGTATATTGTCCGAGATTTGGTCATATAATTAAAATTAAAAGGGCAAAATTGTATTAGCTTTGGTTTACGGAATTGGATCTTAATTAGTATTTTCATGTCTTTAATTTTTTTTTAAAAAAAATTGCACTCTTGGTTAACATATTTTGCATTTTTTGTCCCGCGCTTTGATATTTGTACCAATAAGGACTTTAAGATAGATAGTCTCTATTTATTATTTTGATCTCATAGAATTATCTCATTTTTACATTTTTAGTCCCATAAAATGTGATGGGACCAAAAGCGCAATATTTAAAGATATATGTACCAAAATGCAATTTATAAATTTGGCACTCATTGTTTTGTTTTTTGTCATTTTATGGACTTGATTATTTTTAGTCACACTACCATAATTTTGAAAAAGCTTAAGCCCAATTTCTAGGCACACAATTATCTTTTAGTATCTCTCCAAGAAGTTCACACTTAAATTATAGATAATTTCATCTAAATATTGATTATTTATCAAAAAAGTTAAAATAATAATTGATGTTATGCACGTCAAACTGTGAAAGAAGCTAGTATAGCCAAACACACTAGCTTGCGTTTTTGTTCAAAAAAAAAAAAAAAAAAACTACAAATTTAGGGATAAATGCAAAATACTCCCCTGTGTTAAGCTAAACCTGCAAGAAACTTCTCTGTGAAATTTTTATTGCGTCAAACTTCCTTGTATTTTCATAAACCCTGCAAAAAATACCCAATATGTAAAAAATAGATCGTTTTGGATCAACATATTTCAAGAATCATTTCTAAAAGACTTCAAGTTGGTCCCTACAGCTTCACATGACATATTTTAAAAATTATTTCTCGAAATTTGCCAATCCAAAACGACCTATTTTTTACAAATTGGGTGTTTTTTGTAATGTTTTTGAAAACACGCGAAAGTTTAACGCAGTAAAAATTTCACAAAGTAGTTTCTTGTAGATTTAGCATAACATATGAAAGTATCTTGCATTTTCCCCACAAATTCCATTTTTTTTCTCTTAATAGCTCCGCCAATGGCGATGGAAGTGAAGTAATATTTTTCTTGTATCATGCTATGACTACAAATCCATAAATTTGTTTGTATAAATTGATTTATCACCTAAATACTATTTAGGATTGCGTAACTACAGTGTGATTTTGGTGTCTCAGACGCCCATAAGATAGTTCACTTTCAGTTAATTTAACATGTGGCAATAGGAGCGTGACACAGAATTGGTAGAGAAAAATCTCACAAAATAATGATAATATTTAATACTTTATCATATTATCACTAAAATTTAATTTTTTCGTATTTGTTTAAAAATAATTATCTATAGCTACTTGACAACAATAGCTTTCAATATTTCACTTTAATTGATGCTTTCAGCGATAATCTACTTTCACATATTAATATTAATGTACAACTTTTACTCTCTCCATTCCAATACAATTATCGTTTTAGAGATTTTTTTCCTGTTCCAAATTAATTATGGCTTTAAGATTACAATACATCATTAACAACATATCTTTCAATTTTATCCTTATTTATTCATTTGTTTTTTTCTCCCTCTCTTCTACTTTAACCAATTAATCTCTCTCTTCTAACCAAATAACTATGGATATCTTAAATATGAATCTAACTTTTTCCTAAACTCAAGACTAATTATCAGCTTCCTTAATACCTTTGCAAATCTCTAAAAGGACAACGAATATAATGGTCATTAAAAATGATAAATAAACAATAATGTGGTGTCACTGTCCGCCCATATATCTAAAAAAATTCACGATATTGCCCTGTGTTATGCGGGATCTGCATAAAATTATCCGGTAATTTTTTTTTTTGTTTTTGCAATAGAATTTCTTGTATTTTTAAAAATCTGGCATAAAACACATATATACTCATTAGTTACTAACACTGTTAATTTTTAATTGAATTGATTAAATTACCAATAAATATATTATTGACTTTGCCTTGAAAAATGATAAGGCTTAAAATTATTTAATAGTAGTAGCTAGTAAGTTCATCCGAGTCCAGCTGCTAAGCATGTAGTTTGAATTCTATTTGTTCGATATTTAATACGTACTTTCAAATCTGTATTCTCACTAGAAATTATAAATTTAATTAACTACACCCTCGTCACATGACATGTATTATTATTATTATTATTATTATTATTATTATTATTATTATTATTATTATTATTATTATTATTATTATTATTATTATTATTATTATTATTATTATTATTATTATTATTATTATTATTATTATTATTATTATTATTATTATTATTATTATTATTATTATTATTATTATTATTATTATTATTATTATTATTATTATTATTATTATTATTATTATTATTATTATTATTATTATTATTATTATTATTATTATTATTATTATTATTATTATTATTATTATTATTATTATTATTATTATTATTATTATTATTATTATTATTATTATTATTATTATTATTATTATTATTATTATTATTATTATTATTATTATTATTATTATTATTATTATTATTATTATTATTATTATTATTATTATTATTATTATTATTATTATTATTATTATTATTATTATTATTATTATTATTATTATTATTATTATTATTATTATTATTATTATTATTATTATTATTATTATTATTATTATTATTATTATTATTATTATTATTATTATTATTATTATTATTATTATTATTATTATTATTATTATTATTATTATTATTATTATTATTATTATTATTATTATTATTATTATTATTATTATTATTATTATTATTATTATTATTATTATTATTATTATTATTATTATTATTATTATTATTATTATTATTATTATTATTATTATTATTATTATTATTATTATTATTATTATTATTATTATTATTATTATTATTATTATTATTATTATTATTATTATTATTATTATTATTATTATTATTATTATTATTATTATTATTATTATTATTATTATTATTATTATTATTATTATTATTATTATTATTATTATTATTATTATTATTATTATTATTATTATTATTATTATTATTATTATTATTATTATTATTATTATTATTATTATTATTCAAATCAAGGTTGGTTGCAATTGACATTGACGCCCCCTCAGGCCATTTTACAGCCAGATCTTCTTACTATATATATATATATATTTTTTTTTTGTTCATTTCATTTGATAGAGGAACCAGAAAGCAACGAAGCTGTAGTTTCACTAAATCTGGAAAGATGGCTCACGAAGCTCTGGTTTCTTTAAATATGATGATTGAGAGCTTTCTAAATATTCCAAAATACCGCAATATCTTTCTTCCCATCCCAGAAACAGAATCAGTCCACGAAGAAGTATGATCCTTAAAATCAATTCTGAAATTGGATCATTTCAACGAGAGCGAGAGATTAAAATCTCCCTAAAATGGACTTCACAAAAATTTGGATCTCTTCAACACGAAGGCTATAAACAAGGACCAAACCTCCCTAGCAATTGGGATCCAAGTCCTCCAAAGAAAAGAATTACTCAGAATATATTTGAGGTTTAATGTTATTTCACATACCATATATCCTACATATTTAAAGAATTATTCAAACTACCATTGATATATTGAATTCATTATAGTTGCCGAATAAAAAATTCAAGAAATTCTATTTTATGAACTCGAAAAATAAAATAAATGTAGATATTTTTTTTATTTCCCAAGGGTTTAATCTCTTTCGAGGTGCGTCGGGCGCATAAAGTGGGAACCTCTCCCAATAGGAATTCGAACCTAAGTCCGCTACTTTATAGTGACTAGTCCCTTTCATTAAACCAATAAATTAAAATCTAAGAAGACGTCGTGCGTTAATCTCTCAACCACCCAACAATATGGCATACAAATTGTCATAATAACTTTAGCATCTGAAAAGCTTAAACCAGTACATGAGAAATTGATTTCAAAATTAACTCCAATGAGATCGAATGAAGCTTCATCTAAGACCATCTCCAACCGAAGCCATTGCCCAATTGCCCAATTGCCTTGTCTTCTTGCCTTGCCTTCATACCTTTTCGGCCCACTTAAAAAACTCATCTCCAACCGAAGGGCAATTAACATCTATTAATTCAATTTGTTATCATCTTACAATATGTCTTTTACCCCTAAAATATTCCAATTTTATTTTTAGAGGTTATTAGTGATGTTTGTAATATATGTAATATCTTTAAGGAAAAAAGAAAAAAAAATCATTGTAGTTTGAGTTATAACAGTGGAAAATTCTTACATAGACCTAGTCTATAAAATTTTCATAAACCATGGGTTGTTATTTTTCGTTATCATAATTTTTTTGTGTATTAAATAAAATTTATTTTTAAATTAAGTCTTTTTAAATTCATAAATTTAAATTAAGTCTTATAAATTAAGTCAAATTTTCAGCAAAATTGAAAGTTTGTGGGTGACTTTGACCAGGGACAGAATATGGGGGCTGAATGTGTAAATTACTCATCTTCCCCACCCTTTCTTCACGTACAGCAGCAGTTTAAGGAGATTTTTCACCCCAATTAACTCAAATCTCACCAAATTAACTCAAATCTCACCAAATTAAAGCAAATTGGTGAAGAAGTAATATTGAGTTATGAAATTAACGGGTCTAATTAAGCATAAACTAAAATTTAAAAAAAAAAAAAAAAAGATCCAGTGCGTATGCCAGCCGGCAAGCGGGCGGTCAATTGCTGATCTGAAAACAAGCAACAAGGAGTCACCAATTGCTGATGAAGATTTTGGTGGAAACAAAGCACTTTATATTAGGGGAGTAAATGATGATGACCTACAACAACTAATTGACAGAGTTATGGATTCCAAGATGTTGAGTAATATTATTTCAGTAGAGGGTATGGCGGGTATAGGTAAGACTACTATTGTTAAAGCACTTTATAATGATCTAACAATTTCAGATTATTTTGAATATCGTGCGTTTCTCCTGCTAGGACCTCATTATCGTATAAAAGATATCTGGCCAGATCTTGTTAGCTTGTTTCTTAATTATAATGAAATTTTAGGAAAAGAAAATAGGGAGAGAGAATTTAAAGAGCAGATATACAAATTCTTGAATGATAAAAGGTATTTGATTGTGTTAGATGATGTATGGGATATTGACTATTGGAAAGAAATTTTTGAATTTCCAAGCCACAATGGAAGCAAAATTATTGTTACGACTAGGTTGTCATATGGGACATTTATTTACGATTATTTTTACAAGATTCGCTTCTTGAATGAAAAAGAAAGTTGGAATCTTTTCTGCGGAAAGGTAATGGTCCCTCCTGGACTCGAGAAAGTTGGAAAGAAGATTGTCAAAAAATGTGGAGGACTTCCTCTTGGAATAATCTCGATTGCCAACATCCTATCAAAAGTCGAGAAGACGCTTGATTACTGGGAATACGTAGCCAAGGATGATAATTTGTTTGCCTTACTTATAGAGGAAGACTCACCTATGTCAGAGGCACTATTTTTGAGTTACAAGCATTTGCCTCCGCATTTAAAAGAGTGTTGTCTCTATTTTGGAGTTTTTCCTCTAAATCATGAGATCTCCGTCTCCAAGCTAGTCAAATTGTGGGTTGGTGAGGGGTTAGTTGAACCAAAGCACTTAAAAACTTTTGAAGATACAGCGCGGGGGTATTTGAATGATCTCGTTTCCCATAATATTGTAGTAGTCCGCCAAAAGAGCTCCAGAGGTAGTACTAAAACCTGCAGTGTCCATTATTTCTTTTGGCATCTCTTGGTACGAGAGGCTGCTAACAAAAAGATTTTTCATCTCATAAATAGTTATCCCAATGCTTTTTCAGAAGGTATACACTGTCAACGCAGGTTGTGCATCCATAGGAAAGCTCTTCTTGGCTTCAAACGTGTTTATGAATCTATAGAATCGGTTTCAAATGTGTGTTCTTTTCTTTGTACTGGTCCAGAACATCAATATCCGGTATCAATATGTTCAGGTTTGACGTCTATCAAGGTGCTAGATGCTCTTACAATCCGTTTATACAACTTTCCGATTGGAATACTGGAGCTAGTTGAGTTAAAGTACCTTGCCTTCACATATGATGGAAAGCTCCCTTCTTCCATATCTAGACTCAAAAACCTTGTATACTTGATTGTCCATCGATACCACCTAACAAACATCGATTCCTCCACATCTTATATGCCGATAGAGATATGGAATATGCATGAATTGAGGCATCTTCAAGTCGTGGGAAGCGACTTGCCACACCCTGTTGATGGTGCTCAGCTGCCCAACCTCTTGACGCTGCTAGGTGTGAGTGATCGCAGTTGTACAAAGAAGGTTCTTCAGAGTATCCCAAATCTGGAAAAATTAGGTGTTCGGATTGTTTTACCACAGGGTGTTTCTGAAACCTTGCATATCTTTGATCACCTTGCCCTACTCTCTAGACTCAAATCATTCAAATGCATCGTGTCAAATCCCAGTCCTAGGTCTCAGCAGGTTCTTCTCTCGCCAGAGTCAGTTTTCCCATCTAGTCTTAGAAAGTTAACTTTGAGTGGGTGTGGATTTGCATGGAAAGACATGTCGTCAATGATTGGTCCTGCACGACCACATCTTCGAGTGTTGAAATTGCGATGCTATGCCTTTCAAGGCCCGGAGTGGGTGCTAGATGAAGATGAGTTCCCAAGTCTTGAGCATCTCCTACTTGAAGACACCGATCTTGTGCACTGGAGAATTGGCTATGCCTTTCCATTCCTTCATCGCCTAATCATTAGGCACTGCTACAAACTAGAAGGGATCATCAGTTATCATGATCATCGATATCATGATCCAGGAGAATTGTATCTACAAGCGATTGAGCTAGTTGACTGTAGCCATTCAATTTTGGCTTATGCGAAGCACATGCTGGAGGAGCAAAGGAAATGTGGTAATGAAAATTTTCAAGTTCATGTCTATTCTTCATTAGATGATGAGAAGCACTAGCCATCATTGACACCTTGGTCTTAGTTAAAAAGGTGGTAAGTCGGACACAATTTAATTTGAGTATTACAATTCTATATATCACAATATGAGTTTTTGTCTGTGTATACGTACATAGATTAATGAAATGCACAAGTATACTCCTGAATTAACAATTGATTAGCTTCAAGGTTCTGTATCATTTTCTTAGAGTAATATTTTAGAAACTTAGTTTACGTTTCAATATATTGCAACATTTATCTTATTTATATATCATATATTTTGATTATAAACATACTTTTATTTGTACCGCTCAGTCATGTATATCTTAAACTCAATAGAAGTTTGTAGTTACTAATTCATTTGGTTACATGTTAAATTAATACTAAGTAGTCTTAATAGTGGCGTGTCCTTAGTTGTGTAATCAAATGTAAAATAAGTAGATCTGCTGACAACTTTGTTGGTATCAGTTATTTCATCTTAACTGAACAAATGGTACTTAACACTTCTTCTTTCTTATGAGTAACTTTTTTTTGCACATGTGAGAAACCTCTGGAGATTTATAGGACTGCCATGAAGAGATTTAATAACAATATATCAATATATGTAGCAGTCAAAATAAAAAAGAAAATTGTATCAAATTAGATTGCTTTCGTCTTACTCCATACATGCCTTGTAGGTTTCAAGACGACCGCGGGTCAATGTTAGAGATTCTTCAATTCTCAGCTACGAATATTTAATGGAGACGGATTATCAGCAACCGTGTCAGAAATCTCCTATTCACAATAAAAGTTGGAATTTTGGAAGTTTTTAAATTCAAATTAAGAAAAAAAAGAAAAATAATTTTGTAACGTCAATTGCATTAACACTCCCTTAATGTGCCATTATGTGGCCCTTAATATTTTGACCATTTTTGTCTCCCATGAACACTATAAATAGGAGTGTCATATGGTCTTAGACACACACTCACTAGTTAGTTTGCATTTACGAAATATTTGTTTATATTGTTATGGGGCACTAGAGATAAGGACTGGTTCTTTGTCTTCCTATGAACGTGCTCACATATGAGGATGTCGGCGATGCCATTTGGATTTTATCTTGAAATTGTAATCAACCCCCAATACATGCACGAAGGGATGCAATCCCTTTCTCAAGACATCGTCTAGTGGCGTCACTCCTCTACATGTCAGTCGTTTTTTGTTTTAATTATTTTATGTCATATATCATATTATAAAATTATATGAGTTGTTTATTCCAAAACAATGATTTATTTAAATTTAGTGTAAAATCAAAATTTAACAACCTAAGAATGTGATGTGTGAATGTTGGTACGTTTTTCCATGATGTGTACACATTCAGCTTATAAGGGTGAGTTTGGCCTAGCGATTCGAAATACAATTATAGGAGAATTAATTGTACTAAAATTGATTATGGTAATAATTGATTATGATAAAAAATTAATTATAGAATAATTGCTTTTGTATAATAGCTTTTGTAAAAGTAACACTTTAGTTACTTCTAAAATAAGTTGATTTTTTGCTTCTTCAGATCCCAAAAGTGATTATAGTCTTGGGGGTCAATCACCATGAAAAACACGATTGAACATAAGTAATTTTTACAATCAGAGCCAAAAACTTCAAAAATCACATAGAGATGTAAAAGTGATTTTAAGAGCTCTAATCGTTGGGTCAAACTCAGCCTAAGTTGGCCTATTACAATTTAGTTTTCGTGATAAAAAATGATATATGACTATTAAAAAGAATAAATAATTTGTAAATAACAAGTTAAACTTTAAAAGATCAAATTGTGACCGCCCTTCTCAAGTTTGACCATAATGTGATATGAGCCGATGGTTTTGATCTTTAAAATTCTAAATTTTAAAACTATACGCTATTACGAAATTGGTGTATGTAGTCCTTGTCGGTAATTAAAGTTGTTATTATTCTCATGTTTGATTAATTGTATGAACAATGGTTTGGATGCAATTTCGTACATAGTAATTGAAGAATACTATACTGAAACCCATTAAGTGATTAAAGCCTATTTGAACGAGCATTTTATTTTGATGGTTAAATGAATTTACATATTATTATTAAAAATATTTCTGCAAGCCAAGAATTGGTATTGGAGTTCTTTACGTTTATTATGAAAAATAAAAGTTTGAATGCCGTAAAATATTTATCATTATAAACTAAATTAAACATTACTAACTGTAATTGGTTTCTTCAGGGATGAAGTAAATTAAGGATATATAAGATTATACTCTAATCTTTGAAAAGAACATCAGTGCTTTCTTAATTGTCACAGAATATAAATATATAATACATACATGTAAGAGATAAAGTTTGTAAAAATAAAACTTCTGTAATTGTGTTTTATGTGCTTCATGAATTAATTTAGTTTATTTGTGTAAGTTACATGTATATTATTATTTAATGGTGAATTGATTTCTTTAATAAATTAATGAAGCATTTGATCCTAATTAATAAATTGTATTATTTAATTAGACAATTATCCTAATAAATCGGATCGAATTCGAATTAAAATCATCCCCATAAACAACCGTAGATGTTCCCATGGAAAATTAGTACATGGGATAATTAAAAGTTCTAAATGTATAAAGGTCAAATCGAAGATTTTTGTAATAATATGGGGAGGTGAGTTATATTACACAATAATATACACACCAACTAATATGCTTTTTGTCGATCGAGATTTGTTTTCGAGTAGATGCCAAATCAAGAAAAATTATTAGAGAATATTTAAAATTTGAATTTCATTTTTTCAATGTACCCCATATTTAGGAGGGAAAAATATTTTTCACACCAAATTTTAGTCCAAAAAATATATTTGGTATCAATCTTTTAAAAGAAAACATATTTCATACCATGATTCATATATCTTGACACATTTAATTTTGCAGTTAATTTTTGGACGAAATTCAGCACATGCACGTTAAGTTGACAATGTGAGGGAAAATATGCACGTGTTTTAAATACCAACCATTATTAACGGACATTTAAGCGGAACGTGCAGAATTTCGTCCAAAAATTGACAGCAAAACTAAATATGTCAAGATGGTGTGAATAATGGTATGCAATATATTTTTTTCGAAAAGCTTGATATCAAATATATCTTTTGGACTAAAATTTGGTATCTAGACTCTAGAGTGTTTTTTCCTCCGAATTTAGTTAACATATATACATCATAATCATTTTAATTACTTGCTAAAGTATAAATAACTATAAATAATAACTAATTATAAAATACTAGTAATAAATCAGAACGAAAATAATTTGCTTTTTTTATAAAATTAAAGCTATTTATTAATTACCTTAATATGTGTGAAAACATGTAAAAGGACATATAATTTGGGACGGAGGGAGTAACATTTTTAAAGGATATTTGGGGAAGATGAAAGTGGTCACTCGTGACTAGTTATTGAATGCTTATTACTCTATTTGTTATTGAAAAAATTACTATATTATGTACTAATCCATCCATTTTTTTATTTGCCATTTTGGAGGATTGCACACATATTAAGAAATATAATAAATAGTCATTTTTTTAGGAAAAAAACCCTAAAATACCATTTTAATCAAATAATAACATAATTAAGTAGCATTAATTACAATCATTAACAAGAAGGGTAATATTGGTAGAAAAAAATTACATTGAAATCCTAAAACTACATATAAAAGTAAACCATGTTTTTTTTTGCCAAAGTGACAAATAAAAAAAAACGAAAGGAATACTAATTATGATAATCTACTTTCTAAATAGGCTAGCGATATAGTTAGAGCAATAATTATTGATGTCAGAGCATATCTTTTTATTTTACAATTTTACCCTTGTATATCAAATAATATGTTTGAAAGAATCTTCTCTCTCCTCAACTAATTGATTTGCTTCACAATATTCTGGGGAAACCATTCATCCGGCCAAAAACTTTCCATTCCAAAATTATCTTTCGTGCCTTTAAAATCTTTTCGTTCCTTCCAATCCTTTATATTTCTGCCCATATAAGCTTTTTATCAATGTAGTCTTGACATGATCAAAAATATTTTAGCAATATATATATATATATATCTTTTCTAAATAACCGTTAGTCTTATTTTTACATTCAATATATTCCCAAAACAAAAACAGAAAAGAGAACTGGAAAAAAAAAAAGAAAAAAGAAAAAAAAATTGATTACAGAAACTAATTGCTCAAATCCCTATATATTGCTGGTTCTAATTAATGAAGATTTGATGTGTTTTCTAAAAATAAAAAGAAATAAGCATGGTTACTGAGAAGTTCTAGTCTTAAATTAGGAACCCATTGAGAGTTGAGTATATGTAAGGAACCTCCTAAACATATGACACGTGGCGTTAGTGTTCAAGGCTATCTTTGACTGGTTCTACTAAAATAAAAGTAAAATAAAAAGAAAATTTAAAATTACACAAATGCCCTTAAACAAAATCAGTTCCTCAAACTAAAAATAACAGATCGCTTTTTTCTTCTTCTTTGTGCTTTGTATGATTCTATGCAATTCATCAATTTTCTATCCTCAAATCGAATTCTTAAAAATCTGGGTTTGCTCTAAATAACAAAATGACTTGGCGAACCTTTCCTAACCTTCTATACTTCATGCAGTTTCAAATTTCTATCTCAGGGGTAGATAGAAAATAAAAAAACTGTTTATCTAAATCTTAGCTATAAGACCCCATCAGTATCTATTGTTTGCTAATGTTACAGTTGCTTAACTTTATCATCAAAACAACACACACCCCTACCCCCCACCCCGCGGCATCTAGTGGTTAACCCTTAAAATCATAAAATGAAAAGAGAGATGGAATTCTTCCGGTGAGTTGATTGATTTGAGTTCTTCTTAAGATTGCTGATAGTTTCTAGAATGGTACTCGCGAGATTGTTTAAACTAATATCAATTGTTTTTATTGATAAACAGTCACAGTGATTTGAATTTTGATGATTTGTGATTTGAGATTTGAAAATTTGTCGTTCTAGATATTGAAAGAGATGATTTGATTTGGGATGGAAAAAATATATTGAAAGGTTAAATGTGTAATTTAGATATTATTATTTATTTAAAAATAAAAAAAAAAATAAGCTTAAACTCAATCACCTGTTCATCAGGTAGTTCATCTTTTTTTTCAATGGTTGAGATCAAAATCTCACATTTCATTATTAATCTAATGATAGAGAGATGGTTCCTGACATATACTCAACTCTAATGATACTAACCTAAGACTTGCCCTACTGAGAATACGTTAGATTAGGAAAGAGAAAGTGGAGAGAAGTTGTGCCTATTAATTTTTCAAAACTATTATAGCTTGTTTGGTTGTCAAGAAAGTGAGGAAAATTGTAGGAAAAGGAAAGGAAAGGAAAAAGAAAAGAAAGTAATTTTCCTCTACATGTTTGGTTGTGAAAAAAATTATTTTCTTGCAATTGTTTGATTGTTAAGAAAGTTTAGAAACATAATATTTTTGATAAATATTTTTGTTTGATTATGAATTGCATTTTCTTTGTTGATAAAAGATTGTATGAATAATCACGTTTACATTATATTAGCTTTATTATAAATTAATTTGACGCTATTCTATATGTTTAGTCATCGAATTTATATCAATCTTCAAAGTTAACAGGGGGTTATTGTCAAATTTCAAAGTTAACAGGGGGTTATCGATAATTTTTGGGTAAACGGGGTGCTTATGCGCCATTTTGTGGGGGTATAATTGTTATATGACTTGAGAGGGTAATTTTTTGCTAATAATAAATAAGCACAAAGGGACTTTCTTCGGTAAGAAAAATCACAAATGGAAGATTTTAATAGTAAGACAAAGTACAAGGGGTGTTTTGCAATTTACTGTCAAATTATCACAAGATTTTCCCATCAAATTGGTGGAGAAATTTTTTCTTCACAAAATTTTCCCGCAGGAAAGTTGAAGAAAAATAATAACTTAATTTTCTGCTATCCAAATTACAAATGGGAGAAAAAAAACTTACTTTCCTTCACTTTCCCGACAACCAAACAATACATTAAGTTTTCCGAACTGAACACATGGTAAATGATGGTAGATAAGTCATATTAAAAAGGGTTAATTGCAGGGACAACCCCTGTGATTTGGTAAATTTCGCATCCAATCCCTTCGGAGAATCATAATTACAGAGACCTCCCTTCAGGTTTGCAAAACCTTACAAAATCCTAACGGAGATGGACATAATACGTGAAATTACCCTCTTGTCCTCATCCATTTTAATTACTTCGACCTAACGTTTGCAAAACCTTACAAAATTTTATATTTGCATATTAGTCCCTAAACTTTAATAAAAATTCAATTTATATATAAAAAAAATATATAGTTTACTAATTATGCAAAATAAAAAAAAAATTATACAGTGTTATATATCATTTTCATATAATTTATTAATAGTAAAAAAACAATTTAATAGATAATTATGATTTTATTTTCGTATTTTATAATAAAATATTAATTAATTGTATTGTATTTAAGTAAGACATAAATGATTTTTATTGTTGGAAATATGAAATACTTATATATATATATATATATATATATATATATATATATATATATATATATATATGTATGTATGTTTTTAAGTCTTAACTGAACTAATTGCATATCATTTTTTTTAGAAAAACAAATCATTTAATTAATTAAAAATACTACATAGATAATTATTTTATTAAAAGGGTATTTGAATGAGTATTTTTAAATTTTGTGAAAATAATATTTATTGATTTTTATAGTTAAAGTTTTATAAATTCCAATACTATAAAATTTATCAATAGTATGTAAACAAGATTTATTTTAGTATTTTATAGTAAATATTATTTAATAGAATTGGATCTAATTAAGAACTAAATAAATAAATTATTCTTATTTTATTAAATGGGTATTTGAATGAGTATTATTTAATCTTAAGTATTTTTGCTGTCCAAATTATTTCCCTATTAATCTTAATTTGTATTTATTATCCTTGTAGTTAATTTTTTTTTCTAATTATGAAAACAAATTGAAATTATTAAAATTACGGTTTAGATATGGATAATTCTTAATATTTTTGCATTTTCATAATGATCCTTTTTATTTATCTTCAATTTTTCTTATGATTAACAATAATTTATTCACTTTTCTTTGTCATTTAATTTAAAACGTTATGAAGAAAATTGAAATTAATATCCACACAGAAATGAATAATTTTAAGTTTTACTTTTTCATTGATATTTATAACATTTACACCCAAACACAAACCACATTATTTCATTGAAACCCTTCACATGCAACAAACATAACAAGGGTATAATAGTCCATTAAAATAGCTAAAGTAATCGCAAGAGTAAAATGGGATTTTCAATAGAATTCGGTGATGACGTCAGCAAAAACTAATTGTGGACCGACGGATGTAATGTTTTGCAAACATTAGGGGAGGTTTTTGTTATTATGATGCGAAATGCACCAAACCATAGGCGAGGTCCCTGTTAATAACCTTATTAAAAAAAAGGAAAAAATACTTTTGATACCAAGCTTTAGTCCAAAAAACACATTTGGTACTAAGTTTTTTTGAAAAAATACATTTCATACCATAAGCACACAATCTTGACACATTTAACTTCGCCGTCAATTTTCGGACGAAGTTCAACATGTGCCGCTCATGTGCCCGTTAAGTTGACAATGTGAGGAAAAACATGCACGGGTTATAAAGACCCACAATTAACGGCATGTGCTGAATTCCGTCCGAAAATTGATGTCAAAAGTAAATGTGCCAAGATCATGTGAATCATGGTATAAAATGTGTTTTTCCGAAAAACTTTATATCAAATGTGTTTTTGGATTAAATTTGGTAACAAAAATGTTTTTCCGTCATTAAAAAAGTTGCTACCGCAGCAACAATTACTGCTCTGGCAAATAGTTGGGTATATTTGGATGGGCTTTGGCTAGGTTTCACGGGTCTCGGTTTAAACAAAATAATTTAAGTGGTTTCGATGAAACCTTTGAGACCTTATTTGGATGTGTTTTGGCTGTTGGATTTTGTAGTTTGAATAAGTTGAAACCCCACTTGGATTGAGTTTCGATGTTGGGGTTTAGAGAAAAAAGTAGGTGATAGATGTCAAATCAATGTCTTTTTTAGTGAGATTTGGGTGAAAAAGTAGGTGGTAGGTGTCAAATCAATATTGTATAGTTTTGAAGAGTTTGAGTAAGAGTTTCTAAATAAGTTTTTGATGATTTTATGGATTTAACGAAAACTCATGATAAAGGGTTTTGACTCGGTCTTTCAAAACCCACGAAGCCGGGAAAAACCAATCCACATACATCAAATACCCAAAAAGGTAAAACTATCGGAAAAGTGTATTTGTCAACTTAAAGTTGAAATTAATGAAAATGTGATGAAGAACCCTAGAAGCGTTAATTATGTGAGAGGACATATATGTTGCATAGCTGCACTAGGCATGGTCATATGTGCCTATGCATTAGGGGTAGTTTTGACCTTCTCCACTACGTAAACTGACGGAGTTAACTACAAGGATTCGATTGGGAATATTGGAGGGATGTCGATTTTTTTTCAAATCCTAATTAAGATGCTTGGAATAAGTAAATTAAGAAAAACGAAATTTAGATATGTTGATATTTGAGAAGAAATATTTTCTACTGGTATCATCACCCTTATTTGTTAAATTATTACGAGCAAAACGTACTAAATAATTAAATCCAAAATCATAAGACTATGTTTGTATTGTGGGTTTTATTATTTCTTTTAGAATACATGTGTGATAGAAATACTATAGGTCAACTATTTGACTGCACTTAACGTAATAATTAAGGAACTATTTATTTGAGATTATTGAACACACTTAATCTATAATAGTCGTCTTTATCTAATGTAATATATATTTGCCATTAAGTTAGAAGTCCCTAAATCACATTGCTATGAGACAACCCATTGATTGATCTCTGATGTCGTGATTTAAAACTAGTTCAAGAGTCATATAATCCATTTGAGATGAGACATCAATGAATTCAGTTAGACTCTCACAAATATGTATACTCCGATGAACTGGAGGACGCAGAGGTCCACGAGCATGGCTGCATAGTCTATATATATGAGTGGGTGGCTTATTGGGATGTCAAGTGTACTGAATATCCCAAATAGGAAATAACTCACCATGGAAGAACTTGTTTCATATCGTGGATAAATTTATTCATATTTACGATAGTGTACGAGGAACAATCTTTATTACTTGAGATGATATGGTTTATCTGATGCACGCACGTTTACACTTTGATATGAGTCCCGACTGAAAGACGATTATCAAAATGTCTATGTGGGTTCATGTTGGGTGTAAAGGAACATGTATGCATATTCATATCATCAAGAAATGATCCGTTGACCCGACTTGATAAGTTGGGAGCTTCTCATATGAATCTTTGTGAGAAACCAATTCCGATTAAACCATCGACCAAGGTACCTGCCAATCTTGTGAAAGTAGTTCATATGGATTAAGTCAAAGGAAATAGTTTCAAGAGCAAAATACATAGAGTCGAGACGAGTAAGAGAACGTATGAAAGTTTATACCCTTAGTCTCGACTGAAAGACCAACTAATGAAAGGATTGAGTCGTACATGAAAATTATAAATGAGAAGAAATGATCATTGAATTAATTTACAAGCGATTGGGCTCTATGGACTTGTGGCCAGACATCGACTTTAGAATGTGGGAGAATTTCTAAATTGGCAAGGATGCTAGTTTAGGAATGATCAAGTGACTTAGTGTTTCATTAATTTATTGGGTAAGTAATTACTCGATTAATTAAATAAATATTTAATTAAAAACCCACGCCTTATATGTGGTGGACCTACGGGTACACACCCAATACACATAAAGAGAAAATAAGAAAAAGAAGCAACGAGGCTCTGACCGTTTTGGTGGCGATATCTGATCCAATTAAATTGGATCAAGATAATTAAATTAAATAGGTTTTTTATTTAATAGCAAGAATTTATTAAATTAAATTAATTAAAATGAGAAGGATTAATTAAATGGACTATTTTAACTTTGAGTTTAAATAGGGTTCTAACTTAATTGATTAGGCCTTTAATTAAATGCAAGACATGTCTTCTAATTAAATAGGCCTAGCCCATTTAGGAAAAAAAGATTGGGACTTTTTAGTTAGATTCCTAAGGCCATCTCCAATGGTTTCCCGGGGCCATTCCCGGGCCAGCCCCCGAGTCAGTCCGGACTCTGGGTGATCATCTCCAGTGGTGGTCTCCATCACTCAATTTCTTTCAAAAAAATTTCTTCCCCACTCTCACCATTTTTATAATAGTTTTAATATTGATATTAATAATACTAATAATAATGATAGAACAATAATTATTACTATTATTTTAATAATATATTTAATATTGATATTAATAATACTCGGTACGATTTTCATCCATACCAAGACCTTCGATTTTGAGAAAAAGAACCTAACATTCGGTACGATTCGATACGGTACAGGACGGTCCGATATGATTTTTCCCACCAATCCATGTGGTGGTTGAAAGGATTCTTCCCACCAACTATGATATACATTTGGCCGAGGAAAGGATTCTTCCCACCAATCCATGTGGTGGTTGAAAGCACCAAGTTCTTTTTGCCTCTAAAACTATATATATGTATTGTAATTGTTTTGAATTACTACCGTTATCCTATCTCTAGCTTCAATCTCGGTCTCAATCCTTCCGTATAATTTTCTAAAAGTTGGCAGCGAAGATCCTCTTGCTCACTCAACTGTTCCAAAGTCAAAAGCAAGTCACAAAAAGACGATAATTTTTTACAATACATAAAATTGAAAAAAAGAAACTAAACCAAAAAAAAAAAAGAAACAGGGGAGTTCGGGAAAAGAATATTAAACAAGAGAAACAGGGGAGTGTGAAGTCTCTTCTCAAAAAAAAAAAAAAAAAGAAAAAAAAAGGGGAGCCTCTAATGAATTCAGACTTTCTCGAATCTTGGCCCTTCATGTAAGTCAGCAAGTGGTTTCTTCAAAAGTAAATTCCAGCATCTTTTCTTGGACCATTTATAAAAAAAACTACAAATTTAGGGGTAAATTATCCCCGAGTCGGCACACAACTGTGCAAAGGGATATTGTTGTTAAATATGTTTAAAACAATCTGTGTATATAAAATACTATAGAATATTTTATATTTCTAAGTACTATAGTAAATTATAAAATATTATGAAATACTTTATATTATAAAACTATAGTAAATTATTCCAACAGAATAATTATTTATAATTAACTCTAATTATAAACCTTAGTATAGTTTATTCTCGCAGAACAAACAAAATCAGAATTTAATAACAGTGTACTTACTGTAATAATTCTGAACCGTAAAATCGACCGAGGCTTGCAAATGCAATATCCTTAAGACAATATTTCTGGGCTGTCAAGGTGCAACAGTTCGTCCCAGTGGTCTCCCAAGATTCAACGGTCGGATACTTGTTTCTTTGCACTAAGAACAAGTCCACAGCGAACTTTAACAACTAGAATATTTAATTTGAGAGGAGAAAAATATAGAGAAGAATTTATAATTCTGCTTTGATTGCTTGAAAATGGGATGAGAGAATTGGCCAGATTCTCCCCCTATTTATAGCAGCAGAAGGGTTGTGCTGGAGGGTCACAACTATTCGGATTTAAACCAAACAGTGGTTTGGTCCGAACGGGTGCCACCCGTTCGGTTCAAAATCCGACCAGACACACCCTTTTATTCAAAAATTGGGCGGGCAAACGGATCCTTCTCAGACCTTCTAGAAGTGGGTCTCGCGGATCCTGTTCGGATCACATGCGGATCCTGTTTGGATCACATGCGGATCTTGTTCGGATCACACATGGATCCTAACTGGATCACATGCGGATCCTAATCGGATCACCCAAGGATCTTTATTAAAAATTTTAGACTTTAATAATTATTGGGCCCAGATATTACTCTAGGCCCACTCATACAAAAAGCCTTACAACTATGAAAGCTAGGTGCCCTTTTATAACAATTGTGTAGCTCAACTTTCTTCTTCTTTTCCATGTGGGATAGAGACACTTAACTTCTCTTCTCATTTTATTCATTTAAGGTGTAATAATTATGATGGCTAATTCAATTTAATTAACTATAACTAATTTAATTACACCAACAATCCCCCACAAATGAATGAAATTATTTTTCATATCTCGCGTCAAATATTCTTTTAGGAATAGTACTGCATCGAGATAGGTGAAATATTCCATCTTGAACCTTCCCTAGTTAGAATTTATCGGATTTACTTAGCCAATCAGTGAAATATTACATCTTGAACTGTCGGCTGTTTATGTAAACCAAAACAATAAACTTAACACAGCACTAAACCGATTTGTTAAGAGTTCTCGGTTGTGTTCGTTTTGACCCTGAACATTCTTGGGTTCTGCGAGTGCTTTAGAGAATTCCAGCCTTATAAGAATTCTCAACGAGCCGACCCAGCTCACACTTACATAGGTGACCGCATCCATCAAGAGTATCCTACTATACTCCACTTGTTCTTGACAAGATATAGACGTCATTAAAAGCATAAGCTTAACCTAATAAAACGCTGTAGGTTGCACTTTTTGCATCATAGGAATGAGCTAGAGTTGGACTCTAAAGTGCTCCACTTTTTAAGTTAACCAAGACTGGTTGTCCTATTGAACCTGGTCCGTGGGATCTCCAGTCGCCAGGTTAGGTTTCCGTACAAGGTAACTTAGTTATATTTTAGGCTTTTAAGCCCATTCCCCTCGACGCACATTCTACTCTCTCACCAGATAAACCTTTAGTAAACGGATCCGCGAGGTTATCTTTTGATTTCACAAAGTCAATGGAAATTATTCCATTTGAGAGTAAATGTCTTACGGTATTATGTCGACGACGAATGTGTCGTGATTTACCATTATACATAAAGTTATGAGCTCTATGTAATGCCGCCTGATTATCACAATGAATACATATAGCCGACACAGGTTTCGGCCATAGTGGAATATCTTCCAGAAAGTTATGAAGCCACTCAGCTTCTTCTCCAGCTTTATCTAAAGCTATAAACTCTGATTCCATAGTGGATCGAGCTATACAAGTTTGTTTGGAAGATTTCCAAGAAATAGCGGCTCCCCCCAGAGTAAATACATATCCGCTTGTGGATTTTGATTCCTCTGAATCAGAAATCCAATTTGCATCACTATATCCCTCAAGGACAGCTGGATATTTTCCATACTGTAATGCATATTTTGATGTATTTTTTAAGTATCCAAGCACTCTCTTCAGAGCGTTCCAATGTTCTTTGCTTGGATTGCTTGTGTACCTCTCAATTTATTGACTGAGTAAGCGATGTCTGGCCTCGTGCAATTCATGATATACATGAGACATCCAATGATACGAGCATACTCGTTTTGTGATACACTATCACCTTTATTCTTGTGTAAAACAAGAGATGGAATAAATGGATTATTTGTTCCCTTAATTCCATAGTTTTTAAATCTCTCAAGCACTTTATCTACATAATGTGACTGAGATAATTTAATCACATCCGGTGATCTTGTTATTTTAATTCCCAAAATAACATCCGCTTCACCGAGATCTTTCATATCGAAGTGTTTTGTTAATATTTTCTTTGCGGACTTAATGACCTCCATATTAGTCCCAAGTATTAACATATCGTCTACATATAAACATATTATGACAGTTGCTTGTCCAAATTGTTTAATATAGACACACTTGTCGCATTCATTGATTTGAAATCCATTTTTAACCATGACACTATCAAATTTTTCGTGCCATTGTTTAGGAGCTTGTTTAAGGCCATAAAGAGATCGAACAAGTTTACATACTTTGTTCTCTTTGCCTTTAACAATGAAACCCTCGGGTTGCTCCATATATATTTTCTCATTCAATTCTCCATTGAGGAAAGCGGTTTTAACATCCATTTGATGTATCTCTAGATTATATATAGCTGCTAAAGCTATTAATGTTCTAATGGATGTTATCCTAGTCACTGGTGAATAGGTGTCAAAGAAATCTATTCCCTCTTTTTGACTATAACCTTTGGCTACTAATCTAGCCTTATATTTATCAATTGAGCCATCGGGTTTTAGTTTCTTTTTAAATACCCATTTACATCCAATTGGCTTACTTCCCTTAGGAAGATCCGCCAACTCCCAAGTATTATTACTTAGAATGGACTGTAATTCACTGTCTATTGCCTCTTTCCAATAAGAGGCATCAGGAATAGACATGGCTTCAGTATATGTTTTTGGATCATCCTCTAACATATAAGTCAAGAAATCTGGTCCGAATGATTTAGCAATTTTAGCTCGCTTGCTTCTTCGGGGCTCTTCAGATTCTTCAGCAGTCTCTTTACTGATTTGAGAATTATTTTCCTTAGAAATTAATTCATATGGTCTTTTATGAGAAGTAACATCCGAGTTCTTCTTATGTGGAAATACATTCTCGAAGAATGTAGCATCACGTGATTCAATTATAGTATTTACTTGTATGTTGCTTACTTCAGATTTGAACACTAGAAATCTGTAAGCGCTACTATTTTCTGCATGACCTATATAGTAGCAATCCACGGTTTTTGGTCCAATTTTTGGTCCAACCTTTTCTTTCATAGGTTTTGGTACAGCTACCTTTGCCAAGCACCCCCACACTTTGAGGTATTTATAGCTTGGTTGTCTACATTTCCATAACTCATACGGAATGGTATCATTTTTCTTGTGCGGAACTCTATTTAATATATGATTAGCCATAAATAAAGCTTCCCCCCACAAGTTCCTAGGTAAACCTGAATTCAAAAGTAATACATTAATCATGTCTCTTAAGGTTCGGTTTTTCCTTTCGGCTACTCCATTTGATTGAGGTGAGTATGGTGCCGTTGTTTGGTGAATTATCCCCGAGTCGGCACACAACTGTGCAAAGGGATATTCATATTCACCACCTCTATCAGATCTAAGAATTTTTATCTTCTTATTTAATTGATTCTCTACTTCAGCCTTGTATCTTACAAAGGCATTTATTGCTTCATTTTTCTTATTCAGTAAGTAAACATAGCAATATCGTGTACAATCATCAATAAATGTGATGAAGTACTTTTTCCCTCCTCGAGTTGGAGTTGACTTGAGATTGCACAAGTCTGTGTGAATTAGCTCTAAAGGTTTTGAGCTCCTTTCCACTGAAGGGAAAGGTTGTTTCGCAAACTTTGCCTCAATGCAAATTTCACACTTATAAGTTTTATCAATATCAAATTTAGGAATTAATCCTAAGTTTGCTAACTTTTTCATTTTTCTAAAATTAATATGGCCTAATCTATCATGCCAAAGTAAAGTGGACTCAAGCAAGTAAGCAGAAGAATTATTATTATTAATAAATTTGTCGTTTTTGCCAATAACGGCTACATTAGCCTTAAATAGGCCATCACACACATATCCTTTGCCTACGTACATACCCCCTTTGGTCAGTACAAATTTATCTGACTCAAAGGCTAATCTAAAACCTTTCTTAGATAGGACAGATCCAGAAATTAAATTCTTCCTAATGTCTGGGACATGAAGAACTTCATTGAGAGTAACATCTTTTCCTGAGGTGAATTTGAGAACCACTGTGCCCTGTCCCTCCACCACGGAGTGAGCATTATTTCCCATGTACAGCTTCTCTTCATGATCAAACTTCTTGTATGAAGTGAACATGTTTATGTCAGAGCAAATGTGACGGGTAGCTCCAGTATCCACCCACCAGCCTTTGGTTTCACTTGTCAGGAATGCTTCAGCAACTGCAGATAAATGCATGTTATCAATGTCGGATGGAGCTAGGTTGATGCTAACATTTGCTTCATCCTTTGGCTGAGCACGGCTACGACAATCCTTTGCAAGGTGTCCATTTTTTCCACATGTGAAGCAAGCTCCATTGAACTTTCGCTTCTTGTTACCCTTGTGTCCTTTGTTGGAGGTATTGGCCTTACGCTTCTTGCTTTTCTTTGAGCCTTCTACGACGTGAACCTTAGCCCCTCCGAGCTGAGGCATAGCCACATAGTTACTGCTACCTTTGTCAGTATACCGATTGTTTTCTTCGGTTTTCAGATATTCTGTGAGATCTTGCAAATTCCACTTTGCAACTGATTTCTTGTGCCTCAAGTGATGCTTGAACCCCGTCCAACCAGGAGGAAGCTTGCCAATGATACAAGCAACCAGGTAAGACTCGCTAAGTTCATGTCCTTCGGCCAAGATGTCGTGAATCATATTCTGAAGTTCTTCCACTTGCTCATTCACAGTTTTACTGTCAACCATTCGATAAAATTGGAATTTATCCACCACGAATTTTCTGTAGCCTGCATCTTCAGTCTTAAACTTTTTGATTAAACCTTCCCACAAGAGTTTACTAGTCTTAAATTGACTATAAATCTTGTACAAAGATTCATCCAAATAGCTAAGAATGTAGTTTCGGCACATAAAATCCGAGTTATTCCAAGCTTTTAACACTAGTGCCATTTCTTCAAGTTCCTCCGGACTGGCTCCCTCCTTTGGCTTAGGTACCTCCTCGGTGAGAAATCTAGCCATGCTCAAGGATGTGATGTAAAAGTACATCTTATTTTGCCACGTTCCAAAGTCAGTCCCTTTGAACTTGAATGGTGGTATTGCCGGCGGAGCAGCAACTTTTGGCGTTTCAACTATTTCAGTGTTTGTTGCCATCTACACAGATGAATTAAACAGATTAAAGTTATTGTCTTAAGATTGTTGTTAAATATGTTTAAAACAATCTGTGTATATAAAATACTATAGAATATTTTATATTTCTAAGTACTATAGTAAATTATAAAATATTATGAAATACTTTATATTATAAAACTATAGTAAATTATTCCAACAGAATAATTATTTATAATTAACTCTAATTATAAACCTTAGTATAGTTTATTCTCGCAGAACAAACAAAATCAGAATTTAATAACAGTGTACTTACTGTAATAATTCTGAACCGTAAAATCGACCGAGGCTTGCAAATGCAATATCCTTAAGACAATATTTCTGGGCTGTCAAGGTGCAACAGTTCGTCCCAGTGGTCTCCCAAGATTCAACGGTCGGATACTTGTTTCTTTGCACTAAGAACAAGTCCACAGCGAACTTTAACAACTAGAATATTTAATTTGAGAGGAGAAAAATATAGAGAAGAATTTATAATTCTGCTTTGATTGCTTGAAAATGGGATGAGAGAATTGGCCAGATTCTCCCCCTATTTATAGCAGCAGAAGGGTTGTGCTGGAGGGTCACAACTATTCGGATTTAAACCAAACAGTGGTTTGGTCCGAACGGGTGCCACCCGTTCGGTTCAAAATCCGACCAGACACACCCTTTTATTCAAAAATTGGGCGGGCAAACGGATCCTTCTCAGACCTTCTAGAAGTGGGTCTCGCGGATCCTGTTCGGATCACATGCGGATCTTGTTCGGATCACACATGGATCCTAACTGGATCACATGCGGATCCTAATCGGATCACCCAAGGATCTTTATTAAAAATTTTAGACTTTAATAATTATTGGGCCCAGATATTACTCTAGGCCCACTCATACAAAAAGCCTTACAACTATGAAAGCTAGGTGCCCTTTTATAACAATTGTGTAGCTCAACTTTCTTCTTCTTTTCCATGTGGGATAGAGACACTTAACTTCTCTTCTCATTTTATTCATTTAAGGTGTAATAATTATGATGGCTAATTCAATTTAATTAACTATAACTAATTTAATTACACCAACACAAAATACACCACGTGTTAAGCTAAACCTGTAAAAAACTACACTGTAAAATTTTTATTGCGCCAAACTTCATAGTATTTTCGTAAACCCCAATATGTAAAAAATAGGTCGTTCTGGATTGACATATTTCAAGAAACCATTTCTAAAAGACTTCAAGTTGGTCCCTACAACTTCATGTGATATATTTTAAAAATTATTTCTCGAAATTTGTCGATAAAAAACGACCTATTTTTTATAAATTGGGTGTTTTTTGCAGTGTTTTTGAAAACACGAGAAAGTTTGGCGCAGTAAAAAATTTACAGAATAATTTATTGCCGATTTAGCATATCACAGGGGATTTTCCCCACAAATTTAAGTACAATTTTTTTCTTTGAATAGCTCCGCCAATGGCGATGGAAGTGAAATAATATTTTTCTTGTATCATGCCATAAAATTGATTTATCACCTAAATAGTATTTAGGATTGCGTAATTATAGTGTGATTTTGGTGTCTCAAACGCCCATAACATAGTTCACTTTCAGTTAATTTAACATGTGGCAATAGGAGCATGACACAAAATTGGCACAGAAAAATCTCACAAAATAGTGATAATATTTAATATTTTATCATATTGTCAGTAAAATTTAATTTTTTCGTATTTATTTAAAAATAATTATCTATAGTTACTTGACAACAATAGCATTCAATATTTCACTTTAATTGATGCTTTCCGCGATAACATACTATCACATATTAATATACAACTTTTACTCTCTCCATTCCAAAACAAATGTCGTTTTAGAGATTTTTTTTCCTGTTTCAAATTAATTGTCGCTTTAGGATTCCAATACATCATTAATAACATATCTTTCAATTTTACCCTTATTTATTGATTTGTTTTTTTTTTCTCCCTCTCTTCTACTTTAACCAATTATTCTCTCTCCTCTAACCAAATAAATAGGGATATTTTAAGTATGAATTAAACTTTTTTCTAAACTCAAGACTAATTATTAACTTCCTTAATACCTTTGCAAATCTATAAAAGGACAACGAATATAATGGCCATTAAAAATGATAGTTGTAGGATCTCAAGCGCTTTATCACTGCACCAAAAGCAATTGATGTTAGTGATGGCGCAACTATTAATCTTTAACCCAAGGTTGATTCCTGTAGGGTCCTCGCCTACAGTTCACAACGGCAGCGCAGAGCCCCACACTAAGCGGTGGACGGACATGAGGGGCTTCGCAAGAATTCACGTGGATCCTCGGGTCTCCTCCGTGAACCTCGGCAAGTTGGGCTGCCAGACTTCGATGTAGCAAGCGCCACAGTGAATTCGTAAAGGTGACTGCTGGAACCCCATAAATCCCAACAATCTACCCCCCCCCAGCGGCACCCGGGAGGATTCGAACCTGCAACCTCGCTCTGATACCAGTTGTAGGATCTCAAGCGTTTTACCACTGCACCAAAAGCAATTGCTGTTAGTGATGGCGCAACTATTAATCTTTAACCCAAGGTTGATTCATGTAGGGTCCTCGCCTACAGTTCACAACGGCAGCGCAGAGCCCCACACTAAGCGGTGGACGGACATGAGGGGCTTCGCAAGAATTCACGTGGATCCTCGAGTCTCCTCCGTGAACCTCGGCAAGTTGGGCTGCCAGACTCCGATGTAGCAAGCGCCACAGCGAATCCATAAGGGTGACTGCTGGAACCCCATAAATCCCAACAATGATAAATAAATAATAATGTGGTGTCACTGTCCGTCCATATATCTAAAAATATTCAAGATATTGCCCTGTGTTATACGAAACCTAAACAAAACTATCCGATATATTTTTTTTTTGCAATAAAATTTCTTGTACTTTTAAAAAACCTGACATAAAACATATATAATACTCATTAGTTACTATAATTTTTAAATGAATTGACTAAATTACCCCTAAATATATTATTGACTTTGCCTTGAAAAATGATAATGCTTTACTATTATTTTTTTTTGGTTTCCTAAGGGTTTAATCCCTTTCGAGGCGCGTCAGGCACATAAAGTGGGGACCTCTACCAACAGGGATTCGATTCTGAGTCCGCTACTTTGTAGTGACTAGTCCCTTCCACTAGACCAATCACCTGTTGGTATACTTTACTATTATTTAATAGTAGTAGCTATTAAAGTAACATGGGGAAGTCTTAGATTAGGATTAATTGTGTTGAGTACATGTTAGGAACCTCCCTCTCTACCATTGGATAAAAAATGAGATCTGATATTTTGATCTCAACCTTTAAAATAAAGGATGGACTACCTGGTTAATAGGTGATTGAGTTGAACATATTTTTTTTTTAATTTTTTAAATAAATAATAATTATCTAAAATATACATTTACCCTTTCATTATTTTTTCTTTCATCCAAACGTAAATTTCCCCAATTATCCAGCCATCTCCCAAATTTCCCAAACTATATATCTCACAACCCAACTCACCGCCCACCACCCACCGCCATATTGAGTGGTGGCTGCCATTGGCATGCCACAAGCCCTTTTCTTTTTCATAGAATTACCTCCGAACCCAAAGCCCCTCTGTTTTCTCTCTGTCGATCCCACAACATCAGCAGAATGAGAACATACTAAGGAGAAATTTTCAATAAATCATCGCCATCGAAGAAGAACAATAAGTTCCAATAATTGATTTCTAAGACAAGTTTAAGAATTCCTTTTAACATATGCAGAATGGGAACATACTAAGGAGAAATTTTCAATCTATAATTGAGCAAATGGTTTTCTTTAAGATCTCTGAGGGGAGATTTTGATGAATTTCATAAAATTGTTCTATCACTAAATAAAATTAGCAGACCACTTTTTATTTTTTAATTTGAGGGAAATCTATTTGTTTTTTTATTTAATATTTAGGGAGATTCTAATAAAGGGTATTTATGGAATTTTGAATTTTTTTTATTTTACTTTTATTTTAATAGTATTTTTGAAACTCTAACGCCATGTGTCATAAGCTTAGGAGGTTCCTTACATATACCCAACTCAATGGGTTCCTAACTTAAGACTAGACCAAGTAACATCCGATTCCAGTTGTTAAATTATGTAGCTTGAATTCTATTGGTTTTTTTTTTTTGATAAATAAATTTCATACCAAGCTTAATAAAAAGGTTCAACAAAGTCAAAAAGAGGTACACCTCCATCACAACAAACATTGAGAGGAATTAAAGAAAACGGAATACAAGTTAACCAATCCGACCAACCGGAGTTAAAAGCCCAAGCGGCAAGGTTGTGGGCGGCAAAATTTGAGTTTCGTGGTGAGAACTTGAACTTCCATTTAGGCCAACAAGTCCAAAATTTCCGGATTTCAATAATGAGTCCACAAGCGGACCAATCAGGCACTTTCCACGAATTGGAGATTTCAAAAATAGCTTGGAGGCAATCATTTTCAATACAAATCTCATGAATCCGCCACTTGATGAGAAGCGAACATGCAATGTGGATCGAGAGGACCTCGGCCGCTAACGGAGATAAACATGGTTGCTTAGAGGAGGTGGCAAAGAGAATGGAGCCCTTGGAGTTGCGGACAATGACCGCAATCGAAGCAAAGCCGTCTTTAAAAGACGCATCCGTGTTCACCTTTAACAAACCAAAAGGTGGGGGAGACCAAGAAAGACCAATAGAATCCGCCTTAGAAGTGATAACGAGGCTCTTTTGAGCAAAGAAATGTTCTGAAGCCTTCTTCTCAATAGATTTAATAAAAGGAACAAGCTCGAGCACTGCTTTATTATGAAGCACCGAATTGCGATAAGTCCAAATAGATTCCATGAGCACGGCCGAGAAAATGAGGAATTCCAACCGATCCACATCAACCGGAAACTTCCGCGATTTGGGGTTAAGCAAATCATTAAGCAACTCGATAAGCGGTTCAACACTAAATGAGTCAATATGAACGGACCATTTAGATTTGAACCACACGGCTTTTGCAAAAGGACACCGGAGGAAAATATGATCAATAGATTCTTCTTCCATATCACAAATAGGTTCTATTGGTTAGATATTGTATACTTTTAAAACTGTATTATTCTATTATATGGTTATTATTCTATTAAGATTGCCATTGATATTTACGCCCCCTCGCCCCCTCCCTCAGAATTAGGCGATTTTACAGCCAGATCTGCTTACTCTATTCTTTTTGTTCATTTGACAGAGGAACCAAAAAGTAACGCAACCAAAAACTGCCAGATCGAAGCCTCTAAATCTGGAAACATGGCTCACGAAGCTCTGGTTTCTCTAAATCTGATGATTGAGAGCTTTCTAAATATTTTTCTTCCCATCCCAGAAACAGAATCAGTCCACGAAGAAGTATGGTCCTTAAAATCAATTCTGGAATTGGATCATTTCAAAGAGAGCGAGAGATTAGTTGTTTTGAAAAGAGAGATCCTGGAGATAATACCTAAATTCAGAGATCTACTCCAAGACCATATAAACAAATGTGTACTATTTTTTCCAGAATCTCAAAGTCTCTATGGTGATGGGAGTAGTAACGAATTTTTCTTCTCCCTAAATTTGGAGGAAGTCAAAAAAGAAATTAGATCCTTTGCGAAAACGATTAGTAAAATCCAAAATGAGTTCAACCCAAAATTTCTGGAAACAATCAACAAGGTGTCACCAATTGTTGATCTTGATCTTGATGAAGTTTTTGTTTATCAAGATCTGGTGATTCAGAGCTTTCTAAATATGCCATGCTTCAAGAACTTTCATTTCATCCGAGAAATAGAAAGAGTCCAAATTGAAATACGGGGCTTAAAATCACTTTTGGAATTGCATAAAAGTAGGATCAAAGAGAGCGAGAGCTTCAATGTTGTAAAAGTAGAGATCGTGAAAGCAATCCTTAAACGCAACTACCTACTCGAAGACTATATAAACAAATGGCAACTACTATTTTCAGAATCTCAAAGCCTCCATGATGAGAGTATGTCAGAATTGATCTTCTGCCGAGATTTGGAGAAAGTTAGAAAAGAAATGATTTCCTTAGTGGAAACCATGAAGAGAATCAACAAGGAGTACAATGCAAAAGATCTGGAAATATTCAACAAGGAGTCACCACTTGCTAATGAAGATTTTGATGGAAACATAAAAGATATGTTGGGAGTATATGGTGTAGGCCTACAACTACTAATTCATGAAGTACTTATGGTTAGACCCTCTCCCAAGCACAAAATTATTTTTGTAGTGGGTATGGCGGGTATCGGTAAAACTACTCTTGTCAAAACACTTTATAATAGTACAAATATTTCAGATTATTTTGACATTCGTGGATTTATCAGAGTTGGACATGATTATCATCTAAAAGATATTTTGCTAGATCTTCTGGTTTGCTTGTCCCCTAATTATAATAAAATTTTAGGAATAGAAAAGAGTGAGAATGAATTGAAACTGCAGATAGACAAATTTTTGATGGGTAGAAAATATTTGATTGTGTTTGATGATGTATGGGATATTGACTTTTGGTATGATATTTCGATGGTCTTTCCATATGTGAAAAACGGAAGCACAATAATCTTTACAACTCGGTTGTCAGGTCTGTCTATTTTAGTTGAATCCGATTATGTTTACGAGATTCCCTTCCTGAATGAAGAAAAAAGTTGGAATCTTTTCTGCAGCAAGGTATTTGTTGAAGACCTCTGCCCTCCCGAACTCGAGAAAGTTGGAAAGAATATTATCAAAAAATGTGGAGGACATCCTCTTGGAATAATCTCGATTGCAAACATCCTATCCAAAGCCGAGAAGACGCTTGATTATTGGGAAAAGATAGCCAAGAATGAGAATTTGCTTGCCTTATTTACAGAGGAAGGGTTACACATGTCAGAGACACTATTTTTGAGTTACAAGCATTTGCCTCCGCATTTAAAAGAGTGTTGTCTCTATTTTGGAGTTTTTCCTCTAAATCATGAGATCTCTGTCTCCAAACTCGTCAAATTGTGGGTTGGTGAGGGGTTAGTCGAAGCAAAGTACTACCAAACTTTTGAAGATACAGCACGGAAGTATTTGGAAGATCTTGTTTCCCATAATATTGTTTTAGTCTACCAACAGAGCTCCAGTGGTAGAACTAAAACCTGCAGTACCCATTATTTCTTTTGGCATCTTTTGGTACGAGAGGCTGCTAACAAAAAGATTTTTCATCTCATAAATAGTTATCCCAGTACGTTTTCAGACGATATACATTGTCAGCGTCGGTTGTGCATTCATAGGAACGTTCTTCTTGGCTTCAAACATGTTTCTGAATCGATAGAATCAGTTTCAAATGTGCGTTCTTTTCTTTGTACTGGTCCAGAACATCCATATCCGGTATCAATAGGTTCAAGTTTGACGTCTATGAAGGTGATAGATACTCTTACAATCCGTTTAAACAAGTTCCCGATTGGAATATTGGAGTTAGTTGAGTTAAAGTTCCTTGCCTTCACATATGATGGAAAGCTCCCTTCTTCCATATCTAAACTCAAAAATCTTATATATTTGATTGTCCATCGATACCACCTGACAATCATCAATTCCTCTCCATCTTACATGCCAATAGAAATATGGAATATGCAAGAACTGAGACATCTTCAAGTCATGGGAAGCGACTTGCCACATCCAATTGATGGTGCTCAGTTACCCAACCTCTTGACGCTGCTAGGTGTGAGTGATCGCAGTTGTACAAAGGAGGTCCTTCAAAGTATCCCAAATCTAGAAAAATTAGGTGTTCGAATTGTTTTATCACAGGGTGTTTCTAAAATCTTGCATATCTTTGATCACCTTGCCCTGCTCTCTAGACTCATATCATTCAAATGCATCGTGTCAAATCCCAATCCTAAGTCTCAACAAGGTCTTCTCTTTCCAAAGTCAGTTTTCCCGTCTAGTCTTACAAAGTTAACTTTGAGTGGGTGTGGATTTGCATGGGAACACATGTCAATAATTGGTGGACTAAAAAATCTTCTAGTGTTGAAATTGCGATGCTATGCCTTTCAAGGCCTGGAGTGGGTGGTAGATAAAGAGGAGTTCCCAAAACTTGAACATCTCCTACTTGAAGACACCGATCTGGTGCACTGGAGAGTTGGCTATGCCTTCCCATACCTTAGGCGCCTAATCCTTAGGCACTGCTACAAACTAAAAGAGATCATTTATCCTGATCCAAGAGAATGGAGTCTAAGAGCGATTGAGCTAGTTGACTGCAACCCTTCAATCGTGGCTTCTGCGAAGCACATGCTAGAGGTACAAGCACAAAGGATATGGGTTAATGAAACTTTTCAACTTCAGGTCCATTCTTCATCAGATGATAAGAAACATTAGCCATCATTGACACCTTAGTTTTAGTTAAAAATGTGGTAAGTCGGACACAATTTAATTTAAGTATTGTCCTTAATTAACAGTTGATTAGCTTCAAGGTTCTTTAGTAAGTTTTTATAGTAATATTTTAGAAACTTAGTTTACGTTTCAGTTTCTGTATAATGCTACATTTCTCTTATTTATATAACTTGATTATAAAACATACTTTTATTTCTACCCGCTTAGTCATGTATATCCTAAACTCAGTAGCATTTGAAGTCATAAAAGTTTGTTGTTATTCATTCATTTGGTTACATGTTAAATTAACACTAAGTAGTAGTCTTAATAGTGGCATGTACTTTGTTGTGTAATCAAATGGAAAATAAGTAGATCTGCTGACAAATTTGTTGGCATCAGTTATTTCATCTGAACACGTGAGAAACCTCTGGAGATTTTTAGGACAGCCATAAAGTGATTTAATAACAATAAATCAATATATGTAGCAGCAAAATCAAAAAGAAAAAATTAGATTGGAGAATGAGCTTGAAACTTTCGTCTAACTCCATGTATACATGCCTTATTTACGGATTATCAGCAACCGTGTCAGAAATCTCCAATTCACAATAAAGGTTGGAATTTTAGAAATTTTTAAACTTCAAAATAAGAAATAAATTTGATAATAATTTTATAACGTGAATTGCATTAACACCCCCTTAAATCTTAATGTGACATTATGTGGCCCTTATTATTTTGACCATTAATCTCTCATGAACACTATAAATAGGAGTATCATACGGTCTTAGACACACACTCACTAGTTAGATTGCATTCGTGAAATATTTTTTATATTGTTATTGGACACTGGAGATAAGAATTGGTTTTTTGTCCACCTGTAAACGTGCTCGCAGATAAAAATGCCGACGATGCCTTTTAGATTTTATCTTGGGATTGTAATCAACCCTCAATACCTGCACGATGGGATGCAATTTCTTTCTTAGGACATCGTCTAGTGGCGTGACTTCTCTACAACATGTCAGTTGTTTTATGTTATAATTATTATATATATATATATATATATATATATATATATATATATATATATATATATATGTATATATATATATATATATATATATATATATATATATATATGTATGTATGTATGTATGCAGGGTCGGCCCAAGGGTTTTGGGGGCCCTAGGCGAAATAAAAAATCGGGGTCCCTATATAATTTTTTTCTTGTTCTTTTAGACGCAAAAGTGTATTAAATTTTCATATTCTAATTCTTCTATCGTATCTTCTTCTATAGACAAAATAGTCAAGTACTTAATATTTCTTGTGTTATAATAATTTTTTCTCATCGATTCAGTAAGGAAAAACTAAGTAAGCAACATAAAGAAAATCTAAATGTAAATTTGAAATAGACAAAAATAGTATAAATCCACTATTATATGCTTTTAAATACCTTTGTAGAAAAAATTATCCCAATTCAGCAATTCCCAATTAAAGGTGTTCAAAACTGATTTTAGTTTGAAAAAAATTTACTATTTCAATTTTAGGACACAAAACCAAAATAATAAGAAAGAGAGGAAGAAGATGAGAAAAATATTAGAGAAATAGTGTTGAATAAGATCACGAATCTAAGAAGCATATATATATATATTTATAGAATTAATAAATTGGTAATATTTTCTTGTGGGCAGTGAGTATTAATGGAAAAGAAACGGCTCTGCTCTAGATGCTATATTCTAATTATTTTTTTTTTTTATTATGTTGGATAAGGGCTTAGAAATTAGTTGGGCAATTGGGCTCAATTTACAGAAACAAAAATCAACAGCAAGTTGGACCCTTAACAATTAATATAGCAGGCTGCTGGGGGAAGGGGCCCTAGGCAAAAGCCCGAGTTGCCTATGGGCTGGGCCGGCACTGTATGTATGTATGTATAAATAAATTTTATGAGTTGTTTATTTCAAAACTATGATTTAGCATAAAATCAAAATTTTACAACATAAGGATGTGATGTGTGAATGCTGGTATGTTTTTCCATGATGTATACACATTCAGTTTATAACTTGGCCTATTACAATTTAGTTTAATTTCGTGATAAAAAATGATATCTGACAATTAAAAAGAATAAATAATTTGTAAATAACACGTCAAACTTTATTAAAAGATCAAATTTTGACTGCTCTTCTCAAGTTTGACCTTAGTCATGTGATATGTGCCTAAGGTTTTAATTTTTAAATTCCAAATTTTGAAACTATACTCTATTACGAAATTTCAGTCATTAAAGTTGTTATTATTCTCATGTGTGATTAATTGTATGAACAATGGCTTGGATGCAATTTCGTACATTGTAATTGAAGAATACTATACTGAAACCCATCATTTTATTTTGATGGTTAAATGAATTTACATTTTATTATTAAAAATATTTCTGCAAGCCAAGAATTGGTACTGGAGTTCTTTAAGTTTATTATGAAAAATAAAATTTTGAATGCCATATATAAAACATTTATCCTTATATACTAAATTAAACATTACTAACCGTAATTGATTTCTTCAAGGTCCTCAAGGATGAAGTAAATTAAGGATATATAAAATTATACTCTAATCTCTGAAAAGCACATTAGTGCTTTCTTAATTGTCACAAAATATAAATATATAATACATACATGTAAGAGATAAAGTTTGTAAAAATAAAAGAGAGAATTTCATTTTTGGTACACAGTTATAGGTCAATTCTCACTTTTGGTACACAGCTTTATGTGTCCAACATATTTGGTACACCTCTTTAACAAAGTTCGACACATTTGATACAACCGTTAAATAAATTGCAAAATCACCGTTAATTCGATCACGTGACATCACGTGCCCGTTAGTTCGACACATTTGGTACACCTCTTTTACAAACAAACAAACAAAAAAATTGATAAACTTTTATAAAAATTATCATATGTATTTATTATATTTATCATATCATATTTATATAATGATAAAAATATGTATTTATTATTTATATGACATGTAAAATATAATAAACTATATAATGTCATTTATAGTTTAATTTTGGAAGAATAATAAAATATAATAAAAAAGTTTATCAAGTTTCAATTTTTAAAAATTATTTATAAAAATAATTTATTATTTATAAAAAATTATTAAATAATATGTATTTATTATTTATATGACATGTAAAATATAATAAACTATATAATGTAATTTATAGTTTAATATTGGAAGAAGAATAAAATATAATAAAAAAGTTTATCAAGTTTCAATTTTTAAAAAGTTATTAATAAAAATAGTTTATTATTTTTATAGTTTATTACTCATAAAAATTATTAAAAAATATGTATTTATTATTTATATGACATGTAAAATATAATAAACTATATAATGTCATTTATAGTTTAATATTGCAAGAAGAATAAAATATAATAAACAAGTTACTTTAATATATCTTATTTATAAAAATTATTAAAAAATACGTATTTATTATTTATATGACATGTAAAATATAATAAACTATAATGTCATTTATAGTTTAATATTGGAAGAAGAATAAAATATAATAAAAAAGTTTATCAAGTTTCAGTTTTTTTTTTTTTTGTAAAAGAGGTGTACCAAATGTGTCGAACTAACGGGCACGTGATGTCACGTGATCGAATTAACGGCCATTTTGCAATTTATTTAACGGTTATACCAAATGTGTCGAACTTTGTTAAAGAGATGTACCAAATGTGTTGGACACATAAATCTGTGTACCAAAAGTGGGAATTGACTTATAGCTGTGTACCAAATATTGCAAAACCGTTTAATAAATTGCATTTTTGGTACACTGAAAGTGGGAATTGACCTATAGCTGTGTCCTGATTCTGCGGACCAATGAAAGTTAAGGGACCAGTGAAAGTTAAGGGACCAAAAATGCTTGCTGAGGAACTAAGTGACCTGATTCTGCGGACCACTGAAAGTTAAGGGACATAAATTGCTTGCTGAAAAATTAAGTGTCCTGATCTGCATACCAGTGAAAGTTAAGGGACGTAATTGCTTGCTGAAAAATTAAGTGTCCTAATTCTGCGGACTAGTGAAAGTTAAGGAACGTAAATTGCTTGCTGGAAAATTAAGTGTCCTAATTCTGCAGACTAGTGAAAGTTAGGGGACGTAAACTGCTATTTTACTGTACTAAGTTAGGTCAACTGTTTGACTGCATATAATGTAATAATTAAGGAACTATTTATTTGAAATTATTGAACGCACTTACTCTATATTAGTCGTCTTTATCTTATGTAATATATATTTAACATTAAGTTTGAAATGCCTAAATAACTGTGTTATGAGACAATCCATTGTTTGATCACTGAGGTCGTAATTTAAAAATAGTTCAAGAGTCATATAATTCATTTGAGATGAGATATCAATGAATTCAGTTTGACTCTCACGAATATGTATAATTTGATGAGTTGGGGGACTTAGGGGTCCATAAGCATGATTGCATAGTCGATATACATTAGTGGGTGGTTTATTGGGATGACAAGTGCACTATATATCCCAAATAGGAAACAACTCACCATGGAAGAACTTGTTGCAGATCGAGGGTAAATTTATTCATATTTAAGATAGTGTACGAGGAACGATCTTTATTAGGTTTATCTGATACACAAACTTTTACACTTTGATATGAGTCCAGACTGACTGGTGATTATCAAATTGTCTATGTGGGTTTATGTTGGGTGTTAATGAACATGTATGCATATTCATATCATCAAGAAATGACCAATTGACCCGACTTGATAAATTGGGAGCTTCTCCTATGAATCTTCGTGAGAAACCAATTCCGATAAAATTATCGACCGAGGTACCTGCCGATCTTGTGAAAGTAGTTTATAAGGATTAAGTCAAAGGAAATAGTTTAAGACCAAAATACATAGAGTCGAGACGAGTAAGAGAACATTTGAAAGTATATACCCTTAGTCTCGACTGAAAGACCAACTAATGAAAGAATTGAGTCGTACATGAAAATTGTAAATGAGAAGAAATGTTCATTGAATTAATTAAACAAGTGATCGGGCTCTACGAGCTTGTGGCCTGACATCAACTGTAGAGTGTGGAAGAATTTTTAAATTGGCAAAGGTGCTAGTTTAGAAATGATCAATTGACATAATGTTTAATTAATTTAATGGGTAAGTAATTACTCAATTAATTAAATGAATTAAGAACCCACGACTTATATGTGGTGAACCTAGGTATACACACCCAATACACATAAAGCAAAACAAGAAAACGAAGCAATGAGGCTCTAACCGTTTTGGTGGCGAGATGTGTCCAATTAGATTGGATCAAGATAATTAAATTAAATTAGTTCTTAACTTAATAGCAAGAATTAACTAAATTAAATTAATTAAAAAGAGTAGGATTAATTAAATGGACTATTTTAACTTTGAGTTTAAATAGGGCTCTAACTTAATTGATTAGGCCTTTACTTAAATGCAAGACTTGTCTTTTAATTAAATAGGCCTAGCCCATTTAGGAAAAAAAAGACTAGGACTTCTTAGTTATTCCTAAAAAATCTAGGATTGGAGGAATCTATAAATAAGTTTTGATTTGATCAATTCTTGCACAGGATTACATAATAAAATGCAGATATGGGTCTCGAGATCTGCGAATTAGGGAAAATACTTAGTTAGAGTTGTGCTGACGGAACCTCCTCCGAAAATAAATTAAAATACGAACAAAACAAAGCAGGGCAATTACGCCGTGATTTGGTTATAGTCTGCAAATTCCATTAGGCAAACGCCAACTTAAATAAATTAACCTAGTAGTGGCTTAGTAGGGAAAAAAGATTAAAAAAAAAAAAAGAACGCACATAAATCTAAACCTATGTTAGGTGATGATGGATAGTTAAATATTGCGGAAATTGCACTACTAGCCCCACGACGTTGTTGTTCTCATACTATATAACATTGTATTTTTTGTTGCTAGAATTTTAAAATATTTTACACTTTTTGTTACTGTATTTTGTAAAATCAAAAATGCGTTCATATTAGACAAAAATCAATAGATAAATAATATTTGTTGAGACCAAATGCATGTATGTACAATATGGTTAAACGAATCGACACTAAACATGCAAAATATTTTAATAATTGAGGATCGACAAAAAGTACAATTCTATAGATACGAGATAAAAATTACTAAGAGTCCAATCCTAAGGAACTAAAAATACAAATTTGCATTGACTAATTTACACCAAATAATAATCATAAGAAACATTTTTTTCTCCTTTCAATTTTGCATGTCTCCTATTGGCCATCTTTTCAAGTTCTATAAAAACCTTGTGCTAGCTCATTTATCAAACAACGTTCATTTCTTCAACACAATCTTCAGAACTAAGAAAAATGAGTCTCAAAACCACATTGATAACCACTCTTTTCATCTCCATGAACCTTCTTTTCTACGTTCTTGCCACAAATATTTCACCTTTATCACCGACACCATTTCACGGAGGCAACTCTGGCAACGCCACTGTAGGTCTAACGCACGCTACTTGTCCAATAGATGCCGTGAAACAAGGCATATGCGCAAAGGTACTCAGTGGATTGGTGGGAGTAGTGGTTGGAACCCCTCCCATCGCCCCTTGCTGCACTGTGCTGGAGGGGCTGGTGGATCTCGAGGCGGCGGTGTGCCTTTGCACTCTCATTAAGGCAAATGTGCTCGGGATTAGTTTGAATGTCCTAGTTTCTCTGAGCTTATTGCTTAATGTGTGCGAAAAAACTCCTCCATCTGGTTTCATATATGCATATATAGTTAAGCATGCAAAATTCTTGACTTGACCAGGTTTACGAGATGTTTTCTATACCGTGTGGTTGAGAAAACATCATATCACTGATTGTGATAATGAGTTACGTTTTCTAGTACCATGAGGTCTAGAAAATATTTTCTAGACCTGATCTAATCAATAATGTCATGCTTAATTGGTTATTTTCTTTTCTTAATTAGTTCGGTTATCAAAATAAAGGTTGTGAATGAAACTTGACCTTTGTGTTGGCTTTATGGAGAGCTGATGTTTGGTGCAATGAATCCATTTTTATTTGCTAATAAAATGGTTCAAGACGTTTAAATCATCTCATTATTACTTTTATTCTTAAAATTTGGCTGCTCAAAAATTAAAAACTTAAAAAAAAATATTTTGGATATCAGCCCCAACGTTATAATTCAATTTCTTGTGTTACAAATCATTACTTATTTGGCTGGACTACACCACTGCAGAAATAAAGCACTGAAAACTCTAAATCAACATTCAAATGCTTCTTCCTTTTCTGAAACAAAAAATAGTTACATCTAGCTAATAACACACCAAAATAAAAAACCGCGAAAACGAAAATTGTTTCATTATTCAAAGATACACACATAGTTAACTAGTGAGCTGGAGGATTCTTGTTCCAGGATAGGTAGGATGGATCCCCTAAAGGCCTGCATGCATGATAATTACACATTGTTCAGTCCCAAAACAAACTTGATCATATGCACAATGAGGATGAAAATGAAATTAATATAAAGAAATTCATTTATGCTACTATCTCATGAAAACATGACCAACTTTTTCCTACGGAAAATGCAAAACACTCCCTTATATTACGGGAAACATGTACGAAACTATTATGTGAAATTTTTAATGCATAGAATTCCTTTGTTCTATAAAATACAATATTTGGCAAGGAACTCAGCCATACAAAATAGACCGTCAATATTAGAATGGATGGGGTTTCATGCAGAACTTTTTAATAGTACAAGGGGATTCTATGCAATAAACATTTCAGATGGAATGACACAATGAATTAACTAGTTAAATAGAACTTAAGAAAAAATGATAATTCCATTTGGCCCATTTTAAACTAGAAAAATACACTATGTAATTGGAAGAAAGTGAATTTGATTTAGTAATTACCTTGGCTTGATGAGGTAAACGATTATGAACGCTATAGCGAGGAACAAACAAAGCCCACCAACTATGATATACATTTGACCAAGGAAAGGATTCTTCCCACCAATCCATGTAGTGGTTGAAAGCACCAATTTCTTTTTGCCTCTAAAACTATATGTATTGTAATTGTTTTGTATTACTACAGTTATCCTATCTCTAGCTTCAATCTCGGTCTCAATCCTTCCGTATAATTTTCTAAAAGTTGGCAGCGCCGCAGTTCGCATCCATACAAGAAGATCCTCTTGCTCACTCAACTGTTCCATAGTCAAAATCAAGTCACAAAAAGACGATAAATTTTTACCATATTTTAGTACATAAAATGCCCAAAAAAAAAACAAAAAAACAGAAACAGGGTAGTATGACTATGACTAACCGGTATGCTCTCATTAAGTTTTGCACCTCCGACTAGGTCAGAATTCTGGAAATTTTTTGGAAAGACATAGGAACCAAATTTATGGGTTTTGTCACTTTTCCATGCAATGTCCTTTTTGTTTATTGGTATGGCAATGTCGTTCACCGAAATCCTATATGTGTCATTAAATAAACTCCAAGCAATAAGACCGCATGGAACAATAGGCATTTCTTTGAATGTAGACTCGGGATCACAATCACCGTAGTCTGTCTCAGATTCGTTGCTCCTGTACTGCTTGTCACTTCTACTCTTCACATATCTTCACCAAAAGACGAGAATAGAAAACACACTTTTAGTATTCATAAACATATTTCACTATACCAATTACAATATATTAATACTTACTTAGTCATTAGAAATAAACAATAAACTCAATTCTCATGCAGCATGTAGAAAGAGTGAAATGCAAAAATACCGCCTATGCTTTGCATAATTAGCAAAAAACTCCCCATGTTATTTCTATTACCAAAAACCCTCTCTGTGCTATTTTTATTAGCAAAAAAACCCTCCCAAGCCAGAGTACATATTTTGCAAGAAAAGTGGCAATTATACCCCAACCAAAAAATGCAAAAACACCCATATTCACCTAAAAAATTGGCAATAACCCCCTATTGATTTATGAAAGAATTTCAAATGGAGTCTTTTGCTAATAAAAAAGAACACGAGGGGCTTTTTGCCAATTAGGAAAAGCATGCATTTAGCTCCATCTAGAAACTACACTTTAAAATAGTTATGAAACTAAAATAAACGATTAATTTTACCAACCGGCGATGGTTTTGGTAGAAATCATCGAGCTGATAGTAAACGAAAATAGGAGGCTTCATCTTATGTGGTGCCTGGAGAGAAAGCCAACAATTTTTTTGTAAAGCCGACATCGAAATATCAATTATGAAATGAAAAAATTAAGCATCATTGAAATAAAACAATACGTTAATTAAGAAAAATAGACTTACAACCAAGCTCCTTGTACATGTTTTATCTGTACTGGAATCCTGAATGAATCTAATCCTGTCTTGATGTACGGTGGTGGGATTCGTATAATTCGAAGGAACGCAAATTTCGTCGTATTGGTCTCTAATTTCAACTACCTAAATATACATATTTAAACTACCAAATTATATAACTAGGAGCTTTTCATTTATTAATTATTAAATACAGAGTAAAATAATCTCTTATGTTAAAGAATCTATTGCCTTTTCCGATGCAGACAAGTGAGAAACGCCAATTGGAATGAAGGTTATTCCGAGAGAGATGAAAGATGCCATGACCTAAATAAGATTCAAAGATAATTTCTTTTTATTAATATTAAAAAAATTAATATAAAATTTAAGAAATCGATCAACATAGAATGTAAAAATTGACACATATACCAATGCTGGAGTTAAAATTGGTTTGCAAGCTGGAAGTTCTTGCTGCGTAAACCTAGAATCTGGAAAATATGAAAATTAATTAATTAATTAATTGAATTGATTATGATTCTAGGGCAATTCTTATTTCGGACAATTTTTTTAAAGAAAAATTAAACAAAAATCATTCACAAAAAAGAGGATAATAATGTAACGCAGAAACAACAAACAAAATTGAAAAATTAGGGTAGTGTACATACATCTGGGTTTCTTGGATTTCTTGGAAGCTCCATCACCAGAGCTCATTGTGCAGAATTTATGACACAATTACGGATAATAATGATGCCTCTCTTTGAAAATTTTAAGAATGAACAAAAATTAAGAGAGAAATCACTTAGATCGTGAAAGAAATGATAATCGTCTTAACTAGTATGATGATTTGGGGGTGGAAAATAAATTTAATGCAGGTAATTTAGGTGGATTACGCTTCTGATTCCGTTATTTAATTTTTTACTCTTTATGCTTTTTTTTTTTTTTTTTTTACTTAGCTAAAAATAGCATTTGGTTAGCTAAGTTTCTAGAATTCTAGTGCATTATTAGAAAATTTTGAGAAAATTATAAGGTGACGTCACGTCAAATCAATATAATTATGACACCTTATTAATAAATTATCTACCTAACGGGTTACTAACAAGTCATAATTAATACTATTATCATAAATAGTTGTATTATACTATTATTTGACCACATTTATTATAATATTTAAGCACAACAATAGCAAATTATAAACTAATAAATTATTATAAAAATAAATAAATAATTATGTATAATAATATTTTATAATAAATGATACACAATATTTCGTGTTTAAAAATTAATATTAACCTTCGAAAAAGTTCATAATATATTTTAATACACATAATTTAAATTTTAATACATATTGGACATTAGTAATTGCAATACTTAATAATGTAGTTAATTACTACTAATACGGGACCGTACTATGTATGTGGAGTCAATATTGTATTATGTGAGTCTATACTACTACATGTGAGACATATAACATGTAATATGAAGAATTATACACATTGTTAGTACTAAATGTAATACTTCATAATGTGACTAATTACTACTAATATGAGACTGTACTAAATTTGTGAAGTCAATACTATACTACATGTGAGATATATATCATGTGATATAAAGAATTGTCAGTAATTTAGTTATGACTAATGGTGATACTACACAATGTGACGTATTGCTACTAATATGAGACCTTACTAAATATGTTGAGTTAATATTGTGTTATGTGAGTCAATACTATGTAATGTGAAAAATTATCAGTAAATTGATTATTACTAATGATAATACTATATAATATGACTAATTACTACTAATATGATACCGTACTAAGTATGTGGATTCAAAACTATGCTATGAGAGTCTATACTACTACATGTGGGATATATAACATGCAATGTGAATAATTTTCAGTAAATTAGTTAGTAATAATGGCAATACTATATAATGTGACTAATTACTACTAATATGAGATCGTACTAAGCATGTGGAGTCAATACTAATGTGAGATATTATACTATGCTAGGTGAAAAATTATACAGACTGATTAGTACTAATGATAATACTTCATAATGTGGTTAATTACTACTAATATGGGACAATACTAAGTTCGTAGAGTCAATATTATGCTATATGAGTCTATACTTCTACATGTGAGACATATACCATATAATGTGAAGATTTTTTAGTAAATTGGTTAGTACTAATAGTAATACTATATAATGTGATTAATTATTATTAATATGAAATCATACTAAGTATGTGGAGCCAATTCTATTACATGTAAGACATTATACTATGTAATACGAAGAGTTAGACACATTGGTTATAGTACTAATGATAATACTTTTTGGTATGACTAATTACTACTAATATGGGTCGACCATACTAAGTTTATGGCGTCAATACTATGCTATGTGAGTCTATATTACTACATGTGAGACATATACCATGTAATGTTAATAATTATCCGTAAAAGTTAGTACTAGTGGTAAAAATATATAATGTGACTAATTACTACTAATAAGAGAGAACGTACTAAGTATGTGGAGTCAATACTATATAATGTGAGACATTATACCATGTAATGTGAATAATTATACACATTGGTTAATACTAATGATAATACTTCATAATGTAGCTAATTACTAATAATATGGGTCGATCGTACTAAGTTTGTGGAGTCAATACTATGCTATGTGAGTCTATACTATTACATGTGAGATATATACCATATAATGTGAATAATTATCTGCAAATTGATTAGTACTAATGAAAATACTATATAATGTGACTAATTACTATTACCGTACTGCGTATGTGAAGTCAATACTATATAATGTGAATAATTATACACATTGGTGGTGGTGTGCTATTATATATGAACTTGTACCAGACAATGTGTGGAAACATATAATTTTTATGGTAATTTGATATTAATTTGAGTAGAAAAAAGAAAAGAAGAAAAGTATAAATATTTAAGATAGCTAAATTTGGAATATTAAAAAATATAATATACATTATAGTTTTAACCTGTTAAACAGATAACTCATAATTAATTAAGTTTAATTTTATTCTATATTATAAAATTTATGTGGTTGTGATTATATATTTATGATCCAATGTGTTAAATTAAATTGACGTCACATAACGTCACCTTAGAAGTCCCCAAAATTTTGAATTATGCAACCTTTTAATTCTAATATTCTAACACTCAATTTTTAAATGAGAATGCTCTAGAACTAGTTATATTATCTTCAAAAATATTAAAGGTAAAATTGCAGAAAACGTCCCAAATTAATTACTGATTTTGAATTTTCATCCCGAACTATTTAACTTGACGAATTTTGTCCCGTAAGTTAATATTTTTTTGGAATATCGTCTCAAACTAATTACTAATTTTGATTTTTGGTCCCAAACTATATCAACTCGCCAAATTTCGTCCCATAATTTACCACTTTGTATGAATTTAGTCCCAATATTAAATTTCTAATTTAATGAAAATGACGTTCAATCTTGTAATTAATTTGGGAAGAACTCTGCAATATTATATAACTTTTCATGTTAAAATTTACCATGTCATGACACTTAAGCAGCCATGTGATAATTCATCGGCAAATGCGCAATTCCGTCTTATAATTATGGTGGGACGATATTCCAAAAAAATATTAAATTACGGGACGAAATTCGCCAAATTAAATTGTTTGGGACGAAAATCCAAAATCAATTATTAGTTTGAAATAATTTTGCAATTATGTCAATATTAAAATAATAATTGTTTTATGCTAGGTGTTCAAATTTGATTTGAATTTTACGGATTTTGAAATTTTGTGATCTTTATTTGATTGTTAAACGAGTCAAGCTTAAAACGCATTTACATAAACGAGTTCGAGCTGAGTATCGAGTAACTTAATATTATATATGTATATTATCAATTTTTAGCTTATCAAGTCGAGCTCGAGCGAACTTCAATAGTTATCAAATGAAAAATAATGCTTAAGTTTATTTGATTTATGCGAAGAACCGAGCTAAAGTGAATTTTAAATATGCCTAACGTGGACGCTACAGTAAATAATTTGTGTGCTTGAAATCCTACATGAATATTTTTATCGAATTGAATATGAATTAAACAATGTGCACCTTACCTTCCCTCTTATTTAATAATTTATCTGATCTATCTTGAATTTAGAGCAAATTTAATCAAATAAAACAGACTCCTTTAATTTATAATAATCAAATCTAATCTGCGGCTACATTTTCCTCAGATTACTTAAAATCTCATTGAAAAAAGAATCCAAAGACATAAAACTAACACAGAAGAAATCTTGAGGTGATATCTGGATTGAATCGTAATCTGAAAAAATGAGTAGATTGAGGAGATTCGAAATTGTAGATCACTCCATTTTGACCCAATTTACAAAAAACCCAATGCTAAACCCTTACTTCTCCATTGTCGAAGATGATCTCGACCTCCTAAACTTCGACCCAACCCCACCCATTTCCTTCTTCGATGAATCCGACATTATCACGGATCTGATCCAGATCGACCAAACCCCATTCCGCACCCCCACTCGCCGGGTCGGGTACGGATCTGAGATCCACATTCAGAAGCTCCTCGATCGCGTGTCGGCTCTGGAGCTGGGGCTTAGCAGTAGGAAGGAGAAGGAGAGGAAGTACACGTGGACAGCAGCGGAGATTAAGGATGATGTGAAGAAGAGTTACAAATGGACGGCTGAGATTAAAGGCGGAGAATACTTGCCCGTTGAGAGGAAGTACACGGTTGAGGTTTCAAATGGGGACGGCGGGAAAAAGAAGAAATGTGAGAAAGGGAAAGTGAAGAGTAAATCGGTGGGCCCCATTGCTCGTGTTGTTGAGATTGAAGAAGAGCCTAGTGTTGATCATGGAGCATTTGTTTTGAGGCAGGTTGGTATTAATTGCATTAATTGATTCTAAATTGTGACATTAATTTTTTCATATTAATTTTGTTATTCTACTAAATATTGTGCTTATTGATAATATGACCTGCAATTGGAAAATGCCCATAAATTTGTCCTGAGATTTCATGTAGTAAAAATACTTGTGTTTTGAATAATGTGAAGAATTTGGTGATCTAATATTGAGTGGCTTAGAATTAGTAACTAGAAACAAATGAGCAGAAGTTGTAGAACAAAATAATTATTGTCTTTGACAGCCCTATTTTCGACGAATTGAATACCTTGGTAATATTGATATGACTAGCCTTTGGGCTTAAGGCTTCCTAGTAGCTTGTTTGATCATGTGAAATGACCATAATAGCCTTCCGGGGAAAGTTATTGCCGACCATCTTAAATGATCTTTATTTGATCCCTTTTTTTTTTTTTCTAATCTTGTGAGCCATAGGTATTTGCAAAGAGAGTGGAAAAGAGAAAGGGAAAGAAGGAGTTGGCTCCACAAGATGCTGCAGCTCTGATTCAGATGAGTTTCCGGGATCATATTATTCGAAGGTCTCAAACTCTACGTGCACTTAGGGAGCTGGCCATTGCCAAGAACAAGTTAAAGGACATTAGGGCTTTGTTCAACAACTTCTCATATCGTCGTCTTCTTGCCCGTGATGCAGAAGAGCGTCAGAGGTTCTCCGAAAAGATCATTGTTTTGCTTCTCACTGTTGACGCCATTGAGGTACCAAAAAAGTTGTCTTGGTTTTGTCCAAACTTCTCATTTTTAAAACTTTCTGGAAAAAAAAAGACAAAATTTTGTTCTTTTGGCCTCTCACTCTTTGAAAATGTTTCAAAGTTAAAATCTCTGAAGATATATATTTTTTTGATAAGTATCTCTGGAAAAATCTCTGAGAAATATTAGTTAATTTCAGAAATTTCTGAAGTTTTATAGAGAGAACATACAAAAAAGGAAAGTAACTATAGTTAGGACAATAATTATAGACATTCCTTAATTTATTCTTCTATTCATAAATCATAGTTTTATATCTCAAATTTCTTCGATTTCGTCTGATTTCAATAATAATCGAAAAGCCAACATATGTGTTTTTTTCGTCAAGCAACGAGGTACAATCCAATGCCCATTTTATTTGGTTTTCACCTTAATCATTCTTTAAAACGCAAAAATGAGGGATGATGGTTACAATATATATGTTACTTTATAAAAAAAATCATATGAGAACATAATCTCAAACCTCATCTCAAATTTGCAAGAATTCAATCTTATAGAAAATATCCTAAATCATTCCAAAAACTGAGAGGTCAAGGGAACGTGCATTTAGTATTCTTTCATGTTGCCTAATGCTCTTCATAGCAAGCTCTAAGGCCCTGTTCGGATGCGTTTTGGCTCGGCCGTTTCAAGATTTTCTTTTTATACTTTTATTGTTCGTTTCTGTTAGGGTGCTGATCCGATGGTTCGATCTGCAAAAAAGTCTATGGTTGATGAACTTGAAGCAATGCTTGATGTAGTGGAACCTCAACCTACTGGGAAATATTTGTCCATTCAGAGGAGAACATTTGATATGCCTGATAGAGTTATCAACAAAGATCTAGCTGCCGGAGTTGCACAAGTTGTTCAATTGCTGGAGCAAGAGGCAACCAGTTCTGAAACTTTTGAAGACTACTTGTAACTTCAATTTGATAGAATAAATGATTTCGAACAAAGTTTCTATCACTTCCGTCGAAAACATCGCAATGTTTTCGTTTTCAAATCACGAAAACAAACTAGGTGTGATTCCGAAACTATTTTTTTGTCTTGGAATTATCTTATTTTCTTAATTTAGTAAATTTTTTTACAATGTTCCCTAAGCTAGACGAAACATTACATGTGTTATTTTTTCTTATTATTTCGGTGATTATCTAGTATCATTTAGTTCAGTGCTTTCGACTAGGGCTGTCAATGGGCCAGATTCGGAGCGGATCTGGGTGACTCCGGATCCGAATCCGAATATCTAAAGTTGTATCCGGATCCGATCCAAGATCCTACCGAATATTCAAAAGCTGTTACCGAATCCGAACCCGAAAAATATCCGATATCCAACTCAAAAAATCCGGATCTGAACAAAAAAAAACGGTTAATTCATATTTTAACTTTAAAAGATAAAAAAACTATGAATTATGTAATCCAAAAATATATAAAAGTTTACCAATTTTACAATAAATGGTAAAACTCTACGTCTACTTATAATCGAAGGAGGTAGATTGTTGGTAATACCAACTTATAATGTTTAATTGGAAATATTACCACAACATAATTATACCATAACTACAATATCCAAATAAAAGTTGAACGAAGATGTCACATCCCATAAGACTTTATTTTTTTCATGGTAAATATGTTGTTTTTCCTTTTTTTTTTTATCTCAAACCAGGCAACCTAAACTTGTGAAGTTTATGGAATTATTAAAATTATATCTTGGTCGGTGGATACTTATAATCAACATTAACGAATTATGTATTTAACCAACATTCTAATTGCACTTGAAAGGTGAAACATGAAAATTAAATGGATGTACTATTATATCAAATATAATCTGGATGCGGATCTTTAACGGATCGGATCAGCTCCATCGAATTTCTAATCGGACAAGGATCCTAATAAATCGGACCGGATTGAAATCCACCCCATTGACGGCCCTACTTTCGACTAATTGAAAACTTTGGGCTTCTACAGGAGAACGTATTTTTGTTGTCTCTTACGATTAAAGTAGACAAATTCGTGTTTCCTTTTCTTTTCAGTTTCATGTTTGACTTTAAACAATATATCATGTTATTTATCTATTTGTTCTGCTTTCTGATGAGGCTCAGTTTGTTTGCTTAATTGTAGTTGGGCCAATTACAATTTCGTGCAATTGTATAATTGGGTCAATTGCCAGACAGATTATGTTGTAAACTAATAATTAACAAGATACTCAGGGCTAAATACAAGGCAAAAAAGTTTAATTTGGGCTGAAATTACCTTATACTTGGGCTTGTGACCAATGATTCTAATTGGGCTCCAATAGAGCCGATGGCCCACAATTCTTCGGATTTGGACGTGATGCCCGGATTAGATTGGCCCAACCGTGCAGAAACGAGGCCCATTAAATTAGTCAATTTGGGCTAATTGTGCCAAACTGAACTGAGCCTGAATTTACCAAGCCAAACAAGGCTTCTTGGGTTCGAAATAGGAGATGACAATTTTCTTTTAGTGTCAAAATGTGCCGCATATTTTTGGTATGCAATATCTAAATTTTAGCACATTTATAGTGTTTAAGCATATTACTTTTTAGCATTTTTTTTCTTTTTTGATTATAAGAGAAAATTTAGAAGCTATCATATCCATAAACTTGAGGCCTATGGTAGTTGCTTTTGGCATTAAAGTTAGCAAGGTAAAAATCTGAATATATATATATGGTTGTGTGTAGGGCTGTCAATGGGTCGGATTCTGGTCGGATTAGGCTTGTCCAGATCCGGCTCCATTTATATCGGATCGAATTCTGTCGGATTCGGATCTTGCTCGGATTGTGCTCGGATCTAGATTTTTTTAATGAAACGGATCTTGGTCGGATTTGGCCGGATATTGGATATTTTTCGGATCTAATTAATTTGTATTTAAAAAGTTAAATTGATGTGTTTTTCCTAAAATAAGTTTATTATCTTTTCAATTTTATTTAATTGTAACTCACATTTTCAAAGTTTCTTTACTATATTCATATTTGTAGAATGAATATATTGGTTTAAATAAATTTATAAACGAAGTATATATTGCTATCTTTTTAAATTGACGTTGAAATATTATTAATGATACTTATTTTTATAAATCGTTTTGTATATATATTTTTCTTTTTATTTGTTGTCGGATACGGATCTTTAACGGATCGGATTGACCTAAATTCATACTCACTCCATGAGTTTCGAATTTCGGATCTTTATAATCGGATCAGGTCCATCGAATCTCTAATCGGACAATTATCCTAATAAATCGGACCGAATTCGGACGGATCCGGATTGAAATCCACCCCATTGACAGCCCTAGTTGTGTGTATACTCCATTAATTATGTTATTACTAATGTTTTTATCTATTATATTGTATTTTCAAATTCACAGTGCTGTAGGAAATATTGTTTTCAAAACCACAGAGATGATTGTGGTGGGTGCTCTTACTTGTAATTTTATAGTATTTAAACATCAATTTCATATATTTAGTAAGGGTTTTTGACATTTTATACTTTGAAAATATAGGATTTTTGGCACTTTACACTCTGATTTAAAAGTTTTGGCACTTCGCACCCTGAAAATATAATTATTTGGCATTTTGCACCCTGATGTGTGTTCTAATGAAAAAATTTGTTAATGAAAGGGTATACTAATCAATTTTGAATATTTTTTGGCATTTGCAGACTGGGAATATAGATTTTATCACTTTGCACTCTACAAGTATAAAATATTGACACTTTACACCCTGGAAATATAATTTTTTTTATCATATTCTATCCTAATTCAAATAAATTGGTATTTTGCACCTTAGAAATATAATTTTTGACATTTTGCACCCTAATATTTTTTGTGAAAAAGCTCTTGAATGTTATCGGTGGAGAGGTAAAATGGCCAATTTCACTGCACAACAATCAAACAAAGAAATTTTTTTTTATTTCGGGTTAAATCACAAAAATAATCAATTTTTTTAAATTATATTTACATTTTGTCCTTACATTGATACTGATTTGAATCAGTTGTGATGTTCATACAAAATTATATAATAGATACAAGTTTTTTTTTTTCCAAAATATTTCTACACGACATACTCTAGAAATATCAAATTATTATCTATTAGCATGTCAAATTTACGAATTACAAAAAAGAAAAAAGAGTTCTTAACTAATTACTAATAGCTCAACAATTTTGTTAAAATAAAAAATGTGCAAAAATTTTAAGTCGGGATCGAAAGTGCAAAAAATTTACAAAGTGTCAAAATTTTATACTCGTAGGGTACAAGTGCCAAAATCTATTTTTCCATTGTGCAAATGCTAAAAAGTATTCAAAATTGACTACTATATCCTTTTTCTCACTAGAACACACACTAGGGTGCAAAGTGTCAAATAAATAATATTTTCAGGGTGGGAAGTGCCAAAACTTTCAAGTCGGAGTACAAAGTGCCAAAATCCTATATTTTCAGGATGCAAAGTGCCAAAACTCATTTATTAATCATAAGTTTTGAAATATTAAATTATACATAAATGCATTTTGTTTAATTTAATATATAATTCCCCCTTATAAATAACAGATGATTTATTATCAGCTATCACGAATGATTGTATGTTTTTTTAGAGAAAAAAAGAATTATGGTCGATATATAATTACATTAATTGATGTTTTTAGATGATATATTTTAAAATAAAAAAAGATAATAAGTGCATTTAGAAAATATTATATGTTACTATGGTTCAGCTTGGTGTTAAGATAAACCGACTAAAGCAAAAAAATATTGAAGTCTTTTGCAACAAGTACCATTGACATAATTTTTTATTTTGTAAAACTTAGTATAAATGGTGACAAATACTATTAATTACTAAAATTTTACATTTTACATTAATTCTGTGTAAAAAATGTATTTTTCCTCACAACAACAAAAAAACCTTATGGATTAGTAAACAATACCCTCAACGACGTGTAAGAAAGCAACATGGTTTGTTAGAATATATCTGGTTATTGTCATTTAAGTGATAAAGGTATATTCTTATTTAATGACAATAGGAATATATGCATTTTTGGATTTAAGTTGATAAATAATCTTAGCAATATTACTTGTAGCTAGGTCCTCTATAGTATATATACTACTTGTAAATGCTTTTCATTCCAGCATGGAATTAGTGTATTGATTTTTTTCAACGTTTTGATGTCCGGTATGTAGAGATTTGCCTGATAAATAATTTTTATATTCAATTCAATTTTATTTCCAGATTTTTATATTGATATAATTTGTAAATAAAACTGATATTTGTTATGAAATTAATCTAAAAGAACATTGAAGAACTAAAAACAAGAACTAGAAAGTAGAGAGTGAATTAGGGAGAGAAATACTTTGATTCTTATTCATTCTTGTTGTATACAATACAATTTATAATCATCTATTTATAGGACTAAAGAAGAACTTCAAAGGTCAAGAGTTACAATATTTTAATAATAATTATTAATTCTTCAATGTGTATGTTACAAAACTCTTCACATGGCATCCATTATACAATAGATTTAACACTCCCCCTTAGATGCTGTCGATCATAAGATATGCCTCGTTAAAAACCTCGGCAGAAAAACCCCATGGGAAAAACCTGAACAAGGAAAAAGAGTACATATCCATTTGGGGTCGATAAACGTGTAACACAGCCTCATCAAAACCTTGCCAAGAAAACCCATTGGGACAAAACTTGGACGAAGGAAAAAGAGTACAGTGTGTATATTATTATTGATGACACGCTCCCCCTGATGATGTCATGAGGTCCACAAGTTGACGCATTCTGGTGTAGTTGACACATCTTTTTGAATGATGTAGTTGGCAATGCTTTATTAAACAAGTCGGCAAAATTGTAGTTTGAATTTGATGACATCTATATCACCATTTCTAAAGCTCGTGAGTAAAGGAAAAACTTTGGAAACTTTGGTGATATGTCTTTTGTTTTGTTATCTCTTATATAGCCAACATTGTCTTCATATCAATTTATTGCGGTATATTTCTCAAATAATATACCACACATTCCTTGGATATGGTGAGTTGTCGATCTTAACCAAACTTATTTTCAACTTGCATCATGCAGTGCGATTAATTTTGCATGATTCAGTGAAGTGGCGACTAAAATTTATTTTGTAGAACGTCATGATATAGTAGTTCTTCAACTTGTAAATATATTGTTTGAGACCGAGCTTTATGAAGATCAGATAAGTATAATGATGAATTCGCATAGCCAACCAAGTATGATTTTGAATCATTTGTACAAAGTAACCACATATTGATCAATTGTTTCTCGGATATATCAAAATATATATTTAACTTCATTCCAATGTCGGCGTGTCGGATAATAACTAAATCTTGTTAATAAAATTATAACAAAAGAAATATTAGGGCATGTGTACTATTAGCAATATACATCACTGCTTCTATAACACTGAGATATGGTACTTCAGGACCAATGTGTTCTTCATCATTCTCACGAGAGCACATCTAAAAATCTTACAACCATTGGGGTACTTTGACGATGTGCATTATTCATATAAAACCGTCTTAAGATATTTTCTGTGTAAGTTGATTGATGAAGAAGAATATTGTTTGATAAATGTAGTATATGTAAGCCGAGACAAAACTTTGTTTTTCCATGATCTTTCATCATGATTTCTTTCTTTAGAAAATCAACTATTATTTGAAGTTCTTCAGGAGTTCCAATAATATTCAAATCATAAAGGCATACAATAATTATAATAAACCCTGATCTGAATATTTTATACAAACATATGGGCGAATTGGATCACTTTATTACCTTCTTTTGACAGTATTCAGTAAGTCGGTTATACCATATATATCCAAATTCGTTCAGTTCAAATAAAGATCTACACATGCATATGGAACAATTTTCCCAAGAATTTCTGAGTGTTTTTAAGATTCAGAAACTTTCATAACAAAATTTACTATCAAGTGAGTCATATAAATCGATTATAACAATATCAATTAGACGCATGTGCAGTTGTTCATGTACTGCCAGACTAATAAGGTATCTAAAAATAATTGCATCCACCACTGGAGAATATGTCTTCTTATATTGAGTTCAGGTCTCTGCGAAAAACCTTGTAGCACTAGACGTTTCATATCATTCAACTTATTTTTCTCATTTTCATTTTCGCATAAATACTCATTAATACCCAAGGATTTACTCAAGTATTTGGACTTTTAGTCCAAAACTTCATGTTTTGAACATGAACTTAGTTCTGCTTGAATTGCGTCTTTTCATTTTAGCCAATCATTTCTATGTTTATATTCTTTATTAAATTTAGCTTCAAGATCCTCATTAAATTTTATAATTATATGCAAAATTGTTGTCGACAACTATTTTATTTCGGTTCCATCCTTTTCTCTTATCGACATAACTTATTGAGATCTCTTCATTTTCATTGTTTTCAGGTACCTGAACCTCTTCTGGGGTGATATCATTAGTTATCTCTTGCGACTCTTCAGGAGTGCTCGCTCCATAATATGACCATCTTCAATGTTTGCTCCTTTGTTTTACGATGATTATTATCCTTGGAACCGATTGATCTACCACGTTTTAGACGTGGCTTTCTTTGATTTTCACTAGCAGATTGCCCTCCTAGGACATCAATTTGAATTGGAGCATTTTCAGCTGATAAATGATATTTAGTAACTCATAGTAGATCAGTAAATACATCTGGCAGTTGATTTATAATATTTTGCAAATGAATTATCTTTTGAACTTATAGTGTACACTTGTTTGTTTGAGGATCTAAATAAGATAATGACAATTCATTCTATATATTTTATATTTACCAGCTCTTTATTATCTCCCCTTAATGTCGAGAACATTATTTTATCATTTATACTCTCCCCCTAATGTCGAGAACATTATTACATCAAACTGAAAATCGGCAAATCATATCGTGAATAAATTTTAGTTAATTTATAGAAGGGGATTACAAACATATATTCTCAACTTTCTTTGAGAACCCATCTTTGTGCCTTGTGGTGGTGCAATTGTAGCATATGCTGCACATATTTAATTTCTAAGATGGGAAATATTTGGCTCTAACCAAACGTTAATTTCAATAGGGAGAAATTATGATAACTTAATGGCATAATGCACACAAGTGTTGTTGCATGTAAAACAACATATATACATGCTGAAACAACATGTTTTGTTCTCATTAATAATGGTCTAGCAATTAATTGGAGGTGTATAATGAATGATACAAGCTAAACCATTTTTTATATGGATATTGACAACATGACTTTCAATTATTATTTAATAGTTATTGAAAGCCTCATATGTTAAATCACCAGAATAATCAAGGTACGCTGTAAGTATTGAACAATTTAGAATTGTGATCCGATTTTAATTATTTGCGCAAATAATCCCGCAAACTTCAGGTTGCAGGTTGACAATAGACACACGTGTGACCATTTTGTAATAGATATATCTATTAAAATTATAAAATATCTAAATGGTCCACGTAATGAATGGGTAGGCCCACATATATTACCTTGAAGCAACATATTATTTGAATTGAAGAATCTTCCATCTCTTCAATAAACATCCATGTGAACTCTCAATGTTTTTTTTTTATCCGGGATGGTCAACCGGTCATGCCAAATAATGGAAGTATTTTGATCAGTAAACTTCTGGCTTACTTTAATACGTGTTTCAGTTGCAAAAACACATCTCTTTCCTATAAAGTTTCCATATTTGAAGTCTTAACCACTGGGTTGAATTTCCATAATTTTTCATCAATAACTTTATTTTACTCAGCTACCAAAATGCATGAGAGCTTTCCAGAGTATTTTGAAACCCATTTTCATGGTATTGCTGCTTCAAGAGCACTTAGATGCGAGAAAGATTGATAAAGTTCTCTCTAACAAGTTATTATCATTAATCTAGTTTCCACCCAAGGAATTGGACAATTTGATCTTATAATTTCTAATCTAATAAGATTTAAATAAGTTTGTCAACATTTTTCTTATGGACAAATCAAGGTCAATTCATACCAATGAATTAAATTTTTCAAACATATTTTGAAAATTGAAAGATTTACTACACCAAATTAAAATAGAATATGGGGTATTGAAATTCATAATTTTCAGGTTTCCAACCTTTGTTTCAATTGTCAATCAATGAAAATTGTAAATCCCATTTACATGAATTCTGAATATCGGTCAACGTTCAACAATTTGAAAACCAACAGTAAATTCCTTTCAAATTAAAATGTGATCAGATAATTGCACATCATATTAGAAGCCAACTAAAAATAATAACAAAATCATGTATATATATAATTATGCCACATGAATGATTTACTAAATCAACGTAAGTGTAAAGAATATTATCTATTGGTCGTAGGCATTGAATATAAATCCTATCCAAATTAAGAAAGAAGTTTTAATCATTTCTGAAAAGAAAGAAACATGATTTCTTTTGGCCCAATTACTTACCAATCCAATGGACAATGGGTATTTTAAATAGAGCAGAGACCATTAATTTATTTTGGCAACATAATTTGAATCAAATAAAGCTTTCATGCATAATCAAAGAAATGGGTATTATTTTTCATATATGATACTCAACAACCTCCAATCTTAACGGAGAACTATATTGGAAATAAAGAAAGAACATAATTATTTAAAGATTCAAACGCACTCATTTTTTTTTATATAATTTTTTTTTAAGATAACTAATCATGGAATTCTTGATCACTAAAAGAATGTAAATTCAGGCATTTACGTAAATACAAGCCTTTTAGTTTTATAATGTTTGTAACATTGTGTGACAGGCAGAGGTGTATGGAGGAAAAAACATTGGATATTTTACTTTACATGAGTTATACTGCTAGTCCTTGATTTTTAATATCTCCCAACGACATCATCAAAATTTAAAACCGTAAAGTAAAATTGAAAACTGTTAAAGGATGTGCGATATATGGCATAAATATTAAAGCATTCAAAATTGAGGGCAAATTTAAATGACATCGTGAATAACATTTCAATTTAACAATCATAGTCTTTTGATCATCGCAAGAGATTTGAAATTGTTTTGTCCTCACTTCCTTTTCTATTAATATGTTCGTTCAGTATATAAAGCATACTTAAGAAATTAAAATATATATTACTGCATCCATGAACTAACACAACTTTAGCCTTACCGGGAACCAAAATTGCAGCTTTGTTTTATTCCGGCCTCAAGCAGAATTTAGATCAAGTGCAACAAGAACACTTTAGATGAATCAAGAACTTAGATCGTGCTGATAACGTGTTATGAAATTAATCTAAAAGAACATTGAAGAACTGCCTAAAATTGTAGGTCCATCTCCGGATGTTGATTTCGTGATATCCATACTTTTACAAAGTAACATACCGTCGGCAAGTGGGAAATCCGGAATGCCTCAACAGTTGCAAAATATTAGGGCCCATTATTATTTTTCTTATTTCTAGGCTTGCTAAATTTGGGCCAACTTTGTTAACATTTAAGTGGGCTACGAAGAGGATTGTCTTGTCTTACCCTCACACCTCACATTCTATCCAAGAACTAGAAAGTAGAGAGTGAATTGGGAGATAAATACTTTGATTCTTATTCATTCTTGTTGTATACAATACAATTTATAATCATCTATTTATAAGACTAAAGAAGAACTTCAAAGGTCAAGAGTTACAAAATTTTAATAATAACTATTAATTCTTCAATGTGTATGTTACAAAACTCTTCACATGGCATCCATTATACAATAGATTTATAACAATATTAAATTCATCTCCCTACCATTCAAAATAAAAAGCCTAAATGCTAGTTGAGAAAGGGCATGTAGTAACTTTGGAAACAAATTACTCTTGCATAGTTTACTTCTTGTAGAGACTATATTTATCTTTCAAACTCAATTAAGCTTGACTCTATTTATAGATAAAAAATATTGGTAAGTGGGAACATCATATTTTCAATTTATAATCAAACGCGTGTTTGATCAATTCAACTTATTCAAGTCGTTAGTCAATAATTTTCATCGATTTAAACATATTTGATCAATTTAATCCATTTTCTTAAAGTGGTTGAGTGTATAGAGTAGAAAAAAATGAAATAGTTGGAGAATGTCGAGATAATATATTTGTATTGCTTCATTGTAAATTAGTTAATGTATAAATGATTTTACAACTTATTTATACAAGTCATTTCTTTTAGTTAATGACTCAGATCTATTCAATCTATGGAAAATATTTCAAGACATCTTCCCTAGATAGTAAAGGAATATTTCTATAAAATATGTTAATAAGATATTCTACAATATTACCCTATTCCATACTAGAGAATATAAAAGTATGGAGAAACTTTTATATGTGTATTGAGAATACCTCTTAACTTCTCAGTTGTTGATTTGTTATAAGGTAAATATTTGCTCAGTCTATATCTATATCTATATTACATTAAAAATACAAGTTCATCAAAAATAATTTTTTGAATTTTTTGTGAATACTAATCAATTCCTATTTAAATTATGTTGTGATATTTAATTATATGGCAAAAAGGTAAAAAAAATGAGAATCATAGAAGTATAATTAGATAAGAAGTCTTTCCTACATCAACCTTATAATTATCTTTGAAAGTTTTACAATTTATTAAAATATTAATGGTGATGATAATAATAATAATAGTTAAAAAAATAAAATTTCTCTAAATAAAAAAATTATGCCATATTTGTGCTACATGAATAAAAAATAGTGTTATTTAGTAAACTTAAAAACTTATAATTGGCTTAAGTAAAACAAAGTCATAACATAGAAATGGTTAAAATCGATTAAAAAAAGAAGAAGGTAAAATTAGATAAAAAATATATGATAAATAAATGAGAAAAATGGTTAAATAAAAAAAACGAGTTAAAACAAAAAAATGGTGACCAAAAAAATTGGTTAAAATTGGTAAAATAAATTAAATTTGGGATAACAATATAATGGATCAAATTGATAAAAGAACAAGCAAAAAAATGAGTTAACTGGCAAAAAAAAGGGTAAAATATGTGAGAAAATAAGTTAATTAAATAAAAGAATATGTAAAGTCAAATTAAAATTGGGTTAAATCCTAGAGAACTAAGAAAATTGATTAATAAATGAGATAAAATCAAAAAAATTGAGTTAAACTAGAGAGGATGGGTGAATTGATTAATAAAGGTGATAAACAACAAAAAATGGATGAAATCGGTGAATGAATGAGTTAAAATAACAAAAAAATAATGGATAAACTCAATGTAAAAGCAGGTAAAATCGATATTCTTTGAAATTTTTTTAAGAAATTATCACTTATTGAAAAACCTCAAAAATATTAAAGAACCTAGAAACAAAAGGTCACCTTCGATATTAAAATAACTGAATAATAATAATAATAATAACTTATTGCTTTATATTTCTTCGAAAATATCTTTAGAAAGTTCTTAAGAAGTTATACTTATTGGAGAACCTCAAAAAATAAAAAATAAAATAAGTTATTATACATTCGTGCTATAAGAATAAAAAAAAAGAACTATTTATTTAACTAAAAAACTTATATTGGCTTAAGCAAAAAACAAAATCAAATCATAGAAATAGTTAAAACGTATAAGTGATTAAAAAATATATGATGAAAATGGTAAAATCAATGGGAAAATAGGTTAGATAGAAGAAAAAAAAGGTGAGTTAACGCAAAAAAAATTGGTGATTGATAAAACAGGTAAAACATGTTAAAACTGGTAAAAAAAAATAACGAATGACATCAGCTAAACATGGGATAAAAGGGATAAAATCGAACAAGAACAAAAAAAAAAGATTTAATTGGCGGAAAAAAAATATGTGAGAAAATAGATTAAATCAATAAAAGAATAAGTCAGATCAAACTCAAATTGGGTTAAATTGGATAGAATAATTGAATTAATCGATAAATCGGATAAAATCGACAAAATTGGGTTAAACTAGACAAAATGGATAAATTGATTAACAAATGGGATAAACCACAAATAAGGGTGAAATCAGTGTCAACAAAAAAGAAAGGATAATGGTAAACTCAATGTAAAAGCAGGTAAAATAGCTATTTCTTAAAATTTTATTAAGAAATTATCACCTATTATAGAACCTCAAAAACATAAAAGAACCTAAATACCAAATACCATCTTTAAGCAATATGAATAAAAAATAGAACTATTTAATTAACTAAAAAACTTATAATTGACTTAATATTTCAAAATAAAGTCAAAACATAAAATGGTTAAAATCGGTGAAAATGGGTAAAATTCGATCAAAGAATAAGTTATACATAATGGTAAAACAATGAAAAAGTGGGTTAGATCGAAGAAAAATGAGTTAAAACAATAAAAAAATGTTTAATGAATTAAACAACAGGGCAAGCTGGTAAAATGTGACTAAACCGGTAAAAAATGAATGATATCGGTTAAACACGAAATTAAAAAAAATGGGTCAAGTCTATAATAGAACAAGAACAAAAAAATGACTTAAATTTACAAAAAAAAAAAAAAAAAAGGTTTATATTTTAGAGAAAAATAGGTTAAATCAGCAAAATTATAGATAAAATTGGGTTAAAGTGGAGGTAATGTGATAAATGATTAACAAATGGATAATCCACAAATATGGATAAAATCGATGAAAAAAGGGGTTAAAATAACATAAAAGATATGGGTGAAATCGATGAAATAACATGTTAAAATAACAAAAAAAATGATAAACTCAGTTTAAAAACGGGTTAAATCGATACCTTTGAGATATTTTGAGAGTTGATTAAGTTATACTTATCCATTATTTGTTTTCCAAATTTAATTAAATACATAGCCATTTATAACTGTCTAGGCCTTAATTAAATCATTATCTTAAAAAATTAAACAATTTGGGCCAATAATGAGACTTATTCCGCAATTGGGCCGTTAATCAAGTAATTGGGCCCTTTAGTAGTTTGGCTTCCTTAATTAACTGAATCATGGAAATTAATCTTATTGGGCCCGTTTATCATTACAAACATGTTGTCTATTAATTTTGTGGATTATCGAGTCAATCACCAATTTTCGGACTATTTCTGGCATGACAAATATGAAAAATATTTTGGGTACAAACATAATCTGGATTCAGATTCAGGTACATTATATGAAAAATATTTTGGGTAAATGTTAATGCAAGTGTTGCACCAAAAAGGCAAAAACATATTTTTTTAGAGGAAACGGTAACTTTCATTCAAACAAGCTCAGATGCAATAATATCAAGAATCAATACAGATAAATCTTTTAAAGCATAGAATTTTTTAAAAGACGGACGTGCAATTTCGTGAGCCACTCGATTTCCGTCTCTGCCAATATGGTGGCAAAAACATATTTAGTGCAGGCATAAAAACATATTCAGATTTGTTTTCAGTTTGAGAATTCCACAAATGGTTAAAAATAGTTGAATAACTGCAGAAAATTTGCATCCTTTTTATCCAAGTGGGCAACAGAATCTGCGATTACGAGGTGGCTTTATGGCCGTTACTAATTGTAAATTATTTGTTTGGCAGCATCAATGCAACCAATTGCTTTCACTTTAAATTATTAAAAAAGATTAAATAAATACTATTTATAGCTTTTACTTTTCAGTTTTTAAATAAAAAAGGAGTAATATTTTCTTGTTCTTTTCTAGACAAATCCTCCATTGGATTGTGGTTGCCTATGAATTTTATATTCATCTCTCCCTTTCTTATGGGATTTTATTACCGTATCCGAGGCAAAATATAAATCTTTTTCTCTCTTTTTTGTCTTCCAAGCAATAATAATTTTATAATAATATTAAAAAAAAAAGGCTAAAGTGATCTTATCTAAGAGACTAAAGACAATGTTTTCAGTTTGAAGGATCCTACATTCCAATTGTTCGTTTGACTACATGGATTTGGATTTTGATACAGGGGACAAATGGACAATAAAAATAAAAAAAATTGGTAGAAGATCTTCACGTAATATTTAAGCCAAAATATATAACACTAAATTAATATGGCCTAATTAATGATTATACGACTTGGGTGGTATTTCAATTTCAACACTCCACCTGTTACACTTATACACTAACTTACAAATTATATTTATTTTTAAATATCAAGAGACGATTGTGTTACCATCATTAACATGTACTATATAATTGGATTCATTATATTTACTCTTACTATTTGTATTTTAACGTACTATATATGGACGAATATTTCGTTTTACTTATTATAATCTAAAGGTCTGAAGGAATATACGTATTCCGAAATACGAGGACAAAAGTCTAATACTAAATTAAAGACGGGTTTATAATTTATTTATTTATTTATGTATCTATTTTTTGTGGAAAATTAAATCGGATATCAGCTTTGATTGATATATAATCAATATTTATCACGAATAAAATTACGAATAAAAGTAGGTATTTCTGAAGGAGGAGGATCCCCACTAATCACTATTTTTGTTAAGGCACGGGCAACAACATTATTCTCAGTTTGCTAGATAAATTAACTTAGATATATTTATTATCTAAGTTTAAAAGATATTTGATTCGTACAATAACATTTAAGATAATGTTTGAAATAAATAAGGATTCAGGTAAAAAAAAAAATCTGTTAAGATGAATAGTAAATGTGGGTTGGATATTGGAACTCATAGATTTCTAATTCTAAATGTAATTGAAATTAATTTTACATTCTTAATCATGTGTGACCAAAATCTAAAACTCATTCGTCCTCATTTGTTTAGGATTTACAAAAAAATCATACTCCTACATTTAATCTAGAAACTGAGTGAAATACTTTTAATCGGTTTACTCCTTTTTTTTTTTTTACCAACAGGTATTCGAATTTGGATTAACCATATAGTGGAAATTAAACTAGTCTCTTCCGCTAGAACAATCACATGTTGATAGTAATGTATATATTATAGTATACATTTGGATTACACTATTATCATAATTTGACAAAAAAATAAATATATGTGTACATAATAAAACAATATAATCGCGAAATGATAATTAAAATTTCAATTTGTCCTCCTAATTTTAACCCACGTATATTATATTCTGGTTTCCCCACTTGGATATATTACCAATAAAAATTACAAGGTCAAAAAATATAAAATCATTGATTCAATATTTTTAGCGTAAAAATAGAAAAGAAAATGATCATTGTCAAATTTTCCGGCTTCCCAATTTTTCCGAATGATACATGTGAACGTTTTAGATCTGCAAATAGTACACTACTAATATATTTAAAATTTTAAATAATAATATGCATGAATTAGTTGAAATCTTGACTAATTGATTGTAGATTATAAGACTCAATTATACATTGTTTAACTTTTCAGAAACCGAAAAGATGTACATTAAAAGTTAGCTATAATATATTGAGGTCAAATGATGACAGATTCATGATTATTCATGTTTGTAGACTATATGAAATAATTGCAACCACTCATGTTTTAAAACTTTGATCCTATTATATTCCTAATATGCAAACGTAGGCCAAAATCACGTAATTTTTTTAATAAAAGTACCGCTAATCTAGGACTTAAGCTACATATATATATTTTTGAGAAATCACATATTATTTAAGTTAAACCGACTTTTTTGTATATTGTTTTTACTTTATTATTGGTAAAATTCAATTAACCCCCTTGAACTAAGACATTTATACACTTTACCTCCAATTTATCATACACCTTACTCGTGCAATTGTGTTTTGCACCCTTAAATTGCAGCATTCCGGCAAAATATATCCTAAATAAATATTTAAAAAAATTTATGAACCATTTAATTAGCATCCATTTGGTAAAATAAACCCTAAGCGCCCTCAAAATAATACTCTTTGATTTTGCACAAATTTACAAGACCACATGGTATAGGAGTGTTGCTCAATTAAGGTCATCTAAAATAGTTGTTTCACGATATGATGGATCGGAACAACCTAAGATATCGAACTTATTGATATAACTTGATCAACTATTCGACCTCCAGATATGTTACGGAGTTTCAATAGCTCTAGCACGCGTCTAGTGCATAACTCTTTGTTAAGGTCCTTCTATTCATGAGTTAGATTGAGTAGATGAATAAAACCCAAATAGATCATTAGAAAACTAATGTGATGATGATTAATGTGATAATGATTAGGCATATGTTTTCAGACATAATATAAGGTACTTATAGGCTTTGACATTAGCCATTACTGGTCGATTTTACCTCGAATATCAGATAAACCCGTGTAAAAGTACGAGGATCAGATAGAATGTTTAGTCAAAATTTTCTAACATGATGGGTTAAGTAGTCTTATTTGTATTACTTGGTTTGGTAGTATCATGAGTTGACTAAAAGGCATGTAGCTAGACTTCGACTTAGTAGCATTGTTTCATCATATTATGATAGGTTTTTTCGGTCAAGGACTAATCTAATGGTGAAGTTGAGGCCCCATGAGCAAGTCAGGGTACTTCCCTTATTTAATGCTAGTATTTGTATTGAACTTATCTTCGTACTTAATTTAATAGTATTTCAAATAAATTTGAATATAATTTCTGATGTAACGATTCATCGAACATTGAACCTTGATGCACTGGGGGAAGGGGATATTTGTAGTGAAGGTATAAAATGGAATTTGAAATGACATTACAATTATTTCAAGTTATTTATGTGACGGTTTTTTTTTTTTTTTTTTTGTCGTGAGAATTATATCTATAAAGTTTATTTTAATTTGTTCATCGTCAGCGAATATCCATACAATGATTGGACATGTAAACAACAAGTTTCATGCGAATAATAAAATTTACTAGACAACTCCTTGTATATATTTTGGTAACTGAATGCCAGTTGAGGGTGCCAAGTATTTTTCTTAGGGTGTATTTTGTTTGAATGCTAATTTGTAGGTGCAAGCGTCTTTTTTATTTTTTCAGGATAAATTTGTCAAATAGTTGTTTGAGGGTGTAAAACACAATTTGGACAAGAGGTAAAGTGTAGGTAGGAGGTAAAATGTAAAAGAATAAGGTTCAAGGGGGTAATCTTAACTTTATCGTTTATCGGCAAATGTTGGGATTCGGAAAGAAAAACAGCCCTAGGCACAGCGGAATATAAAAAATTTCTAGGGCCTCTTAAAGAATCTTGCCAGGATATTCTCTAGTTGTATATATATGAATATAAATCAATGACAGTATAAGTTTTCTCGTTTATACCTGTCTCCTTGCAAATCCAAGTTGGCTAGATGAACTCTGAATTCTCTCACAGAAAATCGATCCAAGCTTTTTGTACAGCGCCCCACGTGTTGCGCCTCTACGAGTTGATACACCACAATATCACGAAAATAATATAACCTAATCGACTAGAACATAGGCTATATTAATTCAGGACTTTAAGAACGATTTTGGAACAAAGATCGAACACGAAAAATTCTTCCAAAGTGGAAGCAGGGTTCGGCCGATCCAGGTAGGGAGAGGGAGAGAGATTTTTGCTTTGCTCAATTTTTGCTTAAGGAGTTGTTTGAAAATTAACTAGAAGAAAGCTATTTATAGTTTTCTTTCTATCCTAGTCCTATTAGGACTAGGTCTTCTCTTTCCTACATGGGCCATGGCCCTATTTAATTAGAAGACTAAGTTTTCTAATTAATTCATGGCCCACTTTAATTAATCTTTCAGGGCTTTATTTAATCTCCCAATTAAATAGCCCAATTAATTAAATCATCTCCCAATTAATTAAACTCCAAGTCCAATTAATTAATTATTCCATTAATTAATTAAATCCTAATTAATTAATTTACTCATAAATTAAATTCCAATTTAATTTATAATCTTGATCCAATTCCAATTGGATCCAATTTCGTTCCACATGGGTCGACCCAGTCGACCCACCCATTTAATCGACCCAGTCGATTTTGACCCAGTCGACCCAGTCGACTGGTTCGTTCCTGTTTCCTCGCTTTCGCTACTTGTGTATTGTGTATGCCCCCGTAGGTTCACCACATAATTGGCCGTGGGTTGTAATTAAATATTATTTAATTACTTGAGCAATTAATGCTCTAAATTAATCGAACACTCTGTCGATTAATCATTCCAAAATTAGCACCCCTGCTAATTTGGGAATTCTCCCACACTCCACGGTCGATGTCCAGTCACAAGCCCATGGAGCCCAATCACTGGTGAATTAATTCAGTGAACCTTTTATCATTTACAATTTCCATATACGACACAATCTCTCCATCGATCAATCTCCCAGTCGAGACTTAAGGGTATGGTCTTTCATCGGATTCCCTTATCTTTTGTCTTGACCTTATGTTCTCTGATCTCGAAATAAATTCTTTCTGACTTGTTCTTTATGAGCTACTTACATAAAGTCGTCAGTTACCTTGGCCAAGGATTTCATCAGAATTAATTTCTCACAGAAATCCATAGGAGAATTTCTCGACCTATCAAGTCGAGTCAACGGATCCTTTGTTGATGATATGAATCTGCATACGAGTTCCTCTATACCCAACATGAGTCCACAGAGACTTTCTGGTGATCCCCAGTCAGTCGGAACTCATATCAAAGTATAGACGTTCTCGTACCAGATAAACCCTATCATCTCAAGTTGTTAGGGATCGTTCCTCGTATACTATTGTAAATTGGAATAACTTCAACCCCGATATGCGACTACCGCTTCCATGGTGAGTTATTTCCTAATTGGGGTATTCAGTGCGCTTGCCATCCCAGCAAGCCACCCACTTATGTGTATCGACTATCCCAGTCACGCTCGTGGACCCCAGCGTCCTCCAGTTCATCGGAGTATACACAATAGTGAGAGTCTAACCGAATCCAACGATGTCCTATCTCGATTGGATTCTACGACTCTTGAATATATTCTAGATCACGGCCTTAGAGATCAGTCCACGGGTTGTCCCATAGCCCTGTGATCTAAGGACTTCTATCCTTATGCGTAGACAAATATTACATAAGATAAAGTTGACCATTTAATAAAAGTGCATTTATTAATCTAAATTGAATAGTTCCTCATTAATTACAATTAATGCTAGCCATACAGCTGGCTTGCAGGACACTATTTCTATCAATCTCCCACTTGTCCTAAAGCCAGTCTTTTATGTTCTTGAGTCCCATCTTATGCAGATGTTTCTCAAATGCCTTTTGAGGCAGAGGCTTCGTTAGCGGGTCCGCCGTATTATCTTCTGAGTCGACACGTTCCATCTTAATGTCTCCTCTACCAATGATATCTCTTATCACATGGTATCGTCTCTGTACGTGCTTGGATTTCTGATGAGATCTCGGCTCCTTTGCTTGCGCTATTGCCCCATTATTATCGCAGAAGATAGTAATGGGCTCAGCAATGCTAGGTATCACATCCAGTTCCTGGATGAAGTTTCTCATCCAAACACCTTCCTTTGCTGCGTCACTCGCGGCAATGTATTCTGCTTCAGTGGTTGAATCCGCGGTTGTTTCCTGCTTGGAGCTCTTCCAGCTAACCGCACCACCATTGAGACAGAAAACATATTCTGATGTCGACTTGAAGTCGTCTACATCACATTGGAAGCTTGAGTCTGTATAGCCTTCCAATTTCAATTCTCCTCCACCGTATACCAAGAACAGTTCCTTAGTCCTTCTCAGGTACTTCAGAATTGCCTTTACGGCTATCCAGTGCTGCTCACCTGGATCAGACTGGTAGCGACTTGTAACGCTTAGAGCGTACGCTACGTCTGGTCTCGTACACAGCATACCATACATTATGCTTCCTATCGCGGATGCATACGGTATTCGAGACATATTGCTTCTCTCCTCTGGCGTCTTTGGGGCCATAGACTTGGAGAGTGCAATTCCATGTCTCATTGGAAGCAATCCTCTCTTGGATTCTTCCATACTAAATCTTTTCAAGATTTTGTCTATGTACTGGGATTGGGAGAGGCCCAGCAGTCCTTTTGATCTATCTCGGTAGATCCTTATACCTAGTACAAAGGATGCTTCTCCCATATCCTTCATTGAGAATTGTGTAGACAACCATGCTTTAGTTTCAGACAATGCTTTTACATTGTTTCCAATGAGAAGAATGTCGTCAACGTAAAGCACCAAAAATTCAACTGTACTCCCACTGATCTTCTTGTACACGCAAGGTTCGAACATGTTCTTGATGAATCCAAAAGTTTGGATTGTCTCATCAAAACGAATGTTCCAACTTCGGGAAGCTTGCTTCAGTCCATAAATGGACCTCTGGAGTTTGCACACCTTGTGTTCATCTCCTTTGGATGCATATCCTTTTGGTTGCTCCATGTAGATCTCCTTATCAATGTCTCCATTGAGAAAGGCAGTCTTTACATCCATCTGCCATATCTCGTAGTTATACCACGTAGCTATGGCCAGCAAGATCCGAATGGATTTGGGCATTGCGACGGGCGAGAAGGTCTCCTCAAAGTCGATACCTGGTCTTTGAGTGTATCCTTTTGCCACTAGTCGCGCCTTGTAGGTAATCACCTCTCCGTTCACTCCAAGCTTTCGCTTATAGATCCACTTGCAACCCACGGGAGCCACTCCCACTGGTGGATCTACCAAGGCCCAGACCTTGTTTGAGTGCATGGAGTCCAGTTCGGATTCCATGGCTTCGCGCCACTTTCCCGAGTCTATGTCTAGCATAGCCTCTTCGTAAGTCCTTGGGTCGGTTAGAGACTGTCCAGTCTCATGCAGCAGACCGTAGTACCTCTCGGGTTCTCTACGTTGTCTTTCTGACCTACGAAGTATCGGTGTACTTTCTGGTGCAATTTCATGCTCCTGTTCTCCCACTGCCTGTGGTGACGGGTCAGCTTGATCGACCTCTAAGGTCTTTTCAGCTTCAGTGACCTCATCTAGTTCTACGTTATTTTCTTTCTTGTCCACCAAGAAATCCTTCTCCAAGAAGTGAGCGTTCCTCGAGACAAACGTTGTTTGTCTTGTAGGATCGTAGAACTCGTATCCTATTGAGTTTTCTGGATACCCCACGAATTTGCACAAAGTGGATTTCGTCTCCAATTTATCTCCCACTAGCTTTTTAACGTAAGCGGGAGATCCCCATATGCGCATGAATGCGTATGAAGGTGCCTTGCCAAACCACAGTTCGTATGGTGTCTTTTCTACGGATTTCGAAGGTACCATATTCAGTGTCTTCGTTGCCGTGAGGAGGGCATGTCCCCAAAATGAAAGAGGTAAGTCAGTGGCACTCATCATGGATCGAACCATGTCCATCAATGTTCGATTCCTTCTCTCTGCTACTCCATTTAACTGCGGTGTTGCAGGAGGAGTCCACTGCGATAATATTCCATGCTCTACAAGATAATTCAGAAATTCGTTACTAAGAAATTCTCCACCTCGGTCAGAACGAAGAGCCTTTATCGTATGACCAAGTTGATTCTCTACTTCCATCTTGAATTCTTTGAATCGCTCAAAGGCTTCAGACTTGTGTTTCAACAAGAACACATATCCATAACGACTAAAGTCGTCAGTGAAAGTGATGAAGTAGTCATAGCCACCTCGGGCGCTTTTTCTTAGTGGTCCACATACGTCAGTATGTATTAAGTCCAATGTTTGCTTGGCTCGCTCAGGGTTTCCCTTAAACGGCAACTTAGCCATTTTACCCTTTAAACACGGTTCACATGTTGGCATTTCATCAATGTGATTGATTTCAATCGCGCCAGATGATGCTAACTTTTGAATCCTTGACTTAGATATATGTCCAAGTCTAGCGTGCCATAATTGGGCAGATATTTCATTATCTTGTTTCCTTTTGTTTTGTTGTAAGTGCATGACTAACTTAGGTGGTTTCATAATGTAAAGTCAATAATTTAATGTACCAAATGAAAAACAAAAACAGGAGCTTTTATTTAAAATCAACATTATTCAATAACTTGAATAAAAAGGTTTTTCATTAAAAACTAGGTACATAAATGAAAGTTTTCCTAATGACTTTATCAAACCACCTAAATCTACTTTTGCCTACGGCCTTGGTAGCAGCTCCAGCTCCATTGCCTTTATTCAAGGATCCAATCCTCAGGCTCCAGTTTCCTTAATGCTCCCATCACCTACAAGGATGAGAACTCCAGTCAGTGTCTAACACCAAAAATGCACAGTTAATTGTAAAATTAACTTCAACAAGGAATATACCTGTTCGAACTCTCCATAGGTTCGAATTTAATCCTTTCCCTTGACCTTGTGCAGTAAGGAGCTCTGGTTTCCATTTGCTTTGGTTTTGAACGCCGCCCAGTCCTTTCGCCAACCCTTGCTTTCTTTCCAAAAGAAGCTTCGTGTTCCTCGAGCATTTGTCGCAGGACATGCACAGTGATCTCTCGCCTCTGGAGATTCAAGTCCGCGATAAATTGGTCATATGATCTAGGAAGAGATTGTAGAATAATATCCACTCGGAAATCATTGTCCATCACGACACCCATATCATCGAGTTCAGATAGAAGTCGAATCATCTTGTGTACGTGGATTCCGACAGGAGTTTCCCTTCTCTTTCTTGCTTGCAAGAGTTCCCTCGTGATCGCGAATCTGCGACGACCATCTCTAATCCCATAAAGGAATTTGAGATTCGAGAGAACCTCTTTTGCGGATGCCATATGCTCATGTTGCAAACGCAGATCAAGTGACATATATTCCAACATGTATTCACGAGCTAAGCCATCATCCATTTTCCACTTGGTGATGCTTTTACGGAGCTCATCAGGAACGTCATGTGAAATAGTAATGGGTGGTGGCACAGACAAAACATAAGATATGTTTTCAGCTTCAAATAGTCCATTCAAATGATGCGTCCAGAAATGCAAGTTGGGTCCAGTTAAAATATTACGTTCAAGTGATGAGATGGACAAATCTCTAAGTGCTCTAAGCTCTTTTGACATCATATCTATAAAATGACGATAGAAGAAATAAATACGCGATAGATTAATTTAAAATGCACAATTCACAAACATGGATTTCATTTGCAAATTACTCCCACTATTTTAATCAAAATCTTATGCCCCCACATAAGTTTCGGGGATTTTAAAATATCCTAGCGGGCTTAAGGCCCAAATGCAATCTCCTAGTACCCACGACTCGTTGGCCATACTATTTGATCCACTTGGTGGTCGACTATGTCAACGGTTAACCATCGCAGCTAACCCTTAAGTTCATTTAGCCTCGTTTTTCGATATGGACCCACGACTCGTGAGACATCCATATTTACTAGCGTTAAATCATGTCCAATACTCGTGAAGAGAAATAGTTCAATCCCAGACGCCCCACGACTCGTGAGACAGCGCCTAAAACCTCGCTATCCCCTTCCTTGGCACTTAACTCGTGCATCGAGGCAATAGACATATTATCTTCCTATAGCTCGACCCACGACTCGTGAGACATCGAGATATATTCGTACAACATGCCTAAGACCTAGTAATTGGATAGGCTCGGACCATAGACACTATTCATATGCGCCCGTTATTCGATTTAATATTCTAATTGAATTTTAAGTTCAATTGGAGGTTTCTAAGTGTGCGAGGTCTCATCAGATTATTCTTATCTTGTTTACGTTTTCTATCCTAAGCATGCATCTCATACATCAAAGAATAATGTGCGAAAAAGTAAACATTCATCACCTAGCAAGATATGATTGGTCGATTGCCCATCCTATGCGATCCATCACGAGCCACGTGATGAATCAATTGGTCAGTCTAGGGTGAAAATTAAATGTCCTAACTATTACAATTTTTAAACCCATACATCATGGGCCTTCTTGTAATATCCAGCTCGATTGGGCCTCCATGTAATGAATTGGGCCTCCATGTCCTCCAAGGTAAATGGGCCTCCATGTGGATCTCCAAGTCTTCATGAGGTCTTCTCGGCTCCAAGCCTAATCTAAGCCTAGCTTACATAATTTAAATGGTCCTATTCTATTACATTTGTTTGCGCAAGCAAGGGCACCAATCAGGCCCATTTAATTACAACCCATAAAATAAATAAACCAAAACTACACAGGGCTTAAGGGCAAAATCGACCAATCCACATATTCACTCAAGAACATGCATAAATTCACATAAGGGCAAAAATGTAAATTTACTGGCTCCTTTAATTTTAATTCATAAAATTCATCCAAGTTAATTAATTTTGAATTAACAATTAACCTCTAAGATTAATTAGCTCTTACTTGAGCTCCAAGTAATCTACAAATCCTATCTTGATTAAGATTGGTTAATTAAGGTAATCTAAATCTCTAAGATTCTTACCTTATCCAAAACTCTAAGTTTCCCAATATTCCTAAATCTCCAAGATTCTCAAGATAATCCTATTTTGATTAGATTAGTTTAATTAAGGTAGTGATTAATTCTAACAGAATAACTACCTTATCCAAAAACTCCAAGTTTCCTAATCTTCTAAAATTCTCCAAGATTTTCAGGACATCCAAAATAGGCAGAAATTGAATCCAACCAAAATTCAGCCACGGAGTGACGAACAGGGTGCCGCCACGTGGCAGCACACACGCGGCCACGGAGGCCGCGCGTGAGCCGCACGCAGCGACTGCTGCTGCGCGTGACAGCACGCAGCAGCGTGCTGCTGCGCGTAGCCAACGCGCGGCAGACTGCCCGTAGGCAGCTGCCGTGCGCGGCACGCGCAGCCAGCGCGCTGTGTGCGTGCTGCCGCGTGCGGCAGCGTGCGGTGGCCGCCCAGCCGCGGTGCGCTGCTGCGCACCGCCGCGTGCCACCGCGGTCGAACACAATTTCAAAATTTTTTTTTTTTTTTTTTTTTTTTTTGTTTTGATTACTTTTGATTTAATTTAAAAACAGTCCCAATTAAATCATAATCCAAAATTAAAATAACATGATAAAATTACGAATCTAAAATTACCCATTAACTCTAAGTTAACAATAAAGTCCTAAAACATGCAAAGTTATAGAACTAGCCACATAAATCAAACATATGATTTAATAAACACAGAATTCGCAAATTCATATATATACAAAGCCTAGAGTTGGCTCTGATACCACTGTTGGGATTCGGAAAGAAAAACAGCCCTAGGCACAGCGGAATATAAAAAATTTCTAGGGCCTCTTAAAGAATCTTGCCAGGATATTCTCTAGTTGTATATATATGAATATAAATCAATGACAGTATAAGTTTTCTCGTTTATACCTGTCTCCTTGCAAATCCAAGTTGGCTAGATGAACTCTGAATTCTCTCACAGAAAATCGATCCAAGCTTTTTGTACAGCGCCCCACGTGTTGCGCCTCTACGAGTTGATACACCACAATATCACGAAAATAATATAACCTAATCGACTAGAACATAGGCTATATTAATTCAGGACTTTAAGAACGATTTTGGAACAAAGATCGAACACGAAAAATTCTTCCAAAGTGGAAGCAGGGTTCGGCCGATCCAGGTAGGGAGAGGGAGAGAGATTTTTGCTTTGCTCAATTTTTGCTTAAGGAGTTGTTTGAAAATTAACTAGAAGAAAGCTATTTATAGTTTTCTTTCTATCCTAGTCCTATTAGGACTAGGTCTTCTCTCTCCTACATGGGCCATGGCCCTATTTAATTAGAAGACTAAGTTTTCTAATTAATTCATGACCCACTTTAATTAATCTTTCAGGGCTTTATTTAATCTCCCAATTAAATAGCCCAATCAATTAAATCATCTCCCAATTAATTAAACTCCAAGTCCAATTAATTAATTATTCCATTAATTAATTAAATCCTAATTAATTAATTTACTCATAAATTAAATTCCAATTTAATTTATAATCTTGATCCAATTCCAATTGGATCCAATTTCGTTCCACATGGGTCGACCCAGTCGACCCACCCATTTAATCGACCCAGTCGATTTTGACCCAGTCGACCCAGTCGACTGGTTCGTTCCTGTTTCCTCGCTTTCGCTACTTGTGTATTGTGTATGCCCCCGTAGGTTCACCACATAATTGGCCGTGGGTTGTAATTAAATATTATTTAATTACTTGAGCAATTAATGCTCTAAATTAATCGAACACTCTGTCGATTAATCATTCCAAAATTAGCACCCCTGCTAATTTGGGAATTCTCCCACACTCCACGGTCGATGTCCAGTCACAAGCCCATGGAGCCCAATCACTGGTGAATTAATTCAGTGAACCTTTTATCATTTACAATTTCCATATACGACACAATCTCTCCATCGATCAATCTCCCAGTCGAGACTTAAGGGTATGGTCTTTCATCGGATTCCCTTATCTTTTGTCTTGACCTTATGTTCTCTGATCTCGAAATAAATTCTTTCTGACTTGTTCTTTATGAGCTACTTACATAAAGTCGTCAGTTACCTTGGCCAAGGATTTCATCAGAATTAATTTCTCACAGAAATCCATAGGAGAATTTCTCGACCTATCAAGTCGAGTCAACGGATCCTTTGTTGATGATATGAATCTGCATACGAGTTCCTCTATACCCAACATGAGTCCACAGAGACTTTCTGGTGATCCCCAGTCAGTCGGAACTCATATCAAAGTATAGACGTTCTCGTACCAGATAAACCCTATCATCTCAAGTTGTTAGGGATCGTTCCTCGTATACTATTGTAAATTGGAATAACTTCAACCCCGATATGCGACTACCGCTTCCATGGTGAGTTATTTCCTAATTGGGGTATTCAGTGCGCTTGCCATCCCAGCAAGCCACCCACTTATGTGTATCGACTATCCCAGTCACGCTCGTGGACCCCAGCGTCCTCCAGTTCATCGGAGTATACACAATAGTGAGAGTCTAACCGAATCCAACGATGTCCTATCTCGATTGGATTCTACGACTCTTGAATATATTCTAGATCACGGCCTTAGAGATCAGTCCACGGGTTGTCCCATAGCCCTGTGATCTAAGGACTTCTATCCTTATGCGTAGACAAATATTACATAAGATAAAGTTGACCATTTAATAAAAGTGCATTTATTAATCTAAATTGAATAGTTCCTCATTAATTACAATTAATACTAGCCATACAGCTGGCTTGCAGGACACTATTTCTATCAGCAAATGCCGGCCCGTAGCATACAATACAAATCTCTTTTAAATGATGTGACACGTTATGTAGACAAAATTCGCTCAAATTTAAGAGCAATGAAGTATATCTTTTTGTCACTTTATACTTTAAAAGTAAAATTTAAGTAAATTGTACTCTCGAAATGTATATTTTTTGCCAGAGTGTGAGCAGTTTGCACTTTAATACAATACATCTCGCCAAAAATATGTAATTTGAGAATGTAAAGTCAAAGCGGTATTAATTCCAAATACAAAATGTCAATTACTCCAAATTTAGGGTGAGTTTGGCCTAGCGGTTGTAGCTCTTAAAAGCACTTATAGATTTTTATTGTGATTTTTGAAGTGTCTGGCCCTGATTATTAAAATTACTTATGCTCAATCGTGATTTTCATGATGTTTGACCCCCAGGATCATAATCACTTTTGGGATCTCGAGAAGCAAAAAATCAACTTATTTTAGAAGCTATTAAAGTATTACTTTTGCAAAAACTATTATACAAAAACAATTATTCTATAATTAATTATTGTTATAATCAATTATTACCAAAATCAATTTTAGTAAAATTAATTCTCCTATAATTGATTTTAGAATCTCCAAACCAAACTCACCCTTAATATAGTTTGACGTGCAAGTAAATATATTATCAGTACAGACCGTACCAACTAAACGTTGGTTTTGTTCTATAATGATTTTGAATTATATTGCATAAATTTACATGTTTGTTTGGCATCTCTGAAAAAAATTCGTGTTAGAAAAAAGTGTGACAAACGCCATTTATGTTTTCTTAAATAAATTTATCCACTTTCAATTTTTTTAAATTACTCTCTCAGAAGCCAAATAAATATCTATTTTCTAATTTTAAAAAAAACTTACACAAACTTTACTTTGATTTGACATAAAATAATATATCTCTTATATAACTTATCTCACATCACAAATATAATTTGACATGAAGTCTTACACATCTTAAACATACAAATACAACCTAAACACTTTCAAAAAACTTACAACTCACCTTATTTTTCAAATCACTCTCCCAAAATTCAAATAAACAACATTACGTGCTCAAATCAAGATTTCACAGATCCCCACTCTCACAAACTACATTTTCAATTGCCCAACAAAACAGGCCCTAAACCTCTTCGTTTGAAAATGGTTTTCCTTTCATCAAATTTAATTTGCAACACTATCAATTGTAAGGAAATTTTTTTGCCCTAGACTTGGTCCAAAAAATTTCTAGAAATTTTGGAAATGTGCTAAAACCATACTTTCATAATGAATGATAGGGGATGGGCGGTAAGTTTGGGTTATCCAAATTTGAACCATCCCTTTTTTTTTAATTTTGGGTTTGGATACCCAAATTCGAAAAAATTGTATTTACTATGAGAAAACGTGACGAATTTGGGATTGACCTCTGCAGCCTCAAATATCCGAACCCACTTATATTATTTAAATATTGTTTATATAGTTATACTTAATAGCAATAATTATTAATTACAAGATAATTTAATTAATTTATTAATTAATCATCTTCTAATAATTTTTTTTTTTAAAATTTAACCTAATATTTTAACCTTTTAAAATCGGCAGTACCTCTACTGATCTACTTCCTCCGCCCTAATTATCTTTATCCCTTGGTATAGTTCACCAGTCAACTTGATTAAATTTGTAAAAATTATAGTAATAAATAATTTAATTAATATATTTCACTAATAAGTTAATAATATAATATGACACCATATATATTAATATTTAAAAGGTTTAATACACCACAAATGTGAAAAATTTAATATGATAAGTCACTTACAAGATTGAAAAGTTTGACCGAATACTGTAATAAAGGGAGCAAAATAAATGGGGACTGAGGGAGTATAATTTTAGAGGTCTCCCGTTATCGATTGAACACATTATTATTTTTGGTTTTGTTCTACAAAATTTCTAGGGTAAATTACAAATACCCCCCTCAGGTAAGGCATAATTACAAAAATCACCCTCACGTATTGGGTATTACAAAAATCCCCCTCAGGTTTGTCACCTTCTTACAATTAACCCCTTGTCCCTAAAATATTCCAATTTTGCCCTTGGATGTTATTTGTATTGTTTGTAATGTCTTATCATTGTTAAAACTTGGGATCTAATTACTATATCTTATTAATTAGAAAAAAAATAATTATATATTTACTACTAAAATAATTGATAAAATTTATAATTGCCCATAAGTTTTAATAAAATTGCAAAAAAGAGGGCATTTATACATTAATTAGCAATTTTAAATTGTATAGTATTAAATTAAATAGAATTTTAATAATATACTTTATAAATATGAATTGTTTACACATTAGTTAAATGAATTTATTTTATAAATTAGTAAATTTAATAAATTATATTGTATTATAAATAAGATATTTTAATTTGTTAAAGTTTATATTGTATTATAAATTGAAATATTTATTGAAATTTATGAGAAAATATAAATTCTATCAATTATTTTGGTGGTAAATATATGATTATTATTTTTATATTTACAAGATATAACAAGTAACATCAAATTTTTAAAATTTATAACACATTATAAACATTACAAATAACTTTCACGGGCAAAATTGGAACATTTTAGGGACAAAGGGTTAATTGTAAGAAGGTGATAACCTAAGGGGAATTTTTGTAATATCCAATACGTGAGGATGATTTTGTAATTCAACTTTACCTGAGGGGGTATTCGTAATTTACCCAAATTTCTAACACATACAGATTGTTTATGCACCTTTCATACCAATTAAAGCACACACAGAATAAGTGGAGTGGGAGAGAAATAGAAACACTGAGTATACTTGACTAAACAAAATAATTCTACCAAAAAAGATTTAAATAATTGAACAAATTTATAGTTTATATTTTACACTTCATGTGATTAAAGGGGTTAGTAGAACCAGGCAACTGGGAAAGCAACATGAAAGGCCATAACTTTTTGTGAGTGATTAGTAAAATTAATCAGAACTCGCAATTCCGTTCCGTCCCGTTATGTATTAATTTGGTTCCTAAAAGGAGGTAATCGAATTATTACGGAACTGTTTTAAGACTGAAAATATTAATCTCAAAATTTATTATATTCGTGGTTCTAGTCCCGAACCTATCCCAACTCCGCCTCACGCCCATCCCTGATGAATTATATGGTGTAAACCTAGCTATGAGGTCTAGATAAGAAAATATTCCAACTATTATCATGTTTTTTTTTTTTTTCCTTCTCAAAATCATTGAAGTATGTAATCATGTAATAATCGACTATTTGAAGAGAAAATATCAGATAACTAAAATTTTAATTTTCCAACTATTAATCAAAATTCTAATTTCTTAAGGAGAATGAAAATAGACTGATAATCCAGTTAAGTGAAACTAAGTGTACCTTAGTAAATACAAACTTAATGTATTCGCTAGTTAAGTTTTGAATAATTAAAAATTTATAATACTAAAAGACTTTTCAGAGATTGATTGTTACAAACAATATTTATTATATTATAATTATAATTTTTTTTTTTGTTATGAAAGGTTTAATTCTTTTCGAGACGGATTGAACACATTAAGTAGATATTTTTTTCAACAGAAATTCGAACACGAGTTCACTACTTTCACTAGACCAATCACATGTTATTATTATAATTATAATTATTAATAGTGGCTTATTAAACGTAAAAATGTCGTGTGAAGCGCGTATTGGTAATTTGGTGGCCAGCAAAAATGGCGTGGAGCGGCCATGGGACATATAGCAAATATGGAAGTGGATAATTTATTTTTCTACTTTTGTTCATCATGGGGCCCTTTTATCCCATGTGCAGTAAGTGGGCCCCCAATTCTCATTGGTTTGCACCACAAGTCCCTGAAGTTTTCATTTCTTCTCTTTTTAAGAAAATAATTTACATTAGGAATTTCTTTTTCAGACAATTTTTCACATATCTGAAAAAAGAAGTCTTCTAATCCAATGTTTATAAAATTGTAAATTTTTTAAGAGAAAATATGAGTTATTTCCTTCTATGTAGGGATATGAAGTATGAAAAGAAATCAATCTCAATTTCCAGACCCAATGGAATTGCGCAGTTGAGTATCAAACTAAATTTATATGCTATTGCAAATTGATTAAAAAAATGTTATTCTTAAATATATGACTTTATTAAATAAATGAGATGGAAAACTTAGATTCTTATATTTTAAACATAACCAACCAAAAATAAATTTATCATTTAATAAATAAATATCAGATGAGACTATTGTTAAATAACTTGTGATACAGATAATTTCTAGACGTGAAATGATTTCAATCCATCATTTCAAAATTTAAAAAATACTGCTGTACTTGTCACATAGAAAAATAATCAATAAATTACTAATAATAACATGTATTATTAATGCTTGATTTGTCCTATAAAGAAATGTGCCTATACTTTATTTAAGCTTTAATGTGTATTTTATCTGTCATACATAATAACTATCAATATTTACTATATGGATACAGGGGCCAAAAATTTGAATTTGAATTTAATTAATATTTTTTTCCTCCCACGACTCTTGCATTTTAATTTCCCTAAGAAGTATAAATTATTTTTAAAATTTATATTTCAGTAAAGATCGAGATAAATCAAGAGATTATCTACTATATATACTTTCTAAATCATTAATTTACACGCAAACAATAATAAATGCCATTGACTTTTCTCATAACTTCAAATTTAGAACTTGAGACTGTAATTTATTTTTGACTTTTACATAATTGTTAAGATATTAACTAGGGGGAATAAGATCCATGTAATTCCATTAGAGTTTGACATTATGACTACCAATTAAAACATCCATTGAAAAGTGAGAGAAAAAAAAATAATGAAGCCGGGGGTCTAGGATATATTCCAATAAAAGTTGGGTACCAATTTAACATTAACAACAAAACATAAGGGCCCTATAATAAATTTATTAAACTTTTTACGTTTTTTGCCGAATTTTCATCCATAAAAGCTCCACCGGCTTAATGAGTATATTAAAGGAAAACGGCAATCACGCCACACATTTCTAGAACGTAACCAAAAATAAAAATATATACAGAGAATTCAAACCCAACAGCAAGAAATTAAACACATTTACTTCCAGCAAAACCACAGCAAAAGAGACGCTTAATTTTTTTGCTTTCACACAGTTAAACAGAGGAAGTTTAAACACGCACAGATCTACACACAAACCGTGTGTGTGCGTGTTGTCATGTGAATAAAAATTAGGAAAACGAAAAACCCTTTTCATTGTTGAGAGTTTTTGAGAAATAATTTCCAGTTTTCTGAATTTCATTTAGCAATGGGGGTTTTTGGTTTGTTGTATGGAGTTTTCTGTATTGGTTTGGTATTTGGAGTGTGTTTTTGTGCAGACCCATTTGCTTATTACGACTTGGAGCTTTCTTACATTACAGCTTCTCCGCTAGGTGTTCCGCAACAGGTTAATTAATTTGATTTTTCGATTCTAAATTTCTAATTATGAAAAGTAACAGTAATTTGGGTCGGCTTTGTTTTTCTATGCATTCAGTTACATTTTGTTTTTTATTTTTCGGGATAATTGAGAAGGAGATATCCAAAGAAAATTTTCGAAAAGTTGTTTTAGGGACCACATTCTGATTTTGAAGAATGTTTTTTTTGTTCTTTGTTTATCAAATTTTGGGTATGTTTTTGTACTGTCTTTTTTATTTACACCAAATTTTTTGCGATATATGCTGAAACATAATATTTTATTAGTTGTGGTTTATATCTATTTGCATTTAGAGGATAATTTGTTAATTTTTTACCATTCACTGAATTTTATAGGTAATAGCTGTCAATGGGAAGTTCCCTGGCCCTGTTCTTAATGTCACAACTAATTACAATGTTGTGGTAAATGTCAAGAACAAATTGGATGAAAATCTCCTCATCACATGGTATTCTAAAACTAAACATAAAACAATGTTTTAGTCTATCAACTTATTTATATATTTTATAATGATTAATTACTTTGATTTGTTGATAGGTCTGGAATCCAGATGCGTAGGTCTTCATGGCAAGACGGAGTTTTGGGCACAAATTGTCCCATACCACCAAAATGGAACTGGACTTATCAGTTTCAGGTCAAGGATCAAATAGGTAGTTTCTTTTACTACCCATCACTGGACTTGCAGAGAGCATCCGGTGGATTTGGTCCTCTTGTTATTATGAATCGTGGTATTATTCCGATTCCTTTTAATACTCCCGATGATGATATCGTCATCATGATTGGTGATTGGTATACCCGTAACCATACGGTAGGTACTCTTACTCTATGTTTAGTTCTCGGATTCCAGTGAGTTGAATGATAGGTAGTATTTTACTCACTAAAATCCAAGAACTAAAAATGTCTTTATGGTTTGTTGATCATTTGTTATTGATGATTTTTTTTTCTTGGTGTGGAACCATTAGGCTCTTAGAAGGACTCTTGATGGTGGAAGAGGATTGGGAATGCCTGATGGAGTTCTCATTAATGGAAAGGGACCATTCAGATACAACACGACTCTTGTTCCAGATGGGATTGACCACGAGACTATAAATGTCGACCCGGGTAAAGTTCTCTATAAGTTCTTGGATTTTGATATCAGTTCTACACTTCAACAATTCAAATAACTGTGATTTCTAATTTTAATACAAATGCTATTTTTCGTGTCCAAAACCCAAATCTTTATCACTTGTAGTTGTATGTAATGTTTGTTTGTGCTAAATGCAAACATATCCCCTGTACTATGTCTCATTGACAGAAAAGCCCTTGTATTACTTTTATTATAAAAAATGCCCTTATATTCTTTTTTTGCTCGCAAAAAATCCTATTTGATATTCCTTCATAAATCATAGGGTGGTTATTGTCAATTTTATAACTGGACAGGGGTATTGCTAATTCTCAAAGCTGACAGGAGAATTGTTGTCAATTTTTAAAGCGAATAGGGGTGTTTTCGAATCTTTTTGTGGGGGTATAATTGTCATTTTGCTTTGGGGGGGGGGTTGTTTGCTTATTAAAATTAGCACAGGGGGGTTTTGGTAATAAAAATAACACGGGGATTTTTGCTAAATAGGCAAAGCATTTGGGGGTATTTTGCATTTCACTCATATTTGTTAAGTTTTTGGCTTCTTGGTGCTGCTACATTAGAACTACCTTAGATCATTCCACTATGAATATAGTTTCCTTTTTGTTTAATGTTTTTATTTTCGTAAATTACAGGAAAAACTTACCGTGTTCGGGTGCACAATGTTGGAGTATCGACATCTTTGAATTTTAGAATTCAGAACCATAATTTGCTTCTAGCAGAGACAGAGGGTTATTATACATCTCAACAGAACTATACTAGCATGGATATTCATGTTGGGCAGTCTTACTCGTTTCTAGTTACAATGGATCAGAATGCAAGCAGTGACTATTACATCGTAGCTAGTGCTCGGTTTGTGAATGAGTCACTCTGGCAAAGGGTAACTGGAGTTGCAGTTTTGCATTATTCTAACTCTAGAGGAGGAGCTTCTGGTCCACTTCCCGCCCCTCCAAACGATGAATATGACAGAACATATTCATTGAACCAGGCCATGTCTATCAGGTATAGTTTCTGGTATTTATGTTAAATTTGTGTTTTTTACTCAAAATTGGAAAAAGGGGAATTTTTGTACCTGGATCTGGCCCAGCATGTTGGATTGGATCAATTGATTCGAACCATTTTGCTACTCCAAAGTCCTAACAAATAACATGATTAATCTGATAGGGCCATAGTCGATTATTCTTAATTTGTGAGATAAAGTTGCATTTTTAGACCTAAAGGACCGGACCTTAAGTACATTCGGTCTCACATTTAACAAAAATTGTACTTTTGGTCCAATTTTTATAAAGCACTTTTGGTCCTATTGAACCCTTTTTATCCAATTTGGGATCAAAGTGCAAAAAAATGGTTTCATCTGGATCTGGCCCAGCATGTTGGATCGGATGCAATAATACAAAATAGTGACAAAAGTGCAATTTTGTAAAGCACCAGATGGAAGTGATAAGAGTCCAATCCTTTGGGGCTAAAAATGCAATTTGTATACCATTTTCTCTAAGCTCGAAATATCTTATCTGTCTTAACTGGATCACATGTTCAGGCAAAATGTGTCTGCAAGTGGAGCTCGTCCTAACCCACAAGGTTCCTTCCATTATGGTTCAATCAACGTCACACATACTTACGTGCTCCAAAGTTTGCCACCAGTGACTATCAATGGGAAACTACGAGCTACATATAATGGGATTTCCTTTGTCAATCCAACTACCCCAATAAGGCTTGCAGATGTATATAAAGTCAAGGGTGATTACAAGCTCGATTTTCCAAGTACCCCCCGTAACAGAGCACCCATCTTGGATCAATCTATTATCAATGGTACATATAAAGGATTCATTGAGATCGTTGTACAGAATAATGACACAGTTGTGCAGACTTTTCACATGGATGGTTATTCATTCTTTGTTGTCGGGTATAGTCCAAATCTGAAGCTTTAGACATGTACTTCTAGGTGAATTGTTATTTTACGGTCTAATTATTGCGCGATTAATGATTTTGCAGGATGGGTTTGGGTGTATGGACCGAGAATAACAGAGGTTCGTACAACAGGTGGGATGCAATATCTCGCTCCACTGTCCAGGTATGAGATATATGGAGTGAAATACAGAAGTAACCCCCTATGCTTTGCCTAATTGGCAAAATACCTGTTATGTAATTTTATTAGCAAAAACACCCCTGTGCAATTGTCAAGCCAGAGTACATACTACAGGAAAAATGACAATTATACCCCCACCATAAAATGGGAAGACATCCATATTCACCTAAAAATTTGACAATAACCCCCCCCCCCTCCCCCTCCCCCTCCCGTATAAAATTGATAATAACCTTTCTATTAAATTATGAAGGATTTTCAAATGGGAGTTTTTGCTAATAAAAAGAACACAAGGGGGTTTGCTAATGAAAAAAATACAAAGGGGGTTTGTCTATTAGGCAAATCATAGAGGGGTAATTTTGCATTTAAATGCAAGATGTTTAAATGTTATCGGTTTGTTTGTTGTTTGCTAATATTTGGCCTTATCATAAAATGTTTCCGAGAATTTTGGGTTTCAACCAGTTAAGTTGTTCACTACGTGGAAAACGCGACTGTAACTTTGATGAACATAATGTAAATCGAGTTATTTTTCTTATGCGTATAGGTTTTTGCTGGAGGGTGGACAGCAGTGTATGCATCTCTTGACAATGTAGGTGTTTGGAATCTTAGGACAGAGAATCTCGACAGATGGTATCTTGGTCAGGAAACATACATGAGAATTATTAATCCCGAAGATAGTTCAAACAAGACAGAATTGCCCGTGCCCGATAACGCTCTCTATTGTGGTGCTCTTACCCACTTGCAAAAGTATGTAATTACACTTAATACCCCCTAAGTCCCATTAATTTACTCGGTTATATAAATTTTTACTTTTTTTTTTGCTGTTATTTGCAGGCCTCAGAAAGTCTCATCGGCATCGACTCTGCACGTATGGTCGAAGCTCTATGTTTCGTCGGCTGTAGTTATCAGTTTTACTCTGAGCTTTCTCTTTGGTTGATCAAGAGTTTGAAAGTACTGGATTGGCAATTTTATTTTATTTTTTCAAAAAAAGAAACCTTTCAGTTTGAGTAGGATTTAGCAACAAAGGCAATTGTTCAAAGTTTTTTTAGTGCAAGTTTTTTAGTTTTATGATTTTTAGAAGAGGTGCTTCCGAATTTGGGACGTATATTGTTATTTATCCAATGAGTATATTTCATAAAAAAAAAATCCAATTGTTATATTGATAATTATTGTTTGTTCCGTGTTAATTATATTCTTTTGAATCCCGTTTATCCTTGTAATCTTTTGATGATTGGTTCCTGTTCATGAACGTTTATGTAAATTCAGTTATTTTGTCCACAGGGAAAATTAGAGGAAAAGTTCTTAAATGTTGACAGTATGGATCAAAATTTTCAAAAATATCAAAAAGATTCGAGCAAAAGATAGAAATACCTCTTATGCTTTATCTAACTACATAAAAAATTACTGTGTTATTTTAACTCCCTCGTGATATATCCTTCAGAAAAGAGAGTGTGATTCATATGCGAAAAATTCAGGTATTTGTTTACATTTTGTTTTTGATATGATAATTTTATCACTGACAGCGAAAGACAAAAACACCCCCTATATTTTGTTTAACTCCCAAGAAATCTCCTTGTGTTATTTTAACTCTCAAAACCTTCATGTGTTTGGTTTTAATAACCATAATGGATTCAAGCTAGTATATACTTGGGTTTTCAAAAGGAATTAAAAAGAACCAATACATAGGGGTAATTTTATCATTTCACCAAAAGTCAAGAGTCAAAGTCTACTTGGGTCGAGTGTGGTAATTAAAACCAAATATAGGGGATTTTTGGGAGTTAAAATAACACGTGAGTTTTTTTGGGAGTTAGACAAAACATATGGGATGTTTTTGTCTTTCACTCTAAAATTTATGTTTTTGAATCAATAGAAACGAAAATGAGGTTTGATTTTGAAATTATTTGTTTCATGAGATTCTCTTATTTTTCTAAATCTTTTTTCCAATTTTTCCTAATTTGTTCTTAAAGCGTTTTCGAAAAATTCTCAAAAAGTTTTAAAAGTTTACTTGACCGAAGTACATACTCGAAACAAAATTTGACCAATGATTGATAGTTTATGGTGGTGTCTCTAACGGGTTGGATTTGGATTTGACTATATTTGATTTAGATTTGGATACATTTATATAGGATTGAGTTTGGGTGGAATTCAAATGTTGTCTTGAGTTGAAATATATGAGTTAATCGGAATTGGTCTGGTTTTTTGATTTTTTGCTGATCAGATAACTAAGGGTTTTTGGCACTTTGCACTCTGAGATTATAGGGTTTTGGTACTTTGCACCATAATTTAAATATTTTGGCACTAAGCACCTTAAAAATATAATTTAATTGGCACTTTGCACCCTAGTGTGTGTTTTGAAGAAAAAATTCATTAATTGAAAGGTATAATAGTTATTTTCGATTATTTTTGGCACTTTGCACCCTAAAAGATAGAGCCTGTTTGTTTGGCATTTCCCAAAAAAATTTCGTGTTTGGGAAATGCCAAACAAACATGTTTACTATTTTCTGAAATAAATTTTTCATCTCTCAATTTCTCAAACTACTTTTCCAAAACCCAAACAAACAACAATTTTCTTATCTCTAAACAAAACCTATACAAACTCTACTCTGATTTGACATAAATTAACTTATCTCTTACACAATTTATCTCACAACAAACATGATTTGACATAAAGTCTTACACATCTTACACCTACAACTTGATTCTTCCAAAAAAACCTACATCTACTTTATTTCTCAAACCACTCTCTCAAAACCCAAACAAATAACATTACGCAAATCGAGATTATTTCACAAACCTCCACTTAGCACTCAAACAAACAACATTACGCAAATCGAGATTATTTCACCCTAATTTAAATTTTTGGCACTTAGCACCTTAAAAATACAATTTCATTGGCACTATGCACCCTAATGTGTATTTTGAAGAAAAAATTCATTGATTGAAGGGTATAATAGTTATTTTCGAATATTTTTGGCACTTTGGACCCCGACTTCTCAAACTACCCCGATTTTAACATTTTCCATTATGAAATATAGAACATTGACACTTTGCACCCAAAAAATATAATCCTGGCATTTTCAACCCCGATTTCTAAATAATGTAAATAACATGTGATATATTATATGTTATATATGTAAACATGTATTTTAGATATAAAGTAAATAATCTAAAGGATACTTGATAACAAAATGAAGACATATATTGTCTTTTTTTAACCTAAATTTTAACGAGAAAAAAATGTTAAAATAAGTTATTATAAAGTAAAATAAATTTAGAATAACATGTTTATGATTGTTGTGCATAGAAATGACCATTTTATCTCTACATCGCCGACATTCATGAGTTTCTATTTAAGGAAAATACCTTAGGGTGCAAAACGTTATACAAATTATATTTATAATAGGGTGCAGATTGCCAAAAAAAGTAAACCGAGGTAAAAAATGCTAATATTTTATAATTTTAGTGTGCAAAATGCCAATATTCTATATTTTAAGGATGCAAAATCTATATTATCAGGGTGCAAATTGAAAGTAAAAAATTGAAAATAACTATAATAAACTTCTTCCAATGAATTTTTTCACTAAAACACACACTAGAATACAAAGTGCCAATTAAATTATAGTTTCAAGGTGCAAAGTGCTAAAATTATTAAGTCAGGGTGCAAAGTGCCAAAACCCTATAAATTCAGAATGCAAAATTCCAAAAACTCGATAATAACATCTTTTTGAAATTTTCATCTACATATTTTACACATCAGATTCCCTAACATTACTTGTTCAATATTTTTTCCCCATACCTCAATAAGCTTTAGAATAGAGAAGAGTTTAACAATCGCCAGATTTAAAAACTCAATTCAAATGATCTGAAAACTAACGCTGGGAAACAACGGAATTGATGCTAAGTTGTTAATATACCAGCATTAATTTATGTTATTAATATGTATAGAAATGAGATCATAAATAAGATTTTGTTTGTGTCTTGTTAAACTTGTTAAACATGTGATAAACTTATAGAACTATAATGTATTTTTGTAAAGAATTGAGAAGATCCAGATCTATATTCAATTAATTAACACGTTTAGAATTATATATCCGATTAATCGCATCAGATCCATTGAATCTCTAATCAGATAAATATTCTAGTACTAAATCGGGTAGGAGTTGAATCAAATTATTGACATCCGCCCATTTGATCGCAAGAAATAGTACGATAGGGGACAGTTTGGTAGGACTTAATAGGGGGTATTAGGTCATATTATATGAGTTAATATCGGCTAGTACAATGTTTGGCGGCACTGCTTAAACACTGGGTCAAATGGATTAAATCCTTACGACCCAGTATCAAAACTAGATTATAATCCACCCAGATGTGGGTGGATTAGTTAATCCACGTAAATATGAATTATGTAAATATCACTAATAACATCAAATTTACATATTTCCTTTTGAACATATTATTAAATATTATAAATTCTTCTCAAATATCTGAAAATGAAAAAACATTAAAAATATTATACATAAATAAATCAGAAATTAAAATCTATATCAATTTATAATTAACATAGAAGTATTTATATTCAAATCTACCAAATATATTTTTAATATGACCTTCAATCTAATTAACCTTAATACCATACACCTTATCAAATGGCCCACAGAAGTATGAATTAGTTGAGGAGTAAGTGGGACTATTAGTTGTTATGGGCCCTCAAGTTTCAGTTTGATGCATAAAATTGAGACATGCAAATTAGAGTTTCGGCCCCAAGAAATCTATTTATAGACCAAAATTACTGGGCCCTACTTTTGGACCTTGTTTTTCATTTTTTATCTATTCCCCTGCATCACATGTTGTACTTATTAATGTGGAGGTAGGATATTGCACATAGTATTATTCAATAAAATATAAAGTAAAGTGTTGCACATATTCTGAATTGGATTGGAACAACATTATTTCAAATCACATGGAATATTTGCAGGCTGTACATAATTATGATGTTTAACTTCTTCCTTAATTTGCACACCCAATTTGATTACATCATCAATTCATCATGCGCAGCAGCAGAAGCAGCGCGTGACTATATTGTCTATTTTAATTAATTATTAAAAGAAACATAATAAATATGTCCATTGACTGGCAATAGATCCTCTGTACCACAATTTGTGTACCACAAGTGTGTACCACAAATGAGGAATTGACACATGTATATATCACAATTATTATAATTATGATATATACATGTGTCAATTCCTCATTTGTGGTACACACTTGTGGTACACAAATTGTGGTACAGAGGATCTTGACCCCCATTGACTAATTAGCTTGAAAAAGCCAAGTCCCTTTTCTTCTGTCTTTCCATTTTCCAAAGACTTAGGATGTCAATTAATGAGTATATATGTCCACCAATAATTTAAGTTCTTTAATTATATTTTCTTGGAAAGGGACTAGACCTCGAGTATAATTCTTCATATAAATGTGACTTTACTTCAAAATTCTTTGGAGAAATATTCTCAAAGAATCACAAAAAAGAAAACTGTGTGTTTATTTATTTAGTTGGCTCTACTGCATGCATTAATATTCAAGTTCATCATCAATGTTAGAAGCAAGAAGTTCCAGCCTCGATCTGGGTTCAATACATAAAATGAACATCTCATCATGATTTCTGGTAATTAATTTATACTACAGCTAGCTAGCTAGATATATAGGTTTTTTAAGTAGTAGTAAATTTCTTCATAGTATTTAATATTTAATATTAAAATTAGTATATATTGTAAGAATTCCCACAACATATATATGTAAAGTTTTGCATGTCACGTTCTTCAATTTTCATGATTTCCCTTATATAAATCTAGCTTGTGAATTTCGGTGAAAGTAATGCATTTTTTTTTAAGTATAATTGGAAAAACGGAATTTTTGAAAAACGCGACTTCAAATTTGTACCATTAAAATTATTTGTATTGTCAAGTCATTACTGCATTAACAATGTATTTTTCAGAAAAATAAATTCATGTATATATGGACAATAAGTGTTGTTTTAGGACATCAAAAAAGACATAGGAGTAACAATATATAAAAGGACGGAGGGAGTATAAATTTATATTTCTCCCTTTGGTTTTCTCAGAATGAAACTTTCGCGAATTAAGGAATTTATTTTGCGCGTGCACTTGAAAATGTACATCTTTTTTATATACACATTGGATATTAAATTATGTTACTTTTCTTATATTTTTAGAATACTTCCCTATATATAATAATGTTATCTTGTAATAAAAACGATATATATTATATACAACAACTGCACAAAATAATTTTTCCCTAACAATCTTAATCATGGATCAAAATTTCGGTTTAAATGTATGTTTCGGTCAGTCAAATATTGGAAACTTTTCGAGACTATTCGGAAATGTTTCGGAAACACTAAGGAACATTTGTAAAGAAAGTTACTAAATTTAGGAAAATAACAGAGTTTAAGGCAAATAAATAGTTTCGGAATTACATCTTGTTTTCGTTTCGCCTGATTCAAAAACGAAAACTTTTCGATGTTTTTGATGGAAAAGATGGAAATTTTAATCCATGATCTTAATTACTACTCATACCAAAGATGTCTATTTAATAATGAAATGTAACCACTAGAGAGATTGGACCATTTTAATCTTCCTTTATTTGAAGTATATATACACTATTTATTGTTAAAGTTTACTTATATGTAAAGGATAAGAAAACTTTATAAAGATTTTGGAACCCCCTTTGTGTCAAATGCTGGCCGGCCAAGATGGAAAATAATGGGCACTAACAAATAGGCAGCAGGCCTTTGAAGTGACGTTATTTTGGGTGATCGATATTTTGGACCATAAGCAAAAGAGTAGTACTTCTTCATTCAAGATCACTCAAAATAGATACATTTAATGCAATATTACCATTTACCAATTAATCATTCATTAATGCCACTAAATATAATTTCATGCCTACTTATCTTACAAGATTTTTATTTTTTTTATTTTTTTTAGAAACGATATTACATCAGTCATTGTATTGTAAATCTATTTAATCGCTATCAATATACAAAGATAAATAAACTATCGACTGTTAATATTAATAATAAACTAGAGCAATACTCATATTAGTGAGAGTTCAATCCAAGACCTCTTGCCGATAATTTAATTCTTCCATTATTTAATAAATTACATATTACATATTTACAATTCCAAGCTAGCTAGTTACTTATATACTTTAATACTTATAGCTTGTTTCATTTGTCCAATGTTTTGGTTCCTTTCACATTTAGCTTGGATTTTAGGTAAGAATAAAAAAATGAAACATTTAAATATTTTTAACTATTTTTTTTATAAAAATAGTTGTTAGAGAATTAGTTGTCTCAAATCATTGCATATGTGGGATGACATTTTTTAGAATTTTTTTATAAGGAAAAGATTTGGAACATCCATATACTTAGCCGTTGTGATTGTTGACGGTATGACAACCATTTCCCTCCACGGAATGAGTCGCGATATAGTTCCCAACGTGACGTTTGGAATGTTGTATACATAATGTTAAGATTTAAATTACACAGGTTGTTGTTACAAGTTATAACTGTTTAAACATAACGACGGAATGTACCTTGAGATGAAAAGAATTTCTCATTAATAATTTGATTTATTCTCGAGTTTGACGTGATTGTAGAACATTTTTTTATAGGTTTAATCAATTAACAAATTATAACTGAATCCTGCAAAACATAAGGACATATAACAAAAGGAAACTTTTATACTTTCATATATCTTGATTTTGAAGAAAAAGATCTGCTATTAACCACAGGTTAAAATCATAAAATCAATGTGCTTAACATCAGATCATAATATATAATTAGCTAAATATGCTACAGAAATTCCATATTCCTATAGCATATATCATAGTTATGATATCAACTACTAATTAAATCACTTTTATCTTACAACTACTAATTAAATCACTTTATCTTACAACAATAACATCAAAACTACTTATTAAATATTTGTCCTCTTAACTTAAACCTAAATGCGGTATTTAATTTCGAGTTCGACCAATAGTTAGTTTATAATTCATTTTTATTATTTACAACAAACTGTATTTATATATATATATAATATATAAGAAAAGACATAACTCTTTGATCCCATTATTTACCAATATAAATTCACTTCCACATATCAACCTGACAACTCGAAGACGAAGTCGAAGCTTTCTCAACCGCAAGTTCTTTCTCGATCATATTTCTAGCAATCAAATTCTCTTCAATACCACTCTTACAAAATGTATCGTTTTCTTTAGAAATCTCGTCTTGACTTAATTGGGATGCCACAAATTTGTCAAGTACCCTCCAATCCGTCACTTGATCAAATATGTTTTCTGATGATGGTTGCAAATTGCTAATAGGGTTTACGAGGCCCGGCCCGAAAGAGTTCATTGGACTTTGGGCCTGAATCAATTTCGGGCTTTCTAGAAGGGGAAGTTGTAGAAAGTGATCAGGTGGGATTATAGATCCATATTGTAAATCCAATTCTTTTTTTGAGGAAGTGTAGTGATAGTTGTTGTATGGGAGATTTGTTTGAAGATGTTGTTGCTTTGGGGAATCCATACTTGGCATGAACGAGACTTGATCGTCCTGCCAAATAGGCGAATCGTACTCGTTGAATTTACGCGTTGTGGCTATTCTTTTCTTGAACACTCTACATACCACCCATCCTTCTTCCTGTGTTTATATTTCAAAAGTACTTATCAATTAGTCAGGGTTGCTAAATTATTTCATTTGAAATAAATAGTGATTTTATCTAGGTCTTCTTAACCTAATCTAACTGTATATGATATGGACAACAAAATTCTAACACATGAATAATGAAAGTTTCATGGAATCGGACTCATAATACTTTTGGTCTCACAGATTACAAAGTTTCATTTTCGATCTCATTTTTAAAAAATATTTACGGGATCAAATCGGTTAACAAAGATTATTTGATGAGACCTAAAATGCAGTGTAGTTTAATTAATTGGGGCAATAAGTACAATTTGGCATCATGCGGGATCTAAGTATAATTCTTTTTTACAAGTTGGGACCAAAAGTATGAATAATATGATATCCTCACAATATTTTTTAACGGAGTATATATTAGTACCTAAAATCAAGAATAATTTAGTTAACTATTGCCACACATTTAACAAATGCCCTAACAATAATCTCAATATTCTAGTAATCTTCATGTGGAATTTCTTAATTTTTTTTAATGGAAATATATTGATTATTTAGTGAAAATTGATAAATTATTGGTCAATATGAACATTTTATTAAAAGTTTAGCAATAATTAATTTAGGATGTTTAAGAACACTTGCCTGAGTTGTTCCATTCTCATCAGTCTCGAGGCGATATTCGTGCATAATCCAATCCGATTTCTGTCCATTTGGAGCTCTTCCTTTATAGAAAACCAATGTTTTCCTCATGCCAATTAAATCTTGCTTTGAGTAAATAGCCTTGTCGCGTCCAGTTGCTTTCCAGAATCCCGCAACCGTTGCTCTATTTGTGCGTGTTCCGGTTGGATATTTCTTATCCTTATGGCTAAAAAAGTACCATTCATTTTGATCTTCTGTTCCTATTCTACATAGCTCTAATAAAGTCCAATAAATGTGTTAGTTTAGTAATATATCATTGGTATTTATCGATTTTTATTAATTATAAATATTAAATATTTTTTCTCTCTCACAACTTAAGCTATTTGTTGAATCGGACATTCAGTATTCTCGTACGTACCTTGAAGATCCCAAGGCTCAATTTTGTAAAGATCAACATCCTTAATTACATCTAGGTCAATCCTTCTAGAAGCAATCTTTCTTCTAAGATAGTAATCCACGAGTTCTTCGTCTGTGGGATGAAACCGAAAACCAGGAGGAACTTGACAAAAGTTATTCATCTCTCGTGTGGTTTAATCGAAGACTGCAATTCAGGAATAATATGCAGCTTTTAGATAAAATTTATAGGACCTAAATAATTTTATTAAGCACAAATAATTGTGAAATAATTGGACATAAACTAAAGAAAATTATTCAGTGCAGCTCATTTAGTTAGTTTCAGCTTGTGATTATATTCCAAATTAAATTGTTACTTTCTCAAGGATTTTCATTATGCTAAATAAAAGAAATTATGAAACATGACGCTGTATAATTTGGATATGTCAATTTAGGAAAGAAGAAAATAAATTGTTTGATATATGTAATAAAAGAGTTAGGAAAGAAGAAAATAAAGAGAAATAAACAACCACCTGATTAGGCTAGTGAAGACATACAAAATGAAGTCAAAAAATTAATGATAGTAGACATATATATCACACTTCAAGTGGCTAAAGTAGCATGAAATGTAAATGCATATATACTAGTCAAACTTGGGAAATTATTTGACTCGATCATGTCTAAATTAATAAATCTTGACTAGATCAAATCTAGAAAAAAAATCCAATTTTATAGTTGAGTACGCACTACATAATTTATTGTGATGATATCATACTCCCAAAATGAACGTTAATTATTCTCGAACCTCAAGAAATTTCTTCTATACTTGATTCAGACAAGAATGTCCCTCAAACTTGCAATGCTTATCATACAAAGTCAGCTCACAATTTCACAAGTACCTTAAATTATATTTCTAATGGTGAAAAACTATTTTATATAGATGCATAAAATTTATCTTATTGTTACAAGTATAATATTTCATACGACTCATCCTAACTTTTATGGATAATCATAAGTTAAGCAAATCCCTAACATAATAATAGAAGGTGCCAAACATCAAATCATGAGATTTAACTACATGTTAAAGAAGAAAATCCACGCGACATGACATATTGTCAATGATCAATTACTTCATAATTCACCAAATAATTTAAATTACCATGCAATGCAACCACTTTGTATTGTGTGTCATATTTCCAAATGTATATGGTGACCCGGGGACCTAAACAATAATCTAAGTATAATCTCGAACAAGTATTTTGTTAATTGCTCGAGATTATATTTAGATTAATATTCCTATCAGGTCCCCGGGTCACTATATACAATTGGAAAAATGACACGCGATAGAAATATAATTCGACAAAATGTTAATCATCATCACTCTTCTAGATTATTAGGTGTCTATAAAGAGTGAATGTAAGTACCCTAAAGAGCACGCTTGCACACTACAATCTTAATCACAAAAACATCACCCCACAAAAAGTGTAACGAAAATAAAGGAAAAAAGAGGAAGAAGAAAAGTAAAGCAATTAATAAGTGAAAAATGAATGCAAAGCTCTAGGTTTAAAACAAAATGATCCGGACCCTTTTTTTTTTTTTTTAATAAGAAACTCTGATCCAAGAATGCCGATCAAGATCACCACTTGTTGAAGCAATAATTTCTAAAAAACGCTCTTAAAAACAAATTACCAAGTAACATAAAGTTGAAGAAAATTGGGATCTCCATATTAAAAAGGGTAGATATTACGTACACTAGAAAAATTATTTCTTGTGTCTGCACATAGTGAAATGTACATTAGTGGAAATTTATTCAGTTTTTGCATACGAATAATTGAATACATGATGAAATAAAATTTGAAATCAAATATTCATTAAATATATTCATATGAAAAAATGAATTTTCACACATAAAAGGTAACTTAAAGAAGTCAAATAATTCCAAGAAAAACAAACCTTGTGTATATATTACTTGAACGACGGATCCTCCGGAAGAAAAGATCAAGTAGTTTGAGCTAGAAAAAGTTCGACCCGAATCCCAAGATGGATGTATGAGCTTTGAGGAGGGAAGTACTAGGTACTAAAACACCAGCAGACAACTAGAAGACAAGGAAAGGACAAAAAGACAAACAACTTCTCCTCGGGACTTGAACCCTTAACCGTTTTAAGTGTTAGAGAACTGCACACAATGTCTTCTTGCTGTCGGATCAGATCCCGAGATTCGAATGGAAAATCCGACCCGACTATGGCTGAGCAAGGGGGAGAATGAAAGAAGTAATGGGACCTGTGTATATATATATATATATAAAGGAAGAACACAACCAAAATTCTCGAGATAGAGAGAGAAAGAGAGAGAAAGGGAAACCCTAGTTATTAATGATGAAAGGAAGGTGATTTAATTAGGTTTGATTAATTATTATATTAGTAATTTAGATTTTTGTTTTTTTTATTTGTAATCTCTCACTCTCAACAGTGAGCTGAATTGTTGGGAAAGCTTTTTCCCTTTTTTTTCTTTCTTTTTTCTTTTTCGTGTGAGAGAGAGAGAGAGAGCTCCGCCACCCGCAACTGAAAGAGACACCTTGTAATTTTTGTAAGAGAATATTTATATTTATATTTATATATAGAATGTTCTGTTTTTGCATAAGAGTGAGTGTTCACTGCAGTTATGTTATGTGATTTATATATAGATTTATTTATTGAGAGAGAGAGAGAGAGAAAAAACTAAAAGAAATTGCCTTCAATTATGCTTTGTGATGAACTTTTTCATGTTCAATTGTTTCTAGTTTTGCTTTGCTAGAGGAAAATTTTGTGGTATTGAAGAAATTGCTTTGTATTTGATGTACGTACATATTTGCTGCACTACACTAATAATATTTGATAGAATTTATCTTAAGAATGTACATTTTTGTAATATAATTTCTATTTTGTATTATAAAAAAAAAAATTAGGTGCATCGCGTGACATGCAGAGAGATTGCATGATTTAATATCATTCTTGACACTGTCAACATTGTTGTATATGAATAAATCAAACGATTCCCATACGATCAAAGCGAAATTAACAAATTAAACAATTCTTCTTAAACCAATGTGAGATTAACAAAATCAAACAATTCTCCTACAATCAATGTAAGATTTGATTGTTGCATTAGACAACTACATACATTTAAGATAAACTCATCACTAACTACTCAATTTCTATGCTAATTTTATTCAAGTTAACTAGCTAAGTTGTATTTTCTAATGGATATATACCTATAGTTCAGTTTGAGGTCGTCTAAACATAATTTTTTTTCATAAAAATTGTGTCTAATAAGTAATTAGATAACACTTCTATAATAAATGATTAATTAATTACTTTTAAATATATGTTTGACCAAATTCAACCGCAAAAAAATATTCGTTTTTTCTTGAAATTGGTTCGAAATATTAACCTTGAAATTGTGTTGAGTTCACTTGATTAACAAAAGATGGTGCTTATCTACCACCCACACTATAAACAAAATGGGTTGAAAGTAAATTTTTTGTTTGAGGGAAGGTTGAAAGCAAATTAAGTAATTAAATAAAACATTTTTCTACAAAACATGCTTCTTGCGGGAAATTCCAATAAGATCAAATTATGTAGGTTATTTTATATTATAATATTCAAATTATGTCATACCTTTTAGCATAAATCTAATTATTATTATTAAAAGAAGTTCGGTGTTGATGGGATTTATTAAAAGTGACTAAGACAATAAAACCAGACAAGCCAAGGAAGAAGAAAAATTCTCTTCCAAGACTCCCATAAGATAAGACACCAAAAAGGGTTGAATTAAACTATTCCATAGGGCCCTTTTCTTTTCTTTTTATTTTATTTATTTTTATTTTATTTTATTTTTTGTGGGGTGATGACTTAATGGAACAGTCTCAAATCCAAAAGCCAAAAGCCATTTGTTCAAATAGGGAAAAAGTGGGACCCATCTGCCCTACCTATGTTCCTTCGTCCCTACCATTTCTTCTTAACTCACTGATGACCAATTGGGTCCCAAATCCGCACGGTGCACACTTAATTTCATTATTTTCCCCTAAAAAAATTTAAATTAAATTTTATTGAATGGGTGCAAGAAATTCATGGGGATGGTGAAAAAGAACTTAATTTGTTGGTGTTTGTTACATTAATGATTGTAATTAATTCTTGTCTTGCTCATTGATTTGAAGTGGTTAGCTTGTTAACTTTCTCAATTATTACCCCCATGATTTCACCCATTTTGGAGAGTTTAAGTTTAACCCCATAATTAATTAATTTATCTTTCCTTTATAACACAAATGAGTACTCGACGTGCATTAAGTTTTCATATATTTTTGTCAAACACTAGTTTATATACTATATCGAGTATTCTAATTCAAATTGACTTAAAAAAACTATATTCAAGCGAATCAGGATAGGCCAGGTCACATTTAAGATGGATGAATTAAGAAATTTAACCTACCCACGACATATAAGCTATTACTACGTTTTTCCCCAAAGAAAGTTCCCATTTTGTCCTAATTATCTGCATACAATGACAAAATGAATATATTAAGAAATATTTATTAAATCGTTTTTCTAGAACATTGTCAAATCGTTTATACATTGATTGATCATGAAAAGAATGAAAGAAAATAAAAACAACATATTCTTGGCATTATATATACAATTAAGCTTCACTTTTGTAGACAATTGGACTGCAACTACTGGCAGCATCGGAGATGGTCCAAAGCAAACAATTCATGACAAATTGACATATATGGTCCAAAGTGAAAAAAAAATTGGGTACCAAATTCACTCATTATAATTACTAGAGTATAGTGTATTGTATATATATATATATATATATATATATTATCCACGACATCATTGATTTGATTAATACACCAGCTCTTATTCTTCCTCGTGACCAATACACTTCTTACACCACCACCGACTTTAATCATTATACACACCGTAATACATTTATGTATGTATATATATATATATTTGTATGTATATATACAAAGGGGTCATCATCATTTCATGTACCTTTCATCAATGTAGATGTAGAAAACTGAGTTTAAGCTGATGAAAACGGAGCTTATATTACGCCCGTGGTTAATAACGCCCCTAGTTTACATCGTTGTCCCGTTTCACTTTAATTAACCAGGACCATTTGTGACAACCTTAATAAGTGTCTATATTTGGGGAAATTGCATATTTGGTACCGTACAACAATTTAATGTTTGGTTGCAATGTTTATACCAGAGTCGAATAATTGGACGAAAATAAACGGAATCGGCCACGCACACTGCGCATGGCCCTTATCCCAATTTTTAGAGGAAAATTAATCACGTTTTGCTTACGTTTGGGGGGAAACTTATAACATTATTTCATCTTCTGGAAGGAAATTATATCGTAACATTTTCACGTTATCACGTAATTATTTTCACTCCAAAAGACGAGATATTTAACAGTCACATGCGGTGTTTATGGACATTGCAACCAATATTTAAACTGTGGTACTAGAAGTGGATTTATGTATCCAATAGTATCAATATTGCAAAGTGCTCTGTTGTATGATAACAAATTTGAAATTAATTTCCCCATTTATATATGGACTAGTTTAGTACTAGCTTGTGATAATGGATAACCTGGCATAAATTTACTTAATTTTTTTCTTGATGAAATAAAAGGTATTTATATGGAGTATATATTAGAAATCTCAGTGTATGGAAAATTGTTTGCAATTGAATATAATTGGATATATGTCGTGTGCGAGAGATATATTTTTTCCAAAGTCTGTATCTAAGACGATTAATATTTATTGTTTCTCACAAAATCAACTTCCTCTTTAATTTTGACATAAAGATTTTCTATAGATAGAAATTATTAATTAATTGTGCTCCATGTCATGATCCTATTCTTATCTTATTAAACGAAATAGAAAAATAATGTATCAATTGTGCTTTGGTATTTATTTAATAAATGGAATGAAAACATAAAATGCACATAGGATTGAAGATTGCAAATTTCAAATACTCATAGTCAAAACTAAAATAAAATAAAATACTCAAATGTGATAGTAACTAGTTGGGCCTGTTAATCGATCTTAGATTAATTAGGACATTTCTCCTAATTTCCCCCTAAGCCGGCTGAAATTACAAGATTTAGCCGAGCCGCTAAGAAAGGGACTACTAGGAGTAATTACTAATTAATAATTAATAACTAGTATTATATTTATTTTTAGGATTAGTAATTGGCAAACTAGATGTACATAGAGTGGCTGTGGTGGAATGAGGGGCCCAATTAATCATTTGGGTCTTCAGTTTGGCGGCTTATTGGTCTGGCGTGGGCTAGCTATTATGGAGCTTGGTGGGCTCCCACTTTGTTCCAACCTTAACCACGTGCTATATATATTAGTAATTCTCATAACTCTCTAGAAGCCAATTTAGATTGCTAAGAAAATTTTAGAGCCCTCCATTTTGAAATACTATTTTAATTATCTAAGCAATTTAGATTATGAATGCATGTGACCACTTGAGCTAATTAATTCTGACTATTCCTAGAAATTTTAGGTTTGTAGAGATGGCTTTGATGAAGGTAACTAATGTATGAGTACATTTGCTACGTAATATGATTTGGTCAAGCTGAGTTTGGACTATCATTTTTTGGACATATATTTTTCTTTTTGGATAACACAAAGGATGTACTCAAGTCGTATTTCGTTGAATAATTATTAATCAATTATTTGTCTAAGATTTTAGCGCGATCGAGTCCATCCCCTACGCCATATCTGAATGTGAACACTGCACCCATTCGCTCTAGTCTCTAACTGGACTAGTACATCCATCGAATCGGGTTGTAAGCCTAAGGTCACCACACTTCACACTTCTGTTTTTCTGATTGGAACATATAGATATTCTTTATGTTTTGAAAATGAACTTTTAGCTTTGAAAATGGTTTGATAAAATTGTAATTTCGTTATGTGTCGGAGCTTCACACTGATATATATAGGAGTCTTGTTTAGATCGATTAACCCTAACATTGGGAGGATTGATACTAAAGCTAGTCTTGTCCGGTATAACTTTTTTATAAAAAAAAAAAGTTTAATTTATTGTCACTTTTATTTTAAATTAAGCAAATAAAAACATAAAACATAGTAAACATCCCAAAGTTTAAGGAAAGATGAACCATCAAATCTTGAATCAATTAAATGCCTAACAAAGCAGTATGGTGGGATCCCGATGTTTGGTGGAGGCACATCTTGCGATTTACATCCTTCAAGGTTCTAGGACAAGAATTCTGAAGATCCATGATTAGTATAGTGTAAGCTTAAACACCTGATTTAAAAATTAAAAAAAAAATTAAAAAAATTAAAAGCCTAACAAATTAGATTGGATAAGAATTGATGGAATTAAATTCCGTTCTATTGACTACAAAGGGCCCAAGTGTCCAACTATCTCCATCAACGGGTATGATGACGTCACTTCCCGTCCTAACGGTCTGGGTAGAGTGTAACGCCGTTATACAGCAACGTGGCATCTTTTGGTTAGCTGAATTTAGCAGCAACCAATGAGGTTGCGGCATCAGTACTATTTTTTGGGCCCCACTAGATCTTAACATAGGACGGTCTACCTACTCCTGATCTACTCCCCCTATATACGCGGAAACCAAAAACTCTTTTCCCTCCTTTTCGCTTTATTCGTCGCGTAGGTCCCACGCGGATGTAGCTTTTGGGTGTTTCCCAAGTCAATCCGCGTAAATGACAATACTGTCCTCATTGCTCAACTTGAGTACAATTTAAACTTTTCTCTCGACCATTTGGCATGATAAATTAAATTGCTGGCATCATTATATAATGTTCATATAATGTGTATTTCCTTTTTCCTTTTTAAGAAACATGTGATGTAAGTTAATTTTTGTTTCCAAAAATGTTAAGTCAATGTTCACAAGCGGCTGTGTTTGCTAAAGAATTAATTATTTTTTAAAATATTCAGCCCACTTGAAATTGATTAATATTTTTAGTAGTTTAAAGGATTTAATGTTTATTGTTGTTAACAATATGTTTGCATCTTATGGGATAACAAGTAAAGAAAGCCAGTAAAATTGAGGCTCCAAAATTTAGAGGTCTGAGTTTAAATTCGAGTAAAAATAGGTGTATTTGTCTAGTTATATGAGTCTTTATTTATTTTTTCGATAATTAATGATTTCATTTCATTAAATCAAATAACGAAACAACAAAATCAAACTACGGGAATCCTACCCCGTCACAAAAAACACAAACATGAAAATTAAACGGAGCTATAATTGTTTTTTTGGTAATTTAATAGTAACTAAATAGAACTTTGAATTTTATAATGTACTTATGTTTCACTTTCAAATAAAATGACAACACAATTTATGCCCATTTTCTTTTTCTTTTTTGATTTCAAGGGTTTAATCCCTTTTGAGGCGTGTCCGACACATAAAGTAAAAAATTTTTCAAACAAAAATTCGAACTTGAGTTCACTAACTTGTAGTGATCAGACTCTTCTACTATAACAATCACACATTGGTCCATTTTCATATAACTAAATCAAGTTATTAATAGTGATTCCGTTAGTACAAACTTTGCTAGGCATAATAAAATGCCCATTTTCAAACAACTTCTGTAAAAAAGACTCACTCCTAGGGACGGATCCATAATTGGTTATTTAGGGGGGCGAGCTTCATGATACGTACATTCGTGGATAGAATATTGAAACAATTTCATTTGTAAGTCTACAAAAATAACAATACCTTTAATTACTAATGCAAAAATAATTTAATAAAAGATCCTGAAATTGCACACAAAGTTCTTTCAAATAATAAAATTCATATAAGTATCAAATTTCTCTAAAATATCTTCTTAAGTAATTAAAAAATAATAAAAATATTCAAATCAGTATGATATAAAATAATTCTAAAAAATCTTGGGAGGCCAGCCCCCCCCCCCCCCCCCCCCCAAAATGGACTTAAATCCGTCCTTACTCACTCCCTCCCTTTAAATATTTATATACAAAAAGCAGTGTTGTGTTTTGTAGCAGGCCAGTTCTCGAGTTCGTGTACTTTTTGGAGGACATATTTTCAATTAATGCTTCACTCTTCTTCTTCTTTTAATTCAAACACTAAACATTATTTAATTTAAGCATGCATAATGGAAACCAATATATTAAGCGTGAATTTTCATTCTGATCACTATATACTAAATGAAACGTGCATCCATTAATTAATTCATTCAAAATCAATTTTTCATTTAGTAATTTTTTGAGAAAAGAAATGTGAACACCTCAAATATATGATAAATATATCTGCCAGGCTGCCACATGACTTGATGGCTTATGAATTTGATTAAAATAATTTTGCACTAGAAGGCATTTTGATCATTTTATTAATTTGTTTATGGAGATATTAAAATAATGACATAATAATGATAATAATAGCAATATTAATGACATCGTAAAATGACCTTTTTGTTCTTGTTCTGTATACATTTCTGTCATTTTACGGGGGTAAAATACTCTTATTTCTCTTGAATAATCTGTATTGGGTAGTTAATTAATTTGATCATCGAAGAAATCGAGCCAAAAACATCTTTGAAATGCTTTAGTGTTTTTCCTTGTGCAAATTGATCCCAACTTAAAAAGAAACAGGGAGTACAACAAAACATGGAAAAATGGTAAAATTGGTTTTATAACTTATGGATGTTGACGAGTTTGCTCATAAGTATTTGGGCTATCAAGTTTACTCTATAAGTCAATAAACTGAAGTAATTTTGGGACTTTTTAGACCCGAAATCATACTTTCTATGTCCCTAAACTTTTATTTCTATTTCTTTGGGATGTCCCGAAATAAAACCTCACTACAGAAAAATGGATTTTAGTAACAATATAGTAAGTGGCATTGTTGAAATTGTCATTTTTTTGCATATATTTAATGACAAAAATATTAATTTAGTCACAATAACAAGAACAATAATGACAAGTGCAATAGTGACAAAACTTATTTTTAAGTTTTTACTAATGGTTAGTAGTGACATGTGTATGGAACTTAAATTATCACTATTGACACTTAGTCATGACACTCTATCAATGACAACCTAATGACAATTTTTTCACATTTCTTGTCACTATTTGTTTATATACATTATTTTAGTGACAATTTTTAAATTCTTGTCATTTTATCGTTTACTATTTTGTCACTAAAATTTAAATTTTTTGTAGTGCCCTGTTTCTATAAATGATTTTTTTTCTTTCAAAAATACTCTCTCAAATAAGGTAATGATTTGACACTACTAAATTTCGATCACTGCTTTTAATGGCATATATGTAAAAATACATAAAAGTTTCACTTTTCTAAATATACCTAAAACTCCGCGCAAAAAGTAAAAGGATAGGAAAAATAAGGAGTAAGAAAGTATTAATTTATTTTCACTTTTTGTTTTTTTAAAATCACGGTCAAAATTCTTTACCTCTGTCCCAAATTAAGTGTCATTTTACATGTTTTCACACATATTAAGGTACTTACTACATAGCCCTACTTTTATGGAAAAAATAAATTATATACCTCAAATATTCTTCTTCTTTATTTATCCCACCATTAGCTATTTACACGTTATTCAAGTTTTACACTTTTTCTCTTACTTTTTCTCTTATATATGTAATTAATGTGTATTGAAATTGTAAAATGACAAATAATTTGGGACAAATTTTTTTCCCTAAAAGAACAGATAATTTGGGACAGAGGGAGTAATTAAAACTCATCGCCCCGCGAGTGAAACTCATTTTCCATTTGGGTTGAAAAAATCCCAATTTTATTTAAACTAGAAAAGTGCACGTACGTTGTACGTGTCTAGTTTTAATTTCAAAGTTTTTTTTTTCATAAATTAGTGTAAAATTAGCCATTTTTATGTCATAGAATATCATATATTTATGACTGACCAATTTATTTTAGTGAGATTTATTTTTATTACATCTAAAAAAATTGGATTTTTAAAATAAGTTCATAAAAATATTATTTAGTGCATTAATTCCATAATAGTAGTTTTCATGTCAAGTTTATCCGTTATTCACCGATGACAAAGGTTTCATCCGTTTCTTCATAAATTTTAACGATTTCACGAGCATTTTTTCTTACTGGTTTCACCGGTTTTTCCACCAACTTCACCATTGTTTACCAATTTCACCCGAAATTTCACCAGCTCATATGTTTTCACTGTATATTTTTTTTTTTATCTACATTTCCTCTTTTAATCGATTATAACATTTTTCATTGTTTTCCATATTTTTCGATCTTTTTTCCAATTTAAACCATTTTATTCCAATTTCACATTGTTTTTATCGGATAAAATTTAACTCGTTTTCACCTATTTCACTAATTTCACATGTTATTCACCTAAATTTTTCATTGATTAAACATGTTTTCACCGACTTAAAGCCTTTTTGACTGATTTTATTCGTTTCTTTACATATTGCACCACCCAAACTTTTCACACCGTCTAAATTTTGTTTACCCGATTTATTTTTTAGCGATTTATCCTTTTTTTTTATCGGTTATAACATTTTCATTGTTTTCTCATTTTTTGTCGATCTCTTAACCAATTTTCCATCGATTTTACCAGTTAAACTCTTTTTGAACTGATCACTCGTTTTTACCATTCTAACCAATTTTTTTTTATCTACTTTTCATGTTATTTTTCACTAATTTCACATGTTATTCACCTGAATTTTTCATTGATTAAATATGTTCTTACCAACCTTACGTTTTGACCGATTTTATCCTTTTTAACCAGCCTTACCCAATTTTATTGGATTTCACTGGCTTCATCATTTTTCTTAGAAATTTCATTCTTTTCATCGATTTCACATATTTTCATCTTTGTCTCTATTTTAACCGATTTTACCCATTTTCATCCATTTTTCACAAATGTTATCCCCTTTTTTTATTGATTCAAATGTATTTAAGATTTCACATTCATTTTTTTCACCAGTTCAAAGTGCACCTACATCGTACATGTATATTTAATTTATCTGGTATTTCATTGTAAATCAGAGTAAAATTAACTTCATTGTGTCATAAAATAAATGACTGCTATTCAATATATTAACTTCACCATGAGAATTTTCATCAATTTCTTTAGTTTATTTCGGTTCAAACCATTTTTCTAATGCAGGTTTGACATTGTTTTGTTGGTTGAACTTTTTTCATTTTATTGATTTTATTTATTCTTACCAGCTTAACCAATTTTCACATGTTTTCACCAGCTTTAGCCTTTTTCACCGATTTTACCCGGTTTTCATATATTTCATCATTTTTTTTATGTAATTTCATCGTTTCACCGATGTCATCCATTTTTTCGCGAATTTTATTTGAATTTTCATCGATTTCACATGTATTTGCCGAATTTTCAACTCAAATAATTATACACTTTTCAATTACTTTTAAGTATATCTCAAATTATTTCACTTACTTTATCATTTGAAAAATATTTCTTTACTGATCTAAACAATTTCACTTGTTCTCTTAATTAGTTTAATTCAATTTTCATTGATTCTTACTGGTTTTATATATTTTATTGATATCTTCGTTCTTGATTAACTATAACCTATTATCCATTATTTTTCCTATTTTTCATCAATTTCTTTTGTTATCTCCTATTCAAACAAAAAAAAATCTACTGGTTTAGTTCACCCTGTTATAGCTAGTTAAACTTTTTTTTTCTTTTTCTAATTTTACTTATTTTATCAGTTTAACTTATATTTCACATTGTTTACTTTAACAATTTCACTTGAATATTCATTGATTTCACATTATTTCACAGATTTTAACATTTTTTCAATTATTTAACCCATTCTTTATAAATTTCACCCATTATTCATTGATTTCACCGATTTGTTTCCCATTTTTTCAGAAATGTCGCCCGAATTTTCATCGATTTCACATGTATTTATCGATTTAACCGGCACTTTTTATTACCGATTTCACCCATTTTTTCACCTACTTCACCAGCGTTCATAAATTTCATCTAGATCGATTTCACATATTTTCATCAATTACATAAAATTTATTAGATCGATTTCACCAATTTTCATTGAATTTTCATCCGTTTTATAATTTATTTCACACGTTTTTCTCGAATAGATTTTCACGAATATTTTAGGTAATGTATCTCATGTCAAATAAAGATTACTTAGGGTGAGTTTGGCCTAGCGATTCGAAAATCAATTATAGCAGAATTAATTTTACTAAAATGGATTTTAGCAATAATTGATTATGATAAAATTCAATTATAAAATAATTACTTTTGGATAATAGCTTTTGCAAAAGTAACACTTTAGTTACTTCTAAAATAAGTTGATTTGTAGCTTCTGGAGATCCCAAGAGTGATTATGATAATGAGGGCCAAACACTATTAAAATCACGATTGACTAAAAGCAATTTCTATAATTGGGGCCAAACACTTCAAAAATCACAATGAATGTCTAGAAGTGTTTTTCAGAGCTCCCACCGCTAGGCCAAACTCACCCTTAGTTCACTAAGTCATAAGCACTTTTGTTCATTCATAGGTAGATGCGATTCTACTTTAATTAACATATTTATGATATTTAAGAGAATTTGATTTTTTTAAGAAGTAACATATTTTACTAAATCTTTAAATAAAACAAATAATTTTCCTACATCTATTCAAAATAATAGTCTTTATTTTTATTTTTATTTTTATGTGTTATAGAAGAACAATAATGAAATTGTAAAAGTGATTTAGGAGTTAATTTTTTTAATTATTGGAGTTAATGTAAGAAATAACTATGATAAGACTTGATATCTATTTAATTTGAATATACTTTTATTTTTTTTCAATATTCATGGTGCTTGGTTAGGATGCAAGGAAGTTACAAATTTTCTTAAAATATTTTCCTACCAAAGTTTTGATGAGAAAATTTAAGGAAAATTAATGTTTAATTATATTTTATTAATATACTTTACAATTTGAATAAGGGCATTTTTGTCTTCACAAAAAAAGAAAAAAACTTAAAAGATTCACACTTTTAGTAGTAGTATAGATATAGATATAGATTTAGTGAGTTATAATAAAATTATCAGCCCAATACAAACTTACCAAACAATCATAATATATGCCTATGGGGACTTTATGATTGGCCTATCTTATTTTACCTGTTTGCCAACAACACTGCAATTTTATCCAAAGATATTTTTCTACCACTTTACAATTCCAATATATCTATATCTAACTATTTACATAGTAAGTATAATATATTTGTTTTAATACTGAATAACACTCAATCAATCAAAAAATAAGTATGTTGCACTTGATTTTTTTTTAAAGCACTAGTTGCATATTATGATTTTGTTGAATTTACGAGATATACTCTATAGGGTTCATGAATATCTTTTCTTGTGTTTTAACTTGCACTTTATTTGATCAAACATGCTTGTTTTAATCCCACTTCAGAGACACATGACTTCGTGGTCCATTCTTTTCCGGCCGCCCACATATATGATATGTATAAGGTTGATTAAGTATCTTTGCGTATATGTATAAATCATTTTGTCTTGTTGACTTTAGACCAAAAATTAAATAAATAATTTAGTAGTGTTGAGTCCTTTAAGACAATGATTAAATCAATTATTTTTTCATTTTAAAATTTATTGTTCCCTTGTTTTGTGGGAATTTTTAATATGTTTGATCATCACAATTTGTAATTTTCTTTTCAGGTAATTATATGCTTAACCTAGAAATCTACCATACTAATTTTGAGATTAGGTCTCAAATATCTGCCCAATGATTGGATTGTGGGGTGGGGTTTATTAAGGAGATCGATGTTTGTTAGCTTGTAAGGTGAGGGTGGTAGAATTTTAAATTTGAGGACTTATACAAATCTTATCTCGTAATATAAACATTTAAAGACGAATAATAATATGCAACAGATAGAATTTCTCGAAAGTTGTATTTATTTTAATGATTTGATGAAATAAAATATTCACAAGTCGAAACTGTATTGGACCAAGGCTCTCGGGTCAGACACCAGCGTAGCTATCTTGAACTCATTGGGGTGCAATGACCTTTAGTGAAGCTTTTGTGGCTTTGTGAATTTTATATGTGCAATTACAAAATTTGTGTAATGAATGGTAGTAATTTTAGATTTAATTATTTTATTGTAAAATGGACCCCAATAAACAAAATTAAAAGTTACACATTAATGGGTCCATTATTAGATAATATATAAATATAATCACTTTTGTGACGCAAGTTGAAAAGAGTATATGATATTGACAGCAAATTTAAGGGCAAAAAATAACATTGTAGGAAATGAGAATGACAAATTAAATTCTTTTGTGAAGTTTCTATATTTTGTAATACTCGTAACATTCTTATCTCTAAAATGGATGATAACTTTAAAGAGATGAAAATCTCCAAACTTAGTATGCGTCTCTAAACTATATTTTGGACATTCAACAGGAAGAAGAGTTCTTGAAATTGAGAGAAGTTGGTGATCTAGTTCGAAAAAACCAAAAACATAGTGCATATGAGGTTTGATTTTGCTATTGTCACAACAATAGTTAGAAAACTTTTAGACAATGAAGTTTATTAAAAGTTGACCGATGAGTCGAATGGTTTCATTATTATATATAGTACATGTACTATTGAATTTTGAGTTTAAATTACGCTATTTCAAATTTATAATTGTGTTTGAATTATTCTAGATATATTTGCTTTGTTAATTATACATTGACCCAACTGAAATAAAATTATGGCTACGCCAGTGGGGGGTCGTATTTGGTTTGAGTTTCCTTGTTGAATTTGGTTTGATTTAACTTCTTGTCATCTATGTATCCAACTTTTAGGAAAATTCTTGTGTAGACCTGGTCTATGAGCTTTTCATAGACCTTGTGATTGTAAATGCACCACATCATACATTTTGATGATTTCATGCTCTCAAAATGTATGATGTGGTTTATTTACTACCACAAGGTCTATAGAAATCTCATAGACCAGGTTTATGTAAGAATATCCCCAACTTTTATCCTAGGGTGATTTACACTTAGATCCTTTGAAGTTCAGTCATATTACAATACAAGAAAATCTCTGTAGTTTTAAAAATTACGAGAACATTCCATGTAGTTTAACATGTCTTACAAGGACACCCCCTATAACTTATAAAAATATTTATAAAAAATACCCTATAAGAAATGTCTTTATAATTTTTAGAACTACAGAAAATCCTTTGTAATATGACTAAATCTAGTCAAAGTTATAGTATTTGGCGGTCTGGTTTTAAAATCCTTTGTAATTTTTAGGAGGTCTGGTTTTAAATCACCCTTTTATCTTGAATCATTATAGTATTTGGAAGGGGGGGGGGGGGGGGAATAGAGACCTAAATCTAGTCAAAGTTGGCCCATAGACTGGCCCGGCCAATCTCAACTCTAGGCTCAATCCCGGTTCCAAAGCAAGATGTATCATCTGATGTATAATTAACCTAAACAACTTCACTTTTTTCTAATATAATGATCGAGGAGCATAATTAAAGAGATTATAGAAACACCATTTAGATTAGTGTAGATAGTTAATGGAATTAATCATATGACTAAGGCTTGTCGAACAAGTGTATTATTGTCCTCTTTTAAAAGCCCACACGTAGAGCTTAATAAGAAAAATATAGAGCTTAAAGATGTATAATGGTAAATTGTAACTATGATTTTACTATTTCATATTTTCATGAAAATTAAAGTCTAATCTAATTTCTAATGATTAGATGTATTAGTAGAGATTATGATTGCGAATTGGTTTAAAGGTCTCCTTCAAAATCATAATCGCTATTAAAGTTATTATATCACGAGTAAAAATGAAATATGATAAGGGCTAAACGGAGAGGTAAATGAAATGATTAAAATCATATTCATAAGTGTATTTTTTGTGAAACACATATATAACGTGTCGTAATGCAATTGCAGTCAAGATCATAGAGCAAAAGATGAAATGTAAAAATAAAATGGAAGAACGTTCCATGAATTATAACTAAACTAGTCCCTTAAACTATTTATATATCTCACATATTGGAATAGTTAAAGAAGTATCAACATGCATGGATAGTGACGAGAATTCGACCCTACAACTACAATTTTTTTTTTTCAACAAATGGTGAATATTATAAATTATATATTGTATATAATTAAATTTGTTCCATAACTACCAATGTACAAAGAGAAGTCCAACAAATATTCATTATTGAGAGTAAATGTGCATTGAAAATATCAAGCTTATGTTCACTTTATAAGATCTTGGACAATACTTAAATCTTGGACTAGATTTTGCGGTGAGTTAGATCCAAGTCATTTATTTTGGACTTAACCCAATCTATATGAAATCTAAGTAAACCACTTAGTGGACTTAGTATAGTTCATGTGTAATATAAGATGGGATTAGAGTCTCATGTGATTAATGTGGGTCATTTTCTTCCTTGATGAACTTCTGATTGTTTGCATGTTGATATTTATTCTTCAATCAAACAGTTTTAATTCATGTGTTAAACATCCACGCGGTCTAGGCGAAATCTGCATAAATATTGAACTTTTACCCACATGTTGCAGATTGGCTATATTCGAATTATAATAATATCATATGATGGGCTTCCTTCATCCATACGTTCATTCATCACTGAAGGTTGAGTATTTAAACTAAATGTCCCACAAGATTTGAAATCAACATTAAGTTCACTTTATAAGATTTTGAACAAGCCTTACTTCTAGAGAGCTTTTGGAGTAAGTTAGGCCAAAACCAATTTAAGATGGACTTCACCCAATTTATGTGAAATCTAAGATCATCTAAATATATTAGCAATAACTAGAAAAAAGTACACTTTTTGTGGGATTATAACCATGGATCAAAATTTCGTTTCGAGTGTATGTTTCAGTCAGCCAATATTGGAAACTTTTCGAAATTCTTCAGACATATTTCGGAAACACTAAGGAAATATTGTAGAAAAAGTTACTAAATTTAGAAAAATAACAGAGTTTAAGGCAGACAAATAGTTTCGAAATTACATCTTGTTTTCGTTTCGCTTGATTCAAAAATAGAAACTTTTCGATGTTTTCGACGGAAAAAAAATGGAAATTTTGATCTATGATTATAACACAATGACATTTCTTGAGACCCACAAAAATTGAAGATTCTTAATCTCGTAGAAATGTATAGTCCTTAATTATAAGACCTTTCTTCTTTAATTATACGAAGACATTATGTAGGAATTACCTACAAGGTGGCCATTTACATATAATTTCTTGAAAAGTAATTCTGGACATCACGTACCTAGCTCCTCTTTATCTTCCCTCACCCCCCCCCCCCCCCCCAATTTCATTCTAATTAATAGAGAAAATGTGGGGAAAAAGAAGGATCGGAAATATTTGCATGTAATCTGATACCAAAATTTGTGTCTAATATTTTTCATTTTTTAAGGGAATAATTAATCTTGATTAATGTAACAATACACTAAGTGCAATGCCAATAATTGATTATTTCTTGGTAGAATATAGAGATTAAAACCCCACACGGGCCACACTAAAATTATACGATTCGGGTCGGTCCATCAAAGTTCAGGATGAAGATTTTATTGGGCCTATTTAATCAAACAAAAGTAGCCCAAGACTGAGGCTATCTCTCAGCACAAACTGATCCACCTTCACGAAATGGCCCAAAAGTAAGCTTGCATAGTATATATATAAAAGGTGTTGAGATTTAAAAGCCGTATTTATAATTCTTCCAAATATTACCCCAAGTGGAAAAGGAAAAGTGCGAAAGGAAATATAGGAATCAAAATTTGTTTATAGGGTAGATTACGGATACCCAGTCTAATTACAAAACTTCTTTCTTGAGAAAATTCATTTAAAATTTGACACATTCTTACAATTAACCCATTATCCCTAAAATATTTTAATTTTACCTTTGAGTATTATTTGTAATATTTATAATATCTTATTTAACTTAAATCTTGAGTGTTAATGTTATATCTTATAAATTATTAAAGTGATAATTATAATTTTTTTTAAGTGATAATTATAAATTTACTGTCAAAATAGTTGATAAAATTTATAATTGCACATATGTTTAAATAAATATTTCTTGAAATTTATGAGCAACTATAAATTATATCAATTATTTTGATAGTAAATATATGATTATCATTTTTATAATTTATAAGTTATAACAATTAACAGTACCCAAATTTTAAAACTTATATTATATTATAAACATTACAAATAACCCTAAAGGCAAAATTAGGAGAAGGGGCTAAGTGCACCTTTATTTCAATTTTTACTGATTTTTCAACAAGATATGTGATTTGAATGTGAAATGTTATTGGAAAATTCAGGGATGGTGAAAAAGTCGTTTCATATTGTTTTCCTTGCAGCATTTGAGTGAAAAAGTCATGGTGAAAAATGTTATGGAATTTTATTATGACTTAGGAAAGGAAGACCATCATTTGAGTCAGTTTGTTCATATTTGACAGCTGCTTATATTAAAAGGAATTTTTTGTAATACTCAATACCTGAAGGAGATGGGTTTTACTCCCACGAATGTGTTTAATACTAGTAATTAGTTCACTTTGATTTCATTGTAATAGTTTCGATTCGATATAGTGTTTGATGGTACAACGTTTTGTAATCAGGTCTTATCTTAGGGGGTATCCATAATATTCTTTGTTTTTATGATGTGTCAAAATTTTCATTGTTTCCGACGAAAATAATAATATTTCAGTTTTTGATTATGAACTAAAATCAGATGTTGCTTCGAACTTTAGTTTGCTTCATACTTTCTTATATTTTAATTTAGTATTTTGTTCACAATGTTTTATGATGTTTTCGAATATTTCCTAAAAGTTTACGGAAATGTTTCCTATATGTAATTGACTAAATTATACACTAGAAACGAAATTTTGATATATAGACTTGACGGCTCCAGATCCTCTGTACCATTAATGTGTACCACTTCTATGTACCACCAATTGTGAGCTAACACATGGACATATTAATTATAAAGTTAACTCAAACTAAACTTAACCACAGTTATTAGATAAAAAAACAAGTTATGATTTTTAATCCTTCCACTCACGTCATCTTCTTCATTAGAGAAATTATCTTCTTCAAATTGAGAGAATCCTCCACTCTTCAATTATCTTCTTCAAATTGAATTCCATTGTGAAGCCGACCCCTCACGTTTTTTGTTTCTTTTTCTATTTTTTCTGGGATTTTTTTTTTTTTGTTTCTGCAGTTTCAGAGCACAAAAGCTTCAATGGCGACTGAAGAGCTCAACAAGCTTCCTTCACTTCCATCATACCCAAATATATGCTATAACTGAAAAATTAATACAAGTGATGCTTGTACTAGAATTCAATTGCAAATTGCAATTTGATATTGGATTCTAAAGGCTGCCGATTCTAAATTGCAATTGGATTTAGACTTTTACAATTAAAGTTTTAAACTCAGTTAACTAAAATATGTAAATATATGTTAATCAAAGATTTTACCTGATAATTGGAGAGTAGAAAAAAAAAAGTGTGGAGGAATCTTCAATTGATTTTTTTTAATCGGCTTGTTTATTGTTGGCAAAATTGAAGATTTTCTAATTGTAAAAGACTAGAGAAGATGAAGAGTCATGAGAAAGTGGGAGATATAAATTATAATTTTTTTTAATTACTAACTCAGATTAAGTTTAGTTAATGTAAACTAACTCTACAATTAATATATATGTCCATGTGTTAGCTCTCAATTGGTGGTACATAGAAGTGGTACACATTAATTGACAAATTATTAAATTGGATATTATACCTTAAAATGGTATAAGACATATTATTTGGACCGTAATCAAATAATGGCAAATGTTATATTAAAAATTAAATTAAAACAGATATTTTGAAACTCTACTAAATTATATCCCAAAATTAAATAAAATAATTAATTTTAGAATTTCTACATATACTTCATTTACCAATGAAACCTTGTCCAAGTATTAAATTGATGCGTTCAAACCACTCAAATCCAATTTTGACTCGCCAAAGAGAATCCAATTGAATTATGCTAAATGTCCTATATGATATGTCACATTCAATCAAAAGCGTGCATATCTTCTATAAACAAGAGCAACTCAAAAGCACGCATATTTTGTGTGAATGAGAATCATTAAAATCATGCATATACCATCAACGAGATTCAATCAAATTTGAACATGTCATTGATTGATCTCATATGAACTTCTTTCTCCAACAACTATAATTAGGGGTCCACAGAAGATAAACAGACAATTCCGAAGTAGTAGAAGTTGAAGAAAGATTAAAATTATCTCTATGAAGCTCAATATCTTAAAGGCGTTCTTGGTGTCCACGTTGAAACTCAAGGCGTTCTTCACGAAAATCGACAATTACGTCATAAGGAAGAGAAAAAATAGAATATGTCCTTAAAAATGCCCAAATCGCGACCTCTCAATAGTCTTCCACGGCCGCATGACCTCGTGGTTCCCGCGGCCATGAGGGTATGGTCCTACACTGCCGTATTTTTTTGCTAATGAGTAATGGCATAACGTTATCTTTCGACCTTCGAATGCAAATCCGTAAAATCTATAATGTATCTAAGGAGTAAGGATACTCCATTTTCAATCTCCACGTTATTATTATTTAATTTTTCTTTTAAAAAAAAAAAAGAAACATTGATACCTCGTATGCAACTAAGAGCATCACCAGTGGTGTACCCAAATATTGAAACCAAATTCTTCATTTGCACCCTCCTACAGTGTTTTGCACTCTTTGAAAAAGTTTTTTTTGCAGCAATAGACATCAAGACATCAAAAATATGAACCCATTTTTAAAATCAATTTAAATTAAATTTATTTCACTAACTTAAAATTAAAGTCTATTTAAAAATACAATCAAAAGTAATTTTGGACTAAAGAAAAAATAAATAAAATTGAAAATGTTTGTAATTTTTTAATAATTATTAACTGTAGACAATTAACTCATTGATGGTGTCTTCATTATTTTTTTCAAGTGCAGATTTATATTTTATGTAATCATTATTCTATCTTTGATATGATTTTTTATCCATTTGAATCGAAATTTGATATTATATTAAAAGTTTTGTGATAATATTTTTATCTGCGTGTCAATTTATGATTAGATACTGAGATTTCGATAAGATTTTTTTGTTGAAATTTCTTATCAGATTTCTTTCCCACATCGCTTACGTGTCAATTTATAATTGGATGTTGAAAATGGGTTCAACAATTTTGAGGGCTCAAATTTGGGTTCAATTGGAAGTAAATGGGTCTTGGACTCTTGGGTGCATTTTGCACTTCTCTTTAGGTCCTCCACTGTGAGGTGTTTTTTGCAAATTTTGAACTTAAATTAATTTGGGCTCCCAGATGGGTACACCACTGATGATGCTCTAACAAAAGAGATATATGGTAACGTCAAATTGAAATATAAGCCGTGTAGCTCACACATGGGCAAAAATTTAATTTTGGTACTATAGAACTGGGCTGTTGGTCCCAAGTGGTCAGATGAGGTCTAGAGGGGGGGGGGGGGTGAATAGACCTCTGAAAATTTTGAACTTAAAAACTTTTCAGTCTTCTGTCAGCAGACTAAGCTGATGAAGAACAGTAAGCAGACTAGTCTGATCGTGAACAAATCTTGAACAGACGACTGACCACTCTTCTTACAATGACTTAGCTGTTTTTCAGCAAAACAGTTTTCCAAGAGTATACTTGCAGCGGATTGTTTCAAAGTGTTTTTCACAAGTAAACTAAGTTCTAAAAAGATTTTATCCCCAGTTTAAAACTCCTTATAAAATCTTTTTGATTGATTCAAAGTGTTTAAAATGCAAACTTTAAAAATATGCAAGAAAGCTTTAAATGCAAGATAACACAAAGAATTTTTATAGTGGTTATATGGATAGAAATCCTTTAGTCCACTCTTCCAGATCACACAGATTCTGGGTTATACTATAATCACTTAGATTACAATATTTCTCCACTTACACCTAAACAACTAATGAGAAGGCTGTAAGCTCACAACAGGAATTCACAAAGAAAACCTATCCTCTAAAGTAGAATCACTCACACAGATGGATTCTCACTTCGCACAACACTCAGCTATCACAAAATCACTCAGATAATGTTTTTCTGATTTCTTCAACTGAGTTTCTGTCAACAGATGACTTCCACCAGACGAGTGAGCTGTTCGAGCTTTTGAGACTTAGAGAAATTCTGCTTCAAAATTTCGATCTCTGATTGTTGTTGTGTATTGCTCGATTTGAAATTCAGCTCTATTTATACATGGAGATGAAATTATGACCGTTGAAGGCAAGTCACAAATCAAATCCATCCTTCAGCTCTTTTTGAAACGGCTCCCTGCAGCATTCCGTACTGTGTACAGTACCTTTCTGTCCATCGCATTTAATGCTGCATTTAATGCACTCTGCTGATCCGAGGATATCTTCAATCATTTGCCATTACTACCCTTCTCTTTCAGCATTTATTACACCAAGTGCATTTATTACCGTTGGACTAATCTCTTGACCTCTTCTACTCTGCTGATCAAAACGACTCTGCTGATAGATACTCTGCTGATCAAATACTGAACTCATCTGATTTGACTCGGCTGATGATCTACCCTTCTGTTCGCTGATTCAGCAAGAGATCATTAGTCTTCTGAGCTTTGAACTTTGAACTCTTCTAATGTCTTCTTTTACTTGTTCAAAATTCTTCTAAGGGAACTAAGCTTACCATACTTAGCTGATTATGATGTTTTGGAAATCATCAAAACCTTCCCTTAATTACTTGTCTTCTTTCATCTTCATCTTCTTCATCCAACAATTTCCCCCTTTTTGATGATGACAAAACTCCAGCTAAGTACCTGTACCTAAACTAAAGTTTTGATCCTCAAAAATTTCTGAGATAGAAATAATATGTTGGAGTCAAACTTGCAATTTTATAGATAATGATTTTGATTACATTTTACAAGTTTTGAAAGATGAGAAGTACAAAATATTTAAAAAGATTACAAGGATTTTTAAAATAAAGAAAATCTAGCCAAGGCTAGTCTTCTGTCTTCTTTTCTTCCTTAGTTTCCTTGTCTTCTTTCTCAGATTCTTCTTCAGATAATTTAGAAGTCTCAGCTTCCAAATTTTCCATGAATCTTTTCTTCAGCAGCTCTAACTTCATTTTCTTGACATCTGGATCAAGCTGTTCTTCAGCAGAATCTTTGGCAGCAGCTAGTTCCTTGTCTGACTTGGCTTTTGCTTCAGATTCTTCCCTTTCAGCTTGGTCTTCTTCCTCTGTGATTTTCTCATCTGTTGGTCTGCTTGATTCTTCCATATTTCTTTCAGTCTCACCAGCAGATTCTTCTAACACTTCAGTTTCTTCAGCATCTTGATTTCCTTCATCCCTTTGGAAATCAACCCTTTGCTGTCCAAATATCCTTTCTTCCCCCTTTTTGTCATCATCAGCAGGGACAGATGGATATTGTGGCATAACTGGTGTGATTAGAAGTGAATCACATAGAAGTTTGATGTTTTCTTCCATTGCATTGATCTGAGCTTGCTGTCTGAGTTGATTGACTTTGAATGCTCTCATCTCCTTGAGCAGATCTTCTCCTTGATCACCTAATTGGATTTGAGTTCCCAGAATCCAATTTGATGAGGCCTTGAAGTCCTTCATCATGTTGCCCATGACTTCATCTTCTGCTTGGAGTGCCAATTCAACAGTTTGTTCAATGTTTTTCCAACCTTCAGTAGTGCTTTGTGTCCTTCTCCTGAGTATATCCATATCCTGACATATAGATTGTACATTCTGAGCAGTATCTTTCATTAAATCAGTAGGAACAGCAGCAGCAACCTTCTGAATAGGTTGATGAACAGCAGTTAACACTTCTGCTTTTAACTCTTCTTTCATCTCCTTCATTGATTTGGTAAACATTTGATGAATGGAGTCCAACAGATTTGTTTGTACATTCTGAGAAGTTGAAGGCATATCTGTTGTAGCAGCAGGTGTTTCTTTGATAAGTTGCTCTGTTGGTTGAATTGTCAGTGCAAGAGACTGATCTGCCGAACTATCAGCAAGGCTTGGAGTGCTTTCCTTCTCCTTAGCCTGATCATCATCTTCAGTAGCAACTTCTTTCTCCTTTAACTGATCTGCTGGAATTTCTTCTTCCTTCTTTGATTCATCAGCAGCATCAGACTTATCATCCTGCACTTTGTCTTGATCAGATGGGTCTGAAGTACCCTCAATTTGCTTTGGTTGATCAGAGGACTCTGCCCCTTCTTTATCAGCAGGTGATATAATCTTCTTGACAGTTTCAACTGTCCTCATCAAACCTTCATTGTCCACTGCTGACCTGTTACAAATCCAAGTAAAGTTGTCAAGAGGAATAAAAGTAGATGATTGTTCCTCAGGCAACTCTTCATAGGGTCTGATGTTTGGACCATAGACAATATGTTTGATGTTTGGAAGTGGGACCAGTGAGCTTGGTTGTCCTCTTAACTTCCTTGCTTTCTTGGCCCAAAGCTCCATTGCTTGAGCAATAGCCAACTTAATAGATCTTTCTTTGAGATCTACTGAGTCATCAAAATCCTCAGAAATGGATGCAAAGATCTTCTTAGCCTCTTCCTTGACTATGTGACATATCCTCATCCTTAACCTGTCCAGAAAGAATTCTGAATCAAGTGCTTGAATGAGTGAATTTGTCTCAAGCCACTTAAGTAACCAATCTTCTGTAGCCTTGAATTCTTTCCACTTGGCCATTTCAGCAGGACTTTTTGTTAATCTGAATTCTCTCCATATGTTGTATTTAATCTTTTCAGAATGGAAGAGTGTCAGACGGTTGACTCTTTCATTTTCAGCATCTAGTCTTCTGAGAAATTCTTCAAAAATTGCAGGATCTTCCCTGACAATTTCAAGAGATAGTTTAATTTCTTCTCTTCTCTTTTCCTTAATTTTAGGTGCAGGCATAGCTGGGATTGGTTTGTTTGGATCCCTTGGTTCACCAATAGCTATCCCACCAGTACGCTGAGGACCATGAGCATCCTTGATGCTTGCTTTAATGACAGTAGCCAACTCTGCTGCCTCAAAAGCATCTCTCTGCTCTTGAGTCATTTTGCTGGCCTCTTCTTCCAGCCTTTTTAACTCTAGGCTTTTCAGCCTATCTTCTTCTGCTTTCTCAGCAGCAATCCTTTGCTTTTCAGCAGCGTCCAGTCTCATCTTCTCTGCAGCAGTCACATAAGTTGAGGTTTTTCCAATCCTCTTTCTTCTAGATTCAGGGCTTTCAACTGCTTGAATAGGTGTTGCAGCAACTGGAGTAGGATGCAGCAACAGAATTTCTCCCTCTAGTGGTGTACTAGTTTGCTGTTCCTTTTCTACATCAGCAGATAGTGCAGCAGTTGAGGCTTCTGTTGTCACTTCAACTGTAGGAACACTTCCAGGCTCAGCAGTAGCAGCCTTAGCAGCTTCAACAACTGGTTCTTCAACATTTAATGGCTTTTCTGCTTCAGTTGTTGTTTTTCTTACAGTTTCAACAGGCTCTTCAGGGAAAGTGACCTTTCTCTTGGCCTTTGACTTAGGAATTTTCTTGACAGCAGGGGGTTTGGCAGTAGGAGGTCCCCTTGCCTCACTCCTAGTCCTTAGTCTCTTCAACCTTTGAAGAGGAATTTCCTCTTCAGACTCAGTTCTTTCAGGGGATGACCCTGTCTCCATATTTTCAATTTCAACAGTGAAGTCATCTATCACCTTCTTAGAGACTTCAACTTCGGGCTGTGCTGATTCAGACACAACAGCAGACTGTGCTGCTGGCTCAGCAGACTGACTAGTCTGACCTTCCTTCTTGCTCTTCTTAGAAGGGGTCTTCTTAGACTGTTTGGAGGCTTTTCTCTTTGGTTTTTCCACCAGTTGCCTCACTGGTTCGTAGAGTTTGAACTCTTTGCTTCCATGGGTTTGCTTTCCTCCACCCATAGGGCATTGTAGAGATGCAAACAGATTGCTTAATAGGATGGCATGGGAATGCCTTTTGTCACTTAACAGCTCATAAACATGAGCAGCCCAGTTCACTTTCATCCCATAGTAAATGCATATCATGGTGTAGAGCCTTCTTCTGGGTAAACCATCCAGAGAACCCGTAGCACAATCCAGAACCTTTGCTATGATATCAGCAAATCTTTGGTATTCATCCTTCAGCTGGGTCTTCATCAAAGTCCCAGTCATCTTCTCTCCCTTCTTAGCACAAATTCCCCAAAATTCCTCTTCTTTTTCTGACCCTAACGAGGTCACATCTCCTCCCTTGTCTGTCAACTTATAAACTTCATTAAGAACAGCAGCAGATACAGCAATTTTCTTACCACCAATGACAGCAGTCATAACAGTGTCATCATCGTTGAATTTTCTGGTCATGTAGAAATGGTAGACATCCTCTAAGTAGACTCTTTCTTCGTGAGCCTCCAAAACAGGAACCAATGATGCTTCTTTGATCTTTTCCAGTAGAGAGCGCATCAAATCCGTGCCAGAGAAATGAAATTTGCTGTAGTTGAAGTATCTTCCCTCAACAATCTTGTCCATTTTCAGAGATTAGAGAGTAGATTCTGCAAAAGAACAGTGAACTTTCGAAGCAGTAGGGTTTGAGAGTTAGAGAGTTTGAGAGTTTTTGAGTGCGTAAGATGACTATTCTGTTCAGATCAGATTTTATAGGTTTCCTTTTGATTTGGTTTTCGTGATTTATCTAAACCGTTGATCTAATCTGACAGCTTTTAATCGTGCGGATGAGAGTCGCGGATTTCAATTTTATTATTTTAATGTCAGATGGGCGGGAAACTCTATCGACACTAATCTGTTTACTTATAAAAGCGCGTTTTTAAAGTGCGATTTATGACCATGCTTATATAATAAATCAGATGAGTAGAGTTTAACTTATCTGACAGACGAGTGATCTATTATCTGATATTACTAGAGAATGCCAATAGCTAGTAATCTTCCTCTGCTGTTTGTCAATCCAGCAAGATAAAATAATCTTCAATCTTCAAGAATTAAGAACACATCTTCATGATAACATAACTTCAACTAACTGTCATTAACAGATTTCATCTTTAGAGCAGAAGTACCGCTAGTCTTACACGTTCCCCCTGTCTTTAAGAATTCATAAGTTAACTAGTCTGTTGAAGGTTAATTCTTGAAATAAATAACTGATGACTAAGCTGTTGAACTCCAGTCTTCTGATGAGTTCCCCCTCAGCTTATGCATCCAGGTTAAGTAATCCTAACTCAGCTCTTAGAGTTGAGAACCTTGCTTCACTTAGAGGTTTGGTGAAGATATCAGCAATCTGATTATCAGTATGAACATACTCAATCAAAACATTGCCTTTTTCAACATGATCTCTAATGAAATGATGTTTGATCTCAATATGCTTAGTCCTTGAGTGACTTGTAGTGTTCTGAGTAAGTGAGATTGCACTTGTATTGTCACAGTAGATTGGAATTCCACTGATCTTGATGTTGTAGTCTTCTAGTTGATGCTTCAACCATAGTATCTGTGCACAACAAGCTCCAGCAGCTATATATTCAGCTTCAGCAGTAGATATAGAAACTGAGGTTTGCTTCTTACTCATCCATGAGATCAGACGACTACCTAAGAACTGACAGGCACCTGTTGTGCTTTTCCTGTCAATCTTGCAGCCAGCAAGGTCTGAATCTGAATAGCCAACTAGTTCAAATCCAGATTCTCTAGGATACCATAATCCCAGTTCTTGAGTGCCTTTAACATACTTCAATATCCTCTTGGCAGCTAAGAGATGAGATTCTTTGGGGTTTGATTGAAATCTTGCACAGACTCCAACTGAGTACATTATATCAGGTCTGCTTGCTGTTAGATACAACAATGAACCAATAATGCCTCTATATTTGGTTATGTCCACTGATTTGCCATCTTCATCTTTATCCAAACGAAGACTTGTAGACATAGGAATGGTAGCTGTTGAGCTAGTTTCCATACCAAATTTCTTGAACAGATCTCTTGTGTATTTTGCTTGGCTGATGAATATTCCATCAGGCAACTGTCTAACTTGCAATCCAAGAAAATAGTTAAGTTCACCCATCATGCTCATTTCAAACTTATTCTGCATCAGCTTGGAGAACTTATCACACATCTGTTGATTAGTTGAACCAAAAATAATATCGTCCACATATATTTGCACAAGTAATATATGATTTTCCCATTCAATTGTGAACAAGGTTTTATCTACCTTACCTTTACGAAATCCTTTAATTAAAAGAAAATCAGATAGGGTATCATACCATGCTCTTGGAGCCTGTTTCAGTCCATAAAGGGCTTTCTTCAGACGATATACTTTGTCTTCTTCTTGATAGACTTCAAATCCAGGAGGTTGTTCAACATACACTTCTTCTTGCAATTCTCCATTGAGAAAAGCAGACTTCACATCCATCTGATAGACAGTGAAGTTCTTGCAAGCAGCATAGGCAAGAAACAGTCTGATTGCTTCAAGTCTTGCTACTGGTGCAAAAGTTTCATCAAAGTCAATTCCTTCTTCTTGACAATAACCCTTGGCCACTAGTCTTGCTTTGTTTCTGGTGACAACACCATCTTCATTCATTTTATTTCTGAATACCCACTTAGTGCCAATTACTCTTTGATGACTTGGTCTAGGAACTAAGTACCAGACTTCATTCCTTTCAAATTGATTCAACTCTTCTTGCATAGCTTCTATCCAGAAGGAGTCATTGAGAGCTTCTTCAATTTGCTTGGGCTCTATTTGAGATAGAAATGTGACAAACATAGCATCTTGTGCAGCTGCTCTTCTTGTTTTCACTCTATCTAAAGGATCACCAATGACTAACTCAGGGGGGTGATTCTTGAGCCATCTGAGATCAGGTTGCAAATCAGGATGTTGTCCTCTGTTATGATCTTGCAACACTACTGTTGGAGTTCCAGTAGTAGTCTGTTGAACATTTGCCGTCTGTTGAACAGTCTCTGGTCTGTCAGCTGTTTGCAACTCGTCTGTTAGACAATCAGCACTGTGATTATGAACAGCACTTGAGTTAGCAGCTGAACTTAGATTAGGTAGTATGATGGGAACATATTCTTCATTTCTTCCAACATCTAACTTCTGTAAATCAGCAGACAGATCTTGATTTACACTTTGATTCTTTTCAGAAGATTGACTTGGCTCATCAAATACTACATGGATAGATTCTTCTATTAGTAATGTTCTTTTGTTAAAAACTCTATAAGCCTTACTAACAGATGAGTATCCTACAAAGACAGCTTCATCAGCCTTTTCTGCAAATGCAGTAAGGTGATTTTTCCCATTATTCAATACAAAACATTTACAACCAAAAATCTTAAAGTAATGAATGTTTGGTTTTCTGTTGTTCCAAACTTCATATGGAGTCTTGTTCTGATTTTTGTTGATCATACATCTGTTCTGGGTAAAGCATGCTGTGTTTGTTGCTTCTGCCCAAAATCTTTGAGGCAGTTTAGCTTCAGCTATCATGGTTCTGACAGCTTCTTTTAGTGTTCTGTTTCTCCTTTCAGCAACACCATTCTGTTGAGGGGTTCTTGCAGCAGAATACTCATGATGTATTCCTTTGATATTACAATACTCTTCAACAGTAGAGTTTGTAAACTCTGTCCCTCTATCTGATCTGATCTTCAATATTTTGATACTCTTCTCATTCTGGATCAGTTCCATCAGATTGGTAAGATGTTCCTTGGTTTCACTTTTCTTCTTCATGAAAATCACCCAAGTATATCTTGAATAATCATCCACAACAGCTAGGCAGTATTTCTTTCCACCATTGCTGACTGGATCAATGGGTCCAAATAAGTCCATATGCAGTAGCTCCAATATTCTCCCAGAAGATTGGTGCTTCTTTTCTTTGAATGATGACTTGATTTGTTTACCCTTCTGACATGCGTCACAGAGCTTGTCTTTGCTCATGACTGCTTTTGGAATCCCTTCTACCAAATCATTCTTAATTAATCTGTTTATGGTCTTGAAGTTTAAATGATTCATCCTCTTGTGCCATAGCCAACTGACTTCACTTGGTGCAGATGCCACCAAACAAACACTTGAATTCTTGTCAACAGAATTCCAGTCAACTATGTAGATATTTCCTTGTCGTCTTCCAGATAAAATTACCTTCTTTGTACCAATCTGTTCAACGTAGCACTTATCTGTTGAGAAGATGACTGAATATCCCTTGTCACAAAATTGACTTATGCTCAGCAGATTATATTTTAGGCCTTTAACATATGAGACGTCAGAAATCTCTATGTTTCCTTTGATTAATCTTCCTTTAGCTTTAATCTTGCCTTCTTTGCTGTCTCCAAAAGTGACTTTTGGACCATCCACAGCAACTGCATCAGTCAACTCATGTATGTTTCCACACATGTGCCTTGAACATCCACTGTCCAAGTACCATATCTTCTCTACTTTACTCCTACTCCTAATCCTAACCTACAAAACAAAAATAAAATTGTTTTAGGTACCCTTATTGAGAGGGTCCTGAAGGATTAGTTCCACCCTTGATAACCCAAGATGTTGAAGTCTTAGGCTTCTTAGGTTTCTGAGTTTTAGGAGCATGAACAGTTTCATTTTTATCATAGTTATCAGATAAGTCATGTTGATGATCAGTATGATATGAATAATGTTCATAAGCAGGGTAAGGTGCATGATATGCAGGATATGCATGCATTGGATGAGCAGGGTAAGGTGCATAGTAACTAGGAAATTGAGGTGCATGATACATAGGATGATATGCAGCAGGTTGCACATAATATGACTCATTTCCATACCAAGCATTTTGATTTTTCTTATTCTTATGCTTCTTTGGTTTACTAGATGCTTGCTCATTTGATTTTGACTTAGTTTTACCACTAGTCTGATTGACTTTAGCTTTATCAGCAGACTTCTTAGGACTCTGCTGCTTGGTCTTACTAGTCTGATTTCCTACACTAGGCTCTTTGCTCTTTTTAGCCTTAGGAGATTTCTTCTCCTTTACCACTTTCTCAGATGAGGTAGGTTTAGAGGTTTGAACATACAGAATGACCTTACTATTGTCAGCTGATATGAATTTTTCAGTATGGTTCAACTCTAGTTTATCCTTTTCTAAAGGTGTCTCCTGTTTCTTAGATGTATGCATGGATGCAACAGTCGACTTATCATGAGACTCAATGATTTTCTCAAGTTCCATGATTTTTCCTTTATAGACCTCACATTCAGCTTTCAGAGATTCATGCTCTTGCTCAAGCTGTTTATATTTAGCTGATTCTTTTGGCTTTTCAGCTAAAAGTTTCAGTGAACTATTTTGCTCTTTTAGCAGGATCATCTCTTCCTTAAGCTTTTTATATGCTTCAGCAATACCAGTATTGTTAAGCATCATTTGTTCAAATGAATTAAATAATTCATCATTAAGAGGAGTTACCTCATCCTCAGAGTCATCAGATTCCTTTGCCATAAGACATAGGAGAGCAGGTTTTTCTTCATCAGAAGATTCTTCATCAGACGAGTCTGAGTCTGAATCAGATGAGTAGACAGCAGCTGGCTTTTCTGCTTCTGCCACCATTGCTTTGCCTCTCTGATGCTTTCTTTCTTTTCTCATTTTCTTCTCTTCTTCAGTGTATTTCTCTGCTTTTGGATATGGGCAGTCTCTTATGAAGTGTCCCAATTTCCTGCAGTTGTAACACATCAGTTTTGATTTATAATCCTCTTTATCTTGAGAAGAAAAGTTAGGTTTAGAAGTAGAAGCAGCATGATTGTATTTATTTTTCATCTTTCTCTTATAGAACTTCTTGAAGTTGTTCATCAATAATGCTACATCTCCAGCAGTGTACTCCTTTTTGTTGAGTAGAGTGGCTTCATCAGATGAGTCCACTTCTTTGCTTTTCTGTGCTGGTCTTCTGGTGTTTTCAGCAGCAACAAGTGCAGCTGTGGGTCCTGAAGTTGAGGTTTCTTCAATTCCCATCCTTGGCAGTTTATACTCGTACGCCTTGAGTACGGAGAACAGCTCTGTTAGAGAAATCTTGCCCAGATCTCTTGATTCTTCCATTGCTGTCACCTTCATGTTGAACTTGGAAGGTAGAGCCTTCAGTACTCTGACAGTGATCTCTTTGTCAGTGAAAGTCTTTCCCAGCTTCAAAACTTCATTCAGAGTTCTGGTGAATCTGGTATCCATCTGATCAATGGTTTCTCCAGACTTCATCTTGAAGTTGTCCAGCTTTTCCAATGCAACACTGAGCTGATGCTCTTTAATAGCATCATTGCCTTCGCTCATGTCTCTGACCTTGTCCCACATCTCCTTTGCAGTTTTGCAATGTTTGACCTTGTCAAACCGATCATTATCCAGGGCTTTGGTCATGATGAATCTCCCAACTTTATCTAGATTGTAAAGCTTTATCTCTTCTGGAGTCATCTCATGAAGGTCTTTCTCCACAACCGTATCTACTTCATTTATCTTTATGGTCTTTGTGAATCTGAATGGACCTTTAATGATACATGTGTACATGTTGTCATTATAGGCAGCAAGGAAAATCTCCATTCTGATTTTCCAGTCCTCAAAGGACATACCAGCAATGTGGGGAACATGGCTGATACAATCCATTTTTCAAAAAGTTTTGATTTTTCAAAAAGATGCTCTTTTGAAAAGTTTTGAAAACCTTTGAAAAACACTCGGATCAAGCTCGTTGATCAGGCAGCTGATTCTAATGAACCACCTGCTCTGATACCACTTGTTGGTCCCAAGTGGTCAGATGAGGTCTAGAGGGGGGGGGGGGGTGAATAGACCTCTGAAAATTTTGAACTTAAAAACTTTTCAGTCTTCTGTCAGCAGACTAAGCTGATGAAGAACAGTAAGCAGACTAGTCTGATCGTGAACAAATCTTGAACAGACGACTGACCACTCTTCTTACAATGACTTAGCTGTTTTTCAGCAAAACAGTTTTCCAAGAGTATACTTGCAGCGGATTGTTTCAAAGTGTTTTTCACAAGTAAACTAAGTTCTAAAAAGATTTTATCCCCAGTTTAAAACTCCTTATAAAATCTTTTTGATTGATTCAAAGTGTTTAAAATGCAAACTTTAAAAATATGCAAGAAAGCTTTAAATGCAAGATAACACAAAGAATTTTTATAGTGGTTATATGGATAGAAATCCTTTAGTCCACTCTTCCAGATCACACAGATTCTGGGTTATACTATAATCACTTAGATTACAATATTTCTCCACTTACACCTAAACAACTAATGAGAAGGCTGTAAGCTCACAACAGGAATTCACAAAGAAAACCTATCCTCTAAAGTAGAATCACTCACACAGATGGATTCTCACTTCGCACAACACTCAGCTATCACAAAATCACTCAGATAATGTTTTTCTGATTTCTTCAACTGGGTTTCTGTCAACAGATGACTTCCACCAGACGAGTGAGCTGTTCGAGCTTTTGAGACTTAGAGAAATTCTGCTTCAAAATTTCGATCTCTGATTGTTGTTGTGTATTGCTCGATTTGAAATTCAGCTCTATTTATACATGGAGATGAAATTATGACCGTTGAAGGCAAGTCACAAATCAAATCCATCCTTCAGCTCTTTTTGAAACGGCTCCCTGCAGCATTCCGTACTGTGTACAGTACCTTTCTGTCCATCGCATTTAATGCTGCATTTAATGCACTCTGCTGATCCGAGGATATCTTCAATCATTTGCCATTACTACCCTTCTCTTTCAGCATTTATTACACCAAGTGCATTTATTACCGTTGGACTAATCTCTTGACCTCTTCTACTCTGCTGATCAAAACGACTCTGCTGATAGATACTCTGCTGATCAAATACTGAACTCATCTGATTTGACTCGGCTGATGATCTACCCTTCTGTTCGCTGATTCAGCAAGAGATCATTAGTCTTCTGAGCTTTGAACTTTGAACTCTTCTGATGTCTTCTTTTACTTGTTCAAAATTCTTCTAAGGGAACTAAGCTTACCATACTTAGCTGATTATGATGTTTTGGAAATCATCAAAACCTTCCCTTAATTACTTGTCTTCTTTCATCTTCATCTTCTTCATCCAACATGGGCAAATTTCATTTTTCGTACCAAAAGTTCAAAAATAACACCAGTTCCTACTCAGCCATTTAAAAAAAGACACTTCCGTTAATTTTCTTAATGTTTCTGCCACGTGTCCGTTAAGTCTTCGTGGGTCGGATTCTGCGCGTTGGGCACGTGGGTCGGATTCTGCCCGTTGGAACATAAAATTCAGTTTTGGTACCATAGAACTGGACAAATTTCATTTTTCATACCAAAAATTCAAAAATCATACAGCCGTTAAGTTTTGCAACGGATGTTTAACCTCCTCCGTTAAGTCAAAAAAGAGGTGAAAAATGCAATTATTAAAAATTAGGCAGGGTTTTTTTTGCAATTATCGTCTTCTTCTTCCTCCTCCCATACGACCACCTAGGGCTGGGTAAATGGGACCGGGTTTCGGGTACCCGTCCCGTCCCGATCGGGTTTTCCCATTTGGGACGGAAGAAAACGGGTCTTTTCTAGGTTCGGGACATCCCGAAACTCGGTAAAGAAAAATTGGGACGGGTTTCGGGTTTTGATCCCATTCCAATCGGGGAACCCGGTCCCGATTAATAGTTTATTTAATATATATATATATATATATATATATATATATATAAATCTAATCCAATTATCCAAAAATCTAATACCTAATCTAAAACTAAGAAGTCACTCTACGTATTCTTTGGAGTTGATTTTGGAATTTGTTTTAGACTAATAGATTTTATTATGACTTACGGGATATGTTTGATTTGCACACTTTACTTTGGTAATATGAATTGTTGAACTATGTTATTTGGAGTTCTCACTTCGGTTACTAATTTCATTGTGTTGTGATAATATGTTTTTCTTTTTTTGAAATGGTTGTGGTGATATGTTTGAATTGGTTTGTTCTACCGTAGACTAGTAGTCATGTTACTTTTTTTTTTCATTTCATTTTAACAATAAGCTAAAAAAAAAGTTTAATTTGCACAAATTAAATTTGCAACTTAGATTCCCGGGACTCCCGAACCCATCCCAAAATCCCGAAATTAATTCGGGTACCGAAACCCACGGGACCTTGGTTGATCTACCGGGTTTCGAGACTTAAATTTGAAATCCCGAAATCCCGTCCCGAAATACCCGAATTCCCGAAAACCCGTCCCGATCCCACCCCTAATTTTCCCGAAAAAACACTCCTCCCCTGCTCCACCGTTGACGACCGCTGCAATTACCCCATGGGAAATGTTGCCCATGACAAGAGGAACAAAAATCCTCAACCAATTTCGACAAACAGCCACCGGAAGCCGGCGATCGTCCATAGGAGGAAGAAGGTAATAATTGCAAAAACACCCTGCTCAATTTTAGACAATTGCATTTCCCCCCTATTTTGTTTCATCAGGTGACACGTGGCAGTTCAGTTAAGTAAACTCACTGAATTGCCTTTTTTGAAACGGCTGAATGAGAATTGGTATGATTTTTGGACTTTTGGTATGAAAATTGAAAATTCCCCAATTCTAAGGTACCAAAATTGAACGGGCAGATTAGTGCCCCATGTGCCCCTCACATGCACTTAACGGAGGAGACTAAACGGCCGTTGCAAAACTTAACGGCTATATGATTTTTTGAACTAAACGGCCCCTCACAAATGTGTAGCTTACAATTGCCCATAATATTAATTTTTTTTTAAAAAGCAAAAAATTACAAAAAAGTTTACATTAAAGAAACTTCAAGGTATGCAATTAACGAATTAAAAAGTAATTAAGCGAAAGAAAATTCTTCATGAATCAAACCGAAATTCCTTTAATTTAAAGTCCAGCCGTGAACGGAACACCGGTAGCCGGTAGCCATGAACGGCCAGCAATAAAATTCGCTGGCGTAAATCTTCCCGCCTCTGTGGCACTCGTAATAATCCGATATCCCCTCCATCGGACCCTCCGACCCGTGCCCGAACCTGGTCCAGAGTTCCTATACTCTCCATAATATAACGTGTTGAGAGCGAAATTCCCATCCCACTCCAACCATCCAGCCGGGTTCACCAACGAATCCAAATACGTTTGTATATAAACAGTCCTCGAATACTGTCTCCAGGGTCGACCCAAGAATGTTCGAACAGATCCGAGCACGGGCACAAGATCGGCTGAAGCCATGATCCGAGAGTTTTGGATTGAAATTCCAGTGTTTTGGTTCGGGTCAGATCGTCCTTGGGCCGTGACAACGTTACTCTGCCCGTTCATGGGGCGACGTGCGTAAATCATGCAATTTTGGAGGACTACGGCGGCGTTCCCGAAGATGAAGTCCACTGTGCCGTATATGTTACATTCTCTGTAGAATTGACGTTGGGAATGGACGTATAGCGTGTCTTGGTATCCTTCGAAGCCGCATCGATGGAAGACTGAGAGGTCGGCACCGGAGCGGAGCGCCACCGCTTGGTTGTTTTGTGGGCCCGCGGTATTGCGGAATGTGATGCCTCTAGAAATGAATCCCTCGCCGGTCACAACTGAGAAGTATATAAATTTTAAATTAATGCACGTAATGTAAAATTGAAGAACCATTTCCTTAACGACTTTAGGAAAAATATAGTACAATTAAGTATATTTATACGTGTGCTTCTAAAATAAAAAAGAAAAAAAAAAGAAAATTGTGTGATTAAGGGAAAAATTATTTTTACACGTTTGTTATACTACAATAATACTTCCTCTTTCCCATTTATTTTATTCCTTTGGTACAATTGACCAGTCAAATTTGCTAAATTTATAAAAATTATGATAAATAATCTAATTAATATATTTCACGAATAAGTTGATAATAATCATATGACTCCATTTATATTAATATTGAATTGATTGTGCTATATGATCATATCCAACTGTTATACTAGACGAAGTTTTTTTTAATCATGATATGTAATATTTAGGTATTGTATATATAAAGATAGTCAAGGTGTATTAATATTAATTAAAATTATACATTCATGAAATAAAATTGACATATATCCATACGGTTTTATATCTTTTTAAAATTTAAAATTGAAAAATCAAACACTATATTTCGAGAATATTCCTCCTTAAAATGTTGAAGTCATGAGAATGATTCTACTTTTACTTTTATAAATCCAGATAATTCAAACAATGCTTGTTTTAAAGAATCAATAGTTATTCAATAAGTTAGACTTCTTCTTATGGTTTAAAATAAATATGAAAAAAAAAATGTAAGAATGTAAAGAAAAATTAAATTAGAAAGTCAAGGAAGATAAACTTACTGACTGTGGCCGAATTAAAAGTGGTTGAGCCTCCTCCAACACTTCTACTACCGGTAATTATAGTATTTGCCATTCCATCACCAACAAGCATAATATTCCTCAACCCATTCCCAATCTCCACATTTTCTCTATAAACACCTCTTCTCACCTGTATAACAAACCTACCACTCCCGCTCCTCCTCGCCGCGGCATCAAGGGCCGCCCTAATCGTCCTAACGTTCCCGGACCCGTCTTGTGCCACAACGACATTCGGCCTAACCGAAGACGACTGAAGCAATCTCCGGTCCCCGGTCGTAACCCAACTCGGAAAACCATCTTTATAATAGTTGGTAGTCTCATGAGTTGTCTCATTATTGCCAAGGGCCAAAGTGTTGCATATCAATTTCGACACGTTGTTCGACATTAGAGGGAGTACGAAATCGGATACTCCGAGTTCCACGAACCCGGTCCTACACGTCTCAATGTTTGTTAGTGCAGTGCTGAGCCATGTTTGTGCATCGAAATCAGTGCATTTTGTGTTGGGGTCTATTGTTTTGTTGAGTTGTATGATTGTGTTTTGGTATAGCTTCATGCAATCGGCCCATGCGGACTTTTCGCGCTCGTTTCGACATTTGGGGCCAAGTGATTTCGTGTTGCCTTCGGCCCTAATAGCGCGTTCTAAGGCTAATTCGATAGCCATTTTCTTGAAGTCCGATTTGTGTTTGGGCACGTAGTTTGGATTGTGGGTCATGAAGTATTTGCATGGCTCAGGGTATGGGGTTTGGTTGCACCACCAGTTCATGCCACCGGAGGGGACATTAGAGTGAACGGATTGAAAGAGATAGGAGGAGATGGAAATGAATAATAACAAGAATTCTGCCATTGTTGTTTTTTTTTGGGGGTTTTCTTTGTGTTATGGAATGGAAATAATAATGTGAAAAGTATGTATATATAGTTATTAAGAAAAAGTTGGTGATGACAATTGTTGTGATATTTTATTAATATTAATTAGAAGAGATATCATAAGAATGAAAGAGTTGACTAATGACACAATAAAACCAATTCAATTGACAGAGATTCCTAAATATCTAATTCCTTTTTTTTTTTAAATCAATATTCCTTGCTTTATTTGTTTATAATATCTTTAATTAGTGAAATGAGTGACACGCAAAACACCTTATTTCACTTTTATCCCTAAAGAGTAGCCAATGCCAATCAAGAACCAACTTTCATTAATTCACAAATTTTATACTCCTTTTTTTTCTTTTAATGGATATTAGATCTTATACGTACTTTACTTAATTTCTCTCTTCACTCATCAGCTAGGTTGCACGGATATTTCGAAAAATGGCCCCGTGCAGTATCCAGTATTCCGGGGATACGGATATGCGTTCGTTACGCATGGGATATGCGTACGGTACACCATCTGGAGTATCCTAATTAAATTAAATAAAAAATAATTCGGATACGGGTACATTACGTTTTTTTGGAGTATTCTGCAGGTTTTGGACACGTCTTGAATACGCAGTGAGTGTTTTTGTTAGTTTTCGAAGTTATGTTTAAAAAATTAATAAATTTAAATTTTAAAAAAAAACGTGTATTTTGAATGGTCTTGCATATGGGTATCAATACTTGTGATGTTTACTTGGAAATTTTAAATCAATACGGGTTTTGTCTAACTTTATCAACTTTTGATCTATAACTTTTGTATATTTTGAATGGTCTTGGAAAATTTTAGTGTAAAACTTTAATGTGATGTTATCCAACCCGAAAGACAATACATATTTTGAATATGATCTTTTGCTTTTGTTGTATAATAGAAGGATCAAATTAATTATGTTGTTATGCATAATATAAAATTATTTTATTTTATATGTGTATCATTGCCGTATCGAATCCTATAAATTTTAAAAATCCGTACCGCCGTATACATATCGTATTATATCGTATCGCCGTATCCGTATCCTTGTGCTATCTAGCACATCAGATATGTTCCGTAAGCCTCTCTTGAAGAGAATATAAATTTGAGTTTGTCACGTTCTGGTTGAACTATAATCTCTTTCACTAGACTAAACATCTCACAAATTATATAATTATATATATGCAGTTTGAATTTGTGAAGATTGAAAAAACATTGTCCGTGACGAGTAAGTCTTAAAGATTGAATCTCAAAACCCCGAGCTTATCAAAACCACTTCTAATTTGACCATTTTCCGTCTTTTTATTTCCCTTGAGTATACGTTCGAAATTGCGTGTCTTGTAAATAATTATTTGTACATTAGTCAAGGAATCGTAAAGAACAACAATACGTCATCCCTACTTGTATGGTCTTTTCTGTATAAGCTGGATAGAGTTAATGGCAATTTTTTTATATAATATTCATAACATGCAATCTATTTTTCTATGATTTGAAAAATAGAACTTTACCCACTGTAGTTTATAAATATTTCACATTGTCTCCTCACATTTTTATATGTGGCAATTTATCCACTTATGTTATATATGAAAATGTGGTATGTTATAACATTTGTTATAATAAATGAGACAAAATATTACAGAACACTTGTCATGCCCACCGAATGAAGGAAGTAAATTGCTTCTTTAGATTTTTTACGGAAAATAACTTGCTTTTTTTTTTTTATAAATCATGAAAAAAATAAATTTAAAATTATATATTTTATAGAGGATAAATTGACATTACCTCAATATTGATATATATACAAAGCTTAGGCCATCTCCAATGGCGGGGTCGGGCCGCACGTGAGGGCCGGGCTGGGCTGGGGAACTATCTCCAATGGTGGTCCGGGGCGGGGCGCGGGGCGGCACGGGCTCTAGTGCGGTCGCGGGCGGGAATGGTGGCTGGAACGAGGCGCGAGTGATTTTTGGAGAAGAAGATGGGAGAGTGATATGCACTCTCCCCTTTTTAATTCAGGTGGCGCCAGTTGGCGCCACCTGATTGGTTATTTTTTTTTAATTTTTAAAAAAATGAATAAACTGGGCACGAATCTCAGAAGACAGCTGCTATGCATTTTCTTTCTTTCTTTCTTGCTTTATATGTATAGAAATTGAGTGTTTTTTTTAATTAAATTTTTTAGTATTTGTTAAAATTATAATAAAATTTGTAGTATTTGTTTAATTATCATTATTGATTTTAGATTGAAAAAATAAGAATAAAGAATTTGTAGTATTTGTTTAATTATTATTAATTTTGATTACAATAGTAATTATAAGAATAAAATTTTCTGCTAAATTAAAATTAGAATTACTTGAAAATCACGGTCAAAATTCTTTACTCCCTCTGTCCCAAACTAAGGTATCTACTACATAGCCTCATTTTTATGAAAAAAATAAATTATATACCTCAAATATTCTGAACTTTTTGTTTTTTTAAAATCACGGCTAAAATTCTTTAAATTAAAACTCATCGCCCCGCAAGTGAAACTTATTTTCCATTTGGGTTGAAAAAATCCCAATTTTATTTAAATTTAGTGAGTTATAATAAAATTATCAGCCCAATACAAACTTACCAAACAATCATAAGATATGCCTATGGCGACTTATTTGACCTGTTTGCCAACAACACTGCAATTTTATCCAAAGATATTTTTCTACCACTTTACAATTCCAATATATCTATATCTAACTATTTACATAGTAAGTATAGCGCTGTCAATCGGTCGGATTCTGGTCGGATCAGACTCGTCCAAATCCGGTTCCATTTATATCGGATCGAATTCTGTCGGATTCGGATCTTGCTCGGATTGTGCTCGGATCTAGATTTTTTTAATCCAACGGATCTTGGTCGGATTTGGCCGGATATCGGATATTTTTCGGATCCAATAAATTTTTATTTAAAAAATTAAATTAATATTTTTTTCCTAAAACAAATTTATTATCTTTTCAATTTTATTAATTTTAGCTCACATTTTCAAAGTTTCTTTACTATATTCATATTTGTAGAATGAATATATTGGTTTAAATAAATTTATAAACGAATTATAAATTACTATATTCTTAAATTGACGTTGAAATATTATTAATGATACTTATTTTTATAAATCATTTTGTATATATATATTTATTTTTATTTGTTGTCGGATACGGATCTTTAACGGATCGGATCGACCTAAATCCATATTCGCTCCATGAGTTTCGGATTTCGGATCTTTATAATCGGATCAGGTCCATCGAATCTCTAATCGAACAATTATTCTAATAAATCGGACCGAATTCGGACGAATCCGGATTGAAATCCGCCCCATTGACAGCCCTAAGTAAGTATAATATATTTGTTTTAATACTGAATAGCACTCATGACTCAACCAATCAAAAAATAAGTATATTTCACTTGATTTTTTTCTTAAAGCACTAGTTGCATAGTATGATTTTGTTGAATTTACGAGATATACTCTATAGGGTTCATGAATATCTTTTCTTGTGTTTTAACTTGCACTTTATTTGATCAAACATGCTTGTTTTAATCCCACTTCAGAGACACATGACTTCGTGGTCCATTCTTTTCCGGCCGCCCACATATATGATATGTATAAGGTTGATTAAGTATATTTGCTATGTATAAATCATTTTGTCTTGTTGACTTTAGACCGAAAATTAAATAAATAATTTAGTAGTGTTGAGTCCTTTAAGACAATGATTAAATCAATTATTTTTTCATTTTAAAATTTATTGTTCCCTTGTTTTGTGGGAATTTTTAATATGTTTGATCATCGCAATTTGTAATTTTCTTTTCAGGTAATTATATGCTTAAACTAGAAATCTACCATACTAATTTTGAGATTAGGTCTCAAATATCTGCCCAATGATTGGATTGTGGGGTGGGGTTTATTAAGGAGATGTTTGTTAACTTGTAAGGTGAGTGTGGTAGAATTTTAAATTTGAGGACTTATACAAATCTTATCTCGTAATATAAACATTTAAAGACGAATAATAATATGCAACAGATAGAATTTCTCGAAAGTTGTATTTATTTTAATGATTAGATGAAATAAAATATTCACAAGTCGAAACTGTATTGGACCAAGGCTCTCGGGTCAGACACTAGCGTAGCTACCTTGAACTCATTGGGGTGCAATGACCTTAGTGAAGCTTTGTGGCTTTGTGAATTTTATATGTGCAATTACAAAATTTGTATAATGAATGGTAGTAATTTTAGATTTAATTTATTTTATTGTAAAATGGACCCCAATAAACAAAATTAAAAATTACACATTAATGGGTCCATTATTAGATAATATATAAATATAATCACTTTTGTGACACAAATTGAAAAGAGTATATGATATTGACAGCAAATTTAAGGGCAAAAAATAACATTGTAGGAAATGAGAATGACAAATTAAATTCTTTGTGAAGTTTCTATATTTTGTAATACTCGTAACATTCTTATCTCTAAAATGGATGATAACTTTAAAGAGATGAAAATCTCCAAACTTAGTATGCGTCTCTAAACTATATTTTGAACATTCAACAGGAATAAGAGTTCTTGAAACTGAGAGAAGTTGGTGATCTGGTTCAAAAAAACCAAAAACATAGTGCATATGAGGTTTGATTTTGCTATTGTCACAACAATAGTTAGAAAACTTTTCGACAATGAAGTTTATTAAAAGTTGACCGATGAGTCGAATGGTTTCATAATTATATATAGTACATGTACTATTGAATTTTGAGTTTAAATTACGCTATTTCAAATTTATAATTGTATTTAAATTTTTCTAGATATATTTGCTTTGTTAATTATATATTGACCCAACTGAAATAAAATTATCGCTACGCCACTGGGGGGGTCATATTTGGTTTGAGTTTCCTTGTTGAATTTGGTTTGATTTAACTTCTTGTCATCTATGTATCCAACTTTTATCCTAGAGTGATTTACACTTAGATCCTTTGAAGTTCAGTCATATTACAATACAAGAAAATCTCTGTAGTTTTAAAGATTACAAGAACACTCCATGTAGTTTAACATGTCTTACAAGGACACCCTCTATAAGTTATTAAAATATTTATAAAAAATACCCTATAAGAAATGTCTTTGTAATTTTTAGAACTACAGAAAATCCATTGTTATATGACTAAACTTTAGGAGGTCTGATTTTAAATCACCCTTTTATCTTGAATTATTATAGTATTTGGAAGGGGGGAGTGGGGGAGACCTAAATCTAGTCAAAGTTGGCCCATAGACTGGCCCGGCCAATCTGCAAACTCTAGGCTCAATCCCGGTTCCAAAGCAAGATGTATCATCTGATGTATAATTAACCTAAACAACTTCACTTTTTTCTTATATAATGATCGAGGAGCATAATTAAAGAGATTATAGAAACACCATTTAGATTAGTGTAGATAGTTAATGGAATTAATCATATGACTAAGGCTTGTCGAACAAGTGTATTATCGTCCTCTTTTAAAAGCCCACACGTAGAACTTAATACGAAAAATATAGAGCTTAAAGATGTATAATGGTAAATTGTAACTATGATTTTACTATTTCATATTTTCATGAAAATTAAATTCTAATCTAATTTCTAATGATTAGATGTACTAGTAGAGATTATGATTGCGAATTGGTTTAAAGGTCTCCTTCAAAATCATAATCGCTATTAAAGTTATTATATCACGAGTAAAAATGAAATATGATAAGGGCTAAATGGAGAGGTAAATGAAATGATTAAAATCATATTCATAAGTGTATTTTTTGTGAAACACGTATATAACGTGTCGTAATGCAATTGCAGTCAAGATCATAGAGCAAAAGATGAAATGTAAAAATAAAATGGAAGAACGTTCCATGAATTATAACTAGTCCCTTAAACTATTTATATATCTCACATATTGGAATAGTTAAAGAAGTATCAACATGGATAGTGACGAGAATTCGACCCTACAACTACAATTTTTTTCTTTCAATAAATGGTGAATAAATTATATATTGTATATAATTAAATTTGTTCCATAACTACCAATGTACAAAGAGAAGTCCAAACAATATTCATTATTGAGAGTAAATGTGCATTGAAACTATCAAGTTTATTTTCTTGGACAATACTCAACTCTTGAGCTAGATTTTGAGGTGAGTTAGATCCAAGTAATTTATTTTGGACTTAACCCAATCTATATGAAATCTAAGTAAACCACTTAGTGGACTTATTGTAGTTCAAGTGTATGTAATATAAGATGGTATTAGAGCCCCAGGTGATTAATGTGGGTCATTTTCTTCCTTGATGAACTTCTAATTGTTTGCATGTTGATATTTATTCTTCAATCAAACGGTTTTAATTCATGTGTTAAGAATCCACGCGGTCTAGGCGAAATATGCATATTGGACTTTTACCCACATATTGCAGATTGGCTATATTCGAATTATAATAATATCATGGGCTTCCGATGACTGAAGGTTGAGTATTTAAACTAAATGTCCCACAAAATTTGAAAATCAACATTAAGTTCACTTTATAAGATCTTGAACAAGCATTTCTTCTTGAGAGCTTTTGGAGTAAGTTAGGCCAAAGCCAATTTAAGATGGACTTCACCAACTTTATCTAAAAATATTAGCAATAACTAGAAAAACTTCACTTTTCGTGTGATTATAACACAAAGACATTTTTTTTTTTTTAAGTTACAAACATTACAAATAAACCATAAAAATTGAGGATTCTTAATCTCGTAGAAATGTATACCTTAATTATAAGACCTTTCTTCCTTAATTATGCCAAGACATGATGTAGGAATTACCTACAAGGTGGCCATTTACATATAATTTCTTGAAAGAGAGAATTTCACTTTTGATACCGTAACTCAACCTACTTTAGGGATTTGATACCACAACTTTTTCTCTCGACACATTTGATACCATAACTCAACCTACTTTAGGGATTTGATACCACAACTTTTTCTCCCGACACATTTGATACCATAACTCAAATCAACTCGACACATTTGATACTTCCGTCAAATTGGAAACGGAATTGTCACGTGATTGTCACGTGGCCGTTAAAACTTTGCACATTTGATACCATAACTTATCTTGACTGATAATTTTACCCCATAATATTTCAGGTTATCAAAAAAGCCCCACATCTCCAAATTTAGTGACGATTTTAGTCCACATTGTTGCAAAATTTCCAAATTGACTCGAATAAGACCACGTGCTGACCAATTTAGAACTTTACACATTTGATACCATTACTTATGTTGACTGATAATTTTACCCCATAACATTTCAGGTTACCAAAAAAGCCCCACATCTCCAAATTTAGTGACGATTTTAGTCCTCATTGTTGCCAAATTTCCAAATTGACTATAATAAGATTACGTGCTGACCAATTTAAATTTTTTTACTTATTTTATTTAAATAACTAATTTAATTTATAAACAATATTAATAAATTAAATAATACATTAACATAAATATCACCAAAATTAAGAAAATATATTCTTTTTAAATATAAAATTTATATAATAGAATTAATATATTTAATATATTTAATATATATTAAAATAATAAATTATATAATTCAAAACTATTTAATATTTATTAAAATATTAAATAATAAATAATTATAATTTTAAAAAAAAATCCCCACCCCATCCACCCAACCCAACCCGACCCACCCCTCCCCTACCCCCAGATTCCCAGGCCGCCGGCGGCCTGGGTCTTCTGTCCCAGGCCAACCGGCCTGGGACCGAAGATCCCAGGCCGGCAATGGCCTGGGATCGAAGAACCCAGGCCGGCGGTGGCCTGGGACAGAAGACCCAGGCCGCCGACGGCCTGGGAATCGGGGGGTAGGGGGGAAGGGTGGGGAGGTGGTGGGTGGGGTGGGGAGTTTTTTTAAAATTAAAATTATTTATTATTTAATATCTTAATAAATATTAAATAGTTTTAAATTATATAATTTATTATTTTAATATATATAAAATATATTAATTCTATTATATAAATTTTATATTTAAAAATAATATGTTTTCTTAATTTTGGTGATATTTATGTTAATGTATTATTTAATTTATTAATATTGTTTATAAATTAAATTAGTTATTTAAATAAAATAAGTAAAATTTTCTGAATTGGTCAGCACGTGGTCTTATTCGAGTCAATTTGGAAACTTGGCAACAATGTGGACTAAAATTGTCACTAAATTTGGAGATGTGGGGCTTTTTTGGTAACATGAAATGTTATGGGGTAAAATTATCAGTCAACATAAGTAATGGTATCAAATGTGTAAAGTTCTAAATTGGTCAGCACGTGGTCTTATTCGAGTCAATTTGGAAATTTTGCAACAATGTGGACTAAAATCGTCACTAAATTTGGAGATGTGGGGTTTTTTTGGTAACCTGAAATGTTATGGGGTAAAATTATCAGTCAAGATAAGTTATGGTATCAAATGTGCAAAGTTTTAACGGCTACGTGACAATTTCGTTTCCAATTTGACGGAAGTATCAAATGTGTCGAGTTGATTTGAGTTATGGTATCAAATGTGTCGGGAGAAAAAGTTGTGGTATCAAATCCCTAAAGTAGGTTGAGTTATGGTATCAAATGTGTCGGGAGAAAAAATTATGGTATCAAATCCCTAAAGTAGGTTGAGTTATGGTATCAAAAGTGAAATTCTCTCTTTCTTGAAAAGTAATTCTGGACATCACGTACCTAGCTCCTCTTTCTCCTTTTTTTTTTTTTTTTTTGCCCTAATTTCATTCTAATTAATAGAGAAAATGTGGGAAAATAGAAGGATCGAAAATATTTGCATGTAATCTGATACCAAAATTTGTGTCTAATATTTTTCATTTTTTAAGGGAATAATTAATCTTGATTAATGTAACAAAACACTGTGCATTGCCAAATGGTATATTATACCATTTGGTATTTAGACTCGAGTTTGGAGTATAAAATTGCAAGCAACAAATACCATAGATGGGAAATAGGAGCATGTCAATCATTTTGCCAAACATATCTAGTGAAACCACAATTTTACATACAAATTAAAATATTGTTATATTTATTTTTTCAAAATAATGTTGAACGGGGTGGGGGGTGGGGGGGCATATAATTGATTATTTCTTGGTCGAATATAGAGATTAAAACCCCACACGGGCCACACTAAAATTATACGATTCGGGTCGGTCCATCAAAGTTCAGGATGAAGATTTTATTGGAGCCTATTTAATCAAACAAATGTAGCCCAAGACTGAGGCTATCTCTCAGCACAAACTGATCCACCTTCACGAAATGGCCCAAAAGTAAGCTTATATAAAAGGTGTTGAGATTTAAAAGCCGTATTTATAATTCTTCCAAATATTACCCCAAGTTAATTATGTCCTTCCTGTGAAACTGAGAAAAGTGGAAAAGGAAAAGTGCGAAAGGAATAAAATATAGGAATCAAAATTTGTTTATAGGGTAGATACCCACCTCGGAAGGTCTAATTACAAAAATGTCTCACGTATTAAGAAAATTCTTTTAAAATTTGACACATTTTTACAATTAACCCGTTGTCCCTAAAATATTTCAATTTTACCATTGGTATTATTTGTAATATTTATAATATCTTATTTAAGTTAAATCTTGTATCTTATTTACTATCTTGTAAATTATTAAAGTGATAATTATATATTTACTACGAAAATAGTTGATAAAATTTATAATTGTACATATGTTTTAATAAATATTTATTGAAATTTATGGACAGTTATAAATTATATCGATTATTTGATAGTAAATTTATGATTATAATTTTTATAATTTATAAATTATAACAATTAACAACCAAATTTTAAATTTTTCATTATATTATAAACATTATAGGTCAAATTTCAGTGTTTACTGATTTTTCAACAAGATATGTGATTTGAATGTGAAATGTTATTGGAAAATTCAGGGATGGTGAAAAAGTCGTTTCATGTTGTTTTCCTTGCAGCATTTGAGTGAAAATGTCATGGTGAAAAATGTTATTGGAATTTTATTATGACTTATGAAAGGAAGACCATCATTTGAGTCAGTTTGTTCATATTTGACAGCTGCTTATATTAAAAGGAATTTTTTGTAATAGTCAATACGTGAAGGAGATGGGTTCAACTCCCACGAATGTGAGTATTTTCTCTAGTTTTATACTATATTTTCTCTAGTTTAATAGTAGTAATTAGTTCACTTTGATGTCATTGTAATAGTTTCAATTCGATGTAGTGTTTGAGGTTACAACGTTCTGTAATCAGGTCTTACCTTAGGGGGTATATATCCGTAATTTACTTTGTTTTTATGATGTGTCAAAATTTTCATTGTTTCCGACGAAAATAATAATATTTTAGATATTGATTATGGACGAAAATCAGATGTTGCTTCGAACTTTTGTTTGCTTCATACTTTCTTATTTTCTTAATTTAGTATTTTGTGCACATTATTTTATGATGTTTTCGAATATTTCCTAAAAGTTTACGAAAAGGTTTCCTATATGTAATTTTGACTAAATTATATACTAGAAACGAAATTTTGATATATAGACTTGACAGGTTATTGAATTGGATTTTATACCTTAAAATGGTAAAAGACATATAGTTTGGACCGTAGTCAAATAATGGCATATGTTATATTAAAAATTAAATTAAAACAGATATTTTGAAACTCTACTAAATTATATCCCAAAATAAAATAATTAAATTAAGAATTTCTACATATACTTCATTTATCAATGAAACCTTGTCCAAGTATTAAATTGATGTGTTCAAAGGTCCGTAGAAGATAAACAGAAAATTCCGAAGTAGTAGAAGTTTGAGGCTAGCGATATTGCCAGAGCACATATTGTTGCTACCAGAGCAATTTTTTTTAATTTCCTATTCTGTCCTTTCAAGTCGATGGTCATTAAACCCATATTTCTCAATTCCCAAAATACTTATTTAATTGGTAATTCAATATTCTCTCTCTTTTCTTTTTTAATAGTAGTATATTTTAACAAGAAAATAAATAAATTATTTTAATGACTTTTTAAATAAATCACATTAATAATTTTACTTGTTCTTGAACATATAATAAACGGCATATGAAAGAAGTCATTCATCATCATGCTTAAAGGTAATTCTTTTAACTCCATTTGCAATTATTGATTTTAATATTGGCGTAATATAATAAACTGCGCATATGAAAGAAGCCCTTCATCATCATCCTTAAATGTAATTTTTTTAACTTCATTTGTAATATAAATAATTTCCGTAATATTAATTTTGGCCCAGCGATGCATTTTCCCTTCCCGTTTTCATGTATATTTGATTAGAATGACACTTATATATGATGTTGTGATAATTTCTTTGGATTGTACAAACTATTTTTGTGCATTAATGATTAATTAATATTTTTGAATTTTGAAAATATTTTTAAATAATTTGGATTCGAACGAGTTTTAATTGAATCGAATATGTATTAAACTCGTTGAACTTCACATTTACATTCTTTTTGACTAACCGAATCGAGCTTGTGACGAGTTTGAAAATTAATTATATGACTATATTATTCATGCTAGATTTGATAAGAATAATAGATTTAGATTTGAAAGAGTTTTAATCGAATCGAACATGTATTGAACTTGTTTAACTTTACATTTACATTTTTTTTACTTACCGAATCGAGCTTGTGACGAGTTTGAAAGTTATCTAACTATATTATTCATCCACATTTCATTTTTAATTGTGTGAAGTCGACTACGCTCATTTTTGGATTTACCAAATTTGCTTTAAGTCATAAACATTTGGTAATAAGAAGATACAAAAAATTCAATTATAAAGAGAAAAAGTGAAATTATGCAATAGTTCATTTCATCACAAATTAATTTATTTATATATTGTTGTGAATTACATACCAGACATATTATACTATTAAATAAAAGTATATAATTATTTCTATGCTTAAAATATAATAGGACAAGGAAAAAGAAGTTAAATAATAAAAGAAAAAAGGAAAACAATAATAATATATTAATAAGAGAGAAAACAAGGTATTTGAATTGTCAATAAAATAATATGGTGTGTCATGGGGATTGAGAATTCCAAGTTTTATGATCTTAACTAGAAGGGATAGATTAGGAGTGCTCTGGCAATATCGCTAGCCTTGAAGAAAGATTATAATTATCTCTATGAAGCTCATTATCTTTAAGGCGTTCTTGGTGTCCATGGTGAAATTCAAGCGTTCTTCACCACGTCTAAAATACTCTCATGTGAATGAAAAGGGAAATCAGCAATTACGTTAAAGGGAAGAGAAAAAACAGAAAATGCCCAAATCGCGACCTCTCAACAGTCTTCCGGGGCCACATGACCTCGTGGTTCCCGCGGCCGTGGGAGTCTGGTCCTGCATTGCCGTACTTTCTTGCTCATGGTATAACTTTATCTTTCGACCTCCGAATGCAGATCCGTAAAATCTGTAGTGTATCTAATAGTAAGGATACTCCATTTTCAATCTCCACATTATTATTATTATTTAATTTTTTTTTTGGAAAAAAAAAAAGAAACATAGATACCTCATATGCAACCAACAAAAGATATATGGTAACGTCAAATTGAAATATAAGCCGTGTATACATTAAAGATGTCACAAATGTGTTAGCTTACAATTGCCCATAATATTTATTTATTTTTTAAAAAGTAAAAAAATTACAAAAAAGTTTACATTAAAGAAACTTCAGGGTATGCAATGAATAACGAATTAAAAAGTAATTAAGCGAAAGAAAATTCTTCATGAATCAAAACGAAATTCCTTTAATTTAAAGTCCAGCCGTGAACGGAACACCGGTAGCCGGTAGCCATGAACGGCCAGCAATAAAATTCGCTGGCGTAAATCTCCCCGCCTCTGTGGCACTCGTAATAACCCGATATCCCCTCCATCGGACCCTCCGACCCGTGCCCGAACCCGGTCCAGAGTTCCTATACTCTCCATAATATAATGTGTTGAGAGCGAAATTCCCATCCCACTCCAACCATCCAGCTGGGTTCACCAACGAATCCAAATACGTTTGTATATAAACAGTCCTCGAATACTGTCTCCAGGGTCGACCCAAGAATGTTCGAACAGATCCGAGCACGGGCACAAGATCGGCTGAAGCCATGATCCGAGAGTTTTGGATTGAAATTCCAGTGTTTTGGTTCGGGTCAGATCGTCCTTGGGCTGTGACAACGTTACTCTGCCCGTTCATTGGGCGACGGGCGTAAATCATGCAATTTTGGAGGACAACGGCGGCGTTCCCGAAGATGAAGTCCACTGTGCCGTATATGTAACATTCTCTGTAGAATTGACGTTGGGAATGGACGTATAGCGTGTCTTGGTATCCTTCGAAGCCGCATCGATGAAAGACGGAGAGGTCGGCGCCGGAGCGGAGCGCCACCGCTTGGTTGTTTTGTGGGCCCGCGGTATTGCGGAATGTGATGCCTCTAGCAATGAATCCCTCGCCGGTCACAACTGAGAAGTAAATAAATTTTAAATTAATGCACGTAATTTAAAATTGAAGAGCCATTTCCTTAACGACTTTAGGTAAAGTATTGTACAATTAAGTATATTTTTATACGTGCTTCTAAAATAAAAAACAAAAATTGTGTGATTAAGGAAAAAAATTATTTTTACATGTTTGTTATTATACAACAAAATAATACTTCATCCGTCCAATAAAAATTATCTAATTAATATATTTCATGAATACGTTGATAATATCATATGACTCCATATATATTAATATTTAAAAATGATTAATACATTGAAATGATTGTGCTATATGATCATATCCAACTGTTATACTAGATGAAGTTTTTTTTGTCATAATATGTAATTTTTAGGAATTGTATATATAAATATAGTCAAGGTGCATTAATATTAAGTAAAATTATACATTCATGAAATAAATTTTGACATATATCCATACGGTTATATATCTTGTTAAAATTTAAAATTGAAAAATCAAACACTATATTTCGAGAATATTCCTCCTTAAAAAGTTGAAGTAGAATGATTCTACTTATACTATTATAAATCCAGATAATTCAAATAATGCTTGTTTTAAAGAATCAATAGTTATGCAATAAGTTAGACTTCTTCTTATGGTTTAAAATAAATATGAAAAAAAAAATGTAAGAATGTAAAGAAAAATTAAATTGGAAAGTCAAGGAAGATAAACTTACTGACTGTGGCCGAATTAAAAGTGGTTGAGCCTCCTCCAACACTTCTACTACCGGTAATTATAGTATTTGCCATTCCATCACCAACAAGCATAATATTCCTCAACCCATTCCCAATCTCCAAATTTTCTCTGTAAACACCTCTTCTCACCTGTATAACAAACCTACCACTCCCGCTCCTCCTCGCCGCGGCATCGAGAGCCGCCCTAATCGTCCTAACGTTCCCGGACCCGTCTTGTGCCACGACGACATTCGGCCTAACCGAAGACGACTGAAGCAGTCTCCGGTCCCCGGGCGTAACCCAACTCGGAAAACCATCTTTATAATAGTTGGTAGTCTCATGAGTTGTCTCATTATTGCCAAGGGCCAAAGTGTTGCATATCAATTTCGACACGTTGTTCGACATTAGAGGGAGTACGAAATCGGATACTCCGAGTTCCACAAACCCGGTCCTACACGTCTCGATGTTTGTTAGTGCAGTGCTGAGCCATGTTTGTGCATCGAAATCGGTGCATTTTGTGTTGGGGTCTATTGTTTTGTTGAGTTGTAAGATTGTGTTTTGGTATAGCTTCATGCAATCGGCCCATGCGGATTTTTCGCGCTCGTTTCGACATTTGGGGCCGAGTGTTTTCGTGTTGACTTCGGCCCTAATAGCGCGTTCTAAGGCTAATTCGATAGCCATTTTCTTGAAGTCCGATTTGTGTTTGGGCACGTAGTTTGGATTGTGGGTCATGAAGTATTTGCATGGCTCGGGGTATGGGGTTTGGTTGCACCACCAGTTCATGCCACCGGAGGGGACATTAGAGTGAACGGATTGAAAGAGATAGGAGGAGATGGAAATGAATAATAACAAGAATTCTGCCATTGTTTTTTTTTTTGGGGGGTTTTCTTTGTGTTATGGAATGGAAATAATAATGTGAAACGTATGTATATATAGTTATTAAGAAAAAGTTGGTGATGACAATTTGTGATTTTTAATTAATACTAGTAGATATATCATAAGAATGAAAGAGTTGACTAATGACACAATAAAAGCCAATTCAATTGACAGAGATTCCTAAATATCTAATTCCCTTTTTTTTTTTATTTAATCAATATTCCTTGCTTTATTTGTTTATAATATCTTTAATAATTAGTGAAATGAGTGAAATGCAAAACACCTTATTTCATTTTAATCCTAAAGAGGAGCCAATGACAATCAAGAACCAATTTTCAATAATTCACAAATTTTATACTTTTTTTCTTTTAAAGGATATTAGATCTTACACGTACTTGACTTAATTTTTCTTTTTACGCATCAGATATATTACGTAACCCTCTCTTGACGAGAATATAAATTTGAGTTCGTCACATTCTGGTGGAACTATAATCTCTTTCACTAGACTAAACATCTCACAAACTACATAATTATATATATTTATATATATGCAGTTTGAATTTGTGAAGATTGAAAAAACATTGTCCGTGACGAGTAAGTCTTAAAGATTGAATCTCAAAACCCCGAGCTTATCAAAACCACTTCTAATTTGACCATCATATTTTCTAGAAATTTTTCCATCTTATATTTCACTTGAGTATACGTTCAAAATTGTGTGTCTTGTAAATAATTATATGTACATTAGTCAAGGAATCGTAAAGAACAACATGTCATCCCTACTTGTATGGTCTTTTCTGTTAATGACAACTTTTTTATATAATATTCATAATATGAAATTTATTTTTCTATGATTTGAAAAATAGAACTTTACCCACTGTAGTTTATAAATATTTTATATTGTCTCCTCACCTTTTTATATGTGGCAATTTACCCTCTTGTGTTATATATGAAAATATGGTAAGTTATGATAAATTAATGTGACAATTTACCCATGTGTCATAATAAATGAGACAAAATATTACAGAACGTTTTTCATGCTCACTCTCAATTTCGACAAGTGAGTTACACTCTTTGACTGAAGAAAGTAAATTGCTTCTTTAAATTTTTACGGAAAATAACGTGCTTTATTTTATAAATTATGAAAAAATAAATCTAAAATTATATATTTTACAGAGGATAAATTGACATTACCTCAAGATTGATATATATACAAAGCTTATTGTTATCATTTCGCTTGAAGACAACTATTTAACCGCGTTTGATGCGGTGTGATAATAAAAAAGACGTAAAAAAATGTACTTGAATGGATTTGTTTAAGCAATATTTGTACAAATTTTTTCCTTTTAAAAATATAAATATAATATAAGATTATTTTTTAAATTAGAACAAACATGGGGAATTGTTTTGCATTTCGCTCTAACTGCCCTTTTATTTTTATTTTTTTGTCAAAACGCTCTTGCTATCTTTAATTCTATCCAAAATAAGTATTGAAGGGTGCATGATAATATTAAAGAAAATTCTTTGTTAATAATAAGTGCATTCACTATTATGCATGCATGTTACAAAAAATAATTTGACATGTGAATTATAAAGAAAAAATTAATTGATAAGTTTTTCCAATTTTATAATTCACCAGTTAAAAAGTATACTTTCATTTAAATTACAAACGCATTTGAAATTCCAGACAGATGGTTGGCGGATTTAGACTTTAATTTATTGATCACTTTATCTTAAGCTGACGTAAATGAATAAATTTTGCAATTATGACTTTTATATTAACTTTGAGAAGTAGCTAGTAGAAAAAGTCGTGCGCGTATAAAATTCTTAAATTAAGCATTTAGAAAGTAGAAAAGTCGTGCGCGTATGTCCTATTAAAACTATGTCCTATTAGCTACAGCCTACATGCATGCGAAGAATAAAAAGTTGGCAAGGAATGTGCTGTATCCTACAATATTAATTTTAAAGAATTTATTATAATATATACCGACTTTTACAAGACGACCTAGCTAATAACATGATCCCATTTTCTATTATTTTCGTATTTTCATTAGTTTCATGGAAAATATTCAAAATAAGTTAATTGTCTGTGGGTAAAGAATATTTTATATACTGCAAATAGAAAAGACGTTGCGGTCAGTTTTTCTTCCGAATTCAATGACGTTTTATACTTCAAGAAAAAATTAATTCCAAGACACGTCAAAATGGGAATTGTACTTTTAGTTCTAGATGACTTATATTTCGTAAAATTGTACTTTATTTTTTTGATTTTGAAATAATTCTATATTTCTAGTTCAATCACATGCGTGAGAGGAAAGTGCAAAATTGGGACAATCATATTGGATAAAAAATAAATGCAAAATATATTTGAGAATTAGACCAATAATGCAATTTTATAAAGTGTGAAACAAAAAATATAAACTATTTCAAAAAATTGAGGGCGAAATTGCAATTTTATAAAGTATGAGACTAGAAAATATCCAATTTGTGGGACTAAAATGCAATTTTCTCCTCAAATAATGATAAAAGTAGCATTTAATAACTAGTCATAATTAGCGATGCATGTTTATTGTCACCGTATGATAAACTAAAATTATCACTATGAACGAGTAAAAGTTCTTTTTCAATTTCAAGTAAATATATGAAAGAAAGAATTATACTTCTCATATCAAACTTTTACATACTTGATATATTTGGTACCATATATTTTCTGAAAAAATATATTTTATATAATAATTTCGCTACTTGGACACATTTTCCCCCTCTATCAATTTTTGGACAAGAACCATAGTTAAGTCACCAAAATAACACGCTTATGTTCCCTATATTATAGCTGAAATTGACGGAGTAAGGACATTTCACGGATGTTATTGTCCAAAAATTGACAGAGACAAAAAATGTGTCGAGGGAGGTAAAATCATGGTCTTAAAATATATTTTTTCAAAAAGTTTTGTACCAAATATATAAAGTAAGTAAAAATTTAGAATGAAAAGTGTAATTTTCTCAAATAAGAATTTACATCATATTTTGAGAACTAAACAAAAAGCTTTTATTAAGATGGTATTTCCTATATAGCAAAATTTAAAGGTTATGCTAGGTAGTATAGTTATTTAAAATCACATTTATGGCTAGCTAGCTAAGAAATGAATCACACCGCCAAATTAAATCTTTAGCCAAACCTTTGATGTCATAAACGAAAATGCCAAAGCTTTCCCAAAGGGTGTCAGACCTTTGATGTCAATAAATAGGTCATTTTCAACCGTCTTCTTAAATTTTGGCCTTTTATTTTAAAATTTAAGGGATGAATAATATTATATTTTCCATTTTTTCACTCTACACGTCAATACTTAGTTTATATTTTAAGATTCTATTTTTAATATTACCACCATTTCACTTCAACATCTAAATTATATTTAATAAACTATTTTAATTATGATATGATATATATATATATATATATATATATATATATATATATAGTATTTATTTATTTAATATAATAATAATTTCTAAAAAATATTATTATTTGAGAAAATAACTATATTTTACATTAAATAATCGTGTTCTATTAATTAAATTAAATATTTTGTGAACGTAATATAAAATTGAAATATTATTATTTAAAAAAATATGAATTACTATTTTAAAATATTATTTAATTTTCTACGGGTAGAGTACAAAAACTATGTACTTTCAATGTAAAAAGAGTTTTTAACAATTAATTTTGGCCTTTTATATTTAAGAGACCAAACTTATAATTTTTTTTCGTCTCTAAATAGATATAAGAGCTCCCTTGGATATTGATATTTTAGCAAAACTTATATTTTTATTCTTATAATTTGAGATATACACGATCTCTTGGAGATGGTCTAAGCCCCTTATTATTAACCTCAAAAGTGTATATGATATTTTGGGTCTCCATTATAACTTTTTTAAAGTTAAAGAGGTAATATGATAATATAGTGGGTCAAATATCATGAAAATCAGTACTGATCACAATTAATTTTTCTAATTGGGTTCAAACACTTTAAAAATCACAATAAAAATTTAAAACTGCTTTTGAGAGCTTCCAAGGCTACCGAATTCACCCTTAATTGCAATTTCGCGGTTAATTTGGCACATATAATATAACTTCCTTAGACCAGTTTTTTTTTTTTTGAGAGAACTTCCTTAGACCAGTTAAAGAGGTAATATAAATTAATTTGACGAATTAATTGATGTTGAAAATATTATACTAATTCTACTCAGTATTACGTTTTGTGGCACGATTTTTGCATGGACTAAAAGAAAAAGAAAACAAGCTATATATATAGGTAGATATTTGATTATTTGGCAGCTAAGTTCTACCGGTTTGCTATTAGACAGTCCAATATCCTGGTGTTGGGGTATCTAGTTTTGATTAAAAAACAAAAAATTGGCATATGTTTTGATCAAATAATGAAAACTTTATGAAAATATTTGGAGAACATTTTGTAGCAGTAGAAAATATTGAGGAAATTTTTATATGAATAAAATTAAGAGTCTCAAGAAAAATAATGATCGAGTTTCATATTTACTTGTCATTTTCGTTTATATTATTACAAGAGTTCAAACTTATCGATAATATTGACAAAAATGATGGAAATATTGATTCATGAAAGTGTAATTGAAGAAAAAAAATAAAATCTATATATACATAGACTTAAATAACTAGTTAAATAAACGTATAAAACCTTGAAGTTGGGGTTATAACAATTGAAGTATTGTTCAAAATGAGATATTTATATGAACAAGTGATTGGTTTTGTGAGAGGTACTAGTACTCTTAAGGTGTCGATCCAAGTTCGAATCTCTATTGAGAAAAATTCCCTCGGAAACTTCAGTCAGTGTAAAACTTTAACGCACTTAACTCCTGCAATTAAAATACAAAAATGTACTTATTATCTTTACCGAAAGTGTGATTTTAGTCATTAATCTTCAAAATACGGGATTTAGGTCATTTCCAGTGACTTCATACACCCCTTCCGGTCCCTCAACTTTCCCTTCTTTTTTAGACTCCTCTTTCTATAGTCATCTTCAATGACTCAATCTTTCCATTCTATTTAATTTCAGTTCTTATATTTTCTCACTCTCACTTTATAAAATTAATAATAATATATTGTTGTTTCTCATATTTATACCGTTTCTACTTTAGTTGATCGTATTTAAATTATGTAATATATAATTATTTTTAATCCATAATATAATGTGAACTTTCACATAAAATTGAACTGAAAATTGAGAGAAATTGAGAGAGAATTTTGTGAACAAAACTGTATATTGAATCTGAGAATGAATTAACTTGTACAATCTACAAACTATACTGCTATTCATAACTGTATAAACCTAAGAGATTAGAAACTAACTAAGGCGGCTAACTGGCTACTAACAAATACAGGGGCAAAAATGTAAAAATCTAATTACAAACTAAAACAAAATAAGAAATAAATTACTAATACAGTTCAAATCCCTAACAATCAGAATTGGAATACAGAAAACGTTCCTTCTTTTTCTTCTTCTTCATTTCTTCAAATCTTCAATTGAACTCGACTAACTTCTGTCATTTGATTGCAGGAACACAATTGAAGATCGATGATGGCTAATACACCCCCCTCAAGGTGGAGCGAACAAGTTTGTGAGGGACAACTTGGACAACAACAGTCGAAAGCGAGGGAGGAGCAATGGCTTTGTAAGTACATCTGCTAACTGTTCTTGTATAAATAGGCATTAATTTGATTGCTCCCTTGTTTATTTGCTCATGCGTGAAATGGCAATCAATTTCTATATGTTTTGTCCGTTCGTGAAACATAGGATTAGATGCAATATGTCTTGCTGACTGATTGTCACAGAATAATAATGTAGGGTTGTTAGGTTTTAGACCAAAATTGTTGAGGATTTGATGAATCCAAACAATTTCACTTGAGACTGCTGCCAAAGCCCTATATTCTGCTTCTGCAGATGACTTTGACACAGTCAATTGCTTCTTTGACCTCCATGAGATTAATGATCCTCCTAGAAATATGCAAAAGCCTGTAACTGATCTTCTAGTGTCTTTGCATGCTGCCCAGTCAGCATCAGCATATGCTTTGAGATCAGTCCCTGCATGAGATGAATATAGGATCCCTTGTCCTGGACAGGACTAAATGTACCTCAAAATGTGATGAGCAACCTGGAGATGTGGCATTCAGGGCTGAGAAATGAACTGACTAAGCTTGTGTACTGCAAAGCTTAGGTCTGGCCTTGTTATAGTTAGGTACAACAATCTCCCTATGAGCCTTCTGTAGGAAGTAGCTTCTGTCTCTGAAAGTAGCTCTCCATCAGTTGATGTGAGCTTAGCCTTAGGATCCATAGGTAAAGTGATTGGTTTAGCACCTAGATATCCTGTATGTTCAAGAATTTGTAAGGCATATTGCCTTTGTGATAAAATGATTCCCTTAGAGGATCTTGCAATTTCCAGTCCTAAAAAATATCTAAGATCACCTAAATCTTTTAATTTGAAATGGTTTTGTAAAAAAAGTTTTAAATCAGAAATCATAGATAGATTTGGACTGGAAATCAGAATATCATCTACATATAATAATAGTACTAGAAAGGTATCACCTGAGCCCTTTGTGAAGAGGGAATAATCTGAAGTGGACTGATTAAAGCCATAAGAAAGCAAGCATTCCTTGAATTTGTCATCCCACTGTCTTGAAGCTTGCTTCAGACCATATAGTGACTTATTTAATTTACAAACCAATTTAGGTGAAGTTTTAAATATAGGGTAACCTAATGGTAGATCCATGTAAACTTCTTCATGGAAATCACCATTAAGAAAATGCATTATCTATGTCCAGATGACATAATTCCCAGTTTTTAGAAGCAGCTAGGGCAAGTAAAATCTTAACTGTCACCATCTTGGCAACAGGTGAAAAGGTTTCTATGTAGTCAATCCCAGCTTGTTGGGTAAAACCCTGAGCTACTAGCCTTGCCTTATGTCTGTCTACAGTACCATCCATGTTTCTTTTGATCTTAAAAACCCACTTGCATCCAATTGGTGTTTTATTAGGTGGTAAAGGTACTACAGTCCATGTATGGGTTGTTTCTAAAGCCTGGATTTCAGAATCCATGGCATCCCTCCAGTGTTTAAAACCAACTGCCTAATGGTAATATTGAGGTTCAACCTCAGTTGAAATATTGAAAAGAAATTGTCTAAAATTAGGAGATAATCTATTGTAGTGTAAAACATTTGAAATAGGGTATTTAACTTTGGTATGATTGCATAAATAATCATTAAGGTAACCAGGAAGTTTAGACTGTCTAGTAGATCTCCTAACTTCAATTTCTGAAGATTGGTTAGGTTGATCAGTTTCTAATACTTGTTCAGATTCTGAATATTCATTAGTATCATCCAAATGTTGAGTGGAGTCATTATTAAAAACTTGAGGAGAACTGTAAGAAGGGCAATCTTCAGAGGAAGAGTTAGTTAAAAACTCATCAGGAGAATATGGAACAGTAGGAAAAGGTTTGTCCTTTTTAGGGTCCAGAGATGTAGGAGCTTTAGATAAAGTGTGAAAAGGAAAAATGTGCTCATGAAACACATCTCTGGATACAAAATTTTCTTGTGTGTTAAGATCAAATAATTTGTATCCTTTTATGCCTGTAGGATAACCAATGAAAGCACACACTCAAGCTCTAGAATCAAACTTGGTTCTGCCCTGTTTGATAGTAGAAGCAAAAACTAAACACCCCAAAACTTTTAAGAAAATTAAAATCCACCTTTTTATTATAAAGTGTTTCAAAAGGGATTTTATAATTCAGAACTTTTGAGGGAGTTCTGTTTATAAGAAAGGCTGCAGTAGAAATGCATTCACCCCATAAGGAAATAGGAACTTTTGATTGAAAAAATGAAGCCCTTGCAACATTGAGTAAGTGCTGATGTTTTCTCTCCACAACAGAGTTCTGTTGTGGAGTTTCAACACATGAAAATTGGTGAATAATCCCAAGTTGATTAAATAAAGTAGTAAACAATAATTCAGGTGCATTATCACTTCTAAAGGTTTTTATAGTGGTATTAAACTGATTTTTGACCATATTAATGAAAGTAGGTATGATAGTGCTCATATCAGATTTTTTGTTTAATAAACATATCCAAGTGAATCTAGAGTAGTCATCAACAATAGTAGAAAAATATTTTTGTCCATTTAAAGTTGGGGCATGAAAGGGCCCCCAAACATCACAGTGTACTAATTCAAACGATTTAGAACTAGTTGAGATTGATTTAGGAAAGGAAAGTCTCTTCTGTTTTGCCATAGGGCAAATATAACAAGGTTTATTACATGAAGTCATGGAATTAGAATCAAAATCTAAAATGTTTTTCAGTCTAAGTAAAGTATCATTAGACAAATGTCCTAGTCTTCTATGCCATGTCATATATGAAACTTTGTTGCAGCAAGCTTGTAAAGAAGTCTGTAACACATATAGTCCATTTATGTTTCTACCCTTGCCAATCATCCTCCCTTGTGGGTCCTGAATCAGAAAGGATGATTGTGTAAATGTTGTGGTGAGGTTTTTGTGTGCAAGTAGGGAACTAACAGAAATTAAATTGAAGGAAAAAGAAGGAATATAGAAAACATCTTTTAATAGTAAACTATTATTAATGTAAATGTCTCCTATTTGAGTGACTTGTAAGCAGCTACTGTCAGGTAAAATAACATGTGCATTATGAATAGGTTTAAGAGAAGAAAATAGAGAAATAATATAGCAAATATGTTTTGTAGCACAAGAGTCTAATATCCAATCAGAAGATTTTGCTACTGTTTTATTGTTAAGAAAAGTTGAGCATATACATGAAACACAAGATATGTGTGCAGTGTTAGGTGAATTGTCATTTGTAGCAGGTAGATTTAGATGATTGTTGAATAAATCCCTAAGATGTTGGTACTGCTCTGAATTTAGACTCGGAAGTAGTGGAGTCAGGGGGTTCTGAGTGTGTTGTGAAGGAGTGTTTTGAGGTGAGTTGGAGGTGAAGTTGTTTACAGGGTCAGGATTGAAGGAATTTTGTGATTTAGGTTTGGGTTTGTAACCTATAGGATATCCATGTAATTTGTAACATTTATCCACTGTGTGGCCTTTGAAATTACAGTGAGAACAGGTAGGAATATCCTTCTTCTTATATGTTGGATTAAAAGTAGGAGAAGTAGGAAGAAGAGGTTGTTGGTACTGATTATAGGGTCTCTTTGAGACTGTTGAGAAGGGGAGGATTTTGAAACAAAGGCCAAGGAACTTGTTGTGTCAGAGGAGTGATTCTGTCCTACTAGTTTTTGGCGTTCTTCTTGTGTTGCCAGTGAAAAAACTTTGTCAATGTGTGGTATAGGATCCATTAGTAATATTTGACTTCTAAGGTTGTCAAAAGAATCATTCAGACCTAAGAGGAAAGTGAGCACAAAATCCTCCTGATAGTGAGAGTGAATTTTCTGGGAACTATCACATGTACAGGGGGTTAAAAGAGGTCTGTAGTTTGAAAATTCATCCCAGATGGATTTTAGTTTAATAAAGAACTGATTCACAGTGAGTGTGTTGTGAAGGAGTGTCTTGGAGAATGACTCTTAGAATTCCGAATTCTTGGATTTTTTATTTTTTTTTGTGCCAATCAGCCAATGTTTTATTCACATTAAAAAAAAAAAAAAAAAAAGGCCAAGTGGGATACTTGGGAGCCTGCCGCATAATAGATCCGTTGATTTTGGTGTAAAAATTGGGCTAAGCTCATTTTATTTTTTTCATTATGTTCATATACATATAAATATATTCTAAAATATACACGCATATATGGGCCATGGGATGGGGGGCCCAAGTGAATGGGGCCCTCGACTATTTTCTGGTTGGAATAACTAGTGAGCCGGCCCTGATATCGGTCGTATTATATAAAACATTTATGTAATACCTTCAAGCCTTCACGAGGAAAAAGGTAAGATTAACAATCGTTATTATATATCGCAATTAAGGGGATAATATGCTTTTTTTTTATTACATGGGATAATATGCTTATTTCATATCATAGGAAGATAAAATTACTCGTTAATGGAGGTAAATGGTAAAAAAACCCAAAATGATTCCTTATGTTATCAAAATTGACAACTTAATTATATCAACATACACTTGACATTAATGTCAATAAGGCAGTTTCATGCATGTTACATAGTTCACACAACACAAGGGAGTATTTTGCGTTTATCCTTGAGTTTATATATGTTTTTATTTTTGGTCAATTTTTAAAATATGGAGTCGAATTTGAACGTATGAGCCTCAAAACTTATCAAACGAAAAATATTATTTAAGTTTATTTGATTTGCACAACTAAACCGAACTCAAATGAATTTTTATTGACGAACTTGAAGCTCGGTAATTATATTTGATATGATTTTTATTCCTATTGGTGATTACGTATGATGCGACGGATAACGAAAGTCACATCAGAAACTGTCTGAGTTTAAAATGTCTAACTTTAAAATGTAAAATGTATGAGTTTTCAATATGCATAGTAATTAATTAGTTAATCTTCCCGTTGTCAGCAAAAATACTTTTTACACTATGCTTAATTATTAAACAGAAAATCTTGTGTCATTTTTATAACCAAAAACCTTATGTGTTAATTTTTTATTAGCAAAAAAATCTTTTATTAAGTCAAAATAACAATAACATCCCCTATTTAAGGATGCAAAAACACTCATATTTACCTATAAAATTGACAATAATTTTTTAATTAACTTTGAAAATTGACAATAATTCTCTTGTTCACTTAAAATGTTGGCAATAATCATTCTATGATTTATGAAGGAAACGAATTTTTTTGCTAATTGTAAAATAACACACGAGATTTTGCTAATAAAAATAATCACCCTTTGATAATTAGGCAAACTCTACAGGTGCGGTTTTGCATTTTGCTCTGCAAAGAATAACATGAAAAGAAGGCATGGATTGAGATGAGAAGACGTGCAACCCAATCAAATAACAGAAACAATAATGTATTACTTAGTTTCTTGTTCAGATTAAACAAAAAAAATTAAGAAATAGTTGGAGTAAGCCATTGTTCTTTAATTTTCTTATACTTTGTCGAAATATATAACAAATTAATATATAATCAATTGGGTCAACATGTTCCACGTATTATATTGCCACACATATATATATATATATATATATATATATATATATATATATATATATATATATTAATTTAATTTCTCAATTATATGTTACTTGAGTTATTTAACTTATTTTAGGTTTATATATTGCCACACTTATATATATTGGCCTTGCATACGTGGAATCTTGAAAGTTTCATCTTTCATGAATAGATATTGCCTAATTTTATACTCATAAATATAGAAATTATTGCATTTTTTCGCCATAACTATAGTTCGTTGGTATTTCTACCCCATATTTTTTCGTTGACATATTTGATGTCACAACTTCAACATCGATGATAATTTTGGTACCAATTGATGCTCAATTTCAAAATTAACCCGAAATCACCACGCACGAGCCATGTGACATGATTAAGTTTTTGAAACATTTTTTGTTCCATTAGCAGCAACGAGGAAATTAAGTTTTTCAATGTTTTAAGTAACTTGTCAAGTTGATTTTTTTCACATTAATGGCATTGGACCTGTAAATATTAATATATGTATTGTTATATATGGTATCAAACTATCATTGCAATAACTCAACTAGATTATTTATTATAATTTTTTAAAATTTAATCAAATTGAATGATTAATCGTACCAGATAATAAAAAATTATGGGGTGAAAAAATTTCAATATTCACAAACTTTCGGCTACATGAAATAGTTTTGACTTGAAAAAATTGTTTAGGTGATTTCAATGAAAACTTTGAAAACTCATTTGACGAAACTCTTTAATTCATATAGCCATGGATCAAAATTTCGGTTCAAATGTATGTTTCGGTCAGTCAAATATTGGAAAATTTTCGAGAATATTCGGAAATGTTTCGGAAACACTAAGGAAAATTTGTAAAAAAAGTTACTAAATTTAGGAAAATAACAGAGTTTAAGGCAAATAAATAGTTTCGGAATTACATCTTGTTTTCGTTTCGCCTGATTCAAAAACGGAAACTTTTCGATGTTTTCGATGGAAAAGATGGAAATTTTGATCCATGCATATAGCTATAGGCCCTGTTTTTCCTTTCTTTCGATCACACCTTTTCACCTAAAGCGGTTAATATCGCTAATTATTTTCATAATTAAACTTATTATATGTCGAATTTAAATTCACTTCTCTTTGTAAATTAAACTAAACCAGGCATGCATATCAACAAAATGACTAAAACATAATAAATCTAAACAGGAGGAGAAAAACTGAAGAAGTATTCATTAATATATGTCATAATGGCATGACATGTTACAAAATCAATCAATAAATAAATCATTTTCAAACTAATTATTTAATATATATATATATGTTACTCGAAATTTTCATAACCCTGCAGTATATGGCACACCCGTGGACGGGAGCCATGCCCGACCCGCTATAAGGCTCGAAACCGTAAACCTTGACGCCACATTCGGGCTTGTTATCACATGATAACCTGGCCACTTGACCCGGTTTCTTACCGAAGCTGATGGTCCGAAATTTTGATACTCCCCATAATATAAAGTACTCAAAGCAAAGTTCGAGTTTTGCCACAAGGACCAACCCTCGGGTGTCACCAAATTGTCGATAAACGTTTTCATAATCACCGTCCTAGAGTATTGTTGCCATGGTCGACCCAAATAGGTTTTAACCGACCCGACAACCGGCCTGAGATCTGGTGCGGCCATGATCCGACAATTGTGGATCGAGATACCCGTGTTTTGAAACGGGTCGCCCCTTCCTTGGGCCGTGATGACATTAGCCTGGCCGACTAAGGGTTTGCGAACGAAGATGATGCAGTTTTGAAACACGACGGCCGCGTTTCCGAAGATGAAGTCGATGGTGCCGTATATGTAACACATTTTATAGAATTGGCGTTGTGCGTGGACGAAAAGTGTGTCTTGATAACCCTCGAAACCGCATGCGTAGAATACAGAGAGGTCGGACGCTGATCGAAGAGCTACTGCTTGCCCGCTTTGTGGCCCGGCCGTATTGCGGAATGTGATTCCACGGGCTATGAACCCGATCCCATCGATTCCTGAAATAATGCGAAATTCAAATTTTTATAAAGTAGTTGAAAATATGAAAATTAAACTCTAACACACTTGAACAAACAAAATAAGAATCAATTTGAAAATATATTAATTAAGCTTTACCACTAGAAATAGTATTAATTATTTTAAAATTTATTGTGTAATTTATTAAAAAATCTAGTATTTTCCAAAGAAAATATTGTCTTTAGTTTTAATTAGTTCTATAAAGTGCTAATTAACTTGAAGTTTAAGTGATATAGATTGATTAGATTACTATACAAATCATCTTAGTTAAGCCGCTAAGCTAGATAATTAAGATGACTTGATGAAGTGGTTGATTCAAATGAGAAACACTTAACTGGCCAGAAGAAAAATATTGGAACATCTCAACAAGCAAGATATTTCCTTTTTGCTATTCTTAAGAATGAAATTAGTAAAAAAAAAAAAAAAAAAACCTAAATTAGTAGAAATATTTTTTCCCACATTAGTTCTTATTCACAAATGTTTTTTAATCATTAATTGCAATTAATATTTGTTGCTCTCAAGTCAAGTTTTTCTTACAAGTAATTAATTAACTGAGAATCAATTCAGATTAAATAAATGTTTGGGAGCAGATTTGCCTGCTTGACTAGCTAGCAAGTTGTCACACTAGAGAATAATTTTATCAATTCCTTAAATGTACTTTTCATGTTCATTCCGTAACATGTTCATTAAAATATGTGTATTAAAAAAGGTACTTAATTAATTCTGAGATCACTGAATTTCCAATAAATTAACAATATAGCCAAAGCATCTCTATAAAGCTTGCACGTGAAAGGTAATGAGGTGAAATGACCTTGACAATTTATTACATGCATGAAAAAGAAAATCGCGCCTAAAAATAATTATTTCTGATCTTAATTAATTTGTATACCTTAATTATTGTTAATTTCTAAGATGCAGTTCTATGATCAACTAACTAATTTGATTTCTCAATTTGACACTATAACCTGATTTTAGTTTCTCAAAGAATTGGTCAAATTAACATTCCCTTGTTTCCCTAAAACCAATACGTTCTATAGGGAAAAACACTTTTAATACCAAATTTTAATTCAAAAAATACATTTGATACTAGGTTTTTTGAAAAACCACATTTCATATCATGATTCACATCATTTTGATATATTTATTTTTTTCGTCAATTTTCGGATGGAATTCAGCAAATGCCGTCGATTCTATGTCTTTAAAACTTGTGCATGTTTTTTCCCTTCCATTGTCAATTTAACGGGCACATGAGCGGTACGTACTGAATTTCATGCGAAAATTGATAGCAAAACTAAATGTGTACGTGTCAAGATTGTGTGAATCATGGTATAAAATATATTTTTTCAAAATGTTTAATACCAAATGTGTTTTTTAAACTAAAATTTGATGTTAAAAGCGTTTTTCCTCGTTCATTTTAAGAATTAATTAACCATCTTCTCTTATTTTTTATAACATATATTTTGATACACACATAGTTATGGACAATTATTTCAATTTATAATTAATAATATATTAACGTTTCATAATACTTGGTAGTTATTCATTCATTGTAAATTATTTTACCTATGAAAATTTGTTAGTATAACCAATTGATATTTAAATATAATGATGTAACGTTTCACTAAAATAAAAACAAAATTAAGAGGTACTAAAAGCTTACCAAAAGTAGCCGAGCTATACGTTGTGAAACCCGACGAGACACTCCGACTGCCCGTGATCACGGTGTACCTCAACCCGTCCCCGACCAACATAACCTTATTCATCGTCCGGCTTATCAAAATATTTTCTCTATAAACTCCTTTCTTCACATACACAACGACCCGCCCGTTCCCGACCCGCCTCGAGACCGCATAATTAATCGCGGCCTGAATCGACCTAAACTGACCCGACCCGTCCTGAGCCACCACCACGTTCGCCTTCGACGCCACCGCCAAATCTTGCAACAGTTTCCTGTCTCCTCGCGTAACCCAACCCGGGAATCCGCCACGATTCGTTTGATACTTATTATACTCCGTCGTGGATGAGTTATCCAAAAGAGCTCCATTAGTCGCCAGGCTATTACTTATTAGCTCCGAGACGTTCCCCGACAAAATAGGAGAAGTAAATTTCGTTACGTTGAGGTCGTGGGACCCCGAACGACAGATTTCGATGTTTGTTAACGCGGTACTGAGCCATGTTTGCGCGTCGAAATCGGTAAAACTCGCGTTCGTTTGAATGTTTTGTAGCGTCCCGTTCAATTGGAGGATGGTGTTTTCGATTAAATTGATGCAGTCTCTATACACGAGCGTTTTTCGTTTGCTTTTACCACCGCACCCGAGCTGTTTGGCGTTGGTGTGTGAGTCCACGGCTCGTTCGTAGGCTGCGAGGACCGTCAGGGTCCGGAAACTCTCGATGGAATTCGGGTTGAACCTTTCCGGGTCCAGACCCATGAAATAGTTACAAGTTTCCGGGTGGGGAGTGGTATTGCACCACCAACTAATACCTTTAGTACTTGGACTTTCATCAGCTGCCAATACTTCATAAAAGAACAGAACAAAACAGAGGAAGAAAAATGGTTTGAAGAATTTCATGGCTATTAATTAAATTGGTACTTTCTTGAAGAATTAAATTTTTATTGTAATATCATGCTATGTGGGAAGGTCTTTAATTTGTGCAAGGGTTTTTGTTTATATAGAATGATTTGACAGTTGGGTTGTTTGAAATGGAGGGAAATTGGGAGATAAATAAATTATAAGAAATTAAAGTTGAAATATTTGAACAAACTTTGGTTACTTTATCTTTAAAATGACGAGATCCTTGATTAAAAAATAAAGAAAATAAAAAAAAATGAAGAGATCCTTGTTTCAAGGATCACGGCCATTACACTCAAGGTGGATGCAATTAAGAGTGGAAATGAGAGAGAGAGAGATTTTGCCGGATTCATCGTGTCAAGAGCCTGGATTAGAACATGAATTATTTATTTTGTTGGAGTGGGGTGACAATTTTTGGGAAAAAAATCAAATTAAAATATTGGAGGTATATTCAATCTTATGTAAAAGGTCGTGAGGATTGGGGGTTTCGTGCGGAAAATTTGATATTATAGGGTAATTTTATGCAAACGTTTCACAGATTAATTGGGGGCATATTTCGTAAAAAAAATCTTACATTTATCTGGAATTTTACTAACAAAGAGACAATTATGGGTTTTTTGCACTTTGCACCCCCGAAACATGGGAAATAGGCACTTTGTACCCTCAAAATTTAGATTTAGCACTTTGCACCCTCAAAATATGAAAAATATAGCACTTTGCACCCTCTTTTATTTTCAAGCAAAACTGAAGGGCAAAATAGGTAATTCAATTATAAATCTTTGGCACTTTGCACCCACAAAATAAAATTAGCACTTATCACCCTCGAATTAAGAACAAATCAACAACTTGCACCCCCGAAACACAAAATTAACACTTAACACCCTCAAATTAAAAAAAAAAAAAACCCCTCAAACCCCTCATTTTCTCCGGCAAAGTTGACCGTCGGGATGAAAAAAATCTAAAGCAAAGTTGAACTTACCAATTTTTACTCACTCAATTGTTGTGCATAGCACGTTTAATTTGTACAAGCTACAATTCATTGCTTGTTAATTTGTTATATGATGTAATCAATTAAAATTCATGGTGTTTAATTTGTATATATGTATATAAATGTAGGTTGTTCAATCAGATAAAAAATTTACTTATTTTGCCTTTTTTTTCACCCCGATAGTCAACTTTGCCCGGAAAAAATGAGGGATTTGAGTTTTTTTTTTAGTTTGAGTTGTTAAGTGTTGATTATATGTTTCGGGGGTGCAAGTTGCTAATTTGTTCTTAATTCGAGGGTGATATGTTTTGGGGGTGCAAAGTGTCAATTTCTCAAGTTTGGGATGCAAAGTGCCAAATATTTATAATTGAACTACCTATTTTGCCCTTGAATTTTTGCCTGAAAATAAAAGAGGGTGCAAAGTGCTGCATTTTTCATATTTTGAGGGTGCAAAGTGCTAAATCTAAGTTTCGAGGGTGCAAGTGCCTATTTTCCATATTTTGGGAGTGCAAAGTGCAAAAAACCCGAAAATTATCACAAATTACATTTGGTAAAGAGAATAATAGGAGTATTAATTTGGTAAAATGCTTGAAATTTTCATGTATTGTAGGAAATCTGCACGAAACTATCATTAATCAAGTTTATTGCACCAAATTCTTTTTTATTTTCATAAATTCTGCACGAAATCCCTCTTCCGTTCAAATTCGATAAATTTTTGACAACACTCACGCTTAGCTAGTGAGACTAAGACTTAATTTTTATATATTTTATTTATTATTTAAGAACTTCCAAGTAACCCACTTGTTTTATGGAAATATTCGATGAACTACTATGTGTTGAGTTTTATTGCACCAAGTTCCATTTATTTTAATAATTTATAAAACATAACAAAATTATATTATTTTAATTAATATTAAATATTAAATATATAGTATTTTTAATTTTAATTTTATTTACTTTATATTATTTCAAAAAATTATAAATGCGATTTTTAAATTATAAAACATTATACAAAAATTATAATAAGTGAGGAGATTGTGTAATCATGCAACTTAGAGAGAATTACTCTTCTAATATCATGTTTGATCTTCCTTTATATATTTGGTATAAGACTTTATGAATAAACATACCACAATTCTATTATCCTTGACAGGCTAAAATTAAATTTTGGTATCATAGAATAGGGCAATTTTCAATTTTCATACCAAAAGTCCAAAAATCATACAGCCGTTAAGTTTTGCCACGACCGTTTAGTCTCCTCCGTTAAGTGCATGTGAGGGGCACGTGGGGCACTAATCTGCCGTTCAACTTTGGTACTAATCTGCCCGTTCAATTTTGGTACCGTAGAATTGGAAAATTTTCAATTTTCATACCAAAAGTCCAAAAATCATACCAATTCTCACTCAGCCGTTTCAAAATAGGGGGAATGCAATTGTCTAAAATTGAGCAGGTTGTTTTTGTAATTATTGCCTTCTTCCTCCTATGGACGATCGCCGGCTTCCGGTGGCCGTTTGTCGAAATTGGTTGAAGATTTTTGTTCCTCTTGTCATGGGCGGAGCTCAACTGTCTATGGCAGCCACTTGGGCGGAGCTCAACCGTCTATGGCAGCTACAATAAACATATGGAAAATGATGCCCACGGTCATGGGAAACTAATGCAACAAGAATTACGAAGTTTGGTTAAGAATCGAAGAAGAAATCACGATTTGAAATTTCAAAAATTTTGACTACAATTCGAAATTAGAACTCAAATTTCGAATAGATTACTCAAAGAATTGAAAAGATCTTTATATGTACGAGTTTCTCCACGACAAGGGGAACATAAACCCTCAACCAATTCCGACCAAAAGCCACCAGAGCCGGCGGTCGTAGGGGTGGGATCGGGACTGGTTTTCGGGAATTCGGGTATTTCGGGACGGGATTTTGAGTTTCGAGATTTCAAATTTAAGTCCCGAAACCCGGTAGATCAACCAAGGTCCCGTGAGTTTCGGGTACCCGATTTAATTTCGGGATTTCGGGACAGGTTCGGGAGTCCCGGGAATCTAAGTTGCAAATTTAAATTGTGCAAATTAAACTTTTTTTTTTTAGCTTGTTGTTAAAATGAAATGAAAAAAAAAAAGTAACATGACTACTAGTCTACTGTAGAACAAACCAATTCAAACATATCACCACAACCATTTCAAAAAAAGAAAAACATAACGGAATTTGGTATGAAAAATAAAATTTGCCCAGTTCTATGGTACCAAAATTGAATTTTATGTTCCAACGGGCAGAATCCGACCCACATGCTCAGCCCGCCCACAAAGACTTAACGGACACGTGGCAGAAACGTTAAGAAAATTAACGGAAGTGCCTTTTTTGAAACGGTTGAGTAGGAACTGGTGTTATTTCTGGACTTATGGTATGAAAATTGAAAATTGCCCCATTCTATGATACCAAAATTGAATTTTTGCCTATTTAATTAGTTTATTGTCAAATATTTGAACCATTAAATCATGACCGACCCACAAGTTCAAAGATGCACTGTGAGTTATAGCTAGAGCTATAATTATTCCTCAATTTGACATTGAGTATAAGAAAATGTTAGAGCGAGCTTGATATAATTTAGTGCAATGATTTTGACGGCTAAGCTATATCTATCAGGGAACTTTATATTGTGGTATTAAATATTTTTAATACCAAAATCGTAAAATAGCGTAAAATCTAGTATCAAAAATGTGTTTCTCTCGTAAACTTAACACGTAGAATTTAATATATTTTATCCCTAAAAATCAAAAGAACATCAACAAACACGATTGAGTAGACTTGAGACATTATGCCCCTAGGTGACATTTGTTTCGAAATTATTTCAACAATATAGCTTAAGAACTACTTACTACATGATATTAATCTTCCTAATCCGATTGCTTAGCGATTTTGTCGGTACAGCCAAGTAGGAATTAGGAGAAAATTAGGTGTGAATGAGATTAGCACAGCCGTCGGCGTATAACAAATGTAAGAATTTTAAGATTAAGCAAGCACAAAACAAGAAGATCAAAGCAATAAATTTGTTAGGTCGTCATTCCGTACATCATCTTATATAATGTGTGTGAGTGTTTGGCTTGAATTTTGAAGAATATTACACCAAATTATTGATTAAATTAATTAAGAGGAAAATTAAACTTGAAGGAAGGAGCTTATATTCCACCTTATGATTAATTACTATCAAATGTTTGAACTTGAGCATTTAATTCGCGGGGTTAGCCATGTGCTAAGAACTTCATGTTACGCAAATCCTGCTAGCTATTTAATAAGAGGAATTCTTAAGTTCATTTCTTCATATTTTAATTTTAGTTTATGGGTCAAATATGGCCGTACTTTTTTTAATCATACGCATTTAACGTGTAGTTGGATTTTAGGCTGCGTTTAGTAAACTTTATAAGAATACCCCATTATTTACAAGTATTTTATTTTGGGTAAACACTGCTTATGATCCTCCTTATCATTAATTGTTTCTATAGTTGTTCATCTAAAAATAATCTATTTTAGTCCCTATTAAGAGTTATTTGTTTCACTTTGGTCCTTTTTTAGTCTGAACACGGAGGTTTCGGCATTCAATTGCGTGCACGTGAGAGTATTTTTGTCCATTCGTTGTGATAGTGTTATACTTAAGTCCTCAACCTCAATAAAATCTATATTGCAGTTCACGTGACATTGGATATGTCATGCTCAACTTGAAAATTACCCAAGTGACCTTAGAACTGTCAATCGGGTCTAGTGAATCGAGCTTCAAATAGTTCGAACTCAAATACTGTCGGGCTTCATATCTATAGGCTCAAACTTGGATCATAAGTTTTTTGATTTCTCTGGCTCAAACTCGGTGCATGTAATTTTTCAGGTTTCGGGTTTATATCGGGTTTGCTAATATAGACAAAAATAGCTTGACATATAAAATATTTAGATTGCCGAGACACATATTAATAAACTACTATTACGTAATATACGAGTATATATCATTAAATAATATTTTAACTGAAAGATCAAGTTATTTAACCAAATTTCTTTAGATACGTTTGATCTATATGAAAAAGCATTAGTGTTTTAAAGTCTCAAGATCCATTTTATTGACATTTCGTGTTAACTTTTGTCTTTTTTTTTTTTTTCATCTTTGTTTAAGATTTTTTTCTTTAGATTTTGACCTTCAGTACGTAATTGATATACTAACATATATGAAATTTATATTATAACCTTTTTATAAACTTTACTTGTTTCAAAATAAAAACAGTAATTAGTAACTATAAATACAATACAAATAATTAATCATAATATTTAAAATAATTATATGTTTGGATTTTATTCGGGTAGAGCCATGCTAGGCTCAAGCTCAGCTCATAAATTGATCGAGTTTAATATAATGGCTCAAACTCGATCCGGCTCACAAATATTTGGGTTCGAGCCAATTTTAATCGGGTCGAGCCATCGAGCTTCGGGTAGACCCGACTCAATTGACAGTAAGTGACATATAACTCTTAGTAGGAATTAATGTAAGAATTATTTTTTAGAGGTAAGTGGTGTTTACCAAAATATTTAATTTTGAAAACTTTATTAGGTCATGCTCTTATTTATTTTTTATTTTTTTTGAAGTTATAATTTTAAGATGGGTCAGTGATGTATTTCAAATTTGATGTGTTATTGGTTGAATTAATAAATTCTATGGACGTGTATCATTTTCTCTTGTGGATTGGGTTTAATTCGAACTTGCTACGAATCACTCCCCGATCGAGTAATCAATGTATCTTCTTCGATGCTTAATTACATGTAAAACATGAGGCGGACTAGGCCGAGGCAACTTCAGCGAAAAGGGCAGAGCTAGACGATTTTTATCGGGAGAGACAAGATAAAGTAATAATACCTGCTAAAGGAAAACATTTTTAAAATTCAGAAGCATGTCCTCGGGAAACTCGTGTCGAATTACTAATACAATTTAACCATTTTACCAATCAAGTTCAAAAAAAAAAAAAAAAAAAAAAAAACCATTTTACCAATCAAAATTTTGTGTAAATCCTTCAGAATGATTTGAGTTGTGTACCGATATACAAAGTAAAGATTATGTAGAGCCCTCAAACCCCTTTACCACAAATCTTGCAATCAAAACTAGAAATGATTCGACAATGTTAGGTTGTGAAGATTGTGGTGGACGTTGTGGCTTACAGCTTACTATCCTCCTTGGCATGAGCGCTAATGTTAATTTATCTTCAAAGGCGATCGTTTCCAATGAATTTCTCCATATTCTATGAGGATCGACTTTGGCGATTGTAGGAAGTCGATGAGACGTGTCACTGAAGATGAAGATTAAAGAATAATAACAACATAATATTTAAAAAAAGAATGAAATTGTTTGCATATAAATTTGGCCCTGTTATACCTCGACGTCGAGGTGCTTGGCATTGAACGTGCCAAAGTATTGTTTGCGTAAAATTCAGTGTCAAGGGACACCTCGACGACATCGAGTAACCATTGGCATCGAGAAGTGCCAAAATATTGTTTGCGTTAAGGTGGATATCGAGGGATCCTTGGCATCAAGGGATTGACATCGAGGTATGCTTGGCATCAAGGTGTGCCAAAATATTGTTTGTTGTAAACCTGTCAGTGAATCCCTCGACGAACCAATGGCTCGACGTGAAAGACCTCGATATGATGTAAAATAGATGCGGGCGTGCCAATGTTTGTGCGTGCAAACATAACGATTCAAAAATAGACATGTTGATATCAGTATAATAGTAATACGAGTGTCCTGATGAAGACATATTGATATCGAAATTAGTTGTCCTGATAAGGCTGACTTCTAAACGATTGTGACGGAGTAGGCAAACACTACCCCTAGTTCTTTTCTATGCCTGCCTGGCCGCAGGACTTAAACAATTTATGAAAATCTCTCTTTAAGTGCCAAAAACTTATGACCAATCGATGGCCGGCTTAACATATCAGCGGATTTGAAAATCAGCAAGTGCCTTGACAATCAATCAATTTAAATAAACAACTTGACAGAAAAACATAAGCTTGACAGAAACAGCATATCAATTGCAAATCCCTCGACGTAAAGCATACTTAAGTAAATGAATCACGAAATACGAACTAAATTACTTCCATAAATAATAAAAGAAAATCAGTACGTTTTCCGATGTGCAAATATTACAGAAACATGTTCGTCGATATAGTTCTCCTATTTTGGCATAGTCTGCCAAGTGAGCTGATGAGTCTATTAGGTGCTGAAAGTTAACTCCTTGATCGGCAGGGAACCCGCCGATGAGCTGATAATGCATGACAGTACATTAAGTTGACAGAAAGTAACATTGACGACGGGAGACCACCGTCAATGGTTCGCCCAACCTTGATGGGTAACCACCAATCGGGCTCCTGATCAGCGGGTGGCCACTGACCAAGGCATCGACGGAGCAGATGGCTACTCAGCCGATAGCCGTCAAGCAGATGGCTACTTGACGACGAGCTCATCAGGCAGATGGCTACTTGATGAGTTTGTCATATAAATACGTGGGCACTTACATGACAGTTAACAGCGAGCTACTTGCTGATATGAGTGGTATCGCTCGAGTCAGTGTCAGCTGACGGCGGAAGACGGCGGCGGCGGCGGCGGCGGCTGACTGTGAGCGGCGGCGGCGGCAGGCCTTCAGGCTGTCAGGGATCACTGGTGGCTGAGGAGGGACAGACTGATATCGAGGAGTTGGCGGGCTGATAACTTGACAGAAAATAGCTGTTAACTGCCTGCTATCAAGGGGTTTCGCTCGAGACAGCGCCTGGACAGCGGAAGCAGCGGCGGCGGCGGCTTAGTATCGACGGCGGCGGCTTAATGTCGGCGACGGCGGCGGCTTATTTTTAGCGGCGGCGGCGGCGGACCTTGGGCGGCGGCGGAAGATTTTGGGCGGCGGCGGCGGCAAGACTTCAGGCTGTCGAGGGTAGCTGGTGGCTGAGGAGTGACGGTTGATATCAGGGGTTCTACAGGGTGTTTGCTGAAAAAGAAGCAGCGGAGCGCTGGACTTCCGGAGAGGCGTTGAGCCGATCAGTGTTAGACTGAGATTTTGTAGATTGAGTTGTGTTGTGTGTCCTGCGCTACTGACAGTATCAAGGTATTTATAGCTGCTGGATCTGTAGAGCTGATGGCCAGAAACTGATGCCTTGACAGCCACTTTCCCACTTTCTCCACTACTTGAAAAACCTTCCACTACTTCCACTACTTTGATGGTAGTTCTTTTGTTGCTGAAAATTAATGTTAGTGGATATTTGGAGAAGAAGAGACGTTGTGTTTGAAATTGAATTAATGATAACTAATTAAGAGATTTTTAAGGACTTAGTGTTTTAAGCCAACTACTTAGCTTAATCCTTATCCCTTAATTAACTAATCATTAATTAAATAACAAAGCAACAAGTGGGGCCAAAAATGGAGAGTGGCCGATCTGGGGTGGGCCATGGCCGATTTGGGCCGCTCGGGCCATGGTTGGTCGTGGGTCGAGCCCTGTTGTCTCACAATTTATCCAATTAATTACCCCTTTAAACAATTAATGGCCTTTATTTATAAAAATAGGCCAATGAATTAGACTTGGCCCAATTAACCTTAATTAATCAGTCCATAATCTTTATTAGCCAAAGCCATCAAGTGGGTCGAGCCTGTTTATAATTAATCATTATTCTACTTTAATTAGTAATTAATTAACTTTAGCCTATTAATTAATTTTATCAATTAATTAATATATTTTTGGCCCAAATGTTAATTAATTGCGAAATTGGGTCGAGCTTCGGAATTGGGCTCATAACCAACCCATTGGTTCGATCGGATCCATTTTCGGTCCAAATTGGGTTCGATTTGGTCTGATCTGTTTCGGAGTGACTTAATTCGGCCCATATGCCATTTTTGGCTTGTTATATCGAGCCGTCGTTCCTCGATTTATGGAGGGTGATTTTTTGGGTACAAACAATGCCCCCCGTAAGTCGTATCTGATAAATTTTATCCGGAAATAAAATTTTATCGGATAGACTTAGTTTCAAAAATTTCCCCTTTTTACTCCTCGATTGGCATTTAATTTTATCATGCTTTGATAATTAAAATTGGCCATTTTTAGCCAATTAAATTATATCAGCATTTTTGGGGTTTTGGAATTTTTCCCAATCTGTTAATTCTTTTGCCAGATGTCAACTCCCCAACTCATTCCCAACTCCCGGGTAAATTCAATTGAAGCCTGACACTTTTATAGCTTCTAAATTAATTAGAAGTCTATTCTACACACACTTCCCAACATATCTACTTTATTCTTTTTCAAATAAAACTCTCACACTTCCCTGGGCCCCACATCACCTTTTTCCTATTCACCTTCTCCCTCTTTCTTCCTCACTTGTTCGGCCGACTTCATCTCTACCCAACTCCATAGCCGATTTTTCTCCTCCAAAATTGAACTCGTTGCTTCGATTTTCTTCCTCCAAAATTGATAAAATCGAATTCTCCATCACCCAAGGAATCCAAAACTACCACCATCTCCCCCAAAAACCCTAAAATTCGAAGAACCCATTCAAATTCCACCATAGCCAAAAGCTTCAAAGCTTCGGAATCGAGCCCTCCATTTCGTTTTCTTTGCTAACCACGGCTTCTCCTCCACCTAAGGTGTGCAAAAACCGAACTCAAAGCTCCAAAAATCCCTAAACCCGAAATACCCACTCCAAGAAATCCTCCATAACCGAAAAGCTTCGGTTTTAGCCACTTACCACGAAATTTTGTTTCTTTTGCAGCGTTACTATGGCTCGGATTAAACGGAAGGATGTTCGGATTATCACTCAAGCACTCGAAGACACCTCCCTCGGAGTTACGATCGGCCCCTACCACACCCAGGCCGATTTGCCTTCGTCGGAGCAACACCCACTCATACGTTCGATAGAGTCACTCCCATTTGTCACGGGAGCGAAGGAACTTTCGTCTACCACTCGTGGGTGGCCATGGGCAGGTTCCGTTTTGCATTCCGATTGGCTTGTTTGGTGCACCCGAGTTGAGAAGACTTACGCTTCAACTTGGCGGAATTGTGGGATTTATGATACCATTCAATTTTGCAAGAAAGGAGTACCCCTCAATCTCCCTTTAATTCGCGCGGCTGCTCAATTTTGGTCCAAAGAGGATAACACTTTCCATTTTGTCCATGGTCCAATGACGCCAACCCTTTTAGATATCATGGCCATCAGTGGCCTCGGTCCAATGGGGCATTATGTTGATCCAACTCCGTCCGCAAGTGACGATGCTTTTCGTTTTCCGGCAGCCGTAGGTGGGGGTGATAAGGCCGTGTCATACGGCCCTGTGATTGGTCGATATAAGGGTTTGTCCGAGGCTGTCGAGGTGACGCACGCGGAGCACGTACATTTTCTGACTCTATGGTTATCAAGGTACCTTTTTTGCCATCCAGCTTTATCGGTTACGAAAGAATATAATGCCCTCGCAATCTCCCTTGCCGGGGGTGAGCGAGTGGCACTTGGTCCTGTTGTTTTCTCTACTTTTTGTACTGGCATGGAGGGCTTTTTGGCCTCGAGTTGTACTTCGCTGCAGGGGCCCATTTGGTTGTTACAAATTTGGCTGCTTGCTTACTTTCCGGATTTTCGTATGTTTGATGGTTATCCTGCTGATGGTGAGATTTATGCCTCATTCGTGGCTCGACAGAAAGCGCCACCTTGCAATTTTTATTATTTTTTCAGCAGGTTCTACAGCCTTGAGAAAGGTCTTGCACCGGATTTTTCAGTTTTCTATCCATCGGTGTTGTCGACCTACGACCCTTCGATGTCAGCGGAGGCTTTCAAGGAGTACCAACGGCTGTGGGCCAGTTTTCTGACACCTAGAGACCTTCCGTCAGGGTTTAAGGTTACCGGGGCCAGAACTCCGACAAAGCGTAAGCCTTACAAGTGTTCTGTTCGCTTTTACCCTGCGCACTACGTGGCTCGTCAGTTTGGATTAGTGCAGATGATACCTCGATATGGCGACTCCTTGTCTGAAAGGAATGATAAGTTGATGGAGATGGAGGATATGGATGGCTATGATGAGCTACGGCGATGCTGGCGGGCCGCCCGTGACGCTTTTGTGTTTCGGCCCTTCACTCCCACGCCCGTAGCTTCTCCGGAGTTCGTTAATTGGTGGGGGGATTATATTGCATCGACCCGTCGGGAATCTTTTCATGCTGTCATCGCACAGTACGAGGTTCCTAATCATCCGGAGGTTATCTCTACCGACGGCCCTTTCCTTGATCAATCAGCGGCTGCCACCGTCAAGGCCTCTCAAAAAGGTACATTGTATGTTATTTCTCGTTTTGAAAAGTTTTACAATGTGATTTGGGACCCTGATTGTAGAGATAGGGTGTATGAACAAGCCATTGCCAATTTTGAGTCGATGAAAAATATTAGAATAGGAAAAGCCATGTTAGCCCATGCTAAATTAGCCAAAAAACGGGGAGGTCCCGGCGAGGTTCCTCCTTGGCACACTTTTTACAAACCCTTTGGCCTTTCTCTTCCGTTACTCCCTGATTTCATCGAGTCGTCGGGGTATGTGGTTCCCTCCGCTGAGTCTAGCACAAGTATTAATTCACAGCCTCGTAGTCATCAAGGTACCTCCCAAGTTACTTTTACGGGGTATCAAGCTGATGACCCTCAGGCCATGTCGAAGATTTATATCTTGTGTGAATACAAAGACGGGGGTACCATCGCCCTCGATTTATCAGGTAGCCTTACCGTTTTTCTTCCTTTAGTCGCTGTTATGTGCTAACACGTTTGTTGGTTTCGCAGGAAAGAAGTCATCGGCTTCTTCGGCCGATAAGAAGAAAAAGGCTGCCAAAGAGCCGATTATTCCTACGGCCATTCCGCTGCAGATCATCAGTCCGTCAGGACCGTCGCCTGTCGTGTCTCAATCGCATCAAGGGTCTGAGGCTTACTCCTCCGTTGACAAGGTAACAGATCTTTCTGTTGTGTTCATCCGGCGCTCTCGTCGGCTATTTCGGCAGCGAGGTGGCACGAATGCCATAGTCGTAAGCAGTTCCGACGAGGAGGTAGCCTTTACTTGTTTTAACTTGCTATATTTTTCGGACTTATTGTGATATCTTGTTGTCTGTCAGGAGGTCAGCTCGAAAGGCAAACGTCGGGTTGTCAAGGAAAGCACCCTGCCTCGCAAAAAGGTTCGAAAGATGGCTGACAGTTCGACGGACAGCGACGACGATGGGTCGCGTTTTCAGCGAGTGGAGATTCCACCTCATCCGCCTTCTCCAGTACACGTAGAGGAACCCCTCGTCGACCCTGTCGTCGAGGTGACATCTGGCGATGCAGTCGCAGCCCCTCGAGAGGTTGAGCCTCCTATCCCTCAGACCGTCCCTGTCAAGGAGACTCCTGTTGCAGCTCCTCTTCCTAGCCGAGAGGTAGTTTTCATCATCAAGCCATTTTGAAATCCCTTTATTTATCTTGTACTTGATTGTCTTTGTCTTACTCTTGATTTCACAGGTCCCTTTGTCTAATCAAGTCAAAGACACCTCTCAACGGCTTTCTCAAATATTGGCTCGGTTTGCTGATACTCATGCCTTGTCGGTGAGCTCCTCTTCTCAGACTCTGTTGACCGTATCTGAGCCATCGAGTCACACCCTTTTCACTCCCGAAGAAATTGCTCAGTTCGATGGGTTGTTGTCGAACCATCAGAGCCAGCCGCTGGAGGTCCTGATGATAAACATGGGACCATCCCTTGACGACTTGATGCGTCGGCTGTTGTCCGCCAGGCTTCCTGAGGACAAAGTGCCTTTTTATTCTGACTTTGCAAGGCGGTTCGGCAACCTGAGGAGTGAATTTAAGGAAAATGATAAAGCTATCAAGGCAAAGACCATTTCTACGTTTCCTGTCGAGGCTCTCCAGGCACGATTTAATGAACTGTATGTTCAAGGTTCCAGCCTCAACAATTCACTCATCCATCTCCGAGACTCAGAGGCCGATTTGATCTCGGCCATTGCCAAGCTACAGGCAGATCTGGATTCGGTTCGAAGTAAAATGAAGGACGTTGTAGGGGAGGCTGAGTTAGTTACGGTGGAGCTATCTAACACCGCTGATTTGCTTGACGAGGCGAAGACCGCTGAAAATCAAGTGATCGCCAGAGCAGACGCTGCAGCAGCTGATCAGGCCAGGATCGAGACAGCTCTCAAAAAATTTCTGGCAAGGTTCACACAAGACTTCTTGCGTTGATTACTCCGGCCTGCGAGCCGCTGATTTGGCGCATGTGCCTTAGTACTTTGATTTCCTAGACTTGGTTTATTTTCTTGTTCGTTTTTTGCTATGGCCTGATGGCCACAGACTAACTCGTTTTTTTTTGTTTGTTTAATGGCTCGACAGCCATCGATTTTCTTTTTCTTTCCTTGTCAAAGTTTCATTTTGGCCTTACGTTATACTTTCCGACGAATCAAAGCCAAAGTAAGCAAACACTTAACCTTCAAACCAACGAAACTGACCCCTTGACGAACCATTTTCGCAAACAGAAAAACACAACTTTTCGTCAGCAGGGACTTAGTTAAAAAGAAATGACTCAGCTCAAAGGCTTAAACGAAACTCCTTGATGTAAATATTTGAAAAACGGGCAAGTAAAAAACTTAAATTAAAATGATAGTTTATGTGAAAGTATTTGGGCAAAAACACTGGAAATAAAAGTGCAATTACTAAAACTACTTTAAAAAACTCACCCTAAAAACAAAACGGAGAAAGAAAATAAAACGATAGGCTGAAAATAAACCTAACTTATATTTACAGAGGAATCGGCGCATTAAAGTAGTCTTGACGCCGCTCGATCTCAAACTCTAAAGCTCGCTGATGTTCCAGACACATCGATTCCCAAAGGGTGGGCCTAAACTTTTTCAAATATCTTCCATTGATGGGGTCTCGACAGAGATTCCCATCTGGCTTTTTCAAAATGTAACCCCCCACCTCGGGTTATCGAGTAAACTTCATATGGTCCTAGCCACGTCGCGCTCCATTTACCATACTTTTTCTCGCGCTGATGAAGTCGCTCTCCAGACCATATCCCCGACGTCGAAGTGTTTCCTGCGTATCTTTTTATCGTAGCATCGGGCAACTAGTCTTTTTTGTGCCTCGATCTTGTCTAACGCGGCAACCCTGATCTCGTCGAGCTCATCGAGCTGCTGGAACATATTTTCAGTATACTCTTCGGGCGTCAGCTCGTTTTGCTGCATCACCCGCAGAGATCGGACGTTGATCTCCATCGGTAGAACGGCTTCCTGTCCGTACGTTAGCTTGTACGGGGTGGTGCCTGTACTTGTCCGTTTGCTCGTCCGATAAGCCCATAATGCCTCTGACAACATCAAGTGCCAAGCTCTTGGGTTTTCTTCGATCATTTTTGAGATAATGTCCTTGAGGACTCGATTCGAAGCTTCCGCTTGGCCATTCCCTTGTGCATAGTACGGTGTTGAATGGACCAATTCAAAACCCATTGATCTGGCAAACTCCTTGATTTCTTGACCGACGAACATCAGTCCCCTGTCAGTGACAATGGTCTGTGGCAGACCAAACCTGTGAATGATTGAGTCTTTGATGAACTTCATCACCTCGGCCTGATTGGCCTGTTTGAGCGGTTTGGCCTCTACCCACTTGGTAAAATAATCCGTGGCCACAATAATGTATCGATGGTGTCTGGAAGACGAGAGGTGGATCTCCCCGATGATATCGATGGCCCAGCATCTGAAAGGCCATGGCTTGATTATCATGTTCATTTCTTCGACGGGCATCCTTTGGACTACCCCGAAGCGTTGGCACTTCTCACAACCTCTTGCCAATTGAATACAGTCTCCCACCATCTTTGGCCAATAATAGCCATATCGGCGCAGCAGCCATGCTAACTTGTGACCATTTTGATGGGCCCCACAAATTCCTTCATGAGCCTCCATCATAATTCTCATGGCCTCTTGCTGATCGACGCATAACAGGAGCACGCCGTCATGGCTTTTTCTGAATAGTTGATCGCCTATCAAGACATAATTTACTGCCCTGAGCCTCGTCTGTCGAGATGCTCGGTCCGACGGATCAGCCAGATATTTTCTGATCGGCTCTCTCCAGTCATCAGGGTCCTGAAACACACTCAAAACAGTCAGGACGTTGTCTCGATACATAAATGAAGGACAGTGTCGTCTCCTGACGACGTAGAGGGATTCCTCGATGTCATCAGGGAGATCAACACCAGTCGCTAGTTGGGCCAAACTGTTGGCCTCGCTGTTGTTTCCCCTCGTTACATGGTAACATGTAACATCAACAAACTCCGACAACAAAGACATCGCAGTCAAATAATATTTATCAAGTGTTGGGTTTCGGCATTTATAAGTACCTTGTATCTGCCTGATAACCAACTGCGAGTCCCCGACGATGACGACAGACTTACTGTCGAGCTCTCTAAGCATTTCCAGTCCAATGATCAAGGCTTCGTATTCGGCCTGATTGTTAGTACATTCAAAATCAAATTGAATTGATAACTTAGTTTTTACATTTGACGGAGAAGTCAAGACTATACCTGCTCCAGACAGCCTGTCGGTTCTAGACCCATCGAAGGCCAGTGTCCATGGCCTGATCTCCACTGTCATCGAGTCCAGTTCCTTGAGAACGGCTTGATCGATATCGAGACATGGATGGTCAACCAGAAAATCAGCCAATACTTGGCCTTTGACGGCTTTTTGCAGTACGTATTGTAATTGATACTCCATCAGTTGGATGGCCCATCGACCGATCCTTCCCCTCATTACAGGCTTAGCTATCATGTACTTTATCACATCAATACCAGAAATAACTAATACTTTTACATGCAACATATAATGACGTAATTTCTTGCAAGAGAAAAATAAAGCGAGGCATACCTTTTCTATCGGGGAGTACCTCTGCTCCGTTTCTGTCAAGTGCCTGCTCAAGTAATAGACTGCTCGCTCAAATCCATCCTCGTCGTCTTGTGCCAGAAATCCGCCGACGGTGTCATCCGTGGCAGATATATATAGTTTCAAGGGTTTCCCCTTGACAGGCGGCATCATTACAGGCGGCGTTGTCAGCTTATCCTTGATTTGCTGAAACGCCTGCTCGTGTTCCGTTTGCCAGCAAAATTCTTCTTTGTCCTTCAATTTCAACAAATGCGAGAAGACCTTCGTTTTTCCAGCCAAGTTAGAAATGAACCTCCGTAAAAAGTTAACTTTCCCAAGGAATTGTTGTAATTCCTTCTTCGTCGACGGAGGTCTAGCCGTCAAGATAGCTTTGGACTTATTTTTGTCAATCTCAATCCCCTTGCGATGCACTAAGAAGCCAAGAAAATTGGCCGACGCAACTGCAAACACACACTTCAAGGGGTTAAGCTTTAGTTTATGTTTTCTCATTTTGGCAAATGACTTCGCCAAATGTATTAGATGTTCCTCGTAACTAGCCGATTTAATAATAATGTCATCGATGTAAATTTTTACAAAGTCATCGATGTACTCACTGAAAATGCAGTTCATGGCTCGTTGATAAGTGGCTCCGGCGTTTTTGAGTCCGAATGGCATCACTTTCCATTGGAAGGTGCCTATTCCGCCGGGACATTGAAAAGCCAGTTTTGGTACATCGTCAACAGCCACAAAAATCTGATTGTAACATGCACTTCCGTCGACGGCTGTCAGGAACATATTGCCAGCGGCAGCATCGATTAGCATGTCCGCCATTGGCATCGGATACTCGTCTTTTGGAGATGCAAGATTCAGGTCCCTGAAATCGATGCATATCCTGATTTTCCCGTTTTTCTTCATTACGGGGACAACGTTCGCTACCCACTCCGGATATCGGGCCACCTCGATAAAACTGGCCTTCAACAGCTTCTCGATCTCCTCCCTGATCAGTCTGCAGACCTCGACAGACATCCTTCGCAGAGGCTGTTTACGGGGTAGGTACCCTTCAAGTATCGGAATACGATGTTCTACTAGTTCCCTGCTCAACCCAGGCATCTCGTCGTAGTTCCAGGCAAAACAGTCCTTGTACTCCTTTAATACTTGCATCAATCGATCCCTCTGGACATCATCAAGCAATGCGCTGATATAAGTTGGCCTATGATCTTTCTCGCTGCCTAACTCAACCTCGATAACAGGATCCTGTACTTGGATCTTGATGTCGTCAAGCTTGGCTGGCGCTGTTGCTAGTTCCTCTAATTGAATCTCGTCGCCATCTGATATTGGCGCTTCTTCTTCGAAGATGAGATCACCTGCATAACATTCGGCCACGTAGGCCCGAAATCTCTTAATCAAATCGGCACATGCTTCCTGCTGCGGCCCGATAACAACAATCTCATCAATTTCCAGTCTGTCGGCCTTACAGGCCGGTGGTCTTACGTCATCAGGACAATTCATTGATCCTGACAGTGTTCTTCTTGCGGCCCTAACTCCTTGATGTTGCAGGGCCGACTTAGTTCCTTGGCTAAACAAGCCATTTCCAATTGCGTCAACTTCTTGCTTGACGTGACTTCCTTCGGTCGTCCGTATTTGTCCTGCCCGATGAATCGATAAGGACCTACATCATCCCGATAATAAGCTGCCTCGACAGCGTTGACTTTGGCGGTGAATGGCTTGTTGTCGGCCATGATGATTTCAGGTTCGGGGGAGTCCCCCCAGATTAACAAGCATTGATGAAGAGAGGACGGTACACAAAGGGCTGAGTGAATCCAGTCCCTTCCCAACAACGCATTGTAAGAGGTGGCAGCATCTACCACAAAGAAAGCGATCCTCAAACTGGTTTTTCCAATCTTTACCTCGACGGGCAATATCCCTAACGTGTCAGCTTTTCCCCCAGTGAAGTTGCTGACAATCACTTTAGTCTCCATCAAGTCCTCGCTGACCTTTCCCAGTTTGTGCATCGTCGATGCAGGCATCACGTTGACGGCTGCCCCATTGTCGACCAGCATTCTGTCGATGGGTTTTCCGTCGATATGGCCTGATACATAAAGTGGCCTGATGTGTCGAGCCATAAATGATGGTGGCTTTTGGAAGATAGTTTCAACTCTTTTATCCCAATCGGTCTCTTTCTCGTCATCGACCGATAACAGCTCTAGGTCCTCTGCCATTTGTACCACTGGCATACTGTCGTCCCAAAAGCCATCAGAGGCATACTCCAGCTCCTCGTTGACGAATTCAACAAGCTCATAATCGATAGCGTTGCATTCCATCACTGTCGAGCCGTTCGTCGGCTGACTGGTGGTAGCATTGTCTACTGTCTTTGTTTCTGTTTTCTTATCGACCGCTTGCTTAGTGACCTCCTGTTGCTCGATTTCCCGCTGTTCAATAGGTCGATCAACCTGTTTCTCGACGGACTATTTTTCAGCTTCCCGTTTCTCGACTTCCTGGCCAGATTTGGCCTTGTTTTCCTTATCATCCCTGTTGTCGAAAATCTCGGCAAATTTTGCCTTGAGATCATTCCCATCTTCCTCGTCGGACAATAGGTCATCATCTGCCATTATCTTTTCCATGTCGATAGTGCCAAATTGGGCTTTCCCCGGAGTCCACTTGGAAGTGCGATTTGCATCGAGGTATTGGCCTCGATATTGACTCCTTGGCCAGATTTGGCCTCGTTTGTTCTCTGTTTCAGTTTTTGTTCCCTTGACGGAGGTTTCTTTACTGATTCCCTCATCGGGGCCTTCCCTTTAGCAATTTCCATCTCCTTTCGTTGGCGTAAGTAACGCCTATACTGTGTCCGAGTCATCTGATCGACCCTTCGATCTCCAGGAAATTTCGGGTGCCTGACGGGAACCCATCGATCCACCTGTGTGTCGGCGGGAGTATGAACAGTTCGCAGCCTTGATGGGCCTGGCGGTGTAGTCTTTGGCGACGAACCATGTGTCCTGTCTCTGCGACTGGCGGTCGATCTGACCTGTCTGATTGGTGCTTTATCAGGGGATCTCTCCCTGATTCTGTTATTACGGCTTGTATCCCCTCGATTCTGTCGAGGCATTCTGTCCTCAGCCCGTTCTCGGCCTTGCCCCACTGTTGCCAATGCATGTTCCGTGTATTCCATCGGAAATGGAATTTGGCATGGCCCCATCGGTCGAGGCGGCGGTGGTGGTGGTGTCGCCTGCGGTTGCGGCGCTGTTTGTGGCGTTGCTGGCGGTCGCGGCATCGTTTGATATGGGTACCCTGTCGGCACTGTATTCAGCCAGGGCATGTATGGGCTGTATAACGCTGGATTGAGGAATAAAGGTATTGTTGCCAACTCATTTTGGCATCTTGCGCATAAACCCATCTCCCTGATTGCCGGCGAGCGTTCTGGTTCCTCGTCAACGTATAGGTGTTCACCCGTTGACGGATCTGTAACCACTATCACATTAATCCCCACTTCATTTTATTGGAAAGGATTGGTGTCAACCGTCATCGGCTTTGTGATTTTCCAATCCGGGGCAAACCTCAAAATGCCCTTGTCGAGGTGGTCCTGCACCATCCACCTGAAGACTAGACACTCGTTTGTTGTGTGAGTCCAAACATCATGATACTTACAATACGTTTTACCTGATATTTTCATTGATGGTGGAATCACATGGTCTCCTTTGAGGCGAAGGATCTTGTCGGCCAGCAACTGATCGAATATGGCTTCTGTTTTCGAGACGTCGAAAGAGTATCGTCTTTCCCTGTCGGTTTTATATTCAGCGTCTCGACGCACCAGATTATTCGGCACCTTGATAGTAGGTTGAGGTTCTTTCGGCTTAGCGAGAGCCGGACAGATGGTGTTCTTAGGGCAGACCACTTCTGCCAGCCCGATCTCGATACCCTGCTGCTCAATCGGTCTGCTGACCTGATTGATTTGCTCCTCGCTAGAGTCGGCCATACTCACTTGATAATAGCTCCCTCGGGGCTGTCGGCCGTTCTCATCTCTCAATACTCTTTCATATCGGACCGCATGATCGGTCAATTCAAACAGGTCTTCGTGGTATTGTGCCATCATGATCTTTCGTAACTCGAAATGCATGCCATGGATGGCAATTTTGATGCATTCCTTTTCTGGCAACGGGATGGCGCAGAACCCTCTGGCCCTGATAAACTTCTTCATGTATTCCTCGACAGTCTGTCCTGTCAGCTGCCTCATGTTCGACAGCTCGATGACGGAGACCTCGAGGGGTGCCTGATAGTGGTTCATCACAAAAACTTTCTCCATGGATGGCCAATCGAGGACCGATCCAGGCTTCAAATTGGCGTACCAGTGGAACGCCATTCCCGTCAGGGAGTTAGGGAACAACTTCAATTTTAACTCGTTCGTCATGTTGCCACATTCCAGTGAAAATCGAGCAAGATGCTCCGTGGCAGATTGTGATCCCTCGCCGGAAAACAGTGTAAAATTCGGCGGTCTGTAGTTCAATGGGAATGGGATCTGATCGATATATTCCGGGTGAGGCTTATTATACCTCGCTGCCCTGTTCCCCTGTCTCCTGACGAACATTTCTTCGGCTTGGTTCACCGTCAAGAGGTCTTCTGGACCATCTGCAGCGCGGTGAACTGTCCTGTCATAGGCCGATAGATTGGCCTGATATCCGTCAAGGCCGTACCCGACGGCCTCTGAGCGGTCCTCTTCGGACCTGCCCCCCGAGTCTTGACGGGTGTTCCTTGCTTTGGAAGTGCTTCCTTTGTTTCTTTCCTGGACATTAGATTGTCCGTTGCCTTGCTTGAAAGGCGTCTCGTCTCTCAGTGAGCTTCCCCCGATATGGATTGCAGGGCCTTTGCCCTTGTCAACAGCAGTCCTCTGCGGCCCAGTCCAGGCCTGCGTTTGGATGCCATTGGCGAGCATGTTGATGCTTTCAGTGAGCGACGTCAACTTTGCCTCCAAGTGTATCAAGGCGTTATTTACAGTGTGGCTGGCTTCTGTACTGGCCTGACTAGCAGCAGTGGCCGAGCCTAGCATGTTTTCAAACTTACTGACGATGTTAGACCAATCTTCCTGTTTGGTCTCAAGGTCCCTGGTGAAGCTACGGACCTGTTCAGTCAGTTCCTCGATCCTGTCGGTCCCTTCCATAGTTAGCGGAACCGTTGATAAATTTTCCAAAGTATGCGTTAAATCAGAGCGTGTCCTCGTCAAGGTAGATCGAGTCCTTCGTGGTACCTGTAATGTCATCTGTCGATAACAAAAAGCACCCACTTAGTATCAATTGATTGACTGTTTGGCAAAGAGATAATCAAGCTGTCAGCTAGCCAAAATTGGCTGATAATCGTTTTATGGCAACTCAATTAAAACACGAAATTACTTTCCTGCCCCCCGAGCCATAAACTGCTTGGCTGGTGGGTTTTTCAACAAAGAGACTTTCGAGTCCCACTGGGCGTGCCAAAATATTGTTTGCATATAAATTTGGCCCTGTTATACCTCGACGTCGAGGTGCTTGGCATTGAACGTGCCAAAGTATTGTTTGCGTAAAATTCAGTGTCAAGGGACACCTCGACGACATCGAGTAACCATTGGCATCGAGAAGTGCCAAAATATTGTTTGCGTTAAGGTGGATATCGAGGGATCCTTGGCATCAAGGGATTGACATCGAGGTATGCTTGGCATCAAGGTGTGCCAAAATATTGTTTGTTGTAAACCTGTCAGTGAATCCCTCGACGAACCAATGGCTCGACGTGAAAGACCTCGATATGATGTAAAATAGATGCGGGCGTGCCAATGTTTGTGCGTGCAAACATAACGATTCAAAAATAGACATGTTGATATCAGTATAATAGTAATACGAGTGTCCTGATGAAGACATATTGATATCGAAATTAGTTGTCCTGATAAGGCTGACTTCTAAACGATTGTGACGGAGTAGGCAAACACTACCCCTAGTTCTTTTCTATGCCTGCCTGGCCGCAGGACTTAAACAATTTATGAAAATCTCTCTTTAAGTGCCAAAAACTTATGACCAATCGATGGCCGGCTTAACATATCAGCGGATTTGAAAATCAGCAAGTGCCTTGACAATCAATCAATTTAAATAAACAACTTGACAGAAAAACATAAGCTTGACAGAAACAGCATATCAATTGCAAATCCCTCGACGTAAAGCATACTTAAGTAAATGAATCACGAAATACGAACTAAATTACTTCCATAAATAATAAAAGAAAATCAGTACGTTTTCCGATGTGCAAATATTACAGAAACATGTTCGTCGATATAGTTCTCCTATTTTGGCATAGTCTGCCAAGTGAGCTGATGAGTCTATTAGGTGCTGAAAGTTAACTCCTTGATCGGCAGGGAACCCGCCGATGAGCTGATAATGCATGACAGTACATTAAGTTGACAGAAAGTAACATTGACGACGGGAGACCACCGTCAATGGTTCGCCCAACCTTGATGGGTAACCACCAATCGGGCTCCTGATCAGCGGGTGGCCACTGACCAAGGCATCGACGGAGCAGATGGCTACTCAGCCGATAGCCGTCAAGCAGATGGCTACTTGACGACGAGCTCATCAGGCAGATGGCTACTTGATGAGTTTGTCATATAAATACGTGGGCACTTACATGACAGTTAACAGCGAGCTACTTGCTGATATGAGTGGTATCGCTCGAGTCAGTGTCAGCTGACGGCGGAAGACGGCGGCGGCGGCGGCGGCGGCTGACTGTGAGCGGCGGCGGCGGCAGGCCTTCAGGCTGTCAGGGATCACTGGTGGCTGAGGAGGGACAGACTGATATCGAGGAGTTGGCGGGCTGATAACTTGACAGAAAACAGCTGTTAACTGCCTGCTATCAAGGGGTTTCGCTCGAGACAGCGCCTGGACAGCGAAAGCAGCGGCGGCGGCGGCTTAGTATCGACGGCGGCGGCTTATTTTTAGCGGCGGCGGCGGCGGACCTTGGGCGGCGGCGGAAGATTTTGGGCGGCGGCGGCGGCAAGACTTCAGGCTGTCGAGGGTAGCTGGTGGCTGAGGAGTGACGGTTGATATCAGGGGTTCTACAGGGTGTTTGCTGAAAAAGAAGCAGCGGAGCGCTGGACTTCCGGAGAGGCGTTGAGCCGATCAGTGTTAGACTGAGATTTTGTAGATTGAGTTGTGTTGTGTGTCCTGCGCGACTGACAGTATCAAGGTATTTATAGCTGCTGGATCTGTAGAGCTGATGGCCAGAAACTGATGCCTTGACAGCCACTTTCCCACTTTCTCCACTACTTGAAAAACCTTCCACTACTTCCACTACTTTGATGGTAGTTCTTTTGTTGCTGAAAATTAATGTTAGTGGATATTTGGAGAAGAAGAGACGTTGTGTTTGAAATTGAATTAATGATAACTAATTAAGAGATTTTTAAGGACTTAGTGTTTTAAGCCAACTACTTAGCTTAATCCTTATCCCTTAATTAACTAATCATTAATTAAATAACAAAGCAACAAGTGGGGCCAAAAATGGAGAGTGGCCGATCTGGGGTGGGCCATGGCCGATTTGGGCCGCTCGGGCCATGGTTGGTCGTGGGTCGAGCCCTGTTGTCTCACAATTTATCCAATTAATTACCCCTTTAAACAATTAATGGCCTTTATTTATAAAAATAGGCCAATTAATTAGACTTGGCCCAATTAACCTTAATTAATCAGTCCATAATCTTTATTAGCCAAAGCCATCAAGTGGGTCGAGCCTGTTTATAATTAATCATTATTCGGCTTTAATTAGTAATTAATTAACTTTAGCCTATTAATTAATTTTATCAATTAATTAATATATTTTTGGCCCAAATGTTAATTAATTGCGAAATTGGGTCGAGCTTCGGAATTGGGCTCATAGCCAACCCATTGGTTCGATCGGATCCATTTTCGGTCCAAATTGGGTTCGATTTGGTCTGATCTGTTTCGGAGTGACTTAATTCGGCCCATATGCCATTTTTGGCTTGTTATATCGAGCCGTCGTTCCTCGATTTATGGAGGGTGATTTTTTTGGTACAAACAGAAATTTAAGCATATAGTAGTAAAATTATATCACATTTCTAATATTAAAATCTCATCAAGATCTACCACATTAATCTATGTATTCTCAACTATACTTCTCCTATAACAATCAAACTCGGTCTGATTATGGATGCTTTATTTGTATTTGTCCATTATTGAAATATTTATTTAATTGGATTTGAATAACCATATGGGATGTTATATAAAAAATTATTTGGGCTGGATCGAATAACTATTTTGATTCAATTTATTATTTAACAACATCTAATATCAGTATGTCCATCCAATATTTATGACCCATTTATGGAATTTGAATTGCAATAAGTAAAAACTTATCTACCGATGGTCCAAAATGATAAAGAGGCGCGACCTAGAGTCTTAGGTCACCAAAGCTAAAAGGCCCTCTTAAAGGCCCAAATAATTGTAACTGATGGGCCTCAAGATTTTTATATAGCATAGAAACTAGCTTATTCCCGTGCTATACACAAAATTAAATAAATATATTATTCTTAACAATGCGCCCATTAGGGTCTGTTTGTTTGTCATCTCTGGAAAAATATTCGTATTTGAAAAAACTGGAAAAGCGAGATAAATATCATTTCTATATTTTAAAATAAATTTATCCTCTCTCAAGTTTCACAAACTACTCTTCCAAAAGTCAAATAAACAATAATTGTATTATTTCTAAAAAAAATCTATACAAACTCGACTTTAATTTGACATAAAGTAATCATTTCTTATATAACTTATCTCGCTCAAATAAACATGATTTGATATAAAGTCTTACACAACTTACATTGTACACCTACAACCTGAATTCTTCCACAAAAAACTACATCCACATTTATTTCCAAACTACTCTCCCGAAATTCAAACAAACATCATTACGCAAATCAAGATCATTTCACAAGTTCTCACCACTCTTACTAACTACTTTTCCAAATATCAAACAAACAGGCCCAGAGATTTTATCGGACTCATCGTGTCAAGAGCCTGAATTAAAACATGAATTAATATAAGGGCTAGCGATATTGCCAGAGCAACAAATGTTGCTGCCAGAGCAAGTTTTTAAAGATTTCAATCTTACCCTTAATGGTCAAACATATTAATTACATAGGCAATTATTATTGAAAAAGTTATCTTTCTTCATTAATATATATGTATATTTATTTCATTTTCAGTGCTTACCATTATCATCATACAATTATGAAATTCATTTTCTTCTAGCTTTTTATTTGTAATCTTTTCCGTGAACTAACTGAATGAGTAAAAAAAAAAAAAAAAATTATGAACACTTATGTCATTTTCAATTATATATATGAAATTTGCCATTTATCAAAAAACAATTATGCCAATTTGTCTTTATATCCATTAGTTTTCATGTGTAACAAATTATTTTGCATTTGTGGTATGAGATAATGATTCGGATCATAAATCAAATTTCATTTCAAGTTATGTTTCGGTCAGCCAAATATTTAAAAAAAAATCGATTTTTTCCGTAAACTTTAAGAAAATACGAAATTAAGAAAAATAAGATAATCAAAAGACAAACAAAAAGTTTTGAAATTTCAAAATTTCATTCCATTGATTCAAAAACGAAAACATTTCAATGTTTTCAATGGATACGATGAAATTTTAATCCATGATTTCAATATGACAAAGATTCTAAGATCGTATGTGGAATTTCTGTTAATTATGTTTTAATTGCATATAACTGAAATAATATTGAAAAAGAATATATATATATATATATATATATATATATATATGAGATTTTTTTCTAAATTCCGCTTTTTATTTTTTTATTTTTTATAATTAAAGTTTGATTTAATATTGCGAGATATAATTAATGGATTCAATCACTACAAATACGATATAACTAATTCTATCACAATTGCTCATTTTCGACTACAAAGGCTTTAAATACCCAAAAAAAAAAGATTAACATATTTTCTTGATTACAACTAGAGTCTATTTTCACATAATTTGGATAAGTAAAAGTAAAAAAAAAATTGTAATTAAGTTTAAAAAAAATTAGAAGAATAAGTTTCTTAGTTAAAAATACATAAGGTAGCAAGGTAGGTATTAAAAAAGTAAATAAAGAAGAGGTGTATTTATGAAGAAAGAGAGCAACATATTTTCTCAATTAATGACTGTGCAATAAATATGTTTTGAACATGAATGACATATTATGAAGTTCATTAAAATTGCTCTGGCAATATCACTAGCCTAATATAAGTTATAACACTAATTTTATAATAATTATATTGACTTAATGGTTATGTCACCAATTATGGTAGTTTTTAGAGTTAACGACAGTACCAAATATGGAACGATTTGTTAAATTATGGTATCAAATATATTGATATGTATTTATTTGATATCAGAAAAAGAATTTGACAAAAAGCTCGATACCAAAAATATAATTCTCCTCGGTGTAATGTGAATTTTTACTTTATGGAATTTAAAAAGTAATTATATTTTTATTTGGAAAGAAAATTGAAAACATCCTTTTCTTTTTTGAAAAAAATAAGAAACCAGAAAAGAAGGATGATTTCGAGATTGCTGCAAAAAATGTGTCCCAAAAAAAATCAGTTTGTCTGTTAATTTCTAGAAAGTTGAAACCGTTTGTAGAGAAAATAATCAAATTGTTTGAACGTTGTTGAGCATTTTGTCGGGAAAGCAAGTTAATGGACTGTCCGTAAATTTGGTTGGAGACGTATGAGTCGACCCCGAACTCAATCGGATCCTAGCCGGACTTAAACCAAATTAATAATTATAATTCTCTTTTTCTTTTTTATATTTCCTTTTATCTTCTTGGGTTGAGTTGACCTTGAATTCAATAGACAGTGTCAAACTTGATTCCAAATCAATAGCATGTCAAGTTGATACTTGATACATTAAACAAATCCATGGCCGTTGTTACGAGTAAAATACAAAACACCCCCTATATTTTTTAATTGATAGAAAACCACTTCTATTATTTTTATTTCAAAAACTCAATTTGATGAAAAACCAAAACCTTTACTTCTCCCGTGGCGTAGTGTGGTTCGATTTTTTTAATTGGGAATATTCTTCATGATATGCAGGAGAAGTGACAATTATACAACTGTATATTATTGTCCCTTTTTGGGTGTTACAAATTAAAAAGTAGCCACAAAAGAAAATGTCGTTATTTATCTTACAAGTGTTTTACAACAAAATTTGTTTCGTAGCATCATAGAATATGCATCATCAAAATTAGATATTTCAAAATTTATAATTATCTCACTTTAATTTTAAATCTGAAGAATTTATTGTATGATTAGTTCTTCTATCACATTTTAATTAACTTCAATCGTTACACAATTATAAAGGAAAATGACAATAATAACTTCATTTGTTATTTTTTTTCCTTTGAAATCTCATTTCCCATATCCATTTAAAAGTTGGCTATATAACCCTCATATATACATGAAAAATTGGCAATAAACCAAGTCTACTTCAAACAATAATGCAGAAAACCCCCTCAGTTAGTTATAAATATTTACTTTATTATATGGATGCAGTGAACTAATTTAATTGTAATATACGAAGGTTTTTGCATATGATGCAAGGATACTTCAAAATTCTACATGATGAAGTATCATCTACTCATCAGATACTCAAATTTTACATTTTATATATCTCATATGAATTGGAAAACAAAAATAATTTCATCTTATAAAATATTGGGCAATCCTCAATTCACAAATTAACTTTTGAGATCGATGTGTTAGGCTCAAGCCACGACCATGTGGTGGATTATAATATGATATCAGAGTCTTAGGCTAATGTGGGTCACCTTCTTTTGTGGTGGATTCCTCCTTGCTCGCATGATGAGATTTATTCTTCACTTACACGGTCTGGCAAATTCGCGCGTTGGGCTTTACCCACATATCGTAAATTCGCAATGTTTAGCTTTATATAATTTCACGTGATCTGTTTGCTCTACCCACATATTCGATCCGTCCACACATGAAGGGAAGTGTTGAGACAAAATGTCCCACGTGGATTGAAAACCAATAATAAGTTCACATTATAAGGTATTGAGCAATCTTCAACTCACAAGCTAACTTTTGAGATGAGTTTGATCCAGTTCATGAATGGACTTAACTCAATCCATGTGATAAATTCTAATATATATGACTAGTTTTTTTTTTTCTTCTACTTAATAAAACCCAATCTTACAGTTTTTTCTTTCTAATGAGTAAATGTTTAGTCACATATTTAAAACTGTAAATCTTAATTAATGCATCTGACAACAAAAAATTAGATACGACATTTAGAATTTGCATACAAGTTAACTAAATATAAAGATAATTGAACTTACATCTTTCATTTACGTACGTCGAAATTAATATTAAAACCAACTTTCAGTGAGTCGACCCGACTTAACTTTAATCGAACTTTTGTTAAACACCAATCTTCTATTCTTCAAGCAACAACAAGAGTGTCGACCCATTCTGTTTTGGTTCGGGCCGAACCTGACCTATCCACTTGCATCCTTAATGCTTTCATGATATATTTTCCTCGTGGTCAATTTTTAAACATTGTAATCTATCATTAAAAAAAAAGGAAAAACTTTGTAATTTACCCCTTACATGATGGAATTTTAACAAGAAGCTAATGGCCTTGTCTAATAATTTGTCGAATCACATGATTGTGTCTTCTCTCAATAATGGATATTTGGTACTTTTATGGGTAAGGAAAATTCTTTTCCAAATCTGGTTTGGCCAAATTTATTCAATCATCAAGCAAGTGTATTGCATTTGCTTTGTGATTGGTCACTCTACTAGGAGTTACATCAAATTCCAAAACAAGTGTATTGCACTTGCCTTATAGTTGCTTTAGGTTCGGCCAAACCCGGTGTGGGTAAGAATTTCCTCTATGTGTAAATAGATCTTTTATTAATGGCTGGTAATATTGCCAAAACACAAATTGTTGTTGTCAGAGCAATAATCAATTATTTCAGCCATCAAATTAATGTCAACAACCTCTTGCCATCAAAGATAGGGTCAATTCTTCTTGACCCCAAATTTTGGTGGGAAACTTTTCACACTCCAATGGCTACTTTGAGACTCAACAACGATAAAAAAAATTTGAAAAAGATCCGTTGTAAATTTTTTGCATAAATTAAACATCACTTTCAACAAAAAAATTACACTTACAAATATAGATCTGAATTAAAAAAAATACAGAAAATTAAAACGAAAAGAGAAAAAAAAGTTACAAAGATTCAAATCTGAAATCGAAAAGAGACAGAAGAATAAAATGTAAAAAATTATATGGATAAGAAATATGATCATATACCGTGATATTTGAATTCAAAGCGATACGTGGCATCGAAAAATCTTATCATGATATAATATAAAAAGTCAGCAAAATATAATATTTGTAATTTACACTTTAGTCTTGTTTTTATATTTGATTGCATTTTTAAATGGATTTAATTTTGTTTTAGTATCAATTTGACTTAATTTTAATTGTGTTTAAAAGTTGATGTTCCATTTTGATGGTTGTGCATTGGAATAAAAAAACATTTGCAGGGCCCCAAAACACTGTAGAAGTCCTCAAATGAGTATTTAATTACCCACTTTGATGACTTAGGATTGGAGATGCCCGCCCTAAACATAATTAATTGGGACAGTCCAAACGGTTGACTAACTAGTTATGTCATTTTGGGTTTTTTGCACTTTGCACCATCGAAATATGGGAAATAGACACTTTGCACCCCGGAAACTTAGATCTAGCACTTTGCACCCTCAAAATATGAAAAATATAGCACTTTGCACCCTCTTTTATTTCCAAGCAAAAATTCAAGGGCGAAATAGGTAATTCAATAGTATTGGCACTTTGTACCCTCAAAACTTGAGAATTTCTCACTTTGTACCTCCAAAATAGAATTAACACTTAACACCCTCTAACTAAGAACAAATATACAACTTTCACCCCCGAAACACAATAAATGGGCAATTTGCACCCCAAAATATAAAATTAACACTTAACACCCTCAAATTAAAAAAACTCAAACCCCTCATTTTTTTCGTCAAAGTTGACTATTGGAGTGAAAAAGATCTAGCAAAATAGGTAATTCATTGTTTTTCCTTAAATTTTGCAAAATACAATTATAAATATTCGAATACTCATTTCTATCTCCATCTTTTTTTTCAACAATATAACCATAAATAACTAAATAAAGTACAAGTAAAGTTCTCGAAGATTCTCGAAGACTCATTGTCTACTTCAGAATATCAAAGACCCATAAATTATTACCTATTTTGATTAAATTTTTTTCACCTTAATGGTCATCTTTGCCGGAAAAAACGAGGGGTTTGAGTTTTTTTTTTTTTTAATTTGAGGGTGTTAAGTGTTAATTTTGTGTTTTGGGGTGCAAAGTGTTCATTTATTGTGTTACGGGGGTGCAAGTTGTTGATTTGTTCTTAATTAGGGAGTGTTAAGTGCTAATATTATTTTGGGGGTGCAAAGTGCCAAAGATTTACAATAGAATTACCTATTTTGCCCTTGAGTTTTTGCTTGAAAATAAAAGAGGGTGCAAAGTGCTGTATTTTTCATATTTTGAGGGTGCAAAGTGCTAAATCTAAGTTTCGGGAGTGCAAAGTGCCTATTTCCCATATTTCGAGGGTGCAAAGTGCAAAAAACCCTGTCATTTTCAAAATGTTCCTTCACGGCCTAATTTTCCTTCTCTTTTCGCATATATATATCCCCTGTCCCTGTAACCTCATTCTCCATTTCATCTTCATACAAATTCTCAAATTCTACTTACATTGAAAAATAATTGAACCCATCTCCTTGGGTTCTTGTACAAGTTCTTGATAAGTGTGTCAATTATTAAACATTTTCTAACGAAATTAGAGGGTCTTTATACTTTTTGTTTAGACTAGAAACTAACTAATTAATTACGTTATAATAATTTTTCATCATATTATTGTCCTAATGACATTCTACACAATTTTTTGATTAAGTAACTTTAATTGATATTTGTTACCAAAAAATTAAAGTTGAGATTATAAATACCCAAAATCAAGACTTAAAAATTGGAAACGAACTATAGTTACTAAGTATTTTCATAGCGATTCGAACTAGGTACGAGATTTTCAGCACTAGCAATGCACTGTTATAAAGCTGTATCTTAAAAATGAGAAATTCACATGAAAAATAAACTAAATTTGATCAGAAATTGTTTGTTAAAGCAGTGGCTTATTTTTCATGTGTTCCTTCCACATATACATGCACAGATTGTAACTATTATTAGTTGAAAGTGCTAGCATTTTTCTTAATTACTTCCTCTTCATCAGAAGAAATTTGGTATATTAGCTAAAATGTTTTAACATTTATTAGAACGTCACAAATTAACGTTTCTTGCAATTTTTTTGTTTTAGATGTCCAAGGAGATGGGTTCGTTGCAAAGTTTATTACGTTCGAGAACAATGGCGGAGATGGTTCGAGTGATTCTCAAGCCGTGGCTCTCTTGAGCACCTCAGATCACTCGGCCTTTTATAAGTGCACTTTTTTGGGATACCAGGACACTCTCTATGCAAAAAAAGGTTCACAATTTTACAGAGAGTGCAATATATACGGCATGGTGGATTTCATCTTCGGGGCAGCAGCATCCGTATTCCAGTCGTGCAACTTGTACTCCCGTCTGCCTAGATTGAGCACATTTACCGCACAGAACAAGGATGAATTTAATCTCGATCTGGATTTATGCTCCAAAATTGCACCTTGACAGTGGCACCAGGATTGGAGCTACAAAAATCTGGATTCGAAGCCTATTTGGGTCGACCGTGATCCAATTACTCCACGGTGATTGTCATGGAGTCTTATTTAGATAGCAGCATCCCTCAAGCTGGATGGCTGTCGTGGGAAGGGAGAACCACCAATGCCTTGTGTACCGAGAGTTTGGGAATCGTGGTCCAGGTGCACCGACTAGCGGAAGAGTCGGTTGGCAAGGATACAAGGCGGTAACTCTTCCCAATGAGCTGCTAAATTACACCGTCGGAGTATTTATCGATCATACAGATTGGCTTAGCCATACTGGTATCACGAACACTAGGGGGTTTATATATGAGTAGAGAATTTGTAATTATTGTCCGGTATTATGTAAGTTAGCATGATATATATTGTAATTCGTACGTGTAATTGAACACATAAAGATTATTTTCCGACTCAGGTTTCACCTTTGATTGAAATGTGCATATATGCCATTGTATCTTGATATGGAGTTGAATATATATGTTTTTGGAGTCCATTTTAGTATGAAAATGAATTATATCTGTTGGTTTGGGATCATTATTAGCTGTTGATTCCATTTGGGAAATTAATTATTCATTTGCTAAGTATTAAGATTGAAGGTTTTGTTTCCATTTGCCATCCAAATTACTTGACATATTTTAAATCCTTCTGCAGCACAATGGAACAATATGTCTTAGAACAGTTGATTGATTAAAGACACTTTCTTTGATGCTCTGTTCATGTCTTAGACTCGACTGTATCGAAATTATTACAAGACTAGTAGTGTATTACACTTATCTTGCAGTTGGATATATGCGACCAAACTTGTACTAGAATTCGCACAACGATTTCTGAAATCTTTGGTTGCACCTCTAATTAATCCAAAGGTACTCTTCTACTTAAACTACAAGGAGATACACGTTGAAGCAGTGTTTAACTAATTTTTTTAATCAAATTAGAAAAGTGCACGTATTTTGCACGTGATTAACTAATTTCTTCTAGTCAAATTAACGAGATGGAGGAGAATGATGTCACGATGATCATGTCACTAATACCAGTTTTAACTATATATGTAGTGTTGTTGTTTTTTTTCTTCTCTTGTATTTTATATTTAGTAACCCATCTTTTTTCTCCAGATTAACGAGATGGAGGAGAATGATGTCACAATGATCATGTCACTAATACCAGTTTTAACTATATATGTAGTGCTGTTGTTTTTTTCTTCTCTTGTATTTTATATTTAGTAACCCATCTTTTTTCTCCAGATTAACGAGATGGAGGAGAATGATGTCACAATGATCATGTCACTAATACCAGTTTTAACTATATATGTAGTGCTGTTGTTTTTTTCTTCTCTTGTATTTTATATTTAGTAACCCATCTTTTTTCTCTAGATTAACGAGATGGAGGAGAATGATGATTGAGAATGGAAATAAAAAGATCTCGTTACCCCCAAATTTGATAATGGTAACTCTTCCCAATGAGCTGCTAAATTACACAGTCGGAGTATTTATCGATCCCACGGATTGGCTTAGCCATACTGGTATCCCGAACACTAGGAGATTTATATATAAGTAGAGAATTTGTAATTATTGCCCGGTATTATGTAAGTTAGCATGATATGTATTGTAATTCGTACGTGTAATTGAACACATAATGATTATTTTCCGACTCAGGTTTCGCGTTTGATTGAAATGTGCATGCCATTGTATCTTGATATGGAGTTGAATATATATGTCTTTGGAGTCCATTTTAGTATGGAAAATGAATTATATCTGTTGGTTTGGGATCATTATTAGTTGTTGATTCCTTTTGGGAAATTAATTATTCATTTGCTAAGTATTAAGATTGAAGGTTTTGTTTCCATTTGCATGCTAATTTTCTGTTGAGTGCCATCCAGATTACTTGACATATTTTAAATCCTTCTGCAGGACAATGGAACAATATGTCTTAGAACAATTGATTGACTAAAGACACTTTCTTTGATGCTCTGTTCATGTCTTAGACTCGACTGTATCCAAATTATTACAAGACTAGTAGTGTATTGCACTTATCTTGTAGTTGGATATATGCGACCAAACTTGTACTAGAATTCGGACAACGATTTCTGAAATCTTTGGTTGCATCTCTAAATAAACCAAAGGTACTCCTCTACTTAAACTACAAGAAGATACACGTTGAAGCAGTGTTTAACTAATTTTTTTTAATCAAATTAGAAAAGTGCACGTATTTTGCACGTGATTAACTAATTTCTTTTAGTCAAATTAACGAGATGGAGAAGAATGATGTCACAATGATTGTAACATCCCAATCCCACATTGATTGTGGATGAATTGTTTGAATGGTTAATAAAGACTTGACCAACTTCTACTTGTCAACATGGGCTTAATCATTTTGGGCTAGTGGACTAGAGCCTAACAATGTTGACAAGGCCAGAAGTGGATCAAGGTCTTTACAAATGGTATCAGAGCCGACTTCGTGGTATTATCCATGAGGGCGGTCTTGGGCTATTGATCTGGACTCGACGAGGACGTCGAGTATTTGAGTTGGGGAGATTGTAACATCCCAATCCCACATTGATTGTGGATGAATTGTTTGAATGGTTAATAAAGACTTGACCAACTTCTACTTGTCAACATGGGCTTAAGCATTTTGGGCTAGTGGACTAGAGCCTAACAATGTTGACAAGGCCAGAAGTGGATCAAGGTCTTTACAATGATCATGTCACTAATACCAGTTTTAACTATATATTTAGTGCTGTAGTTTTTTTCTTCTCTTGTATTTTATATTTAGTAACCCATCTTTTTTCTTCATATTAACGAGATGGAGGAGAATGATGTCATAATGATCATGTCACTAATACCAGTTTTAACTATATATGTGGTGCTGTTGTTTTTTTCTTCTCTTGTATTTTATATTTAGTAACCCATCTTTTTTCTCCAGATTAACGAGATGGAGGAGAATGATGTCACACTGATCATGTCACTAATACCAGTTTTAACTATATATGTAGTGTTGTTTTTTTCTTCTCTTGTATTTTATATTTAGTAATTCATCTTTTTTCTCCAGATTAACGAGATGGAGGAGAATGATGTCACAATGATCATGTCACTAATACCAGTTTTAACTATATATGTAGTGATGTTTTTTTTCTTCTCTTGTATTTTATATTTAGTAACCCATCTTTTTTCTCCAGATTAACGAGATGGAGGAGAATGATGATTGAGAATGGAAATAAAAAGACCTCGTTACCTCCAAATTTGATAATGGTAACTCTTCCCAATGAGCTGCTAAATTACATCGTCGGAGTATTTATCGATCATACGGATTGGCTTAGCCATAATGGTATCCCGAACACTAGGGGGTTTATATATGAGTAGAGAATTTGTAATTATTGCCCGGTATTATGTAAGTTAGCATGGTATGTAGTGTAATTCGTACGTGTAATTGAACACATAATGATTATTTTCCGACTCAAGTTTCGCGTTTGATTGAAATGTGCATGCTATTGTATCTTGATATGGAGTTGAATATATATGTTTTTGGAGTCCATTTTAGTATGGAAAATGAATTATATATGTTGGTTTGGGATCATTATTAGCTGTTGATTCCTTTTGGAAAATTACTTACTCATTTGCTAGGTATTTTTTTTTTTTGAGAAGATGAATACATTGTTACATCAATCACTATATCGAATCGAAACTATTACAATGATATCAGAGCGAACTAATTACTAGTATTAAACTAGAGAAATGCTAGTATGAAACTAGAGAAAATACCCACATTCGTGGGAGTTGAACCCATGACCTCATGGTCATGGAGCCTCATCCTTAACCACTTGGCTAAGGCCTCATCGGCACTCATTTGCTAGGTATTAAGATTGAAGGTTTGTTTCCATTTGCATGCTAATTTTCTGTTGAGTGCCATCCAGATTATTTGACATATTTTAAATCCTTCTGCAACAGTGCATCACAATGGAACAATATGTCCTAGAACAGTTGATTGATTAAAAGCACTTTTTTATGCTCTGCTCATGTCTTAGATTCGACTGTATCCAAATTATTACAAGACTAGTAGTGTATTACACTTATGTTGCAGTTGAATATATGAGATCAAATTGAACCTGTACTAGAATTCGCACAACGATTTCTGAAATCTTTGGTTGCACCTCTAACTAAACCAAAGGTTTCTTTTGATCAAATTAGAAAAATGCACGTGTTTTGCACGTGATTAATTAATTTATTTTAGTCAAATTAGAAAAATGCACGTACTTTGCACATAATTAACTGATTTCTTTTAATCAAATTAGAAAAGTGCATGTGCTTTGCACATGATTAACTAATTTCTTATGTTAGTTGAATCATATCATCATTTTTAATCATACTATAGTCTAAATGACATACCACATAATTTATTTGATTAAATCGTTTTAATTATTACTATTTTGTTCCAAAAATTTAAAGTTGTTATTATAAATATCTAAAATTGACCCTTGAAAATAAAAAATAAACTATAAATACTAAGTATTTCTAATACAAAACTACATGTCTACAAAACTATTATTCTAAAACAACCATTTGAGCTAATGAATAATATCATTCATTTTCTTCTTTGACTTTGATATTTTCATCTAAACCAGTTTGTGTTATTTTAATTAGTTCTTTCACCAATTTCACCGACTTTTATTTGTGGTTTATTACATTCGTTAATTAATTAACTTATTTTCTCCTGTTTAACCAAATTTAGGTCGATTTTACTCATTCCTTTGCTGATTTATTCTATTTTCTCTACTATTTCACCTTTCTTTTTGGTCATTTTATCTCATCTTTTTATTCTTGTTCTTTGTCAATTTTACCAGTTTTTGGTATCAATGTCATAAAATATTTTACCGGTTTTCTTCAATTTTTTTTTTATAACTTTCGAAGAGAGATCAACACGAAAAGGCCGATAAAACAGACTAAAAAAAGATAAACAATCATCCAACCAATTTGACGCTCTCCGATACTGCTAGGATTATTGCCTAAAATATTTGCTCCACTCAAATGTTTTCTTGTTCATTCCCAATAAACAGGGGCAGACCTAGACCATTTATGTGTGTGTGTGTGGGGGGGGGGGGGGGGAAGTGGGGATTTTTTTTTAAATAGTAAACTCGATATTTTTTCAGTATTTTGTCAAAATGATACAAAAAGAAAAAATTAAATTAAGATAAACTAATTAACATAATAATTTCGTCGAACAAAAGGTAAAAAATATAATAGCAAATTTTTTGAAGAATATGAATTCTTAAACATTCAATATTACAATCCAATTTGACAAAAAAAATAAAAAAAATATTATTGCTTACACAAAATATGAAAATGTCGAATGCATCCTTAAAATAAAAAGGTAAAGTCGTATTTGAAGCTTGTGTAAATGAAAAAATTGTATGATTAATTTCAATTTATCGTATACTATATATTTATACAGTATTGAATAATTGTGCATAACCAAAATTATACTACTTATGTATGAATAATGAAAATTAGATTCATTATTAGATAGTTAATATCATGTCAACAATAATTTAAAGTTATTTGACCATATCATATCTCAAATAAATTGATAGTATATCATAATTATCTAGAGAAAAGAAAAAGAAAAAAAAAACCCTATTCCACGAAGCTAATGTTGATTAATGGAAAGTTAAAAAGATATTGGAAGAAAATTGCTCTGTAAAAATGTTTAGAAAATTGCTCTATAAAACCAACTTTTGCACATTCATCCCTAAAAGAAATTCGTAGGAGATGTATCCCTCTTATTAATGTAGTATTTAACTAATTCATTTTTTTACTATAATACGACGGAGACGAACTGACGTGCAAAGCACGTGCATTACTTGGAGTGGCATTTTCGTCCCTTCACTTAAAGTTATAATTATAATGGTTCATTTTTATCCTTTTTAAACATGTTTTGCAACATTGGAAGTCCGTATGAATTTTAAAACATATTATTGCATTTTTTTTGCCAACTATAACATGGTGAAAACGGTCTCACGTAGTCACGTGCATTACTTGGAGGACATTTTCATCCTTTCACCTAAAATTATAATTATAATGATTCATTTTGATCCCTCTTAAACATATTTTGTAACCATTGAAGTTCCTATTAATTTTAAAACATATTATTGTGTTTATCCAAAAAAACTATGAATTGGACAATTTGAAAAAATTTAAAATTGACAAATACATATTTACCCCCAAAAATTCAGTATAATACTACCTCCATTCCATATTTTGTTCTCTTTTGTCCAGTTGACCAGTCAACTCGACTAAATTTTCAAAATTATAATAAATAATATAACTAGTTTAGTTCAATAATAATTTGATAATATCATATGAAATAACATAAATTATTATTTAGAAGGTTTAAAACACAATAAATGTAAGAAATTCAACTTGAAAAATCACTTATGAAATTGAAAAGTTTGACTCCTTACTGTAGCTAATGGAGAAAAAATTATGGGACAAAGGAAGTATAACTATAGATGTATTTCTGACTTAAATATGTAGTACAATATAACTAGATAATTTAAAATTTTACTATAAAATATTATAAATAAATCTTATTTACATATTATTAAATCAAGTTTTTATAAACATTCGTATTTATTAAAATCAAATCAATTTACACAAGGGTGGGGTTGTGTGTGTGCATTTTTAATTTTTTTCCATTTCTTATAAATAAATTGAAATTTATGAAAGCTTATAAGAGGCTAATACACCTTATCAAAATTAACCTCAAATGTAAAACAAATTCCATATTTTCAAGCACATAATGCTAGGTCGGGTCATTATTAGTTATATTATATTTATTCAAACTTTAGCAATTACACAATTTTATCTAAATTTTTTGGGGATCAATTCTTCATAGTCTTTAGGGATATAAATATGTAATAATTTATTTTTAAATTCATATGGACTTATGGTGTTACACAATATGTTTAAGAGGAATCAAAATGAACCACTACAATTATAATTATAATTGTAGGTGAAGGGATGAAAATATCCTCCAAGTAATGTATGCATGTGTGCACGTAAGGGCATCTCCATCGTGTAATAGCCAGAAAATGAATTGGTGAAACATTACATTGATAAGAGGGATGCATCTGCTATGAATTTTTTTTTAAAGGACGAATATGCAAAAGTTGGTCCATACGGAAGACGAAAAAGTGATTCGCTCTATATGAAATAAGTTGTGTAAAAATATGTTACTTTAAGCTAACTCAAATTAGAGTTTGTGTAGATTTTTTTAGGGCTAAATAAGAAAAAATGTTGTTTGTTTGACTTTTAGAAAAATTAAGAGAGAATGAGAGAGAATAATTAATTTATTTCTAAAATCAGTTATATTGATTGTCTCACTTTTGGAAGCCCGAAAACGTGACAAACATTGCCAATAAATCTCCTCTCATATTTATGGAATAGTAAATTATCACTACTGACCATTTCTATGCAGATTAAAATCTCTCATTATTTTTTATAAGCTATCAATATTTATTGGGCGCCAAACAATTGACATAGCATGTCCAAGTTGTATGACGCAGAAGGGACCATAAAAATAAAACTCATAAAACAAACATGATTGGTTTTATATTGTGTATTTCATTTAATTATACAACTTATAAAAAAATATGACAAGCTCCCAAAGTAAAAACATGTATGTAACGCATTTTATAAAATGGATAGAGAGAAAACCTAGCTACATTCTAAGTTAATGATATTTAAAGAATTAAAAATGTTTAAATACTTGATTGGCTCGTTAACTTTATAGGGAATGATAGAGAATAAAAATGAATTGTTCTAGAATTATATATTTTGCTCTCGCATAATTAGATACTTTGGAAAATTAACAAACTTCTAATTATTAGAGAGAAAATCATAAAAAGAAATCCGTTACACTCTAGAATGGGAAAATTATATATTCTAGTCCAAATCGTACCCTATCAAAATCGATCAAATTGGGAAAGATATATTTGAAAGGGTAAATACCACTTTTGGTCCCTCTTATCATTAATTTTTTACAGAGTGGTCCCTTTTATGTTTTTTTTTCCACTCTAGTCCCTACTATGAATTATTTGTTTCACTTTAGTCACTACTATGAATTATGTGTTTCACTTTAGTCCTTATCAGGTGGTTCCGATAACGCGTAACATGCATATGATTATTTTTTAGGGCATTTTCGGCCGTTCACTATTGAGACTATTTGAGATATTGTTTAATTGGTGAGCAATTTTGGTGTTTGAAAAAGATTTTAGGAAAAACTTTAGTTTGGAACGAAATGTACGATTAAGTTCGATTGGAATGAAAGCCTAGTTTGAAAATTTAGTTTTTTTTTAAATAATTAGAAAGACGAAAATATCCATGTTAGTTTACTTGAAATGACAAAATTGCCCTCATGAGCATATCACATGTTATCGGAATCGCCTTGGACCACTTGATAAGGACTAAAGTGAAACAAATAATTCATAGTAGGGACTAAAGTGGAAAAAAAATCATAAGAGGGACCACTCTGTAAAAAGTTAATGATAAGAGGGACCAAAAGTGGTGTTTACCCTATTTGAAATATAATTCGCAATTTTCAATCATATTAGAAATATGAGTTGCAGTGTTAAAAAGATATATTTAATAATATAATTTCACTCGTCTCGACACATTTTTTTTCCCGTCAATATTTGGATGAAATTGTCATAACTCCTTCGTTACAAGACTAAATTATGTGTTCTTTAAGATTTCTAATGGTTCAAGTTTTGATTCATGAAACGCGATAAACAATCCTCAGAAAATAAACAGAGTTTTGGGATATTAATCAAAAGTAAATCATATCACATAATTTATAAGGAATCATGCCACAATAATTTTCAGGTATGATATAGGGCACATTATAAGCATGCCACTTTTACTGACTTAACGGTTGTTGACGGAGAAAAACAATGTGTCGAGGCAGGTGAAATTACGGTATTAAATGTGTTTTTTCAGAAAGCATGGTACTAAATATATAGAGTAGGTGAAAATTGATCAAAAAGCATGATATCAAATATAAGAAGTGGGTGAAAATTTGGTATGAAAACTGCAATTCTCTCTTTGAAATATATATAGTGGTCAGCTGTAACGTAAATTGTATTGAATTGGACTGTAAATAAAGATTCCGAACCCCATTCACAAGGAAATATGGTAGCTAAAATATATCAATAATTATAGGGTGAAGATATCAACAATTAGTTAATGAATTTACCATCAGTCCATCATATATATATTTAATATGAAATTAAAATGTAATCCCAAAAATAAAATTACAAATGTGGAACATATCATTATAGAGCTTCTACTTTGGTGCACGCATGAAGGCTACCAATTGCATGCATGGTTGATTTAGATTTCACTTAAAGTTGGTGGATTTTGACTTTACTTAAAGATCCTAACTTACTTATTGGGACATAGACATTTTGGGTCAAAGCAAATAAAATTTAATTACCAATATTAAAGAAAGTTTACCTTCCAAAGCTTACTCTTCATATATAGTTATTTTATTCTAGTTGTATATATATATACACAAGGTTGAGGCAGAATTGAACACACACGAAAAGCCACAGAGAAAAGCAAAAATGAAGAATCGAAAAACATCTTTTAGTCGTTTCTTGAGAATTTCTATAGTCTTATTAGTAATTAGTATTAAAATCGCGGCGGCGACGAAAAGGATTTTGCATGATTATGGTGATGCATTGTCAAAGAGTATACTTTTCTTTGAGGGCCAAAGGTCGGGTAAATTACCCTCTACACAAAGGTTAACTTGGAGGAAGGATTCTGCACTTCGTGATGGTTTCGACTATGGTGTAAGTTTGTTTTTCTTCGAAAAATTCTTACATAAACCAGGTTCATTATTACATAAATCAGGTTAATATATGAGATTTCTCTAATACCTTGTTATTCGAAATTCATGACACCATAAAATCATGTCTAACCTTGTTATTAGAGATTCATATATCACACTTTACACGAGGTCAATTATGACATAAATTGGGTCAAAGAAATTCATATACATTACTATTATGAATTTATCAAACCATAAATTGTGATGATGTCTAATACTTCCAAAATTGAATGTGGTATAAATTCTTGACTATATTTATGCAATCCTTATAAATCTGATTATGTAATCATTTTTCTTTTTCCTTTTCTTTCATTCTCGAATAATTATATCATATTGTATGATTTTGACTTAATAATAATGGCTAAAATTTCCTAAACTATGCTTAAATTTTACCAGTGATTTAAAAATAATAAGCAAAGTATTAAATAGGAGTGATTAATTAGGTTGCTCCTTGTAGGGCTTGGTCAATCTCCACCGTTATTGCTCTAGTCTATCATTTTTTTTTTTGGAATGTGATTTTACAATTGAGTAAAAATTAAATATATTCCCATTAAACACTTTTTATTTGAATGACGCAATTGGCGCGCAGTTTGGCACGTAAATTGAATAAAGAACCGGCGCGCGCGGGTCAATATAGACAATAAACATTTAAATAGTTTCTTTTTTAATCGTTAAACTCTTAAATAGGTTAAGCCTTTAATGTCTCTATTATTTTAGAGTCCTTGTTGATAAAGTTTTTTTATTTTTACCTTATTGTTTTATTTTTTATGAAGAAAAAAAAGAGTGAATAGCAGTTTTGGTCCTCTTTATGAGTCAAATTTCGCATTTTCGTTCCTTTTAAATTTTTTATAGCAGATTGACCCCTCTTATCAATGTAATGTATTACATTCGTCCCTTTTATAACACATGCTTCCCTCTTAAATTTTTTGTAGCAAATTCGTCCTTTTTATCAATATTGTGTAACACATTAGTACCTCTTAAATACAAAATACATCAACTTTCGTCCACTTTAGAAAATATTTTGAATTCAAGTGATGTATTTTGTATTTAAGAGGGACTAATGTGTTACACTACATTGATAAGAGGGACGAATTTTCTACAAAAAATTTAAGAGGGACGAATGTGATATACTATATTGATAAGAGGGACCAATCTGCTATAAAAATTTAAGAGGGACAAAAGTGCAAAAATTAATTCATAAGGGGGACCAAAAGCGCGATTTACTCGAAAAAAAATATATCAGATTGGATAAGGCTGGTCCATCCTCCACTTTGTCAACTTAAAGGGTCTACATGGATTAATATTAATCTGATTTCGCTTAATTTTGACTTGAAAATTTTGTTTAAATAGTTATAACAAAATTTTATAACACGATTGAATCGAATATGAATTTTGTGATTGTATATTATTAATAATTTGAGATAAAATTTGAATTGAACGTTAAGAAATTTAAGTCAAATACAAGTAAATTAAACTATTAAAGAGCATATAAATTTAATTAATATTTCCATAAAATTTACATTGCAACATATAGGTGGACTTAACAGGTGGCTACTACGACGCTGGTGACAATGTAAAGTTCAATTTCCCAATGGCATTCTCAACAACCGTACTGTCATGGGGAATTCTAGAATACGGCAAGTCCATTGGACCAATAAATCTGAAAGACGCGCTGGAGGCCATCCGTTGGTCGACGGATTACTTCCTCAAAGCTACAAGCATCAACGGCGTCGTTTTTGCTCAGGTTGGAGATCCGAATGGTGATCACAACTGTTGGCAACGGCCCGAAGACATGGACACTCCTCGAACAGTTTATGCGGTCACTGAAAAATCTCCCGGATCGGAAGTCTCGGCGGAGATCGCCGCGGCTCTGGCGGCGTCTTCAATGGTGTTCAAAGCTTTTGGAGATAGATCTTATGCTAAGGTGCTTTTGCAAAGGGCCTCTAAGGTAAATTTTGGTTCATATTAGTTCAATTCCGGTTGTTTATGTGATTGTTACACTTTCTGCGATCGAATTGGTGTTAAATGCAAAATCACTCGTCTAATCTTAAAAAAAATCCCCAATGTTACTTATATTTCTGGAAAAACTAGTGTTTCATTTGTTATCACACCATATCCAAACGCAATTTAATCATTAACTTTTTGTTAATATTTTTAAAGGACTTAGGATATTATCAATTGATTGATTAAACCGAGGGTTATTGTATAATAACAAAGTGTTTAATGTCTACTTAATTGTAAGGAGTATGAATGTCACTTACTATATGACTGTGAATGATATTTGCATATGCATACGCAGCAATCGAAGAACGCAAGGTGTGTAAATGACAATGAAAAGCGCAGGGGGTGTTATGTCATTTCACTTAATTTTGCAATTGATTGATATTAATACATACTTTGTAGTTGTTTGCTCTATCACGAATGTTATAGAGTTAAATTTGAGTTGGCTAGAAATTTTTCAATAAATAATGGGACAGATATTGAAATTTGCAGGTAATTCATGCATTGTTTTATTGTAAGCATGTTCTTTTTCTTTTTCTCGAAATTAACTTGTTATGTACCACCAGGTATTTGAATTTGCAGACAAGTATAGAGGATCTTACAACGATAGTATTGGGGCTGGAGTATGTCCTTTTTATTGTGATTTCAATGGATATCAGGTATCCTATGTTCAGATTTCTATTTCTCTTATATGTGTGTGTGTGTTTAAACAATATGTGCAACACTGTATTAGAAGAGACTGAGGAAGTAGAAAACAACTTTTACAGGATGAATTGCTATGGGCATCAGCTTGGCTACACAAAGCTACTCGAAGCCCTGTCTATTGGAACTACGTTTCACGAAACATGAAAAACTTTGAATCATTTATTGAAGGAAGCATGTTGGAATTCGGATGGGATGCTAAACATGCTGGTATTAATGTTCTTCTTTCCAAGGTATAATTTTCTTTTATTTCTTCGTAAAATTCAAGATGAAGATATTTCTCCCAATTCGTAACTCTATTGTAATTGATTTTCTTTGCAGTTTGTAGTAAATCAAAGCTTAGAATATACCACTCCTTTCCTCTCCAATGCTGACAAATTTGTGTGTAATGTAATGCCTGAATCTCCCTCCAAAAGTTGGGGTTATACTCCCGGTATATATCTCTTTCTCGATTTCCTTTGTCGTTATTATGCAGGAAATTCTAACCCCGACCTAGTTTGGCCAAACCCATCAAGCATAACAAGTGTATTTGTACATGTCTTGTGATTGATCATTCAACTAGAATTGTTATCCAATCACAAGGCAAGTGTACGAATACGATAGTTGCTATGTACATGTTTTGGGTTCAACCAAACTCATTCTGGGCTAGAATTACCACTTAATCGATCATAATGGTAGAAATTCACTGAGTTCTTGTCAGGTGGGCTTTTATTCAAACCTGGAATGTGTAACCTACAGCATACTTCTATGACATTTCTTCTATTAGCATACGCTCGGTATTTGAAAAATACTAATAGGGTAATTCAATGTGATCATGTGGTTATTACTCCAAAAAGACTGATCCATTTCACGAAAAGTCAGGTACATGAATCGAATTTCTGAATAAAAATGAATTTTTTATCAACTACATTTTGGGTATATTTCCAGTAATGTGACATTGGTATTTAAACAAATTAATGCAGGTGGATTATATATTAGGTGATAATCCAATGAAAATGTCATATATGGTGGGATATGGAAATAAATTTCCTCAAAGAGTACATCATAGGGGTTCTTCATTACCTTCAATAAGTACACATCCAGATCATATTGACTGCAAAGGAGGAACACCCTACTTCTTGAGCAATAGTCCAAATCCAAATCTGCTGATAGGAGCTGTGATTGGAGGTCCGAAAAGCGATGACTCTTTTGCTGATGATCGAATTGATGCCGGGCAATCGGAGCCAGCGACTTATGTAAATGCACCTCTAGTAGGTCTTTTGGCTTACTTCAAGGCTCGTTCATAACTATAGAGAAATATGACTTCTTTTCAACTCTTGAGATCTTACAGTTCATATATAACTAACTTGAAAAAATGGTACTTTGTGGAAAATATATTGTGCAGTCCTGGACACATTTGTAATGCAAACATCAAAAAAAGATAGTTTTTTTTTTAAATAAATTTTAGGTGCAATAACATTTTAATATCGATACTGGTGTTAGTTGTACATTTTTTGTACATTGTTTAGACCTGACTTAGTTTATTCCGTTTATTCCGAGGCGCATCAGTCATAGTTATATATGAATCTCTTCCGGTGGGAATTTATGAGTTCGCCAATTTGTGTGTACTAGTGTCTTTCACTCGATGAATCACCCGTGGTTGTTAGTGATTAAATAGATTTACTATTTGTCGTTTCATTAAAAAAAATATGTATATTGAGTACGAATTGTTTTAGCCTAACCACAGTGAAACTGAAGAAGTTAATGAATGGGTTCAACCAGAAGTCGGCTAAAGCCTGTGTTTGGATGTACTTTGGCCCAATTTTGTTTTGTTAGATGAATTATACTTTGGTTAGGTATTTTGAAAATTATCCGGGAACTTGTGCGAAATAATTGAAAAATGATTTGTGGGTATTTTGGTTAGAATATTTTGAATGTAAAGTAATGTTAATTTAACGGTGAATTGAGTTTGAAAATATGGTTGCGGTTTTAATGTATTTTGAATGTTGGAGTTAGAGAGAGAAAAGTTAAGTGATATGTTTCAAAATGGAGTCAGATAAAATCAATTTGACACTTCAGTCAAAATGGATCTAAACAGGTCCTTAATTCCTCAACCCGAAAGGACTAACCTAATATAATCGAAATTATTTTTTAGTTGATTTAATTTACTCTATTTTAGCAATTATTTTTGTATTCATGTTAGTCTCTGGTATAATTCTATTTTTTAAAGATAAGTACATTACTACATCAAAATTTATCGAGCAATACATCATAATCAATACAACAAATTATAAATAATAATTAATAATAATAAAATTAGGAGAAAACTCACACTAATAATTGCATAATACAGTTACTCCCTAAAATTTCAAAAACAATTTATGAAAGTTTAATTATCAGCGTAGCTTTTTCTTTTGAGAAACATTATCAATGTATAATACTATGATGTATTTGGTTTATTTTTACTTTACACTCCTTAAAATACGAAAAATAGGTACTTTGAATTCTTAAAACACAGAAATAGCACTTTGCACCTTCGAAATACAAAAAACTCAGCAACTTGCATCCTTTAGTGTTTTTCTAGAGGCGAAATAAACTACCTATTTCGGATTTTTGGCGCTTTGCACCCCTAAAACAAGATAAATGGGCACTTTATACCCCCAAAATATAAAATTAGCACTTAGCACCCTCGAATTAAGAAAAACTCAAAAACTTGCACTCCTCATTTTTCCCGATAGAGTTCATCATCTGGTTCAAAATAAATAAAGGGAAAGAATAAGCAATTCATTTTTTTTCTTCCTTAAAATTTGTAAAAACAACTATTAATACTAGAATACTCATTTTCATCTCCATTTTTCTTATCATCTTGTAAACTTTGATTAAAGTTTTATTTTTGTGATAAGTTTCGGTCAGCTATGTATTGGAACTTTCGAGAATTTATACTCTCGATAAGTTTCATTCGGCTACTTTTTTTGCCCCCTTATAAACGTTGTCAAAAATTTCGAAATTAACTCGACAAGTTTCGGGAAAGTTAAACCATATCATAAAAATAAAACTTTAATCCACTTTTACAAGATGAAAAAAAGAGATGGAGATGAAAATAGTATTCTAGTATTCATAACCGTCTTCTACAATTTATAAGGAAGAAAGAATGAATTACTTATTTTGCCCATAGTTTTTTACTCTGATCATCAACTTGAACGGGAAAAATGAATGGTGAAGTTCATGATTTTTCGTGTGTTAAGGTGTAAATTGAGGAATCTTTTTAAATTCAAGGGTGTTAGGTACTAATTTTATATTTTGGGGGTGAAACTGCTAAAAATTTAAAAGGAGTTACATGTTTTGCCACTACAATAAGTACTAGAGGGTGGAAGTTGCTGATTTTTTATGTTTCCAAAGGTGTTAAGTGTTATTTATGTGCTTTAGGGGTGTAAAGTGCCCATTTTTCTTATTTCGGAGGTGGAAAGTGCAAACTATTCATTTTGTTTCCTAAAGATGATTCATTGACTTAGAAGCAACAAAGGAACTTCCTCTATGCGTACAGGAGCTAGAAATTAACAAACTTGAAGAGAGAATGAATCTGAGAAATTCTGTAAATGGGAGGCCATCCGGAACGGACGGCTCTGATTTTTCCTACCGCATGGTCGTCGACTCCAGTATACTCTCTGCATTTCCTTTTCCCCTTGATTTAGGGTTTATGATTTGTCTAATTTTTTCAATTAATTTCTTTCTTTTTTTAATTCGAAGGGTATACAAAGGTAGCACAAGGCAAATCTCATCTTTCCGCACTGATCTTCACTCAGGTATTCAGTTACAAAAATCTCAATTTAGGTTAATTTTGTTTTATTTTATAGAAAAAGGGGGCAATCTTGATAAAATTATAATGCAATGGTAATTGGGACTAATAAGTATTTATTCTTACTGTTTTACTGCATATAAGTTGTGCAGGCATTTATTCAAGTAATATCCACAGGAGTTTTATTTTTATCTACACCACTTGATAGGGTTTATGGTTCTTCAATAGTTTGTTGCTTTGTGTCTCTTTTATTAGGACAATTAGGTACGCCGGAAAAAATCTTATTTTGATATGTTAATTTCTTTTTTTTCTTTTTTTAAACAGTGGGTTTAGAGAATAATTCTTTCTATCTGTTATTAAAGGTCGAAACCGAAGCAAGGTTGGCCTTTTGAAGTTGTATTTATTTGGATCATCAGTTGCGGCGTTTATTTCAGTGGCTTCTCTTCTTAATGGTGAAAAGTCGTTTGAGGTACATTTCTAAGCATTCTTCATTTTCAAGATTTGATGATAGTTCTTGTGTCATGATATTGATTTTTTAGATTCGTCGAGTAATTGAATCATCATAATTCTTCAATATAGCTCTCGCTTCCCTATCAGACATAGTGGAAAACTTAATGTTATGTTTAATTGTTGCGTTTTCTGAGATCTTAATCTCGTAGTACTTATCGAGATATGACTATAGTGAACCATTTTCGTTTTCTTTAATCCATGTCAAAAGATTGTCAACTGTCCTTCCGAAATATGGTCATTTTGAACTGTTACATTGTGTTTACCTAATGCGAACAGATTATCAAAAATTCGAGTATATGGAAGACATCAAATTTTGAACTTTTCAAGATCGCTGCTGTTGTACTTGGTAAATTTCTTTGTTTTATCGGATGGATTTCTTACATTAGATGTGGAATGGTAATAAACTTATGGTTACCTTGTAACGGTGCCGTTTACACAGGTGTAGTGGTACAGATATTGGCAATCATTGTGACGTCCTCTCTCGCTCGCAATATGGCTCCTCCGAAGAGGGCCTCTTGACAATTTTCTATTAGTTCAACATCAAGTGACTTCTGCATTATGTCATTTCTCTTTTAAAACTTTGGTTGCTTTACCTTATAAACTTATGTGGATTTTGTTTTTTTTAAATAAATTACTCTACTAGCTTTGGAAATCAAGAATCTTGCATTTGATGGGTTATCTTTGTTGACTTGGAGGATCTTTTGAAGGAATGCTATTTTTCATAGTTTTTTTTTATTTCTTTTTTTTTTTTTTGGGTACAAAAAGAAACAGAAGGAGACTAAATTACATCCTCTTCTAACAAAAGCAACAATTCTTCAGTAGCATCATCCCAAAAGCACTTGGTGTCCTCAAGTTCATGGCCTAATTTTGCAAGCGCAGCTGCACAACCATTCAGGACCGGCCCTACATATTAGGGGATCCTAGGCGAAATTTTAACTCGGGGCCTTGTTCTACAAAAATAATAAAAAAATCATTATTTATATTTTAAAAGTAATTTAGAAGTATTTACATTGTTTATCTCTAACATATTTGTTATAGATATAGATAGATAAAATGGCAAATCAACTTTATAATTTTTTAAAATTCGATTTTAGTATGTTTTTAAATTATAACAATTAATTCTAAAATCCTTCTTCGAGAAATAAAAACTACAAGTATTGTAGATATGATTATACAATTAATGTAAGTTAATAGAGATAATTTTTTAGTTGTCAAAACAATAAATATGTATAATAATATAAAAGTAGTATATCTATGCTATCGCAACTATATTACAAAAGGGACTCCTAATTCTTAGGGGTGTGCATCGGTAAAATTGAACTAAGTCGTATCAATTTTTGGCATCTAGACAGACTAGACTAGTTATGTAACTTCGAAAATTATACTGTATGCCAAACCGAACAATTCGTAGCTTAACCAAAAAAATCAAAAAGTGTAGTTTTGAGTCTTTTTTTATGAATTCTCTGTAAATTATTTTTTAAAATTTGTATAAACTCAGTGAATAGAGTTATGTATCAAAACTATTTTTATTTTTTCGTGATCCCAAAAATTGTCACCTCCATGCCCAATTATTTAGATCCTAAAATTGGTGCTTTGGGTTTATTTCCTAAATCGATCGGTAATATTGAAATCGAAAAAAATAGTTGCATCAATACCTTCAATAAAATTAATGTAAAATAATGGTAGTAATAACTTTAGGGTCCTTTTTTTGCACTAAAAAAGATTAAAAATAAGTTAAAATGTGAAATGATTCAAATTAAGAAAAACAAATATAAGAATCAAATAGCTATAAAAAGTTTATTATGTTGTAAATGTCATAGTAATGGATGCTCATTTTAACGAGTTGTAATTAGGCTATGTGGTGGATATAAATATTGTAACTTATGTTACTCATGGCTGTTGATTGTCTTTTATAGTCCTATAAATAGGGACCTTGTATTAAGTGGAATGTTCTTGCATAGACCTGGTCTATGAGACTTTTATAGATCTGGTAAATAAGCCACATCATATATTTTGAGAGCATGACATCATCAAAATGTATGATGTGGCTTATTTACTACCACAAGGTCTATGAAAATCTATACAAGAATTTTCAGTATTAAGTATTAGATATCAATAAGAGCGAAATCTACTCTCTCTACTCTGCTCTCTAATCGCTATGATGGAACAATATATTTGAAAATCAAATTCTTGAAAATCACAGTACCAAATCTAAATTCCGTTCTCATCAAATAAACGATACTTAGCTTATTTTGCAACATGTTAAGGGTCATTTGTGGTGAAGACCCCTTTGTACGCAGAGTGTACAGCAGTATGGTGGGATCCCGAGGCTTGATGGAGGCACATCCTGCGATTTACATCCTTCAAGGTTCTAGGGCAAGGGTTCTGAGGGTCCAGGATTAGTCTAGTGTAAGTTTGTACACCTGGGTTATAAAAATAAATAAATAAATAAATAAAAATGTAAATAGGAAAAGCGCACCTAATGGACTCATATTAATTTCTAAACTATAATTAACATAAAGACTTTGCGAAAGTTCAGAAATAATCCCATAATTAATCTTCCTTCCATGTATGTCGCCTTTGGTTATGCAGTATTTCACGCACGGTACAGTCGGCAAGCAAACAACTAACACGTCTGAACGTGCAGGAGTTTGACTTTAACAACATATTAACTCTGACACGTGTCCCGTGTTAATAGGATAAGCACATGGGTATATTGTAGACCCACTACTCATGATTATCTCTATTTGAAGCCTTGAAGGTCTTCTTTTCTCACCCGAACTGGAATTCAACATTCACGTTTCGCACACCAAATCCAGCTTTTTAAATAATTTTAATACTATTACGTTTCTTTCATAATAAATAAATTGCTTCTTTCTTAATTTATCAAAAAAAAAAAAAAACTTTATTAATTATGAAATCATCAGCCACCAAAAAATATATGTTTCAATTTATTCATGTCGTTTGTTTCCAACTATTTTCTGATCTCAATTTTTTCTTAAATTTCATCTATTTTTTTCCTTTATTTTTGTTTCAATTTGTTTTCTTTATTTTTTGTTTCAATTTTTTTCTTTAATTTACATCTCGATTTTTTCCTACAATTTGTCTTAAATTTTATTTGTTGTAAGTATCGCATATGTCTTCGTTACATATTGTAACTCAGAACTTTGAGTAATTCTCTTTCAAAATTTTACTTAAAATTTTTGAACTTGACTCGGACTTGTATCTTTGATTCATCAATCTATAAATATGTTAATGTCTTTATACATCTATTACCAATCTGGGGTGTGCTATAAAATCGTCAAACCGCCCTAACCGATCGCCCCACCAAACCGACCGCAATTCGCGGGTTGAACGATGAATGTGTTGGTCTTGGGCTTTGTGAACAAAAAACCGCAAATTATGATCGGGTTTGGGTTTATATTTTAAAAAACCACATAAACCGCACCCAACAGCATATATATAAAATAACAAATTGTGTTTTATTATGTAATATAATTTAAGCACATACAAACTTTTAATTTACCGTCTCAACCCAAAAACATAATGTGTCCCCTAAAATTACTCGACGCAATTTATTAACAATCCAAGTTAAATTCTATCGATTGACAACCACCGATATCAACTTTAATAATTAAAGTATTTTCAATTTTTTGTTTATTGTTTGAAAAAGTCTTGTTCGGTTTTGTATTTGAGTAACAATTATTGATCTTTATGTAGCAAATATATACTTTAAATAGATTAACAGATTAAAGCTACAAATTATGAAAAAGTAGAATTGTTCATATGATTATGAAACATTCAAGAATTTTATTCTTAGATAAAAGTACAATAACGAAATAGTAAATGATAATAAATTAAAGTAAAGTCTCCAAAAAAAAAATTCATTAAAATAGGAAAAGCTAAGGCCACAAAAATCGCCCCAACCCGAAGGGACCGCAAAGTGCAATCTCTAGATTTATTGGGTTGGGTTTGGTCTAGAGTATTAAAAACCCGCAAATAATGGGTTGGATTTGGGCGAGTATAAAATCGCAGTAGAGCGCACCGCGAACACCCCTTACCAATCATAAGTAGATTCCATACCAACATAATATATTATTACCAATTATATGAGTACGTGTTAAACTTGAAATTTGCGAAAAAGAATTTGAAGGAAAATTACTCCACATTTTGAATATTCGAATCGAAAAATAAATAAGATAATCATCATCAAATAAAAAAACTAATTAAAAAAACATAAAAAAAAAAATTTGAACCAGAAAATAAAGAAAACAAATTGAAACATAAATAAATAAATAAGATGAAAATAAAAAAAAAAATTAAGATCGGAAAACGGAAGAAAACAAATAAATAAAGAAATTGAAACTTAATGTTGTTTGTTAAATGGATGGATTCATAATTAATAAAGAGCTATTTTTTTTTTATAAACTAATAAAAAAATTATTATTTTATAAAAGGGACAAGGGTATTTTTATATTGAAAACTCCAAAATTATAACAAAGGGAGATAAATATTATAAGTGATATTTTAAGAGTAACTGATATCATCCTCAAAAGAGAAAATATATTTCACCCTATAAAAAACTGATAAGAACGTGTTGCTTTAACGATAAGTTTTCAAATGATACATACTAATGTTGATAGCTTATAAGTTATAATTAAGTGTATTCCAAGATATTTAGGCATGTATGTGGTTTTTCTTTACTTTCAAAAATACTATATCCCATTGGAAGAAATCAACAAGTACAAATTATATCATTGAATAATGCGGCCACTTTCCTTAGACTATAATTTTACATAATTGATAAATGATGTGGATAAGAGCATCCCAGCATAATACTTTTTAGCTTTTTCGAGAGCTAAAATTGAGATTATACATAACTAAATCATAAAATCTTGTTTCAACAGTGGCTTGTATTTATATAAGTCTATGTATAATAGAATATTGAACTTGCATATATGGATGTCCATGTATAAATATATGGGACATCCACATAAGCAAATCTATATTTATTTGAATTAAATACATATAATTGTTAATAAAAAAATAAAAATTATCGGTTTGAATCTAATAGTTTATTATTAAATCTTTATTTAAGGCCATTTATTCTAAAATAAAATTATCAATCTATTATATTTAAATAAAATACATTAAAACATGTATTTATTATTACTATTGTATGTGAAAATGTAATAAAATATTATTTATAATGTAATTTATAATTTAATATTGGAAGAAGAATAAAAATAAAATATAATAATTCTGAAATTGAAATTTTAGATGATGACTGCTGTAGCAAATAGCTAAAACTGAGTAGCTAAAACATTGTTCACCATGTATAATTTGATATAGATGACAATTTATAGATGACATTGTTGGATATGCTCTAAGAAATATGGATTTGCAGCTAGGAAATTGGTTTATTAATTCGGATCTTCATAATTGTTCTTGAATCCGTTCCTTTTTTTTTTTTTTTTTATTGACTTAAATTTGTAAAAAGAAGCATGTGAGACCAGGTCGATTGCGATTCCAACGATCCTCAAATACTTAAAAGGGCTCATTTAGTACAATGTACACTAGTACTAAAAATCTAATCACAGTAATCCTAAACAACTGCCAACATTTCGGTAATTTCTCCATATGAAAAGGGACTCAACAACCCAAGTTACCCTTAATGAATTCTTAAAGAAAATGATCAACAATGCAGATTCTTTTATTTGGTTGGGACTGAAAATTAAGTCAAGCGATTTAATATTTTACAAAAGCTTGTTTAACGAAAGTTTATTGGAGTTAGGTTCTGTCATACATATAAAGCAATGAACAATTTTTTTACCGTTTGATGACTTTTGAAATTCAGTTCGAACTCAACTCAATAAGTTAAATATGAACAAAATACATATTGAAATATCAAGCTACTCAAGCTCGTTTGATCTTGATTACGTTTAACAATCAAATAGAGCTCAACTAAAATTTGAAATACAAAGGACCTATTTGGCTGGGTTTTGGCCCGGTCTCGCGAAACTGAGTCAGAACTCTTCCAAATGGAGTTTGATAAAACTTATGAAACTCATCACAAACCTAATCAGAAACTCATATTTGTACATGTGAGCATGTGTCAAAATTTTATTGGATGAAACGATTCCTCAAAAAATGACATCGAGGAACCGTAGACAACTCCAACTTATAAAATATTGATTTGACACCTACCACCTATTTTTTTTCCCAAACTCCAACATCCAAACTCAATCCATGTAGGGTTTCAGTATTTTCAAAACAGCAAAACCCAACATCCAAAAACAAAATGAAATTATCCAAACTATTTTTTTTAAACCGAGTCAAAATCCTTCCAAATAGATTCAAAATTCAAATCAAACTTAAATAACGTGTTCTTCAAAATTACAGCAGTATGGTGTACAACAATATGGTGGGATCCCGATGCTTGGTGGAGGCACATCCTGCGATTTACATCGTTCAGGGTTCTAGGGCAAAGGTTCTGAGAGTCCATGATTAGTCTAGTATAAACTTGTACACCTGGATTATAAAAAAAAAAAAAAAAATTGTGGCTTTTCCGTTATTTCCTACAACTACAATGATCAATGAAAAAAGTCCACTAATTTCACAAGATGCGCGGCGGACAACTTTTTGGTTGAATTCCATATACCATTAATTGGCCTATTTCATTAATTAGTGGACCTCGACCTATTTCATTAATTAGTGGATCACTTTATTTTCTTGATATAGATTCATATATGAACACACATGATCTGGAATGACTTAAACAAGCATGTGACTATGTGAATTCAACGGTTTTCAAACAGCCAAAAATTCAGTTCACATCCCATTTGCATGTGCCTTCGAATAAACACATTAAATATTTTAATATAAGCTCCAATATTCAATATAATTAAATTAACCAATCAATCCACCTGACATTTGAACCCTATATAAATTCTCCAATCCCAAATCCCATTACACAAATCAATACAAAGTACACCTTTCCCCACACAAAAACACACACAAAAATGGAAATTACCACAAGATCATCTAGAAACCATTCCCTCAAAATCACACTAACCTTCCTCATGCTCATTTCACTTGTCAATTCAACTTCAGTATACTCAACTTCCCTCAAAACATACACCAATTTCATCAAAAAATCATGCAACACAACCACTTACCCAACTCTCTGCGTCAAAACTCTAACCCCTTACGCGTCTCTCGTGAAAACCAATTCTTTAAAACTATGCAACACCGCGCTCAACGTGGCCATACAAACGACTAATAATTGCTCCGCCACCGTATCTAAACTAACGAGCCAAAAAGGCATCACGCGGCCAGAAGCGCATGTGATTAAGGATTGCATAGGAGAATTGAAAGACGCGGTTTATGAGCTGAAGCAAACTGTCAACGCTATGAAGCATTTAGGTGATGGTGATAGGGAGTTTCAGTGGGCTAACGCGAAGACGTATGCAAGCGCTGCGATTACGGATGCGGATACGTGCATTGACGGAATTTCGGAAAGAAAAGTTAGTCTTGTTGTGAGGAACAAGATTAAGAGTTGTATTTCTGGTGTGGAAAAGCATATTAGCAATTCTTTGTCACTCATCAACCATCTTTATTGAAGATTGATTTATTGAGTGACATAGATGGTTTTTCTTTTTAATTTATTGGTGATTTGTGATGTTTAAAATTTTTTTTTCAAGCATGTCTGTAGAAAAATTGGTGCTAGAATGATCTTAATTATATTAAAAGTGGTGTTACTTTTTTTTTTTTAAAATAATTTATTAGGCCATCAAGTTGAGGCTCGGTTAAGTACATTAATCATCACTCACGCTACAAATAATAAATCAATATTAAACATTAGTATTAAGCTAGAGGAATATTTATTTACAATCGAAATAGCCACGTAGCCAGGTAGAATTTTTTTTAGACATTTCACATATTATTTAATATATATGCAACGTACGGCTGCATATATATAGCTGATTCAATTTGCTTTATATTAAGTAGTTAAATTGAGATCCTTAAGCTAATTTTTTTTCCGCAATGGTTTAATCCCTTTCGAGGCGTGTCGGGCATATAAAGTGGGAATTTCTCCCAACAGGGATTCAAACCTTAATCCGTTAGTTTGTAGTGACTAGTCCCTTCCACTAGAACAATCACCTGCAGGGCTGGCCTTGTGCCTAGTCCAACTAGGCAATTGCCTGGGGCCCCCAACCCATATATGCATTAATGCATGTATATATTCTAATCCACCTAGCCCAGCCCAACATGAAAAAAAAAATATATACTAGCCCAACAAACTACATTCTGCCGATGCGCCACTCCAACTTAAGTTACTTCAAATTTTTTTTTTTAATGCAAATAAACATTGGCGGCTCTTATAATAGTGCGACTAAAAAAAAATCAAGGATTCCAAGGTTCAAGTTGAAACGTCTAATTTTTCCCCTTAAATCAATACTATTATGAACTAAGAATTTTATCAAAAGTTTTGCCATATATGTAAGCCAATCTATGTTCTTGACCATATAAAAGTATTTGATTCTTATCCTGATGTGTATTTGCTATAGAATAATATTCACTATATCTGTAACGGTTGCTTTTTCTGAAAGAAGTTTTTTAAAATTAAAATTGATAAAGACCTATTTATGATTAACTATGTCACAAGAAAGATTAAGTGATTTGGCTATTTTATCTATAGAATAAAATATGTTAGAGAAACTAGAATATGAAGATATAATAAACAAATTTGCATCTAGTAAAGTAAGAAAAGTAAAGTTACATAATTTTTTTTTTCAATATAGGACCCCAAATTTTTACTTCGCCTAGGTCCCCGAAAAGTCTAGGGCCGGCCCTGATCACCTGTTTGGTTAGAAATTAATTTATAGTACTCCTTATGAACCTCTAATTCTATTATGGTGTTATTTAATATCTAGCAAATCCATCTCCTACAAAATAATTAACTAATTTGGAGTTATTGATGACTTAAATTTTTGTCTTCATTAATTAATCTATTAAAGGATCCAATGCATATATATGGCATGTGGACTTAAAGTCACGAATGAATTCTTTAAGTAAGAGTGGAATTCTGATGCTTGACTTGAACACAATCAGCAGTTCCATAATTAGATCTAGATTCAAGTATTAAATAGTTGCAAAACTAGACTATATATCTTCATGCTTGGGACAACATTTGATTCACATATTAACATATTCCTTGTAATTGTCTAATTGGCAGAATCTGACTGCATTATTTTCATTAGAAAAAAAAATCTATGTGTTCTTTTTATTAGCAAAAAAATTCATGTATCAATATTTTATTAGTTTATTGTACCCATTTCATGAAATAGCTTCATAAGTCAAAATGGAGGTTATTATCGATTTTTTAGGTGAACAGAAGGTTATTGTTAATTTTCAAAATTAACAAGGGAATTATTCTCAAATTTTTAGCTGAATAGAGGTGTTTTCGCATTTTATGGTGGGAATATAATTGTCATTTTTCTTGGAAATTAATATGTATTCCAACTTGGGAGGTATTTTTTTGTTAATAAAAAATAATACATGGGAGTTTATGCTAACAAAATAAACTCAGAATTTTTTTTGGCAAAGTAGACAGAATCTAGGGGTATTTTTTGCATTTAACTCTTTCAAAGGAGGATGAAAATAATTAGGGTTGTATTGTTATAAATTTAGTCCGACTTCGACTTGCTTTAGAGGACCTAACCATATCAATTATTATATCAAAATTTTTATTTCAGTTTATTACATATCAAAATACAAAAAACTAATTACAAAAACTAGTATTAATCTAGGGAAATATCTACACTATTACTTTTTCTTATCGACGTCTGATCATGTATTTGTATAGTTATTGAGTTGTGTAGTTAAGTTGGGTATGAATTGATAATTTCGGGGAATTAATGTAGTATTTTGAAAGAAAAAATGTAGAAATAGTATTGTAATTTGTAACATCGCTTGCTCGCAATTAGTCATATTTTGGCCCAAAATTCATAATTTCAGTACATTATGTCCTACGAGATTCGGGCCAAAATAGGACTAAAATTGCTCGAAAAAATTAATTAGAGGGCGTAACTGAAAGTTCGACTATCTATGGGTACATTGTCAACAAGCTATATATTTTGCAATATTTTCTTCAGGCTTAATTCTATTCTGCATATATCAATTTGATACTTTGCACCCTCGAAAAAAATCAATTTTACTATGTACCCTCAAAACATATATTGCCTTTCATTTTTAGACAAATAAATAATTTACTTATATAATACTCGACCTACTATAAAATATTATTCTAAAAAAATGTTTATATAACTTAAAATAAGAAAACGTTATATTTGTCAAATCAATGTTTTTATAGAGTTTGGGAAAAAAATTAGATAGTAGATATCAAATTAAAGTTTTATAGGTTAATTTCAAAATTTTAGATGTAAATTTCTGAATAAATTAGTGACAACACTGACAAGTTTCATGATTTTTGTCAAACTCAATTCAGAATTAAGAAAAGCACTTACAATTTCGCGAGAACATGCTAGAACCCATCTTAATAGGCCGTTAGAGTCTTTTTCTCAGTTTATGTAGATATCAAACTTAATAAATATAACAGCAAATTTTGATCCAGATCTAATCGGATCAGGCCCGCATTCGTCGACAACACCATTGTTAAGTAGTGAACTCAAGGTTTTACTTTGTACTTAATTTGTGATGTGCCTAATATGATTTTTAATTGCACTATTAATGGGCTATCTCAACCAAACATGAGCAGTAGACCAATAAAACTATCTAAGCCCAATTTGGAAGTCCACCCTCTTTCCTTTCCCTCTCAATTGGAGAAATTCAAATTCTAGTTTTGTAAATGCCACATTCAAATTATATTGTAGTATTTAAATTTGTAAAAAAGAAAAGGAATTTGAAGAAAAAAAACAATTCTGATTAAAAAAACTTTGATTGCGATGACCAGATCCGGCCTAGGCCAAAAAGCAACTTACATAGGCATCTCCATTGGTAGGGATGGGGGCAGGGATTCAGAGCCATGTTACTGCCCCTGCCCCTAGCTTTGCATGGTCGTCTCCAATGGCAAGGCTTCGAACTCCAATTACTTTCAATTTGATTTATTTCTCACTCTCACCATTATAATAATATATTATTTTTAATATTAATATTAGTTATAATTTTTATAGAAATAATAATAATAACTTTAAAAATAGTATAAATAAATTATTAATAATATTAAAATATTAAAATTAAAGAGAGTTGATAATAATAAAATTAAAATTTATTCAAAGCACGAGTTACAACATTAATTAAAAAGCACTCACAAAAACAAGAAGAAAATACAACAAAGCATATACAATAAAGGAAATGCAAAAAAAGAAGTACAACAAAGGAAGTACAACTTTTAATTGTTTGTCTAAGTGTTTAATTATATTTTCAACTAATTCGATATTTTTTAAAAATATAAAGTCACCAATATTCTAGTTAAATCATATATTTTTTAATTACAATAAAAGATATTAAATAAGATGTTTAAAATAAATTATTAATTTTAAATATTAATTACAATTCTATATAAATATACTTAATTAAAATTCTAATTCTAGTTACATCTAACTAATTTATAAATTTAAATATTTTAATTACAAGCCTAATTAATTATTAATGTGTTGTCCATAAAATAAATTTTAATTTTAATTATATTGAATGATTCAATTAAAAATTGGTGGTTATATATTTTTATTAAATACTAGCAAATATACTAACAAAATTTATTAAATAATTTAATTCTACACATTTAATTTAATTTAATAATAACCTTTAAAATAAATGAATAAAACAAAAGGAATTAAAAAAAAACAATCAGGTGGCGCCACTTGGCGCCATCTAACTTAAAGAGAGGCTTATTCTTCCTTCTTCTTCATGCGGTCTCGAGCCCAACTTTTTTCATTGGAGACGGTCTTAAGTTCTTACTTAGAGGAGTTTATTGGTTGTAGGCAGGCTGGCAGGCAATGACAAGCAGCTCCGGGACACACACGCATTCAGTCCCATGCGTAGCCTCTAAAAATTTTTTTTAGTTTAAATTATAATACCTAATTTATATGTGTGTAAAAAAATTGTAATAATTATTATAACAAGTTTAAGGACTAAACAAAATAAGTCACTCAAGCAAACTTTGGCCAAAATTGAGTTCGAATCGTCCTCCAAAACGATAACTTAAATATTATAAAAAAATGGCTAAATCTATTGCTGAAACAAATTAGTGATTAACATGTAGGCACAAGATTTATACACAATTACCAAAAGAAGATTGCAAGAAACTGAACCCTAAGGGAAAATCTCTCAATATTTCAATAACAAATAACCAAGTAGTTGAAAGTAGTCCACAAGCCGGACAAAATAACTAACAAGGGTAAAACATTAAAAATATGTCAAAATGGGGAAAATTAAAACTAAACCTATTTGAAGCACGAAATAAAATATGACACTCGGTCAAAATTTGGCCAAAATCAGGTTCAAATCGACCTCCAAAACTATAACTAAAATATAATCGAAAATCGCAAAATTGGAGCCCTATCAGGTGAATGATTGCAAGAAATGAAACCATAATGCACAAACTCTCAATATTTCTATAACAAATAACCAACCAGTTGAAAATGGTCCACAAGCCTGACAAAATAACAAATAAAGATAAAACGGTAAAAATATGTCAAAAATGGAAATAATTGAAAACTTAATATGTTTGAAGCACGAAATAAAATAAGACATTTAGCCAAAATTTGACTCAAATCGAATTCAGATCGACCTTTTTTTTTTAAGTTTAACACTAGCTTGGATAACTTAATATCTTTATATAAATTTAGTTAATTTTTTACTTGTAAAGTCTTGAGTCGAGTTTCACAAACTATTACCCGATTTTTTTGGTTAAAGTTTGATTTAATATGTATAATTAAACAATTGTTTATTGATTGATCAATTCGAGTCTAATAATCATCGTTTATTTATATAAATAAAAAAGAATATATACCATCATTATTGAAAAGAGGGCCCTCAAATTTAAACTTTATCTAGGTCCCCAGAAAATGATGTTCTAGCCCTAAGTACACTGCTTATTTACTCATTATATATTGGTCCATATTTCAAAATGAATAAAAAATATAATAAGCTAATACACAGGAATAATCTTGTCATTTGTTCAAAAATTAAAAGTCAAATTTTACTTAAATCGAATATAATAATTAAAATCAAACACGGATAAGTTTTTGGGAATTTAAAAACATAAGAGATGTTTTTGTCATTTCCTCTCAAAAATACTATTGTCAAATTGTTAGTGGGCCAAAAATCAAAATGGGACAGGCCGATTTCTAGTTTTACGCAGAAAACAGTGACCAGTGGGCCCAACATCTAAAGAGCCCAATATGCTTTACTGTGTGATATCTTAAAAAAGAGAATAAACAAATCAGCTCACGTGTTTGTGTTTTCAAAACAATTATGTTTGATTTGTGGCCATTCATGTTTGTCTGCCCTTTAATGTCAGATCTTCACACTTTATCTTTTACGCATTACGAAGAACATTTTGTTATTTTTAAAAACCAAATAAGTATTATTTCCTGTTTAAGAAGAAATTATCATGTAATGTATAATTATCATGTAAATATCGACCAATTTCACTAATAATTTAAAAAAGTATAATTTGACCTAAAGTGATTTTTTTTTACAATATTTTTTATTTTTCTATGTCTCTAAAAAATTCTATAACTTTCTAAAATTAAATTTACTGTTCATTTACAATAAAATTCGAACAAACAACGTTTTTTTCAAATTGTACGAAAATCAAAAACATCTTAAAATTTCAAAATTTGTAAAACTATTTTTAATAAGCGAAACAAACATACCCTTAGCTTTTCCGACTATTTTTCACTTTACATTTTAATGATGTCGGTAGAAGGAGGATAGCATCTATGCTTTTTAGACAGCAAAACACAAAAAAGTGGTCATTCATTTTCTTTTATTTTTTCGATAGGCAAGTGGAAGTGCTCATTTATTTGAGACTATACTATTGTAAACTATATTGGGGCAGTCTATTTTGACTCTTTGGTGGTACAAGAGTCATATGGCAGAAGATTTCCCAGCCATCAGATGAAAAGTGGACTAATCCTAACCATTCATTTTTGTACGAGGGGTACGAATCATACAATTTATGTATGAACCCAGCCAAATTGAACGTACACCTCAATTTGACAATTATACCCACTATTTAATATGTATAAATACCAATATACCCTTCTACATTTAAAAATGAAAATTGAATTTTCTCATCTCCCAAAATTATCTCTCTACCCAAAACTCTAACCCTCAGCTGCCCTCTCCCCTCCTGGCCGATCGGAAAAACAAGAACACCAACTGGAATTGTTAATAGTTCGATAGTCTTATTCATGTTATTCAACAATTGAAACACACAATATAAAGACACTCAAATAAAATAGAATTTAAAAAAAAATTCAGATCTGGGATCTGGGAAAAAAAATCTTCACAAACTTGCTGAGATATCAAATTCTACCATTAGACTGCCCCAATCTCCACCCAATCCCATCATCCTTTCCGTCTGTTGTCGTTTTCATGGAGACATGGCTATAATGCTATGTATTAATTACTTTAATATACTATACGAAGAAAATGATTCATATATATATATATATATACTGCCGTTCATTTGTTTCTTTTCAATTTTGCACTACCAGGTCATTTTTCTTCTCCTTTATTTTTACCTTCTTCTAATTTCATCTATATGTTGGTGGTTCATTTAATTTGGTGGGATTTGAGTTAATTTGACGGAATTAAAAATTGGTTTTACATGTATATCATATTCCTTCAACCGCTACCTGTAATAAGTAAAGTTGGGGAAGATGACATATTTGCACTTTCAGCCCTCAGGCTCTGTCCCTGGTCAAAATCGCCCTCAAACTTTTAATTTTGCTGAAAATTAAAGATTTTATATAATTAAGTTTAAAATTTAATAATATGGTTAATTTAAAACTAATAATTTTGCCTGCCTTTTGCCTTTCATTTGACTTCATTACTAGTCATTGTTAGTTTTAAATTTTAATAACAATTGTTAGTTTTAACTTTCATTTAATAACAATTGTTAGTTTTAAATTTTAAATCTGAAATTTGAAAAATAAGAAATATCTAGTATGAATATAAAAAACGACTTAATTATAATATCTGGAAAAAAAAAGCTTATAATAAATCTTAATTAATACACAACACATTTTAAATCAAAAAACACAATTTCTTTTTAAGATGGTGAATTTCCTTATCTTTTCTTTTTTTTTAATTCCTTTTTTAAAATTTTAATTCATTTTTTAAATTACAAATTCTTTGATTTGGTTTTTTTAGAATTCTTGTTTTTTGACTTCCATAATTTGAAAAAATATTGATAATTTAAAAACGAAACTAATGACTTGATGATTATTTCGATAAAATTGTCATTTAGATGGTTATGTAACGCTAACTCCTCCGTAATTTGAAAATATTTTGATAATTTTAAAAAAATTGATGATTCGATCATTATTTCGATCAAATTATCTACTAGATGGTTATGTAACACTATGTCTTCCGAAATTCGAAAATATATCGACAATTTTTAAATAATTGATAATTCGGTCATTGTTCCGATCAAATTGTCTATTAGATGGTTATGTAACACTTAATTCTGCGTAATTTGAAAATATATCGATAATTTTAAAAAAATTAATGATTTGGTCATTATTTCAATCAAATTATCATTTAGATGGTTATGTAACACTAACTCCTCCGTAATTTGAAAATATATCGACACTTTTTAATAATTGATAATTCGGTCATTGTTCCGATCAAATTGTCTATTAGATGGTTATGTGACACTAAGTTCTCCGTAATTTGAAAATATATCAATAATTTTAAAAAAATTAATGATTTGGTCATTATTTCAATCAAATTATCATTCAGATGGTTATGTAACACTAACTCCTCCGTAATTTGAAAATATATCGACAATTTTTAAATAATTGATAATTCGGTCATTGTTCCGATCAAATTGTCTATTAGATGGTTATGTAACACTAAGTTCTCCGTAATTTGAAAATATATCGATAATTTAAAAAAAATTAATGATTTGGTCATTATTTCAATCAAATTATCATTTAGATGGTTATGTAACACTAACTCCTCCGTAATTTGAAAATATATCGACAATTTTTAAATAATTGATAATTCAGTCATTGTTCCGATCAAATTGTCTATTAGATGGTTATGTAACACTAAGTTCTCCGTAATTTGAAAATATATCAATAATTTTAAAAAAATTAATGATTTGGTCATTATTTCAATCAAATTATCATTCAGATGGTTATGTAACACTAACTCCTCCGTAATTTGAAAATATATCAATAATTTTTAAAAAAATTGATGATTCAGTCATTATTTCGATTAAATTGTCTATTAAATGGGTATGTATGTCCTCCGTAATTTGAAAATATATCGATAATTCTAAAAAAAAATGATAATTTGGTCATTATTCCGATCAAATTGTCTATTAGATGGTTTTGTAACGCTAAGACATCCGTAAAATATATCGATAATTTGAAAAAATTGAAAAATTATTTGTATATTATATCGATTAAATTGTCTTTTAGATAATAGATAATTTGATCGAAATAATATATTAATAATTTTTCAATTTTTTAAAATTATCAACATATTTTCAAATTACGGAGAACTTAGCGTTACACAACCATCTTATAAACAATTTGATCGGAATAATGAACGAATCATTAATTTTTTTTAAATTATCGATATATCTTATAATTACGAAGGATATAGTATTACATAACCATTTAATAGACAATTTGGTCGAAATAATGACCGACTCATCAATTTTTTTAAATTATAGATATATTTTCAAATTACAGAGAACTTAGTGTTACATAAACATCTAGACAATTTGATAATAATAATGACCGAGTCATCAATTTTTTTTTTAAATTATCGATATATTTTTAAATTACAAAGGACTTAGTGTTACGTAACCATCTAATAGACAATTTGATCGAAATAATGATCGAGTAATCAATTTTTGTAAAATATCGATATATTTTCAAATTACGAAGGACTTAATGTTACATAACAATCTAATAGAAAATTTGGTCGAAATAATGACCGACTCATCATTTTTTTTAAATTATCTATATATTTTCAAATTACGGAGAACTTAGTGTTACATAACCATCTAGATAATTTGATCGGAATAATGACCGTCATCAAATTTTTTTAATTATCGATATAATTTCAAATTATGAAGGACCTAGTGTTACATAACCATTTAATAGATAATTTGATCGAAATAATAACCGAATCATCAAATTTTAAAAAATTATCAATATATTATCAAATTAAGTGTTACATAACCATTTAATAAATAATTTGATTGAAATAATTATCGAATCATCAATTTTTTTAAATTATCGATATATTTTCAAATTACGGAGGAGTTAATGTTACATAACCATCTAAAAGATAATTTTATCAAAATAATGACCGACTCATTAGTTTTTTTAAAATTATCGATATATTTTCAAATTTCAGAGAACTTAGTGTTACATAACCATCATATAGACAATTTGATCGGAATAAAGACCAAATCATCAATATTTAAAAATTGTCGATATACATAACAATCTAAAAGACAGTCATTGATTTTTTTTTTAAATTTTCAATATTTTCAAATCATGGAAGTTAGAAACACAAGAATTTAAAAAAAACAAATCAAATGGATTAAAATTAAAAAAAAAAAGGAAATTCACCATATTAAAAAAAGGTTATGTTGTTTATTTAAGATGTGTTGTGTATTAATTAACATTCATAAAAGTTTTTTTTCAGAAATTATAATTAATCCCTTTATTTTATATTCATACTAGATATTTCGTAATTTTCAAATTTCAGATTTAAAAATTAAAACTAACAATATTTAAATTCATCACATTATTAAATTTTAAACTTTGTTATACAAAATCTTTACTTTTGACCAGGGACATAGTCTGGGGGCTAAAAGTGCAAATATATCATCTTCCCCAACCCAATTTCTTACAGGCAGGATTGAAGGAATAAAATACACATGAAACCCAACTTTTAATTCCACCAAATTAATTCAAATCACACCAAATTAAATCAACCACCAACAAATTCGAGAATATATATGTAATTATTAAAAAAAAAAAAAACACAACGTCATTCTGCCAAACGAAAGAATGAAGAAGCATTCGAGAACAAAATAAAATAGGAAAGGAAATCTGTGATGGTGAAACAATGACAGCGACAAACTATGAAGATTTTTTTTCCAGATCTGATTTTTTTTTTTAATTCTATTTTATTTGAGTTTATTTATATTGTGTGTTTCAATTGTTCAATAACATGAATTTGATGCCGGTTATGCCTAAGACTACTGAACTACTAACAATTCCAGTCGGTGTACTTGTTTTTCCGACCGGCCAGGAGGGGAGGGAGCAGTTGTGGGTTAGAGCTTTGGGGAGAAAGATAATTTTGGAAGATGATAATTTTCAATTTTTATTTATAAATGTAGAAGGGTATATTGGTATTTATACATTTAAATAGGGTTCGTACACCATTTTTTTCTAGGTTCGTACACCGACACGTGTCACCCCTTGCTTGAGTCGTTCATGACTCCTCAGCAGGGGTGAGTCATTATAGAAGCTCCCAACTATATTTATGGCCCTATTTGAAAGGATTTTGGTCCGATTTCGTGGGTCTTGATTTTAAAAAATTGATTTGAGTAGTTTCTATAAAATCATTGAAATCTGTTGGCTTGATTTTGGATATTGAATTTTGTAGTTATGAAAAAATTAAAACCTCACTTGCATTGAGTTTGAATGTTGGAATTTGAGGAAAAAAAGTAGATGATAGATTGTCTAATCAATATCTTTTTTAGAGTGTTTTGAGGTCAAATAGATTATAGCTCATTTGTAGTCCTAATATTATTATTATTATTATATTATTATTAAGAAGAAATATGAAAATCGAATTTAATTGAAATGGAAAGACTGAATCATTGAAGATGACTATGAAAAGAGGAATGGAAAGAAGAATAGAAGTTTGAAGTGAAGGTAAATCGCTGGAGATGACCTAAAGTCCATTGTGATGGAATACATTTTAAGATTTTATCACTCTTAACTAATGTACAAAATATATTGTATCAATGAACAATTCAAATTAGGCCAAGTCGAATTTAAAACTAAAAGACATGTAAGAGTTTAAACAAAGTATGTCGGTAGGTGGCTGTGTTTTCAAATTCGAATTGGCCATTCGAACTGATTGAACTAGTAACCAGTTATCATGTCTCGTAAACTATCACTTCGAATTGAAAAGTTATAAACCGCGAAAATTGCAAATTAAATTACTTAAAGAAAATATTGAAGAATAATATAAACTCTTTTTTTTTTTTAATTGCAATTGAAGAACATAACCTCAGTTCTATTATACTAGTATATATATAAGTTCATTTATATTACAAAATCTGTGTGACAACATAATATTATACATCAAAATCCAAAGACACAAGCAAGCACTCATCATCCAACACATTAACTAAAAATAGCAACCAAAAATTATTTTAATACTTTCCAGCAAATTGATTGCACAAAGCCAATGCATTGCTAGTGACCTGAGCTACATGGGTCATCCGGGTCCGAATCGAATTCTTAATCCTACCATTCAAAACCCGACCCGAAAACCCATCCTGACAGGTACTATCATCCGTAAGTGCAGCACTGACCCAAGTCTGCAAATTACTCATATGCCACGCAAATTCGGGCCCATGGGCCCGGCCCATATTCTTGAGCTCCCGGGCCGATTTGGTTAGCTCAATTACGCTGTCGCGCACCTCTTCCAGGCAGTCCTTAAGGGCGGCGTACTCTCTGGGCTTTAGGCCACGGAATTTATTTAACTTGGCGACGAAGTCTTTAGCGTATTGGGCTTTACTTATGCTGACGGAGAGTGCTGTCGTCACTAGTTGTCGAGGGCTTTTTCGTATGGTTGAGGCGTAAGGCACTAGGGATTTGACGCATAGGGTGGAGTATGTGGTGGCTTTGCATGAAGTTGTTATGAAACTGACGGCGGGGTTGGCGGTGGATGCGGCGGCGGAATTGGTTATGGATAGAGAGTATAAAAGAGAAAGAAGTATTAGTGACGGTATGAGAGAAAGTGTCGCCATAACGTTCTTTTGTCTTGTGATGGGTTAATTGGAGGGATAAGGTGTGGAGTGAAATGAAAGTTATGCGCCTTGTATTTATAGTGGAAATTCTACCAATTGAGTGGAAGTGTAGCTTATAATTAAAGTAGTTATTAAATTTTTAATAATAAATTGTAGAATATAAGAAAATGTCGCTAACACGTATTGTTTTTTTCCTCTATATTCAATTGGTTAGAGTTTTATCATTATCAAGTTTAGAGAACTTGTTAATAATGATTGTTTCTTCATGTGCTTGATTTGATTAAATAGACCCTCGTGGGTTATGTAGAGTTGAAAATCGAATTAACTTATATGGAAACTTAGCACGATGTTAATCAAGAGATTAAAAATGATACATGATGGTTTAGTTATAAATTTAAAATCATGTTTGAAGAACAATTACAAGTTGATAGCTTCTAAACTCTGCAGGAGTTAGAGTACACTAGATAAGACATGACAAGATATACAATAAAAAATAGTGATTCAAATTTTTTTTTTTTTTTTGACTTGGTTAAAGTTTGTTTGAGTTCAACCAGAAAATGCAAGATACTTTTCTGTGTTATGCTAAATCTGCAAGAAACTATCATGTGGAATTTTTATTGCATCAAACTTTCTTGTGTTTTCATAAACCCTGCAAAAATCATCCAATTTGTTAAAAATCGGTCGTTTTAGATCGACATATTTCAGGAAATAATTTTTAAAACACTTTAAATTGGTCCATACAACTTCACGTGATATATTTTTAAAATAATTCTTGAAAAATATCGATTCAAAACGACCTATTTTTTCAAAATTAGGTGTTTTTTGCAGGTTTTTGATAACACAAGAAAGTTTGACGCCATAAAAATTTCACAAGATAATTTTTTGCAGGTTTAGCATAACAAAGGGGAGTATTTTGCATTTACCCCTGAGTTCAAACTCACCTATTCAATATTTATTAAAAAAAAAAAATCTCCTATTCAATAACAAAATCAACTAAAAATAAAACATTTATCATTGGACTCAACAATTGACAAAATTGCATTTTTATCGGCTTAATAGTCAATATGTCTTTTGAGCTCAAAACTTTATCATTATCTTTAAAACATGACATATTGGGTCATATATCTTTTATGTTAGACTCTACCCAAAACTTTTAGTACTATATATATCTTTTGATTCAAACCAAAACAGTAGTTGAATCAAATATATAGGACAAATTTTAATGAACTTATTGGCTAATTAATGGCTCTTAATAAATTACTATCGACAATTTACTACCTAGAAGTAGTAATTCTTTATATAAATTAAGGAAAAGGATGTGGGGCTAAAATAACACTAGATGAATAAATGTGTTAGCACAAAAGATAAGTAAATAAGTTTTCCATGTATCGCTTTCAAGCGAATTATCTCCTTTAGCAGTGAAGGTTCTTTTCATTCAAATTGAGTGCTAGCTATTTTCTCATACCGTGGCGAATTCATGAAGTCTTTATTGAAAATGATTGTATTTAAGTTATTTATTAGGGAAAATTGCAGAAAAGGTCCCAAACTAATTGGCAATTTTGGTTTTTCGTCCCACACTTTATCACCTCACCGAATTTCGTCCCGTAATTTTATTTTTTTTTTGGAATTTCGTCCCGCCGTTAAGTATTAGACGGAAATTGCCACGTGGCCGTTAAATTGCCACGTGGATGCTTACGTGTCATGATGACGTGGCAATTTTAGCATACCAATTATACAAGATTGCAGAATTAGTCCCAAACTAATTACAAATTTTGGTTTTTCGTCCCAAACTAATTACAAATTTTGATTTTTCGTCCCAAACTATATCAATTAGCCAAATTTCATCCCGTGATTTATCATTTTACATGAATTTAGTCCCACTATAAATTTCTAATTTAATAAAAATGACGATTCAATCTTTTACATTTTCTTTTCCAAGAAAAATATTATAAATATTAAAGTGACAATATTTATAATATTTTAATATTTTAATATTTATAATATTTTATTTTTTAATATTTAAACAATATATATAATATTAATATTTAAAATATTTTTAAAGTGACAAAATTGCGTATATATTGTTTTATTTTAAATATTTTAATACTTAAAATATTTTTTAATATTTTTAATATTTAAACAATATATATAATATTAATATTTAAAATATTTTTAAAGTGACAAAATTGCGTATATATTGTTTTATTTTAATATTTATAATATTTTATTTTTAATATTTAAACAATATATATAATAATAATATTTAAAATATTTTTAAAGTGACAAAATTGCGCATATATTGTTTTATTTTAAATATTTTAATATTTAAAATATTTTTAAAGTGACAAAATTGCGTATATATTGTTTTATTTTAATATTTATAATATTTTATTTATAATATTTATAATATTAAAATATTATAAATATTGTCACTTTAGTATTTATAATATTTTTCTTGGAAAAGAAAATGTAAAAGATTGAATCGTCATTTTTATTAAATTAGAAATTTATAGTGGGACTAAATTCATGCAAAATGATAAATCACGGGATGAAATTTGCTAATTGATATAGTTTGGGACGAAAAATCAAAATTTGTAATTAGTTTGGGACGAAAAACCAAAATTTGTAATTAGTTTGGGACTAATTCTGCAATCTTGTATAATTGGTATGCTAAAATTGCCACGTCATCATGACACGTAAGCAGCCACGTGGCAATTTAACGGCCACGTGGCAATTTCCGTCTAATACTTAACGGCGGGACGAAATTCCAAAAAAAAATAAAATTACGGGACGAAATTCGGTAAGGTGATAAAGTGTGGGACGAAAACCCAAAATTGCCAATTAGTTTGGGACCTTTTCTGCAATTTTGCCTATTTATTATAAAAAATTTAATTCTTGAAAGGAGCCGAATTGGTTCACTTAGGGGTCTCGTTTTCGAAATCCAAAAATTCTACAATTATTGCAAAATTAAAAATTCAAATTCTCATTAAAAAAAATCAAATTTTTTCGCCCCACAACCACGCTAGGCCTTGGACTCTGGTTGGTCAGATGATCGTCTTGTATTCCTTTTGAATTAGCTCTTGTTAGTGTTTTGTAAAACATTTTTATTGATCCAATGGCGATGAAATTCTATTGTTAAAAAAATTGTTAAAGTTATAAGTAAAATTCTAAATGCATCTATTGAGAAGATAAAGAACAATATTTGTTATAGTTCAAAAGTCGTTTTGCCTTTCTAATTTAATTTATCTAGAAATCACATGCATTATGGTTCCACTATGTGTTTTCCTACGTAACCATGCAAGTTGAATATTTTCTTGTTAAAAAAGGGGCCACAAATTAGGGATTAATTTAAGGAGGATACCCTGAGATTGTGTTTCCTTTAATATGTTCTTAATTGACATAGATTTGAACACGGAATATCTACAATTAATTAGAAGTAGAACAACATAATTATTTCATACCGACATTGACTCGTAACGACCAGGGTCCACTGTTCTTTAATGCTTTGAAAATATCTACGATGAATTTATTTTATGTTTATTTTTTAAGGTATAAATATCGACGATGAATGAAAAATTCATTCATCGGTACAGCTCTTTTCACACCACTGACTACTCAATTGCCATTAACTATTTCAATCGAGTTATTTTGTCTCATGAGTCGACTAAGGTTTTCTAATAGATAGGTATTATGAATAAAGGGAAGATTTGGTTTCAAAATAAAAAAAAAGTTATGTATATTTTTATAATTACAGAAAATGTAAATTTTGTGTTTGAAAAATGAAAATGAGTTTAAACTTACCTTCAATTCTGGAAATCTTATAGAATAGTTGAGGCCATTAGAGATATGTTCATATTAGTTCGAATTTGTTTCTGGTTCCTTATTTCTTTAAAAAATTAATTAGTTTGCGCGCGTCTAAAAATGTGTTTGTACTTCTTGATATTTAGTAACATATATTCCCTCCGTCCCAATAATTTTTCTCCCTTTAGGTTTGGCACGAAGTTTTAAACAATTTGTTAAAAAAGTAAACTTTTGTTATTTTTTTAAAGAGAAAGGAAACCATGTTTTGGAACGTTCCAAAATAGAAATAGGAGCAAGAAAAGTGAAACGGATGGAGTATATAGCTACATATATAACTGAACTGAATATTTATTTAGTAACATATATGTAACTATATATATAAGCCTCAGATTGTGACACATTAGGCTTAATTAGTTGGGGGATTTCGGAAATAATCCTTGTGCTTAAGATAATAATCTTGTCAAGAAACATAAAATTAATGTGACAAAGAAGCTTAACAAATTATGTCTCTTCGTTGTTATAGTATTTTCTATGTTGCATATTTGGGTTTGATCCTTTTTGAAGTTGGGGTGCAATTCTGATATGAAGGGTGTTGGATGATCGATTGTAAGTGAGTTAAGTTGCTGAATTGTTAACTTAGACGGACATGTCAATGTCGTAAATCTTGTTTGAAGGTCACATACATTTTATTCAATGTCAATAAGAATATTTTTGTAAGAGAAAATGTTAATTTATTTTTTCAAATCTAAGGTTCTAGTGGGAAGGGTTTTAATTTGGTTTCGTTGGTCTCGTTTTCAAAAAAATATTTTCGGTAAAATCTTCGAAAACCCATTTGGTTAGGTTTTGGATGTCGGATTTTATTGTTTTGAAAAAGCTGAAACCACTTTGATTGGCTATGAATATTGGAGTTTGGAGAAAAAAGTAGGTTACATGTGTCAAATCAATGATTTTTTTTATAGAGTTTGGAGAAAAAAAGTATGTGGTATGTGTCAAAATCAATATTTTGCAGGTTTTAAGAGTTTGAATATGAATTCCTGAATAAGTTTGTGATGAGTTTCATGAGTCTGACGAAAACTCCTTTATAAGGATTTTGGCCCGGTCTCGCGATGCCCACGAGACCCGACCAAAATCCATCCACATATGCCCTAAAACTTGCTAAACATGAATTGAAAATGGGCCAATTAATAATAATTATACAACTTATATTCTTATAGATGAAGATGACAGTAATTTATGTAGCTTAATAGTCCAATATGGATTGACATAACCACGTACCTATCAAGAAAAGAAAAAAAAACACTCTGATTACCACATGACTTACAAATTCATGTACGAGTATTTGTTTCTTCTCATGAGCCCCAATAATACGTACAATTATATTAATTATTAAGAAAGCTCAATAATTCAGCTAACCTTTCATTATTAGAATATAAATAAACGTCCACCAAATTAGAAATTTAATCCTGCAAATAAAGGTGTCCATTAATGTCATAAAATAGGACAAAAGAACTAGTAAGAGCAAAGATAATTGTACGGGTCCACACCCCTGATCACAACTTGTCCCGCCAAATCAGTAGGTTAATCATTAGGATAAAGAAGAGAAAATTCTTATTTAGACATGATTTATAAAAATATTTTAAAATTTGTGACTAAAAATTTATCATGATTTCATTCTACATGAACAATCTAAAAAAACTTCCTAGATCAATTGTAAGTGAAAAAATGAAGAGGACAAAAATACTAGTAATAAGAGCAAAGATCATTAATTATTATAAATAAAAATAAATAAATAAATAAAAAAGAGCAAAGATCATTGTAGCTTGTAGGGCCCAATATCACTTGTCCATGGGCCCAAAAGGTTTAAGATATGAAGTATGTGGGCCATATTAAATTATTAATGGCACACTAAAGCCCATACATATTTGTCTTCTTCACCGGCCATTACGGGGATACGCATGCTGTGGGTCCCCCTCAGTGCCTCCATTTCTAAGATTTGGACATGCTCTAGAATTTGCACGTGAGCCCCTAAGATAATTATATTTTGATAATTGGTTAGGTATATATATACTATATTTTATTTGGTACAATAATTGATTAGGTATTTGTTCACAAAGAGAATGGCTGGCAAGTTTCAACTTTTAACGGATGTTCAGGTTGTTTTGTAACGACACGGTCTAAGAGTTTTTGATTAATAAGGGGCTTGATTCTTGATGTTAAAGGCAACTAGGGATTTTTTTTCTTTATTATATCTAAATGATAAAAAAAAAAAGGATAATATAAAAAAAAGGAACCAAATGCAAAAATATTCCTCGTGCTTTCTCTCATTATCAAAAATCCTCATGTGTTATTTTCATTAGCAAAAATCAATCTATGTTCCTTTTTATTAACAAAAAAACTCATTTGAAATTCCTTCATAAATTATATTGGATTACTGTCAATTTATTTAAGTGAAGTGATTAGGTGTGTTTTCATATCTTTTAATTAATGGGACTATAATTGTCATTTTGACTCGGAAGAGGTTTTTACTAATAAAAAATAGCACATGGAGGATTTTGTTGTAGTTCATACCATTATATTTTTTTTTATTTTTGGTTTCCCAATAGTTTAATCCCTTTCGAGCGGGTTGAACACATTAATTGGGTATCTCTCCCAACAAGGATTCGAACCTGAGTCCGTTACTTTGTAGTGTAGTGACTAGTCCCTTTCACTAGACCAATAATCACTTATTGGTAGTTCATACCATTATATACATAGCTTACAAATAGGTTCCTTTAATTTTTTTTGGTGGGTTTCTAGTGTAGATCGATGACCAGATAAATAAAATTTTGGATATCTATAAAAAACCTAAATTATAATCATTAGTTCTCTAATGTGATTTTGGGTATCTCCAAATAAAACAAATTTTGGGTTATTCACTATAACAAAAAACATCTAGGCCATAATATAAATAATTTTTACATTTTTCCACTTCTGATCAATAACTGTTTACAAGAAATTTCATATTAAACTCAATATAATTAGAACTTAATAAATCACATGACAAGTATATGAACGCGTAACAGAAAATAAACGAATTCCGGCTGATCTATAGACCTCTTTCGATCATCATAGCTCTTATCCTTTCAACATCTTTTTGTCGATTTGCATTATCATAAATCTTCATCAAAAGTTCAAAATTATGTTCATTATCCGGCTCCAAATCAAATAAATTATTTGCAGCTATCTCTCCAATACCAACATTACCATGAACATAACAACCATAGAGCAATGCTCCCCACACAGTCGCACCTGCCTCAGACTCGATTTTGTTCGTTACAAACTCATATGCTTCATGAATCAATCCTGCCCTTCCATATAGATTAACCATACAAGCATAATGCTCCATACTTGGACTAATTTGATACCTTTCCTCCATCACTGAAAAGATTTTCTCCCCTTCCTTTACCATTTTCAAGTGAGCACAATTAGACAACAAGGACACGAACGTAATTTCATCCGGTGGGGCATCCGAGTCCGTCATATGTTTGAAGTACTCTAATGCTAAAGGGTGCTTTGAGTGAGCTGAAATTATCGAATTCCACGACACCAAATCCCTCATTGGCATACACTCAAACAACCATCTTGCTTTTTTTAACTTACTTTGGCTTGAGTAGAAAACAATTAAAGAATTACAAATAGACAAGTTCCATTCAATCCCACGACGAAAAGCCCATCCGTGAATTTGAATTCCGATTTTAAAGGGCAAAGTGCTCGTGAGAATTGCGGATAATGTAACCCAGTCGGGTTCGTTTCCCTCTTTTACCATCCACCGTAACATAGACAATGCTTCTACTACAAGACCATGCCTAACATACCCAATAATCATTGAATTCCATGAAACCAATTCTTTATTCTCAATGCTTGAAAATATCATTCGAGCTCTAACAATGTCACCACATTTGGCATACATATCAACAATTGCGTTTAACACAAATGTATTGTTTCCAAATCCTGCACGTATAACATTACGATGAACCTCTTCACCGACATTTATAATCCCGACTCCTCCACAAGCTTTCAACACCCTCGGAAAAGTGTACTCGTCAGGCTCCACACCCTCCTCCACCATCTGAAAGTACAATGCCAATGCATCTTCGTACAAACCCATCTCAGCGTAGCCCGCAATTAGTGAATTCCATGGAAAAGCAGAGGAATTTCGGTCAGGCATTTTATCAAACATCTCGTGGGCTTTCTCCACTTGCCCATTTAAAGCGTATAATCTAAGCAGCTTTGATGAGATGCCTACATTCTTACGTAAAAGTTTCTCGGGTATAAGGTTATGAATCTTGATACCGTGATTGATTGCTTTTAATTGGAAGCAGGTTTCCAAAAGGGAGGCGAAGATTTGGGGGTCGTTAATTAAAATGCCATTTTTAACAGCGGTTTCTATATTGTTTATGACGGTTTCAAGGGCTTGGAGCTTTGATTGGGATTGGATCTTTTGGTTTGTTAACAATGGGGTTGGATATGATTTTGGGTAAGGGACATTGGATTTTTTATTTGGGTAATTTTTATCATATTTTTCTCTTTTGTTCTTAGCTGTGTTGTTGTGTGAAAAGGTTATGCGGAGACATGGTGGCTGCATGCAGAGATTCATGATGTTTGTTGAAGACTGTAATAACATGTTGCAAAGTGTGATTCTATATATACTTTTTGGTTTGTCTCGAGCGGAAATTGTTAATCATATGAGAAACTTGAATTAAAAAATTACTATATATTTTTCATGCTTTAAGATTTCGGAGGGTCACAAAGTCGGATAGGTGCGTATTTTGTCGATTGGTTCCGGAAGATGCAGGCAAACTCGGATGGTCCGACATTCGAACGTTGCGTTTTACTCTGTTGGGTTATTTGGCATTGTCGAAACAAGTTGATCTTTGAAGGGGACAAACCTAGTGCTCTGGATCTGGTGGCCTTTTTTCAAAACTATTGGGTGCTTTTGAAGGAGGCTACGACAACGGTACTAAGCTCGAAAAATCGTGGGAATAGGAGATTGAATAGATGGCAGCTGCTTGCAACAAACATGTTAAAAATCAACTTTGATGCTTCAATCAAACTTGGGAGTTTGTGGCTAGGGTTTGATAGCTAGATCAGCCACGAGTGCTTAAATTGGTTGTGCTTTTACATGTATCAGACAACCTTTTGATCATTCCACAGCCGAAGCTAAAGCTGTTCTTTTTGCTGTGGAGTTCGCTCAAACGCATCAAACAGACTCTATTATTATCGAGGGTGATTCGAGTGTAGTGATTGCGGCAATTGAAGAGAACTCGGAATCATGTTCAGACTATGGTAATATCGCGTCAGATGTTATACAACATTCATGTTGAACATTGCATCATCTGAATTTGTCATTTGAATGAAAGCTCGTTGTGGTTCTAAAAAAAAAAAGGATTTCAAGATAAATTCAGTGGCGAATTTGTTTTGTTCTACGGTTTCGTCGAGTTTATTCAATCACTAAAAATGATATAATATAACAAGTGTTTTGAAATTATTGTATTAGAAACTATTATTACATCAACATCACCTATCAGAAATCTATTGATACAATCAAATTACAAATAAAATCAATCAACGAACCCTAATATTAAACTATAAAGAAACATCCACATTAGTGGGAGTTAAACCCAAATATTATGAAATATACGTATAATATTTAAATATTAAAAATTAAAAAAATATAAGAGTAGTAGCTAAAATTTGATAGAAAAAAATGGTTAAAATGGATTGCAATAGATAGCCATCCAAAACACATCGTTCATGAGCCAATTTTAGTTTGAGCTAGCCCTATTGGAGGAAAATTTCTGGTCTATAAAAATCCCTAGACCTTGTTATTAGAAATTAACTGCTCCACAGTGAATGATGTGATTCATTAATTAAAAGATTTTAAAAAATACCAATGCACAAGGCACATTTTAAAAATCAATTAAAAGATGCACATATTTTGCACTAATAAGAAATGTATTCAAGAATACAATTTAAACATTGTGAACATTTTTTCGAATTTGAACGTAACTCAGGCTCGAAAATGCTTCACAATTTTATCTGAAAACACAAATATCGCATATCACCAATACACTAAAGCTGCAGTTGTTCATAACGGGCAAATCTGTTACATCGAACTGAAATACACAATCACTTCTCATTTCTCAAGCACTTGAGAATTCTCAATTTCGGTTTTCTGACATTTGCAACAAGCAGACCAGATGATGCAGAATTTTCATTGTATTATGTACATCTTTATTTTATTCTATTCTATTTTTGTCAGTACATCTTAAGTTAGAATTAGTTTATAATGGTAAAAGAACTGGTTTTGACCTGCAGACTTGGTGAGTGTTTTATCCATCGCCAGATTTGATTTTTTCAGATGTCCTATCAGCCAAAAGTCAAGAAGCATAAAATAAGATCTTCTGGAAGTTAGTACAGTACTCAGCTCACATGATTTATCTTCATTGGATCACCTGAGATTGAATTTAGCATAAGGTTCTGGCCAGTAAACATTTAGGTTTCAAAAATAATATATATACCAAATAAATGTAAAATCAGAAACAACTGAAACACAAAGATAGATGGCTTTCTAGTCAATTGTTTACACATGATCAGCAGATGAACAATTCTAGATAGAGTACTAAAGAACAAAACAGATTCTGCAAACTAGTTTTTATTCATCAGAACTTGACAAAATATGAACAATCAAAATAGACATTAAGCATCAGAATTATCAACTTTAATTAGATTTATCTCCCTGATAATCAAGAGCAACTTGAAATAACCAATTAAACATACTTTAAAATAACAGAACTATACAAAACTATACCTCAGTGAAGCAAAAACTGGGCGAACCCTTTCAAAAATTTCATCTTGAGATCCAGTACCATCAATCTGCAAGCATTTTATAAGGTGAGATTTGTGTGATTAAGTTATAATGAGTTAAGCTTATGAAAGAAAGATCTCAACCATATAGACAATTTCAGAACAACCATATCGATACCTTATAAAGTTTTCCTTTCTCAGAGTAGTGCTTGATTACTGGAAGATTTAGTGACCTGAACATTTTCAGCCGTTCCTTAATCGTGTCTATATTATCATCAACTCGTCCCTACACAACCAAAGAACAAAATCATAAATTTTTTCATTCTGAGACAGAGAGGGTCAATGACTGACAGAGCAGACAAAAAATAAGTACCTGGTTGCGGCTTAGCACTCGTTTCACCATTTCTTCTTCAGGACAATCAAAGAAAAGAACAATGTCTGGTTCAGCACCCATCTGCTTTTAAGGTTTAAGTTCAATATTTTGTTCCAACAACATAGAAAATTCATGCACCTATAATCACTCATAATTAAAAAAACTGATTATGCACATAACATTTCATTTTGTCTAATTGTAGGCAATGATAATAAGCACCAAATAATAGGAGAGCGCAGACTGCCAAATGGAATTGTCATTGAAAAGGAAAGGCAATTCGAGATAACAGTAGGAAAATAAGAAACTCACAACTCGTTCAAATGCCACACGGTTTTCTTCAGTTCTTGGGAAACCATCAATAAGAAATTTATCATTATCACTCGTTTCAATAGCATTTTTAATTAGTTTGACAGTCACTTCTGAGGGTACAATTTTCCCTTCCCTGATTGTATTAAGAATCATCAAACTGCAATGCAATACAATCATTGATGATGTCACAAACTTTGAAGGAATACCAAAGATGTAATCATTGTCAGAAGATATGCGATATTCTTACCCATTTTTACTATTAGAAGAAATTTCATTTCTCAACAGATCCCCGGCACTTAAGTGAGTAAACCCAAAGGTTTCAACAATCCTTGTACATTGAGTACCTTTTCCACTCCCAGGACCTCCTGAAGCACAAGAATCAGATCATGATCATCCCATTTTAATTTATATGGTGCCGGAAGCAATAAACTTAACGTAACTTACCCAAGACAAAAGTCATAAATGGGTTTCTTCCTCTAGCAGAAAATCCACCTTCTGCCTACTTCCAGTTAAGAAAATGCACAAGATTATCATCCCAATCAGCATCTTGCTAAAAAGTAAATAAGAAATAAACCTCCATACAGGAGAGTAAATGAACTGATAGCAATATTTACTAGTTAATAACAAATTAACCCCCGGTGTTATTCTTAAAAGACAGTTTGCCGCTTACCCCCTGGGACAAATAAAAGGGCAAGATAACCCCTGTATGTTTGGAAGGGGTTAAGTGCCCATTAGGCAATATCAAAGGGGTTAAGTGTCCATTAGGCATATCACAGGAGGTAAGGGGGTGAAGTGAAGGGAGAATATTGTCAAGGTAGGTTTAAACTGGTCATTTTGCACATCAAAATGAAGTCTAAGTCGCATTATAGAGCGCGTGTGCAACAACTTCACGAGTAAGGAGGTAAAACGCTCATTATTATTTATCAAGGGGGTTAATAAGCCTAATTTCATATTCACATGGGGTAACTTGCCAAAAGCCCAATAATTTACTACTCCATGATAAATATCAAATACAAGAAATACCACAAAGAGAAGTAGTTGAGGAAGCGGATGACATGTATAAATAATTGGAGCTAACAGAATCAAAACCAAGGGTTTATTAGCTAAGCCATTATCATTAAAAAATAATCACAGTAGAAGAGTTCCGTGCAACGATTAACTATTAACAATTCAACAAGCATTCTTGCACAGCAAAATATTAAACTAATTATTCATTTGTCTAAGGATGTAAAATCAAAATACGATCGACCATGAAACAGAAAAACTAACTGATAAAACACATAAGGCATTTCAAATGGAGAAGTTCATTTCAAAATTGAATCATAACATCAATCAGAATAATAAATATATTGTTCCAAAGTTTCCAATAAATAAAAGATTACCGCTCTTAGGATTTGAGTACTGAAAACTTGCAAAGCATCAAATCCATAGGCCGAGTCTACCTGCAAATAACAAAACAGAACAACATTAGCTTCATCAATCAAAATTTGTATCAAACAGAAACAATTACAAAAATTCACATAATTACTTGATTCAGAAGGCGTGATTTGGATGAAGAAATCAGCGGCGATAGAGAAACCACGCGCCTCCACATATCTGAATCTTTCGAAAATCACACCAAGTGTGAGAAAGTAGTGAGAGAGTTTTAAGCAGCTTCAGTATTTGCCTATTTGGAGGAGACTTTCTGACGAACATGTAGCCAGGCCATGTGTATGCTGTTCTTTTTTTTTTTTGGTAAAAATGTGTGTGCTGTTCGAATGGTGTGTGTGAAATGCAAAAATTGATATGCCCCATTTCTTTTACTAGTATTTTTTTATTATGACGAAACTTTGATCTCGGTTTGGTTTCGAAAAATGGTTTTAGAGGTTTCGGCGAAATCATTGAAACTCGATTTGGATAATGGTTTCAATGGAATATTGAGATGATAAAATATTATTAAATAATAGTTAGTGGATTTTGAAAATTTGAGATTTGATTTGAATTGGTGTTTTAGTTGTTTGAGTTTGGAGAAGAAAAATAGGTAGTAAGTGTCAAATCAATAACTTTATAGGATTTGAAATATAATATTTTATTGTGTAATGATTGATATATGAGTAATAATATTGTAATGATTGAGAATTAATTATAATTATATAAATATGATTGTGATATTAATTTAGATGATGATGAATAATTATTTATTTAAATAAAACAATTAATAATTTTGTTACTTTCTAAATTATAAGATATATACATTATCAAACTCGACTTCATTTTTTAATTAACATATAATCGAATATAATTAATCAACATATTAAAGAAGTAAAGTACAGTTTAGATGCATCATGACCACTTTCGTTTCTCAAATACAATCCTAAACTTCATAGATGATTGTTTTATACCAAATTAAAAATAAAATAGTGTGATTATCTTGGACCTTATAAAACAAAACAAAAAACAAGATATCTATGACAATACCTCGTCCAGCCTACTCAATCAGATGATTAACAGACGTGTCAAAGAGGGCACATCAAATATATTAATGTGATAGGCCTCTGTTCAACTAGTTAGTCAAGGTATGTATCACTTTTTCTATATTTGCGTTGATAATTGAAGGGATAATAATAATGGTGCATGAATCAATTAAGAAAAAAAAAAAGTGTTTTTGGGTAACAATCAAATGAGTAAGTTAGTTGTCTTTGCATTAGTTATAGTTAATTAATAAATTCATGCAAGGTTGTCTTTCATCACTAGTTTAATTAATTAATGCTATGATTAGTTTTACATGTTTCCATTGCTTAATTAATACGTTGCTTAATTAATAACAAAAGAAAAAATAAAAAGGAAACGAACAACATAATTAAATGTGAAAAGACAGAACAGGCTTTGGGCTTAATTAAATGCTCAATTAATACGTTGCTTAAGGAAGAAATGGCATCAAACTAGACAAAAACTACACCTTTTCAAACCACCAGCTGGATGTCAGGGACTGTTTTCTTTAGGTTTGGGCTGGTTTCAACATTGGGCTGAAACTATGATTTGAGCTCAAATAAAATGTCTCTCCTCGTCAAACAAGGTTTGGCCTAGTTTGACTGAGACAAACTGGGCCAAACCAATTCCATATTGACCCTAAGGGTTATTAATAATATGTAATCAATTGAAGAAAATGGGCCTTAGTTTTGAAGAAGGCTTAAGAATATGGGTAGAACCGTAATTAGAAGACTAGTTAATATGAAACGGAAAGAAAAGAAGGAATCAATTCTGAAGATGCATTGCCTAGTCTCAATCCCGCTATCCCCGTCCGCCCATTGAAAATAAATTTGTATTTCGAACTTAATGTTCTAATTTTATCAATCGAAATTTATTTGCATATAATTTAACATATGAATGATGAATCCATGAACAATATGCCACGAAACGGTTCAATTAATATTTGAATCAATTATTTAAACCAGACAAATTTTGCATATTGTAATAGCATTAAACAATTATATTTCGTAACTAGCGTAAACTTATATATTCTACATAAAAATTCAATTAAATTTTTTGTGTTTAACACACAGTCACATAGATAATACATGTTCCTGAGGGCCACGGTCTTGGTCTCTTGGATCAACTATCAAGTTATACATGTCACCAATATATATATAGAGTTGAAAATCAAGCCAAATTACTCGATATCGATTCGAGCTCGTTCGATAGAAGTTTATTTGAGCTCGGTTCGTCACACTATTCAAACAAGTTTGAACATCATTTTTCTTTCGATAATTTTTTATGCTCAGCTCGAGCTCGTTCGATAAAAACTCGTTTAATAATCAAACAAAGCGCAAACACAAAATTTCAAGCTTGGTAAAATTCAAATCAATTGAACAATGTGTAGTTCAGCTCGGTTACACCCCTAGTGTACTGAAAAGGAAAAACATAATTTCTAGTCCTTTTTTCTTTTAGGAAGTTCCATGTCAATGAATGTGAGGTCGTCACTCAATAAATAAATTAAAGAAGCATCAAAGAGCATAATAACCCCTTAAAATCATTTAGATGAAATTCCCAACTTTTGATTTAAAATTTGAAAAGAATACCCCTTTCTAAGAGAAATTGCATACAAAATCACCCCAATCAACAAAACCCCCACCCCACCCAAAATCCCACATCTACCCCTGCTGATCTAAGCTCGATTTTTCTACAGTGCGGCCCCGTTACTTACGGCCGCACATGCGGCCCTATCCCGCAGTCGTTAGATCGGCTTACTTAAATAGTAGCCTTTGGATGGGTAACTAAAGGAATTGGATTTAATTTTGGTTTATTTCTATTTAAAAATGCAATTGACTATTAAGCCCTCTTAGTTAGTTTCTCAAAAAAAAAAAAAAAAAAAAAAAAAAAAAAACGACTGAAAATAGAAAAGGCCCTTTTGCCCCCCATTAAATTTTATGTTTTAAGAAGACGTTTATAACCCCCACTTAAAAACCGAAATTAACAATTAATTTCCTCCTTATTTCCTTCTCTTTCAAAACTAACAAATAAATTCCTTTTATTTCATAATCATTCAAACTTAATTGATTATTTCTTGTTATTACTTCTCCACCATTTTTACACCATCTATTCCTTCAATAATCTCACCACCATTTTTGCACCTTAAATCAATCATCTCCAAAATTGCTTTACAAAATTCGAATTATAAAAAAAATGAAATTCTCAATTACTTTTGAATTCACGAAATCAATATCTCAAATCAATAAATTTGATGTATATTATCCTTAATCCCCTTTTGTTTATTTATTTCTATTCGGTCGATTAAGTTCGAATTTCTTAGACAATAGTTTAAATATCGGTCGATCCTATTAGTTAAGAGATCCGTATTCGACAATAAATAAATAAAATTATATGTATGCATAGTATTTTATAAAAATAAGTAACATTGATAATATTTTACCATCAATAATTTTATTTAATAAAATAGTAGTTAATAATTTGTTCATAAATAATATTTCCGGATATTTTCATCTAAATAAATATGAATATTAATTACTAGAAAGTTCATAAATTCATTCTTACGAATATTTTCATCCTGGTGAACAGTGCTAAAAACTCAACATGTGAGCTAAATTTAATATAATCGTAAAGTTAACAAACTTATTTTTGAAAAAAAAATGTTAATGTAAGTTTTGGTAGCGGCGATTTATAGGATATATGATCTATTGGAATTAAAAAATTTAGATCCGAGCAAAATTTGAATTCGATCTAATATAGACGAAGGCGGATCTGGACTGAACTTAATCCGATCCAAATTCAATCCATTGACAGCCCATAGGATTCTCAAGGCCCAAAAAATGGACTATTAGGCCATCTCCAATGGTTGAGGGCTAGCCCAGGGCCAGCCCGGGGCCTTGCGTGGTCGTCTCCAATGGTTGGGCTCCGTGGGGGAATTAATTCCATTTTTTTCCTTTGCCCACTCTCACCAATTAATATTATAGTTTTAAATTTTTTTAATATTAATATTAATAATAGTAATAATTATTAGAACTTGTAATTAAATTATTAATACATAATACGAAATAAAACAAACAAGGAAGGAAATACAAGATTGTAGTTAAATGATTAAATTTTTAGGTAAAATAAAAGATATAAAATAAAATGGGCTATTTATATATTAATGATTTGTTCATAAATAAATTTTTAATTATAATTCTAATAAATTATTAATGATTTTAATTTAAAAAAAATTAATTTTATTATATTAAATAATCAAATTAAAAATTGGTAACTCCATATATTTATTAAATACTAGCAAATATACAATAAACATACTAATTAAATTTTATTAAATAATTCAATTCTACATATATAATTTAATTTAGTATGGAAATTAATTTAATTAATTATTATTTTGTTTAAACTTATTGTGTGAATTTAATAGATATGTTGGGACTAATCAACCCTATTAATAAAGGGAATCTCATCACATTTTTCAAAGCAAGTCTTTTGCCTTTTACTGCCATCGTTTAATAACACTTTGCCTTTTCACTTTGCTTCATCTTCTTCCTTTATTTTTATATATATCTTCAATTTTACAGTTGATGGTAAGGTGATTTACAATATTTTTTAATCAAATCACTTGTATCTTTAATTTCTTTAGTTCTTACATTCAAGTATCTAGTATCCTAAACAACAATCAAGTCACATATATATCTTCTGGGTTTGTCGCTACTTTCTATATATATTAATTTTCCTATTTTTATTTAATAAATAAACAATTTAAACAAAAAAAAAAAGAAAAAAAAACGAGTGACCAGTTAAAGGGGGTGCGTGTCACAACTATATCTCACGCGGGAACGGGCTGGTCACAGGGCTCCGCCGAGCTCTGCGCCCAGCCCGTTCCCGCTCGAAGGCTGCCCCGCCCCGGAGCTCTCCTCCACTGGAGATGGCTCCTTCTCCCGACCCCGACCCCGCCCCTGGCCCGGCCATCTCCATTGGAGATGGCCTTAATAGGGCCTGAATCTTTCCAATATGTAGAAAATTGGGCTTTAAAATAAATTTTAGAGACTGACTAATGTTTAATGTTGATGCGTCATCTCCGGATTAATGGGCTAGGTGAACGTGACAAGCCTATATTTAGGGCTTAATATAGATTGGGCCAATTTGTTTATTATTTAGGTAATTGTTTGGGAAAAAGACAGAGATTCGTGAAATATTTTCGATCTGCATTATATGGTTTGTTTGAATTTGAAAAAATAGTTGAAAATTAAGTAGGAATTTATATCAAATCAAGTTTGTTGTGTAACATAAATTGGGTAAAAGATATATTAATTTATATCAAATTAAAGTAGATTTAATACATATATTTTTCAGAGATAACAAAATTATGCGTTAATTTGCAACATTTGCAGAAGCATTTCAGGTGAAATTAGTTGAGTGCTTTAGTCCATTTCAAATTGATAATGTGCACGAAACTATCGTTGAAAAATTAACTTGAACATTTAAGACAACATTTATGATTTCAATATTAGTTTTTACTTCTACTACCACAATCCATGATCCCGCACAATCCAACTACAGTTTACAAAACAACAACAACAACAACAACAACTACTACAACTACTACTATTTACACAATGTTCAAAACTATAAAAACATCCAAACATTCCCAAGTCCAACAATTTCAATCTTCCTCATCACTTGAGGAAATCACTATAATGTCTATCTCTTCATCCTCGGACATATACTCTGGAGTCTCGATAGTAGGTGGTGTTGGTGGATCCAGTTTACCGAAGATAGCCTCCAACTCCCACCAGTATCTTTCTCCACTGTCGCAGAAGTATTTTGGCACAATCCAACAAATTGGATCCTGTCAATATATCATAAATTAGCTAGGATTAATTAATCCACACAAGTTAATTAAATACTAAATTTAACAAATGATTATTGTATACACATTTTACCTGCCAAAGCAACTTCCATACATCCTCGTATGCAACTTCCAATTTATTTTCGACCTGGTTCAAGTGAACCCGTCTGCACTCAAGTGCCGTCTTCCACAAGCCAAACCGGGTATACAAGTTTCCATATTCATGTTCCAAAAAATCATACGTGAAGGTCTTCCCCGTATAGGCTTCTAGTCTCGCTCCAATATCTTCGAAAGCGGATTTGTTAGCCCCCATGAACTGTATCCTTCCCGCTGCAGTCTCGTCAACTAACATCTGGAGAAAAAGCTCCAGCTCGTGGGTTGTGAAACGTGAGTTTGTCATGATTCTGCAATTAAAACAATATAAAATTGACAAAAAAACACCCTGTTAACTTTAGTAATTGACAAATAACACCCCGCTAACTTAAAAATTTGACAAAGAGTTTTTAAGGTACAATATGCCCAACGATTATTATATAACAAACCTAACTTCGAAATCCCAAACCTCACATTCAAACCACTATATAACTCAATTTCAATCCATCTAAGCTTACTAATTATTTAAACTGGATTCAGCCACAGAAGCAGTAAACTAAACATTCACAACTTCAACATTCTAAGTATACTTACTCAAGAGGATAATATATTTTTCACAACCAACATCAAGCAAACAACTAGGAGGAAAAAAATTCAACATAGACAATGTTGAAGAACATAATATCAAATATCCAACCTTATTGTATCATTTTTTCCATTTTTCTCAAGTAAATTCAAAATGGGCATAAAATTGATTCTCTTCAACATTGAATTTCACATGTATGTATGTATGATGTGGATGGGTAGGACCCAGGGTGTTTAGATAAAATTTTGCTTAGAGTTATAAGTTAAAATCCACATGAAATCTTGGAATTGTCACTCAAGTCCTCATATTTCAATACTAGTGCAATTGAGTTCAAGTAATTATGTCAAAATATATTTATCTAGAATAACTAATACTATTTCAAAAAAAAAAAGTTCCAAGTTATTAATTCTGGTGGCGTTACTGCATTTACAAAATTCATTTGACCTTCTGACTTATAAAACTGCATTATTTATGAATGATGAACCAAAATTCAGTAGAAGAGAATTTGAATGTGCTTTAAGGTTGAAGGTCCATCACGAGTTACAGAAATATATAAGCATCAATCTTGCTAGATGAGAACATGTTCAAGCAACAATAACTCCGACAGCAAAACATATTAGGTGCTTTATAATATATAGCTGAAAACTCCAAAGTTATATTCAAATTTAGCTCCAGCACTTTAACTTGATACAAAATGTCAAAGCACTTAGTTTAGAAAAGAAAATAACTTGTGAAACAGATTATCTATATAACCAAATGCTCCATTTTCCAGAATCAATTTAACAATATTACCCAATTCACAAAAGAAAAGGAAGTGGCCTAATTTACCACCTACAGACTACAAACACATACAAGAATTAACAACAAAATAAAACACGGGACAAAACTCACATTGCTGCATTTCCAGGTCTGATAAATCTAGAGCTCATCCGACCCGATAATAGACCCGGATAACGAATCCGACCGCTTTGGAGGCGGAACCACATACATTTTAGTTTATTTCTCTAGCTGGAATTAATATTAACAGTACACCCTAAAATTCTTCATAATCCTATATACAACGATTTTTCCTTAAACATAAAAGAAATACTCCTAGAAATAAAGACAAACACACATAATCCAAACCTTAACAGTTAGCTTTGGAGGCGAAACCACATACAATTTTGTTTTTTTTTAATTATTTACATACGTAAAAGAAATACTCCTAGAAATAAAGACAAACACACAAAAATCACAAATCAGGAAATTCCTTAAACAACCGAAGCATAAAAAAAAAAGAAAAAAAAAACCTTATTGCAAGAGAGGAAGATGAGACGAGAAATTGAGTGTAGTGCTTTACGTTTGAGAGATGGATCGGAGTACGTGAGGGAGTGAGATAGAGAGTAGGATAAGAATTTTGTTTTTGTGCGGTCGGTTTGAGAGATGGAGTAAGGGAGGGAGTGAGATGTTTCTGGAAGTACACGACGTTTGAGAGGAGTTGTTTGGTTTTTTAATTTTCTGCGGCTGGAGCAGGAAAAGAATTAAGGCCGGCCTGTGCATGAGACGTGAAGAGACGTGAGGGAGTGGGGAAAATGATTATTCCCTCGTTAATTGTGATTTGTGATCTCATGAATTTAGCAAGAATTTGTTATTTTTTGGGTAACCAATTTATTTTAGTGATAGACTGACATGATATTTGGTAATATTCTAAATTTGGAAATTTTGTACAACCCAAAAATTGCTTCCTGATTTTTGGTAGTAATAATTAAGTGTTTATTAATTAATGTAGGTAAGGCCATTAAATTAATTATGAAAGGTATTGATCACAATTGAATTTTTTTTTTAAAATATGAAAGGAATTGATCACATTTGAATTTTAATTAAAAATATGGTTTTACGCTTTATTGTTTTAATAACTTACAATAATATATTATTGTAGTCACTTTATTAAGTGTTTATTAATAACATATTATGGTAGTAATAATTAAGTGATAATTAATTGTTGATTTTTATGTTATTATTATTTATCCAACATTCAAACTCAATTCAAAGTAATTTTATTTACGGAGGTGTTAGTGATACTATAACTCTCGGTTCTCCTTTCCGAGCAATTTTAGACCAATTTCAAAATAAATGGCTGATTAACGATTTACGGAGGTGTTAGTGATACTTTAACTCTCGATTCTTCTTTCCGAGCAATTTTAGACCAATCTCAAAATAAATGGCTAATTAACTATTTACGGAGGTGTTAGTGATACTTTAACTCTCGGATCTCCTTTCCGAGCAATTTTAGACCAATCTCAAAATAAATTGCTAATTAACGATTTACGGATGTGTTAGTGATATTTTAATTCTCGGTTCTACTTTCCGAGCAATTTTAGACCAATTTCAAGATAAATAGCTAATTAACGATTTACGGAGGTGTTAGTGATACTTTAACTCTCGGTTATCCTTTCCAAGCAATTTTAGACCAATTTCAAAATAAATGGCTAATTAACGATTTACGGATGTGTCAATGATACTTTAACTCTCGGTTCTCCTTTCCGAGCAATTTTAGACCAATTTCAAAATAAATGGCTAATTAACGATTTACGGATGTGTCAGTGATACTTTAACTCTCGGTTCTCCCTTCCGAGCAATTTTAGACCAATTTCAAAATAAATGGCTAATTAACGATTTCAGTGTTTATTAATAACATACTATAATACATGCTAAGTCTCCGTCGTGGGATTAAAGGCGGACTTGAAAATTATATTGGATACCAGAAATATTGTATTATATAATTTATATGGATAAATTAAACAAGAAATTGAAATGATGGAATGGTAAATTAATGGGTTGAAGTAGGTGGTCTGTGTTCGAATTCTCCTCACAACAAAAACTTGATTTTTTCCTCTTTGTGGAGAAATTAATAACTTTCTCCATTTTGGCCAAATTCAATATAACATTTGGCGGGAGAATGTTTCAAATTTTGATTTTCTCTACAAAATAAAAAGTACTTTTAAATAAAAAAATAGATTATACTTATAAATTTTAGTTAAAAATATGGTTTTACGCTTTATTGTTTTAATAATTTACAATAACATATTATTGTAGTCATTTTATTAAGTGTTTATTAATAACATATCATGGTAGTAACAATTAAGTGATAATTAAATATTGATTTTTATGTTTTATTATTTATCCAACGTTCAAACTCAATTCAAGGTAATTTAATTTATGTAGGTGTTAGTGATACTATAACTCTCGGTTCTCATTTTCGAGCAATTTTAGACCAATTTTAAAAAAAATGGCTAATTAACGATTTACGGAGGTGTTAGTGATACTTTAACTCTCGGTTCTCCTTTTCGAGCAATTTTAGACCAATTTCAAAATAAATGGCTAATTAACGATTTACGGAGGTGTTAGTGATACTTTAACTCTCGGTTCTCCTTTCCGAGCAATTTTAGACCAATTTCAAAATAAATGGCTAATTAACGATTTACGAAGGTGGTAGTGATACTTTGACTCTCGGCTCTCCTTTTCGAGCAATTTTAGACCAATTACAAAAGAAATGACTAATTGACGATTTACGGAGGTGTTATTGATACTTTAACTCCCGGTTCTCCTTTCCGACCAATTTTAGACCAATTTCAAAAGAAATGGCTAATTGACGATTTACGGAGGTGTTATTGATACTTTAACTCTCGGTTCTCCTTTCCGAGCAATTTTAGACCAATTTGAAAATAAATGGCTAATTAACGATTTACGGAGGTGATTAATAACATATTATAATACATGCTAAGTCTTCTTGTTGTGGGATTAAAGGCGGACTTGAATATGGACTTGGATACCAGAAAGATTGTATTATATAATGTATATGGATAGAATAACCAAGAAATTGGACTGGCTGAATGGAATGGTTAAGTAATGGGTTGAAGTTGGTGGTCTGTGTTCGAATTCTCCTCACAAAAGAAACTTGATTTTTTTTCCTCTTTGTGGAGAAATTAACTACTTTCTCCATTTTGGCCAATTTCAATATAAAATTTGGCAGGAGAATGCTTTAAATTTTGATTTTCTACAAAATAAAAAGTACTTCTAAATAAAAAATAAATTATACTTATAAATTTATAATACTTAATTTATAACTTAATAATTATCTTATTTTCAAGAAGGCTTCTCTTTGTGGAGAAATTAACTACTTTCTCCATTTTGGCCAAGTTCAATATAAAATTTGGCAGGAGAATGCTTTAAATTTTAATTTTCTACAAAATAAAAAGTACTTCTAAATAAAAAATAAATTATACTTATAAATTTATAATACTTAATTTGTAACTTAATAATTATCTTATTTTCAAGAAGGCTCAAATTTAGCTATTAAATGAACATCGACATGTTTATAAACTTTAAATAGTGTATCAGCAAACATAAAGATTAAAAATATTATTAGTTTGTTCAACTATATCAAAAAAACTAAAGCATCTTCTTCATTGTCTTCTACTAAAATAATGATCTCAGGCCATTTTTCTTCTCCTATGGGTTCTTCGTCACCTCCAGGCACGATGTCCTCAATGGGAGCTTGATCTTCATTGTCTTCTACTAAAATAATGATCTCATGCCATTTTTCTTCTCCTACGGGTTCTTCGTCACCTCCAGGCACGATGTCCTCAATGGGAGCTTGATCCACGGCATTATCTCCCCGTACTTTTTCTGGTTTTTCACTCGGTAAAACTGCAAGATCATCAATAGGAAGCTTCGACGCAAAAATCACACTAAACTCCCACCAATACCTTTCACCCTCGCTCTTGTACCTCCTTGCCCACCAATGTTCCTTAATTGATAACAAAAAAAAAGGGCGCATTAGCATTGTTGTATATTATGCACTATGCCGAATAATCATCATACCACTCTTACCTGTACAAGCTCATCCCAAATATAATCATCCGTCTCCATAACATTGAGAGTATGATTCCATCTCACAAAACTACATTGTTTTACCTGCTCCCAAAGGTAGTATCTAGTGTGCAGATCACCGAAAATCTTGAACAACTCCTTATAAGTCATTGTTTTTCCAGTTCTAGCTTCGATGATTGGAATTATCATGTTAATGCTCTCCTCATTATTGCCATTCCAGTGAATGTTCCCTTGGAACGCCTCTTCCAATAACAAGTTAATGAAAATTTCTTCGTCGCGTGCTGTCCACATTCGCGCGCCATTTGATTATATTTAACATTCAGAATCATCATCAGATTAATATATAATTAATAACATATCTCATTGTGTTTAATGGGCAAAAGAACCTTTGATTAAACACATGCACAATCAAAGAAAACAACTCGAAATTATTTTTGAATAAAAAAGACAAACAAGATTATCATCAGCTATTAATGAAATTTTGTACTTGAAAAACGGGTCCTACCTAGGTAATCATAAATCTTCTTATAAAAACCGCTCAAAATCGTGTAATCAAAAATTTCAATTTTTACACAACCCTAAAAAAATTTCATAATTTCGGAATTTGTTGAATTATATGTTTTTGCACTTTGCCACCAAATTACAAAAATATGCAATTTACCCCTCGGATGTGTATTTGTTATTATTAATTTCGCCATATTAGGACGCTTTTGTATGATAACAAGAAAAGTGGATTTGTAAATGTTGTTTTAATTTCTTTCTAACCACTAAAGATATTTAAAATTTTACATTCAATTGTTTAATAAAACAAGGACAAAACTAACAAATCTTCTTCAATCATGTAATAAACCCTAAATAAGCATGAATAATCAATGTTCATGTAACAAATTGTGCATAATCATAAGATGAGAATTCCAGATATAACTTGGAAGCAAATATTTCAGAAAAGAAGAATAATTATATATTAAATGAAATATAAACACATACTGACCTGCGGTTCTTTTTCTCGATCGGATTAAAGTGCTTGAATTGATTGTTGTAAATTCCTTAACCTTGCTAGTGTGGGATGTATAGCTTTGGCTTGTGGACTAAAATTCTCATTTGATTTGCATTACTGCTTATTTTCGAGTTTCAGAGTATTGACTTTGAAATAAGTAAATCAAATGATCAGGTGACTCGTGAGTTAGAATTGGCAAGCGAACTGGAAAAAGGAGAACCCAATAAGATTAAGAGTTTTGGTAGATTTTCACCAAATTGGGATACCCCAAACAGTTATGATTATATGGGCGCGTACAACCATTCGGATAATCCCATGCGTTCCCACTCTGCCAATCTGACTAGTGATACAAAAGATTCAAAGGCTTATGCATTGATCTCGAACCGAATTAATGCTCTTGAGTTCCAAGTCGCCCAAATGACAACCACCCTGAATGCCATACTACTGCAGCAACCAATCAAAAAGATGTCTCCGGGGGTGAAACAGTTATCACCATTTGAGAATATTGCCAATAATATCCAGTTTTGCCTGGACAAGATACCACAAGCAGTTGAATCAACAATTCGCGAGACCCTACCAAACTTGCTGAATTCGCAATCCGGGAAAATGAATCGTACCCCATCCTTTACTAATCAGGGTTCTTGTTCAAAATCAATCAAACGACCTAGTAGCCATAAAGAAAAAACATCATACCCCAAAACTAGGTCTCACAGCAAACAAGAAACTCTCGAGCCTAAGGTTTTGGATTTTAATGCTGCTTCAAAGTTAAGCTCGAAAAGTTCTGATATGGTTGATTTAACTGGACAAGATGAGGATGTCGATGCTGTTGAGAATGAATTGGATTCTACACCTTGCAATCCATTAGCTGAAGATCAAGTCATAATTAAATATTTGTTCAGTCAACATCTCGATTAAAGGTAAAGTAACGTTTTAAATTAATAGATTATTATATTAATTGTATTGATTTAGAAACTAAAGTTAGGTTATATCATATATTGCATGTAGTGAGCTTGTTGTAGACATGGGTAATTGGTATCTCAATAGGACAGACATTCGATGCTTGATGCCTGCCATTGAATTATGGGGACATGTAAGTACTAATATCTACTGAGTTTAATTTTTTATTTAGCACCGATAAAAATTTGATGAATGCCTCTTACATTGATGCAGGTGATAGATTGTGTCGTGTATATGCTATGTCTGGATATGATTGAAGAGGACCGTTCTCAACCCCGATGGTACTTTCCATGTTTATTTTCGGTAAGTATAAAATTGCCTGTAAAATACAATGTCGAACAAATTGAGATATAATAATAGTGAAAATCTTTTTTATTGGATTGTTAATGCAGCAACAATTGTTGAATGAGGAATATAGTCTCCAATCCACTACTGCGAATTTTTTTTATTCTAGTGCAAAGTTAGTTGGGTCGTTAGAAAATTGCGAAAAGATTTTCATCCCAATTAACGACATGATGGATCATTGGTTTTGTGTTGTAATAAACATCGGCACTTATACAGTATCGGTTTGTGATTCTCTACCTCAAATGACCAGCCGTCGAATGGAAATTGTATCACAATTGGTAATACCTACAAATCTATCTATGTACATAAGTTTGATTGCCGCTCAAAATATTATATTTATTTGTCAACTCATGCATACAAGTCTAAAGATTAGAGAAATTGTTCCAACAGTGGAACCCTGTTATGGCTAAAAGAAGATTCAAGCGCGATCTATTGAATTTTGAATCAGCTGATTGGGTATCTGTTCAATCGAATAGGTAAAAAATAATAGATTCAATTTAGCGAAGCATTTAAACTATTACATCCTAATAATTCAACGTACATGTATGACTGTGGATTGTATGCTTGCATGGTAATGATGTTCCACAAAGAGTTCAAAAAACAATTGACGGATGTGAGCACACCTTTTATACTTACCGTTAAACATATTTTATTGTCTTGTTTTGCATACTAATTAATTTTATTAATTGGTTTGGGATCATTTGTAGGAAGAATCTATTTCCGCAAGAGAAGCTATTGCTGTGAGGCTCTACAAATGCAACAAAAACAAAGTTGCTTGGATCACATCCGCTTGATTTTGGAAATGGGTTGACACTATAGAGATTTGATTTGGTTTTCTTGGTGGTGTGCTTTTTATTAGTTTAGACTTTTTATATCTGCTTAGGACATATTTATTTGATGTTAATTTGCATTGTCCGGACAATTATTTTATTTGGTTTTCATTAATTATGCAATAGTTTATGTTTCGGCATCGTATATATTAATTATACAAATGGATTTTTGCACATCACATGTTTTTATTGTTTAACTTTTTTAATAGAAAAGATGGTTACAACTATTTGGGATTATAGTCATGCATTAATATTTTATGTGATTTTGTTTGTCTAGGGATACATTCTTCCTCTAGTTTCTTATCTACTTTTACAAATCTTCAAGTAATTAAGCTACTTGGACAAACCAGTTCGGGTCGCTTAAAAATCTACCTTACGAAAATTTATGAACCGAAGTGAAAGTGTATGAGTATTTATTTATAAATAAAAAATCGGCCAAATGTAAAGAAACCTGGGCAGCCGAATTTATCTATTATTTTCTTTTGTCATTATTTAGTCATTGTAAGTTTATTATTTCACTAAATCGAAGTGAAAGTGTATGAGTATTTATTTATAAATAAAAAATCGGTCAAATATAAATAAACCTGGGCTGCCGAATTTATCTATAAGTATTTATTTATTTCAAAAAAATGAGTCAAAGGTAAATAATTACGGCCCAATAAAAAAGCAGCCGGCCCAAGAGATTAATTTTTTTGTTATTATTACGGCCCAACAAGAATTTCGTACCGAACCCATTAAGGGCCTGCCCAATAGAAGAATATATCTAGTTATTTTTATTGACTTAATAAGAATATTATACTAATATTGTATTTAATTAAATATAAAAATATATGTAAAATAATATGAAACAATAACAACAAAAAAATGATAATTATGGCCCAATAAAAAAACAATAATACGAAATTCTCTTTTCAAATGCTAAAAATTGTATTTAACAAATATTCTCATTCAATCGATACAATACAGTCACTAAAATGATAAAATAAATACATTTCATGGGTGAAGTGCGGAAAAAGAAATAAGATGGCCAAATCTTATAATGATTAAAAAACTAGGATAAATAATATAAACAAAGAAACAAAACAATTGATCAATTCCGGAAGGGGGGTGGTCTGGGTGGACCGAAAAATGTCCAATTTTGTGGAGGAAAGCCTGGAATATAACCGGGAAACGCATAAGGATTGTGAGTGCTTGGCCCTGCCTGCGATGTACATACAAAAATATTAATTTATTAACTTTAAAAACACAAGAAAAATGAAGCACTTCAAGTTCAGAAATTGTAATAATACGAAACAAAAAAATTTTAACATATGGATTCATTGGAAATCGTACTTGAGAAGAAATACCAGCATTTGTAGTTTGAAATTGAGGACCGTGCATGCTAAAGAGAAGATTGGTGTGAGTGTTGCGATTGTCAGGCATACCAAAAGACGACATGGTTGGTGAAGGTTGATTCAACGAATGTTGGGTGTCATTGTCATCGCCAACATAATCATCTTTTGTTGGTTCATGGGGCATTTGAGAATTAGTGGACAGTGTATTTTGCCTCCCACGTGAAGTACCTACAAATTTCGGGTTTCGCTCGCAAGTGGTTGACTTGTGTCCGATTTTCCTGAAAAAAGTAATAAACATGATTAGAACAAGATTACACAAAAGATAAGATAAAATAATCATGACATCATCAGAACAACGACTAAGAACTGACTTGCACAAGCCACAACGTTGCTTCTTTGATTTGGTTCCACCTTTAGGAATAATCCTATCGGGATCTACAACATTGCGGGAATGTTTCACAAATTCGTTTGGAACTTCCTCACCATCGGACTCTGAAACTTCGTCGGATTCATCCTCAGCCGCCACTGTCAAATTTCGGTCAGCATTAATTGATTTATCAAAGAATGGTTTACTCTTTTGGGAGGATAACTTTGACAAGGGCATACACTCCATGTTCATCTTAGCAAACCGAACGTCTTTAGGTTTGTCGTCTGAAGGGAATGGAAAATCCATTCTGAGCTTCTTGCCAACTTCAACAAACCACCGAGGATTGATACTCTTATTAGGAAAGGTTGAAATTCTCATGTTCTTAAATCCACAGATTATGTGCCGACAAGGAATCCCATCAGATTGAAGCATCAAACATTGACACTCGAATTTGGACTCATCTAGATCAATGATGGCAGCAAAACTGCGAGGAATGTTATTGGTATGATCGCCAAATTGGAATTGGTACCGCCGATCTTTAAGTAAGGACATACTCTGAACAACAATATCCTCGTCCGCATTTATCTCCTTTAGTATATGATCAAATATAGCTCTCGTGCATATGCGTGCAGGCATGGTTTTGAAAATTTCGTACTAATCCAACTTCAAGTTCTTTTGGTGGCTCCTCGGATTCTTTTTGTAATTGATAAAACCGTTTCCTAATTTTTTTAAAAAAACCGTTGTTGTAATGTCTAAAAAAATCCGTTAAACTAAAGCTGGGACGCATTTTCTGTTTTAATAATGAATTCATGAATTCTGCCCGTTGTGTGCTCCTCATCATAGCAAAGAAATGACCTCGAAAGAATGCTTCTGCCCACTGATTCCGTTTTGAGTAAATTTCTAATACCCATTGATGGTTTGTAACACCGTATTCCTCAATCAATTCAGACCATCTTTCTTCAAATTCATCAATAGGGCACGGCCTTTTCATCAACCTGGAAAACATTGTTGAAAAATCTCCAGTTTTAATATTTGATTTGGCATTACGGGATGTTTCGCTAAAGGAAATTCATGAAGCACGGCAGCGCGCATTGACGCGTCCTAATCTGTCAAAATCGCAATAGGAGATTTTCCATTCATGCTTTCGCGGAAAGTCTGTAGCAACCACCTGTATGATTCAGTTGTCTCACTGTATAAAATAACAATTCCAAATATACAAGTGCACAAATGACAGTTTACTCCGGAGAATAGAACAATAGGAAAACGATAGATGTTGGTGTTGTACGTACTGTCAAATAAAACAACATCACCAAACTGCTCATATTCAGCTCTCGACATTCCATCGCACCAAAAAAGTCTTGTAAGTGCCCCGTTTTCATCGACAGTGTACTTGAACCTGAGGGATTCATCTTTCAACTTCATACCTTCGAGAAGACCCAAAACAGTATTTACGTCGCCACATTCGATCCTTTTCAATCTTTAACTGTTCAAATAGTTGTAACCATCTTTCCATTAAACACACCTCTAGCACGGCCTCCCCCCAATTCTTCTACAAAATCCATAACATGAGAAGGTCTAAACCCAACATTTGTCATCCCATTCAACATTGACTTTGTTGATGGGGTCAAATATCTATATGCGAATTTGCAACAAATCAATCTCTAAATAATTTATTTTATTATTCAAAGTAGTAACAAAACTAATTAACTAATTACAATAACATAAAACACTGTAAATTAATTAACTAATTACAATAGCTTATTTACCTATTACAGCGTAGGCGGTGAGATGTATCGGAAGTTTCAAGAGGATGATTGTGCTGGGGCTCGAACCTCGTCACTTTGTATTCTCCAGTAGAATTATCAATAGCAACACGAAAACTAGCTTTGCATTCACACCGTGTCTCTACCTTTGCTTCCCGCTTCCGATCATAAACTTTAATTATTTCTGAACGAAAGCCCTCTCGAGCGCACACCCATACCCTGCTCAAAACGAGGCCAGTACTTCTCTTCCTTTTTAACGAGTTCTTCCTGACATCAAATCCAACTTCCCTACCGTAAGAAATATAAAATTCTTCTGCCTCCTTAATAGTCTTAAACGTTAATGATCGAACTCAGTCAATGTTAGTGATATCGTCAGTTGGGTCAAAATTGTTACTCCCCTCTTCGACTTCGGTGTCGTCTCGGTGGTTGTGTGAATTGGAATTCAAAACACTTTCTTCCTTATCGGAGGAGGATGTTCCATTACTGTTTCTATACTCTAAATAAAAAGGTAAAAATTAAAGTAAATACAAAATTAATACTTTAAAACATACACATATAGAATCAAAGTTATTGAAAAAAATTAACCGAAAAAATACAAATGATATTAATAATTTTATCGTGAACTAAGCTAATTAGTGTCATATTCGTTAATTTTATCATTAGTACTGCAGTTAAGTATTTTATTTGTACCTTGATGTAGTTTAATTGATTATGATGATCAACTATGCACTAAAAAAGATAAATTGAAGAAGATATAGATTTTGTAACTTCAAATTAATCTACAGGCACGAATGATAATAAGAGGATGATATGTACAAGTAGAGTTATAGCAACACGAAAACGAAAATAATCCATCTTCATAGTTAAGATTTTGATGTTATTGAACAAAATTTAATCAATCTAACCTATATCTTGAACTGATTTATATAATTTGATACATGGAATTGCAAAATAATTAATGTCTTAACAGTCGAGTTCCATTATGATATAAATCTTAGAAAACAAGAACGCAGAACAGCATCAACATTCAACACAATTCAAATTAACGCAAAACTCAATTGTTAAATTGCTCGAAAATTAAGAGAACAACATGGTCAATTATAAACCACTATAAATCTCTATTCAAATTTACTATAAAACCCAATTCAAATTAACGCAAAACTCAATTGTTATGACAAATTGTACATAAAACAGAATTAAATTTCTAAGGTATTAAAAAATTGTGTAAATAGTATAGTTAATCAAAATTAAGCGAACAATATAATCACACATTAAAAAATTGAATTCGATTGAGGTTTAATGTAAAATTCGATTGAATTTTACGTAAATTAGTTCACATAATAAAAATTATCATTGCCAAATTAATTACCTGTGGATTCATCACGGCTTGCATCAACTTCATCATCCGGGATTGTAGAATTTCCCACCATGTTTAGATTTGTGGAGATTGTGATGAATAGGTTGATTAGGTTTGAGGAGATAGTGATGAAGAGATTGATTTTGAACGATTACCGTTGTTGGTTTCTTAATCGAATTTTGAATTGTAATTACTGTTCTTAATCGTGAAGATGAATTTTTGAAATTGGGTTTTTTAATCATGGAATTTCGAATTTGTTGGCTTGTTTTAATCGTGGAAGATGAAATTTAGTTTTACCTTAATTGTGTTTTTAAATCATGGGAATAAATTTAGGTTTATTATGTAAAAGGATATAAGTGTCTTTGTGTAATTAATTTTTAAGTATTTTAAATTTAAGTTAATTAAAAAGGATATAATGGAGTTTTCAATTTTAAGTTATAATTTCGATTTTCATTTAAAAATAAAAGAAATGGGTAGATTGGATATTTAATAACCGGTGCCACCTAGACAATTATACACGGTTAGTTACCGCGCCACGTGGCGCGATTTGAGGATAGGGCCGCACGTGCGGCTAGTTACCTAGGGTCGCACCTTAGTCCCCCCGATCTAAGCTCCCCTGCTGCCTTGTGGGTTTGAGCTTGAAAAAATAATTGAACGGAACAGTAGGAGGAGGGAACCGTAGAGTTAACTCACATAAGTTGTGCAAGGCCATCATTCATTTCCCTCCATAACCCATTACCCATTACGCTAACTACTTTCTCTCTCTTCTTCTCACACATCTCACACACCCATTACTGATACTAGTTTCTCTCACTTCCTCACACACCTTTTTTCTCTCCGATGGCGGCTTTTTTTCCAGAAGACAATCACTCCGAGTATGATAAGAGATCATGCTTCACTTATAAGTTCATCTAATTCAAGACACGGCCGTCGGGTGGTTGAATGGCATCCTAGGGGCTGCCTGGGATGTTTTTGAAGAACCCAACACGCCCTTAGAGGTTCCGGAGAACTCTAAAGGGTTCCACACGGGTCCGGAACATTCAAGAGAGTTCCGGGAAGTTCCACATAACTCCGGAAGGGTCAAGAAAGGACCGGAAGAGGCCGGAAGGCACTAGAAGGGACCGGGAGAGCCTACTCAAGTGTAGAACACGCCGGAAGGATCTAGCACCTTATGGAAGGCTTAAGAGACATATAGAAGCACCTTGTACATAGTAGAGCATTCTAGAAACTTGTACATAATTCTAGTCTTGGTAGGAGATTGTAGAAGGGTCTAGAGATTAAATCTCGACCCTTAGATCAAGTTAATCCCAACCATCCATTTGAGAATGTGGGACTATAAATAGGGGCAAGTTGTTCATTTGTAACCATCAAGTTTCCAAGCAATACAAAGCATACTTAAAGTTCCCTCAAGCTTTCTTACTTTCTTCCACTTTCACATTTATCCTTCAAGAAAGTTAGGTTGACTTAGCCAATTTCGCAAGGGGCGGTAAAAGAGCGCAATGGGCGACGAGGCTAGGTGTCGCACGACACTCGAAAGAACAAATCCGTGACAGTATTCCCAAAGCATTTTCTGATGCACATGTAGAGGAGCAGATGATGGTTAATTTACGTAACACCAACGGCGTTACGTGGCAGGTTTCTATGGTGCTCACTGTTGAACAAAACAATACTTACTACAGATTTTATGGAGGATGGGTACGCTCGCGATAACGGCGTCCATGTGGGGGACGTGTTACAATTTACATTAGCGGATCCACATAGGGGCAAGGGGCTATAGCCCCCCCTGGATTTTTTTTTTTATATATATATGTATTGTAATTTTTTTTAACAAAAAAATTAATATATTAGCCCAATAGCCCAAATAAATTTCAAGTCCAATTAATATACCCACTTTAACAATAACTTAGTCTTCCAATTGTAAGCCCCAATAATATTGCAATCATTTTCCTTTGTCTTCAATTTACATTTGATGGCATCGATATTGGGGATCACTAATGACTTGTCTCAAGCTTTACAAAGAAAAGATCAAGATATAGTGAATGCTATGAAATTAGTCAAATTAGCTAAAGATCATCTTCAAGAGACAAGAAATGATGGATGGGAAACTTTGTTGGAGGATGTTACTTCTTTTTGTTCTAAACATGAAATTGAAGTTCCTTCAATGAGTAATATTTATGTTCCATATGGGAGGCCAAAGCGTAGGATTGAACAAGTGACTATCGAATATCATTACAAAGTTGAGAGATTCAATTCGGTGATAGATAGACAATTGCAAGAGCTGAACAACCTTTTCAATGAAGTAAACACGAAGTTGCTTCTTTGTGTTGCGTACTTAAACCCATCCAATCACTTTGAAGATTTTGACAAAGGAAAACTTGTTCGTCTTGCCGAATTTTATCCAATGACTTTTCTTTTCTTGAGCTATCTGTTGGTCCCAAGTGGTCAGAAGAGGTTTAGAGGGGGGGTGAATAAACCTCTTTAAAATTTTCTTCCAAATTTTAACTTTAAAACTTTTCTCTAACTGAACAGACTAAGCTGATCAGAGTAGTAAGTTACAATTCTGTTCGCGAACAAATCTTTGAACAGCTTTGTTGACCACTCGTCTGATTGTTACTTAGCTGATTTTGTCAAAATCAGTTTTAATACTTAGAGTACTTGCAGCGGATTTATCAAAGTGTTTTTCACAAGTAATCTCAGCAGTTTGAAAAGTGTTTCCCCAGTTTTATAAACTCCTTTTAATATCTTTTCAAACAGTTAAGTAAAGTGTTTTTATGCAATCAGAAAATATGCAAGTTTAAAAGCAATGTAAAAACACAAGTATTTTTATAGTGGTTATATGGATATAAATATCCTTTAATCCACTCGTCCAAGTCACAAAGATCTTGGGTTATACTATAATCACAAAGTTTACAGTATACTCTGCTTGCGCCAATCAACAAATGAAAAGGGCCACGAGTGCGCAGTAGGAAATCACTTAGAAACTCCTACTCTCCGAAGTAATATCACTCACAAAGATGGATATCTACTTCTCACAACACTCAGTTTTACAAATTCACTCAGAAAATGTATTTTGCTTTGTTCTTCAACTTCGCTTTTCGTCAACAAATGACTAAGCTGATGAGTGAGCTGTTCTTGAGACTTAAGAGTTCTACTTCAAAAATTCTCTCAGAAAGTGTGTTGCTTATTTTCTCTTCGTCTCTTTCAGCTATTTATACTTGAGGTTTGAAAAATGTCCGTTGAAGAGAGACAAGATTCAAATTCCTCGAGTACTGGTCCTTAAAATCCGCGAACGGCTCTTTTGCAGTCTGTCCGTACTGTCAACAGTACTATTCTGCAGGCAGCATTAAATGCACCCAGCTGATGCGAAGCATTTCTTCAATCATTTGTCTTAAATATCCTTGTACTTCAGCATTTATTACTTCCAGGACATTTATTACTTGGCTGACGAAAGTGCAAGTCTGATGGCGAACTCGGCTGATCTCAAACTTGAACAAATCTGATTTGAGTCGGCTGATCTTCATCAGTCTGATATCTTTCCTTCAGCAGATCAGAAGTCTTGGACCTTGAAATTTGACTCTTCTGATGTCTTCATTACTTAGTCAAAATTTCTTCAAAGGGATCATCAGCTAAGTTAACCCATACTTAGCCAATCTTGAAGTTTTGGAATTCTTCAAAACCTCCCTTAACAAATTGTCTTCATTGCCTTCATCTTCATCCTTATCCAACAATTTCCCCCTTTTTGATGATGACAAAACTTCAGCTAAGTACCTGTTAAATACCTAAACTAAAGATTGTAATCCTCAAAATTTTCTGAGATAGAAAAAGTATGTTGAATTGAACTTGTCTTTTTATTGATATATAAGAAAGATTACAAGTACAAGTTCATCAGATGAGATGTCTGAAGAATAGATAATGTAAACTGATTACAAAAGATGTTTAAGATTTCTAACTATCAGCTCCATCATCAGATTCTTCAAGCACTTCTTCGTACTCATAAGATGACTCATCATCATCTTCTTCTTCATCTTCATCAGCTTCTTCACCTTGAAGGATGACTTCTTTAGCAGCTTCCATTTTCTCTTTGAGTTGCTGCTCTCTTAGAAGTTCCATCGCCTTCCTAGCTGATTCTGTATTTTTGTACTTGGTTAACGGCTCTGATTGATCAGCAGCAGATTCTTTGGATTCAACCATTACTTCATCAGTTTTGGCTTCTTCCTTAGTCTCTTCTTCAGACTTGTCTTTGCCTTGAACCTTTCCAAGTTCTTCTTCAGCCGTCTTGGTCAGTTTAGTAGTTTCATCAGTTTTCTTGTCTTCAGCAGCAGAGGTTTCCTTGGTTGATTCTTCCCCTTTATCTTCCCCCTTTTTGTCATCATCAGACTTGATGACTTCTTCAGGTTTAGCAGCAGGGTTGAGTGCAACTGTTGGAACCTTCATAGCAGCACCTATAGTCTTTAAATTTTGATTAACTACGTCATGACTTGCTGAAAGGTGATGAAGAGTTGTGCTGATGTTGTCAGTCTAATCATTGAAGTAGTCAATGTTAAGGTTTATAGTTGCAATTTCATTGTTGATTTCTTGTGCAGCTTTTGATACTTCTTGCAACATCCCTAAGTTGACTTCCTTCTCTTCTTCACTGACTTTGATGAAGGTTGCAGTCAGATCGGCGATCTTGTGTTCAGCTCTTTGAAGGGCAGTATGAAGGTGATTTACATCAGCCTTCACATCTTCCACGTTTCTGTTCATTTCATTTAAGCTGTTCACTAACTGCAAGGAATGATCTTGAGGAATAGGAATACTGTCAATCTCCTTCTTGATAATCTCTGATGTTGAGTCTTGTACAGTTTCCAGCTGAAGTTTGTTGGTTTCTGCCAACTCTGCTTTAAGTTCATCCTTCAGCTCCTCTTTGACCTTCATCAGCTCCTTACAATGCTTCTCTTCCAGTTCCTTCATAGAATTTTCCATCAACATCTGGAAAGCTTCCATCAGTGATGAGTGTTCATCACTTGATGAAGCAGAAGCAGCAGCTTCCTTTTCTTCAGTTTCCTGGTGGACAGGAATGTCTTCCATCTTTGTCTCCTGATGATCTTCAGAGACCTTAGCATTCCACTCAATGGCTAAGGGTTCATCAGCTTTCTTCTTCTCATCAGTGACGTCTTCGTAGAACAGGTTAGTGATTGTGCCATCATCGTTGAAGCATGTTGTTTGTCTAATCTGCCTCACAATGATCCAAGGGTTAACATGAGCATTGTTTCCCTTCGGCACTTCACTAAACTCCTTTACTTCCTTGCCAAAGATGATATGCTGGATACTTGGCAGTTGGGGCAACTCACTTGAGTGACCCTGCTGATATCTTGACCTATCTGCCCATCTCTTCAAGGCGGTCATAACAGCAATATTGACTGCTCGTTCTTCAGCATTGTCAGACTTTCTTCTCTTGGCAGGCAGGGAGTTGTCTATTTACTTGGCCTCCTCCAGTGCAAACTCCTTTGCATACTGATGCATAATGTCTCTGACATAACTGGGATCCAGGGCCTTCTGAATGGAGTCTGTTCTTAGCCAATTAAGAACCCATTGTTCTTCATCAGCTAACTCCTTTGAGTTTTGAAGTTCAAGTATGGATTTGTTCAATCTGCTGTCTCTCCAGTTGATGTATCTTGGCTTCTCTTGATTGAACAATGTCTTCAACATCAACTTTTACATAAGCGATCAGATGAGTAAATTAAATACTTATCTGATGGACTAATGTCCTGATGACACAGTTGTTATCAGAGAAAGCCAATAGCTGATAACCTTCCTCAGCTGTTTGTCAATCCAGCTAGATAATAAATCTTCATTCTTCAAGACTTTGATCTTCTGTTGAATACATAACTTCAACTAACTGACATTAACAGATTTCATCTTTTAATCAGAAGTACCGCTATTCTTACACGTTCCCCCTGACTTTAAGAATTCATACGTTAACTAGTCTGTTGAGAGTTAATCCTTGAAGATAAATGAGATGAGTAAGCTGTTGAACTCCAGTCTTCTGATGAGTTCCCCCTCAGCTTATGCATCTAATTTTAATAAACCTAGTTCAGCTCTTAGAGTTGAAAACCTTGTCTCACTTAAAGGTTTTGTGAAGATGTCAGCAATCTGATTTTCAGTAAATACATATTCTATCATGACATTTCCTTTCTCCACATGATCTCTAATAAAGTGATGCTTGATCTCAATATGCTTAGTCCTTGAATGACTTGTAGTATTCTGAGTAAGGCTGATTGCACTAGTATTGTCACAGTAGATTGATATTCCACTGATCTTGATGTTGTAGTCTTCCAGTTGATGCTTCAACCATAAGATTTGTGCACAGCAAGCTCCAGCGGCTATGTATTCAGCTTCAGTAGTAGATATGGATACTGAAGTCTGTTTCTTACTCATCCATGAGATCAGACGACTACCTAAGAATTGACAGGCACCTGTTGTGCTTTTTCTATCAATCTTGCAGCCTGCAAGGTCAGAATCTGAATATCCAATAAGCTCAAATCCAGACTCTCTAGGATACCACAATCCCAAATCTTGAGTGCCCTTAATATACTTCAGTATTCTCTTGGCAGCTAAGAGATGAGATTCCTTGGGATTTGATTGGAATCTTGCACAGACCCCAACTGAGTACATGATATCAGGTCTGCTTGCTGTTAGATACAACAATGACCCAATGATGCCTCTGTATTTGGTTATGTCCACTGATTTGCCATCTTCATCTTTATCCAAGCGAAGACTTGTAGACATTGGAATAGTAGCAGTAGAGCTAGTCTCCATACCAAATTTCTTGAACAGATCCTTTGTGTATTTTGCTTGGCTGATGAAAATTCCATCAGGCAACTGTCTTACTTGCAAACCAAGAAAATAATTAAGTTCTCCCATCATGCTCATTTCAAACTTGTTCTGCATCAGCTTTGAGAACATGTCACACATCTGTTGGTTAGTTGAACCAAAAATAATATCGTCCACATAAATTTGCACAAGCAAAATATGTTCTTCCCATTCAATAGTGAACAAGGTCTTGTCAACTTTACCTTTGCGAAATCCTTTGATTAAAAGAAAATCAGATAAAGTATCATACCATGCTCTTGGAGCCTGTTTCAGTCCATAGAGGGCTTTCTTCAGACGATACACCTTGTCTTCTTCTTGATAGACTTCAAAACCAGGTGGTTGTTCAACGTAAACTTCTTCTTGCAATTCTCCATTGAGAAAAGCTGATTTCACATCCATCTGATAGACGGTGAAATTCTTGTGAGCAGCAAAGGCAAGAAAGAGTCTGATTGCCTCTAGTCTTGCTACTGGTGCAAACGTTTCATCAAAGTCAATGCCTTCTTCTTGGCAGTAACCCTTGGCCACTAGTCTTGCTTTGTTTCTGGTGACTTCACCATCTTCATTCATCTTATTTCTGAATACCCACTTAGTGCCAATGACTCTTTGATGACTTGGTCTAGAAACTAAGTACCAGACTTCATTCCTTTCAAATTGATTTAGCTCTTCTTGCATAGCTTCAATCCAGTTGGAATCACTAAGAGCTTCTTCAATCTGTTTAGGCTAAATTTGAGATAGAAAACTAGCAAACATAGCATCTTGTGCAGCAGCTCTTCTTGTTTTCACTCTGTCTAAAGGATCACCAATCACTAACTCTGGTGGGTGATTTCTGAGCCATCTGAGATCAGGTTGCAAATTATAATGTTGTCCTTTGTTGTGATCATGCAACACTACTGTTGGAGATCCAGTAGTAGCCTGTTGAACATTTGTTGTCTGTTGAACAGTCTCTGGTCTATCAGCTGTTTGCAACTCGTCTGTTAGACAATCAGCACTGTGATTTTGAACAGCACTTGAGTTATCAGCTGGGTTGAGATCAGGTAGTATGATGGGAACATATTCTTCATTCCTTCCAACGTTCAACTTCTGTAAATCAGCAGACAGATCTTGATTAACATTTTGATTCTTTTCAGAAGATTGACTTGGTTCATCAAATACTACATGAATGGATTCTTCTATTAGTAATGTTCTTTTGTTAAACACTCTATAAGCTTTACTAACAGTTGAGTATCCTACAAAAACAGCTTCATCAGCCTTTTCTGCAAATGCAGTAAGGTGATTTTTACCATTATTTAAAACATAGCATTTACAACCAAAAATCTTAAAGTAATGAATGTTTGGCTTCCTGTTGTTCCAAACTTCATATGGAGTCTTATTTTGGTGCTTGTTGATCATGCATCTGTTTTGGGTAAAACATGCTGTGTTTGTTGCTTCTGCCCAAAATCTTTGAGGTAGTTTAGCTTCAGCTATCATGGTTCTGACAGCTTCCTTCAGTGTTCTGTTTCTCCTTTCAGCAACACCATTCTGTTGAGGGGTTCTAGCAGCTGAATACTTATGATGTATTCCTTATATTACAATACTCTTCAACAGTAGAGTTTGTAAACTCTGTCCCTCTATCTGATCTGATCTTCTATATCTTTATGTTTTTCTCGTTCTGGATCAGCTCCATCAGATTAGTAAGATGTTCCTTGGTTTCACTTTTCTTTTTCATGAATATCACCCAAGTATATCTTGAATAGTCATCCACAACAGCTAGGCAATATTTCTTTCCACCATTGCTGACTGGATCAATGGGTCCAAATAAGTCCATATGTAGAAGCTCCAATACTCTTCCAGAAGATTGATGCTTCTTGCTTTTGAACGATGACTTGATTTGTTTACCCTTCTGAGAAGCGTCACAAAGCTTATCTTTGCTCATGATTGTTTTAGGAATCCCTTCTACCAAATCATTCTTGATTAATCTGTTGATGGTCTTGAAGTTTAAATGATTCATTCTTTTGTGCCACAGCCAACTAACTTCACTTGGTGTTGATGCCACCAAACAAACGGTTGAATTCTTGTCAGCAGAATTCCAGTCGACCATGTAGATATTTCCTTGTCGTCTTCCAGATAAGATTACCTTCTTTGTACCAATCTGTTCAACATAGCACTTATCTGTTGAGAAGATAACTGAATATCCTTTGTCACAAAATTGACTTATGCTCAGCAGATTATATTTGAGGCCTTTAACATATGAGACGTCAGATATCTCTATGTTTCCTTTGATTAAGCTTCCTTTTGCTACAATCTTGCCTTATTTACTGTCCCCAAAAGTAACTTTTAGACCATCCACAGCAACAGCATCCGTCAGCTCATGTATGTTTCCACACATGTGTCTTGAACAGCCACTGTCCAAGTACCAGTTTTTCTCTACTTTACTCCTACTCCTAATCCTATCCTACAAAACAAAATAAAATTGTTTTAGGTACCCTTATTGAGAGGGTCCTGAAGGATTAGTTCCACCTTTGACAACCCAAGATGATGAAGTCTTAGGCTTCTTAGGTTTCTGAGTTTCAACAGGAGTATGAACAGCTTTGCCTTTACCACGTTCATCAGATTTATCATATTGTTGATGATCAGCATGATAAGGATAATGTTCATATGCAGAGTAAGATGCATGATATGGAGGATATGCATGCATTGGATGAGCAGGATATGGTGCATAGTAAGTTGGAAATTGAGGTGCATGATACATAGGATGATATGCAGCAGGTTGCACATAATAAGACTCATTTCCATACCAAGCATTTTGATTTTTCTTGACTTTGTGCTTCTTTGGTTTACTATTTGCTTGCTCATTAACAGACGACTTAGTTTTATCACTAGTCTGATTAGTTTTATCCTTGTCAGATGACTTCCTAGGACTCTTCTGTTTAGGCTTACTAGTCTGTTTTCCTACACTAGGCTCTTTGCTCTTTTTAGCCTTAGGAGTTTTCGTCTCTTTTGATACTTTCTCAGGTGAAGCAGGTCTAGCAGTTTGAACATACAGGATGACCTTACTATTGTCAGCAGATATAAATTTCTCAGTATGATTCAATTCTTGCTTATCCTGATCTAAAGGTGTCTTCTGTTTTCTAGACATGTGAGTGGATGCAACAGATGACTTCTCATGAGACTCAATGACTTTCTCAAGCTCCATGATTTTTCCTTTATAAACTTCACATTCAGCTTTCAGAGACTCATGTTCTTGCTCAAGCTGTTTATATTCAGCTGATTCTCTAGGCCTTTCAGCTGAGAGTTTCAGTGAACTATTTTGCTCTTTTAGCAATATCATCTCTTACTTAAGCTTTTTATATGCTTCAGCAATAGTAGTATTGTTAAGCATCATTTGTTCAAATGAACTAAACAGTTCATTCTCAAGAGGAGTTACCTCACTATCCTCAGAGTCATCAGATTCCTTAGCCATCAGGCAGAGAAGGGCAGGGCTCTCTTCATCAAAGTAGTCAGAGGCGCATAGCGCAGCGACGCGCAAAGGCTGCCGGGGCTATAGCGCATAGCGCAGCGCGATAGCGCGGGCTTTTTGAAAATAGCGCGCGGTAGCGGATTTTTTGAAAATGAAGCATATTTTATATTTTTTTCTGAATGATAATTAAAAATTTCAAGTTAGAGTCTAAGATATATAAAAACAAAAAAAGTTATAAAACCAAAACATCTTAGATAATTAATTCCAAAAGAAGTCTTTAATAATAATACCCTAATATATTAACCTAAAAGTATGATATCTAAATTCTAAATCCTAAGCAACATCAATCATCAAGCTTATGAACATTAGGATGCGATTCGGATGTTGAAGTCCTTGTTTGCTTTGGTCTAAATCTATTAGAACGTCTTTTTATTTAAAAAAAAACCTTTTTTTTCTTAAGTGCGCTAAGTTGCGCTAAGTGCGCTATTTTAGTTGCGCTAAGTGCGCTATTTTAGTTGCGCTAAGTGCGCTAAGTTGCGCTAAGTTGCGCTAAGTGCGCTAAGTGCGCTAAGTGAATAGCGAGTGCGCGTGGCGCAGCGACGCAAGGGGCCTGGGCTATAGCGCATAGCGCGCTATAGCGCGCGCTTTTTGCGCTTTTAACTACTATGCTCTTCATCAGAAGACTCTTCATCAGAAGTGTCTGAATCTGAATCAGATGAGTAGACGGCAGCTGGCTTTTCTGCTTCTGCTACCATCGCCTTAGCTTTCTGATGCTTTCATTCTTTTCTGATTCTCTTTTCTTCTTCAGTATACTTCTCAGCTTTAGGATATGGGCAGTCTCTAATGAAATGACCCAGTTTCCTGCAATTATAGCACATCATCTTAGATTTATAAGAATCCTTATCCTGAGAAGAAGGAGTAGGGTTAGAAGTAGAAGCATTGTTATATTTGTTCTTCATTTTTCTTCTGTAGAACTTTTTGAAGTTGTTCATCAGCAATGCAACGTCTCCAGCAGTGTACTCCTTTTTGTTGAGTAATGTGGCTTCATCAGATGAGTCCACGTCTTTGCTTTTGTGAGCTGGCCTTCTAGGATTTTCAACAGCAACAAGTGCAGCTGTGGGACTTGAAGTTGAGGTTTCTTCAACACCCATTCTTGGCAGTTTATACTCATACGCCTTGAGTACGGAGAACAGCTCTGTAAGAGAAATCTTTCCCAGATCTCTTGACTCTTCCATTGCTGTCACCTTCATGCTGAACTTGGGAGGTAGAGCCTTCAGAACTCTGACGGTGATCTCCTTGTCAGTGAAGGTCTTTCCCAGCTTTAGAACTTCATTCAATGTTCTGGTAAACCTGGTATCCATCTGATCAATGGTCTCTCCAGATTTCATCTTGAAGTTGTCCAGCTTCTCCAAGGCAACACTGAGCTGATGCTCTTTGATGGCGTCGTTTCCTTCGCTCATATCACGAACCTTATCCCACATTTCCTTTGCAGTCTTGCAATGTTTGACTTTGTCAAACCGATCATTGTCCAGGGCTTTGGTCATGATGAAACGACCAACTTTATCCAAATTGAACAGCTTTATCTCTTCGGCTATCATCTCTGTTAAGTCTTTTTCCACCACCAGTTCAGCTTCATCAACTATAATGGTCTTGGTGAATTTGAATGGACCTTTTATGATACATGTGTACATGTTATCATTATAGGCAGCTAAGAAGATCTCCATTCTGATCTTCCAGTCTTCAAACGACATACCAGCAATGTGGGGAACATGGCTGATACAGTCCATTTTTCAAAAAGTTTTGATTTTTCAAAAAGATGCTCTTTTGAAAAGTTTTAAAAACCTTTGAAAAACACTTGGATCAAGCTCGTTGATCAGGCAGCTGATTCAAATGAACCACCTGCTCTGATACCACTTGTTGGTCCCAAGTGGTCAGAAGAGGTTTAGAGGGGGGGGAGGGTGAATAAACCTCTTTAAAATTTTCTTTCAAATTTTAACTTTAAAACTTTTCTCTAACTGAACAGACTAAGCTGATCAGAGTAGTAAGTTACAATTCTGTTCGCGAACAAATCTTTGAACAGCTTTGTTGACCACTCGTCTGATTGTTACTTAGCTGATTTTGTCAAAATCAGTTTTAATACTTAGAGTACTTGCAGCGGATTTATCAAAGTGTTTTTCACAAGTAATCTCAGCAGTTTGAAAAGTGTTTCCCCAGTTTTATAAACTCCTTTTAATATCTTTTCAAACAGTTAAGTAAAGTGTTTTTATGCAATCAGAAAATATGCAAGTTTAAAATAAATGTAAAAACACAAGTATTATTATAGTGGTTATATGGATGTAAATATCCTTTAATCCACTCGTCCAAGTCACAAAGATCTTGGGTTACACTATAATCACAAAGTTTACAGTATACTCTGCTTGCGCCAATCAACAAATGAAAAGGGCCACAAGTGCGCAGTAGGAAATCACTTAGAAACTCCTACTCTCCGAAGTAATATCACTCACAAAGATGGATATCTACTTCTCACAACACTCAGTTTTACAAATTCACTCAGAAGATGTATTTTGCTTTGTTCTTCAACTTCGCTTTTCGTCAACAAATGACTAAGCTGATAAGTGAGCTGTTCTTGAGACTTAAGAGTTCTGCTTCAAAAATTCTCTCAGAAAGTGTGTTGCTTATTTTCTCTACGTCTCTTTCAGCTATTTATACTTGAGGTTTGAAAAATGTCCGTTGAAGAGAGACAAGATTCAAATTCCTCGAGTACTGGTCCTTAAAATCCACGAACGGCTATTTTGCAGTCTGTCCGTACTGTCAACAGTACTATTCTGCAGGCAGCATTAAATGCACCCAACTGATGCGAAGCATTTCTTCAATCATTTGTCTTAAATATCCTTGTACTTCAACATTTATTACTTCCAGGGCATTTATTACTGTTGGAAAGACTTTATGATCCTTTCAACTTGGCTGACGAAAGTGCAAGTCTGATGGCGAACTCGGCTGATCTCAAACTTGAACAAATCTGATTTGAGTCGGCTGATCTTCATCAGTCTGATATCTTTCCTTCAGCAGATCAGAAGTCTTGGACCTTGAAATTTGACTCTTCTGATGTCTTCATTACTTAGTCAAAATTTCTTCAAAGGGATCATCAGCTAAGTTAACCCATACTTAGCCAATCTTGAAGTTTTGGAATTCTTCAAAACCTCCCTTAACAAATTGTCTTCAGTGCCTTCATCTTCATCCTTATCCAACACTATCAGCTCTTCCCAATCAACTTGAAAATTATATTAGGGATGTTCGATCAAGTGATGATTTTTCTAGTTTGAAAGGGATTGGTGATCTTGTTAAGAAGATGGTTGCAACTAAAAGACATGTCGCATTCTCGATGGTTTACACACTTGTGATATTGGCGCTTATTCTACCCGTTGCAACTGCATCAGTGGAGAGAGCTTTTTGGGCTATGACGATAGTAAAGAATCGACTTAGTAACCGAATGATCTATCAATGGCTAAATGATAGTTTAGTTTGTCTTTATAGAGAGAGACATATTTAGTAGTATTTCAAATGATGCTATCATGGACCGGTTTCAAAATATGAAAAATTGTCGTGCTCAATTATTAAAGCAAATATGTAGATATTTTGGGTTCTTATGTGAATAATATAAACTTTATGTTTATCTGTTTGATTTTTTTTTTTTTTGTGTATAAGTTTAGCCCCCCCTGACCCAAATTCCTGGATCCGCCCCTGGCAGTTTACCATCATGGACGGGGGGTTCGACGTTGTTCGGGTTTAGATTTGACTCTTAAGTGATGATTCTTTCCTGATTAGTTTTTTTTGGTATGTAGTTTCTTGGTATTTTGCTTACATTGAAAGCATTGAGTTTTGATGTGAACAAAATGGTATATAAGATGAGATGATTTCCTGGTACGAAGATACATAGAATTTGTGGATTATTGCTCATTGGTTCATTGTCTCCTATTCTTACATATTCATGGACAAAATTACCATCGCTTATGTATGGCCTATTAGAAATAGGATAAAATGCTCATTTCACAGAAGGTAAAGTAATATCACAAGAAATAAAATATCTATTAGGCATTTCACATATAAGTTATATTGATCATTTTCGCATTAAAATGAAGTTCAACTCGCATTTACGATCAAGTGTACAACACCCTAAGATAAAATGCGAAACGCTTGTACTATTTTTCACATGATGGACCCGTGAATTTGGGGAGGGTCGCCTAATGGGCTTTTTTTCTTGTAAATTGGATTATACTACTATTATGGTTTGCTGTTGGTCCCAACAATTAATTAGCAGTGGGTTTGGAAACTCAATTGTCCCCTAGAAGTGATTCTTCATTTGGTAGCAGTCTCACAATATTATCATATAACCAATGCCGCCACGAAGAGAGGGGCTCAAGTTGGCTTGGGAAGTACGGGTTCCTAACTCGAACTTGAGATCGATTCAGAAGTGGTGGCGAAGTTGATCAAGAATGTAGACACGGAGCAACACCCTTCTGGAAGAATTATCGAGGATTGTCGAAGGCTTCTCAGGATGCCATGGGATAGTTGCGTGCAATATGATCTCGGTCCAGTTGATATTCAAATCGTTTGTGATCTCATATTGTGTAGATTATATGATATTACCATTAGTTTTATCATACTACATGAATTATTTGTATTACAATTCATCAATTTATTATATTCTACTTTAATATGGTAATAATGCATTTTTATTAAGAGCTAGTATTGATTATTTAATACAAAACATTATATATCATTTATAACAAAGTATTATTATAACATTAATTTATTAACGAACAATTAATTATGTGATGTGATTAAATATATTTTATAATAGTATAACTAACTATGGTGATATTACCAAGACATGCTAATGACCCATTTAATATGCTATTAAAATTTTATTGGTTGTAAGTCGCAACGCCTAGTGATACTTATATTTTTCGTAAATCAAGTTATTTCACATTAAATTTATCATATACCGGTGGATAAGGGTGTACATGGTTTTCAAGATTGTACCTCACTGTACCGAAGTTTAGATTTATTTTCTAAAAACCATAAATTTCGGTACATATAAAAATCGTACCGAATCTTTTGGTATGATACATGTCTTGAAAATTAGATAACGCAATACCGTTACCGTAAATATAAATAAATTAATTATTTAATAGTTTATCCAATAAAATTTAAGATTTATTATCTTACAACCTGTCATTATGATACATAGTCTAATATTAATAATTATAACTCAAAAGATATACTCAAGTATAAAATATAAATGTGTTCAAATTAAATTATAAATTTACAAAATTAAAAGTCCAAAAATAAAAATTAAAACTTAAAAACTAACTAGCAAACAATTATACCATTAAAAAAATTGCAAATAAATTATCATCATTTTTTTAATGACATACCGTATTTAAGACTAAGTCATTTAGGATATTATAAGTAGCGAACTCATGTTCGAATACCTGTTGCCTGTTGGGAGAGGTTCTCACTTAATGTACATGACATGCCAAAAAAATGATTAAAACCATTGGAAAACAAAAATAATTATAGGATATTATTATGTAACTCATTCATTTATAAAGTATTATACAAAAAGGGAAAAAAACCAATTTATTCCATTGAAGTTTTTTTTCCTTTCAACTATCAGTCGACTATAAGAGAAAAATAGTATGACGTCTAGAACCGCAAATTAAGTCGTACCGTACCAAAATCGAACTGTACCGGGTGCATTGGTATGATATTTAAAATTCAAGTTTGGTTTTGAATATTAAAAAACCACAATAATTAGTACGATACGAATTTAGCTAATAAAATCACAATAACTATCATGTGCACCCCTACCGGAGGATTATATATCTATAAAGATTGAATAATAAACATATGTGCATAAAAACAGTCTCATCCAGCAACCAATGTATTGAATCCACATTACTCTACGCACATAATTTCCCAATTTGTCTTTCCAATTTTTTGCAAAGAAATATAGAAAGGAGAGGATTAGGAATATCTAGAAATTTTCAAATTACTACTCGACAAACGACACTTCATTGCAGAATACACAAAAGATAGGGACACAGGGTACCCGGCGTTGAAGTCCGAGTGCTTTTTAAAATTGATACAAAGAAAAGTTGAATTTACAAAAATAATATTTAGAAAATTTTTATTTACAACAATGAAATACTTTTAATCTATTAACTAATAGGTTAATTAAACACTTTAAAAACGTAGTTAATAAACCATAATTAAATTATAAGCATCCCACAAATTTACCATAATTAAATTATAAGCATCCCACAAATTTCTAAAATGAAAATGAAAATCTTCTTCCAGTTCTTTCCTCCATTAAACCCTTCTTCTTGAACTCGCTTTAAACAAAATCACAGCATTGATTGAAATCAAGAAGAAATACACAAGATCAATAATTGAGGTCAGCATACGATTTTCTATAACATTTGGTCTTTATTTATGTATTTTGATAGCTAAATCGAAGCAGAAAATCGATATTTTCTTAAAATGTTGAGGGGCTTGGAGCTTGGAACAGTCCCAAATTCCAAGCCCCAAGCGCCCGAAGGAAGTTCTAAACTGTTGGGGCCTTGGGGCTTGGAACAGTCCCAAATTCCAAGCCCCAAGCGCCCAAAGGAAGTTCTAAATTGTTGGGGCCTTGGGGCTTGTAACAGTCCCAGTTCCAAGCCCCAAGCGCCCGAAACAAGTTATCAAATTGTTGGGGCTTGGAACTTGGAACAGAACCGTCCCAGTTCCAAATTCCAAGCACCAAGTGCCGCAACAGTGTCATGTTAGATTCCAAGTTCGAAGTCCACTGTTTTACTAAATTTATTATTTACCTTGTGTGTTAATTTTGAATTGTTTGCTTGTAGATATGGATTCTAAAATTGTTGTTACACTTTGATACAACGGTGGGTGGAAGTTTTATAAGGGTAATTGGATTTATGTATAGATTGATGATATTCCATGTACGGAAAGCTTGTTTGTGGAAATGACTATTAGTTTTGAGGAATTATTGGAGTCAATCTGCCGTTGCACAGGTATTGAGCAAGATACCAATGACATTATGATCACTCGCAAATCTATTGGGTCAGCGTCTTACGTGAATATAAACAATGACTCCAGTTTGGAGATGGCTATGTATATTCACAAAAAACATGATGAGATTGATTTGTACGTGACTTGTACTCCGAGCAGACAGGAGACTATGATGCGGGAAAATGGGACATAGCTCGATTGAGTGTGTGGAAGTGAAAAGTACAGTCGAGTAATTGGTCTGGATTTGTGGACTTAAATGCAAAAACTTGTTCATGCGGTGTATTTCAAATCGATATGATACCATGCGAGCATGCAATAAGAGCCGCCATGGATATGCGATCAGTGGATTCCGGCAGGTATGCGTATGAACTTTGATCCCCATACTTCACCAATAACTACATAATTCATGCATATATTAAGATTATCATGCTTGTTCCATTCCGAGACCAATGGATCGAGATTCCTGAATAAGTCACGTCGAGAGTAGTGTTAGCTCCAGATGCGAAACGGAAACGCGAAGACCTAGAATGTCGCGTATTCCTTCTCGTGGTGAAAAGTCAAGGAAAAAATATCGTTGCTCAATTTGTGATGGTAACAATCACAATGCAAAGACATGTCCAAGTCGTTTTGAAAATTCGAACCAATGTTAGGTTAATGTAATTGTTGTTATAGTTCAAATCAATGTTAGGTTAATGTAATTGTTGTTATATTTGATGTTTACTACACATATTTAGTGACTAAAAGACATTTTTTATGCAACAGTAATTAAGTGACGGCACTTTGGGCTTAGAACATTTCAAGCTCCAAGCATCGAATGCTCAAGTCCAATGCTAGAACTTGGGGCTTCAAATATTTCAAGCTCCAAGCGCCGACTCCAAGTCCAACGGAATCAATAATTTTAAAATATATTTCAAGCTCCAAGCGCCGAGTGCTCCAAGTCCAACATAATCAATAATTTAAAATATTTTACTATGTTCTATAAAAGATATGAGCTAGTTCAAGTATCGGATGAATAATCGAATCGAATGATTTATAAAAACAATAATTTTAAGTATTTTACTAAGTTCTATAAAGATACGAGCTAGTTCAAGTTTTGGATGAACTATCGAATCGAATGATTTATCAAAATCAATAATTTCAAATATTTTAGTAAGTTCTATGTAGTTTTGAGTTAGATCAAGCAATATCGGATGGACAATTTAATTGAATGTGATCAAAATCAACAATTTTAAATATTTTAGTAAGTTCTATGTAGTTCTGAGTTAGTTCAAGTATCGTATGAATAATCAAATCGAATGATTTATCAAATATAATAATTTTAAATATTTTATTATGTTCTATAAAGATACGAGCTAGTTCAAGTATCGGAAGAACTAGCGAATCGAATGATTTATCAAAATCAATAATTTTAAATATTTTAGTAAGTTCTATGTAGTTTTGAGTTAAATCAAGTAATATCGGATGGACAAATTAATTGAATGTGATCAAAATCAACAATTTTAAATATTTTAGTAAGTTCTATGTAGTTCTGAGTTAGTTCAAGTATTGGATGAACAATCGAATCGAATGATTTATCAAAAACAATAATTTTAAATATTTTACTATGTTCTATAAAGATACGAGCTAGTTCAAGTATCGGATAAACTATCGAATCGAATGATTTATCAAAATCAATAATTTTAAATATTTTAGTAAGTTCTATGTAGTTTTAAGTTAGATCAAGTAATATCGGATGGGCAATTTAATTGAATGTGATCAAAATCAATAATTTTAAAAATAATTTTAAATATTTTAGTAAGTTCTATGTAGTTCTGAGTTAGTTCAAGTATCGGATGAACAATCGAATCGAATGATTTATCAAAAAACAATAGTTTTTAAATATTTTACTATGTACTATAAAGATACGAGCTAGTTCAAGTATCGGATGAACTATCGAATCGAATGATTTGTCAAAATCAATCATTTTAAATATTTTAGTAACTTCTATGTAGTTTACCACAAGCACTGGTGTTTTAGTTCCTACAAAATCGGCACTTGGGCTTGATCTTCTCCAAGCCCCAAGTGCCGTTTTTTTTTTACAGGAAGCCAGCCAAACAAAACAGAGCTTGGGGCTTGATTTTCTCCAAGCCCCAAGTGCCATTTTTGCAGGTAGAAAAACAACAAAACATAAAACGGTGCTTGGGGCTTGATCTTCTCCAAGCTCCAAGTGCCGAACATAAAAGAAATTGGGCCAAAACCCTAGTTTTGAACGTGCTTACTTGTTCATGTTCTTCACCACCACCATCACTTCGTGAGAATTCTGGTTCCTGATTTGCTCGAATAATCACCCTATCATTATTTCTCTTACTTCGTCTCTCACTCATTTTTAAGAATTATTTATGTTAAATAAGAATTTTTTGTTTATGTTGAAGAAGAATAGTAAATGTGTATGATTTTGTCTGAAAGAAGAAGAAGAATAGTAGATGGAGAAATAGATTACTATCTGAAGAAAGAGAGGAGAGGAAGGGTTTTGTTTCTTTCTTAATTTTGAAAATAGTGACTAATTAAGTTAATTTGTGAATAATGGTCAAAATATCTGAAATAAAAATAAATGAAAAAGAATTATATTATTTTTGTAAATATAACATTCAGACATATCACATTGTATAATATCCTCATGAGGTCATGATAGATACTTTGTTTGCCATGTTACTTCAGTTATATAATTCAAATAATAGGTAGTTAAAAATTCGTCACTATTTTGAAATTTTAAACTATATTATTAGTTATATGAAATTAGTGTCACTTTATATTTATTTTCTCTATGTGTGATGTTATATTTGGTTTGCACAAAGAAAATGGATAGGAGTTGGATGAAACTTGATGACTACACATCAGCTGATTATGCTAACGGAGTTAGAAGTTTCATAAAATTTGCACTGGAGCACACAAGTAACGATAAAATTCTTTGTCCTTGTCAAAGGTGCTTGAATTTGTTTTCGTACGCACCTTCACTGGTCAAATTGCATTTACTCTCAAATGGAATAGATGTTGGTTATAGTAAATGGTTGTGCCATGGTGAAACCCCTAATGTACCACTAGAAAATGATAACATTCACGGTGATATTGACGAGACATTTGAGGAAGAAGAGATGTTGGAAGATTTGCGTAACGAGCTTCTCAATGGTATGCCAAATTTAATACCAGATGAGGAAATGGATATGTTTGAAAAATTATTGGAAGAAACACAACGAGGATTATACCCAGGTTGTTCATCTTCATTGTTGTCATTCCTTGTTAAGTTACTTAACATAAAGGTCTTGAATAGAATGACTAACAAGTGTTACGCCATGATAGTTGCCTTGTTCAAGGAATATCTACCAGATGGTGATATCATCCCTCCTTCATTTTATGAGGCGAGAAAGGTCTTAAAAGGCACTGGCTTGGGATATGAACTTATACATGCATGTAAGAATGATCGCATTCTCTTTTGGAAAGAACATGAGAACTTAGAAAATTGCCCGGTGTGCAATGAGTCTAAAAGGAAGGTAAACGATGCCAAGAGAAAAAAGTGATTACGCCCAAACTTGTCGAAACAAAGCGATCGATGTAGAATAGATTTGGCGGTCGTATCCACGAGGAGATGACTAAAATAAGCTAAAACCGTTAGTAGACAAAGTAGCTTTAGAGATAAATAAACATACTAAATTGACGAAGCGATTTGATTTTAAGAAAACTAAAAGAAAAGTGAATTTTTTATTGTAGAAAAATACGACAATTAAAACGGTAAGATATCAAGAATCCCTTATATGCTTCGTTCACTTATTTGGATTGATTCATAAAATTACTCAATTGAAAGTTTCACGTCCCAAACAATCGATCGGAAGATAAAGAATTGAAAAACACATGATTTCTAATGTATTTGAGTAAATAACTTTCTTACTTTTAGAATTGACACAAAATATCATCTTATGAGAAATCATAAACATACTATATACCAAGGCATATTACATTAAAAGACTACCCATAAAACGAAAGACTTATATCAATATAATTATATCATAAAGATTTTCACATAAAAAGAGCTTGACTAGATTTATATGAAAACTAATGAAATAATTGTATTAACATAAAAGTTGATGAAAATAGATGAAGAAGAATTAATTACTCAAAATTATTAAACTTACAAAACCTTGAAGAATCGAACCCAAATAAGATCACTACGCATATAAGTTCATCTCTAATCTCAGCAAAGAACTCTTAGCCTATTTTGCTAATCATATCACAAGTTCTAGAGAGAAAATATGATGATGATTTTAGAGAGAATTGTAACTAAGACTAAGAATTGTGTGTTTTTAGATGTGTGATTATAGGACTATATAGAGGTGGTAAGGATGCCTAATTAAAATTGTCCTAGAGGAATTAGGAATCCAATCTTGACGGGAACAGTAAATTTGCAAGGAACCGATTTGTTGAAACATCCCATATATACATCCATAAACTTATTCTATAATCTTCGGTCATGAGCAGAAGTTTGAGCTTGATATACACGTACGTCATATTATTTCCTTTGATAAAGATTCCTCACCAATGCATGAATTAGATCCTTGCCTCAATCGTAAACTCCAATTCCTTTTGCCAATTTATTTGCACTTCCATCCAATGTGGCAGACGGCATATATTATCAAATTTGGTCCAACAAAAACTGCCATATGTCACTTGTGGATTTGGGGATTTAACATGACATTATTTTCCTACAAAAACAAATCAAAACTCAATATTTTCTAATCAAAATAATTTCTATTAATTTCATGAAAATATCAAATTAACACTTGATTTATTTAGAAAATAAGAACAACTTAAGTGCATTTTCAAGCACTAATCAAAAAGATTCCACATAAAATCTTGCGATATTTCCTTTTGAAACCGAGATTACAACGGTTGTACATGTCTAGAAAAACTTCTTCCGATATGAGGTGGCATAAAGACGGAAAAGTTGAATCAGATGACACAATGATCCATTCTGCAGATTCGGAAGTTTGGAAAGATTTTGATAAGCAGTATCCGTGGTTTGGTCAAGATCCTCGAAACATACGTCTTGGATTCGCGACCGATGGGTTCAATCATTTTAGAAATATGAATAATTCATATAGTATATGGCCAGTGATTTTAATGGCATACAATTTACCACCTTGGCTATGTATGAAAGAACCTTACTTGATGTTGACTCTTTTGATTCCCGGTCCTCGGTCACCGGGAAAATATATTGATGTATATCTCAGACCATTGATAGAAGAACTTAAGGAATTATGGGAGTTTGGAGTGATAACACGAAACTCGAAAACTGGAGAATGTTTTCGGCTACATGCGGCAATTTTGTGGACAATCAATGACCTACCTGCTTATAGTGATATATCCGGACATAGAACGAAAGGATATTATGCTTGCCCAGTATGTAGCAAGAATACTCCCTCACGTAGACTGAGAAGTAAAATAGGTTATATTGACCATAGACGGTGCTTGCCCCGAAATCATCCTTATCGAAAAAGTCTTAAATTCAATTGAAAGACCGAATATAGATCTAAGCCCAAGGAATCTACTATTGGTGAGATCCTGGATCAACTAAAAGAAGTAGAAAACGTGAAGCTTGGTAAGCATCCTAGCAATAATAAGCGAAAACGTCTTCCTCAACCATCTTGTTGGAACAAAAAGAGTATATTTTTTTAGTTGTCATAATGGTCAAAACTCAAATTGCAGCATAACTTAGATGTTATGCATATTGAAAAGAACATATGTGACAATATAATTGGGACTATACTTGACATTGATGGTAAATCAAAAGATACTGAGAAAGCTCGTTTGGATTTGGAGGATATGAGCATAAGAAGTGAGTGACACTTAAAAACATCCAAGAATGTCAAAGCAAACAAAGAGGGTAAAGTTAAAATTCTAAAACCTCGTGCACTATATACTCTATCCCAAAAGGAGAGACAAGGTTTATGTGAATTCTTGAAAGCTGTGAAGTTTCCGGATAGGTATGCCGCAAATATATCTAGACGTGTGATCATCAAAGATGGTAAAATAACCGGTTTGAAAAGTCATGATTGCCATGTTTTACTTCAACGTTTGCTTCCCGTTAGTATGCGTGGTTACCTGCATAAAGATGTTCTTTATGCCATTAGTGAGTTGTCAAGTTTCTTCAGACAACTCTGCTCCAGGACACTCAAATTGAGTGTGCTTGACGATCTGGACAAAAAGATACCCATAATATTGTGTAAGTTGAAAATGATATTTCCACCAGCTTTCTTTGATGTCATGGTCCATCTATCAATTCATTTGGCGCATGAGGCTAAACTTGGAGGACCTGTTCATTATAGGTGGATGTATCCTATTGAGAGGTAACAATATACTTATACAGAGCTCGTCCAGAAGGTTCAATCGCCGAGGCCTACATTGTCAAAGAGTGCTTGAGTTTTTGCTCAATGTATCTCCATGGAATTGAGACAAAATTTAACAGAGTTGAACGTAATCACGATGGTGATGAGCATCCAAATGCAACAATTTCTGTATTTCGAAGTAAAATTCGAATCATTGGAGAAACTGATTATACTCCGTTGACAAATGAACAACACAGTGAACTACATTGGTTTATCTTGAATAATTGTCAAGAGATAGAACCATATTTGAGGTGACCAACGTTTCTCCTACTTTTGTAAACATATTTAACATCATTTGACACTAATATACTTTTTTTTTTGGTTAAGGGAGCATGAAGAAAAGCTCAAGCAAGAAAATCATATAGGTTGGGTGATAAGACAAAAGAAAGAGTTTGCCTCTTGGTTTCGAGATCGGGTAAGATTTTAAATAGCGATGTTGAATGTAAATTGATTGAAAATTAATGCTTTCTTTTATTTGTGTGCTTAACTCAAATTACTATTTTAAAATAGATTTTTGGACTACGACGTATAGGATCAACAGAAGCTACTCCTGAGCTTCTTGCACTTGCATCAGGACCAGATTTTCATTTGACCACATGTACTGTGTGCATAGTAGAAGGAGTCAAGTATCTAACTACTAAAAGAGATAGTCGACGCTTGACACAAAATAGTGGAGTATGCACGAAATCTATGCATAAGGGTAAAATGATAAAATTTTATGGAGTGTTAGAAGATATTATTGAATTGAGTTATGTGGATGGCTTTCGATGTGTGTTATTCGGTTGCAACTGGTTTGATTTAGATCGACATAAACCAGTCAAGATAGATGGTGACTTCACATCCATAAATGTAACCAAACTATGGTATCAAAGTGATACATATGTATTAGCAAATCAAGTTACTCAGGTTTTTTATGTTAGCGATACAAAACAAGGTGCAAACTGGAAAGTGGTTCAAAGATCTCAACATCGACATTTGTTTGGTCCATCTCTTCTTCAATCTGTTGTTGGAGAAGAAGGTGATGCGAATGATGCATACCAACAAGATGATTGTGCTTGTATACATATTGAAGAAAATGATCGTGAGATGGGCTCCATAGTTCGCAGTGATGAAGCTCCATCAGAGATTGAAATTGCTGAAAATATAATTCATCCACTCACAAATAATGAGAACGAAGGTGAAGAATATGATGAGGAAGACAATACATTGGCTGAATATTGTGGCAGTGATGATGAAGAGGCGTCTCAAGCTTATGTGGATAGTGACTTGGAATATTAGTAGTGATAATGTTGAATATGCTGAAATTGAATCTTTCTTGAAGACATAAATATTGTGGTCTAATATATGTAACTTGTTATATTTTACTATGCTTTCTCAATTCCTGGGATGTTTTTTGCACTTTTAAGAGGATAGTCACTCATGATTTCACTTAAAGTTTGTGTGTGATTGTTGTTGAAGTTGAAGAAACTTTGATATTTGGGTATGTCAGTGGATATGAGATTATTGAGTTGATCTATGTTCAATGTTTGTGTTGTATATGTTAATTTATAATTGGTTTAGTTAATTACCGGAATCATTCATCTTTTGATTTAATATGCTTGGTATAGTTGTTTAATGCTGAAATTTACATGTTTGATAGTGAAAATAAGGATTACTAGATTGATTTTCATGTTAGTTTGGGAACTTGAGAACTATTTCTTGATCAATGGACTATGCATTTGATAGTGTTATTTAAATACATTAAGTTTTCGATAAAATATGCATTATATTGTTTCTCCTGTCATTTTTTCATCAAAATCTTGATGCTTCTAATTACTTTGGTTTGCTCATTCATATTTTGGTAATAAATTTTTATTTGTTCTTAGATTTTAGATGTAAATCTCCAAAGACCAATTCTATAGATCTGATGTACAACTCCAATGGCATGGCACGCTGGAGAACCTCATAGAAAGAAGTTAAAAATGCAGTGGAGAATGGAGATTACGAAGAAATAACGACCTCAATGTGATTTTGAAAATTCACTTACTTAGGGTATAAACGCATTGTATTTGACTTTAAAATATCTCTTCTTATAGTATCTAGCTTTACTATTGAAATGATTTTGTTTTAATAATTGCACATGTGTTATATTCTTTGTGATTCTATATTAATACTCAATTAAAATTATTTCAAGAGCCACTTTGATATAATATTAGCAACAAATTACTTCTTTTCTTGTCACTAAATCATATAAAATGGTGTGAGCTTTGCAACTGTATTAATACTTACTACAACCTAATTATTTTGTCACTGAATATAACATATCAACAACAAAATATTTAGTTTCAGTATATGGTCACTAAATAATATGAGATAAGACATTTTTATCAACAATGCTAACATGGTTGGTAAAAAAATTGCTACTTTACCAACCAAAACTGTATAGTTGCTAAACTCGTAGATGTCTGGTAGGTAAAAGAACATTTTTCAACAACAAAATTTCTGAGGTTTCTAAATGTAAAATTATATGGTCAGTAAATAATCTTTTGCAAACGCATTATATGGTTGGTAAAAGATCACTATTTATCAACCACACAATAGGGTTGCTATACGTATACTAAAATAGTTGATAAAAAAACATTCTTTTATCTACCATAACATATGGTTGCTATATATATACATGTAGCAACCATGCAATTCCTACAGTGGCAATGTATTTATGTTTCAGCGAGAGATTTTTTTGTCGCAGAAGACTATTTTTTATAGACAAGTGATAGTTGATCGCTAATTATATATTTTTGTTGCTATATGCATACCTACAGTGACCATAACAAAGCTACAGTGACACATTATGCCCACATTAGCAAGCAAACATATTGTTACTAATACACATTTCTTTTGAGACCATTATTGGTTCGTCACTAAGCATAAATTATTGTAGCTATTTTCAAAGCTACAGCCACCAAGACAATGCAACAGGGACCACAAAATGCTACATTAGTGAGTAAAAATATTGTTGCTAATTGACACATTAATAGAGACCGCAAGTATTTGGTCACTGAACCACACACTTTCAGCATCCATGACAAAGATTCATCGCTGCAGACTTTTAGTAGCCAATTAGAGTAACCAACTCCCCCTTGGTCACTATAGCTTTTAGTGGCGATTTTCTCACTTTCAGCGGCCAAACACTACAGTTGCTAAAACCGTTTTTTCTTGTAGTGTGCAAACAACTACCATGTTATTACCTTGACAACTATTGACTCCATCACCCCTGAACCCTAGTGGCATTTGCAACCTTTTGTATGCTCATCCTAAAACATATCAATCAAGCATTCAAAATTTTCATCACATTTGAAACAATAATTTATCTTATATATTAAACAAACTAAAGAAATACACTCACATTGCCTGCAGAATATGTTCTTCCACCCTTTGTTCCCTTCCAAGAGCCGCCATTATTTATTTCACATCTTAATGCTCCAGAAGCTGTTAAACCAAGATTGTATAAGGAATCCACTCTGAGGGTAGAATTCAATATTTGGAACAAATGCAAATGGCTGATAAGTAACCAATTTGAGAGGGGGGGAGTTCCTTAGACTTTCTTTTCGTTATTACTAAAAAAAGTTAAAAAGAATTAAAAATATTCATGTGAGATTTAAAAAGATATTCATAACAATTACACGACCATGGGGGAAGTCATAATGATTGGATGATTAAGGTAGTTATGATTGAATGTATATAGGACATTTAGAAGCAATTAATTACCTTCATTATGAGTATTATCATCACCAACGAATTTCACTCCCTGGACAACGGGGCACTCACAGACCCTCTCTCGAAAGGTATCCTGTAAGGAAGTTTAAGGCATATCATATTACAGTTTGCAGAAAAAATATCGAAGTGAAGTCTAAAATGACCATAGTACCCTGCATGCAGTTATATTAGTAGCCTTATCGTGCCAGCATCCACCATTGTTCTCCAAACACTCATTTGTTTCCATATCCATGTCAAAAGAAAACATAAAGAATTTACAAATTTCAATACTGTACTTCTTAATTCGAGAATGAACTTCCTACATACACTAAAGTTTAACAATAGAGATTATATACAACAGAAAAACAATGACCTCTAGTCAAACAGATTGCAGGCTCCAGTCTTCTAAAAGCCTGAACAGATGACCTTGAGAACTGCTCCCTTGTCCAACTTACCTGAAAATTAGAGGTATTCACATGAAAATCCAATTTTTATTATCTCTAAAAGTTTTGTGAGTGGTTGACAAAGTTCTCTACCTCTATATTGTCTATTGTTCACAACAAGAGTAGGCAAAGTTGTGACGTCTCCTCTTGCGCCCTTCCCTATCTGAAAATTCAATTGCAATCCCAGTTAATTGCTATTTCATAACCAGTTATGAAAATGCTAAAAAGGAGGGGCGTTTAAGATTACTAAACATGTGCTTCTTGTTATGCATTCGTCTATCTTCTTAACATCAACTCCTGCACACAAGCATTAAACAATGAGCAAGTAGCAAATATGTGAAATGTAAATCGAATAATCATACTCAGCTGGTTCCACTAGCTTCAATTGAGTGATCAAAATTAACAAGCATTTTAAACATTATAGCTTGTTTATTAGGACCAAATCACCAAATCCCAGAAAATAAAATATCAATTAATCACAGATACCTATTATATTACTCATGTGTAAACACAAATATTTCAATATAAGGCGAGCCTAACAAGTACTCCTATATATATGATGATGAATACTAGTATAGTTACCTAGGCATAATTGTGGAGACCCTTGTTATAAACTATCGAATTTTGAAAGTAATTGAAACCATTTACTACTGAATAAAATTCACAGAAGAATGGATATGACATGCCGAGCGACTGGATTACTTGATTTGCACACTCTTTAGTATACATCTTATCCTTCATTGGACAGCGGATTCAAAAGTGTCACATAGTCCCACCACTGCCATGTCCTGCCATTTTCTTTTGCTACGTTATAGAGCAAGCTTGCCTAAGATTTTGCACAACATCTTCCCCATCATATCCCCTGGAGAAATCCTGCTCCGGATCAGGTGCACAGTATCTCCCATGGTTTACTCAAGATAAAAGCCTCAGGACAATACCAAGTTATATAACGTGGAGTGAACTGAGTATGCCCTTTCTAAGATATGAATCGCTTACCTCCATTTCTAATATATGTTAGTCTCTATATCCATAGATCAAAATTTAGAATAGTTTTTAACTGCAACATGTTTTCATGATTTACAATTTTTCCAAACTATTTCCAAAAAAGTTCCTGAGGATTCTATACTTAATATTTAACTGACCAAAATAAGATATTCTGAAGTGATTACAAAAATGGAGCTAAAATAGAAACATAAGTACTGCATATTCCAAAATATTCCAAATATCTTATTCTTTTCAAGAACAGATTGACCCCAACTCACATAAATCGATAGTATAAACATTGAATACCAATCAAAACATAAGGTAAATAAAATTGAAAAACCTTCCCCCATCTGTCGGAAAGAAGGAAAATTGGAATGCCTCCAGGCTTATTCTTCAAGGAAATACCAGCATCTACAAAACTTTTACACGCCTTTTGATTGGATTTTGGGTAGGAAACTGACCTAACCAATGTTCCTCCATACCGAGGAACCCCAAAATTCCTAATTGCACATTCATAAACATCTTTCAGTGAGTTTGGCGATGTCATCTTCAAATTATTTTTCTCTACAAATCTACCCAAACAAGATCCACATAGAACGAACCAAACAAAAATCTCAGCACAACTACTTTGAATAGAAAAATTTAAATATATCCAAAACCTTCACAGGGTTAACAAACCTCATAGAATTATTTAATAATCTCAAGCAACATAATAATTGATATACCAGGCAGCCTCATGTTAGTAAATAAGTCCAACAGAATTGCAAAATGATTGCTGTACTAAAAAAATTTCTAAATTTGTGAATATTGATGATGTTAAAATTATTTTCTTGGCAGTAGAAGTTTAGTCAAAAGAATCAAGAACCCATAAAATTAAATTGGGGAAATAGCTCTTCACAGAGATGTGTATGAGAATAATGTGTACCCCTAAAACTTATTGACGAATGATTTGAACAACTTCAATTCGTGAATAAATGTCACAGAACAAGGGGAAGTTCTTTCACTTTAGCAAATCAAGAAATAGCTAGTAGAGTGCATAGCAACATCTCCACCAACAACTGAATAATCAACTACTCTAGTGGAACCTACCCTCAGCTAGTAGAATGTTCTGTCCCTAAGAAGAAGGTGCAACAAAAGAACAAATATCTGAATCACTCTGCACAGGAATACGTCGTGCAGCCAAAAAATCAGCCTTCCTGCTAGAATCCATCGAAGCATAACGAGCTCGAGATTTATCATTATGAATATCCTTCCGATTTCTTTCCAAATCCATATGCATTTTATTTTTTTTTCGAAAATCCCTTCCTTAAGATTTCTCCACACAAAATATTTACTAAAATATAAACACATAAGAACAACAAAAGGGCCACCCAATAGAATAGGAGAGACATAAGAGCACACATCGATCCATAAAGTTGTACCCAAAAAATGACAAATAATAATCCAAAAACAATTTGTTTCTGGTTTCCATAAAATATTTCATAAACATTCAAAACAAAAAGTAGACGAACCTGAGTAAAATCCAGACATCACCTACCAGAACAAGAAAAAAGAATATATCAGTAGTTCAATACACCCAAAAAATGAAACTGTAAAAAATTTGAAATACTATCCTAGAACACAGAAAAAAAAAATCATGTAAAAAGAATATATGCAGAATAAACATCCAAAACAAAACAGCATGCCAACCTGAACCAAATCCAAAGCGTACCTGTAAACAGCAAAAGAAGGACTGCATCAGCAAAAAAAAAAAAAAACCATTGGAGAAAAAAAGGTAAAAAGTTGCAAATACTAAATCCAGGAAGTAAACAAGTTAAATCCAAGTAATAAAAGTTGAAAAAAGGTAACAAGAAAAATCAAGACAACCTTCCCAAACAAAGAAATACCTTAAACCAAAA